>CM036559.1:8068580-10568580 GCA_020745775.1 Theristicus caerulescens
TGTCTGAAAGGACAGACTCCCTGTAGATAATCATCATTAAAAAAAATCTTTTATGTAGACTATAATGTAAAATTGTATTTACAGACAACCTTAACACTCCAAAGTTTGCAAATCTGTAAATAAGTATTTAGTAAAAGAGTACTTGGCTAAATTGAAGTACAAAAATCAGTTATATGGACATGATCACTTATCTGCAAGGTACCATAATTAGGAGGGGAAGAGTAAGGTTCATCTTACCCGTTACTTCGTCATCTCTGGCCAAGTTCTTCTGACTATGTGCTATTACAAAGTTAGGTTACATTGGTTTTCCTGGAAAAGGAAAGATGTCAAAGATAATAAATTTCACTCATTAGAGAAAGCAAAAGAAGACATGTATTTCAAACATTTAGTTCTAAGTATTGTATTTAGACGAATATCTGTCATCAGAGATTCACCATCTTTCACCTGCAGGTCCCTGAAGTAACATTTGAGAGGACAGTGACTTAACTAACTAATGTTTTACTCCAGAAAGCAGAAAGTATTTATACCTCTCGCTAGGCACCCTTCTCATCTTGAAAGACAGAGAAATGTATTTTGAACTATATTCACACAATATCTATATATTATAGAAGCAATACAAACTGTGCTTCTTGCATTTTTTTGAATACTGAAATAATTATTTCATAATTTTCTTGGAAAATGGTATTTTCAAAGGACTGAGTGATCAATATATTAGGAAGAACTTAAAAAAAAAGGAACAGGGATAATAATATGGCAGTGTAAAAAGACAGAGGTCAGCAAAGGGGAAGAGCACCTTTGGAAGATACCTAAACTCGTGCTGGCTGAACACAGTGGATCCCATTAAGACAGATACGGAACCTGACTTCCTAGGATCTTCTCAGAGCAAGTCAGATGACACAAAAGGTAGAGCACAAAGCTGGTCAGCTCAAAATTTTTCTGATGCCAAAGCGACATCAAATCATTGCACGTTGTCATTAGAAGCTTTCACAGACAAATGCAGTGGCAAAACCAAGACACTTGAATTCAGTAATGTTATTTTGGTATAAATAGCACATAATTTCATCTATTCTCTTAGCTTTGTTTTAGACTTCTTTGATCTATGCGGCAATATGCAGCAAAACCTCCTGTATTGCTCGGAAAATTTTAACCTCTGCACATGGTAAGGGAAAAGAGTAGCAGCATGGACTATCAGACTAAAGCCAAGAGACCCTTTCCTAACCAAACACGAGGGCTAAAATCTTAAAGTACGGGCAAACTTCAAAGTGCATTTTAAAAAGGCTTTGAGTTATTGCTGAAATCTCTAGGCGGTTTGCAAAAGACCTGTTGTCTTGCAGAAAGACACAAATCTTATTTGTCCTAGTGCTAACATGACATTTCATGAACTAATAAACTGGTTTCCAGTCTGCTGGGGTTTTTTTATAATAGCCTGTCAGTTCTCAAAAGGATTCTGTCTTGTCTGTTCTCTGTAATTTTCCATTCTGGAAACGAATGTATCAAGCGTGAATGTGCAAATAAGGAGCATTTCTTCTTGTGTGCCAGTAAGTGAGGATGAAGATGAGGATGAGGATGAGGATGAGGATGAGGATGAGCACAGATGGTGCAAAAGACTGCACAGGCAGATCAAACTCAGCAGAAAGCAAAGCTTTTAGATTACGTTTCTGGTTTCATGTGTATATGGCATGTAAGATTACTGGAAAGCACTGCGTTTCGTTGCAGTTGCACCTTCTGGCTCCTGGCATGCAAATTCCCAGTTGCTCTTTCTTTACTGAGCGATCTCCTGCTCTGGAGAAGGTCTTACCCCGGCGGTTCTCAGTTAGGTTGTTAATGCCAGTCCCCGTGTGCTGGGAATTTCCGTGACTGGTGTTCCAGGGAGCTCAGCATGGCTTTTGTGGTCAAGCAGTTTTTTTCAGTGCACAGCCCTCGAGAGTTTTCCAGGCTTGGTGCAAAACTAAGAGAGGCTGGAGAACAAGCTGCTGCTTTTCAGATAAAAGTCTGGGATTAACCCTGGTCCCTAAAAAGGTGACCAACCCTGTCTGTCTCTGTGCTAAAGGTCAAAGCTGCTATTTTGTTTGGTCTTTATTGTACTTAAATTCCTCAGAGCTTTTGCAAAAGTCAGGCTAAGTCTTAAAGTTTTCATTTAAGGGCATTCATTAGGACATAATCTGAAATCTGCCATTGTCAGTTATCTAAGTATATCTTAAGTTTGTGGGCATCATTTTGGTTTGTGTGTAGTTGGTTGGTTGGTTTCATTTTTAAGAGGACAAATTATTTTATGGCTGTATTTCTTAAATATCAGTGAGGATTCAGACAAGCTCAGGGCATCTGATTAAAATTGTGTGCTGAAAATGTGACTGTTCGGAGTCATTTACCCTGAGCAATGGTTTCACAGCAAGGCAACAGTGTCCTGTCTGCACGCAGATCAACTTGTGAACTATTACAGTTTTCAGCCTAGTGTACTGTGGTAAAGGGCGTATGCTTTGCAGGGGAAAATGGCAGCAGAACCGTAGGTGATACAGATTCTTTCCTGGATGTTCTTCAACAGTTCAGCCCTTTCTGCACGTTTGAAAGTGGAGCACATCATAAAAATGTATCGAAGGAAGATGTGGCTCAGGGATTTCTGAAACTGCTCTTGTCTTTGAAAGGTAGAGTGGCTTCCCATTTCTCCCCTTCACAGAACTTAATTGTTGTGGAAGAAAAACGTTTGATGCTGACATACAATTTTTGCTCTCTCTTACTCTTCTTTCACTTCCCCGTTTCTGCAGCTGACATTACTGGAGCAATGTGCTTTCACTTATTTTTACTGTTGCGTTTTGCACTCAAGAACCACCAGAATAGGCACAAAAATTCAGTGTGATGAATCCAAGCGTTCAAACTTACTTGGCTGTCAGCAGCAGGACAAAAGGATGCAAAAGCGTAGAACTGTGCTGTTCTGTGCTTTGAATTAATTAGTCCATTATTCTGAAATTAGTTTACAGTGAGATGAGGTCTATTCACAATAGAAGAAACGTAAAGTAGACCTTAGAGCTTCCCTCTTCTCTGACTAGCGTTATTTGTTATGATGTTTCTTGGTCTCAAAATTCTAACAAAATCCTTTAGAAGTGTGTTTGTGAGAGAGCGTGGGGCAGACCGGCGTTTAAAATCTGTATTCTGCTTATGACAGGAACTCTCCGTCTGGCATCTGGAGTAGCTGATTTGCTTCAGTGCCATTTCCCAGAATCTTTTGATCAGCTTCCTGAGGACTGTGGTCTCTTTGATGGACAAAACCCCACAGTCCCGGAGTCCGGCAGCATTAGTGACCGAGCAATGCTGCCGAGGGCCACAAAAGGGAAACACCGCCTGTGGAATTTGGAGCATGTCAGGTTTGTTTTTCCTAGGTATATGGCTTTTTGCAGATTCTTCCAGGTCTGTTGCTAACTAAATAATTATTTTATATGGACTGCCCACAACTTTTTTTTTTAAGCCCCTATATCTGACTGATAAATTAAGCTTTTTAAACTTAGAAGCCTGTGGGGGTTTGTTTCTTTCATCTTCATGCACATCTGGGTCTTTCTGCTCTTTTTTGCATCAGATGTCTCCTGTCCTGTTCCTTTCTAACTCCAAATTTTCTTACACCGCATCTATGACGGTCTCCTCATACCGTGCATTTGTCAGTCTTCTAGCGGCAGCTTTGCAGTATTTTTTGTGGAGAATGCGGGAATGCCTGTGTTAAATGTTGCCTGGTTTTGAGAAAGCTCTTGCATTATCGTGGTACATTTATACGCTTTCTCCATGCAGCTGTTACTTTTTTTTTTTTTGCTTCCTAACATGTTCTTTTTATTAATGTATTAGTGGCAAATGAAACGGCAAAGGAGAAGATGCCCGAGGAGCTCAGCTTGGCGCTTGTAGTGACAGTTTGTGAAGCAAAGGGCTTGGAATTTGATGATGTCCTCCTCCTTTGCAACTTTTTCACTGTCTCAGAGGTGTTTAATTCTTAAGCATTTTCTGCGGTTTTTTTACTCCATGCCTTGATTTTACAAGTGATCTAACTGGCTTTCCAGCTGGGGAAGGGTTCACGCTTTCCTCTTGAGGAGAGGTGGTTTCACCGCAGTAGAAAAGCAGGGCTCATCCCAGGTTTAGGAAGCGAGCCTGCCTTCTCTCTGTGCTGCCTTTTCCTCCAGACTGGCTGTTGCCGTGTCAGGGAGAGCCTTGGGGTGCAGCCGCACGCCCGGGCTGCCCCGCTGGCTGACGGCACGCCCCTCCCGGCCGGGTCGGAGCGGCGGGTTTGGCGGAGGGACGCCCCACCACCACCCCGTCGTAGCCCGTACCTTGTCCCGGGGCCGTGTGTGGCCGCTCGGCTCGCAGCGCGGTCGCACCGGGGGCGGGCGCGGGTCCCGCCGACGGCTCCTGGGGCGCGGCGGGGGGGGAGCCGCCCGCACCCCGCTCCTCGTTAGTATAGTGGTGAGTATCCCCGCCTGTCACGCGGGAGACCGGGGTTCGATTCCCCGACGGGGAGGAGGCGCTGCCTTTTACCCCCGGGGGGCGCTCCTCTTCCTCCTCCTCCTCCTTCTCCCGCCGGAGCCCCGAGGGAAGCGATCGGCAACAGCTCCGGAGCGGCGGGTCGTTTCGGCGGGGCTTCCCCCCCCCCGCCCCGCGCCGCGGAGGCGCGTATCGGTGCGCGGCCCTGCCGAGCCGCTCCGTGCCGCCGGTCACCGCGGACCGGGGGAGGGGGGGCGCGCAGAAAATCGCCCGTTTTGCAAGTCTCCGTTTTCTCGGTTGTGGGCACCCCGCTCGAGGGCCGTGCCGCTCTGCCAGCCGCCCCGAGGGGCCCCGCGGCGGCGGGCCGCAAGGAGAGCGGCCGCGGTGGTGGCGGTCCCCGCCGCCTGTCCCGGCCGGCCCGTGAGCTGCGTGTGCGCGAAAAAGGGCGCACAGACGGGCCGGTTAGCTCAGTTGGTTAGAGCGTGGTGCTAATAACGCCAAGGTCGCGGGTTCGATCCCCGTACGGGCCACTTCGTTTTTCCCTCGAAGGCTTTCACTTTATGGTCTATTTTTTTCCTTCTTTTTGAGGAGGAAGTGTAACACGGAAACGAACACGGCAGCCCAAGGGGAAGCCTGACTTCGGTGAGGGCAGCGAGCGTGAGCCAGCCCAGCCGGGCGCCTCTCACCTCGACACGGGTGCCGAGGCAGCCGCCACCCACGGGCCAGTAACGCGCCAAAAGTGATGTCGTACCACGTCCTGGCGGGAAGGGTAGCGCCGATCATCTCACTCCTCGTTAGTATAGTGGTGAGTATCCCCGCCTGTCACGCGGGAGACCGGGGTTCGATTCCCCGACGGGGAGAAGGTCTTACCTTTTCCTTCAACCGGCCCCCGGTGTGGGGGGAACGGGATCCCGCCCCCCCACCTCGCTTTTCCCCAGGGGGTCCTCTACAAGGACTGGGGGGAAGGGGACAATCAGTCCAGGGCTGGGAGCAGTGTGAAGTGCTATTTGGAGGAGGTGGGGCAACACCCAACAGCTTCCTGGCAAAGAAGGTAGCCCGAGGCAGGTTGCTATCTTGTCTTGATCACAGCTGAGATGTGCAGTCAGTGCTGAAAGATTTTCGTCTCAAAACGGACAGCTGGCCTTCCGCTCTCATCAGGGATGACTGGGACCCCAACCCCGAATCTCCCAGTGACCGATTAGTCAAGTCATGCTACCGCAGCACATTTTAAGACACTTTCCCCTTCTCAAATCAATGTAGATAGCCTCAAAAAACACGTAGTTAAGTACCACCTTTTCCACAACTTTATGAAAGCAGACTTTAAGGTTTAAAATCATATCAAATGTTCCCTTTATTCTTTAAAAATAAATATATTCCTAAAACATCCCAACATTTTCTAGGAGTAAGCAGTGCTATTTAGGCACAGGTAATGCTTTCATTCCACTGGGAGAACACTTCACAGTAGTTTACCATTTTGCAGTCAAACAAATCAGTTGAGGAAGTTCTTAAGCATGCACAGTAGTCCTGTGAGGGTATCACCAGTCCTTTACCAGGCAACATCAACAGGGGATGATAATATTAGCTGATTAATCTTAAAGAATGAGTTCACATATTTGCAAGTTATAACAAGCCTACAGCATTATTAAGGCACCAGGTACAAGTATAAATAGCTGTACTAAAACGCCATGCCACAGCAGTTTGAATGAGGTGGTTTGCAGGCGTTCCTGTTCTTTCATAATGGCTCGGTGTAAGCAGTCCATCTTGTTCGTGATCCGTGTCAGTGCACCCAGTCTTTGGGATTGCGCAGAACCTCCAAGATTTCTGCTTCTTTCGAGCTCTCTGGAGGCGTGTGCATGTACTCCCACCTGCAGGGAGAGGGGAAACTCACTCAGACTGCCCAGCTGGCTGCCACCTCACCTGCACCAGGCTGCGCTGGGACTCGAGTTGCCTTTTCTGAGGATGCAAAGCTACACACACAGTGGATATTCTCACATCAAGTAGATATGGCTACAAATCATTAAGTTCAGTAAAAACAAATAACACTGGAAGAGACAGCAGAAACGTTAGCTCGATCTTTTTCCCAACTTCTGGAAAGGCTGGAAGAACAAAGAACGAGCAATGCCCCCTACCCCACAATCCATGCAGGTTTATTTGCAAAGATCTTTAGTGGTCTCTTGTGACACACTAGTGTCATGAGGAAGATGAGCCAAAAAAGAACCCAGACAAAACAGAGTGAGGACACAAGTCCTAAGGGAAATCAACAGCTTCAAATTTTATCATTTGATCCTGATGCAGTATTTTCAGCTGCCCAGAGCAAATTTTTCCAGAAGCTGGACTGGAAGCACTACAAGTCCTTGTTGAATCTTGGTTTTAAAAACAAAGTTGAGGAGAGACCACTTTTTATTGAAAAGGCAATTAAGAGGCATGACAGAGGAAGAAAACTGTCTGCAGTCACAAAGGGATGGGTACAACCTTTTCCCATTTTTTTTCCTCCTAGGAAGGACCCATTCATGCTGTTAAGTGAGCTATTTATGTTGATGAAAACAAGCAAAACCAGATCATCCTAGCAATGAAATCAAAAGGTAGGACTGTGCTACACCACCTGGTGAGGGACACATCTGGTGTTGGCAGTGGGATGAAGCTATATGGTATGACCAGGACTGCCTTCACGGTTAAGGGGCAGCAGGCACAGGTCAGTTATCCTGACAGAGGGAGATCACTAATGGAGTCTTAGGAAATTCAGGATAGGGCCTGTGCTACTCAGCATATCTAACAGCAACCTAAAAAGGGGCATAAACAGTAAATGACAGTTTTCTGATATTGCAAGGTTAAGCAAGATTGGTTAAAACCTAAAAAGGCAGTTGAAAAAGAGTTAATATCAAGCCAAGCAACTGAGCAATAAAACGGGAGGTGAAATTCACTGTTGACTGAGCTAAAAAGTGATGCACACAGAAAAAAGTTACATACGTGTTGAGAGACCGAGTTAACTTTTATTGCCCAGAAAAGATCTTGGCATCATAACAATTCTATGAAAAGGCCAGCTCAATGCTTAGCAGCAATCAAAAGCAGCAAACAGCATATTAGGATTATGAAAGGAATAATGAACTAAAACATTGTTATGCCACTGTATGAGTCAGCAGCAGACCCGCATCTTCGATGCGCATACATAGCTTATGTTGTCTGTTCCTTATCCCCCGTTCAGAAAGGGCATAGAAAACTTAAGTCTAGAGAAAAGTGGCAAATGTGATCAAATGTATGGGACAGCCACTGTACAAAGACTAAAAAGAGGGGGACTTGTCAGCCTGGAAAACAGACAATGAAGAAACCAGAAGCCTGTAAAATAAGAACTGTTATGGAGAAAATGAACAGGAATAAAATCTGGTTATTTACTGAAAAGTCAAATGAAGTCATCAGGTGCGAGCAGAAAACAAAGAGGCAGTTTTTCACACACCACACAGTTAAACTGTGGAACTTCCTTACCACAGGCTTGTCAGGACTGCCATTAAGCTCACATGGTTTCAAAGAGCTACTAAACAAAAACCCATGGAGCGAGCAGGGGAAATCTATCAAGAGGTGCTAAGCACAAAAAATACGACTTTTTTTTTTTTCTGTCAGAAAATATCTAGGCTACATTCTACGTATTTTTATCATTACTGGCAACTGTGCGAGTGTAGCAGACCAGAGAAGCATCTGCATGTATTTGGCCAGTTCTTGTATCAAGCATGAACTAACCACTGTTAGAGAGACTGGATACCAGGACAGAGCTTTGATTTCATCCTATAAAGTATTCTAATAAGAACAGTGCCTACCTGCAACTCTGCATATCTATGTCCTTACCTTGCAGTCAGTGGCAGAGACATAAGAATGCTTTCAATTCTTGATCCTGGTGTCAGGAGGCCAAACTTTGTACCTCTGTCATAAACCAAGTTGAACTCCACGTACCTATGGGGAGTGAAGAGATGCAACAGAAAAACAAGTTTATTATCAGAAGTTGCTTGTGCCTTCTTCAAGAAGGTGTCAGAATGAACCCTGTTTTGGGGCCAACTGTTCTCCAGCATCCTCTGCGTAGCAATGCAAGCGTGACCTTGCCACTCCACAAAGCATAGGAAGTAACAGACGAGAACAGACAAACTGTCCAAAGAGAGCATTCTGCATGGTGCTATACTAGCTTACTTCTAGGCCTCAACCCTGCAGGCAAGCTCGACACCAAGTTTAGCTTGGTTATGCTAGTACTCCTTTTTGTGGTGGTGTCAGACATAAGAGGAGCCTTAAAGGAATTGGAAATGACCACAGGAAAAACTCTACTGTGCAGTCCTCCATGCTGAAAGACACATAAGCAGCAAGGTCGGAACAAGATTTTCTGTTTCCTGGGGAAGAGTTGAAAAGCAGCAGAAGTCAGACAGCTCCAGAGTGCTGGCTGGGACTTGTAAGTGCCAGAACAGAGAGTTTTCTGCCCCCAGCGTAGGAACAGAGTAGTGGGGTAATCTTAGTAACCAGTACTGAGGTATTAGTACTTAACAGAGGTACAGGAAGGGAGGAGCGCTTTTCTATTTGCAGAAATGGAGAGCTTAGCCTAGTCCAGGAACCTGCAAACAGATCCAGGGAAATAAGCAGGCCTCATTGAGCTGGTCCTGGCTGCAACCTAAAGAAGCTATTCCCCCTTATAACCTTAGCAGGATCCTGAAAGGCCAACACTCCCAGGAACAGCCTCACCAAATTAAGCGTATGTGCTTATTTGAATAATTGCTGCAGGCCAGTGATCTAAACTTGAATGCTTAGGCCTTCTCTATGCCACTCTCACAGATTTCTCTGCAGAAGAGGCAGAAACTAAAGACTCCCCAGTTCTGCACAAAGCACACATATTCTCATTTCTCCATATGCTTACACAATCACTGGACACAGATAAAGGAGTACAACTATATCTGCCAATGTATTCAAGCTTTTGCAGCATTAACAGTTGTTCACATTAATAAGCATCCTCAAAAGTCTTAAGTTGCTGTGACTTTGGACCATGCCAGAAAAACAGAACCCCTCTGTATCTGTATTCCTTTACAAAGAGTTCACTGCATCCTCATTTCAATGCCATGATCAGATAGAATAAGTATGTATGTAAGAAGCTGAAAGTACTCTTGGGTACAGTTATTTCATGACTTTCTGGGGTTTGGCTTCATTACTGAATAGGAAGCACGACTCTCTCACCATTATGCTCCTCATGTCACGGGGCAGTCCTGTATCCCGCATCACTGGGCTGCAGGAGAAGGCGGGATTCAGGACACCACGCACCCCTTTGCCTGTTAGAAAGCAGCAGCTTCTCTTGGTTTTTGAGGGAGTTGCAGAGAACTGTGGCATTTTGTATGGGTTGCTTGTGCTGCAACAGGGGACAGCGGGGGATACAGATGAGGGTGTGCTAGTACCTTCTTTGCACCCTCCCCGGCAATCTAGCATTGGATTTCAAAAATAGTTCTGTACACAAAGATGTTGAAATTCTCCGGCGAGCTTTAGAGCACTTACGCAAACTTAGCCCACACCACAACAGGACATAAACCCTGCAACCATGAAGAATTAACTCATTTTTTTTCCCTTGCCAGCGTAATCCACCTCCCATATATTCTTTTGCTCCTTCAGTACTCACCGTCCTCTCCGAAGCTGCTGCCACAGCTTTTCCTCTGGTGTGAAGGAGTCATGGCAGTGCCTTTTCACAATGGGAATGTAACAAGGCACAACAGCTTTGGCACAACTCTTCACAAACTGGAATACTTCCTCCTTGGAGGGAGAGTCCACGTCGTCAAAGAATATGCCTCCAATCCCTCTTCGCTCGCCACGGTGCTTGATATAGAAGTAGTCATCGCACCTGGAAGAGGTAGCGGACAATTATTAACAGGGTCCACAACAGTCAGAGAAATGAACGGAACTCCCAACAGTTACGTGGCACAGGATGGCACTAGTGAAGTATGGATGAAAAGTCAGCGTCTGCAGTGCCGGGTGCCGCACTGTTTCACTGACTGCTGAGAGCCAGGACGGTACAGCACCGTCTGGAAAGCACTCATGCGTTCACTTACGGTAAAAACTCTGATTAAACGGTCTCTGCAAAGCTACGTATCACTGCACACGTAACTCTCAGACACCATGGCAGATGCTTCCATGTGGAGTGATCCAATCCATATCCTCTACTTACGAGGAGAAGGGATACCTAATTTCAGAACTTCACCCTAAGAGCTCTTTCTAGATTTCATTCCCAGAATTACATATAGATCCCAAATTATTTGTACAGCTTTCAGATGAACTCAAAATAAACTTGGAAGATAATTTCTTTATTCTTTTTGCCATTCCAGTGAAAGAATTGCTTTTCCACATCAAAACTAAGAGTATCTATAAACCCAAGACCAGATAAGCAAGCCAGCATCACTTAAGGAAAAAATCAAAAGTGAGTCAGCCTTCCTTGGAAAAAAGTTTTTTAATAGTTAAACTTGGAAGATGGAGTCATTCTAGCAGTGGCTTTTCATGGCTCATGTTCAAGTTTATGAAGGCATAAGCACAGCTTATCCTACAACAGGGAGGCAATTAATCTCTTTTGTATTTACTGGGAGTATGTAGATGTGCAATTACTATAAATTAGCTGATTCATTGTATCCACACCCTATCTTGTGTATAGTTGCTCGCTTGGGCAGCCATGCTCTGCAAGTCTTCTCATGGGGGAGGACATGGAAGGGAATCAGGAAGCAGAAACCCTCAAGAGCAAGGAAACCCTGCCTTCCTTTAGGACTCGTTTTCCATGCCTGTATCCATCCACAGTTGCTGTTCTCAAACAATATAAGTGGCATGGCCATAGTGAGAGAGACGTGGAGATATAACAGATAACCTATGCTATTTTTTTATTCACTGGGATGATCGGCTTTTTTTTTTTTTAATAGCAGCAGGAAGAGTTAGGAAAAAAGGGTGAGTCAGAAATGCAAAAAGAGAACAAGCCTGACAAAAGTCTTAAAGCTAGATCAGGAAGACAGCATGGTAAACATAAGAAGAGCTTTTATGTTTGAGAAAGGTGGGAAAAGGGGCAATACTAATTAGTAGAAGCTCAGAGGAGATTCACACTGCTCTGGCAGCGAGAACCGCATCCCCCTACACAGCTGCTGCTTACAGCAAACACTCATGGTGGGACTGAGAAAACTGCCTTTGTCCATGATATACAATTAGTCCTCCCCTGAGCTGCCCTCGGGCTAAGAACAGGCCTGCTTCTCTCCGGCCCCCTGCAGCTGCCATCACTAGCCTACTTACGCTGCAAACAACCTGGCCATTAAGGCAGACACTCTGAACTACCATGCAAAAATTCCTCAGAGAATAAGACTATAGTCTTAAGGTTCTAAGATGTGCTTCTCTACTAAGTGGTTCACAACCCAGCTACAACACCCACTTTATCTCCTGTCCTCAGACAAGACCTGGTAGCTGACAAAAGGGTAACCCCTCCTTCCTTGACACCACAGCTTGTAGCAGATAGGATTATCAGACACGGAGCAGCAAGCCCCGCTGAGCAGTGAAGGATCCCATCACCTGTATCTCTCAGCTCAAGAAGTGCATTCAAAATTTGCATCTTTCAAGAACACGCTGTTGAACTCTCAGTGAACGTGTCACTGGAAAAGAAGTACAGCTCCATCAAAAGTATGAAGCTTCTACATTAAGGACAAGCTCCTTTACCTGCCTGGCCAAAAAAAAAAAAAACCCAAACCGGGGGGGGTAATGAAGGTCAGACTGAAAGCAGAAAAACTGGAATGGGATTTTCAGAACTGCAGTGCTGGCCCAAGAGCTCACACTGAAGTCATGCACATTTACCACTGTAAGCAGAATTAGTGCAAGTCCATGGGGCAAAAGTCTTGCCCTAGTTTAACACCACAGGTGAAAAGGAATTCTTAAGTTGCCTAGCGAAGTCTGTGGCTTACAAAACCTTGTAGAGTCAGCTTGGTTTTTATTCAGGCTATAGACTTATGATCCTAGCTGTCAACCTTCTGATCTGAAAAACTCAGGCCTCTGTCAATAAGATTGTTGTAGACTACATTTTATCCCACTGCACTTTGGCTGACTTTCATCTGATAGTTTTCAAAAGGCAGCAGTACTCTTCCTAGAGTATGCTTAACTGGCAATATCCAGTGCCTCCTTCTGCTCCCACAAAAGGAACCCGAGCGCATCTCTCCCCACATACCACTTCTTGTACTTGGGATACAGCTTCAGATCATGCTTGTCACAGGCTTCTTTCAGAGTCTTGTGAAAATGGACAGCGTCCTCTTCATTCAGGTAAGTCGGAGTGAGGTCAGTCCCACCACCAAACCACCACTGTTTAGTTCCTAGAGGAGAGAGGCAAGGAGCAACATTTTTCTTTTAAACTTCCAAACAGAAATACGTTGCTAGTGGTTCACCAAGAACTAACCACTACTTCAACAATACAAAATAAAATCATTATGGTGTTCCTAAACACCAATCGTGAGAAATCTGAGTTCGAGGTAGTGCGATGACCAGTGACTTCAGGAAAACATGAAACAAATTCCAAAGCAGTGAAAACCATTTGTTGAGTATTTTGGACTGCTGACCCTGACTACAGGAGATCGATTTCACAAGATGGGCTGGCAACTCCTATTCAAGAATCCAGAAACATTTTACTGCATGCCAAAGAAAGGAAACATCCTTTTTAAATCCAGGGGAGTAATTGCCTAGAAATGATCCACAATGCTCTGGCAAAATAATTGAAAGGAAACTCTCTTTGAGCTTCTGACAGTCTGTACACTGTCACAAGGTACGGAGGGGCTCTCAGTGGTGGACCACCTAGCCTAATGCCCTGCTTCTGACAGCGGCAAGTTGCAGAAACTCAGGATAAAAAAGGCACAGTGCACGTAGAGAGCGATGTTTCGGACAGCACGTCCTCCCAGCTTCTGAGACAAAGGTACGTCCTGACCAGAATGCTCACCAGTCCTTCACAGACCTTTCTTCTACTAAATTCTACACTTGTTTCTTTGAATATGTTTTACACTTTTATAACCTCCTACACTTCAACTTAAGTCTGAAACCCCTGGTGTGCGCTGCAAAAAGTAAACTGCAAACACCTTTGCTGTACCAGATGCACGCACCACACTCTTTTCACAAATGGACAAATGAAGGCCCAGAGGTTAAGAGATCCAGTGCTACACAACAGACTCTTGGCACAGCTGGGAACAAAACTGGGCCAGTTCTTAACCTCTTCCCCTCGCCATGCAGTCACGCTTCCTTCATGCGGAGTCATACGTTTCATACGTACTTCATTGGATTAAAATTCTTACCATCTGCTTCTTCAATTTCAAAATATCTGTAGTTGAAGTGCATGGTCGGAACGTGAGGGTTCTTTGGATGGATAACAGAGCTGACACCCATGGCGCAAAAAGGCAGTTTCCCTAGACAAAAAGATGCACAGGCAAAAAACTTCAGTTTTTCAAATAACTTCATTTCTTATCATTTAAGGAACATCACTATTTTTCCTTAGGTTCCATGCTACTGTTCCACGACAAGAAAGTTTCTCATGTTGGGTCACCATAAATTATTAATCAATGTGCAATTTACTTCTCATCCACGCATTTGGGTGCACCTAACTAAATGCTTTTTTTGGTATTTGTCCTAAAATGCAACGATACGTCAGAGCACCCATTAGATGAAGATGGCTTAAAACGCAAAGCACTGCTAAGGCTTTCCGCCACCCCCAGACCTCAGAACGACCCTTTGCTACGTGAACGGGGGTGGAATCCTCCATCGCCTTTAGGTCTTTTTGGTTCTCTCCCGCCACCTCTTTGGTACGTAACTCCTGCGCTGTTTCACCATTGAGCTACAGCGTCCTTACTGAGAAGCAACCCGTGCCTACAGCGCATTGCTTAAAGCAGCAAGACAGAGGGAGAGGCACCCGGATACCTCGTTTTTTAGGGATGTGAAAGTCCGCCTGCCAGGCTTACCGGTTGGAAACCACCAGGACACGAATGCAATCTTCCCTTGAGCGCTGATCAGTCCGGCCCTCCTCGCGTTCTGCTCAGAGGCCAGGCTCTGCTGTCCCGGTACCCGCCCCACCTCCCCGCCGGGCTCCTTACCGTCCTTGGCCTTCAGAGACTTCCCCCTGCTTCGCATCTGCCGCGCTGCCTCCTCGGACAGGAGCCCGGAGACGACGGACACGTTCACTCCCGCCTTCTCGAAGACCTCGCCGTCCTGCAGCACGCAGCTGATGCCGCCTCCGCCTGCCAACGCCAGGGTCACCCCGCGCCGGGGCCGCCGCCGCCCCCCCGTGCTGCCCGGGCCCGGGCTGCCCGCCCCGGGGCGCCCCCCGCGGCCCCCCCCGTACCTTCCTTCCTCTCCCAGGTGTCGACGGCGAAGGCGGCGCCGGGGTCCAGCGCGGCCAGGGCGCGGCACACCTCCGCCTGCGTCTCCATGATGAGCAGCTCCATGCGGCTCCGCAGCTCTCGCCGCCGCCGCCGCAGCTCCCGCAGCCCGCTTACCGGCGGCGCCATGAACCGCCGCCGCAGCTCCTCCTCCTCCCGCTCATCCTCCTCGGACGCCGCCATCGCGGCCTGCTGCCACCGCCACAGCCCCAACCCCAGCCCGCCCAGCGCCGCCGCCGCCGCCAGCGCGGCCCGCCGGCCCCGCCGACCCGCCGGCCCCGCCGGCGGCGCGGAGCCCAGCGCCCGCCGGCCCGCCGCGGCGGCCAGAGCGAGGGCGGGGGGGCCGCGGGCGGCTCGACGGAGGAGCTGCGCCGCCGCCGCCGCCGCCGCCGCCATCCTGCGCACCAGCGCCTCAGCGCCGCCGGGGCGGGGGGGGCGGGGGCCGCGCCGGGGCGGGGCCGGGCGGCGCGGCGCGGTGTATAAATACGTGTTTATATCCATAGATCCGCGTCTGTGTCGGTACGGGAGAGCTCCTCCCGGCTGGGTGCTGCGGAGCTGTGTGAGGCCGTAGGCGCCCGCCCGCCCGGCCGGCTGCTCCCGGAGCTGGGTTGGCGCCGCCCCGTGTCGGTGCGGCGTTGGGGGGGCCGCCGTCTTTGCGCCCATAAAACATTTCTGCGTCCTAGTGTCAAATAATCCGGTTTCGTCGGTGCAGCTGCTTGAGACTGCAGTCATGTGAGTAAAGACTTGTACAGGGCCAGGCATGCCTGGAATAGGAGTAAAGATGCCTTTTTCTCGAACTGTCCTATGAACCGAGTGGAATCGCTCACCTGTGTATGGAATCGCTGGTTTTATACTTGCAGTAATGTTTTTTTAGAATCTGGCCGGTTTCTGGGACTGCCAGTTCAGTGCAATGGGAATATTTCCCACGGATTTGAGAGGGCTCAGGTGTATGCCTTCTTTGTTCTTTCTGAAGTTGAACCACTGTTTTTTTTCCTAATAAAATAATTCAGAGTAATAAGGGTTATGTAGAGCCAGATGTTGAAAGGTACTGCATAGCACCAACTTACAGTTCAGAGTTTGATTTTCTTGGTGCTGATGTTGGCACCAGATCCATTAAAATTTCTGTTTTCTCAGCTGCCTCAACATCGGCTGTATCAACAACAGGACAGTACAACAAACTAGCACAATGATAAAAGATAGCGAACAAGTAAAATTACAGTTTTCCTTGAGCAAACGCATAAGTGACAGTGCAGCCATTGATGATGGTACTGTGCTGAACCAAGCTATGAGAGTTTTCCTTCAAATCAAACAGCTGATTTACTAATGTTATTTTTTTAAGTAAGCATATAATTATTTTCTAATAAGTAATGACATTTATTAAACCCGTCATTGATTGAGGACCCATATGAGGGTTAGGCTGAGAAAAATAACAGCTACCTCAAAAGCACAGCCCTGCAAGGTTCATACTCTGGTATGGGACTGTTCCTTGGAAACAGTGAGCTTCTGGTATTTCAGAACTCTTTTGCAACTGTAGTACCCGAGACAAGCTCAGTTTCAAGGGTGGCTCTGTGGAAGGCAAGGAGATTTGTCCCTAACATGGTTCAGGGCTTTATTATCGGTCTCTTTTCATTGTAGGGTAATTTGCGGGGAGGGAGGTCTGCGTAAAAAGATAACGGTTCACTCGAAGGCTTAGTCCATTTCCTCATTTCTGATCTGATTCTGCTCTTTGGCAGCAGAGGATGCTGTGAAGCTGCTGAAGCTCTGCAAGTAAGAAGGGAAGGAGAACTCTGAGCTGGGCTCTCTTCTGCCATCAGCTGGAGGACAGGATCCCTGATGAGCCAGGAGACCTGAGCCCCTGGTGACAGGAATGAGGGAAGGTGTGTCATTATTTGCAGGAGGGATTTGTGGCTGAGGGAGAAGGGCACTACCATCTTAGGGGCTGTGGTAAATCTGCTTAATTTGGCTGCACTAAGCAGCTCTTTGAACAGTTCTTTATTCAGAGCTGGCTGTGATCGCTCTGTTTCTTCTCGAATTGCATCCACTGGGTTTACCTAAACATTTTCATGATAACCAGTGTGCATTGTGCACTTCTGTGCTACTTGACGGTAGTAAAGCTCTGTTATTTGATTGGGTTTCTTAGACACTACTATAATGGAAAAAATACATAAATGGTGAGGCCAAAAGACATGTAAAATGCATTCATGCTGATGAGCATTTAATGATTTTTTTCTGCATTAGGTTGAGTGTAAACTCTGATAACATCTGGTAATTCAGCTGGACGGGACCTCTGGAGGTCTCTAGTCCAACCCCAGGGGTTCACCATTCCCAGGCTGGATGAGGTTGCGCAGGGCCTTCCTTGTCTGTCCCCCATCGTGCCTGGGCTCCTGCCCCAGCGATCCACCACCCCCACCGGGAAGAATTTTTTCTCATATCTAGTGAGAATTTCCCTTGCTGCAACCACATTGTCAGGTCAGCGTCTTGCTCTTGCTGCTGAATCTTAGAAGTATGACTGCTTTACAGATGAGGATTTCTCAGCCAAAATGTGGACGCTGAAGTGTGGTTAGGCTGCACTCTAAAACACTCCTACTGTTTCTGTGCTGAATCCTCTCATGTTAACTCCTTGTGAGGGCCTCCTCTCCAACAGCAGTTTAAGGTTGAAACTTCAGCCAAATGCCATATACTTTCCCTTTGTGAGAAGGTGGGGAAGGTGCAATTAGCAGACAGGGCATCAAAAATGGCACCTTGCACAGGAGAGATTTTTAGTAGCCCTGCTTATATGTGTACAGCAAATTGTGGTGGCCAGTAAAAATAGCATTGTAGAGAGTAGCTCAAGCTTCCTTTTCAGTGTTTGAACTAGTGTGCTTCTCCGCATTATTTCAGCTTCCCTCTCTCTACAGTACTGAGAATAGGAGCACGTACTGATGTGTGTGAGCTGCTCAACAACTCAACAGTGGTAAGAGGCAAGAAAATGACAGCTTACAATTTGATCTGCATTTTCAGTGCATAGTGTTGGTATAAAGGGTGGGGGCTTTTAGCTTGTGTGTGTGCTGTTGAATTTCTATGCTCTTCTGTTTCTTGGGAAATACAAAAGGAAGAGGAAAAAGGCACTCAGAGCTTAGATCAAAGCCAAAGAAAAACGTGGAACTGGTTCTTGCATCTGCTTGAACAAGAATTGGGGAGGTCCCAGATGACTGGAAGTTAGCTAATGTGACACCCATCTACAAGAAGGGTCGGAAGGAGGATCCGGGGAACTACAGGCCTGTCAGACTGACCTCGGTGCTGGGGAAGGTCATGGAACAGATCATCCTGAGTGCCATTATGCGGCATGTGCGGAACAACTGGGGGATCAGGCTCAGCCAGCATGGGTTTATGAAAGGCAGGTCCTGCTTCACTAACCTGGTCTCCTTCTATGACAAGGTGACCCGCTTAGTGGATGAGGGGAAGGCTGTGGATGTTGTCTACTTGGACTTCAGTAAGGCCTTTGACACCGTCTCCCACAGCATTCTCCTGCAGAAGCTGGCTGCTCACGGCTTGGACAAGTGCACTCTGCGCTGGGTTAAAAACTGGCTGGACGGCCGAGCCCAGAGAGTTGTGGTGAATGGAGCCAAATCCAGTTGGCGACCGGTCACGAGTGGTGTTCCCCAGGGCTCAGTGTTGGGACCGGTCCTGTTCAATATCTTTATCGATGATCTGGATGAGGGGATTGAGTGCACCCTCAGTAAGTTTGCAGATGACACCAAGTTGGGTGGGAGTGTCGATCTGCTGGAGGGTAGGAAGGCCCTGCAGAGGGACCTGGACAGGCTGGATTGTTGGGCTGGGGCCAACTGTATGAGGTTCAACAAGGCCAAGTGCCGGGTCCTGCACTTCGGTCACAACAACCCCAGGCAATGCTACAGGCTTGGGGAGGAGTGGCTGGAAAGCAGCCTGGCTGAAAAGGGCCTGGGGGTGATGGTTGACAGCTGCCTAAACATGAGCCAGCAGTGTGCCCAGGTGGCCAAGAGGGCCAATGGCATCCTGGCTTGTATCAGGAATGGTGTGGCCAGCAGGACCAGGGAGGTGATAGTGCCCCTGTATTCGGCACTGGTGAGGCCGTGCCTCGAATACTGTGTCCAGTTTTGGGCCCCTCACTTCAAGAAGGACATCGAGGTGCTGGAGCGTGGCCAGAGAAGGGCAACAAGGTTGGTGAAGGGTCTAGAGAACAAGTCTTATGAGGAGCAGCTGAGGGAGCTGGGGTTGTTTAGTTTGGAGAAGAGGAGGCTGAGGGGAGACCTTATTGCTCTCTACAACTACCTGAAAGGAGGCTGTAGTGAGGTGGGGGTTGGTCTCTTCACCCCAGTAACAAGTGATAGGATGAGAGGAAATGGCCTCAAGCTGCGCCAGGGGAGGTTTAGGTTGGATATTAGGAAAAACTTCTTCACTGAAAGAGTAGTCAGGCACTGGCACAGGCTGCCCAGGGCAGTGGTTGAGTCCCCATCCCTGGAGGTATTTAAAAGACGGGTAGATGCGGTGCTTGAGGACATGGTTTAGTGGCGGACTTGGCGGTGGTAGGTTAACGGTTGGACCTGATGATCTTACAGGTCTTTTCCAACCTTAACGATTCTATGATTCTATGAATGTGAAGAAATGTATCTTACCCTTTTTTGTGGGCTAGGTGAAATTCTAAGGTCTTGACTTCCCTTTGAAATCTCCATGTCAATTTTTAAAGTCTGCCTGAAAATTTACTTGGTGAAATAACTTTGAATATTGTATGACTTAGTGGGTCATCTGTTTTCATACCTGTTTGTGTTTTGTGAGGGGGGAGGTGAGGGTCTTGTGGTGGGTTTTGTTTTCAATGGGAGTGAAGCCATTTAGATTTGTTTTGTAGCCAAAACCTCTACTGATGCAAACGAGTGTGATTCTAGAGAAGGTTGTAGGGCTACAGTGATTTCAAGAAGATTTGAAGAACTGGGCTCTTATCTACAGTTTTATGTAAGGTGACCTCCAATGAAGAAAAGAATATTGCTGATTTTCTTTTTTTTGTTGTTGTTGTTTTACCTCTACTTTGAAAAGAGCTCTGAAGCTTCTCTGATGCGTATATTTAGGAGCTGTCTACCTTGTTTTTCTTTTTTATGAGAATTTGTGCACAAAGAGAGTATTAACAAAAGAAAAAGAGACACTGCATGTTCTAAGGTAGTGAAGCATGATCAGGTCTGATTCGGACTGAGACGGGCACAATGCTTTCACTGAGGCTGTTTGATACTTTTGTTTTGAGCACCGAATTAATGAAGTTGCTTATCAGAAAATTGGAAGAAAAACATTCATTGAGAACAGAAAAATTCCCCATCAAGTTGGCATTTCTATTACTTCTAAAGTTAAAAGAACTAATCTCATCCAGTTTACTTTATCACACAAAGCCTTGATTGTGACTTCAGTGATGCTGAGGGCTTGCAAAGTTGGACAAGTACTCTTGTTTGAGAGGTCAGCTCAAAGGTTTTGCATGACAGTATAAGTTGAATTAAGTTAGTATTTCAGTATGTGTCAGAGAGAAGTAAAAGCTTTGGGGACTGAGCTGAAACAGTAAGTGATGTGAAAGTTGTAAGAGAAAGATGAAAACCTTTCCTTCTATCTCTGTCATCTCAGTAATTTGTCTGGACAGCAGGTTCTTAGGAATCCTCCTTTTTTCTTTTCTTTTTTTCTAATGCAGGATTGATTCTCCTGGGTATATGAAGGAGGGAAAGGATAACTACAGAACAAGAAGCTGCTGTGCTGAAATTGCTTCAGGCTGCCTCTTGGAAGGTAAGAGAAGTTATGAAATGCCTTAGAAAAGCCTTTCTTCCTCTAATGCTTGATCATCTTTACAAAGTTAATAAAAGAGAAGAGAAAAAGTGAAATGTAGTATTGCCCAAAGAGAGTGAATCCCCTGGAGAGGCTTGCACTAACAATCAGGCCCCAAAATGTGCTGCATGCAACCTCCTCTGGAAATGTACTAGTATTCCAGGTCAGGTACTACGATCTTCCCTGCAATGAGAGGTCTGTCCGTTGTTTTCCTGCTTCCCCTGCGTCCTTCCTTCAGCTCTGCCTTCAGATTTGCTGTTATGTAACACCACCATCATAAAACATCAGGAATTTTCCAAAACCATAGCTGTTGCATATGTGGCTTCACCAAGGCTAAAAAGCCAAAGCACGACCTCTCTCCCAGGCTTCCAAGGAAAGGGAAAAAATGAGCAGAAGTGATCTGTTGAAGTCAATTCCCTGTTTCTCTTCTTGTACCGAGATCCACACTACTCCCCTGCCCTAGTGTCATAATAATTTTTTTTTTCTTGCAGCCACTGTAGCTGTTTATACAGACTAAATGTAATGTTTGCTGTTATGAAAGTCCATCCAGAAGCCAAAATACACACCCTTGCGTCTTCCGTGGAATAATCGGTACGTTGTTTATGGTTAAGCTAAAGGACCAGCTGAGTTAGCTCACAAGTCTTAAGAGACTTGTGTCTGCAGCTATTTCTGAGTAACAGACATACACTGTGATAGCGTGGTTGAAACTGCTCTACTCTCTGGGCAGCTCTACAGAGCTCCAGAGATTTATAGTCTTTGAAATGCTTCTGTGTAACTACAGAACTGAACTTCGAACTTGTAGATCTAAAATCACGAGCTTATGCTCCCTTAAGTTCAGTAATGCCCATCAAGAAGCCTTGATTCTAAGGGTGTCAGAAAGCACTACGCGTTTTATCATGGTGTGAAATAAGATCTGTCCCACTCTAGCAAGAGAGATGCTAAAATTTTTCTCTGTGGCTGTGGTAACCGCAGCAACTTGGGTTAAAAGAGCTGCAAGTGCTGTCTTAGTATCTTGTGTGTCCATAACCTTTCCTGGTGTAAGGCGTGGTGGCAGGATGAAAGCTATGTCATTAGGTTCTAGTTCATCTTTAATCAACTGGACTAAATCATATATTCACACCAGTAACTTTATTTGTTCATGTTTGTTTTGTACAGCTTTAAATCGGAGAATCTCACAATCTGCACTTGCTGATCAGACTTCTGCAAGGCACATGTAAGTGAACACCATATAGTATTCAGTAGGCTTTTTTAATAGTTGTAGTTATTAAAATAGAAATCTTAGGGAAGTAGCAGCTGCATCAGTGCCACTGCTCAAGACAGCATTAGTAGGAAGACTAGTGGCAGGGACGGCTGCGATGCATATGTGGAGAATCAACAGAGAGCTTTAGGATGGGAAAGCAGATTCCATGGAAAAAGGTGCTATGCTGACCCTCGCTGACAAGGAAGGTGACCGGTGTAAGAATCAAGAGACAGTACACAAGAGGGGTGTTGTGGTCATTTAGAAGCTGGCACTTTGGGACTCATGATGGTTCCTGGCTGTGGCATTTTAACCTGGCGCTGGGGGGTTGCTTTACCATCTGGTGGAACCGTAGGATTAATGCACCATTTTAATCTTACCCTTACACTCTACCTCAGGGATAAGGTCAGGCAGGAGCTTTATGAAAAAGAAGATAAACTGGTTTTCCTGCGTTGCCTCCAGAAAACTAATGATAAGGCCTGCTTATTACATTAATTGCTGTCAAGTAAGAGATACTCTTTCCTCATGCTGTTAGTTCATAGAAGTTATAACTACAGGTTTTGCAATGGCCATTATTCAATGACCAGATCTAACTATCAGACCTGATTTTCTTCATTGGTTTAAGTCTAATATAGTCATTCTTCTCCTGCAGGGTGGGTATGAAATGCAGAACAGGGTAGAGTAGACTGAGGTCTGTTACCTCAGCACAAAAACCTGGTTGGATTGTAAGGTTATTCATCAGTATTTCTTCTGTTTTCAAAACCCTTAGAATTCTCAATGATCCAAAGGCACTTTTCGGTGCACTCAGCACCCCATATGGATGACCCTGAGTGTCAGTGAGGGCTGTTAGTAGGCTGTTAGAAGCAGGAGAATGAGGCATGATACTTCTAGATGCTCTCCTAGCCTATGTGTGTTTTCACTTTAGGGATTTTGTGAACCTGATGTGGTTTATCTAGTTAGTGACTGTCAGTAGATCTCTCTTCAAAACGCTCCTTCAGTCTCCCTTGAGAATTTTCTGCAACTAGAAGATCCTCCAGCAAGGAGCTCTGTGGTCTGTAGCGTTTGTCTAGAACCCAGCTTCTGTTAGCTTCATTGATGGTTCCTGGTTTCTGAATATCTGAAGAGACAGTGAAGAGTTATTCCTTTCCATGCCATCAGGCCTCCCAAAGGTGTCTCTTCACCAGAGTGGAGAATCCTAGCCCACTACCTCCTTGTATAGTGACCACTGTCACCACGTGCAAAGTATGTGTCAGGAACACATTGCTTACCTGTGAAATGCATGTTTCTTACACTGCAGATCTTCATCAGCAGGTTAGTGGATTTCTCAATTAACCCACTGTCTTGAGCAATTTTTTCTTTTCTCAAAACTCTGAGAAGCAAAGAACAGTGTTTTGTCACTGCCTGTTCTTGTGTCTGGTTTGAAAAAGAGCACCTTAAATGACCAGTTAATAAATGTCTTGGCAGCACTCTGATTTTAGTCTTGCCTAAGAGGTGTCACCATGTGTTGAATCACAACTTTCACTTCCTTTGTTGCCGGAGTTTCTTAAGCTTTCATTTCACATCGGTTTAGTTCTGTGGATGGGGCAATGTCACCAAAGCAGAAATAATCACACTGGAGACGAGGCTGGGGACTGCAGAGGCAACTCTATGAGCAGGGACTCTGGGGACTGGGCTGGAGTGGAGAAGTGGAGGAGCCCCCATACAGATGAATGGAGGTGGTGTACTTTGAGGGAGAGTGGACAGCAAGGGCAGAGAGCAGAAGCTTCTGGGGGCAGTTTGTGATAGTTAGTTTAGAAACTACTAATGTTTTTTAAAAGTTAGTTTTCCCAAGTGGGCTGAACTACTCCAGGGGAGCCATGTTGGGTACAGTGTGGCTTGCAAGGACTAAAATGGATTTGAGGAGCAGGCCAGCATATTGAAAGCCACAGAATCAACCTCTTACTGATACTAGTGTCTGCCAAGAACTTCCTCTGTACAACTCCTTACCAGAGATCTCAAAATGCTGATAAGGTGTAGGACATTGTAGGGCAGCTGCACCACCTCAGTGTCAGACTTCCTTTTTTGTCTATTTATATAACTTGGCCTTCTTGCCAGTGCATGCCTTGTCATGAGTTCTGTGGGATTTCATTGTCTTTTTGGCTTTTAAATGCAACAGAGTGTCCCAAACAATACTGGATCTCGGCATTGCATTATCTTCCCCTTCTGGCTACTTCTTCAGTTTCATTCTTTTTCAGTGTAATAAAACCCAGAACCCTGTCCTGATGCCTTCCCTCTTCCTTTCTTCAAAACCACCTTGAAAGTCCCTGGTTAGACTATCACATGCTCATCACTGGTTTTCCCCAAGGGCCCTGTTTCTTCTGGAAACACAAGTCCTTGGGGTTGTTGTCTGAGTCCACTTTTCACAAGAGAGCTGTTTTCCACTCTTACTTGTGGAAAATTCCTGCAAATTTTCGTCTCCTGCAACAGGATACAGGCACGATGCACTAGCTGAATAGTTGTTCTGTTGCCTCACCTTGGTATCAGTGTGACCCTTCTCCATCATTGTGATCCATTTCTTTCTCATTTTATATTTAGCTATAAGAAGTAAAGCAAGGGATATTACACGTACAATATTAACCTACCCTAGAACTATGTATCAAGTCCGGTAAACTTGTGGAGCATTATTTGAACTATCCAATGTAACAGGAAAGTGAGTTATTTTTAATACTGCTGTAGCATTTCTCTAGATAATTCAAGAACATTTATTAGTGTTAATACTCTATATTAGTCTGTAGAATTGTGGAAGATACTGCTCTAAAAACATATTGACTCATTCCTGTTACATTTTCAGGGCAGTTTTGTCACAGGATTACAGTGATATTATATACTGGATGATTCTGGGGGCTTCATGAAAGCATGAGCACTTTAGAGAACATACACCTTTTTTGAAGAATAATCTTACAGTATAGGAAATAGGCAAGTTTCTTAAGTTCTTATAATTTTTAAAATGACTGATTTCTTGCTAATTTGACGTCAATGTTTTAGATGTGGTATCTGTAGCTCAGTTACTTCAATTGTACTTTTGTAAAAGACAAATTACTTAAACAGTTCAACAGTTCTGTATGTTTTAATGTGTTTTAAGTTTTGCTGTACACTTTCTTGTATAACTTTTTTGACAAGTTCGCCATAAACTCAGATAGCAAGTTATGGCTTGCATTCAAGCAGTTTGATATATTTGATTGACTTTTTCAGTGCTGAGGTCTTTGGATCTTAAAATGTCTGAGCTAGCATGTTTTCCAGCCCTTCCTGGAAGTACTGGGAGGTGAACTCGAACAGCTGTCATTCATTAGCTTGAGCAGTTTCTTTGTTTAAAGTACAAAATCCTGGGCTTATTCTGCAAGGAAGACCTACTAGATCTCTGAGGGCTTTGGTTATTATTTAGTAAGTTCAGAAACTGTTGACATTCAATGTATTTTTTTTTCTGAAAGCCTTCCCTGTAATTTGTGGGTATAGTGACAGCAAAAGATAAACCTTATGTTCTTTGTTTTGTCTCTATATCTCCTTCTGTACTTCTGTCCAGCCCCTGCCCCACCAGGGCATGGTGGGACAGATGGTGGTGACAGTGGTTCTACTGATGATGACCTGATATTCGACATACAGTCTGTGGGTGGTTAGGGAGGGGGTTATTCTATCACAGAACAAGAAGTCAGAATGCCTATTGAAATTACCGGGCAGCAGGCTTAAATCAAGCAAAGACAAGTTCTTTCTACATAGCACAGTAGAAATAAACTGTGAGACTGATGGGTGCAGGGTGTTATGGAGACCAGGAGTATAAATAGGCTCAAAAAAGGAACTGAAGAAAATCATAGAGAGGCTTTTAAATGCAGAGATACAAAACCAGCCTCTGGCTCTGGCTGTCCCTGAACAGCAAATTACCAGATCTCACTACAGTGTATTAGAGGAAGAGTCAATCTTGCTCTGTTTTTTGTACTCTTTCGCAAAGTACCCATTATTGGCCACTGTCAGAGGAAGGAGCCTGGCTTTTTATAGATTTGATCTGATTCACTGTGGTTGTCCTTATGTTACTGACCCCCTACATCAGTGAAACAGGAGCAGGATTCATGGCTGAGCACACATTTTCTAGTGTGTAGGAAAAAAAGTAAAAGTCATGTCCTCAGCCACACCACAACCTGTTCTCACTTTGTTAATATGCAGGGTTAATGAGCATAAACACATCTGCTTGACCTAAACACATTCCCTAGACTAAGAGCAGGAGGGCATTAGATTCTGGGATGGTTTGAGAAGAAAAAGTAAAATAATGTCAAGTTACTCTTAATTCTGCTGTGGTCTTATTTGGTTAGCTCACAAGTGTTCAGGAACAGCAAGAAAAATGCAGGCTTCCAGTGTAGTCCAATGCCAAGAATGTAATCCACAGTTTGTCCTTAATCCCATGAGGATCATCTCAAATGTTTCCAGTGCTTTTGGCAGGAATATTAAATTACAAAATCTAGGATGCTTGCCAGAAACAGAAAAAAGAATGTTCACAGTAAAAGCAGTGCCCCTGCTCTGTGCTTCTGCAGGAGCAAAATGGCGTGTCAATATGGATGATTACTTTGAAAAAAACAAATTAAAAGGGCAACTTCTCATAAGTGTCTTACAGCAATCCATTCCAATTAGTTCCCAGTACTAAAATATGCACCGTTCAGCACCTGATGACAATTCAAGGAAGTAAGTGAAGGTGACTGTCTTGTCAGTATATCGAGCTTTTTTTTATGGAGCCGGAAGTACTTATGTGTCTCATTTCCAGCTCAGACTGGGACCTGAGTTCCAGATCCTGACTTCCGTTTTGTCTGTGTGTCGGAAGGAACTTGCAGAACACAGTGGGGGTTGCTTCAGATTCACTATGATAACAACCAAGGCCAGAGTTTTGTTGAATTTACCGTAAGAAGGTACTTACACCTTTGTAAAATAATCCTCGACTATACAAAGTGTTCCAAGGAGAGGGAGTTGGAGAACTGTAAGGTCTTGTTGTATGTATGTCAAGCCTCCTTTAAGAATTACATGCAACTCAATACTCGCTTTATTTGTCAAGGTGAAAGTCCCGTTTGTCTTTAGAGAGTGAATCTTCAGCCATTTCTGATGAAATTTTTATACGAGGGTGCTTTCATGGGTATAAGCTCTCCACTAGAGAAAAGGACAAATTATAAACTGTTTGTTTATTTATTTAGTTGATATTGGAAATTTTTTCATCTTACATCAGACATATTGACTTTGACACATTTTCCATCTTTCTCTCTTTTCCTGCTCTGTGTCCCACATGACTGCTTTTGCAGGGTCTGCAGAGAAGTGTCTGACATTCTCATCCCTTCTAGGCAATACTCTGGTTGCTTCTGCAAGAGATAGAAACACCAATGATTTATTTAATAATACGTTTGAATTTTGTCACTCTATTTGTATTCTCTTCCTCATGCTTTATTGAAGAGCTGTCCTTAAGATCAGCTAGAGATTTAATTTAGAAATTCTAGCTGTACTTTACCCAAAATACACATTCTACAGAATACCAAGGGTACATGGATGTCCCTTTATTGGCTGTTGTTTTAAAATAAGAGGAGTCTGAGCTTCAGTCTCTGGATTTTTTCAGTGCCTACCCCAATTAGGTCCATTGATGCTATGATGATGCACACAAAAAATAATGTAGTTACACAGGGCTGGTAGCAGTATTTTATTGCCATGCTGTTTAGCACTAATTGCCAAAAAGTTTTCATGGATGGTGCTGTACTTTGCTGGTGCCTCCCATTCAACAAGTGTCCTAACTCAGGCACAAATATCACAGAATCAGTCTCTTATTTTCCTGTCAAGAATGGGGTGGCTGAAAAACACTTTTCTCCTTCATATCAGACTGTTGTGCTTTTCTGCACTGGCAGGAAAGGGTGGAGAGGAGGAAGTGTTGACCTCAGGGCTGCCTTCATGCTTATTTCTCTTGCCTTTTCTTGGTCTGGGCAATATTTGTCTGCCAGCTGGGACTCACATGCAGCTGCATGTCTTACCTTGCAAAGCCGATTGACTTTTTAGGGTGCTTAAAAGACCCATATATGCTGTTGCATTTGCACCAGATGTGTTAGAAGCCACATCCTGTATCACATACGCAATTGCAGCCACAAACAGAAAATAGGACTAATTTTCCACTTGTTACTCAATTTTTGATAAATCTAAACATGAGACAGCATCTAGCTTGTTATCTTGATTCTTTTTTCAGCTCTGTTCAGATGAAAGGGTTTGAAAGAACACTGAAACTAGAGAGAAGGTGACAGATCAAATACATGGAGAAGCAATGCACACTCTGCCTCTCTTGTGAAAAAGGTAGATATAGGTTCTGGAAAGCTTTGGAGGCACAAGGCTTGTTAAACCCACTGCACATTTTTCAGAGGAAGCCGATGCGTATTCAGGGAAATGTCACCGGCTACAATAAAGTTGCTTAAAATAGTAACAGAGCACTGCTTTCTAAACATAAGCTCCTCTTCCTTTTAGTTAAAAATCACTAGTCACTTTCATCAAAGGAAACTGTAAGATAAATTTCTCTTGTTAACCATATACCTAATGACACCTTCCCCCCCCACCCCCCTGAAGGTTAACTTGACCTTTTGTTAAAACAATACCACAGGGTAACTAGTTAGTGTTAAGGAGAAGTGGCAAAGCAGTAACATTGGCAGGGAGAAGAAAATTGAGGCTTCCCACTTGTTAATGTCAAAAATGTATGTGACTGAGTGACAGCCTAGTCAGCTAATTCCATACAGCAGTTATTTTGCTTTGTGACCCCTGTTTTCAAAACCTTGGATGCTTAACTTAAAGTATATGAAAGCAAGTTATGTACATTTACTGAAAAAGCATACCTTTCAAAGACTCTCTGGCAAGGCATTTAGACCCTCATGTAAACTCCAGTTCTTCAATTGCCATGTTTTCTGAGCACCTGTGAAGGACTGCAGAGGACTGCCATTTCATATGCCTGTACTGCAAACAGTGTTATGTTGACATTGTAATGTGAGCGATTAAAATGCATAAATAGTTGAGTACATGGGATATCCGAGGCTAAAGTAGACCCACTAAACATACTGAATAATTAGCTTCACTGAAATCAGAAGAAAAATACCTAGCATTTAAACAAGAAATGCTGGCCTCTTTTCTGTGTACTATATACAAGATGAAAAATAAAAAAAAGAAAAAGCCTTGGAACACAATCTCAGATAGGCTTGGAGTCCCACATGAAAAAAGAAAAAGGACACAAATTCAATAACGGAATTCAAAGCCTCCCATAGGTTCCAGACTCAGCATGGGAGGATCCAGGGAGAGTGTAGCCCCAACCTCTTTTTGCAAATAAGAGGAGAGCCTTACTGAAGGAAGAGAGGGATAACATAGCTGGTTTGCTTGTGTTTAAACTTGTCTTTCAACTGAACGGAAGTTCTAGTTGACTTCAGTGGAGTTTTGCCAAAATAGAACTGTATTAGGCACTGAATAGGATTTCAGGACTTCAGGTTCATTGACGTACTTTATAGCCCCTTGGGAACCTGCGGTAATCACCTATCTTCCCCTTAGGAAGTGACTCTGTAATGATACTCTCTGCTTAGAATCATAGAATCGTTTAGGTTGGAAAAGACCTGTAAGATCATCAAGTCCAACCATTAACCTATCACTGCCAAGTCCACCACTAAACCATGTCCTCAAGCACCCCATCCACACATCTTTTAAATACCTCCAGGGATGGGGACTCAACCACTTCCCTGGGCAGCCTGTTCCAATGCTTGACAACCCTTTCAGTGAAGAAGTTTTTCTGAATATCCAACTTAAACCTCCCCTGCTTCTTACATTATGTTGTGCAAATTTGGTAAGAAGCCTTCCCCCCCCCAGCTTTTAGCATATTGTTGCATTGCTTAGTGCTGGCATGATATTAAATAGCAGTAGTTTGGGACTCCTGCTGCTTTGCTTTTTTTTTTTAGTATTTTTTGTGTTGTTCATGTTTACTGTTGTTTTATTATAACAGCCTGGATAGTATATCAGGTGCTTTAGTTGAGAAGAAATTGGTCATTCATATTTTTTATTAGCGTTCTTGAGGCATGCCAGTCAAATCATACTAACTGTAAAACATTGAGCAGTGATTAATGAAACCTTTGGAGAATGTAGGTGAGTCCTGTTTCACATTACATTCTGATGACCAGAAGGACAACTACCAACATTTTCAGAACATTTGCTAATGCTGTGAGCTTCAGTATCTGGGAGATTTGCTGTCTGCTGGGCCTTATTAAAACAGGTTAGTTTCCTGTTGGCAGACCATAGGCCTTTAAAAAAACATTGTCAGCCAGAAATGCTAGTCACAGGGTCTTAGATAGGATTTGTTCACTTCTTGAGCCTTGTCTTGAAGGGTGCTGAGGACCTGCAGCCCTGGTTCTTACTGCTGAGAGCTACTTCCCCTTGGGACTTCTGAAAACTAGCATAATGTGTTTGTTTCAAGCTGAGTACCCAAAAATGACTGTATGAGTCATTAGGTAGGAACCACTCTGGGTGCTCAGCCAGCCTTCCTGTTCTGCTTTTATGCATTATATAATATTATAGGGGTCTGGATCTGAATGTCTTAGGAGCTGCGCGATACATTAGATACTAATAGCAGTCATAACTAAGGGATATAGTTTGGCTGCTTCTGATCTCATCAGAGCCATGTTTCAAATCTTGCAGGGCTGAACGTAGAAATCCAGAGTCTCTAGACCTCGCCCTTCATTATTTGAGCAGCAGGCCATCCATTGCAGTACTTATTCTGTTCTACACACGGCAGTTCCCCACGAAGTAAAATAAAAACAATGAGATGGAAAAAACATACCTGATGCAGTGCCTGATGTTTCGTTTGCTCAAATGGCGTTTACAACTCTGCAGTGTGCAGCTGGAAAAGAGGCCTCCTACTGCCATGTCACATGCAAACATGCTGGAAGATACAATCTTTTCCACACAATTCTCTTAAAATGATATTGCCTGTTAAGTAACATTTTTACTTGGGCGCTAAGATTATCAGCAAAGCATAAGGAAAGATTAGGAGATGCAACATTGCCCAAGCCATCCGTTTGAAGATGACTCAAAGTCACAAGATTTGTTTAAAATACATAATAACTTGGGGTTCTTCTCCATTTGCCGTCTTGCCTAGGGGTTCAGATTTTTCAGCTTTAGATCTTTAACCAGACTGATGAAAGACTACTTTTATCAAGGGAGCTGAAGGTCATGTGTAGTCATGTGATTGCATGAGTTAGCCTTCAGAAAGAAACACCAGATATTACATTATTTAGCAACATGGAATAGCATTATTGTCCTTTTAAATTGCTTTTTCAGTACCAGGGAAAGATGGTATTTCTAGTAATTCTTCCTAAGAATATGAATAGACCCTCTTGTTGCTGTATTCTCAAGGAATGATAGTGAATCTTCTTTATAGCCATAGGGAGATCACATTTTGCAGCATGTGGGGGTAAAACACTTCTTAGAGCAGCATGCTTGTGTGCAAATGAATGCCTCCCATGTTTCTTTGTGGGGGCTACATATGTGTCAAAGCAGGGCTTGCAAAATACCAGCCATGATTCAGGTACTCTCATGACATTGGAAGAATAAAAGTGAATGTTGCTGAGAACCATAAAGAACTACAGTATGTAACCATCCTCTTTTAATCTAATCTTGATGGCTCATCCTCTGTGAGCAGCAACATTCATGACATTAAAGATGGGATCTGAGTGAATTGATTTCAGAATCTCTTTGGTGGCCTCAGTGTAGCCTAAAAGCCACACATTCCTAAAAGGCAAAATGCAAAACTTGTGTCAGCCTCTCCTCTCCACTGGGCCTTGCAGAGGGAACCGGCAGTTAGCATGTGTGGGCCTCACAGCAGGTCTACAACCTGTATTGCCAGTGGCCACATACTCAAAAGCACTGAAGTTCTGAGTTCAAGGTTGGGACTTGCAGGCCTTACTTACATAGGGAAGGAGTATCATGATGGTATCTACACTTATTTCCATTCCCCAGCGTACAGGTTAAACCAAATCGGATTATATCAGATTAATTAGACTAATATACCTTAACTTATTTCTCCTTACTGAAGTGGAATTTGTGTGCCTACATCATCTATCACTTCTTATCGTTGCCCAAAAGATATGATACATTTATACACCAGAAAGGGGCATGTGATGAACTTACGTTGGCACTCAGCTAAAATAACAGTGAAGACAGAGCAATTCCAGGTGGAACTAGGGGTAAGCCTCTTTTGTTCAACTATGGTCTCGTCTATAAACTTTAACTACTGCAGCCAGCCCAAGTTACACTGGCCTGATAGCTGTCTTAACCTGAGTTAAGATCCCCCTTGGTTTTGGGGTTTGGGTGTGGGCTTTTGGGGTTTTTTTTGAAGCGTATGTTAAAGAGTCTAAATTGCTTTAATTCCTTATGGACAAAAGGAAAGAAATAGTAATTAGAAAAGCAGCTAACAAGATAGAGAAGGCTACATTTTATGGATGGGGAGACTTGAAATCAGGGTGACATAGCTTTCTTGAAGTCACATCAGAGCCCCTGGCAAAGCAGAGATTAGAATGTGAGATCTCCTGGCCGCTTCTCACAGTTTATTTGTGCCTATGTGTTCGTATAAGTCAGGAAAAAACATGTGTGAGGTGGGGGGAGAGAGAGAGAGAGGAGGCTGTTTTATTCTTGAGCCTGTGCAACTATTTCACAACCAGTCTGTGGCTGTCTGCAAGTTTTCAGATACATAGGGCTCAGTTCTCCCTTTTGGTAAGCAGAATTCAGGTCCAAGCCTGAGGACATACACACTCCTAGACATATCCTAATCTTGGACAATTCATTTATACATAATGCTAGGTCACATAAGCAATCTGAAGTGACATAGGGACCTTACTGACTGCTGAGCCCATGTGGTGTAATCTGTCCCCTGCAACGGGAAGAGTAAGCAACAGGTAGCCATATTATTTCTAATGCCAGCAGAAAGCAGCCTGTATGCCAGCTAAATTTTTCACAAGTGAAAAGTGAGTTGCTTAGGTGTGCAAATTGGACTGACAGTTCTGGCCCTAGTAATCATTTGGGTGATGTGTTTATTATTTTCCTAGCCATTCAGGGAGCAAGCATTATTATCAGAGAAATTCTGGAGTATCTTGCTGTTTTTTTCTCTTAGTTCAGTCTTATTCTTCCAGTACATCTTCAGTTCATGCACATTTTCCTCTTTATTATCTTTTTCTTCCTTTCCCGTATCTCTTCCTATCACTGTCTTTTTCCTCCAGCTCACCTCGGTTCCCTCTGTTCTTTCTACTCTCCTACCAGATCGGTTTTCTCACTAGCGTACACTAACCCTGGTATGTTGGTATGTACTGCATATACATGATCATAGCATAATATATGGCAATATGTGAAACAATATGGTGTGATAGAGAAACTGTGTAGAACCATACATTTATTTCTGTTGTATGTGTTCTTATTACAATACTGTGAGGTCTCAAGTAGAAAACTACTTTAACTCAGACATGTTGAACTCACCTAGTTGTCCTCCTTCTAACTCTGCCATTATTCAGTTTTTATTGACCCAGACAGGCTGGAAAGTGCTTAGATCTGAAGGAAAGATCATTAAATATTTTCACCAGCAGTCTGGCTGACATAGTGCAGCCAGTGCATAACCCCAATTAATGAAATCACACAAAAGCAGGCTTTCCCAAGCAGTGTTCGGCTTTAAGTATAACAGTTTTTATGTCTTCTATCTCTGTTCATTCCACCTTATCATGATCTTTTCCAGATGATCACCACATGCACTCTAATTAGAAAAGTCTTCTGAGTAGATGAAGAGAATTATTTTATCTGCATTTTCCAGGAAAAGTCCTATGTCAGGGTCCTCTTAAATAATGTAGGATTGAAAAACTGAGGGGAAGATGATCAAGAGAGTTGCATCAGTTTGACTCAACCAATTTACTTTAATCAGTGTGGGTACCTTTTGTGGGCTCTTTCCAAAGTCATAAACAGCTGAAGCTGACTCAGTCTATTATCTGTTTTTAATTCAATTTCAGATTGTCAGTCTACATAGGTAGCTACTTTAGCTAAATCAGTGCAACCAAGTCAGAGTCAAGTGAGAGGGCAGATCCAAATCTTGCCTAGCTGTCCTCTTCCCTGGAGCATGAAGATCACCGTTGAGATTCTGAAGGTGAAGAAATGAGCATCTGTCATAAAGAATTCATCCTTTCCCATTCAGGCTGTGAGGAAAGTTACATTGATCAAAATGGAAAGAATGCTAGAAAAAACAATAATGGATTGGAACAATTTGCCAAGACAGATGTCCTTCTATGTCATTGGCTTGGGGAACAGCTTGCTGCCTAAAGGTAAGTTTTCAATTTTTTTTTTCAGGAGCGATGCTATGTTTGGTACTTTTTATAAAACTTCAAATGTTACAGTTACAGAGGAGATGTGTTTGGGCCACTGATTCAGGAGCTGGGAATCTTCCTGACTTACTCAATGTCTACTGTAGAATGTCTAATGTTATCATGAAATATTTCATAATGGCAAAGTATTTTTGGGAATATTGTGTGGATAAATTACTTATGGGTACTTATGTTTCATTGACTAGAAATCTTCTGAGTGGTATTACAGGACTCTGCAGGAATAACACTTGTAGTTGGAAGGGAACTTGTGGAAAATTCCCATGACTGCTAACCTTAATGAAGCTTTGTAAGCAACAATGAGAAATATAACAGCAAAATAATAATAATTTAAAAAACCCCAAAACAACCAAGAAAGATATAGCTCTAGAGGATTTTGTTATGTGATACTTAACCATATTTCTCAAATTTGCATGTGATAATTATGTTTGAATAAAAGCCTTATTTTCATGCTGCCCTCTCTTTGCCCATTAGCTCTGAAACGGGCATTTGCCCCCACAGTTTTAAAACAAAGCCTACAAAGCAGAGGAAAGAGATGCTTATGAAATCAATAGGAAATTTTATCTGGTAAGAAAAACAAGAGCATGGTACAGTAGTATGCTTCTTTTTTCTTCCAGCAGGAAGTGTTTACAGAGGGGCGCAGCAACCCAAGTTTTCTACTTGCTGACTCACAGAGGTGCTAGTCTCTACAAGCCTTGCTGGTCACGAATTTTCAAATACTGTTTCAGTGAAAATCACCTTCCAGGTAAAAGGAAATTAAATGAATTGCCAGTTCTTGAAGCATTAATTAATAAAAGACTGGAAGAACTCCGAACACTTTTTGGCAATGAGGCCTTGTCCTCTTCACTAAGAGGAAGTTGTGGAGGCAGTACTTGCGTACTTGTGCGGGTATGGATCTATCTTGCCTCAAGGTGACTATGGCTATGTCTATGTTAGTGAGTAGCACAGCGCAACAGGAATTGATTTGTGGAGCCAAACAGTGCTGAAGACCCAGTGTCATGCATAAAAGTGTCTGCTAGTGTTGTTCCCGACTATGATGACCAGTTGGGTCATTATCAAGGGCTCTCAGAAGACAAGGAAGCTGTTGGAGCTATTTACGAAAAACTGCATACTCATTTCCAACTACACTGATGAGAGTACCAGAAGACAATGATTAAGTTCCACAATTTGTTGACTGAAGCTGAAGGAGCAGCTTTTAGCTGTGGTGGTATTTTCAGTTTCATGCGTGTCTGTAGACCAAGTGGAAAACTTGTCCTCTATAAATTCTGTGTAAGAAACCTTTTGTAAACACTCATCATTAGTATGAACACTGTTTTGGCTGCCGTGGTGCTACAGCAGTGGCAGCTCTTGATGGAGACATAAATACCATCTTCCAGGACAGTATTTGGTTATATATAGCACAGTTGTAGTGCATAAAGTGCTGAGAATTGTTGCAGGAATAGAGACGTCATCTATATGAAGGACTGATCTAAAAAGAAAAATTCTAAAACTCCTAGCTAGTTTTAAAAGCAGTTCAGTTAAACTGTTTTTTAAAATAGCCAGAGCTGGAGCCACAGTTGCTGAAAATGTTATACTGTAGGTCTGCCACTGACTGTCATTACAACAGGTATATCCATCACACCAGTAATGCTCTCTCTTTTTAGCCTAAGTAAAGACAAAGCGTAAGTGTGTTGTGGATTCAGTACCACATAAACAAGAATAGCAAAGTTCAAGTAAAATAGATCTTTAAAAAATGCGACTGATAGTAGTAGAAGAGTTTTGTTGAAAGTTTTTGTTTTTCTTCAAAGATTTTCCAAGATTGGAGCCAAAAGGCTTTGGACAAACTGGTGTACCAGGCTAAGAACAGAGAGCAGTGGGTATAATACCATATAGGGCTGGCTTTTCAAGGGGCTTTTTTTTGGGAGGGCAGATCCTGGGATCAGGGGAGTCTTTCCAAGTGGCTGAAGAATTGGACAGAAATCAGGGACGTGAGTGGTGAAGGGAGGACTGAGGAAGAAGAAAAGCCTTTTGTACGTGTTATTCTTTTCATAGGGAGGAAAAAAAGGAGGATACTGAAGGATAAGATGTCTGAGGAGAAAAACTAAAGTATGAGAATGGGCATGCTTTAGACCAGAACAGAAAGGAGGGAGCTTGGCGAGAGCATATGAAAGAGAACAGGACATCCACATGGAAAATAGTCACCCAAGATAAGAAGTAGGTTGCAGTTCATGTATGAGTAAGTACAGACATCACAAATTGGAACAAATTGGTGCCATAGTGAGTATAGCTCTTCATTTGTGGAAATGCTGGCCTAGAATAGCTTTACTAGACTTCTCGGTTGGTTTTATCTTCAACTCTTAAAAAATTTGTGGCATACCACCTATACCTTAATCAAGAGATCTGATTTAAAACCCAAAATGGCCATAATGAAGGGAGGAGAGGGAATAGTGGGTGTATGCATGTGGTTCCTTAAGTGTGTGCAGTTGACTGTGTCCCATGATTGTGTCTTGTCATTTTAGTACAGAGAGCTAAAGCGTGATCCAGGAGATAAGACAGATCAAAGAGAGCTTAAGGCTTTTCCAGGTAGCTGTAACTGTTTTTTAAAGGTGGCCACTGACTGCACAGAAACCTTCAGAGCTTCTGCTCCATGGGCAGAGGGAGAATGTTAATACCCAGGACTATTAACTTGAATTTCAGATTTAATGTCAGTTTTGCCTCAGTTAGTTCCTTTAAACTTTGGCCGTTCGGTAGTGTTGATCGGTCATCTGCTGTGGATGTTACTGGGAGATCCAAGTTCAAACAGAAATACCTGGGTTGTGAAGCTATGCTGGCTAGTCAAGCCTAACAACAAGGCTAACAAGGCTCTAACACCAAGGCTGTGTTAGAGAGAGAAACACTTTTTTTTTTTTTTCAGTTCATTGCAGTTCCTCCCTTCCTGAGGAGGGGTGGGGGGGCGCCTGATAAGAAGCACACTAAAAGCCACTAGTGTTATGGAGATGGTGTTCAAGACTTTATGGACTCTCACCGTTGGTATTAGAAGCCAGCTCAGTCAAGTAGCACAGACCAGACTGCTCTCGTTTCCCAAAGGCATTTTCATTTGTAGGAATCATTAGTGCAACTTCACACTCATTGAGTAATTTAAGCCATGAAAACTTGACTGTTTTTGTAGCTACTTACGTTAACAATGTATTCCAGTTACTTCCTTCTCATGGAGTGAACAGGACTTTGAGCATGAACAAACAGCTGTTAAGTTACCCCAGGAACACATCTTTACAATTGTTTGGCAGTTCTTGAAAATCTGATTCATGTCCTTTCCTGATTCAAAGTTTCACTGGTGAGCTCCGTCTTGCTAATTGTCACCTCCACACGCCAACACGTACACATGCCTGCTTGCACACCACATAATGTTTCTCATGTTATCCCAAGTGACCTATCCCTGCAACTGTTACAGTACTATAAACAAGGTCCATTTTTGAACAAAACTTTAACTAAATACTGAGCTTGCCTCCCTTGTTTTTTGGGGTTTTGTTGTTTGTTTGTTTTTTAGTGATTACATTCATATGAGCCAACTAAAACAAATTTTGAACCAAGATGCTGCAAATCCACCTGTAACTTTTCCTACAAAATTACAGCAGTAATTACAAATGAGCAAACTTACAGTATCAAGGTTTGCTTGTAGGCAACTGAAGAACAGGGCACACAGATAAACTTATCAAACATACTTCATTAGTCTACAAATGTGCTATTATTTGTAATAATTAGGTTTGGGTCTCTTGCTTTTTACAAAATAAATTATTGGCAGATTTGATATTGACAATTGACCATGTTGTGTTCAGGGATAAAACACATAGCATGATAAACCATTAGATGCAGCTGAGCCTCCAGGCATATAAACAAACAGCAGAAAATTTGTATTGTAAGTATGAATAGGTTTTTTTGCATTTTATTTTGTTTTTTTTAACACTGGTATATCATGGACATTTTTTTTCCCATAGTTGATAAAGCACACCCATCAGCCCAAGTATTAGTAAATGTGAGTCTGACCATCCTGCATAGGTGAAACCTGCAAAGAAACCTGTACCAATTTTGCCAAAAAAAAAAAAGAAGTTACTTGCTGAAAGTAAGAACTAATAACAATCACAATTGTTTTATCAACTGGGGGGGGGGGGGGGGGGGGGAAGAAAGGTCCATGGACTGGATACCAATCATTGTTTATTTCTTTTTTACATTGGCAATTGCATTTCTGTTCCTTTTCAGCAGGCATGACTATCAAATATACTAATCAAATAAGTGCTTACTTACTCCAGAGTGGAGTATCTTTCATCCTTAATGTTTTTTCTTCAATAAAACAAAAGGTTGTTTAAAGTTCATCGTATAGAATTTAAGCACATGCGTGGGAGTAGAATTGTTTTAGACCACAGACAAACATCAGGATGGTCAGATCTGCATTCTGTTTGGTTGCCCAGTATTTAAATCAGCTTGGCTGTCTCTTTATTGCCTCTGAGGACTGTGGATACACTTCATCATAAAGATGCTGGTAGATAAAATAATCTGATTCAGGCTCTCTGTTGAATTCTGGTTTATGGTATTTAAGAAGTTATTTCCTAGTCAAGGTTATGCGTGTTTTTTTCTCCTGTTGTTTAGGGAAAGCTGGTTTTGCTCAGTTTAATTAGCTCAACAGCCAAACATTGCATCTTCAGCATTTGCAGTAAAACTGATCCCTAAAAAAACTGCTAAAGTAGTAAGGTGACACCAGTAACAGTGGTCGTACTAGATATACTTTTGCAAATCTCTACATATTATTTTTTCTGCTGTAGTTTTTAATATTGTTTTTTTGCTTTAAATCTCTTCTATTCTTATGGCAAAGGTTAGAGCCATTTTTGGAAATGCATATTTTTTAAACTGTCAGAGGCTTTTCCTCTTCAAACTAGCCACTGTAATATCTGCAGACAATTATTAATTACCTCTTGTTTGGACTTGTATTTGCCCGTCTGTCTTTAAGACACAATTCTGACACTTCCCAAACCAGAGGCAGGAAGAGAGAACAGTAAATTCACATTGCAGATGACTTTGAAAATCAGCAATTCTGTTTTCATTCCAAACTGCAATGAAAGATAATTGCTAAGCTCTCCACAGAACAGCAATCTGAAAAACATTGGCTTGCTACTTTAAACAAATTAGGACTGAGGAAGATTAAGAAAGTGCACTTCCAATTTCAAAAGCCCCTGGGTTTGCCATAGAAGCTGGGGCTTGTTTGTTCCCTTTCAGCCCACGTAGTGGGATGGCAGGAGAGGGAGGGGAGCATCAGTGATTCTCTGGTTTCTGGAGAAGACTGGGGCAAGGAATCTGAAAATCCTGGACACTCCTTCCCAAGAAGGCTGCCAGGATCTGTAAGGCTCCTCATATTCCTGACTTTGGGGAGAAAAAAAAAAAAAAAAAATCAAAAATCTGCTTAGTAGGCTGTCTGCGGGCCAAGACATCAGAAGCACTCCCCAAAGTCTGTCTGCTGAACTTCTGAGGCGCTCAATGAGTATACCAGCAAGAGTTCAAGCACGATCCCAAGGGAAAAGTGCCTCTTGTCTTTGATTTAATATATATTCCTTAAAAGTTCACTAACAACGGCAATTGTAGATGAGGAAAAGCAAGCGGTCTGCATAACAATGGCTGAACATCCTAGGGAACATTGCCTGCAGTGACCAGCTGCAGTCAGATGCAGCTAAACAAATCTTCTCACAGAATTTCTCCGTCTTGGTGTCTCATGGTGACATCAGATCTGCACTGGCTTAAAACAAAACTGATCCCCTTCCTCAGTATTATAGCTGCAGCTTGCCCTGATCTTCTTATTCCTAAGCTCTGAAATACTTTCAGAGTCACCTGACAGTTGTCCACAGGACCCGTAGATCCCAGCAATCGAATATGGATCTGGACCATGAAGCATCTGAACGGAACTGCAGTGTTGGCTCAGACTCTCTTTTTTTCAGACGCTTTGGACATAGAAGTTATTGTCAAAAACCAGGTAACATTTGTTGAAAAAAATCAACTAAACTTGTGCAATGTCAAAAAAATCTTTTCAACAATTTTGTTTGTTTGTTTTTAAGCCACCCTTTTTCTTTCCCTTCATGTAGCCTAGTCTTCTTCCTCTATGTTTGCCTACTGCTCTGAAAGACCTGAAAAATCAAGATATATGTCATCGTTTATGTGGCAGCAGTTTGGTGTCTTGGGTCATGCTTCAAATACTTCTTTGGTCCTTGATGTGACTTCTGCAAAGACCACCTCTGCTTCTGTTAAGAGATGAAGGGCATGTAACTACTAGTGTCCCGTGCTATTTGCTCTTCTGGAAAGGTCACAGGATCCTTCTTTCCAATAAAGTGGACCTTTTGACTTGCAATATCAACGTTTCAGATTCTACTCTCAAATTTCTGTCATTGTTTCTCTGTTTTTCTCTATTGTAAGTCACTGTTTGTGATTGCTTGTCAGCAACACTGGACGGTAGCACTGGGGTAATTGTTATGTTTGTTCCACATGTTCATGATGCTGTAACACTGGAGGAGTTACAAGAACATATCCACCTGTGGGATGTGGACTCTACTGTTGATTTTAGATCAATCTTTCTGTCACCTAAAGGTAGCGGTTCCCTTTATAAAGCATCCTTTGGTTTCTCAATTCAGCTCTAACTATATGTTTAAGCAAAACTTACAGGCAACAGTCCATCAAGATTGTCTTTGTTTGCTGTAGGGATACAAGGCTACTTCCTAGCAGCACCTCCCAAGCACTGTATTGGGAAATCCTTAACAGAGCTATTTAAGTAGAATTATTTTGAAAAAACTATTATGTATGTACATTAGAGTTGATTTGAATAGAGACTTCTGACCATCCCAGATACTGTGTTACCCAAATTGCTCTAGCTCATGGGATAGCTGGCTAAACTGGCAAAGTTTGTCCCAGGTAATTTAATTCTGTAATTAGCTTTTCCTTCTTTGTATATGCCTGCAGGGCAAGAATTGGCTCTGGTTCAGTTATACTCACAAGAAAATGAAAAGGCCTTTTGGAAAACTGAGCTTCCCAATTACTTAGAAAAGAAGAAGAAGAAAAAAAAAAAGAATCCTCGGGAGAAAAAAAATAGAAAATGTTTGTTAAAATAGGCAATGAGGTGGATTCTGCTCTTAGCCGTATTGATTCAAATAAAAGTTGTTTCAGTGACATGAAATCTAGATTTACATAAAAGTAACTGAAGGGCAACATCTGGTTCACTGCTTGTGTTGCAGTGACAGCTGGGCTTCACTTGTGCTGCTGGAGATAGCAAACACTTCCACATGGTCATACCAAGTTCAACAACCAGCTCAAAAGCACAAGTAACATGCAAGCATCAGCTGTACCAGGGAGAGAGTAACATAACTGAAAGTTACTTAATTCTGGTCATACTTCTGTAAGGGAAGGTGCGAGTTTGCAGCCTCTTCTCAACTAGGTCACTATGAACACTGGCCAGTTACAAAAACCTTTTTTGTGTGTGTGTTTTGTAGGTATTCTAACAGCCCTTCCAAGCTTTTAAGGGAAGAAGGAGAGAGGTGAAAGACCATAGGGCTTGAAATGATGCCCATTATGTGGGGAGAATCTGATACTGATGAGTTTTCACCCACTTACCTGTACACTTAAATAGTATGTTGAGGCAGATACATTTATCTGCTTTCTAAATCTCACTTCCAGCTAAAGAAAACCAAGTAGCAAATCATGATTTATGTAACAAGTCTGTGAGACCTCAGTGGCATCGTTGTGCCGGAGTTGTACTAAATGTATGCTGGTGAGGCTGCTTCCAAGATAGCTCCTAAAATAGGCACTGAAGACGTAACCTGACCGTGTGCTCCTTGCAGAGCCAGTGGCAGGGGAGGAGAGCTGCTCACTGCACCTCTCTGTTAGTTGTAGGAGATGACCTGTTAATGACATATCAGCAGTCTCACTTCTGATTCCATTTGTTGTGCTTTCCAAACTGGTAGCTCCATGGAGATTGGAATCCAGTTCCAAGTGTTCTGGATTCACCTCTGCTGCCGGAAGAGCCCATATTGAGTTAAGGATCAAGGTTAAATATGCCTGCAGTTGTGTATGGTTGGTAGAGCGTAGTTCAAGCCTGCTCCAAGGTCAGCGCAGGGGGAAGGGACTGTCTGAGCTGCCTAAAAGCTGCTGCCAGTGCTTTTAGCCTTTACACAGTGAGAGCTGACTGAACAGGCAAGACTCCTCTGCTGAGCTAAAGGCTCGTTTGAATTATTTGTCCAGCACAATTTGGCTAAGCACCACTGAGAGTCTGGATTGAGGACGTCACCTTTTTATTATATACTGAACTGCTGTAAAATTTTTGTTTTTGTTAATTTCAAGTGGATCACCGTTATTTTCCTGCTGATAACACAGATCCAGAGCATGGACAAAAATAGCATGGAGGCAAAGACAGGAGGAGAGGCTTACTGAGTCCCGTCCGCCAAGAGTGCAGGTACCTGCTTCAGACTTACTTATGCCAATCAACAGGAAATGAGCAGGGCTTCTTGCCCTGCCTTGTGCTGCAAGGGGGATTGCCCAAACTTCACTTATGACTATCCTTACGATTTCCTGTAATTTCCAGTCTCACTGTTAACGAGTGCTCACCAGGACTGAAAAGACCACTGGTGTCATCCAATTCAGTCCTCCCAGTACCATAGGCAACTATATGGAACAGGCATGTGGGCATTTTAAGTACTCAGAAGGGTGGCTGTCTTGGTTTTTATAGGTGCGAGAAAGGAAATGAGCCCCAGGCTCTGATTCCTGGCTGGCAGGCTTAAGTAGGCTTTATTCCACAAAGTGGGAAAAGGCTAGAGATATGCTTCTGCTTTTTTAGGAGAGGGAGTTCCCCAAAAAAACTGGGTGCAAGTGGGTTCCCAAGAAAGAGGGGATGTTTTCTCTAGCAAGACTGAAGGCGATGGCTGCCAGACCTGAGGGTGGAGTTCTTCATGGGAGTGGATGTGAAGAGCAGGAGGAGAGATTTTGCACCAAAAGAGCCGTAGTACTTGGGGACTTGGAAGGTCTGAGGCATGGCCGTGCAACTTTGCACAGCAAGTTTCTTGTTCAAAAATGTCCATAAAACTTTTCCTTCATACCCCACCCATTTATGTTACAACAAACTTGAGGCTTGTAGGAAAAGGCCAAAGAGCCAAAGGATAATGTGCTGCAGACAGAGGAGCAGAAAGCAGAGCAAGGGCACCAACAAGTCTCCAGGTTTTTGCTATGGCAAGGAATTTGTTAAATTCGCAGCCAGTTTGTACCCCTTTGTTCTCGTGCCAGCATTGTTTAGCTGCTCTCACAAGACAGGCCATTTGCTGTCCATTCTCTGTGTAACCCTTCTCTGCATCTTCTCCAGAACTGTTTTCTTCTCGAGTGTGAGAGCCAAAATCATATACCGTGTTCTGGGGGAAACACCAGAGTTTTGTACACCTGCATCAGTGCTTCCCTACCTCTAGTAGAGAAATATTATCTTACCTAAGGCATGTTCTCCTTTTCTGTGAATGGCTGAAGATTTATTTGTTGTTTACTTCAATCATCTTTTGCATGTCCTAGCTCATTTGACTTTTGACAGATCTGGCCTTAATCCTGTGCATCTCTATCTCTACACCACAGCTATCTTTGCTGACTAGGATTGTTTGCTATTTGCGACTCCTAAGAACCTCTCTATAGTGGTTTTTTTCACTTATTCAGGCCTAAAGTGCTTCCCAAGAAGATTTTCTCTTGCTTGGAATATACACATGGGATAGTTTTTATACCTTTGATCTAGATATATTCCAATCTCCCTCCATATTCAAGTCTTTCAGCTCTTCAGTCCAGGTGAATTCACTAATGAGTTTCCTTAATTTGACAATTTGCCCTTCTGAAGTTGAAAAATTTAATTACCAGCCTGCTTCTGTTCATTATTCTGTTCAATGTAAATGGAAACAGTTGCTGAGTACTCAGCCCAATGCTGTTTTCTATGACCAGGTTTTTTTTGAGTGCCTTCATTACTTACTAATTTGGGATTGTCCCTTTTTGTGTCAGTGACTCCTGAGGAGAAATCTGGCAGCTATCGCACACATGGCTAGCTGGGCCGAAGTTTATTATTACAAGCATTTGTTTCCCAAATAGTATCTGGGAAGTTAAAGTTGACCATGGCATGATTCCCAGTAGTGTTTCTATAATAACATTTCAGTGACAGACCTCTTCTTGCACCATTATATTTTAGCTGCAGACAAGAAAGGCCAGGTTTCAATGAGGTGTCCAAATAAAAAACAACCACCCTGCAAAAAACAAAGGCTGCGTGAGCAGGTTGTCTGAGCTGCTGGAAGTGGAGCTTCCTGTTCACGTACAATGAGGAATCTCATGATGAATTAAATGATGATGAGTTAAATGACAGGTGGCTTATTTTTTAATAAATTGCAAAGATTACTTGATGTTTTCCAGTTGTCTGGATGAAATGGCTAAACACTGAAATAGAAGGAGTATTGTAATAAGATTGCAAATATCTTGGATATTGGCCTATTGATCATATTCGCATGGGTCAGGTCTGGCTCCCATTTGGGACAGGAGTGGAGCAGTAAAAAAAAAAAAAGTCCGCTCCATGAGCTGTTGCTCTCCTAAGTTATGGAGACCAAGCCAGCCTTTTCTGCCGCAGGGCTGTTCTGTTCAGCCTGGAGTGCCGTGAAGGAAGGATTCCCTCTCCCGTGCCACCAGCCTTATTCCATGTGGGTACCTACTGGATTCTTCCGACCCGTTGCAAGTGACCATTTGGCCCATAGCAATGGTCATTACCTGGCAGAAGTTGTAAGTGGATAAGTCAGTCATGGGAAGAAATGCATTTAAAATTTTCCCAGCTGTTGTACCTACATCCAAGATTTTGAGTGCAGCTTGAATTCTTAAATGTAAGAAACATGCAAAGCGCTCTTTTCCTTCTCAGCTCGTGTCTGTCTCTCATTGAAATTAGCCTGCTGTTCACATATGACAAGGCTTCTAGCGGCTTCTGTGATACCATTTCTGACTCACAGTGGCTCACCCAGCCTTCTCACCCTCCTTCTTGGAGTCTAATCATAGCTATCTGTATCACTTTTATAGCCCTGTTTTGTGTCCTGTCTTGCTACACCATATTTTCAAGCACAGACCCAATCTGAAGAGTATCTGGAGGAAAATATGTGCACCTGTTCCCAGATTTTTGGCTGCTGCAAACCAGCAAAGGAATCCAGGCCAGTTAACACTGGCCAAAGAAGTGGGCCAAAAGTTTGAAGTTGAAAGGTTATATATATGAGAGCTGCAGTAGCTGCCTTAGCACTTGTGATAACAACTTGGCTGTACAGGTGAAGCCAGCAGGACACAGGACAGAAACTTGGGGATCTGGAGGCCAGAATGATAGGCTGTGCAATGGGGAGCCAGAGGGAAAAACACAGAGGTGTTTTTTTATAAAATGCACAGAGAAAGAAACTGGGCATTAAGCTGTGCTTAAAATGGCAAAGGCATCTCACATGCTGGCCTCTCCTTGGAAAGGAGACAGGGAGCAGCAAGTCCTGGCATGGTACTGTAGGAGTGACAGAGCTATTGTAAAAGGACGGGGTGTTTCATCTTCCAAAAGCAGTTTATGTCAGTCAGCCTAGCCCACGAGGCCAAGCGGGTAGGGACCCAGAGCCATAGGCTCAAGGACTTCTTGTTCTCTCTGAGCCCAGAGCCCATCTGCATTTGGCACCAGGGCTGTGACCTAGCAGCAGACTGCAAATGAGGGTCTCCCACTGCCCCTCGACTGGTTACTCCCTCCTCTGCACCACTTCACCTCTCCCCTTCTCCCAGTCTTCCCCTGTGCCAGACACCACAGCCAGTGTCCTCTGTGAACAGCAGTCCACCGTGTGCCCGTGAGCTGTAGGGTGGGAAGGTGACTGCCATGTCCCCGTCAGATGGGTGGGAGAGATGGATCTTGAGAGGTTTGTCTCCTGCCAGGGGAGGAAACATCAGCTTTTGCCCTCTTTCCCTGAGGGAAGGGCTGCTTTCAGTGCTGTGAAGCTTCAGTTTGGATTACCCTTGGGTGCACGTAGAGGTGGAGTCATGCCAGTATATTGGCAACAAGGAAGGATGGAGGGGACAAGTGGGAAACTCGAGTTCCACATGACAGTATAGCTTAACAGAAATGAGGCAATGAGTGGAGGGGAGGAATTTGTGGTCTAATGTTGTTGACCTGGTGAAAACCCCTAGATGCTCAGGATGCATTTTTCCATAATTTTGCAAACCCCTTCCCCTTCTCCTTTCTGTTGTTTTGCTAGCAATGCTCTTCAAGTGGGTGTGTTTTGACCTATTTTTTTCCCCTGCACATGCCTAGTGAGCACAAGGACGTTTAGTGCCTATTGGGTAATGTATTTCTTTATGAGTTTACAGATGCTCTTGTGTATAGATACCCCCTTGAGGGCTTAATTGTGGTTGGCAAACGGTGCTTCCTAATGTGCTCACCACTTCAGATTGCATTGGATTGGCTGGCAGGGAGGCTGTGTCAGCCTACCTAGGTTACCTCCATGACATTTCTTGCCGTCATATGTTTTGTTTGCTTGTGTCCTCTCTCCCAGACAGAGGACAGCCTGGGGCAGGAGAAAGCACTCTGTGCAGTTCCCAGAAAAAGCAGTCCCTGGGGACCATGAGAGCCGTCACAGCCTAATGTAGCTCTTTGGTTGACCAGGTCTTGAAAAAGTGACCTCAAACTAGGTGGGGGTTGTGTGCTGTGAACTCATGACAAATGCTGTGGGTTCTGATGAGATGTCCTACAGCAACTAAGCAGATTCTTTAAAGCTCCTGGGACAGGCTTTAGCAAGTTGTCTCCTGGCAAAGTGTCTCTGAAAGTTCATGCAACCATAAATCAGTGACTAAACAAACTATGTAAGGACTGGTGCTTACTACAGCTTGAGTGGTCAGTGCAGTGGAGAGCAGTCCTCTAGCATCTGGGGCAAGGGGACTGAGAGAAACTACACAACAGAGTTGTGCCGAAACAGGTTTTGGAGCTCAGTAGCAGAGCCTGGGGCATGTATGGGACTCAGGGCTGTTCTCATGGTGCGACATAAACAAGATCAGACTATGACGGTAGGTGGTAAAGCTACAAAATGAGTGGAGAAGGGATGTTGTGACAGTCTGTATTTCTATTATTGCATTAATCTCCTAAACTAATTAATAAAGGGGGACAGTTCTGTTGCATTTTAATTCTAGGACCAGAGGTGTATGATAGACTGCATGGTGCATTGCACACACAGAGCCTGATTAGTCACCTTGCTTATTGGATTGTCAGAGAGGAAATCACTTTCATGATGCTGCAACTTTCATTTCTGTTTATTCCATGTTCTCCACAGTTTTGCTTTTCCCATGTTCAACAGTTTTTTCCTTCCATTTCCTGTAATTTTAATCTTTGTTTTTCTCTGGTATTGCAAGCTGGGGTACAGTCTGGCTGCAATATTTTCTTAGTTTAGTAGTGACTCAGGAGGTACATAGTTTCTCCTGGAACTTAAATAAGACTCCATTTTATTTGGATTTATTTTAGTTATTGCTTTGCATTTAAAGATTTCTGTGGCTTTTATGTTTGGTTTCAGGAGAGGTTTGTGTCTCAGGAGAGATGATCTTGAACTGAAATAGAAAAAAAATCTGTTGACTTTTTGGTCACATGCATTGCTTTTGCTTGCAGGAGCATTCATTTGACTTCCTGCTAGTCATCTTTTTCCAAAGCATTTTGAAGGCTACTCATTGTTGTCAAATCATTGCTGATACTATTTGTGTGCAATAGAATATATCCCAGAGACGTGATTCCTTATGCTTTCTGCCAAATAAAGTCATTGGTGTTGCGGATTAGTTATTAACTTTTTGCTGTATAGATCATTTTGAAAACAGCTAGGAACTAAACTTTTTTTGCACTATATTAATTGTTCAAATTGCCATTTGAATCCTTGAATTTAGTTTGACGTACTTAGGTGACAACAAACACCAGCTTTCATTCTATTGCTGGTCTTGGACATTTACAGTTGCCAGAAGAAACTGAAGTGAAATTACATTATGACAAGTTAGATTATTATGTTATTTGACCAATGTAGTTAGAATTTGGGATTTTGCAGTTTATTCCAGGCAGAGGTGTATTCAGATATCTTAGATACAATTCTTTGTATTTATTACACACACTGCCTTTAATGCAAGGGAATAAAACTGTGAGCGAGAGGTGCTCTGATCACAGCACTACATCTCCTGCGGACTTTGGCTGCAAACGTGAATGCTTAGCTCTTCCTAGAGTTAGAGGCCTTGTGCAAGACTCCCAGAAAATTGACAAGCACATAACTTAACAGCCAGCTGTGAAATTGAATGACTTCTTCTGAGTCATCCCATAGTATCACCATAGGAACGTTGCATATGGCTAACTAGCTTCAGAGGTGCATCAGTAACTTGAGTTGGCCTCTCTGAGCCAGTGTTCGTTACCGCTATATTTTTCAGCCTGCCCAAAGATCCATGCTAGACTGTTACCGATACCCAGGTTAGCTCGTGCGAAATCAGCTCACGCCCATGAACTCATGCACAAAAGATGCAGCTGCAGCACGCGCATCCTGCCTGGAACAGAGGCAGGAATAGATCCATTTCCTCAAGGTTTCCTACGCTCCTCTGCAGTGAATAGTCCCAGCTTCTTGCTCTGCAAAAATCTGGCACATCCTGAGAATAAGTCCATCCTGTATCCTAAACAAAGGCGGGGCCTTGCAAAACAAAGCAAGGCCAGAACAAAATAATACTGGACTACATAATTTAAGACCGTCATGAAATGTAAGAGCGAGGGGACTGAAGTGATAACCCATCTTCTGGTATTTCCTAACTTCTGACTCCTTCATTGTGCAACCTTAATGATTTTTTTTTTAATTGGCTTTGGGCCTATAGCACTTAGGTGAATTGAAGGGTAAGGACAGAAGAGATGAGAGGTAATAGGAAAAAGATAGAGCAGAGTTAAAGAAATTAATTTTAGGAGGCAGATAATTTAGCTATATACTTTGAAGCAGCTTAGTTTTGTAAAGGCCAGGATGGGAAGGGTGAAGACCTGAGGAGCCTTGTGGGAGAAGGGGCAAAAGTACGAAGGTATTTTCAGCTCAAGGCAAGACAAATTACAGAGTACTGAACTTTGGTTCCCAGCCCAGAACACATTGAGAGCCGTCTCAACAGGCTACAGAGTGGGATAGTCCCTTAAGAATAGCCAAATTTCCCTGCTTTTAATCCGATATATTTATTAGCTGTACATACAGGCTGTACAAAACTGCTGCTGTGAACAGTGGTCATTCCCAGTGATAGCCACCAAAAAAACCAGGAGCTGCTCTTCCAATAAAGGAAGCATCTTGTTCTGATACAACGCTAAAAACGTACTGCAAGCTCCCTGAAGCATCATATAGAAAAGTTTCAGATTAGAAGTGGTCAGGATCATAACGTTTGAAACAGGAGAGGACAATTCAATTATTAACAACCCCTCAGATTTGTTCTGGGATGATACACTGCTCTGGGCAAAATACAACATCGATGCAGCACCCGATTCCAGACAAACTGATTTTTTTGCATCCCCTTTATCACTGGCAGAATTATTTAACTTTCTTTTCAAAGCGGTTGGGTGCTGTAGTGTGGAGAGAGGATTTTCCAGGAGCCCCACGACTCTCTCTGGGATGGTTATACACGGTGGGGCTTCATTTTGCCCCTGGCAGCAGCTCCTCAGGGGGCAGTTCCTCCCCTGGTGGCTTTCACTGGGGCTGGCGGGAAGGGGGCAGGGTACTCAGACAGGGAGAATCCTGCACCTGAAATAACTGCTGTGGCTTGCAGCTTGCTTGGCTTCCCGCCTACCCCCCCAGGTGACAATCAGTTTGTTAATTAGCTGTTAATTCCTGGAGGCTGAGGAGGCGCTGGCCGCTCTGCGGGTCTCCCACCCCCACGCCCCCCGGGCTGTCGGGGCGGGCTCGGAGGGGGAAGGCTCCGGCCCTCGCCGAACCAGGGGAGGAGGAGGATCATCATCATCGCCATCATCATCAGTGGCTGCGGCTCCAGCTGGAAGTCAGTCAGAGAGGATAGACTCAGTACGGGGCGGGGGAGATGGAGTAGCGCTGTAGCTTTCTTCATGTGAATGTCTCCTCCCCCGGAAGGCTTTGGTATAAATCGAGGAGGAATTTCGGCAGACTCGAGCCGAATAACATCTTTGTCTAAACACGGAGCGTGCTTCCTTTTACGTTTTCTCTTGCAGATGGGGCTCAGCTGAAACAAGCCCTCCTCTTTATCCTTATCGTAAACACTACGGGAATAAGGCTGAAGCTACCGAGAGGCTGCCTGGGCGGCCCCGATAAGCGACAAGTTGTGTCCTCTTGTCCCAGAGGATTTAAAGATAAATCCTGCGGTACTGACAGCTGGTAAGTGAACACCCCTGCTGTATAAAGCGTAGCTAGCTCTGTGAACTGTTGCATGGGCTGGGAGGATCTGGTGGATCGTGCCTGAACCCGTAGGACTGGGTGCTTCTTGTCGTTTGCCGGCGTTTCTGCCGTGAGACATCTTCCCACCACGCTCTTGCGTTATTTCAGACGGGAAGGTTTCTGGTTAACCTCATGCAGAGTCTATGCACGCTGGCAATTTTAAAACGTCCTTCAGGTAAGTAGTGATGGCAGCAGCTGCCAGCAACGCTGCTGTTCAGTGTAAATTACCACATATTCAAAGGCAGAGCTGGCTGTTCTGATACCTCAGCGTGTTCCTCTGTGAAAGCTTTCAAGGAATTAATTGAACTTCCAGAGGGATGAACCCTGCCTCTACAAGCCTCCTTTGAAGAGAATACAATTTTAATCGGCTTGAGAGCTGGTGGGATGTCCCGGACCTTTCCCAGAGGTTCCTGCGAGCCTCCTGGTAAAAAGTAACATCGCGGCGCAGCCGGGACCCGGCGGGGATGAGCGCGGCAGAAGCCGAGGCGCCGCCCGGCTCGGGGGTGGCATTTGGATGCGGCTGATGTCGCACCCGGGCGGCCGGTGCTGGGGACCGCCTGCGCCGGCGGAGAGGCCGGGCTGAGGCGCTGCCGGGGGCCGGCTCTCGGCCCCGGCCGGAGGAGGACCCCCGGGGGGGCGCTCCGCGGCGGGGAGCGGGGCCTCCCTCCGGCCGCCGCCGCGGAGCGCGGGAGGAGGCGCCCACGCCGCGGGGGGATCCGGCGGGCTGCCGGCCGCCGCCCAGCCAGGTAGGCGGCCCCGGGGGGGGGGCGAGGGAAGGAAGGGGCCGTCCCCCTTCCCCCGACGGCCGCGGGAGCAGCCACGCTCCTGCGCCGGGGCGGCAGGCGGAGCCGGCCCCAGCCCCGCAGCCGGGCGCCGAGCCGTCCCGTCCCCGGGCCGCATGCTGCCGCCGAGAGCCGCCGCCGGCCCCCCCGCCAGCGGTGAGTCGCGGCTGCAGGCGGCGAGCCCTGTCGGGGGGCGGGGAGGAGGTGAGGGGCGGCGGGGCGCCGGCTGCAGGGCCGGGCAGGGGGGACGCGGGCTCATGCCAGCAGCACGGCCCCGCGCAGGGGGAGCTTCCCGGCAGAGCTGGCGGCGGCCGGCAGCGGTCCGTAAATAAAATTTGAGGGGAGATTGATGGGTTCTGCTAAGCTGCTTGGGTGCGGTAATCCCGCCGTGTTGCCATGGCCGCCGGTCAGGCCGGTTCCGATAAAGGGTTGTTCTTGGGGTACCGAAAGGGGAGGACTGCCCCTTGGAAATGCTGAAGGCCTAGGGGAAGGAACAATGGCTGCGTGGGTAGACTCTGCCTTAAGCTATGCAAATCCATTACTTGTAGTTTAGGGAAGAAACAAACCCTGGAAAACGTTCTCTGCTTTTTTTTTTTTTTTTTAAAAGTCTTTGGATTATTATTTGGCAGTGGGGGTAGTGTTTCTATTTTGGTTGTTGCAAGCTGTGAGATTAGTCCTGCTGTCCTTTATCAAATTAAAATTTCCAGTGAGATGAACAGTTGATCTACTGGGATTTGTGGCTGTTGTGCTCCTCTTACCCAACTGAAACTTTCTGTCCAGGTTTCTTCAGTTTTTGTCTCTTCTTCACCCACTTTATACCGAGCTATTCTTACATACAATGTGGTTGCAAAACTATTTAGAAAGGACGAACTTTGCGATGGGATGAGATTACTTGTTTTAACCTGTCAATTCTATTGCAGTTGAACTGTGTAAAAATATTACACATAGAATCATAGAATGGTTTAGGTTGGAAAAGACCTTTAAGATCATCAAGTCCAACTGTTAACCTAGCGCTGCCAACTCTACCACTAAACCACGTCCCTGAACACCACCTCTACAATACCTCCAGGGATGGTGACTCAACCACTTCCCTGGGCAGGCTGTGCCAGTGCCTGACTGCCCTTTTGGTGAAGAAATTTTTCCTAGTATCCAATCTAAACCTGCCCTGGCACAACTTGAGCCCATTTCCTCTCGTCCTATCACTTGTTACTTGGGAGAAGAGACTGACCCCCACCTCGCTACAGCCTCCTTTCAGGCAGTTGTAGAGCGCGATAAGATCTCCCCTCAGCCTCCTCTTCTCCAAACTAAACAACCCCAGCTCCCTCAGCCGCTCCTCGTAAGACTTATGTTCCAGACCCTTCACCAGCTTCGTTGCCCTTCTCTGGGCCACGCTCCAGCACCTCATTGTCCTTCTTGAAGTGAGGGGCCCAACACTGAACGCAGGACTCGAGGTGCAGCTTCACCGGTGCCGAGTGCAGGGCGATGATCACTTCCCTAGCCCTGCTGGCCACACTATTTCTGATACAAGCCAGGATGCTATTGGCCTTCTTGGCCACCTGGGCACATTGTTGGCTCATATTCAGCTGGCTGTTGACCAACACCCCCAGGTCCTTTTCCGCCAGGCAGCTTTCCAGCCAGTCTGCCCCAAGCCTGTAGCGTTGCCTGGGGTTGTTGTGACCCAAGTGCAGGACCTGGCACTTGGCCTTGTTGAACCTCATACAGTTGGCCCCAGCCCATCGATCCAGCCTGTCCAGATCCTTCTGTAGAGCCTTCCTACTCTCAAGCAGATCAACACTCCTGCCTAGCTTGGTGTTCTTGATCATTTTTGTATAGAAGGCAGGGAGCAGGAATAATCTTTCTTATGATAGCTTCTTTGTGCCATTAACACTTTTATCCTGGGCTTGTTTTCATTGTCAGTTTCTGGGCACACCGTGATTAGTGCCGTTCAGTAAAGGTTTGATCTGTCCTCCCAAGACAGGCTTGGGAAAGTTCTCATAAACCTGCCTTGGCTGATTTGTGGCTTTCTGCTTCTTGCATGTTGCTTCATATGCTGCTGGAGGGGTTGGTTCAAGTATTTTGGCCTGGAAGAGGACACAATCAGATGGGTCATTTGTCCACACCATTGACTCAAAGAGGCTTGTAAGGAAAAGCTCGCTTTTTTTTCTCTTCCCCCCCCCCCCAGTATAGCTTGAACTATAGCACAGGATCTTGGTTTGTTTGTCTTCGTACCTTAAGGTGATTTTACTTATGGAAGGTGGTTTTTACAGTGTGTGTGCTGCGAGATACTCCGCTGTGGCTCCCTAGTTAAGCGCATTTTAGGAACCGAGCTCAAGATTACTTGAAATACCCCTCTTTACAGACATCTCTCCTTACAGATGCTTGCACCGTTGAAATGTGCACTGTGCATTTAAAAGGAGTTTAATTTATCAAGCTTATGACAACTTGTCATTCATTTGAATAATTTGTTCATCAATTTCTCTAGCCTTATAGAGAAGCTAGTAAATAATATTGAGAAATTAATTTATGGGATAACTGAGTGTACAAGGTTTTTTCTTTTTCAGAGTTTCTATTTTCCATCATCTATTTACTCAAAAGACCAAGAGTTTTGTAGCAGAATAAACCCCCCCTGGACTTCCCCATTAATCCAATTTCTACTACTTTCATTTTTGCTATTTTACATATGACTTCTTCTGTACCTATTCATAGTCTTCAAGGGAAATTCAAATAAAACTTATTTATTTATTTTATTATTTGGTGTGTGAACGTCTTGAAGTGTTAAATCTTTTATCCTCCTGCTACAGGAGAACCTAAAACCTCAGCTTTTCTTGATGTTTATTGAAGTCGGGTGGAAAATGTGGAGTGCAATCTGTTGTTTCCTTTACAAGTAGTGTGTGGAAATGAATCTCCTCTCACTTTGTGGTTCAATGTATTCATCACTGATATCAGTAGCTGCTATGTGTGCAGAAAGCTTGAAAAGTAGAAGAGTGATGGGCAGCATTAGCTAGTGTGTGCTATGAAGCAAAAGCAGGGAACATGTGGCTTGCATGCAGTATCACTACTTTTTGAAAAATGCATTCAACAAATGCAGCACGTGGTAAAATACTTGGCAGTAGTGCCCCTTGCTATGTTCTGTACCTATCATCTTAAAATATCACATCCTTTTAAAGTTCATTTTGTTAGGGTGGGGTGGCTCTTCAGTCTTCAAAGATGGTCATTCTTTGGTCTTGAAGGCAAAAGTGAAGCCTTGATATCTGGAGAGGAAGACCCTTCACAGCACTGCAAGAGAGTGAGCAAATTTTAAGCATCCTCCGGAAAATACCCAAAGTTTGCTTGTAACTTCTGCATTGCCTCTGCTCCCAGCCCCGCAGCAGCAGTACAACTGGAGTACATTGTGCTAGAGCTATTCTTTACATTCCAGCATCCGTGGGGAGCCAGCAGGAGCAAGGCAAAAACTTGAATAGCCCCCACTTGCCCTGGCTGGGAAGGGAAGGGTGGAAAACTTCAGGAGCCACAAAGCCGATCCTTCCTCCTGTAAGGAGGGCAGGAATGGAGTAATCAAGGAACTGGTTTTAAGAGCAGACAGGAATTCAGTGAAGTTCAGGCTTAATCGCTGAAGCTCTTCTTAACATCTGTTGATTTACAGTGCAAGTTTCCATTCCCCTAGCAGGAATATTGCTTTCTTTTGGGCTACTAGCCAGTAGGAAACTTTATTTGTGAGGTGGGTGGTTAGTAGTCTTAGATTTCCACAGACTCTTCAACTCACTTTTAAAACAACAGTTTCTAGCCCTTGTGAGTACAGGTCAGAAACACTAAAACAAGGATCAGCTGCTGTAGAGCTCAGAAAAGCTCTTTGTTAGACTGGATCTGCAGGCTGACACTGTTGCAGTGCAGCGGTAGCTGGTCCCTGCTTGCTTTCACGACTGCTTTGAGAGTCCTGTGGCTAGCAGTGAAATGAGAACAGCATGAAGGGCATGTCATTGGCTTACCCAGAACCTTAGCAGAGGTAGGCAGTGGAAATATGCGTATGTAATGGCCATTTAATAGTAAATATGAAATGTGTGTGTGTATGCGTATAAAATACAAATGAATTTGCATGTGGGGCGGCTGAGGAGTCCCTTCCACAGGGTAAGAAAGGAGTTGAAGTTGTGTTTTTGCCATTATCTTTTTTTCTTTGTTTCAATGTAATTGTTGGTTTACGTAGCTCCCTCCTGGGCAGCTAACTTTTTGCAGGTGTGTTGTGCTGACACAGTTTTTTGGCTACACGATGACCTGTGTGTGGGAATGATCTGTTTAGGGAAAGGAGCATACAAGCCCCCTAGCAGAACACAAGGGACATTGTGGGGAAGGAACTTGTGGGCTTCCCTCTCTTCAGCAAGGAGGAAGCGAGCTTGCTGCTTGAGAGCTGCTGTTGCTGAATGAAACCACAACCTTATTCATCTTTTGGCAGTCAAAGCAGGTATTTACTTTTTCTTTGAAGTTCTTGAACCCGTCTGTCTTATGTCCTCCACCAGTGTCAAGTCTGAGCACCCTGGAAACATTATCACCTCGATCTTCACAGTGCTTCAGGTAGTCTGAAGTCAATGTGTGGGATTGAGACCAGGAGGAGGGTTAGTGGTGTAGATGGGAGATACCCTGTGGGGTTTGATTGAACAGAACATTTGCACAAGAGTAAATGGAGCCATAATATTAAATCCACTTGATGAAGCGCCAGAGCAAGTTAGGATCTGTCCATATTGGTGAATGCATACAAGGCTTGCTAGCATGTGGTAGCTAGTCTTGATCGTGCCCCTTGTGTAGACAAGTTACTGCCTTCTCATTCAGTTAGCTGGGAAAAGCCTGTTTTTGGCTGGAAACAGTTAAGGGAAAACTACAGCTAGCTCTGCTTGCCCAAATGTTTTGCAATATTTAATGAGACAGGGTGACTGTTACTTGCCTCAGTTGAGAATCTGGAAGGCTATATAAGCCTATCCTTCCCCCTCCAATTTTAATTGGAAGTTTTAACTCCCCATTCTTAAAAAGTCGAGGGCTTCAGGACTGTGTCTGTAGTGAAGCGCCCCGTGGTTCAGCAGCTCTGATGTAGCAGTACCACTTCAGTCTCCTTTGGTGGGTTTCCTGTCCTTTTTTCTGCCCTGGTTCCCAAGTGTAGACATTGGCAGGTCCATAAAAAGATGCTAAAAGGAGTAGGCAGGGATGTTATCCTCCAACTCCTGTACTAAACAATTGTAGGTGCCGCAAGGGGAATGTGCGGACAAGGGGAACGAACCACAAAATGTCTGCAATGTGCTGTCCCTAAATAGCATCTCCCTCTGTCACTGCTGGAGACAGCCTAGTGGGCGAGATGGACGTTGGTCTGACGCAGCAGGGTGTTTCTTGTGCCTGTGTTGCTCACCTTGTGCGGTGGAGCGCAGGCCAGGTGTGTAAACTGGGTTTTGAGTAGCCAGATGGTTAAAATACTGGTCAGTGTAAATACCATTTGTACAGTTTCTCAAGATTGACTGCCTCTTCTTGCAAAACTTGTTAAGGAAATACTGTTACTTCTTTTTCATTGAAGCAATTGGAATGGAATAGCTATTTTCGTTCCTCCTTTCTTTTGTGCTAATGGCACGGCATAATTTGTTTTCAATTTGGGACATCCGTTCTTAGATGGCTTAGCCTGAAACCTTAGGTTTTATATTAAAGATTTCTAATCTAAATTGAGAATGTTGTTCAGAGCTTTTTGAAAAGAATGGTGAAGTGAAGTAGAATATGCATGTCATTCTTCAGATTTCACAGAGAATATTTCCAATAATAAATACTGGCTGGTGTCAGAGTGACTTTTCGAAGCTGGGTGACTGAAGTCAGCTAACACTATTAAGTGACTGAAAAGGATATTTAAAGTGTTTAACTTCAGGCAACTGTTTTGGGAAATTCGGACACATATTTGTGCAAGGCTTTTCAAAATTTTAGCACTTTTTTTTAACGGCCAGAGGCTCTTACAATATCTCTACCACACAATTGTGTGACAAGCAGATAAAATGAAACCAGGTTTCTGATGTCTTTCTGCATGTAGATTTTCTGATCTTTAATGAAAGATGAGCTTAGAGGGTTTCTTTGTTCTACCCAGCTGCCTGTTTACTTTTGTAAAACTTGTGGAGGTTTCAAAATCATTAAGTTCCTAATCTCCTGTCAAATTTGACTGAAATTAGCTAAAGGGGTTCAAAAGTTCTATAGGGAAGCAAAGAAAGGACATACATGTGTGCATACAGGGTATGATTGCATAAATCTCATTTCATGCTAAGAACGCATGTGATGTAACAGAACAAAAAGCCTTTTACTGTACTGCATTTCATGCTCTAATGGAGTTGTGCGTTGCCTGTGATTCTGCACAGTCTGATAGGACACGGTGGTGCTGGAGGCTGAGCTGGATTTGGTGTGGTCAGGGTAGCAAGGAAAAGGTGTCAGTGGGCAACACAACAGGTCCCGCTTACAGTGTGTCTTGCTCTAGAGGACTTCCAGTTTTATGCTGGAGCAAATATCAGAGTTCATGTTTTATCCCTGCTGTGGTATGGGACAGTTTGGTTATGGAAGAGGAGATCTGTGCCACAAAGAAGTCCATCGCCCTGCTGTGACTGACGGGGAGGTGAGCCCTGTGTTGTCTCAGGGCTTACCTGTTAACTCTCTTCAGAGGAGATACTTGCACATACAGCCCTGGGCAAATCCGACGCTCAGCAAAGATCAGGTAGGGGCAGACAGCTAATCTGTTTAAAAATACTACAGTCCTGACAAAACTCCCATTCATTTTGCTGTAGCATTTAAGGACTGTTGAAACTGAGAATCAAACAGCAAAAATAGACACTGTTTCACCTACAGGAAACCAGACTTGGCTTAGAAAGTAACAAATCAAACTGATGGAGGGAGCTGATGATATGCAGCAGAAGGTACTGTGGGAAGCCATCGCTGCAGCAGGGACAGGGCTGCGTGTCTGCAGTCTACCCCCAGCAGGAAGGCTGCCCAGCTGCCCGCAGGCCTCCTGGCTCTCAGCTGGGCTCGCAAGGGTTTTGGCCACTACAGGGCAACCCCAGCAGGAGGGCTGTGAGACTGTGAAAGAGGATGTGTGTGGGGGGGGTGAAATGCACCTTTGACTCCCCTCAGTTTTAGGGGTGACTGTCCTTTTAAAAAAAAAAAAAAAACAACAATAAAAAACCCAAAACAGTGATACATCAGTTTTCAGTTTGGGGGAGGAAACGGGTTGTGTTTAACCTTCAGCGAGGATTGAGGGCTGAAAGTCCTAAATGCGTGTCTCTGTATAGCACTGAGAAAAGCATATAAGCTTTCCCAGCATCCCCTACTAACTAATTTAGGCAGCTTTCCTCCCAGACAGATGGTAATGAAGATTACCATCAGAGATAATTAGCTTTCCTTGTGTATAGGTAAGGAAACTAAGGTGGATAATTCAGGGCTATGAACTCCACTATAGGATGAATACCCCCTAAAAGTTAGCACTGCAATACAGGCTGTTGTAGTGTCATTTTATAGCTCTGTATACACATGCATGTTATGTAAATGAACTTATGCAAACTTTGCCATAAGGAGCTGAGTTCAGTTACAACAACTAACAGTTGCTCTGTGGAGAATTCCAGTTCTGGTATTATTAGTTTGCTCCTTTGTCCTGGGTTTTTATTGTGACTTTGATTTCAGCTTTGTCTAAGGAAACACAATTAATGATGCTCTGAATGCTGAAGTCGGATACACCTATGTCTTTGTTCCCCTTGGAAAGCTCATTACTGTACAAATAATTTTTTTTTTTTTAAACACATGTAAACTTACTGGCAACCTTTCCCATTCAGAAAAGATGTCAGTTAGGACGTCGTGCTGCATTAAATGTTCTTCAGGATGATGTTTTTCAACTATGAGAGCTATGAGAATACATAGCAAAATCCTCAGGATAAGTACTGTTTGGATATTGTATGTCGTAGTTTTCCTGTATTCACATTTAAGAAAGGAAACAAAGCACTAAAAGCCTTTAGGGGATCAGATACAGCCTCTGCTGCAACCTGTACAACAGTTCTTTGTTAGCTCAAAAGCACTTTACATCCACAAAGCATTCTCATAGTTACGAAGTTGTTCATTAGAGCTTTTCTTATGTTTTTTTTGTTGTTGTTGTAAATTATATTTTTTGAGCTTTAGTGCTAAGAAAATCCAAAGCTGCATATAAAGAAGGCTTTTGAAAACAGCCTTAATATTTACAATATTTGAGCTTTTCCAGTTTGGCAGTGTCAGTTTGGGTTTAGCTTCCTTATAGTAGTTAGCAGTTAAGGTGTGTATTCTGATTCATTTTCAAGATCCAAAGGCAATGTGAGTGTATTCATTTCAATGCTGAACTGGGAGCACTGGAAATGTAAGGCATTAACATTATCAGAGAAGCTGCTCAAACTGTTGGTGTCCTGCAACTTTCTCCTGAGCTGGCAGGATCGCTGCCCTGGGAAACTTCCAAGACTTAGTAGTAGTGTGGGGTAAGTGCTACCACTTATCTCCATTTTCCTCCCTCCCTGAATTAATTTAGCTTTACACTTTTCACTGACTTGTTTTGCTGCATTCCTGAGAATCCCAGAGCTCTCCGATGGCACACATGCATTTCAGCAGATTGACTTGCAGAATCTGCTGTTGGGGTAAATTCCATCTCAAACAGCTGGGCAGTTTGGTTGGGGTTTTCTTTTTTGGTGTTTTTTTTTTTTAGCAGTTGAGGCAAGATAGGGAGCAATATAGCAAAAATCAGTGAACATAATGTGTTTCACTCTCTGACTATAGACATGCTTTGCATGTAATTTAAATGAAAATTAAACTGTTCAGTTTTGTATGCCGGTAGGAGGACGTTCGCACGTATTTGCTGGGCCTCTTAATCCACACAAACCTGCATAATGTAACTTGTTGCTTTTTAAAATATGGGGACTAAAAATTCCGATAAAAAGAGCTGTGGCATCAGATGATGGCAGTCCATGCATATTTGGACTTAATCATGACTGGGGTTTGCAAATGCTACTGTGAAAACCAGTCATACAAAAAGCACCTGTGTCTCTTTAGGGACAGATTCTGACAGCAGTACAGATCAGGATTTAAATTGTTATGACTAAGCGAGAAATTAGTCTGATTTACTCAGGACTTACTGTTGGTGTAGATGGGGAGCGTTTCATTATCCAAGTGCTGGTAGTGAAGCAAGTAAATTAGCCCTCTCAGTTTTTTGGGTTGGTTGGTTTGTTTGTTTAAAAAAACCATTATTCCCTCTGCCACTGCCCTTGAGATCCCCAGTTTTGCTTGTGAGTGGGGTTTTTCTTTTTGGTGATTTATTTTAGCCTAGGGTTGAGGTTATTATTTATTTTCCCACAGCTAACTGGTAGATTTAGTTTTGTAATTCCCAGACATTTTTGTGAGAGCTGAGGTTAAATCACTAGCTCCAAATCAGCCAGAGCTGAATGTTTTAGATATCCTAGACATTATTAGAAGACAGTGTGTGCCTTGTTTTAAGGTGAACTTAATGCTGTAGTGAATGTGCATGTGGAATACAGATAAAATTCTCTGGTTGGACCTTTATTTGTTTAGATTGATCATGGTTCCTGGGCGAAAAAACTGGTGAGCTGTAACTGAACTGGTTTGTAACTGAACTGTTTTGAAACCTGACTAACTTGGCTATTTCCAGCCTTTTCTCCTTCCACTTTTTTCTATCTTTTCTCTCTGGGAAACCTAAGAAGGATTGTTCATTTGACTTCTAGCCTCTGACTTTGCAGGCACTCATGGACAAAGAACAGTGGGTGTGAATGAGTAACTGATGCTGTAGTGGAATGTATATCTTTCTATTAATAATTTTCTGTTTTCTCAAGCACTGCATAGTATGTTCATCATCTTTGTTGTTTAAAAGGAGGTGAAGAAGCAAAACAACTCAAAACCATGATGCTCTATTCCTTCAGGAAGGGCAGCTCTCACGCTGACAGAAACCTTTTTAGTTATGCAAGTCAAGGTATGAGGAGAAAATGACTTGAACTCTGACCCCCAGAACATGTTGCATGGCTTGTTTATATTCCAGTCTTTCTGGAAGAAGAGCTGAAGGGAGAGGGGAAACATAGGCTGAGAAGGAACAGTGTTGTAACCACATTACGCAGGAGGAGCTGCGTGAATTTATAGCACCCATTCTTTGTGTGTTATGTATTATACTGTCCTGGTTTTGGCTGGGATAGAGTTAATTTTCTTCCTAGTAGCTGGTATAGTGCTGTGGTTTGAATTTAGCATGAGAAGGATGTTGATAATACACTGATGTTTTAGTTGTTGCTAAGTAGTGCTTACTAAGTGAAGCTTCCCGTGCTCTGCCAGGTGCACAAGAAGCTGGGAGGGGGCACAGCCAGGACAGCTGACCCAGACTGGCAAAAAGGCTATTCCATACCATATGACATCATGCTCGATATAGAAACTGGGGGAGTTGGCCGGGGGGGCAGTGATCGCTGCTTGGGGACTGGCTGAGCATCGGTCAGCGGGTGGTGAGCAATTGCATTGTGTATCACTTACTTTTGTATATTATTATTATTATTGTTATTATTCCTACAACTACTATTTTACTTTCTTTTATTTCAATTCTTAAATTGTTCTTATCTCAACCTGTGAGTTTTCTCACTTTTACTCTTCTGATTCTCTCCCCCATCTGACTGGGGGGGAGTGAGCGAGTGGCTGTGTTGCTTAGCTGCTGGGTAGGGTTAAACCACAACATATACTGACACCTGTGATGTGTAATGTATAAATAGCAGCCTAGCTTAGGCTGGCTAAAGCTTTAAAGGTTAATCTGGGAGAGTACAACAGGGCTGGAAGAAATCTTTCAACTAAGGCTTTGTTACTGAATTTGTGATTTTTTTTTTTTAATGATATTTTTTTAAAGGTGTAGTTAGAGCTGAATTTGTGATGCTCACTTTGATGAAAGCTTTGGGAGTTGAGGAAGCAGAGCTATCTGTTCTCAGCTCATACCTGCTTTGGACTTTGCATGCACAGGTTAGCTCTTGACAAAACCCAGAGTAGTTGTTTTTGTGCAGCACTGCATCTCTGTGGCTGCTGGGCATGGCAGTAACTGCTCGTCTGTGTTCAAGTGCACTGGTAGAAGAAAGAAAAAAAAAAAAGAAAAAAAAAAAAAAGGCAAAGTGTGTTGGGGGAGGCCTGTAGAGGGACAGGACAGGAAAGCATATGGAAACGTCTGTTCCCAACTTCTGTGCACCTTTGCATAAATTGGCTGCTTCCTTCTAGGCCTCATCTCGAGGCACAAAAGCAGGCAAGAAGCTGAGGCTGTGGACTTGATCGTACTCTTGATCGTAATTATAGGTAAGGTTTCTGGAAATCTGTGATACTTAGAGAGCACTGATTAGATGAGAATCCAGTAGTTATTATTGTTCCTCTTCCCCTTAAAGCCACAAGTTGGATTTAGATTTACTGAGGGCTGACTTTTAAACTCGTTAGCAGTGTTTAACTGTGCTACAAAAAGTGTGTCCATTGTTGGAATGAGCCCCAAGCCATTTTGGAATATTAGGGAATATTGTTTTCTGTCTTGGAGGGGAAAAATAATTAAGAACAACATTCACCAGCTGAGAAATATCAAACCAGCTATCTTTTATGCTTGCAGTTTTAATTGTGTGTCTATGCTATGCAATGGAGCATGCTGTCAGCTTGAGCTGGTGCCAGGGATCCACATTGCACTGTGATAATCTGAGCCAAAATATTAGCTCAGTTCTCAAGGGTGGCATAGCAACCCTGTGATAGCCCCAAGCTGGAGGTAATATGTTCTGCCTCTCAACAGGGCTAATTAACTCGGCATCAGAGAATTGCACCAAATACTGCTCCTATTTGAGGGCCATTTCAGTGGTACCTAATGCCTGTGCTCCATTGTGTTTTGCTCATCAGGGTTTTCTGGCAGGATGCGCTGGCTGATGCTTTGTACTTCTGTTTTTTGTCCACGGAGCTAGTATAAGTGTCGGTATAACTGACATTACATTTTGCATTGGTAGGCCCAAAAGTGATATCTCTGTGAAACAATGCACATCGTTGATTGCGGTACCTCTGAGAACAGGATCACAGCAGTTTTTTGCAGCCAGAAGGGGGACCGTTTCAGTAAGCTTTAAAAAGCTTGTAGTAACATGACCTAGGTTTGTACACTTGTCATCTTGCTGTCCAAGAAACAGTCTGATGAGTGCATGCAACCTCTCTTTCTCTGGCCTTTTCTTTTTTTTTTTTTTTTTTTTTTTTTTTTTGTTCCTGCTCCCACCGTGGGGCACATGTAAAAGCTCCTGGGTGCTCAGGCAGAGGGAGGGAAAAAGGAGTTACACCACTGAACAGATTATATTGCACTAGATAAACAGGAGGTAAGAACAAGAGAGTCTGAGCATGGTGATAAGACTGTAAGAGTAAGTCAGGACCTGCATGCCTTTTGCAGCTTTTGCCAAACTCTCTCTATTGATGCCATGTCTTCCTGGAAGGCTATACAAACTCATGTTTTTCAGATCTTGCCTGAAATGTTGAAGGGCTTAGGTTTGGCTAGAACAAGCCATCATATCTGGTTTCTTGCATTTAAGGGTGGTAATGGGAATGAGGTGAGAGCGTGGGGCTGGAGATGAAGATTTGGAGGGGTGTAGGTGTTGTACCGTCTGTTATGCGCAAGACACAGAGATAAACTCTCCTTGTTCCCAGGCCTGCCTGGAGCCTTCTGGAAGGGAGCTAACCTCCCTCTTCCACCAGCCGTCCTCTCTAGGTAAATTAGGATTGCAGGGGGTGAAAATACAATAGATTTGACTGGACTGGGATTCTTGATTAATACCTTTTAGCCAAAGGATATGCCTGCGCAGGAAGGGTTTCTGAGCCTATAAGTAGGATTTGGAGAGTCACACAAGAGGGAAAGTGATGCAGAGATCTCCTTGAAGATTTTGGACAGAAGCAAACTGAAATGCCGATTGTCAGTGAAAAATGCTGATTAAGTTGCTTTTCCTCCTTGCTTGACCCAACTGGCAGACATGTTCTGGTGAGGAGCAAAATACTGGTGTCTATACTTGAAAGATAAAAATGGAATAAAATAATCATGACTTGTTCACAAAATGATAAATGCAGTGCTGTCTCTTGTGGTACAGAATAGGTTTCACCATTAGCAGGATGATGAAAGGGAGGGAGGCAAGCACTTAGGCCCTAAACCCAATCTGTTAACTCTTGCAGCCTGTCCTGAATTAGTGTGCAGCCACGCAAAAGGTCAAAGATGGACACAGCTCTAGTCTGCATCTCTCCCCAGTAGATTAACATCAGCAGAGGCTACATTTCAGGCGGTAATAGCTGATAAAGAACAAGGGTTGACTAAATCTACCAGACATCGCTACTACTGTGATACTAAATCTACTGGACATCATTGCTTGCTATTGAGTACTTGGAGAAAAGACTGTCTCGCTATTTCTTTTCAGGTCTTCTGCAGTAGTTGGTGAAAGAGGAAATGTTAGGGGAAACATTGTAAACCTTCCTTAACAAAGAGAAGCTGTCTCCGGAGGAAGACTGTCTTTGTTGACAGTTGTCAGGATGCTGTGGAACTAAATGTCTAGTTTGGTATGCTGTTGGAGGGGAAGAAGGCTCCGGTTTTCATAGTCAGCAAACTCTTCCTCTACTGCTTAACCCCTCATTGTTGAAAGAGATTAGGGCAGAAGGAGCCCAAAAATGTCTTATCTTCCAGTGCAGGAAAAATCTTTAACTGCTGGTAAAGATCGTATGTGTGGTGTGATGGTGGAAGTCCCCAGTGACATTTTGACACAGTAAAACCTTAGTTTTTTGGTGTCATGGTTTGTGCAGGCCTTCAGGAACAGGAGTAACTGCTTTGGTTTTGTGTGGGGTGGGGCAGGTTAGCAAGAATCTTTTCCAGTTAAGATGCTGTTAAACTTACCGCTTCAAAACCAAGTCACTCTTGTTGGAGAGTTACAAATGTAGTTTTAATTCAGGGCCACTTCACTAGGATAATCCAATATATCTGCCTTCCTTCCTCATTTAAACTTAATATTTCTGAGGACTTCTGTTTCTTAATAAACTAAAATTGAAAGGAGCATTGGAAATGATGAAAAAAAAGTAAGGATTGTGTGAGAGAAGGCACTAGACTGACTCAGCCACTTCAGTACCTATAAGACTCTGCTGCAATGCTATTGTATTGTCTGCTACAGCGTTTCCTTCCTGAAGAAGGGGAGAATTAATGAACTATGCACGTACTTGGAGCAAGAACTGGAAGAGTTAATGATGACTAGTGTATAGATTTGGCAGAAGAAATATATAGATAAGTGCCATAATGTGCTCACGCTTTGGCAGCTTAACGTGAGACAAATGACAACATGAGAAAACTCCTTCCTTGGTTGTCCTTTTGCTCCGTAGTTGTTCCACCAGGCATGCACTACATCCTGAGCAACAGGAAGCAGTGCTGCAGGGCTGGTGATCACAAGCAAGCCCACAAAATACTGACTACATCTTAAAAATCCTGCTGTTTCTTTTTAAACTTTTTAATAGGCTTTATGTGCTTTTCCGGCTGTCCCTTTAAATTTCAAGGCCCACTCAAAGCGCATTTTCAAGCTCAATTCCCTTCCTCCCCCACAGCTACAAGGGCTAGGAATTTGAGATCTGAGTGAGCTGAAATTTTCATGCTGTCAGTTAATTGCAACAGCAAGAAGTTAAACTGTCACAAGACTCGGTATGGAGCTAAGATTGCTTTAAGGTGAGTAGTATTTAGTTTAGTAGTAGCCACTTTTTCATTAAATATTTATTAACTATTTACTTCAGTAATAGTTAAAGGTGCTTTACAAAATAAGTAGGACAGATGGAAAAGCCTCCTGCATTGTATTATTAACAACCCAATTTTAAGCAAGAAAGCAAAAGGCAGGCTTATAAGTGTTATGAAAAAAGGTGATTGTAGTGTGGTCACGTGGCTGCCCAGTCCAACAGCTGTAATTTCCTGCATGATTATTTCATTCCATCGCATGGCTGCATCAACTGCGTATGTAAGTTGAAAGATAAACAGAGGCTATGAGATAGTGGCTCATATCAGATACCACACTTACTGAAGCAGCAGAATAAAGATTAATTGTCAGTAAAGATGCAGCTCTGACAAGGATGTTGGTTCCCCGCTTCCACCAAGGGAAGAAAAAATCAGTCTCTGGCCTTATATAGCTAATTTGTCACGTACCCAAATGCGCCTCTGTGGTTGGTGGGAGCTGGGGTGGACCCATCTGTCCATAGGAAGCGCAAGCTGATCTCTGAGATCTCTTAATACCGTAACAGAGTCTGTCTTGTCCAATTCTGTAACTGTAGCTCTGCCTTGGCAGGCGTGGGAAGTTGAACAGCGGAAGTTATTATTAAAAAATGCTCACCAATCTTTTTACAACACTTACGCATCCCATTGCTGGCTTACTTTCAGAAAATTGACCAGCTAACGCTGTGAACTTTGAGCGTTGGCATGCTGGGTTCCTTGCCCCTTTTATTGTGTGGATTGCTGTAGGCTTTTTAGAAGGAGGAAGGAATTGAATAGTTGAGTTCAGCTTTGTCCTCCTTGTTTTGCTTAACCCTGACTGACCTTGACCTAAGGGCACCATGACCTCTGTCAGTCAGGTTGATGGGCTTAAATCAAGATGCTGCATCTTGTGTTGTGATAAATAAGCTGGAACGCAACTGTCATTTCACATCTGAACTGTGTCTTCTCAATTGCCTGTTTTCTTGCATCTCTGACTATGGGAATTTTCTAGCGCAATATTTGCATCGTAGGAGTTTGTTTTCCTTTGATTAACTTTCTATAACACTCAGCTATTTTAAAATAGGAAGGGAGAGCTGGAAAATGCTGTCACCATTAAAATACACCCAAAATAATTTCTTCTGTGAGCAAGGCAATGGTTCTGTTTACTAAAGCAGATTTTTCTTAATCTTCACTAAAACGGCTGTTATTCTTGACTACAGAACTTCCTCTTCAAAGCACTGAATGAAGCCAGGCACCGGGGGATGGGATGGTGAGAAGACAGTTGTATCATTAAAGACCATTTTATGTTTCTAAGAGCTGAGTTAGGTATGCCCTTAATGATGCTACATTCTCATGTGTCTGCCAGGTTGAATGTCCTACATAAGATACTGAAAGTTGTTACGGATTCCTTATGATCCTGTTTGAAGAACGATGTTGACTTGTATTCTCTTGTTTTAATGAATTTTCTGTAGGCTGTATGAATATCTTTGTAAATACTTTACAAACAGAACAATTATTTTTTTTCTCTGTGAATAATACTGTTATAAATAATATTTTTGTTTTTAAAAGACCCTTTAGGGGCAGCTTTGCCTTGTCTTTTCTCTGTTTTGTAGCTTGGTCTGACTTCAGCAAGGTTCTCTTTTACATTGAAGTCAGCAAAATCAACAATTTAATCAGTTGTTAATTTAGCAACTTTATCTGAAGAGCTGGTTCGTTATGTTCTGTTGTTTAACTGAAGTTTGCATTGATTGAATTAGGGAGTAAAAAGTAAACAGTTGATTTCCACTTCAGTGGGATATTTTAGCAAACTCATGCAAAGCAGGAGGGGATAAAAATACTGACAATGAAAGGGAAAAAAAAAAAACCAAAGAGCACAGTATCTTTTTCAAGTAAGTGAGCCAATTGCTGTTAATGACACTTGACTAAACCCAGTAGGTGAGTTTTCTTGTAATGTTCTTGCAGTTTTAGGGAAAGATTCTTACAAAATTATTGCAAAAACTTGGGGTTTGCTCTAGAAGTTGAGAGTGACTGTCAAAAAAAATTTGCAGTGACTCTTCAGGAAAGTCAAGGGAGTTGGAGCTGTAAGGGAGGCAGTGTTACTTCCCGAGGAGGGATGAAAGGTTGAAATTGCAACAGCTGCAGCCTCTGAGTATTTCATCCAGAACAGAGCAGACAGCCTGGAGGATATACTTATGGTTGATAGATTATAGCTTGTTCATTGCACGGCTTTGTTACTGGTAGGTGCTGTTATGAAACCCCATCTCTGACCCTACAATTAAACTCCTGTGAAGGATATGGGGGGGGGGAAAAATAAGGAAGTGGTGGCTTGTTGCACTCCAAGTCATTGTAACAAATAGTTTACTGTTAGGTATTTCTTCATGGGTGCAGCTATGTGAGCGGCAGTAGTTTGCTTCTCAATTTTTAATACCAAAATGCGCTGTCTAGTAATTTCTCGGCCTTTAAGACAAGGTGTGATGTTAAGATGTTACTAGCATCAAGCATATTGCTGTAAATCACTTGGACTATATCTACCTTGAGCTGTACTGCCTTAGGACTGTTTAACACAGGTTTAAAATAAGCACAACTCTAAATATTCTAAAAAGCAACATGGAATTTAAAAAAAGAAAATTAAAAAAAAAAGGAAAAAACAAACCATAAAGCCAAAGGCTCTGCTCTTGGAAGATGCAGCAGTATGTTTGGATATGGCTTTTTGCTGGGCAGCTGTTTGTTGCCTTCACTTTAAAATACAGATATGCAAGTAGGTGTTTATGCATTGCGTGCATTCAACCTGCTTACCATAAGGGGAAGAAATGAAAATAATAGAAGGGTATAGCTCTCGAGTAAATTTCCACAGTAACATGTGGCAAGAATGTCTGTTTTGGACTTTCAGAAGATTAAGCAACAACAGTTCATTCATAGCTACTGAAAGGGCAGCTCAGTGTGTTAGACGTGAGCAATGCAGAACTTGCTTTTCCCCTAGCATGTCTTTCCGGATACATGAGCTTCTGTTATTTCTCTGATTTTCTTTTACTAGACTGTGCAATGAGGTGAAAACTCTATTTGAAAAACAAACACTTTCTGCTATTTCTCCATAACTTGGTAGGTTCCCCAGATTGGGTCCTAACTTCTCTTTCTCACTTTGCGATGTGTGAAAATAGCATTTTTCTGTCACTTGAGTAATGAAGTCTGGCCTGTGTCAGGAGCTGGAGACTGTGCAGGACACGAGGACATAAGCAGACAGCTTCAGTGCAGCTTTAAATGTCCAAAGCCAGACTTTAAGAATATTCAGCAATCCTAAAAAAGCCAGTAGCAATTTGTGGCAGCTCATACCCTGTTCTGCTTCATCGGCATCAGCCTGTCTGCCTCCTGCAAAGTGCCAGTGCTTGTTTGACTGTGTAATTATGGAAACTGATAGTGGGTGGTGCAAGAAAGAGGAGATGCGCAGGTGTCTGTAAAGGCCAGCTTCCAATCCAAGAGGCTGGTTTCTCTGGGCTGCTAGTGGACAGAAGGGAGTTCCTACTCTGGCATGCTTCTGGAAGAGCCCATCTTCCTCCTGTGTCTTCAGAGAGAACCTAGAGTGAGCCTCTCAGTGCTTCTGTGCAGAGTATGCGCGTGTGGTAGGTGCAAAGCAGCATTCAGCTCCTGTCACTGGGACTTTGTGTGAGAAATCAAACCGGAGTGATCCCCCATCAAATTTGTGGTGGTGGAGAATAGCTGTAATAATGATGATTTCCTTTCGTAGGTCTCAAGATGCTTTATAAAAGTTCATGTTACTAGCATAACTTGGATTTAAATTTCTTGTTTTGTTTTTCTTACATTTCAGGTCTACCAGTCATGAAACGAATTCTTCTGTTTTTTATCCTGGCTGCTGCTGTTATGTATGGTATACTGCATGGAAATCTGTGGAGAAATAACCTCTACTGGTATGGTGATGTTTTGTTCACTTACAGTGCAAACACCCTCATGGCTGTATGAGAGATGTGGCTGTGAGCTCCTGTGTTGCTGAACAGCTGTTTACTAGTAACCAACAGAAGTGATTACTACTCTGTGTGTGTGTTTTGTCTTTTTTTTTTTTTTTTTGTACTGTGAGGGAATGAATGTGGTTGTTCTGTCCTGTCGCCCCTTCTCTTGTGTCACTTTAAAACCTAGTAGTCGATTTGAGCCTGGTTGTATGGAGAGGTCAGGACCTCAGAGATAGGGAGCCCCTCTGAGTTTCATGAAAATAGGTGTTCAGGTGAGGATAGAAGTCTTATTTTTGTGTGTCATGTGTCCATATCTCCTCCCACCCCATGTGTTTAGTGTTAGCTTGTTCCTTTAGATGTCTGATAAATGATGTGGGAGAGACCTGCTCCACACATGGGAATAACTGCAGGTGTGGTGGGCACCTTTTGAAAAGCTGAAATTTGTCAAGTCCCAGTGGCAACCTTGTGTGAATTGAGCTTTCACTGTCTCCAGGCTGCACAGGGCAGGTGGTTTGGGAGCTAAAATTCAGGGTGCTTATCAGAGAACTTGAGTTTTCATTGGCCTTTGTGCAGCTGTGACCAGGACTGACTAGTGTGCTTGTGTTATGGAGGTAATAGTGATAGCTTTTGAAAGTAGTGATTGATGTGCTTCTATTTATATTGTTTATAGCATAGAATTGATGCAAATGGCTTTCTGTTGTGGTTTCTGTTCATAGCAAACCACAACATTGTGACATTTCCCTTTTTGCAGGATTAGCTTTTATGGACAGACTTCCTCTGTGAGAACTCCTCCTTCCTATGAGACTAGTGGAGTTACTCAGTAAGTTCAGCACTTGAATATTTTTGTGGTGGGTTTTTTTTACTTGTTTGTTTGGGTTTTGGGCAGGTCGGAGGGATTAAGACTAAAATCCTTAGCCTTTGTCTGTAGGCTCCCTGTTCAGTTGGTTATTATACAGCTGTGTCCATTGCCTGTTCCTGTTATGAACACAATTGTAACATGTCTGGCAGAAAGGAATTTGTCCATGTCATGTTTCCAGTGTTTGGTTAATATTTATGGCCACTTACAGTGACTGTCTCTAACAAGAACTTAATTGTTGGAAGGACATTTGTTTACAACTTCCAAATTTCTGCAATTCTGAGTTACACCTGAGTAAAATTAGCAGAGCTATGAGGACAACTTTTGTGCTTAAAATTTAATATATCAGAGGTGTGGTTCACTTGTGATGTGCAAGTGCATGTATAAGCAGATCTTGTGCTAGTAAATTCCTGCAATTAGGTTTGTGGGACTAATGAGCACCAATGCTAAAACTTAAAAGCAGGCCTCTCCTCTCTGAAGCCATCCTGCAAAATGCCATCTGTGAGGCTGATGCTGGAACGCAACGAGCTGGCCAGCTGATAGATTTCACGGAGTGCTTTCTCAGTGTCAGTATTCACATGACAACTTGAGGATACCAAAAGCAATTAACCTTAATGGTCTGTTTGGCTTGTGATTCTAATGTGGTGGTTTCATCCTTCTGTTCTTAATGCAGCCCAGATGCACGCATTGCTCACACTGAACTTAACCTTCCCTTCTGGGTTTCATATTTGTTATTAATTGGGCTAAATTGCCAAGGTGGGAATGTGCTTAGAAGTGTAAGTCTTAGCCTTATTATGAGAGGAATGACTTATTCCCAAAGAATCTCATTTTCCTTGAAGTACCACACAGTGCTGTCTATTCCCCTCTCCAAACAAGACTCCCCTCTCCTCTCTGAGGAGTGCTGATGACAGCTATCTGGTATGGCTGCAGGGGTGATTCAGCCCAGGTGTCCTGCTGCTTCTCTGCAGGTGGGCCTGAGATCTCACCTCTGGTTATGGCTGCTTTGATAGTTGCTGAGCAAGGGAGGTTGCAGACCCTTTGAAGCAGCACCGTGAGATAAGAGCCTTTACCAGTAAAAGTAATTGTACTGCAACGAGAAAGATCTATCTTTATAATACAGACAGAGGTAATCATGAAAATTTGGTGCGGTGTTAACTCAGTAATCAGCTTTTACTAATTTGGCTTGTCCAAGTTTCCCTACCTTGTTGCTGCTACCCATTCCTGTTCTTGCTATTTCTTTGAAATTCTTCTTTTGCAGGCTGCCACCTACAGCTGTGGAGAGAAGGAACACGCTGGACACTTGTCTCCTGAAACCCTCATTTGAATCTTTACTGGGGTGAGTCTTCTGTGGGAAGTGGGGGGGAAAGGCTGTGCTGATTGAGGTAGAAATGGGCTGTTTACATATTCTGGACTGTTTCACATTTTGATTCATCTCTGCAAGTAACAGCTTTTGGGCTTGGGTTCATTGCTGCTTTTCCTGGTTGTGGCAACACGAATTGTTTAGCTTGCCACTGATAGTAGCTGAGCAATACCACACAACTAGCTCAATGTGCTGGTGTATGTACTGAATAAATCAATACTTCTTGTTCAGCTAATAGCAGTGAAACTATTTTAATGATTGAAATACAAGCCTTAATTATTTTTTCCCCATGCTTCTTCTATAAAAGAAGAAGCCTTCATGTCCAAGACCGAAACTCAGTCATTCTGCCATTAAGAACCTGGACCTAAAAGATCAAGATTTTTTGGTAGCTAAGTATTTCTGTAGCAGCCAGGGACCAGAGAAGTTTTGAACATCTTGTCATTTTGTTTGGAAAGAGGAGTATGAAATGTGCAAAAATTCATCCAGTCTTTCATGACATAAGATTCTTCCCCTTCAATGGAGTTTTAATTTTAATGGAATTCAATTTTAATGAAATTTGGGATTATTCATGGTTTTGTTCCTCTGGTAGCATTGTTGAATTGTGTGTAGGTGTCCTCCACTTTAAGGTACTCATAGGAGGCTTCCTTTGTAAAGCAGCAGTCAGATGAAAAACGGAAGAGCTTCAACCCAAAACAAAGGAGGTGTCTGGTCACAAAAATGCATCCAAGAGGTTTGTGAGGAAATACTGGGAATTTTTGTTATTAGAAGCATAAGTCTTAAATGAGAGATCAAGGAAGTGCTACAGGACCAGAAGCAGACAGGCTATATTGTTGGCTTTGTGTTTTACCTGAGCAAACATTGCGTATGGCGCTGAGAAAGCTTGGGAAGGTGTTTAGACCACGTCCTGGCTGAAGGAGTCTTAAAACTCTGAACAAAGACACCATTGTTTCTTTTTTTTTTTTTTTTTTGGTCCTTTTTGTGTACATGAAAGCATGGCTTTAATTCAGTGCTATTATTTTAAAGAACATGGAAGGATCTCAAGTTTGTCCTCCCCAAAGCAGTCCTGTAGTCTTTGAGTTTTGGTTAGCTGCCTGGCCCAGCAAAGTGGTCCTAGGTCCCTCACCCAGGGAGTGTGCCCAGGCTGTCTCTGTGTCAGGCACAGCAGGATGGCTCTGGTGCTGAGCACGGGGGCAGGAATGGGCTCAGAGATGTGCGGCGAGAAGGTAGGTGCAGAGCTAGACCAGAGTCTCTTGCCTATTTCCATAGCTCCTTTACAGAGATAGTTTGCGCGAGCTGAAGATCTGGTCTGTGCACTTTGGTAATAGCCTGGGGAGGTTGAAAGGATTTCTAACCTGGCAGAATTATTTATTGGAAAGGAACCAGAGCTAGAAGAGCTAGAATTAAGAATCTCTTTGCAGTAGGTAAATGATTTATTATGTCTAAGCTTACCAGCTGCTTCTGAACAGCAAGGCAAGTTATTAAATTTAATATGGGTGTTTAGTGCATGATGTCTCAACGTTACCTGGTCTTGCTTAGTTAACCCCTGGCCCAGTTCTTGGTGTGTGGGCTGTGGTGTTTTGTTGGGCTTTTGTTTTTCTTTTTTACTGTTAGTATCTTCTGAATATGTAGAGCTTAAAGAGTGAGATACTTTATTTGTGAAACTGAGAGGGAGGGGGTTTTTTTAACAGCTATTAATGTTCTTAATGAAGAAACAAATACCCACAGCCAGCACATGATTTATGATCAACACTAGGTTTTCTCTCTGACTGTATACTTCTGTGTTAACATTTTAATATAAGACCTAGCATGCAGGATTGCTACAAAGTCAACCAGTTCAGTGAGTGCATGTCCACTTAACTCCAAGGTGAAGCCAAGGGCATGGTAGCATGTGACAGGATTGGGTCTACTGTTCATTCATTTGGCTTGGCTTGGCAGATACGGTAATAAGAGTCCCCTCCCTGCTATGAGAGTGCCCTTGTCTGTGGTTACTGTCTTTTGAAGAAAGAAGTGACCCATTCTTTCTATCTTGACGCTTATAAGGTATGACATCGTCATGTTCTAGTTTGCAGGAATGCGCTTTTGAGGCAAACTTCCTTGTGATCCCCACGTGCCATGCTTCTCATCGCAGGGTGGCCCTGGCACATGTGCACTGGGCTCCTTTCAGACATCTGCCTAAGCCAGAAGATGCACTGCAGGAGCACACCCGATGTGCTGCAGCTGCTAAGGGGTGTTCAATCTGTGGGACACTACTAGAGTTAGTCCAGAGTAAAAAAAAGAGATGTGTGTAATGGGGACATGAGAACTCCATACTTTTTTGCTGTATGGATATACCCCTGTTGCCTCAAACTACTTACTAATGTGAACACAGCAATAAAGTGCCACTTGTTTGGAATGCGAGTGCATCTCAAATAAGCTGATGTCTTCAGGAGATGGTATTTTCAAGTTAAAACACCTTGTTTCAAATCCCATTCTTATTTATTAAGTTGCCGTATATAAGAATAACTTAATTTTCCTTGCTGCCTCTGTTATGTACTTTTCAAACCTGTAGTTATTCATTGTCTTTCTGCGTTACGTATTCTCTTAAATATGCTGTCTCATGGTCTAAGCTTTGAGTCATGCGATTTTAACGAGTCTATATAACTTATACTAGCAGAAGAATCATTTTATCTCACTCTCTACCTAGCTTTTCCATTACAAAATCTTCCCCTTTTCTGTCACGTGCTTTCTTTCCCTGTGTTCGAGTTTTCTTCTTTTAAAAATTGATAATACTTGAAGTAGGATAAAGAAAGCTTTTTTTAAAAGCAATTGCATGAATTATTGGCTTATTCAAATACCTCATGTGGATTCTTGAAAGCTCTTACTTTTTCCCTTCATTAGTGTTGACAAAATATACCCGTTCCTGTGCGCTAATGATTTTATCAGAGTGGCAGAGTTCCACGGGAGCGATAAGTTTGAACTACCTTATGGAATAAAGAGAGCAGGTTTGTGTTCCCCATGTACCTTGTTTTTGAACAGAAATATCTAAATGGCGTGTAAAGCCACCTGAATCTCTGGCCCTGGTCTTTTCTGTTCACTGATGCCAATCCTTTTGGGGGTATCTAGCAGCAACTTAATGGTTTCATTTAGTCCCTCTGACCTGACACCTTCCTGTTTTTAACGAATAAAACACCGTGTTGGGGTTTCCCCTCTTAGCAGAGAAGCTCTGAAAAGGTGGGAGTGAGGAAGAGTAGAGCTTATTCAGCTTCCTTTCATTTGTATGTGGGCTGGAGCGCTAAAGATACTTAGCTAGTGCTTTGCTTGGTGAAATATTAGCTGGGTCAGCGTGATGGGGTTTGATCAACACACCTAAGCCGATTGGGCTCCAGTCCTACTGAGGCAGAAGTCCCCAGGTTGGGGCAGTTACATCAGCCAAATTTTCCCTTTTATTGGGCTAGCTTCTCCCCCCAGGGCAGGTGTCACTGAGGCTGCAGGGGGTATTCCTGCCATTGCATGGCTGCTGTACCCGTGGAAAGTGTTTGCCTGCTCATGCCTGCTGCCTGTGTTGGTCAGGGCAGAGTAAACAGGGCCAGAGACCCTAAGGATCTAAGTCGCCCTTTTGGAAAGGGTTGTAAAGTCTTAAGTCTCAGAGTTTTTAACACTGAACAGTGCACCTTCCTAGTACCCTGCTGATCTGGGCTTTAGACTCTCGATTTGCCCTCCATCAGTGTAACAAGGATGGTGCGTTTTCCCACACCTCTGAGGTCGCGGTGAGGAAACAGTATGTTTGGGCATGAGTTGAGGCCCCCTCTCAGTTAGAGGCACGTTGAGTGTCCAGCAGGCGCCTACCCACTGAGGGAGGGCTGGGAAGGTGCTTCTGCCCAGCTTTGCCAGTGGGCACAGGCTGGTTTGATGTCTTCCCCCAAGATATGTAATGCTGTTACTGTCCCTGGCTGTGCGGCCCCTCCTCTTGGGTCAAGGCTGCTTCTTTTTCAGATGAAGGTGGGTAGATGAAAAAACAAAAGTCAATTAGGATGCAGGTCTTGGAAACTCTTCCAATGCTTTACTGGAACTAAGATTTTTTTGATACAAATCCCATGCTATTTTCCAACAGGGGAGTCTTGGGGCAGGAAAAGCTTCCCAGAGAGGAGCTCTGATAAACTTGAATTTCTTTGGCATCATTGATTGACCTGTGGCCCTAAATTACAAGTGTTCTTATTTTGATTTTTTTTATATGCAGTGTGTAAAAACTACTGTGTCTGAAAATGCTGTAGTCAGGGTGGCATGCTTATTTTTATATGGGAAAGTACTGAACATTTTCATTAATCTTCTTTATATTTGCTTTCTAGAGCAATTTTTTCGTTTAGCCCTTTCAAGACTGCAGAACTGTGGACTTCCCAATGAAGATGACAGGTGAGGTGGTTTATTTGCTACTGTTTCTGTTCATTGAATTTTTAATATGCAGTATTTATCAGAAAAGGAATGTCAGTGGCATTATCCTGAAGTTGCTCAAGTTAGCCAAGATGCAGATCTGACCAACAGTGTCCAAGCAATATGTAACTGATTCCAAGATTTAAATAAGTTTGGGTTTAAACATATGTAGCACCAGCATTCAAGAATAATTTTTTTGTGAGGGAGCTTAAACTTACAGATTTCTTTTTATAAGTGCGCTAGGAATTTGCTAGCTGAATGCAGTCCCATCTTGCTGTAGTATCTTTTTATACTTGAGGAAAATGAAGCCACCCCTTAAAAATGGCATGTGATCTCCTCTTTCAAAGTCATTATTAGCGTAAGCTACAGAATGTTTGAGATAAGCAGATGCAAACCTTTGACTGTTTCTATGCAAAAGAAATCTGACGGATATCCCTGTGCCACTGTATCCGCTGGCCTGCTGCACACCCTTGTTTGTATGTATGCTCAGCTTCCTTTTCCCATGAACGAGGGAGCTGTAGGCAGCCAAGAAAGGCTGTTCCTGGCATTTCGGGAGTAACTAGGGTGTGGCAGGGAGTAGAGCATGTGTTAGATTCCCCTGTTAGAATCTCCTGCCTAAATCTCTTGTTTAGAAGCCACTTCTGCCGGGATTTTTCGTTTGGTTTTGGAGGGTCTTTCTGTGTGCGTGTGGTCTTGTTGTTGGGATTTGTTTTGTTTTGGGTTTTTTTGTTTGTTGGTTGGGGTTTGTTGTTTTTTCCATGGCAGTGTAGTAGGGATGGCAAGTATACTAAAATCCTCTGTTTACCAAGTGATGCAAATGACTTCTTAGATTTGGAGTCTAGCAAATGGGATGAGAACCTGCCACATATCATGTTAATATGCAGACTTCTTAATAGAGTTGAATGCAAATAATGCTGAGGTTGGCTGTACTTGGTTTTGTTTTTTAATCAAGGAGATCAAACAGAAGACTGTTGCTTCAAGCCAAATGCCAGGATCACATATTAATTAAACTTGGGTGGAATACGAACAAAATAATCAGTGTTCAAGCCTAAGAATTATCTTGGTTTTAATACCCAGTTTTCCTTTTCTTCACCTACTGTACTCCTTCTTTTCCCTGTTTTTTAGTATCTATTTCTAGGATGTTCAGGTTTACTCTTAAGATAAGGAGAGGGGAAAAAAATAATGGAAAAAACCCTATTTTCTATCAGGAGTGTGATAATTGGGGAAACTTATACAGAATTGGCTGACAAATTGAGTCTTTTGTCTGGAGTTTGAAGGAGAATGCCAAATGTTGTATTAGAAATTTCCTGAAATCACAAGTTCAGCACCATAATCGTTTTGTCCATAGAGACGCTTGCAGTACAGCATAGAACCTTTTAAATGGAAGTGTCTGTCCTGTAGATCAAAAGTAAGGTAATTGGTATTTATCCTTTGAATGTAGGCTCTCTGAGATACAGATATGTTTAGTGGTTCTGGGAAGTATGTTTCATTTTAATAAAAGTAATATATCAGTAATACTGAAGCAAAATGAGGACTATTACTATTTAATAGGCAGTAGTATAAACAAATCCAATGTACAATGACTTCATACAATATATTCTTTCTAGATCCATCAGGTTTTATGTATAGCACTGTTAGGGCATGAATCACTGTAGTAAGGAAGAGCTTTTATATCTACATTTAACCAAGATACAGTGGCTTTTAAATGTGAAACACTTCAGGAATGAATCCTAACAACGTTCTCTGGTAATGTAGAATTATTAGGCAGCTCTGTAATGCTGCTGCCTAATTCAGCCTTCTTGGCAGAATGCAAACTGAATTTTCCTATAACCTTTTCTTGGGGCAGAGTGGGGGAACCTGCTATAAAGTATTTTAACAAATGTTGGGCTATATGAGCACCAAATCTATGATGCTCATATAGCTGTATTTGTGTGCGACTTAAGTAAAACTACATAGTGAGCTACAAAGGATTTTTTTCTGAACAGTGCCATTCTCCAAACTTAGGTGGAATTGTCACTGTGTAAAGATCTAGTTCTCCAACACTGTTTGGAAGTGAACAGTGTCACTGACTTCAGTGGAACAGCCTGTAGGAGAAGGGTTTTCCAGGCTAGGGGTATATCCACAGAATAACCTCTGAACACCCACTCTACCCATTTCTTCATAATTACTCACTGGGACTCGAAGCTCCACAGCAGTACAATTCTTACAAATGCATTTACACAATCCTGAGTCAACAAAATGTGACCTCTGCATGGTCCTTTTACCAAATAACCTCAAAGGAAATAATTTGCATTCCTCGGCTGACTACGGGGGTGTGTGTTAAAGGAGTTGAAGTTGAGATACTCTTTTTCCTTTTTGATGGAAACAGCATTTCAGTGGAATGTGGAGGATGCAAGCCTTCTGACCTTTAAAGGCTACATTTCCATTTAACAATATTTTTCTTTTATAGACTAGGAAAATGTTTCTTTTAGTATTTCACTATATAAACAAGATATGTAAACTAACGCCTGGCCTTGAGATTAAGAGGCTCTTGTACACCACGTGAATAGGGCAATGCTTTGAGTGACTAAAGGGTTTGCATTTGGATGTTGGAGATCAGTTGCCATGCAATTTGCATCGGGATCCATTTGTACTCTAAGCAGATCTCTAACACCTAAATGCAATCCCTTAGTCACTCAAACCATTGCTATAGCAATTATTATAGCTGAGGTCTTAATATTTTTCACTTTCATCAGTATCGTGCTGGTACTTGTAAGCTGGACCTCCAGACATTTCAGTCTGTTGTATTTCACTTGTAGCATGCCTGATGTTGTTTAAGGATATCTGAATTTATTTCTCTTCTTGCAAATTTATTGACTTGGAGAAAGGATGAGTGTTAGTCACCCTTTTGGGTGAGTGTGTGGGTTTTTTTAATACGAAAACATTGTGAAAAGGGAAACTTTGAGAAGTGGGGCTGGTAAAATATCTGGGAGTAACAGTCTGCTGAAAATCAGTGTTGATTTCTGTGTACAGTAAGTACAGGTCATTTTATTTAACTTAAATATCTTTGAATACAGTCCAGCCTTGCTACATATTCTTTATCTCTATTTCATACGTCAGTTTCCTATAATATTATGTTCTGTTTTTTAACTGTAGCATAAACCATTACCCTCCCTGTTTATTGTTGTCAGTGGAATCTGTGCTACTGTGGACATAGACCTATGATTGTAACTGGAGACACTTGAATACTGGGGGGAGGGGGGTGGCTATGGAGAGGAGACAATTCAGAAATAGCACGTTCATGCCAGACTGAATGTTTGAGTTGGCCCGTTTCAACTTCCTGAGCTTAACAGATTAAAAGCTGGTCTTTCTAATCTGTTTGACTGTATTTATGACTATATTCATGTACAGCTAATCAGGAGTATTTGATCTGCCTGTTGACTTCATCCATTTCAAGAGTTCACATACCAATGTTAGATGCTTTATTGGTTATTTGAAGGCAGCTAATAACTTTGGTTTTAAATATGCGTGTTATTAAGGGCACTGGAGTTTGAAAACTTAATCAAACTACAAATGTCACTCCGTTTTCCATCCAAGTAGTATTAGTCAGCTCTTAGCCATGAACAAGAACTGGTCTGCATTTGTCAGTAAGAGGGAGGAGAGTTGGGATTTGACTTGAGAGCAGCTATCCAGCTTCTGTAGCTGCGCAAACCTCAGTTGCCCAGCTCTAAAGTCACATTTTATTTTACCCTCCCTGCCCTGAGTGTGTCCCGCTACATCACAACTGCACAGTGCAGAGAGGAGAAACCAAAGAGCTCTTCAGTTTTATACCAGAGTGGAAGGCATTATTTCAATAGGTAGGGATTGATGTAGTGAAGAAGCTTCTTAAATCATAGCCTCTGCCAAAAATTGGAAGGTATGTAATAAGGAATCACTTAAAGTTCGTCTACAAGGGACAGAACAAGCAGTACCTCCTGAAAGTAACTTTTTGGCTTCTTAGCATGGTCAGAATAATACAAATCACTTGTAACGGAGTTGACATCGTTTTTGTGAATTCACATCAAATAGTCAGAGAGTATAAAAGAAATTATTCAGCAAGATTAGGAGCAATTTTTCTGGCTTTTTATTGAGACCTGAAGATGAGTTCAGGCATGGTGTGTCAGTCACTGCCAAACGAGGGTGTCCACCAAGCATCAGGGATGGATGCTCTAGCCAGGAGGTACCACCAGGGTTTGGAGTATGAGTAGCAGCTTAGGATTTGCATTGTGGTGATGAGGTTTGTGCCTCAGTTACCCAGCTGTGGCCACGTAACTTTTGGTGACGCTGAATTCAGAGGTTTGGGATGATTGAAACTTTGTGATTTAGAGAGGCATGCTGTAAATGACAGGAAAACGTGATACAACCATACACTAATTCTGCGCTTTTCCCCCCTCTCCCTCATTCCACCTTCATCACTTACTGATCGTGTTTTTTGTCCGGTTTTCCTTTTTCCTTCCTGTTTCTCCTCTCTGTTGCTTCTCCATAGCCCAGGATCTTGCTTTGAGCTCTATGATATAGCTGCAAGTAACAAAGTGTAATTCAGGAAAAGGGTAACTTCTGCTCCCTTCCTCCCACTGTAAATTTTGCAAGAGGCATATGTTCATCAGCCTGCTTTCTCAGGATATCTTAGAACTAGATTGAAAAAATAATTTGAAAAGCAATGAGCTGAAGCAGTCCTGGAGTAGAGAGGGAAGGGTTTTGTGAGTGTAGAGGCAATGACCATACTGAGGACAGGATGGTGTAACAGGGGTTTACCCTTCTCATTCTGAGGTACTGAGTCACATGGACTTGTGGCATTAGCTGAAAATCTTTTTATGAATGCTTGGCTTCTACTAAGCTGCTCAGGAAACACTAGAGAAAGGTGTGCCAGCTTTTTCCATGTCACCCCACCCTGAGAGCTGCATTTAGCAGCACTATTTTTTACATATATATAAATATATTCATATATATAAAAAAAATCTTTAAAGGCAACTCCCTCTGCAGATGTGGCCCTAGAGCAGCAGGTGAGAAGGTGCCATCCCAGCATTTCTTTTGAAATACAGTGCTTTTTACAGTTGGCATTTATTCTCATTTCACCTTTTCTGTAAGCTTCAGGTTTTCAGCACTGCTTTGAGGCCCAGTTTCTTTTCCCTAGCCCACATGCAGTACAGCATAACTGCGTTAACAATTCTGTAAGAAATACAGGGAACTGCTTTGTACGTTGAGATGCCAGTCAGTCTCGACTGGAACAGGCTGTTTTCATTGATGTCAAATAATACTCTCCTCAGCTGAAAAAACAGGTTGGACTGTCTGAGGAGAAAGATGTTAATTAGCCTGCATAAAATGCCATACTGAGCAGTTACAGATTATAGTACAGGACACAGTCCTGGAGTCCCCTACAGTAAGAAATGGCATAGAGCCTTTTTCTTATTTGAAGAACCGTGGGAGTGGGACGTTAGGAGGTGGCTCATCCTCAGTAAGCTGTAAGCCTGTTTGTGTCTGAAGAAAATAGCAGCATTTTTATTTTGCCATTGTTCCTGTGGCAACCAAGTTGAACAGCTTTTGCTCTAAATAAAGAAGCATTTTTACAACAAAAAAATGATGTGCTTGTTCTGTAAGGAGGAGTTTGCAATCTTTATACATTGGATGTAAACCTTCCCTAAAGAGGCAAAATTTCTTGAGTAAAAAAACCAGCAAGCCTGTCTGTGTGCCTTTTTTTAAGCAAAGCACACATTTTACTAGCATTGAAATAAGACAGCAGAGAGCAAAAGATACTCTTAGAAAATCTGGGATAACTTGGAAAATCTTAGCATTAGAATTTACTTTCATAAGTTTAGCATTTGCATAATACCTTTCTTGGGTGCTTTTTAACTCTGAATATATTCTAAATTTGAAAGGAATTACTATTTTGATTGGATGTAGTGTAAGATGTAATTTGTAGCTCACTGTTTTATATGCTTAATAATGCCATCTAATTTGAATCTAGTCATATGAGAACGCAACTTTTAATCAAACATATCCCTCTTCTTATGTCATGATGGCATGCACTTCGGCACATGTTTAAACATGTTTAGAGAGCACTTTCTAAGTAGACGGAGAAAAATCAATATGATTATAGTTATTTGAAGAGCCATCGCATCTGTCATTGGGCTCAGGTTTTTCACATGTACAATTCAGAGGCCTGTAAGGTAAATTGTGAACATAAACCTTGCTGCTTTAGTTTATGTTGGATATCTCTAGAGCTATGGAGTTGTGCAACATTGCAAAAGCAGCTCAATTTGAGTTAGTTTTTCCAGACATATTCTGTCCTGGTTGGTATACCCCCAGACTGGGACAAGTTTGAAGCATTGTGGAAGATAACTTATCTAATGGCACCCGTATCACCAACTGGTTAGATGATCTTAAACAGCAAACCACTAGAAAAAGGACATGTATAAAAATAGTTTTACATGAGAGAAGCCATTTCCTAACTTTGGCAGTCCCTGAAATAATGCAGCTGCGTTTTTTGAATGCAGCCTTAGCCTGTGATACAGGATTGAGACTGCTCTATAGGGGCCAAGGGGTGTAAAAGAGAAGGACCTCAGTTAGTAAATAAGCCAGCTAAATGCAAATATATCTTCAATAACAATATGAAGGAAGGGAAGTTGTGCATATTAAAAGTTCTGTTTGTTCCACAGCATTGCCTGTCGACGGTGTGTTGTGGTCGGTAATGGAGGAGTACTTCGAAATAAGACATTAGGGGAGAAAATTGACTCATATGACGTGATAATAAGGTAAATGGTATCTCCTTTTCATTTTGTGTACGTGCAAAGAATTAACAAACTTTTGCTGTCAGTCAGTAGCTTTGGAGTTCAGTTATTATACAAATGAAAACATATAAAATTTCCTGTTTTACTTATTCTGTCACAGCCTTCCTTTAAAAAAATTTAGGAAAAAATGGATCAGTGTTTTATTACACAGACTGATTGATACAGGGGAGGAAGGATCACTGGGTGGTCGGTCTGCCTCGTGTACAGATACACACATGCAAGATGCTGCCATCAGGGATGGGTCCAAGCGTGTGACAGCCCCAAGCCCTGCATGTGCCCCTCGCTGTGAGCCAGCATCCCGGGCAGCCCTGCCTCTTACCTTCCACACCACGCCTGTCTTACCCCTCTGCTGGCATGTGCGTTGCTCAGAGTGGATTAAATGTAACGTTTATGCTGGGAAGTCCGTCTCAAGGCATGTGTCAGCTGGAGGATGATGTTGATGTCTGCCCCTTTTTCTCGAGCATGTTAATGCATACTGGAAGTTTTGAGATACCTCAACCTACCAGAGGATGCTGGGGGCTGAAGAAGAGGCATCTGGACCAGGGAAACTGGGGAAGTGCTCAGAGAGGAACAGGCAAGGGGGGAGACGGGACGACTCAAATGCCAAGCAAACTGAAAATGAACTATTTGGCTAACTGTAACAACATTTTCTGCACATTAAGAAAAAGGTGAATCAGTTTCTCCTTTGCCGGAACTGAGATGGTAACTGATTAAACAGCCCTTCTGCTTGTGGGTACCCTGTCAGGTAGTGTGCCTGAACCCTCTTTCACTAAAACCTCTGAGCTGCCATTTCAGTGAGTCTGCTTCAACATTGTGTTGAACATTGAACAAAATCTCCTTTTTGTTACTTTGCTATCAATCCTAATACTCATTTTGTGTTTCAGTCTTCAAGTGCCACTGTAAAAAGTTGTACACAAAGCCTGGAGTTCGACATGCGTTTGATAAGGTGGAAATGAATATGTGCAATTCTTCAGTTGTAGCTCCTCTTACAAACTTAAAACTATAGAAAGTGATCCAGATAATATCCCCGTTCTTAGGAAACTTTACTTGCCTGACAACTTTGTGCTTTACAAAAAAACCCCACCTTGCACTTATTTTTGCTGTAGTGTAATGATGCAAGGAAGCTCCATGGATTATTTTTAAGCTATTTCAAGTATTTGGGCTCCTTGTAGATCTATCTACTCTTCTTAAAATGGAAATCTTTGTGTAGACTGGTGTCACTCATTTAATAACAGCTCTAAATTCAAAACTGTTCCAGAAATATAGTACACATTTGTTTACTGTGAATGACCAAAGAGGTGGTGTTTGCATTCTGTGTTTAATAACGACTTCTGATAAAACTTTGAAATATTCCTTTGTCTGCATACCTTGTTTTGCAAACACTTGCTCCTAAGCAGCGTGCCTCCTATTCTGAGCGGTCAGCACATTGGCAGGAATGGAGCATACAGAGACTGCCTGCATTCTCCAAAGAATATGCAACACACCTACCAAGCAGCAACTGCAAAATGGAGACTTAAACACAGCCCCTCTGACACCTCAGAGCAGAGAGACCTGACCCATCTGCTCACTGCTTATTAGTCTGTTGTATCCCAAAGCAGTGGCAGCTGTGCAAGTAATATTTAAAAAGAAAAAAAAAAAAGCCCAACACCCAAAAAACCCCAAACAAACAAAAAAAAGGCAAACATAAAGATGTATCAGCATCAGGTACACAGTCATAATCCCTGTTCCTGTATGCTGTAGACAGGGAAGAAGAGTATTAAAACATTCTTGAATTGCCTCCTGTATGACTTGGATCATCTAGTAGCATGAATGGAGCAATGGGTAATTCTCCAAGCCGGATATTCTTTTTGATCTTCTCCAGTTTCTGTGTTTGAGCCAAATCAGGCGGCCTTCTGCTCAAGTGACACATGATAAGCAATTGTGTGATTGTATTCTAAACCACCTTGGCCACGTTCCCATATGTGCTTGATCCCTCTGAATTAGAGGGTGAGTGCACCTGATAATTGCTCCTCATGTAATGTGATAATTAAATGCTGGGCCACTAAACCCTCCTGTACCTGGACACGCTGTCTGTCCCGCAGACTAATGCGTGTGCCAGCCATCGCTCAGTAAGGACGTGGGCGGAGTAGTCATTGCCATCTCTGTGTTTCTGTCCTCTGCAGAATGAATAACGGCCCTGTTATAGGGTATGAAGAGGATGTTGGGAGGAGGACGACTTTCCGCCTTTCTTACCCAGAATCCATCTTCTCGGATCCAATCCACTACGACCCTAATACGACTGTTGTTCTCATCGTTTTCAAACCACGTGACTTGAAGTGGCTTTGGGAGATACTAGGTGGTCAGAAAATAGTGAGTTTAATTATTCATGCACTTCGACTCAGCTTCCTACACACCTCTCGTGAAATATCTGTTTTGCTTTTAACCTTAGTCCACCTAGCTCAGGGGAACATTGGATCTCCCGATCAATCTGCTCAATATCGCTTTCCCATAAATGCTTCTGTCCTCTTTCTCACCCACATATTTGATCAGTTCCTCACCCCAAAGCAATTTTCCTCTTGGAAATACCTTTTTATCCTCTTCCTAGCACTGTTTCATATTCTGACGTGCATGCTTCAGTCATTTCCCAGACTATTTTATCCTGTGTGGTTGGTGGAATTGCAGAATAATGTTGGAAGAGACCTCTCTCTGGAGGTCTTTAGTCCAAAACCCTATTGAAAGAGAGCAGGGCCAAGTTCAAAGCCATACCAGGTTCTCAGGGTATCATCCAGGTAAGTTTTGAGTATTTGCAGGGATATTTCTACTATCTCTGTTTCAGTACTGCACCACCCTCACAGGAAAGAATTTCTCCTCATCCTTCCACTGTGTTCCTCTGAGAAGAATCTGATCCTGTCTCTTTTTGTAAACCCCTACCAGATAGTTGAAGATGGGCTGAACAAACCCAGCCTCCTCAGACCCTTCTTGTTTGCTGTGCATTCCGGCCCCTCAGCCGTTTTAGTGGCTGCCTGCTGAGCTTGCCCCAGTTTGACACCCTTTCTTGCATAGTGGGGAGCCCAAAACAGCATTTGTGAGACCACAGAAAGGCACAGTACAAAGTGCTTGAGAATGATAACTTCTGTTTACCTGTTCTCTATGCTCTTACTAACGTGGCCAAGCACACAATGAGCATTTGCTGCCTCCAGGGCACGCTGCTGGTGTGTGTTGTCCATCAGGGACCTCTCTGCAAAGCTGTTTTCCAGCCAGCTGGCCCCAGCCTCCGCTGCTGCAGTGGGTTATCCTGTTGGAGGAGCACGATTTGGCACGTGTTTTTGTTGAACTTTGGGAGGTTCAATGCTCCTCTTCTTCCTCAACCTCCTGCCCTTGGATTTTACTCTGGTTAGAGTTGCTACAAAACCAAAATCAACTGTTTATAGCCATTAAAAATGTGTATTTGTCTGTTACAGAGTGCTAAAGGCTTTTGGAAGAAACCGGCTCTGAACATGATATACAAATCTAGTCAAATCAGGATTCTTGATCCCAGCATCACCAGAAAAACAGCTTATGAATGGCTTCGTTTCCCAACAAAGTTTCCCAAAAAGGAGGTAGGCATTTTTCTTCTGTGCCTTCTAGTTTTGTGCAACCAAATGTGTACTCAGAGGTAATTATCTCTTTATTATAGTGGACTATGTTAAAACGTCTTTTAGGTTCATATTGCATTAGTTTGCATTTAGATGGTCCTCAAAAAAGATGGAAAAATGGAATCCAGAAAGAGAGTGGGTAGCCTTGCATGCCAAAAATCTCTTTTTATGGATTCTATAATTAGTATTAAATGAGATTGCTTTTGCAGACAGACATAATGCCTTTTACAAAATTGGGAAAAGCAGACAGGCATTGGAACATGGCAGGTCCAAAGAGCCTCTAGAAATATTAAGGGGTCTTGAATTATTAAATGTAGGGTATTTTATAGTTTTTCTTAAAAAAAAAAAAAACAACCAAAAACCCCAACAAAACCCCAAAGAACAAAAAAAAACCCCCAAACACCACAAAACAACAAACAAAAAAACCCCCTAACAAACCCCCCCCAAAGACCAAACAACCTAGTAATTCTAACACTGCTGCAATTTCATGCTGACTAGGGAGCATACAGGATATTCCAGCCCCGTGCTAATGACATATGTCTAGCAGCATTCTTGTGCTTACTGATTTGATGCCAAGTATTGTAATGAGCTAACCAACAATTTGGACATAAAAATACATTTTAACTGTCAGTTTATGACTGAAGAATGTTTCTGATGAAAGGTAAGGCTTCAAGCTGGAGACCTCCCTTGCGCAGTCAGGACTGACCACGTGCTGTTTAGCACAGATACGGTTCCCTGGGGTCGCATTGTCGCACAGAGCTGCTTCGTTGGGATCAGCCTACTGACACGTGTGGAAACATTTGACAGGCTGTCACTGTGGAGTATCTACCACAAGTTTTTTCTGGTTTAATCTTTCTAATATTTGAGGGAGTTGAGGTTCTTTTGCTTTTGGGAGTGTTTGTGCCTTTTTTTTTTTTTTTTTTCCTCTTTTTAAAAATGTCTTTCTTTTTTTTGAGCCTACTAGTGGCTTTTTCCTCCCTTGTTAACTCTCAAACTGGAATACCCAGTTTGGCTGCGTGCTTGCCGGGGCTCCGTGGCATTTCAGCTCTTCAGCTGAGGGTGGGAAGAAGGCAGCATAGTAGTTGGGCGCCTAACTGTCTCCTAAAGGGCCACGGAACATCTGTGGCCTCCATGACTCTAGAAATCCCTCCTGTCTCTTCCTGTGCTCCCCTCTCAGTGGAAGTAAAAGTAAGAACAGTGCTGTCAGTCAGCCAAACAGATGTGTGTGGTGTCCTGGAGCTGGTACGGAGGCACAGGCCCCTCAGTCGCTTTGGGTAGCGTGCATGCCCCCTGCTCCATTCCTGCTTGTTGGGCGCACCTGCCCGGAGCTGGGACAGAGTGCGTCCATGCTTGGAGCCCCTTTCTGCCACCTCCACATCCCACTTGTTCCATCCCAGGGGTTTTGCAGCCCCTCGTCCCTGGCGGCAGCAATGGTCAAGCTGAGGCATGCTTTTCCTTTCTTTTCCTCCCATCTCAGAGGTGGGCCGTGGCTGGGAGCCGGCACATCTGCAGTCGCTCTGGCACAGCTTGGTTAAGCTGTAGGTCGTGCCTCGGGGGTTCCCGTTGGCATGGCGGCCTTTTGCAGGACCCACTTTGGAGTCCTCTGTCCCGTAGCGTGTCCCTGGGGAGGGCTGGCGCTGCCTTCGCTGTCCTGTGCTTCAACCCCCTCTGTCTGCAGGAGACGCTGAAGACCGCTATTGCTTTCCCCGCTGTCTCTGCCTTTTCCATTAAGCCAATCTCATGTTCCCTGTGTGCGCATTTGTGCATAGTCCAGCCAGCATTTCTGTTTCTGTGTTAGCACCTGTGATGGTGTTAGCAGAGCTGGGAAGCACAACTGTAAAATCAGATGTCGGAAAGTGTTGCAGAGTCATTCCAGGGCTGTGCCTATTCCCATTAAACGTGACTGGCTGAACAAATTTCCTTACAGGCCGGGGATATCTGGATATTGCTAGGATGCTAGCATGACAGTACATTTTAAAAGGAGTGTTGCTTTTTTTAGTATATTCTTTTGAGGTGAACTTTATGATAGCCAAAGGTAAACAGAGCTAGTTGCAACCTTGTGATGTTCCTGATGTTTCTAAATAGCACTAATCCTGACCTGTAGCATTCCTGCCATAATTTTGGGGTCCTGTTGAGTATGGACATTGCAACAGAGTCACCACTAAGTTTATGATATTGGTCCCCCAGGGCAGAAGGTTATTCTGCTAACTGGCAGGAGCCCTGGGCATTTTAAGTTGATGTTATTTCTTGGGTACTCCAAGAGTTGTACAAAGGTACAAAAAAATCCTACATAAAAGGTGATAGTTCAATTCTGTGACTTGAACTAGGCTTACAGAGCTGATGTTTGTAACTTTTTCCTGGGGATTTGTTCTTTTATCATACGATACAAAGAAATCTTTTTCTGTATCGAGTGCACCTGCCTTCTCTCTGCAGAGTTGTGCAGTACTGGTTTGCCTGCTTTGTTTTCAGAGGCAAATGAACTGAGCCTTGGGTAAGAGTTCAAAAAAGTGATTTTGTGCTCAGTTTGAAGTTTGATTGCAGCTACCAAAAGTGTGTAGCTCATTTGATCTCTGAGAAAATGGTTATTTTAGCTAAGAAGGGCATTAGTGCCTCAAAGTTTTGTCCATCTCTGGGCACACTTTTTCCCCTCAGCTTCATCTGTTGGTCTAATGAAAGAGTTCACCTCTCTCTACAAACCTCACCTCATTTACTTCCCCAGATCATTTTAGCCACTGCTGCTAAAACAGTCATGCTACTTGATCACAAGATAGGACAAATGGTTGCAATGAGTTGTTCTGTCTTGTAAGAAATGCTAATTTTCGGTTAGGTGCCCTTAATTTTGCACAGTTAAAACCTGTTTATGACCTGCTCTTGATATTTAATGTTGCATTTACTTCTGAGCTATCTCACTGTAGGGAGAAATATGCAATTTTATCTACAGTTTCTTTTCTTCTAATGGAAATAGTGGGGAAGGTCTAGAGTGGTGGTGTTCTGCTATTTCCCTGCTTTGAAAAAGTTCAAATGCAGTCAAATTTATGTAGCAGTAGCATTCATGCTTTTTGAGTTTGGTCTTCTGAAGATTTGAGGCATGTCACATTGTTCTGTTCATCTGGATCTCCATCATCTAGAAACTTCTGAACACGTCTGCTAATTCAGTCAAATTTGATGGGGTGAAATGGTCTCCGATATATTGAAGCCTGACGAGTTTCATGAAAGTAGGTTGCTGAGCAGAGGGATGGGGAGGCCTTCCTGATGCCTGTGCAGAGGGAAGCGCTACAGTATGGGCTCAGCCCTCACTAGAAACCGGAGAATCCCAGGGAAGGCCAACATGGCAGACACTCCCGGCATGGAGAGCCTGCGGGCAGTACCTTACTCCTTATGAGACACGAGGGGATCAAACTACAAAACCAAACATCTGTACAAGAGCCTAATTTCCGCTGTCTTCGTTCTTAGGTTTGCTGTTCCAGCCAAGCTGCCGGTTATTTATGTATGCATGCTCTTTGTGTTTCGTTTTAGAAACCCAAGCATCCAACAACGGGGCTAATTGCCATTACACTAGCATTTCACATATGCCACGAAGTTCACCTGGCAGGCTTCAAGTACGACTTCGCTGACAGAAACAGTTCTTTGCACTACTACGGCAATGACACAATGTCTCAGATGATGCAGGTAAGAAACACTTGTTTATGCTGAGAGAAATATAGCTGGTAACTGGGGAAGACAATTCAATATAGACAGAAGTGTGGACTGCAGGTCAGAAAGGCCTCCTGTCTTCTCCTGGTTCAGCTGCTCATGGGTTAACATTGCTTGCATCTCTTCATCTCTGCTTTTGTTTCTGAAAAATGTGGATAATATTTGTGTCCCTTGTGCTACACCATATTCTGCAATGAGACACACATCCATTTACATGTTCTGTTTTGCTTTGCTGGTGTTATCCTGAGGCTAGGCAGCCCTTGTTCATAGAGGCGTATTTGCTAGCACTGTCAGAACTTGAACAGCGTTGTTTCAGTTTGCATTCTCTTTTTCCTTGGCACCTACTTGCACAATTTGTTGTAGTTGCCGAACTTCTTAAAAAAGAGAAAGAAGATCAAGGGGAAGTAGAAGGAGTTAAGAGCTATAAACTTGCAGTTAGGAAAAGAACTGAATTTCAGGAATTGAAAGCAGAAAAGAAGAGCAGCTCTTGGAGGGGGGTAGGAAGAGAAGGAACTGCTTCCAGGAGGAGGAAGCCACAACTCAGCAGGAGGCTGGCAAACATCAGGGATGCCTTCTCCTCCCTCCTGCTTTGCCACATTTGTGCCTCTGTTTTCTTTTATGTCTCTGCTCTTGTCTTCAGCTCTGTACTCCGAGCAACTCCATCTCAGTCCTTTACCTCAGTGTGAACAGTTTTCTCTTCCATCTGCATGCCCAGTGCATGTGGGGACCATTTTCTGTCCTCCTCCCTTTCCTGAAGAGGAAGGATAGGGGCAATTCCCATAGGAGCCTCTCATGTCTCTCTGAGGACTCCTAGGTGTCTGCTGCTCTGAGATAATTTACCTCTGACACTGAACTCACCTTCATTTTGAGGCTCCTCTCTGCAGGTGCTTTTTTGCAATATATACCCAGCTTGGGTAAGCTTGATCGCTAGTTGAATAGACATCCGTAAGTTTCCAAAAATGCTGACACTTTAAAAAACGAACAACTAAACAAAAACCTTATCATTAATTCTGTAGTGGCATTAAGTTGTAAATATACTATATATGTATAATCTTTTACGCAGTATTTGTATTATATTAATTTTCCTTTACTGGATTCGGTGTCTAAGATTGTCGCTAAACTAACTTCCCTTGTGCTGTCCTCCCCTAACCTCAGTGGTCTCTTGTGTGTCCAGGATCTGGATACAGCACGGAAGATGGGTTGGTTTTGGCCTGTCGAAACTGATGGGCAGGACGCGTCCGATTTACAAATGCCTGATGTGTGCTTTTCAAGAACCCGCATTGAGCTTTGCGAATTAGTCATTTTCTGACTGCCTGCGCTGTAACTGTGGTTATGCAGCTGTTCCCTCTAAGCGCAGGGAGGAGCTGGGAGAGTTAGTCACGGAAGGGCGGCTGTGAGTCCACGTCTCGCCCATTCTTGCCACTGAAGGATCATCCCTTTGGGGTTGTCTGCTAATGGAAAGTCTGGAGCAGTAGAGTCATTCACCTGTTTTCCTGGGACACTGTGCTACAGCCTTTGCTAAGAAGTCTTTTCCCCAGAGCTTTCCTACTCTTAGCACCTTCCAAGTATCATGGGTAATTAAAAGGAAAGAACAACAAAGTGATGCTTCTGGTAATAATTTGAATTTAATTTTTTTCTGTTATTCCTTCACATCTCTTTAGAATGAATACCACAACATCACCGCTGAGCAGAATTTTTTGAAGAAGCTTATAGACAAGAACTTTGTGGTCAATTTGACGTGAAAGCCGAACAGAAAATACGAAGAACAATCACTATTTTCAAAAAAAAAATTGAAAAAATTTTATTTTTTGTATGACATTTTTATTTTTTAAGTGCAGCAGAACTGTTTACTGTTTAAAACGAGCACAGAAACCTCACCAAGGCAGAAGCTACTTCTAAGCCTGAGGGTAATGGACTATTTCAAACAGAGTTAACTGAATTTCTGTGAATCTATTTAATAATGGGAAAACCATGAAACTTTCAGCTGAAAGTATCAGGGATATATAAAAATGTGACGCACGTCACTTATTTATCAGCAAGAACTCTTTCCAAATGATTACTCCTCTGGAATACTTTTATTTCTAATGTTGTCCTCTGAAAGAATTACACACTGTCAAGAGACTGAGACGACCAGTGTTTAGTTAGTAGATGGGTGTAAAGTCTTGAATGTTTGTCTCATAGTATGAAAATGGCTTTAAAACGGTGCCTATAAATCCTTACTGTGTGTTTGGGAGAAGGGGGAGCATGCAGAGCGTTCAGGTTTTGGTCTGCCCTGCTCCTGAGGAGGGGATGTCCATCTTCAGCAAAGAAGCCACAGCTTCTGCACTGGCCATCGACTCCGAACTGCTGTCTGCCTTTGCCGAAGGTGAAGACCCTTTGGTCTGATTTGTGGAGATGCTGGCATTGACAATGCTCGTGTCGTACCCAGTTTATGGAAAACCGTACTCTCTGTGCTGTGCGTCCAATAAATGTTATAGTTGGTGAGTTAGAAAAGAGGGAGTTGAAGACCGAAGAGTTGTCCTAACGACCTGCGTGTCAGCCACTTCCCCTAGGCCACAACAGAACCGTGAGCTGGGACAGAGGTGTTCACGCCCGAGTTTAAATTTCAAGCCTGCGCTTGTTGGATTCCTAGATCTCCAGGACAGGATCTCGTGTATCTCTCTGTTCACTCCCCAAGAATCGAGGTGTATTTTTCCAAACCAGCACAGTCTCCTTTCTCAGATGCTGTAATGCGTTTCCGCCTTGGAAATGCATCGATATGAGCAATGAATGTTCCCGTTTTTGGCAGTAGAGTGTGCTGGGGAATATCCAGGGTGTACCTCAGCTGAATTATCATTTGGCTTCTGTTTACCTCTCCTGTCTTGACATTTCGGTTTAAAGGATGTGGCTTAACTAAATCATTTAGCGGTGGGAACTTGGTGTTTTAATTGGAACGTTTAATGTGATGTTTGTTTCCTGTATTGGTTTGTCTCAGACAAGCCTGCTGAATAAGTTAAATCTGCCTGGGAATGCCCTTGACAACTGTCAAAGAAGAACAAGTAATATGCTGTCCGGTTCTCTCATAGGGTGTGTGTATATATATAATTATTTTTTAATCGTGTCAGATTTGCTTGAAGATCTTGTGGTTATCTTGGTCAGTCACACCTGAAGAAGTCCACTTAAAAAAAAAAAAAAGTCTTTAGAGTTGGTAGAAAAACCTTTGTTGCTTTTTAATAAAATTACATAGAGAGTTTCAGTGCGTTTAGGAGCAGTGCAAACAATCACAACATGAATACAAACCTCTAGCAGGTCAAGAGCAGGGTATTTGTGTTTCCAGAAGCCGAGGATTACAAAAGTACCGAACGCCGTTTCCTTGCTGCAGCAACACAGAGGAATAAGCACTGAAGTGACCAAAGAGCCATCTTTCTTTTTTCCTCTCTCTCTTGCGGAGTGCAATAGGTATTTAAAAAACCCCACCTTCTCGTAGTTTTCATCTCCTCCTTTAGCTCCTTGGCTCTGCCGTTCGGGAGTTAGTGAGGGGAGCCGCAGCCGAAGGGGAGGAGGCTTGCGCCCTGTGACCCCTGAGCTTTGGTCTGTTTCAGGCAAATTGGACGTGTCTGCAGTATCTCTGGATGTCGTAAAAACCTGTGGCAGGGGGCGGGGAGGGACCCAGATGTGTCCCCAGCCAGGGGCAGGCTGTGCCACGGTGTCCTGCCAGCTGGGTGTGCGTCCCTGGGGCCCAGCTGCCACAGGGGATGCTGCAGGGGTGGCCCCTTGCCAGCTGTGCGCAGGGGGCAGGCGAGGGCCTGGAGGTCCTGGGGCACTGGCGCGGGCGACTGTGGTGGTGGAAATGGAGGAGACCAGAATTTCTTCACCAGGCGGCGGAAGGGCTCTTAGTCAGTTATTTGTGTTTCCTTCTTTCTTTTTCTTTTTAAAGTGCACATTTCTGAGGCTTTGAGGAGATCTTTGCTTAAAAATCTGAATACAAACAGGTGGGGGTTTGCATCAGAAAACAGTGACGCTACCGCCTTTGTCTCTCTCAGCATTTATTTCTCATGATTATTTCAGTTAATTAAAAAGGTTTGTATGTGACTCTGCAGCCCCAGACCTGCAGTGATTTAGACTACTGCCAACAGCAGTGCCACCTGAAAAAAATGCCGAGGTAAGGCTTTTTGCAAAGGTGGCGGTGCTGTCCGAGCTCTCTTTGCGTGGAAGCCCTTGGTAGATCTCGGGCTCTGTGGAGGGCAGAGCCGGGCAGAAGCGGAGGGCTGCCTCTTCCCCCTCGAAACCCGCGGTCGCTCCGGGAGCCGGGCTGCCGCCACAGATCCAGCCCCAGCCCTGTAATGGCGCGCAGTACGCTGACTGCGAGGGTTTTTTCCAGGATTGCTGTTGAATTTGCCCTCTCCTCGCAGCGCCGGGTTCTCGTGATGGTGCAGGCTGCGTCCCTCTGCGTCCCCAGTGGCGGGAGGTGGGCAGGGAGGGAGCTGTGCTTCTGAGGATGTGGTTATTTTCTCTGCTTTGTTTCCTCTCCAGAGATATTCTTCCCACTAATCTGACTCCTCCTCCTAATTTTCCTAGGAGGTTTTCTGCTTTTTTGGGGTTTGTTCTGCTATAGTTAGAATCCCCCCAAAATAACTGGAAAAAAGGCTTCCTGGCAAGCAAATGGTGCCCCCCCCAAACTCTTTACCTAAGATAGACTCCTTTTTTATTATTTTTTTTTTTTACTACATCAGCTTTTGTCTCCCCCACTTTTTTTTTATAATGTTTGATATTATCAATGCATTTCATATTCTCTCTACAAGCATCTATCCTTATCGGCTGCTCCTTTTTATTTCTTTTTAAAAAGCCTCCCTATTTGTATGACTGACTTATTTTTGAAATTAAGCAGGACTCCCGGGGATATTTTTCCCCCACTTCTGTGCTCCCGCAGGGACGTCGAGCCCGCGTATGCCAAGGTTACTGTCCCAAGGTGACCGAGAAGCATTTAGAGCCAGACCTGGTCACTCGGGACCGAGCCAAGAGCCGATACCGTTGATAAACCACGGGGCACTAGTGGTTTTTGAAAGCACAGCTTGCAGGCCAGTAGCTTTTCTCTTCACTAACAAGCAGCGACCCAAGCGATTCGTTTTTCCCCGCCGTCAGAAGCGTCGGTAGGATTCTGCGTGCGCCAGCCCTGCTTCACGCGGTCGTTTCTGCTGCTCTGCCTTGAGGACCGCTATCGCTGATGTCGCACTAACTTCACGCGGGCAAGAATACCCACGCGCCGTGCGTTTGTCGGCAACGCCCGCAGATCCCGGTGTCCGTCCCGTCCAGGCACGCGTTTTCACAGGCGTTTTGCAGTACCAAAGACTCGCCTGGGGACTTTCTGAAAAATGCAATAATGCTAACTCCAAATAGGTAGATCTTTTCTGAGAGTGAGCTGCTATTAACGTTTTCTTTTTCCATTTTTTCCATTTTTGCCATTCCTGAAAGTGAAATCTCTGCACTGAAATCTCCCTTTCAAAGCTTCCCAATCACATCAGCAGCAGCGAAGCTGCCGATTTTGAACCCCAGGGTGCTGCCAGCTTTATTTCCGTGTCTGGTAACAGTGTAACTGTATAGGTACCCAGCGGCTCCCATCAGTTTTCTTCCCGTATCGATGGCGGAGTCGTGGTCTCATCCCTTCTTCCTCCGCCCTGTTCCCCAGCAGCCTGCTGGATTTCCAGTCGGCAGCGTCTGCCAGCAAAGGCGCTCCTGCGTTTCACCTGCCGCCCCCTCGAGATGCTGCGCCATCAGAAAGAGCCAGCTCTGAGTGCCCAAGGACGCACAGAACAGGCAGGGTGGCATCAGCCGAAGGCTCTGTTCGGCTCAGACTTTTAGGGGTTGGTTGGTTGGTTTGTTTTCTGTTGGGAAAGTGTTTCTTCCTCTGCTGTAATAACCAAGGGAAGTACGGTGATGGGACTTAAGAAGGAAGGTCACAAACTATTGCACTAAATACAACTCTGAGAGTGCCTCAAAGATACTTTCTGCTAAATGACATCGCCAGTGACTGTATTGCTGATAATAATACAGAATCACAACTTTGGTGTTTAATAATTAGCGTGTGGTACCTCTGGTTTCCTACGCCACTCTTTCCTTTTTAACAATGCCCTGGCAGGGAGTATAAATACCTTAACTTTTAAGTGGAGTCTGATTTTTAAGAACATATGAAGTTCAACATCTGGTTTTGGTATTGGTAAATACTTATTTTATTTGCCATTTGTCTTAAGTTTTATATGCCTCTAAAGTGCCAGCTGTATGTTGAAGATGTTGTTTCAAGTGACATTTTGAATGCTACAAATGGAAAGAGATTATTTTCCTGTGAATAAACTGTGTTAAAGACGGTGCCCTTGGGCTTCTTTTTGCAAGGTCGTTGCTGCGTGCGGATGCCTGCGTGTGCCCAGCCCGTTATTGATGCCGTGTAGAGTACGTGCGGTGTTGTCAGATACGGCATCCAGTTTCAGAATGAACTTTGGTGCTGAGTAGAGCAAACAGCTGAAAATTTGTGGATCTAGGTAGGCTGAGCTGTGCCGCGGGTGCAGATCGTGCTCCAGGCTGAGTAAAAGCAAAGCTGGGACGTAGTTTTTGTGGGTGAGATCAAGAGCAGCATCCTCCTGATTTTAATTTTTCATGGTTTTTTCATCGTGCCTGCTTTACTGGGGACTTCGAGGGGAATGCTACAATAAAAGAGTTTAACTAAGAAGATGGCAAGCGATGAAGGCCTTTAGACAGAAAGTGGGAGACGCTGATTGCAATATTTGGCTCGTGTTTTGTTTTCTCTTTCTCTTTGCGCAGTAAAAATGAGATGCTGGGGAGCAGGGAGCCGCTTAGCTAGCCGTTACCCACGCAAGGAGGTGTTCAATGCATTCGTTTTAGTATTGGCGGTTCAGGAGTTCGCCAGCTGGGAGGGAACGCCTGTCTCGAGGTGAGACGGGGGAGCCACACCGTGGGTTAGCATTGACTGCCCGCAGTGGAGCCGCAGGTGAATAGCGATGGAGACCAGCGACAAGAACATCGCCACTTTCACAGTAGGTTTTTGCTGCAGGTGAAAAACCGGGGAGGGGGAGGAATGGGAAAAGCTGTTTTCGAATCACAGGGAGAGCCAGGGAGGCGGTGGCGCGCACCTCCCAGCCCGGCAGCCAGCTCCGGCTCTTCAGGCGGGCGCAGACCCTCCACCGCGCGCGGCCACCGCCTCCCACGTCTTGCCTTCCCATGCTGTGCTCCCACTCCCGCTGCCGCTGAGCGGGCGCCCGTCCCCGCAGGCCGCCGGCAGGAGCCCCTCGCTCTGTGCCTTCCCCCGGCCCCAGCCGCTCTCTCCCACCAAACGCGATGCCGGGGCAGTGGCTTAGGGCAGTTTTGCCAATAGAGGGGAACTAAAGAAAAGGGTACCTCTTTTTTTTTTTTTTTTTTTTTTTCCCCCCCTCCATATCAGGCCCTCGGTTTCAGAGTCCTTGTGGTCTGATATATGAATTCAGTGGGTTGAATGTTCCTTCTCACAGTTCTGCTGAATGAAGACAGGATTATATTTTTTTTAAGATATTTAATAAGATATTTTTTTCAAATCAGTACAAAAATTTTAAATACAAAATTATTTGCTTTTGACATATCTCATATATTCTGGGAACACACCGAAGTCACCAGTGCCTGGTAAACTGTCCATCCGTTCCTGCCACCGTTCCATAAAATGTCTGAGATAAAGCACCACATTATAGCACTGGAGTCCTTAGTCAATGTCAGACTGCATTAAACTCTGCATTTAAATAATGGTAATGCCAGTTAAATCCAATCTTAGTTCTGCATGAAAAATCTAGGTCATTTTTGAATCACAAGCGGTAGCGTTAGCTAAAGACATTGAAGAAGTGATGAGTATTTAACTCTCAACTAGCGTAACAGTGTGGGATGTGCAGCGCTGTACAGGGAGCCACAGCAAAGTACCCACCCGTGGGAAGCGGGTACTTTGGAGGTGAGATTAGCACCATTGATGAACAGACAGCTCTTGCAGAGAAGTTGCTTTCCTCACGTACAGAAAAGATCGAGGCCTGCAGGTTCTCCTTGACAATTGGTAACATATAAATAAGGATTGGAAATCAGCTTTTATATAAAATGAAGTTCTCGGATAAATGTGCATGATCAGTATTGCTGGTAAAGTTATCGGCTGATCTCAAACAGCAAATTAGCTAATTAGCAAACACAGCTACTTCTGCTTTGCCTAGTCATTGAAGAGTAAACTGATTTAATTTTCGCTGAGTGGCAGGATAGGCGTCTCTTCTGACAAGCCAAACAGCCGCAGGTTCTTAGCACAGAAGTCCCAGCGAATTTATACCGCCCTGCTGTATTGCCACGTGCTGGCCGAAATGTCTCGGTCGCGTGGCGCAAAGCAAGCGGGGAGCCCTTCGCGTTTGATCTACCTCGTCTGCTCCGACTGTGCAAATGAGGGGGAGACTTGCCGAGGGCTGTGGCGTTTGGAGGTGAACCCAGCGCCTGCTGGAGTCAGTGGCCGCGTTCTGGGTCCAACGCCTGCTGGAGAAGGTTTGCGGGGAATATTTATGCCACCAATGCTCCTTTTCCATCGTAAATAAATTGTTCGGGGAAAAACCACACCTGCGGGAATATTTTGTATGGTGGGAAGGGAAATAAAGGTCTCCAGCTAGGAGAACCTTTGCTTGTCAGGCAGACCTGCTGTCAAAAAATCCAGAAAAACCCCACCCAAGCAAATAAAAAGCCACTCAATTTTTTCCACATAATTTGAGACAAACCTACTCTGGTTTAAGTCACTGGTTTTCATCTCATAACTACGATCAATGCAACAGTCAAATATGCCACAGGAGTGAGTGACGTACGCTGATTTGAACCTTAGTACTGAATTATTGTGAAGGAAATGAAGTAAGCATGGCATCACAGAAATATATAATGTACAGCTAATATGTCCCCCTCGGGTGCAAAACAACGGCTTATGAACCTGATACACACCTTTAGATATGCTCACCACACCTTTTTTTTTTTATAACTAGCTGTGCATAATGTTAAACTTGTATTTATTTTTTTTTTTTGTACAAGATGGTCCGAAACGGTCATAAAATGCGTCTTTCATGGTATAAAAGTTTGAAGCAGAGAAGAAAGGTTTTGATTGTGTGTGTGTGCATGTGTCTGGTTTTTGTTTTACATGGGATACAATAAATATCCTGAAAAAGACGAATGAACGTACTGCCCGGCATAGAGTCCTGCCGCCTGCTCGGATGGCATTTGAACGTAAACCTTGTCTCCGTGCATCAGCGGGACGACGGCGCTGCCCGAAGCCTGGTCCAGGAAGCCCTTCTTGTACTCGTCGTAGGTGTACATCAGCGGCTCGTTGTTCTTGAACAACGCCACCCAGACGCTGGCCCCTTTACAGTGGACGTGGTAGGCGAAGTAGTAGACACCGGGGATCTCGCAGGTGAAGATCCCCGTCTGGGGGTTGTAGTTCTGCCGGCCGTTGTAGAGGAGCTTGTCGAACTTCACGGGCACCCCGACCCGGGGGAAGGGGGTGAGGAGCTCCGCCGTGAACGCGGGCATCTCGTAGACGGCGGCGCCAGCCTTGCCTTTCTTGCCCATGTAGCCGTAGGGGGGCTTGACGCCCTCTATCCCCGGGCCCACCTCGGGCAGGTACTGTCCCACGGCCGGCGGAGTGGGTGGGATGATGACCGGGGGACCTGGGGGCCCGGGGGGGCCGGGCGGCCCCTGGAGTCCTGGCTGGCCAGGGGGACCGAGCGCCCCGGGCTTCCCTGGGGGCCCCTGCAGCCCTGCGGCGCCGGGTTTGCCCACGCCAGGGAAGCCGGGGGGGCCGGGCAGGCCAGGCTCCCCCTTCGCCCCCGGCAGCCCCGGGGGGCCGATGGGACCGCTGGGCCCCGCGATGCCCGGGATGCCCGAGGGGCCCTGAAGCCCCTGGGCACCGGGGAGCCCCGGCTCGCCCTTCGGCCCCACGAGCCCTGGGACGCCCGGCAGCCCCGGCAAGCCTTTGTGTCCGGCTTCCCCCTTGGGCCCTGTGGGGCCCGGCAGTCCCCGCAGCCCAGGGGCCCCTACTTCCCCAGGAAAGCCTGGCTTTCCCGGAAACCCCTGCAGGCCGGGTTCACCCTTGGGTCCAACCGGTCCCGGCGGCCCCACAGCACCCCCTTCTCCTTTGGGTCCCGGGAAGCCGGCAGCCCCCGGGGGGCCCATGATGCCCGGCAGTCCTGGCTGGCCTGGCTCCCCCGGCGGTCCCCCTATGCCAGGCGGCCCTGCGTGCCCCTTCTCCCCCTTCGGCCCCAGCGGGCCGGGCAGACCACCCACACCACGCTCACCCTTGGGCCCGGGGAAGCCTGGCTTCCCAACCCCAGGGAGGCCGGGGGGCCCCGGCAGGCCTGGCAGGCCTTGCTCCCCTTTGCCACCCGGGAAGCCCGGCTGGCCGGGGATGCCGTCCTGGCCGGGTTTGCCAACACCGGGCGGGCCGGGAGGGCCTTGGATCCCGGGGACCCCCGGGGGCCCCTGCAGCCCCAGCTCTCCCGGGGGTCCGGGTTTGCCCAGGGGCCCCTGCGGGCCAGGGAAGCCGACCATGCCCGGCTTGCCGACCCCCGGCAGCCCCACGGGGCCAGGGGGGCCTGGGGGGCCGGGCGGACCCTTCAGCCCCGGCAAACCCGGGATCCCGACGCCCTTCTCCCCTTTTGGCCCTGGGATCCCGGGGGCTCCCGGGGGCCCCTTCATCCCGGGCTCGCCCTTTGGCCCTGGCTGTCCCTGCAGCCCCGGAGGACCCGCTTTCCCTATGCCAGGAAGCCCATGAGGCCCCGGCGGTCCTTGCGGCCCGGGTATCCCCATGGGCCCTATCTCCCCCTTCGGCCCCATCTCCCCTCTCGGCCCCGGGGGCCCCATGACCCCTGGTTTCCCCGGCATCCCTGGCAAACCCGGCTTCCCAATTCCTGGATATCCTTGTGGTCCTGGTTTTCCTTTGGCTCCTGGCACACCGTGACCTGGTAATCCTGGTGGCCCCGGCGGCCCTCTTGGTCCAGGCTCACCGGGGGGACCTTGCTCGCCCCTCAGACTGCGTATGGGCATTTCTGGGTTGGGGAGAAAAGAAAAAGAAAAAAAGGGGAGGGGGAGAGACAAAAGGTGATTGCCATCGTGTCCTTCGAGAAACACAAAGGCAGTTTTGAATTGAACGTGCTTGTTATGATGCTTCTTGGTTTTGTGGTCGGCGGGGAGGCAGACCTGGCCAGCGAGTTACAGGTTGGTGTTTGCTTACTTTTTGCCATGCAAAAGCCATTTGCACTTTACTAGTGTTTTCCACCTATACAATCTTAAGCAGCGAAATCTGCTTTTTGTCCCATATTGCTGTACTCATCTACTTTTAAGAGTTTTCGGAGGACACGCAAGCTGCTCGGTGTTCCTGTGGTGGAGGAGGAGTTCTGGCATAAAAGTGCTTTTGCTGGAAGGTTTACGTTAGCAAGATCAGTTAAAAAAGACCGCATCAGCAAGAAGTTTGTACGTAGGTATGACTGCATTTTCACCAAGGCTTTGGTTCCCATTAAGATATTACTGGAAACCTACAGCCTTACCCAGCATTGCTAAGCTCCCACAGGTTTTTGGCGTAGGCACGTCTAGTTAGAGCTCTTCTGAATGCTTCACAAAATGTTTTTATTGTCCAAACCCACATTTTTGTGTATGTGATCGCTTAGCATTGCAGGTCAGGGTGAGGGAGTTGCCACATGGGAGTGGTTGTGTTGGGGTTGGTTGCTTTTCAAGCTGCAGGCTTTTTGTGTTAAGTGGAAAGTCTGCTGCTCTCCAGCTCTGAAATGGATAAAGAAGCGAGAGGTTTGGGGGAAGGGGACAGATGAGGTTTCAGGACAAAAGAATTAACTGTTCTTTGGGAGGCAGAACCCCTTCCTCTCTGCACATGTTGCGTTTTACGCACGTAGAAAACCTCCTTTGCTCACAAGATGGGTTGGTTTTACTACAGCCAGTCGTGCTTGTTCAGGCACTCTAAAAATAGGCCCTGAAATCTTCCATTTCCCTCTGAAGCCAGCGGAGGCTGTGGTTACACTGAACCCTCATAAGACAAAGAGTTAACCAGCTCGTCTGAAGTCGCACAGATGTTCACTGTCCCCACAAGGATTTTATGACACTGGGTGTTCCTCGTTGCCCTTTGTATTTTAGACATTTTTGTTGTTTTCTTAAATATCCTAATATTGTCCAAACTTCCTTTGCTGAATACTGAAAGTACGTGTACGTGCAGCCTCGTGCAGTAATGCCCTGTACCTTCAATGCCTCCGTTACTCCCATAAATAACCTACAGAAAGAGGACTGCAGAGTCAGCAAGTGCAATTGTATGGTTTTATCTGCAAACCTCTAAATCACAGGGTCTGGAGAAATCCAGACAAAGCCATGATATTCCCGTAAATTCAAACCTTGGGGCTCTTAGCTCTTATTTCATGTCCAGTTGCTGGCGTGAGAGCGGGAGCACCTCCAGGCAGGACCCCGGCCCGTCTACCTGGGCCATCATTTGAAACCCTGTCAGAGGCTTTTCTGCAGGCGGGTGGGATTACGAGGTTTCTCGTAGCCTCGAGCAAGCACCCGAACAAACCTGGGGCCAGCCCTGGGTGCTGGAGGCTCGTCACAGGTAGGGCTGCTCAGAGGCCGTGCTGCAGCCCGGAGGATGACTGTGGCCTTGCTCTGGTGGCCCTGAGCTGCCCCACAGCTCGTGTGAGCCCGTTCTGTCCACCTGTGGCCAGGTGCCAACCTGGCTGGCCCTCGGAGCACCTGGGTGCCGTGCCCAGCCTGCAGCAGCCTGCTCCCCGTCTCAGTGACCCCCAGGCAGACGGTGCTGTGGGGCAGCAGGCAGGACTGCACAGGGGTGGCGAGGGATGCGCCAAGCCTACCTTTCTCTTTCTTGGGAGCCATGTCCTTGCCGAGCAGAGGCATCTGCGGGACCTCCTTCCTGTACTGAGGCAGATGGGGGTACTCTTTCCCGTACTGCATGTGGGGCACCTCCTTGCCCATGTGCTGCATCGGGATGCCTTCTTTGCCCAGCGGCATGTGAGGTACTTGTTGTCCGAGGGGTTGGTACTGGGGCACCTGGGGTGGCAGCTGCTTGATGCCATAGTAGACGCCGCCTTGAACAGACCTCACCAGCTCTAGGTAAATGGTGACAGCCACTGCCAGCAGCTGCACGGGGAAGAGCAGCACGGCCATCACCTGCAAAAACCACAACAAAACCCACAGTTGGCAGAAAATGTTTTTTCGTGTCGTGCGTTTCCCATTAGGGCAGACCTGCTCTCATTTTCTGCAGCAAACTGGACCTAATCCTTGGCAAACTGGCTCTGTTTTGGGTGTTGCCCTGGAGGACATCCTGCAGCAGGCCTGTATCTGGTTTATTGGAAGCTCTTGCTCAAATAGTACTATTATAGCAAATGTCGTTATATGCATTTAGTTTGACACTATCCCGCACACCCCAGGCGGTGCCCTCTGCAGTTTCTCCATATGGGGACCTGCTCTCTCCCATCCCCAAGCTGCAATTTGCCACCTTCTCGCTTGTGTCAGTGCCACCACCCAAGGTTTGGGGAGCTCTGCTGCAAGTTCTGGCACAGGGGGAGAGCTGGCAGGGGCGTGTGGGGATCTCTTAAAACGCTTTCTGCCCAAGAAAGCTAAATTATCGATGCCCCTTCTGCTATGCTTTCCATAGCAATGAAAGCTCAGCTTCTGCAGCTTAAATCTGTGCCTAGCGTTGTACCCCGTGGCTGCAGAGTCCAGGGGCTTTCCATTTCTGTCACAGCTCCTTGCCAGCTCTGCTCCCGAGCCTGGCTCCGGTCCTCTCCGCCTTCACCCAGGAGAACAGGGCCATCTAGGGGCTGTCAGGACCATCTAGGGGCCGCCTGGGCCATCGCTGCCTGCGGGCAGCACCAGCCAGCCCAAGCCCTCCCCCGGGGATGTGCAACTGTTTTCTAAAGGTCTCCCCCGCCGCAGAGCCCGTCCCCTCCCCAGGCAGCCCATCCCAGCACCTCGCCAGCCCTGCCAACACAACAGAACAGGGTTGGCTTTTCTTTCTTTTTCTTCCTTATCAAAATATAAGCTTGGGACCTCTCATCCCATCTGCTGTTGCCTTTCCTTTCTGCAGGAGCGGTGTAACTAGCAGGTGAGCAGCAAATCAGCAACCAGGAACTCCCTAAACGAGTGCAAATTTGGGGGCAGCCTTGAGGTAATGAGGAGGCTCTCTGAGTATTTTGCAGTTTGTCCCACTACCAAGCCTGGTAGGTATGTCCTGCTCTCTTGAAATGCACATGGCAATTGCCAGGCTTGATGCTGTCCCCAACTCCCTGCTTTTCCACAGCGCAAAGACTCCTTGCACCCAGCCTGAGCCGCAGAAAAGCCCCGCCACACAGGCACACTGGCAGGGCTTGGCCGAACCGCTTGTCAGATCTCCCTTGCAGCAGCTGCTGGGCCCCGCTGAGCCCAGGTGTGACAGGGGTGGCCTGGGGAGGCAGCGGGGCTTTGTGCCGCCTGCTTATTTTCCTGTCCTTCTCCCACAGCCTGGCTTGACAGAGGACAAAAAAGCCCCTCTATCTGCTGCAAAGCAGCTCAGGACCAAGCCCCCTTTGCCTGGTTCCCTCTGCCTTGGGAAGTACCTTTTGCAGGGCAAAGCTTTCCCTTTTCTGGCTGGGGCTGGGGCTGGAGCTGGAGCTGGGGCTGGTCCCTGTCCCCGCTTGAATCCAGCAGCTCGCGGGGCTGCAGCCCCAGCTCCCCTGCGCAGGGTGATGCCACAGCATGCGGGAGGACCCCTCTCGCTTGAGGGGCAGCGTGACCCGACGTGGGCCAGGACGTGTCCTCCTGGGGGCTATGAGGAGATGTGGCCTTGGGCAGGTAAGGCTGCTGCTGCGAGGAGCTGGGGGAAGGTGTGGGAGGTAGGTGGGGTTGGGCAGAGAAAACATATTTACGGGGGGGTGGGGTAGTAAGCTGCTCTGCTTGCCTCCTCTAACACTGCGCCGTGTACAGCAGGCCTCTAAAAAGGGCCTCAGAGTAAATGGGGAGAGTGGGACTCTGCAACGCGTCCACGAGGGACCCCTGCCTGGTGGGCAGAGGGTGCGAGCGGGCTGCAGGGCAGCTGCGAACCTTGCTGAGCTTCGGGAGCGGGTCAGTGGCACCGCAGGCACTGAGCCCTGGAGCCGTGACTTGCGTTTTCCCCGCTCGCCGCTGTAGGGCTTGGCTTGAGCACCAGGAGGGCTGGTAAACTGCTGCTCGCACCAAACTGTGCTGTGGTGGAGGTTATTGATCAGGTGGTAACATTGGGTGTCATTTAGTTTTTATGTTTGGCTCCCGCTCAAAGTTCTCTGTTCACTTCACATTAGCAAAGCACCTGGAGAAATGCTCAGTGCTGCTTTAAAACATTTCTCCTTCATTTTGCTCTGTGAGATCTAATCTCTCAATGGAAATTAGTGTATCGTCATTACTGAAGGTGTAAGTGGAGGCTAAATCAAACTCGTGTGGTTAAAACAACCAGCAGAAGGTTAATATTTTCAATAATGTTCCTAAGTAGACAAACAAACTACAGAAATGACACAACCATGTGTTAACAGCAAAACAAACCATTTAACAAAATGAAATATTAGCGAATAAACACTAGATGGAGCATATGTTGCGCAGCTGCATTTCTACAGTCACTTTCTCTCCCAGGAATTTAAGGTCTTGGATGTAACCAGCTGCCATGTGGCAAAGAAAACCAGAGCCAAGATGTACAGGAGTTAGTAAGTATAGCTGAAGCCCAAGCACAGTCACTCATCCTTGTTCAGCAAAGCAGTTCAGCAAATGCTTCATCTCCAGTGAGTTTAATGTGGCTTGTAGCCCACAGCTGGCTGCTTTGCTGTGAGCTAAAGGATTAGGGCCTTAGGACGCGGTATTTCTGCTTAAAGCTCAATGGCACTGGACTGTGAGGACAGCCTGACAGTTACTGGGGCTCAGCTGGGACGGGGTAACTTACTAACCTGCTGCAGCTTCGTCTGGGCACATGGACCCCAAGTGACCCTTTTTTGGGGGGGGAGTGGGGGCTTTTATCCCCACTCTCCTCTCTGTTGGCCTTTCTGTTCCTTTCTGTATCATAACGAGTAACTGGCTGCAGCTTTGGCTCTCTGTAGCTGAGTGCAGTAACACCTGCCTCAGTTTGCAGGGAAAATCCCAGCTACTGGAAAATTTGCAGCATTGTGTGCATCTCTCCCAAATGAAAAGCATTGCCTGTATGAAGAGAGAAACCTTTTAAAAAAAATATTAGAAGATATTGGATGATTTAGGACTGTTGTTGAAACCTACAAGTATAAGGGCAGGGTAGATTTTGAAGAATGAGGTTATTAAATTAGCTTCTTGGCTACTTTGTTGTTCTGGTGGCCAGTTTTCTGGGGTTTGTTTTTTTAAAAAGATAACTTCAGTGGAATAAGTGGGGAGGGAAATAGGTAAAATTCCTTTGGATGTGATTTTTCTTCTTGTTTTTATTACAAAACATGGGCTTTGTATGTGAGTAGGAGCTATTTGAAATAATTGAAAAAAATTTCCTACGGGGAGATACCAGCCTGCCCGCAGCTCAGAGCGAACTCAACCTCCCGCTGCTTGTGCCGAGCTCCCTTGGCCCTGCCAAGCATCACACAACGCACCTGCGGTTTAACAGGCCCAACCACGCGGCACACGAGATGTTTTTGTGTGCGCGTGTGGAAAGTTTGAGGGAGATCAGGCAAGACTTCTAGAGATAGGAAGGCTCCAGAAAATGAGGTGATCTCACTACATCTGTGTTTCCTTTAGTGTTTTTTGACTTGTCATAACCAAAACAGTGTGGCCTGGAAATGACAAATCGCTTCTCATCTATGGATTTTTGGCTGGGGCTGGAGCCTGTGACTAGCTGAGGTGGAAGGTGGGGGTTTATTTACTGAACAACCTCGGGCTGGATAGGCCTTGGCTGACGTCTTTGTGGAGGAGGTCAGAGCCTCCCCGGCGGCCTCACATGAGCTGTCTGGGTCGTGGGATCTGCCGCAGGTAGCTGGGAAGCAGCCTGTGTTCGGTGCCGGCTGTACAGCTCGTCTCAGACAAAATTAGTCTTCATGAGAAATGTGGTAGTCCTGATGTGTGAGAGATGCCTGGGATAGTCCTTCAGTGTTGCAGATCGTTGCATGTCTCATCCTACTGAGCTTCTCTAAAGTTATTTATGTACTGAGAGAGAGAGAAGTTGAAGGTCTTTCTCTCTGCTCTGCAGTTTGTTTCTGAATGCCTGGGTGCACAGCTCTCATTGTTTGAAGACCTTGCTAGGAAACCACCAGCATCTTTAAATGCCTAAAAGCTACTGAAAATCTTGCTCTTGGTTTTTAAAAGAAGCGTATAGATCCTAAATGTTGGACAGGTCCTCCAGAGCTTATGAACAGCAAAAGTGACAGGACTTAAGGAAAATACCAGAGTGAGGGGGAGAAAAATCTGTGCTGAAGATGCAGCCAAAGTGTAAGATTTCCCACACCCTTCACCCAAATCCCAGTAATTTAGGGATCATCTCCAAACACACTCATGTAATGCGCTCCGACGTGCTTTCACAGGTGTCCGTCAGCGGAGCAATAAGCTAGCTTTGGAATGGGATTTTCCTGGGTTTCTGTCAGAAAGCAATGGGAATGTGTCTATGTATTTATGGCAGGTAAATCAGTGCATGCGTGCACCTTTAGAGAAGCCAAAGGCTTGGAGAAAGCAAAGTTTTACCTTAACTGTTTGAATGTCTGAAGGAAGATGGAGGAGAAGCAACTGTGCCTTCATAGTGTGTGACACGTCTTTTTGCACCAGTCGTTCAGATTAAGACACAATAAACGTTTTGCTTTACCTAGGGTGGGGCAAGCCACTTGAGGGCGAAGGAACATTATCCTAAACCACAGTGTTCAGTTGCTTGTGTGTGAACGCGTGTGGTTGGCTCTGTGGGTGAGAGAGAGTCCCTGTAAAAGCACATTTTTACGGGCAAAGCTCAAGTGAGAACATTTCTCAATAATCTCTTTGGTAGAGCAGTTCTCCTGAGACAACTAGAAAGGATCTTCCTCTGGCTATTTGCGTTTGTCAGTAGAAACTGAAGACAAAACAAAATGTACCAGCAGTCGTAATTCTTAAATTGGTGTGAAGAAATAATGGCTGGTTTAGCCTAATTGTGTAAAGAATGTATGGAAAGAGTGATGCCCATCCATGTGGGACTTGAAAGGGCAGTCAGGCACTGGCACAGGCTGCCCAGGGAAGTGGCTGAGTCTCCATCCCTGGAGGTATTTTAAAGATGGGCAGATGTGGCGCTTAGGGACATGGTTTAGTGGTGGGCTTGGCAGTGCTAGGTTAACGGTTGGACTTGATGATCTTGAAGGTCCTTTCCAACCTAAATGATTCTATGATTCTGTGATTCTATTCTATGAAATCATAGGTGGTCTTGCAAAGGGTGGAAGCCAGACCTTGATTTATCGGTTCTTAGAGGGAAGTGATCGCTCTGCAACCAATTTTGGGGTTAATTGAAATTTATCCATGTCTCAGAACCTCTAAGATACTCGCCCAGAGACTAGCCCTGTGGGCTTAATTTACCACGTGTTGCTTTTGAACTGCTGTGTTTCCCAAAGAGGCATAAGGCATGAGTAGATCTCAGTCACCTGAACTCTTGGGTCCTGGGGTCCCTTCCACGGCGATTGCCTAAAGCTGCAGGGACCCGTTCCCCTCTGCACTGAGGGGATGGACTTGCTAGCGCTCAGGTTTCCACATGGAAAACAACTGCTGCAAAACTTGCAAAATAGAAAACCTAGTGACTCTGGAGATTTTGTGATCAGAAGAGGGCTACTAAAAATATTTAATGCTAAAAAGCTAGATTCTCTAGGATGTTTTTGACTCGAGATCAAAAGAGGTTAGGAACATGGCTACTTTTGGAGTAACCTTGATAACTGATTGTATTACCAAGTATCTACAATGGTGTATACAGGGATGGCTCTGCTCTTGGGGATGGGGGGATGCAATCCCATGGGAACATTATAAACCTCACTAAAGTCACTCTTTGTCATATAGAGACATGCAGGGACAGCATAATGCAATGGAAATGGCAAATAACGTGTGGCCAGGCGTAAGGAGTAACACCACTCTGTCGCAGAGAGCTGGTGGGTTAGATGCACAGTAGCCCTCCGTGGGGAGTTCCCTGGCTGTCCCCCAGCTTGCAGGCAGAGGTACGTGGCAGCTCACGCAGAGTCAAAGAAGGGCTTGTAAGAGAAAGCTACAAAGTCTTCACAAGGTAATAACCTTTTTTTTTTTCTGTTTTCATTTTTAGTGTTACTTTGGTAACAAATAACCTATGCTGTTCCTGTTTTGTACAATATGGTTCCCTTAAACCGTTGGCTTATGTGTGCACACCCCCACCCCATATGTGTTTTTGTTAAGGTCTCCACCACCTGAAAAGCATTAGATTAATCACTGGGCATATTATTTTTTTAGCATTTGTAAACTAATTCTGTTAGCCAGCTACCTTTCTTCCAAGAAATTTTAGCGCAAACTGGGAAGAGCAGCTATGAAGGCCTTAGTTTCTGTAGTCACTCAACACCGGTGAATAGCTGGGGTGACTTCAAGTGGGGGATGTCTTTAGATGTGAAAAGTGAAGCAAATGTTGGCTGCCGTTCTCAGCAGCAGTGCTGTGATGTGTAGGTGACCTGAGCAGTGATCTTCCCAGCACGTTGTTGTCCACAGTTTTCAAAGACTCTATTTCAAAACTTAATCTCAGCTAAAATTCATCTCTGGATTATGAAACTCCTTTGAGGACTAACTTGTCAATCAGCGAGTACTTTCTAAAGGGATCCGAGGATACCCTGTGCTGCATGGAGACTCAATTTTAGTGAAAACTCTTATTTTCAGGGGCAGGAAAAACCAACAACCTTCTGCTTTGCCAAATAATTTTATATTTGCTCAGAGCTTAGGGTGCCATTTAATACACATATTACCACTTGAACATAAAGCACTCTTCTGCCTTTCTGTGCCAAAGAAGGTTTTATGTCATTTGGATAGATGTTTTCGAATTTGCAATCAAACTAATTAAACTCAGTTTGGGGGGTTTCTTTTTGAAAGTTCAGTCATACTCCACATAAAAACAGGGAGTGAAGGCAACCAAATGCAACTTGGCACAAATTTCCTCTAAAAGCTAACCGGTTTCATAACACAAATTAAGACTAGCTACACTGATTTAATCTTATTTTCAGCAGTAAAGAGCAGGAGAATGGTAAGGGAGAGCGCAGCCCCTATGTGAGGGCTCAGCCATGCAGTTGGCAGGAGATGGTTGCTCCGTGCCTGACTTCAGCCCGAGCAGGTTTGGGGTCCCGCACCATTTTACTTTTAATGGTGCCTACAGCTTCACTGCAGGTGATACCCGTTTCTTGAGTAGGCAAAGAGTTTACCTTGCTTAACGGTCTATAAGGGCCTGTGCATTCGGTAGGGAGGAAAGTAAGATTTATGGTAAATGTAATCCTGCCTTCTCCTTGCCTCTTATGAAACTCTCCCACAGAGATCAGGTTTGTTTTTTTTTTTTTTCCCCTCGCTCCTTTTCACTGTCCTCTCTGAGGAAACAAAGTAGTGTTGAGTGTCTGTGTTCAGTTTAGATTACCAAGAAACAGCTATTGTTCGGTATGTTAAAAATAAATTAAATCATATTTTGCTCAAGGTCTAAGAACTGTGTCTGATTATCATGTGGTATTTACTAAATCTAAGACAGTCATAACGAGTATTGTCATAATAAACATTTTAAAATTCACACATGCATAAACCTGCTGCTAATGGGGAATATTCAACATGTGGTGGATGCCTATTTCTATTTTTTTTTAAATTCAAAATGGTGCCTACAGTTGCTTGCTTAGAGAAGCGTGAAAACATCTAAATAAATGGCTTCATCTTAAAAACTGATAATCATCTATAAGCTATCTTTGGCTTCAGTGGTAATTATATGATCTTTTCTTGCAATGCCTGGAGAGATCTCTGTTTATCCATTTGTAAATCCGTTTCCAAAAACAAAGCAACAGCTTCTGCTCCAATCTTTTTGCAAATATATTCGTGCATGTGCTCAGTCTGGATGAAAATGGCACCCTTGGACTTCCCCTGTTTCTTACTTCCAAATGGTGTATATTTGCATGTGTGTCTGTATCCACATATATATGAAAATAGTTGTCTGTGTGCAGGTATTTATGTGTGCACATATGTGAAAACACGTATGACTGGAAGCAGCCATGATGAGAAGGAGAAATTAGGCCATGCAGACATTATTATGTTGCCTTTAGTCTTCTCCCCATGCCCAGTCTGCTGCGAGCCTACCTATGTGGGCCCGGGTGGGCATCTCCATCTCTCTCTGCAGATCTGGGCAAGATTAGATTGGCATCTTCATAACCCCAAACTCCCAGGCACAGGGCTCTGCCGACTCAACACAAACATGAAGCTCGTGATTTACGATGGTATTCAGATGCCTGGCGCTAGTAATTGATTTCCAGGCGAGTTAGTCTCTTGCATGTCTTTGAGGATCTGGCCCAGAAGCTGTTTGCTGGAAAATGCCTGAAAGCTACTTGCAGTCAGACGGCAGGGAGCCGTGACAAGGATCAGCAAGCTGGGCATTGCTGGCCGGGTGACCACAGTCCCCAGGGATGCAGCTCTCTTGTGTGATGGCGTGTACTTGTTTGCACGAATTGGTGTCTGACCTCGGGGTGGGGAGGAAGGACCAACGTGGGGGAATGTTTGCAGAAAAGCATGCGACTTTAATTATGGGATTAGAATTAATTATAGGTAGGATTTAGCAAATACCTGCCTTTGAATATTTTCCTGTTCTCTGCCACATGGCATGTGTTTGAATCCTCTGCCTAATGCTCTCTTCTGGGCAGTTTGCCTACAGTCTTGGTGGCAGGCGGCTTTGATGGAGATACTTAAGCGACTGCCACTAGCTCCCCGGTTCAGCGATCGGCTGCGCGAGGCACGTAAACCTGGACCTGATAATGTGGAACACACAAAGTGATCAAAGCATAGAGCTGCCTCCCCACTTATCGGCATGTAATCGCCCTCCTGGCGCAGAGCCCGGGACTGGCAGCCGATGCGTCTGAGCACAGGCTGTTTGTGCAACGTGGGAACTGAACTGAGGGCTCCTTCTCTGAAGCGGTGGTGCTACCAGGCGCTGCAGAAGGAGCTCCCTGTGGGGCACAGGCACTGACACCGTCCAAGGAATTTGCCTTATTCGATGTAACAGGTTTGCTGTGTGCAGCCCACTGGCAACGAGGTGGTTTTCATGGAAGTGCTTTTATAGTCAACCGACCATCACCTGGGGGCGTTGTTAGTTTGGGGATCGTTTTGGCGAAAATGCTTCACATCTACTGCCAGTCCCCTACCCCAAAATAAATGCGAAGAAAACAACCGGAGATGCGCTTCAGACAGAAGTGCTTGATCCGGTAGGCTGAACCTTGAGGTGTTGATAATGAACTATGTTGATTACTGATTGCAAAACAGTGTGGCCAGGGAACTACAGGCTTTCTTCGGAAACCTCCCTTCTCAGCTGTCACTCATCGCTCTTGGCCTTACTCTGCCCTGAGATAGGTTGTGCTGCCTACGTGCAGTAGAAGCCTCCCAGACTTTCACGGTACAATTGTTTGCATGTTATTATGGTACAGTGGTTTGCAAAGTCTATCACAGCATTTCACTACTTCAATCCAAAGCAGTGCCTCTAGCAGTGCTGCTATGAATTATACTCACTGGTAAAAGTGTAAAAAGTTTCCATTTCGCTATCTCTTGGTTCAGCCAGCCACAGCTTTGTGAACAAGCCACACGCTAGCAATTGGCTCTAAATGACAAGTGAATAATCTGCACAGTTTAGTGTTAAGCTTGTTAATCAGTGAAATGCTCCATCTTATCAGAGGTATGGGAGTAGATCAAAGTGAGGGAAGAAGACTGTCTCTTTCTGTGGCAATTAATAAAATCAAATGTATCCTGAATCTCCACCCAAATACTCACAAGTGGCAGAGAGTCTTATTCTGAAGGATATCTACCAGTTTTACTGCTCAGAGAACTAAGTTCCTCATGTGATTAATGAAAGTATTGCACTAAAAGCAGAAAAAATATAATATATTCTTGGTGAAGGTGTGTTGAGTCCTAAAGAGACACAAAATATCAACTCAGCCTATATATATTTTCAGGCTATATATATTTTATTCTAATACAGCCTGGTTTAGGGTTTTCTTTCATGTGTCTGGGAAGACTGCTTAGAGGGGGAGCATTGTGTGAATTAGTAGATCTCGATACCTTTAGGAAAGCTTAGATGTGTATGCAAAAATCCCACTCATTAACACCTGCAAGACACAAACAGGTGCTAGAGTACTTATTTTTCTTTAACACTTCCCAAGAAGTGGCAATAGAAAGGAAAATCCTGATTATAAAAGTGCTTTTGGTAATGACAATGATTGTTACAGATGTTGCAGGGAAGATAATCTGTCTTTTTGTTAGATTAAACACTATGTAAAGCAGTACAGGTGCCTGCAGATGTAATATTCATGTAGGCTTGACTTTTCAAACTAGATAAGCTATGCTTGGTGCCAGACCTGAGGAGGTGAGGTAAAAGTGGCCAGAAACCTGCTCTTGTCCTTCTCTTGATCCTGAGGCTGTAGCAACTGCTTTTTCAGTCGCTGGTGCCGCTTGAGGTCTGACTTGCCTTGCATGGCCTGTGGGCCACCTGCAGGCACCCTGCCATGGTGTGATGTCCTGCCACTTCACAGCCACTCTCACTGTATCTTCATTTTGGGGGTAAAAAGGCTGCACTGTGTGCTGGGTGGATAGACCTCAGCCGCAGCTTTAGGAAAGGCAGGTGTCTGTCTCCGTTACCACCGAGGTCTGGCCGGTGCTCTGCAATAGGGCATTTTGGGAGGCGAGGGCTCCTGGCACCTCTCAGGTCCCTGAGGCAGGCAGGAGGACCGACTCTTTGGAAGGGGCTAAGTTTTAGCCTCTCTGTTATCAGTGATGAAGCAGGGACTTCTCTGAGGTTTAGAACTGTATTTCCCCTCTTCTTCCCTCCTCTTTTTAGCACTGCACGCATACTGATTAAATTTAAGTGCTTTACAGTGATCTAGATGGGGGCCACTAACCCCTAACAAGAAATCAAGATAATGAAATCTCATTAAGGAAGAGAGTCTAATTCTGGGTGCACTGGTGCTTTGGTTGAAGTCTTTTGGTTATAGAGAAACTTTCTTTCATCTGCCCCTTTGTAGTGATCATACTTTGCAACCTGGACAATGTTTACTTTAACAGTCCTGGGAGTTCTTGAACTATAAAGCAAGAAATCTGTGCGGGACTCTGAAGTACTTGGCCTGATCTTAATTTGAAACAATTTATTGTTCTCTGTGACTCCTGTTGCAATCCTGTGGCCTTACGCGTTGCCTTCTTGCCATAAAATTTGCTTGATTGCCTCTTTCTGAAACTGGCAAGGCATAGCACTTCTGTTCCTGCTCTCACTTTGATGGCGTACAAAATGTGTTTTCTTGGCTCTCGCCCTCATGCTGCTTCATAACTTTTTTTTTTTTTCAAATGAAAGCAAAAGGCTCTATTTTGGAGGTGAATTGTTACCACTTACAATATTTCCATTCACTGTGTTTTGATGAGCCTGTCGAGGGAAAGAGCAGCTTCTCTCTCTCATTTTTATTTGCTGTGTTCTAACTTTGCAGCTCCTAAGAACTCCAAAGTCCCAGTCCAAGGAAGATATGAAAACAATAACAAATGTCTGTAAAATATTTTTCTTGAAAAAACCTCCTGTCTCTCAGACAATTTTTATTGGAAGGTTATTTGCCATTAAAAAGATTCCTGCCCTTTGCATACTTTTCCTACCTTTGCTTAAACAGTGGAAGAAATGATCTTGCCTTAGAAGGTTAAACATACTAGACTACTCCACCCAGACAGAAATCAGGAGGATGTTTTAAAATTATTTAGCAACAGTTATTTTCCTATTTTATTATAATATTGCAGATATCATCATATTTGTTAGGATGTGCTGAACTTAGTCACAACCTGACACTGTTCCATTCACAAAAATCAAGCAGATTTTATCTCACTATCATATTTACTAAATGGGTAAATTTTATTTTTTATGCTACTTTTCTTGATAAAGACTAAGATGACAATAACCACCACTAAACACTCATTTGGTTAAAATGGTTTCAAAACTGGGCTTTTAATTTTTATAAAAGACCCTTTGTTCTCTGGGTCATATCTATGGGCGGACATGAGGTTGGATGTTGCTAGATGGTTGACAGTGGATCTACCAATGTACATCTCTTCATAACCTGGTGCTTGGGTGCAATCACCACCAAAAACTCTAGTGTACTCCTCTGCACTGCCACCATGGCTGAACTGCAGACATACATCCCTGTGTCATGCCAGACAGGTCTGCCCATGTAGACCTTCTGTCTTTTCCTCCTGTGCAGCAGGTAAGAAATGCTTCTTATTCAAGTCTACTTCAACACATAACCACTTGACTAGTCAATGGGCAAAGAGACAAAGATTGAAATCATTGTTACTTGTTAACAAGTGTAGCACGTACAGGCCTACACAGATGCCACTCTCTTCCCACGCTACAAGTGCAGAAATAAGGGTAGCATGACACCATGAAAAAAACTTTCAACCTAAGTTGTGAAATACTCCCTGTAGATTTGATTCAGTGAATACTTATAGTAGAAGTTTGCCACATCTCTCAAAAGCACAGTAAAGAAAAAGAGTACTTTTGAAACACACATACAAAAAAAGACACACACACCCCCCCCACTTATCCTGGATCCATGAAAATATATAGTCATTTAAACTCCAAAGATGCCACGAGGCAGAATTAATTTCCTACACGCAATCCAATGTGCTATGGTTTAAAGGACTTGAAATTACCATATCTGTCACCTTGGAATAACCCAAGCAAGGCCAAAGGAAAGCAAAGCCAAGTAGTAAAGAGCAAATAGTATTGCTCACTCACTTAAGTCTCTCAACACTACTCCAAGAGAAACAACATGAAAAGTTCAGTGCAGCCATTTGGATCCATGATCGCTGGTAACTGTGAGACTAGCAAATATACAGGCTATAAAGCTGGTCAGTGCTCAGCTCTCCTGTCTAACTGTTATAAAATGTCTGCAGCGGGAGCTGGCACGTGCGTTTCATCAGTACTGCAGCCAGGATGAAGGACTATGCCAGCGGTGATAGGCTAACAAACCTGTTGCTCCCCAGCTGCTAAACTGGATCAAAGGAGTCCAGTAGCCTCCCCTCAGCTGCCTGCAGCGCTAGGAGGCAGAGGTGGGGCTGGAAGCACACGAGGAAATAGGATTGGAGGGGGAAATTAAAGCACTTCAGTCCATAATTGAAACCCAAGTCCCTGATCAGGGACTGATTAGCTGTTGCCTGAGCCGGCAGGCCACTAACATCCTCCTCAAGGGCTGCTTGGTGCCAGTGCACAAACCTTAGTGCCAGGCATGGACCTGAGGCTCCCTTTGCCTGCTGAGGCCTCCCAAGCTTTCAGGCAATGTTTCTCATGGCTTTCCTCCTCCCTAGGCCTCCTCGGGTCTGCTGTGACCTGTGCCAGCTCCCACCCACCTCCTGGGAGCTGATGCCTGCAGCCTGCTGGCTGGGGCATGCCTAGGAGGTAGGAAATGAGCACTTCAACAACGAGAGAATTAGACCCCTCTTGTACAGCCTGAGTAAGACTGTGCTTGAGCTGCCGACGGCTGCTCAGAGTTTGAAAGAAAAATTTGGCACCTGCCTTCAAAAGAGGCTTGTGGGCTATGAGCTGAGAGTGGAGGGACTTGGGCCTGTGTACTTTGTTCACCAGAAGGCACTTAAACCCAGGAGAGAGCTAGGATTTAGGATGAACTGCAATCTTCAGCTTTTCCTATTTGGCTGGCTTAGGCAGCTCCCCAAACAGTGGCTTTTGTGAATCCCCCTCCGAGGCACTTAACTCCCCTTACACACACGCATGGAGTCCAGGCATCTAATTGAGGCATGTGGACTCCATTATGGGGCCAGATGCAAACATCCCGTCATGGATTAGGATCTGAAAGGTTCTATATCCTGTATTGTCAATCAACAATTGTCTCTGTTTTTCCTGCCCAGTCCTCCTTTTTTGTTTCAAAATCTGGATTTTTTTGAAGCAGATATGTATTTTTAAAAATTCTTCTTGTATCTACGCAAAGGAATAGTTAAGGCATGTGCTGGCTATTCCCAGGATGATGCAGTTAAGACAACAATGACTAACTTCACAAAATCTGGTGTTAGAAAAATCAATGCACTTAAATGAAATCATATTCTTCCCCACAAACTTTGTCCACCAGATTCTTACTGCTGAACTTCAGAACCAAAGGTTCATGGCTACCTACAGGCCCTGGCTTAACCAAATACAAAATAAATCCACTAGGCAAATATTTCTCTAGCAAGGAAAAAGGAGTCTTGTTTCTCCAAACAGCAGAATGGCTATCAGCAATGCTTACAATGATTTTCTTTTGTTTGTTTGTTTTGTTTGACTGTGAGATGGGGTACCTACATTGATTCTAAGTTAATTTTGTGTTAGGTCAAGAAACCTGCTCAGATTTTCAGATGTTAGCAGAAATCATGTATTCTTAATAGAAATGCTGCTAATGTGCTTCGTGGAAGGCTTGTTTAACCACACTAAGGAAAGAGATTATCTGGAATAGATAATTATAGCCCACAGGCTCAGAATTTGAGAGGCGTCTTTTTAGGTCCAAGCTGTATTCCCTGAAAATTATTGCAAAATTCTCAATAAATTAAATAACAAGGCTGATTAGATCCTGCAGGAGTGAGCTCCTTGAAGGACTGTACGTGCAAGTTGTGCTAGTAAAGTCATCCAAGGACTAATGTTTCCAAAAGATGTGTTTGCAGCTTTGTGAGCTCCAAAAACCTTTGAGGGATACTTTGGCAAGTGCCAGTACTGGACGCAGGGTGCAATTTAGGCTATGTTTAGAGTAGGAGCACTTTACTGCTAAAGGAATACTAAATGGCGAAGTGCTTCTAGCTGAGAAGCAGCCATACCAGCAACTCTGAGCAATGTGCTGGGAGAGCAAGCCCTGCCCATAGGCACAAAAATAGGCATATGCACATAAATAAAACAATCAGTAAGAATTAAAATAAAGAAATCAAAACCTCCCAACTCAGCTTTGCTGGTATTACTGCATCTATATGTGTAGCTTGTGGTGGCATAACTGTTTCACGCTGCTGGCTGACAGGATCCCAGAGCACTGCAGCTTCACGGCAGGCAAAGGGAGAAGCGCCTGGAGGAAAGCTAGGTTATGAACGGAGGAGAATGTGTGAAGGAATTAACCGAGATACCAGGGATTTAGCAGCTCTCTGTTTGGAATTGAGGGTTAATCCAATTTCTTCCATCTTCACTGATTTAAGCTTTAATAATAAATCAGCAGTGACTGTACTGGACAAAAATCTAAGAGCTTTTATAATCTGTGGGATTGTATGGCACCCATGTTTGCTCTTTCAGTAGATACTATTTTCATTACAGTTTTTTGGAAGTAACATTTCAGAGAGGGGAAGTAAGGCAAATTTATGGAGAGTTTTCAACTTTTCTTTTAAGACATAGTGGGCAAAATGTGCAAACTACTGCCACGTGACAATGCCATTGCTTTTAAATGCAGATTTGGATGGATTAGTTTCAAACAGTATCTATAGAAAAAAATTGTCACTCTCTTCTTTTTCTTTTCAACCTAAAAGGCAGCACCAGTAATGAAAATCACTAAGAAATTAAAAAAAAAAAAATTCAGTACCTTTCATTTTTTGGCAGTTCTGTTTCTTTTGCCTATTTAGGCTCTAGACTGGATTGTCTCCTAATATGTGTACAAATCTCATAAATCACCTTTGAGAACTGCTTTTAAATTCTGCCCATGCCTCTCCTCTTCCTGAATTCCTTCTTATTTTATCTCTCTTCTCTTTATGACTAATACCTATACCTTGTTTTCTTGTACTTATATTTATTCTCCAAATGATGCAGAGTCTCTTAACAGTGGTCAGCTGAAAATTGTTTACTTTTTTTGATATTGTAATAATGATTACATGCTGTTATGTCTTTGGTTTGGAACGAAGTCCTCGTCTTGATTAAATGTGACACCTGAAATGAAGTTGTCTTCAAAGGACTAAGCCATGACAAATCATCCAGAGGCAGGGGAGAGATTTGTGTTTTCCTCCACTTGTAGTCATCAGTACGTTGCGACCATACAACACTGGTGTGGTATTCACAATGTAGTGATAACTGTTATGGAAGAGAAGACAAACCTACTTATTTTTCATTTGGAAATGCAAAATTATTAACACAATATTGTTGAAGAATTTTCCTGGCTAGTTTTCCCTTGGCTGCCTCAGGCTAAAAATGACTGCTGAAGTTTAATATTTTATGAATCCTCCTGACTGTGAAGGTCTAGTGATTCTCCTTGGGACAATCTGTGACACAGATAAAATGCAGAAATCTGAACAGGCATGATGGAAAACTATATGCAGTAGTGACTGTAACTTCGAGAAACTTGTGCCCCATCAGTTCCTGTGCATCAATTACACTGGTAAATATCTGTTTTTTAAAGTAAAAAAATGAGTATTTCCTAGAGTTCAGTAATTCAGGCCTCCACAATTGTAAAGAAAAACCCTACATGATCTGGAACAGATTTTTCTCAAGTGACTCAATTAATTACTTCCATGTGACAATTAGCAACATTAGAAGCTTGTGAAATTCAGCAGTCAGGCAACTGGTCACTTGTGCAGACAGGCAGTTTGACATATATAGATAACCCCATTCATTTTTAAAGAGAACTATAAGCTGTATAAAGTTTGCTAATTGTTAAATATTTTTAATTGGTTCTCAACCTATATATACCCAGACAGTTATCCATGCAGTAGACTATGACCTGTTTTTCTTAATCAAGCAAAACTACAATGATAATTTTGCTCAATTAACAATTACTGAAGAATTTGGCCGAGTTTTATTCAGTTCTTGGCAGCAGGAAAAACTGGTCTTTCCAACAGTAAGTGCCACTGCAAAATATTTTGACAAGGAACAAATGTCAATTTAGATCTATGAAATTCCTATTTTCAGGCAGTAAAATTAGAATCGCTCTGGTTTGTATTAGCTTAAAAATACCCAAACCCTGGCCTACTATTGTGTAGCTAAGTAAACAGGTATCAACTTCTGTCCTCAGGTATAGTAGCATTTTGACTGCAGTGGAGGTAATTCCTATTTATAAACAGAAATACCCAATATCACTGAGTCCTAACTTTTCCATGTGCTCAATTTATTGATATTGGTATTCTTCTGCTGTAGAAATGATCACAGTGGTTAAATGTATCTGGTTTGAAGTGGACAGCAGTGATCGTTATTGAGTCCATTTTACTGCATCTTATCTTGCTAATGGTGACATTTAATGGGATGTCACAGATGAACAGCTTTACTTGCCTAGCCCCTCTGAGCTAAAAGGAAAATTTCCAAAGATGGAAGGGTTGGAAGATAAGTGGGAGTGTTGCTTTCCTTTAATTTTTTTGAAGGGAATGTTTTTCTTATCATTCTTTTCATCTATTCAAAACTATCCCAAATTCTTCCTGGAAATTGGGCTGGAGATATCATGAGAACAGACATTATTTCATATATCTGATATCTTTTTTTTTTTTTAACTGGCGACAAAGATCCCATTTAATTAAATGAAAGCAGACTTTGGATGTCTCTGTTGATGTACAGTCCTACAGGCAGTAGGAGAATGAGGGAAGAACCTGTAAAGTAAATCTATCTATTAAATTAAAAATACATACTTATGTTCAGACTTGACTATTGTTTTACAAGGAACTCCCAAGAAAACATTCATGTGCATCCCATTTCCTGCAGAAGTTTGCTTCTTGAAATCAACATATCATACTTCAAAGATTTCTTAATTCAGCTAAAAGTAGGGCTGTAAATGTTCTGCTCATATCCTTCACCATGGCTTAGCTGATGCTATCAGCCAACCCGCTTCATACCTGCGGAAAAGACTACTTCTCTTTGGCCTGCTAGGGAGCAATGCAGGCCAAGTGTCAGCACTGCAATCGGGTCTATAAATCTTCTAGCTTATTTGTGTGCTGGAGTTTCTGTTGCCATTGTGATGAAGAAATAATTGAGTTGCAGAAATCCACCATTACATATGAAGCTCATTGAATTTTGTTCTGTAACAAAAGCATTATTTTGTAAATGGAAAAAAAAGTATAAATGTAAGCAGATACATATGTTTTTGATATTTGAACCCATTTAATTATATAATTAGTTTTGCCAAATAACATGACATGGACAAGTTAGATGCTAGCCTTTTTTACAATTTAACCAAAGTGATCACTTTTATTGTGTGCTGGCTACATGCACTATTATGTTTGATCTTTGTCCAACCACAGAAAATTGGTGCAAAAAAAAAAGCATAGGAGGACCCAGGGCTTCCAAATGTGTTAAACTCATTACAAAGACACTTAAACTTACTCATCGTTCAGTCTTGTTCACTCTTGGTGATGATGCCTTGCTGACTAAAAGTAATAATCCTAAATTGAATTGTTTTGTAAAGAAGTACAGCGGTGCCATCTTTTTTCCTTGTAATTATAATCTAGATGATTCTCAAGAAAAACACAGTTTGAAGGTTACCACATCTTAAAATGCACATCTGTGGCCTTGCTCAGCTGTGTGCTGCCAAAGCACGCGCATTAGAAATGAGCTGAGGTGGCAGTGTCCAGATCCAGAAAAGCCAACATTTTTTACTGCAGATATAACACAGACTCCCACAGTTGCTATCTCTGAATGTGGGGCTGACGCTCTGAATCAGAATGGTGAAACAGGCACATGCTGAATGTTTACTGTTCTCATAAGATATTCTTTCTTTCCTACAGTGCTGGAGGGGAGGGGGTTAGAAAATCATAATTGTGAAATACTGTTCCTTCCTCCTGTGAGGACACACTGCCCCTAGAGAACTAAGGAAATATCTGGCTTATACTTTTTCCCAATGAATTCCTAAGGATAGTCTTAGACATGCTAGTATCTCTGGAAAAGACCGAAGGCAGATTATAAACTATCTGGTATTGCTGAGTTAAATAATGGATTGGCCCCTGGCTCTGAGAAAAACTCCGATGTCGAACTTGAATCCTGCTGCTTACTCACATCATGGGACTATGGTAGAGGGTGGCAGAATTCTGGTTGTGAGTCCTGATCCGGTACGTCCGGACACCATCACTCAAGCAGCAGGCTCAAGTTTTAAAAGAACTAGAGATTTTTAAGTATGTGTGTAAGGTTGTTCAAAACTACCTCTATGACCTTGGGCAAGTTACTTACAGCACCATTTTTTTTTGTTCCTATGGAAAAGGCAGGCCTGATCCACCAGTCCCTACTCCCTCTCCGCACGTGTATGTTTTGCTTGCTATCACTCCCCAGCTCCTACTTTTGGGCATGTTCTAACCCCTGCTCTAAGTTTCTTCCACCTTGAGCGTTACAGTTTGTACTGGAGAAGGAAAGGAGCAATGAAGAGAAGCAAATCAACAGGCAGCGGAGTTCCTTGTAGTGTCTTAAGGTCCTCAGCTCACACATCTCATTTAGGACACATCTGGAGTGCAGGACTCCAGATGGGGTCTACAGTGCAGGAATAGAAATAACTTGGCAAGCCAACCTGTGGTGAGCATCAAGATGGTGCAGCCTGACTGGCTAGTGGTACCCATGGTACCTGACTTAAAAGTTAAATCTCTGATAGCTCTGCAAAACATTGCAGATGCTTCTGGGACTGCTGTATAGGTATTGCCATGCTTTGCCAATCTCCTTCAGTTCCTCATTTGCAAAATGGGTCTGAAACTCTTTACTTAGGTCTGACTGACACTGTAAGAAGTATGTTGAGCATTTTAATGAGGGTTGTACTAAGTCATCAGTCTTCTCTTATCTTTCTCATGCTCGTGAATGTATAACACTAATTTACAGAGAGAAGAAACTTTCAGTGGCAGTAAGCTCTTTTACGTACTACATTGTTTCTCACAGTCTCCAGTCCCTGCAGTTGACTGTTTACAGGTCTCTGTGAACCTCTAAGTTTCAATAAAGCCACACAGAGACCACAAGTCAGTCTTGATGAGCAGACACATTTATTCAGGTTCTCTTCAGGGCTATGAGACCTGAACGAATAGTTTCCTGAAAATATATTTGTCAAGAAGATGAGCAGTCAAGATGAACAATATAGGGGAGGCCAAATAAAGAATTAAAACAGGACACCCCCCCCCAACACTGTTTGCATAAGCAAAATCAGATGGATTTGTCTCTGGAGACCCCAGGACAGGAGCTGCCTTTTTTTTTTTTTTTTTTCATGCTAGGTGCCATATTTTGCCTGCTCTTTTTTTCCGGCCTTGCTTTTGTATATATCATAGTGTCTAAAGCAGTTATTCACATCAGTTATTCTACTTTATCCACGCAAATTAGAACTGTAGTTGCAGTTAATATGAAACCATAGGTGCTATCCCCAGCTTTTCTTAAATCCTCACTGTATTACTTAAAATCTACATGCTATTGCTTCTTCTGAATTCATTGCTTCGTCTGAGTAAATGCAATTCATTAACTCTATTTTAACCCCTACACAAGCATCGTCCCTATGCCTTTAATTACAACAGCTTTCAAAAACATTTGCTTTTGCAGTCTATGATGCCATTAAGAGATGGAATAGTACTTTACAATGAAAGGGACACATTTCTTTGTCTTAACATTATCATTTATCCTGGATTAGATTGCTATTTTGTATGTTTTGGAGCCACCTGAAATTAGCTTGCTTCTGTAAGGTACCTATTTCACTCCAGTTTTAAAACCACCAGAGCAACCTTTTTCAGAGTCTTTTCCAGAAATGTTTCAGTCCTAGTGCTTCACTTAAAACTAAAAACTATAGGAAGAAATGGGTCTTACGGGAAGGAAACTTTACAACAACCCTACACGTTGTGAGAGAGGAATAAAGTTTTAGGCCCTGATACTCATCTCTGAGTAGTGGAATTTAGAAGAATCTTCCTTTGTACCAATGGCATTTTCCCTGTGTAAAATTGGGCTAACATGGCTGAGCAGAAACAACAACCGCTTCTTGTTTGTAGCTAGTCCATCTCCTGAGAAACAGCAGAGGAGCCTTCCTTACTGCCAACTTTCCAATATGGCATTCAGCGAGACTGTAAAAGTCTTGGGGAGAAGGAGGTGAAGAGGGTAAAGAAGCACTGACTGAAAATCGCACTAGCCTGGTGCGGATTAGTCCATTATAAAGAGAAAAGAGCGTAATAAGGTCTGGAGTAATTGTTAGTTTTAACTTCAGTTTTAATCGTGTAAGTCCTTGTCATGCTGTACACAGCCCAGTTTGCTGAAGGAAGAAAGAAAACAAACAGGGCATGATTTGGGTAAAATGCATGGGGAGGCCATGTCTTTTGCATGCACTGGCCTGTGCCACAGGCTGTTTCCAGTGCTCCAGCTGGGTGGGGAAGGGGTGCTGCAGTCCTTGTGTCTTCATCCATTCAGTTGCTGGCTCCTCCACCTCCACCCTCTCCCAGAGTGGCAGAGCAAGCCAGCCTGGGGCCTGCTGTCCCAGGGGCTGCCCTGGCCCCTGTGGATTAGCCCTTTGCTGCTAGGGGGCTGGGGGAAGGACTCCTACCACCATCGGTGGTCCCCACCTTCAGGCTCAGCTGCTTAGGCTGTGCCCTGCTTTTGGAGCTCACTTGTTATGACTTAATGACTAGGTAGTGCTAATGAGTGAAAAAAGAGCTGAAAGGGGTGATCAAAATGAGCATCTGAAAGCAGTGGAAAGGCTGGCATTTGCATAAAGGAAATATTGTTATTCCTAAGGAAAAGGTACTATTTCTACAGCTATAATCTAAGACATTTTTCTCTTTAGTACCAAAGCCACACACTGGTATTCATCTAGGCTTAATGCAAACACAGCATCGGGCAGTTCAGGGGTAGTCAGCTCTTATGAGCGATGTTAGCTCTGTAAGCTTTGGAGTTTTACCGGATTTCCTACTGCAGTCTTCAGTAGACAAAATAGGCTTGACATTTAAAACCTATCTTGTATAATTTTTCTAATTCCAGATACAGTCACCATAACTAATTTGTGGCAATAATCAAAAGAGAATTAGATGTTTATGTATCCTTATTTGTAACCAAGATAAAAAATGGATTGTTAGCAAATATATTTATAAAACCAAGCACATTGAATGTCAAATATTGTAGCAGTGCATCTGAAGATAAAATGTTTGTTATCGATGTATGTATATTTAAATACTGACAGGTACTACAGCCAATTCAAATGTGTGTTGGAGCAATTTTTTATCAGTATGGAAACTGTATTGGGTTTTCACGGGAAGTCCTTGAGCGTGGACACATCTCACTGCTGAAGCTGCCCCGTAGGTGGCGTGAGCCACCCATGCAAGCACAGAGACAGGCCTAACACTCCGCTCGCTTCTTTTTTTTTTTAAAAAAAAAGGCAAAATAACAAAAAAATGTTCACATAGTTGTCCTTTATATAGGTGCTACTGCCTGTGTTGGCTGGGGCACAGCTGTGTTACGCTGCCTTCAAGTCAGAACCATCATGTAATGATAAATTATAAACATATTTCTTTCTGGTAAAGGTAAATCTTAAGACACAGTGTTCACCTGTGTCTTTGAATGAGGAGGGTCCTCTCTTCTCCCAGTTACTTCCATCACCTACAGACAGTTCATTGCAAACAGCATATTCCTGGTATTGGCCAGGGCAAATATGATATAAGCTGAACATTAACAAATATCTTTCATTTTAGTACTTCCTGTCTTTTATCCTGTGCTTAGTTTTTCAAATGCTCTCTTCTTTGTCAAAAGACAAGGGACTTTGTTTTCTAGCTATCCTAGAAGTGTATCATGTTGGAATGTGCTTTGCTCTGAGCACATCAAAACCTGCAGATTTTTCTCATGGTGGGTAGAAGGTGGTAAGCACCCGCCCTTTGATCTTAATCTTTCTATATTTAGGGAAGAAAGGGAATGAATTTTGAGTGTGTCTGCATTTCCTATGCAGTTATAACTCCCATTTAGGGATCATATTCATTCCTGGCTAGGTTTAATTGCATGTGAAATGGTGTTTGTATTCCACACCTGACCACGGCAGGTAACGGGTACGTTCAGGCATCTATTCTGCTCCATTCAGCACTACTAAACCTCAGAGCAAAATCACCCATATCTAGGTAAAAAGTGAGGGGGGAGAGGAAATTAAAAGGAGAAGGAAGTCAAAGGAGGATTGTCTGGAGAGACCTTCTATCTTTAACTCTTCACAACCACTGAATACTGGTGCAGGTAACTACTATACTTTTAAGCCGGGTAGAATGGACATCAGGTTTCAGGCACAGTAAAGAAAATTTAATGAAGGGACCCAACAACAAAATATGTTTTGTATTTCAAGATACAAAAATATCTGTCTCAAGAAGGGTATGAAGGAATATGTTGCACAGCAGCTGGAACAGGTATTCTGCCTGACCTTGAAGGACAAGGTGTGCAAAGTATCCAAGCATCTAAGATTGCAAATAGATCCCTCCTGACATTGTCAGGTATGCTAGTGGGAGTTACAGGGAAAACCCCACTGGGAACCTCTCAGCACCTATAGGCACAACATGGGCTTGAGTGTTTGGCACTTGTAGGGTGCACAACAAACTCCTAATGTATGATCACGCTGAGATATACTGGGGTCGTAAAACTAGGAACACAAAGAAAAAGCTCATTTGGAAGATTAAAAGAATACACTTTGCAAAAAGTTTAGCCAATACCTGGCTCACCTACTGTCCTATTTTTACTATTTAATCCCATTCACACTCCTAAGATACCTCTGATTATTCCAAGCCCAGGAGAGACGCATCCAAAGACAAGATTAATATGGAAGTTTTTTTTCTCATTCATTGTTTCAGCAGTGCAGACCTGAATATTGGAAGCAGTGATTTCACAAATAGCAGTGGCTGCACTCACTTCTTAGGTACATAGGTAATAAAACTCTTCTTTGGATTTCTGAGGTTATATACCTCCAGAAAAACAGTCTCCACTTGGTTTAAATGTACTTGAGTCCAGGAAATAAAAGTGTCATTGTCAGTGTTTCACAGACCAGAGCTAAACCTTTCCTAAAGGAGATGTTATAATAATATCCAGAGGAGGGAATGAACTTACTGCAGGCAAAAATTATAATAAAAATAATAATAAAAAATAGACTCCTCCAAGTCTCCTTTGGTTCAACTACAGACTGTAGGAGATTTCTCATAAAAGCATTTGATATTTTAATGTGACTGTACATTGGTTGGGAAAAGAGGAACATAACCTGTTGACAGTTAACATTTTACGACTCTTCGCCATCATGCTAAATTCAATACTGCATTTTCAGCAAGAAAACTGCAGGCCACTTGCTTAACTGAAGCTGAGTAAGCCTTTTAGATTATCAAATGTCACATGAAAAAATACCAGGCAAGTTGGGGCTGAGTAAGTGTTAAAGCTTTGTTAGGATGGCGTGTCCTCAAATAATTGCGGAATGCCAAACACAGAGCTTCCCGTGTTCCTTCAGGCTGAGCAGGGATGCCAAGTATACAGAATTGGAAGCTGCCTATCAGGGTTTTTCTAGTTGCTTGATACTGTGCAGACAGCAGAGACAAAATACCAAAAATGCCTGAAATCCTTATGACCTTTCACTGCAAACTGTGAACTCTGTCTGCTAAACTCAAATTTCTATTTACACTGTCAGCACAGGCTCCATGCTGTTGCCTTTTCTTTGTCTTCCAGTTTGTCATGTATCAAGGGACAGCTTCACAAACACTGCACAGGAGGGGGGACCTGAGCACATTCCAGACCTTTTGCAGGTTCAAAATACTAAGTCTGCATGTTGTGGATTGCTTAAAAATAGCTGTAATGCAAGCAAAGTAGCATGAAATACGCTGTTTGCACACAAAGCAAGTATTCTACAGAAAGCTTTAGCTTTGCCATCAGCTGGTGTGGCTCACATTCCCACGTTGTGCGCTGACGCCATGCTGCTGCATAGCTGACCCCATTTACACCATCTCCCGTTTACACCAGGAATACACAGGCGACTACAAAATGGTAAATGGTCTAAAAATGCATTCAGTAAACTACTGTGTCAGCTTCTCAACTAAAATATCCCTGATTTCAGCATTGTGCTCCAACATTCATCCACCCCTTGTAAATCATGAGCTAGACTGCTGCAGTGAACAAGTACAGGGGAAATTTCAGATGTATAAATTGTGAGAGTGAGTAGAAGAGTGAGGGTGAATGAGCACTGGCACGGGTTGCCCAGGGAGGTTGTGGAGCCTTCATCCTTGGAGATAATTCAAAAGCCATATGGACATGGTCCTGGGCAACCGGCCTAGGTGTCCCTGCTTAACAGGGGGGTTGGACAAGATGACCTCCAGAGGCGCCTTCCAACCTCAACCGTTCTGTGATTCTGTGAAATTGTTCCTATGCAAGACTATTATGAACTGTAATATTTCACAGTATTTGCATAACTTTTGCAATTGAAAGAGGATATCCTTAACCTGTTACTTAAATAAACCCAACAACTACATTGAACTCCTTTGAAACTAAATAGAAGGTTGAATTATATAACAAATATTTTAGCTGAACTATCATTCTTAGCTGGGTAATTCTTCTGACTGTATTTCAAATTTAATTTCATTCTGTGCTAGCATTCCCTGAACTTTAGAAGACAAAGGTATTAGTAGAGTTTTGTGTTTGAACTCTCTGGGGTCTAGAAAACTGTCTTAAAAGACGACATTTCGAGACTCCTGCATAGAAAATACATTGATGTTTCCTAAAGAAACTCAGTGAGTTCACAAGGAATTGTTACATTGATAAATTATGTCAATGAGGCTTTTGAAAGAAGACAGTTCACTTAGTGCTACTTTTCCCTGAATGTGGAAGCTATGGAAAATGTGTGGAAAACATTTGCAAAGTGATGACTGCAGCTATATGCTCTATATGTTGCTGTTAATAAGCTATCTGTTAACAAACCACATGCTTCAGCACATAAACAGGAGGATTTATGCTTAATGCAAAACCCATAAAAAGACTTACTGTTTCGTACAACTGTTTCCTAAATCTGACAGGCACATTGCTCTAGTCTTCCGTGAACTTCCTGTTACCAGTATAAAAATCTGCTGCCTGCTGCCTACTGCCTTGAAGTCCCTCTTCAGCCTGAGCAATGTTGAGTTAGCTGCTTCTCCCCACTTTGCAAGGGGCAGTCACTGCATATCACTAGTCAAAGTATTACCAGTGAACTTGTCACCAAAGACCAGAAGTAAGTGTGCACATGTGAGGTTGTCTGGGGTCGGGGGACTAGAGAAGCAGAGAATTTAATGAGCAGCAGGTCTTTCAGGTCTCTGCTTTGCACAGCCTGGGATCGTAAACTTGTCATCATGGTTACTAACAGCAAGCAGGAGGTATCCGTGGAATATTCCCAATCCTAATGATTTGTGGAGGCCAGTTTATCTCGTTATTTTTTCACGTTCTTCTGTAATAGTTTTATATGTCAATTATCACTACTAAATCCCTAAACAAGCCCCTCTTCTTCAAAACACAGACAAAAGCAACCATTGGGTTTATTCACAATAATGCTTGGATTAGTTAAAGAAACCACATTCACCAACAGGAAAAGAGAAGTAAATTTCTAAGCTATTGAATAACATTGCTATGTTTGGAAAGGATTTTTCTTTTGTAATTCCCCTTTAATTTCCTCCCATCCAGAGCTGCTGAGAGGAATCTGAAGCTAGGTTTTCATGAGTGACTAAAGGAGTCCAGCAACTGACTCCTGTTTAAAATCAATGGTCCTGGAAATGTGAGGCAACATTTCCATAAACACATGAGTAATTTGAGGTTTAAGTTCCACTAAAAATCATCCAGTACTTCCAGCTCCCCAAGTCAGACAGGGAAAAGGCAGACCGGTGAACTAATCCTTATTATCAGATGAGCAGGGATTGAATGGAAGAACATAAAGCACGAGAAAATGAGGAGGAAACTGAGGACGGAGAATACAACTATGTTCAAGAAGTTTATACACTGAGAGGCGTAAAAGGCAGTTCAACAGGAAAAAGGATAGACAGAAAGCACATCAGACTATATAAACTGAAACATCACTTTCACTCAGTTAGGTATTCTTTTGATTTTAAGATACGACCTCAGTAAACCCACAGAAAATTGTATAACTTTATCACCTGACTCAGTGCCTCTGAATTCAGCACAATACATTTTTTACATTCTGTTTCCTGATGAGATTAGAAAGTGTCTGAAGTTAGACTGTGCATTCTGGTAACCTTTCTGAATAGTTTTGCTTTCTTCATTTCAATTGTCATTTTTCAATTTAAAAATATTATTAAAATACCACATTTGGGTGGGTAGTGACTACCATGACACTGTGTAGAAAACCAAAGCAATTTGAAACAAGCTACACATTCTGAGTACATTTTTAAAATACCTTATTGCTGAAATAAAATAAACTTAAATCCCTTAGTCTAGCAATTACTTTCAGATGTTTGATTGTCTATTTTTAAAGAACTGTCGTATCAACCATTTAGAACTGACAAGTACTATTTTGATATCTTCATGAGTTTTCTCTAACATCTGCTCCCTGCCTTATGTTGGGAACTACTTACTCATCTTCATTGTCTCTTGTATTTATCTTAATTTTGCTGTATTTTATTTTATTATAGGAAAAACTTAGCAGAGCTGTTTGTGGCAAGATTTAGTTACAGGAAACCCAAAAGCTAAGCCCCAGTTTCAGCTGGGACAATTAGACTGTTGATTTTGGTAGCAGCTCAGGACTTCTATTGGACCCAAATGCCTTTCAAGTCTATCTGCCAGTTGATGCTCAAGTCTGAAAATTTTCTGTATTCTTGCTACAGATAAAGGGCTTTGTTTCCTTTTAACTTGAGGGATATTTCTATCCAGATCTGAATGTTTTGCTGAAATTCTTTTCTATTCACTGGAATAGATTAAAAAAAAAAAAAGGAAATAATAACATTTTCCAGAACTTGCAACCCTTTTTTAAGGCTTTTTTTTCCCTTAATTCTCTGTTCCTTGATATCTGTGAATTGCTGAGGACAGTGTTTGTTTTTCTCAAAGCAATTTTGCCACGCATGAAAAGTAGCAGGTGCTAATTTGTAATGCTTAGCTTAACTGTTGCTTTTTTCTGTCCAGTAAGTATATTTAATAGCTTGTATTACTGTGTCACCTGCCGTAGCTAAAGAACTCTAAAATACCGAGCGTGTGATACTTCTTTTAAAGTGATCTATATTATTATATAACGCCAGGAGATCTTTATTGAAAGTTTTGAAGAAATTACTAATAAAAAAAGCAGTGCTCTTATACAGTCTTTTCATCAACTGCTATAGAAACTTTCCAGCCAAGTTATCAAAGTCCACTGCCATTCTTGGATGGACGTTTTATTGCTAGGTGGATTGGGCTCTAAAACTTACTTATGGATGCTCTGGGAGACCGTAAATACTAGCTGGGAAGTGTTTTATTCTCTATTAATATTTTGTGGGCTGGAGCCTTGGGCTATACAAATTCTTTTTTTTTTTTCCATTTGTTTTTTTTTTTTTTTTTCTTGTTAGACTTTTATAGCACCCGACATAGGGTGGGTCACAGCAGACAATGCCAGATGAAACGGTTACCAGGGACAGCTCCGGCGGCGGACACTGCCAGAGATCCTAATACCCTGGCGCTGCGCCATTCCACCCGGGTGCCTGGAGAAGTTCAGTGGGTTCACAGAGCGGGGTCTCTGCCAGGGCTGATGCTCTAGAGCCGCCTGTTTGTAAAGTCATGTTTATGTGACTCTACTGGTTTCATTTCAGACAAATTGTGTAGGATTTCTCTGCAAGACAGAAACACGATCAAACTGGCGCTCATCCTCCTTAAAAGATGTTCAGAAAGTCTGAGGAATTTACATGATTAATTCTTAACATGTGGATTCTTTTAATTAGCTATCTAGAAACCAAAACACAGTGCAGGACACTACTGCAATGCAGCTTGTTAAGCAATAATGCATTTTTTCTTCCAAAAGTCACACTTGATAACAAACAATAGTCATAGGCATAAGATGACTGTGGATACTATGAGCTAATGTCTAGTTGTCAGAAACTTTTCCATTAAGGCTCAGGATGATGTTTAACATATTCTTCCCATTATTGAGCTAAACTAAACATTGTATTAAACATGGATTTCCCAATGAATGTTACTGCTGTTTATTTTTACATATGCATACATATGGAAGCAGACGCGTGCACATCTGCATTTCAGATATCAAAAGGATATCAATAGCATGGTTCACTCTATTCCCAGGATATAATGGTTTTTGATGTTTCTTTTCTAATGAAACCTGTCCTTTCTCTTTCCTGACCATAAGAATAGATTTAAAACAAGATTCTTCAAACAAACATGAAATGCCAAGATTACAGGTTGTCTCCTATTAAACAATGGAGAATGACTGAAACGGTAGATTTCTTTAATTATCTAGGAAAAAAAATGCCGCTGGGGATGATCACCAAAATTTATGTACCATATATTTTTCTACTCAAAATTCAAAAGCTTTGGTGTATAGCAAACACTTGAATAACTTATCAAATCCTGCATAGGTGATAACTTTAAGACAACTTCAGTTTTAAGCCTTTGCGCTTTGTTTTTGGCATTGTGTATAACTTATTTAGGATTTCAAAGCTGGATGTACTTACATTTAGATTTCGGGAAAGGGCAGAAGAAGGACAGGTTGTTTGCTTTTCACTTTAAGAGACCTAGATTTCCTGATTGTGTTAGGCCCGTTGTTACTTGTTGATTTTAAGTTGATGCCTAGGGGGAAAAGAGAGCTTATAAGAAATGTATGAGCACACTATCCTGTTTTTGCAGAAATATTAAGGAATATTGGCCAAGATTTTCAAACATAGTGGCTTAACATAATCTTTTAACTTCATATTCAGGCTTCTCATTCAAGGTCTACTGTTCAGAAGTATGAAAACCTGACAACTCATTTGCTTTGAGTAGCCTTTTTAGTTACTCAATGCTTGTGAAAACTGATGTAGCAGTTTGAATATGGACTAAAAATCCTAATGTTTGGTATTTTCATTGGCAATCCTGTAATAATTATGCTGTAAATCAAAATATGGGTTTGGATTTCAAGAAGAGTGCCTTGAGCCTTGTTCCCACCCTTCTGCAGAGACACTAGCTAGCTTTTTCAGATTACTAGGTATAAAATTATCAGTTTGAAGGACAGCTGAAAAACTTTTACTTAATCTTATCTTTCTCCATGTGTATTGCCCCCATGAAAATGTACATACAAACCCTTTCATGCAATGCGCAACGTAAAGTCATTAGTTCCCAAGAGGCCTGGATTGATATGATGTGCTTGGAACCGCCATACAACATCCCAAGCATGGCTGCACTCGTAATGTGAGGATGCTAACAAGGGGAGCCATAGGCAATGCTAATGTCCTATATAAATATAAAATATGCTTATCTATTTTATAGGCTAATCACTCTCATGCAGCTGCTACCAAGTCATATGTGCTTCGCCTGACCCAAATCCCACTGACATGGCTGGGAAGAGTCTCTGTGATTTGGTGGGCTCAGCTGCCATCAAGATATTTAGGGTTCAGTGGGACAAAGTCCTGGATGGTGAATTCTGGAGACCTGTGCTCCAGCTGGAGTGTGAGCACATACTTGAGTGCTTTGCTGGATCAGAGCTAGGGAGGGCCCAGCACCTCTCTGCATAGCCCCTGCCCTCAGTTGCTGACTACACGCTCCTTTTACTGCTCAGTGTCCATCCCGCATGAACCCATGGGCTACTAGAAAAACAGCTCTTTGATAAGCAGGTCAATGCTCTTCACGTGCTGATTAGCTTTGTGGTTGAAAATTGAGATATTTTGCCTAAGATCTTCCTTGCCTGTGTTTTTACTCTCCAGAGCCACTGGTTTCCCAGCAGTCAGAGTAATTCCAGAGAGCCAAACACACCTGAAGGTATCTCTCAGTTTACTTTAAGCATTTTATCAGCCAGGGCAAAATGAAAACTCAAAAGTAGTGGCTCCTAACCTCTGCAGAGCTGCCACCAAACTATGCTAACCTTAGAGGGAGGAAGCATTTGGAGAGGGAGGAGAGCCAAAAAGGAGTACTGCTTTCGCAAGGGACACCTGTGGGTAGCTTGACTGTTTTACCTCAGATTTATTCCAGCCCATCTGAAATGTGCCTGCTGCCCTCTGTTTCATCTGAATGCCACACCTGGGCTATTGTTAGGTCTCTCTCTTTCAAATCTGACAAAAGAATTAATTATATTTTGGTCAAAACAGTAAATTTTCACAAAAGAAGCTTAAATCTTGTAGACAGAGGAGCATTTTCTGCCATAAAGGAGGTCTCACAACATCAGCCCAGGTACCTCCAGAGTGCCTTGGTGCTAACCAGCCCTTGAGCTTCTGGTTGCTGGCTGGAATCTGTTTCTCCATTTCAGGTGGCTCCAGCTGCCCACCCAGCCCCAGCATGGGCTCTGAGAGCTGCTGCATGATGGCAGCCTTCCTCACGAAGCCCGGAGCCCTCACAGAAAGTAACTGGCTGCTTTCCAGGCTGTTTGGTTTAGCTTAGGGATTAGATTAGTGATGACAAAGCTTTCTGGCCTCTGGTGTCAAATTTATTTTAAAAAATCCCTGTAATGATTGCCAGCTCAGTTCTCTGGCAATACCAGATCTAGCACTGGCCCCCAGTCCGCCCTTGCTTTGGTAGATAATCCGTGCTGATTTTCTCTTGACTCCCTCCATCTCTCACAAGCGGACCCCTGTTCAGTTTGTGGTGCAGTTTAGCAGATGTGCTGCCACCTGGGGAACCGACAGGAGATAATGCCCAAGTACTGGGAAATTATTTGCAATTGGTTTCATCCAATTCATCTGAGCTGTACAAAGAAATGTGCATTTGCACCTTTCTGAGAGGACTCTAAAGCCTGGAGAGCAGAAATTGCCAATGCATTATGCACAACCTCGTTGCCATTTGCTTCCTAGTTTTATGAAGAGTAGCTTTTTATTGTTTATCCTGCCAAACGCGCCTTCTCCTTCAAACAATGAGTCAATAATTCAGAACACATCTACACCCATTCAGCACTTTTAGAGACGGCTCTGGGCTCCCACAGTTCAGCTCTGGATACAAACTTCTCTGCAGCTTGCAGGTGTTTGGGGCTTTGGCTCAGCTTCTTGTGTGGATGACGGAAAGTCACAAAGTCAGAAGTAGCTTTGAGTAGTTAGCAAAATGGAGAGCTGCCAGACTGAAGGGGATGGCAAGCTACTTTGCCTGTGCCTGAGGAGAGAGGGATTAAGCGTTTCAGCCAAACAGCTCATTCCTGCCTCCTCTTTGTACCATCCATGCTGCTGTTACTGCCTTTGTGGGATTAGAGAGAGGGTAAAGGAGTGCCAGTGTGTACCAGAGGGCCCCAGTGCAGCAGCAGCAGCAGCAGCAATCACATCTGCCCCTTCTACCTCCAGCGGCAGCAGGATTTCTCTGGCTTTCTGCCCTGGTCCTGTCCTAGTTCCTGTCCCTCCAAACCAGGACTGACCCCTCTTTGACAATCAAGAACATACAGAAAAATGTGTAGATGGTGATGGTAGAGACAGTGGAAGTGAAGGGAAGGTCTCTGGGTGTCCTGCCTCCAGGGAGGAAGGAAAAGAAGTGGTCCCAAGGAGAAGAGACAACTGCAGGAGCAGAAGAAGTGCCCTGTCCCCTCACAACCTCCCCACACACAGTCCCCTCAGTCCTCAAAAAGCCCCCACAACATCACTGACACAGTCCCCACCTTTCCCTCTCATGTGCCTTTCCCCATCCCACAACACCACCGCTACCCCTGCCTGCCTTGCCTACTCCAAGGATGCCCTTGGCTAGTGCTGAGAGTTTGTTTTTGCTACACTGTGTAACCAATAAAAAGCCAAATTCTGACTCCATTAAATCATTCAACAGGCTCCTACTGATTTTTCTGAGAGGAACTCCTGGCCACTTTGAGATGTTGTCTTTAAAACCCATCCGTTGTTGTTGTTGTTGTTATCATCATCATCCAGCTCTTCATGTCCTGAGACCAATCACTTCATGTGCATTCTTCCACTTAACTACTTTCAGAACTGAAAACCTAAAATGGTACAGTATTTTTTTTAACCTGAAAAAATAATCTCATGAAAGATTTCCTACTGATACAATCCCCGTCTCCCCTGTGTTATTCAATTATGTGGAGATTCTGATATACATATTAGGACTATCTGGAGAAGTTCTGAGTCTAAATCCATAATGTTGGGCAACATGAAGCAACACAAGGCAGTCTTTTTGGTTATGGAGAAAATAAATCCCAAGAAGGCTTCCTGGAGAAGCAAGGGAGGAAGGGAATATGAAGGAGAGAGGAGAATGAGAGAAACCATTCCTAAGAGGAAACTTAAGCATTAGATTTCCTGATTGATAGAGTTTAATTTCATTGCTCTGCTTTTAAGAATTACTTAGTGCAAAACTGTAGCTGAAAGGAGAGGGGAGAATTTATTTTCTTTGTACTAAATCTTCAAACAAGGTGGCATGCACTCTCTTCTCCCTCCCACTCTGCTGCCTGCAGGCATTAACTAGCTGTGGAAATCAACATTTTGTGTTTGCAATTCAAGTGCAGAAAGGCAAAATCAGAAAGGCAGAAAATTATTGTATTCTCTCTCTTAACACAGAAACAGCATGACCCCTGGTTAATTTAAGTAGTCACATAAATGTAACTTCTTAAAAAAGCATATACTTAAGTCCTGCTGATTCAATATTCAGCCCAAATGCAAATGACTTTTGTGGAATGGGGTTTGCATTGAACTGGATCTACTTAGTAAAATATTTCAATCTGGTGTTTGAGGGAGAAAAGAGGAATCTGGTCAATTGCTGCAAATGCCTCTGTAGCAAAATCACTGCTGTACTCATTGTTTGTGCTATTTTCCAGTGAATTTTTTAAATTTTTGTGAGAGAGAACTACTGTGGAATAGAAGGCTGGTGTGGAGAAAAGTCACAGGAATGTGTACACATAGTTACATCTTTTGAAAGTAGCATGTTACATAGGATTTTCTAAACTGTACGAAGAAAACATTGACATCCTGGAACTGACGTTTGCAATTTCAAATGTTTCAGTATCAAATTTGGGACTCATTTTGGACAAGCCAGTCCATAAATTCTACATTATTTTTTTCCCATTTATTATTTCCTTTTCCAATGTTCCAGGAATGACAGCTGTGATATTTAAAGCTAAGAAATAGTAAATTGAAATAACATGTTTTAAAGTATTTATTACATTTAATTACAATAGATATAAGCTGCTTTCATTTATAAGTCACTCTTTTCTCCTGACATTGTTCTTTTTTTTTTGCGTAAAGTGCCTATGATTCCCATTCTCCCTTATACAAAATACACAAATACTTCTACATAACTACAACTTTCCTCTAGTCAAACACGAAAATAGAGGGTAGAGGATATGAAAATTATTTATGACAGATGAGTCACATTAATATTTTGTTCTAAGCCATGAGAAAAATGAGACACAAGGGGTAGGAACCAGAACAGATCAAAACCCTTAGTGCTTTATGATCCAAAACCACAACTATCTATTGAGGTGCAAAATGTTCTTTTTTCAAACAAAGTGTGAGAAAAACACAGAGAGTTTTGTACTGCAGATGCTGGCAGCACACAATGTTGCAATTATTCTCAATATTTTGAGATGCTTGAATCATAACCAAAACTTGAAGCAAGACCAAGGTAAAAGCATTTTTATATTCCTTTGCAAAAAAAAAAAAAAGAAAAAAATTGAGTTTGTCACAGTTGCTTCAGAAATGGTGTGCCAAGTTTCTACCAGTGACTGATAATAAAAACAGAAGGGAGGGATGTCATGACATCCTCTTGCCTTTTTTCTTTTTTTCCAGTGTAGTAAATTCAGAATCATTCAGATAGTACTCCTGTTAGCTTTATCAGATTTCTTTGCTGCTAAAAAAATCTTGTATATTCTGTCTTTGAAAAGAATCATTCTGATTGCCTTTTACAGGTTCTTTACTATTTCAGTGCATGTGGCTAACTTAGGGTGGATACGAACCATTATCTTGCTTCCTATTTAGAGGACAGTAAATAGGATCAGTCACATTGGGTACGTTCTCAGTAGGTTACCACTCACTGTCAGACTTAAGAAACATTAATCTCTCCATCTGATATGATCAAGTAGCATTGTCTGTAAGTTGGGTCACCGCTGGGTGAACTAGGTATTCAGTTTCCTAAGACTTAAGTATTCTCTTTTTTCATTCCCTCTTCTTTGCCTGGTATCCAACGGAGAGCTCAAGTCAGCAAGATGGTAAGCACCTTACATGAGCTCGTCAGCACCTTCAAGCCTTGGGAAAGGATGTGCTCCTTTTGGTACCTGATGGAGGCAGGCAGGGACCTCTGTCAAAAAGCACTGTGAGAGTTCTTCCCTGGTTGCACAACGGGTGCTTCAATATGGACCTGACAGACACTTTAGCCTGCCAGGCCCCAGTTCAGCAAAATACTTAAGTGGGGAGGAATTTAAGCATGCATGTGGAGACATGTATTTGCCTGACTATAACTTCAGTATAACTGTATGTGTGCTGTACACTCTGTACAATTAGTCTATAGGATTGGAGTTGAGCTGTGTTTCTCGTTACGAAGAGTGAATTAGGTAGGTAAGTATTAGCTCTGCTTAATGCCACTTGTTTGTTCTTCCAGCTACTAGCAGGGGCCCTGTTCCTATCCTCTCTCCATTGAAATCTGTCATTTTGTCATATGATAACAGAAGTAGCTGTTCACAGTGCATACCATGCTGGGCTGGGCTGGTTTTACACCACTTTTTCATGCTGTGTAGGGGAGCTTAAACATGGAAAGTGAACAGACAATTTATGGAAAATCAACACAAAAGATTAAGGGTGAAAATTTAAGAACTAAATGGGTGGTCTTAACCAGACAATTCCTGTGGACTTTATTCTGAGAAATACATGGCTAAATAATTAGGAACCGGCACAATGCTTTGAATATCTAGCTGTAACGGTGTTCCCTTAAGCCAATAAAAGCAAGTTCTCCTTTTTCTCCATTTTTAATTTGCCTCATCATGCCTGAGGAATTTTTCTGCCTTCTTAATTTATGCAATACTTTGGACTTGTTCTATAGGTATAAACATTTCCTATCATCCATCGAATGTCAGTAACTTGATTCTTTATGATTAGGCTATCAGAGGCTATTGGGGTGTGATTGCAACTTGCTTGCAAATACGTATAGTTGTTGCACTTTGTTTAGTCCATGAAAAGTCAGTGATTTAGTTTTTGTTTGCCAGGCAGTGTGTGAGATACTTGCCTTCAGGTAAACATAGACACTGGGTAATGGCAGGCCATTTCTTTAGTGATACTGGAACTATCACAAGATGTGTTTCTTGTTAATAGTGGCTTATAACCGCGATAAGCTTCTCAGGCTTTTCAGCCAAAGCAATTCCTACAAAACCACCTCCCCAGAAAAGGTTTGTAGGAGCACGCTGAACTGCAATTAAAGAGTAGGCCTCCGAGTGCCAAGAAGATTATAGGGAGATATTATTGGTCCAGACAGAAATTTTGCCAGGCCTTCAGGACAGAATTATGTATCACTGCATGTTTCTCTGTGGTATGTTTTTACACCATGAACTTGGACAGAATTTCAAATTTATGATGAAATCTAAGCTCTGTTAAGACTACTGAATTTCTGTGTTGAAATTTTTCCTGATGCTAACTAATACATACACAGATTTGCTAGTGCCAGCCAAAACTAGCTATTTCTGGGAAAGGTACCTGTAAAAGGAAGCAGTAGGTATAAAGGGCATGGTGTAATTTTAGTCAGGTTATTTATGCATGCCTCTTAAAAAACAACAACAAAAAACCCCAGAAAATTAAACTTCACAGTTCCTTACTGCTGCCAATCTCAATAAACCAATTCTTTATCCATCCTGGAATTTTTATCAGCTTAGTCTCAAGTTATAAGGAAAAATGAAGTGAAATGCACATCTTTGATATAATCCAATAAATGTCAGAACACATAACTTGCTAATATAGTGTGCAATGACCACTCTGCTCTATTTACCACAGGTATAGGCAGTGTTCCTTACCCTGACTGGTACCAGCCAATTCTTGCTGCTTTGTTTATTTGTTTGGCTAAACTCGTTGAACCACACCACATCCTTTTATGTAATTCACCTTAAAAAGCTAAGTGATAGCCATAAGGACTATGCTAACTTCTGGATAATATATTTGAAAGAGCTGTTCTAAACACCATAAATATAATCACAATGAAATATCAGAGCAGCAAACAACCTTGACTGTCATCTGCGTACTTTGCGTGAGCAGAAAGAAACAAACAAAAGTAAATTCTATCCTCCATTGCTGATACCCAGATAACTGAATATTGGACACTCTACATCTTTGATCTTTGGTAAATGGAAAAAGCTTAAAGGAGATGAAATTGCCGAACAGTTTCTATGTTATTGTTATAGAATCTGACATCATAAAGAAAAGGCAAAACTTTTCTGTTCAAGTCTCGAGAGCATTGAGTTCATAAAGTAATTAAACATGTATCTATTTCATTTATTTTTGAGAGTAATTAAGTGTTATACATTGAGTTATGTACATGAGTAGTTTCTTTGTTGAATCAGGGGCTTAAATTAAACTGGTGGAAATGCCCCCATACTTAGCAGAGAGCAAAATATCAACTACAGAAAAGCATGGTTTGGTTTTTTTTTATCATACTTTTTCTCCTAAGTAAAATCAAAGCAATTAAACGTACTCACAGATGTGTGGTTTCTACTCAGGTTGGGATGAGGAAATGAAAAGGAACATGGTCTACTATTATTAATTACAAAGTAGAAATGTTATATTTGTATATTTCATCATAAAGTAAAATGCTTTCAGGTTTATAGAGGAAAAAGTACTGAGAATATGTTCAAAACGCCACCCTTGCAAGTAAAATGCCTCTGTGGACTGTGAAGTATGACCTCCCCTTCATCCCCCTTAGGGATTCATGCTGTTTGTTGTCCCTTCCTTTTAAGGCAAGGTTTTAGGAGTTTCCCATTACAGGCAAGCAGGAGAATTCCTCTCCATGCTAATATAGCACCCGATAAGCTTATTCCAGTGGCTTGTTTGGTTATCATTACAGTAGTACCTAAATATTCAAATATTTATCTTCCCAGTACATTGTGAGGTAGGGAAGAGGTACTGCTGCCATTTTGTGGCTGGAATGAGGCTAAATCCTCTCCCCAAGGTTGGTCAGGAGGTGTGTAAGAGATGTGGGGCATAGGAAGGAGGTATTCCCTGCCTCAGGGTAGTGCCTTAGTCAGTGGGTCAGCCTTCCTTTCTACAGAAATATGAAGCCTTATTGGGACCAGCAGCACAAACACTGCTTGTGTGTTTGAAGGAATAATGACACATCCCACCTCTTGAACTGTGTTTCACTTGGGATATGTGCTGTGATCTCAGCCAGATCTCATGTTCCCCTGCCCCTTGCCTCCCTGACCTCAAAAAGCATAGCCTGCACTTTTCCAAGCACTGAATTATTTTTATCTTATGAATGCCATTAGCTAACTAAAACTTACAGTACGCACTGTGTTTCTACCATGCTTGGAATTTCTATTCCAAAATTTCATCACTTGATGTGATTATATAGGTGGTATTTATAGATGTGACTGTACTAGACTCCCAGCTGTACTGCTATGCAAATTAAAGGCTTTAATGAGACAGCAGGTATAAGGTGAGGTGTGTGACAAGTCAGAAATGATGCTCAGATGTCATGTATGAGTAATGAAATAAACATTACAAATGCCCTTTAATATATTTAATTAATAAAATGGCCTGGTAAAAATGAGAACATTAACTAATGACTTTAAAAGAAGCATTTAAAGATTTTCTCAAATTTATACAGTAAAAGACAGAACAAGCACTGCAAAATACAATAAGTACTTGGACTTAGCTGAATTCCTACAGACAGTCTAGAAACAGAAGGAACATTTGGATGGAAATATAACTAAGAGATTCTGGAAATAATTCAGCTATAAAAAGCCACAGGAGTCCAGGCTTTGATGAATTCCTGAGACCATTCTATAAAGAATAAAAAGATGTACTAATGCTAATTCTAAGGAACGATATCTCTTCTGAGTTGGACAGAAAGATTCTGGTGATAAGAATGTTTCTAATCATAATCCTAAAACTTCTGAAATTATGAAGGTGTGTAGAAAGTACAGATCCTGAATAAAGATGGATTGCAAGACACTGGGAACATTCTGGCCAGCAGATTGGAAATGATCTTCTCAAGTATAAATCAGATGTATCACTTTAGATCAATTAAGAACAAGTTCATAATGATGTTAGTTCATTGGTTTCATTTTACATTTTCATAAATGCAGAATTGAGTCTGATGTCAGCCTTTTCTGGAGGTGGCAAGAAGGATTTTGATAGAGTGGGATGGATTGGCTACACCCAAACTGTTCTCCATACTGTAGCTATCTGAACATGACAATAGAACTTCTCTGTTCTGCAGTTCACACTGCAATTAGTACTAAAGTCAAATTTGCTTGCATATGGGAGAACAACTCCAGGAGTTAACCCCTCTTTCTTTTATCCCTGGTATTTTAATCTGAATTCATTTGAAATCACATGCTATGTCAGCTATAAAACCATTTTCTAGGTAAGTTCCACCTTTCTTCCAGATGACATCAGAGTGACACCACAGTCAAAGTGATCTATACAGTTGTAACTTCCAAGATGGATCTACCATGACCTGTAGATAATTTAGATGTTACGTGTGGTAGAAAATAAACGTCCTGTGTTTCCATGGCTTAAACTATTGAGAATTTAATGGACTTAAATACCTTCACTGGTGTCCAGCTCACAGGGAGATGGGGAATTCCTAGGGACTTAAATATTATTATTGATTTCATGTAGGATGACCTCAGATACCATGTTCAGAAGTGGTAGTCTAAACCTATATGGGAGCACGGAGTTAAACAGAATCTTTGGCTTTTGGAAACTGGAAAAATACCAGCTCTTTCTTCCCTCAAAAACTGATGAATGCAAATGAAAATATAAAACGACTTATCTTCCACAGCAGCTGGTTAATGCCTTTAATTTCTTAGGCAATAATAGTACAAGGTTGACTGGGATAAGTTTTAGGTCTGGCAAACATGAAAAAGATATTTCAAATCTCAGCAGGATAGCTGGCAGGTTTAGTAGATACCATATTTGGTTATGATAACAGTAAAGCAAAAGATATGGTTATTTTAATTTAAAATTGGACTTGAATAGGATGAGGTCTGATGAAGGAAGATGGGTCAAATTGCAAATCTGACTAATAGATATAACTGTGTTAGAGATCAAAACTAGCAACAGAACTCCACAGCTATTAACACTCTATTTTTATATCACTGTTTCCAGGTGAATTTTTACTGGGGAAAGAAGCATAAAATTTCTGAGTATAATGGGATGACTCTGACAAAGGATGGGGAAAATTAGATGTGCTTTGACTCCTAAAAATGACGAGAAAATGAATCTTTCGTTCTTCTAAAACAAGCACTTATTTGAAGAAAGACAGAAAGATATCCCTGTGGGTTGCTTTTTCCCCAAGACGAAATCTTCATTAATTAGATGTATGAATTCTTGCAGAGGTCACCAGTTCAGTGAACATAACTGTCTTTAGCAGAGGATGTGAAATGTGATGGTTTTAAGAATCACCTACATGGTAGATCCTATTCTGAGACTCAAAAAAAAGATAGGGGTAAACTGGGCAGAACATGTAAAGATATGTAGTCAGCTTATCTTCAGCAGCTTAAGAGCACATGAAAAACTGTCTTGTTAGATAAAGGATCCACCTTTCACAGAAGTCATATCAGCCAGCAGGCAAGTCTTTTAACAGCTCTGTGCTAATGTCTCTCCCTCTGCAAAATTATTATATTAACATTTACCTACCTCATAGTGGAAGCTGGAAGAGCTTAATTAACATGTGTAGTTATTTAAAGCTCTTGGGTTGAAAGCTGCGCTAGAGGTCCAAAATATTTGTTAATATTATTATTTCTGTACCCAGATGATTTGCTCACATGTTTACAACACGCCACCATAGAAACCTACTGGATGCAACACAGTATTGGACAGTTCACCAAATAAGAAGCTCAATGGCGTAAACAATAGTTCTAATTGGCAGGGTGCTTTGGAAGATCCACCCATCTTAAGGCTTTATTGCAACTCTTTGGCCATACAGAATACAAATCAGCTTCGATTTATGATTCTATTAGCTCCAAAGCCACTAAGGAACAGAGAGCTAGAGTCTGGAATGGAGCCGGGAATTCATTCCAGCAGTATGCAATCTCATTTGGGCAGATGTCACAACCTCCACCTTGGACTGAAAGCTCAGTGTGAGCCAGCAGAAAATACATTTTTAATATGCTGGATAATAAGGCAAATGCTGTTATTTGGAACTACTAGCAAAGACACCTGCTGACAGTTGGCATTAAAGACAATGGCACCTGATAGAAACATTGCAGGGGGAGAGGCGAAATCTGATCCTTGTTGAAGTCAAGGGAAGTTTTGCCATTGACTGCAAACATGCCAGAATATCTCTTACAAAGATTAATGATTTATATGTATATCTACAAGGTTACGGGTAGTGTATGAAACTTTTCTACACAGGCAGATGTCCATAATGTCAAATAATGGGGATGCTGAGATACCAAAGGAATATAATTAGCTTAATAAATACCTACTAGAAAAAAATAGATAGATCACACCTTGTGTTAAAAATGGATTGATTCCAGAGTTTGATATCATCCCACACAAAAGTCATAGAACAGATCATTCAGTGGCACTGGTGGTTGGTGAAAAGCACTTTTCAATGCTTAAGACGGTTTGTAACTTCTAGTGGCAGGACACTGTCCAAGAATCTGCGGGGCAGAAAGAATTCCTGTGCATTCACTTTATGCAGTAAATAAATTGCCTGACTCCTCTTTAAATTTATGCAAATCCATGGGCTTCGATGGAGATCAGAAATAATTTATCCAAAGCAAGCTCTGAGGAGAACCAGCTCTGGTTTTTGCTTGTGTATTTTGCCCAGTGTCTCTTTCTTCCTCTGTATTTTAGTATTATCAGTCTCCTGTAAGTGTCTACGTTTTTTTTCTTGAAATTATATCAAAAAATTTGAAGCTTTTAATAACCTGCCAATAAAACCTCTGCAGCTGAGTCTGCTAAAACACCCCTGCTTATTCTCTAAAGGGAGCAAATTTGCATGCAGGTTTTTGAGTATGCTGAGAGAATGTTTCTGTTGAAGTAATTTTTTCCAGTAAAATCCCAGAGTGCTTGTTCAAGAGGCTGGTCTGACAGATGAACTTTCACAAGCTGAAAAAATTTAGACTGGTTGTGTGCTTCCAGTGTATATATCACTAGCTCGACACACTGACACATGTGAGACTTTTATGCAAAGCCTGGACAAGAGCCCGACACCTTGGTTCAAACCGTGCACAGTCAGCCATGAACCTGCAGCAACAGGCAGCCAATCCACTATAACATACTATGGACCACAGACAAGAAAACCAACGGGAAAGCACTATTGAGCTGTTCCTACTTATGCTCCTTGCAGAAGAGTGTCTGGTTGCTTTGGTGTGGTGTAACTTACACCCTGGCAAAATATACTTGTCTACCCTTGAGAATACAAGCCTGAAAGGTTCAGGTGGACGAGTCATGCAACAGCAGCAAGGATTCCCCCTCCTGGTGCTTCAGGACTAAGTTAAAACTGTCAATACCTTCTGTGCATGACTATGGCCTTTACGTTCCCTCTTTATTTCTGGCTGAAGATGGAGAGATGCTGGAGAAACTATAGTATCTGCTTTGCTTCTACTAAAATCCTGGTTTTAGAGGAACTCACAGTGACCGGGCAATACCATAGCACTTACAAGGTACCTCCATTTTGGTGACTGAAGCAGAATGAAAGCTTGTCTTCACATGAGGAATGGAAACTGAGTTGATGCTGAAAATTTCTTCCAGAATGACTGTTGTGATGCCATCACCACAACGAAGGCACTAGACTAGATAATCTCTGATGCTGTGATTCCTCAGGAAATGCAGCACCTGCTGTCCGTCACAGTGAATGTATGGCAGATGAATTCAGCAGTCCAGTTTCAGAGAAAAGGTTGTGGGTAATCTACTAGTGCTTAGGAAAACATAGTATGGTGTTTTGCAGTCCATAAAAAGGGACAGAAGAACCCTGTGGCTTCTGTTTTCTTCCCCTAATGTAACTGGTGGTGGTGGACAGACTGGTTTTAAAAGGTGACTGTGTTTTAAAGGAAAGTGTAACTATAATGAAGTGTCACTTTGCAACATGCATTGCATGTACAGGTAACACAGTTCCACCTGCTCTTATCTGATGCAATCACATCACATGTTATAATGTCTTTTAAGTTTCAATAAGTACACTGTTTAATTTTTTCCTGCTTTATAGTATTTTCTTCCTAAATCTACCTCTAGATCCTGTAATACTCTTAACATATCCGCAAATCTACTACAGTAGGTACTTTATTTAAATAACAAGACTCCCCCTTTACTGAGGAATTAAGCAACCTTTGTTGGCAGCAGTCTGGTAGGGTGCTTAATTCTGAAAAGGTTGTGCAAAACCCAGGCTAAACTATGGAAAGAATGTTTCAAAAAAAGCAGAACTGAAGGTTTGCTCTGTTGCAGAGCAAATAAACTTGAATTAGCTCTTCAAAGCAGACCTCTTGTTCAATGGCTCTGAGGCAGTTGTTGCTTTCTCAGCAGAAATGCTTGTGATTCAGTTTGAACTAGTCCTCTGACTTTTTTCACCCCATCAGATATCAGCAGAAAACTCTGTACTCTACATGACCAAGAAAGCATCCTACAATATTTTAAGTAAGTCTCTACAGCAGAGAGCTATCAGTATTGCTTACACTGTATTTTTATGGCAGATATTGGGACTTACACTGAACTGCACCCTACTAAGTTGAAAATCTTTGGTAAACAGGGCTTTTAGAAGGGACAAACCAACCATCTCATCTCATCTCAGCCATCTCACAGGAAGCTATTGAAAAAATCTATTGATTTTCTCATGCTATGATAATTCTTGGGATTAGAGCTCTCAGCATCTACTGCTACTCTTCTGAGATATTTCTTTGAACTGACATGCTGTGGCATTCGCTCTTGGTACCAGTGACAATGCAATTTTACAAAAACACATCTTCAAGACATTTGGTCAGGAGACTCAAAGGATGTGCACAGTGTATTTCACAGCATGCAAGATAACTGTCCTGTGGGGTAATTTGACAAGGTCTGTTCTCCCATCTCTCTCCAGCATCATGTTATATTGCAACAGCAAGGTGTCACATCACCAAGGAAAAAGGCAATATGGCCTCTGTAAAGGTAGTAAAGGTAAGAACACGAATAGGATTCTGTGGCCTATGCAGTGGAAGTGAAGGTAGGTCCACAGGCAGTCAAAGATGAACAAGAAGGACACTTACCAAGCCAAAAGATTATCATAGAAGCTAAAGGAGACAGTTGGCTAAGAAGCAGTGTAGAGAAGAATGCTGCAAAAAACATCTGCACGAGCCTAAGAGAAAAAGAAAAGAAAGGGATAGAGTGATGGGGCAAGAAGACAAAATTTGGAATCTCTCGAGGAAAATATTGGAAACCTCATGCCTAAGGTAAAAAGAGCTGTTTCTGCAAAAAGTATTAGAAAATTACATGGGGAGATTATCCCTATTTGGCCTAACTGATCTGCTTAGTGTTTTGCTTTTCTGTATCTACACATAGATGCTGTCGCTCCTCTCAGCCTGAGCAAGTCTTTGATTATTAAATAATCTCAGTGCCTCTCATGAAAGAACTTGGGGAGTGATCAGTACAACCCAGTGTGAGCAAGAGGCACAACATCAGTCTTTAGCTCTTATGAGCTGTTATTGCTCAGGTCTGTGTGGAGACAAGTATCTCTTTGCTTAGAGATATTAGGACCCCAATCTCATTCCCAGTCAGTTGGTGGAAAAGCCTGTGAACTGACAGTATAACAACAAATGTATGTAAAGGTGAAAATAGCCCACTGAAAGGAGCATTAGCAGGTAAGACTGCCATTTTCCAGTCAGTCAGTTTTTTAAAAAACAGTTGGAGGTGGGTATTGCTTCATTTGGGAGCATGCTGAGGTACCACAGCTGGAGAAAATGAAATGATGTCTCTTTTCTCAACAAAATGAAGTGCCTATCACAGCCAATTTTGTACTAATGCTGTTTAGAGCTGAAGAACCATTAGCTTACAGCCACAAGACTTTCTAGGGTATGAATAAATTTTGTTACTACCATTTTAGAGCTAGGAAAACAAAGGAAAATGGAAAGAATCATTTGCCTGAAGGGTCCCAGCAAGTCCCTGGCAGTGCCAAGATTTAGGTCTCATGACTTGTTGCTCAGCTCTGTGTAGAGGCAAGTATTTCTTTGTGCAGAGATGTTAGCAGCCCAATCTCATTCCCACTCGGTGGAAAAAGTCCAATTCATGTCAATTCATATCTAATTTTATAACTTGGCTTAGGTCACAACTAGACACTAAGTAATAAATTATCCTTTTTTTTGGTATTGTTCAATTCTGTACTAAAAAGCTGACTCAAACTTTATATTTAATATGAAGTGTGGGTAAACAACTGCGTATATGTATCAGATTAGTATACTTGCAAAAAGGTCTCAGCATTTTCATTTTCCAAGAATTTGAGTAAATTCCTTATTTGTTGATATGCTGATCACTCTTTCATTACCAACGTTTATATAAAGAGAATACATACAGATAATCTGTATCATTAAGAAATGATATGTATGCTACCAAGACATATAATTTTGAAGGTGCAGTAATTTGAAATATTTATACCATGCCTAGTTTTCCATGAATTTAGTTTAAATTAAAAGAAAATCCTTAAACCTTAGTTCTCTTTCCCAATCCTTTCAAAAAAATGAAAGCCTCCCTTTGAAGGGCTGGTGGTGTCAGATATTAGGGAGTTAAGCCGGGCATCCTTGGTTTGAAGTTGTTAATGTCTGTCTCATCTGCTCTCTCCTATCATCTTCAATTTGTCAACAGTGTGTAGTAATATGTTTGATTCATTAGAAGTGAAAAAAAGGATGGTGAAAGCAAGTAAATATGTCAGTTAAACCCCACAAGTATTAAGTCACCTCAATTTGTTTGTCTGGTAAAAACTGGCCTCTCATTGGGTGAACTGAGGCCAGCTTGATTCACCACCAAAATGTGAATCTGGAACTGACATTGAATTTGCAGATGTGCATAAGAGAAATCCCTTGAGTTTTGAAATAATCGACTTTAAGGAGAGGCAGGAAGAATGTAAACAGCTTTGTTAAGCAGACTGAAGTTAATCAGTTACTGTCATTACTACTAGAATCAGTCTCGGTTTGCCATCACGTTGATTTTCTAATTATTTTGTCTAAATAAAGATTAAATTATTTTTTTAAATTCACTTAGATTACACAAATCCAGGACATTTCTGAACAATCTTCTTGCTTATAAACAACAAAAGGAAGTGATATCATACATGAGATTAATAGCTGAGGAGTGAAGTTTTTGTGAGTGCAAAAATTTTAATTTTAGCGCTTTCAGGGAAGAATGAGATATAAACACTGAAAGAAAATCAGCATGAGTTGGAGTGAAGAGTGCTGAAAATATCAAGCATATATTGAAAACACCAAATGTAATTATATGCTGTGCTTGTAGAAAGGGCTCTCTAATTGTAAATGTGAGCTTTTGGAAGTGATCATAAAAACAATGCTGGAGGGAAAAAAAAGGACGTCTCTCTTGCTTGCCTCTCTGTTTATGTGGGCTGTCATCCAAAGCTATCAAAGAATAAAGCCCTCTTAGCAGAGCTTTTCCAGGTGTTTTCTGTCTAGTGGAAGTTTACATACAGGCTGATTCAGAGGTGCAATGACTACAATTGAATTACCAATGTTCAAATTCATTTACGCTTCTGTTCTCTGGTATTCAGTTGAGCCACAGAGCATCTTTTGGGTCATTTAGATCCGCATCAGCCCTTGTAATGGGAGTGATGTACTTTACATGTGAACACAGACTAACTTATCTGGCTCATATTTTCTCTTGGAATGCAAGACTTAAAATAGATGCCATTTTAATACTTGGCTTTCGTTTAAAGACCCATCTGCTGATGCCTGATGGAAACATTTATACACACTCCATTTAGAGATAATTTTGCTCATGTTATATTCCTCTTTCTCCAGCTGAAATCAGCAGGAAAAAAAGGATTTTGTCTGATTAAGATTTCAGTCTTTTATTTTATTAGTGGCTCTAGAGTGCTGTAACTTCCAGAGCAATTGGTGATGCTGTCGCAAACAGAGAATCGCAACCTGGTTTTTAAAAGCAGTGAACATTTATGTCTCACCTTCCTTACTGTTGTTTTAACACTAACTCTAGTATTATACCTGATAAAAATGATGACGACGTGCCTAAGTTTTGAAAAATGTCTAATCCTCAACTTGAGACACTTTAAGGCAACCTTGTTCTCAGAAATGGGTGGTCAGCACTTGGTGAAGGTTGGCCTTGCCGTGCTGTCTCCAGTTGGGCACTTGGAAAGCCAAATATCCAAAATCACTTTCTCCTTTGAATGTGTATTCCAGTCATCTGATATCTGTGGAATTTGAAGCAGCTAAATATGAGCCCACAAACTGTGAATGACTGATTGCAAGAACAAAAATGGAAATCAGTTTTATAAATTATTGCTGATTGTTCAAATGAAAAATAAGTTGGAATTTGAGATCTGAAACTAAATAAAAGATTGTTAAGGAACTCTGTAAACATAATTCTGTGTTTAACAATCAGTTTTATTATCACTGTTACCAAGACTGTGGCAAACGGTCATGAATTATGGAGATTAGCCAACAGAAATATACTGTCTTGAGTTAAAAAACTAGTGAAAGCTATGATGGGTAAAGGGATATCTCTGCTTTTGCCTGAACAATGCCTAGAAAATTTTAGAAGGAAAGAGCCATTTGCTGCAAAAGAGAAAGAAAAGGGTCAAATCTCAAGTAAACAGGGTACAGCTAGAGTGTCTGGACCTTTTTCTTTTCTAACATTCTTCTAAAAATGTTTTTGCTTTTCTAACGATTCTTCTAAAAATACTTCTATTATTCACAGCGTTGCCTATCATGTTGGGAAATGCATTATTTGAGCCCTGAGGTATGTTATAAAGGACTTTGGATATTTGACCCATGGAGTGGAATGAGTTCATGCACAAGGACATAAGTCCTCCATGCATGAGTTCATTTGTGGTGGCAGAAGGAGTGACTGGCAGTACCCTTGCCCTAGGCCTGCCGGCTTGGAAGAGTTCTTGTTTTAGGACCACAGCTGTTGTGTAAAAGAGGTTGGTACAGGGATGAGCATGAGAATTATTGGGTTTTTTCACCTGACTCTCCCTTAACTGGCTAATGAAAAAAAAAAAAAAAAAAAATCCCTGTCTGCAGTGATTCCATGGAAACCCAAAGCAAATCATTAATACCCATATGTGAGTGGGATCAGCTCTTCATCAATCAAACTGTGCCAGAAGCAGGATGTACAAGGGTCAGTTTTTATAAGGCCAGTTCTGGATTAACTGTTTTATGGAACAGCATTAAGCAACAAACTTTGCTGTTGAGTCATTATGGAAGAAGTCATGCTAAGTGGAAGGGAGGGCTTGACTTCAGATTTCATGTCTGAAACCATCAGAGGTCAGGATTTTTCAATGTGAGAAATGTAAAGTAGAGTTCATATAAGTGTGACTAACTTCCAGGATTCAAGCACATTCTTAGCATAGGAGTATGAGGATGGGAAAATGTTCATTACAAAATGTTATTTCATTCAGATTTCAAAGTTTGTTTCTCTTCTTGGACAGGTTTTGATTTCTTTTTTGCTATTTTCCTGCAAAATTGTTTTACTTATATTACCTGAAAGGAACATCCTCTCAAAGTCACAGAATAGGAATAAGCACCTTGGAACAGCCTTTCTTGAGGCATAGGTTCTTATTTTTATAGGTTCTTTTTTTCATTCAACTTCAAACTTCAAGCATCACTAGTCTCCCAATAAATTTGTCTTTCATGTTCTACCAGTCAAGTGGCCCTATCACAGGAAAAAGTTCTACAAAGTAAGACATCCATGAAGTTTAGGTCCTCCCAGGCTTAGGTAGCAGCTCAGTTGTGGTTTTCAGGATTCCAGTATCAGTCAAAAGTGTGCATGTTGCAGCTAAGCCTCATTTTATTCTCTGACAGGCAAATGAACAACTTTTTGTAAGATAACCTGAGACTTTGATTCACAATGCCCGTGCAAATACATTTATATAATCCTATCTTTCAAAAATAAAATCAAAGGTAATTATTCCTTATTTTTGCTGAGAGAGAAAGCATCTTATGCTTACTACAGTGTTTGTGTATGGGCAGATACCACAAACTAGCCAAAGCACTGGAAGTTCATTTCCTAGCTGACCTGCCAGTCATTTCTCTATGTGCAAGCGCCCTGACTCCTGCATGAAATTAGGCCTAACTTCACTCAGTTTAGTCTTAAAGAGGTAATTTTCAGCTCTTTTCTAAGAGTTTATAAAGCTTGTTCAGTTATTAACTAGCTTTAAAAGTATTTAATGACTTGGAACTTGTACAGCATTTGAAAAAGGCTAAAAAATTTTTCTTGATACTGAATGTAATAACAAAAACAGCCCATGAAACACAACGATGCAGGAAGAAACTTACACTATTGTGGTGATAGAAAACACTTGCTAACTCCTTCAGTGCAAACCTCAGCCTTTGTAATGAGGTACACCTGGTCCCAACCCTTCCCACAGCTGATTTTCTGTGGTAGGTTATTGCCAGCTCAGTGCTGTTAAAGTGATTCAGAAGCCTGATGCAGTAGGATTGTTTGATACTTTGTGCTTGCATTTCTATGTAAACATGTTTTAATCTGAAAGATTTGGGTTCTTTTTGTTTGTTTTTGTTTCTTTTCTGTTTCTAAATGCAAAAATCATATAGTCTCTTGAGGACATCTAGCTCTTAATGAAAAATACCATATCTGAAAATTGGCAAGAGTGAAACAAGAACTCTTTTTTCCCCGCTATGCTTTTTTTGTGGCTTTCTCTTCATTATTGGTAGAGCCAAGCAGCTACAGCCCTAGAGGGGCCATTTTGGAGCTGGCTGCAGCTTGCTACACCTCCTTCTTCCAAGTGGTAAGTGCTCTTGATTCCTGCTATATTTTTTTTATACCTTTTTTTTTTCCTCTGTCACTCTCAAGGAGACAGTGAGAATGGAAATATGAGTTTCTGAACCAGAAGGAATACTAAGGCTCTTGAAGTGCATTTGTATTTGTTGTTTAAGTGTAAGTTTTCTGGGGGGAAAGTAATAATGGGTGCATATATATATATATATATATATATAAATGGTTTTAAAGATTTATGCTGATAACATTTTCTGCCATACCACAGTCTGGAAAAAAAACCCACTAACTGAGGAAAGATTTTCTTTTAATACTTGGAGATATATACTGTATCTCTGTGCTTATGAAATGAACTTCTTTAGTTACTAGGGACTTAGATGTGTATGAATAAAAGGGAATGAAAAATCAAATTTATTTGTTTTAGTTTAAAAATGTCTTCAAAGTTATCTGAAATTATTTTCTGCTTTTAAAAGTGTTGATAGTTAAAACCCCATGCTTTTTCTGTATCTTTAGGTCCCTAAAGAGTTTTGGATTTTTTTTTTTTTGAGGAGGAGGGCAGGGAGAGTGTTTAACCATTTCTTAATTCATTTGCCAACTTTCCTGTTCTCTATACCATGCATTCATACATACACTTTTCCCCCACCCTGTATCTGTTAATAAAATAAAGGCAGAGATGTTACAAAGGTATTGCTTAGCTCCCCATCTCCTGGAATTGGGGGATTACATTAGAATTTTACGTCTTATTTAGTAAATCTGCTTATGACCCTCATATTTCAGGAAAGCTTGAAATAACCCTGAAAAATATGAACTAAATGTAACCCAAATGCCATAGTTTTTGAAGAGGTTAAAACAATAACTTTGAAAATGATCAACAGCTTTATGAATTTTGGTGGCACATCAACTTCACAAACATTACCAGTACCATCTCAGCAGGTGACTGTAGAAGATGGAGCACACGCAGCTAAACCTATTGCGTTTACTTGCTATGTCTGTCTCTTCCCAGGGCTGGGAAGAAAAGTAGCTTGTGTTCCTACTCCAGGGGGTCTCTTTTGCCAGTCTATGGGCAAAGTAATCTACCTGGTGTTGCCCATGTTTTTCTGGGCAATAGAGGTAGATTTACAAAACATGAAGAGCCATATTACACCAAAGACTCTTGAAATGCCCTGATTTGATGCCACCCACCCCCTTCCTTCTCTCATTTGGGTTTAATAAGAACATATACTGTGATAAGGAATAAAACATTCATAATGATGATGTCTCTAAAGAGTTAGTTTAAAGACCATAGTTCCCTGTTTCTGTTTTTCATCCTCTTAATATTGCTGTATGGACTGAGATCATGTTCTTGAAAATAACCCCAGGTGGGAAAGCACTTGTGGATACTGTGAAAGGTGCCTGTACCTGACTGTTCATCTTAAGCAAAGCTCCTTTTTTAAGTAAGGAGGAGTGTTACTGAAGGCAAAGTGGTAAACTGGGCCCTATGTGGATGGTTTTCATATTTTAGTAAAAGCTTAAGGACTTAATAAGAATGTTTGAAAACTACAAAGTTTAGATTCTAAGCCACAAAGGTAAGACAGAAGGGACTCTGACATTGTGTTGAAAGAAAAGATACGTATTGCTGTAAGAGGCAATACTGCTTATGACAGTCTGAAGGCCGCTTCGTCTTTTTACTGCAGTCTGGTTAAACTCTCTGGGGATTATCTGTTTATTTCCAAATTTGTGGACTTTAACATTTTAAAGAATGTTTTACTATTTCGTAAGGCATTCTGTTACTAACTCATTTTGCTTAGCTCCTAACATATATGAGTGGAACTGAATTAAAAAAAAAAAAATCATAGAATCTGGTATTTTAATAGTAGTAAATATAGCGGATTACATGATAAACTTTCAGCTTTCTACCTGTACAGCACTTTTCTGGTAGGTCTTTCTTTGGCAACAGAGCAATGATTCCTTCATCTGTTTTTTCAAGTAAATTTAGTACACAGTCATCTTGCTGGACAATGGCATGATACTGGCGTCTATTTTCCTTTCACTGGGATATGTGTAGCCCAGAATGATGGTCGCTCTGTTCTTCTGTCATCTGGTTCATTCCAAATCCAAATTGTCTTGCAGATTAGAATGTGTTACTAAACTGAAGGTTGTGCAGGAGGAAAACCAAATGAGCAGTGGAAAGGACTCATTCTGCTTTTAAAAAGGCAAAATATCAGGCTGTTCTCCTTCCACAAATTCTGTGTCTTAACATTGGACTTGTACCCAGACAACATGTGTCCCTGATTTGCTATGGTGAGGATGGAGACAATATTCAAAGGACTTTGCATATGGAAAACTAGCTGAATCTCATTGCTGAAGATGAGTGAGCAGTGGAAGGACCAAGTGCTAGTATGTGCACTGCAGAAGAACAAATAATTAGGAGGATCTGAATAATTACCATTCCTCCTAACCAATTCAGTGGGGCATGTGTGCCACTGAGGCAGGATGCTGGATGCAGACAGTGCATAGGAAGGGATGCTAGGCAGGAACGTGGCTATTTCAGCATAATAGCAACAGTGCGGTGTATATGTTGAATATGCCATGTTCAGTGGTATTCTTAACACGGCAACCTATTTTTTCATTCAGCTACCCTGATAAGTCTGTCTCTCTGAATAGGTTGGTTTGTTTTTTCTCTCCCCCCATATCTGAATTAGACCTGTTCACAGAATAGTCAAATACTTGGGAAAAAAAAAAAAACAAACCCATCATTCCAGAAATGCTCATCTGAATTCTTTGACTGTCTTCAGGCTTCTTTGCTCAAGTTCTAAACAACGAATGTGTTTGGTGGATGTATTCTTTGTAGCAGCCAGTTCCAGCTGAATCCAGATGAAAGCAGTCTTTTAAACCTGTAATGGCAGCTTCTGGCCCTTCAAATTAGAGGCTAAGCATTCCCTTACTGAGTCAAGAAGAAAATATCTTTGAAATAAATGTGTGCCATAACAATAGGTCATATTTTGAATGCCAAATATCAGAAGCAACTAACAGTGAACATGCTGAAGACTGAACCCTACTTAAATAAAATGCTGATTACAAACACTTTGTTAATGGTAGGAAATAATCTAGTACTTATGAAGGGGAAAACACACACCCACCCACCCCATCTTTCACATTTTTTTAGCTAGGATTTTTTATGATCAGGATTCATATTTTGTCATAGCCTTTACATAGAATGTAATAGACCTATAGAAAAAAGTTTTTGAAATACGCACTCAGATCACTTAAGCAGCTTTGAACACCTCCTTTCCCCATAAGACACAAGTTGCTGTAGGTCATTGTATCCTTTTACTCAAGGAAAGATGAGACCTGAGTCAAAACTGGGTTAATTACTGGACTGAAGCTGGTGAATTCTTCTGTCATGCTCAAAAGCAATGTAACATCCATGTGGCTAAAAACTTAATCCAGTTTGTGAGCCAATGATGTTACCAAAGGTAGTTTCAAAATGGAATATGAACTCCTATGTCTGCTTTTTCAAACTAGGCTATTCCTAGCATTTTTTCCCTTAAGACCAGCCTATCCCTAACTCCCTTTCCCACCTCTCCTTTGCTCAGTCTAGAGTCTAACCAGAAAAATGTCTGCTTTGTTACTGGAAGTTACCTTTAGATGACACCCCAACAGCTGTAGTCTGAGTTAGCCAACAAGATAATCCTGGCATGATTTTACATGACAAGTTAGGGCAATGAAAAGTGATGTAGTTAATTCTTTTTTTTTTTTTTTTTTTTTTTTTTTTTCCCCCCATGCAGATCACCCTGGAGTGAAATGCTTGCTAAACCTGAATTATATGTTTACCATTGCTTTTCGGTATCACTAGTCTAGATTGGTTCCTTGAGGGATAGCCTCATAAAGCAGATATTCCCTAAAGAACAATCCATTATTCTGGAACATGTAACTGTCCTGTGACACTTTAAAAGAAAAACCAACCAACCAACCAAACCCCCCAAAACCAAAAAAAAAACCCAAACCAACAACAAAAAAAACCCACAACAAACAAACAAACATGTTCAGTAGATGTGGTATCGGAGAAGAATATAACAGCAAGCTCCTAACTATATTGTCTCATTGTATTTGCACTGAGGTTCTCTTCCTACCTCGATCAATAATGAGGGAGCAGGACTGGATCCCAAATGGTTCCTTTACTGTATCACCCAACTGGATTGTCCAAGTTGCTATGTGAGCAGCAAAACCAATGAATTTTGATTTCTTCTGGATTTGCATTCTTTACTTTCCTGAGACCAAACTGAATGACTAACAGATGAATCTTGTCTGCCTTTCCCTCTGTGAGAATGCCAAGTTGTGTCTCTACCCGCTGCTCACCCACTGATTTTCAGGAACTTGTGCAAGGATATAATTTTCTTTTAGACTCTAGACTTCTCTCAAGATGAGTTTCCAATTGCCCAGCAAGCTCAAAAGTTATTGGGGGGAGGAATAGATGGATAGACAAGGAAACATAATACTGAGATAAACATTGCTTTCTATAAAAAACAATAAAAAGAAATATAAGCCCTGCATGCGGTACTTCTCAAGAATAACATTGTCTACAACAGCATTAGGGAATTCTTGGATACAAAGTCCTGCAATCCATGTAGAAGGCTGAAAACACTAGGAATGGTATCTGGCACCAGTGAATACACAGGTTCAGCCAAGGTAGTATACAGTCTATCAGCCTGCTTTAGCATTTTTGGTAGGGTGGTGAGGAATTGCAGATCTTGCTGTTGGAAATGTGTGTATACTGTTTTGAATCACACCTACATGTAGAAGCATTCCAGATGTTCAGAGGTGCCAAAACTTTGGCGATCTGGCCTGAAGGATATATCTTTTCACTTTTCTCTCTGAAGTAAGCTGTTGGTTTAGTTTGCATATACTACACAGTGATTTAGCACTTTTTAAAAAACCGTTTTTTTTAACATATTGATGTAATTACAAAAGCATGTGTGTATCGCTTATTCCTTTAAACCTTTCCACTGAATTGAAATACTTAGCATTTTTACAGCCAACCATATGATCACTTTAACACTGCATATATAAGAGGGTTACTGCAATAAATCAGATGACTTGTTGGATATCTTTCCCTTTGCTTCTGCTTCAAAATAAATTCCTAGTGACTTTGAAAAGGTGACAGTATATGCTTGCAAATGCAATGGATGGAGCAAACAGCTGTTATATTAATACATTTTTAAAAGGGTTGCTTCAGGTAAGGTTGATTTTGGTCCCGTTTCTGATTCAACCTCTACAAGGTAGGAAACCCCTGCCTTGAGGTAGAGGAGATGAATAAAGGCAGTGTTTCTTGTGACAAAAGATGAAGTCCTAACTCAGAATCTTCCAACTGTGGGACTGTATTTAGGGTAGCAAGAGACATTCAGAGCCAAACACTGCCTGTAAGTTACTCATAGGACCTAGCCTACTCTCTGCTTTACAGAGGCACTGGGCTGTGACTTCCTACACTGTTCTTACCCTGGCCACAAAGCAGGGATGAAGTGAAAAGCTAGAATTGCAAGGGAAAGATTTTGAACCTATCAAGGGCCTTAATTTTGACAAATGAATTGCATTTCATGACTTATTGCAACCTTTTCTCCTTTTTCCTTTGGTGTTTATATATGAATGTATAATGATCACATCTGGGCAAATAAAACCACTGTAGATGTATCATGATACCAGTAGAATTGTTGGTGCTTATCCTCTCCACTTATGCTACTCTATGTACATAAGCATGAGCATGCTGTAGGGAATCAGACCCTTTCAATTCCAGTTTCGTACCAGAGGAAGCTGGTATAATGCTACCTATCTTGCAAGACTAAAGCACTTGTAGGTGTTCATTATGCTTGCAAGGAACTCTGAGATCTGAAATAAAGTAAATGTTAAGGGCTATTGATCAGCTAAAGGCTGAAATGGCAAATTCCTGTCTTTCTGGAGTCTCAACCTCTATAGCCTTACTCGGCTGAATACAGGACAGCAACACAAATTAATTCTGTGGCTATTTGCCTTTGTTACAGATGTAATGTCATCAAGAGAAGTGATTGTCTTTTTTTTTTCAGTTGGGTAGCTGAAGAAACATCCTGAACATGGACTAGAAGTGATTGCAAGCAGGACTACAAACAAGTCTGCTAGCTCAGTCAGTGTTTATTTCCCGATATCCCACTATTATTGCATTTTTAGCCATTTATCTTTTTCTTTTCCAAGATGTGACTCACTGAAGTATGTTTCCTAGCTGCACTGCAATCTTTGTAGTACAAAACAGAAACATGCCTGGGTTTTACTTCAAACTTAATCTCATAAACATTGTGCAAAGACCCCATGTAAACACCCTAATTGAGTTAGCATTTAAACTCACCATAGATTTATCCTTTAATAAATTTAAGATCTTACAGATGCCAATAAACCAGTCTGTTTCATGAGTAGAGCAAAGTGAAGTCTGGGTAGAAATAAATAAATACTAACATTTTCAGAGATTCATATCCATAGAAAACTGTGAATGGTGTTCCAACAGATGATGTGAAAACCACTGTCTAATCTGTACCTATCACATTATGAAGAAGACATTTACCTTTTTTCAGGGAGCACTTGTCAAAGTGGGAGCTGTGCTGTCCTATTTTTGGCTACATTTGTAATAGGAAATTACCTGAGTATCTGGTAGCAGAGTATTTTGTTTTAAATGCAAGGAGATTTGTTCTCACTTTCAAGGGTGGGCTGTAACATTGACAAGTTTGTGAATCACGTTGGCGTCTGATGGAGGACTAGAGGATCCAGTTTAGAATATAAAGCCCTTTAGCTCAGAGGCTGCTTTCTTATGATACATTTGAAGTTCCATAAAGAAGTATTGATCCATGACTGAAGAGTCAAGTATTATTGGTTTTGAAATATTTCCTAGAATTTCATGCATTAAATTATCTCCTTCATGGAATATAGTACATGTGTGCATATGCACAAAAAGCGCGTATGTTCCTGTTGTTGCCTCTTCTGATTATTTATTTCCCTGTCCTGTATTCAGCAGTGGAGGTAGAAAGACAAGCTTGTTCCCTTTTTGAAGACTTTTTTTTGGGGGGGGGGGCTGGCAAGGAAGTGACTCAAAGCAAAAATGTGTTGGGAAGTCCAGTGACCTGTGAAATCAGTCAGAAATCAAATAAATCAGCTAAGGTATTAACTGCAGGAAATAAATTACGAAATAATAAAGCCTTCTTGTTGCTGCTTTAGCTGTGTTTCTGCATTGGAATCTTTCCACTAGATGCTCCTAAGAAAAGCAGAATCTGAGTTCCCCCACCACACTGATGAAACGAATGTGGACTATCACATACGAATTTACACATAGTTTAAGAGAAAGATTTCATTTGAAATGTTCAGGAGACCTTACCGTGGAGGTGGGAACCTGCTTTAAGAAACTATATATCCTATCTCCAAAATATGACAACTATAAAACTTCGACATGAAATCATAGGATAAATCCAAGATAGTTTAAAAAGGAAGGAAGGAAAGAAAGATTACAGCTTAGCCGTGTGAGAACAGTTTTGGATTTCAGGTCTGTATGCTTTTATTTCTTTGTGCTCTCTAGAGAATTCACATCTCAAAATATTCTTAAAGAAGAGAAAGCAGTGTATCTGATAAATATGTCCTCCTGACAAACATTCAAGTGGAGTGTTCATGTCAGACAACACAGGGAGTCAGAACATCATGCAATCAAACACTGGTATCTGGGGAAATTACTTTAGTCTGCAGAGACTGATTATGTTAAACTGAGTACTATCACTAATGTCAAAATCATTGGACAGTATTACTACATACTGTGTAAGCTCTGGTAAATTAATGAAAGCAGATACAAAATTGAGGTCTTCCTTCTCTGTCAAAAAAAGCTACAGGGTTTCTTTTCCTCTTTCTTTTGGAGAAACTCTGTCTTGACAGCATGAATGGGGGGGTAGAGCAGAAGTGGAAACAGTACTTGCTAGTTGTACTGCATATTTATTTTAGCAACTGTTACGTGGCTGGCAGAGCTTAAGTGTCAGATCTGACAGAGAAGGGAGATCAGGGGTTATTAGCAAGTAATACCATGTTTGCTTTGTGTGGGGAGTTAAAAATTAATTGGAATTTCTTGTTAGAGGACTTGGCTATGACCTCCACAATCAAAATTTGCCCTCTGCTCCTCACAGTTAGGTGCTGTCATCAATCATTTTACACGTTTTTTTTTTTTACACATGGTTTGTGTTGCTATGCATAGAGCTGGGAGAGCTGTAGTCTTAGTAGCATTACTACAATACCTAAGGAAGCAGTTTGGGTTGAGTTGGTGCTGCAATGGACAGCACAAACAACAGTGAGGTTTTCATCAGCTTTCATAGCCTCTTCTGCTTGCCACAAATTGCACTTCTAGTGAGTTGGTTTCGATGATGTAGAACAGCTAAAGGAGCTGGGATGAGGCAGCAGCTAAGAAATAAATGGCATGGAATATCAACTGAAGCTTAAATGGAAATGGTTTATATCAAGCTGGCTTCTGTTGGCAGACACGTACTACCAACTGCTGAGCCACAGAGGTTTTAAATTGCTCTGTTCAATGTAAAATCCCCAAGGCTTATTAAAGAAGGTGGTTTGCACACGTGTGAATACAGAATCATGAAGTTCCTGAAGTTCCTCACAACTGAATTAGAGGGCGCTTGTCTTGCAAGCGTTCTGGCTGGTGAATAGAGATTCTTTTTCTGGCTGGAAAGGGAATGAACCAGCTCGTAATCTGGCTCTGCAGTGAATCTTTCCAGGAACAACATAATTACATTATAAAGAAGTTATTTTAGATGTGGGGGGGAAAAAAAAATACAAATTGCAGTTTGTTATATTTACTTGATTTCATCCTCTTCACTGGACTGTTTCAAGGCAATACCATCAATGAGCTTAGAAGCTGTTTAAAAGTATACGTTAAGATGCCTGACATGCTTATTCATGGAAATTTGGACTTAAGAACTTTCTTCCCCTCTGCTTTTATCAAAGTAGTGGCTTAGGCTGCGGAATTATCTGTCCCGACTAGAGGAGGAAGTGCCATCCCTCTCCAGTCTAAAGGATAATGCGAGGGAAACAGGAAATGTACCTCAAGAAAACGTTCCTCCTGTGCTCTAGGAGGTGATGGGTTGGCTCATTAAACAGGGTTCATTTATTTTGGATGTGCTAGGGTGCAAATCAGCTAGCTTTAAGCAGTTTTATATTGCTCACCCATATCTCTGTTTTATACCTGCCAAACTCTGATCATGGTGTGTTTGGGGGTGGGTGGTGTCTGGTTTTTTTGGCTTTTGTTTTTTCTTTTTTTTTCTGATGATGAATTCCTAAATGAGCAGATACACGAGTTATTTGATTTCTGTGAGAAATGGACTGTGTTCTGGACTAGAACTAGGAAAAAAGAAGCTTCTGTTTTTTGCGGATGGGAGTGGAAGTGGTGTAAGTGCCTAAAAAACCTCTTCTCCTTTCCAATTTTATGCACCTCGCACAAGCTCAGACAAATAGCTGACTGTTTTGGTGCTTACAGAGGAGAAAAAGCCCTGAAACCTGATTTCTCTCCCCTCTGACTTTTCAGGGGAATTGTGCTTCTCTTAGTAAGTTTTCTGATTGACTGTGCAGTTGACTGAATAAATAGAAATATTACAGGAGTTAACGTACACGCATTGCTCTAAGGAAGAGGGTATTCTTTTTATTTTTCCCAGTTGCTCTGACTGTTTCAATAGAAAGTCTTTTTCCTTTTAAACTTATGACAATTGCTGATTCAGAATACTGAATAGATCTTAAAGACCTTGCAGTATTATTGTGCTGTCTTCACCCTGAAGCTACCTCAAGCTCTAACAGGAGGCTTGCCCAAACTGCAATCCTATCCATAAACGTAACCTTCAACGGACATGTATGGTGTTCTTGACTGCCTATCAGGGCGTAGATTAAAACTTAGTTTAGGATACCTTATCATTTCCTGTCAGAAACACTGTGGCAGGGATGAAGCTTGCCCCACTCAAATGGGACAAGTTTTCCAGTGCCTTCCCAGCACTGCCCTTCCACAATTTAGTGGGAAAGAATTCATGGAAAGCCTAAATTTACTGCCAAGTGAAGCAGCACAGATGTGCCCAATGGGCCTTTACTGCCCCTTCCCAGGGAATGCATTGCTGAAAGCAGGAAGCATTGCATCCTGATGTGACCGATGATTACTGTGTTGCTAATTTGTGAATGCTCCTATGTTCGGCACTGTCAAATATTCTGAATTATGTTTCCCTCTCTTAAAAGCAACAAGTATGTATTTTTCTACTCATGTCACAATTCAAAAAGCCATTTTTTTTAAGGCTCACATATCTTTAAAAATATAAACTGGCTGTCAATCAATGATCATCCAGTTTTCTATGGTTCAGGACAAACATCTTGCATTTCACAGGACTTTTGTTCGGCTTTTCTCCTTTTTGAATATTCTTAAAATTCTTTAATTGAAGTACATGAAGATCTAATCTTTAGCATGGTTTTTCACTCCAGGTTTGCTTGTCTTTCCTCTCACTTGTTAGCTCTCACTCCTCAAATTAATGCTGCTGACGTAAGCAGCACCCAAGACAGTTACAGTAAAATACAAAGGAAAAGGAAGACACTGATTTAGCTCTCTGATAGGGTTAGGTACTAATGCACCTCTTCTTGCTGCACTTTTTTTTCTAAAGGAGAAGCAAAAGATTTATTAAAATTACATTGCCTTGTATAAGTTACAAGTTATAGATACTTTCCAGAGTTACACAAATTAGTTGTAGAACTATTTCCTTTTCTCTTCTGGATGCTTTAAACAGCTTCAAGAACAATTACATTAAAAGAGAAAGTTCCTTTGCTGTCAAAGGGATTCTGTCAGAGACAGTACTAGAACAAACTGGGACTGAGGCAGTTTGGAGGAAATAATACTCCAACTTTGCCCTTCGATTTGTAATTGGTATAAATGTGTCAAAACAAAGGACACATCCAAGAATATTTCTATCCCTTCAAAGAGACAGGCAGAATTACAACCAAATTCTTTCATCGTTTTTGTCTCATATTTGGCCAGTCTTTTGAATTAGGTAATGGAAACTTAATCCTTCCCTGCTGCAAACTGTTTTGCAAGACCAATGACGAAGAAGTCCACCTGATCAAATCTGAAGAACAAAAGGATATTTAACATTTGTTGTTCTTCTAAGAAAATATTCTTCAGTGCTCTGGCTAGGCCCCTTCAAGGCAAAGCTAAACTTCTAGTTCAAGAATGATATTTATCACAACCTATAGTACAGTGTTTTCATCAAGGTAGCAGACTTGGACTGCTTATGTTAGAAGGCTATATAACTCAATCTGACAAGGTTAACACTTCCACTTAGCAAACCACACTTAAATTCCTGTCTTGACCTGACTCTTTAGATGTCTAAAAACACTCAGGTCATATTTGGCTTGTGGTTCCTTACAAACCACAGCTTTTGCGGGAACTGCAGAGGGATCTTTTCACAAACACACATAAGGATTTCATGATGCTGACTTTGCACACAGCCTGCTGAATGGTAATAAATCTTTTCCCACAATCGCTCTGTCAATAACAGAACTGCTTGGAATGAGTTGGTGTGGACTACTGTGTCTATAGCTTGACTGTAATTGTTGCATGTGAATATTGTACTTATATATGATACTGTTCTGAGTACATTCATACAGCACAGATGGTTAGTTTTGTATTCAGTCACCGCTGGGTCAAGAACATCTCCATATTTTTCTGCTCTTTCTTCAGGCCTCTCTCTTATGTCCGCTTACTTAAAGGGACAAATTGCTAGTGACATGGTATATGGTGAACTTGCTTTTCATTGCAGGATGCTCTTCCAGCAGTCCTTCTAACCCGATCTGAGGTAGCCAAGCCTTGGTTTTAGCAAATACTCTCCCCGAAGTTCATACTGAAGAATTATCCTATTAAAAATGTTCAAAGGTGGCCAAGCACCTTTCAGATGCATTATTCCCACCTGGCAAACAAAGAGCAGTAAACAAAAGGAGGCTACTAGAATGTGCTCCTAAAATTGTCTGCTATGGATTTCCATACTGTGGAATATCCTATTCTGGGAATATCTGTTCCTGTCAACAGTGTGTCCCCTCTGGTGCCAGGGCCCTTCAGGAATCCAAGGAGGAGGAAGAATTCTTGAGTGGAAGAGGAAATAAGAGATAGGAAATGCTTGGCTGAACAGAGGGAGGAAGAATCTCCCTGACAGAGTGTGCCGGGATGTGTCCAAAGGAAACGCTGGAATCTCCCTTCTCAAGGGACTGAAAAACTAAGCACTAGAAAATGTACTGCAGGGAACGATACTGCATTGGCAGGAAAATGGGCTGGCTGATCTAATTATTTTCCATCTTTAACTTGTCTAAGTCTATGAATAATCCAGATCTCTGTAGCTGCTTTTTTTCTTACTAATTTCCAAAATACTGTAAGTTGGGAATGATTTATTTTAAAAGAAATAATATTAATAATTATTACTTTTAATCCATCAGTCCCAGGGCTCAACAAATTCTGACCTTTCCTGTAACAATTCTGCTTTCCAGAACTGTGACGTGCTAGGTGTAGAGCTAAGCTCAGGCAAATATGAATAGTTACAGCTGGTTTCTACAGTGTATGTCTGTAGAGTTTTGGGGGCAGTCATACTTAAGTTTCTGGTGGTCTGGTATTAGTAATTCTCTGCAAGTAAACCTGTAAAGTTTGGATAATAATCTTTGAAAAGCCTTGATGTTGTAAATTCCTTCATTCCCTTGCTACCACAGATTTTTCCTGACACAACGACATCAAGTGTCCCAGTATCTCTACGGATGTGAGTTAGTGTGAGCAGAGTTTGTTAAAGGCAAGCATACACCACCTATATGTCTTTAGCACACTTGGTACTATCCATTTGTTTAATAAGGGAAGAGAAACACAGAAGATATTTTTGCTGAACTGTAGATTTTATGGGTTTTGTGTTGTGCCATTCACCTACAAGGTTTAACGTAATTTACTTGCGCGAAGAACCTTCATCTTTCCTATCCCTTATTCCTTTAGCTCAAATACAGCATAGTTTGTTTTTTCTATATGACTTTTGATTTTACTTGAAATGTTTTACTGTGCCTTTCCCCCAAAAGAAACTTTTTCTTTTATATAAGAGCATGTGTACATGCACATGTGTACACTTGTATAAATAAAAGATTCAGTTCAACAAATCAAAGATGAAATATCAGCAGATACTTAATTCTGTCCCCAGCATGAAATGTATTACATAAAAGAGTCACTTTAACTACAGTCACGCCACTGACTGTAGCTGCTTTGAATCAGCATCACAGTACATATAAACAGATCAGGTAACCAATGTGAATGTCTCTTACAGTTAAGTAGCAAGACTGTAAGTTCTTTAAGACAGAATTCATATAGCTCTATGCTTGAGTTCAATAAGTACTGCTAAGCAGTCTTTAGCATGTCATTACTTCATAAGCAGTAATCAGTTTATCATCCTAACTCCTATGTTAAGGGGTGTATCATCAGCATGTTTTCACAAACAGGAATTGAGGCACACAAATTTTGTACTCAGACTTACACAAGCAGTGGGTGGCCTGACTCCTGTTCAGTAGAAGTTACATGCCTGAATAACGTGGGTACAAATGCTGCATCCAAGTCCTGCATTGAAACGTAGACCTTCTTGGCACACATGGTAACTTGACCCCAGAAATGTTTTATTTTATAAATTACTCCGTAAGTAAGATAGCTCAGTCTAAAAGCAAAATACCAGCATTAACTTTCATTTAGAAGAAACAGTATTAAGAAACCACATCCATCTAAGTACCTACCTATAAAGAAGGGTTCTCTTTCAGATCTGAGATACTACAATGACTTGTTTATGATAGACTTTCAAGGCTGCAATTAATGCTGAGAGCCAGTTACTTTTACTAAATTCATAAAATTCCTAATCCCTTTGTGAATCCATTGTGGAGAACTTGAGTTAGTCATCACAATGAGAAATAAACCTTTTGAAATGTCCATGCTAGAATTCATGTTGCTATTAAGTAATTTGAGAAAATAATAATTCAGTTAGCTCCTGCTACAGTGAAACTAGTACGATGCACTCAAAACAAGAGCATTCAGCAATAACATAGTATGTTCTTAATAAAGACAAATTTAATGTGAGTCAGGGGTCAATCAGAAAAAGGAATAGGAAGGTTGCAGCTCTCTTCATGAGCTTGGGTAAACTTGTCCATCAATATCTGTGTTCAGCAGTTACTGTTTTGAAAATATTTTGGATGTTGTATCAACACTTAGATGAAAAATCAGTCAAATTTTAATTTAGCTTGTAAACATCTGTCCCGTATACCATAACTTTTCAATTATTTTGTATATTTTATATCTCTTAAAATAATGTTGTTTTAAATAGATGTAGCTGGGAAAAATATTGTTTCTAGGATAAGGATGGCTAAACTAATGAATAGTTGATAAAAATGTGAAATAAGAGCTAATTCATCTTTTAGACTCAGTATTAATAAAGTCACAACTGAAAGAGCTGAATAGAGGAAATAAAATTGCTGAGTCGGTTTCAGCTCGGTTTAACATTTGTCTAAATCACTGAACTTTTTCTAAGAAACCTGTCTCTCTTTTATGCTTGGATATTTGAATAGTTCTTTGGGTTGGGGAGGATCCTTCTTCTGAATTGGAAATATTTTCAGTCTTTTTAACATTCCTACTACTTTTGTGCAGCAGAAGTTTAACTATCCTGAAGCACTTCAATATGAAAAATACACCTCCGTTTGGTCTCTTCTTATACAAATATTAAAATCTATGCCTAGCCACCATGAAAATAAAATTTTATTGGATGAGGTTTGTTTTTTTTTTTTTAAGGGATTATTATTTTGAATAACACATCTCTAAATTTGAGCATCTTGATGGAGGGAGTGTTTGGGTGGTTTTTTTCAAATTAAAAAATTATCTTTGAGGCTAGTCTCACTCTACAAAGTGGAAGTCTTCAGACTGTTTCAAGCTATGTGCTTCAATCTCCAAGCATTTTCAGTCTTATGTATTTTCTCCCTGCCCATGCAAAACCACAAATATCCTATTGAGGATATGCTTTCAAGTTCACTGAGCTGTGAGACTTTATTTTGAATATAGATTCAAACCCTTTAAAAACATATTTAGAACCTTCCTTAAAATGTGCCTGTGATTACTGAAACAAGGGGTTTGTTATGGATGCATATGAAATATTTAACAGAAATGAACTATTTCTCCAGCTCTGAAAAAAGACTGCACAGAGAAACTTTGCCAGATGACACCAGGTCGTTAAGTGCTTTGTGAGAAATGTCTTGGCCCATTCTAGTTACTGATGAAACTTGCTTTCCACTTCAGTGAGGCCAAAATTTCACAGTTGGATGATGCCCTAGAGATTATCAAGAACACTATGAAAAATTTCCCATCACCTCTGATTAATTACCCAGAGTAACAAGTGTTCCCCTGGGCAACTTTGCGTCTCAGTTATAGATAAGCACTGCTATGTGAAGTTTAATGAAGTGCAAACTCTCCAGCCAGCAGGGTAAATTCACCATTGCAACCATCTCGCTTTATAGTCACCACTATACAATAAAGCAGTTTAACAAAATCAGTTGAGACTCCAATTCACAATGAAGTTAACGCAGTGTTATCCAAAAAGTTAGTGCTGGTTTGGGTTGTGCTCAGTAAACACACAACTTAATGTTCACTAGTGGATTTGAGACAAGTAGTCCAATTGTAGAATCACAGGCAAAGGACAGGCATTAAAGCTGATCTCTTTCCATTATGGAAGTGCATGTATATGTGTTAGTATATCCAAACCTATATAGTGTGGTCACAGCCTAGGTTCTCCCAGGTGCTAATATCCAGTCCATGCCTACAGTGATCCCATAAGCTCAGGAAAAATTGAACATGTTTTTCCACAGTCTATGTGAAAAGAATTCTCAGAGAATGTTAGTTCACTACATTGTAAAGAACTCAAACTTCTAGCATCATGTGTTCCTGTTGGCAGCTTGGTAACATAAAGCTAGAAAATAAGTCATTGCTCTCTAATATAGTAATGCTAAGACCTTTAAGGTTACTGATTCAAATGTATTTTTGGGTGGGGAGGATAAAAGGAGGGAAGAAACACCCTAAATGGGCTTTAGTAGAAATTAATTTCATGTATCAGAGTTCATTTGTAGAGGAACTCAGGGAACTATATTGACAAGAGTGTGGAATGTATTCATAAAAAAATCTCCAATCCTTTCTATAGTACAATACTGATTTTTCTTTTTTTTTTTTTTTTAACATTCCTATTTACATCTTCCTACCAGTTAATGCATTTAAGTATTTACTACTGTCAGGGAGGGTATGTAGCCAATTATCCAAAACAGAGGCGTTTTTTTAATTAAAAAAAAAAAAGTACTCCTTTGTTATAATCATTATGTTATGACAAGTAATTAACTCATGAATAACATGATCACATCAGGTTAGTACATTGGAAATGATTCATAGAAGTTAGATCTATTGGTAGATTTGGGATACAAGTCCTTCTTCGCTTTGTTAAACAAAACCATTGCCTTTCCCTCACTTATATTCTCACAACAGAAGAAAAAAATAAGAATGGTATTTGTTTAACTATGCAAATGAAAACTCATTTGGGACACATTTTTGCTTTGCTGATTCATGTTTTTCAGTGTCTTCCTCTCTCCTTTTCAGTCCTAAGCCAAAGAACTGCTTTGCTTAAAATGGATGTGGAGGCTGTATATGTTTTGAACCTTTTCTTTTCCTTTGTGTTATTTGTACAGAATGCGAGTTTGAGAGAGCTGGAATAATGGATACATACGTGTCTCTTAAAAATCTCCATAATTTTAAAATTTTGTGTGTGGACTTGTGTGTAATCCTCCAAGAAGTCCTCTGTGAGTAGGGAAACATAATTTGTCTCATTTTATAGACAGGTAAACATAGAAGTGGAAAAGCTACATAACTGTAAAAACAGACAGATGGTCCCTAATCTTTGACATGAAAAAGGAGAAAGGGGGTGGTGGTGCTGGAATTTAAAAAAGAAAAAAAAAATTTGCCAGAAAACCTACCAGGATTACTACTGAGTTTATCCAGGGAAAAGTTTTGATGATTCACAAGTGGCTTTTGAGCTGCCAGTCTTTTCACTTTGCTTGCTGTGCACGTAGTGCTGTCCATCACCTGTTGTTAATTATAACATCCTATAAATCTAATGTTAGAAGACCAGCAGTGAGACACGGTGCCTGCACTGGCTTAATGGACACTCTAGGAAAAAAATAATTTTTCAAGAGTTTATTCCTGGATGAGCTTCTATGAACCTGGCATTGTCATGAACTGATATTTCTATTAAGAAAAACACTAGTGGATGCTTTGATACAAATAAGGTCCTGGGTTTATACAACCATTGTGGTTTCAAGCACCATATCAAAAAACACTATGATGGGAAGCTATCATTTAATAAATCAAAATAGCTTGCTTGGTCATAAATATTTTTCTTAGAAACCACAATATTCTCTTTTCTAGAGATCATATGACTTCCCAGTTCCTGCATTTTTTGACATTACTGGAGTAACAAAGGAACATGGGAAATAACTCAGCATGGTGAAATAATTCAGTTTAGCTGTGCCTAGCTGTGGTTAGAACAAATTAAAAATGTGTGATTTCAGGCATAGGTGGTCAAATTCTTCCCTTTTTCAGGTAGCCACAATTTGGCTGAACTGTGCAGTGCCACCTTTGTGAGATGAGCAAAGCATTTAGTTCTGACTAAATCGTTTCAATTTCATTTCTCAGCTTTATATTCTACAAAGGGGTGAGCAATATTTCCATCTCACAGTATGGGAAATAGTTTCTTGCCTATATGGGCTCTGAGCATTAAAAAAACCCCAACAAACTGTAAAAAATGCCATAAATCATTGCTATTGACTCTGTGTTCTATGTTGGCTGCTGTTCAGATAACTTCCACTTATATTGATAAATCGGCCTTTGTAGTTTGCAGTGAAAAGAAAGCCAATATTTAAAAAAAAAAAAGGGAAAAAATAGTTCGAAGAGAGGAAACATACAAAGATCTGTATTCTGCTGTCAGTGACAGCAGTCTAAATCCAGATTGGGTCTAGACACAAGTCCTGTAAAGACACATGCACATAAATAACATGTACAAGAAATATACTGTAGCATTTACACAGAGGTATTATCACATGTAGAATAACTTGCTGACATAAAATATCAAATTGACTGGGACCTATTGGCATTACTGAAGGCTGTAAGTTGGTCCAAAATATTTAGCGACAGACTTTGCTAAAACCATATATGCACTTGCATGCTTGCATGTATTTGTATATGAAATCATACATAAGTTTCACTTAAAGAATATAAGCAATAAATACTTCTCCTGTAAATAATACTGCTCTGTCCAAAGTCCTTCAAGTTTTCTAATGTCTGCTAAGAAAGTCATAAAAAGTTTACAAAAGTCTGAAGATTCAGCTTGTTTTACTGAGATCCCTTTTACGATGCACTTCTCATGCAAAGTTCAGTGTATTCTTCCTTTCATTTGTTCCACAATTATTCAGTATTCCACAGCAAGAATTTTTGTGTTCCTGGGTGCGAGATTCTTTTTATAATGAAGTGCAATGTGGGTATGAATATATTTATATAACTTCAATGACTTATTGGCTCTGCTTGCTAGTAAAAATATGGTTTTGATTATCCTTAAAACTCCTGATTCAACCTACTTCGGGAAAGTTGAGCTATATTGTTTTTTACTGTTCACATGACAAACTGTGCATTCTAGCTGAGATCCAAGGTACAGTACAGTGGACTTGCATCAAAAGAGAAACTGTTGCAGCAGACCTTGATTGGAAGCTGAAATGTAACTTAAGGAATATTAATAACAAAGGTATTGAAAACAGAGTTCTGGTTTTAGGCAAACAATTTCTCAGTGGTTCAAAATGGTAGTTTAGGAGACAGATAGGACAAAAATTGCTGAAAGTATACAGGAAATATTATGAATCCTTGGAAAAAAAAATTAGAGTAATGTTTGTTTAACAGGCAGGCTTTAAATGACCTCAAAGAATTATGTGCCACGTTGGTTACTGTCTTGTAACAGAATTCTATTACTTTGAAAGCAAATGTGGAGCCTGAGGCAGCTTTGTTAGATATACTAATAAGAAAATATCTATCCTCAAGCTGATCTTCATGTGCACCTACCCCTGTATTTTTTTCTTTTCCTCTTGTCTGCAATGGTGATTATATGATAACCCACTTATAAATCTTATCTAAAGCAATTAATTCTTTACACTAACTGCGCTTTTCTGATTCAGCTGTATTGGTGTGTATTTCTAGAAGCTTTTTTTTTTTTTTTTAATTTGGGAGAAAAAGAAGCTACAAAATAAAATTGCAGCTTCTTTAAGATTCATGTTAATATACTGTGAGAAGTGTGCAATTCTATTAGGGCAATGGACAGAAAACTGACCGTATCTTGATTACTGATATACCAGGAAAGGTGGGGACATATTAAAGCTGTGTGAGGGTAGAAAACTTTCTGAAAATGTTTTCTATGTACCCTAGTTCTGAAGTTAATTTCATCTCTGCATCCTTATGGGACAGTAGCCAGCCTCACAGCCACTTACTTTTTTCTAGAATACAATTCTGCAACTACCTTCCAGTCTGCATCCTAAGTTGCACGTTCCTATAATGTACTGTGACTACATCAGGCCTGCACTGTGTGCAGTTCTGTTCTTGAGGGAAAATGTGACACTATTAACCAGTGACTGGCAGGCTTTCATAAATTCACTTTTTTCATGCTGAGTGAATAATATTTATGAAATAACCTACTCTATGGATGCCCATCCCACTAAGTAGAAACTTATCTCAATGTGTGTCTGAAAAGCAGTTAATGTCCTTGGCAAAGCCTGCCTGTCTCAGAATAATACCCCGACATCTTCTGGCTTTGTGAATGGAGAAGTTCTCTCCTCATGTCTGGCTTGGGGCTGGTACTTTCATGTAGTTTCTAGCCTTTGTCTGTTAAGATTTTTGACAAGATAGATCCTTTTCAATGGCAATAATTTTCCCCAGGAAATGAAACTTTGAAAGACTTGTTAATTGCATTGTTTCAGCATTAGACTTTTTCATTAATTATGCTCTTTGTCCTCAAGACTTTAGCTCTTAATGCCAATGCAGCAAAGAATGCAGTCTCTGACATATCCATAACGGTTGTGCAGTAGTCTTTTAACAGGCCATGAATCCAGGATGTTGCATCTATCATGTCACTAGTCCCTCTATGAAGGGAAAGGAGCTGACACTTGCAATTGCTTTCCAAACCCAGTTCAGTGTGGTCATCTTAAATAATGCATTCTTGCTAAATTTATATTAATAAATGGGGCCTGAACTCCCTGCCTGTTAGCAAAAGCATCAGTTCTCATGTCTTTCACATCAGCTGATGCTATATTGCACAGTATTAAGTTCTGCCCAGAAGTGCTTTTATTGGCAGGGAATAGGGGGGTGGGAGGGCATCTTTTGTAATGCTTTAAACAATTAAATTGTTAGGAAGAAAATTACCTCAGCTTAGTAGGAGAGTACTTCACTGTACCGGTTCTGACATCCAGACTCAACATCCAGTAATGAAGAGATCATAACAGTGTTGAGTATCAAATTTGAAGGATTCTGACAATCTGTGTTTTCTTCTCTTTCTAGAAAGAGAAGGGAAGAAAGCATGTATGTTAATACTCTTCAAAATACGTAGGACAGCAGAGAAATATTTTTTACTTTCCTTGAATAAATAAGGCACATAAAGTTTATTTTATTTTCCTGTTTTAATATTTTTTTTACGTAATCAAATATTAATATGTTAAACCTGAAACAGCACAGGAAAATTGTGTTTAAAACTGTTGCTCAGGTTACAAAGACACCATGAAGGGCTCACATTTTGTTCTGTTTTATTTTTATGAGTAATATTGTCTGCATTCCTGCATTATGCTTGTGTGTAGCTCTATAATTCACAGTAAACTGTGAGTTATTTTCTCTTTGGACTACTTTATATATTACAAAGGATCACTGTTTCTATTCGTACAAAGCTAATTTTTCTCTCCCAAACGGCAGTCAGTTTCAAGCTTGTTCTGAGTTTTGAACAAGCAAAAGCTGGAAAATGAGAGAGAAAATTGAAATATTTCACTGTACAGAGTAAACTCTTTGGTTTATCACAAAATACCAGACAACAACAAATTGCATCAACCAAAGCCTAAAAACCTAAGTAGCTCCCCCCTCGCGCCCCCCCCCCCCATAAACGAGTAACAGTTGACAGCTCTGGAATGTGCACTCCTCTCCCATGAAAACATTTTTCCGCTCTGCCTTTTCCAAAAATCAAAAGTTCAAAGCTGAACTACTACACGTTATAAAAGAACAAATTTACCATGACACTTAAACAAAGACATGAGTCAGTGTATTCAGCTTTCTTGAGGGAGGAAGGAGTTATGTTTCTTGTTAAGGCAAGGTTTGCAGTAACGAAATTATTTTTATAGTTTTATATATCCTCTTGTAATTATTTATCCACGTAGATGTTCTATTTTACTGTACAGTTAAAGTTGTAACTCGTGCCTTTTTTGTCACTGATATATTAATTAAGGTTTACAACATTCCTCCTCAGAAAGCAAAATTTTAACATACTTGTTATACAAATGGGCAAATGCAATCATGGACATTAAGACACTTAGTTCATTATTACTTAGGATACCCGTGGCAGTCTGGGAACCTCAGCTGCTGCTCTTTACTCTGAAGAGTGCTACTTTTTGTTCTGGGGAATGGCACAAGCAAGATGAGTAGCATGTATGTCGAGGACAGAGACAAAATGAGATGGCTTTGGAGTGCTGTGGGTAAAACAACTTACATCTGGAATAAAAAGCATGTGATTTTGTGTCCTTAAATGTGAGGTGTAGAACACTATCTTAAGCAGCTGAGTTGCTCTATGTAGTTTTTAAAGCTGTCTAGGAAACTTGGAACACCATTTCCATTTATTTGGAACAAGTGGCCGACTCATTTGTCTGCCTTGGAAAACCTCTACTTCTGTTCCTGACTGAAATAAGATGGATATTCTGAAAGTCATTCCTCTTGTACAACAGGAGAGAAGTGCAGAAAGTTGCAGAGCTCCTGCTAATTTTGAGCCTGGCCATCCCTGAATGTATGGTTGATTTGGAATATGTTAAAGGATGCAAAGTTCTGCTAGGTACTGCAGTAGCTTTAATGTGTCCATTCTTTCAAGCAGATTGATACTGCAAAATCTTGTTCTTTGTGGACACAAATTTGGGGTAGCTAGATCAAAGGTCCACTCTAGATTCGGACCTTTGACACTGAACGTTATATTCAGTAGGATGGAACCAAAATCAGAAAATCCTTGAGCATGGAGAAAGCTGACATCTGAAACTATATCCAACAGCCCAGGCACACCATCAGGACTCAGTTTTCCCTTATTAATAGGCAAAGATTTATCAGGTTATTCCTTAAGAGCAGTGTTCAGCAACTGTAGAGATAATATGCTCAAACTGAACAACACTTAATTTTTTTTCCTGCAAATTAATTTTTTTAACAATATAGCTTAGACATGAAGTGTCATAATTTCTATAGCTGCCCCTCTCTTTCTGTTGTTTCTGTAAGATGACATACGAAAGGACCTTACGTGGTAGTTACCTATAGCCATAAGTTCTCTTTAGCCTTTTTAAAATCCTGTTCTGTTTCACAGAGGAACACAAAGAGGGTGTAATGTAATTAATATAAAGGGTTTTTTAAACTTTAACTTTTCAAAGGGAAAGGTTTGGATTTTTCATTTGTCTGTTTTAGAGGCCCTTAACTGACTGTGCCATTGAATTTAATGTTGGTTACGAATGAGATTGTAGACATGTTCTGTGGGAAGTACATTTCTAGTAAGGGAGAGCGCCACAGTCAGTTTTGTCGGGTGCAGGCATATCACACTAGTGACAACAGCTAGAAGCGCCAGGTGACTAAAGAGGGGAACCTGCATTACATGACCTGCTGGGTAGATGAACCATGTTTTGATGACCTCTGGAATAAGGACAAAAGTGAATTCTGCTTGATAGAGAATAAACTCATTTAATTTTCAGTCATCATGCATTAAACTATAAAAGTTAGTAAGAAAGTCACACCAGGGTATATACATTGTTGAGCAGTAGGGAGTGATTAGGTGGCAGTGCCTTGATAGAAAGATGGCAGCTGATTAATAATAGGCTAGTGGTTGGTACGCTTGCTGGCTATGTGTAAATGAGGGTGAGAAGGGGTTTGTTTCCCCCTTTCTCTGGAGCCAAGCATAGTCCTCACCTATGTGCTGCTTTGTTTGGCTACGTAGGCAATACAGGCAGTAATACCATATATGTTCTGAAACAGTCAGAACCCCAGTTCAGCCAAATTCGGTACCAGCCACTGTAATAAGTATCACACAGGGCAAATATGTATTCCCTTGGCCTGTGCTTCCACCTCCCACGTTATACAAGCGAGCAGGAAAGAGACTCTTCACCAGAGGTTAGGAAAACTCTGTGATTTATAACATTGGTGGTAGGTGGAACAGGGGAGACTGTGGGACCAAGAGAGCCAAGTATTTTAAGCATCTGCTATAGGCCTGTGCCAGATGCAGGATACCAGACAAGATGTGCCATTTGTCTGTTCTTGAATGGAATTTCCTATGTCCCTAATACTAAGCAAACTCTGTTTATTTATAATATAACTACCTCTGGTTTTGTAGAGATGATACACAGCACATTTAATCTTTTTACTTTTACAATGACATTTAAACACTTAAAAAGTGATTTATTTAGCTGTGTAAATTCAGTCAGGCTTGGCGGGTGTTTTGCTTTGTCATGGGTGACTCTGTAAAGGCTGGAAAACTTCTCTGTTTTGGGACACTGAACTGTGTAGTTTCCAGAAGTAGAGTTTTCTCTAATGCTTCTCTGGGTTAAGAATAAGACCCAAGTTCTTATAAGATGGTAGGCAGTGATTTCAAGTGACCATTTTCATGGGCACAAAGAGAAGAATGATTTGGGAAATGCTGACTGTCCCCTCCTGAAAGTATAATTTTTTTCTGCTTTTAAGTGATTATATTTAGTAAGTGATTCCAATTATTTCCCAAAGAAATAAGCAAGAATTTCTGATCAAAACTTTTTTCAGAATATGTCAATTCAAAACTACAGCTCTTTGGTGGAAACACATGCATTAGTTGTTCCTGGAGTGCATTTCTGGATAAAACTGAAGAGAAACATAACCTTCCCAGAGTAACGGTATCTCATAATGAGATTGATTAGCTGGGAGGTGAGTATTCCACCTTTAAGTCTGTGTGCTACCTTGTTAATACCAAAGACACAAGCCCCCAACCACTCTTAAGACCAGGTGGGAAAGTTAGTTCCAGGGTGTCTAGGCCTAGAAGGAAAATGCAACAGCCCCACAGTAGAAGACCTTGGCTCCGGAGTAAGCCAATTGTGCAGAAGGGTCGATTATCTGCACATCAACATTTATTAATGTCAGCACCCTTTCCTGCCAGCGCTGGAACGCCTGTTTGCTCTGTTTCAAAGTCACATCAGGGTGGACTGTCGAGCCTGCCAGCCTTTTCCATGGGCCCTTTCTGATACCTCTGCTGCAGCATCACATCTTCCAGTCCTTTACCAGCAGGCTCTGTCCTGATCACCTTGCTACTCTCCAAACTATAACTTTTTTTGAAATGTTGCTAGTTTTTGGGTTTAGAGGAGATGACACCTAAGACAGACTTCTTGAACCGGGCCCTCAATAGACCCCAGCTTTTCCACAGAAATGCCTTGGCTTCTTCCAAGGACAGAACAAGAGAATTAAAAGTAAATAAATAAAAATCTGCAAGATGGAAAAAGTGAAAAGTTGTAGTTACAAATTTGCCCACAAAAACATGAAGGCCCACAAAATTACTAATCATAATCCAAGTTTCTCCAGTGATATTCCCTATAACCTTTTAGGTGACAAGGTACCTTAAAACATGTGCAAATAACCGTCTGCATAAACAAGCTGCATGAGCTCATCCCTTTCTGCCTCAGTTTTTCTCTTTGTAAAGCTGAGGCTGTAATATTTGACTGGGGTATTGCTCTGAAGTCCAGCTTCTGACTGGAGTTGTTGTTACAGACGTCCAAATCGAGTGAAAGCACTGCCATTCGACAATTAAAGAACAAAGTACGGCCATCACTTTCCTTGTGTTATTACAGGTATAGACCCAACAGAGCAGAAAACAAATGTTCACACTAGCTTCTAGGTGTAATCCTCTGTTAGGTATCTGCCACCGCCACCCCCCCAGGCAAAGGTTTTTCCAGTACACTTAGCTGTTTCTAGCTGTAGCTAGAAAAGATACAGCTGCATTTTTTGGCTTATATAGCTTGAGCTCAGCCCTCAGCAACAGCTTAGTCTGAGCTGTTTTACAAAACTATTTTTCTGTAAACATTTTCATTCAATAGTTATGCGACAGCTATGCTCCCTTAAAACACACTACTGACTGGGTGCCTTATCTTCCTATTACCAGACTGGTCAGATACTGACTTGGGAGGTGGTCTGAAAGCTGGGGACAGAGGTGAGACAGAGAGCACTTAATGAAAGCTGGACTCCGAGATGGAGTCCTGTGATAGACAGTCCAACAAGCTGATGCTGAGTGACACAGAGAGCAGCATCTTGAGCGGCAGTTGAATAGATATGGTGAGCTTGGAGAAGAATTTCGAGCCTAGCCTTGAGCTCGTGGCTTTGGAAACTGTCATTTGCAAATGGATCTCACACAAACAGAGCATAAAAACAGGATCCAGGCTGGGTTTTGGGGGTTTTGCACACATTCACACTTTGGGGTACTCAGAATCTGGAGGCAGGTCCTTGCTTGATGTTCAGGACAACCTCTAATGTAGCTAAATCATGCAGCCTACAGAGGCTGCTGTAAGGAGGCTGCTGCTTCCCACAGAGGTAAAGTCCAGCCAAGAATAGCATGTGTTTCCTCCTCTGCATCTAGCACAACTGCAGCTAAGTGGTTGCTTATGTTCAGAAATGAATGAAATATTCAATGAAAACAAGAATCTTCACTGACGTGACCACTGCTTCTTAATCATTACACAAAATAGCGTTGTCTTGCCCAAGCATGCTTGGCACTCTAAGGATAATGGAGACAGTGCAATGTTTGGATAGCTGCTGGGGTTTTTTTCTGAAAAGTCGGGAGGGTGTGCCTGTGTGAGGGCATGTTCACAAGAGTTTTAGCCCAGAAAGAAATAGGTACATCTGGAAAGAGCATAATCCAGGTTGCCAGACTCTGGCACGGCTACTAGAAATAATCCTTTCTCAGGAAAGTACCACAATGTGGCTGTCTGGTTTGCCCACAAGTATCCGGGCATTTTTCTTGGCAGGCATGGGTACTGGCAGTTATTTGGCATTCTGATTCCTGCCCCAACTAGTGTCTATTCTTTCTTTGCCCAAGATGGAAGGATACGCCTGTGGTTAAATCACTGGCGTAGGGATTAGGCAAAGTGGGTTCTGCTCAGATTTTAGTCTGCATCCTTGGCCAGGTCGCTTAAGCAAGAATTTTGTAAAGTGCTCAGCACCCACAAACAGGATCAGATTTTTCAAAAGCTCTCCGCTTCCACTGAGGCAGCGGCCAGATGATCAAAGGAACTTTTCAGAAAATTTGGCTGCAAGTGTCATTGTGAGAGCTACTGGGTGCTGAGCACTCATGAAAATCTGGTTCTCATTGAGGTGCCCGGATGGGAACCAAGCTCTCCAGCTTGCCTCCATCGTGATGGGAAGACACTTGAGAATCTGGCCAGGAGCAACCTCTTGAAATGCTACACCAGCAACTTTCTCTGTGCCTCAATTTCCTCTAAAATGAGAGCGATGTTGCCAGGGTGCTTGTAAGGATAAATTCATTAATCTACTGTATGTGATGTTCTTGGATGCTTCTGCAGCCAGGAGAGGGAGGTGAAACATTTGTAGTATAGTATCTTCCCAGACATACCAATGATCTGTGTAAACAAGAGTTAATTAAAGGAACTGGAGCAGGAGTCCAGGAGTCAGCTTTGCTGTATGTACAATTTACAAGCCTTCAGGTTCAGGAGCTGCTGCTCTTTGTCTTAAGTCCTTGATCATGAGTCAGGGCTCCACCATGCTAGGGGATGTAACAAATAGATCAAAAAGACTCACCCTGAAAAACCTTTGCGCTAAACAAAGCGGGGCGGGAAGAATACATTGGAAAGAAATGATAAAGCTGTTCTGTTCAGCTGTTTGCCTTCTGAACTCCCTGCCTGTTGAGTACAGTAGTTTTATCATTTTCTTTCCTCACATCCCACCAAAGCATTTGTTATTTTTTTGGGAGTTTTGGGGTTTTAGATTTTCAACTTTATAAGACTGGTTACTCTCCTTATACTAGATGCCCATATACAATAGTATTTTTTTGCAGGTGGGGTTTTTTTGGTTTTAAGACCAAAGAACCTTAACTTCAAAATGGACTTTTTTTTTTTTTTAAACTTACAGTGGCCTCAATTTTACCTCCAGATGGGGAAATCTGAAAGGTCCTGAGCCTCCTGTGGTGCGTGCTGGAGCAGCCTTCCTTCTCTTTCCGAGCAGCCTCCCCTCACAGGATGCGACATTTTCTTTCCAGCTGAGAGTGGAGCCCCCCCCCTCTGCCCCCCTCATTTTTGGCCTTCCAGCACTGTCCGCATCTGTGCGAGCTAATGCTACCCAGATCCTTCTCAAAGGGGCACCGAGGGCTGGCACGCAGAAGTGAAGGCCCCAGGCTGTATCTCCGAAACCCAAGAAACCTCAAACGCATTGTGTTTCCATAAATGCTCCTCAGCTGACTGGGCTGCGGGGAGTTTCTGCTCTCCTCAGCCCTCGCCTCTCCTTTGGGAATGGGAGGCACAGGCTTTAAATCAGTTTTCTGACTGCCTATATGCAGAAATGGTGTTAACATTAGAGCAGAGAACCAGAGAGCCACAACACGAGGTGGGAGGCGGCAAACCAACGTGAGGGCCCCGGCCTGACTGACAAGAGCCCCTGACGGCGGCTGCCCTGTGGCCCGGGCTGGCCGCGGCCCTGCCCGCAGCCCGGCGAGGTCTGTCACCGCCCCGCCGGGAAATGGCGCCTTCCTTCAGGGCTGCGGTGGCGGCGGCAGCGCGGGCTCGCGCCCCGACCGTTACTGGCGGCTAACGGCCGCCGAGCGGGGCGGAGCCCTGAGGGCGCCCCGCCGCTGAGGGGGCGCGGTGCGGCCTCTTCAGCGGCTGAACTCGGTGCGGGCTTTGTTGGACGCAGGTGCTTAACGGCCGCTTCTGCTACCGGTGTTTTAAACACAAGTGAGGGTTTTGTTGTTTTGGGTTTTGTTTTGGTTTTGTTTGTTTGTTTGTTTTTAAAAAGTGGAATACAACATCATTATAACTCAGTGACACTAAACTGAATCTGCTGACACAAACCCCTGCTGTCTTGACAGCTTTCGGGTGTCAGGTATGTTTCATGTTTTCCTGAAGTTTCAAAGACGTATAAATAGTTGAGCAAGCCAAAATATTTTTCCTCATCATCTTCGGTGGCAGAGGGGGAGAAGCCAGGAAGGAAGGGTTGCTGCGCCCTGAGCTGAGGTCTGTGGAGCTGAGTGCCCTCGGCGAGTGCCAAGTGACTTCTTCAGTGACATGTTGCATCCAAATTTTTCCATCAATGACATTTAATTACCAGCCATTGCCTAAGTGGATGGGCCACCTTTACTTAACCTGGAAAAGGGACATGTATAATTTTATATATGTTCAATAAATAGCTTCAGCTTTGGTGGGAGGTGAGGGAGCAGATCTCAGTCTCATGGATGCAGTCATTATTTTGAAGGATAAGGCTGTATGTTGTGAGTGTCCATCAAGCTAAAATTCCAGCTCTCAAAAGAGCTTGATGAATGGAGTGTTGAAAATATAATAGTTTTCTGTTCTCTTATTTTTGAAATACTTGTTTTCATGAGATGAATAGTTAGTAGAAAGTTGAAAGCATGTGTAGGATAGAAAACGTCTCTGAGCAGTCACAAATTGAATTTGTTTTGCTTGTGTTTCATGGACCTTTTGTATTGAGTTCTTGAGAGCATTCAGCATACAATTGACAGATGTGATGTTGAAAATAGGGTGTTTCAAAAGAATAATATAAAATACTCATTGCAAGTGAATGCTGAATTCAGTGAAAGGCAATTTTTGTGCTTGAAATTTGAATCTATGAGCTCTCTTGCCCTGACTGTGGAACAGAGATACAGCATAAGAATCACATGCCAAAACTAATTGGTAGCTTGGATTTTACATACTGAGTATTTGTAACTAGTTGCTTAAGAGCAATCTAAAATTGAAATGCAATGAAGGTGACATTAGAAAAGACAGCTGAGATGAGCAGATTTCCTTTAAACTACAACTTAAAAGCCATTTGATAATTTTATAGCAGTACAAAAATAAAAAATTTACTGTTGCAAATGAATCTTTAATCAAGTATCAGCTTAGATGTTAAACATACAGTTTTGTTTACTTCCAGGATAGCATGAACAATGTTTTTAACTGAGGCTAGTAATGCCAGCTTAGGGAATAATCCTAAAATGTTTTACATGTTTCCTGATGTAATAAGTTATGCCCAGATCTCCAAAAGGTAATAATAGTCTGTAAGAGTTCCTGAGCATAAGAACTAAGAAACACCCTTGCAATGGCAGCTTGGACTGCGCTGCATAGACCTCCTAAACTGAGCTTTGCTGATTGGAACTGGAGGAGAGTGGGAATTCCTGTAACAGGCCCAGAACATCTAACTACTGCACCACTTTCTTCTGTGGAAGACAGAAACTGCTGCTGTGTCTGCACCTGTATGCACATACAGCAAAACTACTGGGAGGTCTCACTGCCGAGACTTGCATGCGACTTGTGTGCGCAGTAGGAACTCAGTTCATCATGAACACCTTCATCCTTCTCTGGAGCATAGTTTTGGAGCTATTCATTCGGAAGGCTGGGATAGGATGGGACAGAATCCTTCTAGTTGGTGTCTTGTTAATTCATGTAGGGAATTAAAATAGGCAGGGTAGCTCTTGTGAACTGACATTTAGCCTGTGAATTCTGCACTACACAAGTACTGAGTCTTGTCCAGTAATCTACAGCAGTACATCACAAATTGTACCCACAGTAAGTATTCCAGTCTCGGAATACATTCAAGTGGAGCCTAATAATGATTACAGCCGTTTTTGAAAGCACAGCTGGATTTTGCTAAGCTCTGCCCACTCTCAGCAAAAATCTTTCCATTCATTGGAGGAGATCTTTTTTGAGATCTTTTTTTACCCTCTTTGAGTTAACCGGAACTTGGCTTTGGACCTTTAAATCCTCCTCCCTATCAGCTCAGCAACCACAGAGGCAGTTTATTACTGAAAAGAAATCTAAGAATCAGTTTTGGCCAGCATTGTCTTGGAAAGTTCATTTTATTAACATGGTTTTGGTTTTATTTCAAAAACACTTTGACAAGCACTGACATTTTTGGAACCAGTAAAGCACAAGAGACTTACTCCTAAAGGCCTAAGCTTTGCATTTTTCTGCAGCGAACAATGTGATGTGCTACTATGGTAAAATCAATTCAAGCCACTGACTGAAAGGAAATAAGTACTGAGTGTTGTCTTTTTTCCTTCACTTTCTAAAATATGTTTTGTGTGAATGCTAGTGCCTGTGGAATGTACTTGCTTAACTCCTCTTCGCTTATCTGCTTTTTATCTATAGTGCAGGTGACAGATATATCAATGCTGGCAACACAACCTTTCCTCACAAGCCTGCTTTTATTGCTCAACTTTGACCTAAAGTAACTACCTCTTGACTTTTTCCTGAGATTTGCCAACAAGGGTCCCAGTTGTGTGTTTTATGTTAATGTCCATCAGCTGAGAGTTGGACTAAGATCACCTAATTCATTTACAAAAAAATACTGGGAACTATCTGAACACTTTCTTTTCTTTTTTCTTTTTTGAAGGCAAGCTGAAAGAGAAATTCTGGTCTCTCAGCCACATAAAAGACCCTTGTTCTGATACTCTGCATTCACTGGAGCTCCACACATGGTGGGAAGAATGGAAGGGCAGAACAGAGGTAAGTTGTGTGCTGGCATGAGCAGACTTCACTGCTAGATTTCTTCAGTGGTAAGTCGATTGTGTTTGGTTTGAGTGTCCCTGGGGCTGTGCCATCTTCCATTCTGTCCCTTTGAAAATTATGTTGAGTAAATGAGAGGTAATGTAAGCATCTCTATTTCAGGGACTGTAGTGTATTATATATATGTATTGTTGCTTCACCTCATAATGCTGTTTTTTGTTAGAAACTTGTTTTCCTTTCTGGAATTTTCAGTTGCAAAAAGGGTCAAATGCTTTGCTTGAAGTTCCCTATGCAAGTCTACAGTGTGCTACTGTCCACTTCTTACTTTCCTTTCAGAGAGAAGAATGCAGCAGTGTGTTGGTCTGGAAAGAGTGGTTGCTTTTTTAGTTAGCAGGAAACATATGCTGCAGATGTTTCAAAAATCTGGCTTTTAATATACCTTTGATATTTAGTATGTCAAGCTGTTAGTTTTGACTCATTCTCCCTTTAATAGGATAGGTTATGCATATCCTATATGCTGCTAGCCTATATATCCTAGGAGCTGAAGTGAACTGGCATACCTGACCCAGGAGTTCGTGATTTTTAGTGCTATGGATATTTATTTGAAACAGAAACTCTTTCTTAAGTATCAGTATTTTTTTTCATCTCAACTTTATTTCAGAGTGACTGCATAAATTGTATGACCTGTTTCTCCAGTTGCATAACCAGATTATATAGGCCTTTCCCTACAAGAATGGAAAAGAACTAGTTAGGTTCTTTTTCTGTTTTGTTTTGGTTTGTGGCTTTTTTTTTAGGTTGGAATGTTCTTGTTGGTACCATTTATTTCTTTTTTGCAAATGTGTAGTTCTCAGAAGCTGACATTCTGAAGTGTTACAATTTGGGATTGCCAAGAATATTTGTGATAACTGGCCAGATGTCTCTAAACTGAGTGTAACGAACACACACACACACCTTTCTTGAAAAGGTGGAAAATGCAAGGTGTGCATATGATGCGCAACAGAAGGATGCTCTAGCTGCAGAGTATTATGAATGGCATAGCTGCTAGCATGCTTCCCAAATCCTAAGTGGAAAGTATCTTACCTCCCAGGAACTCCATATTATTTTTGAGTGCCCTCATGTTGAACTCAGTGTAGTTGTTGATGAGACCCTATAAAAGAATGATGTCCACATACGTGCACAGACACCACAGTCATCAGTTTTACCGCATGCACACAGCACTGGGAATAGAACTTAAGACCTTCGCCTCCGCAAACACAGCTGCTCATCTGGCTGTGGGCTTTGTAGCCAGCAGAGGGAACTGATAAACACTCTCATAGGGCTGCTTTATATATTTTTTTTCTAACCAAGAGAGGGCACCGATTCTCACTCCCTTTTTAAAAGGGTCCATTACATGTCACCCCTCAACAGTTTCACCTGCCGTTCAAGAAGCAACAGACTTACATTCATCTTGCTTTTGCTATAAAATATGGACTTGCACGAAGAAGTTTTAATCATCAAAAGATGTCCCTAGACTGCATAGTGGTATTAATCCCCTGCAGTGCAATTATGAGACATTAAATTCATTACACATCAAGACAATTACAGAAACACATCCAACATTTCAGGAGTACAGGGAGACCAAGCACAATTGTTTACTGATGTGTACAGAGAATAGGCACAGTTATTGCACAAGACCCACAAAAGGCTTCAGAACCAGGACTCGTCATTATCTTTTTAAACATACAGAGCTCCACAACTTTTGCTGAAGGAGAATTCTGTTAGCACAAAGAATAGATCTCACTTTCTGGAGGGAAAGTCACAAAAAGGCAACATCACTTACACAAAACTCTAGAAAGTGTAAGTGGCAAAAGTAAGAAACTTTTGTGCAGTTAAGTACAGATATTTGCTGGTTTTGATCAGACAGAACAAGCCACCTCTAATGTTTTTGTCTTTTCTTGTTCCTCACTACAATAACTCTATTGAACTATTGCTCTTTTAGAAGTATGACATTAGTGGAAATTCAGAATTATCTCCCTGTAGAAGGAAAGAACCCACAGCTTAGAATAATTGGAAGGCCAAAAAAGTAAGGGAAAATATAGGGATGTATTTAAGCTTCAGGGATAAAACTTAATCTTTCCTCCCCTGAGATGTATAGCAAGACATAGAATAAGTCTGCAGAAAATTCTGCCTTGTAGATGTGCTCATGGATGTATGAAAATTGTCCTACCTTCTATGGCAGGTAGTGACACGACCATTAATGGTTCTTTTTCTAGTCTTTATCACTCCTGCTAGTCCTCCAATTACCTCTCACACATTCGCTATTTTATCTGTAAGCAATGCATGCTTTGTGGTAATTTTCAGTTTAAAAGAATAAGAGACAAGGCCTCCATTGCTAGGGCAATTACTCTAGAAATTGAGCACTGGAATGTGTTAAATTTTTTTTTTTTTTGAAAATGCAGTATTTGCAAGGCCACAGGAGCAATAAGGAGTCTGTACCCTCATAAATTAGCTTTAGGTTTAAAAACTAAAGGGATATGGCAAAGCTGGTGTGGTTTTTTTTGGGGGGGAGGGGGTGTATGAAATTATATCCTATACATTTATAGAGGTGGCACGATAGCAAATATAGAAAAGAAAGGAAGAATATATTCTATGTGCCATACAAAATCCATGTGAATAATTGTGCTTAAGTTTCATGTGCTTCTCTTTGAGCTCTTTATTGCTACTGAGTTACCAAGACTGACTTCTTATAGTCAGATGTTGCCCATCATTTCTGGTCCATGGCAGTGGATCTCTGCTTGCTCATCCTGTGGGTTGGTCTCCTTTAACCACAGAGGGTAAGAAAGAGGTGGTCATTTGGTTATTTATTTATTTACTCCCTCCAAGAATGATTTGCAAATCCTGTTAAGGGGTTTGTAAAGGGTTTCACTGGAAGTTTGAAAGTGTTAGGAGTAAATTACCTCTCTCAAGATTTGTCACTGGAATTCTCCTTGCTGTTCAGCCCTAAAGAGTCGTGCAGAAGATAGATCAGCTGCAAAGGGATAGACTTTATAAGGCTGAATGCAAAATGAAGCATCAGATTAAAGTGCTGGACTGGAACCCAGAAGATCTAAATCTGACTCTCTACCATGAATTTTCACTGTGACCATAAGCAAAACAGTCCATGTATTTAGTATCGGCATGGCCAGAGGAAAACATATCTCTGCCTCACAGAGAGGTGGGTGAAAATAAATTAATGAAGATCAGAATGTCTCACAAGCAGTGGTAGTGGCAGGCCTGTGCATAGATATGGAGACAGTGACATGTTTATCCTGTGTTTCTAGGTATCTAGTCTAATACTTTTGACAGCGGCTTAAGTGGGCATTAGTGCCCTAAATGAACACCTAAAAAATGTAAGCACAACCGCCAGGAGAAATGGCTGAGCATGCCTGCTTAACACTTAACTGGTCTGTGGCTGAAAAATTAATATAGTCTCTTTACCTTTATTTTGTTATTTTAAAATGTTATGGTCATTACTCAAAAAATCTGAAATCCTTGTTCTCCCACTGATTCACTTTTATTGTGGTTGTAGCACTATTTTAAAATTACATAATTTTAATCTTAATATCAGTATGCTTTGATCTTATAAAAAGGAGTTTCAGATTAGCACAGAAGTCAATAAGTGCATTCCTAGACACCTAAATTCTCTTGGAGACCTGCTGGGTGCAGTTTCCCTTCATCCCCTGCTGCAAAGTGATGCTAAGCTGAATTATCTACTCAGCCTAAGAGAGAAATTGCTCAGAGGAGATTCTGATCTAAATTAGACGCATTCCTTTGAATACAGTTTTCTTAATATGTCCTGCAATCCATTTTTCAAATGCCAAAACATTACATTTCACAGCAGGCTTTAATAAAAGGTATTTTGCTATATACACATTTCCTGTGACAAATGCATTTTTAAATGTTTTTTTTTCTCCTTGAAAATTGCTCTGTTAGAAATGTTGATTTATCTGATAGAGTAAAATTCTGTGTGTACAATGAGACTTTACTGCTAAACTGTAGACCTAAATTCTGTATGCATTACACTTAAAATCACATATCTCTGTATTACAAGAGGGGTGTTTTTGGAGAGGGAAGGGAGGTTTGCTATAAAAATCAGATGTTAACTAAGGAATAAAATTTTGTAGCTCAGAGATAGAATGCCAGTTATGAGGAAAGCCACTGGGCTCTACTCATGTCTTCTACGGGCAATTTATATGGATTACCTGGATGCAAAAATAGTTTTACTGTAAGCCTGATATAGAAATCACTGTACTTTGTTTTTGAATAGTTCCATTTGTTTGGTTTTTGGGTTTTTGTTTGTTGTTTTTTTTTTAAAGATACTTATGTAATCTTCCAGGCAAATAGCTGAAGGCAGTGTTTTCTTTTCCCCATTAGTTACAACAGATAACATGTAAAATACAGAAAAAATCTTAAATACAGTACGCAGAAAAGGGCACTTCGAGCAGAGTTCTGATGTTGTTATACAGTCCTATAGCTTAAAATGTTGCAGTAATGTGAGTACAGCTACATGTGGACATAATTCTTTTCTAGAAAAGACTTTACTTGGGGTAAGAACAAAAAAGAGTCAATTTAGAAAGAGACTTGTTTGGCTATCAAGCAGAAAATATCACTCTAACTGCAGAGTGTATTACACAGAGTACAATTTACAGACAGCATTCATTGCTTGCTTTTGGGAGTTCATGCTTTCCCTCCTCTCTGAGCACTGGAGAGAGGCATTCTAGGATTAGGATTTCTGTGATGGAATTTCTTTAAACAGGTGACTGTGTTAGAAGTGCACTGACTCACACAACATGAGAAATTGGTACTAGTCACTAATAGATTCATCTCTCTGAGGGTGGATAGATGAATAGAGGGGAGTGCAAATATAGTTTTGAAACCACTTACTTTTTAATGTTTCAGTTGTTCAGTAGCTGTCTATAAGGCACTTAACTATTCCTTCCTCTAGCATTAGAAATGCCTATGTAGGCAAACTGTAGATGAAATATAATTCAAGCTGATCTAGAAATTTCATAGAGACACAAGGTCTGTTGTTCCAAGAAACAGAACTTTGCTTGTGAAATGTGTACTTTAAGCATATTTGGTACCAGATAGTGAGTTCCATCAGCCTTATTACTGTGCTTCTTTCAGGGCTTAAGTTCCATCACACTTTTTTTGAAGGCAGTGAAACCTGTGAAGATGCACTTCAGTCCCAAGATTGGCTCAATCTGGCTAGTAAATAATAACAGTAATAAAAAACAGTGCCTTCCTTAAAATAGCACTAAGCATTTTTTTCCTCAAACAAAATTTAAGGAAGCTTTAGAGTGTAGTTTTTTTGATAACTGACTGGACTGAGAGGGAGACTACTAAGAGGGATAATAAATTGTTAGAATTGGTCTAGGTATACTAATCTCTTCAAAATCAATCACAAAGGGAGAGAAGACTTTTCCCTAGCCACACAGTGTTTCCCAGCAAGATCTGTTTTTATTTCATTGCTAAAACAACAGACTGTTACTAACTTAAATGTCAGATGACACTACATCTGGGGAAAAAAAAAAGGAGGGGGGGTAAAGCCAGCACCACCCAGCAAGGCAGTGCTAGAGTTCGCATTAAGACTTCCTCACGATAGCTGGTTAGAACAGAAACCTGAAGTAGCAGTAATCTTACCTTGAGTATACAAGATCCAAGGAGAGAAGATCACTGGCTCAAAACAGTGGAGGACTGAGAAAGTGCTCTGATCTGCTGCTGGTAGCATGCACTTGGCTTTTATGTGCAGGTGGGAGGAGCTGCTCCCTACGGTAGGTGGGCAGTGAGGATAGCAGGCAGACAGCCTTCAGAAGGCATTGTAGAATAGGTTTTTGCTCTTCGGGGACAGAAAGAGGGACAAAACCCAAGCTGGATGGTATTAACAGGAGAAACAGTGTTGGATTTATTTGTTGTTGTTTTCTTCTTTAAATATTTAGTTAACTAAAGATTTTCTACTCTATTTGTTTCTCTGAATCTGAACCTCTGAATTATTCCAGTTACAGTTATAATGCTACTAGGTCTCACTTTGTCTTTTGGAAGGATTTTTACAGCAGTGAGATAATAATGAAAAGTAGTTATCAGAAAGGCTGATGTTTCCCTTTCTAAGAAGGAACAGCTATGAAGAAGCAGCCCCTTGATCCTTGAAGTTGTCTGTTTACTCAGGGATTGAACTTCCTTTATATTCCAAATGTCTACTAGATCTCAGCTCCGGAATCCTCCTAAGTTTCTGTTGTGCTGAGCTACCCAGCTTTTCTGTGATGCAGCTGTAACATGTTCCATCTACACACTGACTTCCTAGCCATTTAGTTTAGAGCAGTTTTATTGTTCCCTGTGTCTGAGTTCTAAACAATTTTCTCAACTGGTATTCTCAAAAGACAAATGTAGCCGAAAAGACAAACCAGTAGGAATACGCATTCCTGGTGGTTTCTGTGTAAAATTATTCATTGTTCATTTTAACTCATTCATTGCTTTCAGGGCACAGAAGAGTAGATGGCACAGTGTCCAGACACTAGCTCCTGCAGGTGAAACAGACAGTTGTACCCATCTGGAATACACTAATTCTGCATTTGCACATGTCCCTGCATGAGGCATCTGGGCCTATATTATTTACCATAATACACGAGTAAAACCTGTGTCGTATTGGAACATTAGTGAGTGGAGAAAGCTGGAAAGACAGAACAGGAAGGGGAGGACAGTGGTGTGAAATGAAGGGAAAGGCTAGAGGTGCATCCTGATTTAAAATCTGGGGAGGACCAGGCAGAAAAATGAATGAGAACCTGAGTTTACAGAGTTGAGATAAGCAAGTTTGTAATGAAGGTGATGGAGATGAGATATGATATATACTACTTCTTGCACTAAAGGGCCAAACTGGTCACTGGATAAGGGGGTGTAAGATGCTTATAGAACTTGGGAACTTCTGTCAATATCCTGAATTTTTTCTCAGTGTTAGACTCTTGTGTCTGTATTTTGAGATCTGAATATATATGCTATGATCAGTGTAACTAGGTCTCAAGTCCTATGATATTTTATGTTGGGAATGCATATTAAGTCTGAAGATGGACTCAGAGTCACTTCCTTATCTTTCTTTGCCTTTTCTCTTGATTATAATGAGTGTTTTTTTTAAAAAAAGTAGTACTGAGTGAGTTGATCAGAACATATTCAGTTGCATGCAACTTTGTTTTTGTCTTTTTAGAAAAAAGCTTACAAATCAAGTACCCATCAACTTGGATGTCAGTGTTATGTGGCAGAAGTAGCTGCATAACCTTGGTGATGTAGCCTCTGTGGGATTTAGAACTGTCAAGCTGAAAAGGACTGGTTAAATTGCTGATATTTCTTACAGGCATCAGGTTGCTGTTGGATAGGGCAATTTCTACATTATTGCAAGTAATTGGGGAAAAAAAGTCATGTTATTTTGTTATTTCTGCAGCACTCAATGTATTTTTACAGTTCTCGTTAACAAATGATTTTCTGCTCTGAAGGGATTACAGTGTGCTTTTAGGAAGGCTACACGAAGTAATGGTAACATGGGAACTGGGAAAGCAAGGGTACAAGTTACTGCAATAAGTTTATGTAATTAGTTCAGGTGTGGCACCTTGTAATGGTTCAATTGATTAAATGGTGTACATAAACTGGAATTCTACTCAGCTAACATAAACAATCAGATGGTTTTGTACTTAGAGAAATCTAGGTTAAGATTTTTGGAAATTAGAGAGTAAATAGGTACCCATGTCCTTATCTGATGATTAACAGTTCCTACTGTCTCAAAATTGCTGAGCTTTCTGTAGTTCCCTTTTAAAATCAGTGGATACTTCTATAAACTCAGTACCTTCTCAAGACTAAGCTCTTTTTTTCTTGGGAACAAAAGTTTAAATGTAGAGGACTAGCTGTATGTTGATGATTTTTTTTTTTTTTTTTTTTTAAGCTCTTGACCCTAAACTTCAGTTGCTACGTGCCACTTCACTTCTCAGAAGTGAGTTATTATTCAAGCCAGCTCAGTGTAACTCCTCCATACTCTGTTGGTTGCGCACACTGATCATGTGTCCTACTGTACTGCAGATTCAAGGGTAGCCTTACCTTTTTATATTTCTAGAAGAGAAGAATTCAAGAAGTTTTTCTTTAGTTCTTTACTTCAGGAAATCTTAAATCACTTTACAAGTCTTATATAAATGTACCAACACATAAAATAGATAATAAGTATTAGACCTATATTAATGATTATTAAAGCACCACCATGATGCAATTATATGGAAGGTTACCTGATAAGACTAGAACATTAGGCACAGACCCGTGATTTTCTAGTTACTGCATCGCTTATTTTCTCTAATGAGAATTTTAGTAGATTAAAACTTTACCAAAATATACATGGGAAATTTGATTTAGGTCGTCACATGATTGACTGGATTTCAGGGCACACTGGCAGGCTGGACAGTAAATTCAATGTGGACACGTGGCAGGAAGGGTTGTCATGTTCCTATGGCTAGAGGTGATGTCCAATCTTTCAGTTTCCATTTGCCTTTTAAAAATAAAGTTATTCTTTCAAGAGACACTTCAGTGCTCTAGCCCTCTTGCTGCATTCTTGCCCCAAAATGTCCAGACTGGTTTGTCATGAGCTTCCAAGAATGGTTTGAGGCAGCCTGTGCTTTCCAAAATCCATATCAGGTATTTTCTTTACTTGATGGTAGGGCTACATCTCTAGTGCAGAATAGAACTGTTAGTAATGGAATCAACTTCATGAAAGTACTTTAGACTTGGATAACTTTTGGGAACCATGCACGTTTGCTCTTCAGTGAGTCTTCTGTTAAATTAAATTTGTTCCAGCTTACAAAGTATAATGTAAACAACAATTAATAACAGACATGGCATCATCCTTAAAACACAAGTTAAAACTATAGCTGTACAAATGACAGACATTTCACTCTAGGTCTTTTAAAAGGAGATAAGCCAAAATTCCTGCATTTGTTCCATAAAGGAATTAAGTGATTACTCCCAGTTTGCCCTGAATGTAACTGAGCTAAAATAATGTGGCTGAATGTGTTGTTGGTGGATGCAGAAGGAATCACCCTGAATAGACTGGGAGGTTGAACCTTTGCAAATAATGACGATTTATGTAGCATCACAGCAACAGCTCAGGTAGGTGGCTGCTTGCTGTTCAGCTGTATTATCAAAGGAGGAGAGTCCCCAGACAGTTAGATAGCATGGTGATGGCAGAAGATCAGCTATCAAGATCAAGGTGTCAACATTTTTTAAACACAAACCAGACAGAATTAGAGAGACACCTCCTAATGTAAAGCCAGGTAATACAGGTAATAGTAACCTTATGAGGTAAAAGTTAATTTTTCCAAATTTCAGCTATAATTTTTAAAATGCCATAATTAAAGAAAGAGGAAGACATTTCAGAGTTTCATTGCAATATTTGTTGATAGAAAAATATTCTGAACAGTCTACAGCTAAATTTTTGTTAACCTACACAACCCTCATGTAAACCTATTCTTCTTTTTATCTTATTTGACTGTAGGACCAAAGATTTGAACAATTTCTCCATTTGACCAGTAGTATATTTTATTAACCTATGGTTTCAGGCAACATTGTCTTCTGTCATGCTTCCCATCATTGTAATTTTTATCCAAAGTCTTTCCAGCAAATTTGCCTTTTAAAGAATTAAATGTGACAGTGTTGCAGTTTTTATAGAGCATTGTTGTTGGGTTGTTTTTTTTTTTTTTTCAGTAAAGATTCACAAACCTAGAGGGGAGAGTAAGGGGAGAGAGTGAACAGTTTTCAAAGTGCCAGTTCAATTAAATTTATTTTCTCTGCATGATACTGAGAATCTATCTGATATTGCCTTTCAGATTTGCATCTGTAGATTAGGGCCAGTCAGGTGGCCTGGCTACAAAACCACTGTATGCCAATCCAATGTAGGATACAAAATCAGGATATATTTTGAAAGCGCAGATCTTGCATTCTAGATGAGCATACACCAAGGCCTGAATGTGCGTATGGAGGGAGCACATTTCAAAGATACATGCCTACCTCAAACAATGTTTCTTCTTGTATGACGAGGTTCATTCCTTAGCACATAACCTGATAGAGGCAGAATTGAAAAAAACCCCAAAAACAACGGAAAAGAATTGATGCAGAACATACTGTAGCCATAACTAATGCCATTTTGTGTGTGTCTTGGCTGTGCTGATTCTGTTTAGTGTTGTGTCCACCAATGAAAAGGGAATGCAGTCCAAAGCTGCTTGTATTAGATCAATCAATCCAGCCTACGATTGCATCATTTATCTCCTGTATTTACTGAATTCCTATATCTGTGTGTCAGCTCTGGAACTTCCACTGGGATTCACTAGCTGATGTTGATGCTTGCCATACAAAAACAGAAAAAGATACCTACTTTTTTTTAACAGAGTGACTCTTGGCAGTGTTAACTTAAAGACTGACTGTTTTTCTAGAAGGTATATGATGTAGTGTAAGCCAAACTGAACATATGAAGGCTGGGAACTCACTGGCTGGGGAAGCAGTTCTGCTAAAAACAGTGGGAGAGTCTTGATAGACAGCAAACTGAACATGAGCCAGTAGGCTGTGGCAGCAAAGAAGGACAACAGTATCTTGGACTGTAATAATAGGAGCACAGCCAGTAGCTCGAGGAAAGTGATTATCCCCCTCTACTCAGCACTTACTAGGCCATATTTAGAAGACTATGTCCAATGTTGAGCCTTCCAGTGCAAGAAAGATATCAATGAACTGGAGCGAGTTCAGCGGAGGGCCACCGAGATCGTCTTCGGGGCTGCAGCACTTGCACTTTGAGGGGAGGCTGCAGGAACCAGGCTTGTTCAACCTGGACGACAGTTGGTTTTGGGGGGACCTAACAAAGAGCAGTATCTATGGGGAGGTTATTAAGAAGGTGGAGCCAGGCTCTTCACAGCGGTAGGAGAACAACAGACAACAGGCCTAAGTTGAAAGAATGGAGGTTGTGTCTGGATATAAGGAAAAACTTTTTTCCCTGCAAGAACTATCAGGCTGGTTGTCCGGTGAGGCTGTGTAGGCTCCATCCTTGGAAGCTTTCAAGAACCAAGTGGATAAAGCCCTGAGCAGCCTGGCCTGACCTCATGGCTGACCCTCCTTCAAGCAGGGAATTGATTCGATTTAAAGATCTTCTGAGGTCCCTTATTATCCTGTGGTCCTATGTTATTGTACAAAAATACTGAGTAAGTTTTCACTCAGGTGATATTGTACAAGAGTTCAGATTAGCTGGGTTTCAGTTCATCTGCATTTAAGAGATTGGGGCATTGGCCCAGGGGATGATCAAACTTGATAAAGTGTCCCTGTATTCAAATTAGTGTTTGTGCATTTCTGAAAAATAACCAAGATAACACATGGAAGTCTTAACTTTTAACATATGATTGAGGATTAAATAAGAATTGTCTTCAGTTCCACCAGAATGTGCTTGGTGGCAGTATTATGCATTCTGTGTGTGTGTTTTGAGTATTTTTCTTTTAAATAAGTTTCCTGAAAGTTTATTTAATGAAGCCAAGTGGCACACATTTTGGCCATAATATATATTCTTTTAAATCTCTCTGCCAAAAGATTATATTGTGTTTTTTATTTTAGAAAGATAATTTGTGCTCTGTTTCAAATGAAATATAGCATCCTTGGGAAAATATATTTCTGATCAAAGAAAATATTTGGCCCAGTGACATTGAAGTTAAAAAGGGAGTGAAACAGAATTTGAATAAAAATGTTCATGTTTTCTAATCCATCTCTGCCACGCAGGTCTTATGCCTTATTTCACAGATATTGCTCACTTTGTAACTACACAATTAATCGGTTTTGAAATAATACACATTTTTTGCTACCTTACTTACATCATTAATAAATTCTTTCCTCTTCTGCACAAAAACACTGTATAGAAACAGAATTAAATTTTTTATCTTCGTTAATGTTCAAACTGCCTAGTATTATGAGGAAATCACTAAACCATAGGAATTTGATCCCAAACATCATAACAATTTTTTCTTCAGGACTGGGGGAAAAAGTAGTTTTATTGCATATTTGGTCATTGGCAAAATTATTTTTATACTCTAATGACTGAGATTTTTTTTTTTTAGCTCAAAAGAGGCATAAATTGTTCTGGAAATGGACATGTGGAAACTTTGCAGAGAACACCTAAAACACATCTTGTAGTAACAACCCACACTTTCTTCAAATTGCATCAAATTTTAATGTTGGGGGAGACACAGTATTATTTATCCTAACTCCTGAGAATACGGTGTAAAGGAACCAGTCCAGCTTCTGCTCTCCGTTGTGCCGTGGCAAAATAGGGGTGTGAGCACAGACGTGATTGGCAGTGCTCACACAGATTTCAATGGAGTGGCATTTCAATCCTTCTGTCTTTTCGAGTCGTCTTACTTTGCTATAGTAGATCAGAGCATGGCCTATGGAGTGTGCAGCAAAGAGAGCCTGTCAGCTCAATGTCGTTTGCAAGTGTTTCATCAATTCCATTATTTTTATTATATATTAAGTTGTAATCAGTCTTATTGATTTTGGTTCACAGTTCAATGTTTCCATTACTCTCTTCTAGTGTAGCAGTCAACTCTGGAAACAAGTCCTCTGAGTTCGCATTACCATAGAATCATAGAATGTCCTGAGTTGGAAGGGACCCACAAGGATCATCGAGTCCAACTCCTGTCCCTGCATAGGAGAACCCCAAAATTCACACCATATGTCTGAGGGAGTTGTCCAAATGCTTCTTGAATATTGTCAGGCTTGGCACCATGACTACCTCCCTGGGGAGCCTGTTCCAGTGCTCCATCACCCTCTGTGTGAAGAACCTTTTCCTAATGTCCAACCTAAACCTCCCCTGGCATATCTTCCTGCCGTTCCCTCGGGTCCTATTGTTGGTCACCAGGGAGAAGAGGTCAGTGCCTGCCCCTCCTCTTCCCCTTGTGAGGAAGCTGTAGACTGTGATGAGGTCTCCCCTCAGTCTCCTCTTCTCCAGGCTGAACAGACCAAGTGACTTCAGCCGCTCCTCATACGGCTTCCCCTCTAAACCCTTCACCATCTTGGTGGCTCTCCTCTGGACACTTTCTAGTAGCATGATGATTAAGAAGACATTTGAGTGCTCTGTCTAGCTTGTGTCTCTGATCTTTCATAGAAAACCACTGAAATCATTACTACCAGGCAGCAGCTAGATCAAAAGCAGTTCTGGTATGGGTGAAAAGTTTTTCTGACATTGCTTGTGAACAGATAGAACACTCAAGTAAATTTCAGTGATGTTAAGCTTTTTCAAAGTATTGGTTTATTATCGAGTAAGAAATTTGCTTGCCACCATGTTCACCAGGAGGAGAAAAGGAATACAAAATGAGCGCTTCTTGACACATCAGCATTTCTGCATGCATTCCCAAATTGATAGTTTGATCTTTTTTTTTCCATGGTGTTTCATCTGGAAAAAGCTCTTTTCTTGTGAACATTCAAAACATTACCTTGAAAGAATGAGTAGAAAATTATCATTTCTATGTATTATATTCTGGACAAAGGCCTTTTCCTAACTGTAGAAATTCAGTTAAGACAACCCTTTGAAGTTTATAATAATTTCTTTGGTTTTATTAACTTGTCTCATTTTGCATGATGGATACATTCTTAGGGTGCCCCCCTGCTCATATTAAAACTGGAGGAGTTGGATCAATGTTGACTATTTCTTTTAAATTCTATCCAAAGCTTTAGGTAGCCTTCATTAATGCACTGTAATGCATTCAGTAATGCTAGGCAAACCAATGACAAGACAGTAAGTTCACCACTGACTTAACCAAGACCTTTTGCCTTTAGGATGATAATGGTAAGCTTGTTTTTCACTTGTGTGTCTCTTGGAGAGACTTCGGTGGCAACCTACCAACCAACCTGCAGAAAGGATTTTCCTGTTTTCCTCACCTCTGATCCCACTTTGGCCTAGATATTAAGAGAAGCTTTTATAAAAGAAGAGAATATTGCATGCGATTAATCAGAGAATTCTTCTCCTAGTACAGACCAATTATATTAGTGTCAGGGGGATGAAGCATCCAGAACTGTCTTATCTTTGTAATAGCAGTGCGCTTCCTCTGCCAGAGGAGGAGAGTGGCGCATCTAGTACAGACCCCACGTTCTCCTATGGGAGATGTGTAGAGTTATGCTGTAAGTCACTAATCTAACAATATGGCTTTCTTGCACTAGAATATTTTTAGACTGTTCATCAAACTGCTTATAGTCCCATTTCCATGTCAGAACTCAGTGTTATAAATTTTTAAAATTATAGAGAACTTGACATTGTTTTATTTCTGTGAGTGCTCAGTTCAGGGTTGTTTATTTTACAAAAGTACAAGAACTCTTCTAGCTAGGATCTCTCATCCACACAGTTGCAACAAGAAAAGGCAGGCTGAACTACTGAAGCTTCAACTCTCAGCAGAGCATGTTATGTGAAAGCCTTTCTGTTCCATCCAAATGCAAAGGCACTTCATATCTTAAAGTATTTATTTCTATTTATGTTGGACTGGATGGAATGTCCAAGTGTGACTTTTTCTGAAACAGTTCAATGTTTGTATGTTACTGTTAACATTTGAATAAGCGCTAAGCCAAAATCATTTTGTCCCACAGTCCACAGATGAAGGTTGTGATTTAAAGAAACCTTTTATTTGTTCTCTTTTTTTTTTTTTTTTTTTTTTTGCGTGTGTGTTTTGGTTTTGTAAATGAATGGAATCAGCTTTCTGTAGCTCCATTAGGCTTCTCGGCAATTCTAGAGCAATTCTTCCCAGAGATCTTTAGAAATGAACTATCAGACATACACAGTTGGCTATGGGAGGAAGTAGACTTTGGCAAGTCAGCTGCTGTTTGGCAACTCCTATTTGCATATTCTTACCATGCAGCAAAGGTGAGGTAACTCTGAACAGAGAACCATTCAGGGAAGAGGAATTTTATGTAAAATGCTGACAAACTTGTTATCATGCATTTGCTGTTGTTTATCACAATTTTGCCCAATAAACCTTATCTAACCGTTCCAGAGAAATTCTGGAGGTAAGTCGTTGTTCAGTTTTTGGTTTGCATAGTCAGCTGAACTCAGAGATACTTATTTATACCATCTGATTCAGGAACAATGGGAATAGCTTTCTCACAGGATTCTCTGTACTTTTCCGGTGGCGGAGGAAATACCATGATGGCAGCCTTTCTCAGGCTTTTATGATGTGTGGTTTTGGATGAGGAAGACATTGTCACATGTACTTTGTTAATTATTTGGAACCATCAGCTGGTTTTCTCCATAATTTTTCTTTAAGAACATTTTCATATTAATTTAAGTTGTTTGCTTAGTCTTACGGAAGCAAGAAAATCACGACAGAGTAGTCATGTGCTGAGCTGTTCTGATATTTGCATCTCAGAAGATAAGCTGCAAATCTGGAATACTATACAGACACTGTCATACTGTTTCCATGCTGGAGAATTAGGATATATTTTGAAATTACAGTCAGGTTGTCTGAAGCAAATGAAATTTTTTAGTGTTTCTGTAATTATGGTAAACAAAAGAAATGAAACTGGGATGAAGTTGCAGGGGGCTAGGTAATGCACCTTTTTTTTTTTTTTTAAAGGAGTTTTTTTGCACAATTTGCTTAAGGTTGTTTTAAATTTTGTTACAGTTTTTTTGTCTTACACTTGCTATTCCAATTCTTGCTCTCAAACTCCTTTCCTCTGCCCAGAAAAAACATTTTAATTTTTCATCCCTCAATACTGCAGGTGGTGAAGTAGTACAGTAACAGCAATCACCACTGTGTGGTAACAGTTAGCAAAAAGTGATTTTATTTTGTTTTTTTCATGGTGCTCAGTTCAAGGCCTCATAGTGATGAGGACCAGTTTCCATCAGGCCTTCCAACCATGTCTCTGTAGGCCAACTTTATGATTCTGGAACAGCAAATTTCAGGGTGAAGTTCATGAGAACTAGAGAAAAAGTGGACTTGATCAAAGCTTCTGACTATGGAATAATCTACAGAGAGAGACAAGACAGAGCCAATGTCAGATTGCACTCCAGAAATTTGCTGATCCTATGATTTTTGTCATAACTTTTTTTTAAAGTTCACAGCTTTCCAAGATGACAACTTGAGGATTCAGATATGGCTGTACTTCAGAGATGGCTGATTTTTTTTTTTTTTCTTTTTAGAGAGCACCTTGTGCTTTTTTTGTTTTTTGTTTTTTTTTGTAAATAAGGTCCCTACAATGGGTCTTAGCCCGGATGCTGAAGTTGCTAAATGTTTTGTAAACTTTGCTAATAAAATTATGGCCCTCTCATGTTAAAAAAAAAAAAAAATCCCAATAAACTAGTAAAAGGGCAAATCTTGGAGAGGCAGTGTGCAGTCCCAATATATTCTCTGCAAGTAAAACTGATCCAGTCAGAATTGCTGTATAATATTTAGATTCTGTAGTAGTTCTATCAAAAAAACCTAACATCAATATATCTATGTTTCTTGTCAGTCAAAACAGAAGTCCTCATGTACAAGTCTGAGCTCATGTTACTTCAGCATATTTTTTTCCAGACTTGTGAGAAGCAGGAAATAGGAGGGTCCTGAAGAGATTTTTTTTTTTTTTTTTTTCTTGTTTGACTGAACTTTGGATCTTTAGGAAAGGGAACAGTGTATCCCAAGTGTGACTGACTGGTGGAGGTCCTTCCAGCGTATGTATTAATTTATTTACTTAAAAATGAGAGTTGGGAACCAGTCACGATCTGTGGATTGGTTAGTAAGTAAAATGGGAATGCAGTTATATTTAAACCTGTCATTTTAAAATATATGCACTGCACACACTGGCTACAGAAGGAGGATCAAGGGCGTTTACTGAACATAAACATTTTAACTTTCTCAGTGCTTCCAAATAACATTTCATGGCATAATATTTTCCACATTCCTAAAGACAATTGAGAATAAATTATAATATGTATGAGGACAGAATCAGACTTTTTTATAAGAACAAGTATGAGTTTTTGAGTATTGTTTCCATGTAATTATTTGATTTAGCTTTGGGGGCTGTGTGAGTTTATTTTTACATATGCATATACATATGTAGCTGTCCTATGCTGGGATGCTGCAGAATGGCTTAATAGTGAGTCATTAGAGCGGTGTCTCATAGCTCATAATTTATCTCCAAGTATTAAACACCCTACTATTCTTTAGGTCGAGCATTTGAATTTTTGCTCAACAGCTTCTAATGAAACTGGCATTGACTAATATGTGCACAGTAGGTAAATGGGTTCAATGCATTCCTTTTGATCAATTATTCATTAATTGCCATCCAATTTGTTCTTAAAAATACAGGTTGAATAAAACAAAAGCATACATTATGGATATTCAGAGAACAGAAAATTCTTTTCTTTAAAATAAAACCAAGACCAATTCTGGCTTTTACCATCAGAATATTTGGGGTGCCACCTTCTCTCTGTTCACATTTGTTTGTTCACATAACACGTCTAGAGCATGACAATTTCTGCAAAGAGGTGTCCTCCTACATATGCAAATATTCATATTCTCCACAGTGCTGACAAGGGCCCACTTCAGGCACCCTGCTTCTAAGAAGGTGAGCACTAACAGCAGAGAATTCAGGGTACAGTAAGAAGAATGATCAGAGATCTGTGACTTCCTACCTACAAAGAAGTGTAGGAGAGCTTGGGTTGTTTAGTTGAAAGAGAAAATTTAGGGCGAACATTAACAGCCTTCAGAAGTATGTAAAAGGGCATTGCAAAGAGGAAGAGGCAAACAAAAAGTCACAATTTGGATCAACAAAGAGCAGAGTTTGCTATCATAAAATTTTTATTTGCAGAAGGATCTCAACTAGTGTGTGTGTTTGCATTGGAACATTCGTACAGCCAACTTTAAAGACTTCTGTGTTGCATTGGGAGTTATCCAGACAGTGTGAGAATCAGTATCAAACACTTTAAATGACTGATCGCATGCTTCGAGTAGCAAGTACTTAAGGCCATTGTGACCATGAAAAATTTGTGTGCAGTCCATAAAGTGGAATATGTTCATATAAAAAATTACTTAAATAATTTTCGATGCTGAAAGTCTGTTCAGTGATTGATTCTGAACTAAAAGGGGCTAAGTTATTCCCATGAACTGTCCAGCCACACTCAGTATTTATTTTCACTTCTGAATCATTCAGGATTACTGTTTCCAGGCTTTCCCCTGTATTCAATCCTTATGTCTCAGATTATTCCTCCTAGTAGTACTAGCTTGCATTAATTTTTTAAAAATTATATCATTATTTTCTGCTGATGTTTCATCTTCCATGTCTATTTATTTCTTGCTCCTTGTTGGTAGAGCTGTTAATAGAGTTGTGTGTTGCTTGGAAAAAGAAAATATATGCTAAAGATATTTTCCAAATTATATCTTAAGGTATTTCAGAAACATCGGCCCACTTAAAATTATCTTTGTGTCACAGAAATCAGCTAAATCCCAGAAAAGTGGGAAGCAAATAAAATACCGTTGCAATTTCTAAATGACTCTCCCCTACCTTTCAGTTTACTTCCTCTTCCTGAAACAATTTCAACCCCACCCCCCCCAAAAGCTGATTAATATCCCCAGTAAATTAATAGAATAGATGTTATGGGAAAAAATTACTAGGCTTCTAGATAATAAGTTTGATTCTAATGATGGCACATTGCTGCTTTTAATATGAGAAGAAAGCAGGTTTGGTCTATGAGTCCTGTGTCTTAACGAATGTGAAGACTTTCAGTAGATGAGTAGGATACTGCAAAACTAGGGTTTTCATGTATGACATTAATACCCAAATTGTGAGGAATCCAGGTGTATAATGGGGATTCAGGATCAGTATCAGAAGGTAGTAAACAATTAAAAAAAAATCGCTGCATTTGTTTCTGAAACATCACCCAATACTCTCGCATTTTGTAGAATAAGGTAAATGATAAACTGCCACAGCTCAGTTATTGCGTGCATGTGCATGACTGTTTGTAGAGATCTCTTAGCAGAACAATGTAAGTTAGCCAATTTTTTTGTTTAAATGAACTATCAGATGGTTTGTCTGTTGCTTGCTCAGTAGCAAGGTAATCAAACATTAGCAAGGGAAACAATTTTAAAACAACAAAACTTCTTGCACCTTTATTTACGTCATAAATTTAGAGACAACTCTGGAATACGCATCTCAATCCATGTTCAAACTTAGGGTATTTGGAAGTATATTTGAAGTTTCAATTGTATCTGCAATTCAATTTTTGATTGACTTATAATTGATTCTTTGCCATTTTATTAGGGACCGGTGGTACCTACTCACAAGAAAATGGTTACCACATGAAATTAGTGTAAATACAGTTAAATAACCAATGAAGAATCATTGAGAAGAGAGATTTGGGCCGCACATGTGTTTTCTGTTTCCTCTCCATGGTGGTGGGGGAGTGTTCTTCTGTGCTGCAGGGGCTCAGAAGAATCACCGTGGGCTAAGGGAGGCACGCGGGCTGTACAGAGGGGGCTGCATGTCAGGTTCTGTGAGATTAACCCTGTTCCACAGCACCCAGGCGGCGCTTCTGCAAAGGGAATAAAGGGAGGCAAAGGAGAGAGCATTGCATGCTGTAGCCTTTTCAGGACCAACATTTGGCAAAGTACAAATCTAGCTTATTACTGACCATGTGATGGAGACCAAGTCAAGTTCTGTTTGTACCTGTTAGAGACTTGAGTCTAATTCTGTAATGCCACCTGTTGCTTGGAGTCCCACTTATCCCCCTAAGTAAAAAAAGGTGTAAGAAAGCATTTCTACTGTTATGACTGGGAGAACTTTATCAGTTTTCTCCAGAGAGCTTCTAGCACATCGTGCATCTATTTCTGAAAGAGATTTTGGTTTTCCCAAATGCTTTTAACTTTTCTTGGTTACTGTCAGAGCCACCCAAACAATTTGAACAACAACTATGCCCCATTGTTCCTGCGTGGAAGAGACAATGAAGAGCAGTCATAATTTCCCTGTAACATTCATGATTTTATGGACTGCTACTATACCATCTCTCAGCTGTCTTTTTTTCCCAGGCAAAATCTGTGGGCTTCACCCAATACCCACTGCTGTCTGGGTGAAATACTCTGGTCTGTGAACCAACGTGCAGAGTACCTGATCCATCCATAACTGCAGACTTATGAAATGGCCTGTACCATGTGTTCTGACCTCAAACTAAAGTTTGTGATTTTACACAGTGATGTGTATAGAGGCCTGACTTAAGGTAGGGTACTAGCTGACAAAACAAGCACTGAGTGAATTAATTCATCCAGATATAATTTTGTGTGTTACTGAAAAGGCTTGTAGAGGAAAAAACTCAGTGCAGGACAGTCATTCCTGACATCAGGCAGTCAGAAAGAATAGTATACTGGAAAATTTATTATAAAAACAAACATACACAAAAATACACACATGCAAGCACTTAGTGTAAGAAAAGCCCTGGCAAGAATCTTAAAAATGTGTTTATGGAATCATTACAGTAATGAAAATGTCACTGAAAATATAATTAAACCAATGAGTATTTATGAGAGAGAAAATTAGATGGGCTTCTGTCCATTTTGGGCATTTGCAGAGCTTCTGTCACAGTTGTAGTGCAGTTACACATAGATACGGACGCTCACTGTTGAGTCTGAACCACAAAATTGAGCATGTAAGGGAATGATATTTAGGGGCAAAATAATATTGTTAGTAAGGGGGATGATGTAATATTGTGGCACAGTTGCAAAATCAAACAGTGCTTTACACTTCTCTGAGTGTACCCTGGCTTCTCCCTGAGCCTTGCTCTGGACAGAACCATGTGTCCCAGTTGCTGGGGGGGCTGGGGATAACAGGGCAGCCTTTCCCTGCTTGTTTCCCAGCTGTATTGGCTTGTTCAGTTTGGCACCTGTGAGCCAAACTATGGGAGCATGTAGGCCTGTAACTAGGGAACCACCTCAGGGGACTTCAACATGGTCTTGGTTTTATCATTTTGCCATGTGTAGGCAAAAGGCTAGAAAGAGTAAGATGTTCATATGCCTGTGTCTATCTTGTAACTTCAGCTTTCCTTGCCTGTGCTGTAAATCCCTTTCATGTCAGAGATTGAGGTTTGACATGCTCTTCCTGTCTATTTAAATCTCTGCAAGCCTGATTCCCTCATCTACACTGAGCTGCAATTTCCTAGCCCCAGTACAACAAATTTGCTGTAAATGGCCAGAGGGAAAAGATGACCTTTCCTTGCGTCTGAACGCCAGAGGTGCCACCAACAGAAGGCGTCAAGATGATCCTTCTTGCAGAAAGACTTACTAGCCGCTCTCTGTCTTTTAGTTAAGAAATATAAATATTCTGCACTTTTTTTCCTTGTTGGTCTAAAATAGCCTACAAAGGAAGATTTTCCAGGCACAGTGTTTATAAAACCCTGGAGAAGATTGAGTGGCACTTAAATCATTAGATGGTTCTTGAAAGCTGATATCTTGCACAGTCAAGGTAAATTTGAATTACACTGTATGTGACTGTATCTGAAACTCTATGCTACATGTGCTAGGGGCAAAGATGTGATATAAGGCCTGTATGTTCAGTCTGGGGAATTACAAATACTTTTCAGGGACATGTGATTCCTCTTGCCCCCCCCCCCCCTTTTTAAATGCATTGGACACGTTGTGGAACTTCCTTCTTTTGTGTGATAGAATTGCAACATAGTGATGGATGTGGAAGAGGTCTCTCTCTGGGCAGTTTCTGTTGTCTTGATAGCTGGGTATTAATGCAGGCTGTTCCCATGCATAGTGAAGCCTCTGTGAGTGAAAACATATGTGATGTTAATACCAAGTTATATATACAGGAGTGACATGGTAGGTGCTAAGCTCTCCATGATGGGTAAGTTGTACTCTGGATTGTTTGGTGATTATCTCCAAAAGTTGTGCTTCACCTTATGAGAGAAAATCCTGTGCATTCTTATATAATAAAAAAGGTAATTATTAATGAGTTAGTCTTCCAGCCCAGATTTTGAAGATATGCCTGTGTGCAAGAAAACGGGGAGGGAAAGCAATCTTTTTTCTGAAGTGACAAGTGACAACACCTCTTTTTTTTCAGTCCAGTTTCCCAGGGATGTCTTGTCCAAGTGGCCTCACACTTTCCCAAAATAATTTCCTCTGGCTATAGACCAAACACAAGAACTTCAGGCAAAAAAATGATTCTTTTAAAAAAAGACTGAAAGGGTATCTGTTGAGAGAGGAAAAAGATTTTTCAGGCTTATCATAATAAAAATGTAATGATATATAATAATGTTTATTTAGCAGTTAGGCCTAATAATGACGTGTTAAAACCAAATTCTGATTTTTGTATGGCTGCTGTAGATTTTCTTCTGTCTAGTTGTCCATATACATACAGTACGTAGGGAACATCAGATAGGAAGACCTCAGTGATATGTCAGACTTCTTCCCAACCAAATTCTGGCAGTGCTCTGTCCCCTCACCATTCGCAGGGCTCCTTCCCAAGGTCTCTGGTAGAAGGAAGCGGCACTGTTCAGGGCTTGCTGGCCTCATTGCTGTTACTCCCATGGGAACAGCAGCTGGTCTAGTAAACAGCATAGGGTGGTGTAACCCTTTCATTCCAGTGTTTTGATCACTACTTTGGCTGTCTGTCAAAAACGTCATATTCAAAGCCCTCAGTGGGCATAGGTTGCAGCAGCTGCTTATTCCAGAAGCTTCCACAATAGCTGCATCCTCAGAATGGACATGTGCCAGTGGCAAAGGTGAGGTCTGTATTGTTTTTTTATTTTACAATAACGCCTAGATTACTTAAGCTAGATCAAGTCCTCTTCATTCTTTGCCTTGTACAAAAAAAATGTAATATGAAACAAGCCATCCCCTGGGAAGTTTAAAATCTTGACGGATTTAGTAATCTAAATATCTAAGAGCACAGCGATTGCGCTCTTCTTTGGAGATTTGCTGCAGAATGAAATCAAACACCCACCTCCCAGCCACTATTTTCTTGCAGCTGGGGAAGGGTGAGGGGAAGGATCTTGTCAGGCAGACAGATAAAGGAACTTAATGCTAGCTACTGACTGAAATAAGAAGAGAGCCAGCATTTAGAGATTTCTTGTAACAAAATACTGGATGGTGATGAAGTTCATGTCACTGGACTATGGGTAGTCCCTGCATATCAGCCATGTTAACCTTAAAAATAGGAACAAAACTATCCTTTGGGCAGTTGCTGAATCTCACGTGGAAGCTTTGTTTTTGAAAGATCCAAGGGCGAGCAGTGGACGCAAAGTTTCTTTGCTTGGATTCTCTTTGCCTTTTAGGGTTAGGTTTCCTATGACCTGTAGCTTTGCAGGAATGGCATCTGTAGCCCTTTCCCACTTGTGGAGGGAAAGATAGACAAGCCCTGCTGTCTGTCAGAGCATGCTGTTTTGAGAAACTGCACAATAAATATTCAGCAGCAACATTTCAGTGTCAGGCTGTTGCACGTGTAAAGTGTAAAACATGGAAATGAGTAATGTGGCCCTCATACTTAACAATAGTTTTCTCACATATGTAAGCAGTCAGTAGACTCAATTAATGAAAATGATAGTGTGAATGGCGTAGAGAGGACTTAAACCTGCTGATTACTAAGGAGATGCCATTATCTAAGAAGGGGTGTACATACATTGTGGCTTAGAATAATTTATTCCATGTTTAAATAAGTGTTCTATTAAAATGTGTAACGTGTGTGTCTGAGCTCCTGCCAACAAAATTCATTACAAATCACCCATTTTCTGATAGACACATGCTACTTTCCACTTAAATTTCCCACAGATGTTATCTTTAGATTCAGCAATGTCCTAATTTGGGCATAACTGTCTTTTCCCTTTTTAACAAAGAAATTAAAATGTTAAAAAACCAGAGGTGGATTTTTTTTGCTCTGCCTAGGCCAGCCATATGATGTTGGTAACTTGCTAGATGCATCAAAACCTCACAAACCATGGATGGCAAGTGATGCTAGGGGCATTAATTTCTAAGTTTGTTGTTGTTTTTTTGTTGTTCCCCCCCCCCCTTTTTTTGCGAGGTAATGAAGTGGATCAGGGCCTGTCACTTACCTGAAAACTGATGACAAACTGAAGCAGGCATGATAACACATTTCACAGAGCTGAGTATCTTCCGTGGGGAGCTTTCAGCAGTTGCAATGCATCACTATGGCATTATGCTACAGGAGAACCAGCCTCAGCTGAAAGCAGCAGTAGGGCATTGGGGGTTTTCTGCCAGCAAAGAGGCAGACACTGGAAGAAATGCTCTCTGTATGCATTCCCCCAGTTGTGCAACAGCCTCTCCAGGAAGGGAAGATGTCTGCAGCTCGTGCAATCCCTGGCATCTCTGGTGGGCTAATTTTGGTGGGTGTTGTGGTGCAGGCATTTGTTCTCTTAGAACTGGAAGCAGACACATTTAGATGATATATTTTGAACGTGTTATTCACAAACTTTCAAATAAATAACTAATTGTTCAGAATAGCTATTCCAAAAGCAGCTTGCTTGCTTTAAAAATCTCCTGGGGCTTTTGTTCATCTGTTTGTTTTCTTGAATGCCTGCATTCCCCCCCGCCGCCCCCCCCAATTACTCTATAGCACAGCAGAAAAATCATTCTAGGTGGAATTCCCCCAAAATGCCTTTTTGTCTAAATCCCAATGAAAGTCAAAGGGGGTTGTGTGCCAAAACCAGTTAATTTCTTTTAAAAATCCTACCTAATGAAAACAAATTATTGCCCTGGTTTTACTGGGTAACATTTACAGAGCCTGCACATAAATTGTCTCTTCAGTGCAGGGGGAGGACAAAATGTTTTTAGAGATCTAGCCTGAAGTAGGGGTCATGTCAGTTACAGCAAAAGTAATTGGTATTTTTCACTTCAGTGTCTGTTGAATGAATGAAGCCGAAGATAAAGCAGTGGTGTGTATTCAGCTAAATGCCGGTAGCCATGGAGAGAAGCAGCAGCTAATTGAAACAAAAAAAGTAATACACATGGGTCTTTTTTGTTAGACAAAACAGTTTTGTCCAAGAAAGTAAAAGGCATGTGGTAACAATGAGTATAACTACATTTCATTTTTGCTGTGAGGTGGTTACAGTTATAAAATACTATGCAATTAACTGTTTAATCCCAGTATTAGAAATGCAGCAGGGCATGGTGTGAATGAAGTAGTTTCTTTAAAGGCATAAATGGCATATAGGAACCTAATTCTTGCTGTCTTTCAAAATTTCTCCTTCATTGTATGCCACCACCAAGTATGCTTTCTCTGGTAGCAGAGACTTTAAAATCTGCTAATGGCATTTAACTTCTCTGACAGCTTTCCACTTCTCAGTCTGGTGCTGCAGACCCAAAGTGCCTATTCCAACCCTGGCTGTGATGCAAGAGAGCAAATGTTTGCCCCATTAAATAGAAGCTGGGAGAGGTGAGTGACTTGCCAAGTTATAGAGTGGAATACTTTCATCTCAGCAGTCTTGAATGGTTTTTGGATCTAAATGTTGACACTTCGATACTGCGCGTCTACAGAAAGGAGTAAGCGAAATTGAAACAGAACTGGACAAACATCTTGGTCAGAACTTTGCTCATAAAAACTGTGAAAGAAAACATTTCATAGATATACACTAATATAGGTAAGGTTTTCTGGTCAAAAGAAATCCCTAAGGAAAAGCGGCATAAAAATGGTAGCCTCTTATTCCTGAAGTTCTGTAAATGGAACACTTTGAAGCAAAGCATTTCAGATAGAAAAAAACCCAACTAAACATTTGGAAGTATGTTTTCAAAATTGTTGTCATTCAAAAAGCCCCTTCCATTAGACCAAAACAAAAGTAAAATTAAATACCTCATCCCTTTTGATTTGCTAAAAACTGAAGACATACATTGTTTTAGATTGTCATGCTATAACTTTTGCAATTGTCAGCAATTGCAAAAGGTATCTGTACAGCCTTGATCAGCAGTTCTTAGATCAGTACAAGAGCTCACTGATACAATGATCTCTCTTTCAGGTTAATACCTCTATGATAGACTATATTTTTATTACTGTGATGATGCTACCTACAGTTGCTGACTCTAGCATGGCTGTTCATCTGTCTCTCTGAAGTTCAGGCTAATATAGTGGTTAGATTATAAATGGGAAAGGAAATAAAATGGGATTTTGATTTTTTTTCCCCCTGTTTTTTTAAATGAAGTAGACAGCTATTGAAAGATTCCCACAAACCCATGTACCCTTTGAATTTTACATAAGTCCTGTTTTAAGAGCTTAAGTGGAATATGGGTTTTGCTGGTTGTTTTGCATGGAAATCAGCTTTACTCTACATTAATTATTTTACTGCATGCAATACTCAGCTATTTCTGGTAACTGACATTAAAAAAATTATCCAACCAACAAATATTTTCATTTAAATATGAAAGGAAAGAGAAAGCCTGGCTTTCTCATGTTGAAACATAGTTTCTTCATTTTTTTCTCATGACAGTGTTTGATTGCATCCTTCATTATTTCTGACAGTATTTAATTTCCTTTTTGCTTTACCCTGTGCCTACAAAAATGAAAGGAGCAAAGTGACTTTAAAATAAACAGGCAAGACAACTGACTTAAAAAAAAAAAAAAAAAAAAAAAAAAAAAAAAGAAGGGGGTGCCAAACCAAAACCCTGAATTCAAATGCAGCCACAGAGTGAGTTTTAAGAGAGTTGAGAACCAGACCTTGAATTTTGTGGCTCCGGTTATGCTCCCATTTGTCCATAACCGAACATCAAATGTCTGGGCTCACAATTGCATGTGACATTTTAATAGGGTAAATGGATTGATTGAAAATACTTTGTGAAGAGGTTATGAGAAAAGACTTATCTAGTAAGTGTGGCCAAGATTTAAGCCATTATTTCAGATGTGAAGCATTTGGCAACAAGAGATCATTTTCATCAAAAAGGAAGTTCTAGTTCATTGTTTTTGGACTGAGAATAATTTGGTTCTTTGTCTAACTCAGTCTACCAGTAAACAAAAATTATACAAATAGAATGAAATTTTTTTTCTTTAATCAAATAACATCACCCTAAAGGGAAGAAATTAATAACATTATTTTACAACCGTATGAAGTGTGAGATACAACCTGTTAGTATGCAAAATTCATGCACAGACACCCCCCCATGCAAACTTGGCCTATTTATTTCTGAGTAGGAACTGGGACAGTTGGCCCAAGTGACTATAAAGCTAAGTGTCTGTGTTTGTTTATTATTGCAGTGCAGCATAGTTTCCACTGGATAGCTATGCTAAACTGATGCTATGTTAATGCAGAGAAGTATATACAAATGGATAGACCCACTCAGAGACTTAATTTCACTGTACATCCAAGGTTTTTAATCAGAGCTTATTCACTTATCTGAGCATCAAGCCCTCCCTTTTCCCTAGTGCATACCTCTCATCATCCTGTCATGCTAGGAAGTAGCTTGTTCCTCTTTCCCCCTTTCCTCTCTTCCTTCCCATAGTACAATTACTACAGACTCTTGATTCTTCTCACATGTTGTGGCACTTGGGTCTCCCTTCCTTGGCCAGTTCTTTTTGGAAGAGAATTGTTTTTTTCCTGGGCTCTGATGCTTGCTTCAAGGTACCATGGCAATTCAGGAATATTCTTTGGCTTCCCAGAAATTCAATTCTGTTCTACTGGATTTGGAGGATTTGATTACAGTAAGAATCATGCCTGTGGAAAAGCAAGCAGACGTCAGAGGACATTTTTAAAAGCAGGACCACCTTTGGAACAGTAACACAAGCTCTGATAAGGGTGGGCATAGAAGAGGAGGAAAGAAGGGAACCAAAGAGATCCATGATGAATGCAGCAGTAGTCCAGACAGATCTGAATCTTAGGACAGATTTCAACTATGCCATGCTTAACTCTGATCCCACAGAAATCAGACTTCAAGGAGGGGGAGAAGGCTTAGGCTACTACTGATTGCTTTTATATCATCCTGCCTTTCAGTCCAGTTCTGATCAAGCGCTGGAGTGTATTCAATGTACCCGCAAATTACATTTAGGGGTATCTTGCTGCTACTGCTGATGATAAATTTGTGAAATAACATACACTTCCTGTGCCTTGTGTGTGCCAAGTTTGTGTATGTCTGCATTCAAATACGGATGAAAAATTAAATTTGTTTGGCTTGAACAGTTTTCACTGACAGCATAACTCATTCCTCTTGAGTTCCTGGATAAGCTGTAGCTGAAACTGTTTGTTCTGCTTTTACTGCCCAGTGCCTGAAGCTGGGGTTAGAGCTCGTTTGCTTTAAATCAAAGCTGTGCTGAGACACACCAACAGCGAGGACAAAGTAGGCTGCCTCTTTCCCAGTCCTCCCAGTTCAGCCACACTTCAGAGAAAGTCTTTAGAGAAGGAATAGACTTAGTTGCAGATGATATTGGGAATTCTGTATGACCTTCAGTAGTTACATTAAAATGGGTTTCTTTGTATTATTTTTTTAATTGTCTAATATTTGACAATAGTCATATGTCTACATATCCTTCCTTTTTTTTATGTTGGAAAACAAAATACAAAATTGATGTCTTACAATATTGGTTATTGCCGTGAAAGCATATTATAAGATCAGAAACTGTCAACCCCTCTTTGTTGAAAGCATGTCTATTTTATCTTGACAGCTAATTTACCTCAGCACTTTTCCAGGATCAAGAGAGCGTCACTCCAGTTAAACAGAGACTCCCCCCAGCTGACAGAAATGTTAGTTAGCATTGGCAATTACACCAATACCAAACACCAGCTTGATTTTAGAAGAAAGTGTGAAGATTTTAATCCTGCCTATTGATTAGATAGGGTGAAATGTGGGGAAAGAAGGAAATGTGGGGAGACTTTCGGCTTAAGAATCTGTCTTTAAAAAGTGTTCAAAGCTTTTTGCAAGCATATCTAGTAAATACAGAACCAGTTCTGATTTACAGTATGATTAGTGGCATTACTCTGGAAGCAGGAGTTGGCCATAAAAATGTTACAAATCAATTAAGTCCATGTTCCAACCTTGTAGGTTGCTGCTGGTTAAAAAAGAAAAATTCTCATAAATGAGAATTCATCATTACCAACATTCTGTAGCTGGATTATTCTTTCATTGTTCTTGACTAGGAAATTATGTTTGTTTAATATATGAAGGTATTTGCTTCTGTATGAAGGTACCAACTTTTTCAGGTGCTACTAATGCTTTGAGATGCCTCGGTTTAGGACATACTCCAAAGAGCATAGGTTTCAGAAGAATCAGAAAGGTATCGTATCACTTTGGGGTGTATCAAGTTGGTACAAAGTGTCAGCTGTCACTTTTGAAAGAGTGGGCAGTGTAGCAGATGGAGGCACAATTTTTAAATTCCAGAATTTGTACTATGAGTGTACTAAAACAGATTCTTTGCAGCCTCAAATCCTACATCTTCTATGCTTATTTATTCCTACAGAAAAATACCTTTTTATGACTTGCTGCTTCCAGTGTACTGAATACAAACTTTTTCTTTGATATTGCAAGTTTTCCAAAATACCAAACCGATGTGAGAGAAACATCATCTGTATGTTTTGCCAAACAGATTGGCTTTGGCTACCCACATAAATTTTCTGGATCTTTTGATCAAATCCTCCACCCTGTTGCAAATTTGGAACTCATGCCAAATATAGCATCCAGCAGTGAGATAAATCTGAATTCTTTCTTGTGAGCTACAGTGGTTTTTTTTATTCTTAGTTGTGATAAATCTTCTGTATATATTGTTATCAAAGCTGGTCAAATAATTTATTCCTCAAATAATTTTAAAAATACTGTTGTTGCTTTTTAATTCAACCAATTTAACATGCATTCTCAGAAAACTCTCTTACCAGTACTGGTTATGAGTACTACCGCTTTTCATTTCATAATTATTTGCAAATACATATTGCTAGCTTTTGTTATTATCCAGATTTTTAATAGTTGGGAAAATGATATTTTTACGGGAAAATGATATCTGCATATTGGAAAACGGAAAGCAGACAGGGCTCACCCACTGAAGTCAGTGGGACTCTCTCTGAAATTTCCATTTAGTGTGTCTGACAGAAATGGGCTTAAGTGCATCATGCTGCTTCAGTCAAGATATTTCCAAAAACGCTGTTGGGGAAATATTGTTGCTGATGGTTTTCATCAGGAATACTGGGTACAGCCAGATTACCTGTTACTTAAGAAGGCTTAATTCAAAAGGAAACAGGTGTAAAAAAAGCGCTCAGATTGTCTGGGGTTGGAAGGATGCTATAAGGGAGAATAAGAAAGCTTAGCCAGCATCGTCAGGCAAAACAAAAAGAGGGATATGATTGTAGTCTATAAATATATTAGAAAAAGAAGTGGTATTTAAGCTAAGCGAGATGCTGACACAAGAACAGATGGGTATAATCTAACTGTGTACAGTTATTCTGGATTTTAGAACATTTCTAATTCTAAAAGAAATGAGAATCTATGACAACTTTCCACTAAGAGTACCAGGAGCAACACCAAAAAAACCCAACCCCCAAACCAAAAAACTCTAATTGATTATAAGCAGAGCCTGAGCGGCATATGAAAAAGATTATATGGCATGGTTGCCTGCAAAAACAAGAGACTGAACTCAATGACCCAAGAGTCCCTTCCAATCTGCTGTTCTTAATTAGATATATGAGTATCATGGGAGCTCTTCTAGCCTCTAGCCTGTTCCTGCAAGAGGATCCTTTTATTTATGTAACTCCCACTGAAATCCCTGCAAATCTGCAGATCCCCACTGACGTGTAGGTGATATGGATTCTTGGATCAAATTCCAGGGAGGGTTCATGATCCGAGAAGAAAATTCTATATCTGGCTTCTGTTTGCCTTCTTGGTTTTGCGTGCAGCTTCTGTTTCAATTCCTGAAACTCCCTTCTCTTCATTGTTTCATTTTCCTTGTGAAGATAACTTTTCTTCTTGAAGAAAGATTTAAATGCTAATAAATCATACATTTATAATTAAAATCCATATGGCTGGAAATACTTTTACATGCAGAATACCTGTTGCCAAGGCCTGAGTGCCCTTGTCACCGAGATCGGTTGCAAGTGGAGCATTCAGTGGTTTTCCTGTCCCTTGAACCAACATTACACCTTTCATCACCACAGGTCAGGTCTTGTGCCATGAAACTTTAAACACATATTTCTCATAGGATCAGTGGGTAAATGTTAAGGTAGCCTAAGCTTCCAATACCTGTGGGGAAAAAAATTGTAGTGGGACCCTCTGAAAACTAAGTTCTTGATCTGGTAGCATCATAGACAGTCACACAGATTTTTTCATGCCCTTTATGGTGCTCCATAATGCAGTCATTTTTGAGACTGGATCCTTATCTTACCACTTGTGATCATTTTGAAATACTTGCTAAACTCTTTCCTTTACACAGGACAATCTGGCCGTTTCTGCCTCTGTTGCTTCACCTATAAATTAGTGCAGTGTGCTGAAGACTTGAACAGGTTTGCAAGGGATGTCTGGAGTCTCTGATAGAAAGTCCTACTTGTAAATTATTATGATAAAGATCTTTCCTAGAAATTAAAGATTGTGTTGGAAGGTCTTACTTGCTATGAAGACAGATGGGAATGGAATGATTCCTACTAATTTGGGATGGCTGGTAACAAAGCCTGACAACTTGAGTTACTGCTTTCTGTTGTTCAGTGATTGTCTAATGTGCTGTTTTCCCAGGGAAGTTCACCAATGACAACAACCTCAGCAGTTTGTACTGTTTACTGGCTTGCGTTATGAAAGCCATGACCTCCAAAACTTTTGAAGCAATGCCAGGACCATTTGCTCGTACCAGCAGCCATACCAGGTTGACTGCTAGGCGCCCTCTGCCAAGAGGGAAGTACAGTACCAGGGCCTGAAAGGAATACAAACCAGCATCAAATGCTGAATAAAGATGACTAAAATTTTCTTCTCTCTCCATCCTGAGAGGAAAGGATTGGGTTCTGGCATTTTCCTGCGGCAGTGTTTTGTCTTTGACTTTGTACTGTAAATAGTGTATTTCTTCATGTTCTGGACACTGCAATCAGTAATCTTAGAATTTTATTACATTTAAAAAAACATATTATTGAAGAAAACCTCTGCCTTTGACATGGTTTGTGCCATTGTTAAAAGGTTGTTAAATTCAATCCTGATTATTAAACCAAAAAAATCCATAATACCACTATTCCACTCTGTGCTGCAGAAGGTAGCTGGGTATCTTGTCTCTGGGGGTCTAAGGCACAACTACTAATCTGTGACAAGCACAGACCGAGAACAAGCTTGCAAGAAAAAAGCTGCAGCTCTCATCAAGCACAGGCCAAGAGGTTTCTTTGGCCACAGGTTTGCAAACCTCTGCAAATGCCTCTCTCCTCACAACCTTGTAGCCTGTGAACAGAAAAGAAAGTGAGAAATTTTATCCAAAGTGAGTCAGCCTGGAACTTCTTCTGCCTTTTAGCTGTAAAGTGGAAGCTGAAGTGTCTTTTATTATCATGTGGCACCTGACATGCTGTTCTTCTACTTGACCTTTTTCTCAATATTGTTTGTACAGGTGACAACCTGCAATTTCTCAGTACATTACAAGCAGCAGCAGCAATTGCAAGTGACTTACATTTAGGCGGTTAAATGTTTTAGAAATGCAAAACATCTTCATTTTCTAGTAAGTAAAAGAACTGAACTCATAAATATCAGGTCACCTTTGTTTATGCAGAGAACATGGGCAAAGGCAAGACTGTCTCTACCCATGAGAGGTGGCAGGACAGCCTCCTTGCTTTACATTGTTCATGCTTTTATTTCCCATTTAAAAATGCTCTATAATCTGTTCTGCTGTTTCTTTATCTTCACGGGACTGTCAGGAGATTTAAGTAGTTAATCTTTTTTAACAGCATAGGGAAGTGGAAAATACAGTATATGCATTAAATACTATTTATATTAATATTAAATGGAAATAATATTAATTATTTAATATTAATATTAAATGGAAAATACAGTATATGCATTAAATACTATTTATATTAATATTAAATGGAAATAATATTAATTATTTAATATTAATATTAAATGGAAAATACAGTATATGCATTAAATCCTTCGGTCCAGAGGATATTTCAGTGGACATTTTGGGCAATTTGATTTTCTTTCATTTTTTCTTTATAGATATATACTAGCTCTGCCTTGGTCCCTTTGCCAGTGCAAGTCATTTTGAATTTCACTCAACAATTTTCTGCTTTGTTTCTTCACATTTAAGGTAGCAAGTGTTTTGTGTCTGTGGGAGTCTTAGATTCCAAAATTTGCTTGCTTTTTTTCTCTTCCTTTTGACTTGCAGGATATATTAATTGAAATGAGGTCTTGGAGGAATTCAAATCTGCCCATATAAGGAAATGCATGCAAAGCCATAATGGAAACATATAAAGTGTAACCATTTGTCAAAGAAATCACATCGGTTGTCTTGGAAGGCACTTTGAGTTTACTTCTTTTGGCCTTAGAGTTTACTCCTTGCAGAGGTCACAAAGCTTTATTATTTGATGGAATTGGGTGATTCTGAGATATTTTGATTTGGACAATCTGAAATGAGCAGTTAAAATCAGTAGCTGCACTTTCATCTCTTAGGTTGCCGCCCTAAGCAGTCTTAGGTTGACATCCCTAAGGGATGAAATTGCTACTCTGCTCCTTTTGCTTTCTCTGTGTCATCTGGATTTTCATTGCATGGCTTGTAGGGTGTTCAACCTGTTTAAAACACTTTGAGGAGATTAGTAACTTTGATTACACAGTCCTCAGTGAGCAAGAAGTCAACCTCACCTCAGCATCCTTACGTTCTTACACAGGAGCTCAACATTATAGAGGTTAAAAGAGTCTGAATATCCATGTAGAACCATCTTGAGTCTCAGGTTCAAGGTAAAGGGAGACAATCAGGGGTGTTGTCTGTCTGTATTATTTTGTTTTTGGGAAAAAGCCTACTCATTTAATCTGTGAGTTATTAAGCAGATTGCAAACATATTAATAGTTCCTGAAGATATTTGATTGCTATTGTTTCTCTTGAGCTGAGGCCGAATTTATTTGCCAATTAACATAAACTTTGATTTTATGAACCACCTTATGAACAATACAAAATAAAGGGCAGGGGATTTTAAATTATTATTTCCTATAATTTGTACAGGTAGCATAATCTTCTGAGAATGTCACAAAATGTTAATTCCAATTTAAGCTGGTAAACTCATTAGGTAAAGATTGTTACCCCTATTTCACTGGTATGGAAAAGCACACCAAAGAGACTGTACCACTACCTGTTCAATCTCTTCAATTCGAAACTTTTCAGACTGATATTCAGAAGCACTGAAGAGTAACATCTCCAGTTAAAGTTAGTATTAATGGTGATGGACACCTTATGCTTATCAGTCCCCAAATTTCAGAATTATTTACATTCTGGCTATCCCTATGTTTGGGTCTCAAAGCAAGCCATTTTACGTTGCCTTGTAATCCAGAGGGCTGAGTACCTGCCCTTTGAGGATCCATGCTCCTTCTCTTGGTGGTACTGAACACAGTGACTAAGATGTCTCAAAGTGGGACCCCCAAAATGAATGAAGACATTTTGGGAAAAGGAAGGACATTAAATGACTTACATCAGGGTTCCCTGTGATTGTGGTTAAAATTAAGATAGCAAATCAGGAGATTGTCACTCCTTATATTGTAATTGGCGTAATTCCTTTCCCCACATGAAGCCAAATAGAATCTCTGTCAGCAAAGGCTTTTGTAGGTACGTATTTTGTATCTGAGGCTGATAGCATGTGTTTAAAGCATGTCAGAAATGTGTTGTCTGATCTGCTTTCTCTGTATGATCCAAAACAGGCTGGCAATATTATTCAGGTTAGATGTGTCAAAACAAATAATGATGCTGACCAAAACCAGAATTCTGTCCTTAGAGTCAAATAAAAAGAAGCCAAACATCCCACATAAGAATAGACTTTCAACTGTTGGTCTATTTTGCTTTGCAGTCATTATGCCAACCCTACTAGGAGACAAGGTAGGAAATGGTCTATTAAACAGTAGTACCAGAAAAAGTCAGAGAGCTGCAGAGGTTTATGAGAATTACTGATAAAATGTTGCCTTACTTAGTATTTCTGCGGATGCATTCATAAGCAAGAAACGTGGGTTTGGGGTGATAGGCTTCTGTAGGAAATGATGGGAGAAAGAATATTCTTTTTTTTTAGATTACTTGCTTTATACTGTTCTGTATTTTTTTTTTTTTTTGAGAGGCACCCCCCCACACCACCCCCCAAATTATGGTAGACACAGCACAATTTTTGAAGGGTGTATGGATTTCAGACTGGGACTGACTTCTGTCCAGCCTGTTCACAGCACAAGCAGAATGACGTTGGGTCAGTCTGCACCCACTGAGGCAGACATGTTCTGTGTGGTGTTTTTAAGTGTGTATATGTTTGTGTTATGTAAGGATGAAAGTCTTGGCAAATATTCTTGTATGCATCTTCTACTGCATAAATAATTTTGACAGCTTTGTTGAATAAGTCAGGATTGACTTCATATATACAGTCCTTGAATGCTTTTCAAATGTTTTCATACAAATCTCTTCAATTTCACAACGTGTTTATGATGATCTCTTATGAAGCCATTTGGCTCTAGTGAAAGCTTCACTCGGTGTCTGTAGATGTAACGTATCTCGTCAGTATTAGCGAGCAGCTGTAAGTCTGACCAGCAGCATTACTGCAGCTTCTGCAAATGAAGTATCCTTTATACCATCGCACCGCTACTAAGGATAAGGGCGCATCTTTCCTCCAAACAGAGAAAAACTGCAGGAATTTGATTAAATGGATCTGTACAAAGGAAATCTGCATATGATATATGACTACATCAGGTGTTTTACTGTATGTGATTTTAAACTGAATGCCATTTTCCTGCATGTGTGAGTTTGTTGCAGCTGTCATTTAAAATTCTTATATAGATGGAAAACTGCAGACAGCTGTACGTACCTTGGCTAAAACATCTCTGCTGTAGTGTCATCTCACAGGGCCTCAGACTTTTCCAAACTTCTGCTGTTTGTGGCTAGGTGGAGAAAGAAAACTTTTTCTCTTCTCTGCTTAGCTATGAATCCATTTGATAAGGTTCAGCCTAAGTAACCAAATCACTTTTGAGAATGAAAGAAAATAAATTTTCCATTATTAAAGAAAAAAGTTGCAGTCTTTTTGAACAGCTGTACTGCTGAGGTGGGTGTGGGTAGCATGTTGAAGTCTGGTGGGAAAGTTGCCAGAAAGGGCTTTGTGCATTTGCATGTGCTTAGAAAAAACTAGCTCTGAATTATTTCTTTTTTTTGGGAGGTGGGGTAGTAGCTAAAGAAGAATATTCTGAATAGGTTATTTTCCTCATAAGCTAAATGCTGTCACTTTGGCATGATTCAGGTCTGTGAACAGTGCAAAGCTAACCTGCCTTTGAGGAAAAAACAGAGGCTGTTCTCTTTCTGGACTCATGATGCCTTCAGGATGAGCCTAACACATGAAGAGAGCTCCACAGAAACTCTCCTTCACCCTGCTGTTGCACATGGGACTTACACACAGTCCAAGAGCCTGCTCTCTGCCCCTTTTTATGGTAGGGCAAGCTTCCGTGAAAAGAATTAGGAAACTGCTGTTGTACTCTCCTGAGTTTGGTGAGAAAAACGCTTTTTACCCTTTGGCCGAGCCCTAGGAGAGGCGGTTCTTCTTACTTCCTCCCCATCCTCATCCTACAGAATGAGTAGGAATACAGAAACAAGGATTAATACTTCCTTCCAAGATTCTTCTTAGGATTTTATGACAATCATGAATGACTACAACACGTTATGGCATTAAATTTTTGCCTCTGCACCTCTATAGTACACCGTACCAGCTATTGGACCTTTAATACATCTTCATGTAGCATTTACCTATCCTGTGTTGGTCTTCTCTCCTGCCACCCATCGAGAGTGACTTTAAACCTTCCAGAGGAACATCTATGGTGATGCTCCTCTGAGCTTTCCAGTAACTTGGGATAGCAAAGACACTCCAAGGCGGGGGGTGGGTGGCTGCTTAATACCAGAGTTATTTCTATTACATTTCACGCAACTTAGAATTTGAGTTGTGATGCATAAAGCAGTGAATTAATGTGTTTCTGGGTCCTTCTAGGGTCAGTTTTTTGAAGTCATACACTTGTGTTTGGAAGATTGATTCTCTTGGACTCCAGAACTTTAATATCAAGAGACATCTGTATTAAAGTAATTTAATATCAGAGTCATAGGGCTTGTTTACATGGGGAAATGACCAGCTTTGCTACAGCAGAATAGCTTTACTTCAGTGTAACTCCCCCGTGTGGACGTTGTGCTCTGGAATAAAACTGACTTCATTGTCAAATAATTACTCTTACTAATTGTTCCAGAATAGAGTGTCCACAGGAGGGAGTTATGCAGAAATAGCTATAACTGCAGAGTTACAGCTCAGCTGATTAAATTCACTGGGTAGGAATGCCTTGTGCAAGGGTGGCACAAGATTTACAAGGGTAAAAATGCAGTAGTTACAGTCATCTCTGCTCTTGTTGACAAACCAGGGTTGCTAGTGTTAGCTGTTTCTCCTGTACAAAGATTTGTAGCTTCCATAGTGCTCTTGGAAACTGCAGCAATTTTGCTTTGATAGTGTTCTCTCAATAAATTTAATATAAAATACACCTTTGTCTCCTCCCTCCCCCCCCCATCTCTTTTCACTTTCTAAATTGAATTTACTTTTGAACATATAATTCTTGGGTGAAAAATAAGCTTTTTATTTTTTCTTACTGTGTTCCCTGACCTGCTGGTATTTGTCAGTTCACTGACTCTTCATGCCTTCTTGAAAGATCTGTTCACCCTGGTCACCATATGGTCAGCCTTTACCACGAAAAGAGCAGGAGGATGTCTGTTTCTTTGGTTGTTTTTTTTCCCCTGTAAGGGCAAAGAGCTGTTTGCTGATACCACATTCTCTCTATGTTCTAAAATACATTTCAGACATTGCTGATAGCTGCCTGAATTTCAAATGCCTGGAAAAAAACCCCAGAGATGCTAAATAAAAGTAGAATTGTAACTTCTCCCATAAAACCTGCAGTTACAAAATATGTTTTGTGACTCTTCAGAAATCTTAAGGAACTGAGGTTTTGTGCAAGCTGTTCTGTCAAGGTGAGAGTTGTATGTTTTAGTCCTAGCACTGCTAAAGAATCAGTATGTGGCCTTAGTGAAATCTCTTTATGTGTCACCATTTGCTCTCTCTATGCACATAGACGTGCTATAGACATGCTATACAGCATATCTTACAGTTGAAACCGTCAGGTCAGGTGCCATGCCACTGCAAGTGCACAACATTACTTTTTATTGCTAAACTTGCAAGTTCTTCAAGCAGTCATTTAGGGAAGTGGCTTAAGAATGGGAGCAAAGGTGCTGAAACTCTCATAACCTCTCTGTGATTCTGTTGTGGGCAGTAATGAGCTTACTTTTCCAGTTCTTCAAGCCAGTTCAAAGTTAGGTGGTTACATTGCCATAGAGATGAGTCCGAGTTAATGTGCCTCATTTTCCAAGATGTAGCACTGTCCTAACATACTCACTCACAGTGCACAGTAACCTGGCTACCTCTAGGAGTGCTGACACAGCAGGCTTGCAGCCAGCCAGAATTATACAGTGTAGACATTAAATACAAAGGTTCCTGGGTGAGGACTGCAAGGGATTTGAAAGAGTCACCCTCACTGAACCTTTTAATTGGATTTCTGACTTGCCGAAGAGTACTCCTAGCCAGTGTGTTGGGAAGGAAAGAGTGAGTGGGGAAGAGATCTGAAAGTGAAGGAAAAGTTTAACTACAGTTAAAATCAAAGTTAACCCAGTAAAATAAGGTCAGCTGGCTCACTGTTCTGAGTATAGCAACATGGATGTTTCAAAATAGTGACGACTGCTAGTATAGAATAAAAGAAGCTGCACTAAATGTAGTGAGAGAGAGTCTGTAGTGAAAAGGACAGAACATGCCAAGGTTGCATTAAGTTCTCATGGAATCACAGAAAACCAGCTAAACCAGATGGCTCCTTTCCCTTCCCTCAACAAATAGCCTGTCCCTCTTCCTGTGCTATTTCCAATCAACAGAAAAATCAGTGGAATCCTCTCCACTCTGCAACAGTTCTTTACATATTGAAATATTGCTGTTCCTTCTCCCTTTGTTTTTCTCTTCACTGGAGGAAACAGTTTCAGCTTGCTCAGTTTTTCCTCATAGGTCTTGCTGTGTAGGTCTCCACTTGTTCTCGTTGCTCTCTTGCAGACTGTTTCTGGCAAGTTCATATCTCATTCATGCACTGCACTTGAGGCTTTACCTGTACCTCACCTAGAGGCTGAAGGGCTACTTCATGTATTCTAAGTACTTTATATATTCTAGTATGGGTTTTATTTGCACTAGTTTTAATATGAGGAAAGAGAAGCAAGTGCTTTTGCAAGTAAACCAAACTTATTCATTCAAATTCAGACTAAGACTCAAAGTGAAAGGGGGGAAATGGGCTAGACCTGGACTGCTACTGAGCTTAACAGGAGCAGGGAATAAGGAGTGATTTCCTCCCACAGAAGCAATGTAAGAGGAGAACCAGGAAAATGACAGGAGAAAGAGCAGCAAAGTAAAAGTGAGATGCTCTCAGCTAAAGGCAACAGAAAGATCAAGCAGCTTTAGATTAAAAAGGCTGTGCCTTGCTGTCAGAACTACAATTCAGTTGTCTCCCCTAAGATGAGACCCATATACATCACACAACTGTTAATCCAGATGGGGTGTTTCTAACTTGGATTAGGAGGTAATAGAGGCATGCAGTCTCCATCTGTATCTAGAGAGTGACTGTACCATGACTGCTTGTATTCAGATCAGTCTAACTGGAAGCAATCTCTCTAAAGTATCACCGTTTAACTGTGCAATGATTAGTAAACTTGTTTTGGCTGGCTTGATGTGGAAAGAAGCAGAGAGTAGAGTGAGGATTAAAGAGGGAGCTGAAGAAGATCAAGGGAACCAAGTGGTCAAAAGGACTTATTTTTCTTTTCTGTTATGGAAGGTATATTCACTTTGCCATGACTTCTATGTTTGCATTTTAGCTGAAAAGGGGCCCCTGTATTATCCATGGTGCAACATTAGCAAAGCTCTTCAAATGTTATGCTACAGGGTCACTGTGGGTACTTTTGTCCAGCACGCTTTCCAAGGGTTTACTGTGGCAGCATATTTTGCTGCTTTCCTTCAAAACAGTGTCTCAGCAAATATGAAGAAAGTATTAAAAAATAAAAGCTATAGAAGGAGCTCAGGTAGAGCAGAGAAATCTCTTAATATGGCCATGAAGTGCTGATCTGTAACAACTGAGGCTTTGAGCACTGAAAACTTTTAATGCCCTTATTTCTAATCTAGTGCAGTGCCTCTGTGGGAAGTGAACTCTTAAATCTGCACTTAATTCTGACAAGTTGTACTGAGGCATTGAAGAGATTTTTGTAAAGAAGGATGTCAGACAGATCTGTTTCCTCGCCCTGGTTATTGAATTACTGAATTCTGAAATTAGTTGTCTACGTGTCCAGTGATACGATACTTTTCAGTCACTGGATAATTACCTCTGCAGAAAGAGGAGAACAGAACATTATCCCTGTGCTCCCGTGTGTCCTCATTTCTCAGCAGATTTGTAGAAGACTAACACCATTACCAGGAGCACAGTGAAGCCCACTAAAATGGGTCACCCATGGCACTGCTGACTGCCCTGTTTCCAACATGTGGCATTGTGGCAGTGTGAAGAATTCCCTGAGGGAATATTTACTTGAGATTGATTAGTTGGTAACTGTAACTGTTAAACCAATATGCATTTAACATTGTTCTTTGTTAAACTGAGAGACAGGATGTTCATTAAAAAGAAGAATGTTTCTTCTAAATGAAAAGAAATTGTAAATCAGACCAACTGCTCACCTGCTAGACTCTTACAGCTGCTGTGCTGGACGTGAGGGGATTCAGTAGCAAGAGTTTTTGAACAGCACTCAGGTGGTCAGAATAGTCTCCAAGGTCCTGTCCTGAAGTACTGCACTGCAGTTGTTTCAGTAACAGCAACTCATGTTAAAAGGTGTCTGGATATTGAGAGAAGGACAGTGGGCACACCATTCATCTGTGTCTCCTTGGACACAGATCCTGGCTGACAGAGGATCCCTGGGTTTTTTCCTCCACTCCCTGTGCAACTCAAAAAGCAGTCAGCCCTGTGCTTCCTCAGGCCTCTCACCCCTTGGCTTGCTATCTTCTCTAAATATCCCAGTCCAACGTGATAACCCTGGGACATCTGATTTGGTAGTTATAAATCAGTTTGCAGCTGTGCCCAATTAAAAGCTCCAATGTGAAGCTGTCCTCAGGGGGCTGCAAGATCTGATCAAGGGGGTAAAGATTGCTTTTTCTATCCTCTTAGCTTGGCATGTGAAGCTGTTTCTTAAAGAATTTAAACTATGTAATTGAGGCTCTTTGTTTTGTTTTGTATTTTTCTTGAAACAGGACTAATATGGAAATTTAAAGATCTAAGTGGTCCCTTCTGAAAGTTCCTAACATTGCTATCAATATCATTCCTTTTTATAAACAGAACTGTTACAGTTCTAAGAAAAAAAGTATTCAAAGAATGCACTCATAAAAGATTACGCATACAATGGAATTTTTTAGCCTCAATGGGAACAGAAGGCTTTGTGAGAAGTGTTTGTGTGCAATGAACATAATGTTTAAATCAATTTTTAAGCCGTTGCTAATGAAACACCACCCTTTGAATAAGCGGCTACAAGGCATGTGTCTTACGGATGCACAACATATCAGTTCCTGCTCAGCATATCAAGGCCCTAGGGGTTTAGAGTGTGAAACAACTGTTCAGAAAGAGCCATGCTAGAAGGGGAGTGGAGCCTGAAATGCAGCTTGGAGTGATGTGAGATTTATTCCCTTAGCTTGTGTTTTCCGTTGTTTCATCATATGATTTGGCAATCCTGCAGAGCTGCTGTTAAATACATCACATGGGAGTGTGACAGAGATACTTCTGAGCCTTGGATGAGAGACAGACCTCACAGAAAGGTAGTTACATGACAGTTCCTGCCTGTTCCACTTTTCTAGTCCAGCTTTTGTTTCTGTTGTGGTCTCCAGTGTATTTCTCCAATCATGTAACCGATCTGACCACACCTTCAGGGGTTTCCTTTAGGGGGGTATGGCTGGTGACACTGCCCCTGCTCAGATTTTTCAATGAATGGGGAGGTTGGGGGCATCCTTCAGCTGCATCCTCCCTTCACATACATTATCTGCTGCTAGAAGTCCTCTAGGCAGATACTTTTCACAACTCAACTCCAGCATTGCTCAAACGTAGCAATACAGAAATACAGTTTAGGATGAGTTAGTTATTCTGAAGGGTTCAGTGAATGGTTCAGATGGGTATGTACCTTCCAGCCTATGAACTGCTTCCAAATCATTTCCTCAGAGGGCTGTGAAAGTTTGTTTCTTGAGTCTGCTATAAGGTTCATTGCCAGACAATATGGGTTCTTGGTCTTCACTGGGTAACTCTCAAGCTGAAAATTAATTTTCAGAGTGGGTATGCAAATGTTTCCATTGCAGACAGACCTTCTCAAAAACATCTACAAAACCTTGCCTTCACAAATGTTCGCATACATGCTTGTTCCTACAAACTTTCATGAATTATGAGCAAAATGAGACACACAAGAAAAAGCCACTAAGTAAATTTAGTAGTTCTTTATTCAAGTGAATGTTTAGATCAACTGTTGCACAATAGTTGCCCAGAACTACATGGATCTGGGTATCCCTGGTATGAATTTATCTTTGGAATTTCCACTGGTTAGCAGAGTTTGTTACATACTCATTTCAGCAAGGATAACCCGCTAGAAAATAAGCCACTGGGAAATGCTGCATCTAGCTAGACCTTTCTTTGGTTTTGTTTGGTTTTTTTTTTGGTGGTGTTTTTGTTTAACTATCACTGCATCTGGTGAGCACATTCAGACTGGGGAGACCAAAAAAAATAAAAGCACAGAGAGCAAGTGAGAAGTTCCTGGAATGTTAGAAGCTGCTGGGTCACTGGGAATGGCAAAGCAGGCAGGCAGAAAGCTCCTCTCCCAGTCTGACACTATGGTGGGAAAAGTTGGTACTTATTAGGTAGTGGATCGACTGAAGCTGTAACTTTGAAGTAAACATACAATTGCAAACAAATACTGAATATCCTGCTCTTCTTAATTAATCTATCTTCCCCTTAATTCTTATACCCTATGCTTTTTAAGATATGCTTTCTGAACTGTATTCTTTGAAATCTTATGGTCCAGATGGCCTTATGTTTTGTAGACCTAGGGGCTACTGTACATTTTAAAACTACTTCAATTGTTTTTATTTTACAGTGATGAGGTCTGAGGTCCCACTCAGACAATAAAACAGATTATTGTCAAATTACAGTTTACAGATGCTACTTGGGATGAAGCAAAGATTACCTTATATGCATTAAAAAGAGAGAAATTATTTCATTCTTCCCTCAGCAACAAAGCTAGAGCTGTCCTGGATCCTCAGAGAAAGCAAAGCCTGGTTCCCATGCTGTCCTGTGCACCATGTTTCCCAAAGAATGCTGTCTTCTGGCACATACAGCTCCTTTAGCCTGCAGATGTATAAGCTCTTGTCTAAAACAAGAGGATGCATTGTCCTTAGAGCAGCAAAGCCTGAACCGTGAGAATAGAAAACTTCTACCCTCATCCTTCACATGTGGACTTATGCCGTTATCAGGACTGCATAAGCAAAGTGCGTCTTTTTCTAGTCTTCCTCTCCCTTAGAACTGTGCTCTCTGAGAGCTTCTCAAAAGGGGGAAAAAACCAACCCAAAACTTAAGGGAGGTGTTGAGGAGGTCTAATTCGTATTGACCATGTCTAACCTTTCCTTACCCACCCCTCAAAGGCCTGACCAGGGCAAGAATTAGCCTTAAAATTTACTCATTTCTGGCTGGATTAATGGTTTAGGGCCTGATTCCCAGACCCACTGAAGTAAGCTGAAAGGCTTTCCTTAATTGATCCTGATAAATTAATTCATTAAAGAAGGTTACCTCTCCTGACAGTTAGGTATTAATATGACTGTGATGCACGGTAAGCAACAATTTTTGCTTCATGACAGACAAAAGTAATGTTAAAAAGATTAAAACATTACGCATTCCAGTCAAAGTTGAAGATGGGGAAAAAGAGAGGAGATAAACAAAGCAGTAATCCATGCAAACATACCTGCAGGTTTCTGTAAAATTAGAACTTGGGGACTGATCCTGTTGTTAGGAGTGCAAACTGAACAGATCCAATGAAGTCTGTAGAGTTCTTGTGGTGTAAACAAGTGTAGTTACTTGGTCAAGTGTTGTTCCTCATCCCCAAGAGGAACATCCTCAAGTGCTAGTAGCTGTTTCAGTGACTAAAAGAAAAACGTTCTGGTTTCTAACCCAAATGTACGTTTTTTGCCTAATGTTTTAAAAACCACAACTGAGCTGCAATGTTTTTGGGGTGTATCTGCATAGTGATGGTAGCTCCACCCAAACTCCAAGCCACAGGGGCTGGTGACGGCTGAGGCTGGCAGCCATTTTGATGCATGGCTGCGGTCTGGTAGCTCGGGCACCAGTCCCACGCCAGTGTGCCCGAGCAGCTGCCAGAGCAGCGCACGTCCAGGCATCTGGAAACGCAGGCAGAGCAAATTCACACCTGTCTGCACCTGAGTGCCTGGACATCCCCTCTGGCACTTTAATGGCCTCAAAGTGTGAGCAACAGCAGCTCATTATGAAGAGTTTGCAACTGTTTTGGGGGGAATCAAAGCACACTGACTTACTTTTCACTGAACATCAGCTGCAGGCAGGCTCGCCAGCTAATTAACAGCGCTTGCCCACAAAGGGCTATAGAAAGGAGGCTGTGGAGTACCGATACACCATGCTGTGGAGTTAACTATTGCCTTCGAATACAAACCTTCCGTTTCTGTAGATGCGGTAGCACAGCATCTGTTCTGCTGCACCAGAGCAACATTTGAGAGCAGAGGAGTCGCAGAGGAAGGCCTGGCTGGTCTAGAAATGGTTGGCATGTTGGTGGCTCACAGACGCGTGGTGCCGGGCAGCACTGGTTCCAGGAGCCCTTCACACGGGCAGCCTCACGCCCGACCGTTAGAACTGCACAGGCACGGTGGGGACAGCGTGGGGCTCTGCAAATGAGGCAGGTTTAATTCGTTCCTTCGCTATTCTTATACAAATATCGGGTCACAGGGGAGAAGTTGCCTTTCCTACACGTGGGAGGCATTTACGTAAACAGCCCCGCCTGCTACTGAAACCGTCCGGTGCGAGGCCGCCCGCAGAAAGGAGCGGGGTGGCAGCAGCGTCTGATGCCAACGGCGGTGAAACGGGGCCAAGGAATGCGGGGCGACATTCTGAAAGCTCCACCGGCCGGGGACGGACGGACGGACAGAGGAGGTCGTGCCGGAGGCGGCGCTGATCCGGCAGGTGCGGCCCCCGCGGCGCCCCGCGCTCAGGCGGCAGCACCGCCCCGCCAGGTGGCGCCCTCCCCCGCCCGCCGGCGGCGCGGCGCGGCCGGGGGAGGCGGGCGGCGGCGGAGGGGCCGGGGCCGTGGTACCGGCCCCTCCGAGAGCCTCCGCGACGTGCCGGGGCATGCCCTGCGGTAGAGGCGGGTGGCGGGGGAGCCGCGGGCCCCGCCGCCCGCGGCGCCTTCCCCCGGCCGGTGAGTCCGGCCCTGGGGGAGGAGGGGCCGAGGAGGATTATCTGCCCTGGGGAACATTGTTCCCTGTCTAGACAAGTTCATAACGTGGGGGGGAGATGGAGAAAATGACTACAGTAGCTGTTCACCGTTACTACGTCTAATCTGCTAGCAGCCGTACTGATGTAAAGTCCCGCGGGACAGTCAGAGGGGTTGCAGGGTGACTGAAGGATGGGGCTGCGTGGCTTTCCCTCCAGCTGTGTCATAGGAGCTGGTGAAAGACACTTTTCAGCTAAACAAAACGTGGCCCTGTCATTCAGGAAGAGATGCACCGCAGAAATATGAATATTTCAACAAAGCTTTTTCATGGGAAAGCTTTGAAGGTGGGGGAAGAGTCGCTTTGTATAAGAACCTGAGGATGAGGGACCAGGTTCAGATTTGTGTTCTGTCTGAATTAAGTCTCTGCTCAGAATCAGAGCAGGAGCACAAAACTGAAACACCAAATTTAAAAAAAAATACAAGAAAATTTAAATCCTGTCAATGTTTCAGTAAGACATTTTGATAACTTCTGTTTTTATGAAACATCACTTGGCTTTAATTATATCTGAAGCAAATTTTATTTTGGTAATCTAGAGGGCTGCCATGAAATGGAATCATTGTCCCTCTGTCGGCTCTCACGGCATTGGTTGCATTTTTTCCTAATCATGGTGAGAGGGCTCTGGTTTCTTGTCAGGCTGCTATAGTTATGTATGCTCTATATCTGTTTTATTATTTGCTAGTTATTATAAAAGGTGAAGTAAATAAAGCTTGATGGCTTGACAGTTGCTTACATGCAGATAGGATACACTTTTCATAATTTTAACAAATATTGTAATAAATGTATAAAACATGTAAGTTTCACTTTAATCTTTGTGCCTAAGGCCCTGAGGGATACAAGCCTTGCCAAATGTTGCAGGCTCTTGTCTCCGTTTGCACTAATTTTACAGTGACTGATAAGCACACTACTGTATTTCTTAGAAAAATCTGAACTTCCTAGAAATGTCTGAGGTATTACAGTGGCAAAACAACTCAGTTTTGCAGACTTTCGATGATTTTGAACTTGATGACAAACACAGATGCAAATGCGTAATGCAACGTCTAATATAGGCTCTCTTTAGTTTAGTTGATTCCTCTGGTATGTTTTTGCAAAACGCTCTTCATTGCTGGGATTATCTTTCCTGTAACCATTCATAGATAGGAGACTTGTTAGTACTTTGCACTATTAATACATGTTCTTGTTGATTTGTTCCAAGACTAGAGGCTTGAACAAATTCCTGGGAGCTTGTCACAATGACTCCCCATAGGACTGTGAGGAAGTTGCTTCTCTGTGCCTTATACTGGGCTCAGCTGTAAAATAGGAATCACGGTATTTATCTATGAGAGTGGTCAAGACATGTTGGTGAAAAATGTGACTGTAGATTCAAACCTTTAGGAATAGATGAATTGGCCTTATTCTGTCTAGATAAATACAGTGGAAACCCCAACCTTTTATGGTGACTGATCCTGTTTCTCTGAAGCCTTTTGGAATTGAACTGAAGTATTTCGTATGTACAGAAATCTACACAAAGGCTATCCAAGCTTGTAAAGTGTCAGATGAGCCAAGCTAACTAAATATGTGCAATATTCCAAAAACACTTTGGAAAATTCTTATTTTCCTTCCACTGGCAACACTGAAATTTTCATATCCCTGCATAAAAATGTTGTATCGTGCATTAAATTGTTACTGTATGGCATTTATAAAAATGATTTCCTTCCTCTCACTACCCCAAAAAGAAAGATTAACTTTATCTATACACACTAATTTTTACCATTGAAGCATTCAGCTTACACACTATGAACATCCTCTAATCAAAATGCCATGTAAGATCATACGTGATCATGATCAATTTATTTGGCTAACAATAATTTCTATAGCAGTAGGTTAAATAGACTCTTGTTGTTTCTACAGGATTTTTATAACGAGAACAAGGGGGGTAGGTATGGTTTTCAGTTAAAAGTACATTTATTTTTGTAACTTACCCAGCTTCTTCTTTCAGATACTCATAACTTTCACAGCTTTCAGGCAGAATTATTACATTCTTGCTTATAGACAAGTGAAAAATTTATCAGGAAACTTTGAACAGAACATATCCACCCTTTATAAGTCACACTGGTGCCAAGTATTAGAAACTGCAGCCACAATGAGGAATGCTTCTACTGCTCCTACCAAAACATAAATGTGCACGTGCCTATTTTAACGGTAATTTAGCTGCATATGCTATAACTTGCCTTTTTTTTGTGGCTCTCACCAAGTCCCAAAACTTTGAAGAATAGGTTTTAAAGTTATGACTACTTGCCTAGATTTTTCAGTACCTTATTATTTGTAAGTAGTGTCGAGGACACAGGAAATACTATCCTTTAGCATAGTACAGAGTCATATCTCTCTACTTACTTTACCTGGGCATGGTTGGCAAATTGCAAAAGGAAAGGAATATAGCTGTTTTCAAATGTATTTCCCATCTCTCATGTGTTTTGATGTTGGTCTTCATTCTGTAGTATTTAGCTTTGACTTTCAGAGTTATAGGTTCTTTAAAGCTCTGACATGTTTTCACAAACCTTTTAGAAAAGCTGTGCGTTTTGGTGCTGCTGCTGATGTACTCAATTAGAAGAACAGGAACAAGTGTTAGGATGAAGGCTCCCAAGTTCTCTTTCCCACTTGGTTATCATCCGGCCATACAAATATTTCCATAACACAAATAAACAGGCATCCCTTTGGGCTAGTTATTACAGCCATTTCACAAGTGGGAGAACTGAAGTGCAGGGAAGGATATGGGTTCACAGGGATATAGGCGAGGAAGGAATGAGCAGCTGAAACAGGATGCAGCTCCACGATAAGCAAAGTTTTAACCCCCGTATGTCAGCTGTTTCTTTACCTCCAGGCAAGTTACTTTGATTTCAGTCTCTGCTTTGTTACCTGAAATTGAAAGAAAAAAAAAGAAGCGATTGGAAGATAATAACACTGAGTTGTTTAATATAAAACTCTTCCTTTGCTTTTTAGCCCTTTTATTTGTTGACTATGTGAAGATGCCTAAGGAAGACACTGTGGTAAACTGTAAGTTAACGCATTATATAACACGAAGTTCAAGAGCAGTAAGTTTCAGTACAGTCCATGTATTTTTCATATGTGGCTCTGTCCTCAAGTTTCAAAGAAATACGCATGCAAGCCAAATTTGAAGAAATTTTTTTTTGGAGCTTTCACACTGAGAAACTTATTCAACCTTTCCAGCAGCTTAGGAAGCCATGCTTTTGAAAGTTTTTATGTAGGTTCCAGTTGTATTGACATTATTAAAGTTGTTAATCATTGCTTTTCCTTCTGGTCTGAATTAGAACGCTGCTCTCTCAGACCCTGCAGATTACTAACTGCTGAGCTAGAAAGTGACTCTTGAACATTTATCCTATTTGTTTATTTTCCTTTTGCTGTCTCTCCAGTGTCTCAAAAAATCTTTTTTAGTATACCATCTCTGCAGGTCCACCTAGTTTGTCCATGGCCTGCAAAAGATGAAGCAGGAACACTAGTGAGAAACTTGTTTCTGGTCTGTCAGTCTGCTTCTTGTGAATTTAGCTACGTATTGAGTATGTATATGCCAGTTTAGTAGCTCCGTGAAAGATTTGGTACCATATGTATCCTAGGAGAGCTGTCATAGCCTGTCCCTGCTTCATTTTGGTTGTGCTGCATGTGTAATTTCATAAATAAACATTTATTCGCAGAATGTAAATTTGGCTGAATCATTCTGCATATGTGAATCATTTATTCTTGAACAGAGTAACGTTCAGTATTCGGTAACTTAAATATTATATAACCACTTCAAAACTTGTCCATTTGAAGGAAAAAAGAAAACACAATTTTCTTCTGGCCTCTTTCCTTCATTTCCGTAGAAACCTTCTCAATTGTGATTCCACTTTGAAACACAAAAACATTAGCTCCATTTTATTCAACAGAGATTTAGCTTGTGTTTATCAAAGGCACAGTGGAAAAAAATAACCTTTTAACTGCCTTTTGCTTCTGTTATCATTTAGAGCTAACGCTGCTCTGAAAGAAGGACTCAAGTTATGTTGTGTCCCGTGCAGCATCAAAGCTGTTTACTAAGTTTTTAGCATTTACAATACAGGGGCAAACCCACTGCTAGAGACTTAGCAAGTGTCACTGAGTCACACTGTGTGCCCAGCCTCTCTGATACTGTCAGCAATATACGAGAAAGTGAATGCTTCACATAATTTGCATAGCATGGGCTGTGCTTGCACACTGTGAATGATTATGTTGTTTGTGAGTTACTGAATGCAGTAAGCAGGGAGCTTCATAGAGACGCTAGGGTCCATTTTGCAAAACTGCAGTGACTGCTGTTTGCAGATGTACATGTTTGTAATTGTACACTTGCACACATGGGGATTTATATTAGGGCAATAACAATCAGACAAAAAGCTGCAGTCCTAGATTGTGGAGGGCCTTGCCTGGTGTAAAACAGGAAAATTTGGTAGTTCAGTAGCACAAGCATGATGCACTCACGCAAGCAACAGTGACCTCTGAAGACAGTTGGTAGGGTAACAGGAGGAGCGATTTAAGTATCTGAGTGTTTAAATATACATCTCCCCGTTAGCTCTTACTTCTTGGAATTAGTACTTTGACCATGTAACAAAAGGCTTGTTGATGAAGGATCAGCTTTCCTGTGCTTCCTACCTAGTTTGCCATCAGTTTACTCTGCTTTTATAGAGTATGAAAAGCTTGGTAGGTTCAAGGAGATGGGACATTGCTGTTCCCTTCTGTATCTCTGCGAGTACCCCCCTAGGCACGTACAAGGCCTCATGCTTTCATCTTTTTTTGAGTTTTCTCACAGAACAGCAAACTGTCAATCAGTTGGGCTTACCCAGGAGGCTCTCGCGTGTTTCTGGTGACTGTTGTTCTGCTCTTGGACTAGCAAATTTGTGACTAAGTGGGAATAAAGAGGCCAGTCTGTTTAAGCTAAACTGCTGTTTAGTTCTAACAACAGGGGTGAAGCATAACATTAGAGAAACAGGATATTAAAATTACACCCGGTTTGTACAGAGTTGACCTTTCCAAGGGCCTGAGTTTCCTCTTCCCAGGGTTCTTAATAGGTCAACCTTTCCCTAATTTCTCATATAGAAGAATTTGATTTCTCAGTCTCAAGACATAATCTCTCTCATTTTCTCTCAAGTGTACTTCTTGAAAAATTCTTGAATCCCCGGATTCCTGCTCTCCCTGCAAGGACTGCTTATCTCTTTGAAAAAACTCTGCGGTTTGTCTAGGTGTTTAACAGGTTCTGTTAAAAAAAAAGAAAAAAGGCTCTTGCCTCGTGTCTCAGGTGTATGGTGAAGAGTGTCAATCTAGGTGGGGACCTTCATTTTCCAGCCTGACTGTCCTGCTATTATATTAGTTCAGCATCTGTATACAGTAAACAACACAGTAAGTCAGTCCATAGGATACAGGAATTATCATGGACAGCTCCAAAGCTATTACAGAGGAGAGGCTTGTTCTTTGCTTTGAGTGAAGAAAAGTAAATGAAGAAAGCAAAATGAATTATTATTGGCAGACAATCTCAAAAATAAATCAAAGTGGGGAAGGCATAAATACTTCTGTAGAAACAGTTTGCAATTGCTTAGTCTGTGATCTGCCTCCCTGATACCTTTCAGGCTGAGCATGGGATTTAAAGTATCTAGGTGATTAAAGATCAAGCCTGTTTGAGACTTAAAGGGATTTTGTTCATTTAAGTCCTCTCTGGACACTTTGGGCTATCCTGTTGTGCTAATTTTTTCCATTCCTAATGGTAGAAAACTGGAATGTAACAGCTTCTGTGAGCTAAACTGTATGTCTGCTATGGTACTGCTGGGCTCAGAAAAGCACAGTAGGCCAGATGCACGTCTAATGTGGCTAGGCTCAACGATCCTGAAAATAGGATGTGGTTTGATCCAAAGTGAGAGATATTAGCTTAATTTTCCATCCACAAAAGAGTTCCACTGTTCTGTTTACATTACTTGTCAGAGCCTTCCTCAGCCTGAACACTTGGTACAGTTCTTCGGAAGGGGGTAATTCACTCTCTCCCTTCACAGCATATTTCTCTGCAAACTCTCAGGTCTCCGAGAGCCCCCTCTGTTCCCTCTTACTTTACCTTTGCAGACCTTGGCACTCAGCTAACTATTCTTCCTGGCCAAAAAGTTCTGGATGTGGCTCCCAGCAGGGCCATTCAACACTGCTGTTGAGTCAGGCAAAAGGCTGAATACAAAACATGTGCTGCTCCTGCTCCTTGTTACACAAGCTGTGCTTCCTGCCTCCCCACTGCCCAGCAGAGCGTGCAGTGCAGCTCCTACTTAATGAAAACATCTGACAAAAAAATAGTCTGTTACCAACGTAGGTCTTTAAAGATGCTTTTTAAGCCGGTTCAGCTGTCCCAGAGTCCAGCTTATTTGAACCTCTGTTGCTTCAGTAATACACCTTCTGTTTCTGGAGCCTGATCCAGTTTTGTCTGATCAACCTTAGGAGGAAGGAGTAGGTAAGGAACTGGAAAATGTTTTTTGTTCTTCCACTAAGCAATTACCTATTATATTGTGATTTTCCAAAAAATGGTGCCGTCTCTATTCCTGAAACAGTATGATATAATATTACAATGTGTGCCATGTATACTGTTGTACAAAATAGTGCTGAGAGCCGTATCCTACTTTAGAAAATGTGGTCTGCTACCCAGCAGAAACTTGATGCTTTTCAAAGGCAAACATTTGAAAAAATATCTTTATGTCATTGTAAGCAAGGTGGTTTATATATAGTCTTAAAATATAGCAAGAAACTCATCAAAGGCAAAAGAAATCTCCAAGGTCTTCACAGCTTGAGAGGGCAGAGGTTTGTGACTGGTGGTATTCAGGATGGCAAAGAACTGAAGGCCTTCTGCAAGTGAGGCTGAGCACAATAATAAACCTTGAGCCCTCCACAGCAATCTGGAAGCAATCTCAGGAAGGGAGCACTCCACCTGCTCAGCCCAGTGAAGGGACAAAGTTGCCACAAGCAGCTTCTGTGTAAGGAAGGGGGAGAACTTGCAGTGAAGCTCAGGAAAAGGTCCAAAAGACAAAGGGAAGGTGCTGAGGCTGGAAGTGACCATGTAGAGTGGGTAGTGAGGGATGATGGTAGCAGAGAAAACAATACCATGAGATTTTGAACCAAGCATATGAATGGCAGTGATAGGAACGCTGCAGAGAAGGGGAGAGGGCTCTGTGCAAGATGCACAGCCATGAAATTGAAAAAAAACGACTTTTACTGCTGGCTGTGTGACCATGGCAAAATCTTCTCCTTGTGTCTGAATTATTCAACTATAATCTGGGAGCTTGTCTCATAGGGAGTATTCATATTATTTTGGTATTTGCTAGGTAAGATGTAAGAAAGAAATACTTAGTGAAACCATATCTTCAGCAAAAGACTCAGTGAATTTGAGAACTATGCTGGCAGACACATAGGTACTATCCTGTCATTGACAATATATTTTTTCATGCAAAAGCAGTTGATTGTACTTACTCTGTAGTGTTCTTTATCAACCTCAGTCATTTTAAAGGTACCACATACATTCACAGCTCAGATTCTGTTAAATCATTTCCGAACTTTGCAGCATTCTTGCTCTAAGCTCATAGGTACAAGGAAAATCCTTGATATTTTCCATTGTGTCAGGTGGGACAGACACGCTTTACAAATCAAAGCTTTCACTATGCCATTTCTCCTGCCAACATCTCTGAATGCTGAATGAGCTAAATTTCATATTTAGGAGCCAAAATAAATATTTCTGCCACTTACTGCTCAGTGTTAGTCTGATTCCACTCTAAGCTACAGTAAAGATGTTCCTGGAAAAAGAAATCATTGGCTGATGGTCATCTTTCAGAATGTATTAGAAAGCTGGATGTATTGTGACTATCGGGGATACAGGATTTAAGTGAAAATAGATCAAGAAGGTTTCTATAGTGTGTGTATGTAGGTGCCAGCATGCTGGGGAGCATTTATTTCTGGTAATATGAGCTGTCTTACAATATAGACAATTAGTCTAGCTCCTTATATAGGCTTTTCGTGTGGTCAGCAGAAGATCAACAGTTCCAGAAGGCAATTATTCTACTTACCTTTGACATCTATGCTGGGATCTGGTGAATTTCCCTGAGGTGTCTGTCTCCCTTCACTGACTACAGAGGAAGCCTATACAATCAGCCAAGTCTAGACGCCTAAGTGACTTAAGGGACTACAATCATCTATGATAAATCCACCTGGTACTGTAAGTATATGCACATATGGAGCACAGAGAATGCGAAGTGGTGTGATGTGGTGTGACATAGAGGATTTGTTGTTAGCGCACAGACAACTTCCTGTCAGCTGTGGCTTATACCAAATTTGTCCCATTTCTGCAGCCTAGAACCTTGCCTCCCAAGGCGGAAGATAACTCTTTAACCACATACAGAATCGTTTAGGTTGGGAAAGACCTTTAAGATCATCAGGTCCAACCCTTACCCATCAGTGGCAGTTGTTTCATCTGCTATGCGAGGTAGAAAATTTGTAAGTGTGTATTCTTGGACATTACCAGTCATGCCTCAAATTCATGCTAAATTACTATTTGATCACACTGCATCTATTTCAGAAAACATTTTCTCAGAATGTCACAGTTTTCCACAGACTGTTTTGGGTAGTCTGCTGAAATGCTGCCTGCTTTTGTAGACACAAAGTCAGTTGCAGAGGATTCTGAGGTAAAGAAAAACTTCCTTCTGAAATAAAACCAAACCAAACTGATGACAAATTAACCTTATATCTATAAAATGTCACAATCTGAATTTCTTGCATCTCTGACTTTCCTAGAACTAGAACAAAGTGCTCAGTTCCACTCAAATGAGGTATGGCAGACTGTGGCCCTTAAGAGCTTAGGTGGTGGCAAGTGTAGAACGGGCTGTATCTGGCAGGCAGAGTGATTGTTACCTAAAAAAACATTACAAGTCTCTCTCTAGGCGGTTTTCCTTGCAGATTTGTTTGATCTGCATTTACACTGCAAGCCAAGGATTTTGCATAGAGCTGAATACAAGTAAAGGCTTATGTTGTACACTGTGGAGGAAAGAAAAAGGAAAGGAAGAACAGGTGCAGAGAGGGGAAATGGACTGCTTAGGTCTCCCCACGCCACAGGCTCCAGCATTTTTACCCCGCTATTTCTTGCATTGTATATTCGGTGATAAACCAAAACTGTGTGTCTCCTCACTAAGACAGTAATGTCTAAGCTATGCTATAGCTAGTCCTAGCCATGTGAATATAGCCTGGTCCTCTAGATTCCTTTTCCACTGTATTTTGTACCCTCCCTCAAAATTTCTTCTAGATTGAACAAAAAGCAACTTGTTAGACAATACCCGCTAGCTAAAAGAATGGAGGAAAACCACTGAAGATGCAGGCAGCATGTTTTTTTTTCACAGAACTGAGAGAAATGGCATTGAGTTATCTAGTATTTTTGTTCTCACTAGAGATGAAACAATATGACAGGCTTAGCAATCCCAATTTCATGCTTCAACACGGCATCAGATCATGTTTGAAATAATGGCAGGGGCAGCAAGAGGTGCCAGCCCAAAGGGGGCAAAACAGTAGAGATTTGATAAGACTTGTTTTTAATTTATGTAAAATGGGCACTTCCAAAGAAGGCTCAGGGGCAAGATTTAAAGGTAAAGAAAAAACAGTAACACTGGCCTAAGAAACCCACAAGTAGTTAGAAGGTAAGACAAAGACAGCAGTTTGAAGGAATGGCTAAGGTCCCACAGTGCTCACAGCATGCCAAGCAGAGAGTGAGGCACTAGTTTGTTTGTGTATAGATAATTGTGGTGGGTTGACCCTGGCTGGATGCCAGGTGCCCACCAAAGCCACTCTATCACTCCCCCTCCTCAGCTGGACAGGGGAGAGAAAATATAACGAAAGGCTCGTTGGTCGACATAAGGACAGGGAGAGATCACTCACCAATTACCATCATGGGCAAAACAGACTTGACTTGGGGAAATTAGCTTAATTTATTACCAATCAAATCACAGTAGGATAATGAGAAAATAAAACCTAAATCTTAAAACACCTTCCCCCCACCCCTTCCTTCTTCCTGGGCTTAACTTTACTCCTGATTTCTCTACCTCCTTCCCCCCAGCAATGCAGAGGGACGGGGAATGGGGCTTGCGGTCAGTTCATCACACATCTCTGCTGCTCCTCACGCTCTTCCCCTGCTCCACTGTGGGCTCCCTCCCACAGCAGACAGTCCTCCACGAACTTCTCCAACGTGAGTCCTTCCCAGGGGCTGCAGTTCTTCATGAACTGCTCCAGCATGGGTCCTTTCCACAGGGTGCAGTCCTTCAGGAACAGACTGCTCCAGCCTGGGTCCCCCATGGGGTCACAAATCCTGCCAGCAAACCTGCTCCAGCCTGGGCTCCTCTCTCCACGGGGCCACAGGTCCTGCCAGGAGCCCACTCCAGCATGGGCTTCCCACGGGGTCACAGCCTGCTTTGGGCATCCCCCTGCTCCGGCGTGGGGTCCCGCATGGGCTGCAGGTGGATCTCTGCTCCACCGTGGACCTCCATGGGCTGCAGGGGGACAGCCTGCCTCACCATGATCTTCCCCAGGGGCTGCAGGGGAATCTCTGCTCCGGCACCTGGAGCACCTCCTCCCCCTCCTTCTTCACTGACCTTGGTGTCTGCAGGGTTGTTCCTCTCACATAGTCTCACTTGTCTCTCTGGCTGCAGTTGCACAGGTTTGGTGTGTCGTCCCGTCCCCTCCCCCCCCCCCCCCCCAACTCTGTTATCCCAGAGGCGCTACCACCATTGCTGATGGGCTCGGCCTTGGCCAGCAGCAGGTCCATCTTGGAGCCAGCTGGCATTGGCTCTGTCGAACATGGGGGAAGCTTCTGGCAGCTTCTCACAGAAGCCACCCCTGTAGCCCCCGTGCTACCAAAACCTTGCCATGCAAACCCAATACAATAATACTCTTCTCAGTGGCTGATTGAGGGAGTGTCTGGTGGGTCTGTCCTCCAGATATAATCATCACCTCAGGGACAGCAACCTATGGTAACTCATTTATCATCATCACCCATTTATAAATACAGGATCCAGGAGTTTGCTAAACAGTGGAGATTCAGTTGGAGCTCAGAAGAGCAACCCGAGGTGTGAGTTCATTCTCACTTAGTGGCAGAGGGGAGGCAAACGTGGATTTACACACAGTGAGAAGTTCTGAAACTGCAGAGAATTCCCTCACCCTAGTCTTCAGGTTTTTGGGGGACAACCCATAAGTGGTGGTCTTCCCTCCCTCTCCTCCCCCTCCTTCCCAGTTTATCGAGACAAGTACTGCTCATTACGGGCTATTCAAATGCCAAGTTTCATGTTTCATTGTTGAGCCATCCTTGAATAGTTGTCCTGTAAAAACTTTCTGACAATGGGCAAAATGTTCAGTACATTTCTTTCTCACACACATAACTCAGAAGTGTCTCAGTAGATTTTTTGTTTTGGTTTTTTTTTTTCAGATGTGCAAAATTGCCTTTGGTCAAATACCAAGCATGGAAGTCTTTGGCCAAAAAGACTTATATTTTACAAAGTTAAGGGATTATCATGGAAATTACTTGATAACCTGTACTAAGGTAGATATTAATGATGTCAACTATAACATGTCAGTATCACATGTGTAGTTGGTAGCACTATCTGTCTGCTACCACTCTTCCCATATTAAGACCTTGCTTTTCCTTCCTTTATAACTTTGTCAAACTTACACAGTTTGGGCTGAAAATTTCCATGTCGGGTGTCTGCCCAAGGCTGATTATTTTGGAAAACTCAGTTCAGCCATTTCCAAAAATAAGACTAGAGGAAAATATGTTGGTTCTGACCATGTCTAAAAAGCTGTGGCAAACTTTTCCTTGAAAAGCTCTAGAACTCTAATGCCTTAAGGAACAGATGTAGCATTTTCTGGGGTGATGAGGCTGAAAGCAGAGAGGAAAAGCTTCATGTCAGTAATGTAACTTCCGTTATTCCACTCAATGCTGAGCACATATGGTCAAGTTATAAGCACATTTTGCATGGGCTCTGAAAAGACCTACTTGAGTATAACAGTTTAATATTCCCCAAATCTATGTCTGTACAGGCCATTTTGCGCCTTGGGGTTTGGCAAGACTTTCTTTGCAACTACAGATGTGTGCTAGGTCTGATCTATGTAAAGGCAAGGAAAACAAAGAGTTGAACCTCTATGGGGACAAGAGGAAAAGATTCAGAGCAAAGAGGGGAAGAAAAGTAGGGCAGAGAGAACAGAACTGGTTGAGCTTGTGACTCAGACAAGGGCAGAAACAGGGAAGTGGACAGAGATCCAGTATCTAACAGTTACGTGAAATACGAAAGGAGAGATTAGCACTGGTGGAGAAGGAGACTGGAACAGAGAACTGCTGGGAATGAGGAGGCAGATCTGGTGGTAAGATGTTCTTTGAGATATGAACTGGGATTGCTGGGAAAAAGAGACTGAATAAGGCTAATGCAGATGAAGGGGGGGACACACACACTAAAAGTGGGGCCCATGACAGGAGGTGGGAGTAGATAGGGAGCTGAGCAAGGAGACAAATGTGAATGATATTCAGATATAGAGCTGGGGTGAAGGAATTCTCTGTGGCTAGGCAAGGAGACAGGAATAAGGAAAGAAGATCTAAAGGAATGGAACTATGACTTCCTGAACCAGAAGATGGGTGCTAGGTTTGGAGTCCTGAGGAATGGCTTCAGGGAATGGACTAGTGAAGGAAAAGAAACTCTGCAGACCTGGCCCTAGACATAAGGAAAATACTTTGGAGAGCAAAGTACATTTACTTGCTGCTTATTTTGCCTATGCCAAAACCCTGAAAGGTTGACAGGCTTCTGAGGATGATGAAGGAGGAGTTGGGATATGCAAGGCAGCATATGCTTCTCCTAATATCTAATCTCCCAGTTTCTGCAGGAGCAGGATGTCCTACTCTTCAGCACTCACTTTGGCAATTTGAATGGGTCACATCTTTTCTTCCTAGGCCAGCCCTGAACAAGCACCGGCATTATTGCTAGGGTGGCAACAGGCAGATTTTGTTAGGGCCCTAAGCATGTCTTCCTCTTTTCTGTGGGTTTGGCTGCCTGGGCTCAGGATCTGTGGACGCTGCACTTTGCTAGTGCAGCGTCCACAGCTGGCCTTGAATCAAAGAGAAGCCTTGATGAGGTCTTGCCAGCTTTCCTCAGGAACTGCTTTTAAGCTGAGGGTTTCGGCATTTGTTCTTGCCTGAACTGCACTGCAGCTATGCCCATGCCTGACCATGTCTCTTGCTCATCCATACCTGCAGACTTGACATCCCGGCTTGACCTCAGACCTGCCTCATCACTATGGACTTGTCTGGCAGTCCGGGCTCTTGACAGAACCTGGCTACCATCACCAGACCTGTTCTGCTCCTGTTTGCATGCTGTAGGACTGCACCCTTTCTTGGTAAGGGCACTATGCCTGCTTGCCTTCCTGTCACTCCAGCTCCTGGCTCTCCTCCTTTTATGAAGCAGCACCACTCTTGGTACTCTCTGACAGTTTTGAGTAATCTTCAGATGGCTCTGGACATCATGGCAGATGTTAGAGGAAACAGGACACATTCAGGGAAGATAGGTAGAGGCTGTGTTTAGACATAGGCTCTTTAAGAGCCTGAGGTGGTACTAATACTGGAGCGTCAATATTCTTCTGCTGTCAGCAACTACCTGTGAAATGCACTAACTTTTCTGATATTTTTTTTTTACCATGAAATGGAAATCCTAGCAAAAATGCAAATACTTATTTTCCTGTGGAGTATTAATGTTTATAATACGCTACAGATACATACTAATGTAAGTTATTATTTTATTGTTGCATGTTAGTTATCCGCAGTAGGAAAGCTGCTGTTCAGATACCTGTAGAACAACACCTCTGAACTAGAAATATAAAAAACACAGCAGCTTAAATAGGGTAGGAAAGTGAACCTGTAAGTAAAGCCTTAATATAGTTTGTACCAATCCAGCAGCTAAAGCTCACATATGAGATTGGAGCCTAGTAGGCTAAGTGCTGTGTGTTCTTGCCTACGGAAATGCGATCTCAGTCAATAAAACAAAAGATAGGAGGGAAAAAGATGACTGAAAGGTGCAAAGACACGTGAAATCATCCACATCAAGCCAGCTGAAAAACCAAATTATTATCCAGGTTTTCTGGCTCTCAGATGGATCACACTGACAACAGTCAAAGACATGAAAAATGTCATTGTCTGAAATATCCACCATTTCCAGGTGGTCTTTGACCTTCACATTGTTAATTATTTTTTGATAGGACAGACTGGGAGTCTGTCTTGAGAGGAATCAGAAGGGAGGGGGTTGGGAAGTGTCTTTACAAATGAGATCAGGATGCAGAACCATAAAATTACATGCTTTTCATTGCTGGGTAACCCCTTTGGCTTGATTTGACACTTCATTACTATGGTTTTACACCACTGTAGTCATGGCAGTAACACTACCAAAGAACCAGAATTAAGCCTTGGCAGATCAGGAAGGAGTGTTCTGAATGTGGCTAAAATTAACTACATTTCTGAACATTTATCCCACTATTTTAGGGGTAAAATAGTATGTTTTTGTAAAAATTTATCACGTTGACGCTTGCTTTGCCATTGAAGCAGATTTTTCAAGTCCTGATCAAGAATGTAAATGTCACTACTGTATGTCAGCATTCATAAACTCGATTTTGATAGAAACACAGTACAGTGTTTATCTCAAATAAATATGAGTGGAGTGCCCAAGGCATTAGTGTCTGGAGTGAATCCTAATATTGTACATTCACATTGTAGTGCATGAAAGTAATTTGTTTCTGGCAGTACATTAGATGATTATTTTATGCAGTAACCCAGGTTTGACATAAAAAGATAAAATCTTATTAATAAATCCAGAGCACAGTTTGTGTCAACAAGTGCATAGCTGATTTGAAAAAAACCAACACACCTCTGCAATATGCTACTGTCTTGATGAACCAGCTTTGACATTCAGATAGCCGGTGCTTTTCTGAGTACTGGCAAAATGACTGCTTAGGCAGGTAGGATGTATTTGACAGTGTGTCTGTAATTAAAAGAAAGGAAACTAGTGGAGTACAGCAGTTTATAGCAGATGGTGACTTGTAATATAGGAAGAAGAGAATATGAAGTTGTGCAGTGTGGCATACACAGTTTATAAGTACAGATGTGGAACATTTTATCTAATGGGAACACCAGGAAAGAATTGCACAGCTAATCCCAAATGAGTGCCAGTGACACTTTTTTCCAAACTTACTGTTACGTATTTATTGTATGTATACTAGCAAAACTACTTCAGGAATGTGTTTAAAAATTGTATTTGCAATTTAAAATAAGGATATTAAGAAATAGCAGTGACATTAAAATTCAGAATTAGATTGGAGTTGGTACTTAACCAGATTTTGAAGTATATGGATTTGGACCATTCAATTTAGAGGCAAAAAACACCAGACATGAAGCCCCTACCCTGTGGGAAAATTCAAATCTAATTCCATAGTGTCTGGCTGAGGCCCAGGCCTATAGTACAGTATTTGCCTGCAAGCCTGTACACATAGGAGAGAAGTGTGAAGGGAGATCGTGTTTTGTTACACCAGTGATATCTCGGGTAATTCAAGCGGAGCAGGATGAACCACGTATTTACGACTGCATGAGTAAGTGAACAATATGGTCCACGGTCTCCAGAGTGTTAAAAAAAAATGAGGGCAGTCTCTTGAAAGTTCTCTCTGCTTTTATACTATTGAAATTATATAACATTTAATAATCCCTTCTTTATTTTCAGACTTATTTGTTAGGTCCAGGAATTATTATTTCTTCTTGGCAACAGCAAATCCATCATTCTCTAATTTCTCCACCTTGGAAATTGCATTTTTTATTTTATAGTTGGCATCGTCCTCAAAAGAAAACAAACAAGCTGCTAGTCAGTGAAAGAAAGGAAAAGAAACATTAAAGAAAGGAAAGGAAAAAAATCTTCAAATCATGTTTAGCCCCATCTGGCCCTAGAAAAACATGGAAATGGGTGATCAAGTACAGTTTCCAGGATGGGCCGCCTTTCAAGTGAAACAAAATCTGGATATTTCTATGTCTAGACCACAGAAGAAAAAATGCTTTGGTGCTAATTAACCCATCAAAAGCTTACAAACCCTGAGTGGTGCTCGGCAACATATGCAGGGAAGTTAGCAGATTTAAGCTGCCAAGGGAAGTGTGGGAGGGTGCAGCCTGGGAGTCAAGAGATTTGGGTCCTACTGCTTACTGTGCCCCTGGCTTGCTTTTTGATTTTAGGGGTGTCAATAGCTCAGCTTATCTCTGCCTCATTTTTCCTCGCTGTAAAGTGGGGTTATGACATTACTCTCCCTCCAAGAGCTCTCTGATGTTGAGAGAGGAAAAATGCTATGAAGCAAGTGCTAGGTCTTGCTCTCCTACGTGGTATATAATTTATCTGGCTGTTGTCTAAGTAGAAACCACAGTCTGTAAGGTTGTATGCTGTAGTCAGATGTTAAGCAGTCACTGAGTAAGCACTCCTTTAGGGCCAGCTATATTGCTAAAAGGGTATATGTATCCGAAAATTGTATATTCCATGCTTCTCGCACAGTGCGCATGCTCAGAGAGGAAAAGAACATGTTTCTTTCTAAGGGAGGTTTAGAGGGATGTAGTGATATTAGCCCCTCAGAAACATTAATTATGCTTTAGGCTGATTTTTTTGAATGACTAAAGCATGTGTACCGTGAGCATGCTCTTAAAAAATAGTTTCAATATGGATAGAAATGCAAAAGTAGAAATGATATTTCTATGCTTCTCAGCCCATCCTTGCAACCACCTGCCATTCCGGTCCTGCTGGTTGTGAACAGAGTGGAGATCGTTCCCATATGACTGCTTTCTGAGTTAAACAAGTACTCACTAGAAGACAGAAAAATCCACATTAGCTGCATCAAAGAGAAATAAAATCAAAATCCAGGCCTGCCTGGGTCTGGGAAATCAAGCAGTTGTCTAGTATCTGAGTTTCTACCTCCTGCTCCCTTGTCAGCTCCCTCTAATGCCTTGGCAACCCTCCCACTCCTCTATTACCACAGCTGCCAGCTCAGGCCTAGCTGTACTAGTTTCGCTGTCTGCATTACCCCCTTTCCCATTTGGAAACACATGTTCCTCATCTGCTTACATGCCACCTTTTTCCTGGATTGGGCTGAGCTTTCACAAACTGGGGATTTCAGTTAGGGAGGGAAGAGAAGTTGCTGAAGGCTTCTTTGGTGACGGCTAAGGAGAACTCTGTGTTAGAGCTTCAAAACTTAGATGAATCTTCAGTAACACAACAAGGTAATTAATGCATACTCAGGGAAGGAACTTGGGAGGGAAGGGTCAGCATGTCTGTACCAGGTGGAGAACAGCTGTGTAGGATCAGAGCATTCCTGTCCCTCTGGATGGACTGTTGTCCCTACAGGACAGCACCGAGGTGGCAGTGTTACCTACTTGTCCGAGTTGGCGGGGAAGGGAGTAAGGGATGGGGAAATATGGGTTAGAGCAGGTGGAAGCAAGAGCCAGAATATGTGCATCTTTTTCAGTCCCCATGCAGATCTCTCTACTTTCTGGAATTTGGCATTTCTTCCATGTTTCTAGACATTTCACACTAATAAATTAGTTCAGTATGTTCCTTAGCATCTACCTAGCTGATGTTTGGGTTGTAACCCGCTGATGGGTAGCTTGAGAAGTGCCCACACAAAACTTTACAGTCCCACCAGGTTGAGATGCCAGTTCAGTGAGAATGCTGGCTTACATGTTTAAATAAGTATTGGTACCTTGAGGCTCTAGATTTGCCTGGTAGGATCTCCTGCCATGTTTCTTTCCACTTTTTCCCTCTATATTGCCTTTCTTTTTCTCTCTCCAGCTTCCTAAAGTGTATTTTTATCCTTCATCCTTCGTCATTTAAATCTGTATTTTCATTCATTCTCGTTCTGAATCTCATCTCTCCTTCCTTGCACCTGCATCCACTCCTACCCATCTTTGTCACTGAATCACAGAGTTGCACCGAGTGGCTGAGGTTCAACCTCTCTGGAGGTCTCTAGTCCAGTGCATGTGTTCAAAGCAGGGTCAGCTAGAAGAGGCTGCTTAGGGCTGTGTCCAGTTTGGTTTTGCATATACCCAAGGATGGAGACTCTGCCACTTCTCTGGGCACCTGTTCCAATGTCTGACCACCCTCAGAGTGAAAAAATATTTTTCTTACATTTTAATGGAACTTTCTGTATTTCAGTTTGTGCCCATTGCCTCTTGTTCTGTCAGTGCATACCTCTGATAAGAGTCTGGCTTCATCTTTTTTACTCCCTCCCCTCAGGTATTTATACATATTGATAAGATCCCCCCTTTCCTTTGGTAAGATCTTCCTCTTTCTTTTTTATTCCCTCCATTGGTTATCATATCAAACGTTAGACAGTGAGAGGGCCACTGCAGTGAAAAAGCCCTATGAAGTACTGGCTGACTACAAGATAAGACTGCCTGGAGTCATAAGACTGCCTGTGCTTGGGAGACAAGTGCCCCAAGGCCGAGGAGCTTTGTCAGGGGAGGAAATAGGCTGAGCATGGGCAGGAGCGCTCTCCTGGACTTCTCTGACAGTGGTGACAGGGAGTTGAACTCAGTATTCAGCTCAGTATTGGCTTGAAGCTGGAGAAAGGGAAGCGGTGCCAGAGAAAGTCTTCTCTGGAGAAAGGTTGCTCTGGACAGAAAGGCAAATAGCTTAGAGGGGAATAGGGTCAGGCATCTTCTTACTTCTCGATGGAGAGAAGAATGGGACATGGGTTGTTGTTTACATAGAGTAGGTTACTGCAGCTATCTGGATGGTGGCAGAAACTTGAAGTTCATTTGGGGGACACAGGGAAAATAGTATCCAGATCCTAGAAAATACTCCTATGCTGACAAAAAATCAAAGGGAGCTTTGATAACAGAACTTTGATAAAAAGTGGCATTACAGGGTGCAGAACACATTGGTGCAACAAAGGTGTCAAACACCAAGCTGCAAAGTTCAGGTTTAGCTTTACATCCATTACTATAACATATTTCAGCATTTCATTTTCTTTTGTTGAGCTAAGTCTCCAGTCTTAAGATATGAGAGTTGTTTGCTCTTTCCAAAGACTTTGTAAGTTCGTAAGAGTGAAACCCTTAAATCATATCCTGCTAATACTCATGCCAGGAGTGTGAACAAAGTGTGAACTCCAGAGGAGACAGTAATAAGGGAAGTCAAGTCAGCTGACCTCTTAAATCTGGTAAGCAGATTTTTAAAAACATGCTAAGATTTGATAATATGAAGGAAACTTGTTTGAATTTGGAGCTTTGTTATAATTTATTTTAACTCCTGAGTCAAATGCAGCATGCCAGCATATTAAACTAAATCTACATAAAGCCAGACTGTCAAATTAACGATGATTTATAACCTGTGAGATTATAAAATTACAATTAAAGAAAATATAAACTTTGAACAGTCCAGCTGTGAGTTCAGCTTTGGTCACTCAGGAAACTAGCTTTTGTCCTTATCATTCCAAAAACATTTTCTTGTCGAAATGGGAAACATTTCTCTTAGATTAAGATTCAAGTGTATAACTTCATAGTTGAAAATGGAAATATTTTGTTATTCTTTGTAGATAGATGGTCTTTCCACGCTTCTCCAAATATAGTGTGTATGCATTTGTAGTACATATATATTCCCAATGTAAACCCTCACAGAGTTAGGTCTTCCGTCAAATAAAAATACTAACTTCAGCCCAGATTATCTCCACTGAGGATTATGCTAACAACTGAATATTTAAAAAGTTAGATCTAAACTGAATTTTCTATTCCTGCCCAATGTGAATAAATGACAGGTTTTTTGTAGGTCAAATTAACATTTTGGCATTTAAAAAGAACAGATAAGTGGAGACGAATGACTAGACTTGAGGAATGTGGACAAAAGCAGTGAGGAGGTTTTGGGGCTCAGATAAAAAAGAAGTATTCTCCCTTTGGCTTTTTCTTTGCTTTTTCTACAACTGTCACAGAATGCAGCATTCTGTTAATGCTTAAGTGAAATGTTCTGCATGCAGGAAAATACTTATTTTCCCCAGTTTTTCCTCTAAAGTAAGGAAAGTAAACAAAAAAATTGGTTCAGTCTAATATTTAAAAAATGTCCAGTCAAATGAAAAACAATTATTTGCTCATTCATACTGACTAGCTTTTTATAATTTGAGTGGAAATAAGATCCACCCAGCAACAGCAGCCAATAGTAATTTCCCAACGATGTACAGACAGCTAATACTTGATTTTGGATTGATATGAAAAAGCCCATCATTCCCATAAAATGCCCCATGTCCTATTAACTTATTATTTCTTTTTTTCTCTGGAAAAAAAAAAAGTTGCACTATGCTATATAATTATGCAGCATCATTCCTATTAATGTTTTATATCATTATTATGGAACGTGGCACGTATTTTATAGGAACATATTTCTTCTTCTTCTTCCCAAATACTTTAATATTAAGTAGTCACAGTGAAATGAAGCAGGCTATGTTAAAAAAAGTGAAGTTATTTCATATGATGTTGAAAAATACCATCTTTTGCTCCTGCAGGGTCATTCTGTGAAGTAAGTAAAAAGGCAAACAATTTCTTTTAGATAGCAACTCTGCTCATAAATCTGTTTTAGGGACATGTTTATGTAGGTTTATTATTTCCTGAAAGATGAAAGCACATCACAGAAGAATTTGGAAAAGACAGATTAGAGAGTGTTTAAATAGTTTGGTAAGTGGAATTGTAATCTGGTGATTCCTACTAATTCCATTGGAACCAAATTTCATTAGAAGTAGAAATAGGCATATTGTGTGCAAAAAATATTTTGAATATCTGTTTAAAGAAAATACAAAATTTTACACAGAAGTTATGATGCCCCCTATTAGTTTTCCACCACTGTTTGTACAATCCAAGAAATTTATCAGGGAGACTGCTGAACAACATAATGAATTGTGAACATATATGTGTTTTAAAACTCTCGCCAGAAGTATGCAGATCCCACTTTCACAAGTGTTTGTTTGGAAGGGTTATCTGTTCAAGCAGACAGGTGAAACCATGTGACTTCGGCAAACCACCACAGTAGGAGGAATGAAAATGTAAAGCAGTAGTTATTTCAAATACACTGTGACCAGGTGACAGGTCAACATTAATTTGCCTGACCTATTTCATGACATTTAAGTTCTCTACAACCTGCGAACAGACAGGAAGTGCTAACTTAGTTGAATTCATAGTTCATTGTGAACAGTTAATACATATGAACGAAGAACAATGTTTGGCCTCATCTGTGCAGGCTGATAAAAGCATGCTGGAAACCATTGCTGTTTACTGTTTATAAACTTAGGTCCTTTGGATAATACTTTTCCTCTCTCATGCACCTCTCTAATGAGGTGTTGCAGTTACCTTGTGAACTACTGAAACAGTAGCCAATTTCTTAGCATTCCAGGACTAGCTAGTATTTATAATTCTCCCATGTTTTCCTGAGTGCTAATGTTTATTTTTTAGTTTTACTTGCAGCCCATCATCATACTGTACAAGAGTCATTTAAGTCACATTAACATCACTAATGGGGACCCCATTTTACACGAAATAGTCTGGCATTAACTTCTTGAGTATCAAAACACTGCAAGGAGTGTGGTTTTCACTTTTTTTAGTTTATAAGGTTATTAATTTCCTTTGTCATGTCTGGCAGAGGTTTAGAGGTTGATAGGATGTAGTCCTGTTGAAACGACTTTATGCCGTGAGTAGTGTGGTCCAGCCGTTTCGCATATCACCATATGATGTCCAGCTGTTTCTTTCCCTTACCCTGCCATTCACATACCCCATTCATTTTCCCTTTGTGATGTAATGGAGTGACATTTGTATGAGCAAAAAATTCTTTACATAGCCATGGCTGTGTAAAATCACCATGTTGTCATTCATAGGTAGCAGCCCTGCTGTAAGATGCTTTTGAAATGTGCAAATACTATAGTGGGATTTCGCTACACTAATTATTGCACTGTTCAGGATCTTTGCCTTTCTGCTTGAATAGCAATCTCTGCCATTTTTTCTGGCTTTCTGGGGGTTAAGGAGAGAAAGACAGCATGCAGAGGGACTCAAAGGACTGAAGTCAAAATGACTTCTTCAGTCCTGATTCACTTGGAGTCTGTGAGGACACTCGGCTGATGTTGCCATCACAGTTCCTGAGGCACACCCGGTGCAGTGTTGTGGAATCAGCTATATTAAGATAGTTATCTAGTTCTAAAGGAAATTTTAAGCATCTGAATTTAGGTTTTTATTATAATATAAAAAAGCAAACCCAAAAGTGTACTGCTTGTAGAGAAATAGACACTGCAGAGCAAATTCCCAGATGGTTATTTATCACTCAGCATGCTGAGTTATACATCAGTGGTTTGCATGGGCATTTCTGCCTTCGAAACATTTGTTTCGGAAACTCTTGCCCCATTGTGAAGCACAGAAAAGCACATATTCCTGTTCCTCATTATCGCATATCCTTTGGCATTGCTATTGACATTGCTTGAGTGCCACAGTGTGGCTGTTGCCCTTCTATCATGAGGGAAAATAGTTCTGGCTTCAAATGTTGTATCACATGTTTTCTAGTGGTCAAACTACTCTTTCTCTCTCTCTCTTTCTTATTTGTGGTTTGGACTTTCTTTGTAGCCTTCAGTAACACCGGTATTCTCTACAAAAACAAGAGTGAGGTCCCGAGCTGCTTGAAGCAGCTAGAAATTTTGCTTAGATGTCAAAGAATGCGTGAAAGAGGATTTTTCCCCATAGGGAGAAGTCCTGATAAAGTGCATTTATTTTTGTTCCTGTTATGACTGTAGGGTAAGATTCTTTCTGGGTCTCCTGTGGGACTGGGATAGTGCAATGGAAAAAGCAAAGGAGAATTATGGTGAGATTTAAAAAAAAAAATGTCTTGCTCTATTAATGTTGAGGAGGCCAAAATAGGAGGTTTGTGCTTGAATTATCAAGGCTTCTGAAGAAAGGAAACTGAGGTCTGATACCTGCACAGCATCTCACAGAGATTGTGGGTCTGACAAAGACACGTAACATTTTGCTACTGGTGTGACGCAGTGCCACATCTCTGGTGTCCTGTGACCTGCCGTATCTGTTATATCCCTGCAGGCTTTTTGGTAAGTGTAGTTATTAGAGATGCCAAGTTGGCTGTCTGTGAAGCTGACCTGAATCAGAAAGACATGGGTTTTCCTGAATTCTTTGTGGGGCATTACTGAGTTCGTGTGTGTAAAATCTCTAGGGTCACTAACTCTAGGTCTGCTAGGGCTCCCATGGAGTATGGTACCAAAATGGACCCCAGGAACAAAATGTCTGTCACAATTGGAATTTTTGTAAAATCTTGAAAGACCTTGTTTGTTTGTTTGTTTGTTTTAATTTGAGGTTTGTTTAGTTCTGGGCTTTATTAGAACTCCAGATAGGGTTTATAGCTCTTATATCCAAAATCCAAACTATGCCCTACAGTGATTATTTTGCAAGATAAAAGCCATGTAAATAATAATTATAATAAAATAAAATGATAATAAAAATAATAAAACCTAAGTAGTTTTAATTCTCTTTGACTTATGACACTATATAAAAAAGCACATTCATCTTTATGTAACTATACTTAAATGTGGCAATGTGCAGGGAGTGGTAATGGTATCTTGTCTGACTGTGACTAAACAGTTCACTTCATTTGGATATGGAATAAATGAAAACAGTTTTGGCCCAAGATGAAATATGGGTAGAGCACAGACTGATCTGTTGCCTCTTCTGCAACAGGATGTTACTAATAAAAACCAACAGTGAGAATTACTCAATCCTGCAAATTCACAAATATTGGTTGGATAATCTTAGTTCCCATTAAAATGTGCCCTTGACATCATAACACATTCATTGGAATTCGTTGATAAATAAAACACTTATATGTGATTAAGCAAGCCTACAGGAATGTCAGTCTACCTTTCATCATATTTTAGGTTTTCCATAATGACATTTTGGCAAGTAAACTTGATTTTTGTCTCAATAATTAATGCACTTTGGGATGATTAAAGGCATACCAAAATCTCTGATGGGAGCAGTCAAACTTCCCCTGCTCAGCCAGCCGGCTCCATAACAGATTGAGAACTCCCAGATCCAGGGTCTTTGTGTTCTGGTGGAGGCTCACAGCACAGGTCTTAACTATTGTGGCTTGTACTCACTTCTAGAGTTTACTTTGATGGCCATTTTGATGATATCCAATATTGAACCTATATGATTGTTTTTATTCTCCTTTTCAGCAAAAGTTGCCAATCATAGCAAAATAAATGTCTGACTATTCAGAAAGGCCTGTAAGTCTTCCTAGAGGTTGTAGTTGTATCACAGACACACACTCCTGCAAGGAGTGCTGCATTTGGTCTCATCAGGAATGTCTGCTGTTGCAGCAGGACAAGGGAGAGGAATTGCAGAAAAGGGCTGTTATTGAGAGGCCAGCGGCAGGGAAGTTCTGGTGGGCAGACCAGCACCTGACATTAACCATGCAGAACTAGGTGAACAAAAGCAATCAAGCAATGCACTAAGAGAGAAGGATGCAGAGACACTTCATAAATCTGTAATTCATAAGCCAATTCAGCACACATTCTAGGCTGACATTCAGGCCAGCTTATTGTATTCAAACCTTTTCCTCTCTGTTCATCTGTGCCTTTGTAGGGTTGCATTCAGCAACCACTGGTACAAACAAATGGTTAAGGTAATAAAATATCTTGGAGTGAGCTCATCGTGTAAAGGAACTGCTGATGCTTAGTCTCTGAGAGTGTTGAGAGAACAGAAAATTGTTGATGGGTTGGAGGAAGACACAGGATGCCTGTTGAGTATATTGCTTCCTATTCAAGTTCTCAGCTGGATGCCAATATCAGGAATGTACTTTTTCATTTGGCCAGGAGAGTCAGTCCTTTTTTCATCTGCAAGTGGTTGTTGGCATGTGAACCTGAAATCGAAAGAAATAAAATGGAAGAAGCCAAGTACTTCATGTAAGATTAAAAAAATAGTGTTAGAGACACGTACAGCATTATATAGTTACAATACTTTTGCAATATTCTTATAATACAATAGAGAAAAATAACTGGCCCACACAGTTACCAACTCTATATCTGTTGTTGGGATTTGGTGAAAGAAGTATAGTTATCCATCAGCAACCTGATTCTGCTTCCATTGAAGTCATACGGAGTTTTGCCAATGGCTTTAGTAGGTGGAAGAACAGGATCTGGGAGCCTATAGATGAGGAAAAGCCAGCACTTGAAAAGTTTTCTCAGCATGTTATTGGATAAGTGCCACTGTCTAAAGGGTAGTGGGTGGCCAGAGAGGAGGAGTTTCAGAGAAAAGAGAGAAAGTAGATTCAAATAATTTGGGGAAAAAGCTCTTGTATAAGAGGAAAGACTAGGCTTTTGAGGGACATGGTATGTCTGGTCTTTCTATTGACTAGTGACAGTAGCAGGTCCCACTGTATCAGAAAAAAATTCAGTAACAAAGTCTAGGTTTGAGTTTTTAAGTGTGTTGTTTCAGAAAGTGTTGGTATCAGAGAGATGCACCAAACAAATGAAAATGAATTTGGATAGCCAATTGATGTTCATAGCTGTTGGCCCAAAGGAGCCAGACCTGAAGTGAGGGTGGAGGAAGACAGGTGTCTTGGAGACAGGAAAGGTACTTCTGTTCATATATCCTGGTTTTAGGAAAAATACTTTCAATCCTTGTAGACTTAAGTCAGGTGACATTGTCTCCTTGGTCTCTTATTAAATTCTTCCAAGAGGACTGTACATCAGTACTCTGCGTAGCCCTATCTTCTGCCTCAGTATTGACAAATCACCAAATCGGTTTCCTTGTTGTTATTCCCAGGACCATGTGCAAGAGCTGTTGCAAGCATTTGGAAAGTTGGCTTCTTATCGTCCTCCCGCTCAGTGGAAAGTGATGCTGTAGTTATCATCCTGAGGAAGGGGCACAGTCAGGGAAGGGGGTATGTGAAAACAGTTCACACATAAACTAGAAACAAAATGGAATAATGAGCTTGACTATTGAACCATCTTAATTGATTTCCATTGGGTGGCATGCTAAGAACATCAAGAAAGGTGGCATATCAATTTAGGATATGTTTTTTTCCACTTGCAAATGAGAATTGCCGAAAAGGATATATAGCTCAGGAATTTATCAAAGCCACATTAAATTTTTCTTGTCTGTAATCCATAAAGGAAGATGCGTGCTGGATACACAGACCAGCCATAGTTTCACTAGTCTCCACATAGTAGTCAAGACACCATAGATAAGGACAGGGAGACCTGAACAAGTCTGGTCTTTGCAGCACTGCTGTCACCGTCAAAAAAAAGCCACTAAATTCACTTGAGATCCTGTAGGAGAAATCACAGATAGGCTGTATGTATGCAGTTTGTATGTCTTAACTGCTATTGCCTTCTTACTGTGATAAAAATGGGCAATTGACTACAAGTACAGGCATCAACATACTTGAATCTACCCAAGACCATCATGATGGGCATGGCTATAGGTGTGTAGGACAACATATGCATGGAGAAAGACTGACTCCTGGAGTACCAGCATTAGGCACATGGAAAGAGACCTGAAGGTGCTGAGTATAACAGTGGCAGCCTTTGAGAAAGCAGAAAGACAGAAGTACTTGTATAGTGTAGGAGCATTACATTGGCAGCCAGGAAAACTGACAGATCTGAAGTCCAGCTCTGCCGTTCTCCTCTCTGAATGCCAGGACACACTATTCTACCCTTACATCTTATTTTGTAGAAAACATAAAAATATCTGTTGTTTCTGCAGCCTTTGTATTTCTGGTTTGGGAATCCTGAGAAAAGCGGATACAAGTTAATATGTTTAAGTTTGAGGTGGGTCTGAAACCGCTGTTTTTACAGTCAGTCCCCTTAAAACAAAACAAAACCAAAACCAACACCTCATCCACACTGGGCTTCAAACATCTTCAGACATGCAGTGAATTAGAGTGCAGAGGCCAATATCATAGCTTGAATCCTTTACGGTTTCAGCCAGGGTTCCGATGATAAGACCAAGGTCTGAAACCTAGGCGCTCTGCTTTTCTGATGTTTTCTGTTGCTTCTTTCCATATGTTGGATTGATTTCACATTATGTATGTCCACTGGTAAGGATTCAAGGGAATATAATCAAAAGACAGAACAGGCCCTGGTGCTGCATTATCCTTCCCAGATTAAACTGCTTGGAAGTAGCAAATATATTACCACTTGCAACAGGAGAGGTCAGAGCACAGGGTACAAACTACACTCTTTACAAAAATACTATGTAAGGCCACAAAGCTATGTGCTGACAGCAGAAACTCCTAATTCACCTTTTATATCCCTTTTCAGCATTCACAGAGAGGGATACAGTGGAGATTTATGTACCAGATGAGCTAAATTAAGTGACAATCTAATATCTCTGAATGACCTCATGCCTTTCATTAAACCAGTGGATCATCGAAGACCTCTCTGTATATCATCCCATTATATTTATCTGCCAAGAAGCTTGGCTAATATATTCATCAGTTTTATAATGGAAAATCAGTTTGTGTATGGTAAACAACTTGCATTTTCTTCTTACCAAATTTTTAGTATTTACAATGAAATGGTATGCATCTCATCTACAAGCTAGGGATCAACCACGATCGGGTAGATGAGCATAAGAAAAATTGGAAGGAAGGGGTATTTCTGTTCCACTGCTATCTCCTTTTGGGATCCTTCCAGCAAACACACATTTAAGCACTTCTGTAACCCTACCGTCTCAGAAGAAGTATCAACACCAATTGCATTTCAGCCTCTTTTACAATCTGATAATTGTATGTGCTTTTTTAGGGACTTATGAAGCTCTATTTCAAATTGTAGTCACTGTTTTATATTGCTTAATGGCTTTTCCAATTTGCCCTGGTTAAATCTGATATTAGCGCTGTGTGTGAACTGCAAATGGGGATATACAGATTTCATACTGTGTATGAAGCTTGTTAAAGAGCACCGGCTTGCAATACTTACTGCAGTGTTGGAAAAGTCCTATCTTACACCAAAGAATATGGGAAATGCTTTTGCTATGAAGCCTCGTAGCTGTCTAGGTTTAGATGCACAATGAGGCCACGCAGTTAAGGCAACACTGAGCATGAGAAATGTTCTTTGTTCTTTACAAACATACCTCCTTCTTGAAAGCCGTTTGCTCCATGGAAGATAAGAGAGCTTTTGTGATTTTGCCCACAAGGTTACCATACTACTTAAGAGCTGCAATGGCTGCCAAGGAGAAAGTCCACTAAACTTACTGATGTGTGGGTATACACGCTGGTCAGGGAGAAGTGCTAAGAGAGGGAAGGCCACATCCTCTTGCTCTTGATGAGGTCCTGTGCCAAGCACATACACTTTTCAGCTGGCACTGAAGTGGCTGCATACATACACAGCACACGTCATCAGACCAGAACTGTGTTCACTTCTGCAAGGAGACCAAAATTAGCACCCTAATCCTGGTTTGGTCAGATTGTATGGATGATTTCAGGCTTCTCTCAGTTTAGTTCTCTTGCTTTCTGTAAAGGGTTCAGAAATATAAGCTGGAGTGAAGCAGAAATAAATCACAATCCAGAGCTTTCATTTGTTTCCACAAGCAAATTTAAGGGCTTTTGAATTCTGATGCTGCACCAGGTGTCCTGCGAATGGTCCAGAGGGCTATGCTAGTGTGAGAATCACTGGCAGGTGCTCTCTTGTTAATGTCTTCTTCTGTGTATCTACATTGGAGGAACTGTGCTATAAACAGCATGGCTTTCACACAGAGTAATTCTCTTTACACCATCTGTGCAGAACATGCCTTTATGCACATGCAGTTTCACACACACAATTTGAGGTGGATTAAAAAAATGTTCAGGATATTGCTTTAAAAACATATTATTATTGCAAAAAAATGATAATTAAGGCCATCCAGATTAGTCAGATTGTTATCTACGGTAGAATAAGAGAATAATTTTGAAATTTTGAAATGGAAATTTTAATATTCTTTTAACTCAAAGTGACAACATATTTGGAAATATAATTTAATTATTTTAAAAAATAAAATCTTGTAAATAAAGCTGACAATGCATCAGGTTTTTTTTTTTTCTGTTTCTTTGTTCTGTGTTTCTTGCAAACCATAAAAAATTTATTTTTGCAATTGTGTTTAATATTTGCAAAAATTAATATTCTCCCAAAACTCTTCCAAGAAAAATGGGAACTTACAGTATCATCTCTAGGAGAGAGCAGCTTGGTATGTTAGAAATTAGTTAATTTTGGTAAGATCAATTGTCCACAAAACTAAAAGCAGATTACATTTCAACTAATCTGGTTCGTACTTTTTAAAACTAGGATAGAAAGGCATGATTTTATTTTAAAAATAAGATGTTAGAATGCTTATGTCTCATTAGGAATGTAGACTGTTAATTTTGCCTTGTGTGAAGAGCCTTCTTGCAAAACACCACGGTAAGGGTGGATGCCTAGCTTTTGTGATCTGCAACCATTTATTCATTTTGAGCAATGACTTTCAACACTGATTTTTTGACCCTTTCGTATCGAGATTGCAGTGTAGTTTACACTGTCTATAAGTTTCCTTTTCACCTTTCGCAGACTCCAGAGAAGCAGTTCAGTGGCCCTAAGTTCACAGTCTGAAAATAAACATATACTGAAAGTAATATTTATTACGGTACTCAGTTTAGCATGCCCAGTATTGACACAAAAAATTGTGTAGTCTCCCTGAAGACTCTCTTATGAGATAGTAATGGAAGTACTACAGCTGACACAATGGTACAATGACCTAAACTGCAGTCTTATGTACCCTGGTTTTTTATCTGAACGCCCCTTTTCTGTAACGATTTGAGAGGCACGCATGCACTACATTTCCAGTGGACATCCACACAAACACAGTATCCAACCGCACGTACGTGTTCTTTGGTTCACATATAAAGCATATGAATTTGGATTCATTATTTTTGTTGCCTGGGTAACTTCCACATGCATTTTGTTCTGTGAGGTCTGAGAGGTGGAGTTGGTGAGGGAAAACTAGAGGTGGTATGGTGTAAGTGTGTCTTATAAAGTCATACTGCAAAAAAACTATGTGCCAAATAGCAAGTTCCTTGAAACCATGCTTAGCTTTAAGTACATGAATATTTTTTCATACAAAGTGACTAATGTCTGGTCTTACATGAGAGGAAAAAAAAAAAGATGGACCCCAAATTAGTAGCTAAATTTTGCTTTTTAGCCTAGAATACTTACTTAGATGCCAAGCCTGCTAACTGTACCCCACCTTCAGTATTTGGCTGAAAACACTGATGAGCACTGCGAGTAGGAAGTTTTATGCCAAGCAAGCCAGCCGCAGCTTAAGTAAAAAGGAACTTTAGAATGGGATAAGTGAAAACAGACACTAATACTGTTTCAGTCTCCGCTTCAGAGCCGTGTGGTTCTCCAGGAATTGTAAGAAAGACACTATGTATGACCTTATTGCAAATCAAGTACTGTGATTAAATGAGTAATAACTTCAAGACGGTTCTTTTTCTGTGCGGATGAAAAAGAATCTCATAAAAAAGAAACTTCACACACTTAATAAGGTGAGGGAAAGCCTGTCACTTGACTAGAATTAAGACGACTTTCTACTGGACTTTACAATGGCTTTGATTTTTGCTTTTGTAGTAAATTAAGTAAGAGGAAATTTGATTTGGACTTTCCAAGTTGCACTGCCAGAGACTTATGACAAAAACAGACTTTCAGGAACCCATTTGAAGGAAGTCTGTTGCCCTGGATCTGTAGGACTTCCATGCTCTGACAGAGACACCAGCATTTGTTGAATAAATGGGAGCGCTGATTTTTCCCTGGTCCAACAGGTGATCTACTTATAGATCCCATTCTGGGAGATTCAGTGCTTACCTGTGAGAGCCGGACAAATGCCTGGATGCCAGCACAAATTAACAAACGAGCACAGCTTACACAGGACAATGAATTTATCCTCCTTGTTTTGAATAAATTTCCTGGCCAAATAGTGTATGGAAACAGCAAAATTTAATCAATACTGAAGACTAGTGGGGAACGCTGGCTAGCAGGTTTAAGGGTCTGTACTTACCTGTTTGTTGTGGCGCTTATATTGGCAGATATATTTCCCCTGATTTAGATTGTAAGTTTTGTTCAGCCAGCCAGGAAGCAGGCACATACAGTATTATCAGGCACGTGGAGTAAGAAGGGACTGTAATTTCATTGTTGTAAAATGCAAACTTTTCTATCCTTTCCTTTTCTGTCCTAAGGTGACAGCCCTTCAAATTTTAGGGGAGAGAGGGAGTTTGTTTGAGCTTCGTTCTTTACCACAAGATTCACTCATATTATCACAAGACATATCTCATACTCTGGTATCACTTAGCAGGTCAGCACTGTGGTTTTTCAGGGACCTCTCTCCACGCTAGATGCAGCTGACTGGCATTTGATGTTGGCCCAGTGCTGCTCATGTAACTCTTATAAGAATTATTCCTCTGAACTACTTCAACTGGGGCCAATAGCTTCTTACTGGCTTCGGGTGAGACTGATCTGATTTTTATGTATCTGCTTTAGCTCTAGTGAGAGAAATCGTAGTGCCTTGGCTAAAATGGCTCTCCCGCGCGCTAACCACTCTAACAATTTTCAGCGCTAGGCTTTAGGAATTCACTGTTTTCTTGAGGGGAGTGGGTCAGTAAAGGTTTGCCATGCCAGGGTAGCCAGACGGTATGCAGAGACTACTTCATTTTTGTTGCTGCTGTCTCCCTCTGTAAGAATGAAATTCCTTAATAGCTTCCTGTATGCAACCACAGAGGGAGAAATCAAGGTTCTGAGGTGACCCACTCACCACACACAATAGGGGTTTTACAGTCCTAAGAATGAAGAGCATCTCCCCAGTGGTTTAATTCCCCAGTACTAGTTACTTGACTACATGTCCCACTGCTTAAGGTATGTGCTGGGTACCAGAACAGAGGCTGTTAGAAATAAAATAGATTTTTTTTGGAATATTCCTGTAACACAGGGGGTTTCTTAACATGTGTCACCGTTCTCTGTGTCTCCTGGGACACTCAGTAGACTTCTTTTATGTCATTAAGTCCCATCTGTTTTTCCTCTTCAACTGCTGTGTGATGGAGGGATTCTTTGGGTTGGTCCCTTTTGGATGATCCTTCAGCTGTGTTCAGGTTTAGGTTTCCCATGGCACACATTCTGGGCTCATACTTCTGTCTGCTCTAAATATTTTTATGTTCTTTTGTGCATAAACAAAAAGATAAGGAAACATTTAGCTCTGACAGATACTGGAATTTGTTGCATATGCATTCCACTTAATACCTAATGCATTTCTAAGTGATTTGCCTGTGAAGATTTTTAGTTGTCTGTGTATCTGATCGATTTCCAGGTTGCATGTTCATCTGTTAAGATGGAAGTAACATTTGAGCTGGAGAGTCTTATTTGTAGGTTTTCAGTGACAAAAATAATGCTTCTAAGCCGACAAACACAGCTGATGTGTTGCCGATTTCTGGCATTGTTTTCTTCTAGACTGAAATTGTCACTCATGCAGATTACTGCCAGCAATTAAAAACTGACTCACTCCTTGAATTCCTTTGCTTTTTAAAGTAATGGTGGGCTTGGGATTTCTGAGGTTTTCATCAGATTTGTCTTTATTTTGTCATTACTAGTCTGTTTTTTTCTAAGCCTGGACAATCTTTTATTTCTTACTTGCACGTAAATTGAGCTTAGAAGGGCCATGCCATCCGCAAAAAATGCATAATGCATTGCTGTGATGCTTGTTATATAGAGTCATTATACTGTCTTTCATATAGTCTTTTATTACATGCAAAGCTGTTAAATGCCCCCCTCTTAAACTCAAGGTTTCCTAAGAGATCCCTTTATAAGGCTCTATTTTCATTTGAATTAACTTTGCCAAATTTGAACTGTTTATACTGATATTTTCCATGTCTGTCTTAGCCTGAATTTTTTTGTTTTAATGTTTCAGATTAAATGGTACAGATGTTTCCAAGAACAAGATTAGGGAAAACTGCATTGTTTTTCTCCATTGTTGATTTTTTTCATAAGTCCATCAGGAATCTTTAGAGTCTTTCATTCTCTGGAGCAAAGATTTGAAGCATTAGGATAAGAGGAAAGCCATGAGGAGGAGGTGCAAGAAGAAATGAGATGGAAACAAGCCCTAAGGGATCAAATGGTCTATCTAAACAGTGCTTTCCTCCTGATTGTTGTTTAGAACCCATGAGTCCCAAGTGTTTCTTTTCCTTTGCTCTCTGCAATTAGTTTTCAGACGTTTTGGAAAATTATTGTTGCCTCCTTTTAGGGGCATGCTGATGTCACTTGGGCAGTCTTCATTCTGGCATTTCCTGGCGTTTTTTAATGCTTTGGATTATAACTAACACGATTTTAACCTTTTTTCCTTTTGTATAGGTATGCATGTAGTTTATATCATGAGGGTATTCCAAATACAGTTAATGCAATGCAAAGTTGAAGAAAGAAATGCACTTCCATAGAGAGCTCATATTTTAGTGCAAGGCCTGATGCAACGTAGGAAGAATAGTAGTGCAGAAGGTGACAAGGGCAATACAAAGCTAAACAAGGGAGGTATATAAAATAGTTGTTAGATTTTTTTAATATAAAGCTATTACATAGCTATAGACTCTGTCTCGGGAAAATGGAAGACTGAAAATAGGGCTCATATGGGGACTTGTTTTCAGATAGCTCTTACCAGCATAAGAGATTGTAATGTCATGTGTAAATAAAACTTGCTATTTCCTCCATCCATCTCTGATAAAAAAACTCGATTTCTTTTTTAAGCTTTGACTTATGCTAAGATAACAAACCTCAGTGTGTATTATTTTCATAGGGGACATTTTCTCACATTGAGTTTTCAGTCTTTACAGAACATAAAAAGAGTCATTATTCCTTTGCAGGCAGAGACTTTGTATCTTGCAACATATCACATATTCTAGTCAACAGATTACCGCTGTCTGCAGAGCTTGGTATTTTTCCCTGGCAACTCTGAGTGACACACATGGTTCAGTCTTGCACCCTTCACTAATTAGAACCTTCTTCCAAAATAAATGTCAAAGCATTAGCCAGGAAAAAAATAAGATGCTACATATGGGGGGAAAAAACCCTGTTCTGTAGTTCAATTTTTAGGACAAATAATGTAATGAAAAAGAAATTTGTCAAAGAAAAATGTTTCACAGATCTAAACAGATCAGTAATACAAAGACAACTCAGGGTACTTTTTTTTTTTAAAAGGCCAGGAACTTTATTGTTGTTCTACACCTCTGCTAACACTTTCTGCATCCTTGGCTCACATAGTCCCACATGACTGTGGAGAAGAAAACTGGTGCTCAGAAAACATTTCCCCTTCATGTAGTCCAGCGTATTTCACAGATCTGCATTGCCACAAAGCATAGCCAAAGATCAGTAAAACTTGTATTTCCTGTGAGGAAGATCTCTGACTCTGGAAAAGGTTCAGGAACACATGGAGTATAGACTATCTAGATGCAATGAAAAGGACAAGACTGAAAAGCCCAAAAGAAGGCAAGAGAAAAGGCTGGGAAGAAGGCTTATTGGGAAAGATGAGGCAGAAGGCAGGAAGACTGAGGAGATATGGCAAAGACTCTGTAATGGTCCAAGATAAAAAGATGGGATCACATCATGCACATGCAGAACTAGACCAACTTAACCTTGCCTTTGACATTGCCCAGTTTTTGAGTGTTTGAGTCTATTATTCATTTTATTTTTTTTTTTTTTTTAAATTTGGAACTATACACACATGTATAGAATGAATCAAACTTTCAATAGAGTGTGTGGAAGAGTGTGTGTTGCTTTGGGTTGACCTGCTTGTAGATGCAAGTCATATCTGTAATATGCATTTCCAAATGGAAGATTTGAATGGACGTAGAGTGGCAGAGGTGGAAGATAATGTGATTTGTTGTGATTTCAGCAGGAACGTGTCTTTTTTTTGCACATCTACATGTTCTTCTCCGTGCTCTGCAAAAGGACAAACTAGGCTGAAGACATGTTAAAAAAATCCTCTAGCGTGGCAAGCAGGAAAGGTTTCTGAGCACAATGGTTAGGCATAACTTGCCATCTGAAAGAGAATGTACCTGGGTAAAAAGCACAATGGGGATATTTTGGAAGTGGAGGAGAAGACAAGCTGTTAGGGCCACCCTGTTTGCTACTTCTGTCTTGTCCATCTGGCATGGAGCATGGTTAGTTTCAAGTCTCAAAATACTAAGTAAGACACAGACACATCCAGTAAAGCTGCCTTGTGTAACCTGCTGTTGCTCTGCTCTCGCTCTGGTTGAGTAACTGAGAAAAGGCAGAGAGGTAAGGAGTGTTCCTGCTTATCTGCAGATCAGTTCTCTTGCCTGTTTTTGCATTGGCTTAACTAGCTAGCTAGATGGGCTAAGAACTTAACTCATCACAGAGTTCAAAATCATAGGGTGGTTTTTGCTTTTAAATCAAATTTATCTATTCGGCACAGAATGCTATACGTCTGTTACAGGGATCAAGACAAAATGCAAGCCCGTTCCCTCCTCCCTTTTCCTTCTGTCTCTTTTTTTTCTCTTTGAAACTTGCTAAAATGAATACCAGACAGTATCCTTTGACAAACGGGTAGAGCTTCCTGTGGGTCGTTTCAGAAGCAGTTCTCAAGTTCTCATGGGAAAATCAGATTGCAAATAAGCAACAGTCCACATAGAGTCTAGTGTTTAAATAAATTCTTATCTTTGTGTCTTAACATTAGCATCTATCAAATACAATAAGTTGTTAAAACAATGTGAAGAATTTGAGACTGAAATCATTTGTTTATAGGGAATAATTTTTATTTGATTTGTTGTAGTGTGCAGGTACTGTTAGTGAATGAATGAAAACTGGAACTTGCAAAGGGAAATGGGTGCCAAATACCCATTTTGGTGAGATTTGAATACCTTAAACTCAATTTGAAATTCCCAGCCACAGTTCTTAAATATGTTGTTTTAGCCTATAAATGTTAAAAGATACTCCAAAGTTTTTAAGAAAGATGTATTCATCTAAAGTGATAAAGGATCTGGCTGTAGGATAGTAACACGAGTTCCGTTCAGATGTTTTTCCCCCACACATTTGCACTCAGGAGAATAGGGCTGTCTAAGCCCCAGACTCTTCCCTCCTCCAATCCAAGCAGTCCCCACTCCCTTCTTCCAGATGAATATACAAGACTTCACATCCAGGCTTTTTTGCCGTCCATCAACTCATGACAGACAGTCGAGAAAACAGTGTGCCCTAAATGTCATGTAAATGTTAGTCTTAATCAGGCAGCCAAATACAATATTGTGCTACAGCTAAAAATGAATTAAAGAACCTGCCACACACACTTTTAAAAATTTCCCTAGAAAGGAAGGTTTAGGGAAAGTTCAAATGCATAGAATAAGTAGAATGTAGTCATAACAGGATATGCATTTTGTTAACTGAAAAAATGAGGAAGAGTCAACATCCGCAAGAAATTACACCTGTTTAAAATGTTATGGTAGAAGGGAATCCATTGATACTGGGCGAGAAGGCCTACCTGTCTGTTATCCCTGGGGAACACGGACATAGGATAAACAAAAAAACCCTGAAACCATCTCCACGGCACAATATAGGAAACTAAGAAGGCTCGACATCTCAAGAAGTAGCAGGGAAAGCCATTTCCATCATTTCATTTCCACATTATCAATAACTCTGTTTCACAAAAATTGGCCACAACCACCTCTCCTTTATCCTTACCCTTTGGCACCGTGTTAGTGATGAGTGGTTGGCCCCTTTTACAGTAGAGCTACCACTGTAGAAATTAAAGCATTCTCTGTTTCTTAATCATCTAAACTGAACTTTGCAAACATCTAAGAAACCTATCCTATAAATGACACTATATTCTGAGCAACCCAATGGTTACCTGAAGGGGCAGGCTTTCTCTTGGCTAGCAATTCCCAGTTCCAAAAAGTGACACTGAAGGTCCTTGATTGTGTCTCATTAATTTCAAGGTCAAAGCTCCAACTGACCAGTTACTGAATATGGTTTTTTTTTCTGTGGTCCCCATACTCAATTCCAAATGCTTGCTTTGTGTGGCATGCATGACACTTTAGCCTTACTGTGAGTTGCTGGTCGTGTGGTGTGATGCCTTTCACTTGTATTCCAGTCAAATCTACTGGCTGATTTTGGTTTGTTATTATGTTTTCACTTTATTTCCTCCTGCTGCATTGATAATTAGGTGATGTTCAGTATGTTTGCTAACAGCTTTTACTACCTCTGTGGATATCACTGTTCTTTGCAAACTGTTTTGGGAGCTCAACAGCCTTGCTCTGATTATAGTCTGAAGGTTTTTGAGGAGGTTTGTAATTTTTTCTATGTTCAATAGAGACTGTAATATATTATCCTGTTAGCTGTCTGAATTCATACCCCTTTTCTAATGTAGGCATTTAACCAAATAGCTAACCATATCATCTTACAATTAGTTTCTTGTAGGGAAAATGAGAATTAACAAAGTGATTTCCTTTTGTAAGGAAAGTTGATATCCCTTTCTAAATGCCAGCAATTAGGCAATAAAAAGTTCCTACATGTTATTTCCATTTGGAAAAAAACAACCTGATGATGGTAGAGTACACATTTGATGCAGTCCTGCTTATGTGTAAAGGACGTACACAAATCATGTTCATCTGACGGTATTTGAACAAAAGCAGTTACTTGGCCTGTAGCTCCACGCCTGTCCTTCTGGCAAGCTGCAATCTAAAAAGCTGGTGCTCTGCCATGCTGTTTGTCTCCTCCTCTCTGTTTTTCTCCTTGCTGTTTAGAGTACACACCGAGGGCCAAATCCATCTCCAAATCCTGCTGGTTTCTTTTGTTTTCTTGCTTAATAGAAGGGCACTGAACCTTCTCTGCTTTTGTCTGAGTGTAAGTGGCCTTTCCCAGTTGATTAGAGAGGTTTGTGATTTCTTTAAATCACAGACTTATCAAGTAATGTCTAATCAACCACCAGTATTTTGGGCAACTGTGAAAGGTTTTGCCTATCAATTTAGTTCTGAAGCTGAGACTGAAAAGTATTTCAGATTTTCTAAATGTTTGGGCTGACTTCCCACATACTATAAAGAATTTTACCACTTTTAATATCTCTTCATGTGATGTATCTTGTAATTCCAGGAGGAAGATCAGATTCCAAGCTAGGAGATCTCTTCCAAATAATTTGTTGCCTTTCAGTCAAAGAGTTGTTTTGGGATTTCAGCAAAGGAGCTAATCATCCAGGTCACTTAGCCTGGGAATAAACTCACCCTCACTTTTTCTCTGCCTACCTTTAATGGTGTCAGAGATACAATGGCAAAGGGCAGGTTTGTTTCCAGGTCCTTTTAACATGAATCGATGATACAAAAGGCTATAGCTCTGGCAACGCTTCAGTGCGTCACATTTGTAGTATATTGGCAAAGCTGACAACTCCCATGAAGCTACTAGACCTGTATTTGCTTCATTCAAGCTGTGATAAAGGTAACTCCATCACAGTATAGTCCTCCCAGGCAACAACTGATAAAACAAGTCTTTACAAAGTTCAAAGCACCTATTTTTTACTGAAAAGTACCTATTTTTCACTGATGTTGGCATTAAAAATACTTATTTTTTACTTGAGTCAAGTTCCTTGATGTAAGTAACTGATATTAGGTTGAGAATATATTGCTTTTTTAGAAGAGAGGTGGGAAAGAGGTAAGAAAGCTCACCCAGTATTAATTTGGCAATTTGTATTTAAAGTGTGGATACAAATATTGACTGTATCCTGTTGCTTGCTCCACCTCTGAATAAGAAGTACTCTTCTCTGAAGTTTTTTGTGTGATGCATATAATCATGTGTAATCATAACTTTCCTGTACATATTTTGTGAATATTTTACTGTTTATAATACAGACCTAAACCTCATCCTTCTTTCAGCTGATACATTCAGAGGTTTGCCTTTTGCCTTGGATGTATGATGTAGGAGCGAAAGCTAGCTTCATCCGCCATCTTGCTGGGCATTGGGTTGTTCAGTCTATTTTGTCCCACAGTCCTGCCAGTCGCAATCATGGACCTTCCTTGCCCTTCTAAGATTTCAAAAACCAATACGCCAGAAGCAATTCAGAGCCACTATGAGCCTAATTTCTAGTTTATCTTTATTCTCCTTTGGTAGAGTGAAGCGCCACAGAGAATCAATGTAAGTTAAATTCTCCTTAAGGCTTCTTCATATTGCCTGAGCATCATCAAAAGATTTGGGACTGGATTCTCACATGCCTCGTAGCACTTAGGAATCAAGTAACTAGTCTGCTTTCTCTGCCTGAATGAGAAGGGTGGTGGAGCTGTGTAGACTAAAGATATACCAGGATGCTTTTGGTAGCAGAGTATGAGAACTTGCACTTACATGTGGGTCTGCAGCTGCCTGCAGTCAGCCACATCCATCCCGCATCTGACCCTGGTGTCTAGTTTGCACAGTTTTGTACTTATAAATACAGAAGACACTCAGTAAGGTGAAATAATGAATGGTGAATCTGGCCAGTTTCTCCCTGGTCCTCTTTTTCCTCTTTCTTACCTCTCTGCTATAGGTCCTGCTCAAGTAGCATGATCTTGAGCTAGGCCTTCCTACCTCATATGATAATCCCAGCACTGCAGTATGGTAACTGTCTTTGTCCTCACTAGGAAGGACAAAGCATAAGGGGTTTGCCTTATGCTAAAGTCCACTTATCTCTGATTCCCTTGTTCTTGGCTTCTGACTGGTCATGGGCCACAATACTTGACTCTACCTGTAGACCTGGACTCTTCGTGCCTTACAGCATGGTGGAGCTGTCAGTGTTTGCCTGTCCTGTGGTTCCATTGCATTAGCCACAAAGTTATGCAATATCTAAGAAGGTGAAGAAATATCAAAGAAAAAATCTCCTTGGAGCTCTGCATGGGTGTCTCATCTAGACATCAAAACAATCTGCAGAGAACACCCAGTAACTGCTGTCAGTGAAGCAGAAGTGGGAGCTGCACTTGTTCTTCCTGCTAAAAGGCAAGAAGATCATCCCTTGCTCTCGCATGTGTAACCTGCACAGCAGTAGTTCTATTAGTCCTTCCTTTGCCCTCCCATGTCCATATTGGAGTTCTTTCTTGGCCTGCAGAGATGGCATGGCAATTGCATTCGGAAGAAGTTGTACAACTGGATTCACAACAAGAAGGAGGCACATCAGCTATGTTTTCTCCTGAGCATATATTTTTTTTCAAAGCGTAACTTACTTTTCTGTCCTTGACTCCACATCCTTCTGCTGCATAAAAGCCTTCACAAGGCTTGAGAAGGACTTGTGTGTTCTGGTGTAGGAGCTAGGAGGACGTTATCTGACTGGCAGAATAAGCTAACAGCAGAGTATCTCATTGCAGGATCCTCATCACCTAACACTTTTACCATACACAGCAATTGTTAATAGACAGTACAAATGAGATTTGGGAACTTCTCTCTTGTAGGATCCTTCTGGATACAGCGATATTTTACATGAGGTTCAGTGTGAGGGACTGTGAAAACTACAGCAGTGCTTTCCTTGCACTTTGAAGAGCCCCCAGTTTGCTTGTGAAGTTCAGTTTGAGGTACAGCGTTTATTATAGAAGCCAGTTTCTGATGGCACAAGCACATACCATGAGTCCCACTGAGTGGGCCAAAGATCATCTGTAATAATCTCTTAGGAAGTGATAGCTAGATGAAAATTACAGTTTCCAAAACAGAAAGGTCTTGCTGTTACTTAATACACTTTTAACACAGAGGGGCATTTGTTACATGTGAGTCTTTGGCAGTAATTTCTTAACCTCCTTTTCCTGGACCTCTCGCAGTTAAGAGTTGCTTTCTCAGACTAAGGCTAAATTACTTATGAACACACAAACATAGTTATTTTGTTAATGCTCTGGATATTACTGTGAATGATACCATGGCCCTAAGCAAATTTCTCTTCTGGTTTTAGACTTGTGAAGGAACAATAAGGGCAATGATTTAAAAAGGGGTTATTTATTGTAATTCTTATGTTGTGTCTTTGCAGAGCTTGCTATTTTTACCGACTAAAATGCAGGGAAATTCTCAAAAGCAGTTTAAAATAATAAACTTGTCTTAAGTCAAGAACGGATCCCATCAACCTATTGGCTCCCACTTCTGTTTTGAAAGGAGCACTGCTGTACCAGCAGCCAGTCTTCTGGCATGAGTTTCCCATGGGTTTTCACTGTGGGCAATCTGTAAGTTTTGACAGATCTTAGACAGTGACATTATTGGAATTAACAGCTTCTGAAGGAGTCCTGTGGAACGACATTTACATACTTTACACCTTGTATGACAGATTAGCATAAAATCTCCTAAGACTAGCTGTTTTCCTCATTTCAGCAGAAGTCACTGAGAAAGGGGACAGAAGGTTAAAAAAAAATCCCCATTTCAGACTGTGTTCATTTTTTTTTTCCAAGAATTGAAATGGTCTCTAAGAATTTGGGTAATGCATGTACATGGTTTCTTGACTTTATATCGAGAATTTATGTAGGATGGAAATCAGAATACACAGCATCTGTGTGAAGAATGTGTGCTTGTCCTGGGGAGCTTTGACACATAAAGAACATGCAGCAGTGTGTGACATGGTACCTATGGGCTCGCCCTGCAGTGTGCGTTTCCCCAGAGGGCATTTAGTTGCCCTCGCAGTGCTCCTTGGACGCTGTCTTCTTGGACCGTAACAGCTTTACCACAAACAAATCTGACAATAAAGTAAGCCATTTGGATGTATAGGTGCCCCATGCTTGAGGGCCACCAAGCAGCTTAATAAAAATGCTTTGCATACAGAATGGTAAACAAATCCCAGAAATGTGAGCATAAAGGATGGTCTCCCAACAAGGTTTGTTGCAGGTCGATGCAGGGAGGTCTGCGTATGTCTGAAGCACTGCAGCCATATTCCTGGATCTAACCTGTCAGTCACTACCTTGTTGCATCCCTGTCAGCAATAGGGAGCAACACATGACGACTACAGGAACCTCAGCAACATACTGCCCAGAAAGTGGGATGTCATCTAGAAAGTGAGATGTCATCTATACTACCAAAGAACCCGCCTCCACCTTCTTCCTGCCTGGAACAAATGGCGTCCTGTCACAACTGACTCACTGTTCCACTCCAGTACAGCTCTCTAGAGGATGGTGGTCAAAATGGCTTGCAGATTTTACTTCATGTCAGTGGTGCTATATCAGACTTTATAGAGAGATTGCTGTCCCTAACTACTAGAGATGCAGACTTGGCTCAGGCTTAGATCCAGACGGAATCTTTTTGTTTCAGTCTGTGCCATTAGTGGGGCTCCAGGCTGAACTGTGCGCTCACAGACATGTACCAACTCTTTTTTTCCTTCATCAGGTTGCAAACAGGTTCAAAGTACCTGGCTTGGGGAATTACTTCCAGAACGATATAAGAAAAAGAAAGAAACCATGGAAAAGTGTGCATGTGCACATGGCAAATCTGCTTAGAAATGGGAGATCCATCAAAAACATAAAATCACACAGTGACAACTTTTAAGCCATTTTCCAACATAGAACTACAATACCCATTCCCCTTTTTCATTCTGGGATCAGGCCAGGTATGGTGACCAGAGCAGGCTGGCTGGGGGTATGGATTCATCAGTTCTTTTCCAGAGCTGTAATCAATCCTCTGGATCCATTTTAAGGTAACAGCAATAGCAATACCCATGTATTTGAACAGAATATTTGGATTAGATCCCAAATGAGCTCAGCCAAGTCAATTAGCATCTTTGCTATGTCTCATCTGTATTTGGTTCAGTAATACTTTTTATACATGGCATCTGGGAGCGGTGATTAACAATCAGAATGTGTTTTTGAAATTCTTGAATGAAAGCGGCTACATCAGTACAATGTCTAAATATTTTAATGAGTTTGTCATTTTTTCTCTCCGTTGCCAGTATTTTGTACATTGTAAACTCTTCAGCACAGCATGAAACTCCAATCCCATTAAATTTTATTGAGCAACTTAATAAAAATGAGTTAAGTTCCAAAAAGAAAAAAAAGTAAGTATGAACAGAAAGAACAGTTTTGTAAGCCCTGTTGTGTGTCCATGCAAGGATGCCTGGGTGCGTACGGAGGCCTCCTTACTCCATTGGTGCAGGCTACCCCTTCTTGACACATGAGCATTAGTCACAAAGAAATAACTACAGGAGATCTTCTTATTTCTTGTGCGGCTTGTATTATAGCAGCAGTTTATGTTTGCATAGGCAAACCTGCATTAGAAAGCACTCCATGTGCCCAAAGCCTGACTTGCAAAGAGAGAAATTGAAGGCAAGGAATGTTAAGTGACTTTCTGGCTCTGCCGCTGAGGTTGCCAGAGGAATTGTCAGCATTCCCAATACATTAATGGCTTTTGCCATGGGAATGTTTTGTGGCAGGGAACTGGTCTGAGGCTACTGAGTCCACGTTAAGCGATCTGGTAGTATGCTGAGCAAATTCAATAGATTTGGGGCCAGTAACCTAAAGACAAATAGAAGTAGTGCTCCCAAGTTCAAGTGCAATATTTACCTTTAGGAAGACCCTGTATCTCCTTACATATGTCTAAAATAATGCTGAGCAAGTAACAAAGAGGTGTTTCATAGGTATGAGCCTTTCCTAATTGGGTTTCATCTATTTCTAATATTTAAACAATCTTTTCTCATCGTTGCTTCTCCTAACCTGTAAGTTCGCAGAACTCGTGGGCTTCTTTGCTCATAATGATATCCCATGATACTTAGAGAGAGGCAGGAACAGCTGAAAATAGTGAAACTCTCCTCAATTCAGTCCCCTAGGAAAATATTTTGATAAGCCCAGGCAGCAAGCAGGAAGGCTTGAAAAGGAAAGTAAGACATACCTCTCTGAATCTGAACAAACCTTAGGAAAGCATGGCTTAAGAAATAGACTATATTTAAGCTTTTATTTTATAGGAATCAATTTGCCTATCTAATGTAAAACACATGTCATAATCCATTCAGGTAATAGGAACAAGGAAAAAATCTCTTTCTGTGATCTTGCTGCTTTCTCTGCACCCAGATGTGACCCTGGCAAATGATCAGAGACTTGCTTTACATTTTGTTGGTCAGCAGTATACATCAGTAAGGCTGCCAGGGAGCTGCTGTTTTATCTTCTTGCATTTCCACACTGAGGCAGAATTATGTGGACCACGGGGTGTCCACAAAACAACAACACAAAAATCGATTTTATATGGAGCATTTATAGGTGGCAAAAAAGAATATGCTATGGCTCAGATTTTCCAGCTACTCATGATTTTTGAGTGCTGTACCCTTATGATGAGCAGTATGATAACACTAAGGAGGAGGAAGGGGTTAGAAACCAGGGAGCTAATTTTCTGGGAGTATGCACTATTTCAAGTTGTATTTCAAGAGTATTAACACCATCTGACTTCAGTATCTAGCTTAAGTGCTGTGCCCATTGGAAGTTTGGTGCCTACCACATGGTAAAAACTGTCTGGCGGTTTCTGCTCACTTCTGCAAACCCTGTCCCACAGTTTTTGGTATAGTAGCAAAGGTGAGGAAGGAGCCTTGCTTTGCAGCCCCTTGTATGTGTGGTGACAACAACACAATAAGAATTTTTGTACTTTGGTCATTTTAGGTGGCATTTTATTAGCAAATTCTCTTCTTGTAAATTTAGGACAACTTCCAGTGTTACAGGTGAAAGCCTATCTTTACAAAATCATGGCTAACTACATACATGTCAGTTCTGTGAATCACAGGGGTTTTTTTTCATGGTTTATGGAAAAAAAAAACCACCAAGCCATTTCTCAGAATGATTCACCATGAGTACAGTGAGCAAGAGCACATCTGCAAGTTAGTGCCCTCATCTTTCAGGCCTTCTTTGAAAACACTTACTGTTCTGTAACTCAGGGTAAAGCTGGATAATGGCTTACCCATCAAGAAAACATAAAACATCATATGCTTCAGTGAGGTTTTGGAAAGCTCCCCTTTCCTATGTGCTTTATGATCTGGTCACTGAGGAGCTCATGTAACCAGACATCATGCCATACCCTGGAATCTGACTGTACCAACGTAGCAAGCAAATGGCTGTCAGAGTGCAGGCACTGTATTCAGAACCTTATAACAGAACCAAAAAAACCCAACCCAACCAAACAAAAACCAATGACCCAAACTCCTGACTTCTGTCAGAGTATGCTAAGAACATTTTTCAAGAGGACTGTTTTCCAACAGAGAGAACTGGAATACATATAAAAAACCCAAGTCACTATGTTTTGGTGAAGGTTGAAGTGAACTTTGATATTTGCCCTTGACCTTGACACTGAGTCTTCTCACTAACTTCAATTGCATACTGGTTTCTTCACCCATTTTCTTATCTGTTAAATGTGAAGCCTACTTTCAAGGGGGTCACTCTAACACTTAGGGTTTTTTAAGGACAAAATATAAGTGCTAAGTATTGCATATTTACTAGGAAATTGAATCATGAAGTGGTCTTAAAATACTTTTGACTGCATAGAAATAGCTAAGAGTTCCCACTAGGAGAGTATTCCTTAGGTCATGGTTCTTATTTTGATCATGTTACATATGGAAAACTCATCATCATGTATTCACAAATGCTGTAATTTACTGGAGCAATTGTGCTGGGCTGGTACATTCTGTGTTTGGTCAGACAGCTCATCTAGGATTACGTACCTTTTCTATAGTCTCAGTTGGTATGGAACAAGCATGCTTAACGGGCTGGTCAAAGTGAGGCACCCACACGAGATAGCTCAGAAAAAGCAGCGTGCACTAGCATGTTCGGAAAAGGCCTGGAGTAGAAAAAGCAGAGCCCTAGCCCACCTTTCCAAGAATTCTTAATGTCAAGTGAAGGCTGGAGCTAGAAAAACATTTTATACTAGCCAGCCTGTTATACGCATAAAGCTGGTATTTTACAGGGCATTAAATATTTTTGCCATATTTGTAGTCATTTTCTCTTGCTGGTGCCAATTCAAATACATGCTTATTTTCTGATCTTTGTTACTCCTGACTAGCTCCCTGTTCATAGCTTTCCTTCCCCCAGCCTGCAGTTCTCAGGGGCATCTCATTTTTTACTTATTTTTCCTCTTGATATTTCACTGATTTGTTTTCCATAACATCTAGATCCTTTTGAAGTTATTGGTTTCATCTGTACTTTCTTCTTTTCTCATTCTTTCTGGTCTGTAGTCACTTTTCATCACTTCCATTCATTTATTATGTTTTTTTCTTATTAACTTTGTTTTCTATTTTTGCCTTGTGGAATCTGTATTTATGCCCTAACCTCTCTCATTTAGTATTTATCTACTCTGTCTGAGGAAAATACAGTCACGAGATAAAAGGGCACTTTTGTCTCATACATTCCTATCCCAGGAGACCAAGATTGTTCCCATCAGTGCAGGACCTGACTTGTTCCTTACTGAGGTCAATTGTATACCGAATTTTCAAGCCCAGTTTTCAGTCCCTGAAACAGAAGGAACAAATCTCATCTCAAGTATGATTTTTTTGTAATGATGTAAGAATTAGTTTGAGATGGTCATCTCAGGTAATTAGTTGGTTAGTGATTGATTAAGGTGGGTAAAGGAAAATGAATGGAAACTAAGGGATGCTCTAGATGAGTAATAGCCAAGACAGCTGTTGCCAAATAGCTGTTCTTTCCCTGGTGTCCACATGGACACTCGCCTTCTAATTTCATTAAGTTTTGGATGGCAACTGTTTTGCTACTGTTAAGATTTTGAAGCTGTGGTGCAAGAGGATTTTTATTTTAGCCTACTGAAACGGACAGCTTTGTGTCCCTAATCTTGCCCTCAGAAGGACCAAAGCATTTAAATTTTTGCTAATTCAGCAAACTTCATCTCTGCATATATACTAAAACAAGTGTACCTGAACCCACTCAGTAACTTCCCTTATTCATGTAAATTTAAGCACACAAACATGAAACATTCAGCCCAAAAGCTCAATACTAACATTATGAAACCCCTTAGCTTTTCATTCTTTCTCTTAGCCAATGTGCTACAAATTTTTCTGTCCTATAGACAGAAGTGAAGACTGTAAGGACTCCCCCTTCAAAACTATGCAGAAGGCAGATGCAGCAGCACACTCAGCATCTCGAGTCTCAGGCATTTTAGACGTCAGCCCTCTTACTGTAGGGTGTAGACAAGTGCAGCGCAGCTGTCATCTCTTGTTGTATAGGATTATAAGGGCAGAAACCAATGAACTGTTCCCATTCCCTGACAGAGTGGATGGGAGAGGGACCTCTACAATACACAGAAATAGCAAGCCTGGCAGCACTGCCACTGTTGAAATTGTTTTTCCTCAGTGCTAACTAACCATAAGGCTGACAGTTGCATGGGAGAGTTAGCATGAAATATTAAGTGCATGCAGCCCTTGCCAAGACTTGCCTGATAACTTCCAGTCTACAATACATACAGCAATGCCTTGTGACACAGGGAAAAAATACATATGAAAATCCCATCTCTCCCTTAAAAAAACTGTTTTAAAAAGGAATATGGAGTATTTGAGAAGAGCTCAGCCAGGATTGCTGAATACAGCATCTCACAGGTGAACTCCCCTTCTGTTCAAACCTCCTGACTGGGAGCCAGCCCACACCTGGAGCTCCTTTGCTCTAAAGGCACACGGAAGCCCCCAGCATGGCTAGCCCAGCTGCAGGCAGCCAGCCAGTCTGCCCTCCCGTTGGACCAGCAAGGGCATTCTGCATCTCTCTCTGTTTGGACCGATCTTGTTACAAATGAATTGAAAGTTGCAGTTATAGCTACCTGAAATGATAGGATGTAATTTTTGTTATTTTCCCCGTTTCTAGTAAATGTTTTCTTTAATTTGTTACTTGAAAAAATACACTGATAGCTCTATATAACCATAGGAACAGACTGTAATGATAACTCCATCTGCTGCATTTGAGTGTCACCCAGAGCCTGACACTGCCCCAGAGCAGCAAAGTTTGCCTGTGCAAGCAAATAAGAGAAAACTCTCATAGATTTATCTAAGAGAAACTGTCTTGTAATTCCTAGCAGAGTGAACATTATGCTGATAACAAAAGCCTTAGTAATTAAGGAGTCCTTAGGATATTTATACAGACATAGCTACGTTGGCAGATGTGTCCCTTCAGGTGTTCTGTATAGCAGACATTATACTTCTGAAAATACAGAATCTGGAGTGAGGAAGCATTCAGTCTGTATGAGAAGATGAAACAAACTTTGGAATTTGAATAGTAAATAATACAGTACAGGAATAACGTCTCGCCCACGTTAAACTTAGGAGACACAGTTTTCAGAAGGCTGGTGCAATTGCAGCCTTGCTGAATAGTGGTTTAGTTTCTGTGTATTTGAGCAATAAGAGGGTTTATTAATCACTCACATCTATATTTAAGTTGATGGTGTTTGGGGTTATTTTTAGGTGTGAACACCTACACTTATATTAGTGCGGTACAGGTAGCATGCGTATTTAATGCCTGACATTGTCTTAGAAGTACAGAAAAAATATTTTTGAAAGGCCATAATTAATGTTTTAGTTGAGGAAAAACTTGGAAAGAGCATAATGTTTCTTTTTCTTATATGATAAAAGTCCTGTGATTGGCTTTTTAATTTTGTCATAGCAAAAGCAAAATCTAACAGCTGAGATTTTGTTAAGAACAGAACACAGCTGCCAAAATCGAGTTCTAATAAATCTAGAATCAGCTAGCTGACTTGAGATCTAACTCCCTTCCTCATGTATATGTAATTTAGAACTGTTAACAAAAAACCCCTGAGAATTCAGGTTCTGAAATTTATCCAGTTGCCAATGCTAATAATGATGATGACTGAAGGTACTCATATCTCCCTTTTGTTTGTCAGCATATTATTCAGTTGTCACAAATGATCCGACTGTATTTCTTGTAATTCTGGTTGTCTGAAAACATGAAATAATGTTCAAAAAATTCAGAATGACAGTGATTCCCCCTCCATTCCACATGGCCTAGGAAACTCATTTACCATCACAAATGTTATAAGGAGGGGGAAGGAAATTGCATTAAAAGTATGTAAGGGAGAAAGTACATGAAAAGGGAAAACGTTGCCTATGTTTAGAAAGAATGAAAAATGTAACGTACATCTCTCTTTGTGTAGTCATTACTGCAGTCTCAGTAAAACATGAAACATTTTCAGAACTGCAAGGATTGGAGTTTTATTGGCACCACTGCAAATGCACATACAAGGACTCACTTGTAAATGTCAGTGTCTTTTCTGGGAAATAGCCTACATCCACAGATATTTTAAAGACCGCTGACAGAAGAAGGTTGTTGCTTAAAACTTCATCTATAATATGGAAGTGCCAGATGCTGAAATAAGTGCAACAGTAGACAGAATACTCTAATTCATGCTGCTCCTCCTCTCCTGTTGAATTCAGAGAGAGATGAACATACTCACAACTTTAAGATAAATAGAGTTTTGGGGGAGGAAAAAACCACAGTTCTCTCTGATTTGTGCCTGGCTCTGTGGCAAGACTAGGGAGATGCTTAAGTATTAAGATGTTAAAGGACATAAAGGATGAAAAGAATCCTCTTGCATCTGGTTCTGACTTTAGGCATGCATAGAAGGTGTCTGATCAAACATCTCCTAGAATATGTGTTTTCTAAAGTATAATCTAAGACTGTATTTGTGTTGACAGAGGAACTGCCCTTGAGAGATGCTGAAAGCCCCCTGGACTTGAAGAATATCCTGAATTTCCACTATCTTCAGTAAGAGAAGAAAATGCTCAGCACCAGGTAGGAACTAAGAGAGACCTGATTTACTGTACAAAAAATGAGAAATCTTGAAATGTATCAGAGGGGCTTGGATTCCAAAGTCTTGCAAGTCCTTATGAATTCAAAATGAGGTTTCATTTTTCCTTAGGTGAAGACTCTTAGGAATATGCCTGTCATCAAGCCCTGAATTAAATATATCTTATGATAGTCTGATTGTATCCGTATTAGATTACTTTCTTGGCCTTAGATGTCCTCATGATGGTGCCAATTATTCCTTTTAATTCCACTACATATTTTAATTTAATAGCCTGTGTTAGCTGAAGTGCAACGATTGGGGTATGGAGAAGTAAAATTCCTGAATTTTACCCTTTCTACTTTTTTTCCCCCATATATGTGATACAGCTAGTATCATTGCTGACATTTATAGTAGTTACGGTGTATTGCTCCAGATATTGGAACATCTCCAGCAGGGAAGCTTGCTGCATATCTGATCCTATTCCTAGTAAAGGATGTGGAATTGCACCAACATAAATACTGATATAAGTTCTCTCAAATAAGGGCATCTGACAGACAGCAAATATTTCTTTTGTTTGTGGAAGGAAGTAAAGCTCAAGAGGGTGTTACCATTTCTGAATCTAAGTTTGGCTGTGTGTCTTCAAGAATCATCTCTCACAAAGTATGAATTATGCACCAAGTATAGAGAGTTGTGCCAGGCTTTAGGAGCCTGGTAGGGAGTAGCACAGAACATATTTGAAGCATTGGCAATTAGTCAGCTAATGACAAAACATGTTTAGGTGTTAATGAAAACCCTTTGGTTGTGGCCTAGCTAGGATGAAGTTAGTCCACCAGTAGTTTGAGACTTTATCTTTCCTGTGGAACCAAGTTGCTGAGATCCCAAAGCAGAAATGGATTTTCAGAAAGGTGGCCATATATGGTTGAAACCATAGCATGGTAAAGAGTTAGCAAGACAAAAAGCCCAGCAATCTTATGGTGGTGAGAGAAATAAATACATAACCTAAATAGCTAACAAGTGGAAAATTATGTTGTTTAAATTATTAATCTGTATGTGTCAGAGAGATGTGGTAGTGTGGTAGCTCTTTAGTAGAGGATGGGAACTGGACACAGAGGTGTGAGACGGTCTTGACTGACCCCTTAAATTCTGGAAGCCAAGCTGGGAGTGTATATATCATGTCAGCTCTTGCAATGAGGTGGGAGGGCGCAGCAGGAGGAGAGGACACAGCAGAAGCTGAATGATGGTGTATCAAAAGCTGAAGTCAGACACAGAGGGAGCAGAGTGAACAGCTGTCTGGCACTGAGAGAAGTCAGTGTTGATTTTCTTTTTTTTTTTTGCCTGCTAGCATGAGCACTAAATGTCAAAGACTCTGAATGTAAGGGTGGTTGTCTCTGGCCACTCCCATGTTCCTGAATGTGCAAGTAAATACTAATTAAGGATAAATGCTTAAGACCTGAAAGTGAACTAGTGATTCTTTGGTTAGTAGTGATTCTTTGGTAAGTAGCTGATACTTTGCCTCTTCACAGTAGAGACAGTGGAGGAAAGGTTGCTGTCTGTCCTGCAATTTGTCCTGCATTCCTTCCAAACAGTCTGTGAGAACAAAAGGCCAGGCCTGTAAATAGAAAAGCTGCTTTTGCATATCATCACTACTTGATAAAAATAAACAAAGCCTGCTCTCACTTCATTCCTGCCACAAAAGCCTTATGGGTGTTTTCTGTATGACAGCGTTTATAGCACATGTACATAAAAACTTAGCACCTGATTTTTGAAATGCAGGTAGCAAGAAACAAGTTCGCTCATTTGTGACCATAGTAAGTCTCTAAGACACTTCATAAAGAGTCTCCAGTGAGATGATTCACAGTAGCATAACAGAAACCTTCCTTTGAGCCTCCCAGGGAATTCAAAACTGCGCTGACAGTAACGAATTTTATCGCTTCCTATGGGTTGTCACTTCTTCCTGAGAGATCACTGTCCCTAGGGACTTTTCTCCAGGTTTTCCAGGGACACTCTCTTCCATGCAATATGTGATTACTGAAAGCTGTCCTCAGATGGTCTGCAGGATTTCCCAGGCAGGCATTCCTGAAACTGAACTGGGATTACAGAATAGCTAATTTGAGAGCCCAGCTACAGTTTAAAATAAATCCAGTTCTGTCCTCGATGCTTCTAATTTTAACTTTTACACTCAAGTGGTATAAATTATTGTACCAGAGCCTACCAGCTGAGCCTGTTGTCATGCACCTTTCTGGCACTTAAAAAAATAAAATAAAAAGGTTGTAAAGAGCCATCACAGAACAGCAGGAAACTGTGTTTCTCAGAGCTCCACAGTGTGCAGGTGTGGGAATGCGGCATACCCTGTCCTACCCAGCCAGCAACAGATGCTAGCTGATGAGGAACGTGTCCTTGGTGTTGTATCTAGGCTGCTGTTTTAGATGTAATGGTAGCTGGCTGGTAACTGTGACCAGCACTAAGACTACAGCTCTGACCAGCTCGGAAGTTACAGAGCAAAAGCAATGAGTTAGGGGTCTGTGTATAAGGTGGATCAAGTCACCTGTGTGGTTGAAAGAGAAGGTGGGTCAGTGCAGCTCTGGGTTGGAGACGGCGCTACGAAGTGACTAGCCTCTACATTGTCTGAATGAGAAGCAAGCAACCTGTGTTTATCTAGGTTTACACCTGATGACACCACAGGGCAAAATGCAGGACAGGCCTCTTTCACACCCTCTCCCCTTGCCCATGCTTCTCAAAGGCCAGACACAGCCCGACCTTTTCTCTGTGTGGGATGTGTCTGGAGGGGAACCAAAGAGAGCTGGAGCTCTGCTGTTCTGCTGTCCCGGTTCTGCCGTGGGCTGGTGGGGATGTAAACAAGGGTGGGGAAGGGGAGAGCTTCCGCCAGCCGCCAATCTAGTCTCAGGAAGGCGGGAAGCCCAAGAGCCGAAAACATTACAGCATTGTCTTTTGGAACTGACTGAACATGTGCATAATCACTGTCCTAATGATAATCACTGTAATAAATACTGGCAGGACATGAATCTAGCCTCTGCGAAGGCTTCTTTTTTTTTAGTAATTATAAAAGCAGCTCAAATCACATTTTTCTTTATCACATCTTTGAAGTTTGTTATCCTGCACTCCTCTCTAGATTGCCGTATGGTGAAAGAAATGGCTCTTAGAGCTGTTTTCTGTAGAACTGTAGTAGACATGAATACCAAACAACTTCACAAAACCACTAAATATTTGGCAACCTTCTAGTCTACTGTAATTTTTAAAAAATGTTCAAGACAAATGTTTATGTTGAAGGGGGAAAAAATCCCCAGGATAGAGCTGTCAATTAATGGATAATTTCAGCTTTCCTATATAACCCTGTTCTATAAGCCATACTTCATAAAGAGTGAAAACTCTTCTAATTAAACTTTTCTGAAACCTTAAAAAGCATTTGAATTGTGAGTGGATGCTGCTCTGGCTTTTCTGGCATGTTACATACAGGACGTCTGGCCAATTCTCTAGTCTTCTCTCAGATATGTTACTGATCCAAAATATTTTCACCAGACACCCTGAAATGGAATCACAAGTTTGCCAATTTCCATTTCATGTATCTCCCTTAGAAAACTGAAAATTACAGCTCATGAGCACTGGCAATTTGATTGCTCAATGTCCAAACTTAACTCACTGGAATAAAGTAACAACAAAGATGCAGAAGATGATGCCTGGCCTCTATGAGACAAAATTGCTTAAAAAAAAAAAAAAAAGAAATAGAAGTTATGTTATTTCCAACTCAGAAGTTAGGCCTAAGGGGGATTGGTGCTCTTAAACCACTGATGAAGTACAGATCAGCAATTACCAGTAGGCCTTCATCGGCAAAGTTATTGCATTATTACGCTGACATTTCCCTGAACCTGCCCAGGTCTCCAAAGCAAAAAAAGCAATTCTCAGTGTCTTTTCACTGTGTAATTTTCAATTTTCTCAATTCTCTGAGCTCCAAGTCAGCACTTTTTTGAGAAACATATATGTCAGAAGAAAAGTTCTCAACAAAGGTCTCATATTCTGATTTCCTTGGACTTGACAGCAAGATTTCAAATGCTGTTGAAACTGCCAAAAAAGAAAAATGTGTGTTATAGTATTACAGATGATAACATAGTCCAGTCTGGGTTTTTTCCTTCTAACCAGTGGTGTGAGAGCTTAAGCAATGTTATTTCACTAGGCCAGGAAGTCTAGGCAGAACTTCATTAAAATACAGCTGAATGACCTGTTACGTGAACCGGGCTCCGCAAGGGAGTATTGGAGAGTTTGGCAATGTAATGGTCCTGCAAGTTGGTTCATTGTTCACTAAAGCTGTAGCCTGTGGCTTGAACATCTCGTGTCCTCTGGAAAGGGATAATCTTACCGAGATGCCAAATAAGGTGTCCGGTCCTTATATCAGAAAGATCTGCTCTGGGTCAAGTAAAAGGCTTGAACTCCTTATCTATCGTGTGTCGTCCCCCCCCCCCCCAATTTATTCAAGACAAATGCTGATCCACCACCCCAGCCCATGCTTCCTGCAGTTTGTCCATGCTAGTTCCAAGCTGGGGCTACGTGTTCAGGCCACCTCTTTTCCCTTCAGCAAATGTTCTGGATGGAAGGAATATGGAAAATGGAAGAGAGCTGTGGCTTTAGTAGTGAATCCCACAGGATATATGATGCTATGGTAATCCGACTCTGGAGGATAAAGATACGGTTGATGTTGCTAGAAACACTCCAGGAAGCTGGTAAAGGTTATAGCTAGGCCAGGTCCAGTACTTCAAGTATGATTGCTCAGAATTACAGGATATTTAGAGCTGAAGCCCCAGGAGGGACCATTTTAGGAACGAGTTCAGATTTGTAGAACTGGGGAGTGAAGTGACAGCTGTTTAGAAGAATACCACAATGTAACCAAAGCCCAGGAGTCCCTTAAGTTCAGACTTTGACTATTTTGTCCAAACTTATGCTTTGCCTTTGAAGGTGCTGCAAATCCCATGTAACTGTAGTCAGTGAGAGTTTCAGGAGCTGGAACTTCTAGGGAAATCCCTGCTAGGCAGACCAGCCACAATTTGCAGGAAGTGGTACAAGAAAATAAAATACCCATAAAAAAATACCCATAAACCCCGAAAGGTTTATCAGGTCAGGAGGGCACTCTCTAGGTTTGTGTATAGTAGTAGCCCAGCTGCCTCTGACATTCCTGAGCTCTTGCACCAAGCCAGTTCTTCCTGAAGCCTGAAAACTTTTTCTCAGTCCTTGCTCAGTGTAATGTAGCCACCCCACCAAGAAGCCCAGGCAGGAATTGATAGGGAGTGTATGAGTGATTTCCAGTGAATGATATCCAAACATGCTCTGAATAGTAAGCTTTACAAAGTGAATATTGTACTTGAAGGGGAATAAATAACACAGTGGCTAGTGAGGGAGGGACTGCAAGCCCATGGGCAATCATCCAGAATTGTAAAGGAAAGCTATCTTTTATAGTACTGTATATCAGTTTATAAATATCATTAGAGGGTTAAATTAACTGCTTACAGACACATCATAAAAATAAGGGAACCCTAAGGGGTTCCAGGAGCAGCTTTAGTGGTGGGAACATAGTATTTTTATTCGTAATTGGAATCAGTATACATTAGTTGTACAGCAGCCTCTTCATTTTGTGCAGTATAAAATGGGAGGGGACAGTGTCACTTCTGGCTGTGTCATCCTAGCAAGTGCTCTGTGTTCAATAAAGGGCTTCAATCCTAAAGACTATCAGCTTGGCACGTTTCACTGAGAAAAGATAAGACATTACTTTAAAATGTTAAAAGCAGTTATTGCCAAAACATGATCTAGAGAGAGCAAAAGCAAGATGGATATCCCATGCTCTCGTGGATGGATAAGATGGATATCCCAGCTCTCTCCTTTTTTTCTGCCACCATGAATATCTGCAAGGTGAGTGGATGGAAAATTATGGAAGTCAAGTATGGGCAAATTTTTTATCTGGTTCTAGGTGGCCTAGCTTTTTTCCAGCCAGTGAACTGGTGCTCCTTCAGACTGATTCTTTGGCCCTGCTACTCTGAGCTGACAGCCTGTACCACTCTTTGCACAGCTATTGGTACCTTTGCGGCAGTGGAGGGCCTTGCCTCTCCCGGCCAGGCCACAGGACTGAGCCTCCTTCTCACACGGCTGGTGCACACAGGCAGGATCAGGCCACCCAATAAAAAAAAAAAAACAAACAAAAAAAAACCAAACCAAAAACAAATTATATGGGTGATTGTTACAGATTGCCTGGCTGGGGACTTTGCAGCTGCTAGTAAGTGTTACTGCATCTCAGGAGGCTCGTGTTGCCTTTACCAAGGTGTTTTGTAAGTAAAAGTCATGGGGCTTATTTAATCCAAATTGGATTATTTCTCCCCCAAATCACAGAACAGGCAGATTGTCCTTTCTCCCTCCTGGGTTGTTCTGTCGCTGCGCAGCTGCCTGCAGGCCTGTGCCCTGGGTGAGGGCCAGCAGAGTGCTGGGGACGGGCAAGGACGGCAGGCCTTGGGCCCGGCCACCACCCTGGGCCTCGCCACTGGCCTTCCCTGGCTGCTGGCCGCCTCCCAGGCTGCCTGCGCTTTGGCTGTCCTGGTATTCTGCTGCTTGTTAGCCATCAAGGGGAAAACTGCTCATTATGGGAAGGCCAGATGAGAATCGGTGACCCTAAACCACCAAGCAAAGGATTTTAAAGGGGTTTTTAAAGCCAGAGTTTTCAAGCACACAGCCTGAGGTTAAACATTTAAATCCATATTTAGGCATCAAAATAAACAGGGGTCTGATTTTTAAGAGGTGTGGAACAACTCGGGTTTTCCACTCAGTTCCCCAGAGGCTGTAAATTTGTTCATTTCCTCTCAAAATCTGGCAGCCTCTTTAGATCTTTAGGAATGGACTTGCAGTCCTGGCAATCCAGGGAAGCCTGAGAGTGTCCCTCAAAACTTTGCCGAGTAAGGAACTGAGGGCTGAAATCCAGAAAAAACCTGAGGCTCCTAGTCTGAAACACAGCAGGAATCTGGGTGCCTATGTTCAGGAGCAAGACAAAAACAAGCAAGCAAAAAAAAGAAAAAAAAAACCCTAGGTCCTCTCTATTTGCTCACTTTCTGGCCTTGCCAGTCTAGTATGGCTTTCCTCAGCATTGCAGTTGCCACATCACAGCTAGATCCTTGCAGGGGAAAGGACAGAAGTGGGCTCAAATCCCCGGGACCTGTGGGACTTCTTTCTGAGTCTGTGTTCCACTCCTTGTGCTGCGATAGGAAACAAAGCACTGTTCTCACCTTTATCCATCTTCCTTTTTTTTCCTAAAGAAAACAACAGCAGTAACCCCAGTTGCCAAAAGGGACCGATCACATAGCTAATACCATGAGATTTTTGCTGTTCTCACATAATTATGTAAGTGGTGGGACTGTAGCTGTTTCTTCTTACTTGTATTCCTCTGTGCTTAACTTTTTACCATTCCCTGAGTAAAGAACTCACTGGGGGCTGTGAATTCCTGTCCTGAAAACTTGGTGCCTAAAAATCATGGCAGCAACTACATTCCCCTGTAGAACAGATCCTGTGACCGGGAATCCTAACGCCTAATTGTCGCCATCTGAAAGGCAGATGCATAGTCTAAAATGCTTCCCTAGATCCTCTGTGAGATCATTTGAGAGAGGCAGAGGCCCCTGCTAAGGGCAATTCTGGCCAGTTATCTCAGATACCTTTCCACTGTAAAGGATAAATTGACCCCGGTTCATCACTCCCACCACTGACAGTAGAGGAAACCTCAATGACTAAGTTGGATTAGATACCTAATTGTTGGGTGGTTTAAAGTCAAGTGCTATAATTCCATCCCCAGGATCTGGCAGGCATTTCTGCTATAAGCAAGAAGCCCATTAGTTCAGAACATCTAAGGGAGGGCAGACAGACCTACCAGCCTGAAGATGACTGTCAGTTGTTACAGTGAGAGTCATTAAAAAAGCGATGTGTGGATGGAGCTAGGACAAGCATTTCCAATCAACACAGCATCTCTCCTTGCACGCTGTTGTTCAAGGCAGTAGCAAAGAGTTCAAGTCATCTGCACTCAGGAAGATGAAGTCACTCTGGAAGACATGTAGAGGAGAGCTGGTAAATAAAATGGGAAGTGAGGAACCTGTTTTAGGAGGGAAGATTAGAAGAGTTGTGTTAGTTTGACTTAGTGAGATTAATTTTGTGAGCGGAATATGATTCTTTTCACATACAGAACATTAGGGAAAGGGAAGAGTTTTTTAAGTTAAATTAGAACATTGGTAGAAGGACAAATTGGTATGAAGAGATCACAAATAAATGCAACGTGTTTCTAAAACTTGCTTTGTCTAACAAAATTCAGCATACCTCTTCACGGCATTTATGCTGCAGCAATTGGGGAAAGACAGCCCTTGCTAGGATATGTCACAGCTCCTGCCCCGTCTGAGTTCCTCTCCCTCCTTCCATCTCTCCTCAACATAAAAATCAATGAAAGGGGTTGTATAATGTGAGAAGCCTGCAAAAAAAACCTCCAAATATATTGGCTACAAGTCATCTTTTGGAGAGATGATTATTCTTACCACTTAAAGAAAAAAATAGCCTTGTGATAGCCTTTGGAGTCATAGGTATTGACCCTAGTGGCTGATATGTCTGGCATTAGCGATCTTGGTCCAGCTGGAATTTGTGCTTATTTTCTTATTGGCTATCCAAGTCTTGAATGAGCAAAAGGTGATATTTTCTTGATAAAATTGCCCCAGCTCAAAGTCAGTTTTAGGATCAGAACTCCTGGGAGGGAGCTTTTCTAGGAGGAGGCATGATGTTACTTCCTTTGCTAACTAGATTGATTGAGTTGATTGCTGATATTCCTGTGGAATCACTGATATTCCCTCTGACATTTTTGTGTTAAACAAAATGTGATCATTTGCCAAGGAAAGCTAGGTCACTTCTTAAATCCTCAGTGCATACTACTGAGCTGTTGGACATTTCGGGTTTTTTCTTATCAGTAATACTCTTAAATATCTCAGTTGATAAGACTTTATTCTCAAAACTAATTTACAGCCTATTACAGATGATGCCTCATTTTGTTATTTATTGATTTGGTGTTATAAATGGTGTTTCATTTCTCCTTTTAATCATTAGTAACCCAGAAAGGCAGCCATTACACAGACTTCATCTGTCCATGTCCTGTGTCAGAGCCAAACTGAGAGGTGCTAAGGAATACTGGTACAATCCCCTTACTTCTAGAAAGGGGACACGACGAAATCAAGGTTGACACAGTTTGTGTATCTATGTGACAGAAAAGAAAGTAAGGTGAAAGGGCATTATCTATTCCTATTAGCTACTGACATCCCTTTCCTGATACATTTCACCTGTTGTGTTTCCGTCTAATGGGTTATACTCAAATGATGTGTGTAGATGAGAAGAGCTGCACAAAGAATAATGTTTGCAAGAGTTCAGGAAATCAAATTGGAATTAAGTTTCTGCAAGGTGGGCAGATGAGGCCAGGAAAAGGCATAAATCACCTTGATCTTAATTCTGCTTTCTGGGGGGAAAAAAACAAATTGAAACCTTTCTGGGTGTCTCCAGCCTCCTGGTATTAGCTTTTTCTCTTATTAGACAACTAGTTAAAACTGTTGCAATTCCATGTTACTTTTGGTCTCTATGCCTGGTCTGTCTTAGAGCCATACCAAATATTACTGATGGATTTAGCCACTAACTTTCTCTTAAGCCATTTCATAAAGGGCCCAATGGGACCCCAGTAGCTGAACCTCCCACAGTTGCTCTTCCAGCTCTGGTGCCACCCCATCAACTTCAGGTCTCTCTCAGGCAGGCAGTAAGGGAAGGTGCTGATACAATGAGCATAGTTATTGCATCCTCATGGCCCCTGCCATGTAGAAGGCCTCCTGGATACTGTTCCAAGTCAAGAAAGAGATCACTAATCCTTGCTGGGCTTAGCACTGGAGTGGCTCTAGTTTCTGGACACTGTAACCGTTAGCTTGATGTGCTTCCATTCACTGCTTCCCTTTTTGCATCATCTGTATCCAGGGATATTGGGCGCTGCACTAAGTCTAGCACCACGGCTTTAACTATTCCCCAAAACTGCAATAAAAATGAAACAATACAGCCAATACTTTGATGTTTCCTTCTTACTAAATCCGTGAAAACATGGCTCTTACCAGCACTGGAAATTTTCCTGACAGCCTTCCTCATAAAATGCAATATTTAGTTGACTAACAATGTCAACATTTTAAAAACGCTTTTGTTAAAAGTATGAGGAAGTGGAATGTATTTTCCCATCAGTACAATTAATTTCCAGGTGCCTAGAGATGACCTTAGTCTGTACGAAGCAGGGTCATGAATGGACACCTAAGGAAATGGAGAATTCGTGCATTTATTGATCAAAATATAAAAAACAAGCACTCTTTTCTAGTGGGCCAAAAAAGGCTTGAGAGGCAGACAAAGCAAATAATTCCACTCATTCCTTCAAGACAAAATATAGATCAGTACAGACATTGTGCTAAACAGAAAGTTCTCCAGAAATATTTCAGGTTAATGGTTTTGCAGCACTCTCTCCAGCACAGGCTCCCCAATGCTCATTGACTTAATGTTTTAGATTGATACTATGAATTACTGATCTTTGCAAATTTTATTCTCCATAAGATGCTGCACTGAATTTCTAAGATCTTCCGCAGCCCAGAGTTTGGCCGTGTATTTCTTGCAGCCTTGAAAGAGAAAGGATGACAGCTCTGGGAAGCTGTACTCTAACAGCCACAACATACACACCCACAAAGAATTTTCAATGCGACAGCTGGCAACGCTGAACTGTGCTGTATCCATCAATTTGTAGAATCTATCCCAAGACACGGAGGCAGCAGAGACAGCTCAAGAAATGGGTGGTACATGTTGAGGACAAGGCATAATAGACAAGGAAGATAGGTTGATTCAACAGATGTCTGAATCCCTCTCCCCTCCCTCTGCAGTTAGTATTCCTTTTTTATGCTCCAGGTTTAAATCAGAAGGGCTCGTTTTGTCAGAGCCCCTTGCATGTGCAGTGACTCTGGTCAACTTACTTTGTTACAGTACACAAGTTTGCTGTTTGTATTACTCCCAACTTAATGACAGTCTGTGTGAAATCTTAACCCATGCCATATGACTTCATGATCAGGCAAAATGCTTTTGGTCTCATTCAGTAGAAACTAATTTCAAAAATAATTTCCACAGCTGTATTCTGCATGATCACACTATCTGTTAGATCCGTTTTTACATCTCACAAATGGTTGACAATATGCCACAGGAAAAAAATACAACAAATCTGGATATATCTAGATAATAATAAAAGAATCAGTCGTGATGTGATACATGGATCATGTTGGTATGACTTTTACATTGTAACTGATAAGAGGACTTCAAGAAGAATATCCTGAAGAGGATACAAATTAAATCACTTTTGTTAACCATTTATGCGGCTGAAAGGGCCACTTAGGAACCCTACTTGTAATAGATCTCCCAAAAAACTATGAAACCATCTCTGCCACGATAAAAATACATATGTCAGAGAAGGAAAAGAGGAAGGTTATTTTACAGAGAGATGTAAGCCCTAGCCCTTCAAAGATTTTCATCTGGAGAAAATCTTGACAAAGTCATCCTGAAAGGCCATGCCAAAACTAAGAGTAAAGTCCAGATCTCACAACCCCCGTGCCAACACTGTACCTCCCGTATTGTACATCCATACAATCCATAAATGCATTTTTAGTAGGTGGCTTCTGCCTATTACCTTGCTGATGACTGGGCACTTGAAACTCAGTAGAGAGAAGGTGGTCAGGCACTCATTGCTCCAGACATATTAGGGGAGTGTCTGTACTACGAGTACGAGAGCTTGTTAAAAGATCTGAAAGTGATGATGAAGTTGATGTCTTACTTGAGTCAATTCTGGAAGAAAGAATCCTCCCTTGGCAATTACTTTCTTCTCGCCCCTTTCAAGCCCAGCAGTTCTCGGTTGGTCTCTGAAAGCTCTCCACAAAAAGTTTTCATCTCGCAGTTTAATTGTCACTTCAATTGTCACTTTTGCAATAGTACAGGAACTCTGTACTCTCTGTACCACTGGAATTACTGTTTCTATTGCTGCTACTAACAAGGTGTGTTAAAATCCGTTGATCAAAAAAGCCACATCTGCCTACAGCCAATGCCATAAAGGCCAGCTATCAAAAATCACTATCCTTGAAATCCAGCTTTGCTGAAGGGGAGGCAGGCGGCAATGCCATTTCCAGAGGAGCTCCTGCTATCTGCATAGGCCTTTTTTTTCCCCCTAAGTTGTTTTAATACAGCCAGCATTTTTCATGTGACTTTCATGTGACAGATGTCAAATAGTATGATAGTGACATCTTAATAGTTTTATATCAGCTAAGCATGGGGGTTATGGGCAGAACTTGTGGCTTGGTGCCATTCCACACAAATTCCAGAATATGGCTAAAAATCTGTATTCTCCTGCGCTAGCTTTAGCTGCTTGTATCAGTCATTAATGGGTTCTCCGTAAAATCTTTCTGATTGTTTTCTCTGTCATCTAGCTTTATCTTAAGGTATTAGTAATACCTAGCTTGTGTATAGTGCTTTAATCAGCAGGCCTTGTGGTCCTTTGCTGAGAGATCAATGTCATTTGCTCTGAGAAATGGAGGTATTCTAGGAGCGAGGCAGTTGCACATCAGACGATGAAGGCAGCAATTCAGTATTTCGTTTTAATAAAGTTGGCACCATCCTTTCTGGCCATTGGAAGGAGAGAGAGTTTCTGTGTGGAAAATATAATAGATGACCTATGATTGAAGGTTGCAGTAGAATGCATGCATGCAGGAGGGCCACGTTCATGTTGATTGAGCAGCACTTGATTCTGACATTCCCTCACATTTTAGTGCTTGATTTTGTTGTCCTAATAGTGTTGTTTCTGGATATTTTCTTTAATCAAAAGTTCTACATACATACTGCGCCATGTTTTCCTAGTTTAAATCCACTCAATTGAATTATAAAAGCATAAAACTGGAGCAATAAAGTGGTATATTGGGCCTAGACTGTATAAACAAATCTTTGTATTGATGTTAGTGAGCGATAAACCAGCACTCAGAGTAAGTTTCAAAATAACATTTGGTTATTAGTGCAAAGTACCACTGATAAGTAACTAGAGACTTCTGAACATTTTCATAGTGTGAAGCATCTCTCGATAGAAACTCCAGTTCAGGAAAATGTTACAGCATGTTCTTAAGTGCCACAGAAGACAAAGCACATCCTTTTCTGAACCAGGGCCAGACTGTCTGATTCCCTCTTGCCCTCCCATTCACAATCACATCATGTCTCTGTACCAACTCAAAACATTGTATACATGGAAAAATGTGTGTGTTCTATTACAGGCAGTTATGGATAAGTGGTTCTGTCCATTCTGAAATAAATTAATCATCCTGTCTACATTTGTTCTTCATTTCATCTGCTTCTCCCATCTGTTCTCTTCCTCTCTCTCTTCCAGCTCCCTCTGTTTTAGCAGAGTTTCTCAGTTCAACTGAGATCAGAAGTTGGCCCAGCATGTGTTTGCAAATTCTATTGTATGTGTCTTAACATGGTTTTGTTCAGGGATTTGTTTTTAAAATCTCTTTCTCTAAAAACGGATGCAAGTCCCAGGCCTTATGGTCTCCCCTTTGTGGGAAGTCATAACATTTTCCCCTATGGGTGGTCAAGTGAGGAAGTCAGTGTTAACAGAAACCTGACTGATGGAGCCTCTCTGAGCTCAATAATCCATTCAGCTTCCAGTTTTCTGGGCAAGACCTGCTCAATAGCCAGCCACATTTAGGGAGCAGAATGTGGGGTCTCTGTGAAGCAGGGCATGGAGGCCTTATGCTCCTCTCAGCTCCTACTCTAGAGCTCTACCCCAGAGTGAGCTTTGCACCACATCAAGTGCTTTGTATATACTCTTGAAAGTATGGCCAGATGTGGCAGTTCTATTTGTTTTACTTAGGTATACATACCCTATTCGTGTAGTTCCGAATACAAACACTCATCAAAGTAGATTAAATAGACTAATGCCATCCATAATGAAACAAAGCTTCTGAGTCAGTGTTTTCATGACATTTCTAATTCAAACATTTCTGTATGGCTTAACCCGTACAATAAGCAACCAGTTTGCTTCTTTTCTTCATCTGCTATGAGGGCGTCTTCAATATAAAGAAAAATGTAGCAAACCAAATATGTCATGATTCACTTTAAGCGTGATTTAAAGTTTCTGAAGGGTCATGCATTTCTGCCCTGCTTGACTGTTCTTCCTAAAAACCCCCTAGTTTGCTGCACATGCATGACATTTGCGAACTGTTGTAGGTTTGTAGAACAACTTGATGCGTTCCAGAACTGAGCACGCTCGTAACAGTCATATGCAAAGCCATAACTCTTACCAGTGCATTTGGAAAGCAGAAAGTTTTCCAGTGCAACTGAAGGATCCAATTCTTCTCTTCATACTGCTGCCGAAAAGCGAGAGTAACTCCACTTGAAATCAGCAAAATTGTTACACTGGACTAATATAAAAATCAGACATCATTTTTTAGACATAACATTTTTCAGTTTTAATAGTAAGGCCATGAAAAAAAATCTTGAAGGTTATAACCCTTTTGTTTCTTGCCTGATCCCACTGACCCTCCCTTCAACCAGTTGGCTCTTGATTTGTCCAGTCTCTCGCAGGCACCCGGTACTGGTTTCATTCTGTTATTAGATTCATTATTCTCAACTATTCCTTTTTATCCCATACTATCCAGCACATATCCTTTCTGAATTTGCTTCAGTGGGTTTCATCTTCCATGCTGTTGGTTACTGGCAGTCATGCTATTAACAGAGAGAGAAAGAGGCTCCCTGCTTTAAGTTCCTACATATAGTCTAGAATAATTTTGAGGTGCTATTACTGTCCTGACCCTAGTAACCCTAGCCTGGCTTGGCAGCACAGCGAGCTAGTAATCACTAGGAGCTGGGAGCAGTCTGACCATGCTCTGTGGGGCAAGAGCCCTCAGAGATCATAGCTACTAGAAAATCAAGGGTTTTACTAAGTATGTGTGAAATGCATTTTTTAAAAATGCTTTCACAAAAACAGCAAAAAGGACTCCTGGCAGGAGTGACCGTTCCCCTGCCAAATTTTATATACATGCTTTAAAGCATTAAACAAATTGCATACAAGAAATGGTGTCAATTTTTTACATGTGGGCAAAACTTATTTTTCCCTAACTTTCTTCTCAGAAACAACTGAACCATGACTCTTGAAATTTAAAAACACATGAATAACAACAGCCTGGAGCAAACACCAGGCATGGAAAATTTCAACTGAACTTGTAAAAGTTTAACTAAGTTATAACAGCGTCTTATAGCATGAAATGTCAAAAAGTCTCTTAATAACAATGGAATAATGGTGAAGCAAATCCAGTATGTCTATGGAAGGTTGATTAGGGAACGAATAACATCACAGGAGGAATAAATGGAAATAAACAAATGGTGGGTAGTAATAGGGTGCACACACAAGCTATAGGAGTTGTAAAAACGTTTAGAAAGCAGTTCAGAGTCTGCTTTTCTTAACATATTCTTTTCTAATCATAAGAAATGTTAGTGGCAGATTTAATAACCTTTAACCTCATCTTTCCTACAGTAAGAAAAATATAAAACACACTGGAATGTTGCAAAGTGATGATAAAGTGAGGAATGCTTTCAAACATCCAACTCTTTTCATGGGTAAGGAATAATATCTTGGGTGATCTTTTGACTTTGTCATTCCAGTCTGATATTTTTGTAAAGCAGGCTAATGTATGGCAGTTAACTCTGTGGCAGCCACTCTCATTGCAGTGGTATAAGATCCCATTTCTCCCATCCATGGCAAAGAAAACACTTCATTGCAGGAAACAAAACTACCTGTAAATCAACCTTTCTGATCCATTGTAATGTATGGCTTGTTAGATATGGACAACACTACTAGCATACATCTGGGCCATGGCACAGATGAAGCTTTCTGAAACCCTCTCTTGCACTTGGTTTTCCCATGTATTTTATCCACAGTGGATGCATCCTCTTTTCTATTGCTGAAACATGAAGAACAGATTCCCTTTCTTTTCTCTCCAAAAGGAGTTTTGCATCAGAGCAAAAAATAACTAGTAATTCACAAAGATGAACAGGCTCCAGCTGAAGTTCTTTGTCTGGCAGCTTACAGGATAGTCTTTCCTTCTGAGGAGCAAAGTGTGTTAGCAGCAAAGATGGGGTAACCATTTACTGTCATGGTCTATACTATACCCACACTGTGGCTTATAAAAGGTCATCAGTCCCAGGGGCTCTCAGTCCTGAACCTACCAAAACCACTGAATTTCCCTGTTTCTTGGGACCTGCTCTTGTCTAGGATTTGGGAGTAACTCTTTACACAGATTCTTAGTCCCTCTTGTTATCTATCTGCAGTGCAGATGATTCATATTGATGTGCATCTGTACAAATGAGGCACTTTGGCCTTCTCATTAGACAGTTCTTGGGTAGAATAAAATAACCTGTGACAGCTGTACACCTTCTTTCTCACCTACTCTTGGAGGACCTGTTTGTGTCTTTAGGTGTGTATCAGCTCAGGCTGGTCCCTTCCAACCATTCTGTTCCATCAGCCAAATTTGCTCCCTTACCCTATACTATGGGTTTTCCCCCAGATCCTATAGATTTATTTTAATAGACAAAAAAAAAGCAGTAACCCAAGACTGTGCAAGCAGCTGTAAATCCAGCTCGACCTCAGAATAGACACTGGTGCAACTTTCAGCATTTTCAGCAGTAATGTGTTAGAACATATGACAATAGAAAAAATTATATTTTCTTCTGTTGCAATAGAAAGGAATAAGTCCCAGTCCACACAGGGTACAGTCCTTTAGGCAACATTGCCTGTCTGAAAGTCTTTATGAAAGCTGGAGCTTTGTGGTATGCCAAATGCAGGACATTCTGACAAAAGAGTAGAAAAGCATATTCCAAAGAAAGGAATGTAGTTATATTTAATTCCCTGAGAATATTTCTCTAGGTTTGGGCTTAATTTGTCCTCCAATATAATTTTCCCCAAAAGGCTTAATTTAATTTCATACTGTCTCTTTAACATGAAACGGTGGAATGCATCATAATATTTTCCCACTTGCCAAGATTTGCTTTTCTAAATGTGTGCATTTATTGAATGAGGTCAAACCAGACTGTTTTCTAGTTCGGCAGCAAACATGGCAGATATGTCTTCAGAAACTCCCTGGAATATGGCTTGGACCCTCTGAATCCTACATGGTCTAGCATCCAAGATGTTGGAGGGAGAGACAATGAAGCTTTAAGGAGTATTTATCAACAGAGAGAACTTTCAAAAAAATGGGTTAGTTTTCATTAGGTTGATGTGCTACTGACCTAGCCAGACATGACACAATACATTTCAACCCATCTTCCAGCCAAGACATGTTAATTATCTGCTGATTTATTTATACTATGATTATTATTTTTTTACAACTGGACATGTTTTCACAAAAGACTATACATACTGCATATCAGTCAGTGTTGGTTTTTTCCACCACCAACTGGAAAGCTGCATTTTCTGTGAAATATTTTAGTGTCATTTTCAACCTGATCTAATTCTGATGGTAGAGGGATGGTATCCTTTTGTATAACAAAACGGATGGTATCCTTTGTATATCCTTGTTGTATAACAAAAAAAACTACAAGGAGCATCAGGTGGCCAACACGGTAATGGCTGCACACAGCCATTATTAGTGATCACTACCATTTCAGGAGCTCATATCCCTAAGGACTACGCTCTATTTTACCCAAGGAAAAAAAGTCAGGGGAAAGGACTGTGGCTATTACTTATTAAAAAAAAAAAAAAATACAGTAAATTTAGCATAAGCAAAAATTATCATATTGATTTCTAGTATTGGTTGGTCAAATTATTAATCTTTGTGCTTGTTTCTGCCTAAGGAAAAATGGCTTCTTGCAGTAGAGTTTCTGTGTATACACTCCTTCTCTTTCACATCCTTTTAAAGCCCAAGGCCTTGCTTTTGGTTTCACTTACATTTGGGTTTTACTCTAGCAGGCTAATTTAAAGAAATGTACATCTGCTGTTAATGGGTCACATTCACCTCTGTGCACCAGGAACAGAAGCAGCCATTAATCCAGGATAACTTGTTATTTAACTCAGATTTACAGCTGTGTATTGTCAGTGGACTTCCCCTCTCAGCCTGCTTGTGCTGCAGCAGTGTTTTTCAAAGTGAAGGTCATGGTCCCCTTGAGGGCTGTGGAAAGGATCAAAGAGTGGGTTGGAAGTTGCAGGAGAAGTGGTGTTAATCACTAGCAGCCCCAGCTGCAGTTCCACCGGTTTTTACTTTGACTGCGGCGATGGTGCGACAGTCGTCCTGTCCTTCCTCTTGGCTGTCAGCTCGTCTCGTGCACACCAGCCTCTGGGTGGCTCCAGTATGTGCCTGTGGAGCCACACCACTGTGAACCAGATCAAGGGGTCGACCTGGCTGATGAAATGCTCTGCCAAGCAAACATGCGCTCTGTCGCAGCCAGAGCTGTTTTCAAGCCCAGTTCACCATGCAGACACAAAATACGAACGTGTCTGTTGGCTTCATGCAGGCTGTGGCTCAGGGTAAGAACAAGCAGCTCTGCAGAGGGGAGTACACAAGCTGTGGACACCAGTTTGAACAACATAGCCACCAATTGGAGCATGTAGGGTCAGATCATTCAGGGTGGGGGAGAGAGGAGGCTGTAACTACTTGCTGCAGTTTTTAGACGAGCCAGGAAACTACAAATTTACTTCAATTGCAGACAGTTTGTCTGCATGGAAGATGTGAGCATTTGACTAATACAACATATACGAGCAGCCATTCTGGGTCAGACCAATGTTCTTATTAGCATTGTATCCTGCCTCCAATGCGAGCCAAGAAAGCAGGCGTACATAGTACTTTCCCCAAATACCCACCCTGCTGCCAGCCACTTGCAGCTCAGGGGCTCTCTGAGCTACATGTGGTTGAACTTAGCAATCCTCAGTGGATTTCTCTTCTATGAATTTCTATTTCCCCTTGAACCCATGTAATATTTTAGTATCTGCAATGTCCAAAGATAGTTTATGTCTTCATGTAGTAACTGCAGCAATTCCTTGCTTCTCTGGCCTGGAGGGAATGAGCTGCAGCTCACTCATGGAGTCACACCAAGACAGATGAGCCAAAAGGAGTGGATGGGATTGCCACAGTTCCAAAAGGTTAAAGAAAACTCTTTTTATTCAAAATAAGTAACCCGATCAATGTGTATATGAACAGTCTCTTCAAGAACTTAAAGAGACCGGATCCTTTAGCTGGTGAGCATGGGTTTATCTTTACAGACTTCAACAGCAGCAAATTGCAATTGAGCTTAGCTTTGTAAGTGGCCGTCTACTGGCTTGTAACATCTGCTTTTGCTGCAGGGGGTGTTCTGGGGGAGGGAACAGAACAGCAATGAATAATAATTCGCTCCATGCATCATCATCACAAAATCAGAAAGTGACTAGCTTAGATTGGCATATGATGAGTCATTTATTAGCTAAACAGTGGCATAGCTCTCTGGTCATTGATCAAATATTTCAATATCCAGAATTCAGTGTTTGATTTTTGCCCATTGCATCAAAGCCCTGTGTCACAGATGAGTGGTTATGCCGCTTAAAGAATCACAATCAAAGATATTTGCAAATAGTAATTTTAATAGAAATCTATAAAAGTGTGCTTTAACAGAGTTCAATGGCAAGGTTCACTCTATTACTTATTAAATGAATGGAATATATATATATATAAAGAGAAAGGAAGAGGAAATTGAGTTAGAAGAAGAATCATAGAATTGTTAAGGTTGGAAAAGACCCTTAAGATCATCAGGTCCAACCGTTAACCTAGCACTGCCAAGTCCACCACTAAACCACGTCCCTAAGCACCACATCAATACATCTTTTAAATACCTCCAGGGATGGGGACTCAACCACTTCCCTGGGCAGCCTGTGCCAGTGCCTGACCACTCTTTCAGTGAAGAAGTTTTTCCTAATATCCAACCTAAACTTACCCTGGCGCAGCTTGAGGCCATTTCCTCTTGTCCTATCACTTGTTACTTGGGAGAAGAGACCGACCCCCACCTTGCTACAGCCTCCTTTCAGGTAGTTGTAGAGAGCAATAAGATCTCCCCTCAGCCTCCTTTTCTCCAGACTAAACAACCCCAGCTCCCTCAGCCGCTCCTTGTAAGACTTATTCTCTAGACCCTTAAAGACACAAGGAGGAGAAGGGTGCCCTCCCGTTGACTCACGAGATTCAGAATGGACCCGCTTGCTTTCTAAACTCCTCCTCAGAGAGGAGCCTGGGTGCGGCTGGATCCAATCCTAGTCTCAGACTTGGTCAACAGTTTATGTCTAAGGATTATATATGTCTAACAGCACTTTAAGGTTTGTTCACAGTTAAGAGAGAATCACAAGAATTTGGCAATAACTAATAATTGGTTAATTTAGCATCTACAAGGTGATTAAATAGGGTTTACTACAATATTTGTATCAATACACACACACACAATAGGCCTAGTAATTTGTCATGACTTTAGTGAAATACTCACAATATGCATATGTAAAGGTACCTAGTAAAAATTCCCCTTGAGTTCAGTGAAATACATCAAATAATTAGCTCAACAGGTGAAGGTTGAGTCTCAAGGAGTGAAAGGCACCGGAGATCAGCCCAGGTCCTGTTGTCAGGCCTCTGTATGCAAACTTGGAAGTTCGCAGCTCTGAGAGGCGTCCCACTCGGAGGGAGATGCTGGTGCAGCCTGCTGTGGTCCAGCAGAGCTCAAAGGGTCTCACTTGGCACCGCTGTTTATAGGGTTGTGAGACAGTTGACTTTAGGCATCAGTAAATTTCCATCCTATTGTCACAATCCGGGTTGGAAATTACTAAAGTTCTCAAAAATTCCAGTGATGCTGGTACAGATCCTCCTGAGTTACAACCCAGATAAGATATGCCCCAAGGCTGTTGGGGGTGGCTGATTACTCCTGGTACAGACATAAATTATGTTGCAAGGTTGTCACGGGGCAGCCGGCTCCCTGGTACAGACAGTGCTGCTCCCACCTTAGCCATGTAAGAGTTTCTGATACGGTCAAGGGACGCTTAACCGCCAAACTCGTTACACAAAGGCCAAGTTTTGACAGGAGTTACTGAGATTGTAAAGCAGTCCAGGAAAGGGGAGGGGGGGGCATGCACCACCACACCCTGCTAACTTAATTTCTGCCAAGGATCCATGAAGCTTTTGGGCTGACCACATGTTGCAAACAAGCTGTATAAATTCTTCGTGCTAATGCATTTGTCTCTTTCTAACAATGACTATTAACTGGATAGGTATACAATACAAGCATAAAACCTGTCCCATTTAGCTTCCAGTTTCTGTAGGTTGTTGATTTGGTTTACCAGATATTGGTTGAGGTACATCTTTGGCAGAATGTGTATGAGCTTTCCTTTTGGTAAATTCACGTCACAGCCTCCATTCCTAGCTCACAGTAGCAAAAACATGCCCTTCAGAGGCTCATTTCTTTTCTCTTACAGTGTGTATCTAAGACTGTGGAAAAACAGCAGTAACCTACATGTCACCCTTGAGGACAGAAGCTGGGAAAGCTAGAAATACCAAGCGGATGATTTCTAAGTGCATCTGAGCTGTGACATGATAGATGTGAATGTATGAGTCCCAGAGAAGAAATGTGTACCATAACATGCACGTTAGAAGGTGCTGTGGGCTAACCCTGGCAGGCAGCTCAGCCCCACCCAGCCGCTTGCTCACTCCCCTCCCAGTGGGTTAAGGGAGAGAATTAGGAGGGCAAAATTGAGAAAACTTGTGGATTGAGATAAAGACAGTTTATTAATAAAGACAGTTGTATGTGCAAGCAAAATCAGGAGTTCATTCGCTTCTTCCCATGGCAGGCAGGTGTTCCACCCTCTCCAGGAAAGCAGGGCCCTATCAGGTGTAACAGTGACTTGAGAAGACAAAATGCCATCACTCTGAATGTCCCCCCTTTCCTTTTTCCTCCCCCAGCTTTCTATGCTGAGCATGACGCCATATGGTGTGGGATAGCCCTGTGGTCAGTTGGGGTCAGCTGTCCCGGCCGTGTCCCCTCCCAGCTCCTTGTGCACCCCCAGCCTCCTCGCTGGTGGGGTGGGGTGAGAGGCAGAAAAGGCCTTGACTCTGTGTGAGCACTGCTCAGCAGTAACAAAAACATCCCTGTGTTATCAACACTGTTTCCAGCACAAATCCAAAACATAGCCCCATACTATCTCCCCTGAAGAAAATTAACTCTATCCCAGCCAAAACCAGTACGAAAAGTCTATATTTTCTCTGTGCACTGGGCTGGGAATGCATTGATTTGCACATCATCACTTAGCAGTTGTAGCATTTGACCACTGGGAGGTCAGTACATATCCTAAATATTAAAGAGAAAATAAAAAAGTCAGTAGCTAGTGTTGGGTAAAAGCCATGGAAGTATTAAGTTGTTATCTTCACCACTTACCTTTTATCATCCAAGTTAACTAGCTGCTTCCTTCATTTCACCAATACTTCCTGTCAGTGTTCAGAGAAAGGCTCCTGAAGGGGTGGATCCGGAGCACCGATGCTCTGAATTGCTCTTGGAAGAGCTGCTCTGTCTGCCCTCATCAGAGGGAGAACCTAGGAAGGCCTTTGGCCTGCTATTTTAGGTACATAGAATTGGATGGCTTTTTTCCCCCTTTTTCAGGGGGTCTAAGTGACTGAAAATCAGAGAGATTCAGTCTCCATATTTATTTAAGCATTTCCAAAATCGTATGTGTGTTTCCAATACGGTATATTTGAATTTAATCTGTGTTGTACTTCTGTATTTAACAGCTCTCTAGTCTCTTCATATAATTAATATACAACACGCTTCAGCAAGATACCTCAGAGTCCTGTAGTAGTGCTCTTAATCTATGTAATGATAAGGGCACTGGATTAGAACTAAAAAGATACAAATTCTCTTTCCAGCTCTGCTGCTAACCTAGTGGAGGATAGCAGGAATGTTGCTGTCCTCCCAGTGCTCACTTTGGCTTTCTTGTCTGTAGAATTGGGATAAGAAGAGTGTAACCATAACCCTCAGTAAATGGAAAATTGAGATAAATTTTACTGTAAGGTTTAGCATTGTGGGCTATTTGCGTAGGCTTTCTCTCATCAATCAGATTCAGGATAACTTCTCAGCTCTGTGCTCCAGGTACCTACTCTGGCTGCATCCTGACTGCCAGGGATACACACTGTCACTCCTCCTTGTTAGAAGTGCAGGGAGCCATGGGTGCGAGGGGATCAGAGCCAGGTCACCAGGCTGAGCAGTCAAGGTACCAGGACTGTGAAGAGTCTCATGGAACGTACCTGATGCAGGTATTGACTGCTGTGAACATGCATGCTAACTACATGCATGCATACACACTGAGTGTACACGCATATTAACACCTTGCTTTTCTTAGCTAGTTGGGTTCAGAGATCAAGACCCCTGCATTTTCCCTACTGCCTTTATTAGGGGATAAAAATAAGGGATGCAATTAAAGTAATCCTTTTCATTGGCAACTGTAGTGGTACTTTGTTACTATTGAAGTATACCTGTGGCACAGAGAACGTGTTTGGGAAATATCTGACATACTGTCTTCAGGGTGGCAGCACCTCAGGTCATCTTAAAATCATGCAGACATGAATTGTATAGCTATGGCATAGCTGCCGTGAGCAGCCCTTTGCCTGTTGGGTTGCACACAAGAAATGCCAGCATCCCCTGCCGTAGCAACCAGCTGTCCTTTTGGTAAGGATCGCATAATAGGAGGATGTTCTTATAACCTCTGGGACCCTGTTCATTCAGATTGTGGACTCTGAAGAGCAGTGTACTTGAAAGGGCACAAAGGCGACAAACCTTTTGGATGCTGAAAAATAATGTCTATGTACTGAAGGTAAATGTCATTTTGTGTTTTTACTGCCTTTAGTCCTCTCATTCTCCCTCAAGGACCATGTCTAACTTCTAGAACCTGAAGAACTTTCAAAATTATCTTTTAATCATAGACCTTTTCTTTCAGTCATAGCAACTTAGGATATTTCCCATGTATTCATTTGCTCTAAACTGCATTGACCTGAGATGTAAGACAGGCAATAACCAGGTCGGAACTAATGGCAGATTTCAGATCCAGTGTCTCACCAGAGCTACACATGGAAGCTTCCCAGCTCTCTATGAGATATTTGATGGCACTCTGAAACCTCTATGAACTTAAAGAAGGAGTTTGTGAAACAAGAAACACTTTCTTGTATTTTTTTACAAGTTTCTAAACTGTGTTAACTGCGGATTCTATCTCTGTTTGAGATCCATAGTAGCTATAGGTAGGAGAATAAGAAAATTTAAAATTGTCAGCACACTTCCAGTATATTTTCCTTTAAAATGCGCAATAATCTTTGTTCAAACATACAGAATACTTGATGGTTGGCCTGATAAGTTGTAGATTTTAGCTGTACCTGTTTAAGATAATTCACATAATTCACATAAGGTTTCACAACTTCTAAATACAGTTGGGAGAATAATGGGTTTTTTACTCTATGTCTGAGTGGAAAAAGTTGAAGAAATATTATTTAGATTCAATGTGGAAGGCTCAGGAAAATAGAAGCAAGAGACAGGTGGTTTTGGATCACTCCAAATGTTTCATTTACTCTGAAATAAAACATTTGGATTCATTTGTCATCATTGTCCTTTTTTAACAAGCTTTTTGTCCTCCCTTACTTATACGGTAGGTCTTTCTAATGGAAGGAGGAGATTTTAAAACCAGAAGTAAAAATGTCCAAGCAGACCACTCTGGCTCTCCCTAAACAAGCATTTCATACAAAGAGAACTGGGGAAATAACCTTTTAGTCTTCAAAATTCTTTCAGTTGATCTTGGCACAAATTTTGGACTGTTTCACTGCCTCCAGAGCTCCATTTCTTCTACCACATCTACTGCTCACTGAAAAAAAAAAAGGAAAAAAAAAAAGAAAAAAAAGCCCAACCCTATTCAAAAGAAACCTATCCGAATTCATGCCAGGAAAACCCTTTTGCCTTAGCACTATGTTCTGAAAACCTGCTCATACAGGCACTATATGCTGTAATGATGTAGATTCATTACAGCCGTTGTTTAAATTGCTTCAACTTCATCTATACTCCTGGCTACCTTTGAGCAAATCTTCAGCACTTCTGCATACCCAGCGGACCTGCTCCATGTGATGACCCAAAGGATCAAACCAGCTTGTCTGAAACTACAGAAGTGTTTGTGAGGGAGTAGGCAGCTGCTGCCTTGCACAGAGTCCACAAAGGAGCTTAGCCAGAGCTTTGCATCATGGCTGATAGCATCAGCAAGTCTGATCCAATACCTACCTATCTGCTGAAATCAATGACTTTGAATTAAATGTAGTGAAGGGAAGCACAGTAGGCCAATAACATGCTCCAAAAGCAGCCAGCCTTGGACTGAGGGCAACAGTGAATGTTTTGCCTGAGGAATACAGCAGCACTTCTGGGAAGATCCATTCCACAGGAAAATTCTAGGGCTACTGGCACCAGCTCGTTAGGATCACAGTCTGTCTGAGAGAGGACAGACCACAGCCCGTACAACTAGCTAGTACTCCTGAAACAACCCAGTTTGTTGTTATCACTAAATACTGTATCACAATGTTCCTTAAGTTCTGTCCTTACAGGTACAGTTCCTAAAATTGCATGATGTCCTCAGCTACTTTTTGTGGGCAACAGGAAGGGCCTGCTAGACTTGCCATATTCATGCTCTCCCATGTGAAGAGGTTGCTCCATGTGTGTGGAATGGAGGAAGTGGATAGGAAAGATGGGGATTTCTAGAATACTTTCTTGAGACCTTATTAATCATGCGTACATGTTGCATCTCCTTCATCTCTTGCCCTAAGATGTGGGGTTTATGCTTCATTTACAAAGCATTAAAAAAACCCCAGAGAATCAAAAAAGCAGATGTGCAGTTTGACTGAAAGAACTGGGAAACAATAATACTTTTTATCAAGTCTGATTATCTTCATTTTACTCACATAATGAAATGAGAAAACATATTTTCAAATAGAGTTATTTGGAATCAGGCTAGATGCAGGATATGTCATTCATCTGAGATGTAGAAACTTCTGGACTTATTTAGGAAAACATTGCTTTAAAGGGAGTTCCTCAGAAGAAAGCAATTAAATGTCATTTAGAAAAAGATTGCATATTGCAGCATAAATGATGAAATACGATTGCAAAATGTATAGCTTTCTCTCCTGGATTTATTTTTTCTGGTTGGACCTTCTCCACAGACCTGAATGTATCCTGAACAGCAAAGGCTAATCTTACTGAAATGTGGGAAAGTTTTTAGTGGTTTTGGGTGTGGGAAAATACCTACCAAAAGGACAACTTCTTGCTGCTCAAATCAGACTTACAAAGTTCTGATCTGACTCAAATTCCCAAGGGTGAAAAACAAGTGCATTGGAAGCCCATAAAAATCAATGGCAGTCTTGCTTTTTCCTTCACTCACCTTTAAAAATGACTTTGAGGTTGAAATCCTGCCCTCACTAACTTCCGCGGTTCTTGGATGAGGTCCACATAAAAGTGTTTACTACCTCTGGAGCGTTTCTTCAAAAATGGGGAGCTTCCCTATATTTGCCACATACCAACCCCATTGGCAAAGTGGAACGAGAACTCCGACAACTTTACATTGGATCAAATGTTTTTATTGATGAAAGTACTTCGAGCAATCCTGGTGAATGCCTACATCCTTCCTATCAAAATCTTGCAGATACTGAGGGGTTTTTTCCCTATGCTTGATTCTGCCTAAGGAGTTTCTGCCCTCCTCCTCCATGGGGCTCTGTGCCGGCACAGCAACCCACACAGCTCCCTGCTCCTCATGGGTCAGGGCTCCCGGCTGCAGGTTGGAAAGGTATCATGATGTTTTAAAAGGTACTACACTACCCTGTGACCTATTTTTTGTCCTTTAGGGGTGGGAGTAAAAACCTGGATACTTTTCATAACAGCCAATTATCATATTAAAAAAAAGAGAGACGAAGACTACATTTTTTTCTCTTAGGTTTAAGTAAAGTACTGTCTACCCAGAAGCAACTACAGTGGCAAACAGAAAAAAAATCTGTGCATATGTTTTTGTTAGGTTGATTCCTTACCACTTTTGTGGCTACTACAGAGACTGTCATTTTTCTGGTTTCAATATTGAAGCTGTACTTCAAAAATGTATTAAGGTACAAAATATAAAAGCAGAAATATGTCAGCCTCAGCCCTCCATTCACTTGATCCCCACTAGCTGGGACAGCGGTTCATATGCTTCAAGTGGTTGTGGTTAAAAACGCTTTTATTTCTATCTAAAGTTACCGCCAATAATACGGGGCCCTCTACCAGTACTGTTGCAGGGTACAAGTTCTTGGAAGCCGTAATAACAGGATTGTTTCTCTTCCTGCTTGTATGATCATTTTAACCTTAATTATAGCTGTTCATTTATTAAAATAAATAACTCAGGAATATAATAAGCTTTAAATTCTGGCTGTTCAAACAGTCTTTTTATTTCCTTTGTGTGCACGGTTTGGTGGTCAATTTATTGTATCCATTTTCCATTTTTTTTTTTTTAATAAGAAATGTGCAATATATTTTCCAGCTGTGTTTGGGAACTATGTATGGAACCACATAGTCAGTTCAACACAAGGCCATAATGAAAAATGAACTTCACCCTTTTTTTAATTGCACAGGTAACTTATGATGTTCATTGATTTATGATTCAGATAATGATTTACAATGTATGCTTGAGACTGCCACTGTGCAGCTTAATATTCCACCTGTCTGTCCGCTCTTCCCTTCGTGAATTACCTGCTTGCTCCTTTCCCTGAACGTGGTTTAAATGCTTATTAGTGTCCTCTGTGCCTTCTCCCAAAGGGTTACTACTATTTGTCCTTGAAATAAACATCACACTCCATTTAACAGCCTCCTTTGAGCTAAGAAACTCTATTTCCTACATCAGACAGCTTACAGTGGATGGGTGGGTGTAGATTCAAGGCCAATCCCTCCCCCTCCTCCTTCAGTGAAGCCAAAGGAGGGCTTCCTCATTTCCATCCTCTAAAGGAAGAGGCAAGCGGGCAGGGAAGGAGGAGGCACAGGGAAGGGGAGGCATCTTGAAGCAGCAGAGAGATTCAGCAGTGTTGGTTGGCATCCAGGGATGATTCAGAGCACAAGTTACAAAAACGTGCTTAGGAGCTGTTTATGATTTTGAACCTTTTTTATACATTATTAACTCAGACTGGAAGGACAATAGGATCACTGAATCCAAATGGGGTCTTCAAAAAGGAATTGTCTTTCTTTTGTGGTTTTGTGCTCTTTCTTGTTATCACACCATCTCACACATGAAACCAAGCTAATGGCTTTCTTGCATTCAGTGCTGCAAAACATATAATGAAGCACAGTCCCAGCTGTAAGAAGATAAGAGACAAAGGAAACAATATTTTGCATCTACTAGGGAAATGGGATACAGAAATATGAATGCCTTGATTTTCATTAGCATTTAAAGTTGGCAGTACATTTGTCTGGTCTTAAAGTGGATATAGATCACTTTAAAACTCCACTTTAGTACTGGAATAGTGTAAAATGTCCTTGTAAATCAAACTAAGGACAGGGTCTTCTGACCATTTGTCTTCTGACCACAGACACTGTAAAACTCTAATGTGGTCAAGAAAGCCTGCAGCTTTCCTGCATGTTGTCAGGTTTAAATAATCAGGAAGAGTGCATATAAGGTCTGCTTCAGCTAGCTTATATGTGTGAATGCCAGTTGCCTAATTATGACATGGAAAAGCTTCCCATATCCTAAAAATGGCAAAGCCTATATAATTCACCCTAATTCACCCTGGTATTCTGAGTCCAATTTGTGAAAGGAGCCAATGAGTTCTGCTTCAGGATTTTAAAAATCAGATGTGTTTCCTTTCAAAAGCAAAAAGAAAATCTTTGTGAAGGTGTGGTTGCTCACAGGACAACCCCTCAGCCTCTGACTCTCCTGATTTTCTCTGCCTGATGTTCTCCTTCACACAGACTAATTGTCAGCACATTCTGAGCGTGTCATCCACCTCCCAGCGTACTATATGATGCTCTTAGAGGAAAACATACCATTATTATGAAAGAGAATGTGCTGTCCCATGGGAGATACTTGGCGGAAGGAAGAAGGAAATAAAGTTGGTCTGAAACTATAGCTGAACATTTGCAAACTCTGTTTTGCACATTTGCACAGCCTGCAAAACAGGAGAAATCCCAGCATGTTTCAGTTATATTGGCTCTCCTATATTATGCACCCTGTGATCTAGACAGGTCTGAATCACAGTTCACGAGGAGTCATACTGGGAGAGAATAGATTAAAGGCAAAGAACAAAAAGAGGCAAAGGGAAGAGAAGAAGCTTTCCTAGCTTTTGATGAGCAATGTCTAATATGAATTGTAAAAGCTGTCCTGTCTTCAGAAATGTTTGCTTGAAGTTCCAAATCCTGACAATGCTTCATGAAAAATATTTTAAGCCTTCTATTTAGAGGCAATTAAGTGTGTGTGTGTTGTGGGGTCTGCATTTTAGTTCTTCACCTTGGAACAGAAGTTCTTTTTTCTGCTTATGAAGAACTACTCATATGGTAACAATACTGGTGTTATAAGCGATGTACTGAAATTCTTGTAACCTAAAACAGAAGCTAAAATGTCCAGATACCAAGATGGGCAGAGGCCTTGTCTGGAAAAATTCAGTAAGTTGCTCTGAACAATGACTAACAAAAGATCCCTTTTCCACTTAGACAGTAAATAAACTAGAATGAAAATAACTGCTGTCCACAGGTATGGCAAAAATAACTGATTCCTGTGACAACCATGAACAGATGCATGAGGAAACCTTCTTCCCAGGGTTTGCAAAGCACTGCTTTAGGGCATCAAAAAGCTTTGCAGCCCAGACTGATTGCTGATGTTCTAGTGAATACCACACACATGCTACCAGCCACCAGGGAAGTCGGAGATAAAGTGATTTTGTCTGAATGCCTTCCCCCGACTGCTTTGCACACATCAGGACGCATCCAGTCCCATGCAGGACTTTCCAAATTGCAATCACACATTGTGCTTCCCCTGAAATGTGCAAGCCATCTGCCACAACTCTGTTTGGTTTTGAGCCATTTCTTTGTGAATAGGTGCTTATCAGCTTCTCTTGTTATTATTTGTACTTTGAGGTAGGCAATGGGGAGTCCAAGACCACCAACGCTGTCTTCATCTGACCAGATGCATACAGAATTATTTTCTATAAATAATGGAAGAAGTTTCTGAAAACCATATTCCTATTTATATTTCTGTTGGATTTTTCGTTAGTTCTGGCTTGTGTGTTTATTTTTTAATGTGTCAATAAATAAGAATAGTGAAGTATTATAGTATAACAAAAGTGCTAATAACTTCAAAGAAAGTTTATAAAAGCTGGTTTATAAAAAAGGGTGAAGACTGTTTATGATTCGCTATAAGTGTATACTAATGTTTGAGAAACAATGTTTTTAGCAAGTGTTTTGAAGTGTGTGAAGTACTAGTAAGCAGTACTTTTTTCCCCCTGTGGATAGCTGAGATGGCCATCATTGATATATGGGAGGCAAAAGGACAGTTTTGTTTTGTTTTCTTTTGTTTTGATTTTGAAGAAAGCCCTGCTGAAGAAGTGGCCTTTTTATTCCTTTGACCTGCATGAGCTGAGGACTTGGTCTGCTCTCCCATAAAGAATTCCATAGTCAGTAATTCTAATCCTCAAAACACTCCCCAAACACTGCCTAAAAGCCAAAATATGTCTTTCTTTTCACATACTGTCTCAGTGGAGCACAGCTGCTCTGTGGGTTGTGGACAGAAAGGTGGTCTGATGCATACTTCCTTTGTGCATGCACATGAATATATGCATCTACACTACTTTTTTTCCCCAGGAAATATCCTGAACTTAGTAGAAAAATAAATATGCTATTCTCTCACAAAATGGAAAAGGTCTCAGTAATTCGATAACCTGAAGTATTAGTTTGATAGAAATGGCTCTCACTTCCCTTTGAAGGTCACAGGTTTATGTATGTGTGTGAAAATAAGATGTAAAATTAAAGAATCATAAAATAAATTTGGGCTTAGAAAGGACCTGTAGAGCAGGGCTGTAAAGTTACTTCAGGTTGCTCATGGCCTCATCTAGTCCAGTTTTAAATACCTCCAAAGACAGAGAACCCACAACCTCCTTAGGCATGAAATACAATTTCTTCATATGCTTCCATATTTTAAATGGGAATCTCCGTGGCCAGCTTAGTATTTCCACAGTGAATCTAACCTTTCATATCCATTACCAGAAAACCACAGTTCAGTTCCTTGTACAGTTAATTTAGATTTTCCTTTTTCGGGAGACTTCAGAGCAAGGGAACATCTCAGGCATACCAGTGTTTAATAAACAGTCACACAGATAGGAAGGCAATAGACGCAACCTGTAAGCTTCAGTACCACTAGTCAGACAGACTGATTCTAGAAAATACCTTTCCAAAAATCTTTGGAATTTTTAAAGCCAATTGTAATTTGATTTTCACAAAAAATTGCAAGTGCTCAGTCTATTTGGGGCCCACTTGCCAAGAATATTTTAGTAAATTAACTTCTTTTGAAAAGAAAAAAGAATTACTCACAGGAAATTAATTTAGAAGTTTAAGCCAGAAACCTGAACCTGAGTTTTAAGTTTATCCCATGACCATAATGCTCTGTCCAAAGAAATAAAATGTTGTATGCTTGCAACAGACAGCAGTGCAAACAAATGATGAACTGAGACTCAGTAAGTAATAGGTAAGTTCAGGAAGATGGCATCCTTTCTGCAAATACCTTTCAAGCAGAAAAAGCAGCAATATGTGCCAGGCTCAATACTTGTAACAGTTTTTCATACACCTCTTATATGGGTGCAGTCTGGAGAACATGTTATTTTAGAAAATTACAAAACCAGGTTGGCTGCTTGCTAAAAGGGTCATCCAGTTTCTCAGTGTTGCTTTCTTATCCTAGGTTGTTTGCACCACTTCTAACAATAATCACTAGGAAAATCTCCACTGTATACATAATATTTGCAATGATCTTGTCCTGAATGGAGGCAGTTCCTGTAATGGTGTCCAGAAAATAAGTGAGTTTTACCTGGTGACCAATCCCAAATGCAGGCTGCTCTGCTGTACCAAACCACTCTTGTTTGCTTTCTTCCAAACAGTTTACAGGGGAAAAAAGTGCTTTGAAATGTTTGGCAGCACTTTAAAATCACTAAGGTCAATTCTTTTAAAATATATGTCTACACATAAAGCTAGATGCCTTAGGATCATGAATGCAGTTTATGGATGTCTGAGAGACAACAGGAAAGTGTAACTGATGCTTTTTTTCCTGTCTCATTTCAAATGTTCTTTTGCTTGTCTGCATAAATTCTGAGGAGATGATTTTAAAGTATGGTATCATTTAAGGAAGAGGAGGAAGCATCTCTCTTACTGTGGTAGGCCAGAATGCCACCCGCTCCATCAGACAGTCCTGTGAATGGGCATGAAGTATTGGATTTTTAACTTATCAGTTAGGAGTAAATGTCATTCTTTTTCTCCTTGGACAAGTGTGTTTCTTTCTCATGAAGACGAAAGAGGAGAAAGACAAAGCAAAATTTTCTGTCAGATTGCATTTAAGTTGGTTTTGAATTGAGATCTTGAAAGATTGCAAATGTTTAAAATACTGAGCAGAGTATAGACATGGGCCTGATAAAGTTTACTGATTAATGCAGAGTTCTGGACTGTATCACACAGTGTCACCACCTGGATGTGGCTATGCTTTCTTTCCAAACAGACCTGATAGTAAATGTAGGACTCGGCACCCAAACATGTAGCAGTGCAGTATCGCACATAACTTTGGGGCTAAAAGCGAAGAGTAAATTTTAGCTATGAGAAAGTGTACAGTGGCATGATGGAATTACCCACACTGGCATCCATCCACCACATGAAGGCTGTAAAATCCATGATAACACTATGTGATGTAGCTTGTTTTATCTAGCTGATACAGGAGTTTGTTATATGGTGTGAGTATACAGCATGGGAGAGTTTGGGACTTTATGTCTTATCCATAAAGATGCATGTAAATTTGCAAAAAATAGGGATATTTAAATAATACCAAAGCCTCATTGTTCTTTCTTCTTTCACAAGCAGACAGATGTACTAAAACCTGCAAGAGAAGCAATAAAAATGAGAGAAAATTCCGCAGGTGTTTTGCCAGAGGCCTGTGTGCATTACAACTCCATCTGTGTTCCTCTAATCCAAAACAATACGATGTCCTCCTTAATAATGCAAAATTAGAACCAGCGTGGCAGGCAGAGGGGGAGATCAGTAGGAGAAAAGTAACCTAGGCCACGTTTAGATGCTGGCCTTAGATCTGTGAACTCTTTTAATGAGGACTTCATAATTAATAAATGTTTCATGAGCAACATTTCTATACATTTGCATTCTTTATCTCATAAAATTCCCCACAATAACCTCAGCTCTGCCCATGTTATCTCTGATATTTCCCTTGGAAAGAGACAGCATTGCTGTGACCAGTCTGGGACTATATATATTTTCAGTGAGTATGTATGTACTCTTTGGCAAGGTTGTTACAGTTAAATTGTATTTATAAGGGCTGAGTTCTGCCTGCATTCTCTCAGAGTCTCTCTTCTACCCAACAGTGTTTGACACCAGTTGAAGGATCTTCATTACCTACCTCTCTTTCAAACTTCGTTGAAGTCAATCACAAAACTCAAGTGATTGAGCTGGGCAGACAGACTCATAGACAACACTTTTACATAAGTCCCATTTCCTTACAAAACCAGGCAAAACCCCCAAATTTTGTCAGTTTCTGGGCTTGCAAGACAACAACTGAATTAAGTTCTAGATGTGTCCAGCTGAAGGTGCGGCTTGGCATCAGCGTATGTATAAAAAGTGGTCTTATTTACAATGGTCTCAAAAGTTAAAATGCTGACCCCAGAAATGTCCTTTCACACCGTCATGTCTCTCCTCTTTTAATTTGAAATTTCCCTGCCTATGAAATTAGAGCAATATAGAGGAGTAGCAGCTCAAGATGGTGACAGCCAAGAGGTGAAAACTTTATGGATTTTCTTACTAAAATGGTGGGGCATGTAGTGCTTTATGGTGGGGCATGTAATGCTTTTAATGAAAAGATTACCCGTACTGTTCAGGAAACATTTAGTGTGAGGTAACATAGTTCAGGCAGGAAGAACTTTGAGGCTTTTTCATCAATATAGTTTTTACAGACTCTAAAAAAATCTAGTCTGATACTCCAGACTAGAAAAATCAGTGTCCTCACACACCCTGAGTTTTGGTGCCTGCATCCAGAACTGCAGAGCTTCAAGTGTGTTGGAAGCCTCAGGCAGCTTCCACTTTTTCCCCAGGCCAAATAGTTTGGATGGGTTCAGAAAGGCATCAGATCTCCAAAAGTCAAGATCTTTAAGTTGTAAGTTTACATGTGGCTTCTTTTAAACCCTACTGCTACATTCTGTAAAACATATTAGGACTGCTGTTACTTCTTTATTGGCTTGTAAAACTTTATCATCTCTTCCAAATTCACAAGAGCACCAGTTACTAGGCTACTAGTTCCTGTGTCCAAAAGACACCAGACACCTATATGAAAAATTTAGCCTAGGAACCAGTTTGTCAGCTTATTCTGAAGTTTTGGTTTGAAAGATGATGGCAAAGAAGATGTTGTTAGCATCAAAATCAGAACAGTTTAACTGCAGATTAAGAAGCCAGTGGCATCTGTTTGAGCACCGCCTCCATTCATGCTTCTGTCATTTGCTGTTAACTACCCACCGATATGTGCTGGAACAGTCTGTGTGTTTGCAATGAGATGGTCATTGTAAAGTTGACTACCTGAGGGCTGCTAGGGTTGTTTCTGACGGTTTGGATGCATAACAGAGGGCAAGATTCAAGCTAACACAGGCTTACCTAATCATTAGTAAGGATTTTGATGAGTGATAAATCCAGGCCAGCTGACTTCACATACCTTCCCTAGGTTTAGCTAATGAAGCGCAAGCTTTCAGAGTACTAAAGTACTCATGTGACTACTGCAAGATTCACTAGTGCTGGTAAATGCACTGCTAGAAAACAGCAGCAGGAAATTCCCTGGCCAAGGAGGTGAGATGCAGCTGTCCCCAGAAGGGGCAGTCAGGGAACAGTCGGCAGCACAGGCTGAAAAGGGATGTATCAGCTGGACAGATGACATAGCCCATGGGTTGATTCTGAAAAGAGCATTGCTTTTAACAGCAAATATGATCCAAAGCAGGTAGGAGTTTAAACTAGTTGGTGGGGCAAAGGGGATTACTGTTCCTGCTGTTGGGGGGTCAGCTGTCCAATGGTAGTGGTTTTGGATTTATCAACCAATTTGTTAACTTGTTAGCATCTAAACTTTCTCTAGGTACCTCCTTTTAGAGCTATATTGTCAAGCCTTTGAAAATGGTCTTTGCTGCAGTCTGGAGGAAGCTGTAGGGAGCAGAATACAGGCCGAATGTTTTCGCAGCAGAGAGATGTGGAAAGGTGTGCGTTCTTTTGCCAAACCTTCTTGGCTTTTCTGTGCTGAATTTGAATTCTGTGCTCACTTTTCTTATGTTTTGACCTCTTTGACACTGTTCTTTAGGGGCTCTGTATTGCATGTACTTGAGTTGCTGGTGCAGCTGAAGACTCAAACAGTCACAGCAAAAATGTAATGGCTTATTCATCAGGGATGTCAGATTTTCAAGATCCAACTTATTTTTTAGTAGCTAACACCTTTCTTAGCTGCAGCTGTGTATCTCTTGGGCCTGATGTAGAGAGGCAGAAAACATTCTCATAAAATGAATGTTTCTGTTCTTTTTCAATGTGGACAGAAATGGTGAATGGACTTCATGAAACTTTTAAATCTCCCAGTCTTTTTTGTAGCATGAGTCTCCTTAAAATGTCATGAAAGTTCTGCTCAGCAAAAAGAATAATAACTATTTTTATTCCTTTTAACACCTTTCTTCCCATAGTCCTTCAGAGACTGATAAACTGTGGTAACAAGTAACCACAACTGAAATGCGGCCAATTCTGAGGTGAAGCACAGCAGCTATAAAATGGCAAACAATAACATTTCGAAATGGGTTAGGAGAGGACAGAAGGAGTAATTGTATATGCAAGTGAAAATTATGGGGGAATGTAAGAATACAAAACAGGAATTTGGTCCGTACATACCGTATTTAAAGCTCATACTAAAAGTAAGAATTGCAGGGGAGGGTTAGTAGCTGAATATTCTTTTGATCCTACACTCAGCTTGTTGCCAAGTGCGTTCAGTGTGTGATTAAAAGCAACTGAAATCTTTGACCAAAATGTGAAACATCATGATTTTGTTTCATGTTACACCTATTATTAGGAAATTATAGTTATTTTTACCAGTAAGAGCTATTCGGTGCAAAATAAATAGCTACCCGGGAAGAGAAATGGACATGGGGAGGATCCATCAAGTTTAAGCCAAGGAGCACTGTGTCGGTTGGCACTCTTATTCCCCGTCACACCTCGTCCACAGAGAGAGAGATGTGACACTTGTTTATTGACAGTAGGGCATACAGTGTCCTGATGGCTTTCTATATTATCCCTCAGTATTCTGTAAGGAAAATGAGGTATCCAACCACTCATGGTTTAATTTGCAACTATTATTGTAAGAGGCCCTAGAGCTAAGGCATCTCTTGGTAAACTCTGCCTTATCTGTATTCTCTTATGCCCACTCTCGTGATTTCCCTGCAGTACCACTCGGGCAACATAAACAGCTCTCTATTCAGCCTATGAAAATTCCCATTTGCCCAACCGCCTCATGGAAGTGCATTGGTTTCAATTATTTTCAGCAAGGTAATATTGGGGTTTGGACAATGTAGACCCAACTGTGTTATTAGTCTTTTCCTGGCAATTTTTCTTTATCCCCTTATTGCATTTTTGAGGCAACACTTAGCAGCCCCTGTACAAATGTCCAGCTCGCAGGCCCTGTTGGTCAGTAGGTCTGTTCCAATGGACACAATAAACCTTCCACACTGGCAAAGGAAGCTGGTAATGGCGGCTAAATGATGCCATGTACAGTAAAATCTTGATTTCAGCTTGAGATAAGACATCCCAGGGTTGTACATCCATCTCGGCCTAGGTCTGGTTCAGCAATAGAAGCAGACCTGTACCCCAAGCAATTTTCCCTGAACAGCTTGGGGCACTAAGCCCAAGTGAAGGCACAGCCCCAGGGAAGGGAGACCAGGGCTGGGCAGAGCTGCCTGCCTCCCACATCCACTCCCTGCCTGCCTCTGCTGTCAGCGGGGAGCCCAGTAGGCACCCTATTGGGGAGAATGTTGGCAATTCCTATGGTTCATCTCTCTCTTTCTCCTGTCCCCAGGGCTGGCATTGTCTCTGGAAGCTGGAGGAACACCTCCAGAGCTGGCTGGGGAGGGAGGGTGAAGAGGGGAACTGCTCTACTGCTGATGCAGGGTTGAATTTTGCCACATCTGGGCTGAGGATAGAGAAGGCATTTTTGGCTTTGTTCCTCCCCTCCATCATTAGGACAACAAAATTTGATTTTTGCATGTGTTGCTAGGAAGTCTGGAACTAGCTTTCAGAACGCAGTAGAACTTATGTCTTTTTAAGTCCCTGATGTTGTTTAGCTCTCCTGGAAAAAAGCTGGCTTAGTGTGTAGCCTGAAATTCAGACGGATACTCCATGTCATTAAAATTATTTTGCTGTTAGTCCAGCTAAAATGTGAGGAAGCAATCTAGCCATTTGACACATATTAGACCCTTCTGATAGCCACTGTAACCTCCAAACCCAGATGTCTCAGACCAAATTGTTTAGCAGATGAACATGCGTTTCACAGGAAAAGCATGTTGCTCAGTCTGTGTAGTAGGTGTGATGGGAAATAAGCTGTATTGGTGTCCAGCTAGCACAAAGGCCAACTTTGTTCGCTTTGCTGCGTTGACATTCTTCAGCTTCTTTTCCACATTTTTTCTGTTTGTTCAGACAATCTGAATCTTGAAATGATGGAAGGATGCCTGCAGCCTCCTGGGTAAACTGGTGCTGTTGGCAGTTCAGCCAAACGCTTTGCTATAGCTTAAGACTCCACCAGAAATCCAAAGAACTCAAATGTCCCTACACTCCAGCCCAAGCAGACAGTGTGTAAATGTTTAGTCTGAGGTATTTTATTATCTTGTTTCTCTTCTATTTGAGAACCAACATTCAACCTGTCCTGGATTTTTACTACTTTTTTTTCTGCAGTGGATGAAAAATATAATGAAGTCAGTTTGCTGAACCTGTGTCCTCCTAGTCTTAGTGAAAGAATAAAAATTTTAAAATTCTCTAGGTTGAGGGGGCGGGAAATTATTGCTATGGACTCTGCTTCTGTGAAATAGATGATTTGTGTAAAGAAAAAAAAAGTCCCTCAGGCAGAATATTTTCAGGAAAAGCTTGTTGTTTTTTTTTTTTTAATTGTTGAGAATTTTATTCAATATGGACAAGAGCAAACATTCTTCCATGAAATGCAGGAGAGGTTTCAATGTGACAAGCAGCTGGGAAACATTATAGGTCAAATTAAAACCTTTTGAATTGGATTTTTCATGGTGGTTGGTGATTATTACTCATTACAGTACATGTTAAATTGCCTTTGCTCACTCCTGATGATTTAGCTTAGATATTCACTCTTGAGTAGCTGAAAGGTTTGAGCAGTGGAATTGATTCCACTTGGAAAGAGGCTCCCAGACTTCAGCATAAGATATATCTTTCTGGTCAAGTATTTCCTGCCTTTCCTGGCTGGAAGTTTTTTCTTGCAATGAGATGACTGGAAAGGAAGATCTCATTGTTATTTATTGCAGAGATATGTGGGTGCTATTTTTTAGTTTTACTAGGTGACATAATGATGTCTATCTTAAAATAAATGCTTTTTGAGAACTTCATTTTCACAGACATTTCAGATCAAATCCAGCTGAATCACTGGGCCAGCAGCCACCCCAAATAATTGAGGCCATTAATTTCAGGAGAATGACATCAATGTTCAGTTTGCCTAGGAAGCAGAAGATTCAACGTTAGTCACCTAAGTTAGGATGTTGAGTTGCTGTTTAGGTTATTCAAGTCACTGAAGGTGAATTAACTCAATGCCAGTATAACTGGAGTACCCAGCCACGTACCAGGGATCCAGTGAACCAAACCTCATTTGTCCATCTTCGTCTACAGTTCATCTTTGTATTTTATGGTTGTGGTGACCAACAGTACCAAAGTTTATGAGCCCTGAGACTTATTTGAATGTATATATCATCCAGAGATCCAAATGAGAGGAGTAGACTCCTCATTTAGTAGATTTCTGTGCTATAGGTGCTAGTAAAAAGGATCTTCAGCAGCATAGGTGGTTGTAATGTTCATTAAGTAATTTTTTCAGTGGTGACTTTGGAACTAGAGACCCACAATTTGAATCAGTCATAGCCTTTCTCCTGCTCTACATCCATCCAAGTTCGCTTTTCTGTGAGATAAGATTTGACAAATGCTTCAGCAGTATTGTTTGTTAAGTGTGTATCTAACAATTTGGGCAGAACTGCAACAACTTATAACCATGAAGTCTTAAAACCAGCATGATAATATTTTAAAGCTTCAACCAAGGTGGGTGATTTCTCTGTCCACCAAAACTTCCCTATTGTATAAGAACAGGCAGGATTAAGATTTAAGATTAAACCAGGCTTGCTAGAGATAAGTCTGGGGGTGGCATGCCAATGTTTGAGGGACAGTGCGCCAGCGAGGTCCTTTGATCTGCCATCTCAGCGGAGGTAGGGGATGGAGATCCATGCGGCAGCATGCAAGGGTTATGGATGTATTAGAAACCATGGAAGTGCCTGAGAATGGTCACGTAAGAATAAGGGCTTCTCCTCCCAAAAAGGTGGTAGGATCAATAGCCCAACTGAAGTGCATCTACACCAATGCATGCAGCATGGGCAACAAACGGGAGAAGCTGGAAGCCGTTGTGCAGCAGGAAAACTACGATTTGCCATCACAGAAACATGGTGGGATGACTCGCACAACTGGAGTGCTGCAATGGGTCGCTATAAACTCTTCAGAAGGGATGGGCAAGTGTCGTGGTTTAACCCCAGCCAGCAGCTAAGCACCACGCTCACTCCCCCCACCCCAGTGGGATGGGGAAGAGAATTGGGAGGGTTACAGTCAGAAAACTCGTGGATTGAGATAAGAACAGTTTAATAATTGAAGTAAAATGAAATAGAATAGTAGTAATAATAATATAATAATAATACAATAATGATATACAGAGCAAGGGATACACTATACAATTGGCTCACCACCCGCCGACCAATGCCTAGCATGTCCCCGAGCAGCGATCGCTGCCCCCCCCCGGCCAACTCCCCCAGTTTATATACTGAGCATGATGTCATACGGCGTGGAATAGCCCTTTGGCTGGTCTGGGCCAGCTGTCCTGGCTGTGCCCCCTCCCAGCTTCTTGTGCACCTGGCAGAGCATGGGAAGCTGAAAAAGTCCTCGACTAGTGTAAGCACTACTTAGCAAGAACCAAAACATCAGTGTGTTATCAACATTATTCTCATCCTAAATCCAAAACACAGCACTCTACTAGTTACTAAGAAGAAAATTAACTCTATCCCAGCTGAAACCAGGACAGCAAGGAAGGAGAGGTGGTGGGGCAGCTCTGTATGTTAGGAAGTGTTTTGATTGCCTGAAGCTTAATGATAGTGACAATAGGGTTGAGTGTTTATGGGTAAGAATCAGGGGGAAGGCCAGCAAGGCAGATATCATGGTGGGAGTCTGTTATAGACCACCCAACCAGGATGAAGAGGCAGGTGAAATATTCTATAAACAGCTGGGCAAAGTCTCACAATCACTAGCCCTTGCTCTTGTGGGAGACTTCAACTTCCAAAATGTTTGCTGGAAATATAATACAGCAGAGAGGAAACAGTCTAGGAGGTTCCTGGAGTGTGTGGAAGGTAACTGTCTGACACAGCTGGTGAGGGAGCCAGCCAGCTAGGGAAGGTGCCCCACTGGACCTCTTGTTTGCAAACAGAGAGGACTGGTGAGTGATGTGACGGCTGGAGGCCATCTTGGGCATAGTGATCATGAAATGATAGAGTTCTTGATTCTTGGAGAAGTAAGGAGGGGGGGGTCAGCAGAACTGCTGCCTTGGACTTCCAGAGGGCAGACTTTGGCTTGTTCAGGAGCCTGGTTGACAGAGTCCCTTGGGAGGCAGTCCTGAAGGGCAAAGGAGTCCAGGAAGGCTGGATGTTCTTCAAGAAGGAAATCTTAAAGATGCAGGAGCAGGCCGTCCCCATGTGCCAAAAGACAAGCTGGTGGGCAAGAAGACTGGCCTGGCTTTGGCTGGAACTCAGGAAAAAAAGGAGAGTTTCTGACCTTTGGAAGAAGGAGCAGGCAACTCAGGGGGACTACAAGGATGTTGTGAGGTTATGCAGGGAGAAAATTAGAAGGGCCAAAGCCCAACTAGAACTTTATCTAGCTACTGCCTTAAAAGATAATAAAAAATGTTTTTATAGAAACATTAGCAACAAAAGAAGGGCTAAGGAGAATCTTCACCCTTGGATGCAGGGGAAAACATAGTGACAAATGTTGAGAAAAAGGTTAAGGTACTTAATGCCTTCTTTGCCTTAGTCTTTAACAGTCAGACCAGTTGTTCTTGGTGTACCAGCCCCCTGAGCTGGAAATCAGGGACAGGGAGCAGAATGAAGCCCCCATAATCCAAGGGGAAAGGGTTAGTGACCTGCTATACCACTTAGACACATGCAAGTCTATGGAGCCAGATAGGATCCACCCAAGGGTACTGAGGGAGCTGGTGGAGGTGCTCACCAAGCCACTTCCCATCGTCTATCAGTGGTCCTGGCTAACTGGGGAGCTCCCAGCTGACCAGAGGTTAGCAAATGTGACGCCCACCTACAAGAAGGGCTGGAAGGAGGATCCAGGGAACTACAGGCCTGTCAGCCTGACCTTGGTGCCAGCGAAGGTTATGGAGCAGATCATCTCGAGTGCCATCACGTGGCATGTACAGGACGACCAGGTGATCAGGCCCAGTCAGGTTTATGAAAGGCAGGGCCTGCTTGACCAACCTGATCTCCTTCTATGACAAAGTGGCCCACTTAGTGGATGAGGGAAAGGCTGTGGATGTTGTCTACTTGGACTTTAGTAACACCTTTGACACCATTTCCCCCAAGCATTCTCCTGGAGAAACTGGCTGCTCATGACTTGGATGGGTATATTCTTTGCTGGGTAACAAACTGGCTGGATGGCCAGGCTCAAAGAGTGGTGGTGAATGGAGTTATATCCAGTTGGTGGCTGGTCACAAGTGGTGTTCCCCAGGGCTCAGTGTTGGGGCCGGTTCTATTTAATATCTTTATCAGTGATCTGGATGAGGGGATCGAGGGCACCCTCAGTAAGTTTGCAGACGACACCAAGTTGGGTGGGAGTGTTGATCTGCTGGAGGGTAGGAAGGCTCTACAGAGGGATCTGGACAGGCTGGATTGATGGGCTGAGGCCAACTGTATGAGGTTCAGCAAGGGTCAGTGCTGGGTTCCGCACATCAGTCACAACAACCCCAGGCAATGCTACAGGCTTGGGGCAGACTGGCTGGAAAGCTGCCCGGCAGAAAAGGACCTGGGGTATTGGTTGACAGCCAACTGAATATGAGCCGGCAGTGTGCCCAGGTGGCCAAGAAGACCAAGAGCATCCTGGCTTGTATCAGGAATAGTGTGGCCAGCAGGGCTAGGGAAGTGATCGTCCCCCTGTACTCAGCACTGGTGAGGCTGCACCTCAAATCCTGCATTCGGTTTTGGGCCCCTCACTACAAGAACGACATCGAGGTGCTGGAACGTGTCCAGAGAAGGGCAATGAAGCTGGTGAAGGATCTAGAGCACAAGTCCTATGAGGAGCAGCTGAGGGAGCTGGGGTTGTTTAGCCTGGAGAAGAGGAGGCTGAGGGGAGACCTTATTGCTCTCTACAACTACCTGAAAGGAGGCTGTAGTTGAGGTGGGGATCGGTTTCTTCTCCCAGGTAACAAGTGATGGGATGAGAGGAAATGGCCTCAAGCTGTGCCAGTGGACGCTTAGGTTGGATATTAGGAAAAGTTTCTTCACTGAAAGGGTTGTCAGGCACTGGCACAGGCTGCCCAGGGAAGTGGTTGAGTCCCCATCCCTGGAGGTATTTAAAAGATGTATTGATGTGGTGCTTAGGGACGTGGTTTAGTGGTGGGCTTGGCAGTGCTAGGTTAACGGTTGGACCTGATGATCTTAAAGGTCTTTTCCAACCTAAACCATTCTATGAGTCTAAGAACATGAGCTTTTTACTTCTATGTTTACAAATAAGACGGTTCTTCCTTGTTGCTCAAAACCTTTACTCCTTATTCCTCTAAACCTTATTCCTCTTGTCATTGTACAAAGCTGTCTCCATTACATAACTTAGCAGAAACACAGAGGCTTTGTGACATGGGGGTGTTTTTCAGGCAAGGTAGGAAAACTCACAGGCAAAGTACTGCTCTGTTGGGTTGAAAGAGAAAGCTATTTAACTTTGTTGCCATGAGACAGGATGGAGGAGCATGAGCCACATGTTTAAAGGGGATGCTAAAGCCTTTCTTGTTACCCTCACGAAGTGAATCCATGCTGCTAGCTTGTACTGTCAAGATGGATTGCATTGCTTTAGGGTACTTATTTAGGTGTGTGTATATATACACACATATATAAAGGTGTATTAAAACCAGTGGGTTCTCCATGTGGCCTTTAAGAGAAAGAAAACTTAAAAAAAAATTCTAAAACTTCTTAAAATTAAAAAAAAACCCTTTGAGAATTTTCTTTTTCCATACAAACCTGGGCAAATAGTATAAAATGTGTTTTGTGATTTTTTTTTTTTTTTAAATTCAGAATTTTAACTGGATGCTTAATACAGAAGCAATAAAGATAGTTCTCTGCCTTGTTCTACCCAACATACAGATAAAACTTCCTATAAAGCAAGACTTTGTTAGTCCTTCCTTTATAATCGTATAGGAGCTCCAAAAATTGAATTTCCCCCCCCTGCTTAGTTGTAATGGTTTTCCTTATGATCTGAGAATTAGGATATATGGCTGTGCATCTGGAAACTTTTCCTACTTATCTCCAAGATCTTAGTACAAATGATACTAACAGGCGACCAACCATGGAAATTATGATGCTTGGACTGTGTCTTTGAAAAGGATGTTTTGAGTGATGCATGGTTATAATTTTCCGGATTGCATTCAGATGTCAGAACTGGCAGCTGCTTCTCCAAACAGCAGGTGTTCAAGCTGACAGACAAGATGGTAATAATAACCAACAGAAAATTTTATGAGGAATTCTATATAGCACAATATCCATGTTTGACTACATGCAGAGCCATTAGGCAGCGAAAGTTTTATTAAATCCACAGACTGATAACAACAGAGGCTGAATTCAGTCACTGAATTTGAGGAAGGTCAGTAAGCGATGTGTATGAATGCTCCTTTATTTCTTATTAAAATGACAAAGACTTTCCAAGTGCGATCTCCATATATTTACCCCATGGCTGTTCCATGTAAGCACCCCCGAGACAATTACCTGTCCTGGCTCCTGGGATTGTCTCGCTGCAAACTAACATGAAGAAAAAGATAGCAGTAGTATATGAACTGTGTCCCTGAACAGGTCTGAGGCATAGACATGGGTACTGGAGGCAAATTTACGATTTTATGTATTTTTAATCAGAGTAAGGCTATGTCAAGGTGTTCAAAACCTTTTGATTTGCAGCTCTCACAGAAATGTCATGGGATAGTTTAGAAAGAATCAAGACAGTATTTCAATACAAACTTGGCAGAACAACCACAAAAGAAGCATTTAAAAAAAAAAAAGAGTCTGTTTTTTAGGATGTCTCTGTTTTCAGACTGTAGAAAAGATACAGGACTTGTTCTAAACTGCTGGATGATCCCTCTGACAGACCTGTCCTCCTATCCTGACACGTACATATTCACTTAAAATATACATTGTTGAAATTTCTTCAGGACAACATTAAGCTAAAAACGTAGGTGATCCAAAGAAAATGTGCTTGCTGTCCAAAATGCCTGTTGTTCCCTCACTTCAAATATTGACATTTGTCTGGGTGCTTCTCGTTGTTTAGGTTGTCCACAGACCAATTTAACTGAGGCCAGCTTTCCAAGAAATAGAACTTGTCTCAGTAGGAAATTTGATAATCATTACCACTCTTCAGTGCACACTTTGTCTCATTTCATTTTTTGTTAATTGTAATCAATCAATGTAACTTACAAATCAATGAAGCTTGCTACCTGAATGTCACCATGCCACACTGTTCTGCCTTCACGGTGATGTTAAGTACACCATTTTTTCTACATTTATTTTCGCTTAATGTTTAGGTATGCAATACTAGATCAATATTGTTCAAATATTTGTTCACTGGTATGTTACTTTGGGATTTTAATTCACTGCTGTGTGCTTGGTGTCAGAGAAAGCCATTAAAAGAAATGTCACACGTGATTGCAGATCTATAGTCAGACAGAAAGTAGTTTTCATTCTAGAAAAATGTTTCTTTCAATCTAGTTTTCACTCTTAGAATAGCTGGAAGATCTTGGGAGAAGGCAAATTCTCATAAAGGCTTGCTAATCTTAAAATGTGCCTTAATCTGTCCTTATTGTGTTGTAACTTTTGCTTTATAATTACTTTATAAATTACTTTATAATTCCTATAGTTATGTTGTCATTTCAAGGGGCAGCTTAATGGCAGAGGAGAATAGAGATAGCAAGGGAAAATCTGGTTTGATTCCAGAAAAAGAAATTCACAGTGAAGGAGATCAAACACTGGAACAAGATGCCCAAAGAAATATTAAAATCTTCATCCTTGGAAGTATTCTAGATTTGGCTGGATATGATCCTGAGCAACCTGCTCTAACTTCAAAGACGGATCCGCTTTTAGCGGGGACTTGGACTAGGTGACCTCCAGAGGTCCCTTCCAACTTAAATCATTCTCAGATTGTGAGAATATTCTGCTCTTTTGTCAATAGTTTGTGAAGCAAGTACTAGCGTACAAAGGCTTATAAAACCTGAAATTTTTAAGGATAGCAATAAAAATATAATAATTTTCCCTCTGAATATCATTTACAGTGACACAAATATTTCGCCAAGTTACCATAGACTGAATTCACCGTCATTTCTACCAGGGAGGTCACTACTGTCCCTCCCTGGCTAATTGGCCTAACTCCTTTTTCTTTTTGAAAATAAAGCATTGGCCTCCACCTTCCACTGAGTTTGCTGGCACTTTGCAAATTAAAATAGCATAGATGAACATCCTAATAAATGGTTCATTCCACCTCCCAGTAGTGGAAGAATCTTTCCTGCTGCATGCTGATAGTGCTTTTCCTTGTCTTATTTTAAATCTCCCAAATGACAGGGCTTCCACTACTGCATTTGCCAATCTAATTATTAAACAACAGAGAGAGCTCAATCTCATGAAGTTTTCCCTAATCCCAACCTAACTCTCCTCCTCTTATCTTTTCCTGTTAATCTTAATTCTATCTCACATATTAATATACTTGTCTCTCTCCTTGTGTTTAAATATTTCGCATTCTTTTAGCAGCTTATATGTTATCACCTTCATTTGCCTCTGGGTATTGCTCTTCCCAGCCATTTTTTGCCTCTCTGAAGTCTTGCTGTCTTTTTGATCACTGGGCATGTGAAACTAAGCAGTGTCTTCAAAGCCCACGTGTACCGGAGCCAAGAAGAATTTAGGTTATTTTTCACTTGCTCTGTGATGAGGTATCTCTGCAAAAACAGGACGGAAGTGCATTTAACTTTCCTTTCCTGAATTTATATTACAGTGCAGCTGTAGAAATTTATCATCCACTGTCCCCATCAGGGCTCCTTCAGCATCGCTGCCTCCCCATGGAACAGTCCCACTGTGTAGGTATGCTCTGCGATGTCAGAGATGATCCTTTAAGACAGGTTGTTAAAATTACGGGGTTCATATTTCTCATTGGAAAAACAAAAATGGGGGATAAATGTAGTGAAATGCTCCATATGCGCTGAAACCAGCCAAGCCATGGGATCTGGCTCCAGCATAGCCTTCCTTTCAGCATGTTTAAAATATTAATAGATAATACCTACATGCCATTCAACTGTATGAAAGCACAGACTATGCCGAGATTTTCATGCAGCTCTTTAAATCACATCATGTGTTATAAAAAGGTCATCTGATGGACATGGGACCAGACGAGAAATACTTGAAGCACATGAAGCAAACAAGTGGAGAAAGGGAGAAGAGAAGGAGGAGGAGGGAGCAGGCCTAGGAAATGGTAATTCCCCAATGTAAATACCCTATATAGCTCTCCCACTCAAAGTTCACATGATAAACTAACAGCTATCCAAATTCTCATTCCCTTTCCTCCTGCCAATCTCCACTCCATCTGACTCCAACCCTGAGGAGGCCTGCAGAGTGTTTGTCTCTGTGTGTGTGCACAAAAGGACCGCTTGTACCAGGTTATCTTTTGGGTACGTTCTTCGTTCAACACGACCAGGAATATGTTTCTGTTCAGCTAGAAAAAAAACATGTTCTATTTCACATTGAACCTCCCTTGAGGGAAAAGCAAACAAATGTGTTTAAATTGCAAGAAGGAAAAGTTCACCAATTCAAAATAGTCTGATGGGTCTCTAAACTCAAAACAGAAGCATGGGAGGTTTGCCCACCGGTACGAAGATGTGAGTCTGAATCACTGGAGAGGGAGGCCAGCGTGCCAGCAAAGCTCTCCCTTCATTATGTCAGGAAAAATCAGGGGCCCTGTATTAACTGACAATTCATCAGTCTCTGGCAGTAACCCACCCACAGGCAAAAGCACTGTGCATCTACATTTCTACCCTGGCTGTGGTGGGGCATGAGGCATGAAGGCAGTCTTGCAAACAGATAAATATTCAGCCTGCTCCCCAGGGGATGTTACCACACAGTCTGACCTGTGAGTCACTGAACCCAGTGTCCATCATTTACAGCCCCATCTCTATCCGCTTCTGTTTATCACAAAACTTGACTGTAGAATCTATTAGATAAAACAGCCTTTATTAAGCCTCTAAATAATAGCTGTGCTGCCAGCCTGTAATAAGCCAGTCACGTCTGTCAAAAGCTTGGGAAAAGCTGTACTTAGTTCAAAACAGTACTTCTATTTCCAACTTTTTAACAGAGACCAGCTTCTAAATATGATATCTTTTTGCTAGTGTTTCTGGAAGTCAACCTTTCTGACTGTTTTTCTTTGCCATCTACTATTCCAGCAAAGAATGATCTTAATTTTATATAGAGTTGGTTAGTTTTTCATCTCACAGTTATTAGAAAAGCAATGCTTATGAATAGGTCAGTGTTTTCAATATATTCCAGTTTGCGTCTCCAAAGTTAAAGCAATAATGACCTTTTTTTTTTTTTTTTTTTATTTGGGCACATCTTAGGAACAACACAAATTTTTACTTTAGCCTACCTGTGGGCTCTGTCCTGCCATGTGTTTTCCAGCAAAGTTTGCACTGGCTTCTTTGCTTGTCCTTTGTGCTGAGTGACAGTGAAATGGCTTCCTCTCAGTGGGCAAAAGGGTTATGGCCTTTTTGCTCTGTCTGGCATCTGCTCACAAATTAAAAGCCCATGAAATTGAGGGACAGATTTCATATAGATGTACCACAGCTCTAAACCAGGCTACTGGACTCTGCAACAGAAAATATACTAAGCAAGATTTTTAGAAAAACTTCTGCTGATGGGAGGAGGGGAGGGCACCATTAGATACTCTAAATTAACCTGATTTTTCAGGAGATACAGATACTGGAAAGGGTCCCCTTTAAAAGTCTATCAAAGTAGGAAATTCCATTCAAACACTTTTTTTGAACAGCTATTGTTTTTCTGTCTCTTTTGTCTGTACCTGTTCAATATTACCAGCTTGTTCTAACAGTCCTTTTCTTTGGCTATGTAATTTCCACACATAATATCTAAACGTCAAGTGTTAAGACATCAGCGTCTTTTCAGGCTCTTAAAAAGATACTTCCTTCTTTACATCTAATATCTCTGTGATGCAGGAGTAGGCATCCTAGTTATTGACATAGGTATGAATGGTCATATATTTTATTTGTGAAACTATAATCTGAAAATACTCATTAGATTTTTATTAAGGAGTTATTTTTATTTCCTTGAGAAAATTTTTGGCAAAAAAGTAATTATCTAGAGATAAAAATCTTATTAACGCAGGATTTTCCCACAGGATGTATGCTCTGTTTTATTTTTTACTTTTTATTTTTCTTTGTCCTTTTGCTGAAGGAAGGTGAAATATCTGCAGTTCCTTGTCAGGGAGCAACAAGGATCAGCTGCTCCCTAAGGGCTGGGATGCTGGGAGTGGCGGAGGCTCATCAGGCCTTGGTCCATCCCACTGCCCCTGGCCAGGGAGCAGGCCAGGCTGGGGGCACCTCTGTGATGATATGGCAGGTCCAAGGCCAAGCTGGAAATGTAAGCCAGTGAGTCAGGATCAGGTCTGGTAAGGGTAACCAGGGCCAGACACAGCCCAGTGATCACCAGACATGTCCAGCGTGATGGGCAGGCATGAGGTCAGCCTGTGGGTCAGAGTCTGGATCAGTGGGGTCCATGGGCAGGCACAGGCTGCGATGTGGTGGGGGCCATAGCTGTGGCTGGGGCCAAGCAGAGCCTCCGCTTGGAGCAGCTCCCATAGGAAGCAGGGTCAGCCCTGGCTGAGTCCTCCTCATGATCACCAAAGGAAGGGGCCAGCCCTCAGTTGCGTCACCTCTAAGTCAGCCCTGGGCCCCGGCAGCCAAACCTACAGGACAAAGGATCCTGTCACAGTGCTTGCATTCTTTTTTTTAGAAATATTTGAAAATAGTAATTTTGGAACCTACAAAGATGTCTGTTTCTAGTGGAGGTTGTTTATTATTATTCATAGAAGATCTAAGGCTAGGTAGCCACCTTGATGTTTTTAGTCAAGGGGTGACGAAATTGGGAAAAAAAAAAAAAAAAAAGACTTCCAATTGCCTAAAGTGCTTCTCCATGCAGTGCCAAGAGACATAACATGCAGGGACTGTGCTGTCCTAAGGATAGCTAATACTGCGTATTCCACGGATCTAAAAGTATAGAGATTGTTCAAAATTGACCATAAGGAAGTTACTAAGATTCTACTTCACTACAGTTTAACAACCTCAGCATAACTTGTTGGATACAGCAGGCCCTTTCCCCCTCTCAGTCTCTGCACTGAATTCCCAATTAGAGCTTTTCTTGGATAAAACCAGTAAGATCAGTATTAGGGATTCAGTTTCCTACCATCTTTTGTAAGGGACGTAAACTGACATTCAGCTGGACTCTCTGAAGCTGAGAAGCCCCACCTTGTTCTTCATAATTTCTTTAGTGCAACAGAAAGGATAACCATCCATCCATATAACCATGAAACAGGGATTTCACACACAGAAAATTGAACTTGAAACATTAGCAACTTAGTGCTTGTTGCAGCACCTGGCTCTTTGCTGTGTCGAACACCTACCATTGCAATTGCCTCAAATACTTAAACAGAGATCAAGCCCTAAAACAAAACAGAAATCCAGCTGTGCTGTACCAGTCAGCCTCTGTTCCGTCCTTAGAAATGAGCTCGTTCTTCCTCAAATTATGTTTTCTCACTTCTCACTGTTGAAAACTTTTCCATTGTGAACTCAAACAATTAGCTTAAAATTGTATCTTCTGCCCAGCAATGACCTGTTATGCACAGTCTGGCTGTAGCATGGGGAGAAAAATCTCTCTTTCTGGAACAGCAAATGTAATCTTTTCTCGCCCAGTCCCATATATTTTTTAGTAAATTGGTGGCAGGGAATAGAAAGAAAACTATTTATTCAGGCTTTTGCATTGTGTTATCAATATAGCAGGGGTCCTGGAAAGCTTAACTCCTGAGAGGTTTGCCAGAAGTATCCTTAAAGCAAACAGTGAAAGAACTAATTATGCTGTATCATTCTGGAAATAAAGAGACTCTGTGTTGCAGTAATATGGCATCCCTATAGACCTGGAGATAATATTATTTACAGTAATAAAATCTAGTTCTTATTTGGCATTTTTTCTGACTTGGTCTCTAAGTGTTTCACAAACCAAGTCTCTCATCTTATCTCTGTTTTGCAGATGGAATAACTGAGATACTGACTGTAAACTGCCTGCAAAGGATTACCCCAAACACGAGCAGTAGAGCCAGGACCAGAATTTGAGACTTGTGGGCACTACCCTTTGCACAGAGCAGGAAGCCACGCTGAAAGCCCCTTCTCGACTCCACTTTGGGATGAAGTAGTTGCTCTGCAGGCCATTAGAGTCTCCATGCTTAGAGATAATCCACCAAGCCTATTATACTAGCAACTTATGGCTGGCTTACAGAGCCATAATTTTCTTGTGTAAATAATCAGTCAAGATTTGGTCTGTCCAGTTGTTCTGCTTCCAAAAGGACAGACGGTTAGCTTCAGAGAGCCTTGGGTTTTTCTCCTGGCTGCAAAGTAGCCTGAATCTGAATATAGGAAGCCCAGAGCCCCAGTGGAGTACCAACTAGCAGGTTTCAAAATGCTAGAGAGAGGAGGACCTTTGAAGCTCTTAAATGTCTTGTCTCCTACTGACAATGTCCAATCCATCATTTCCTCTCTGCTAAAAAGAAGTCCCCACTGCATCCTTTAAAAATAGGGATAACAAAAGCATTCAATGCACAATATTTGTTACTAATAAGAAACTGCCTCCCTTTTAGTCACTGTAATTTGAACAGCTGCAGCCTTCTTTTCAATCTTGAAAGAGGTAATTTTTAAATTACCTCTGTCCTGACATTTTGCATTTTGGGGCTAATTATATATGGAAAGATGAATGGCTGTATCAGATTGAATTGAGTTGAACTCTAGCTAGTCCAGGATTCTGCAACCAAAAAGTGACTGAAACCAGATGCCTAGAGAAGAGCATCAGAAAGGGGCAACTTCACACTAATCCATTGTCAGCATAGTCATGTTTTCTAACAATCTGCAATTCAGAGACTATCTGAAGCAGAGATGATACTGCGTTTAAGTTCTGTCAGGAAAAAGGCAGCATCAGTTGAGGAGACATTGGGTCGAGGTGTAGTGCAGTCACATGACTGGTACATTCATTTTTTAATGCCATATTGCTTTCGGTTTAATTCACATATTTTTTTTCTGCAGCTCACAGAACTTTGTGAATTATTTTTCAAAAAGCTCGTTCTTGCTACTTGGGCACAGTAGAGAATTTTTCTCACAGCATGAAGAATTTTTCTGATCTGATGTCACCTAACTCAGAAGTATCTTCCCTTTTGCCACATGTCTACCTACTAGCACTATTTCCAAAAGATGCCAAAATCAAATTCTGTATGTTTCATATTTAAATTGTTATCAAACATCTCTTGAAAAGCACAAATCCTAATGGGAAACAAAAATCCTCCTTTATCATAAGTTCTCACCAGTGTGTTCAGGTTTTTTTCAGGAGGATACTTGCATGTTTTGCCAATTATGTACTATAATCTGGAATACTACAGGGGCTCCTCCTTTTTTTTTTTTTTTTCTTCATAACAAGACCTGCAGCTGCTTCTCCAAGTTGCTGAACAGCTAATCCACTAAAATTGGGACAGTATGTTAAAGTTAATGATGTGCTATATATTAACTTCCTGACTTACTTGACCAAAACCAGAGTCTAGGGGTAGCGCGTCCCCTATCTAAACAATCTCATTGGACTAGTGGCATTCCTTGGAGGAAAATCTCCATTCAGCTTACATCTGTAGGAGTGATATGTATTACAAGCTTAATGTTAAGAAGGAAGTGGAACTATATTTATAATATAGAAGTTACAATTCTAATTCTCAGCAAGTTAATTTATTGTGATTTTGAGTAATAAATTGTGCTCATACACCATTATGGTTAAGTCTTCTCTTACATGCTCCAAGAGGCTAGTATATCAGTATGCATCATTACTTACATAGTACCAACAATTAAAATTCCACTAACACTAAAGTGAACAACATCTGTAAGTCTTGAATGATGAATGTCTAAAGCAGACAAATATGTGACAAGACACTGGACCAAAGACTTGGCATCAGGAATATGTGGGGAGTTACTCTAGAACATGAATGAAGAAAGAATAGCTTTGAAGAAGTAGATTTTCAAGGTCATGAAAGTGTATATTTTGCAGAGCCTCAGAAAGCAATTATGGCTGGGAATTATACAAGAGACTTGGATTGCTGTGAGAGAGCTTGTGTTGCAGCATACCTAAACGAGAAGATGTTGATTTCATTACTGCTAAAGAAACACTGTTCTAATATGTATAGGGAAAGGCTGTATCCCATTTGGGATACAGAGCTATCGCTGTCCTATGCTAACTGAAGTCACCAAGGGACTAAGGCGTACAATGAGTTGGTTCTGTCTAACCCAACGGCAACCCCACTGTTCCCCTGCTGCTAGAGACCTTATCTCAGGCTTTAGTCCACATGTAAAATGCACGTGTATCTTTCTTATCATTTTGCTACATGAAAATCTCCCCTACATGTACTCAGTGAAAGCCGTTTACAGTGCAGTTTGAGTTCTCACATATTTCCTTGTTGTACCTCCTGAGACACATGGCACAGGAGGTGAGAAGTCTGGGTTAATATGGCTTAACTCCTCAAGGCAGTTATGGGAGCTGAAACATCCTCTGGTATTAATAAGAGGCTTGGTATTTCTATCTCATGGTGCTCTGTATAACCATGCTGCTGTTTAGCAGCACAGTGAAACTAAATATAGTGGGACCACTGTGTACAGACATGACAAATCTCGTGCTGCTGGTATGAGACCGAGACACTTGTCCCTGTCTCCCACTCACCAGCCTCAGCTTCTGCGGCTCCTTCCTTTGCCACAGAGCACATCTCCCGCCTTGGCTGCAGGTGGGATGCTGAGCTCTGAGCCCAGAGAGAAACGCTGACGCGCTGTGCTGAAGCTTGAGCTGTGCGTCCCAGCCAGGCGCCTTGCCTCATCTTCCCTGAGCCCTGCTCCTGTTACGTGGCCCGGCACATGCAGTGGCACTGCAGTATACGGGCACGCAGCTCTGGCATATGCAATAACTTGAGAGCAACAGTGAGAAGAAGCCGAGGCAAGGCCCACTCTGGTCCCTTGTTTTTTGACAGTGACTTTGCATCTCTCCTGTTTTCCTCTTGGATTCACCGCCATCCTAGGAAGAGTAAAGTCCTTTCCCAGGACAGTCAGGACAGTCTAAGGTTCATTCATTTGTCTACTTTAGAGGATGTTATTTTCCCTGCCGCAGGGATCCTCCCAGGCTGCCTGGCCATTTGATTCCATATGAAGGACTTAGACACTTCATGCTGCTACAGCTCAGGAAGACTAATGCCCTCCTGACAACTGAAAATGTTAAAAACACAAATAAAATTATTCTTTCAGTCGTCATTTGGGTGCTTTGATTTCAAAAATATTATTTTCATAGCTGCCTTTTTAATATTACTCATTACCTTCCTGGCTGCTTTGCACATTGTTTTCCTTTTCACTTAAGATGTATTGCTTACACTGGGAGAAGTTGTGTGGCCAGTGGTTTGAGAACAAGGCCAGATGGCAGGAGTTCCCACATCCAACATCCAGTTTGCCACTGATTTTATGCGTGGCCTTGGGCAAATTGTCTAGTAGCACTGCATATCAGGTCCCCTATGCATTTGTAGGAGTAGAATCAATAAGATCTACCCTACGGTAATATTCTGACTGAGTCTCAAAGATTGCACTGAGCACACAGTGCCCAGCGCTTTGCAGGAGCTAAGTGCTTTTGACAGTGGCAATAACAGAAAGTGGGACCCTGACCGCCCACAACATCACCGCCTTACCGGGGCAGTTGTGTTTGCACACTCCAGCTGACCCATCCGCCTCTGTTGTCAGTGGATTTAATCTGAAAATGTAGCATGGAAAAGAGGGTGTAAGAAGAAAGTAGAGTAAGTAGGGGGTAAGGAGAATGCTGGCCTGCTTCTCACCAGCATCATTCTCCCTAGAGGAAATCAAAGAAACATGAGTTTTGCAGACACTAGCCTCTTAGTCTAAATGCTTTCTGTGGTAAGCTTGATTACAGCTGTTGTTGGATACCTGTGCTTAGGCTTCACATAATTTTTTCCAGTGGAATAATTCTGTAAGTATAAAATTAGAAATGCTTGTTATTTTTCTTGGAAGATTTTTTTTTCATAATAAAACTAAAAAGTTTTCTAACTGCAACGTAACCAGAAGCCAGATTGGTCTATACAGTCCTGCTGAATTTTTTTCACTGAAGCTGCCTTCAAACATGAAGAGTGTGGTGGGGAGCTGGTCAGTGTTTGGAACGTTCTGTCAAGCAAATGACTTCTCCTTGAACACAGCAGATTTTTAACCTGAAGCACAATGGTTTCCATTGTGTATTATCCCAAAGCTCAAGTGACTCACAGCAGGTCATTTTACACATAGAGAACTAGTATGCAAAGATTATTAAGACACTTTCTTTTTTATCTTCAATTTTAAAAGTGTATTCTTCCTTTCAGTTGTAAATTGTTCCATAGCACTCAAATCTGTATAGCTGCTAACTAAAAGTCACAGAGTAAATTTAGGTTTCTCAGCACAAGGATGGCTCAAAGATTAGGTTTACAGCTGAATTATTTTCCAAAAGAACCAGTCAGCCTCAGAAGTATATATTGCAGTCCATGAAGTTTTATTAAAACACATAACCTGTTTAAAAATATTAACCTGCTATTTCTACTTGAAACTAAAGAAGAGGGTATGGATATCTATAGGTGAATTTTTTCTAAGGAGAGTTTCCTTTAAACATGATTATCAGAAAAATAGTTTAAGGAAACGTTTTCTGTTGTTACATGTTATTCATGCAAAGCAATGTGTTATGATTGGTTTTATTAAACATTGATCAGAAGGATGAGCCAGGGAATTCTCTGTGATAGCTTTCCTATGGGCTGTTTGCTCAGGTGTAGGAAAGGCAGTGCTGATCTTTCAAAACCTCAATTCCCTAACTGTTTCAGAAAGAACAAAAAAACCAATAGTTACATCAGGTCCCTCTGCTCACATCGCTTATTCTCCTGTAGAAGCACCTGTATTTAAAATCCACTCTGTGTGTTATCCCCATGGTGAAGCCAGGAGAATTATTATTGGCAACATTTTCAAGCCTTAGATGCCTAGATTTAAGCATCTAAATATGTGGCTTGATTTTTGAAGTACTGAACACATGCACACAGACATACACACACATTTTATTGAAGTCAGCTGGAGAAGCTGGGTCATAAGCATTTTTGAAAATCAGGCCACTTATTTAACTGTCCAAATATGGATTTATGAGCCTAACTTCAGACACACCCAAGTCTAGTCGTAGGCTCTCACAGATAGTAGTATATTGTCCCAGCACTGTGTCTCCTGCACACTTCAGACTGACTAATTTTTAAGTCCCATTCCAGAGCCACACTTCCTAAAATTAGGCTGGATGAAAAGAAAATTGTTTGGGAGAATTATTTCCGTAAGTTAAAACCAAGGATTATTATTATTTTAATTCTAGGAGGGAAAGGATATTATCCTTCCTCTGCAGTAACTGGGACCTAAATATTGTAGCCCTACTGTTAGCTTGTGAGAATTAGAAAATCAGACTAATTTATTGCCCAGTTTTTTCTTTTGCTTCTTTTAAATATTGCAGTGCTTATTGAAATCAGTGGGGCAGCTTGTGATTATTGCTTATAAAGAGCAAGGGGATCCTCAGATAGCCCTTGCTGTGCCACTGCAGGACTGTACTTACACACTGCTTTCTACTCCAGGCTTGGGACAAAATAGCAACCTTACCCCAGGGGCATTAAAATTGAGCACTGAAACCCATTTTACTAAAATTTTCCTGTGAAAGCTGATGTTGACAAGGTGCAATTCTGTTGATGAGCACCTGAGCAGGTGTTTGTCTACAGCGCAAGTTCGCACAAAGCTTGGGAAGGCAGAGTTTTCGCAGTGCCACAGAGGTTTGCTTTCAGACCTTCTTTGGTGTCATAAAATTTGTGTCAGGAAAGTGTAGAAAACTATTTCAATCACTGCACATCTCATACAGTTCAAGTATATTCAATGAACTGTTTGTATCCCAGTTGACAGCACAAAATTGACAAAACTGACCTGAAGTAAGAATTCCTGGAGTCCTGGTTTGTTTGCTTTTTAGCTTCGAGGTTTTTTCCTTCATCTAGCATCACACCAGCTGCTAATTCTGTTCACCAAGCATTGGTGTGAAGCATTTCCTTTACTGATAACTTGACTTGGTGCCCCAAACCTGCCCAGTGCAGAACAAATTCAGTTCTTTTCCCTCAGCGGAAGGATCTGTGTGTTCTCAAAAACTAGCATAGTTCATAGTCGAAGGTGGTCCAGAAAACATACATGCACAAATAGATTCGTCTGTTTCGATTTAGCAAGATATTTTACAGTTTAGTTTACTCTCTCAAGTGGGTACCCTTAAACCATCTTTTGTCTTACACTTTAGTTTCTTTGTAATAGAGTATCACCAACAAGGCTGGAGTAAACCAAAACAACTCAGTGGGAGGTAAAAGCACTCAACTGTGTAAAACCTAACATTATTTTGATTCCTAACATTATCGTTTAGAAAGCAATTTCTAAAACAATTGCCTCTGAGCTGGAAAAGACACAAAGACTATTTTAATAAAATCTGATAGCAAGGTCAGTTGAAAGATACAAAGTCATCCTAGACAAGCATAACTATCTCTTTTCATCTTTCATATTACAAGGGTAATAAATGTAGGATGGATTCAGCCCTTTTGAATCTTTACAGAGCACAGATCTGTTATTTGGGATGCTATTAGTCTAGATTTGTACTAATTAATGGAATGGAATCATGCACTTAATGTTTCAATGAACAAAACACAAATTCAGCTGTCATGACTAATTCAGCTGAAGCTTGTCTGTCCTCTCCTCTTCTTTTCTCTCTCCCTTTACCACGGAGAAGCTGTTCAATGCAGAGGGCACCGCAGGGCCGCAGTCAGCTGGACTAGAACTTTTGATCAGATCTGAAATGGTTCTTCCCCCCCCCACAAGACAACTTTGTTTCCTCTGCCTTTTCAGCATGTTATTAGACCATGCTTTCATGGTCTAAAATTACCTGAGTGCTGAAAAAATAAGAGCTAAAATGCAAACCAAAGAAAGATTTCCAATGGCTGAGTCCACACAGAAAAACATTTCAGTGAATGTCAACAATTCATGGGCAAGCTCCTCAAAATGTACTGATTTGCTTTATAAAAGAGTTCAGGTACTGTCAGTTCCATCTTTGTTTCTAAAAATTCCCAGAAACATACATTTAATATAGAACTTCCATTGATATTCATTTTGCTCCACTGCAGGATGGGTTTCCCCGCTATTGTTTCTATTGTCTAGCTTTATCTTTCTTCTCCTCCTCTGCAGTACCTCGCTTCCTAGGTGCTCCTTACCAACTCCGTAAACAATGAGTGACACACTAAGTGGAGACAGATTAGTAGCTGCTCTAGTCTCAGAAAAGAAATAGCAGGAGAAACTAAATTTAGCTCTGAGAATAATAGAAGTAGACAAATAAGAGAGAAATGGTTCCAAGTGAAGAGTGAAATGCACATTCCAAGACCACAAGGGAAAACGGGGAAATTTTTTCTCCAGACACCCAGTAACAAAAGCTTCAGTCAACAGCAGTGGGAGATTTCCAGTTCACTTAAACAGCAATAGTGTCAGGGGCCAACTTTCTGGACAAAATATTACAGTGTAAAAAGGTGATTTTCACAAGTAGAGGAATCGTTCCTCTCTCACAGATGTTAATAGTCTTGAAAACAAAGGATGAGAGAGAGCAAGCTGTAATATTGAATAAAGGGACTAGGACACAGGCAGGTACAAGATGTTTGGCTCCTGGCTAATAATGACTTTTTGCTTCTAGATGTATAAATGCTCTATGCTTTAGCTTCCTACCATGATTCAGTTCCCTCTTTTTTGCCTGCATCAGTTCATTCTCCATTCAGTGTCATCACCCTGCTACTTCCTTACAGTTGCCCTGTCTTGTCCACAAGTATACTGAGATAGTAAGCATGCCATCTGCTTAGCTCCTTGCTTAGAAAGCCAGAGGTCTTCAAGAAAGTAAGGTGGCCTGTACAGGGAGTATACTCCACAGTGAAGAGGTGAAGGGGAAGAAGTGAACTTGACAGACGGATGCTGATGGCACTCTGCAAAGAGTGCAGGGAACCAAGGGTGATACAATCAGACAGAAGCATGGGTATGTGCAGAGTATGAAAGTCAAATTACTTTGATTTTTTTCACTCATGCAAACAATTACCATATCGGCGTAAGGTTACCTCTGATACTTTCCATCACATAAACAGGCTGTCTCACAGTCTGGGAATGATCTGGGAATCATCTGAAAAGGAGATCATTTGAAATAATTGTGCCAACCCTGGACAGTGAAGCAATAAGAAAATTTAGAGTTGTGAGGAAGGGAGCGTTTTGAGCTAGTCACACTATAAAAAGATACTAAACAATGACCAAAAAAATGCATAGGAATTGAAGACTGTGTCAGAAGATGAGATGTAAGAAAGGCCATTTGAGGTGAGAAACAAATCAACATGTTTCTAAGACCTGGAAGGGTACAATGAGCAAAGTGTGTTGCTGTCTTAACCACAGCAGGATGTTCAGTCCCTGCCTACCTTCATCAATAAGGATCCCACTAAAATGAAAGAAAATTTCACATCCGATGTTTTTGGCAGCAGGACAGAGGTTACTCAGTCATAGGGACCTGCGGGTCACGTGCAGTACAAAGCCATTTATGACATCAGCAGGACAGGGATTTTTGTTGTGGTTTTCTTACTGATTGCTATAAAAAAAATTACAAAATTGAGCATAACTTTTATTTAGGGAGTAACACATACATGCACACAGGCAGGACTGTGTGAAGAGGTCTTGGACTGACGTGGTGTAACTCAGGATTTGGGAGGCAAGGTTGGTTACGTGTTTCCATGTTCATTATTAGCAGAAGTAGAATTGGTAATAGATGCCCCACTTACGGGCACACTAGGTTTGGTACAAACACAGAGCAAAAAAAGTTCCTTCCCCAAAATCGTTAAAGCTTTGCTTTTTGTCCAGTTATAATATAGAAGGTTTTTGAACACATTTGAAGTTAGACAACCTAAAACCTGTTTGTCACAGGCTTAGCAGCTTGAGTTTTGTGAAGGGACCTTGGACAGAGTGTTAATGTAAATTTACCCTACTTTGCTCCCCTCTTATACAATGATGTGGTAGAAAGATGCTTCTCACCATCATTAAAAACTAGACACATAAAACTATCTGCCTGTCCATGTACACAGAACTCTGATTTCTCTCCTCATCTAATCTCCCCTGAATCCCTGGCAGCACACTTCAGCATTGCCGTTTTTTTCTCCATTATTTTCTAACAAATATATTTACCAAAGTCTGGTCTTCAGCAATATAGTATTGATTTGAATCCTGAATGCAAATATGAGTGAATTGAACTCATTTTTCTTACACATGATGAAAATCAGAAACGTTTAAATTAAAATATATGTAACAATAGACCAAGTAAGACTGTATTGTTTTACTGAACCACCTCATGTAGATCATGCTAAAACTTCTGGATTCATTCTTGTATGAATTTGGTTTTCCAAAGAACAGCTATTTACCTGAACTGCTCTTATCCGGAGGCTTTCACTCATACAGTGCTTGGTCCTTTTCAGAAGTCATTAAGAAGCATATGAATCTGAAGTTTAATTAGTTGCCACAATAGTAGCAACCAAAAAAATCACAAATTGCAAAGGGCACAAGCTTCTCTCTGTCTTTACCAAATTCAGAGAGGGTCTGCCACTGTTCCTGTATTTTTTTCAGCATCCATTGAGGTGCTAGAGTGCATCCAAAGAAGGGCAACAAAGCTGGTGAAGGGTCTGGAGCACAAGTCTTATGAGGAGCGGCTGAGGGAGCTGGGGTTGTTTAGTTTGGAGAAGAGGAGGCTGAGGGGAGACCTTATTGCTCTCTACAACTACCTGAAAGGAGGTTGTAGCGAGGTGGGGGTCGGTCTCTTCTCCCAAGTAACAAGCGATAGGACGAGAGGAAATGGCCTCAAGTTGCGCCAGGGGAGGTTTAGGTTGGATATTGGGAAAAAATTCTTCACTGAAAGGGTAGTCAGGCCCTGGCACAGGCTGCCCAGGGAAGTGGTTGAGTCCCCATCCCTGGAGGTATTTAAAAGCCCTGTAGATGTGGTGCTTAGGGACGTGGTTTAGTGGTGGACTTGGCAGTGTTAGGTCAACGGTTGGAGTTGATGATCTTAAGGGTCTTTTCCAACCTTAATGATCCTATGATTCTATGATCTCTGGGCTGATGTCATCATGTGAGATGGTAGCGAGGAGAAGGTTTTCTCTATCCCATAATGGAGCCTAGCATGGTAGGGTTGAGGTGAGATGTATTTAGGTCCATTTTAACACTGGAGCTTCATCTGCCCTTGGGAATAATTTAGTAAAGGGATTTTCTTGATCTGTTTCCAGGAAATGGAGTGCTTCAAGGATCAAATTCTTTTGGAGGGAACAGTGATACCAGTCTTCAGCATAGACATTGCAGCAGATTGCATGCAGAAGTCAGATATGTGGCAAAGGGATGTTGTTGTGCACACCAGCTGAAAATATGTCTACTTGTCAGACAAAAAGAGGCCTCACTCCTTCCGTGTGTGCTTTGTCAGTAAAAGAATAGTTGATATTGTTGATGCTATATGAAAATGTGACTTTACTGCCTGTAAAATGTCAAAGTTAATGCCTGTTTGAGAGGACACCAGAAAATCCATATGTTTCAGTCTCAGGCTGCATATAAATTTGTTGCCAAATTTGTAAAACACACTGCTGCTGATGTTTTGTTGGATGTGAATCCTTTAGATACAGGATTCCATCTTGGCCCCACTGAAGCTGGAGTTTGGGAGTTTTGGTCATTTAGTTAAAGACTGAGTCGTAGCACCAGCATATCGTGACTTACCTGGGGTTTTGAGATAGCACAAAAGTAGTGTTCACAACAGAACCACAATTCTGTCCCACCCCTGCTCCTTATTCAGCCTCTCCTGCAGTGCAACCTTATACAATGCCTACTCGTACTGTTACCGGAAAGCGGAAAAATAATTCACTCTCTAAAACTTAATTTTGGAGTTTTAGAAATCAGGCATTCTTTATTGCGGTGCCAGGCAGCACTGGGGATAGTTCCACCATAAGTGCTCTGAAGGCTTGATGGACTTTCAGTAATTATATACTATGAAAATATACATATTCATAGGAGTTCTGGGAATTTGTCTACATAAACATGAGATTTCCTGGAACTTATTAACATATGTAAATGTCTGATCCGCATGCGCAGTCATCCTCCGTGGTGGTCCTCAGGTGGTCTTTGGGGGTCTTCAGATGAAGGCTCATAGTCTTCTTCACTGTGTTCGCTGACTGACCTTTGCTTCTGCACAAACTCAGTTCTGGGATCGCGTATACTATGTCCTTCAAGGTCGGCTTGTTCTGGTCTAATGATCACCCTGCAACTTTCTTATCCTCATGGCTTCGCATATCTGCTCTCCCAAGGCCTAGCTGTCTAAAGGGGAGTATTCAGGAGCTCCTTATCTTACAAGTGTCTTAACTATTCACAAAGATTTGCTTTTGTTTGGTAAAGGGGAACATTCAGGAGCTCCTTATCTTACAAGTGTCTTAACTATTAAAGATTTGCTTTTGTTTGGTAAAGGGGAGTATTCAGGAGCCTCTATCTATATTCTCAGGTACCAGTACATCCTCCTGCACTACTTCTTGCAGGAATTTTTGTGTGCTTTGGGGGTGACAGGCAAAAGGCTCTGAAACCCATTCTCCTTTGACTTAGCATTGGAAGAGTATAACTATGTAAGCATGAACAGAGTTTGTCCTTATTTGCAGGTCATCAGGCCTAGTAGATAAATTACACTTGAGTTACACCGCACTCCAGTAAAGCCAATGGAGTTGCATCAGTGTAGCTGAGAAATGAATGTTCATTTATCATTCCAGCACGAGCTGTCTCCAGTCATTGTTTTCATCTGTGCTGCCTGAGAATGTTTGAATCCTTTGTTTTCCTCACCACCTAAACTGTATCCAGTGGGCAACACATTTTCCCTCAGATATTTAATATTGATTAGGTAACTGAATTTAAATTTTAGAACTATGAAAGTTTGGAAACATCTGCAGACATTGAATAAAGTCTGTTTTCTCTTCCACAGTCTGTGAACAGCTGGAATCCTCAGCCTGAAAAGCCTTCTTTGTTTCCCAGGTTTCCATTACACATTTTTGTACCACACATGCAAACTATCCAGGCCTGTGAAAGAGGGACAATTCTTATTTTTGTGAAAGATATTTGCCATTTTCCATTCTGTGCTCTTCAGACCTCTCCTTGTCCAACAAATGTTGTTAAAAACACTCCTATTTTTCCCTCTGCAGCTATATTTTTAGTACAGATACTGGGCCAAAGTTTGGTTTTGCACCAAATTTAATCCTGTCACACACAATTAACTTCAGCAGGGTTTCTCTAGATTTGTATTGAGGCATGACACAAACTTACTTGTTGTTAATCTCTCCCACGGAAGCTGTAGAACAAATAGGGCATATGTTAACCACAGTACCCACTAATAATTTTATCAGTAGCATCGGCAAAGAGCTGTATGTTCCTTTTTTTCCTTCATGTGTGTCAAGTATGTTAGGTGAAGATTTATAGACCTTACTCTGCAATCTTTTATTGAGCATAATCTTGTCTTGATATGTGACTTCACTGATGCTTCTCTGATTTTCCATGATTAGGTCTATCAAAAACTGGTCTTTAATAGCATGCTGGGCATGTTGTTAGTGTATGAAATTCTTCTGTAATTAAAATGTTACATAGATAACATTTGCTTTTGAGTATTCATCAGTAGTCTGACTGTAAATCCTTGGAATAATAACAGTGTCTGGTCAATGTCTGTCTTATTTTGTCCAAGGTAACAGAATTCTTTTCAACATGTAGTACTTGGTTAAGGAATCATTGAGTATAGATAGAAATGTCTATGAAACTTGAGTGATCCCCACTTCCTAGAGTTATATGACAATATTTTCAAACCTGGTACTACATCAAAAGATTGAGTTACAATATGCAGATATTCTTTGTCCTTGCAATTCTACACTCATGGAAAAAGAGAGGGACTGTAGAAGGTTGTTTAGTCTACCCTTTACCAAGGGCAGGATGAACTACACTGTACTGTACTATACTATACTATATCATACTTTTAGCTATTCCTGACAGAAAAAAAATCCAGCTTGATACTAAAAATGTTCCATGAAAGCTCTGTTGCTTTCCCATGCCATGTGTTCCAGGCTGAAATAACTTGATGCTTTGAAAAGTTTTCCTGTCTTCTCTGAATCTCTATCTTTTTTCCTGCCACAGTGCACTGTGGAGAACAGCATATACATCTCCTCTTTGCAACAACTTCTCGCTTTTTGGAGATTGTGCCTTCAAAACATTTTTGAACAAACAGACAAAAAGATTGTGATAATCAAGGCATTTTGACTGAAATGCAGAGCAACCTGGATTCAAAGAACTGCCTTTTGGTGACTGTGTCCAATGATATTTGAAAAGACCTGGAATGAATATAAGTAGAACATTTAACTGTGCCATGCTTTTCGTCAGCCTTCTACACGATCTGGAGAAGTTACCAACTCTAGATTGACTAGAAGGAGGTTATTTTAAGAACAGACAAATCAGGATGACATGGACAGCAATGTGCAAAACTGGTATTGAAAACTGCCTTAAAATCATGCCTCTGATTAACAGAGAGGGAGATCAAAAGTAGTCCTACAACTAGGGATATTGATTAACTAAGGTATGTCAAATTTTTTTGAATGACACTACCAGAAGGAAAATGAGAATAGCATACACTAATGGCCAAACCAGTTAAAAGACAAGTTTTCTAGATCTTAAATCTATTTCCACTGAAGGCCCAGGTTAAAGACAGGGTCCTGAGGTTTTTTTTATCAGTGTGGAACTAATTTTTGCAGAAACACGTTTTCACTAAAACCTCACCTTTCAATCTGTGTACGCAATCCCTTAATGGAATTGACTGCTCATAGAGTAAGTTCAAGCACAGAATTTAAAAGCAAAGCTGCTTCATTATTATTAAGTGGGTATGTTGTATTAACATCACATTTGTCCTACCCTTTCAGGAGTATGAGGAGTATGAAATAAGTATCACTCATTTCAAAGTGACCTTTTCAAAAAGACTCCTGTGTTAGCTATTTACATCAATTTAATTTCCTAAAACTTCCTCCTCTTATTTCTAGGTATTCTGTCCCCTCTACCTCTTTGCATTGACAGTATGTTTCTTGGTCATAAACAGAAATGTGACATCTCTGGATTTTATTTTATTCCAGTCAATACAAGAAGAGCACAGGAGCTCAAATAAATTATGACTCTGAATAATACTAGTTATAAAAGAATGCCAAAGCTTCTTGGCGACCACATTTGTGAGCCACAGCCAGAGAACCAGAAACTAATGTCTAGTAAAAGATGTCAGGTTCAATTCTTGCTGCCAATGTCTGGCAAGAAGAATCTGCTCAATAGATGGTTTACCTCATATGACCCAGTTGGCACTCAGAGCAAGGCTGCCTAGTTATCAGAAAGACAGTGCAGGTAAATTATAAGGAAAGCATATAGTACTTCCCATACATCTCATTTCTTGCATACTATTGTTCTCTGGATTTTAACACTAGGCATTTATCCATAACAGTACTGTCAGGGGGTTATAGGAACCTCAGTCTGCTTAAAATAGTGAAATATTTGGGATTTGAATCATTGCTGGCAGTGGATGCTAGCCCAATGGATTCAAGAGAGCTTCTGCTCTTCTTCACTGACACTATATCTCTGACTTCATTTTCATAAGGGAGTGAAATTGTCAAGTCCCTGTATTTCTGTGAAAAGAGTAAACTTACTTTCCCTTTGGCTTCCCCACTTCCAAATGAGACCTTTTTCCTGGTTTTCTGTCTCGTGAAAGTGATTTAAATTCCTCAGACTCTTGAGGGGAATTCTTTCTGTCTCCCTAAAGCCACCTGGGCAAGAAAGCAGTTTAATTTGCTGCTCTGGTTGAGGTGCATATGTTTAACAATATTCCTCTAAGAGAAAAAGGCCAGGGAAGGATGCTAGCCCACCTTTTGTAAATACAAACAAGGCCGATCATTCTCATGATAGCCAGCCAATGCACAAGTGACACTGTTGCATTTTAATGGATGTCTGCAAAGATGATGTACTTTCTGCCTGGTAATTGTGTCCCCTACTTCCAGAGGCGATGCTGAATATTGCCACCCAAGGACCAGAGAGCGGGACCTGCCTGGGGCTGGCTGCTTCTGTCCATGGAGAAGGTCAAGAGCGAGTTGGAATACAGTTTCCTGCTCTGCCACTGTTGCCATAGAAAAGGGTTGGATAGAGATGGCAGTTCAGACATGCATAAGCCTCAAAGCACAGCATAAACTGCAAGTGTGTGTCTTTCGTTGACCAACACAGGCACAGCAAGCAGTAGGTTCACGGCTGTATTTTCATCTCCCAACACTTCATTGATCTAGGCAACTGCCTATGTGGCCTATACCACAGTCAGCTCTGAAGCTGAGCAATCAAAGCCATATACTGAATTGTACGGTGTTATTTTAAGGGTCAGAACACATGATTTCTGTCAAATAGATGAAGCAGAGCTAGCCACATTTCAGGTCTTGTTCCAGAAAGTTGGGAGATTGTGTGCTAGATTTTAGTGGCCTGTTGGAGCTATTATTGCTCAGCCCAGAAGCAGCCTTGAGTAGGTCCTCACCTGTACTGATGTAATGGAATTGGCATGAGAGCAAAAATGGACAGTAAGTTTATCTGATTACTGGCTAATTGGCAGTAACAGGAGCTTGTATCCCAGAATGGTGACACCAGCACCAAAGTGACATGTCTGACAGTATGCCTTAGATGGCCCGATAAATTAGAGATGGTATTTTAAAAATGTCATTTCCCTCAGGCTATATAGAAGCTATTACCTGCACAGTAAGCTCAGTGTGCACAAACTGTCACAGCTTGGCAAACACACGCTCCCCAAAAAAAGTGTGAAAACAAACTAAGTCTCATCTTCACTACTTACTCCTGAGTGGATCTCCATCAGGCACTCCATTACCTTGACAGCTTGATCCGAGTGAGGCTAATCAGATGCAACTGGCTATTTTTAAAAAGCAGATACCAGCACATCTGTCTTGCCCTCTTGACAACAGAAGGAAAATAAAGTGCAAATAAAAATTTCTGGACCCTTAGTCAAGGAACAAGACGAGCAGGTTGAAATTTATGCTGACTTACCATAGAAAGCGCAGATACATGAATACCACCTGAATTCCCTGAATAGCATTTCATTAACATTCCAAGACAGCTCTACAAAGCCAAGAGATCAAATCAAAGTAAGAAAAGCATGCCCAAAATGAAGCAGAACTCAAGTTTGACCAGGCAAAATGTTAATCAAGACCAAGTTGCTCAGTGCTTGCATTGGTCAGCAGGGTACCATTCAGGAGATCATTTCTCTATGATGCCCAAAATGTGCTCTGCTTTGGTATCAGCAGCTTCTGTGGTCATCAGGGAGGCCAGTCCACATCAGGGCTGCCCAGCATGTTTAGTCCAGCTGGCTGGAGACGTGCCATTTCAAAAAAAAAAAAGTTTTCAGTGCTGCTTGCAGTGTTCATGCCTGACAAGATTTCTGACTGACTATGCAACTCCCAGATAGCAAAGACACAATTTTCAGTTTATAAAATCTGATGAATAAGCTGTCCCCTGGGGTTTGGCAGGACTTACAAACTGCCTGAGATCTGCTGTAACTTTCTCCACTTGGCCTAAACTCTCTGATATGGGATGCCTGGAAGTTACACAACAAAAAGCCATCTTTAACCACTCAAAAGAGCAGACTTGTTTTAGAGACTCTGAGAACTACAATTCCAGCAGGAGCATATGGGAACAGTTGCCGTGAAAATCAGGCCATTGTCATAAATGAGTGCTTTAGGCACACAAGTCTGGAAAAAAAAGGCCAGTAAACTGAACGGTATCATTGGTGAATGACCCACCAGTGGTATTCAGTCGAAAGCTTGGAGATAGCCGTTTGGATTTCATTCATTAAGATTTGCATGCAACTATTTTTCTCGTCTGCTGTTTAAGGAATATTATGGAACAACAGTGAGAACTTTTTTTTTAGTTTGGGTTCTGTGCCTTGAGTGCATTTTTTATGAAGCATGTGTTTGGCTAATAGTTGCAAGTTCATTTTAGCGGCCTCTTTGATGACATGCATTTTTGAAACTGATGCTTGTGCTGAGGGAGTAACATCTTCCAGGGTTAAGTGGGCCCTCCAAGACATAGCTCTGACTGCCTGCTGCTGGGGTCACTAAACTACTTCAGTGGTTTTATTTTAGCTCCCTGAATGACACCCTTTCTGATGGTTTTAGCCTTCAGCCACATTCTTTTGCTTCCTAAGAGACTCTTCCTGACTTCACCATGCATGCAGAGGACAGTGTTCTAACAACGCAGTTCCGACTAGTTTTTTTCAGAGGCATTATAATTAACCATATCTGTGGGTTGCATGTTGGTCTGCCTGCCAAAAACCAATACACAGCAGCAAGTGAATATTGGTAGTCAAATTTTTACAAGCCAGGGTGATCTTCTAGTTTGCAGCCATCTCTCATGAAGAGATGCACACGTCTCCATTCAGCACTTAAGAAAGCTTGTAAGAGAAGAGCAGTCCAGCTGCCTACTCAAAGTCTCCAGGGACTGGTGTTCAACTCAGTTTATCAAGGCCTTATTCTTATGGTTTTTGCTTTGTCATTTGATCTCTCAGTGCTTCAGATTCCTCTCTGTATAATGAGAATACTACAGCCTCCCTCATCTTACAGTCTGTTGCTTTAAGGTGTAACTTTTCAAGGACTGGGAGGCACTCTAATAATATGGTGGGAAGTACCATAATTTTACTCCTGTCTACAAACCGGTCTGTCTATGCTTATGTATCTCCCACTTTTAAGCAAGCTTGTTTCTAAGGAGTCAAGTGTCATTCAGAATCAGCAGTTGTCTCTCTTCAAGGCTTCAAGGAAGCCTTACTATTTGCCCTCCAGGTATTTGTCTATTCCTCTTCAAGTTCACCTTTCAGGTTGTGTTGTATGAGAATAAGATAAGAGCAGGTCCATGTAAGTCTGAGGTCCTTGTCATTGTCCCCTTCGTCACAGTGTACAAGTACTTCATAGTCCCTAGGATAGCTACCCTTACTTCACTGCTGTAAAGTAGGTGACGGCCAGGACCCCTTTCATGGGTGACACTCCCTGCCTCTTAGGAGGTGCTTTTTGGCAGTAGCTCTAGAGGAGCACTAAAAACCAGTTTCCTCACTTTTCAAAAGAAACAAAGAAAACAGTACAGATCAAGTGCATAATGCCCTTTTTTAGCTCTGAAGTGAGATTTAAATAGAGTTTAGGTGCCAAGCCCAGTTGTGGAATCTGACTTTGTTAAGCACTCACACCCTCTAGCTTTGCCAAGAAAGGGTCTCCCAAGCGCTAAACCCGTGTTTCTGCATATGCTCAGGACAGCTTCTGATTTAGCAAGGCTCACCCACCCTTAGACCTACTGTTCAAGAGTTTAATCTGATGTCTCTGGTAATTCCTACCCCAGCCTTCTGCTGCAGTCTAATTCAGGTATCATTTTAAAGCTAGTTTTGGTAGTATTTATGTATTGCAGGTCAAGCCAATTTGTAGTGTTAATAATGCTACTGTAGGAGTATTAGCAGATGTCCAGGGCATACTCCTAAGCAGTTGATGTAGTTTACCTGAAATTCTTGAAAAAACACGTATTTCTTCTACTCATAGTTGATGTCCAGACATCATTTTGGCTAAAGCAAAACATCTGGATCTCCTGAAGATGTTTCCAATATCTTCTCGCCAGACAGGCATTACTTCCCGTAGGGCAAAAATACTACTGATTAATTTGTCCTTATGCAAGGCAACAAGTATTTACTGGGAACCAGAAACCACCCCATCTGCACCAGAGAAGACATAATAGAATATATTTAGAAGAGAATGAGCATACAGTTGTAGAAATGGCAGGTTTTGAGATCTAGGAGGCATGGGGCTTTGTGTCAGTGCTTCAGGAGATGGAAATGAGGGGTCAGAAGAGAAATGGAGGCATTATATTCCAGTTCCCTATAACAAGCAATAAATAAATAATATCTGATATTCAGGTTACCCTATATTTTTAAAGTGATCAATAAACTACAGCTATAGATTAAAGACTCTGGCGGTTTGAAATTCACTCCATTTATTTAAAGAATGAATGGAAAATATTCTTAGTCCCAGCACCTGCTGTTGAATTCCCCTGCTTTTCTGTGGTTTTACTATTACATTTTCCAATTTTAAAAGAAGTGAAGCAGACTGTACACGAGATATTGTCAAATGCCCAAGGTAAATAAACTGCAAAAATATTAAGAAAATTATATATAATTTTCTGTAATAGCCAAGGGAATATTAAGTGAACAATATTAAATTAAGAAAGGATTCTGACAAGAGAGGTAAAAAGTTGAATGGTGTCCCTTTAAAACAAATGTCCAAAATGTCCACTGAATCTACCTAATGGGTGGAATATTTCTCTGTTGCTTCAACACAGAATATGGAATATGAATCAACCTTAATTTATGCATTGGATTAATTGAACATTTTTAATGTGAATCAGATCTCTCAGGTTCTGTACTTACACAAATCACCTTTATTGGCCCCATATGAGAGCTCGGTGCCAAGACCACCCAGTGACATGGCTTTACTTTGAAGGATGGAGGAAACTGTGTAGCCTTAAATTCTCATGCAAACGCTGATTCTCAAATTCCTGACTTACAGAATAGGAAGATGGAAACTCATAGCACATTACAATAAAAACACCCTTTGCACCTAGAAGAGAAAAAAATCGCTTGTGAGGTTCCCTTCTGGGTTTCCCTATGCTTCTCTGGGATGTCCCCAAAAGGGAACAAAAGAGCTCTTATCTTAAAGGCGATTATCACACCTCCACTACTTCCAGCCCAGGGCATTATGTAGGTGCTTGAGAAGCTGCATCATTGAATCCATTCTGCTGTTCTGGAAGGGAAAGACCTAAAATGGGAAAGAAGGCCAGTACCATGTTAAACTACTTAAGAGGTCAAACAAAATCTGACTGCAGCCAGCAATGTTTGGATTTTTCCTTTGGCTCAGAGAACAAGCTGTAAATCGTCCAGCAAATGTGTACTCTACAAGGGGTCAGAGGAAAAAACATCTGCCCATACTGGGCAGACACTTCAGTCCCCTCCTGTTGCCAAGTTCCTAAAAAGTGCCCAGAAGCACCTAGTCTGATGCACCAGGTCTCCTGCCGCTTCCTGGGCTGGTGGATCCTTGCACATTAAACCTGACGTGGAATATGCAGAAGGAAGGGAGGAGCACTCGTGAAGCATTTGCTTGTCTTTCTCCTGACAAGGCTGCATCTCATGTTAAGTTTTTAATCCCGGCTCGAAGGGGATTGTGGAAACCTGCAGAGGGAGAGCAAGCTCCTCACTCCTTTGCTGGTTTGCGTCCAGCCCACAGGCTTAAAAATCAAGTATGTTCCAGTCTTACCCTGATGACAGTTTGTCTGTTTGCAAGAAAGGAGATAAGATTCTCAGTTCAGTGGAGAGCACAAAAACAGCCCGCTTCCACTGCATTCAGTCTCAGTAGAAACGGCAGCAAAGCAGGAGGTGGTGAAACCTCCCTGGAGAGCATGGCAGCATAGGAAAAGTGCAGGGCATAGGGAGGGGTGGTTGCATTAACATTTCCTGACCCATGTTTTTCCTGTGAGTATGTATTAAAATATATACATAGATTTGTGTCTGTGTATTTATCAGTCTCCAAAGCTACCAAAAGTACAGCATTTGTCAGTAACAACAGGGATGGACTTTTAACTATAATCAGGTGTTCTGAGCACACTGAAAAGAAAAGTCATTTCATAGATGTGGGGGAAACTTTTCACTTTCATATACCTGTAGCTCTACTGTGTCTGGGGCTGATTTCTGACAGGGTAAAGCAAACAGATCTAAGGAGAACTCCACGGTGTGCTAAGCATGCTGAACTTTATGGCTACCTGCACTCATGACATTTTTAGTGTTTCAATGAGGTCTGAGATGGGAGTAATCTGTAAAAGGAATGGAAATGATTTCTCATTTTTCTCTGAATGTGCTATCTACCAACCTGACTTTACTGAAAAGAATTTAGATTGCAGCCGGCCTGGGTATTTGGCTAATACACTGGCTTCCTGCCTTCACCTTGAGCTTTTTTTTTTTCCCCCAGGCATAGAAAAACTCAGCAGTCTGCTTAAAAATGAAGAAGTCGTGACACCTAGCGGTGAGTTAAACACTAATGACTTCTATTTCCTACAGAATTCACACTTGTTTTCCATATGCAATTTGTTCTCAGTCAGATTGTGAGAGGTGTGGGCATTAACCTCATGACTCTAGACATGCAGGCAGCCCCTCATTTCTTTTACAGGCCCATGCAATGTGTGTGTGTGTCTTGTTGCATCAGACTCCTCTGCCTCTCCACAGAAGGCCCTATTCATTAAGGCCCAGTGTGCAGCCCCTGGTTGTGCTCCTTATTGAACATGACACGTTGAATAGCCATTTATACTGAGACCAGGTTAAGTGCTTTGACTTTGGAGAGAAAGGGAGCATGGCAGAATCCTGGCATAAGACCAAGTGGGAATTTCAGACTTTTTTTCTTGTCGACTACTTATTCATCAAGGCTGTTTTTAGAAGGTGACTCAAAAATGTATTGTATGGCATGCAGCAAATTCCTGGCAGGCAGTTTAAACTGACTCAGTTGCTGGCAAATTCTTTTGCTTTTGAAGACTACTCAGAGTCTGCCTTGGTCAGCAGCAGTCAAAAAGCACATACTGGCTGTGATACCATGGCAAGAAGTCGCACTGAAAAGCAGTAAACCAGTCTAGACATGTGCAAAAAAGTTATACGTTCTTTCCAAACAGTGGCAAGCCTTGGAGATGTTTGTTTGGTTTTTTCTTTAGGGAAGCAGAACAGTGTTGAGTTGTGCTAGTGGTAACTAGGCTGCAATCACCAAGTGGCAAGCTTTCTTGGCTTGTTGAGCTAGCTGGTTGGGGACCTGCCATTTTTTATCACAAGAATGAGCTTCAGTGCAAGAAATGTCAAGTCAAAACATCACTGTATGTTGTTCGGGAATCTGGGTGCATGCTTCTTTGCATCTGTAAGAGCTGTTAGCGATGCAGCCTCCCAGTTTCATGTCCATATTTGTGCATGCTATATCACGCATACTTTCCATTGCCTTCAATGAGACAAGCTCCTTCCTCCTCCTCTGTCTTTCAGAAGAGATGCATGATAAAATTGCATGTTGTAACCAAGAAATGGAAACTAGATTACTTGAATATACATGATTTTCTTCATCTAAAGATTTTACCACATGTCCACATGTATTAGTACCTGTAACTTCCCCAGTTTGCTGTCTTGGGTATAATTAACACTTCTACCACCAGAGTGTCTGGATATAAGGCAAGTGAATATAAAAACATCAGTTCTGTCCAAAATGTTCCAGTTTCCATCCCTTGAATCATCAGCATGTGACCTATTCTGTGCCAATATTAATAACCATTGCTCATGGCTTTCAAACAACTCAAACTATTTAAAAATTAATTCTGTTTACAGTACCTTTTAGAGGAAGTATTTTATAAAAGTGAATAACTCAAACTGACTAGTGGCTACCCACAAAATATGACTATCCAGTAACAAAATGAATCATTTAGAACTAGTTGGCAAGGAATGGACATATTGTTAGAGAAAATATCAAGTGGAGATCAGATCCAGCAACTAGGAGTCCTGGGTTCTCTTTCCACTGTACCATACCTTTCCCATGCTGCTCTGACATAGGCAGGCCTAACTGCAGTGGTGTAGACAGCTACTAGCCTCAGTCATCCCAGATCACACCCTTTACTTTTTTACACTGGGCTGTAAGCTGTGGGGCTGAAGTTAAGTGCCCTGTTCAGCTGTCACTCCTAGAAACACTTGCAGTCATGAGCTGGAGCTCGTAGGCATGCTAGTTTATGCTTTGCCTTTGATTTTCCCCTCTCTAAAATGGAGATGGCCACCAACTGATGCGTGACAAGCTTGTCTGAAATCCCTGGTATGGGCCAAGGGCTAGTATTCAGTCTTCACTGGCAGCAATGCCACTGCCATTGCGAAGGGAAACAACACAAAATGGAAAAGCAATACTAATGCTGGCAGCCCTATAAGCTGAAATATGTAATGTAGTCCTGGACAGAACAAGTGCAACATCTGGCAGAGCAGAAAGTTAGGTTCTGCTAAATCCTTGGGTGCCACTTGTTCCATTTTGTATTTGCCATTGTTTCTACAGACTCTAAGCAGCCCCAAAACAATCACAAACAGAGGTAAATATTTCTTCTTCTTGCCTCTCTCTAGGAGAAATAGCTTGACAGGTTTATAAGGGAAGAGAAGTTGCACATTACTTAGTGTGGCTGTGCTAGCCTGTGAGGCAAAGTTTTTGGAGTGCCAAATAGAAGATGTGACTTTGGGCTGTAGGTCCAGCAAAAATGATGTGTTTGATCATTCTCATGCCAGGCAGGACTGTCCGCTGCAGTCTGCGTTACACAGGTACACCAGAACCTTTGCTATCTCTTGCTCTTGCATTTTCATGATTCCCCTACTGACAGATGGGACACAAGGGCTGTGAGGCATAAAGTAGCTGTCAAAGACGGCACTGAGGAGTAAATATCTAGGCGATATTCACTCGCATAGGACTTTGAATACTCAGCTACGATGTGCTTTTTAAGCTAGTCTCTATATTGAGTGCAGAGGTGATATGGACAGTGAATCCCCAGTGTATCAGACTCACTTGCATGGCTAAGCCTACAATTACAGAATCACGCAATGGTTAGGGTGAGAAGGGACCTCTGGAGATCATCTAGTCCAAACCTCCTGTTCAAAGCAGGCTCAACTAGAACAGATTGCTCAGGATCATGCTCGTCTGGGTTTGAATATCTCCACGGATGGAGACTCACAACCTCTCTGGGCAACCTGCTCCGGTCCTGAATCACCCTTGCAGTAAAAGAAAGGGTTTTCTGATGTTTAAATGGAATTTCTTGTATTTCAGTTTGTGCTCATTGCCTCTTGTCCTTCCACTGGATACCACTGAGAAGAGTCTAGCTCTATTTTCTTTACACCCACCATATCAGCTATTCATACCTGTTATTAAGAATTCCCTCTGATCCTTCTCTTCCCAAGGGTAAACAGTCCCAGCCCTCAGCCTCTCCTACTATGTCAGATGCTCCAATCCATTTGTCATTTCTGGGGCCCTTCACTGGACTGGCTCCAATATGTTCATGTCTCTCTTGTACTGAGGAGCCCAGCACTGGACCCAGCACTCCAGATGTGGCCCCACCAGGGCTGAGTGGAGGGGAGGAATCTCCTCCTTTGACCTACTGGCCACACTCTTCCTTATGCAGCCACAGGCACTGTTGGCTGCCTTTGCTGCAAAAGCACATTGCTGGCATTGTTCAACTTGTCCACCAGGACACCCAGGTCTGCTATCCGATGTCTAGTTCCACGTTAATGGCTAGTTCCAGCTGTAGCTTTCTTCAGCTTCCTAGATTTAACAGCTTGAATTTCTCTCTAATACATAGATGAACATGCCTGGTCTGTTGAGTAGCATGGACTGTTTCTGCATCAATGCTATTTAATTATCGAGTAGCACTGAGAGGTCTGAAAAGGCCTTCAGGCTGTTAACAAGTTTAGCGGACTGGATGCATGCTTAACTGCCTAGAGCAAACAGAAGCAGCAGCAAGTTACTGTGTTTTCTGTTGAACCAGGGTAATACCAAACCTCTTGCTATGTCATAAGCTTTAACGGCATCCTAACAACTGCAGAATAGCTTGAATTGAGGGAGGAGCTGCTTTTCCTAGTAATCTGGTGGTTGTCCTTCTTGTGGACCAAACAATGACATGTTCTCTGCATACACATTTGGGTCACCTTTCAAGCCTACACTTCTTAGCCCTACAGCAGAAAGGAAAATTCACCCTTTCCCTAGTAATGGAGTGAAATCCTTCTACAAAAACACAACTGCATTCTCCAAAGAGCCACAACAGTGGACACAGTGGGTTAACACTCCAAAACCAGGAAATAGCCTGAACCAACACTCTATGTCATCACATAACCTAGATTTCAGTTGAGAATTTGGGTGTTGTTTTAGATAACAAAATACAACATGTGTTCATCATTAATCTTCTTGAACATTTGTTTGGCCAGAAACTGTCTCTGATCAACACACTTATGTAAACAGGTCTATGGTTCAGACAGAAGTGGTAAGATGTTATTCCAAGTACTTGCATTATAGGGAATCTCTCCTTAACTCTAACAAGATACATTTAATGACAGCCTTGGTATGGGTGGCTGTACTCCAAAGACTTTTATGTTCAGTTTAAATTTCAAAATTAAATAAAAATTTATCTTGCATCAAAGGGGAAGAATATTACATCTAAAAAACCTACCATTTGTCCCTACTCTGTTTGAGGTTTCAATATCAAACACTTTTGCATCTGGCTTGCAAAGAACGGAAAAGCTTTTTCTTCTTTCATTACCAAATGGCAGATGCTGCATTCATTGCAGCTGAACACCCTGGAGAGGTTTCCATTCATCATTTAATTTTTACAGGTATAGGATCATATACAGAAAAGAAAGAAAAAAATGAGAAAAATAAGCTTCATTTATTTAAGGAAAAGAAATGCTGCATTGTATTTGTCTCAGCTAGTTCTGGGCACAATTGGTGTATTTCATTTATGTTTGAAAATGTAGTCACATAAACTATCAAAAATTTTACCTGTAGAATATTGGTGGACTAAATTAAAACATGCAGTTTCTGAAAGGCTCTTGCTCCCTTGCAGCTTGCGCTGCAGCTACTTACTGGCTGTGAACCTTACCCAAACTTCTTTGTCTCCATTTCCTCATTTGTAAAATGTAAAATATATCTAAGAACTAGCCAAGAGCCGTATACTTACTCACTGCTGGGGAAATTAATCTCTTCACAATCAAAAAGAGTTAATGCTTTGATTGCTTGAAGGTTAATCCAAGGCTTTAAACTGTCTGATAGCAATCGTGTCCAGATACGAGGAGCCCCAAGTTCGCAATAAACGCAGCCATTAGAAATATTTATCATTGAGTTAGAGCATTGCAGAGGATTCATCTCCACTGCGCCAGTTCCAGAACACAGTATCTTAATTGCATTACGTATTTTGGATATTGTCCTGAAATGCTTCCGAAGATTGTAGAGATACAGAACTCTTGAGATGCGGTTTTGTATTTTTTTAAATCTGGAATTCAGTTTACCCATAACAATTGTTTTAAGAATTTCTTACAAAGTCCTGCATTTGGTAGCTGGAAAAATGGTACAGAAAAGACTGTGTTGATAGACATACAGAGTAATAAGGAAAGGAGAGAAGCTAGAAAGAACAGAGTAAGGGGAAAAAAGACAACTGCACTGGCTCTTAATATTTCAAATGCCTGGAGGGGTGAGAAGAAAATAGAGTTACTTTTGTAGGTGGAAAGAGAGAATTTTGTAGCTTTAGAAAGGTGACAGCTGCTATAAATGACATGGCAGGTGCTGCTGCTGCTTCTCCCTCCTCTTGGCAGAAATGTTCCCCTCAGCAAACGTGCTGCCATTCAGCTGCATTTTAATGGTTTTAATGCATTTTCAAGCCAGATCTGCAGAGCTTGCAGCCAGAGAATCAGAAATGCTGACAAATGAAATGAGCTGAAGTCAGGCATCCCCTTCCAATTCCAATGTATTAATGCCAGTCCTTTTCCATTTGGGCTTCTGTCCTGATATACTGAACTGAACGGTTATAAGTCTTCAATATACTGGTTTTTTTCTGCCAAGTATCACTCTGCAGCCCCTTCACTTATGCGGTTTGGCCTGCCACACTGCTGTCATGACAAAGTTTCATTTAGAGATATTATCCCATTAGTATCTACAAGTGACTGAGATCCATAGAAGTCTAGATTGGTTGTCTGCAGTTGTCGGAAATTACAAAAATCCATCTTAGCCTGTTACATAAACTTGTTTTGAAAGCAAAAAGAAATTAGAAGCAGATAGGTTGGCTGGTATAAAACAGATAGGTTAAAATAATTGTGATAGCGAGTATTTACAGCTATTGAAGTCATGCAATGATTACGACAATGAGAAAAATGGGAGGAAATTTTTGTAGCTGAAGTCACCAAAATGTGTCTTAAGTAATGTTCATGGAATGTGGTTGTCAGCTTTCATGTTGTTTATCTGAGGGTCACTGAACAGGGGCAGAGGAAAACTGACTGGGAAGAGCTAATGTCATCACGGCTGTCATCCTAGTGTATCTCAGAGGGATCCGTCATTACACTAACATGCTTCCAATGGGAGCCTGCTCTGGTGCTAGACCTGGATTTTGGCTGGAGTTACTCAGTGAGAAAAGCTCACCTGGGAGCCCTCATTTCCTGAGCCACTGCTCTGGAGCACACTCACTGTCTGTATAGCTTTGGGGACAAGAATGTTAAAGATGCCAACAACTAAGGTCTTGAGCAATTTTTTTCTAAAATAGAGCTCAGCATCCGGACAGCTTCAAGGCTTCCTCTTGCAATCTGAAAACTCAGTCTTCCAGGATTCAGTATTCCTAGACTTCAAATATATGTAGAAGTTTAAGAAGACAAACAGAGCCAAACACCTCCAAGTCTGCAGTCAAGATAATTTTGTTTTGATACTGCCAAAATGTAACATTTAGATTGCAGGTTTTTTTATACTTTCTCTTCCAAAACCAACTTCAGATTTCCTATTTTTCCTTCTGAGGTGGAATTATTTCCTTTCTGCTCTTCATTCCATCACTCTCCAATTTCCATCCTAAGGAAAATCATGATTGTGAAAAGCTCCATAGTTCAGCAACATGGGAAGGGTAGAATTGTCACAAAAGGGCCAGTAAACTCATGTAGAAATGGCCTGAACAAATCTGGATTACTTGGAAATAGGATCTTAGCCATGAACAAACTTCTCTGTAATGGAAGGAGAAGTAAGCTGGGCAATGGCCAGTTACTTTAAATATTCTTGGTTTTCTCTTAAGTATGATACATTTTCTTCATGTTCTGCTCTGTAATGGATAAAATATAAACTACCATGGTCTTCATACCAAGCCTACATCTGGAGGATTGTGTAACTCTGCCAGTTGCTCTGGATGTTACTGTTTCAATAAGTGGAGATCTACAACAGGTTTATTAAATTTCTCTTAGTTTCTGTCTAATTTATGAGGGAACCAAAAGAGTTATATAATTTTAGAAGGGGATTAGATGGAGTATTTACCCAAAGTAGTACTGACTGTCATGCAAAAAACTGGAGCGATGTCAAATACAGAGGGAGCAGACTGGGCCTGAAACTGTTTACAAACGATTGCAACTCAGGTGGAGTTTTGAAGTGGTCAGTGCTCAAAGTGGTCTTGGTATGAGACACACAGTGTGGGAAACGAATTAGTTTTCTCTTTCATAATGGAACTTATCTGAATTTATTTCACATTTATTCTGTACACAGTACCGGCAGTAAAAATATAAAACCACTTGATGCTGTATTTCTAAGGACCTAAACCACTGCCCATTTCTGGGTATCTTTTGAGCATTCAAGTTGCCTGAAATCTGACTATGCATCCAGCTTTTGCAAATGGGCCTCTCTCTCAGTGATCCAGACCAAAATCCTGCCTCCAGCTGTCCCTGTTTTGAGGACATTTCCATGATAATATCTGAATTTTGCTGCATGATCTTGCCCACAGAGGCAGCCAGCCATGTCTGTCTACTGCTCGTAGTGGGCACTTTTTCAGTTTCCAGGAGCTGTGCCTGTGCTCAGAGGGAGCAGCCAGACTGTTCTCAAACTATGCTCAGGGTCATGCTGAGGAAACACCCTCTTGGAAGCTGCCTGGCTCTTTGTTCCTTCCATCAGTCTAAAATAAATGTCATTGAAAGTGTCTCATTCCTCTTTGTGTACATAAAGACCATGGGAACGCTTACAAGTCAATCTCTTTCAGATACTGCATAAAAATCAGAGGAAATAACAATGTTTGGGTCTTTCAAGAAAATCCAAAGTGTCCAGATTTCTTTGGCAGGCATTCCCACTTTGTTCTTCCAGGCTGAGAAGCATGGAAGTACCCTTTCCACCTCTTTCCACCTCCCTGTCACTCCCAAGTTCAAGGCTGACGATGCTTGGACTCAGAGATAAAATTCAGAAATGAATGGAAAAACACGTCCAGCTGACCCAAAGGGGAACTGCATCCTCTGTCTGCTACTGTCTTCCTCCACATGTTTTACCTTCTTTCTGCAGGTTAAGTGACTCACTACATTCTTCTGCCTTTTACTTATCTTCTGTTTTCTCTGTGTGCACAGCAAATCTCCGATGCTCGTGGGACTGTTCCAAGTTCAATAAAATTTCATTTTCTGAAGGTTATAAGATTCCTCAAACTCCAGTTGAGATCTGGAGCCAGAGGGGGGTCCAGTTTGCATAAAACCAAAGCACTGCCACAGGCAAGTGACACATATAGCTCATTAATGAAGTTCTCAAGCTGAAAGTGTTACATTCTATGTGGAAAAAGTCAGCTTAACTGACTATAAACTGTAGCTGAAATTTTAGCTGAAATTATGCACACAGTCCTGGCTGGCGTAAGCAGAAAATATTTGCACAGACATCCATTGTCTTGACCCACAGACAGAGTTCAAACAAACACTGATGGGAAAATTAAATTAGGAGTACAGGATATTGTTCTTCATTCTCTGCATTCAGGCTACTCAGATGGCAGAATCTGAAATTTATATGGCATTTTAATTGGTCATAAACAAAATGATTCCAAGGTTGGATCTGAACAGATTTCATACATGAATATTTAATATTCATAACGTTTGCCAGAAGGACAATTCTGAATGTTGAAACTTTGCGTTCATCTGCAAAACAAGGAAAGCAACAGAGGTGAACAGTGGAAGCTTATGCAGAGCACCCTATTAACACACTTCATGTGCTTTTCTGTGTTGTGCTATGGTGATACAGAAAACAGCTGAAGTGTTCACTTTTTCATGAATACTATGGATGATTCTATTTTTCTCTTTAATTTTTGTATCTTTATTGACATCCATGCGTGAAGTTAAATCCAGTATGGCAAAGGAATTTAGCACTATGAAAAAAGTTTTTAGCCTAGTTGGCCAAATGGAAAAGTTGGGGAGAAAAGTTTATTTTGGAAAACCTGACACAGGAAATAAAATAAAAAATTAGGGTTAATGTAAGCATTTGTTTTGTCCCAGCTATCAGTATTTCATTTAGTGTTTAGTTTAAAAACTTTTTTGACATTTTAAAATATATATGCATTTCAAATTAAAAAAAGAAAGAATATAAATATTTCTTTTTAAATGTTCAAATGAAACATGCATGAATAGGATGAAACAATGGCAATGCTATTTACCAGTCTCACAAACAGCTCAAAACTGTGATTTCTTGCTTGCTTTCTTTTCTTTACAGCAAATAATTCTATTCAGTCTCAAAAATAATCCATAAAGGGATCACAAAAGTATTATCTTATCCTTCATCAGACTACTGTTAACACGTGCCCCTCTCCAAAAATAACCAGAAGGCATAAATCCCAAAGTCCAATCCCTATCCTCCCCCAACAGAACTGGCAGCATCACATTTCTCCAGATCCTTCTTTCCAGCCATACTGAAATGAATAGTAATTCACCTTTCGTGATGTCAATCTTCATCTCAGTTTTATAGAAACCCATGTTGAACATGGAGCAATTACTGAAGATCTAAAGCAAATCCCAGTTTAAAATCTTGTCCAGAGTCTTATTCATGCCCCAGTTTCTGTCACATACTACATACCTGCTCTTCACGACTGAAAAGATGAACAGTGAAATGGGAATTATTCGCCTCACAGAACACACCAACAGAACAAGCTTTTCAGACTTTGTTTACCCAAAACATAGTGCCAACTATTGCTCTCCTCTCAGTAAAAACCTTACTCGCCCATGCAGAAAGTGTACACCCTTCCTCACAATAGCTTTCATCCTGCCCTACAGAACTGAGACTCCAATAATAAGCTGACCTCTGCAGCCCCTGTTTTCCTGAACTGCAATTTTAACATCAAGTCTAAATTTCTTCATAAATTCCAAAAAGATCTTCTCCTGTGTTACAACCACTCGTAGTTCTAGGCCTCAATGCCCTGCAAGAAACCACACTTAATATTTGAATTTTGCTGCACAGATTCCCTAGCTCCAAATTCAGTCCTGTTGGTCACCTTATCAAAAACCCATTCAACTTTTCCTGCCATGGCATTGATCATCCATTACTCACAGGTAGGACCAGCCACAACCTGTTAGGATCCTGCAAGAAACTGAGTATCTAAATTCAGCTTTCTTTACCTTAAACCTAACCACAACTTTAGTTAATAAACAACATAAAACCCCACCAACTCAGCCACCCTAAAAATTAAGTTTAGAGAGAAACACACAACTCACTACAAATAATAGCCCACATGGTATTCCCACAGGGCTTAGTAAGTCCACCTGTTAACTTGCTCTTCTAGCCTTCCCTTTCCTGGACCATAACATAAGCATTAATAATAAGGATGTTTTCTAAATACAATACTCATCTGTACTACAGAGTTCACACCACAATGACTGATTTCTCTGATACCAAATTTTGCTCTTCTTCCTTAGCTTCTTAAGGAACTAATGTAAAACCAAGACCTTAACCATCTTTTACCAGACATGTGATCCTAAGCCACACTAACAGTTAATGCTTTAACATCCTTAGCCCAGTTATTGTTTTATGTCAGAGGATGAATTATACATTATTCATTGCTAAGAGAACTAGTCCTGAAACTGGAACCTGAGGCTTGGCAGGAGCCAGCAACAGGCACCTCTACTTTCCAAATGGAAACCAGATATCCAAATATGGCCTGCACCTGCAGGTAACCTTACTCACCTTGTCCTAAGCCAATACTATCCAGATGATGTTGAACTCTGCAAGCACCAACCCTCTCTGCAGTCATCCCTTCTCAGAGATCCAGCACTTGGTTTAGCTCTCCATGCTTTCTTTCACAGAAGAAAGGAGTGCTACCCTTAGGATAGGCTTCTGAACAGGCTAACAATGGCCACCAACTTCTTAATTAATGCTAAGCTAAGTAGCTTTCTGGCATCAGCACTGACTGTATCTCTGAATTCTGTAGGACCTACCAGTAAATTCAGGTCTTTTTTCTCTTCCACCCCAAACTCTGTCTGCATAACTGCTAGATGCTTTATCTGTAGTCCTGTCACACCTTAATCATTGACAGTTCATTGCTGCAAAATCACCCCTAAATGAAGAGTAAAAGCCTCGTAGGATTCAGCAATAAATTTTTGTTTACAACCTCTGTTTTCTTAAAGCCTGATCCTTCACCCAACCTTAATCTTAATAATATCTTATCATAATAATAATCCTACCCATCCTCTTTTCAGTGCTATAGCATACAGAGTGCACTCTTCCTTGCCAACCTCAGCCCTCCCCCGATGGACAGGATTCATTCATACTCCCAGTTCTCTGTCTCTTCTTTCTTGCCCCCTAACTCCAACCATTTGCTTCATTACAGACTTATCAACTCCTAGATCAGAGCCAATCATCCTTTCAGACATCATTACACCTCTCCAGGACCCCACATTAAAAGCAGATCTCCCACCTTGGCCCTCCAGAATCCTAATCCTAACCACAACCAAGACAGTCACCTTCATTATAGTTAATCACTCCTGTTGCCTCTGGGATGCATCATCAGATCTTCACTCCTATAAAAAAAGTCTGAAATAAGGGCTGCTGTGATACAGTGATAAACACAATTCCACAGACTGCTTTCCTAAATCCAGACCATACATCCAACCTTTATACTGCCTTTAATAATTAAGCTCTTACCACCAGTTCCCATCACAACTAGCCAGAGGGCATAAGTCCTTGCTATCACCAGCCCTCATCCTAGACCCACCACATTGACAAGATCCTGCAGTAAATGTATTTGTCCAGCTTGTCCTTTCCTGAACCCTAACCCTAACAACTCCAGAGCATCAACCCTAATCCCAGCCGTAATTGTAACCTTAACTGTAACCAGTCGCTTCTCTCTACCACAGAACTAATCACCTGGAGACTAATCATCTCTCCACTGCTAGATGCACAGTCTCTGAAATGAAGCTTACAGGGCAGCAAAATTCCCATACAGGAAAATTGTCTTCCAGTGATATGTTTATTTTTTCAATTGTTGCTTGAAAACACATTTTTAAAGGTATCTATTGCCAGTTTTAACTGTGTTTTTGTTTGGAGTGATGAGTTTTAGTTTTAGTGTAGCTTGGCAGTGCTTTAACAAACCCTGGGCTAACAGACAACCTTTGTTTTGTGCCTTACTAGAGAAAGGGAAAAAATGCGAAGGCTTCTTCAATATAAGGAATGTTATGCAAGGGCAAATACACAATCACCAGTAAATGTGCAAATGCTTTTCCAGATCTAAGCTGTGTAGAGCTTTGTTGGATGGGATTTTTATCTTTCTGTACATTTGTATGTGTTGGAAGATACTTTAACTTATTCCAAAAGCATTGAATAAATTAATAAGATCATGTTCTCTCTTTTTATCTGTAAAATTCTGCTAAGAGCACTCATTCCTCTAATCCAGTGCTGAATAAAAACTTGTGATTCACATTAATTTTAATAGGCACTAGAAGAAATTGCAAACCAGTACCCTATAAATCTAACAGCATGACAAAATAATGTCTCAGAATTAACATAAACACTTCTCTCTATAGATACATTTTTTCAAGAGCAATTAACTGGAGGAAACAGACTCCACAGGTTTTCCTAATCATATTTCTTTTTTGGTAGTGTAAGAAGTCATTCCCCAAGGGCAATGCTTTGTTCCCCTTCAAGTCAAAGATAAAAATTCTCTTGAGTTTCATGGGAACAAGAGTATTCTAAAAATAAAATTGTTCCTCTGATAACCTCTAGTGTTTTTTTTTTTCTCAGAAAGCAAACACAACAAAGATGACATTTTCATCAGTTCCATTTCTGTCCTCAGCGTGTAGTTCTGCTCAGTGCAAACACAGCTTAGGGATCTGTGAAGGCACTTTATGTCATCTCATGCACCCTCTGGATTGCCCTGAGGCTAAATTGGCCCTTTCTGGTGGTAGTTTACAGCTGCTTCTGGGCAGCAGTATAGCTCAAGAGCCTCCATATAAATAGAGAAAAAAAGTTTCCTAGTCTTATACTGCATCATGGTAGGGGCAACTCTTCCTTGGACTCTTGCAATTTCTTATTAGCCCTGGTATGTTGCCATGGTTACCACAGAAGAGGCTGTAAGTCTGTTCCTAATCACTGTGAATCCTTCCTGAGGATGGCAAGAAACAAGGCTGCCACAGAGAAAAGCAGAACAAAGTACTAAACTTGTATCCCAGCCACACAGCAAAAGTAAAAAAATAATTAAAATCATTCCATAGATTCAGCAATAGGACTGCCAAGGCCACTATGCTTGAGACTCTCTAGCAGTACATTCTTCGGCTCTATGCAGAGTCCCACAACAGACTTTGTGACCCAAGCCTTCCAGTTTAAACTTTCCAGATCTCACTTCAGGTAAAACAATGAGCGATCTGTTTGTGATGAATGCTCCCTGTGTACCATGCCCTTCTGTCTCATCTGCAGTGTACTCTTGCCATTAAACAAGGCACTGCAGGACATTTCCTAATGTCTTTTGGAGACTCGTTTGTTGTTCTGCATGAGTATATAGTACTACTGTTACCTTATTCCACGGAGGCACTTAGCTGGGCGACCATGCTGGGCTCAGCAAACACCGTTTGAATTGGTGCTCCACTGTTCACATAGTTACAAGAGTGGAGTGAGGGAGAGGACCACACAAACACAACCCACGTCTATCAAAAAGCACTGTCAGCCTTTCCTAGAAGACCTTTGCAAGCATCTCTGCTTAAATAAATGCTGCCCATCGAGTTGCCTGCTCAGACAGAAGCTGAAAGAGAAAGGGGCGTTTGCTTGTATAGGCACTATACCGCTTCATTTTTCTGTATTACTTAAGGTGGATTGTGTTTCATAGCTGGATTCTTAAATGAAAGTAGTGAATATGTCAGCATCCAGATTACAGCAGATACAACTGTGAGAAAAGGCTGTAGAGAAGGATGCTGAAGATGCTTGGGAGAACTACCATAAGAATATATCACGTGGGTGCGGTGAGGCAAGTGAGGCATTGCATTCAGCTTCTGAGCACGTGTGAGGTGAACCAGACGATAAAACCTTGAGCAACTTCAGCCAAAACTGGATCCTCCTGCAGTAAGAGAGAGTGCTGTGCTCTCTTAGCAGTCAGACTCCATTCTGAATTCTTATTATTGTCTGTATGGAGAAGTACAGGGGGAGACTCCAGAAAGAGAGAGGACCAGAGGAGCGTGCAAGATGGGGAAATGCAGCGCTTTGAGAAGAAGGAACTTGACATGGGCCATGGGAAGTGAGCAGGAGCCCAGGGCAGGGGTCTGACCAGTGTAAACTGGATGGTGAGTGAGATGGGTGTTTGCAGCTATATGTTAGCTGCAGACAAAGTAGTGAGGGATACGAAGCTGTCACCTGGGAGGTGGAGGCCAGACCCTGGGGAGCTGGGTCACCCAAAGCAGAGTAGCTTCCCAGGTGGCAAACAGAGGCTGTGAATAGACTACAGGAAGAAGTGGAAGTCTAAAGTACTTTTATCCAAGAGAAGAAGGGACAGGCACCACCTCCCCATCTTTTTGCAAGTCTCGCCCCTACCAGCTGGGCAAGTTCTGGGAAGAACAAATCCCTCCAGAGCCCAGAACCACCAGCACCCCACTTCCTGCTCACCAGTTTGAGCTCCCAGGGCCTGGAGCATCCCTGTGTAGTAGCCCACAGCCTCCTGTGCTCCCAGAAGCCCCTCTTGTTGGAGACAGCTTGGTGAGAGAGCCCCTGTGCTGACTCCACAGTCTTGTACCCTTCTTATGTCTTGTGGGCACAGTGGAAGGCCAGAAGAGAACCAACATGGTGGGGACTCGGATCCTCATGGAAGACATTTTTGGCAAGAATTTCTCCCTGTCTTTACACTGGGGGCACCAGCTGCAAAACAACCCTGCACGAAGAGCCTGTCACTGCAAGAGAGACACAACCAGTGTGACCAGGCACAGGAAGGGCAAATGGACATGATTTTAGACGTTTCTAAAGTAAACCTCTGGGAGTCCATTTTCAAATGTTCTTCAATATGGCGTCTAAATTTGCAGCTACAATTCAGACCAATCATATTCCCATCTAAGTGAAAATTAATGGAATTTTCTATAAGAAAGAAAGAAAGGAAGAAAGAGAATTGTTACCAATGGGAAACATTTTCCTGCATATACAGTAATGGCAGAATGTTTACATTAAGCTGCTGGATTTACTTGAACCAACTGAAGTCTGCAGGTGAAATCAAGTTTTTAGACACACACAAAAGTTAAATGATAAGTATTTAATTTTAATAGTGACAATATATTAGTTTGTCTAGCTATTACAGCTTTCATTTAATTTAAAGTTTATTAAAATAGCTCGCATACCATTCAAGCATCGCTTACCCAAGTACCCAGGCACTTCTAGAGCAACGTGTGTTCTTCACCAGTAGAGAGCAGCACTAAACTAACTATTGTCTCAGTGCAAAAATTGCTCTACTTTTTTCCTCCTTTCTTCACCCAACAACTAAAGTCAAAGGAAGTTTCCTCCCTGCCTTTTTCAAGTGGAATACCTGGTCTCATTACTGAATGTTTTGCAGTGAAGTAAAATTTAAGCATATGTTTTATCACTGGCAGAAATCTCTAATGATCGCCCTACTCACAAAGCCACTGTTGTGCCTGTTTTCTTCCTTCCAGGGTACCGTTTACCTGGGAGACCCTCTAACATTTCTCACAGACACAGACAATACATAAGTTAAATGTGAGCCTGACAGGCAGACCAACATGCTGTGTTGCCTGCCAGTTTGCTTTTTGTTTAATGTTGCTTTTCCGTGGACTGACCAAGATGGGAATCACGGAACTGCACCAGCCTTAGAAAGCACGTAGGAAAACAGGGTCCTTGTCCTAAAACGTATGTTATCTTACCTGAAACAAATATGACTCATGCAGGCAGGTAGAGAGAATCCTGGCAAGGAGATAAGCTACAGACCTGCACTGCTGTTCACAGAGGATAATCATAGGAGGTGGCTGGTGCTTCCTCTCTACCTAGGGATTGACCAGCAGAGCCTACTTACCACCTAATTCATAAGATGCAGTGAATTGCTCTAAACCCCTCATTATTTCAGCTTTTGCATTAATTCTGGCTTGTGTTCCTCAGACCTACTTCATCCCCATATATGATCCGGACTCTGGGCTGTCCTTGGCTGCCATGCCCAGGCTGGCCCTGCTCACCTCACTCGGGTAGCATGGGGCTGATAAGGCCCCTGCCCTACCGTCCTTGTTATCATGCCTGGCTCCCAGCTCCCCAACCCTTAGGGAGCAGCTGGCCTTTGCTGTGTCCTGACACTCACCTGCCTCACACCAGCTCAGAATCTGTAGAAAAATGATAGACACAAACATTTAAGTTTTCCTTTGTATATAGCCTGGACAGTACTCTATCTCCCTGCTTGCATGACTCCTATTTGTTTACATTTGGGTTATTTTTTAAAGTGAGTGACAAGAGTTTTTCCAAGTCAGGCTGCTTTAATTAAAAGATTGTTTTTAAAATCATTCTTTCTATCAAATGGACTGTTCTGTGACCTGAAAAAAGTCTACTCCCACTCTTCTATACCCAGAAATTCAAAACTGTAGTCAACACCTTCTAGGCAAGTAGTTATATATAAGATGGCTTTCCTAGCTTAGAAGCTGTAGTACCACTGTAGTACCACTGATTCAGCAGCCAGGCAGAGCCTTGTTAAGCCTCACAGTGTAGTCCAGGTCTGGCCAACAAAATGAGAGACTATAAAGAAAGATTATAATCAATTTCTTCCACCAGATCGATCTGTAACTCTTGAGGTAACATCATTCCTTCTACTTTGTTGTACTTCTCTCCTGAACCACAAGTTAGTTTACTTACAACCTTTTTAAAGCAAGTTTTGTCCTCAAAGAGCCTTCAGTTTCCTGAGACATATGCACAGCTTTCCTGTCCCAAGACTTTAAGGCCTTTCAAGGTTCAGTCTTTTTGCGTTCTTACCTGGTAAGGGAATGCATCTGGCTAGTTTGTGAAACATTCACCTTTAGAGTTGCCTACTGTGTTCCTTGCTAATGCTGGGCCATGTCATTCTGTCACTTTGGATTTGGCACACTATTTTCAATTAGTAAGGTATCTGAAGACCTCTTAAACTTGTTGCATGCAACATCTTCTTCATGGGCACGGAGCATTAGGTCTGTCATCTCGTAGTGAAATTGACATTTCATTGATGGTTCTTTGTGGATTCTGGGTTTTTGGTTTTTTTGGGTTGGGGGAGGTGTCAGCTATTCCTTAAGAAAATAAGGGAGAAGTGTAACAAATCAAAAATTCCTACTAGTAATTTGTTTGCTTAGAAATATGTAATTTAACTTTTATGCTCCAGTCAACATCATTGTGTCTCCAGACATTTTTGGCTAGCTTTCCTCCTCCTCAGCCTATGTTCCCCTTTCCTTCCACAAGCAGGAAAGAACAAAAATAATTCATGGCAGGTGAGGTTTTCAGACATGACTAGCTTTAAGTTAGACCAAAGCTAAACATGTTTGGAAACCATGCCAAATTGATTGTGTACATACATGCCAGCTATTTTTTCTTTTAAAAAGTACCAGATGGCAAATTAAGAACTATACAGAATCAAAAATCATAATTTTTTTATTGTAGAACAGTTTAGGGAATTAGTTACCTTAAGTACAAATAAGGTTTCAGTTCTAGTTGGGTCAGAAGACTTGGAGAATGCAACACAGAAACAAGACCAACTTTACACAAGCCAATGCACTTTGTAAGAGTACCATATGGTGAGTTATTGGTATTCAATCCAATTCAACGCATACAATAGAGTAAGTCAAACCACTATATAACACAGCAGTTGAAGGCAAATATTTAGCCCACACAACCATGTTCCAGCAGGACATTGTAGCAGTTTGTGGCATGACCAGTAAGTATAATTTTAAAACAGTACAGTATTATTTGTGCATAAAGGAATACACTTGATAAGAGTATTTTATCTATGGAGAAGAAGTGTAATAGATATGATTTTATAGTGGATGCACATTACTGAGGTCCTCTGAGGATTTAAGGGGAATTAGTGCAGAGGGTTTAGCCCAACCTTTCTGAGCATTGGCAAATCTGAGTTTCTCTGGTTGGTCTTTCAGGCTGTCACCAATGATGGCTAATTCTCAGAGCCGTGTGTATCTCTAAAGCACCCTGGTAAGCGTTGCCTCAGCATTGATGATATGGGCAGCAGTAATGGACCTTGAAGACTTCTTTTCAAATGCTCCATCTCTCCTCCTCAAGGTTTGAGCTGTGTGTCGAGTGTAGGCCCACTTTGCACTTTCTGTAGCCTCTTAAAAGTAATCCTAACAAATCATGATAGATGGTACACTGTAAGTTATGCATCTTCTCAGGCCCACTTAGTCCAGTAATCTCTCTTCAGAGAAATAATTAAGAGCTGGAAAGAGCTATAAATGGCTTCAGGGAAGTTATTGAAACTGTCAGCAGCTAATACACATTCTAAGGTCTGTTTGGGTTTTGTGAAGATAAAGCAATACCCACTCAGCAATTTCCAATGCACTGATTAGTCCACAATGCTAGCAATTCCTCTTGCTCTGTTAAAATGACAGTATCCTTTATTTTGAAGATCTGTTGTCTGTGTACAAAAAGAATTGACTCAATATGAATATTTACCGACTGTTTATTGCATTCAGACTCTGTAGGCTGGGAGGGATATTTCTGAAGAGATTCCTTTCTTAGCTTTATGTAAATACTGCCTACTCAGAGAGATGGGAGATGGGTTCTTAAAACCATGAGGGATGATATTACATTTTTATTACAACACATCTCCTTGCCCGGTGATGGAATCTAGCTGAGAGGAGCATCTGGAAATTGCATAGCCTCCCCATGGCTTTGGTTGTCTCAAGCAAACTCTGGGGTATATTGTAATCCTTATCTGATGTTCCTTAGGATATCTGAATTCTTTCATTTGTGAGTAACAGTATTTCATGACAGATACGCAAAACATAATGGTCCTTTTTTTTCTAGAAAGGAAGAAAAAAATGCCACAAATTAAATGCCAGGCAAGTAATTGCCCGTCTATAATGAGCAAGGACAGCTACTCAGCAAGTATTTTACCCTTTATTCTTTTCACAGGAATGCCTCTGCTCTTCCTTGAGGCCACCAGGCACAGCGGAATTTAGGAGAAGTCTCTGTTATTTCTTGGAAATAGCATTCTTGCATGGAAAGGCAAATTTCTTGTATTACAGATGCTCATCTAAATGCTCTGATGGCTTGATCAAATGCCCAATAAAGCTAATACTTCCATGGACTATTTGATCAGACCTGATAATAACATTTTTAGCCTGAAGGAATAAATGCTACTAGCAACTCTTTTTTATTCAAAGCCATATACTTTCCTATACAATAAATAAGAATAAAAATCAACTCTTATTATCAGTGCAGTCCCATGTGTTTACCCCAACTGGCAAGCTACAATCTGTGTTACTAAGGTGGTCATCTTTTCTTTTTTTCCTTTAATATTAATAGAGTGTTTATTCCTTTACTCTCTTTAAACTCTGCTCGATCACATAGGCCTTCCGCTAAAGGAAATTACAGGCTGCAGGGAAATCTGGAGAAATATCTGTGTTTTAATACTAGCTGTATGTCATCCAGGATCCCACCGGAGATGACATTATTGCTTTTCAATGGCAAGAGCTGGTCACATGGGAGGTGATGTTTTTATTACAATCAGCTGCAGAGAACTGCGGAGGGTGAGCTCATCTGCAGCTGAGTATGTTTGAACTTTTGTACCTTTCAGTACCTTTCTGTGAGCAGTGGAAACTCTCTCCAACTGGGATGTGTTAGAGAGTTAGGTTTCCTGTAGACGTTGAGATCTTAGAAAATGGCCACGGGAAATGAACTTTTCAAAAGAAAAGAAAATGGAACTGGAGAATTACGCTGTTGATCACTGAAGCAAAGTAGTCTCATCTGGGTTCAGTAGGAAAGGATTATTATGGTTTAAATATCTGGTTTGATCTTAATCTTGCATTCACAGAATTACTCAAAAGACTTTTTGAATCTATGTCATATTACACAAAGCAGATTCCACTTACGCAGTGGCCTGCCATTATGCTGGGAGTCTCCTGGGAGATGCTGAGCACCCTTAACTCCTATCTGAAGCTTCAAGGATTGGTCTTTAGTCAAAGCCTCAATAAACACATCACATCTGCTTCCCTGGGACGATTTCCAGACGACATGCATTTCATTGACTTTTTGTGAGGAATAAATGGAAATGTAGTGGCACATCTGGTCCTGCCTTCAAATCAATCTACAGTAGTTAAATAGATTTGAATTGGCACTCACTCACATGAAGAACCTGTCGTGCAGCTCTTTGTTCGCTTCACCCCACGACTTGGCTATTAAACAATTGCATTTACCTTAATGCAGATTTTGTTGGGAAAAAAGATGACATTTTGCACATGGCTGAGCTTTAAGGCAGTTAATGAAAGTAAAACAAAGAACTCCCAGCATAGTAGGAAACCTGGATAACGGGAACAATCATTTAGTCAGACATTTCTGTTCCCACGGGAGCCAAGGCTAATTATCAGGGCTAAGCTGCATCCAGAGAGGTGAGGAGATGACAGCACAACAATATTTCTCTGCACAGCTGCTCTAGTCAAATTTATTTACACGTTCTGGAGAAACAATGCTTTTAAATCAGATTTCTTCCCAGTGCAGGCTGGGAAGTGTAGATAATGGAGCCATGTAGTTGCCCTATCAAGTTTTCACAAAAATTTGCAGTGTTTGAAAAGCAGCTTATGCAGTTTATCCAGTACCATCCATATGGGTCGACCCTGAGTAATTTTGAAAAAGACGTATCAAAGAAAAAAGGAATTTACAGAGGGAAAGGAGAAAAGCAGATCCAAGTCTGGAAATTGTCTCCACAAAACAGACATTTTTGTCTTTTTTTCTTTTTTTTTTCTGATTTAAGTAAAAGCAAAATAACATTCCCCAGTCATCAAAGCACGTTCCCTTATCACAGAGTAGGCTTTGAGTTAACAGCATACTTCTTGATCTTTCTCTATTCTCTTTACTAAACCATAAAAGATCATAAAAGGTGAGAAAGAGCAGTTTTGTCTAGAGCACTTTTATGAGTTAAAAGCATTATTTTGTGCTCAAGGCACTGGGCCAGATCTTCAAACATCTGGTTCAGTTCCTGCCTTTTCCATAAACTTCCTGTGTGACAAAATATATTTGCACTTCAATGCCCTATCTGCTAGGCAAGGATCATGTTGTTTTATTGTTTTACAGAGGTGGTCAGTTCATGGAGTCTATGTGAGTACCTCCATGGCCCAGTTCAATAAAGATTTGGCTTTAAGTTGTGGACAAGGGTTGATTACCTGATATTCTGAGTATCTAGTCCCAACTCTATCACTGTTTTCTGTGGCTTGAAAGTATTTCTCTCAGTATTGCCATCTGTGATAGGAGAATAATGCTGCTTGCTTACTTCCAATGGCAGTTGTGTAAGTTGTTTGCAACGCTTCCTAGTGCTTAGACAAAGAAATGTGCTGTAAAGATGGAAATTATTTCGATCACATGAACCCCATCCACTAAGGTATCTTTTGCATAAGAGAGTCCTTTCACTGTCAGTTTTGTTGCTTCTGCTCCCAGAGCTTCTTCCCTGTTGTTTCCAATACGAAAAAGTTCATTCAGGCTTCACACATTATTATCTCCCAGCTTTCAGATGTACAAATCCAGCTGCAACAGTGTGAAAGATGAGGAATAAGTAAATGATGGTTGCAGTCTGATCGTGGCCAGAATGCAGTTAAGATTTTATCTTAACAGTGCTTTTGGTGTCCAGGGAAAGGCATTGACCTGTGGGCCTTCTTCCAGCTTGTGCCTAATTGGAATGCTGGCCCTCGGCCAACAGCCCAGCAGAAAGTCAAGTTGTGAAACAGGAGACATATTTGAGTCAACTCCTGCAATAGGTGGAGCAGTCGCAGGGAACTAACTCTTCTTACCATCTACTCTGGGCTACATCTTTCCTTCCAAAGATTTTATCATTTCTGTGGCTTCCTGATGATTTTTCAGCAAGATTATAATCTCAGCCTACAAAGCACCAGGAAGATTGGTCCTAGCTGAAAATGATCTGATGTGAACCAACAAGTTTCTAAGAAGTCTACTTTTCTGGAAGGGAGCCAATTGTTTGGAACAAATGCTGCAGACATCTCCTTTGGGCTGATAACTTCTGTTGTGGGTAGTTGAGGAAAATGTTTTAAATTGCTACGCAGGACCGTTACTTTCCCAAATGTAAATATGCTAATTATCTGGTCCTGTTCTTATAGCCCTATGAATCTTTCCTTTTAATTTTTCACTGAAGAACAAGAAACTCTATTCTCAAAATTACAGATTTAAATGCTGTAACAACCTGTTTATAATGCAGTGTTTCTTTAAACTGTGTGTTGGGCCTCTTACTGCCTCCTCCTAACTGAAGGGACGTATTTATCTGTAATGAAGGATTTTTTTTCACAGTAATACAGGGCTCAGCAATTCTGTGGAGTACTGAGCAAATGGTGTCAATATCCTCCCTGAGCCGGAAAAAAAAAGGGAAAGCAAGCAAGCAGGCTTTTGAGGAAGGATTCAGCTTTTCATTCCAGGGTTCTTACTCACAGCAATACACATTCCACAAGCCAGCCTGTTCCTGATAAACACAGAGCACACTCTGCTTTCTTGGGAACAAACATTTTCTAGTAATTTAAAGGTGAATTTTTGGATTGATGAAATTATAAGCTAGGTGTCTTGAAAGAACGCATGAGACATCAGGAAATCGTATGCAGATCTGGTCATACTTTCTCTAGAAGCACACCACATGTTGTGGGGCTCCTCAGAATCTCATCCGTGGGTACCCCAAAGTACTTTCTGAGACATGAAACTCTAAAGGCTTTTTTCAGGATTCCCCTTAGCCCTGGGGAAATAGCCACTAATATTTTTATTGCGGTGAGTTTTGAGAAAAGGATGACCAGATAATACAACACAGCACTTGCTTCTGGAAAGCAGAATATGAAGTAAAGGTAATGAAGAAGGGAGCACCAGGGATTGGGAATGTTTAAACAAGAGCAGTGTGTATTCTGTGGGAGACAAGAATCCCTTCACACAGTCTAGAAATGCTTAGTAAACAATTAAAGGAACAGTGTTGGCTGGCTCTAGAGCGAACCATTGCTTAGGAGCTACCCTTAAGTACTAGGCCTAGGTTTTAGAAAGTCATGCCTTTCATTAGACTATCCATTGTAGAAAAGGTTTGTAATATGCAGACAAGTCTGTGTTTTGCTAATTATATCAGCTGGTCTAGAAAGAGATTACCTCCTTGCCTCACTTACAGCCTTAGGCTATTGTAGCTACAGGAACACTGCTGCATTTTAATGCTGTTATGGACTCCCTAGACACAAAGGGTATAAAGGACCAGCTTATGAAAATCTGTGAATCTCCAACAACTTCAGCAGAGTTTTTCTGATTTACGTGAAGTGAGAATCAGGCCTGTATTATACATCAAGTCCTTCTTTGAGGCCACTGTAAAGTTTAGTGTAAAAAAAGGAGAGAGTTTCATGAATTTGTTTCAGAGCAATGGTCCAGATACCTAAATAGATTTGAATGAGTAAGAGTGGAGATTACAGCGATGTGAAAATGTGTAAAATGAAAAACTAAAGTAGCATCTTGAAAGATGATAGAAAGTAGATCAAATAATAAAGTCTGGTGGCAAATATTGTAAACATGCAGGACTTCTACATCTGAAACTCAGTGCAGAGAACTTCATTCGCAAATATAGGTCAAATTTCCAGATGCTTCCTGATAACGTGGGAGGCACTCTGTGCCTGCATGCAATTCCTTACTTAGATAATGCATAGGAAACAAAATGATCTAAACTCCATAGGCACTTGACCCTGTGTGCAGTTGTCTAGGAATAAAATTATGTACAAAATATGCAGATATTATCAGGGCCTTGAATATATTGTGATTCCATAGCAATGGAATTTGCTGAAGAATTGTGGTCTTGACTCTTGCTAATTATTAGATACTATATGAAAGGGAATGAGAAGGATTTTCGAAGTCCTCAGGGAGGTCTCTGTGGTGGGCATTTTGCAGACATCTAGTAAATGTCCCATCTCTAAATGAGCACAGACTACAGAATGGGAAGATGCACCAGAAGGTGTAAAAAAGGGGGGGGGGGGGGGGAGGTGGGAGCCTATAAAGTGGATAGCTTTCTAGTCTGTATGAGTGTTAAAATACATTTGACAATGCCAGCCAAGTATCATCAGTGTACTAAACTATGCTTTTAATGTTAGCTGTGAGAAGGATGAGCTCCTTATCATCTGGAAGGAATGGAAGGTGAATTTGGAAAGGAAAAATGTTCATTTAGAATCAGCACAATTAACCGTATCACTGCAGAGTAATTCTCTATCTCTGTCTTCTAGCTATATTCATGCCACAAACCCAGGCTGCCTTCCCTACCATTACAGGTGTGAAAAGTCCCCTCTGCTCTTTGTCTAGTTGCCAGAATTTCCAGCTTTTGCCATGCAAATGTTGTAACTGCCAATAGCTGAATATGAAAAAGTATGGAGAAGGCATAAAATTAATCAATAATGAGTATGAAACTGAAGAGCTTCTTTGGACTGTTTGAATTAATGCTCAAAATATTTTTTTAGAAACTCTTACTTTTTAAAATATAAATGAAACAGCTGTGACATTTCTAGTATGCTATTCCAGAATGTTTCATACCTGAGTTCTTAGGTACACATCAAACATGAATGTGATGATTTCTAACTAGTCATGGATACCAATATTAGTAACATAACTGAAATTTGGTGACATAGGTCACATTCCAGAATCCTGGAAATAGGCCAGCCTATGTTCTGATGACACTTGACCTGGGAAAAAAAGAGGTGCTTTGTACAATTTTTTCTAAATGTAATAGGCAAATTACAAATTATATATGTATTGTTTTATAGTCCTAGATATGTCTCCATAGCCTGAAGAGTTCTCTTACATGGCCATGAAAGCATTTAAGTTGCCCTACACAGTTCCTATATGGAAATACTGTGAGACCACAGCTAAGACTCAAAATTAAGTAAGCCTTCGTTATTTCTGAGTTGGTTTATTTATAATTAAAGGTACTATTTTTCTTCTTCTGCACATAATTGCCTAACCAGTCAAATAGTTACTTTCGATTTAAGAACTGTATCAGATCTTATGTTCAATTTAAATCCAACTTCTTTAAATAGCTTTATCTTGAAGTTCAATCCGCAGCTGCCAGTTAGCAGGTCTAGGACCCATTCACACTCACTCTGGATAATATTTTGTGGTGCTGACAGAGGCCCAGACCATTCCTTTCTCATTTTATTTCAATTTTGACATTTGTTTGTTGGTTACCTTTTGCATTGCACAGGCTCAGTTTGGAAACAGACTACAGAAACTGCAGCCACAGCACCCCACAAGGACACAAGTTATCCCTGTGCAGAACCTGTCCACAGCCCAAGATGGGGAAGATGAAGCCAGCAGCAATCTGGATGTAAGTCAAGTGCAGGACAATCACGCCAAACAGAGCAGAAGGAAACCATGTTAATGGAGCAGCGTACATATGCCTGCATTGGCACTCCACTTTCGTGAGTTTGGCACTGTGGTTTACAAGGGCATGTCTTAGGGTTACTTTCCCAATCTCTGTTGGAGCTTTTCTATGAGTTGGTCTGTAATGTGTGGAAAGTGAACCTGTGGATATGTCTCTGCCTTATGCATGTTCTTCTAAATGTGATTATGAATCCCAAATTTGACTGATAAAATTCCAGACTGGCACAACTCCACTAGATGAGCAGTTGTCTATCCTGCTATGACTGGGCTAGTGTGTGTTTGGGGGCCACCTGACAGTTATCAGAAGTGAATAGAGTCAAGTAAAGAAGGCTAAGACAGAGGAGCAGATTATCTTGGAAAGGCAAAAGCCAACGGTGCATCTGATTTCATAGGCAGGCCAGGGTCAGACATAGGCAGAGCATGATCAGGTATCTTGTTACAGGATTTCCAAACTCTTTCAAGATTGTACCTAAACACAACCTAGTCTAAGAACTATTTGAGCCTCACCAGGAAGAGCTGAACCTAGAGGAGCACTATCACAAGGAGGAGGAATCCTACAGAATGAAGCAGAGAGGTATTCAGGAGTCAAAGAACAAGTAGAGAATCCACTAGAGCCTGAGGGGGAATCTAAACACTACTTAAAGCTTTCTGAGGCCATAGGGAGTTTTTCAAACTATCTGTATTTAAGTAGATTCCTCAATCCTAAACAGCTGTGGCAACTTTAAATGTCTTTATTCCTTTTTGGCTTTTTTTCTTTCCTTTGGGAGAAAGTGTGGGGAAAAAGGACTTGAGGTTCTGTATAAAAGCCTCAAGGTCCACAAAGTGCAATCTCCTGTTACGGCATACAGTCATTTAATAAAAATCTACTCACAAACTGTTGGCAATCCCTTTAAAATATAATTGGTCTTCTTGCACCTATTATGTCAGAAGGCTGGTTTAGTAACTCCTTGCTCGGCTCTTTAGAAACCTTCTTTTAGCTGTCATTTTGCCAGGATCATCTTTTGCAATGAAGATCAAATTCCTCTTATCTATGAGCTTATCTAATTGCTCATTTGAGCAATATCACTATTTTAGGCACCTTAGCAAGACAGGCTCTTCATGAATGTAGTATCCAGTCTCCTGATAAGCGTAGCGTCCAGTCTCTGAATGTGTTCTGTGCACCCAGTCCAAATCAAATTAATTTTCCAGGCGACATTTTATTATTTCATATAAAAGGAACGTAATATTTCCTTATCTCTGTTAAAATATCTTGCCTCTCAGATGAGGATCACATTTGTCTTTTTCATGTCTTCATGTCAGTCACATCTCATAGTTGGGCCATCAACCTAACACAGGGGTCATTGTCCCTGGACACCTCCAGTTGATAAACTGCTAACTTAAATGAGAAACTCTTATTAGTCTTTGCATTTTATTGTAGTTCATCACATTTCTATTACTCCTGACTTAAAAATCAATCTTTCTTGTATCATAATCTTTTCCCTCTCCTTATATAATATTTTGCCACTGTACTGAGAATGCCTCCAACTGTGTCATCAACAGATTTCATTAATATGTTCCTACTCTTTGTGCCAAGGCCATTCATGAGAATATTTTAGAATACTGAGTTCCATAAACAGTCCTGGAGGATGTCTCTCTGTAATCTTCCTTAAACCCTCAGTGATAAACCCTTGTTCTCTCTCTACCTTACTCTCCTTGCCAAACCCTCTTGTTATTATCATACTCATTTGTATTCACATATTCAGGTGATTCCTGTACTATTTCATATCTTCTCCACTTTAATTGATGAACTGTATGAGAACACTTTACAGAAGTCACGATAGACTCAACTGCATTTTCTTTCCCTAAAAAAAGTTGTTGTCAAAACCAATGCCAGATTGATCTGTTATCTTTCATAAACCCAGACTGCATTTTGTCCTATTTTTCATTACCTTTATGCCTTGTACAATATTTTCCTTTGCAACATGTTCTAAAGCCTTGTATACTATTGAAGTTTACAAGTGCATCATCATGTTCTTTCTGTATTTTTCAAAACAGAAGCAGTGTTTGCTGTACATGATGGAAAAAATAGCCCCCATTTTCTTTTAGTGTCTTTGGCAGATAATCATTAATTTCTGATTTGTTAGGATTGCACAGTGATCCATTTTTTTAATGATTAAAGACTCCTCTTCCCTCTCCCCCCCACCCCTTTTTTGGTCTTTTTGGCAATTCATAATTTATTGCTATTTTCTCTGATCTCCAAGTCAGAGAAATTTTAGTTGATTAATTTCCTTTTTCATTTTTTCTAGCTTTTTGTTTACTTCTAATATATTTTTTCAGGTAGCTGCTCATCCAGTTACGGTCAGACCCCTCCTCTAAAAGTGTTTTTCTTTTCTTGGGATTCAAGTTACAGAGGGTTCTTGCATCTCACACTTAAAAATTCTCCCAGATTTTCTCAACATTCAGGACTTTGAGCTATTCAGTCCAGCCTACTTCACCAAATGGCTCTTTTTGTTTTATAAAATGTCTTCTTTTTTCCAACACTGCTTTTTGTTTATTTAAAATAATTTAATTTATATTGATCTGATCTAACTCATGATCATCAGACCCCAAATTATTTTATGCTACTGTTCTTTAGCCAGTTGGAGCAAAGACCACAGTCCTTACTCAACAGCACTTTACAGTAAATTCTCAAGCTTTTTCCTTCCCCAGGGTAAGTGAAAAACATTACAACAGAAAAATCATGTATTTCTTCTATTAGAACAGCACATCTTTCAGTTCACATGATGGCAACTCTCTTTACCAAGTCTCTGATTTATAGTGATGAAGAGGCTGATTCATTCAAAACATAGTCTTTTCTTCCCAATGAAAAAAACATTTGTCTCTTTTTTTTCAAGACACATTGCACCTATTCCAGTGATGCCCACTTTATTCTTTAAGACTAGAGCCCTACCCCTTGAAAAATCCTGATAATTTCCAATGAGGCAAATTTAGGGCACGATATTCTCAGAAGACATAACAGAATCTGACCCTAAAAGAAAGGCAGTGAAGGCTACTGAGGGAGGTGAATTTTTATTGTGTTACAAAGGGGTGTGCTAGTAATTGTGGGAAGAAATTCAGGTTAAAGAAAAAAAAAAAGGATATCAGGAAAACTATACTGAGACCAAAATACACTACAGTCCAGAGACATCTTCCAAAGGGAATCTTGGAAGCAGAAAAGCCTTGCACTTTTAAAAGCAGACTTGACAAAGCAATAGAATAGGTCCTGCATTTTTAAGCTGGCTAGCAGAGATTTTTTCCATCTGTAGCTTCCATGTGTCTGTGTTCCCTACCTCCTCTTTCCCTGACAGATGTTCTGCTCCTCATAAGGAAGTAACAGCACCCTTTACCGACTGTTCCTCAGTTTTCACCCATAATTTAACCCCAGATTTCAAGTACCGCTGCACTGCTTTGCATGTATTCCACTGAAATGAATTCCAGCTAATTTCTGTCTTTTGGGTACTGTTCCTGTCTGTGGCTCAGCAAAGGAGGGGCCGGAGGAAGAAATGCTACCTACCATTTAGCAGTTCTGTGAATGAAAAAACTTACTTCTAAGGCACAGCTTGCAACCTGTGGGTAGGACTCAAAACAAAATGTTTTTTATTCATTCTGTTTAATATCATATACTGAAGTTTGAGGCACCAATGGTAGGTGACTGATTTTTGTAGAACTAGTTCCCATATGTCTAATTTCTTTACAATCTTTCTGTGTACGTTGTTATATTTACGTGCATTCCCCCCTCAGACATTAGGCTGGAGTCATTCTTCATCTTCCAGGGTTAACTAATCCATCATTAGATGGACCCATGGAGATCCATATGAAATGTTTGCTTTTAAAGCCAAACTTTCTTACATCAGCTTTCGACATTTTATTCACTTGGACAAGCTGATTAATGGTGTCAGCGTTGTACATTTGCTTTGCAATGAATACTAAGCAGATGTTATACTGGCTTCTTGCCCCACACTAAGCATGAAGAGGTGAATCCTGTGAGACCTTGCTTTTGTTAGTAGGTCAGTTACCAAAAGGTCAAATAGTGTCCCTTAGTCTGTTTTATACATAAATATGATATTGATTAATCTTAAATATTTTGATTCAGATCTTCTGGGAGGGGCTTTATATTAGAAATACAGGGCCAAAAGCTGATGTGTCAGACTAGGCAAAACGTCTGCTGACTGTAAGGGCAATTTTTTCTGTGAGAGTTTCCAGGTTGAACCAGTCGTGAGTTGCTCTCATTATACCTTGCATTTTCTCTCTCAGCAGGCATGCAGGCCAGGTCTGTGGGGAGAGGTAACGTCCTTTCATCAAGCCAATGGGATGTAACAAAGGAATGTTTCAGGCACGCAAGTCCCTCCTTAGGTCTGAAATAGAAACCACAAACTTCAAGCTCAATACAGAGTGAGAAGGGAACAGTTCTTCCAAAAAAATCTGGGTAAGCACCCCTAGGATAAAAGGAAATGTTAGCAAGAGAAGAGATGATAAGCTATACATAAGCCTTTTCCTTCAACATGGGCTAAACTGAGAAATGAACCCGCTGAAGGAGAACTACATCTGTTCGACACTGGCAGAAGAGAATCAAGTGCATTGATACAGATTTCAGAAATGGGCCTGTGCCACAAAGTTTGAGTCAGATCTGAAGTTGCCCAAAGTTCAGGAAGTCTTCAGAACCAGGGCTCTTGGGTCCTTCTCACATAATTGACAAAATGGAGGCTGTAAGCCTACATTATCTGTTGTCCTGGGACAAAGATTTTGAATATACTGCTCTCCCAGATAGAAATAGAATGGTTATCTCCTTACCTTCTGAAAATCCACTGGAATTATTAATTTTATTTAATTTACTAATGTATTAATTTTTAATATATAGATATGTGCAATTATTAATATATTAATTTGTTAATTCTCATGCAGGGTGGGTTTTTTCCAAAAAACTCTTTCTCCATTCTAGGCAAAAAGAAGAAAGAAAATAGAAAACCTACACATTAATCCCATACAGGTAAAATCTATTTCAGTGGATGCAAGATAGGAATACTCACAATGCTCTCAGGTCCTACAGCCATCTCTAAGGCTCAGGGACTAGCTCCCAACTGAATCTCTATTAATGTCCAGTATTCACTCTTCAAATGAGATTTTATAAAATAATTTTGAGGTTTTATGATATTTTAATACCAGAAGTATGATATCATTTTTATGGCATAAAATCTTTGAATGTAAGCTACTTCAGCTAGAATGGCACAATTATATTGACACAATTCTGCTGGTCAGAAAAACCTCTTCCTTCATAACTGTTCTTGTCCCACAAATTCCTAGGAGCTTGGTTATTTAGCTTAAGTTGAAGAGAATGGATTCAGCTCTGGAGGTGCATGGTTCAGTCTCTGCTTTTGAAGGGTATGACTAATATTTAATTCAGTATTTCATTTACCTCTAAAAAGACAAACATAAAATGACAAGGACATATGAATATAACTAGACCATTAAGTATATTTTCCTGATAATTACATGTAGGTTGTTTATATTTCTTTCCCTGAGCATAGATATCCTAGTTACTTGCATTTCATTAAAATAAGTCCTTCTCTGGCTCAACAACCAATGCATTTTAAGCCTGTTCGTTTAAACTATTGAGAGTTTATATGCACTAAAAGCCTAAAGGTAATGAGGCTTTTACTTATTGAACACCTTTTATACCTCTAGTGTATCTTTCCCTGTGTAAGCTGAGTCTCAATTGTGACATAAAGTGGTTTCTAACCCTTCCCTTGAATACGAATTTGCAAGCAAGAAAGCTATTGAAAGGTCAAGGGATAGAGAGAAGCACCCTGACCAGAATTGCACTTATTCCTTCTGCCATGTCAAGTTACTGACTTCCTTGCTGTCTCCATGCATTCATTTGCATAATAGAGGTGATCATCTGGCCTTTATTACAGCAGACTGAATGTAAATCAGTTACTGAAACACAAGATACATCCTAGGGAACTCTCTGCACACTGGCATACAAATGAAGGTCCTAGTGCTGCCTAGGGATACTGGAGGTGGCAAAAGAAAAAGATTTGTGTTGCTGATTGACTCTCATTGTTACAACTTGCATGAGAGGCTACAGGAGGATTTCATGGTCTCGCAGAAAGAAGTGTTTCTTTTAGTTCATCTCCCTTCTCCCATTGCTGTAAAGTTGTTTAAGAGACTGGACTTCATATTTCAGTATACAACTTGCCACCAAAACCATCCCCATTTTTGACACCCTCTTGGACTGAATTGGACTCCAAGCTAGGAGATTTCTGCTTACATTGAGATGCAATTATGTACTTAATGGCCTTATTTTAAGCACCAAATGTAATGAAAAGATCCTCTTGATCTGCAACATTTTAATGAGCCATTCTGCTTAGAATATATTTCCAGTTTCTCTGGTAAGACACTATTTTCCTTCTCAACGCAAAAACAGCTGCAGGCTTTTATTCCTAACATTGAGAAATAAACAGAAAAGTATTGACCACACTCCTACTCAACCTTTTCAACCAGGATTCCTTACCTTTCATTTTTGCTAGAGCAGGCTAGGATGCCGTGCCTCCTCTATCACTTAACAGGACTATTGCACATACACACTCAGTCCAGGACTTCCCAGGAAGAAGGCTCACATCTGTGTTGCTGTGCCTCCTTTCAGGAAGCCTGTCAGTTACTGCTCTAACCTTCTGAGGTTCCCTTTCCCTTTAAGTTTGCCCATAAGATATGATTTCCTGAACCTTTATCTTCCCGTCTGCTGCAAATGGCTGTCCAAGTTCTTCATGTCTCTCTCCAATTTTCACTAACATTTGTATAAGTTACAGCTCATTCATAGAAGGAGAGATTGACACTACTAGGTTGCAGTCTCATCCAGCAACTAACATCTTTCTCATGAAGTCTTGCATGAAGAACATTGGGGCATGTGTCGGCAGAGAAGCTGTGGCGTTGCGCTTTAAGAGGAGTGTGTGTCATATTTGCCTCATATATCTGAAAATGGAAAGGGGCTAGGGAACTGAGTATTGCAGTCATAAATTTCAAGAAACACTAGGGTGGAAAACACAATGCTATTTTGAGAAGATGTGGGGCCAGGGAGTGCGAGTCTGTCTTCTATCTTTTGGTTTTATCAAACTTTCTGGTTGATTTGGGCCATCTTTTAAAATTACTTCAACGATCACAATGGCCAGAAACGTACTCTTTTGTAACATCTTTTATCTCTCTTCTTTTTTTTTTAAATTTGAGTTTTGGTTCTTGAAACTCTTGCATAGTCATTGCTTGCCAGCATCCAAGTGCTGGCAACAACACAAACCAACACAAATTTCCTGGGTTTTATAGTAACTGGCAATACCGTTCTCCAGGGAGAAGCATTACCCCCGTGCATAAAGCTTAGATTTCACATAAAACAGCCCTATTTCTTCTTTAAATTTGATCATGCGCTCTCATTTTCCTGTATGGCTTTATTAGTATAGTACAATATTTCTTTTAAAGCTTTTACTATTTTCAGGCTTCCTCCCATTTAAAATTATAATTCTCTGCTATGTCAGTTAAACGCCACACCAATTTTCTTGAAGCTGAGTAATTTTTGCCTGCAGTTCTACCTCTCTATTTCATCAGCACGAGTTAGGGCTGTCCATCAGCAGCACATTACTTAAATCTGTACAAAAGATAAAATCGGCTTTTTATCATTGATCTGGTGTTTCTAGAATATATTTTCACATTTTCATTCTCCTCTTTTCACTACAAATCATTTTACTTATCACAGTACTGATGTGGTTGCAGCTCAGCTCAGTTTGCTTTGGTGGGACTACAAACGAGCAGACAAAAAAAATCAGGCTGCTCTCCAAATTCTTTACCTGGAAGAGACAGAGCTGATACCAATATGTTCATGCTCTGATTCACAATTTTAAGAGCAGGCAAAGTATAAACTCTTGAAAAAACTGAATTCATTTGCTACAGAGATGATGAATCTCATCTGCAAAAATTTCTCATCTCATTTGCAATCTGCAAAGACATTGTCTTCACAGGTCCCAGGTTGTACCATTATAGTCTCTCCTCAAGTTTCTGTTTACATCTGAGGCTCCCCTGTAGACAGCATCAGGCACAAATATATTACAACTAAATATTATGTTGTTCTCTGACATTGATGTATGGACATAGTATTTTCTTTAGGTTAGATATAAAGGCCTGAAACATGTGACACTTAACTCCTCTCTTCCACCTTCATAAGGGTGAAAGAAAGGGTGCTCTTAATTATTTTTCTAATTTCATAAATGCGATCTTTCTCCTCAATCAGGTAAATATATCAGTAAAGAGCTGCATCTTTTGAGGAGCCAGACATCTAAAATTTTTCTAGTTACCACTGGTCAATGAGACTGGAAGCAGGAATCAGTGTAAAACCAAATTATGATTCAACCTGGTACAGTGACTAAAGTAAATCAGAGGCAAGAATAAGTAAGGATGCAGGCAGAGAAGAGGACTAGAACAATATAGGCAAGATACAGAATTTGGAGGAGGTGCACAGGTCATGAAACATTGTTTCAACCTGGGGTTTGCATAAAAGAAGCAAAGTTAAAAAAAGGAAACTAAAGTCCTGACAAAAATGTAAAATATTGAAAAGAATGTGGAGAACAATACATTAACTATAAAATAAAGATGAAATGTATGGAAATAACTGAAGCAGCAGACTCATGGTTCCTGATTCAGCAAAATAGCCACAGACTGAATGTTTAAGTGTGCTCTTCATTCCCACAGAAGCTAAATCCATGATGAAAATCCTGCCTGTACTTATGTGCTGAATTAATCCTACAGTAATCATAGTCTCCTCCTTCAGCTTTCACTGAGCCATAGGATTCACTGCATCCAGGGAATTTAGACTGCTCACTACTTCAAAATACTGCTTTTATTTAAGAGCACCAAACCCATAGTTACAAGACACAATTTGTCTTTAACGTTTTTCTAACTGTTTTTACTTGAAGGATCTTAGTAGTACTGGGCATTGATCCAATAAACATGAACTCGTTCAAGGGTAAAAGACAGTGTGAGATCCTCCCTAATATGTTCCTTCTCTGTGTTACCATGTTTAAATAAGCAAAAAATAGCTTAATTTTTTCCCCAGCATCCCTGAATTGTTTCACATAAATAATGCAGTAAAAATGTAAAAGAAAATTGTTCTTGGAATTTATGCTACAATTTTTCCCTGATAATGACTTTAGGCACAGTAAAATTAACAGATGTTTCTTACCAAAATAACCCAGAACTAAATGTTAAGTGTTTATTCTCTTTTAAAAACATAAACCAATCAGCAAACAGATAAGTCTAGAGTGTCAAATAAATGTGCTTTATGTACAGTCATGAGGCTGCTATCTGAAGTGAATTAAAAATTAATCTTAGGTAAATATATCATGGTGGGTTTGTAAATGTGTTTCTGAGGATGAGATTAATTACATCCATTGATGTGAAAAATATACAATCAATACCCATTTTCCTTTCTAAAAGGATGAAATCAAATCCATTCTGCAACTGGGACTTTGTTGTTAGTCTTAAAAAAATCAGCATAATAGGCAATTAAAACAAGAAGAAAGAAAAAATGAAAACAAAGAGAGGAGTAGAAGGATTTTTGCTGAAAGCTATAACAAAACCTAGAAATCCCAAATGAGATGAAAATGAGTAGCCAAGAGCAACAAAAGGCAGATCCTAAGGCCTAGATCCTGCAGTCTTTTAGCACCACACATTTAGCTAACGCCACAGAGCATACTGCAGGATTCTGGAAGTGTTTGCAAGATCAGGCACCAACCATTCAGCTTGGCTGTAGGTTAGTAGTAACAACAGTTAATAAAATAACATTTGAAATATCATGTAAACTCCTGAAGCTCCAGAGATGTTTCCATTCTGTAGAACTCATGAGAGCTTAAATTACTCATGATTTTTCACGGGTTTTCTTTGGCTATTTAATTTAAAATACTATGGAACCATTTATTAAAATGTGTTTTCCAAAAAGCAGAATTATGTCAAAGGAGAACAATAACTTTTTCAATAACAGTTTCTGTTTTAATTCAAATACTTAAACAATTAAAAATAAGAAGAAAAGGGTGGGGTTTTGTTCCAGTGCTGTTGTAGCTGTTAAATTATAAAGCTGTATTTCAATGAATAATCCCTTTATATACTATGAAGCCTGGACAGTTTTAGAGATGGCATGTTTTTTCCATGGCATGTGTCAAACCTGCTTGCTGAGCTGGGTCCAGTTATTCATGGGCAGGACACTGGATCTACCCACTCTCAGGTAAAAGGGCTACTTACCTAATGAAAACAAAGTTAAAGATTTCCTTTAACATTAAATGATCTTTTTAGAGTGGCACCAAGACACCCATGTATTGTGGTAAAGAAGTTTGCATTTTCAACATATCTGCTGGATGGTTGGCTGTGTCCAGGGGTGTTTAATCCAACACAGCTTCACAAGAATACTAGGAGGAACTAACATAGAGCAGAAGACCTTATTCAGGTCCCTCACTCTGGAGTGAACTTTACTCCTGTTAAACTCTTGTAAATGCTAGAAAACATTTTGGCTAAAGAAAATTACGCAATTTAGTTTAGTTTTGAGTATTATATGCTTAAAATTATTTGCACACTTAAGTATGATGTCTCAGCAGATTGCAAGATCCAACCTACATACTGGACTTTTTAGAAAGCACTTCCACAGTTAATTTGCAATAGTGAGGGATTTGTCTCTTGTTTTTCTGGTCTTAAGACCTCTAAATTTATCAGCCAAATTTGACTATACTGCCACTGTAGCTGTAATCTAAACAAGATTATGCTCATCAGGCAGATAGCATAATTCTTTTGGCTGGAATTCCACCATAATTGGTGGAATTCGTTTTCTGGAAAAAGAGGGAAAGTGATCTAACAATTCAGTCGATAGCAGAGAGAAACTGTGAACCTGAGTACAGATCTGGACTTGCTCACAAGTGATTGTCTGGGAATGGCGCTAGTAATAACCTTCAGGTGTCTGCTGACATCAAAAAGGAGACATATGGCCCTTAGATGCACATACAGCACTTGCATTAGCTGGGTGGGTGGGCCTTTGTATTTACTGTCACAGAAAAAATCTAGTGCATATGAGACATTTAAAGATATAAGGGATAAGAGGATGGAGGTGCTAGCAAAGATCTAATGTGTTAGTATCATGAAGGAAGTCAACAATTTGTCTGCTTTAAATGCATTATTCCTTTTCTTCAAGTGCAGAAGAATCAAGCTTCTCAGAATAAATTCTTATTTCAATTAGAGAACAGGGGTAAGTAACTACAGAAACTGGAAAGTTGAAAATCTGTTTTGCTCATTTAGAACATCCCCTGTCAGTGCAGGACTCTGCTCCATAGTACATTATCTGGTGCCTTAGAATCATACAATCATAATTTAGGTTGGAAGGGACCTTCGGGGGTTATCTAGTGCAACTCCCTGCCCAAAACAGGTCTAATCAGATCAGGTTGATCAGGGCCACATCCAGGGGAGTCCTGAACATGTCCAAAGATGGAGATTCTACAACTTCTCCAGGCAACCTGTTCCAGTGTTTGACCACCCTTGTGGTATTTTTTTCCTCTTTTATCTGGAATATGGAATTTACCATGTTGCAACTTGTGTCTGTTGCCTCTTGTGCTATCACTGTGCACCTCTGAGAAGAGGCTAGTTCCATCTTCCAATCCTATCCTGCAGTCAGGTACTTGTAGGCAGCAATGAAGTCTCCTCTTAGCATTCTCTTCTCCGAGCTGAAGATGTCCAGCTCTCTCAGCTTCTTCATATGCATCATGTTCTCCAGCTCCTGACCGTTTTGGAGGCCTTCTGATTGACTCTCTCCCGTATGTAAATATTGTTCTTGTACTGGAGGGAACCCAAAACTGGACACAGTACCCAGATGAAGTCTCATGAAAGATCACTTCCCTGGCCCTCTTGTTAATACAGCTCAAGACGCTGTTGGCCGCCTTTGCTGCGAGGGCACGCTGCTGACTTGTATTCAGATTGTCCACTAGGACACCCAGGTCCTTTTCTGCAGAGCTGCTTCCAAACAGCCCCCAGCTGTATTGTTGCATGGGGCTGTTCCTTCCCAGATTTAAGACCTTGCAATTGCTCTTGTTGGACTCCAGGAAATTTGCATCAGCCTGTTTCTCCAGGCTGTGGAGCTCCCTCTGAATAGCAGCCCTGCCCTCCAGCTGAATTCAGCTTTCAAAATCCAATGTAAAAAGAATGTAAAAGCTAGAGAGCCATGGTGGGAAAGAAGTCCTGTGCATCAGAAGCCTCTCAAGGGAAATGAGAGAACCAGATGGAGATGATAGTTTCATTTACCTCTAGACATTACTTGTAATGGGAAAGAAACATTACAGAAACGATTACTTGGCTAAGTGTTCTTCTATCAGCAGTAAGAAGTTGGTTTAATCTTCTGTTTTACCATCTTGAAAAAAAAACAAACTGTGCTGACTTCTTAAGATGTGTTGGCAACTTGCCTTATGATATTGGCATTGTATGATATTATATTTGTATTTGCTTCCCACAATATTTTAATTCTGTATCTGTTTTGATTTGATGACAGGGACAGTTCTAAGTCACAAACTCAAATGGAGTCTTTATTACACAGTTCTGTTTCCCCCAGAGGAGTGCCTGGGAACACTCACGGACTGAAATGTGCAGTACTCTGCAGCTGGGCTAATTACATTTATTTTGTGCTGAAATCGTCTTAGAAGAAGGAAGATTCTGAAAGCCAAGGAGACCATCTGGATTTATCTAATTCTCCAGATTTTTTTGTTGCATAAAAAGCATGTATTAAGACAAGCCATCCAAACAGTTGCATTGCTAATGGAACCATATTCCTAATTCTTTGGCTCAGTAGATTCCATAAATCTTTAAAGCTTTTAGGGTGTACAGCCTTTCATGGTTTGTCACCACTTCTGTCAGGATGGTGTTCTCTTTGCAAAATATGTAACCCAGGGCTCCACATAAACCATTTGTGGTCATGGAATGGGTCTTCGGAACAAACTTCCAAGATAGATTAAGCAAATTCGGCCTCTGGCTGCTTTTAGAAATTCTGCAAGTTTTCACACCCCTTTTAGAAATCAGCCCTCTCACAGATCCAGATATCCTTTTTACATGAGCAAATAAAACCCTATAGAACAGTCAAATCAGGCTAGCAAAACACCCCTCACAGCCTTCACAACAGAAAATAACACAGGAGGAAACCTCTGTCGGGTCCACCAGAGACTGTTATTGATTTATGTGTAGGAGGTTCAGATGCTCCTGTTAATGCATGGCACTACTAAGCCACAAATTATTCAAGGAGCAATTTTTTCCAGTACACAACAAATACCACTAATGATTAGTGATCTTAGGAATGTGCTCTCTGTAGTACAGAAAGGATGTTATTGTAGTGATATAACCGCTTCACATGACCTGTGGCACAAACTTCTGTGCCTGGTGAATGGAAGACAACGCATATAAATTACTTTCGATTCATCTTCCATTGCATGTTGCAGGATGTCTTGGTGACTATTACATCTTACAAGCTGACTTAAAACAGCCTCATCTGGGATATCCTTCCATTGACTTTGCTTTCATTGGGGTCGCTTCGTGTGTTGCTAAAAAGGTTTCAAAAGGAGAAAAACATGAAATGTATTAAAATCCTCACGTTTAACATTCCCTAAATACATGAGAAGCCACCTCCTGGCAGCTCTGGCACAACTGTGGGCCGAACAAGTAAAAAGAGTGCATCAAAATTTTGCTCTCTTTAGTCTGAGCAACCAAATGTATTCTGGATTCTTCCCTGATTTGGCACAAGTGGTATGGTTGATATGCTCAAGGAAGGAGAGAGAACGCTCTGCATGTTTCTTTGTGAAAAAAGCCTTAATAAGCTATAGACTTGGACGTAGTTCAGTTTTCAGCATCTTAACAAGGAACAGTAATGTTAAAACAATTAGGAAACATCCTCTAAATAGTTCTTCAGGCAACTCTGCGGACTGGGTGAGACTGACTCCTGAGATGCTCTTCCTGCCATTTTGGCGTGGTCAGCGCTGGACACCACTGGCCAGGAAAGCAGTATCTGTTGCACAGAGCTGTTTGGGAGAGGAAATGGAGAACAAATTCTTCCTTCAGACACTTTTTACAGTGGAACCACTGGAGCTGGACACCACTGGGACATGGGGTTGACTTGCAACAGCCCTTCCACAGCAGAAAGGACGAACCACTGGCAGAGGCCAATCTTTGGAAGCTGTGGAGTCCCAAATGCCCTCTGCCTTGCGGTGAGAGTGAGCGTGGTCACTGGAGGGCTGAGAAGGTTTTGATTCTGAAGCTGAAAGAAACGTGAAATGATGTCTTTGTGGGTGCTGCTCCCACCCTTCCCCCGTCCCTCCAACCTTGCCGGGAGGACGCAAGGCTGGGACTGTGGCTATGGAAGTGTAGACGTGATGACATTTCATTAGCATCTGAAAAATATGTTCATTTAATCTACCACCGAAAAGACATGTAATGAGGTGCTCCCTTCCGTGATGATGATGATGGTATTACGAAGGTGATTCTTTGATCCTACCAGTGCTTAGGGTGCTTTTCCCCCCAAAATATGCTTTCTTGACAACCATGGGGAACTAATTCGGTACAGTAACAGCTACCATAACTGTCTCCAAATGTGCTCTTTTGCCTTCTTGTTGTGATTTTAAAACTTGAGAGTTAGGGTTTTTTTTAAAAGTATTTATTCCCCATGGGTGAATTTAGCCTCCTAAAGCAAGCCTCTCCGGTTACACACTGCGAATGTCAAAAGCTAGATGACAGTAACTGGAATTGCAGTGTCTTGGGACCTGGTGGCCAATCCCTTGCGTTTCTAGCGCTGAATCGGCGTTTCTGTGAGGAGATCTACGACACCAGTTTATCCTCTTCTGCTAACAACAGCAATACTGGTGTTTCCAAGGCGTTTTGTTTTTCCAGGCAATTTTGCCTCACTTAATCTCTACTTCGGAGAAAAGCGAAACATTCTTGGCCAAGTCGTAAAGGAGGTCGGAGGTGGAACCAAGAGGAAATTTAGGGGTTGACTCCCAGGGGCTCCGTCTGGGGCCGTTAACCCCCAGCAGGCCGCCGCGGCGGCGCCCCCCCGCAGCGCCCAGGCCGGGGCCGGGGCCTTCCCCGGGCAGAGCCGCCGGGACGCCGCGGCTCCCCCGGCGCCCGGGGCCGCCTCCCGGCGGCGGGGCGGGCGCGGCAGGAAGCGGGGCAGCCCCCCGGCCGCCGGGGCCGCGCCGCGCACCCGGAAGCGGTTGGGCCGGTTGCAGGGGGCGGCGGCGGCGCTGGCTGGCTCGCAGGCGCGTCCCGCTGGCGGCGGCGGGGCGCAGGGCAGAGACGCGGCCCGGCCCGGCCGCCCCGCAGCCCGCGATGCCCTCGGACTGCCGGCCGCGCTGGCCACGCCGCGGGGCATGGTGAGCCCGGGGCGGCCGCTCCCCGCGGGGACCCGGCAGGCGGGCTCTCCGCTCCGCCTCAGCCTCCTCCTCCTCCTCCTGCTGCTGCTGCTGCTGCGGGGCGCCGGGGCGCAGAAAGGTGGGTGCGAGAGCGGGCGAGCCCCGGCGGCCGGGGAGAGGGGAGGCGGCCGGGCGGGCGAGGGAAGCCAACCCCCGGGACTCCGCTGCGGGGAGAGGGAGCCCCCGCACCCCCAGCCTGCCCCCCCCGGCCCACAAAGGGCGAAAGAAGAGCCCCGTTCTTGGAAGCCCCTTTTCCTCCTCCCCGCTCCCCCGTCGCGGGGTGCCCGCCCGTCGGGGAGCGTGGGGGCTCCCTCGGGCAGCCCCCGAGCGCGGGGAGGTCTGCGGGGCCCGGGCCGCCCCGAGCGCCGGCCCCAGGGGGAGCTGAGGGCGGGAGGCTTCACCCGGGCGGGGCGCGGCCGGGGGGGCGGCGGGGCTGCGGAGGCGGCTGCGGGGCACAAGGGCGGCCCGAAGGCGGGGGGCGCGGTGGGGATTCTCGCCTTGAACAGCGTCCCGTTTGTGGGGGCGGCTGCCGAGCCGCGGGTGACCCCGGGGTGTTTCCTCGGCAGGCTGTGTGTGGAGTGGCGTGAGCCAGGAGGCGGATACAGGGGAGAGTCTGCGCTGTGGAAATAAACTTACACGCGCCCAAGAGTGTGTAGAAGCGCATGTAGGGGTGAGAGCCCGGTATGTGCGTTGGGCAGGGCTGTTTGTTTGTTTGTTCAGAGAAATCGGCGAGATTTCCCCTCCTCGGGTGGAATTGCTGATTATGCTTTAGCGCTTTGAACATTACGAGACACAATTTGGTCACTTCATGGCAGAAGATCAGAGGGTGCCACAGTAACTGTCACTTTGATCGTATGGTTGGGAGAAAGTGGTGGGAGTGAATGTTTTGACAGCATCTTGAAACTTTCACTTCTGTGAATGTAGCGGTTGAGAAGAGAAATTTTATGGTTTTCAGTTCCGCTTGCTTCTTGCACCAGTCCTGCTTCGTTTCAGAAATTCAACTCTCTTTTCACATAACTTTCTGTACATCTCAAAGAGAGATGAAAATATATTTGAATGTCACAAATGCTGTATTTAAATGTACAAAGGGAATCAGAATTATGTGCACTGTACTGGTAAGCATACATTTTAATTAATTTTTTGAATGGGAAAAGGTCAGAGATGTGTTTATAGAGCAAGCTAGTCACGTTGACTTACCTTTTCATCTTATTTCAGCTACTTGCATTTAATTTTAAGTGTGTTACTGTTGTCGTGGTTTAACCCCAGCTGGCAACTCAGCACCACACAGCTGCTTGCTCACCCTCCCCTGGTGGGACGGGGGAGAGAATTGGAAGAGTAAAAGTGAGAAAACTCGTGCGTTGAGATAAAGACAGTTTAATAGGTAAAGCAAAAGCCGTGCACGCAAGCAAAGCAAAGCAAGGAATTCATTCGCTACTTCCCATGGCAGGCAGGTGTTCAGCCATCCCCAGGAAAGCAGGGCTCCATCACATAATGGTTACTTGGGAAGACAAAATGCCATCACTCTGAATGTCCCCCGCTTCCTCCTCCTTCCCCCAGCTTTCTATGCTGAGCATGACGCCATATGGTGTGGGATAGCCCTGTGGTCAGTTGGGGTCAGCTGTCCCAGCTGTGCCCCCTCCCAGCTCCTTGTGCACCCCCAGCCTCCTCGCTGGTGGGGTGGGGTGAGAGGCAGAAAAGGCCTTGACTCTGTGTGAGCACTGCTCAGCGATAGCTAAAACTTCCCTGTGTTATCAACACTGCTTCCAGCACAAATCCAAAACATAGCCCCATACTAGCTGCTATGAAGAAATTACCTCTATCCCAGCCAAAACCAACACACCTATGCACATATGAAGCTAACACTAATAAGCATTTGGCATACCTGGTTTTGTTTTGTTTTAATTTATAATGGAGGGGGAGAAGACCCATTTGCTTTTGAAAGGAAATTGGGCAATTTTAACATTTAGTCTTTTGAAGGCCACTGCTGGGTGAGTCAGGCAGCAGCAAGGCGTTAGTTCATGCTGTAGGAGCATCACACTCTAAATACTTGTGCTGACCTGGCACTTGTCTGACCTTTTGGTGAGCAGACTGAGTTTGTTATTCTAGGAGAAAACTGAAATAACGGGGTGTGTGTGTGTGTGTGTGTGTAATAAATTTTCCTTCAGATTATTGGGTCGAACTGGCTCAGTGAGTGGTCAGAGGTGTGCTGGGGGGGGGGGGGGACACCATGTAGCAAGAAGCGGGACCGTGTGGACAGCAGGCTTTTAGGTATGCTGTTCACTTTATCTTTCTGTACTCCGGGGAATGGCTGAAGAGCTCCTACCCAGAATTTCAATTTACAGTGTGCCTCTAGTTAACGTTTAAAATTTGCACAGAAGTCTAGCTTTTGAGCAGGAGAGGAACCTCTTTATTGACAAACTTCATTTTATTTGGTAACAAAAAGCAGAGCTTGTTTTAAGGTTAGTCTCTGGTGTTGTTGAATACAATGCTCTTCAGTATGAGAAACTGTTGGAGGCTCTAAGAAAACTTCTGCTTGTGAGGGACTGTTTCCTTGCCAAAATATTTTCATTTATCTTATTCCAGAGAAGGTTGGGGAGCCCATATCCTGTATCTTTAAATGCTGGCATAGTTCTAATTTGGGTGAGTAGTCCCATACGGAATGAAACTGCTGTCTTGCTCATGAGGGGTCTGCACAAAGCTGTTACTAAATTATTGTATTAAGTATATGCACAGGCTTCTAAGAGAATATGCTGATTGCCAATGAAAGTACACAAGGCTTCAGAAATTCCACAGTTAAAGTTGCTTTTAAGCTCTTTAATAAAAATGCAATAAGTCATACTATGTAGGAACCTAGCCTTGTTCGTTACATTAGGGAGGTTGATCCTCTGTTAATAAGCGACTATTCATTTTCTTTTTCACTGTTCAGCAGCTCTAAGCCTCACAAACGACATGGTATTTAAATCTTGTTCTGAAGATAGAGCGTTTTCATTTCTCATGTGCTTTTCTGTAGAGCACCTCACTAGTATGAACTGATTTTAAAATAACAATATGGTTTTGGTCAATGTGAAACTTGTTTTGAATATTGGGTCAAATGTCCTTCTCCTCCTCCCCTTCCAGATAGCTGCAAACTGAGGAATGAAAAAATACAGGTACTGCTGTGGTGGATATGCTTTTCACTTAGATTCGAGTGGTATTTTTTTCAGTCTATCATATTGAAAATCATTCAGTGTATGTAATTAAACATTCTTTGATCAAGGTCTTGAACTTGAGCGTCTCACTGTCTTGGAAAATATGAGCATTTTGTATGAGGTTGAACACCTTCAGAAACACTGAAAAAGCCTCAATAGAGAAGTACCCCGTGTTGCGTTTCATGCGGTCACGTGCATCGGGGATTGTCCAGCCCATGGCGGTGCAAGTCAGCTCTTGTGATTTTGAAACAATTCTGTAGTGACTCTAGCTCCTGGTTGCAAGGAAATTGATATTTGAAAAATACTTCAAGTTTGTTTTTCATGTAATTAAGCAGGTGTGAATGAAAGCAAGCCAGCACCATATAAGCTTCCTGCTCTTTGTGGGCTGCGTTTTGAGAAACAGTGCTCTTAACAGATGTTCAGCTATTGACATAAATTCAGTATGGCCTGTTTGTTAGTTAAGTTTAACCTTTTTTTTGAGTGTAGAGAAACATTATAAAACAGCTAAGAGGGAAATGGTTGCTTAGCTTTTATCAAAATAGAAGTTGAGTAATGTCCCAGTTATTCTGAAGGTATGAAGGTTGTAGGGTCTGTGGAGCAAGAGCTTTGTTATCACACATGTAGTTTGGTAGTCGTATGTTGGGATTCCTAGCGGATACTGATCTGCATATGAAACCGGAATAAAGCCCTAAGTTAAAAATAAACTTTAGATTCTGAGGTGGATACCCAAGTGATTTGAAGCAGATTTGTTTGCAGCTTTTTCTTAAAAGAACTCTGGATGCTTGTTTTTGAATGTGATTGCCACGTTTTGTTCTAAACAAATACCAACCCATAAAGGTGTTGTTACATACTCAAACCTTGTTGAAGAAAGCACAAAAAAGTGATTCATCATTGTAGCTTAAAAACGTTTGCTTCAGTGTAGCAGAGAAAAAGAATTTTTGAATGTATGGTGCTGAGTTACCATGATCTGAAAAGCCAAGCCAAAGTGCTAATGGCTGTGTGTGCATTGAGCCTAATGAAACGGTTTTGCATGACCTTGTGTTTTGTGGTTGAACTGCAGTATTCCTGGATCTGTTGTGTGTTCCCTGTTCCTTTTCCGTTCCTCTGTGTGCCCTCCCCTTCTCCCCGCAGCGCTCCTGGTCTCACGTCTGCTTGTCCGTCCGGCAAGGCAGTAGACAATGGTGGCTTTGACCGTGGTCAGTCCAGAGTTAGGCACATGCTGATCCATCAGCCTAGCCTCTGCCTTTCTGTAGGATCCGCAATAGCTCGTGATCATTCAGGTGTTGGTGGCTGAAACAAACAACTGTAGTGACTGTTGCGACTTCCCGGCAGGCGCTTGTCAGTGAAGTTGCTGCATTTTGCTGCAGTATGCTGAGATCACAAGTTCCTGGGACAGGTGGCAAGACTAGAACTAGCTGTGTGATTTTGTGAACTTTGTTTCCTTAAACTTTGTTTCAGACTTGGAAATAACTGTCTGTCCCTTTTGGTCACTGAGATAACCTTCCAATTGTGAACTTCAAGCCTGAAAGGATCTAACAATGTCCTCCACCTATAGGTTTGGAAGAGAGGTGGCTTGATGTGGGGAGAAGGAAGCAGACAAAGAGAAGGTGGCTCTAGCTGCATATCCGTCATCTGGGCAAGAGCCGGGGAGAGGGAGACAGGCTGTAGCTTCTCCCTAGATGTCCTGGAAGAGATGCTTTCCTTCTGGAACAGGGGACTGACAAGGGTTCCAGCTGCCAAGGTAGCCCGTTGCAGATGTCTTTTCCTGCTGCAGAGAGCTCCTGGCATGTGAATATAAAGCACTGCTACAAGACTGCCATACAAGCAATTGTCATGTGTTGCCCTTTATATGAAGTGCCATTTTCTCCTCTTGCTGAATTAGATAGGGTGGTGTCTCATTGCCCTTTGTATCCATTGTTCTTGGCTGGGCTCATCTGGAAGAGAGTCACAGCCAAACCCGTAAGGAATTATTTTGATTAAAAAGACCCCTGGCTCTTTGGATGAGAGATTTATTATCCCTCAAATTAACATTAGAATAAGTCTTTTATGATGAGGAGGGTAGTGCTCTATTGAACTATTTGGTTTTGCTAATAGGACAGTTTTACTTAGGAATGCAGAGTGTTTTGAAGATGCAGTTGTGCAGAATGCAGACTCTTGAGGATTCAGGGACTGGTGCCCTGTAGGCAGGGGTGCTGTGGCAAATCCCCTTCATCCTTGTGCTGAGAAGTACGGAATAATTTTTCAAGACTGGGGCTTAAAGTTCTGCCGGGCTTAGCTGACATGTCTGCTGATTCAGGTTTTCTGATGCTCTTTTTCACTTCCCAGCATTGCACCTTGGAGATAGATGCAGTGAGGAGGAGGAGGAGCAGTGCTCTAGAGAATTGTGTGGAGGAATGCTGTTCCTGGGGGGAAGTGAGCTGGTATTAGAAGTATAAACCTAAAAATGGTGAAAATTCTTTGCTTTTTAAAACAAGTATCTCAGCAAGGTTATTTTTCCTCCTCCAGTTACTGAGCTTTATTTGAAGTGGTTAAGTGGGTCTGGTGGGCAGAAGGTTCATACATGTGTTCTGCAGAGCCATCCTTTCTGGGAGGTTGCGTCTCAGTACTGATTCTGTTCAGCCCAGCTCATCTTCAGAAGCCTGTTGAGGTTGGGCTAGCCTAGTCCGCTCCTCTGAAGAAAGCGGGAGTTACCATTTTGTGTGAACAGTCTTAGAGTTCTCATACTTCATCCCAGAATGTATTTTATTCTGCTTTGGGTTTAAGCAGTACAATGCATGTTGGTTTTATATCTATGTGCGTGTGTACGTGGCTATAAAAATCAAGTATCTGAGCTAGTGTTGAAAAGGTAACATAAATGTTCTTTCAGAAGCTTGTATGCTGTTACTGTGTGCATCTCAAGCCAGTGACCTTCTAGCATATTAGTGCAGTCTTTAGGAAAATTATCTTCCTGCTACTGAACAGAGATGTTGAGCTTTCAAGATTTGAAGGAATGTTTTCTTAGGTTATTCACGTAAGAGAAAAATTTTCCATCTCCTTCTCTGCAATTCTGCCACCTGCTTTATACTCTGGGAAATGATGCATTAGGTTCTTAATGTGATTTCTGCTGTTCTGTATAGTTTCAGTCATCAGCTAGTTAAGTGCTGCCTTGAATGCATCAGCTTTGATAGCTCAGATCATCATCAGTACAAATGCAATCCTTGTTGGAATTGCTGCTTGACATCTTGGCAAATATTTCTGTATTGGTTATTTTATCCATATTTTGAAAGGTTTTTAAATAAACGATTGCATGTCACCCGCACCTCTGTAGCTGCACCCTGTGCTTTGGGGAAGCAGTTAGGATTACCTAGAATTTGTTTTGTAGTCAAAGGATTTCCCTCTCTGCCTGCATTTTCTGATTAAGAGTTCCTTTTAGATTAATTTCTTTAATCAAATATTATGGAACATCCGTGGTCTTTTTTTTTAAATAGTGGTATAGTTGAAACCATTGTCCAAGCATAGACTGTGGATTTGTTACTAGACTGAGGTTAGGAGGAGTGGGGAGGGGGAGCAGTAGTAATGTTAACATAAAAGGCCATGTAGCAACTTGCATTAAAATAGGATCTATAGCATTTTCAGTGCTGTTATTAATACAGAGTGGTGGGTTATTGTCTGTGAAGGCTGTTCATTAATGGGTAAGCCTGTGAAATACCAGATTTTGCGAAGCTTCATGCTTTGCCTTCCATTATTTGAGGCAAACAGCTTGAGCTGTGCTATTCATATTCTATTTGAGCTTGTTGCTTTATATTTGAACACTTTCTATGTTATTTGAATTAAAAATTATACTCGAAAATGTGATAGTGATTTGACATTTGGACCACAGAATAGCATTGATTTTGGAAATGGCTTTTGTTTGAAGAATTTTTTGTCTAGTGTTTAAAAAAGAAAACAAACCCCAACTCTTGGATGAGTAAGAAACGTTTAACCTGTGCGGTTTCTCTTTGGGCATGTCATTTCTGCTGTTTCCCTGCATGACCACTTAGTTTCCCTTGGTGAAGAGCTGTAAAAGGATAACATTTCCTTATGGTTGCTAAACTCTTAGAAGACGAGTTTAAGGCAGATAGTTCATACCTGTTTAGCTACTGGTATCTCAGTTATTTCAATCAGTTGGATCCTGGAATTGATACACAGGCACTTGATTCTGCTTATGGCATTTGGATGCTTCCTGTTGGCATTTCTTACAAAATCTCTGTGTTCATAGTTGTCAGTTCTCTTTGGGTTAGATTCTTTTTTTCTCTGCAAATACTGGAATAAAAATAATTTACCGTGAGTTAGCAGTCTGTAAGGCTTAGACCAGCAAACAGCTGATGGGTGCTGAAGCTCAGTCATTATTTATCCCTTTGACTTTGGTAAGACTAGTTGCACCCTGAAAATCAGGCACATGAGTGTGTATCTTTACCAATAAGTGACAACTCATACTTCTAAATGTTTTGTTGTGAGTTTGTGGTAAGACTGTGATTTGAGTTAACCTCCCTAGATAGAAAACAATTGAGACACATTTACAGTAACAACGTAACATATACTACTAAGTGCATGAGCCATTAGAAGTGCAAGGATTCTGACCCGCTATTGGTAATCATTTTAGTAAGGTAACATCTTTTAAAGAAAAAGGATTCCTGGAACCAGAATATGTGTAAGTAGGGGCTGAATATGTACTTGTCAGATGTGCTCGATTTTAATTTTTGCTAACATGAAGAGGATGTTTTGGCCCGTTCACTGGTCTCTGCATAGGATAGGTGTGCTGTATTTTGACTCAGGTAGTCATTATTATCTTACAATTATTTGACTGCTGAACTTAAGAACCTCTGTTCTTCGTATCTTACTGAAAGTACTAAGTTTTAAGTTTTTGACTGAATGAACTTCTGCCCTATTAACAGAAATTCCATGCATCTTGTTTTTGAACGGTAACACAATTACGAAAGTTCCAGTTCTGCACCATTGTTACGATAGCATACATAGCTGTTGCATTAGTAAATGTTTTTGTGTAAGCTGAGTAAAGTTTATGAACTTAATTGTGTCATTCTTGGCAATAGTACTATTGAATAATAAGGAATTCGCCTATATGTCATAAATAAAGTAGCTATATTTTTTAAGAATAAGTTAGAAACGGTTGGTTTGGTGGGGTGGTTTTTTCGGTGTTGTTTTTGTTGTTATTGTTTTCCTCTCCAGGTGCTTAAAGCATGCTAGCTATAGTTAAAAATTCTCTCTCTCAAGATACCTTGCAATCAAGTCGGAAAACTTTCTGGAAGGTTAAATCTAATGCAACATCCTAAATTGCCTGTGGTTAGAATCATGACCAGCCAACTGTAAGTAGTTGTGGTATACAAGAAATAATACTTAAAAGGGCCCTTCAGCTCTTTAGTACTGTGAATCCATCTTTCTGTAAAAAGTCCTATAAATTAGGATCAGAGAGCTTCAAACTTGACGTTTTTTTTCTTTTTGAGAGGTAAAGTCTGGAGGTTTGGTTGGTTGGTTGTGTGTGTGTGTTTCATTTTGGTTTTGGTTTGGTTTTTTTCAGTAGAAATATTTCTCCAGTGCTTTCTTTATGTCAAAGTTTGTCTTTCATTGGCAAGACTGTATTTTATCAGTTTTATTAATCGTAGTATTAAAAAAAAAAAAAAAGGAAAATAAGATATTTTCTTCCCCCCCCCCCCCCCCCCCCCCCTGTTCTGTGTGGATACCTTTTTTTGTTAACATTTTTCATTGTTCAGTAAAAGTTTTAAATAAATGTATTACATTTTAACATTCCTACTTTCTTTATGATGCAAAAACTCAATTCAGCTCCAGCAAAATCACAGGAGACTAGCTTATTAACCATATTCCAGAGATTATGCATCATTTACATACTGAAAAATGAAAATAAAATCAATGGTCAGATCATCTATATGCTTTATTAAACACTCTCCTCCCCACTTTATAACTTCCCTTGTTAATCCCCCCTCTAAACCTTCCTCCCAGATTTTCAAAGTTCTTTCCAAATTTACTTTTAGTTCAAGGAAGAGTTTTTGTCATCCAAGATTGGAATAGTATCCGTCAGAACGATAATCCTGCTAGCTACTGATCTGTGGATCATCAGCCTTGCTGGAATTCGATGTATTGTGCGTGAGGCCACATGGATTCTCTTTTTTAACTTTTCTCCCCAAAGTGGCTCTTCTGATAGAACCATTTCTTTAAGCAGTACACTGATTTTCTTGGTTCTTTACTTGAAGTGCTGTGGGAGATAACCATTTGATACATCCTTGAGAAATATTATTAGTGATGGAAAAGGGGACTTGAAAAGCTTGGTATGCCTCTGTAAATGGTTGTGAGCAGATAATTTTCCTGTCTCAGTTTCAAAAAAGGTGATGGTGTAAAAGCTTCCCAGAGTGATGCTGTCAGTCATATTACACTAATACTGTTGATCTTGGTCTGGCATTTGAACAGAGCTTGTAAATAAATATTTTGTAAAATTTTTCCAGATTTGCAAAAGGTTAATTATTTTTTTATCCCTAAATGCCATTTTCTCCTCGTATTCAGTGATCCATGTGTGGTTTTCCTAGACTTCGATTGGGCAATCCTAAGACCTCAAATGTTGCTTAACTGTGAAGAGGAAATCTTTTCGGGTCTCTAATTGCTGTTTCTTGGAGTAGAAGTAGTAGTTGTTTCAGTGCCCAGCTGCAGCTTCAGATATTGATGGAGGGGGACAGAAACACTGAACTGTTTTAGCAGTTCTGTCACAGTTCTCTTTATACATCCTATTTTTGCACTTTTATACTGAGGTGAAACTGAAGTGGCATCAATTAGACTTAGCGAGACAAGCAACTTGTATAGCTGCTTGGATGTAAATGGTTTTTCTATAAACCCCACAGGAATGAGGCAGGTGAAAGATACTCAGTACCTTGAGTGGAGAGATGAATTAGGAAAGCAGTGGAAACAGAAGGTGAATTACAGTGGTGCAGTTTTGCCTGGTTGCTTCTCAGAGTTAGGAGATTTTGACTCTGAAAGGACAGTTTACTGCAGTGATCTAGCATGTATGTGGAGTATGTTGTGCACTTATGTTTGCCAGGAAGTCCACAAAGGCTTTCATACTTGGCAGCTGTTGCATCGTTAGCAGGACTATAGCCAGTTCAATCCATATCTGGTCATTTTAACTTTGCTCCGAAATGATTAAGATGTGCGGAAAAACATCTTACCTTGTTCAGTGCGGTGCTTAATTTTTCTTTTACAAATCCATGAGTTTTGTGAAACCAGGGAGCCCTGAACCACATTATCTGTTAATTTCTATTTTTATGCTGTCGTATATAGGTGTCAAAATATGTCTCAGTATCACAAGGGTGGAAAGAGAGATGCATTAAATTTAGTGCTTTTGAATACTTACATATGAAGTCCAATGGTGATCAATTTTTATCTTTTTCTCAAGTATATTTGAAAATGTCAAATAAAGCATTTTCATTACTTCATCTCTTCAAAGAGCTGTTTTCAAGGTCTCCAGTTCTGTAACACAAGGCATCCTTTTCTTCTTGCTGTGAAGAAGTTGCAGCAAAGCTGATGGGCAAGTTTAAAGTTCACAGATAGTTTTTACTGGAGCTTCATGCACTATTGACTTCCTACATGCTCTTGCTATAGTTCTGTGATAATTTTGGCACTTAAAAACCAGTGACTCACGCATGTAAATTCATTGTCATCTTCCTAGTTAATCATCTTATTATTCAGTAGCACATAATTTTTGTTTTACTGATTGTGTTCATAGAGGGTCACAAGTGTGAAAATATCTTCCCTTTAAGGGAACACCTACAAGGCAAAATTTGGAATGAATTACCTGTTAGAACAGATTGTGTATTATATTTCACGACACTAGAATGGAGCCATGTTGCTCACAATGGGAAAACCCCAAACAGTCCCCATCATAATTTTGAGATTAGAGTTGAAAATGAGTGTTAGAAATTAAGATGATGCTGTATGTCACCTGCACAGGCAGAAGGAAATACTGGTGTAGAGATGTGGAGTGTTACCGTTTCATCAGTTGGATGACAAACTTCAAAGAGGGTTAGAAACTGGTATTTGAAGTCACTGTTCTTGGTGCAGCTACAGGGTGCAAATAATTCCAGTTGTTTTTTGAGGTTTTCTTTTTGAAAGCATCTAGATGCCCCACTGTTCTTTGTTCAGGTACCCAAACCATCAGCTTGCTTCCTGCCAGCTTCTGTTGATTCCACGGTAGCCAAACATGACTTTTACCACTGGCTGCTGCTGTCTGACCCTCTCCTCCCTGTCCCTGCCTTGCGTCCTCTCCATTGTGCAGGCTCCAGTGATTGTCAGACCCCAGCTGACCCATACCCTTACTCAGTAAAAGGCAGGTAGGGTGGTAACTTGGGTGTAAAGCTGCCGTACAGCTCAACAAGGGTACAGTGAGCACCAGCAGCGGGCAGGGCGGGAGGTCGCAGCTGTGCCTAAAAGGCAAGATGGTGCTGCCTGGTATTTAGATCAATGTGTGCCACCGTGGATCTGCAGTGTAGGCTGTGCGGTCTCATTTGTGAACTGATAATGGAAGAAAGAAAAACGTGACTGTAGTGTTAATGTAGCATGTGAATTACTGGCATGATTGGAGAATTTTTTGCTTCTTTGTTGACATATGTAAGATGTGTGACATTTCATTTGGTCCTGGTGTGGTGAGGAGTTTGAAGACCTTACAAGAGATTTGAAGCCTATTCTGACCATGACTGCTGCTTATTCTCATAGAGTGTTGCGTGACCATCTGTGTGTTATTTTTAATTTCCTTCATCAGCTGTGTAGCACTTAGAGCACCGAAGCACAACGCTGTTTATTTTTATGAAAGTGTTGGTGCAAATTGCTAAGTAAATGATACGTCTTGGGAAGCGGGCAAGCTGCATGTGCCAGACACAAGACAACATCCAGTGTGAGCTGTCACTGTGATTCAGCATGGGCAGCAGCTCAGGAGGGCTTCTGTGTTATGTATCATTGAACGCAGAGCCCTCTTACAGAGTCCTCATGGAAATCGCTTCTCACCACAGCTAGCCTGTCTTTGTAGGCTGCCTTTGCCCGCATGCTATTTAAGCAAGTCATAGCTGTCCCTGAGGACTGATCACATCATTTACCTGACATCAGTAAGCAAAAGCTTTGCAACACAGTCTTATACAGCTGATCTTTCTTTTCTGTTCTTTTGAAGTAGTCAGTTTGGTTAGTACAGGATAGCAGAGGAAGCAAATGTCTTACCTGCTCTGATGATTTAATAATTTGAGATAATTTGTTTTAAAATGTTACTGTATTTTGGATGTTAAATTTAGCAAGGCTAACTGTTACTTTTTTGTGTAAAATTTTGTGTGGCTGAAAGCTGAGACTGGATTTCCAGAGATGGTGATTGAAAAGCTGTGAGTCCAGGTGAAAATAATAAAGTGCTAATTATCACTAGCCCAGCATGTGGCTTGCGTTGTAAATGAAAACAGTAAAATTTTGTTGTAATGGCATCTTAAATTTTGTACTTTTGCTGTAAGAGCAAGGATCAGCCTCTGTCTCCTCCCCCCCCCAACTACTGAGCTGCCAACATTTTGAAAGGCAAAATGCTTATTGTGCTTTACCTTTTGTCCTGTTCCTATCTTTGTTAAACCTCAACCTGTAATTTCATTACCCTTCTAAGGGTGCCCCACAGCAAGTAAATCAATGCAGGCTGAGACAACGGTAATCCCACCTGCCCTCCTTTCCTTGCCTACCACTGGTTGGCACGGTGAGCCGCCCCAGGGAGGTGAGTTGGCTGCAGTCGAGCACTGTGCTGCGGGAACGGGTAGGGGCACTGGTTCGTCTTCAGCCAGCTCAGTTCCTGAAGTCAGCGTGACTCTTGTGTGACTGCTCTCCCCAGGGGAGGGGTGGTTTCTACATTTCTGGTTGGGATTCAAGGTTGTTTAAAATGCAAACACAGGCTGGTAGTACTGGTGAAAGAAGCGGTTGCTGGCGTTTCCCTACTCTCGCACTGGCCTATCCCTCTGTCAGGGAAGGCACTGCTGCCTGCGCACACTAAAATAAATTAGGGGATTGCTCTAGGTTAAAGCTAACAGCTATTTTTATCTCAAGTCCCTGGACTGGTTTACCATGTGGCTGCAGAAGTGTTTACCTCCAGTACCAGGAAGGGTGTGAGAACAAGTGGCCAGAAGCGAGAGGCAGACAAGGCTTGCTTTTGTCTCTGGCTGCACTAATTTAAAGTGCCTTCAAGTGTTTATTGAGCTATGGCCTCACTTGTGGAAGTGTGGGGTATTTTATGTTGTGAAACATCTGTAATGGGATGAAATGCTCAAACCAGTGTGTTACTGCAGCAGAGAAATGGCATAAAGATGAAGGTGGACTGTGCGCTTGTCGACTTGTTAAGAAAATGAATTCTGACCGAGGAGCAGATTCCTTCCTGAAGAACATAGTTCTGTGGATTTTGGTGGAAACAGCAGTGAGTTTGGAGGACACAACTAAGGGCATTTGAAAGTACCTGAAAAACCTATTTAGAATTTGATGTCTCTGTGGTCTTAATTCCTCCATGTTTCTTATTCATGCAGTTGTTTTGTTGGTTGTGGAAACTTTCTTGCCCAGACTGAGAAAAGCAAAAAGTAGATGCAGTGTCTTTTAGTGGCACACGGATAAAGAGCAGGGACATGCAGAGCACAGGAGCTAAACAGAAGAGGAGAAATTATAGTAGTGCATTGAATCAGAAAGAGTTGTGTGTTTGGACTTAAAATGAATGCTTTAAAGTATCTTTCTGCTTACATAACTCTTAATAGATTTGGTTCTACCTTTGCTTAGTTAAGAAAGATTTAATTACATCCTGTATGTAGTCACAAACTTACAGAAAATCATAGCTTATATATGTAAAATTGTCTCAGGAAACCCACTGGTTAAATTGAGTCTGTTCAAAAGGCAGTGCCATGTGTTAAAATTGAGATGTTTTGATATGCATCAGTTATGCCTTATAGACTGTAATCTTAAAACTGTCTGATGTCTTTATTTTATCATTCTCTCTTCTCCAAGTAAGGAATGGGAAAGCATTCTCTAGTCTTAAAGATTAATTTTTAGCATGTTTTGGTAGTGAGAACAAGATTACGAGTCACTAACAGCAGCCAATCTCGGGGGAAGAAGTTCTGATTAATTGACTTCAACAACTATAAAGAATAATTAATCTTTTTTGTGGATATTAATAGAGTACTTAGCACCCACTCCTGCATGTGCAGTATCCTCTCATTTTGTTAAATTTCACATTTTCTTCTTATCCAGTGCATTTTGGTGTGTTTGTCTTGGTTCAAATTCTGTATTTTGTTGATGTAAAGAACTTGGGTATGAGAAATCGTTTTAAATCGTCTGCATGATTGCATCAGACATCAACGTGCCATAGCCCGGGGGTCATATGTAATCTGTCAGGATAATTCATCCAGACTGCATTCGAAGGCGCCTGCAGAAGAGATGAATGGCTCTCCTGACGACAGCAGTCTGCTTTCCTCTACCGGTTTCTTAAGAGGCGCCCATGCTTCTAACACACGTTTTAGTGAAGAGCCGAGCTTATTCCTGTTTGCTGTGAGCGTGGTCCTCTGGACACATGAAGTTCAATGCACATCTGCAGACCTTCCAGCAAATGTCAGGTGCAATGTCTATGTGCAAGTGAGCTGGTGCTCTGCGAAGAGCTTGATCTGTTCTGCAAGTGCAGTAGGTCTGTTGTGTGACAGAGGGGGCTGAAAGAAGGCAAGGGACTCGTTCAGCTGTGTACTGACAACAGAAATTGTCAGCCCATTCAGGACTAATCGATTTAGGAACTGATGTCTGTCTCTTCTGTGTGTTCTCAGATATTCCACTTTCATGCACGCAGATTAACAGAAGCAAAAGATTCTGTGGCACGTAATTAATGACTTCCAAATGAATGAAGTAGCTAATGCTCCTGTGTACGTGGCCGTAGTGCAAAGAATTGTACTTTCTCTTTTTCTTGGAGAACTTGCTGGGTATTGCAGATTGCTCCCCTGGCACAGGATGTATATGTGTGTCTCTGGAGTTGATCGGTGGTATTTATACAGCTTTGGCAGAAATGATGAAGCACCGCTTACATAGAGAGGCTCAAGAACTACCCTTTTGTAATACCAATAAAATAAAATGAGGTTTCATTGTTCTGCAGGTTTCACTGCAAGTGTGATTTTTAGCAATTTCCAAATAGCTCCTGAATGATGCTGCTGCCCTTGGCAGACTGTATATTACATGCCGGACATGCAATGGTAATCTTTAAATTCTTCAGGCATGAAGCATCTGGCACTTCTGCTATCGCTAACCTGAGTGAAACACACAACAAAATGAGATCTAAAATGTCCAGTCAGAATGAGCTACTTTTAAAAATTGCCTTCACAGTGAGATGATGCTATAGATGCATTTCAGCACTTTTTTCCCTTTCCGTTCCTTTCTGGTATGATTTGACAGCAGGTTCTTTAATATGGATAGATTAGAGGAGTATTTTTCCTCGCATGTTTTCAAGAAAGCCTACAACAAAAGGGAGATTTGAGATTTGCATTTCCATTAAAGTGTGTGAGACAGATTAGAAAGTTTTTCTATCTAGCCACTGGAAGCGAAGACCTATTGTTCCAAGCTACAAGGGGAAATTTGACATTTCTTAGTGATGTGTCTTTAAAAGAAAAGTCTTAATGTCTTTTTAAAACTTACAATATTTTATTTGCATTTTATCACCTAAACATGTAAGAGTGTTTTTGGAATTCTTTTGCTTTTCTCATCAGAAAGGTGCACCCTGTTCATCATACAAAGACAGTGCCGGTGTTGTTTCATGCTTGAGACAGCTGAACAGCAAACTAGTGAAGAGGATGGTTTAAATGAATGTTAGGCATGATCTTTTCTACTTTTAACTGGAGAAATTTACAGTCGAAGTACAGTTTGGGTCAAAGAAGAGAGCCACGCTCTCCTTTGTCTTTGGCTTCCAACAGCATAGGCTTAAGATGCAAAAGTGTGGGGAAGAATCAGAGATACATAATCATGTGCGTTATTGGTATTCCTGGTTGTAAGAAATAGCATGTGTGTGGTTACTGCATTGCAATAACAGGCCCATTGAAATGAGAAATAATTAACTACCGAGTATTCTAGATCATGCAAGCATTTTTATTTTCCTTAAAGTGCACTCAGAACAATGTGTCTGCCCATGCAGGTGAAAGCTACTATGATTTCATGTTCAAAAGGCCACTGTGTGAGTGTATCTGCATAGTATTTTCAATCTGTAAATGAGTAAACAGTTGCTTACCCCCGTCAGAGGATAGGAAAAGCACAGAACTGGTAACTGGCTCCTTGTTTTTATTTAGGACATAACATAAAACTGACTGCTGCTTTTGTTGAAAATTAATTTTATATGTCTGCAATATAAAGAGTGTTGAAGTACTAGCCACAGATATCACCATGAATAAAGACCTAGTATATATTTGTCGTTTTTATTGTTGTTAATATAATAAGTTCCATGTATTTTGTAATGTGTGTGAGTACTTGCTTGCAAAAAGCCAGTTTTAAAGGAATCGGTATTTTTCTTGACTGTTAAGCCTATTGTGACTAATAAGGAATCTGACATTGAAATGTTTACTAACTAATAAACCAAGGCCATACAGGTTTTGAATGATAAATCTTTCACTTACTCTTAGGTTTATAACATGCCTTTGAAAAGAAACCAGGATTAAAATGATACACAAAGCATACGGTTTAACTTACCTCTTTGTACCGTTGGACAACTGTGTCTCGTGTTAGAACAACAGTAATTTAGGAAATTAATTTATTAGCTGTCACCCAAATGGAAATAATATTTGTCATGGGATGGAACAAAGTGTTTTAAAGCAAATTGCTAAAATTGGATGAAGAAAAACGTGGCTAAACAACAGCTTTGCAAAAAGAACTTTTGATTTTACTGAAGCAGATATTCCAGTCACCTTCTCCAAAGAAGATACATCGTTTTGATTCAAGACTGCTAGCAAGAAAAAAAGCTGCAGTTTGCATCTGTTGGTGATTCTGTATATACCAGCAGCACTTTAGCTTTTAGAACATGCAGCTATCTTTCAATGTGCTCAGACTATAAAGAGAATAGGTTTTGTTACTAGAAATTAGGTGCTTTTGCAAACAGATTAATCAGACCTAGTTAAGTACCACAGTTTTTTTCCCGCATCACTTCAGTGGGCTTACTTTTCCATTCAGTCTTTCACAAAATACATTTAAGAATTTTGAAATTTAGTTAAAATTCTTAAATACGTGTACAATTTTTGTCCCTAAAGCTTAGCTTACCTTTTCATGTTTAGTAGCAGAACTACACATATTAGTGTGTGATATGAAACACTTTCAGCCTGACACTTATAGCTGTCAAAGCAAACATCTGTCAGTACAAATGATGTTGATCACTATGCATTTCCAGAGTGTGAAATCTTGACGTAATGTTAAATCTGTCGTAATCACCATCAACTGTATACACAGGCATGAATTTTGAAGGGTAAAATGGACCTGCACATAATAAATGTATTTGGAGTGGTGTCGAAGAAGTTTTTTAGCAGCATATCTGATCTGATTTTTGTCTTTGCTGTTTTTGCTTGCATTACTTTGTTCAAGATCCTGAAAGGCCCGGATTGCTTTTAGGATAATGTGTACAGGTCTCTTTCAAAAGATCTCTTGACCTTCTAGTGTCAAATCTTGAAAATGGTAATGCTGTTCCTGGCCTACTCATTTCATGGGACTGAATTCAATAAACAGGCTTTTTAGCCTCCAGTGCTAACAAAAATAAATCAGAGATGTTATGAGGCTTATTTTGTGGGGCTTATGGTACTGCAGGTGTTAATTTTCCTGGATCTGTCCTTGTGCTCAGGAATACTTTTTTTCATCTCGATACAGTTTATAAAGAGCCAGTGATGGTGGCTGTTGCTTAAAGAACCTTCTTACTTCCAAAACAACAGACAAATTCTTACACTTCTTGTACTACATACTGGGGGAAATTCATGTCTAGCTGTTGAGTAAAGAGATTTATCAGTTTGCTCTTTATAATTTGATTTTGAGAATACACAGTTTGTGCTATTTTTTCCACTTGTTAAAAAAGTCGTCTTTAGTATTGTTACTGCTGTTTAAAATTAATACTCAAATGTTAGGTAGAGGGCTCCAGGTTGGAGTTATAATTTAATTTGTTGTAGAAATCCAGAAGAATTGAGCATGTTCTCTAAAGAGCTGTAAGAATTAATTACAGCATTAGAATCGCGGTACAGTAGAAAAGAATGCACGAGCAGTTTGATGATGGTCAGACCTGGCAGTTGTTTTCAGTAGAGCATTTGCTGTCTGTTGTCTTTCCACTTCTGCTCTTTTTCATCGTGTTGTGAATACGGTAACAACAGTAAAACTGATGTGCTCTTGTTTTATTGGCGGGTTTCTCCCTCCTCTTCAGAACCCGTTTTCTTCTGTACCTAGGTGTTGAGGGAACATGAAATAGCAGGGACATTCTCTGTACTGTCTGTGCAATTTTTTAAGTCATTAAGGATGAATTTTTATCTCGTTGAGGAAGTTGTAGCAGCTCTCTGGCCACCTGCGATGAGAAGCTAAACATTAGGCAACGTTAGTTGAATTGTATTTTCTCACAATTGCTGTCTCATCTGCGTGTGACTTACCTTGGAGTTTTCTTGCAACATGATTAGTATGGTTAAAAACCCAACAAATTTTATACCACTGCTAAAAACCAGGACGACTAAATCACCAGTGAAGCTTTGAAGATGAATGTGCATAGATGATTTATTTTTGTTCTTTTGTAGGTGATGGATGTGGACACACTGTTCTGGGCCCTGAAAGTGGAACTCTTGCTTCGATAAACTACCCACAGACCTCTCCCAATAGCACAGTTTGTGAATGGGAGATCCGTGTGAAGCCTGGGCAGCGAGTTCAGCTCAAATTTGGTGATTTTGATATTGATGACTCAGATTCTTGTCATTCCAGTTACTTAAGAGTTCACAATGGGATTGGCCCCACCAGGACAGAGATAGGTAGGAGCTTTTATTATTGGCATTTGAAAGCTACTGTCTTGTATAGAACTTGGATACGTTGGTACTTTGGTTACTTTTAAAATTTCTCCTTGTTTACCTGCTCTGAGCATAGAGTAACTACTAGGTGTATGGTATTAGTTAAGTTCTTTTTTTATAGCCCTAGAAAACTGTTATAATTCAGTTGGATATTGGGCAGGGTAAGACCTTGCCTGAATACATTATACACTGCTTTGCGCAGTGTGGATTTTGAGTCTTATGAGAAGTGATGAAAAGAAGGAAGTGTTTATTATTTACTGGAATCTCAAATAAGGTAAAAAAAGGAATTTTAGTAATTCTGTAATCAGAGTTGTGTTTTTCCTGAGCTTCATATCAAGGACACTCTGCAAAACTTCGAGAAGCGTGGTGTGTACCTCACCACAGTAGAAAAACAGCCGCCAGGGACCAGTTGTAGTGAATTTACTACTGATAGTACTGCTAGAAAGCACAGCTAAGGAGAGATTCTCCTGTATGCTATACAGGTCTTCAATACAGGGAGGGTGTACAGGTGCAACTCTAACTATATAAAAATAAAAGTGGTAAAGAAAACAGTAGTCTGGTTGCCCCTTTCTCTGGTGACGTGCTCATTTCAAGTATGCTTACCATTGCTGCTCAGTAGGTGAACTCTGGAATGCCAGAGTATTCTTAATGTAATTGTTCTTAAGTAATTGCAACTTGTTTACTGTTATTAAAGCGTATGTAAACGTCTGTTGTCTTGACACAGTTCCTCTATCTTAAAAATGTACTGAAAAAATGATGAGTAGTAATGATAGCAGAACATCCTACATTTTATTTGTGCATACAACTAGATGCTAAATACAACACAGATCCTATAATAACCTTTGATTCTGAAGATTCTTAAAGGAAACTCCACTGTAATGTTGTTTTTTTTCTCAGACATTTCCCAGTAGCTTGCAAAGTTCTTACAAGCAGGGAATTGCAAAACTATGAGGATCTTCATTAAAAAGAAAAAAGTAAAAAAAAAAAAAAAAAGTAGTATATATATCTTACCTGAAATGTCTGTCTTTTTATTTGGAATAGCTCTGATTTGAGCTGTTCATCTTGGTGGTATTAAAGGATAAAGGCTTCAACAGTTGTGTAGTTCAAATATCCCCCATCTTCTGATCATGTCCATAGTTTAATTTTTGTCCTCTTTAAGAGGACAAATTGAATTTCATGACTGTAAGGCAGGGGTTTTTTCCAAATAGCAGTGTGACATTATCATCTACATCAGGGTATATGTAGGGTTTTAAGACCCTTGTTTGCATAAAACTCAAAAAGCATTGTCATTCTTCCTTCACTAAAATTAGTTGTTATTGTGCAGATAAATTTTATTTTCTTTCCTAAAGCTTTAATCTGGAGAGAGAGAGAAAGAGAGATTTACTTCACCAAGGCTGTTTTTGTGCAACTCAAATGCCCATCCCACTAAATTGAGTCTTCTTATAAAGAAGCTAGTGGAACGTTAGCTTTGTTAACCCTCTTTTCCAACTGTTACCTAGATAAGTGTGTGTGAAAATAAGTATGTGCTTGGAGCTGTTGAGCCAGACTTGGTCTAAAATAGGAAACGCTGCAGTCCTAAAATGGCAAGGAACATCCAGTTCTGATAAGTCTATTATTCACTTTTACAAGTGACTTAATGGGTTCGAGTAAATTTTCTCCTTCATTTGTTTCTCTTGACTTTCAGCTGGTCCCAGCTGGCGTAGCAGCACAGTGTGTTGAGCAAATGTGTGTGTTGTTCTGCTCTTAATAAATTAAATCACAGAACAAACAGTGATATTAACAGTGGCAGATACAGATGATGCAGATTCTTGAATGTTCATGTTTGAAGCAACAAACACTCGAGAGATTAAACAGTGACCTGAATCTGTCTGGAAGAAATCTGGATTTATCCTAAGTTTTTCCGTTGAAGACTACTGACATGGTCTAACTTTAAAATACTTGTATTACATAAAATCTGAAATTCAGTGATACCTACTTTAACCCAAAATGGCTTAGAAATTGGCTGATTAGATTAAAAAATGAATTGTTAGTGGGTTAGTTTATTGATAAACAGAGAAGGTTTCTAATGACACTTTTAAGGGCCAGATCTCATTCCAAGCCTTTCGAATATTTATCAGTAAATCAAAAGAAGATTCAAATCCTTGGCGCTAAGTTTGTCTCTAGTTTAGGTAAGATCTAGAGGTGTTCTGTGTGTCTACTTATTTAATACATACAATGTAAGCCCAGATCTATAGGAGCAGAGAATGTAAGCTGCGGTGGGAATTCCCTCTCCTGCTGTAATGTTGCTGTACAAAAGCACTTGGGGTCCTTCAATGCATACGTGCAGACAAAATAGTAATATTACATCTTCTGCACATACCATTGACAGAGGCGTCGCGGCACTCGTATTTTGTCCATTTCTAGTGCCTACTTTTTAAAAAGATTGCTAAAAATCTGGCGAGAGGCCAGGAGAGAGTTAGAAAAATGATTTATAGTCTCAAAAGTATGACTTGCCATGAATCATAAGGTGCATCAGTCTACAGTTTGTCAAAGGCTGTATCTCCATGGTGCAAGCAGCACAGGATAGTTTATCCAAGCTAGATTTAAATGTCTTGCCCTGTGTATTTGCCGAAGAAGAGGATAAATGGCGTCTTGAGAACAGTCTGACCTACCCTGAGAGGAGTCTCATGCTGGTCAGTCGTGTAACAAGATCCAGTGGCTGAAAACAAAACTTAAAAAAAAGGAAAAGAAAAGTGGTAGTTGGAAAAGTGATGCGGTTCATCATAATGAATGCAATTCTTCATTGAAACAGGACTTAGGGCAAAACATAGGGGCAACGTGGAGCCTTGGTAAAAGGGAACTTACTTCTTTGTAACTCTTGCTGATCACCAGTTTAAGTAGTGAACTGAGGTAAGGTTCTATTTGTGTAATATTATAAATGTCATTAAAGTATTGTAAAATCTTTTTTCTTTTTTTTCATTAGAAAATACCCTTGCTTTGTTCAAACAATATCTGAATAAGCAACATTTAGAAAGCTCTGAATAATGATAGCAATTTGTATTTCTGATTTTTTTTATTTTATTCGTATTTGAGAGTGCAGTTCACTTTGTAAAGGAATTTGACATACACATTATATTTGTTTTGTGTTATATTTGTTTTGTGTTATATTTGTTTTGTGTTATATTTGTTTTGTGTTATATTTGTTTTGTGTTATATTTGTTTTGTGTTATATTTGTTTTGTGTTATATTTGTTAAGAACTATTCCTGCAGGGCAGTGCTATTCACTCCCTCTACTTTAGTATGGTAATTTGCCTTTAGTTGAGAAGGGAGTCTGGCTTCTGTTTTTGCTATTTTACGATATGATAACATACTTATTAGCAAGAAAGCAAATAAATGAATGGTGAACTGAAACATATGCAGTGTCATTTGCTGCTGGTGGTTATCCACTTTGATTATCCACTGCAGAATCTTCAATAGTGTTAGAGGTGGTTTACAACATTGAGTGATCAAGGGAGCCTATAGAACAGAAGATTTTTTTTTTTTTTTCCCTTAACAGATTAGTAAACTGATCAGTATTTTATTAAAGTTTCTGATTAGTAGGACTGGAGAATTCCATATTGATTTGGGTCTGTTTAAGTGCCATTCATCCAGGTAACGTCATTTGGCAGTAATTCTAGGATATCATAGGGCAAATGTTGTCAATATCTGCAGACTCCAGCATCGCCGTTTAAAATGTATTATTTTTGGTCATTTTGGATGGCAAGGGAAGTATCCAGATGCAGAACCGCTGTTAGGTGTTACAGGTGCAGCAAACAGAAAGTGAACCAACTGGCAGTTTATATTAATGGTAGTCACATATGCTTGTGTGTTAACGCTGAAGCGCAGTGAATCATGGCTGCTGTTGTCCAAAATTAAGAAAAGTAGTTGACAGAAATGATGAAATAGTTGACAAGGAAGAAGTGCCCCAACAGCTGAGAGAAGGGCTTTTTTCTCATTTACTTCTGTAGATGATTCTCCTTGCCCTAACTTGATCCTTTTCCTTGACAGATTTCCATGGTCTTTGAAGAACTGACTGCAAGGGTTACGCATGGCTAGAGGTGAATGGGATAAGGTCACATTTATTTGCAAGTGTTCAGGGTATGAGAGACTCTCACCTGTTGACTGTGGCAAAATAAATGTGGCACCCAGGCTCTGCCATTTGCTTTAAATGGACACTACATTATTTAGTGTCACGCACATGTATTTGGTTTTGAATATACGCCGGAAGTAATGTGAGCTTACACTGCAAATGAAAAAAGATGCTTATTACATATGCTGGTTTTGGTCCATGTCTGTTCTCCTTCCCTCCGTAGGAAAATACTGTGGGTTTGGCTTTCAAATGGATGGTTTAATTACTTCAAAAAGTAATGAAATCACAGTACAGTTCATGAGTGGAATACACACTTCTGGACGTGGATTTCTTGCAGCTTATTCAACCACTGACAAATCAGGTATTTATAATTATTTGGTAATTTTTCTATGCTGGTAAAATTAGAGCCGCCTAGTAAAAACACAGAACTAATTTATTCCTGCGTTCTCACAAATTAACTTCTAAAAATGCAGACTTCTAATGCAGTCTTCCTGATACTTCTGCATAGGAAATTGGACTGTTCAGTTACTATTTAAGTTACTGTAGTTTTAAAGAAATTATATCAAAGCTTACCCTGCATAGCAGGGCAAGAATCACAGTTACCTGTTATGAATGAAAGAGCTGCTTCGGATAAGGGACAAAATGCATTTTTTCACGTAGTAATCGAGTTGGCAGATAACTAAAAAAATTTCTTATCAAACTGTATATATATCGTACAGACCAGCATCATGGAAAATTTTATTTCAGTAACAGTTTCCTGTACTCCCTCAACTCTCTACTTTATATAATCTGCTGCCTACTTTTTAGTTTTTTTGCCATTTCTTGTTTTTTCCATGTTTTTGGTTATTCTAGCCTCTAAAGGAGGCTGCTGTATTTGTTTTGCATCTCCTTCCACTCATTGTAATGGTGAGTGACATACATGGTCTACAGGGAAGTGAAGGATTGCCAGCAACTGCGTCACAAGGCAAAAGGCTTGAGAAAACCCTTTCCAGAAGTAATTCTAAAAAGAGCAGATAAAGAGTTTTCATTTTTAATTTGTATTTTGTGGGTTTTCTGATGCTTTTCTCTCTGTATTTTGGACTGTATGTGCTGATACACAGCAGACTGAACGTAAAATTTGAGATACCAGTCATGGATGCCAGTAACATGGCACACTAATGTTTGTTCCCTGTGCTGCCCGGTTTCAGTACCGTACGAGTGTTAAATGCTGAAAACACAGGCCTGTTTAGCTAGCTTATTAATTTAATTTTGTGAAAAGAGCATATGTTTGCATCTCTGAATTATGTCAGGTTCTCTGAAGTATAGCTGTAAATTAAAATTATGCTGCACAAAAAATGTTTGTAGTGTTTCTCTTCTTGTCTGCGTCACATTCTCAGTGGATTTCCCACTTACTCAGACAAATTATCAAGGTTCTACTGTAATACAAAATCTGTTACAAGAAAATTTAGTAGGAACGTGTTTTTTTCATTCTGAGACTTTTGGTTAAGCCACAGAGGCTCAAATGTATATTTTTGTGCACTTTAAAAAGCATACTCAAACTTGTTGTCTTTATCATCCTCTTGACTTAACATTTTTTCTTTCCAGACCTAATTACCTGTTTAGACAATGCAAGTCACTTTTCTGAACCAGAATTCAAGTAAGACTGATTTTACCTGTTTCTCCCCAGTCTCTTTAATGAAGTCATTTTTGTGTTTCTACTTCACTCTGTTACTCATACCTGATGCAGCTTGAAAATTGGCTGTCCAGAGAACTTAAGAAACAAACTAATTAGGGTTAGAGCTGAATAATTTTGACATTAGCACTCCTCCTTCCTCTCTCTCTCCCCTGTTTTTGTTATTTACATGCAGTATACAGTAGAACCTCGTTAATTTGCACTAACACATAGAAGCTAGTATCTCATTCCCATAGACAGAATATTGCTTTTGTAAACACTTATTACAGCGGGTATACACCTTAAATATTGAAATTCATATTACAGTTATCTAAGGAGCACTAAACTATGAAATTGTTAAAAATTACAAACCCATTTCACAGTTCAGTGTGAATTAATGAGGTTCTGTGGAGACATAAAATGCTGTACCTTCTGTTAGGGGAAACATGTGCCATTTCCCTGTTTTCTCCTTCTCTGTTTCCATCTAAAGCAAGGACAGTGTTTAAAGCTGCAGACTGTTGTGAAGTACATAAACTTACTTTTTGGAGAACTTCAGCCCTGGCATCATGAAACGTTTCAAAGTGCAACCTTTGCATTTCTCTTTCATTTTCCCAAGTTCCAAAACACGGCTCTAATTGTAGGTTCTGGCCTTACTCAACGTGTGTTGAAGTCTCTGAATCCTGCTGTTTTCGTGGTACCTGCAAAGTTGCTTCAACTGTTGTTGAACTGCAGTGAAAATGTTAATAGTTTACTTCAGTTCACTGTTAAATCTTGAAGATTTAATAGTTCTTGTATGTGCAGTATGAAATGGCACTAGAACATGAACACGAGGTTGCATCAGAGGTGCAGATGTCTTGCCTCTTGCTTTTCACGAGCTAGTGGTATTAACTGAATTTGGCCAGGCTTTTATGATCAAAGCATTGCCAGGAGCTAGTATAAAATAACATTACTTTTCAGATATATTATTTAAGGATGCAAAACAAATAGTTATGTAGGTCTCTAGTTTATAAAATAAAATTTGTTAATACTGGTACTTACATGACTTTGAATTTACAGAAGCCGTGCAGTATTTCTATTATAAAATGCTGGCTTTATTAATGTATTATATTGAGACTGGAACTGTAGTTTCAGCTGAGACATTTTTAAAAACTTTTTCAAATGTCTGTTCTCCTGTTGTGTACGTCTCTTCCTGTTTTTTGTCTAATTTGATATGTCTTCAATTAGGATATATCCTTCAATAGTGATATATGAATGATAACAGTGTATTGTAAATCCAAACCACAGTGGCTATTTTATAACGTTGTAAGAGTTGTAGTTGCACGCATATCTTGACCTGATCTTTTCTTCTCTTCCAGTAAGTATTGTCCAGCTGGATGTGTGATTCCTTTTGCTGATGTTTCAGGCACTATTCCCCATGGATACAGAGACGTAAGTAAAAATACCGTGGGCTCACGTGAATTTCGGTAAAATGCGCCTTGTGTAATGACAAGTCAATTATAGTTGTTCACATTAGTTCTGCTGCCTGGGTTCTGGAATTTGTACCTCCTAAAGTGAATAGCATGGTACGCATTTTTTTGCACAGATGCTAAATGGCTGGCGCTTCAGATGTGGCCATCTCAGAGAAGTAAAGTAGTGTAGTAGGGACTCAAACGCTTTTGTAAGGCCTGCTGAGAAGGGCAGATCAATCCAAATATTGTTTTCTGCTTCCTGTTCTGTTTTTGTTGGCTTTCTCAGGTTGGGAAATGCAGATGTATAAAGAGACAGCCAGTTCTTTTAATGGTGTCCTCTTGGTTTTGACACTGTAATGCATCTCTAAACAGAGGGTCTCAGTGGTTATTGTAATTTTTTTATTACAACATGAGAGATGAAATACTCTTGATGTTCAGCAGCTATAAAACCATTTGCAAAACAGAGTTGATACTGTAACATTAATAGCGCTATAAACTGGAAATGAAAATCTTTAATAATGTACTATTTACTTAGCACACTACAAAAACCTATACACTGTTTTTCTGTTGTAAGCTTTTGTAACTGAATTTGCATACTTGCCATAGGACCGGAGGGTGTTTGTTTTTTTATTTTTAAGTGATTATAATTTTGCTAGCAATCTAGTAAAAATTACATTAAATATCTTTGTTTATCTTAAAATACTCTTTTTAATAAGCCATTAGTTCTAGCACAGAGGAAAGACAATTTTAAAATGTTAGTGAGCACGGATTTCAATTTAAATATGAGCCTAAAATACGCCTCTCTGATGTTCTTTTCTCAAATGGCTGTAAATCCTAGGCTACCTGCTTAAATAATTACCCATATGTAAAAATGTCACCACAGCGTAGCTGTGTTATATGTTCTGGTCCACAGTGAGTCCTCACGAAACGGCTGCGAGGTAGTTTTTGTAGCTAGTAACAAGATGAAGTTGATTCTCTGCCTAACACATTTGCAGCATCAGTAGGAGTTCTGCTTGTTGGGAGGTTTTTTGCCAAAATCTGGAAAAACTGTTTTCTCTGGAGGAAAAAGGAAACTTTAGGAAATAAATGCCCTGTGACTTTCTTTCTGTGTACTTTATTGCTCTGAATAAAAGGCAGAGAATTTCCCAGAAGTCAAGCTGTGTGGAAAGAAATCAAATCGTCCAGCAGATCAGACAAAGTTTCAGGTAGAGATTTCTCATGCACCTCTTTCAAATAATCAGCAGCTGCTTGCTGCTTTAAAAAATACCCTAAATCTTGATTCTTTTGTGCGTGACCCTAATGTCCACAGTCCTTGAGGACTTGGAGCGCTCATTGCTGACGTCTTCTGGTGAGCAGGGAGGAGAGAGCTGCATCTACTGCAGAATCCCATGCTCTTGCTTTCAAGGGAAAGTAGGAAAGGAAAGGGGAGCTGTGTGCATGAGCGAGACTTAATTACATTTATTTAGAAAGCTTTTGGGATATTTGGGGGGTGGGGAATAGGGTTAGAGATTTTATGTGTGAATATACTGAGGAGAATTATGTTTGGAAAAGTCTTGGTGAGCAGGTTTTTTTGCCAGTGAGCTTGAGATACAGGGGCATCCTGGCCCGCTGCACCATGCAAGTATTTCTAAAGAAGCCACAGAGGAAGTTGTTCTATTTTTAAAATAATGTGAGAAAGAAAATCACCCATGAAGTCTTCCTTCTCTGGAAGGGACCTGCTGATTCCTTCTTAAAGAGTAGTGGTGAGGCTCTATAGCACCTGGTGGACTGGCTGGCAGAGCAGTGTTCAGTAGCAACACCTAGCAGTGGACTTGGTTTGGGGGAGCGGCTGTTAACAGTAAATAAAAATCTGCAGTCATCATCTGTTGTTTATCGACTCGGGCAAGTCCGCACTGGGATACCACACTAGTAATAACAAGGTAAATACGGTTTCTGGAAGGTATATTGGGAGATACCCAGGTGGTCTTCACAGACAGCTTGGGCCCACTCGATCTTCTAAGACTCAGGTTGATCCTGGTCTCATTGGATGTGAGTGAGGAGCTGCAGAACTGCAACGTGTCTGTGCATACCCCGGCAGCTCTGTCTATGCCTGTTGCACAGCGTGTAGCCAGTAATCCTCCAGAAACAGTGGTGCACACGTGGTGGATGGGTGCAAAGCCACTGCTGCTAAGCTTCTGTTGGAACTGGACTGTCTCTCTGCTCCTCAGCACTAGGATGTTTCTTGGTCAAGCCCCTTTGGCCTGGAAGGGTTTGCTTCCCAGCTGGAGAAGATCTCCTGGGCTAGCTGTGGTCCAGGAGACAGGCGTCTTGCTCTGCTCACTGTGCTGTGCCCGAAGGACGTGGTGTAGTGAGTCGGTCCTGCGCCCTGTGGCCCAGCTAGCTGCAAGCCGGGGAAATGGCAGTGTCACTGTGGCATTTGTCAGTGGATCGGGGCTCACAGTTTTCCAGAGAGAGAAGGAGAGAACAGGATGTCCTGTCCAACAACGTTTTGGGTAACTGATCTCCATTGACCTGTACAACCTGTACAATCGGCTGCTTTGGAACGAATTGTATTCACTTATTACTGCGGGTTTATATGGATCAGAGTGCTGGATGATTAAACCAAGTTTAAGCATGAATTAAAATAAAAAAATATAACCCATGGGCTGAAAACTACAAAGTCTGCAGTGCATCACCCCTTAATTGTGAGAAAATGAATAAACATACTTTCAATGTGCTTTCTATTAAAAGGTTTCCTATGTATTTATGTATTCAACTTCTGTTGTCTAACATAATAGATTTATTGTAGGCTGAAAATCTGGCTGTCTGGCTTTTTCAGACTGATTCAGCTTGCTGTTTGTTTGAGCTTATTTAATTACAAGAGTTACATTCCAAATACATCTGGGCGAGGGCACAGTGAAATGTAGGACCTTATTTTTGTGTTTTTATAAATTACAAAATAAACCAAAGATGGTTTCTAAATAACAGAGATAACAGTTAACTAAGAAGAGTACCTTAATGTAATAATAACAAAGACTATAACTGGACAATATAGCATTTACAATACACGGCGTAGTATTTAATTTATTTACAACGTAGTGTTAAATTTTTCTTTTTCCTCCCTCTTCAAGTCGTCATCACTTTGTATGGCTGGTGTTCACGCAGGCGTCGTGTCAAATACTCAGGGTGGCCAAATCAATGTTGTAATCAGCAAGGGCATTCCGTACTATGAAGGCTCCCTGGCCAACAACGTCACCTCAAAAGCGTAAGTACTTCCTGTGTTCTCCTTACCTTTAGCACCTTAGATCTTGGTAGTGTCTCAGCGCGGGATTAATTCCAGCTAGCGGACCTACGTGTTCCATGGAGAGGTTCTCTTCTTTAAGGTTCTCACAGTGCTCTTTTGCTACGGTGCGGTTGTTTTACCAGATATTTTTAACCTCTAGACCATAAAGATTAATTTTCCGAATTCTGCAAGGACGTTTTATCTTCCAAAATGCGTGGCATGACCATAAATTCCTAATGGTCTGTGGAAAAATAATAATTTAATGGCAGCTTTTTAGTTGCAGGGAAGAGAGCGTAACTTGTCATTTTATCTCAGAAGTCCCAGGAATGAAAGCAATCAGAGGAGACTGATTCTTGTTATTATGATTTGCTTAATTTAAAAGGGAAGCATTTTAATGAAGTCTTGCGTTTTGCTGGGCAGATGTTTGTCTGAAAGCCTTTAACTCGGGCAGTACCTCTGGACTAGATTTCAGCTGGAAAGGTGTTTGTGCTGAAAGCACTGCAACTCGGTGGCAGGAAGCATTACTTTAATGGTGAAGTGCTTGTTCAGGCACCTGTGCACAGGTTTCAGTGGCAAGCAGTCAGACAAGAAAAAGAAATTGAAGACAGTTTGTTTCAATTTTCCTCACTGACTCTGGCAAAAACCATCTTCTTTTGTTCTCTGCAGGGGACCCTTATCTACAAGTCTCTTCACATTTAAGACGAGCGGTAAGCATTATCACGTGTATTACATGTTGATACTTTCATACAAATTTTGTGAGTAGAAACAAGTGTGCAGGTATTTCATTTTTTAAATTTTGTTCTAGTTAGTGAGACTTTTTCTTACTGCATTCCTCAGTAATGTATATTCTTGAATTGTTTTACTATCTCACTGTGATGATTAATCACTACGTTTATAGATACAGTGATGTATAAAGTAAGCCTTGCGTAACTGCAGAAAGAGATTCTTTCAGGTTATGGTCCTCTTATTATAGTCTGGTTTAAAGTCACTTGACTCCCGTACTTCAGACACACTGCTAGAGCAGAGCTGGGCACTTAGGAGTTGCTCTTTATTTGTAACAACTGTGCATTCAAGGTTTTTTTTCTGGGTTTACTCCTTACACTTCCCTTGTTGCCCGCTAAGAAAGCTCGCAGAAATCCCAAAATGATTCCTCAACTTTCTCCACCCCCTTTTACTTTTTTGTTTCTCCCATATTCTTGCGGCTGAATGCTATGTGATAAATTACTTCTCTGTCTTGCTCTGGAAGGGCATCTCCTGGGCCTTGCTCTCTGTGTCAGTTGTGCTTCTTCTTGGCTGCCCTGTTTTGTTTTGTAAATGCCTACCGGGTTGCTGGTTGGTATAATAAGTGTTGCCCCTTTTTAAAGCTTTACTGCTTTGCATGTTTTTGCTTGCAATCAATTATCCATTTTTCAAACATATTAGCTGTAGTTTTCTACATGGAAGCTAGATTTTCTGTAAGTCACTTTAAATGCCGTCTTTAAATGGACGTTGGAAGCATTGTGAAGACAGTGGCCTTTCCTTAGTTTCTTTAACTGTTTTAATAACAATACTAAAAAAACCCACAAACAACTAACAAAAGCATTACGTCTGTTTTCCATAAGGATAAAATTAAAAACAAAAAAAGAAGGGGGAAATCATCCACATATTCCTCAAAAGTAAACAAATACTTTTCCTAATATTTAAATAAAAGCGATGCTGATTGGGGTCGTAAAGGCAGGAATCTGATGGGCAGGAGTGTTTGGAGATGGAAATGTATACAAACAAGCAAAAATTAGAAAATATAATCCACATAATATTCAAATAATTTCTCTCCCAGACCTCTGCAAGAGCTGGAAGAAGGCATTGCATGTCTGGTGACCTTATGCATGGAGACTATTAAACACAGTCATCGAGGCAGGGTTTGTTGGGTTGTCTTTCACAATGTGATCCGATAGTGTATGCACAAGTAATTAAATGGCCTGGAAATGTGAAGAGAGAGGACGAAATGCTGAGCAAGACTATCTGGATTTCAGTGACACATTTGAGAAATTATTGAATAAGCTAGAGACAAGATGCAGGTCTAGATTAAAATGTATGTAGTTGGGTGGCCTAGGAGTTAGCTGAAGGAAAAAGAGGGCTCTCTAGTGCGCTCAGGTGAGGTTTATCAGACTGTGGTGAAGTTACTAATGCGGTTCTTCTCTAATAGTTGGTTTCATGCCTTGGTACAAAATAGAGGAGTGTGTTATTAATGCTAGAGGTGTGGTCAGTGCCGAGGAAGATGAAACTATTTGTACAGGAAGACCTGACTGACTTTGAGACTTGAGTAATAGAAAGTAAAGTAATAATATATTAATAAAATAAAAGAATCACAGAGCAAAAAGTATAAGGTCGGGTATGTAGAGACAGGCATTTCTGCTTCAAACTGGCAGCGTGTTAGATGGAAATGAGAGATGAGGGAAAGGATTTGGTTAGTGAGGCGCTAGTGTGATCCTGTGCTGTGGCAGGTGAAGTACGCCCAGGAGAGACAACGAGCTGTTAATGCCATCGCACAGGACATGGGCAAGGCCTCATCTGGGATCCCATCGCACGTGGGCTCTGCCGCCCGTGCCTCCCTTGAGGGACGCAGAGGAGGGCTGCAGGGCGCCTGCAGGGAGCGGGGAGCTCACAGCAAAAGGGAAGCCAGGCTGGGTTGTTCAGGCTGGTGACTGAAGACAAAGATTGCTCTCTGCTGCTACGGCTGGGGAAAACGCGTGTGAGGGAGGAAAACTGTTGGCACTACAGAAGATTTTGGCGAAGAGCAAATGGATATCAACTAGCCACAAGGAAATTTAGCCAGGAATTTAGATTTTGGTTTTTTTTAGCCATCGGCAGAATGCGACATGGGAAGAAACTTCTAGTAAGAATGGTGAGAAAAAAATACAACTAATTTCAAGGATGTGTTTGAGCTCAAGGCCAGGATTATGACATGGCTTCCTACGTGCTTTGGTGTATTGTTTGAATTAACACTGTGATACTGAGGTGGGTTTAAAAACCAAGAAGTTATATAGACACAAAGAAGGAACAGATGATCAAGTAGTCTGTTTCCCATTCCTGCATCAACCATACATACGCTTAAACCACGACGGCTCCCCCAAAGCTTCTCCTCTAGTGCTTTGTGCGGGTGGTGACTGAGAGAATATCCACATCACTCTCGAGCAGGCATACATCATGCAATACTCGTGACCACAACTTTGGTTCCAGCATCACCATTAGAAAGCAGAAGACGGTGAGTTTTGTTGGTAGCGTTGTTATGGAATAAATTTAGATGGCAGTTTAATATTTGCATGTAAAGTCTTAAACTCCAAGCAGGTAAAATCATTGTGTAACTTGAATTTTCATTTTGAATCCTCACCTTTTCTGTTGCTCAGGTTGCTATGGGACACTGGGGATGGAATCTGGGGTAATCCCTGATTCCCAGATCACAGCATCATCTATTCTGGAGTGGTCTGACCAAACAGGACAAGTGAACATTTGGAAACCTGAAAATGCCAGACTAAAAAGGGTTGGTCCTCCTTGGGCTGCTTTTATCAGTGATGAACATCAGTGGTTGCAGATTGACTTGAATAAAGAAAAGAGAATAACAGGTAAGTGAATCTGATGGGGCTTTTAAGCAGCATTCAAAAAGTTTGGTTTCTGACATCCTTTTTTCCAGTGCTTGGTCTCAGATAAAGTCCAGGTGACATTTAATTACCATTACAGCAAAGTCGGTTCCATGTCCTAGCTAATACATGGAGGAGCCTGAAGTCAAACAGGTGGAGTTTTATAGCAGAAAACACCTCTTCCAGCAGAACTTGTTGAAGTGTTTCCTGTGGTTTTAGTGGATCCTTGATGCTTCCCTTTTCCTGCTGATTGTCTCCTTGAAGGTGCAAATCCGTATCCCAGCAGCCCAGTCCACTGGTACCTCTGATGCAGGTACTGACTCATGTTTCTAGGTTTTCCCTCCTGCCCGTCATGGCCGTAGTGAATCCAACAGTGGTGAGAGGAGCAGTGGCAGTGCAACGCGAGATAAGCAGCAGCCAGAGTAAACCAGCGGGCAGCCTCCCCTTCACTTCCTTGCCTGAAGTGGAGCTTGGGCTGAGGGTGGGGGATGGCGGGCCCTGCAGCATGTGCTGTGTTCCCCCGGCAAACGGACCGCACGGCGCAGGCTGATGCAGCCAGAGTCTGGGTTGGGCTCTGCTCCTTCACAGAGACTGTGACGGACCACCGTCACGATTTTAGTAGCGGAGTTTATGTGGAGAGCGAGCTGGAGGTGCTGTTTCCCAGTCTGCTCTGGATGGTTTGCTTCACATTTGGGGAGTGGAGCGAGCGAGCTCCTGGTTACCTGTTGTGTCGATTGCAACCTGGCCTGTGCTGAGTGGTGAAGCACTGAGGCATTGGCGTTTTGGGGTTAACCTTGGGGGTAGCCTAAGGAGTGGCAGTGCGGCTGTTGTATCTTCTGTGCCGACGTTAGTGTTTTCTATTTTGATTTAATTATTCAGAGGTGATTTGCTGTTGTTAATGGGCATGTTTGCAATCTGACTTCAATCAAAAATAAAGTGGCTTTAGGTAGAGTGCTTCCCAGGCTTTAAGGCTGTTGTGAAGCATCTTCCTTTGATCAGGTTGGGCTTGTCTCTTTCTGAAATGCCTGAGTTGGTCTCTGTAAACTCAGCTGCACACCCTGCTATCAGCAGCGTGGCTTCCTGTCATTAAGCAACTCGGGTTTACCAGCAGCCTTTGTTATTACCTCCCTGGGGACTGTTTGGATTTTACATTACTCCTCTAATTCCTGTGCTGATAAGCTTTTACAGACCAGCTTTCCTATGCGAGTCCTTCTGCAGCGCTGAAGTGTCAGCTTCGGGAAGCTACAGCTCTTTCAGTGGCGCTTTGAGGTTGGCAGCACAAAGCAGGGAAGAGCGGTGCTGTCTGGGCAACTGGAGACAGAAGTGGGCCGTGGGCAAATAGCAGGCTGTTCCCATCAAGAAATGGGGGAAAAGCGCTTAGCAAGGTTATATTGTGAGACTTAAAATGTACAAGTAGGTAAAATGGTTATTAGGTGTCAGTCACTGTAGAAGTTTCAGACCCTGGCACCTTGGATAAACTTTTTGAAATGTAACTGGAGCAGCGGCGATTCCAGCTACGTAACTGCATTCAAAAGCTGATCTATTCATTTTTACAAACTGGTACCAGTTTTTTGTCTAACTGGGCGCCTTCATTTTCACAGGTATTATAACTACTGGGTCAACCTTAGCAGAGTACTACTATTACGTCTCAGCATACAGAATTTTATACAGTGATGATGCACAGAAATGGACAGCGTACAGAGAACCTGGCATGGGTAAAGATAAGGTAAAAATACCACACGCTTCTAGGTATGTTCTGTGGAGATTTCACACTTGTAAACGCGACTAAGTTTGGTACGGTGAGGAAGCATTAAATAACTTTCCTTTTCAGTGTAATTTTGAATCATAAGCAGCATCTATGCAGAAGAAAATATGAGAATACGCAAATATGTAAGGATTTGAACGGTTCCGAAATTCAGATATTATTTTTATTACTATTTGGGGGTGGGAATATTCTATACAAGAAACTTCTGTTGCCAGTGGTAGGCTGGCTGGTACTGCGTCCCTTTAAGAATAATCAGATTTCTTTCAAAATAGGTTGTAAGTTTCAAAATTGAGGTTTACATTCTCACCCCCTTGTGGTTACAGAATAAATGTTAGGGGTTGTGTAATTTCCCAGCTGTTATAATGTTTCTGTCAACCTTACTTTTTGACAAAATACTGGTAAGTAAGTTTCTTGTGTAACAGAACAGCCCTCGCAGAGGGGAGGTTTCTTAAAAAATGCAATGGTATGTTCAGATTGCAAATGCTTTGCCACACAGAAAAATTACCTAACGTTAGCAGCAAGATAATCTTTATTTTCCCTGTGTTTACAGTTTTGCAGTATTTAATAGACAGTAAAAATAAGAAGGTTAATGTCCTGCATGGTCTTCCCAGTGGTTCAGATCAGAGTTTCTTAAACAAATGAGAGGATCCTTGGTAACCTGACTGGCGCTAGAATTTCCTTCTTTTTCTTAAAATTCTTGGATGTAATTCACCTTACTTGCATAGGCCTGTGGTATTACATACATGGAATAGGAACTAGCAACCTAGTAACTTTTTAGAAACGGGTCTTAAGAATGGCAACTCCTTAGCCGTACGTACTTGGTTTTCTTCAGTTCAACGTGAGCTAAGAATGTTTCAAGGTAGGGCATAGCATCCCGTTGAGGGAGTGAAAGGCTGAAGTATCTTGTTTGTTAATTCAGAGGTTTTGAACGCTGAACATAATCACAGTAGGAAACTCTCCCGAAAGGAGGAGACTTTACTGTGGGGGCCGGTCCATCTCCTTGAACCTCCACGTGAACTAACAGACCGGGGGTATGAAGTATTCAGGGTAAAAAAAAAAAATAAAAAAATTCCAGCATCTTTTGCTGGTTTTCGAGTGCCCTCTTCTGGCCATAAAATAAAATCTCAGCCAGCGAGCCGCCTAGATGTAGGCTTCACGTTTAGTTTGATTATGTTCTTAGAAAACCTTTGCAGCTGTTGCCTTTTAATTTGAGCGTATGAAACAAATTGTGGAGCTTGAAATTACAGGCAACGGATCTTTTTTTGCACTCTTTGCCCCATGAGGTTCAGCACCATACGTATCCGGGAAGTGCCAGCTGCAGTTAAATGACAGAGAAAAGGGCTCGGTATGGTTGATCTCTTAGGCTTCAGAATAGCGGATTTTTCCTCTCTCTGACATGGTCTCACTTGATCCAGCGTTGCTTTTGGATGCCTGTGCACGCAGGCTTCTCCCTTTGAGCCTTCCGTAATTGCACACCAGGCAAACCAGGAGGTGCTATTCCCCATTTCTTTGAAAAATGTTTGTAATTCCTAGTGTCGTTTGGGAGACTAGAAGCTTTTCCAAGGCTTTCCTGTAGTCCTCTTTGCAAATAGCTTCTACAGATCTGTCAGTACTCAAGAAAAGCTTTTCTTAAAATTTTTATATATGAGAAAAAGAATAAAATGCTTCAATTGGGGAAAAATGACAAATTCAAGTTGCAGTGTTGGAAAAGTTTGTTTGACAGCACAGAGGCAAATGGAGAGAGTTTGATAATGGAATATGAAAGTGATTTATTATAAAAAAACCTTGCACTGTATTGAGCTCAGCTCAGAAGCAAATTTTTTTGTGTAAAACATGAAATGAACAGAGAACATTGAGCTGCAGGTAAAGTTAAGTTACTACATAACACTTGACTTCAAACGCTTGACTACTAAAAGCCTGGAGTAATGAACTACTTTACTGTTAATCTTTCTTGAAGGTAACAGTCAGCGTTAATGATTCTTGTTGCCTTTGCTGTGCTCAGCCTCACAAACCTGAAGTGAGACTAACTTTCAGTGCTGGGCATCTATTTTCCTCATCTGTAACTTCTGCGTTTGCTGCTCGGGTGGTCAGGTGCAGCGTGCACCTTCTAGGAGCGGGCCCTGGCGCGGCACAGCGCCAACAAGGATACAGCACAGCAGTTCGGGCTGGGTGCAGCCCCTCAGAGTCACCTCTGTACTTTGCTTCTCCTTTGTATCTTTACCAAAACAAATAATTCTCAGGTGAGATCTGTAGCTACAAGCCTGTCAGCTTAAAAAAACCAAACAAACAAACTTGCCCTTGTTTAGGGGAAAAGTGGCTGTAAATTGGAACCCGGTCTTCTGGGTTTGTGCTGTGTCTCATTAGATTGTGAATACTTGGACACACAAACTGACTGCTTTGTATTATTCATTTATTTCCAATATAACACCATCGACTTGCCCTCGTGTTTCATCTGTCTTCATTCATTGCTAGGAAGTGTATTTAAGAACAATAAGCTTAAATTTAGAGCAGGACAGGTATCACTGAGAGCCATGTGCTTGTAAATCTGCGCTGCAGCGAGCTGGGGAGGAGCAGACCCTACACTTTCAAGGCAAATACCTTGTGTTTGCCTACCTAGATTTTTAGTATCATCGTCATGACTGGGTTAGCAGTTTGATAGTGTTACTTGGCTACATAAAAACGAAAATGCTGGTTACTAATTTAAGATGTAGGAAAAAACAATCCACTCAAACATGAAGTACTGCATTTACATTGCCAAGTGATTTATTTTTTTGTGCCTAACTAAACTGACTTCTGTGTCTATTTGATCAGTCAGTGCTTTCAAACATGAAGGCAATTAATGCCTATGCAAGGACAAACCAAAACTCTTACGTGTAAGTAATGGTCATGGGGCTTGTGTGTCTTTTGAGTGTGGAGACACGTTATGTACGTCAGGGAGCCCAGGGTGAGGCCCTTAAGTCTCTGAGGTGGTTTGGGGTTTTTTGGGGCTTTTGAACGGGCAGTTTCCTGCAGTAACAGTTTTCTTTCAAACCTGTAGGGATATTCAAGTCATTTTGTTACAAAAACATAAGCACAGGAGTGCAATACAAAAGCCTCTATCTTGTGTATCAAGGTTGAAACAGCAGCCACCTGCGTTGATCAGAAGCATGCTGAAAACTCTTGACTGCTCCATTTTAGGCAGACACAGCAGCTGTTACACAACACAGTGCTTGTCCTTAGGAAGGGCATGGTGCTTTATTGTTTATCAGGTGGTATGAGTGAGCAGAAACCTCACTATAATACTTATTTTTCAGGCAAGTGCCATAATTCTGCTCTGCGTTATGTCCAATGTGATTTGCAGTATCTGTCTGTATCAGCGCTTTAAAAACAAGTATGTTACTCATTTATTGTCACCTCTGTGGTGACGCGTGTTGCAGTAGTGCCCAAGAGCTGCATTTGCAGAGCCAGAGCCCAGCTGCTGTGCACTGCCATGGAGCGATAGTTCATTTCTACCCGAAGCATGATACCAAAGCGGCCTCCCAAAGGAGATGGTGGGCTGGCTCGCTGGGTCGGAGCACTGCGCCTAGTTTCTCTAGTGTTTTAAGCAGCTCAGTGCAAAACCTGTAGTTGGCTGGAAGTTTGTTGGTGTGCTTACGCTGCATCGTACAGTGACTGCCTGCCTACTCGTTTTAAACGTCAGCCAGACAAACCCGTTCTGTATTGTCAAATTTTTGAGTTGTGTGCACAGACCAGCAGTGAAGGCCCAGATTTAGCTCATCCTTTGTGCAAAGCCTGCGCCCTTCTCTTCCAGAACCGCACGGCTCTGTATGAGAGAGACAGAAGGGAGAGCTCTCCCATTCTGCACCGGAATCCTTTTATTTTGCTTGTGGTTCAGCCCTCGCAGACAGCAACCGCTAGAGGACAGCGTGGTTGCATGCCTGACCGTGGCTCTTGATGCTTTCTAATAAACGCCATACCCAGGCACAGGACAGACCGCGCTTACAGCGTTAGGCTGTGTGAAGGCACCGCTTCATTCCTGCTTTCACAGTGCCACACCTCCTTGCTAGATCTATTTGAAGAGTAAATGCAAAATACCAAAAGGGACCGAGTGAGAATTATGCAGTGCCGTAAACATGTGAGATGTCCCTAACAGCAGGCATGGCCCGGGGAGCGTCAGTAGCATATCACGTGGTACCTTTACTCTGAGTGAGCGGAGATGTGCAGGCAGCAGCACCGTTCCGGGGTGAATTTTCAGGATTCTGCAGCGCTTCTTTTTCCTAAATAAAACATCCACGTTGGTTGTAGTTACTTAGTTGCTATTGCACTTGTATAACATAATGTTTGTCTTTTTTTTTTTTTTTTCTTTTCTAGATATTTCAAGGGAACACTGAATTGCACCAGGAAGTTCGCAATAATTTCATTCCACCTATTATTGCACGCTTCTTTAGGATTAACCCCTTAAAATGGCACCAGAAAATTGCAATGAAAGTAGAACTGCTAGGATGTCAGTTTAGTATAGGTAAGGCAACTGAAAAACTTTCAACTGTGCAAGACAAGCAGTGAAATAATTTAGCAAAGATTACATTGTGGGTATATTTTCAATGAGAAAAAAGTACTTCTTAGCTGCATGATCCTTCTGTAACTGACACTTCTGAATTTCTTCCAGTTATTACACTTAACCTGGAAAATACCTAGTTTAGGCATAAACAAGGTAATTTAGAAAAGAAGTGTTTCAAAAGACACCAGTCATTTGCTTTCCATGTTATTGATTCATGGGCTTTTTTTCTCTCATTTTATAACATGAACAAAAGCTTTAGAGCAGACTGTCCCAGCTGTCTTCTCCTGAAAAGGAAACATGGAGAACTAGCACTTCAAATAACTTTTTTTTTAATAAATTCTTTTCTTCTCAAGGCCGTGCTCCTAAAATCACCGTGCCACCACCACCTCAGAACAAGAATGATGACAAGAACGATGACTTCAGTGATGACTTCATTCATTCAGTGAAGACTTCGTTGCAGACAGATAAAACAACTTTCACACCGGAAATAAAAAACACCACAGTGACTCCAAGCGTAACCAAAGGTATCCACAGTTAAGCAGCAGAAGTCTTTGGGAACGCCTTACAGTACTTTGGCATATATTACGTGTGCTTTCTGAATTGAAATGTTCTCAATACTTATAGCAAATTATCAAGCTTTTCTTTTTAATATTTACCAGTTACTAAAAATGTACAGTTGCATACTGCATGCAGAAACAAAACCAGTCTTCCAAGTCACATATATATTAAGTTCTGTCTTTCAAAACTTGTTCAAACTGAGTTCAGATTTTAAGTACTGAACAAATTTTGTCAGAAGGAGAAGTTGCAACTTGGAGTTCCCTTCAGAATTAACCAGATGTAACTGCTTTGTTGTTTAATTTGATAATTTCTTACACTTTTGACATAGCTAATTTTTATGGAGCAGTCACGTTGGCATGAAATTTGAAAAACATCATCTGGCATCATCATTTTGTTTATCAAAGAAAATTGTCAGAAAAGGGAGCAAGGGCACTGCAGCTGTGGGCATGGGCGAGGTGCCCTTTGGGTGGCAGGGGACAGGATGGGCTCGTGTCACAGGCAGAGCCAGCGCAGGCTGCCCGGGATGAACTGTTAAGGTGCTGTGGTGGTCGCTTCTCAGAGGAGGTTCAGACTTCAGTGGCTGCATGTTCCTGGGCTCTTTTGATTTGCCTTGCTAATAATGAAATACATTGTTCTAACTGAAAAATCTTACTTACATTAAAACAAATCTGTTGCTTTTGATGAAAAACCTTGCAAAAATACCAGCTGTGCATACATGTAGGAGAGCTAGATGTTAACTGACGTTTACACTGTGGGAGCATCCGGGAGCATCCAGCAGGGTAGCTTAGCTGGGGGACCTGGTGGGATAGACGCTAGCCATGAAAAAATACGTGCTTTACCCAAGTAATTTTCAAATTAAAAACTGATTTATGAGAAGCTTTTCTGTCTGACACCACTTAATTTAATGGCTTTCAGATGTGGCATTGGCAGCAGTTCTGGTTCCAGTGCTGGTGATGGTCTTCACTACTCTGATTCTTATCTTAGTTTGTGCGTGGCATTGGAGAAACCGGTAAATGACCAGATGAATGGAAGCGCTTTACGTGAATGGTAGCCTGGTGCGCGGGAATGAAATGCTGCATGTATCGCTGTGGGAACGACGTGGTCCGCTCTTGTGGAAGGATTGTTTTTCAGAATTGCATTCTCTGTGAGAAAATGTTCACTTGAATAGTGAGGGCAGCGCAAACAGCCTTTTGTAACTGTTCTCATTAGAAGTGCTTTTCCTGAACACTGGTTTCTCCAGTAGCAGCAGACTGGTGATGGCAAGCCAGGTTCCTGGTGCTTACACTTTAAATCTGAGGACCAGTTACAGCCAAATTGACAGTTGCTGAGCATTAATTAATGCATCTTCTGATAAGCAGACTAGCTAAAATACCCCCTTTTTTTTTTTTCACAGCAAGAAAAAAACTGAGGGCACTTATGATTTACCTTACTGGGATCGTGCAGGTAACAAAATGGGTTTATGAAGTCCTTTACTTGGCATTTCTGGTTTGATGTGTGTTTCAGATTGCAGTAACACAGACAATTTCTGCTAGCAGAAGCTTCTCTAACGCTAACTGATGTAGGCACAGTGAACACTGAATTTCTTTTCTGGACAGACTTCATTCTCTGAACTTTTTTCAGACATGGAAAATGCCTTGTCACCTGTTAGAGCTTACAGCTTCGGATTTTTTTTAGTAAACAAAGTATAGAACCTCTTAAGTATACAACATGAGGGGAAAAATAATTTATGAGGAATGTCTTTATACATTTGATAATCATATATTTGATACTTTTTTTGTCCTGGGAAAAAAATCTTTCATCTTAGTGTATAAGGCCTGTCAAGTTTCATCTTTCTTCATTGCCCTAGTAAGCCTGCGGGGTTGTTTGCAGCCCCTTTTAGGTGTATTTTCCATCCTGCTGTCTTTGCCCCATTAACTTGAGATCAGACAATTCCACCAGTGTCCTGAAAACGCGTGTGCTGCAGCGTGGAGGGCTGCTGCGGCGGCTGGGTTTGTCCTGTCTGTAGCACCGTGCTTCACTTCTCTGTCCTCATGGTGCAAATTTCCACATCTGCGTGTTTGCTCGCTGGCAGTTCTAAGTATGCCCTATCCTTTAGACAAGAGACCTTTTAATGACCTTATTTTTATTTATTACGTGTCTGTTTCTGATAGGTCACAGCATGGCTGTCTTAGAAGATTAGACTCCAAGTATCCTGTATTTAAATGTCAATGATGGACATGCCAGATCTTTTTCCTGTTTGCTTGAATTTAAATGTTCAGTATGCAGGTCTGTTTTAAAAGGCAATTTGGCAAAACGCAGTATCAAAATAATGTTGCTACACTTCCTCTGTCTGCCCCCTCCACAGGCTGCCTCAGATTTTGTTAAACGGTGTTCTGTGGTTTTGAATCTCCTGGTTTTGGGCTTTACCTGCAGGATGGTCTCCTACAGCTGGAATGAAATGTGTTAATGGCCAGCACAACTAGAACGGCTCTGGCTACTGGGGCAAGGGATGGGGGGAACCTAACAAAACCAACCCTCCCTACCTCCTCTCCAGAAAACGTTCATGACCAGTGTCTCTCCTTGTCATTGCCACTGAAGTGAAAATCCTCTTCATTCAGGTTTTTGCAGTTACTCACTGATCAGCCTTTTTCAACAAGTGAGTTAGAAACAGGACACTAACAGCCAGAAACCACATTAATTAAATGTACTCTTAGGTTCTAACTGAGACTGTCTACAATTTTGTGTAAATATTTGATTTACAAATTGGAACCATGGCTGACTTTTTAGTAGTTTCTGTGTTGTAATTTTATGAGTTCATTAATGTGATGAGTAGCACCAGTCCCGCTGCTAAGGGACATTCAGGGATAGAGTGCAGCAGTTCTGCAGGTGTTTGAAGGGGGAGCGTTCAGGCAAGCTGATGGGGTGGGACTAACGTTTGCACCTCTGAATCCCCAGTCTGCCAGAAAATACTAAGATACCTTGTAACCTTAGGGTCATGCAAATACCTGCTACTACAAAATATAAGCTGTGGTGTAAAAATATTTTGAGTAGCTTAAAACACAGTATATATGCAGTCTTAGGTGTTTGGTTTTTTGTTTTTTGTTTTTTTTTTTTTTTTTAAATCCATGTGAAGGGTGGTGGAAAGGAATGAAGCAGTTTCTCCCGTCCAAATCAGCAGAACATGAAGAAACTCCCGTACGCTACAGCAGCAGTGAAATTAGTCACCTAAGACCAAGGGAAGTCCCAACAATGCTGCAAACAGAGTCTGCAGGTACATTTACTGGTTTTGTGGGCTCGCTCTATATATGAAATGCCAAAAAATGTCAGGAATTTGGCTACATTTAATTATTTCCTGTTTGTTCTGGGGAACAGAAGAGAAATGAATAGTTCTGTTGGTAAGTGCATTTCTTAAAATGCAAGCTTTTTCAGATCTGTTCTCGGCGTATCATAAAAGCACGTATTAATTGACGTGATGTGCTGTGGACACAAGTTAATGATGTAACTGAAAGTTTCTTTACTTGTACTTGTTCTTAAACCCCATAAAGGGTGGAAGGATTTTTTTAGCCATGTTTTCATGCACTGGAAATCACTTTGCCCCATGATCTTTATGCACAAATCTGAAATGCGGCACTTGGTTCCCTGCGCTGCCTGGATGGATTAAATCATTCTTTTGATCTAGAAAAGGAGTTACTGGTAACAGCATGCGCCCTTTACTTGGTGAACCAGTCATGAGAGGAAGATGACTGACTGTGCCTTTGGTTCTGTGCTTACGTGCTGATGGCGGAAATACGCAGACATGCAGGAATTTCGCCTTCACAGCAGGCAGAATTACTTTTCTCTTTTTGGCTGCTTGTCTGTTTTTGCCCAGCTAGCCAGGTTTCTCACCTCCAGCTTTTGTAACTCAGATCATCTGTTGAACTAAAACATCTCAGCTGACCACATGCAGGCTTCCTCCCTCAGAGGACAAACCCTCTGCCCCAAGGACCACTTTTTATCCAAAGCCAGGCAGGATAATTTCACCTAATTCTCATTTTGCAGGGAAGCATGTTTCAAAAACCTTTGTTTTGAGGCAGATTTACAGCATGGGAAATTGCAGCTCACAAGGGAAGTAGCATAAACCTGAGAAGTCAGGATGATGTAGCTATCCCAATGGCTTTAACCATTGGTGGAAATGACTTTTTTTCCAACGCAGTTGGCACTGGCGGACAGAGACAGACCATCGGTTTGATCTAGGATGATAATTTCTGTGACACTATTGACAGGTTGTATTTAATGTGATGCCACTGTAAAAAAAAAATTCCCATTAAGTGTGTTTTTATTTTGTTTTGTCGGGGCTTGCAACACAGAGTATGCTCAGCCACTGGTAGGGGGAATTGTTGGCACGCTTCATCAGAGATCAACCTTTAAACCGGAGGAAGGGAAAGAAGCAAGTTATGCCGATTTGGACCCTTACAATTCACCTATACAAGAAGTTTACCACGCTTATGCTGAACCACTACCTATAACTGGACCAGAATACGCAACTCCAATAATCATGGACATGTCCAGCCATCCCAGCACTCCTCTTGGCGTTCCTTCCATTTCCACCTTCAAAGCTGCAGGGAATCAAGCTCCTCCCCTGGTTGGAACTTACAATAAACTCTTATCTAGGACAGACAGCACGTCATCAGCACAGGCGCTGTACGATACACCAAAGGGGCAACCGGGGCCAGGTGCTGCCGACGAACTGGTGTACCAGGTACCACAGAGCGTGGCCCATTCCACTGGGAGTAAGGATGAACTAAGTTAGCTGAGTACAGTAGAATGATGGCTTGTTTTTAAAAGCCAGTTCCATAAAGCTGACAGTTTCATTTTTTAATTGCATTGTTTTGTTAGTCTTAAATAATATGACGTTGAACCAAAAGATGTGGTATTGGAGGTCTGGGAAACCAGGAATTCTGCCTTTCCTTAAGCTGTATATATAATTACAGCTTGTTTCCTGCAAAACCGTGGACTTTTATTACTACTGTACAATTGTCTGTCAGACATGAGAGAAGATTAGCTTCAGTAATTCATACATGTGAATGATCAATGGGGAGAAGCAGTTTAAAGTACGAAAGCCAGTAATTTCTTGCTAATGGTACTATTTCTGGGGGAAAAAAAATCCCAAATCCAAAGCTCCTAACTTTCTAAGATCTATATGTAAGCACTACATCTTCTAAAATTTATTTTACCCTCTAAAATGGCTGCACAACTTTGGACTTTAAAAACTACTATGAGGACTGATGGCAAAAATCCCATTAACTTCACAGCATAAAATAGTTTTGATTCTAAATTACGTTATTTCAGCTTTTGTTCACAGGATTAGGGATCATCAGCTGTGTGTTCCTCAGAAGTTTCCCACCATTTTTGTTAGCCTTCCAAAACTAGAATCTGCTGCCTGTACAATCTGTTTTCTGCCTCATCACTTCCTTAAGCCACTCAGTCTTGTTCCTCCCTAGGGCTCCAGGAGGCACAGACTAAGTCATACAAGCAAGCGACACGGCAGCTGCTTTTACGTTTTCCCTACTAAGTGAAGGCTACTCTGAATAGCGTCTGCCTCGAATTCAGACTTCTCTGATGGTCAGCGGGCAAGAAGCAGCCAGCTGTTCGAGGTGACTGAATTCAAAAAGGTTCTCCCTGCCCCTCCAGTAGCTACTGGTGTGTGTTAAGAAGTGAGCTTATACAAAGATATGTATATACTTTTGTGAGTGCTTAAGGAAGCACACAAATATTCTAATGGTGCACAGTTTGTGTTATACACGCGTTTAGCACATATGGTACGTTTTAGCACAACTGAAAACTTTGGCCTTAGAGCTTTTCTTATGATTGTTCTTATTAGAAGTATAAAAGAAAGATTCCAAAACCTTTGCAAGAGAACCAGTACTGTTCCAAAGAGTGTCTGTTTCAGAAGCATTCAATTGAATTTGTGCCCTTTGAATGTTCCAGTGCTCTCTACTATGAGAACATTGCAGTCAGTCTTCTATTTGAGATAACATAGACTAGTTTTAGCTAGGTAATCACGAAATGAAAACAATGTGGAGGTCGTATTTGCCATTTTTATCTTGTTAGAAACAAAGCACAGCTTTTTAACCTAAAAGTAGTAGAAAAAGCCCACAATAAAAATGCTTTATTTTTATTGTAACAGCACTGTTGGGAGGATGCTGAATTAATTGATACACATGAAACCCCCTACCTACACCTGAGCCCGGTTTTATGGACTTCAGTTGTTCCTGTTTGTTTCTGTGACGTAACTCAAGTCAGCCTTGTTTACTGCCCAGGGTCCTTAAGCTCAGTGGAGAACAGCCAAATCGAAACCCAACCACTGTTCAGGAGGGCTGCCACCATCTCTTTGTACCAGTACCGTATCCTCACTCACCACTTGCAAATTTGTTTGCGCAAGGGCTATGTATAAACTCAGCAATCCAAAATTACTTGTGGCCTGTTCAACATCTATTACATACTTTGTTGCTACCTTAAAGCCCAATTCTACAATTTTTTGATCATTCATTCTCATTCATTGAGAATGATAATTATTTTTTTTAGAATGGGGTGTCTAAGCCTAAATGTGAATGTAAGTAAGGGTGGTATGTAAGACCCACTCATGAAAAAGAAATTCCTGCCTGTAGTTGCCCTTTTGATGTTATTGCAACTTTTTCTGCTTGATAAAGCCAGTCTGAAATCATCTTTGTAGTTTTGCTTAAACAGGTAAGTAAGTGTTCTTACCCCTCAGCAGCAACTATGACTTTGAAATTATCTGAGCTGATTTTATCTGAAAGGGGCGGGAGGTTATTTATTTGCACCAGGCTGTGACATATTTATTCCAGCCAAGTTAAGAAACCTCTGCCTTCTCAAACTGTACCAGTTTAGGCTTAGAAAAATCAAGCTACCATAAAAATCAATGGATGTGTTCGAGTCAGTAAAATTAACACTCTTGGATTTAATTTTTACTGTAGGCCAGGTATGGTAGAACTGTGGATACACGGTAGGCTAAGATGGTGTAAGAATTAAACAGTTTCTCTACAGTGGGTTATTTTTTAAGCAACTGTAATGCCATTTCATTATCTGAGCAGCATGAGCTGTTGACCGGAATGGTGGTTTTTAAGAATTTAAGTCCCTCTTCTGAAGTTGGTCCCAAGCTTTGCTCCTTGCTTTCAACTTTGAACATCTTACCTGCTAGGGCTAAGAAGATAAGTCGGAATATGTAACGGTTGGGTTTAAAATGTCTGCTACAAACTGTTAAACATTGATTCCCAAATCTATTTTGCATGACACACTTAAGATTACCATTCTCCTGTGTACAATGCAGGCAGAGGTACATTTAATGGGTCTCTTCTACATGTGAAGACGTACGGATATAAAATGTATTTCAGTCTTGTTTGGCTTGAGTATTCTCCCAGAATGTATGTTCTTACCTCAGCATGTATTGTAGTTGCTCAGTATTTGTATATGTTGCTAGAACTTAGACTGTATAAATAGTGAGGGGTTTTTATATGTATGTTAAAAAGTATTTTAAATAAATTGTACATACATATTACTCAGTGTGTTTGTATTTAAGACCTACTTTGTATCTAATTCATTTGTAGTTTGGAAAGGCAAGGGTTATGTATGAGTTCCCATACTACAACGGGGTTGTGCCCTGCCTCCAAGAGGGACACTGTACCTTTCCTGGCAGTAGGTGTGCGCAGCAGCCACCCACAGAAGAGGGGCTGGTCCCCGCCCCGCCTCACCACGCGTGACAAGAGCGAACTGACACTCACCAGAGCAATCCTCGTGGCTGCAGTCCGCTGCAGGGGCCAGGGGTATTGACAGGAGGGAGCTTCCCTGGAGTTGCTGGCTCTGGAGTCCTGGGTGATGAGGGGCTAAGGCACAGCACCGGCAGCTGCCCTGTGTCCGTGTGATGAGAAAGTCGGGCTCCGGCCCAGTATAGCTCCAGAATAACTTAGATGCAGAGACAGTGCCCCCACCAGTCAGCACACCACCTCTGCAGTGGTAGAGGGGCTGCTAGTGTATTCTTAAACTAGACCATGGCTGTTTTCCAGTTACTGAGAAGAAGCTGCTTTTGCTTTCAAAGATTTCCCCTTCTTTATCTTAATTGTAGCACTGCAGTTCCTAAAATAAGGAAGTCATAATTACTCTTCTTTTGCAAGTAGAAGGTTAAAATTGGATCCTAAATGGCTCAGTCCTGTGCTTGTCAAACTGAAACACCCTTGTAACATTACAAGCAGACTTCCCTTCAGAAAATGAATGCCAGCACGCCTGAAAGCATCCTGGCTTTAGTTGACCACTGTTCTCGAGGGACTGGTCTCAAGTGGGACGTCCATCTGTGTAAGGCAGAACACCATTTCTTTATCTGTCTCTGCACCTCGTTAAACATACATTCCGCATGAAACACAGCTTACCTGAAATACTGCTGCTTGGGCTGTCTCAGCTTCATGTTTAAGGTTTTCCACATCTTGGGTGATGGAGGGGAGGGGGGGGAAAAAAAACAAACAACCAAAAACTTGAAGCAAAAACATATCTAGATTTCTAAAAATGTTTCAGGAGCCAAACCCACCCTACTTCTACACACCTTAGCGTGCATAAGTGTCTCCTGACATACTATTTTTCTATTACTTTCCCACAAATGCTGTAGAATAATAGCGAAAGACCATGAGAAGTGCTTAAGTTAAAAGGCCAAGTATTCTGTTCACTACACAAATAGCATATTATTTCTAGGAAGAAAAGTTCCCGAAAAAGTAGATTTTCATGTAAATGAATGAAATTTATCCTTGATCTGTAAGAATAAGTGTTCAACATTTGTACTGTTTTATACTGATGAAAACAGAATGCACTTATACTTGCAGTAAACTCCCTCTCTTCTCCTGTACTGGGAGTGCAGAGGTGCGTCTCTGCAAGCTGAAGAAACCCCTGTCACTCGTCTAGACACTTCAGATGGCTCTTAGCATTAAAACTTAATGAAATGCATATCCTTCAACTGGGTGATGCTGACCTGTGAGGAGGCTGGCACTAAGGAACTGTTACTGTGCATGCTGTTCCAGTGAAAGTCAGCTTTGGAAGTTGTCTGTTCAAACTTCTCTTCAGGTAAGTAAGTCTTTAAACAATTATTGATAATGTAATCAAATATACCATGGTTTAACCTCAAGAAATCACAACTATCACTTTTATGAAACCACATGATCAGTAACCAAATTCTGATCTAAAAAAGGCATGTAAAACTTGAAACTGGTGTCAGTTTTCAGCACACCCAGACGTGTATACCAACAGCTGTCTCTGCTGCCTTGCAAAAGGAAAAGAAACGCCTTTTTTTTTTTTTTTTGCACATGCAATGACAGTACCGACATGAAATTGAACAAAGACTCCTACCTACATTCACATTGGCAGAAGCCGAAAACAGCTTTTAAGTGTACTTCTGTCTGCATGCTGAACTTACTTACCTAGGGTGACTACACAAACAGCTCTATGGTCAAATTAATTACAGTAGAATCACAATCTACCTAAACCCAAATTTAAATAACGTTGTGATTCTTTTAGCTTTTTTACCTTTGTACATGGCTTTAAGCAAGACAGAGCTCCAAACAGTCAGGATGCAGTTGAAGGGGAAAGTGGAAGTCTACAGGTCAGGTTTCACACTAACACAATGCCACAATACATCATAATAGTCCATAAATAATTTTTAAGTCACATTATTTTCCAAGTGCCTGCAGTTCACTGGCCTTGCTCCTGAACGTGATGCAGCTTCACAAGATTTTAGCTCTCCAAACCCAGCTTTTGGAGACAACAGGCTGAGTGCCAGAATCCATTCTGCTCAGGGAGGCTCCTTCATATTGGCCTAGGTTAGGACATGAGTCTTTCTGAAACAAAGGCAAAAAGAGTTGACTTGTGTTAGTAAAAAAGAATCCATGCTTTATGTATCAAACATCTGATACACATCTGAAATAGCTGATACAAGTGCATGGATAATTGATTAAAATAAGTATTCCTTCAGAAATCCCAGACACAGGTCTATTCAAGCCAGTCTATAAGTTTACTTTATAGCTTCTCAAAAGTAGATTCAAAGATATGCTCTGTACCTTCAGTAATTGTGTGAAGATTTTTCTTCTGCAGCAAAAAAACTAACGGCAGCCTTGTTACTGATGAAAATGCTTTAACTACCTTTGAAGTAGACCACACCACTAATATGTTTAAATACTGTAATTATTATTAGGAGAAATTACCAAACAGTAGGATTTGGTGATGAAGTAAATGGTCAGACTTTGTTTTAGTGTCTCACCTGGAAAGCAGGATGTCCAGCAGCACGACTGGCACTTCCACAGTTAGTAGCGACCCACTTCCTGCGCCTGGAAACTGCCAGAATCCTGCTGCAGCATCTCCAGGCGCAGGGAGCACAAGTGCCCAGGGGACACCGCACCTCACCGCCTGGCCATCCTCCAGCACCAACACAGCCACTCGGCACCACCGTGCACCGACTCGGGGAATCACAGAAGAGGCTTCCTTTGCTCCCACAAAAAGCCTCAGCAGTATTCAAAACCACCACCAATAAGCAGTTGAAGTTCTTGCACCGATAATTACTTCATTTCACATTAAGGAAAAAAGCAACTTTCAGCATTCATCTTATATGGCCTCTCCCACACTGGCACTTACTTTCTTAACTGTTTCTACAAGTTCTTGCATTTTTTTCTGTTGCACCAGTAGAAGCCCTGTTGCCTGCTGTACAGAATATTAGTACAGGTACTAGTTCCATCAGTAGAGGGAGGGATGCACACTTGTGGTTTTTTTAATCTAAAGGGAGGAGTTATGCCAACTATCTTACTACCAAGATGCCTAGTGCTTGCACAGGAGAGCAAAAATAATTTACTAAAATACATCCCCATCTGAGAAGAGCTCATCTTGCTGCACTGTATTATTACTACCCTAAAGGAAGTGAAATCATAGGCTCATAGAATATTTCAAGTTAGAAGGGACCCATAAGAATCATCGAGTCCAACTCCCTGCTCCTTTGCAGGACTTGCTAGAACAAAATTGTACGACTAAGAGCGTCATCCAGACGCTCCCCGAACTCTGACAGGCTTGGTGCCATGACCACTTCCCTGGGGAGTCCCTGGCCAGAGGTGCCAGTGCACTGGTTAACGTGTCAGCTGTGGAAACTGCCATCCAGCATCGACCTTCTGTCTTTAGTCTCCTGGTGCATGCTCTCCTCCGAACACCTGATAAGCTGCTGCATAATGGAAGGCTCATAGGTGAGTTCTGCAGTGGGAAGCACTTGTTTGGGCCTCCTTCACCCAGCCACCCATTTAAAAAAAAAACAAAACCAAAACCAAACAAAAAAAACCCCTGAAGACAATGCTTTTTCAAGTTTCCCTGAAATTGGCCCATAGCTTTTGGCAAAGGGAAGGCCAGAGCAGACAGACCGTGCAGAAAGCCTCAGTTCCTTCAAGAAAAGGATTTGAAAAAAGCTCCATAATTAGTCAGGAATTTCCTTTGGTGCAAGCAAAGCATAAAAGTGCAGCCTCTGTCAAGGCTCCTTAGGAACCTGCTCAGGACAGGAAAGCAGGCGGAGGCAGACAGAGGAAAAAAGTGCAGTGGACGGTATTTCTGTCACAACACATATACCATGTCTGTATTAACAGTTTTGAAAAGCTGGTCACACTCCCTGGCCTGTCAATGACTGCAAAATTTTGCAGTCCTGTTTTCAGTGGAGGTTTATAGTATCAACTTAGATGGAATACTTTAAAAGGTAAACCTTGTTTCAACAGTTAAACAACATACCTTAGCTGCCAAAGTCACGAAAAGCTCTCTCTTTTGCATTTCATGAACTAAAGAGGCAAGAAAAAGAGTTTTTCATAGCAATTATTAGGAACAAATGAGGAATAGCTACAAAGAAAACAGAGCAGCAGCTATTTTAAATTATGAGGACCTTCAACATCGTAGTTTTTGTAGTTTAAGATCAAAAGGCAGACAAGTTTCACACATACCTCTAAGAGGCTATAAAGAAAGTAATTAAGAGCTTGATGCAAATAAACCAAAAAGGCCAGTGATATTTTATACTCCTTCATACTTCAAAGGGAGAGAAAACAGAACCTTACTTTTAACAGTCATCCCTGCTCTATCACAGTAAACTCAATTTAAAGGAAAGATGAAAATTGGACAAACCACTGGAAAACTCCTCAGTACAAGTAAAAGACCTTAAAACTGGCGTGGACTGTCGCACAAAATACACTGCAAATAAACTGACCAGCAAAAATAAGAACAAAGGTTTTTAGCCATTATCTACATTTCAAATTCTATCATTCAAGCTAAGAAAGGGTGTTGTAAAGATGACAGACTCCGTGGAGAGGAGCAGACAGGTAGCACCACAGCGCGACTGGCAAAAAGAGACGCATCCTACAGGACAGAGAGTGCGAAACCCAGGCAGCACTGAAACCAAGCCTAAAACCAAACTGAAGCCTGAACCATGCTGACACAAAGCTGACACCTACAGCACAGGAACACACGCGATTTATGATGTCTTTATGTGTTTTGCCTTACTTAGTCACTTTGATTCTCTTCTTTTTATGTTGCTCCAGTTTTTTGAATTGAAAAGCCCTTCTGTTCTTTAGGGAGCTCACTGTAAGTAGGGGTCCAGGGAAATCTATCTCAAAGCTCCACCTCCCAGAGGATGCCATCGCAAAGCTGCATAATTTGCATGGGAACTGAAACAGGAATGTATAATTTACATTCACTGCAGTCCAGCAGATAACAGTACCTTAAACAGGAGCGCATATGGACATGAAAATAGTACCTGTCTTGAACTGGTGTTTGATGTATTATTCAATCTCATGACACAGAAGTGAAAAATTTCTGGTTCACAGAAATCTTGCTGAGATTCAAGACTTGTTTTTAGCTCCTGCTGTGAACACAAAGTAATATACTATATCAGAGGTAGCAGCATTGTAAAACACACACAAAAATGTAAACTCATTTGTTTATGTAAAACAGCTATGATAGGATATATTCAGGATTCATTCAGGATTAGCGTTTGCAGAACAAAAGTTAGAAGACTCTCCAGACACTGAGACAAAATACCGCAAACAAGTCTCTTCAGGTTTTATGATGACAATTTTGGAACAAAAAACAAAATGAAGAAAAAAATTAAATCCCAAAGGAAGTCCCTAAGCTATCTATATTAAATGGCAACTTACTCCAACGCCTCCTTCTGCCCAAGAAGACTGATTCACTGGGAGTAAAAACTTGCATTTTTCAGTAAAGCTCAAATAAATGTTTCATAACTTTAAGAGATTTCCCAGTCGCAGATGCATGCAAAAGAAAGCATTGCACTGGTCCAAAAACTCATTAATGTAAAAAGGTAGCCAGAACAGGGTTCGTAGCTCTCAGCCCACGTAAGAGCATTTTAGCTGTAATCCTGGAAAGTTCCTTCAGACAAGTGGGCAAAAAGACCTCATGTTACTGTCCTCAAAGAATTACTCAGCATCCTGTCTTAAGTCATATCTGGCACAATAAACACCATATAAATAAGTGTGCACTGCATACTTAGAATATACAGTGTTTGATCCTACTAGATAAATCTCACTATCTTGAATTATTCAGGATACACAATTATTTCAGAGATTCAAACACTAATAATAGTACATTAATCACTAGTGAAGAGCAGCTTTCCAAATAACTGCCAAACTCTTCAGGTCTAACACACACAAAAAGCAAGCTCCCCCCTCCCCTGCTCTTGCATCCATAGAGTTTCTAAGGCTTCAAATAAGCGACACTTCTGGTGAGGACATTCTCTCTCCCAGCAGCAGCCAGATACACAACATAATGTTAAGTCCCAGTTTTGCAACTAGGGCAAGGTAGGACAGCTTCCATACTGGTTTTGGTGGGGCAAGGTCCAGCACACCACTGGAATAATTAGGTCTCAGAATCTGCCCAGGCAGATGGTAGGGACTAAATACACAACAGGCTCCAAGGAAGCTCTGTTGTAACTGCCAAAAGGGAAGTTTTTTGGTGTGTGTGCTTGCTAAGTCCTGGTTGGTTTTTGCTCTTTACAGTGTCTTGGTTTTTTATATCACTCCTCCTCCTTTTATATCTACCTAACATCAATCCTTCCATTACTAGCCTAGATGGCCAGCATTATTTTACATTCCTGAAGGTATTTATAAGCATGTACTACATAGCTGTAATAAACCATGGGGCACTTGGTTAATACCAAACACTTTTAAAACACTCCTCCAGCAGCATGGACTTCCAGAATTTTCAGAGTTGTCTTCCAGCCCAGCTTTTTGGTAATCACAGCAAACCAGAAGAGTCTTATTTTGACAGTTATTTTAATTTCCCAAAATTAAATGGGATCAAAATCCAACACTTTGATATAAAGGAAAAAAACCCAACATCTTAACAAAATGCCAGTTCCTAACAGCAGATTATAAACAATGATGTTTCAGTTATGTTTTCACAGCAAAATAAAAATAATTTATGTTTCTATGCATATTTTATAGCATTTTTTCAATACAGTAGAGGAAGATGAAACCATATTCACAAAGAACTGGTCTCCTACATAAAGCAAACAAAGAAAAGCTGATTATTAAACCAGACTTCTCTCATAAAACTAGACCTCTGCTGGCAGTATTCCCACTCCAAACAGTGGCAGATACTAAATTTGTCAGTATCAAGAGACTGAAACCATTATTCCTTATTCCAAAAGTTTTAATGTTTTCTGCATCTGTATCAGATTGTAAACTCATACAATAATGAAACAAACAGCCCCATGATATCCAGTACTAATAAAGCTGCCTGCAAAAATGAGTTCCCACTGAGTCAACTTCAAAGACCACTCGAAATACAACCATATTGCTATTTTCAAAGATTCTGCATATTTCCAAATCTGTCTTTTTATAAGGCACGTGTATGACTTAGCATTAAATAATTCCAAGAATATTTCTTCCGTAAGTCATTATACCAGCCCTCTAATAAATTAAAAAAGATATCCCTCCTTAATGTCAGCTGTAGATGATGCTATCACCTTCTTGTTGTCTATAATGCCAACAGAATTTGGACACCAAGAGACTCTAATGTACATTGGCACAGCTAATCTTTCGTTAGTATAGCTGATTTTTTTCCTTAACATATACATGTGCATTTGAGACACTTATTTTTCTCTCGGTCTCCACCACCACTGACTTCCCTGCTTTATCAGCCTGCAGGATAGATGCATAACAGTTTGAATGACTAGGTCCATCTATACACCAGTTGAATTCTCCTTCATAAACGACAGTTTAAAAACTCCCTAGTGATTAATTACTTTCTTGGTACAAACAGAGAGGAGTGCAAGGAAGCTGTTTTCCTGTGGGAACAACACTACTAAACTTTAATTTAGGGAAATTTTTTAAAGGAAAAATTAACTACTAATGAAATGTCAGACTTCTGCAGGATCTTGGATGCAGGACTTCTCAGAGCCAGCAAACTAACATGTAAGAGTTCTGAGAAGCTGTATATACAATTTTACACTATTCCAATGATTTTTTTTTTCCCTTTCATTTTGCATTTAAGTTATATTTGACAAATTCACTATTTTCAAGTTCTGCAGCTCAAACACAAATATTTTTGGATCTTCATTCATGTAGTTAAAAAAATGCTTACCTGGAATTCCTTTTTGCATGCCTTCAGACTTTGCCCGAGATGGTTTGCATGTCTTCTAAGCATGAGGCTTCATATAGAACCAAACAGAAATTTAACATTAAAAAAAACCCAATAACAAGTTGATTTTCTTTAACTGATCATTTATCTATAAACACATGCATGAAGGATGTATTTACAATACTTGCTTATATAGCTATATGTAGTTATATGCAGTTCTATTTCAAGATAGTGTTACAAAGTTTTGCAAAATAAAAACAAGCCCTTGGGGAAAAACAGCACATTTTTCTGTACAAACCAATTATATAAAAATACCACTGTCTTAATCAGGTTTTCTCCAGTATGCTTGCAAGACAGTTTTGTGATGAACTGAAGTTTATTGCTTCACAGCACTGACAACTCCATGGAAACAAAAAAGTGGATTCTATTACCAGCTACTTTGAGGTTGATTAGCAAAGTAAGACCTTGACTGTATAATCTAAATATGCAATGGTAAATACTTATTAAAAAACCTACTGAGTCAAATTTAAAATTTCCTGAATTCTGAATGTGGGTTATTTCAGCTCTAAACAAGAAAAATATTATTTTTGCTTTCATATCAAGTAAATGAGGTATTATTCAGCTCAGAACATCATTATTTATACAAAAAAGCATTTTATTCTTATATTATTACAAGACATTACTGTACATCTTTTTATTAACTCTTTTCAGCTGAAAATTGTATTCAAAAGGCCACAGACTTCCTATTTTTTCTACTAGAGAAGGAGAGCACAAATGCCAGGATCGATCCAGCATTTTCCTTTCAGGCATTTCATTGATCAGTGAGGATCACACATGGTATGTGTGAACTGAGCTGGAGGGAAGTATATGGGTTTTTTAGGCTTATAAAACAAAACAATTTCCCTGATTCTGTTCTAGTAAAGAATAAATTGTGCCCAAATGTGCCTCTTTCATATAAAGGCATCTGGAACAGCTGAAATGGATGCAGACACGTTGATTTAGTGATGTAAATCTAAACCTAGAAGATACCAGATTAGACATGGCGCACTGGTCAGGATGCAGTTGTCACATCGTATCATCTTGTATTTGCCTTGTTTTTACTCTTTCCTAGCCCATGGCTGGCATTGGAAGCTGGTACTAAGCTAGATGGACCCAGTTGAAGTTGTTATGTTACTAATCTTGCCCAGTGCTACTCATGATTTGGGGGTCCCGGGGCTTGCTTTCACAGTGGCTGTTCACACACAAGAGGGTCCAAAAAAGCTGCTGACCATACTAAGAAATGCACAAAGAGAAAGGAACTATACTCCGTTCATATGGACACAGGTTTGACCCAACACCTCTTCTCTCTAAGACCTCTTCTAAGGCCACGAGTACCACAGATCCCCATGCGGGGAAACTGGTATACAAGCATGAGGTGTTAGGCACATAACAAGCAGGTTCAGGTGAGACGCAGACCAACCTCCACTCACAGCTGGCACAGGTAACATGGAGAAAGCACCAGCTCCAAAGAGCGCTTTCTGGATCCGGTGTGACAAGGCAGCGCTTTCACAAAAATACGTCCCCGGGACAGGCCGCAGGGAGCAGGTTGAGTCCCCGGGGCCCAGCCCGCCTCGGCCCTGCTGCAGCCACGGCCCACCCCGACCTGGTGACGGCGGCCGGCGGCAGCGCCCTCCCGCCTCAGCCCGGGCCGGGCCACAGGCCGGCCGTTACCGCTACCGCCCCGCGCGGGGATCGCGAGCCGCCGCGCGCCCAACTGCCCGCCCGCACCTGCCGGAGGTATGTTACTCCCGAGCCGTGGCCGCTGAGCGGTAAGTCCCACCCCCCCCCAGCTCCGCCCGGCCCCATTGGCTGCAGCGAGCAACCCTCCTCCCCCTGCGCGCCGATTGGCTCAGGCCCCCGCCGATCAGCGCGAGAAGCTGTCCCCTGGCGATGGCGCGGCGCCGGGCGGCTCACCTGGCCCTCGCAGCTGGGCGAGCAAGACCTCCCGAAATGACAGAGGCGGTGGCCAAACGGGCGGGAAGCTGGATGATGGCAAAGGATCCTTCTGCCACAAACATGGACAGGATGTGCCAGATAAACCCGACGCAGAGAATCTGCAACTCATCTCTGAAAGGGGGCATCTCTGACACCCTGTTCCTGGCGTGCGGTCATGGTCAGCTGTACCTCAGGGGAACAAACGTCACTTGCTGACAGCTCCTGAACTTCTCAAGTCTTTCATCTGACAAAACTTGCAGGGAGGGACTAAGAAGATCCCAGTTTCTTCCCCGCTGTCACGTCCATCCCATTAAGAAGGTGTAAGTTTTGGACAAGGCCAGCATCTACCACCCACCTTTTCCCAGCACAAGAGCTAGTGTCGTTACATTTAGCACAGTGAAGTCTAAAGAACAAGTATGCTAAAGACTCCAATGTAAAGGACTTGCCTTTTCCATCAGTTTCCAAGGAAGTCGTGCTCTGCCTGCCTATATCCCCTCCAAAATAACCTTTGAGAAACGTTTGTCTGAGGAAAACCTGCCAACATGTCGATGATGCTACAGTTGTTACGAGTTTTATGAAATCAGAAGTGAACAAGAGAGAGTGCAGACAACAGTACAAACACATAGCTCAGGCTACCTCTGTGTAGGCCTTCTTGCTTAAGAGCTACTGGTCCACCTCTTACAAAAGAAGTAAAGCCCAGGATCCAAAATGGGGACAATTCAATTAACTTTGGTATGCTCCTGAAACTTTAAAATTATACCCACCCTGTAGGAAGAGAACATTTTTTCCCCAGAACTCAGCATTATTGAAGTCATTATGGGAAATCATCTTTCAACAGCTGAGAACACTTAAAATTACACCTGACACTCATACTTCATTTCTTTCTATGACATGATCACTATCACCTGTTAGGTAGATATGAGGATTCCTGACAAAAGAGGTAAGTTTCAGGGCAAATCCCAAATTAAAAAACTTGGCCTATTTACTTATGCTGTGTGAGACATTCCATTTCAATCAAACCCCCGAAAAAGCCAAAAATTATGAAAATGCCCAACAGGCTCTGTCTTCTGATTTTCTTAACTCCCTTTGAAAAGCAACTCTTGACCTTTTTAGTTAAGACTTGGCTTTCCACTGGTTGCCTGAGGTGAAGTTACGAACTCAAAAATCCGAATGACAAATTCCTGAAGCTACAGCCTAAAACCCGTTGGCACAATTACAGTTTGTACATCTGTTAAGCAATTCTTGTACTTAATTCATTTTATCAGTAACAAAAATATGCAGAGATAAAATCTTATCCATAGCTTTACTTCTTAGCTCATCAACTTTGTTTGGGATCAATGCCTTTTTTATGATTAACTGCAAAGCCAGAAATGACAGTGCATGAAGAAAGCTTGTTCAAAGACCTTCTGTGATCATTGCTGGATCTCACATGAGACCCAGCAACAGAGAGCTTAAACCATGGAAATTTGACTATGAGCACTGGATTTTTTTCTTTACCGAACTCAGCAAATAAAAACCTGTGTTTTGTTTTGCTCAGTCAAAACAGGAATGGCTACACCAAAATCACACGTGAGCACCACCGATGTTTGTCAGTCCCAGATTCTGATGGCCTATGGCTTATCAGTCACCAGCAGGTAATACTATGAAAGACCTTAGATGCAGAAACCTATCTGCTTTATAGGCCTCCTAATTCTTGTTAGGTGTAGCTGATGACTCACTGATTATTCTTTCAGTATTTTTACTTTTAGTGACTTTAATTTGAAGTAACACTGCTGCAGTCAAAGCAACACGCTGAGCACAGAACCAAGGTAAAAACTGAAGCAAGGCCCCTCTTTCACAAAACGGATAGTACTTCAAAAGTTGCTTACTGTCTAAATTGTTTGTAAATAAAATTCCCAGGATCTGAACTAAGATCAGCAAAAGCACTCATGCCACCACTTGATTTGTCCATGGGCTGCTTTTCTTACAACCGTTTGTTACTTTATCAGCCTCCAAAATAGACCAACTGCACACAGCACTACCTCGGTGCTCTTCTCGCTCCCTTACCTTTTCTACATTTCTCTACTTTAACTCTGCAGGCAACTCAGACCACTACAGAGGTGAGAAGCACAGCAAGCCACAAGACATCCTGGCAGCACACGCTGCTTTCAGCAAACACCTGGGAGGGGTCTCAAACTCCTTCTGGATATCCCACATTTGGATGCCACAACGCAAAAGCCAGCCCATGTGGGAACTTTAACCTAATTACACGGCTTCAAAACACACCCTGCCACCCACCAGGATGAAGCACCATCGGCGCATTTCCTTGGTGTCCAGCGTTGGGGGACATGGTCCCGTTGTCCTCTGTCACTGTGACAGATTTCTCGGCACACCCACTGCGGGGAGGAGTGTTATTGACTGCAGATGTTATTATTGTCCCGAGCTGTTGCGAAGCCTCTCTCTGCACTGTCAAATAACTGCCACATTTTACCTCAGAGGCAGTGACAGTGGCTCAGTACACATCCCCCAAATGTTCACTCGTTATGACAACCGGGGCTATGGGCAGATACTACTTCCTTCCTTTTTTCTTTTATGCCCACGGATTCATATAAGTTATCTGAGAAACCTCAAGGACTTTTAACCTAATCTTAAACCCTAAATCCCCCAGTATTATAACTGGGTTAACAGTTAACAGCCGTTAATGGAACAGTTTGTCATTACACACAAGAATCATCATGGGAAAAAAGGCAAATAACTTTGGGTAGCTGGGTCTGACACAGTAGAAAACCTCATTTTTTCACAGTTTTTGTAATTGTTTCAGTTTGAAAGGGATCATTTTAGGCACTTTAATGCAAAGAGACAATGGCTGCAATTGAGTGGGAGTATAACTAAATGGCCTTTTTAAACCTTGTTTCGTGCTGTAAGTTTGTCAACAGAGTACCTAGGTATGTACTCAGTAGATACACAGATATTTTGATTAGAGTGGACTGAAATATAAGCTTTCCAGTGTACAAGCTATTTTGATTTCTTTACCTATGGCAATTACCATTTGATATCATTTAAATATCGCCTCTACTTGCACTGGACCAGAATCAGCCCTTTCGTCCTTTTCCTCTCCTAGTTGGCTATATGGGGAAAGGGAAAAAACTTTTTTCATGCACTCATGAATGTAAGCAAAAGCCAAACAAGCCCCACTCTGCCCCTGCCTGGCTTCCCATAGCCTGGGGAGAAAGCAGGACACAGAGCAAACAAAAACTGCTCAACAATCCTCTTTCAAATGAGAGGCCACCAAAGCAAAGGCAGCTGCCCAAGGCACTCCCAGCTCATAACAAAATTGTTCTTGGAATTGTAAGGAATAATGCAATTAGAGAGAACCGAGTCAAAACACCTTAGCTCAAAAACTACACACTTTAGTTCAGGGAGTGTGTACTTTCCATTGAAAACAGATACATTTTTTTACTTAACTTGGCTGCTCCCCAAAATCACATGGGCTTTCCAGATCACATGTCAGCATACGCTATCATCTTACGCAGCTCAGCCAAATTTCTTTGCCTCCATATCCAAGAGCAGAAAAAGTACTTCGTGCCTTTACCATTCTCCCTCCTTATGCGATTACAGTTTTTTCTCAAATCAGCTCTGTCTCTCCTACCATACCGCTCTCAACCGAGGAAGTCAGCACCTTCTTATCATGTGACAAGCAACTGCTTTCTCCTATTTTAGATCTAAACTTAAATCCAAATTGGCATGCAATCTCTCTTTACATTATCAAAACTGTCCGAGCCCTGCCTTCCCTGAGCTGCTGTCTTTGACTTTACTCTGGTATTAGTTTGATTTCTCAGAGGAAGGAGAGAAAGCTTTTGCACTGTAATGCATCATTAAAATACATGGCACCCCATCCAAACACTATTATTAATAATCTCCATGCAACACAGCTGTTTATATAAAATAGATGCAGCATGTAACTAATTTTTCCAGATTCTATAGGTCTGTGATCATGCTAATCTGTTTCACATGAAGGACTCATCCCTTTATTTTTAGATGAGATGAGTTAAGCAAACGTCTATGTTTAGAACACAGAAAAAACAACCAAGGCAGAGAGATACTGGACATACATGCATGAAACTGTAAAGCCTGAAAAAGACTTGGAAAAATTCTGTAACTGAAGTGCTACTGAAATATCCTGTAACTCGTGCTTCACTTTTATGTCTCTCTATATAGATATAGATACATATCCCGTTAATGAAATACAATCCTAAAGGGAGCTGGCAACCAAGAGCAGTACAAGAGTTTTTCACATTAAAATACAGCTCTCTCTTATACCTCCCTGTAATTTAGAAATGAGATTTAAATTGCATATAAGTTTTTCATAATAATGGGATCTTTTCACCTCCAGATATTTTTGCCACTGTTAAAACTGAACTACAGAACTCCAGAAGATAAAATGCTCCCATGTGTAACTGTCATCTTCAAAATTGCAAATGAAAACATATATTAAAAAAACCCAAACCCCAGAAACTTATAACCCATTTAGCTCACCTGTTTTAGTCCATGTTTACCATATAAATTTAGATTACATCTACTAACAGGAATCCTTTGTCCGGTTTTCCATTCATTAAATACCCACTCCACAAAAGAAAAAAAAAATGCAATAAATAATGCCCTCCTTGATTTATCTGTTCTAGAAAAAAGATGGGGAACGGAAAAGAAAAAAAAAAATGCACTTTCTACTGCTTTAAGCATCTATATCATTAATTTTGGTCCACCAAATTTAAACCCCATTTCTCACATGCATCTCTCTTTTTTTGAGTGAAGGAAATAGGCAAAGTTCCATCAGCTCAAAGGGATGGAATACACGGCAATGATGCAAGATAAGGCTTTAGTAGCAGTAACAAAGGATGCAGCATTCTCCTTTGAAAGCAAAAAAAAAAATTTTAGTATTATGCTATTTTCTGAAGTGCTGGCATCTGTAGGAAAGGGATTCAAGCAATTTAATAATTTTGCTATGCCAAAATATTACAAATAATGGCAGTAAGTCTTCTATAGTTTAATGATGTAGCCCTCACAGTGGTGCTGTTGCCTTACACTTTCCAGGTACAGCTCTTAATTTCATCCAGCAATCTTGAACCCGGACACCTTTGTACTGAATTGACAAGTCTACATAAGTTAATGTCTCATAGAAAAAGGCCTACTTACTATCGGTGGAAGTACGCTTGATAGATAAGCTAATTAAAATTCAATTTTGAGAAGTTTTACCAAGGCGCTTTTTTTTTTTCTTTACTCAAGACACATAATTCATAATATTGTTCATGACACTCCAGGTATTTTAAAAGCAATTTGTACCTCAGTGCAACGTTTCTGCTTCCTTCATACCTCTGCTCTCCAAATCTCAGTATGCTTTCCCTGATCAATTTGACTTAACGATCTCCTAATAGCCAGAATAAATTAATTCAAAATCACACTGGATTTGTGTCTGGAATTATGCTTCCTGCTGGTATCAGCAGCTGACAGAAGGGGCCAATCCCCTGAGACAGGCCACAATGAGGAGCATTTAATGACGGCTTTTACTGTCTTTCTGTTCTGTTAGGCCAGTCCTTCAGCCAGGGCTCTCACTTCTGTTTCAGCCCCTGCACAAGAGGGAATAAAGCAGCAGTAGCAGCAGCATAAAACAATGCCAATAAACATTTCATATAGGTAGAGGAGTATTCCCCAGCATGGGCACTGAGGAACACATCTACAAGATTTTCTTGAAAAGGCCCATTCATGCAAGCTCTGGCACAAGGGGCAGACCAGCAGTATAGCTGTAGCACTGGCACAAAAGGCAGCGTAAGGAGGTTGCTAAAACTTATTTTCCACCCTTTTGAGCAAGGCAAATTCCTTCTGCTGGGAGTAGTTCATCAAAACTGCCATTCCCGTTGCTCTGGTCTGGGCAGCACGATCCCGAATGACAAGACAGACACTGCAGAGCTGCTCAGAGTTCACAACAGTAACTGCTGGAGCTCAAGCAGCAGCTTACAAGGACACTGTTCAGAGGGTACAAGAGAGATGTAAGATGTGTTTAAGCTGTGGTAAGGTGAAAAAGAGGTTTTAGATTTATAAACGAAGACTTAGACAACTTTCAGAATAATAGAAAGAGGAAGACTTGTTTGAAGACAGGTTTTCCCTGTGGAGGGGTTTGAAGACAATGCACATTTCAAGAGAAGCGGTTCTTGCACAAACCTCTGGGAGAAAATGGGCAAACTGTAAGCACCACTTGCTAGACTGCGTTTTCTAAATAAGTTTTTTTTCTGGTAGACACTGACTCACTGAAATACATACCTCATTGTTCAGTCTCCTTTTACTAACATTTTTACCAGATACTTCATGAAGAAATAAAATCAGTGACAATTGCAGCGTGACTTAACCACCCAGATGACATATCATTTCCTGAAAGTCAGTTTCTTGGAGGATTTAAAAAAAGGAAAAAGGAAAAAAGAAAGAGAAAAAGAAAGAGGCTCCTGCGGTCCGTCTGGAGCCAGAAATCCTAAGTTCAGCTTTGGCAGCAACTGCCATCAGGGCTTTCCAGAGGGCTGCATGGGATTACATTTTCAAAAGGACTTAAAAGGTTTAGGAGCACGCCTCATTGTTAAAAGTGATTTAGACTAATGAGCTTAAGCATTTCCAAATGTACTGCTTCATGCTCTGTCTTGTCCAGTCCAGTGAGGGGTAGCGTTCTCCCACAGCTCCTGACAGATTTAGATGCAAGGGTTTGCAATACTCCAGCTCCATTTCCACAGCTTTCTGATGGAGGTGACTGGCCCTGACCAGGAAAAGCAGACAGGCACAGGCGCCTTAGCATAGCAGGTCAGCATAAACCATCGACGGAGCAAGACTGTACTAACAGGCCGGGCTGTGCACATGAGCAGCACCCCTTCTGCTGCTCATGGCACAATTATGAAGCAGAGATTAAAGGAAACAGCACCTTCTGCGGCTGCAGTCAGATTCACCAGAGACCATCTGTCAAAGGTCACAAGTCCCTAAGTGCCTGAGACACTTTTAAAAGCAGACGTGGGTGTCCTTGACAGTGGCACGCAGCCTCCCTGTGCCACACTCCCTTCTCTTGCTCTAGTCTGTGATTTCCTTCTTGTTTGAATGTGGAGGTTTTTTTAGGGGAGGTGGAGGTAAGGCACACAGAATACTTACCAAAGGAAATAAAGTGTTTTATTCCATTTGCACTTCTGCAACAGAAAAATTATTTTTAAAAATGTGGATGTACCATGGTATACTTGACCTAAATTCTTCAGCGTTGTTCCTACATTTTGTGAGAGACTGGAAATAACTGCTAAATGTGTAAAATTTTGAACATGAAACATGAAAATTGATAAGCCTATTCACGAACTGCAGTGTTTACTTTCTGAAAATGAAGTTGACGGATTTTCTGATGCTTTGCTTTCTATTGACAATAAGTCACCACACCACAAAAATGGGGGCTTGAAAGGGGAAGAGGCATTTCATGTCACGTAAGAGTCTGTGAACTTTTGCATGGAAGGGTGTGGTAGGTAGCAGTGCAATTGTGGCCTAATAGTTATATTAGCTAGATGTTTCTCCTAAAATGTTTAGCACTAAAGGAGTTTTTAATTTAAGCTTTCTATTAAATCATAATTTAAAAAATGTAAATCAGCGATTTGATGCCCTCAGCTTTGCACGTTAGTCTCAGCACCTAGATAAAACCAATAAAGCGGGTTTAAACAACCTCCAAACTCCTAAAAAATGCCCTGTATTCAATCATAAATCAGGTATCAAACTGTGACGAATATGCTGTGTTAAACTGGTTGCTTTTGCAGGATAGCTGAAGAAGCTATATAAAACTTAAGCCAAGCCATTCAGCCCACGCATATGGCCCACATACAGACTTTAGCACCATGTTCTACCTGTTCAAGCTTTTTGTTGGATCAAGACCTCACTTTTTACTCATCCAAAGCTCCATTTAAGTGAAGAGAAATATTGTCTGAATTAAGGCCTGAGTAAGAAATGAATATGGACCCTTACTTCTGGCCAGACGTTGGTACCCTAGAATTTCTTTGCTATTAAAATTCTAACCCACTATACTATCTGTTGTTTGAAGCTCATCTCACTGCAAGTTTCCTAGGAAACAAATTTAGGAGCACACGTATGTTAATAAGAATGCAGCCTCAGGTAAGTTTGGTTTTGGATGATGGAATAGCACTGCCCCTCAATTTGCTTATGTTCACCAAACCTGTTACTGAAACAGATCCAGAGCTCAGGGGAAAGAATGAAAGGTCTGTGCTGCATGTTCTTCGTTCACAGCACACCTTTGCCTTTGTTCAGAAAGCCAGGGAACCTTATTACTTCTGAAAGTATGTTTTCTTTTTTCTGAGTTTTAAGTGGATGGCAGTTATGACAAAACCTGCCAGGGTTGCTGCTGTGCCAGAAACCACGTAGGCAATTCCCAGGAATGGGTTACTTCCTCCGCTCCATACCACGGTTGAAAGAATCACATGCTTCCTCCCCTTGAATTTGGTAACAGGGAAATCTGACAGAAGGATGTTAAGGTTTCACTAACACAGTTTACATTATTTCCAGGAGGAGAAAAAGTAGTGGTAAATGCTCCAAATCATTTCCAAGGCATAAAGGGTCTGGAGATATGCATTTGCTGCAAAAATTCCTGATCTGTGATGTCTCTGCTATTCTGGGTCCAAAAACTCGGTAGCAGCTGGTGGTAAGAAATCCAGTTATTTTAGGTACAGTCTCTGTGTGAACATGGAACTTTTTTTTTTTACATTATAAATTTCAGATTCATAATTTATGTAACTGCTACTGTGTTGATGTGCTATGAAAACTCGGTTGAAAATGAGCCTTTTGGGCAGCTTATCATGATGATACTCCACATATTCTCACTGAGGGGAAGTGCTCATCTCTACCTAATATGTTGGCTGCCCAGAAAGTTCTATGATTTTACCTTTCACCTCTCCACATGGCAGCTTTCAGAATAGAACTGTGCTACCACATTTAAAATCATAGCTCTATCGGCTGAGAGAGAAGAGAAATTTGTAGTCATCTTGACATAACTCCTGCTGACAAAACAAGTGCGTTAGTCGGCAAAGTTCACGCTGTTCAGCGTGAGAGTGCATTTTCACCAGCACAAAAGTTCCCGTCAGCACATGGCCCAAATCCGGCAGAGGGCTCTGCTGACCCAGGCATCCTGCACAGCTCTCAACGGCAGGGAGACCTCTGGCGCTTCTTGCACCCCAGTAAGGGTGGCTATGCACCTAATTAGGCCACTATTAAATATTTCAGCTAAAACATCATCTTCAGTCATCTCTTCAGGTTCCCGCTCTTCAGTTTTACCCTTTGTGTAAAGCTCCCATGTGCTGTCTGCAGCCAGAAGTAGCCCCCTCAGAAGTAAAATCCAAAGTCATGTGCTGCCATTTGAGTCACATCTTAACTCCACCTGCACGGGCTAAAGAAAATCCACTTGTGTCTCATCGCCCTCAAAACTAGGTCTTTTCATGGTGATTTAGTTTGAGGTGGTTTGCTTGGTTTCTTTACCATTTTACTATACAAATCCCATCCACTTCCATCTCGTTGTAACTATCTAATAGTTAAGGAGTGTCTTGGACAATATGAAAGGATACTATAGGAAATATGAAAAGTATAATTCCCTGCTGGGAGGCCATCCGCAAACTGCCTTATCCGGCTGACACGACGGTAAAGATTTCTGAATGTAGGAAAGGCTGACACTCGCATCCAGATAATGAAGTCGTCATTTACATAACCATTGTTCCTTTCATCCTCCTCATCTAACAAATACACTGGTTTCTGCCAGTAAGGAGGTCTTGCTGTCCCTGGTGAAAAAGAAAGAAACCAGGAAAGATATACTGTCAATAAAAACAGTGGTTGGTTACTAACTTCTGGGCCCACTCACAACCAACACAGAATACAAGATATGAAAGAGACACAAGACTCTGTCCAGTATTGAAAAATCATATATGCTAGGTAACACTTTTCACCCAAGCATCTCCACTTGCCTCAGTCATGAATGAACAGAGTTTAACAGTACCCAGGGGTTGCTACACATTAGAAACGTCAAGCACAGGAAAGACAAAGTGACTTGCACAAATGAAAATACTGTTTATTATGGATTCTTGCCTCTTCAGCAAGCAACGTACTCTCTATAATGAGGAGCTTGCCTTCATTTTTATACATTAATTCATTCCTGTAGGCACCTTTTTTCAGTCTAATGGCACAGCCTATGATATGCAGAATCTGCCATATGAAAACTACTTAGATCATTAACTCTTGCATGTTGCATCCAGCACAGCACTGCCCTGATCCACAACAGGGAACTTTTCGTCCCACTGCAATACAGATTAACCATAACAAGGAAACAGTCCTAGCAAACAGCTGTTTGAAAGAACTAGTGAAGGTGGCAGTTTCACTTGGCTCACAACAGCCTAAGAATCTGCAAAGGCATGAAGAAGGAAAGATGTGACAATGCAATTCTCCTTCATAGGGGTTTTCAGTAGAAAATCCTTGCTATCCTTGCTTTCTCTGTATAGATTAAGTGTTACAATAAACTATACAGAAGCGTGTGGATGCATGCTAACTTCAGTCTTCCACAACCACTTTCTCCCAATTTCTATGGGCAGTGGAAAAAAGAAAGTGATATTTTGGCTAAATCTGGCCTCTGCTCTCAGTCACCCTCTAAAGCTGCTTCTCCTGCTTCCTTTGGGAGGTATTTCTCCCAAAGGCGATTCCCATCTCAGCATGGAGACCTCCACAAACAGGGAGGGAGGGAAGCCATTGAAAAATAAGGAATACCAGTGGAACCATTCTTACCCGCAAATGCAGAAGAGAGATTGTATGATTTTGGATTGCGAAATTTCACATTTTTATCTGTCCACCAACTGTTTCCAGTCTTCAGCAGTGGTACTTGAATAACAGATGAGTTAAGATTGTAAAAAAGATCAATAGTATCTGCAGGGAATACAAGAAGCAATACATATAAGTAAAAGACAGTCATTCTAGTGGCCAGCATGACTAAAAAAACCTGACACACTGAAGCACCTTTCAAATGAACAGAAAACAAAAAAAATCCTGGGAAAGGCTTCATCATGACTGTGTACAGAGCGCTGTATACTCCACAAGAATAATTAAGCTTCCAGAGCCTTAGAACTTGTAAAGTTTTAAAGACTGAACATGCTCCTAACAATAATCCTATTGAATCCCTGTGTAGAAATATGTGCAAATATCTTGCGTCCATCAACTCCTCTGCAACTTCTTTGCAAATCATTTTTGGAGCTCTCTAGCTAGTTATAGAAGTTACTCTCCTAGTTAGCTTTCCCTAGAGTTTCTTTGACAGCTGTTCTGAACAAATTGCTTTGTTATATATAACCTGTTTTCAGGGAACAGGGGAGAGATGAAAGTACCACCAAGGGAATCCATGATTCTTTGGAGAAAATTTTGCTTTAGTTTTATGCTAATTAGGCCTTGTCTACCAACTTGGACACAAACACTTCCTTAAATCAAAAAAGCGTTTAGTTAAAATTGTGCTTAACCATGCCATCCTGTTTCGCTGGGCAAAAAGCATTTGTTTTTATCCATTATATTTTCCTCCTCAGATCAGTTTAACATAAGGCAAAAACAGATTAGGTCTCATTAATGTTTATGTAAACACCTAGGCAGCCAGTGAGCTGACGGGCAGGGATAGTTAGATGATATAGATGGGGAGGGGCTGCTTTTTAGGAAACATGAAAAACACAACTCAACTGCATGAGCGTCAATGAAAACATGCTTTTTTTTTTTATCCTGCTACAAAACCTGTGTTCATACAGCTCCTTAAGGCTCAGACATACTCTTCTGAGTAAGTGATCATTCTGTCCCCCCTACATCCCCAGCTGTTTGTCACTGGTTTATTAAAAAGAGTTGCAATTCTCAGCTCTGCCTGCTTAACTGCTTGTCTGACTGCTCCCTTACCTGCTAGCTTGGGTTAAAAACCTTTCCCATGGCAGGAACTTGGCCATCTTCCTCATTTTACGAAACAAGATCAGTGAGCAATTGGACAACCAGCTAAACTGTCAAAAGTGAATAGGAAGCACCTTCTTTCACAGCAGAGGGACAGAAATGAGCTACCAGAAGGGGGGATTCAGACATCTGAGCCCAGTAAATCAGACTTCCAGGGGAGCAGGTGGGTGCACAGGCAGGTGAAAATCAAATGGATCTAGAAGTTACTGAATGCAGCTGCCCTTCACAAGTCTGGTGCGGGTGGCTCAGCTGCTTGAAAACAGCTGCTGCATTGCCAAGAACTGCTGTGTGGAACAGGTAAAAAAAAAAAAAGAGGGGGGAGGCAGACAAGAAGGATGGGGTAGGGGAGAAAAGTCTGTAAAAGCTTTTGTCTCCTTTCCTCCCAAAGAAATCGATTCTGAAATCTGTCAGTATTCATGGCTAGGAGCCCTCTAGGTTGCAGCCTAAATGTACTCATAGGCAGATTATGCCCACTAGGTTACTATAAACAAGATCAAAACCCAGGATCAAGTTGAGTAAGACTATGTACACTTCCAGCATTCAAAGAACAAAAAGCAACCACACAGATCCAAAGGTCCGAACCAAGGTGAAGAACATGTCGGCTCCTTCTAAGCACACCACTGTGGGAAGGCAGACTCTGGGCTCTCCCATCACTGTACAAGAATGTATTTTTTAGCAAGGAAGTACACTAAATCTGTTGTATCATCGTTCCTTATTTCACCAGGGACTCAATTCCTCAGTCCTGTTGTATATTCACATTGAAGAGGGCCTTAGTAAATGAAAAATCTTCCTCAGTTTCAAAATGAGGGGCAAGTTACTAAACAGCAGGAAGCAGAACCCCATATTCACCACAGTAGCACCGCGAAACAAAACCTTCTGTGGGAGAAAGACAGAGATCTGGCAATATCAGGACTCAGCTGGATTGGGGTAACAGAATAGTTTCAAGTGGCAATCAGTAAGCAGATGTGGAAGGTACCTACTTACCATTGAACATGCTGTTGGCAATAGCACCACACGGAGCCATGGGCGTCCCATTTCGGTAGGTGGTGAAGGGTGTGCAGTAGCTCTTCTGAATCTGCATTCAAGGTCACAGAACAATCAGGCACAGAACCTGGGGGTTTTGTTTTGCCTTGCTAGTGTTAATGTTCTCCTCCCATTCCTTCTTCTGAAAAGCCACTGAATAATTAAGTCTTGAGTACCTTTTGGTCACATCAGAGATACATCCAAATGAATGGGTTTGTAGTTGAGGAACACCTTCCATATCACAGTACGTAAATGTAAGGTCTTCACCAAATTCTGCTGTGGACTTGCAAACTCCAGGCTACAAAAACTTATTTGGGGATCTGCTATTGTAACATAGCTACAATTTAAAATGTTCCGTGAAGCCTTGGCTTACCCTAGAACATCTTATTTTTCCTTCTTTTTAATTTTGACCTGGACTGCTTCAGTGGTGGAGAACAGCAGATGCAGTTAGCCACATTACTGCAGTTCTGCGTGGGGAAATCTTGCTGTATGCAGACACAGCATGAAAAACAAAAGCCCATGTCAAGTTTATCACATCTCTCCTACCCCAGTTCATGAGAAACTATAAATCTTCAGGTTTAAACACAGAAACATTTTCAAATAACTCTAATAAGCTGTGTATCTGATTGGCACAAAAGCCAAAAGCGGTTGCACCTGGATGCAAACAAACAAGCTGACTGGACACCTGGAGAAGCAGATGTATGGGGAACATGTCTTGAGAGTTACAAGAAGCATTTTATAGAAATAACAGATTATTATGGCACAATCACCATATGTACTGAGAGGACAGTGTGCGGACTGTGTGTATATTAAGAAATGCTACTTTTAAGCCACAGAAAACATGCTTTAGATTTGTAAGTTAAAAAATGAATGCAATGATTGCATTCTCCAATTTCCTTACGCAGGCCTGCTGCAGGTGATGCTGTCTAGCCTCCTCTTTAGACCTCTAAATTACATACTTCAGAATGCTACATGATCACCTATTTCACCATTACCTCTTCCTGCTGCTTGTCCACTTCCAAAGCCAGATGGCAAAATGAAAGAATAACTTAATTCGCTAACCCTATAATATAAGCACAGCTTAAAACATTTCTGGCTAAGAAGACGAAAAACACTAGAAGGAAAAGCTTTCTGTAAATTTATTTGAAAAAGACAATGTATTTTTAATCAGCATCCCTACAAGGTGCACGTTTGAGAATTGCAACACTGGACTGACATCTTTTATTTATCCCCTCAATCTTCATCTCATATTAACTTATTAGACATAATGGCCCTAACAATCATAAAAGCAGAGACCAAACACTGAAAATCTGTACTTTCTTATTATTCCCTAGAGCCATCTTAACACACTTACAGTTACGCCTAGTTAGCTCTCCATATGGCCAGATGCACCTGATGGAAATACTAACGATCTCATAATATAAAGAAGAAAACTTACATTTACATTTCGACCCAACAATTGTGCATCACTTCTCGATATCACATATCGGCGGTGGTTTTGATAGAAGTTTTGCAGGCCATAGTACATAAAAACATCACCCTAGAATTCAAGGATAAATCCCTTCAATAAAGTGAGTTCATGTAGACAAAGAGAAATCTTATTACTTGCTAAAAAAGAGAGGGGAAGAGAGTACTCAATTCATATTTGAGAGTTCATAACTACGTTCTAAGCAATTACTTCAGCAGACACTGGCTAGAATCTAGTCTTTACCTCAACTGAAAGTTTTAGTATTTTGGCACAAAATTAAATATACTTTAAATCACCAAATGAAACCTAAAGTAAAAATGCCTGATTATTATTTTACTCAAGATGCCATGGCTGGCCATGAACCGCAATGACTATGAATAATTTTGTGTAAACAGACACTCATTTTCCATAAAAGAAGGTGCACAAAAAACTTCAAAAAGTACCCATTAGCTCTTAATTCCTTCAGATTTTTTGAAAAATAAGGCTGCCTCTCATCAATTATTTGAACCCTTTGCAAAGTTTAGTCCTGTAATTAGAAGGAGAATGCTAAGCAGGCAAATACAAACAAGAAGGAGGATTATTAGACTATAAAACCCATTATCCAGTTAAAATGAACAACTAATCTCAAACATCACTGTAATCTGAAGAATTATAAAGTATTTTAACAGCCTCTTCAATACTGAAGAACCGTAAAGTGACTTTACAATTTAAATTGCACTGTAATTTTAAGGGGTCATTTATGCAGTACTAAGCATAAGATCTCTTTGGCGGAACTTGAAGCATTTTAACAGTCTCAGCAACATAACCCAGTAGTTTAGGACAGGAAATGAAGGATACTTTTCCCAAATGAAACTGCAGAATGACATGGCTAGACTTGAACTATTTCAAGGACCTTGGGGATTAACAGCATAACCCTTGTAGAAAAGACTACACCAGGGTTTACTTATGACAAGTGGTCAGAGCTTCAGATTTCCTTCCCATTTGAGAGCTTAGCAGTGCAATAACAACTAACCCCAGGCCAAGGGCAAGGGTGTACTACTGACAAAGAGAGAGATACAGAGAGAAGTCACCTCCAGAATCAAAACACTATTTCTTCCATTCCCATCTTCTCCTTGAACATCTCCCAACCGAGGACAGAGGTAGCCTGGTCTTGATTATTTTTACCATGTATCAAAAAGAATAGCAAAGGCAAAAGTATAAAATTTTGAGTATTTCATGTTTTTAGAAGTACAAAGAAAATTTATTCAGGAGCTCTACAGAGCAGAATTAGTGTATTTTATCACACAGGGATATAAGCAACAGGAGGTACTGAGCAACTTGAATTGTTTTTTCGCATCCACTTACCAATATACCTTCCTTTAGCGTGAAATTAACTGAACAGTGGCATTCCTTATTCCAATTAGAGGAATTTTCACGGAGTTTTGAACAATCTGAGCATTTATCTGAATAATCAATCTGTCAGAGAAATGAACAAGCAGAGATATTGTAATAAAGGACATGCATGTAGGAAAAGGTTAGTGTTTTAGCTCCAAGACTTCTCAGAGCAGTTCTAAGTGACTCTGGACTGCCAAAAACATTGTTAAAATTCGACAGAGGCAGAGAATCAGGACTTGGCCTCAATGAACATTCACAAATTTTATCCCTAGTTTAAAGCTGTTTTAGAGCCTTCTGATGACTGTTGCAGAACCTCCACATCTGCTCCTTGGCAAAGGAGTGCTGAGTGAAGAACAATTCTGCAGCCTGGTCTGGCTGACCAAGTAATGCCTGTCAAATCCCCGCATGCATTATGGCCCACCCCTCTTGAACAGCCTGGATGTAGTGCTGAGCGTTGGCTCCAACAAGGATTCTATTAACACTACCACAGGTCTAGCCAACCTTGCCTCCAGGTGGCATTTAAACATCAGGGCTCCCTGTATTTTAAGATTTTGCCCCAGCAAACATGTATGTTCTTCTAGTAACAAACGCTATCAAAGGGATTAGTTTATTTCCCTTCAAAAACCCAGGAAATAATGACAACATTTCAGATATTACCAGCCAGTGGCAGTAATTACCGCCCATATTTCAGATACTACCACCCAGTTAACCACCCAGTGCTCAGCTTTTATCGGTGACCTACTATCTCTGAGGATTTTCACAGGAATGATGGCTGCTGGACACATGTCCAAGGCATGAAGCCATTGCTATCATCTTTACCCAGAAGCAAAAATTCAAAGCCTTTTCCCTCCAAATGTTTCTTCTTCATAGAATATCTAAGAACATCACCGCTAAACAAACCTGGATTTCTCTGACGCTGTTTGCAGACAGTATGAGGCAGACTCCCACAGAAAGGCAGAACGCGCCTGTGAGAAAGAAGCTGCAGAGCACAGTCTCAATGGTAAGCTGGGGCTTCCAAGCTGGTAGCTTCTGTTGTTTGAATGCACTGTTATCTGGACATCTGGAAGGACGCGCCTCTCCTTCTTGCGGAATAAAACTTGTCTTGTCTTTCATTTTCTTCTTGGTAAGAAGAAGGAATAATATACTTGTGCTGGCGAGTGTTTAGGCTGAGATACTGTCCTTACTGTTGGGAGACTGTATTGTTTGTTCAAACCTGCATTATGGCCAGGAATTACTTATTAACTAGATCTCTCTCTTCCTCATTTTCTACATTTGTGCCTGGATCCCCATGATCAGCTTGTACCAATCAAACGATTGTGTACTTTGGACAGGGTGTCCAGCTCACGCCTCCTGGAAAAGCTTAAATATATGCTTTTTCCTGCCCCACAATTCAGTAGGATTTGTTATGTCTTATTCATTTGCAGGGATACTGCCAGCCATACTGGAATTTCTGTGTAATCTCAGATGCATTATTTCTTCTCCCTTCACTTCCATATCTGCCCAGCTCACAGGCATGACATACAGTGAAAGAAGCTCTGCTCCAGCTGGGGAGGACTGCAGTGCTGAGACAGCACAGTACAGAAAACATTGCTTTGGAAGACCAAATCAATTTTCTTAACCTACTACATTCATTGCTATTGATTCAGATGCAATTTAAAGTTGTAAAAAAGTTACGTGTTCTTTATCACAAAAGGGCAACTCGTTCTCAGAACATCTCATTGGGACCAGTAGCTTTCCAAGATCCTGATGATTTGCTCACTTCTATTCCATCTTGCCCTCTGAAAAAAATGCATCCATTCCCTACTATCCACAATGACAGAAAAATCACCCAGAGATCATTGCCTTTTAATTTAAATGGACAAACAGGAGAATATTTTTTGCACACTTCAACAGTTTAACCAAAACAAAGGCTCAGTATACAGATAATTTACCATGTAATAGTGAAAAAGTAGCATTTGGCCAGCTCTAGAACAGATGGGTGAAAAATACCTTTTTGACAAATTACTGAAATTCATACAACATTTTCAAAGGTCCTCTAAGGCAAGAACTAGATTATCACTCTCATGAGAGAAGTAAAGGTCTCCTTTGGGACAGCAGAGGGAGATAACAGAGAACTGAATTGTACAAAGACTTCCACACCCAAGTCTGCTCATCTTCAAAGTCTTAAAAGTGACATAGTAGTAAATCTAGCAGGTGAATGCAATGTACCTCTAATTTCAATATCACATTGCTCCTGCAATAAAAATACTAAAACTACAAACAAAACTTCTGTTTTATTATTAAAAGGAAACTCAGAAAAAGTTGCAATGTGCATTCTTTCCATATTGATAGACCTCTGAAAAGTCAAAATTCTTAATTCCATCACCCATTAATCACTTGCCAATTGCAGACAGGATAATAGTAAAATGCAGCTGCAAACGACGTCCTTGTTGGTAAAACTATTAAAAGAGTCCCAGCTTCACAGACCCCTCTCTGCACAGCTTTATAATACACGTCTCCAGTAGGTCAATTGTTTCTTTCTTTATCTGAAGAAAACAAAAATCAAAGAAAGCATCAAAAGTTACTGATAATGTTTTGGCTAAATACCATTATTTATTTACTCAGGCACCTCACTATAAGACTAGAAATTAAGGAAGAGGTTCCCATAGAAGGTCCTGAGCTCTACAATGCTTCCACTTTGTTAAAATATCTAATGTTTGCTCTGCAATCCTAAAGTACAACTACGGCTTGTGTAGTCCCATCTAACAGGGCGAGAGCTAAGCTGCTATCAGTACGGAGCTGATAAAGCATGCCACAGCAAGAGACCCACCCTGGGCTGCAAAGTCCCTGTGGGACTTTCCAGACTATCAACGGGTATCAAGTAGGCCAAGGGCGGTACTGCACTGCAACAGCCACAATGCTGTCTGTGTCTGAGACACCTGAATGAAAGCGAGTGTAAAGTCTACACGTGCTGCATGCAAAGTATGTTGGTTTATAACACGGATATGGCTGCGGCTTATTGCTTATCTAAAGATAAGACGAATGTACTTGAGAGTAAATATTGACTACGTACTTCAGCAAGAACACAAGATTCCCTATCGTCATCGTTAGTCCAGAGTCCCTTTATAGCTCCCTCTTCCCACTTAAAAATAACTTATTTGTGAGTTTCCTCTCAGGATTATATCCTTCTGTGCCTCCACTTTGCACAGAAATAAATGATGTGATGAAGCCTGACCAGTCTCTATTCCACGCTGGATATGCTACCTGAGGGTGAAAACAGTTGTCTTTCTATCGCAAGTCCACTTCTTAAAAACCTTTCTACTTTCATGAAACCTGAAACTTAAACTTTTTGTATTTTCAAACTCACTCAAGGCTCAGTGTTTGTATTCTCTGCAAGACAATACAATATTGTTTTTTGTTGAAAACAACTCCATTTGAATCTTACAAACAAGTAATTTGAGGAGTTGAGACAGCTCTGTATTGCCATCAACCTCTATACACAAAGATTTCAAAGTGAGAAGCTTGTCCTTTGGTCAGATCAGAAAGTACACAATCAATTTTTATTTAAACCTTTATGCTTCAGTAGAAATCAAGCACGCCAAGACAGAGTCTGATAAACTCATTTACCCCACCGCTGGTTTCTTTGCGAGCTTTCTTTTTATTTCCTTCTCTCCACTGTTTGGGATGAATAGAGTGAGACACAGAAACAGAGGAAAAAATCCAACTGCGTTACCTAATGAGATGTTGAGGCATCTGAAAGAGCACTGGATCAGGGCACCATCCATTATGTGGATGTGATGGCATAGAGAACTGTCATACGGGAGGATTCATGTGTTTTTAAATTCATATATTTATCAGAATATACTACTGTGTACATAATTCTCCACCGAATATGAAGTGAGTACAAAAACATCAAGTAGTTTGCACCTTTAAAGTGAAGCTACAGATTTTCCACGAGCGGACAAAAAGCACATGTGCTTCCAGTTGTTCTTCCTTTCTGGTATAATTAAAATGAAATGTAGCAAAGGGGCACCTTAAATATGCAAAGAAATTATTGACAAAGTGAGGTTTGGATCAGGGTCACTATGCCTCCTTTCCAACTTTAAGAGCACAATTTTGCCTCCACAACTAACACAGGATGAAAAAAATTAGTACATCTAACTGCCAGTTCTCTAAATTGTGTTGTTGGTACTATAATTCCTCTCTTCTTTGAGCAAACTTATTACTAGTCTTGGCATGTATTTGACAATTTTTATACAAGCAGGGGAGTAAGATCCTCTGCTCACTAAGACTGTATTCCATATTTCAAGTCTGCAAGTTGCCAGAAAATCTTATTGATTTCTACTCTGTTAAGATGCCTTATCTCAAAAACACTATTTGGGTATCTTTTGTTACTGACATTCTTACAACGTTCAGGAATCTGCCTGATGTCTGCAGCAGGACAAATAGCTGCAAGATGCTCCACTTACATAGCTCAGGACGTCAAAAACCTTTCTGTATGTTGTGTTACCTGAGTCAAGCGCACATTTGAAGACTTTTTTGTAATCACACATAAATATCTATTCCTTATGCTAACACTACGTATGAAGGTGTAACACACTTACTTGGTTTTAACTTGAACAAAGCCTTAACATTTTGATGTTAAGATAGCTTTAAGATTTTCCCTTAATAAAATACAGGTGGAGTCACAACTTTTGGCCTATATTCCTAGACAGACATGCAGAAATGATGTGATGATACCTACAGTGAGCTGAAAGGGGTGGTTCAGGTTTGCAATAGCCCAAAACCAAATATTAGCAACATAATTTTCAGGTTTTTGAGGCGGATCACCTATGGTCTATTGTATATATATTTACTTCAGATGACTTAAAAAATCCATCCCACTGCAACCAGCTCCTTTTGTACTACTATCTTGTGCTGTGAATTCATGGTCTCCGTTCTTTAAAACACTTACAGAGAAGTGCAAGCAGCATACAAAAAAGCCTTATGTATTTACCACAAGAGGGAGCCTCCTTGCCTCAAAAAGCAGAGCTGGTTTCTTTGCTACTGCATTTTTTGCAGGGTGCTTTATCCCAGATTATTAGGAACATGTATCTTTGTGTATGTGGGACTGTAAAATACAGCACATTCAAATACAGAGACGTGCAGAGAAGGATTAATGACTGATAATTTGTTGCACTTGTGAAACAGCTTAATGTCCATATGCAAAAAAAGCCCTTTTTTCCTGGAGATTCTGCATACTGGCCTGCTCTAAACGTGCAAAAAATTGGAAACACTGTGCAATTGGGAGCTTTCTAACAACGACTTGTGGAGGAATCTGCCTCTTTCACCCTCTGCTGGCTAAATACCAGCTGATGCCCCACAGCATATAGTAAACATGCCTTGTCACAGCAATAAACGTGAAAGCTGGATTACGGAATTGAAAAGAATGGGGAATTATCTTAAAAAGAGTCTCCAAATGATGGATGGTTGTACCTAATTTGCACCCTAGCTCTGGCCCCCCCCAAAAAGAAAAATGAACTAAAAAAGAACTGTCTGTAGATTTACTCACAAGAAGTTACCTTACTCTCAGATGGAGACAAATAAATGCTTCTCCAAAGTTTTATTTCGTTTTTGAGGAAACTTTTACACAAAGTCCTCTTACTGAGAGAACTTCCTGGGAACAGGCAGAATAACCATCTAGGATAAACAGGAGAAATTCACAGCACAGCCGTAGAAGTCACAGCCATGACTTGCCCTCAGGAGGTCATTTTGAGACCTGAGAGTACGGACTTACCAGTCAAATGTTAACTTCTTTGTGTTTCTAGACCACTAAAGTCAGCTTTACAGAAAGAAAACCTTACTGACCAAGACCTGGGCACTAGAATCAAAAGTAATAAATACACAGAATATAATATATACAGGTGCTTATACAATACCTCAGGGATATCCATCATTCTCCTTAGTTTCTGATCTCTCCAGTTCCAATCCAGAATCATATATTTTGTGGAGTTCAAGCACAGGCCATCTAAAAAGGCAACATAAATTTTACTACCAAGATAATATGACATGTGCTTATCAAAATGATTTTTGGCTTTTACATCTTTTGCTGTCTGTTTCCAAGGGAACTAATCTTTGAACACTTAAGTACTACATTTGCTGGTTGGGAAACTAATGCACTGACACTGCAAACTCCCTTAACCACATAATCCCATGCCTTTTTGGAAGATAAACACAAAAGCAGAACAACTACTGTTGCCAGGCTTGTCAAGAGCTAACATCCTGCCAGAAAATAATTCCTCAAGCTTCCTCTTGATGAAACCGCAGGAGTTGAATTTCCACAGCTGATGAGGAGCTGGTAAGTTACAAGGACCCTAGCCTGAAAACTTGTGTTAATGGAACTGACAGTGTTTAGCAATTTACAGGACTGGGTGCTATGTGAATGTGAGTCAGGTCAGTGGTGCTGCTGAAGAATTCCTTTATCCTCCAAATAAATGGTGGTGAAAGAAGAAAAAGGTCCTTTCTGAACTGGCCCTCCAGCTGTTCCCCTGTTTTTCCCTGGTCTTCTACATGATGCCCACCATTTTTCGTATCAGTTTTGACTCCTCTCCATTCTCTAGTGACCTGGCACTGCAACACTAAGGTGTCAAAAAAGGACTAGACCTTAGGATAAGATGATACACCTTGTGGCCCTGCCATAAGCTGCCTCCAGCTAACATGGCAATGTGCTGATGTGCTGAGCAGTAACGATTTAACGTTGGTGGAGGGCACAGAAGCAACGAAATTATGCTACTCCTGTACCCTTTTGGAAGGAGTGGTAGAGGCCCAATCCACAGCCAGTCCCTGACCAAGAAACCACAGTCAGAGCAAGGCAGTGTTTAGGAAGAGGAATGGAAAGAATCACCTTATCATCTTGTAATTTTGTTGTTTGTTTTTCTTTATGTACATAATGTCTATTGAGTAAGTAAAACTACTCAAAATTTGGGAAGAGAAAAGGAGAGTTATAGAGAATAATTAATTTCATTACCGGCAAATCAGAAAGAAAATCAAATCAGCAAGCAGATCTTCTGTGCACCCCTCACAGAAGTTTACACTGAGCTCAGAGTGAGATATGATATAATGACTTCTGCCATTATTTTCTTTTGATTTACTTGCAGTGTTTAGTTTCCAGGAGCTTTAAATCTTACACTATGGTTTTGCAATCACTTTCAAGTCAGCATAAATCAGTACTCCTGCCAAAAAAGGAAGTCCCTCATCTCTGCCTGCTCGTTACCTGATTTTGTGTGCACACTGGTTTTGTTTTAATTGGGATCAGTTCTAATTGGGATCAGTTCACTGAGCTGCCAAACAGACTCTTGGGCTAGCACAAGACGCAGGAAGGGGGAATAAGTGGGCACTGACTGGGAGGGGGGGTAGTATTACTCTGCCTTTCTCTGGTAATACTGATTTATGCCAGCTTAAAGTGATCATAAAATCAACTACTAGAATCTTGACCACATTTTGACTAACATAGTAGAAGGAGAGAAACAGAACTGTACAGCTTAGTACCCAAATCCAGAGATTCATGCCAACCTAAGCACTTCAAAAACAATTGAAGTCTCGCTTCTCATGAGACCAAGTATAAGATACCTATGGAGAAACCCCCTCCTTGTTCTCCTACCTTGCTCCACTAGCGCTTTTACTCTCCCAGGAGTTCCAACCCCGATGTGGAACACGCCTTTCTCCAACAGATTCATCTGTTCTTTTATCTAATTTGAAGAGAGAAAGACAAACCACAGTAAAACCATGATTGTTTTAAAATTTCTTCTCAAAGAGCTGGAAAGTAATTCAAGATCTCATAGTATCTCTTTCTAGAATACCATCAAGTAACAAGTGCTATTCATCTTTCAAACTGTCAAACTGATATATCTGGGAGAAAGTTTAAGAAATATAACAGCCAGCTGGGCATCACACTTCTCTAGAAGTTCAGTCATTTTCAACTTTGAAAATCTGCTATTGCACCACCTATTTTTGGAGGTGAGAACAGTATGCTTCCTTCAGCATTTAAACAAATTCTCTCGAAATATCTGGAAAACTGACAAAGTTGAATTAGCTCTAAACTTCTTCAAGATGAAGACATTGGGAAAGGGTGAAATAAAGCAAGTGACATTTGTGTGTTTGACAGTATTTATATCCAAGGCCAAATGTCCACTCATTACTTCCAACATCCCCATAATTTGTGCTCTCCAACAGGTATGGATATTGGGTATCCAGGCATCCAACTGGCAGAATGCAAATGTGGGTGCTGGTACAGTTTGCTTCTACAAACTGATGTGTGTGAGCCTTCTATTTAAACAGGCAAAATCCATTTGAATAAGCACCTCACAGGAATGTGGAACATCTTTAAAACATAGCACATGCACAGGCATCTACATTCTGCATAGGATTGCACCAGGGCTATTGGAGATGGTGTTTGGCTGGATTCCTCAAACTGCACCAATGGGTTACCAAAGGAAGCATTGCCTAAAGAAAGGAACATTATGTGAACACTATATGAAAAGGACTATTGCTAAACGCTTTAAAAAGAAAATGGTATGACACTAGTTAGTTGTTCAGTTGTTCAATTGAAATTCCCTTGTAGCTCTCTTACCTTTATGTGCTTTGCAAACAACTTGAGAACTCTGCAGTCTCCTTTAAATGCGGTCATTGACCTAGCAATAAAAAAATTGAAAAAGGAAATGCAAGCATCAGGGCTGGGATTAAGACCACACAGGAGGAAAGCAAAACTAACTGGCATTTCTCAATATGCTTGAAAAACACAGTCCCCCAGTGACCCCTGCCTGTACTTTGAACACTATGTACATTCTTGTTTGCTACTTGATCAACAGTGATCAACAACTGGGCAAACACAATAGCAGATAGCAGTAGGGGGCAATATTGTTTAGATAGCTTTTCAGATAATATTTAATAATTATGGCCTGTGCTTTCACAGCTAACTTAGTTCAAAACTGACTAATCACCAAATTCTAATTCAAAAATATCTCCGTTACTGAGATACAGGCATGAATGAACATGCATGTGCATGCACAAAAGGAGAGATCTGTGTATGGGCGAATCTAAATTTCACAGTCTTTACTGCGGAGATTGCCCAAATTCCAGTTAACCAAAACTCATTTGTCAGAAATCCTGACTTGTTTTTCTGACACTCCATTTTGGCACACAGTAATAACTCTATGTTCTGTATTAATCAAGCAGGAGACAACATATTCAGTATTTACTGAATGTCATTTAAGACAGCTTTCTCTGCATGTTTTTGCAGTGCGCCAAATTTTCAATTTTCTCTTATGCAAAGCTAAAGGTTTATATACAAGTATACATATAAACCACCTAAGTCTCAGATGGTACTATCTGCATGCAGGGGCTAAGCACTACAGGCACATCTGCCATATCTATGCTTCTATCTGTGCCATGGAGTCAAACTTTCCAGCTCTCCATTTCGTGTTGTACTGACAGATAATCACAGGAAATGGGGTTAAGACACGAAAGGCAACCATGAAATTTGTGAGGTACACATTAATTCATCAAAGTCATCAAGACTTCTGGAAAGAGAAGGGGGAGGATAGAGAAGGGAAAAAAAGAGGACAAGGAACACTGAAAATTGTCATCTCTGCACAGCAGTTTAGCCAGCCTGAGCCAGCTAAGAACACGGACACAGACCTGCAGGTACTCGGGCCAGATGCACGCGTTGGCACTTGAGGCCCTGGAACACCACGTCCTCGTTGCCTTTGGTGCAAAGTCATGATTTCTAGCGGTGGATCATGATGCTTTATGGGTTTGCTCTGTTCCCAAGTATAACATGTTGCATGTTTCCCCAAAATGGGTTACACTTTATTTTGGTTTTTAACAAAAATAGCACTTCCATGCAACTGAAGTACCAAGTGTTACTTCAGTCTAAAATCAAACACCACACTCCCACAGTTTAAAGAAGCAAGGGATATTGCATCAGTTTGAGTCAGTGAATTTGTTGGCTAGCAGAGAACAGTGTCCCAGTTTTGCCTTTATGTCTGTGGTTCCAAGACAAAAACCTCTGACCGACTGCCAACCTCAACATAACATTTGCTATCGACATACTTGATGAGTTCCAAGGAACGAAGGGCAGAACTGCAGATAACCAGCATCACGACCGACTTCTTCTCCTTGTGGTTTTTACGGAGTTTTGCCCACTTGGGACAGACTGCAATGAAAAAGCCTGTGTAAACACACTGAGAAAGTACTACATGCCACAATTTTAAATTACAAGAGTGCATGATGAATGGTAGCCAGCAGCAAGAACACACATGATGACTCCTATGAGGTCTGCATCTCTGGCAACACTTTTACATCTACTCATGGCTGAGAAATTGGAAAATAAAATGGCCAAAATAAATAAAATACAGAAATATCATATAACTGAACAAATTAGACATGCATTAAAAATCAACAGTTTGTAAGGTGACAAGCCCATTGTCTTCATTTGCCACATACGGTAATTTGTATCAGAGAAAACCAATTGAAAAGATACATTTACCAGACCAGAAGTTCTAGACACACATATATATAAGAGAATAAAAATTCTCTTGGTTCACGTCAGCAGACAGCTGCAGGATTTTTACTGTAAGATAATACATACACCTACTTATGAAGCCACAATAAATTACTGAAAAATAATCCTTAGCAATTAAAAGAAACCCTAAAACATTTTGATACAAAAGAAGTGATAGAGTAAAAAAAGAGCCAGAAAAACAAGACCTGTCATGTAAAAAAAGAAAAAAATCCCTTAAAGTTATTAATATTTCATAATTAAAAATATTTGGAGGTGCAGATAAAAACTGCAATAATATTGCATTAACAATGTTTTTCATACAACTTTCATCTCATCCAACACTTTAACTCACTTTCCTTCAGGTATGAAGAAAAACTGTGGGTGAGATCATTGGCTGGCAAAAAACAGGAATCTGAAAACGTAAAAGGAAAAAAATTTTTTGTTGATGTATTTTTAACAGCAAAAGGAGCATATATGTTTGCAGCATAACCCCTAGTTACATTGATGAAATCACAACTGTGTTAAAATTCATCATCAATAAACCACCATTTTGTGAAACAAAGATTAATGTACACCTCATGTACCTCAATGAAGGTAACATCTCTCAACTCAATTTCAATTCCTTTCTTTTCTCCCACCATGGAAAACCCCAAATACAGGGCTGCACAGGTGTGATCACATACTTTTAAAAAAGTTTTCATGTCTTTGCCACAATCAATCAAAGGTCTTAGCCAAAAGCCTTACAGTCAACCTGCTAGACTGTTCCTCCAATCTACCTACAATGGAATACATTTGTAGATCACCCAAACAATTCATACTGTGTAAATGCAAGAACCTACCAATAATCTGTCAATAAGTTTGTTCCTCTTTCTAGCCTTTCATATTGTGGTAATCTACCTTAACTATATTGACCCTAATGGTAACACCTACACTGCATGTCAATGCCTTCCTCTTCCTTCATTTCCCACTGACTGCCTGTCTTTCACCCAGTCACTATGTTAACTAGTAAGTCTTAAAACCACTCTGTGGTTTTTTATGCCATTAAACTTTAAGCCATTTAACTTTAAGCTTCATATAGAGGCAATGAAGAAAGACAAGGTCCTAACAGTTTCTTTGGAAGGCCTTTCCTTTCTCCAGTGTCTATATAGAAAGTCTAAGTTCTTAAAACGGTGATTAAAATTAGATGGTCTGAAAACTTGCCATTGTTGTTAAGGGTCCTTTGCCTGACGGAACAATACGCTCCTGCAGAGCATTAACAACTCTGCCTTCAGGGACCCACGTATTTGTTGTCATTCTGCATGAAGCACAGCACCTCAGGGTGCCTGTCTATGGAATGAGATGTTTGCTGATATATTTTAGCTAAATCAAGGACGTTTCCTTGCAGACGTTGTTCATGTTCACATGGATGGCGCATTGTGCTAATGCTGGCAGCGTCACTCCCGTGATTTCCATTGGCACAGACAGTGTGACAAACTTGGTTTGTAGTTGATGCCTGGCTGAAGTCCCACCTGTGTAGTTTCTTGAGCATAGCCACTCTCCATCACTGTATCTTCCATTTAATGGGTGTCATCTTGCTAAAAACTTTTATTTTGCACTGATGCCTTTTATTAAATCCAGAGACTGACACTTATTGGGACTTGAGCTCCAAAGGGAATGGATGTGTACAACTGAAGGATCAGCAGCTGACTTACTTTTAAAATCATGTTTAAAAGATGCACTTGATGCTAGTGGGGAAGGGCAGGCATAAACATTCGGTGGCAATAGGAGAGCTCTTCACACCCACCATGGTCCTTTCCTCCCAGTGGCAAAATATCTTTGCTGTTGTTTTGCTCTTCTGAATACATTAAGTCTCATTAATGACTGAACAATTCAAAAGATGGTTTCCCAAGGACACAAGCTTCAGTCACTGACTTTTCACCAACACTCCAGCAACACTGGAGTTACTAACAACAATTTTAAAGGGAAGTTTCAGAAAGGCGGGGAAAAAACACATAGCTTCAGACTGCAGCAAGAGACCATGCTGACTACAAACCTGACCTTCTGCACCGTGGCAGTTAACAGGAACACACAACTCCAAGTAGTTGCTTGTTATTTGCTCAGTGCTTTGACGTGAATGACTTGACAGCTGTAGAAGTTTGTAAACTCCTTGGCGCTCTAAGCCTCCAACTCCCAGCACAAAAAAGAAAGAAAAAAATATCTCCATCCAACCCAAGACCCAATCCATATGGAAATGGGTCACTTCACTAGCCCAAAGGGTTCTTTTAATAAGAAAAAAACCAAAGCAATTTATTATTTGCTAAAAACCCTAAAGGTCTAAAAATATTTAACACAAGCTTTTCAAAGCAATCTATATGGGACTTCTCCAGCTTTTCTTGATTCAACAAGAAAGCTGAACCTGCCCCATAGAAATAAAGAAGGGTCAACCTAGAATCATGGATGTTAAGGAGGAGCATATTTATCTGGAAAGACAAGCTTAAACATTAAAAGAGAGAAACCACTGCTGGGCTAGAAGGCTCCTGTATTGGGCACAGGTCACTAAGAGTTCAAGAAGTATCAAAGGCGTATGCAGGTGAGTTACCAGGCTGTTTGCTCTTCATGAGCCCTACCAGCAAATAATGGACAGTGCCTACAAAATAACAGTGCCTCTTTATCTGCAGAGTACAAGGCAGAGAAGTTCAATGTTGCCTTCATCTCTAATGCAACTCCAACTGACAGAAGCTAAACCTGCTCCGTCCTGCTTTGCCTTTTCTATCACTGACTTTTAACTAGGGACAGAATACGGGAAACCAAGAGGATCCTCATTATGGTTAAAACTTGTTCCCTTTACACTTGGACCAAAACTACCATCTCATTTCATGCCACTCCCTGAAAATCCATTGCGTTCGACATCTCATAACCATGTCAGAATGACGTCTCATTATTTCTTTGTCTACTCCTGTTAGCCCTCCTATTATGCATCTGGATTGACTCACATAATCCCAGAAACAAATTACATTTTCACTTTCTCTGTCAGCATCTTGGAAGCTATTATTAGGAATCCTATAATTTCTATTAGAAAAGTGAGCTCCTGAAATTAATACTTTACAATAAAAGGACACATTTAAACAACGTTTCTTTTCACTTCTGTAACTCCAAGAAACCTCACATTTATTCCAAAGAAACTAACATCTCTACTTAGACAGCAAATTAATATACAGTATAAGAAAATATTTCCATAAAAAAGTACAATTCAAGACCTGTCCCAAAAATCCTCTTTCTTCTGCAGAAAAAGAACTCAACAGTATAATGAAAAAAACATTATTCATCTATTAAATATAGAATAAGTTACCTGACAGCTTTAATTCCTCTATTTCAATCACTGAACGGTTTTCACCAAAATGTTGACTAAGCAGATTTTGTAGATCTGCAGGGACGCCAGGTTTTGGAGCAGATTTTTCCAGAATATCAGAAATTTTCTTCTAAAAAAACCAAGTAAAACAAGTGAGTATGGCATTTCTATAATTTCTGCTCTTTGGCCAGCTAACAACACTGTAAATAAATGTACCTCCATAACTTTCTACTATTACATTGGCTTAATTACAGCTTAATTGGAAAAACACCTTACAATGGGACAAGATTCCCATCGTCTTTAGTGGGAATGCAGACTTCAGATGCAAGTTCAGATACTTTGATGAGATGATCTGTGAGCCCGAAGACCAAAAATCTTATGCGCTTACCTGAAACGCTGCCGTAACAAAAACATAACTGAAAGCTGGTTTTGTAAGTTTTGCTGTTGTTACACTTAAGTATCAGTTTGAAAATTCAGGTTTTTTTCATCATTTGTTTTAATTTATTATTCTTAAAGCATAACAATGGGAATCAAGTGATTATATAAGTCTTGGTTATATTTTGATTAAAACATGGTAACTATCTATTTATTTTGGAAGGAAAGATGGTTAGCTATATTCACAGAATGCCATGCAAGCGTGATGAAAAGGAGTTAAAAGCTCACAAAACCAGAATTCAAGCAGAAAGAGTTCAGTGGCTGCTTTATTCTTCCAAAATGTATGATTCTTTAAACCAAACTAATAATTTTTAGAGCCTGGACATGAGTTCATAATGATTGTGTTTTACACCTTAGGAATGTTAGCAAATAACAGGTCTGAATTTTCACTGAAGTGAAAGTGTTGCTGTATTTTTTTCCCATAAGGACATGGATCATCAGGGTAGAATAGCCCAGGATTCCCATTATCTGAATGATCTGCCAGCATTTAAGAAAACAGCAGATTTTCAAGGATAGAGGCAGCCTGGAGAGAATGGCAAGAATGTGAAGCCTCTCTTGTTCTCACTGAGAAGTGACTCGTTTGTGAAAGGCCAGCTCGAGGTTTCTCAGCTGCGTAAGCTAAACTGAACTTGTTGTCATGAGAATGCATGGCAGCATAAGCCTAGGAGTGAAAAGGAGCAGGAGAGCATGGTTAGGATGGAGCAATAGGTATCTGTGAGGGAAAGTGAGATTTCACAGAGCGATGGGCCTGGAAGCATTTTTGGCAGCTTTGGAGGGGTGGTGAGTACCTTCAGTGCAATTTTTGCTGCCCCAGACCTTAGCCTGCCAAGATCAATGGAAATTAGCAGGAATTTTAACGTAGGGGACAGATCTCTTTTCATCCTTCTCCCTCAGTCCATCCTGACACCCACTCCCTCCTTCTCTTCCATTCCCCATCGCTCTGTCTCTCTCTTGCCCAGTACACCCCAAATCCTCCCGTAACGGCAGTATAAGGAGCAGAAGGCTGAACAGGGGAGAGCCGCACAGGGGCTGCTGGAGCCACTCTACCCCACAGCAAAGGCAAAGCAGGCAGCTGCCTCTCCCAGCCATCTGCCACCTTGGCCACCACGTGTTTCACCTCTGCTAAACACCAGCTGTGTGTTTGCAAGACCCCAACTGAATCTTTGACAGTGGGATACGTGGAGATGAAGTGCTTATGCCTTTCTCTCAGTCTACCTTTGGCCTGGTGCAAAGCCCTCCGCAGTCTCCAGAAGACTTTCCAGTGGACGCCTGGCTGTTTAGCAGGTTTTTGCAGTGCCTGAATCTGCAGCATTCCTTCCCAAGTTTCACCCTAATTTGGCACTGTTGTATTTTTCTGCCATGCAACAACTGTCTTCCCAAAGAATGACCAGAGGCCATCTGCAGCATACACAGCCTTTGTGTGAGTCCCACAACTGAACCTCTTTGTTGTTCTTCCCAACAACCACAAATGCTCTTTTCCAGTCCCATAACCTGCCTCTTAAGTGACCCACATTTGGGAACCTCTGATTTAGCAGACAGCAAGACAGAACTATCAGGCTCATTTTACTTGGTAATTCAGCACAAGGCACTGTTCCACAGGACCATTATGTCATTCGTTGGGCCACTTGGTTCCTTCATGAAAATTATGGCACTCTGGAGGGGAGAAGCCTGATACTAACGAGAAATTCCGTAAGAGCAAGAGCAAGGACACCTGAGCAAACTCTCTTCCTTCAAGGAGAGCTGTGGGGAAATGTTCCTCATGCAGGAAGTTTTATTATTTTTCTTCAAATTCATTCCAGATGCTTAAAAGCAAAGGGTTTCCCCCCCGCCTTTTCCTTATTTTTGGAGAGAGCACTTTGTTTGGAACCCATAGATCAACCTGATAAATATTTCCTGATGGATTTTTTGATAGGCTGTGCATATCAATTTAGTGGCCTAGCCCCAATGAAACCAAAGGTGTGACTAAGCGCCTATTGTTTGCCTGAGAACGGGGTCTTTTTGGTAGGTCTGGTTCACCAGTCTCTGTCGTGGGATGCTTTTGCTCTGGCAGCAGTAGAACAAGTACCGCGGTCACTTCTGCCAGAGCTGCATTTAAAGCTAAATCCCACTCTTCCCTCTTCCCATTCCCTGGATGATTAAGAGGCCTGACATAATATAAAAAGGCCACCTCTCAGCCTTATGAGGGAGCCAACTATTTACAGTCTGTCCTGAAAGACAATTAACTTGCCTGGTGCCATATAATTTCCATCTAGACTGCAGAGTGTGTTGTTGAGGGTGAGGATGGAGCATGGCCAGAGGGACAATACAAAGTATTTATTTATATACTTATGCTATGAGGAGAAGAGCGAACAAGGACAACTCTTGGCTCAAAAGACTAACAGCAGCTGGAGCCTGACCACACTGCTGAAATGGGGCAGATTCTGCAGCAAATGAAATTGTCTACCAGTGGGCTGTAGACATGTACAACCCTTGAGCAGAGTATAGACACAATGCCACAGTTCAGGTTGGGAATGGGTATTTTGAGTGAAGTAAAAAAAAGTAGGAATTTCTGTTCTTCTCTAAAAGAGGCTGCAACATTATCACCATATTACTTCTCACTGTCACAGGGCTGTCCCAATTCTGAATCTTGTAATAGCACATACACCCACTGCCCAGTCCCCAAATACATTCTAGGACATTCATACCTTCTTTCTCCTCTTTGCCTTTACAGTGCTCTCTTGTTTTTCTTCAGGCTGACTTAGAAAACACTCCGTAGGCTGCAAAGCACATATGGAAAAAAAAAAAAAAAATTAAACATCAGATATCTGATCACCTGGGGAAAAAAAAAAGGTCTCCAAAGGGAGGTAAGAGGGGATACATAAAATATAATGGTGGGTTAGGGATAAACAAACAAAACCAAGCTTCCCTGCCTGTAGAAGGGATCAAATTCTTACAGTTACATATATCTGGAGTAATTTTGGAATTGAAATCTATGTTGTTGTAACCAAGAGGGGAATAAAAGAACAGAAAATTGAAACATACAGGTTGTAGTCTCAATTCCATAAAATGGTGAAAAGCAGGTTTTGATACATTAACAAAAAAATCAAGAGGAAAACATGAACAAAACCTTTCAGAAACTTTATATTTTTAATCTCTATTACTGTGTATGATTGTTTTTCTAAACTTTGCCAATAGTGCTCTAAAATAACTGGGTCTAAGGTGAGCATCCAGACGGTGAAAGATACCATGGAACTGGGCGAGAATAATTGGAAACAATCATGCTCTGGATTTCCTTTTACATTTGTAATTCAAAATTTAGGAAAACATGTTTCGAATTTGTTCTGCCCCATTCTTGCTTTGTCTCCTCATAGCAGGTGGGGTCAAATACACACAAGAAAAATACATGGTGCATTTCAGAATAATCTTCATCCAACATATGTTGCTGTTATTAACCCTGTTTTGTGCCTGAGTGAGCAGGCTGAATTGGTCCATTTGTACCAGAGTCCCTGTTCACATAAGCCATGGTTAGGATTTGTCCTTATCCACCAAAAATTGTCCAAAACAGAGGAAGCGAGGCACAGGCTTTCCTTGTTTTGAGCATAGCAATTCTCTTTTCTTTTGCCTTCTCAGGGACTTCCACTTCATGGAAATGCAAATTAATCTACACAGATGGGCTTTAGAGCTTAATAAGTGACTTGATGAAGAGCAATGGGAAAACAGGCTGAGGTGCAGGAAAAAACTCCTTGATACTAGGATGCATTTGGCTGGAAAAATCTGCTCCTGTGAGAAACCGCAGAGAAGTCTCATCACATGGAGCCTTAAAAGCTCAGGAACAGCAAATCCAGCAGCGCTCCCTGGGGAAAGCCTGGAAGAAAAGTATCAGCAGGAAAGGGAGCCCAGTCAAAAGCCAGAGAAGCAGCTCCTTTGTCACCTTGTGAGGGCAGCTTCAACAGGGCCAAGAGGGCCAAAGGAAAGCTGACAGAAGTCCAGGGTATCTGAGCCTTTCTGAGCCCTCCTTGCACTGCCCCCCCTTAACAGGAAGACACTTCATGACAACTGGTACTATATGACCCCGCCCAGCAGATTTATGCCTTTTCAGAAGCATTTTGTGGAGTTTAATTGTTTATATTATGCTGACATTTCCCTTTTTCTCCCCACTCCCCTGGCTAATTTAGCTATAAAACCCAGGATACCACCATGCTCAACACAAACAAATGACCTATTGCTTGCTCTGGCTTTCTGTGCCATGATGCAACCACAGGCACTGCACTTGCAAAGGCAGTAGTACTGTATAGAAGCAGCCCTAAAAGTAGTTGAGGTTTGACATGATACCTAGGAACTACCAGAGAAGATTTGGCTGGGGACTGGCTACAGCCAGCAAAGCACTCGACAACTAGGGCTGGGATATAATGCAGACTAGATCGATACCCACTCATGAGAAGTTGTGATAGGGACCGTATCTTGCCTCAAGAAGAGAGATCTGTCCCTCTGATTTTCTCAGGTATAAACAGATATTAGCTTCACTAGAAATCATGGGAATGACTGCAAGTAGAAAATCACTGCAGCTCACAAAATTGTTCCAGGGTTAACCTAAACTTTTGTTTATTTTTGGTTTGTTTCTTTTTTAAAAATCTCTGTCCTGACTCTGATTCAAGTGCTTTTAAAACACCACCATGCATTTCTCCATTCTTATCCCTACCATTAGCATTCCCAGACATTGAGACTGAAACAGAGCTACCCTCTGCCTTTGGTTCCTGCTCTACCCTTACGCATCCCAGCTGTCCATAGATACTCAGAGATCACCTGCCAGGTGTTTTAATCATAAATTCCACATTCAACATCATGTTCTATGCAGAGAACAAGCCTTTGGATTGATTTAGTCAAGGGGTACTACCAAGCAATCAAAGAGCCAGAAAGGGGCCAACCTGAATCTCCTTCCTCCAATAGAATATGATGGTTCCCTATCCTAGAAGGTGCTACCACTCTTTCAGCAATTCGAAAAATGCCACTCATTCACTTCAGGCCTATTTCTCCCTTCATATACATTGTGAACTGTTTTACATAAATCTGCAAAACACTCCCAACTGGTATCTGCATGAGAAAAGATTAAAACCGTGCCACAGAGCTGAAATATTTTCTCTAAGAGAAACAAAATTTTCTCACTGATAACCCTTCATGCAGATGTTTAAAAGTATCACCAAATGCCATGCCTTCTTTTTTGAAGGCAGTACGTAACCCTTTCTTTCAAGAGCAACAGAAGTACACAGCAGGCTTGTAGTCAAAGCCTTGCTTCCTCAGAGAAGCATGTTAAAACTCAAAATTATCTCCTTTACAACAGCATATATATATATCTATTTAGGCATAGTTTACTATTACCCCAGTAATAAATGTCTGCTTTATTCAGACATCAAAAATAATGCCATAGGAAAAAGAGAAACTTCATGGTGGTGAATGGCTGTAAGCTTACATGTCTTTGATGATCTGCAGTCTCAAATATGTAGGCATCTGATCTAGACTGAACTTCTGACCCTTATCCAAATGTTAGATGCCTACCTACGCATGCAATAGCTCTTTGCATGCCATCCTTAAGAAAAGGTCATTTGCATGTTTTTCTTATGCAAGACGCAGAGCAGACAACCTACTGGTTTTTGACATGGCTCCCTTGTGCTCTGTGTTTTTATGCTGTTTTTACATGGAAGTTCTTAAAATGCAGAAAACAGGAAATTTGTGCTGAGACCACTGATTTATGAACTAAAATGTCATAAATTCCTTGTTTGTTAATCATAGACAGAACATAAAATATTTCCTGTATTAGATTTCTAACAATTTTTTTTTCTTTACATGTTGCCAAGTTACTGGAAATTCAAATGTGGAGTGAAAACATTCTTGCATGTGTGTGAAAGTTTACATTCTAGGTCAGCCACATGCTCTAACTTTTGGAGTCTGTGACAAAGTAAACACGCCATTCAGATTGGAGGCAAATTATTCATTTCATTGTAAGCCTGAGGACAGCCTGCAGACTAGAAACATAAATGTTCATACTTCTATTTGGTTGTCTCCTAACTGGCTTTAAGGTGCCAAGTCCACTGCAGAATAGCTTCCAGCCTGTAAATAAGGCAGGGATGAGTAAAATGGGTTATGTTATATGCACCAGAACTAGAAAACTACTAGCTTTCTGTAAATACATCTGATTTTGCAAGTGTTTTGCTCTAAAAGACATGCAATAACACATCCATGACTTTGAGCTCCCGTAAAGCATTGCCTCCTGGAGTTTCATGGCTAAATATCAAATTACCCAATTCCAAAATGCAGACTGATATTCTTTATATGACAGGAAAAGCTGTGGCAGGTGTTCTGCTACAGCTGAGCAGTCCCAGTCCACCTCAGCAGGATAACCTGTGTTGGTTATCCTTTCTAATGTTCTCATAGAAAGAGCAAAGCAACTCCTCCAAACAAACTGTCTTAGTTCTAAATGCTTGAGTGAAGATAATGGTGATAAAAAGTGGCTCCATAGGCACCCTCACTGAGTTGAAGTCCTAAGCATCTGATCCCTCGCTAGAGCATGTACAAAGGCAATACAGCTTTCTCCTGTATTGCTTGGTTCTCTCTTTCGTAATCAAAATGTAGAACCAGTTCAGATATTCAGCTTACTTCACCTTTGGTCTCCTTGGAAAGACACCTAAAAACATAGTAATTGCTACTCTGTTGTTTACACTTCTCTGTTACAAAAAAAGAACATCCCTGCAAATGGTTTTCACTTGGACAACTGCCTAGGCATCACACAGTGAATTTACTATTGAGCTAGGGGTGAAAATTAATATCCATAACCTCAAGGAAAGATAGCTTCCAATGTAATTTTAGCTCTTTGACAGCTATTCAGTCAATTCTGCTGTATGGTAGCAGGAAGGCAGAAGAAATCTACCTTCAAACAAGAGACTTCTCAAAATCAGCTGACCTCTAGATGACTCTTTTTTGCTCAAGTTGGGGTGATGCTGTCTGTCAAAGGCCTTGCTGCCTCTTCCTTGGCATACTCCATGTAATGCTGAACAACACAGTTCCTACTGGTTTTAAAGGAAGCTTTTAGTAGTGCGAGGCTATGAAAACATCAATCCATGCAAATTCTTCTTCACTTGGACCTTGCACTGGGGACATGCTTGGGTAGAGATGCTGTACGACATTTAAATATAGCTTTCGAGACCTTACGTGTGCAGGGAAAGGGAAAAGATGAGAGGGGAGGACACTTGGTAGCACCATCCAGGCTTTTATCACTAGACAGTCACTTCATAGGAGACTGCCTGGCAATCTCAACTCACACAAAACAAGAAGTTATTACTGAAATGTACTGGAACGTGATCACTTCCAAGGCAAAATAATTTAGTAAAATAATCTTATTACATGAACGGATCAGACAAAGAGTGAAGAAAACTGTCCCTTTACTGAACGAAAGGGGACTACGCTTCCCTATGCATTATCATCTCTGTGCTCTAGACAATTGCTAAATTTACAAACCTGCTTTCTTTTCTTTGTCACAACAGGTTTGGAATCTGAATCTTGATGTGTTGCTGTCCTGTTATCACTTGCTTTCTCAATAGCTTCATCATCTGAAGGATCTAATGAGAAAAAAAGAAGGGGTTTTGTTACTGTTTTTCAAATCCATCTCCCATCTTTGCATTCAAAAATAGGGATAAAATCTTCAGCTGAAAGCTTGTCACAATAATACAATCTCAAGATTGGCAATAAGTACAGCTGTAATAGATTTTTTTATCATTTTAAAACACTGGTATTTGAAATTTATTCTAAGAAAAGTCCCCAGTTTCCCCTCTTCTTCACAGTACTACGTCTGGAAGGCAATATATTTCTTTATCTTTATGGAATGCTGCACAGTTGGTGCCAGCTGCAGCATCACAGGTAGAAATATCTCATCTTTCCAAAACCTCCCTTGAATTAAGCTAAGCAGTGAACAATGAAATAAGATGTTTTTGATAAACTGCATCTCAAGTCGCATGACATCTCTCTACATTATTTCAGAACAAGTAAAACATAATCGTGGATCCATAGCACTGCATTCACCACACGTAATTACAGACCTATCTCATTAGACCCCAAAACAAGCAATAGCACTGCTATTGAAGACTAATGGCACTATAGTCCATAGGATCACTGTAAAAATACATCTTTCTTGCTAAGTTTGCTGACATTTCTTTCAGAATAAGTCATCTCCTCCTACTAAAACAAGTCTTGCAGATGAAGGAAAGAAAAAAAAAAATCAAACCAAACACACACAAAAATGCACACAAACCCCACCCCAGCCTCCATCTAAAAGCCCAAAATGCCTTAGTGACACCAATTACCTACAAGAGGAAAAATGAGAAGATTGGTATAATGTCCTATTGTATAAAAACATATGCAGGCATTTTCTGCAAGAACATTTTAATTGTGTGCCTCTTACTTCAGTAACAATTCAGCAAAGGCACCATTCCCAAAGTTTAAGCAGAATGTCCACAAACTAGAAAAGGCTTATGTTTTGAAAGAACACTATTTAAATTACGATGTTTCTACTCATTCTCTTCTTCTTCTCTTATCTACAGAGAGACTTTGGGGAAAAAAATATCCACACCAACAGTTCCCTCTAATAGTGCTGTATTAGCGCTTAAGATGTTGTATTCAAACACAGAAGTTTCTGCTGGGGACTCAATTACTTCCCTGATCATTGCCAGAAGCATTATCATCCATCGAACTGAATAATTTAATTTCTGTGTCGGGAATATTTCTGCCCAACAGGTACTTAGTCATTGTTGCAATCTCCTGTATTCTGAAGTTGTAAATTGACAGCTTCAGGATTAAGTTATTTATTTTGAATAAAGTGGAACAGTACAATTTCTTAAGTATCACCTCAAGTATGGATGATACAACTACATCTGTGCAATCACTAGCTGTGAGCAGAGTAAACTGACGGCCAGAGAACATGAGAGAGAGAGAAAAAATCAACTATGGCTGGTATTTACTCATTTCATGTTGAAATAGGTACCTAATGAAAAAAAGGTAAGTGAAAGGATACGTGAAAGATATGTCAAAGAATTTAAGTGAAAGGTAAGTAAAAGGATATGAAGGGTAAAAAAAGAATCTGTTTATCTACAGGTGCAACATTATATATTGTATGGCAATAAGGCAGTGGCTTTGAAAATCCTAATGCGACAGAATAGGTAACAAAATGGGTACATATTTATCCCTGGAAAGATACCATCTAGTAACTTTCACTCCTTTTCCCACTTTGAAAAGCTTGTGTAACAGTCAGCATCCTAAAGTTGGGTTGTGACAGCTGTTAGAAGTTCAAAAAAGTTTGGGAAGTTGAAAGCTAGCAAGTGAAGAAAATCAGCAAATGTTTTAGCGTGTTGGATGTCATTTGTCATGAAATCTTACTTGAGATAGATTAGATTCTTGGCAAACCGCAAGAGCTTTAGAAACAGAGCAGCAACTGAGAAGAAAATTTGTTTTCTGTCCAGTACAACTAAGAGATGCCTAAGTGAAGGGGTTAGATAAACATGTTAATGAATTTAATTCAGACAAAACCAAATGCCATAGAAGAAATGGCAGCACTTGTTTGCATCTCAACGCAGGATGAAGACATGTTCTTAAATCTTAAATGGGAATCCACCAAGAAAAGCTCCCGCTTTCCAGATCTAGAGCAAATGCACAAATGTGTGCACCAAGCGGACACTGCAGCCCAGCTGGTCTATTTGCTTCCTTCTCTTCGCAGGCCCAGCCACCAAATCAGCAGCTGAACGGACTGTGGCCACACGAGCGCTAGGTCCCGTGTGGGGTGAGGGGCTGGCGGCAGGGGAAGGGCAGGGATGTCACTCCTGGCAGCCCTTTACCACAGGCTAGCTGTAACATTAAGCTGCCCCTTAAGCTGGTGCTAAGCCAACCTCAGAGGACACCAGGTGGCCAGCCATTCTGGGATCTCTTCTCAAAGGACATGAGCAGGAGAGGTGACAACTCTAAATCTCAGGCTTACTTGTACACTAGGAAATACATGGCACTGATCTCCATGAGCTGCCCTCATAAGTTATTTTCCCTCTCTTCTGAGGGACAAAATGAGTCCGATTGACTCTTCTTCTGAGCTGCCACTTGGACCCTGAATAAGAAGAATGAGCCGCCGTCCCCAGTACAACTGCCACTTTTGCTAGAACATCACTGTTACTGTCCTGAGAGCGTTCATCAGACATTGGCTGAAGGTGAAAAGTCTTCTGGGAGAGTTTATTGGCCACCATGAGTAAAAAGGAGAGAGTATTCCAAAGCTGGCTACTTCTTTCTTTTTTTTTAAATCATCATCAATGGTGATATGGGTTTATTATAAATTTATTATTAATGCACCCAAAAAAAAAAAAAATCTAGTCCTGTACAGCCTAATACATGGCAGCAGGTGACCAGGGAAAGAGAGGAAGCTGAAGGTTTGGGAGACTAACAAATTTCTTCCTTGTATTACAGCTCAAATATCTGTGTCAATCTACTGGGCTCTTCCTTTCTGTTCGCCTGAGGACGTCCGAGTGCTCCTGCACCATATGCCTGCCCCTGCACACCAACAGCTCCTTCCCTGGCCTATTCCTCTCCAAAGTCACTGACCACTTATGTCCTCCGGCCACTTTGGAATCTCAAATATGATACTTCATTAGAAGAAGTTGAAAAATTACATCATCCAGCATACTCCTGAAAGTTTAAAAGGTGTCTTGGTAACTCAGTGTTACCGCTGTGCATTACCATGCGCTTGTTTGCTCCGTCTCACCCTTCCTCTGGCAAATTTCTTGTGCTGCATTTTGGTACGGCAGCTTCTGTGTTTGAGAACCCATCACTGACTTTTGTCTCTTCTGCCCTGACTCCAGAGATACAGGAGAAGTGACCAGCTTTTACACACACCAGCTCCCCAGACCTAGGGTCCTGGTGCACTACATCCAAGCAGGCTGTGGAGCGATGATAGGAATGAAGTACATCAAAGAAATCAGAACTAATCACCTCTTTGTCCCTCTTGCTCACTGCGCTTGAGCCCCAAACACCCATTCCAGAGTATGAATTGCTGAACCAGCTCTTCCTCAGCATATTTACTTCACATTGGAAATAAATGAGAATTGCAACAAATAGATTCAGGGGAAGCTGCTTGTGATCTTTAAGCATTCCTTCTTAAATCCCACTAGGCATGCTCTGAAAGGCAAACAGGAGTCGTCGAAGTTTTAAATAACTTCTTCTCTTTCTCATAACTAAAAGACACACTGCTAGCAATAGAAATCTAAAACTGGACAAATGGTTTCCATGATCTGAAATAGCCTGACAATGTACCACCTGTTCACTGCCCATCTGAGTTTTGCACTGCACTCGGGATGCAACGTCCTTCTCCGCTTTCAGCGAGAAGCGACAGAAGAGGGAACCAATGTCCAGCCCCAGACTCAACAAATATCTGTGAAAACAGTTCAAATTTGAGCATCTTTCTGCAGTACCCGAGTATTTTTATTTCATACAACAGGAGGACTTTTTATCTGTTCCAGAAACAGCCATTCACATCCCAGTCGAGACAGCAGCTAGTTCTGAGCTGTGATTGTTTGTGACACCACGTCAGCTCCCGTGATGACAGGAGCATTTTGTTGTGGACATCAAAGTACCACAGGCCAGATTCTGCCAACCATGCTCACGTTAAACAGCGTACCTTCTTCTGCAAATAGTTACCTTGATATCAGTGGGGTTATTCACAAAATAAATAACTCAATGCGAATAAATGCAGAAGCACCCAGCTCACAGATCCCAAACACGTCTGTATCAGAGCAGCCCTGCTTGCCCTGCTTTGAGGTGTCAAGCTGCCCAGGAGACTCCTCTCTGCCAGAACAGGAGAGCGCACAAATTCTTCCTTAATAGTAAGTTGGCACAAATGCAGAACCTAATTGATTAATACAACATTGACTTTCATCTCCCTTGCGGTGCAAATGAGCGGGCAGGCAGGCGCTGACAGAATACGCTGCTGAAGGGGTGGTGATGTTCAGCGCAGCAATCCTCCGCATCTGCTTTCCTGTGACGTACGGACCTTACGCAACCACAAGGTCATCAAAGATGACTGAACGGTCACGTAATGCTCTTGATATAGAAAAATAAATGTGAATTCCACAGCTCTTCATGTTTTTTCCTTCAGTATTACATCAACGGCATGGCACATACTGACAGGCTTCCCAGTCATTAAGTATTTATATTTGATTTTACTTTGAACCGTGCTGAGATGGAAAAAGCCATTTATGCCTAACACATGCACACACACACATATGAATAAGACTTTCTCATTTATGATATTGATCACTAAAATCATTCAGTGCAATGGTTTCTAACTTCTTTCAAATTTAATGTTGATATATACACATGTCTAAGTACATCAATATGTATACTAAATATATACATATGTTTATATACATGCACATAAATAAATAAGCACACACATATTTAGATAATTTAACAGGTTCCCTTTAATCATCACCTTTATTAACTAATATATTCACAAAGAATGCACATTTGCTTGGTTATTCATACTAGTATTTTTAAAGGCAGACAAGACCTTAATGATATAGGAGGTAAGGACACATGCTTTGATGTGAATGCAATTTTGTTTATACAAAACAGCTAGTGCATACAAATTTGTGTTCGCTAGGCTGATTCGCTGTTACTGAGACTTCTCACCTTCACATGCCACTTTTCTACTCTGAAGAGATTAATAAATTATATTACAGTTATAGTATAACTATATATATAGTTATACTATAGTTATAGTGGCCACAACATAAATAATTAATTCTTATAAGGACTAAGGCTGACTGAAAAAGTGAAACTCTTTTAGGCAGCACACCCCCAAATGCCCCAAAATAAAGAAAAAGTTACAACTGAAAAGGAGCAGAAAATAATCTTAAAATTCTTTGGAAAATGCAACTTGTGGTTTGAGCCAGCCTATGACGGAACTAAAGAGGAAGGAAGCTCACAGAAATGCCAGCACCTATGGGAAGTTCCTCACAGGAAGAGAGGATGAAGAGAAAGGGGTTTGTTGAGAGAAAGGGGGCATGGTGCTTACAACTCTTCATAATATAGGAACAATGAATGTGTAATTAAAAAAAGCTCGGAATAGAAAAATATTCTTTTGTGTACATACCCAAAGATAACCGAGGGAATAATCTCCATTAGTTTTTTCGGGGGTGGTTTATTGTTTTGGGGGTTTTGTTTGTTTGGTTTTTAATCTGGAAGCTAAGCGAGATCAGACGTCTATTTGGTATCCAGCAGACCCCCAGTGACACAGGCCAGTACAGGACAAGTTCATTTCTTACCATTAAACTAATCTCTGTGACAGAATTTGGAGGGAACCTGCCTTACATGTCCACGAGGGAGACTCCCTCAACTTTTAATTGATGTTATCTGTCACTGCCCACAGTCAGAGACACACTTCGGGTAAGAAGAGTCTCTGGGTCTGAACAGAAATCCCTGCTTTCTTCCTTATGCTCCCAGCAGGGCTACATATCAGTACCAAACTAGAATTACTTATATGAAAACAAAGTTTGTACGTAATTTATTATTGCCCCCCCGCCTTTTCACTCCCTGACCTCCATGCTCCTCTGATTGTTCTCAAATTGCCTCACATCTGAAACCAGACTTTAAATAAAGCCTGTGTTTTCTGATTTTTAACAAAAAGCCCTGCACACTGTGGAAATAGGTTTTATATTTGTTATGCTTTCTTCCTAGTTTCAGATATGTTACAGGAAAGTATGTGCTTGTCATTACTCTGTAGGTGGGCATAGTTCTTTCAATTTGGGTGTGCTATGGTCGATTAATTTCAGGCTGCTTTGGAGGCTATGTTTTTATTTATTGGTTGATTAAACAGTACTGATCTGTGTTCATTAATCTGGGGGAAAAATATTTCTCAGGGCTCCCAGCTTTAAATTCAGCAGATTGAAAAATATTTGATGCTGCGTATAATGCCAAGTGTCTTGGGCACATCTCGAGTTTTGTCTTAATTGCCATTTTAGATTCCTTTTCTTTGGGAGGAAGGGAAGAGAGGGGCAGTGAAGAGGTCAGGGAGAAGAATAAAATTGAAGTTTGAGACTTCCTTATTATTCTCCTAGTTTTGCCATTAAAAACTGGCCTAAATCTTCAGTGAATCAGGTTAAGTAATCTTAATGTCAATGCACTACTTTGAATTTTTCTCATTGCATCTCCCCTGCATGTCCCATCAGGTTCACACAGTGCAAGGTCAATTAATTTTCTGTAAAATATAACAGCTGTCAGCAAAATTGGCTCCCAGGTCCCTGTTCATCCTTGCTCAGCTGAGAGGCCTCCTCTTGCCACCACAGTTGTGCTGATCACAGTAACTGGGCTAAAAGTGGTGATGACAGTATTTTAACATGCCACCAGGCTATCACTCCTCAAGGCAGCAGGAAAGGCGAAGCTCGGGTGGGTCCTGCCATGCTGCCCACCAGTATCCAAAGGAACAGATGAGGTCTTTTAAACAAAACAGGCCTGGCTGGGGGGCTGATTAACTAAGAAAAAAGGATTAATATTTTAAATATTTTAAATCATTCCAAGCTCAACTACTTCCCTGACAAAAGGAAAGGGATAGAGAGACAAGGAGAAGCCGTTGGAATGGATGGAAAGGTGCTGTGTAGCTGTGGGAGAAGCAGGTATGGAAGCCAGTGGTGCACAGCAGCCACAGGCAAGCAGCAGCTCAAACCACCTCCCGGACAGATCCCAAATTACTCAGCTGTGTGTCACCAGCACTGCTAATCCCAAAAAGAGGATCTCTTTCATGTATATACCGGGACAATCCTCTTTAAGTTCCCTCTCTGTAGGCAATGGAGAGCTTTGAATTTTCCTGTTGAGAAGCCTAATAATAGCTCAGATACCCTGGAGCCCAAGGTGTAAAGCCAACTGGCCAAGCAATCACTATGAAGCTCTTTTGGGGACCTCCAGACCAGCCACATGGAATGGTAAGAATGCAAATTTTATTATCAATATGGTTCTTCAGACCAGTTGCTGGCTATTTACTGTGACAACACTTTAGAAATTGCTAGTAAATGAGATAAAATCTTAGTTACAAAAATAATGTGTCCTTGGGGAAGATCACCACATAACCAATGCATCAAAAATAGCTACAACAGCGTCAGTACCCTCTTCATTTCTCAAATTGCTCTGACTAAATTAGAAAGGGTCTGCTGCCACCCCCAGAAAGAGAAATAATTCTCCCCATCATGGGCACAGATCATCTGCAGTGGCACAACTGAGAAACCCAGATGACAGATTACAGGGGGAAAAAAAAAAATCACCCCCTGACCTCCTTGAATAAGGATTAGCTAGATCATTTTAAACAGTATAGTAAAACAAGATTTAGTCTTAGAAATCAGTAAGAGAAGACATATACTGACAGGAAATGAAAAATGAATATTTAATTGCATCAAAAGACATAATATTACAGCTCAGGTGAAATGATGAAAAGAATGACAACACAGCTAAGCAGAGTGCTGCAACTCCAGTTTTAAAACACTGATGAAGTTTTCATACTTTTCTCACTGGGGTCATGAATCAAATTAAGTGCCTTTCACTCTTAAGGCCTTAAAATACTTGGGTATTTTGACCATTTGGAACTAAAGAGGAAAAACTGTGAATGAACTGGTATCTGTTATTGTTACTAGGAGGTAAGAAGTTGCCCGTAAAGCTCTGCCTCAGGTGACTACCAGTTAGTTACCATTCCTTTGTCGACCTTCCCTGTCAGCCTATTGCAACAGAGAACAGAGCTGCCTCCCTGCCTGGGCTGCGATAATCTCCATGGTAATTACCTGTGGTGCCAGTGCTCCATCGTCCCAAACCAGCCACAGTCCCCCAAGGTCTGGGCACTGTTTTCCCTTCCCATCTCTATGAACTAAGGACTCCTTTCCCAAAACAGTCTTATTCCAGCACAACAGTAGGTTTTTGTATCTGTGAGGATGCCTTGAACTGCAGACCTTACCTCCCAAAGTACATTAAAAAGGTTATTTTAAAGTGTACTTGGGAGGCATACCTGAAGGGCAGACAATATGCGACTGAGCAGAAACAGACACAGTCCTATCAAAGAATCAAAAGCGCTTCAATTTTGTCCCATTAGGTAATATTCAGATGGCATAAGCTCCTTCCCACTCCATCCAGCCTAAGCCTGTGTCAAGCCAGAGTTTCTTGCAAACAGTCTGTAGGAATTCCCTGCATTAGTTTCTAAGTATTGGCAATAGCTTGTGCTACAAAGACAACATTCTTACAAAAATGTAACCCCCTTCCCTGGGCAGCTCAGAAGGCACATCTACCACAAACAATTTTTTTTGCCCAGTAAATCTGGTGACAGGATATTCAGTTTAGGTTCCTCTCTCTTACACTGAATGGCAATTTAAATACAAAATCACTGCCTGTTCAAGCAAAAAAGAACAGGTGTTAATGGAATAATATCAAATTAATTTTCACTATGCTCTGATATGATAGAAAATTCTTAGCACACAAACATAACTATCTGCCATGCAAAGGATCTCCCACAGAACACTTCTAACAACTACTTCTCCTTTCTCCCGTATTTTTAACATTTTCTCTTTAATATTCAAAATGGGTACTCATTTTTGATACATCTGGACTTGCTGACTGGGAGCGAACCAAAAGACAAAATAAAGGGCGTATTGGAGAATAAGACCAGAGGAAATCCTCTGTTGTACACATGTAAGCACAGAAGAATAAACTTAACACGATCAAGGTTAGGCCCAGCTTGTAGTACAGCTACAACCCAGCCCTGTTCATGATTTGACTTTTTCATTTTTGTATGTTGCATTATAAGACAGAAACATGTTAGAAAAATCACAGAAAGTGGCTGATCAGATGTAAAAGTAGTAGGCCACCCTCCTTTTAATAAAAATAACTTTTTCTCCTGCAAGAAAAGGGTTGAATTTGACATCCTATCGCTGCCTCGCACAAGGAGTAACGGCATCACCAAGGTAAGAAGAGACAACTCAATATTCATTTAGTCACTGTAGTTTTAAAACCCATGGTAAGCAAAGGGCAAGCACAAAGATTTGACATGTTAGGAATATGACAGGCTCTTTTATTGTTTGACATCCAACTTAATTTCTTCATTACGGGCCTGCCAAACAAGAACAACCAGAGCCTGAAGATACAATAATACATTAGCACGGAGTGCAAATCAGTTCTGTTGTTTGTTCTAGTACCCTTCGCCAATGACACCATGAGTGAAGGCTCAGATGACATCCACAAGTGGCTGCAGTTTCCTCATTTCTCTGTCTTTTGTTCTCTCAAAAACTATCCTTTATGCTGAAACCTCTGATAATCTCCTTAAATCTCCAAATTCAGTTTAAAAGCATGTTTCTAGAGAGATGGGGAAGTGGGAGACTGTTTTGTTTGTTTGTAAGTAGCATGGGTTTTGGCTGTTTACAAACCTACTAGATGAATGTTACAAAATTAAATACTTAACCTTGTAAAACGGGCTTCTCTTCTTGATAGATGCCAGGCATTATACACCCTACAGTCACTTTAGAAACCACTCAAAAGGATGCCAGCAATACTGTGCAACAGTTTATGCTAGTAAGAGACCACTCTGTCCAACTCTGAAAAGCAGAGGAATGCTCTGGAAAAGCCAGACCCAGCCAGATACTACCAAAGAAGGCTGGGTAGTCAAAGAGAGAAACTGCCTACAAAGAAGCAGAAAGACCATCCAACATCATAAGGAAAACACAAGTTATGAGCCCAGGAAAGCTAGGCACAAACTACGGCCCAGCTCCCTACTACATTTCCCTCTTGGTGGTGTGGACAGGAAACTCATGCAAAAGCAATCCTAAAGAAAACTTGAGTGGATACAGCTGTCAAACAAAATACTGTTCCATCCATCTGGATGAACTCATACAACCACTCTTAAAGCCTTTTCCCCTGCTTTCAGGAAGTTCGCACTACCAGGGTTGGTCAGGCAATGTTTACAGCCCCGTACACACAAACAGCACTGCTCAGTAAAAGCCTCCCCAAAGATTAACACTCCCTCCCCAAAGCCAACCAGCCTATTATTTGTATAAGCAAGAAATCACCCCTTCTCCACAATATTCATATAGGAAAAGTGCATGTCACAAGTTCCTGGCAAAGTATGACTATTCCTGTGCTTTAGGACCCACCGACCCACCCCCTTCTTTCTCTAAGAACTACGGAACTATCACATACAGAAGCTGCTCCAGCTGTTTGCTGCGGAGGGTGAAGAGTACTAAGTCATGCTGGGGACATATTCCCTCCCTTATCCTCATCTCCTCCACGCTGTGAATGAGGGGATCTGTGGCGATTTCAATATCCCAGCACTGGAGAAAGGGGCAGAAGTGGCAGCGGCACTGCAGAGCTGGAATTGGTAGGGTTGGTCTGGATTGCATCAGGGTATCACCCTGGAGCGCAGACAGCATGATGCTATCGGTATTTAATGATGTTGGTATCCTGTACACTTAGAATTTCACTACTTACACAGTGCTAGTGTGTCACGCAACATATGTCTTTCTGGAGGGAGACTCGTTCCTTTTTCAGGTCCTCTCTTCAAACACCAGCATCCTTCATTTGTTATAATATTCACTCCTAACAAACATTTATTCTTGTTAATGGGGAAGAAACAGGTAAAATTCGGAGGAAACAGGAACTTGGACAAATCCATAAAACTACCCAATGAGTGAGCTCTAGCCTAGGTCTGACTATGAGCAAGTTTTGCCCAGGAATGTAGTATGCTCCCAGATGTGATGTCTCCCTTAATGCTGCAGGAGATTCTTATTTTCTACTGTTCTCCTACTATCTTGGGAAGCAGCTGTGGCTCACAGCCGTAGTTCTTGTTGTGAAGGTAACACACAGAGCATGTCTGGTTGAGCCTGTGGGCTTCAGGCTGATAGATCATGATAAAATTACACAGTGGAACCTGCCAAAAATAGTCGGCTTCAAGTAAAAAAAAAATATATAGCACACTTCGCAAAAACTTAACAGCCCAAATTATTGTTCATAGATACACATTGCTACTTTACTGACCACTGATATCATTCACACCTTTTTGGCTCATGGGTATTTTGCAGACATACACATCTATAGTATAAGGTTATCACAGTCCTGATGTTTTCTCGGGTTTTCTCTGAATATTAAAAATTGCATGCATGCATATAATGTAGCATACACTTATATATATGTCATCAACAAATATATCCCACTGAAGAACAAGACTGCAACCAAGCTTTTATTCTGACTCTCCTACATGTCTTAACACAGAACGTGAAAGAAGACATTTTGAGTTGCTCAGATTTCTGCAGCTTTTTTTATTCAGAAGCCTTCATATGACATAGCAGTATCAGGTCCCTGTTCGACGGAGTATCAGGTTGACTCGTATCAAGTTAAACTCTCCTTCAGGTTAAGAACAAAATACCCTGTCATGTTGCCACATAGAGTTAGAGTGGCAAATTCCCCGGATTATAAAACATCTGTTGAAAAGCAGTTCCCTATCTAAGGTGCAAGGGTTATGTTTCTATGCCTCTTATTCTCTTGCTCCCTCCTCTGCACATACTACACATTTCTCTGCAGTTTGGTCTCTGATATTGCAGGTTCTACTGCCCTTTCAAGCTACCCTAGCATCTCAAATTTATATGGTACCAGAATATGCATTTGTGGATTTAACTCACTTTTCCAAAAAGTCTTACTATAAGAGCAAGTGAAAGGAAGGATAATTTCTTATAGACAGAAGCTTTTAGGGAAATACTATACGCTGCTGCGTTAAGGAGGAAAGTTGACAGGCTTTTCATCTATGTCAGTGCTTTCTATTTAAGACTAGCAATTACAATGCAATCTCTCATCTGTACAGGTCTTTTGTAAACTGGCATGCGTCTCATTTGCCTAAATGATCAAATAAAGCACATTATGACTCGATCAGTTGCAACTGCCATAAAAATAGAGCTCATACCTACAGTCATTTGCTGCAAGCAGATGGTTGATTGCTTTTCTGTCCTTTTACGTTGCAGTCCTGTTCCCTTAGATCCTCTCTTTGTAGAGAGTGACATGCTGGGAGGTCGGTTTTCTGACAAGGTCATCTGCCTTCAGAGTATGAAGAGAACTGCATGGAAAGTGGGTTGGGCTATATTTAGAGTTTGGTCCAACTCCGTGCCAAGGTCCCCCCGCTGTCTCTCTCTTGCAGCACCGTCTCAGGTCTATTCTTGCAGATTCTCAGCCCACAGAACACATGAGGAGAGGAAAGTTGCTCTGAGCTACTACTGGATCGAGGTTTTTGCAATTCGTTAAAAACAAGTGGATCAGGAGCTCAGATGAGGACTCCTTAAATCCCTCACTCTTCTAGTATTTATTTTTCTTTATTCAAGTGGATTTTCCCTTTTCAAGCGAATAAGAAGAGGAAAGTGACTGGGATACAGCAAAAAAGAGTCTCCTGAGCTAAGGTAAGCTTGCTTCATTTTTGTATTGTCATCATAATTAGAGAGCAATTGATGATGACTTGGATCAGATATGCTTTTTCTGCTAGACCAGTTCTGCATGTCAGCATTAAGGTTTTTTTTGGATAATGAAATTCTCAATTTCAAAACATTAATTTTCATTATCACTGTCTAAAGGAAATAGGAAAATAAAAGGATATCAGCATGTGCAATAAAATATACATTATCTGATTTTACCTGTTTAAACTAATGTAAAAAACACACAGCCATGCCAATAGACTGTATCACTCTGACAGTAAGAGAAAAACAGATGTCTGATTATATGCATGATGATTTCATATATAGGTGTGCATTTAGATGTGCTGAGTGATGTTTTATCCGCAGTATTCTGTACAATATGAGAAAGTATGGCTTCAGGTTTGCAATATAGGGCTTGCTGCAAATAGCACAGATATTAAAAAAAAAAAAAAAGATGAACACATGCTCAAATCCCTTTACAGTTCCAAAGAAGTTGCTTGGCTTCAACCAGAGTACAGGCAGGATTAAAGATCATATTGAATTTGGTCTCCTTTCCACTGTATGCTTTACACTGGTCCTGCAGTGCTTCTCCTTTTAAAAACACATATGGCTGAACAGTTTTCCTCAGCACCATTTTAAAGTGTTGTGATTCTTAAGGGAAAAAAAAAAACCTGGACAGAGTACAGAATTGCATGCCTGCCTGTAAGGAGATCCTAACACACTTCAGGTCACATGGACATCATGATACTGTGGTGTGGACTCCAACGTGAGGAGATCGTTATCATGTAAAGACACCCTGGAGCCATGGATTTAGCACTGGCGCACACACACTCTCTCTAATGCAGCATGACCACAGCAAGCACATAGGAATGGTAACCTGAAGAAATAGGGTAGGAAGGTCCACTTGAACCAAAGCAAACACCAATGCGATAGCACCAAAAAGTTCTTCATAACATAAACACTATGTAAAAGTCTTAGCAGAAACATCTGAAGAAAGGCAGATGGGTTCTGGATTAATAGTAAGCAAAGGCCAAGAGAGGTCACTAAGTCACTGGGAGTTCATCTAGGCCTCAACAACTGGGTGAATTCCTGCACTTATTTCAGGTCATCTTTTAACGTACCTGCTGGTTAAACAATGCCATGCATCAGGCTGAAAAAGTGAAAGACTACACGGTGGCAGAAGTCTTACCTGCTGAAGAAACTTCTGATTTTGGTTACTCTCAACTCTGTATAAGATCATCTCATTGTCCTTTGCTTCTGATTTTTGCTCAGTGATTTATGCTTGGAGTCTTGAGTGTAAAGTTTATTTAGAGAATGCAATAAACACCATCCATTTCACACAAAATACCTTCCTAGCAGTCCTAAGACTCTTTAACAAATGATAATTAGGGTAGCATGCTGTGAAGCCAACTCGGGCTGTGTGGCATGTGATAATTCTTCCAGAAGGATTATATTGCAAGAACTCGAAGAAGAAGCTGTTATGGGAGGGTTACTGAAGTACTGCAAATGCATTCAAGTTCACCAGCTTCACAGTATAAAAGCAACTAGTGCAGCCTAAGATTGGCAACAACCTTTTATAAACAGTTGTTATACACTGAGAGAAAAGAGGACAAATACATCTTTATAAATTTTTAAGTATTCAGGTTTTGCCTAAAGTTATTGCTTAATGAATCAACTTAGTTTTTGTGACACATTGTGGCACCTATTCTCTATTTGCGTGTGGGAAAATGTTATCTCCCCATCAATGTTAAAGACATCAGGGGTGTAGGGGGTGGCTTAAAAACAAGCAGTATGGACGTGACTGTAGCTTACAAACACAGCATTCACAAAGACCCCCTGGCAGAGGGGCGGGAGCGCTGCTGCGTCCCAGCGGCAGCCAGGGACTGCCTTGTTTTGAAGGGAAGGTTGTCACACCTTCCCCACAGGAGCTGAGCCTGAAAGGTCTCTGTCACCCGAACTGGTGGGAGGTTTGTTGGCATATGGATGAGAGGATGTGACAGCAATAGAAAATGGCAGTATCACTTTGATGATAAATATGAGCATGGCATTACTGGAAGAAGTTAGAAAGAAGCACATCCGAGTGAACAGGCCTCATGTCCTAACGCAGACAAACCATTCAATCTGCTTCTAATCTCTTTCCGGTTGGGGCCCATCCTGCTTGGTAGGATCCTGCTCTTCCTATTCTCTCCTCTCCGTTATAAAATTCCAGCACCAGAGTAAGCTGGCTTCATCTTGCTAAGGTGGAGACCATCATGGAAGGGAAAAAAATTTTAAAAAGAAAATAAAAAGGAGGAAAAGATCTTTTTTTTGCCATCTAGTGCAGGAAAGAAAGACTGAAACCCTTAATTTCTATTAGGGGGGCTTAGATGGGGCTGAAATCCACTTTCCTCACTGGGGATGGGAGGGCATGGCTATCTGTGTTGACTGACATGTCCAAGGTTGCGGAGGAGGAGGAAGAGGAGGCTTGGCCAATGATATATGCTGCCAGCTGGCCAGGCAAAGCTCCAAGGGGACATTCACGAGCTCCTGGCTTTGGCACTGTCACCCTCAGCTCACAGGTGTAAGCAGGGCCAGGGCCAGATGGCTAAATCCAAACAGCGCCAGGGGGATGAGTAAGTGCCACCAGCAGTCAGATCCCTACTACTGCTCACTGTATTTATGTTCCTGCTTGGGGGCTTTCTCCTGGTGCAACCAAACAACAAATGATGCTGGGATTTTCCTCTCTCCCTGCCAAACTGAACTGACAGAAAGAAGCTGGTGTTTTGGGGGGAGTCAAAGCAAACCTCAGCTCATCCTGAAACAAGTACCTTTAGCAAGAGGCCCTGTCAGACGCTACAGCATCATTGGCACATGGCTATGTAGTCAGCCAGCAGGACCCAGGACTCACCTCCACCCACCACCATCATTGCACAGCTGGTGCTGCAGCCAACGTCCAGGCAGACACCCAAAAGGGGATGGAAGAGTGTGAGAAGGGTAAAGGTGGCACCTAGAGAGTCAGCCCGAGAGTACTTGGGTACAGTTCTCCATGTGTATGCCTGCATGAGGAGGGAACACGATATTTGGTATGAAAACAAGTTGCTACAGCTGCTGAAGCAGCTCTACCTCGACACCTGCACAGAAATTCTCTTTCAAAACCTTTCATGACTATTGCCATGACTCCTGAATATACTTTCCAGGAAGGGACAGAGGATGATGTGCCAATACATGCTGTATAGGAAAGAGAGATACTTACAGGCACAGAAAAATCACAAAGCTATAGTTAAGCAAACAGTTAATTAAATAATTGTAGTCATTCTGCTAAAGAATGTTTTCCCCTGAGACTTCCTGGTAACAGGGAAGGGGAAGGAAATCAAAGTTCATACTTGCGACAAGCCACATAGCCCCAAGCTTTGTCTGACCTGCTTTCACAAATCCGTCTCCCAAAAACAGGAGGGAAAAAAACAATAACAGAACTTTTCCATAGGGTCCTCTGCTGCATTTTGCTCTCTGTGCACCAGAGGTATAGTGGTATCTTGTTGCAGAAAACAGTCTGTTCTGAGGTGAGGAATAGCCTCAGCAGTCTGCATTTTCTTTCAGTTTGATACAGTGTTGGGACTAATGGAAAGATCTCCAACATTGGTTTTCACATTTTGCATTAAAAAATATTACTTTTAACCGTGGCAAATTCGCTTTTGTCTACCCAAAGCACAATAAAGCTTCATGCTCACATCTAAGCAGAATAAGGCACAGGAAAAAAAAAAATCCACTTGAAGATCTAGGTACTCTACAGGCCTGCAGTACCACACTGCTTTGCAGCTCAATGCCAGCTCCAACCCAGTGAAAAAAAACCTGGTGACATTGAGCACCAGTGCAACTGAGGACATAGCGGATGCAGTCTGCTTTCCCCTGGTCATGTCTGCATCTCTGTATTTGTCACACAAATGCACATACATATGTACAGTTGCATACAGACAAATGACAAAGTTGCATTAACAGCAACTCTATCCATTAACAGCAAAACATAGTATTTTAGGGTAAGATGAAGCATCTCCTTTGAAAAATGCATTTATTTTATATGGACTTTCAGTTTGGCTAGATGAAATGGAGAGCAACTATGACAGCGTTGCCTAAAAATCATGATGAGAATGAAATTAAACAACTGAAAGTAGTTTACCTGGAACATTACAAAAGAGCATGCAGGGTTATGAGACAGCAGGTATATACCCAGAGCAGTGGTTACCTATACTTGAAAATATGCTTCCAAAAGTATTTAAAAATTGAGGACATACAGCTGGCCACCTGCATGGATTGTTTTCTCATTTTCATAGAGCTGTTCCCAACTCCCACGTTTAGTGACAGCTACAGAAGTAAGCTGAAAGCAGAGTGCTCCAGTGGGGCACACGTTTCTTACGGCAGGAATGGAGGTACACAGCATGCTCACAGAAAGACCTTTGCTCTCCCAGGGGAGCTCAGCAGGAGCTGGGAGCCTGGGAAAGCACCAGCGCAGCAACGGCTGTGCTTTGCTGAAGCAGTTTCTCTATGAACGGTGCATGCATGACTTTCTGCTGCTCTGTGACATCTGCCAAGGAAGAGGATTATATGCAAGGCTACATTGTATGAGCCAATTTCATTTGAAGATGAAGGTGGTTAACTTTAAAACAATTCCCAATGAAAATCCCACCTATAGAATGTGGCATAGTCACGCAGAGGGAAATAGTTAAAACTGGGATTATACAAAACTAACACAAATTTCTCCTCTTCCATTACATAAGCCTAAATTCTTTCAATCGCAGCAAATTCACAGTGATCACTACTGGGGCTAAAACGCCACAGAAAGTACTCCAACAACACTGAATTCTTTTGTCTCAAACATCAGAGAGGGAAAATGCATATGCACAGCTGCAAAACTGTAAATTACAATTTTACATAAAATGAACCTTGGACTAAACATAGTCCTGTTAACATAAATCCTTGGAGGTGAACTCTTCCATTTTTCACTCATACCTGGCTTTTTAGTGTACTAATCTGTTCCTCAGGCATTCACTTGAACAGGAGAACAGTGTCCAATCTCTAACATGCAAATAACATTAAAAAAAAATAATAATCAGTATTTACAACACGGTTGTATTTAGCACAGTACTCATGCAATTTTCTTAACCACTAATAATATTGCAGAAGAATACAAGAGCAAAGGATGTAAAGAATGTAAAGTAATCCCCAAAGGAATGACAAATGTTTTAGATATTCTCCCTAAGAAGACAATTTAAAAATCATGTGCAAAATATAGTGAAAAATAGGCATTTTACATCAAGTCTTGTCTGTCTTTAAGAACACTCAACTTAAATAGAAAATGAGTGGCAGCCATTCTTCCTGTCACTATGTTTTATTCTACTAACATAATGGTTAGAGATGTCATCCACTACAACTTGATGCGTACCATCGTACGTCCACTCACACAATGCCTGCCTAAAAGAGTGGGAAGACAAGGAAATCCCAGTTGGGAAGAAAGTGAGGTGGTACAGGACGAGCTTGTCAGTACATGAGAAAAAGGAAGGGTTGAGATGATGCTTCAGGACTCGTGTGCTCGAGCACATGCTGTTGCTGTGTGGTTTGTCTCACGCAGCCAAGCCAATGGGCTGCACGTTCCCCACTGTACCTTCACCCACCAACCAGCACCAGCCCACTTAGGAGGTGAGACAGCTCAGGCTGCGATGGCGTTTCTCAATATAGATAAGTAGACACCAAGAGATTGAAACTGTATGACCTCTCAACTCTTTTGCAACAGGAAACTTGAGACTCTTGAAGGGGGAAAAAAAGAGTGTTCGCTCCCCCTCGCACCAACTTTCATCTGACCTGCAGCTGTCTGAGGTGGACAACATGTAGTCTAATTATAGGTTTCTTGAGTCTTCCTAGAGATTGTCCCCTTACGTGGGCAAAGAATGTCATGAATCTCTTTCAAGAGCACAGATCGCCCTCCATTTTAGACTCTTCTTCTGCCCTGTCACAAATGTGCAAGGCAGGTTCCCCATCAAGTTTGCTCCTCGCCAGTGAAATAAAAGGAAGAAATGCCAGGTTTCATCAAGCAATGCAGGGTATGGAGTGATGACTGGAGAAGGCACGGCTAGCTTCTTCTCTACTGTCCTTTCCCATGACATGTCACTTAAAAAGAGCGGTTAACATTGAAGACAATTTTATTATTAAAAGTGCAAAGCTACAGTATGTACTGGGCAGTTTCATACTTTACAGTTGTTGATGTACTACATATATGAGTTGATATGCTGTGTTTTCTTTGCACTTTGTGTACATACCCAGTACACGTGGTCAGAGAAGGGAATCCTAGAGGATTTATTTGGATGGCAGTCAGGTGCTTGTATGTGCTTTGTTATATTAAAGGGCTTGGGAGTACACATTTCTACATCTGATAGGGACTGCTTAGCCTTTAGCAAATCACTAGCACTTCTTCCATCTCACTTTGTCTTACTGCAAAAAACAAGATGCAGAAATATCCCTTAATGGGGTGTTTTGGAGCCTAAATAACATACGTAAAGTATTATGGGATTCTTGAAGAAAGTGCTATAGTAGAATGAAATAATAGTTGTTTATTATATTCAGACAGAAAGGACACGAAGTCCCTTTCTTTAACCCTTGAAAAAGCATCAGTGTTTTTGAAAATATTTTCGAGAATCCAAACCAGTCACATTCAGATCATTAAGATGAAAAACAAACTTGGGGCTCACTCTGTCAGAGAGACACAGCTCAGTGGGATCCCTCTTAATTTGGAGTTACAATTCTCCAGTTTCAGTATCGACAGCCACAATCAAAGGCTTCTTTGTCATGTCTTTGCTATTCAGCAGCTTCTGAGAGAGTGTCCTGACATGAAACAAGAGGATGATAAGGGTTAGCCCTATCCAAAGGGTTTCACTACTGCATCCAGCTCAAGGACAAACTGATGACAGACTATGTAAAGCTGGGGTCAGAATATATACGGTATGGGAAAGACAGAAGCAGTGCTTTATCTAGGCCCTGAAGTCTCAACTCTGGAGACAGCTTCCTAAGGCAGATGTTCTCTGGTATCCCATATGAATTCACACACTGTGAATTCTTCATTTGAGACCCTGCTGGGAAACGTAGTCTCCTCCTGCTTGATTTACTGCAGAATTGCTGATAAGGAAACCCCGCTGTAGCAGAACACTACCCACTGCACAACAGGGACGAGATAGGCAGCACATCTGCGGAGGGGAGATCGGCATCTTAGCCAAAGTTACAGAAAACAGCAATTGTTAAATAATCCAAGTCTTACAATATGGAAAACAGCATAGCCCACAAATCAGAGATACTTTGTCTCTCACTGTTTGTCTCTGGCAGCAGAGAGAATGGCCATAGACAATTAATATTATCAAACAGAGCCCAGCATAGCAATAAAAAAAAAATAAATCCTACATACTGTCATGGTTATTTTATCCTTTTGTTTATTTTTTTAAACTGAACTAATTACTTAGCTCAGCAATGGTCAGGACTGGAAGGCTGCACCAGGACTGTAATGAAGGTAAAACCCTGGGGAAAAATTTTGATTATAGCAGAGGTTTCAGCTGACTACATTTTAATTAATTGGAGTAGTACAGCACTCTGAATTCCCAGGTATCCCATTTCAACCTGCAGACTAACATGACTTGTTTTAGGGCATATTTTAACATTGTTCTAATAAATTCTTCAACAGCTCTTTTAAGTCTCAGAGGTAATCTAATTTCTTTTTTATTTTTATTATGGAGGCTTTCAATAGGCATTTCAACTATAAATCACTAAAATGATGTGGCTGCAGAATGCCAAAAATAGACTCTGAAACCAAATACCTCTTCAATGCTTGTATTAATTAAAAGCACAGTGAATTTTCTAATTACAAAACAAAAAAGTTTTTTCATATTGATAAAGCATTTTAATTTAAAATAGGTCTCTATTGTAATAGAGACAAGCCACAGTAGCGTTCAGTTAAAAAACTCAGGAGTGAGCCAGCATAGTAATATTAGATATCATCTGCTATAGGATACACGCATAAGTTATCAATGACAAGAGAAAAGCAGGATGTTAAGGGTTCAACGCAGAGTGCAGCGTCTACATTATCTGTATAATCCGGGCTTAAGTGAGCCATGCTTAAGGACTGACAAAACACGCATAGTCTGAGAAATATGTGGCAAACGAAGAACCAGATGCCAAAATAAGCAAGTTTTGAGCTAATACATCATAAGACCCAGCAGAGATGGTGTAATTTATATCTTTAAATTCACAAAGCACATAAATTTTCCTTTGCATTCTTCTCTGCATCCTGAATTCACCAGTGTTTTGCTACTGTATGGAAATGAGAATGTTAAACTGCCCAGTACTCTCCTGGTTTCTACTGGGATGCTGCAGTCCCCAACATCAGTTAAATGTGACCTGCAGAGGTGGTTGCGCACTGCCTCTATCCAGCAGCAGTAATAGATACTGAATCTTCCTCCAAGAGGGATGTAAAAACCAGAAAAAGATCCAGACGTAACAAAAGGACCAGGGGAAAAACCTGAAGACAGCCATCAAGCAGAGGACTAAACCCAAGAGAAGGGCAGAGCACACCGCTGAAGCTGGTGGCCGGAAAGGGGATGAGGACAACAGACATGGAGCCCTAGCTCTGAGCCAGTACACTTCTCTATGTCAATCATGTAAAAAATGCTTCATTTTCTACAAAAAAACCCCAAAAAACCAAAAAAACAACAAAACCAAACCCCCAACCCTCTCCCCTTCTCAATGGGGTGAGCTGCTGCACTACCTGCTCGGTGTCCGGGCTTTCCTGGGGATGGCTGAACACCTGCCTGCCGATGGGAAGTGGTGAATGAATTCCTTGCTTTGCTTTGCTTTGCTTGTGCGCGCGGCTTTTGCTTTCCCTATTAAACTGTCTTTATCTCAACCCATGAGTTTTCTCACTTTTACTCCTCCGATTCTGTCCCCCATCCCACTGGGGGGGAGTGAGCGAGTGGCTGCGTGGTGCTGAGTTGCCGACTGGGGTTAAACCACGATACCCCTACATAAGAAAAGGCTGGGGGCATGAGAGAGTAAGTAGCTTCTCATGGTCCCCTACCCCAGTGTATCTGTAAAGCTGCCAAAACCCAACCCAAAATAAAATAAAAAGGCTAGTTACTTCTGTGTAGAAGCAATGAAGTAAACACGTGAATTAAGAGAATGATAACGGATTTCCTTTGACAATGGGAAAGGTACAGACCTAAGCTCACATCTCTGGCAAGGCATCTAGTTCAGCAATCACTACTGTCCTTTAGTTTCTGCTAACCTAACAGTACAACAGATATTCTATTTTACAGTTGCCATTACCGCAAATATTACAGGAATAATTTGCTACAGTAAGTAATCACAGAATTGGGTAAAGGCAACAGCATTCTCAGGAGCATATAAAATTATTCCAGGCTGGAAACCAGTCGTTCATGCCTAGCAGTAATTGTCTGTGAAACCAACACTTGGAGAGATTGGACTGAAAACCTCAAAGAGGAAAAAGCATCAAATGATTGCCACAGATCAAGGCACAAAACCTGACTTTTTGATTTGGAGAGGCAGTTTCTGCACAGATTTGCAAGCCTGAAGCATTTTTTTAATTCGGTTTTTTTGGGTTGTTTTTTTTTTTCACACTAAGCGACCAACCGAGTACTTAGTTCAGGTTTCAGAAGAGTTCGAGTGATGTATTAACACCCGCTGGGTACACCGCCACTCACACTGTGTTCAAACCAGAAGGAAAGGAGCAGCTGCTATTGCTCTCCCTGCCTCAGGTGAAGCACCAGGAGTGGGAACCCCCCACCAGCAGCGTGTGAAAGCACCAGTACCCACACGCTGCAGCCTCCAGTGATCTAGAATTCCCCTCCTAATTTTCTGTTCTTCGCTCATGCCTTGTCTTTTAACTGCATCCAAGGATGAGCAAAGGTAAATAACGCGGTGCACTTTACCTGGGGCTGACCCTAAAAGCCACTTCAAAACTGCAAGCTTGGGCAGATCCTAGCCAGGATCGCTGAAGGGAGCCCTAAAGAGCTTGAGCCTACAAAGCCTTATCGCTCCACGGCTCTGAGCAATGCTCTGGCTACTAACCAAGCTCCTCTGCAATATCAAGAGCCACAAATGTCCCAGGATTTTTCTACACGGCAGTCATTAAGAAAGTGAAGATAAATTAAAGGAGGGCGGGAAGCTGAAGCACGCCTCCCTCTGGCCTAGGTGATCTTGACAGAAGTCAGGTTTTCTCAGCTCCCTTTAACCTTAGAGCCCCAGGAAACATACCCTGGCGGGAGGTCTGCCCTAAGAAAATGTGTTGCAGGTAAACCCATGCTTGTGTTAAAAATCACCCACCTGTAGCTATTAGCACTGAGTTGCTGAATGCAGGGAGGGAGGCAGCATCATTTCTGAAAAGAGGGAGGGAGAGCTTCTTCTAGGCAGAGGATTGTTCTGTCTTTACTCTTGCACCAGTAAGAGTACCAGTGCACCAGTACAGTACCAGTACAGAGCACCAGTGCTTTATGAACACGTGCAATAGTAACAAAGATGCTCATGACTCCAAACTGTATCTATCATCTATTTAGTGGTGGACTTGGCAGTGTTAGGTTAACAGCTGGACTCGATGATCTTAAAGGTCTTTTCCAACCTAAATGATTCTATGATCATGAGAACTCGTGTCCCAAAGAGGAAAGGGACAGATAAAATGCTGCCTTAGCGCAAGCATCGGTTTTACTGGGTTTGGTTTGTTTTTTTTTTAAAAAAAAACTAGAGAATCTGCACATTTCTTTCTCCTTAAATTGCTCATGCACGTGTTGGGAGTGGAGACTGTGGATTTGAAATGACTGAATCACAAGCATGCCTACCAAGTAAATCTTGCAGGGATGAGGGGGAAACTACACGCACAAGAGTCTTCAAGCTGCCTACACACGCAGCAGTTGCCTCCCACAGGGTCACTGGAAAAATCCATTCAGCCATTCTGATTGCTTTTAAGAGCAAGGAAAATACAAAAAAAAACCACAACAGGGTACTGGGGGGCAGAACACATCTCAGACAAAGCAAGGCAGTTTTGGATAGGCTCCAACAGTTTCTTGCCTATTTTAACACCACTTAAGATTGGCAGAAATTTTGTGAAGGAGAATCATTTTTGTCTCCACCATTTGAGGAAGATGAAGATCATGGCTTCATTGCACAGACCAGCCTCAGTAGGCCAGCAATACACAGGGTGCAAGAGAGGTCTCCAACCTGTGCTCAACACAGAAAGCATTCAAGAGATCAAACAAATCTCTTTTTAGCCTCCAAATTCAAAATGGGAAGCAGAAGTGACTGTGCAGGATTTCATTCAAAAAACAGCCACTGTTCTGGTTCGTCAGTCAAGGCTTCTGTTAGCATGTACTTCAGGAAGCTCACATACCCTCGTACTCTGCTACACAAGTAGGAAACAAAGTTCCTTCTGCTGTATTACTGTGTTGAATTATGGGTTCATTTTTCAAAGAGAGTTTTGAAGTGTACAGAGCTAGGAGTTGGACATGATCAGAAGTCCATAGATCTGTCTGCTGCTTTCAACACAGTCGACTACAAGGTGTGAGCAACTTGCCTGCAGAACCGAACAGGAGTCAATCTGAATCTGTCTCAGATGGTTCATCTCATTCCTCTCAGGAAGCCCCAAACAGGCAGCTGCTCCTCCTCACTAGGAGCGCTTGCCATGGCATCCCAACAGATTAGGCTCCCTTCCCCATGAAGCTATACATTATTAATCTTATCTGAAGCAGACAGTGCTGACGCCCAGCTTCCTCAGTGTCTGGAAGAATACCAGCTGTCTCCAGCTCAGCCCGAGTAAATGCAGAGAATGTGTGCATGTATCAAGAGGAAATATTTCTTAAAACTTTGCAGGATTCAGAATCCTTCCCCTCTTCTTCTCCCTACACACTATCACAGCAACTGCCTGGGATTCATACCCCACTCCATCTCTCTGCCTGCCCAGGTGCAATAGACTCCTTTTTGTATCTTCTGCTTACAAGATAACCGTGCCACTGCCTCTCAGCCAAGGACCTGGCCCCAACAGCCCATCCATCTCGTTTTTTTGGGGATGGGTTACTGCAAGACTGTCTTTATCAGACCAACAGAAGGAGATGCCCAGATTATGCAGCCAGTGGAAGATACAGCAGCATACCTCCCAAAGCACAGGAATGGTCACTGTAAAGAAAATTACTGTAGTCAACAATTCCTTAGCTTTTACCTCTTAGAAGCCCTTCATGGGCTTGGTTCTAAGGCTCAACAATCTCCATGGTCCTTTTTCTTCGTCAGTCTTGGAGCATTACAACCAATAGATACCACATAGTTGCTAGTGTTGTAAATAAAAAAGTTCATTTCTACTGAAATGCAACCAAGTTGAGGAAGAACTTTTTACCTTGAACTTAAGAACTGGTCTGTAAGGGGTACCGGATAAGACTCGTATTCATCAGCCCTTCTTAAAAGTGGTCACAATCAACTGGATGGCAAATTACACAAAAACCAGGAAGAAATGGATCTTTACTGACTTACAGATCTTTCAAAGCCTCTAACAATCTCAAAGATGTTTTAATGGTTGTGTAGACATGGCACAGACTGGTGTAATACAGATACACAGCTCCACAGGTAGATTAAGCCCTTAAAAACCAAATAACACTTAAGCACTGTAGCTAATTTTGCACCAGAAATTTGTTTCTTAGACCAGTTCTGCATTTCATGATGCAGTCCAGCAGTGACTTGGTTTATGAACAGTCACATCAAGACACACTTATCTCGCATATCCCATCCTCTCAAGAAAAATAGGGGTCTCTACTGTGGCAACATTACATGTCAGGAAGCGCTATTTTTAAATAAAAGCCTTTCACTCTGGGCTAAAACGATTTCCAAACAGTTTTTGATCCCCTAAATCAGGGAACAAGACTTTGCTAGCAAGTGGGAAAGTGTTCTACAATTTGAAACGTTACAGCCAAGCTGATGAAAGATCATTCAAGCAACCTGAATGGCTCACACGCAGTCATTTTTACTGTAGAAATCGACACACCATGTTCAGGTCTAATAAAACCATATTATTTGGTATTATGGAAAATACGGTAATTCTACTCACTATTTCCCACAGGTTTACAGCACTAATAAATCCAGATTTCTGTCATTAATCTCTAGAATTAATGGCTGACTACCAGTAAGAGTGCAGTAGGTGGTGATTAAAGCAACAGAAATGCCCCATAATACAGATGTTGTTGCCTTTGTGTGGGGAGGCACTGTGTGGTAAGTGAATATTAACTTCAAAGATCCAGCTCATTTTACACGGTTGGGCTCAATGATGAAAGTTGAATTTGGAGCATGTTAGTGTAATAATGTGCTCCCAAGATTTTTTTTTTTTTTTAAATCGGTAATTATAATGAAACACTATGGCTGAATAGTATTACCCTCACCTGCTTACATCATCAAAACAAGATGGCATCATTACTTCTATTTTCTAAGGCTTGTTTTTGGCAAAGCAAGTCATCTGTTCCTCTCAGGTATTGTTTAGAAAGCAAGATTAATAGATTAAGCCGTTTACCTCCTCAAGTACTGTGCTTTTTACATTGCCATATTTACCACATAACTTCAGGTGTGGCAAATAAAAACTGTCTTAAACCTCTGATTGCCTTAGAGCTGTTTGACAGGGCTCTTTATGCCTCTTGGAGTAGGCTGGTATTTTTGTAGCAGGAAGTCCCAGGCTTAATCCTAAATATAAAATACTCAAAAAAATAAAGATTTCCAAGCAGAAGGCTGAAACATATAACACATCCATACTGAAATGCCACAAGGCAAACCTGTTCATCCACAAGACAAACCTATTCCTATCTATTTACCTGGCAAGTATGTACAAGGGTGTTTGACTAGATCTGAAGTAATCCTGTTTATCGTCATTGCAAAGGAAGACTAGATAAGCATGTGTATCTCACCAAATTAGCTATAGCCTATAGGCTTCCCCACACTTGTATCTGGGTTTGACCCTTAGAGTCATCTGTGTATTTCTATTAAGATACATTCACCAAGCCTTCATCACAAGGCAATGACAATTAGTTTCCTCCATTACCTGATTTCCAGTTACCCAGTGGTCTTAAGAGTCTGATGTCTCACATACTAACGCAGAGAGTTGGAGCCAAGATCTGCCTGTTTATACAGGACAGAAAGCAATTTAAATATACACTAATAGAGTTTGATTTTAATTACATTAGACACAGTATTTGTCCAAGCAAAAGCACAAAGGGAGTACATTAAAAAACAAAACAAAATAAAACCCCCAAAACTTGGCTGTTGAAAGAAAATTACAGTCACATCTCTCATGTTAGAAATGTTGATAAAAGAGTTCGGAGTTGCTGCCAAGGTTATTGTCATCCTGAATATGTATTGGCTCTTCAGACACCAGTCACAAGATTTAAAGAATAAAATGACATTTAGTTTTGTATAGATCTGTTACTTCATGTAAAATTAAACAAGTTGTTTGCTTTTTTTGTTGTTTTGTTAAAACCAACCACCATTCAGCATGAGCTTAGAAGAATACACATCTTTCAGGAGTGTTTTAATCAATCATAGCAATTTGTAAACCCATTTCAAAAATAAATATTTAGAGGTCATGTAAGCAACGAACTCAAAGAATGGCTTAGATCCAGGCATTGTGTAGACTGAATGATGTGATCCTCCAGACATTTTTTTGCCCATGTGGTGCCATCAAAGAATTTGGGGATTTTTTTTTTTTTTTAAACATAAACAACATGACAAAATTAAGGAAGGAAAGAAAGAGACATATGAGGAACTGAAAACTGTGAAATGAGACAGGGGTAATGCAAGAGGGGTCATATCCCACCACTCAAACATGAGCCAGCGACAGGGAAGGAAAGAGATAAGAAGAAAGGTCAGAGTAGCAACGGCAGTGGCCAGGTCTTTTCTTGGAAAGAGCTTAAGAATTAATTTATAACAAAAAACAACCCTCACACTTCTCACTCTCTGCACTGTCTTCTTCTCACTAGTTTGGATAAGACTTTTACTAGACAATCTTTCTTAATTGCCCACTTGGATCCTGAGGTGCTTGAGGAAAGCGCTGAGGGCTCAGCTGTCACCCCAGCATTAAGTGTGGCTGGCAAAATACTCTGCTCCGCTAATTATCTTTCCTTGATCAAAGAACTTCCTGGGGGTCAAGGAAAAGGGGAAGGAGAAACACCACCTCGCTCTTGAGAAATTAGCTCCCATTTCAGACCACAGGACAACTCTTTAGAAAAGTGCTGCCTCTGCTTCAGCTCAGCAAGCGCACAAGAGACTGAGGTACCTTCTTCTGATTTTGACAGCCATGCAAAAGACTTTCTTGCTGGCCTTGACACCAACTATGTCAAGTTTCTGTAGCAATCTGCAGCAATATACTTCATTGGGCTACTCTGCTAAATTAGTTGCAGATGCTTCTGTAGTAAATCTTTCCTTAGTCGTGTGCTTCAGAAAAAAAGAACTGGAAAAGTCTGCTTCATCGGCTCCATATCAGCCACAAAAAACTGCATGAAACCTTGAAGTCAAGCCCAAAGCCCCCCGGAGAATTCTGGAGCACCACTGTCACATCCCGGTTTTCCAATTCCATCCACTCAGCTGAAAGGATGTTTAAAACCAACATTTCTGGGGACAAAGACAATCCCATTTCATTCTTCTCTCATTATTGAAATGTGGCTGAAACCTTCTATTCTCAGAACAGCCAAAAATAAATAAATGCTGGTACATGTAGGGAAATTTTAGCCTCGAAGTGGAATTTCTCACAAGAGCTTTTGAGCAGCTGAAGATGTGGGAAGGGACACTATTACTTGCTCTCAGCTAGAGCAGCTGCTAACACGATTATATGGGCCACCTTTAAAGTCCGTTTGCACAAAAGGAGGTGAATCTGTCAATAAATAGCAGAGTAATTTATCACTGCACCCATAAACCTAGAACTGCCGTACACCTGAATATCGTCCATGAAAGCAGACCCCGTGCTCAAGGTGAATGCCATCTAAGGCCCTGCTGTAAACTCGAGCTCTGTTTCAGACCCTGAGATGCTGTTTCTTAACAGCGTGACATGGGCCACCGTGCTGGAAGTCAGTCTGTTTCTGGGAAATGCCATTGCACTTCCACTCCCGACTTCTCCTTTCTCAGGTTTACCTCCATAGCTGAAAAGCTTGTTTGGTGCTCCAACTCATCTATACCACGAGTTAAAATGTTAAACATTAAACCCTTAGTACTTCATTTTGGGTTTAAGGCTGAGATTGAGAATCTCATAAAACCCAGGATGCTCAAGCTACGGCTTAAAACTACAAATTACAGCCCTTTTCCCAGCACCTTCTGTATTTATAATGAAAAAAATACTACAAAGCTTATCAGAAAAACACTTCTATACAAGTAGAGTGAGAATTCAGAGGACAGCCATAATCTCTAATGCAAACAGGTATGCCAGAGCATAGAACAGTATGATTTTCCTCAAATCACACACCAAGTTAACAGCAAAGCCAGGAAGAGTATGCAAATCACTGATGTGGGGAAACATCAGTAAGCCCACGTGTGGCTTTTCTGCTTATTTATTGTATGTGTCTCTACATCTACTTATTTTTCACATGCTGATAATGCAAGACTGAACTACGCTTTTCCCAGACTTGAGAAGTGTTACATGTAACTGCTCGTTATTTTCGCTGAGTAAATTACCACCAGAGTGGGAATCATACCTTTGAATAGCCTTAGTTCAATTAAAATCCCAAGCCTTTATACTTGCAGTTACCATATTTCTCTTATGGTTACTAGAAATATTACCATATTTATCTTATTTCTGAAAACTCCTTGTGGTTAAATAGGACAAATCCCCCCTCCCCCCCCCCCAACTACTTGCAAGGTAGCCTCTCCAAGTGCCCACTGCACTGAACACCACAAGGATAAGTTTGAGCGACAAGTTAGACTCACAAAAAAAGAAAAAAGCAAGCCATCGAGCATCCCCTATAGTGTTAGCGGCACACAGGCAGGGAAGCTCAAACAGGCAGGGAAAGAGACGCTGCTGTACTCCTCCTGCTCCCTGCCTTGCACGACAGATCCCTGTTGCACTGTCAGCAACTCCTTGTCCCACACAGGGCCCACAATGTGGTTCCCACTGCCCATCCCCTTTACTTTGCTTCTTCAGGAAATGGGGCTTATAGATGACCACAGTATCTGTGTGTATTTGTCTATGTCTGTGTGCTGATCCCAGAGTTTTTGTCTCAGCCCACAGTCATTACACCAGGGTTTGACAAAGGGCCGGAGAAAGCAAATTCTTGCAAGTTCTTACAAGTTTTGTGAAAACAGGCAGAGAGGCGATTCTATAATTATCCTCTTAGAAGGAGAGGCTGGCATGCGTGATCCCAGAGAGAGGGGAGAATCCCAGCTAATTCCTCGACCATGGGAAAAGTTTCAGCTGAGAGTCACAGTCAACCACTAGACACAAATTTATAGGAAAGTAGGCATGTTCAACCCCAGTGCTCAGAAAAATACTTGTCTGGCTAGACAGGCACTGTAAAACATCATCATTTGAATGATTTATTCCATTTTTTCTTCTAAGAAATCTTACCCAGCACTGGAACAGGAGGGAGCAAACTGGTGGGTGACACACACATTTGCTAGGACAGAAAGGATCTTTATGAAAGCAGATTTTGTATTCTCCAAATTAAGAAGAAAAAAAAGCTAGTGACAGGGCATGCCAAGGGATCCTGTTTGTTTCTAAGCCTGTCTTTTCAAACACTTTGCATGCACATACTTACAAGTACAGAAAAGCATCCATTCTGAAATAAGCGCCGGGGTAGAGCCAACGGTCATGTTTTGGGATAGCTGAGTTTATTTTCTCAAGGTCTGTGTATCAGAGCAGAGATATCTATTATGAATATCTTGATCACACATCCCCACTCAGCACTGGCCATGACTGCTTAAGTAAGGGGGAAAAGGGGAAGGCTGACCCCCATTATCTATCTATAGATAGATATCTGTCTGTATATATACCCCCCAATATCCATCTATAGACAAAAAGCTGGACATGAGCCAGCAATGTGCTCTTGCAGCCCAGAAAGCCAACTGTATCCTGGGCTGCACCAAAAGCAGCATGGCCAGCAGGTCGAGGGAGATGATTCTGCCCCTCTACTGTGCTCTGGTGAGACCCCACCTGGAGCACTGCGTCCAGCTCTGGGGTCCTCAGCACAGGAAGGACATGGACCTGTTGGAGAGGGTCCAGAGGAGGCCACAAAAATGATCAGAGGGATGGAGCACCTCTCTCATGAGGAAAGGCTGAAAGAGCTGGGGTTGTTCAGCCTGGAGAAGAAGAGGCTGTGGGGTGACCTTATTGCAGCCTTTCAGTACTTAAAGGGGGCTTATTAGAAAGATGGGGACAGACTTTTTAGCAGCGCCAGTAGCCATAAGACAAGGGGCAATGGTTTTAAACTAAAAGAGGGTAGATTCAGACTAGATATAAGGAAGAAATTTTTTACAATGAGGGTAGTGAAACACTGGAACGTGTTGCCCAGAGAGGTGGTAGATGCCCCATCCTTGGAAACATTCAAGGACAGGCTGGATGGGGCTCTGAGCAACCTGATCTAGTGAAAGACGTCCCTGCCAATTGCAGGGGGGATGGACCAGGTGACCTTTAAAGGTCCCTTCCATCCCAAAGCATTCTGTGATTCTATTCCATGATTCTATGATTATCATCCCTCTTCAAGTCCTGCCGCTTAGTTGCTCATGCCCAGTTCAGCCCCAGCGAACCAACCTGGCAATGACCCATTACTCGTGCTGTTTACCACTGACCTTGCTCATGACAATCCATGGCAGTCACAGAGTAAACACAAGCCACTCACCTGGCAGATCTGCAGGCACTTGTGGGAAGCAGCCAGTGATCTTCTCAGCCAGCAAAAACTACAGCAGGAAGACAGTGCTTGAACAAACCTTATCATATGATAGAAAACTTCCCCACTGGCACTATAATGCAAGGGGAGACTATTTCCCACCAGTAGTTTACTATACAAGGATGTAGTCTCAGTACAAAAGGACGCATGAAGTTCCAGGCTAAAACAGTTGTGACAGACCACAGCGTGCAAGCTCTTCTGTCCCTTGAGAAGTTCAGACCTGGCCAGACAGATATCACATTGCCTGCCACAACAGTACTCCTCCGCGAACCAGTTTTTTAGCAATATGGACAGCCCTTGGGATACAGGCAGCACACCACAGAGGACAGAAGACTCAGAGAGATGGCTGCACTGTCCAGAGGGCCTCACCAGTTAGTGAGACCTGAGCTTTGCCACGCTTCCCCTTGAACCTTCACCCTCCCAGAAACGGAACAGACAGTATGGCAGGAGAGCTGTGGACTCCCTACAACTCTGTCCACCCACCTCACCTGCATCATGTCTTGGTACCCAATACCACCATCCTCTCTCCACCCCACAGACAGCTTCCTTTCTTCCCCTCCGTGAAACTCTAAATGCTATTTTTCACAAGTAGAAACTACCAACATTGACAAAATTCTTACATCACTTTTTTTTTTAAATTTTGAAAAAGCTCTTTCTGTTTGCACTAAATATAGATCTACTCCAACCCTCCATGACTCAATATCTGTCTATAAATACTTTAATGGGATTTATTCAATTTATTTTCTAGTTTCCCAGGTGATGACATGACAGACCTTCAACCTGGTCTTGCGCAATCAGCATAGGAGAGGTCAGCGAATTGGCAATAACAAAGTATTTGAGAGCCAACAACAGGGAGAGGGAGTTCAGATACTTGATGAGAATACACTAACACAAATGCATATTTCCCTCCTCAGAGACTCCAGCATAAGAAAAAGCTTTAGGAGCAGATTCTTCACACCATAATGTCCCACAATGTTTTGATCTGGTTACTTAAGCACAGGCTGAATTGCTTGAATTCATCTGTGGCTAACCTGCAACAAGGACAAAGATCTGCTGTCTGAAGTCTAGACAAAGTTCTTGCACCCCTGTGAAAGTTGTAACAGACGATCAGACAAAGACCTCAGTTTAATCTTTTTGCCCTGGTTTTCACTTGCCATAACACTCCCCAAGTTGATAGCCACTTCTCATTTTAGGGGTTTGGGATGAACATGCATCTCCTGTCGTGCCAGGCTTCGGGCATGCCTGCTGCCCCCAAAACACACACTGAGTGCCTCTTCTGTGGCATGCAACGGGCAAACTGTTCCAGTGAAGCTCTTCTGCCAGGGCTGGGTCACGATACTGGCAGTGAGCGTGGGCTACAGGGACTCCTGAGCAAGCCAGATCCCTGATGTGAGAAGAAGTGGGCCAGAAAGACACCCGTGTGAGGCAAGAGGATGGGAGAATGCTTCTCCCCAGTAATACCGAGAACTTGAAAAGACTGGACTTTGGCATAGAGGAATGCATGGGCTGCAACTTTTTTTTTTCTAAAAAATCCTCCTCCATTCATGCACTCCTGCATAGCAATGTGAGACTCCCAAGTGGGAAGCTCAACAAAACACTTAAACTTCTCTTTGCCCAGGAGAGCCTGGTTAGCTCACCAGAACACGGGAATCTATGTGGAAGAAAAAAGCAAAAAGTTAAAAGATCAATTGAAATCCAGACTGGTTCTCCCTTCTCAGTAAGGCCCTGTGTAGCTGCTCCTGTTAGCGAGGCACTGGAAGGGGTGATATTTCAGGCCTGTTCTTCAGTAATGCTCTATAATTCCTGGTTATGCAGCAAGCCTGCCAATCAGCCACCTTGCTCTGCTTGCATGCAAACCCAAGTCGAGTAACCTGAGGAGACATTAGCAACTCAACACTCACCGCAATTTCACATCGTGGTCTGACCAAGTGGCACAAGCACTTAACCACAGCATGCTGCGCGCACTAATCCCTCCTTGATATTTCATGTCAGCTCCCACTGTGAATCAGCACAGACGGCAATGGATTTTGGCTTAACAAGCCGACTCCATTGCACTTGCACTTTTTGGAGCGAGGAAGAGTACCATTCCTACCTAAATTACACCATGATCCTGACTGTGGTCCGCCAGCCTCCTCCAAATGGTGCCTTACCGGAGCTAACGTGCAGCCAGGAGTGTTGCAGCTGAGACTGCCTGAAAGGCTTGGCCATTCCCTTCAGGGGAAAACGCTGAAGGAGTTGATGTCATTTACACGTTACCTGACTCTGATGAGCAAACTTGCTGGCAGCCAAACACAACACAACAGTGACACTTTAAAAGAAGTGTTCAGGACATGTTTTTCATTACCACAGTCATTCCAAACACACCATCGCCACCTCCACCTTACCCCACTGTGCAACAGACATTAACAAGCTGAAGCAATAGTAACACATGGATGATGAAAACATTCCACCAGCAGACTGGACTATGCTGAGCACTGTGCGGGAATGTCAAGTTAGATACTTTCTGTACCCTGAAGTGGTTTTTTTTCATGGCACATTTCAAGCCAACAACCCTTCCAATATTTTTTCCTCCAAAAAGAATGCATTTCTTCCCTGGGTCTTCTGATGCCCTCTGCATCTTCTTTGCTTTAAAAATATGACAGTAGAAATGGATAGTCCAACAAATCAGAACTTCAGTAACATGCCACAAAGTATGCACATACAGCATTAGGCATTGATATTGTAGATTGATAACACTAGCTCTGCTCAGAAGCACTGCTGTGTTCTTGCCTGATCAAAACCTAACAGCATCAAATTTCTCAGATCTTCAGTGGATGAGAGAAATGAAAGAAGTTCAAAGGCCTCAGGTCCAGAGCGAGGTGATGCCCTGAGGCAGCGTGGCACAGAAACGTGTGCAGCCGACAGAGCACAGGGAAACAATTCATTTGACTTCCCCATCCAGAAAGGCCAGGCACTTTGACAAGTACCCATGGCATTTACAGCTGGCTGGATAGAGGGAGCTGTGGATGACATTTGTTCAGAGCAAGGCTCCTACTTACTCATCTAGATTAGGAGCAAGTCTTTTAACCACCCCATTTAAGAGCAAAGCTTTTGGAGGGATGACTGTTTTTGATGGGTGTGCCAACAAACTAATAGCTCTGCCAGTACTGAAGGACTCTTATCTTAAGACAAGACATTGCATAGTGTCACTTCTAAAACAAAGTCAGTTATTTCCTTCCAACTGGTATCTGAAAGTTGCCAATAGCAATAACAAAAGTATTCAAGAGAAAAAATAAGGGAGCACAAACATGGTGATTAGCTGGAAAATTAGACAGTGTTTTTTTTATTACTGTTACTATTTTTAATTGCAAATGGAGTCAGAACACATTTTCCTACTTACAATGTAATTTAAGCAATCTATTATTCAGTATTATGTCAAATCAACATTCTGCAAAACTTGAATCTCCATTTTGGGTTCATCCCCCTATCCCACCCCCAATATACTCCTTCCAAAAAAACACTATATTTAATCCCTGAGTTTATAAAGCAGATAACATAAATGCTATTGTACTCAACTCTAGGGAATTACTAGCACAGTACTCTTGAAATCTCTAAGGAAACTCCTGCTGGGATAATATTTAAGACTTTAGTCCCCAAAGCAACGTTTCTCAAGTGACCTCAAGCCTAAAGTTACCTAAGCTGCATCAAAGCTGCTCAGACATGTTGTTGCTGGCATCAGCTCAAATTCTTTTAAAATATAGTTAAGATGTGCAATAAATAGAGAACAATGAAGTCAGCACATGAGACAGATTTTTAGAAGTTACCTATCAGAAAAAACAAGGCAGATCTTGCATTTACACATGAACAATCATTTTAAAGGGTGGCTGAGCGCTCTCTTCACTCACAGCATACTCAGCCATTATGCTCTTCAAAGTACTGCGTCTTACCCTTCAGCTGTGTTAAGATGCTATTGATCAAGGACCAAGATATATGTTAATATGTAACCTGCCAGAGGTGTTTGAAATTCCATCTGATCCTCATCAAAGGAGAAAATTCCTCACCCTTATTACAGAGTGTAAAAAGTTACCAAATGCCCCCAAGCGGGACACGGCTGCCTGTAACGCCTTCCCCACACTGCAACACCATCAGCTCCAGATGAACCATATGAATTCTCCATGCTATCTCCATCTTTCAATAGTGGCTTTGAACCAAGAATGTTACTATTGAAGAACAAGGGCGGAAGGGCTGAATCCCAAGATAAGTAAGTGGCAGGGCTGACCTCATAAGCTATTCCCTAGGGCATATCATTGGGATCGCATGAGGTTCCTGGAAACATTATATGAAAAACAGACATTGAGGTTTTACCATTCATAGGCAGGAAGTAAACAATGTTTAGCAGGAATTAAACACACTTATTATACAAAGAAATTGAAAACACAAACCCACATACAAATCATGCTGGGGTTAAAGTGGTACCTAGAGTCAATAAGGGAACACAGCAGGAACAGGTCACAGCAAAATCCACACTGGTAGAGTACGCGCATATGCACACTTGCAAAGGTACAGAGAGAACTACAGATGTAGCTCTCCAATGCTCTTCAAGAAACATGGCCACTACATTAGAAAAACAAGAATTACAGAAGCACTTAGTTTGGTTCAGATCCACTCTCAGAGAAGTTAGTAGAAAAAACAACAACAAAACCCTCCAAAACAAACAACCCACTTCAGTGGGAAGAAAATCAAGCTACTGATGAGTACTTCTGAAATCCTCCCCATCCCACTAAAACGCTCCGCTGAGAGCGAGCTGCGTGAGCTGTCAAGCATTTCTGCTTTTGTCCACTTCGAGGTCTGTCCCATGCAGATGAGCCTCACCCCTGGGTTTCTCCCTCTACACATGGAAGAAATCGACTATATTTAAAGTACGCACTTTAAACATCCTCTAATACTGACAATTAGCCTTCTGTTCTCACATGCCACAGACTTTCAGGGGAAATTTATGGGAAAATAAAAGGTTTGAGAAACATCAACAATACTGAAAAAACCAGAAGATACATATGATGGGCCTAGAATTTGATGCCTATCGCTACAGGAAGCTGTGATCCTATATTCAAATGTCTTCACTTTTTTTCTACTGTGATGACCTCAAGGACAAGTGTCTGTAGACCTTAAAACACAGGCACCTCAGCTGCCTAAGCTGCAGCATCAGGGCCCATAGCTAGAGGCAGCTGGCATCATGCTCATTTTGTATACTCCATGACAAGCTCATGTGGAGCACACCGACAATTCATAACAGAAACAACAAGAGTCCTGTATTAGTCCCCTGCCATCTTGATTGCGGGGAAACCCACCAATTTCACACTAACTAGCACTTAAATAATGGACCATCCCTCTCATTTTTGGCTGCCCTAACAGTTGGTCTTAAGATGAAGTAAAACCAGAACAATGATACTGAAGTAGAAGAACATCACAGAGCAATTATTTCAGGGAAAATACTTTAGTGGACTTTTTTTATTTCACTTGGGTTAAACAGGTTTAGAGTGACTCCCCCCTAAATTTTTTATTTTTTTTTCCAATAAGTTGCAAGTTGCTCTGAGCAGCTGAGGAAGACTAAATACGCAATACTCCGAGCTCAACATTTTCACGTTTTCTTCCCTTAGAGGTAAATTAACTACTAAGGAAGAAATAATTTTAAAAGTACCATACTCAGTGCTTATATAGTGCCTTTTATCAGCAGAACTCAGAGCAGCAAATACTTTTTAATGCACTTATCAACCACAAATCCAGAAAACTGGACTTGCAATTACTCAGTCTTTCACAAAAGATATCAGCTTCTGGAAAAAAAAGTTTTGGTTTTTCAGCACTAAAAAGCCATAGTTTTTAGGACCATAGGAAGATAAAGAAAAACAGCTTTTGATCAATCCCATCTCATGCAGCCAAAGTCTCACACCCAACTAAAAAGAAAAAGTGTTCTTGATGTAGCGAAGCTGCACTACACTGAGATCTGGGTATTTATTATCCTGGTGCCTGGACCACTTGATTCATAAAAATCCAGAATTCTATCGAAAAGCTGATCGGACACAAGATCTCAAGTGGCAGGTACACCACCAGGGCACTGAGAACCTCTCAGCTTTCAGTCCGCACATTACACAACATAAGCATCCACATCAGGTTCTGCAAGAGAACAAACACAAGCCCCAGCACATCCTAAGGCCAACCTGCTGCTCTGTCCCCTGGCTTTATAATTCTACATAGAACTGAAATAAACCCAGCTCAAAGCAGCGTTCTGAAAACTCACTGTACTAAAAAGTTGTTCTATTCATATGTTCCCATGTCCTAAGAGACAGGCATAAAACATGACAAAAATATTAGCAATTAGGTTTTAGGGACTGTGATCTCACAGATGAGAACAGAACAAATTCAACTGAAGTCAATGGAATTATACCCACTGACATGAGATCACAACACAGCACTCAGAAAATACCTTAAATCTTAAAATCCCCAGATGCAACGTCTGTGGCCAATGTCTATATTAGCTACACGTGCATTATCCTGAAAGGAGGTTTCAATTATTTTTATAGTGAGATAATGTTCCCTTGACGATCTTAAAGTCTTAGTAGCATATAACAATTAAATTTCATTCTTGAGAAGACAATAGCAAACATCTGCAACTTTGAATCTATACAAGAATTAGGAATTTTTCCATTTTCTTCACGACAACAGCAACTTTTCCACAATACCATAAAGCTACTGACAAGCTACATACAAGAATTTGAGGGGAAAGCAGGGGGAAGTCTTCTCCTAGGCCAAGTGCAAACTGGAAGTTTTACAGTTTGCCAGTTGCAAGAAAAATGGGAAACAAAACACTTCATTTTGTAATAAAGTATCAGCTAACATACTTAGCAGAAGGAAACCCGTTCTTCACCAGCCAAATCTGACTTTCATTCGATGAACTAAAAATATATCTGCAGAGGTTTTGTTAATACGGTTGACCTCAAAATTTGGAACTTTCTTCCTTCCAGATGCAAAATAGCTCAAAATTATGCATTTTCAGGGAAGGATCCAAAGGCCCCTCTATCATCTATTCCCCACAGAAGTTAATCACCAAGCATTAGTGGACACAGCCAATCCTAGAGACTAAGGAAACACCGTTATCCCCACTTTTGGATAGAAAATCGAGCAATTAGTCTCTTCTGTGTTTTCTATGATATACTTTACAGCATTGCTAGGCAAAGTTTAGCACACTGCACAATGCCACCACTGACCTTTCCCAGTGCTGCTCTTTTAGGTTTGGTCCTAAACTAATTAGAGGAAAGAAACTAGCACAGTCATCAGGGCTGTGAGCATATTTAGGTTTTTATTTTCTCCTCCTGTCCCCACTTTTCTTAAGATGAGGTTAAAAAAAAAAAGACGAAAAGAGACTACACATACTTAGGAGATGCACAGAAAAGGCAGCTTGAAGGTGGCTATATGAAAAAGCAACTTAAAGCTTGTTTTGCCAGAGGAAAAACAGGGAGCTGACATATCTTAACCAGCAACATCACTACAGGTCAAGTCAATTGTTCACCTCAGCCAGGTAATGCAAACTACAATTTGATTTGTCTGTGCTAGGAATCAAAGAAGAGAGAGTTCACTTTTTTTTTTAAATTTAAAAAAAAAAAAAAGAAGGCTATTGTCCCATAACTAAGGATTCCTTGTAACATGTCACCTTAATGCTTATCATGCCATGTCTGTGCATGGGAATGGTCACTCAGGCCTGGTTCCTGCCAAGACTGGCAGCACCAGCAGCAGCATCTTCAGGCCTTCTTCTGCACTATGGGGCATGTGATTAAAAGAACTAGTGGATCACACTTGTTTCTCTAAAACGTACAATCTCAGTTTTCCTAGCATGACCCTGTGGGTGAAAAGACAGGAAGGTTAGTCGTGTTCATGCCTAAAGAAAACAAACTCCAGTTACTGGAGAATAATGTTCCTTTCTTCTCTAATGACCTCTAAATGACCATTCACCTGCATGGTAATGCTATGAGGAACCTCATCAGTCTGTCCTTCCCCTGCCCAGCTCACCCAAAACAGGATCTCCAATTCTCCAGCAGCAGAGCGACTGTAGAGCCATTCTGCAGCAAGAACTGAATCCCACCTGCCATCCTTTTCAACAGTGCTTATCAGAGATGTGGTCCTCATTAGCTGCTCTGCAGACCTTAGGACCAGGAATATTCATTTAGAGATGCTATTGGAGGTTACCTGCATTCATGGAAGGAATAAATCCCAATCCCCACCAGCAGCTGTACCCCAGCACACTAATAACAATGTACGAATGACAATCTGCCACCCAATGTGACCTCCTCTGAGCTGAGCCAGTGGTATATAAGGCCCTTTTTAAGACAGAAATGCAGAGTAATGCATTCTCCTACAGCTTAAATTGCTTGGGGGTTGGTGGAGAAAACACCTTGTACCATCAGCATGGAAGTTCTTCAGGCAAGGATGGAAATAGCTGAGAAGAGGGGAAAGGAGTAAAAGACAGCAGCTTCATTTCCTGACCTGACACGGAACTTGACATGCACTTAAAGGAAGTTAGTCCAGGGGAAATGATGCATGTGGGAAAACATCTGTGCATCGGGGACACAGCACTGAGAGAGCTGGTTAGTAATTACAGTCTCAGCCTCTTCAGATTTACTTTTTAGCAGAAAGGATAGCCCATCAAAAAACGAATCCTCTGCAAGCCAGCAGGGAGCAGGCAGCCTTGCACTTGGTTCTTTTGTGAGAACTTTCAAGACCCAATAAAGGTGAATTATCCCATTCCTCTCAGAAAGTGTCACCAGATCATTCAGAAACTTAACTATAACCCATAGTTATAGATGCAAAGAGATCAGTTTATGGTGCATTTCTGCATGTATATTAGCACAGAAACACACAGTATAACACAGATTCAGAAAAACAAACGCCCTTTTAGATGTGGGGCTGAAGTGACCTCAAAATGAACCTCTTCCAGATTAAAGAGGCACCCTTCTGAAGTTCCAGATGTGAATCTAGGACCCCTGGGTGACAGAGATCTACTTCTGAGATGCATGGAAAACCAATAAGCTTGGATCTACACCCATGCCTTGCGGAGGCCCAGGAACAAGTCTACTCCATCCCCACAAGCTGTCTGACGTCCCCTGAGGACGCTGAATGAGACTGGTCAAGAACAGGAATTTAAAATAGGCTGCAGGGCAGAGGTTTACCAAGAACAGGGTGTCTTTGGGACTGCAATCAGCCCAGTCTACGTGCAGGGTACAGGCACTCTGGCCAGTGGGGTCACAGAGAAAGGGGCAGAGCCGGACAGGCTCCCACCTGAAGCAAGGCAAGGTTCCAAGCACTGGTGCAGCCCTCTTCAAAGACTTCAAAATGGTCACAGTGAACACAAGCCCTCCCTGACTTGTGCCAACCAAGCATGACATGGACCTTAAAAAGATTAAGGTACGAAGGATCAAGAATGCAGGCAGATCACAGAATCATTAAGGTTGGAAAAGACCTCTGAGATCGAGTCTAACCGTTAACCTAACTGCCCGGTCCACCTCTAAACCATGTCCCTAAGCACCACATCCACACATTTTTGAACACTTCCAGGGACTGTGATTGCACCACTTCCCTGGGCAGATATGTGGGATGGTCTATAGGGAACAAAATGTCTGCTTCAAAAAAAACACCCTACTCACTTGCAGTGAGTCGCTAAGGTGGAAAATACAGCTTTTGCTCTGCTCCTTCTGAGGAGGGAGACATTGCAAGGCTTTAAATTGGCCTCAGTGGGGATCCCCTCATTAGTCATCATGGTTCACTATGAACCAGAGGTACTTTCTGTGAATGGCCAAACCACAGCGATGAAACAAATTTCTTTATGTGAAGCAATCCCCTACCACAACATAGATGCTATCAACTAGCGTCATCATCCTGCATTTTCTTTTGTGAGTGAAGATGTTCAGTCTGACCGCTTATGTGTCAAACAGAGGGAAAAGGCCTGCTGAGAAGGAAGCTTTGGATTGCTTCTTGGCAATGCACTCTGGCCCTGGGCTCTAAACCCTGACACACCACACGTAAGCAGATTATGCTCTTCACCCAGCAAACAGGGAGGTGCATCTCCTCAGCAAAGAATGGAGCTCTAGCAGCTTTCATCTGCCTACAACTCCGTCAAGTAAGAAACATGAGGCTGGAAACCAGGCTGTCCCACGGCAACAGAAATCAAAAACTGCGAAGATGCAAAAAAAGTTAAAATTCACAAAAGAAGTGATGCAAATTAGAAAGGCTTAAGTAACCTCAAGCAAAGAGCAACAAATCCCAGAGGGGCTCTGGCTTGCCAAGACAAGAGAAGCAGCTGAGTGTGCGAGGGCGAGCACCAGCCACTCCGGCTGCCTATGTGCAGAACGGAGGGAGGAGGAAGGAGGTGCACAGGATCACCCTCTGTAAGGCAGTCCCTCCATCTGAAAAATTTAATCCAATACAAATTAAAAACCTAAAGAAGTAAATGTAGCAAGCAGTATAAAAGATGGTCTAAAAAAAACCCTGAAAAATGGATGTTTGTCTTATAGGAGCCAAAGATGTATAGTTTGATGGTTTTTGCTTAATTACTTAATTTTGAGGCCAAGCCTTGTGTGCACATTTGTTTCATTCAAACTACAGTTGAGGAAAAATATATTCAGGCTACAACAATCTTGACTATAGCTAACTTTTATTTGTAACAAGGCTGTTTCACTCTACTTTTAACTTGCTTTTGAACTCCAGTTCCTTAAGATGCCTTTGCAATAAAAGATGTTTAAGTTTGCAGATTGACTTGAGTTGACTTCCACTTTACATGTGAACTAAAGCTCTTCATAGCTGGCTCACAGTAACACCCTCTGATCACTCCTTGATGACAGCTGTAGAGATCCACGACCCTGGTTAGCCATGAAGAAACAAGATTTGGGGGAAAAAAAGCCTACAGGCTAATTGTGTAGGTTTTTTTTTTTCTGTCTTGCATTCAGAGATGACAAAGAGAAATAACTCATTATGCAAAAGACAGTACACAGCTCTGACCTGCTTCCTTGTAGCTGAAGTTCATGTTACATTACATTGACATGGCTGCAGAAAAGTAAGCACAAAAGCAATACATTACATCCCTAAGGAAGCAGCAGCTACCAAAAGAAATGAACTAGTAGGTTGGCAACATCTTGCATCACCATGCCAGGACTTTTAGGTCATGAAGGCAGGCAAGTGGGTAACAGAGTCAGGTAAACAAACACCTCGCTTACACTTCAAAACCTCAAATTATGTCATATTTCACGAACTTTTTCCTAGCGTGACATTTTACTTGGTTCATCCAGTTAAATGGCTCCAGGATGAACCAGTGATACTGTAAAGGAACTAAACTGCCATCCTGTTCGGAAGGATACTAAAGACATGGGAGGAACACCCACAGAAGTAGTAAAGGAAGCCTATCTTCGTAAGCCTGTAATTGTAGCACCCTGCATCGCTGTGTAATCTATTTTAAAACCGATTGGGTTCTTGTTTTCTCTTGAGTCTCTCACCCTGAATCCACCACTTTTCCCATGCTTTAGCTGATCCTGATCATTCACATCTCCCTCACACCTCACCCCTATTAGCTCGGCTAGTCTACTGGGGGTCTTTACTGTGCCTTTACCTTATACAGGAATTTTTCTGTTAGTGCAAAGAAATCCTAACCAAAGTCTTCAAATAAGGCCAATACATATGCTTATAGCTAAATACAATAAATCTGAAAGTTGAACCAGTGCAGCAGTTAGATCAATTACATTTTCTTACAGTGACTAATAATTTCTTTTGTGTTTTAAAAGTAAAGACTTACAGTCAACTGAAGCATGGGAAAATATTTAATGTGATTTTCCAAAGCACAGTGTTTCTGAAGCTCTGCCAGTCATGTAGTAGATTGAATACGGCATTATGAAATATTCTCACGTGTAACCACAGTGACTCTATGATACAGGTTACTTAAAGCCTCGTGAGATTCACTTACAATTCTAGGTAAAGTACATTTCTTAAAGTATTTCGCTGGCAACCGTCCAAAGCTGTGTTCCAAAAACTGAAGTGCAAATTTCACAGCCTCTAGCCCTGGCAATTCACATCCTATAAAGTAATCAGAAATTTTTATCTTTTGCAGAATATCTGGGATCCCATGCTCTTGCAGACAGTTTTTATATTTTGTTCCCTAAACAATAAAAATATCACAAGAGCTGCTAGCAGGTTGGAAGGAGGTCAACAAAACTAGTGTCAGGGGCTTTTTATTTCCTTTCTTTTAAACTCCTTGGGGAGTCTAGTGATCAAAACTTAGCGAAGTGCATAAGTATGTTGTGTAACAGGATTGTTAGATCTGTTGGCTTCAAACTAAAAAGACTATAAAACAAAATTCCTATTATGGATATTTCTTGATGTTTGGTGGTCTGTCATGCATTCCCACAATGGATAGTCATTTTCATCCTCTTGCTATTAAGATCTCTGATTAAAGAGCATTGCTGCAATACTTCCATGAAATTACTGTAATTTGGGAATTTTACTTTTGGGAAAAAAGAAGTAACAGAATAATTAACATGTCTATCAATTCCAGTCTCTTAATTAATGCCAGAAGTGGAAGGGCTGAATGATTAACCACTTGCTTGCTTTGGCTATCACATTGACAGAATGTCAGACCCACTTCTAGCATTTCAGCAATGCCAGGAGCCAGAATCTTCCTCTAATTCTGCCCACAAAGACCTGTCTGAATGGGCAATGCAGACTCACAAGAAATATCTGAGATAAAGATGTGTCTTCCTAGAAACATCTAAACTAATACTTCACTGCTGAGCCACACAAAGGGAAAGCAGACAAATTTGAAGCATATTTTGTATTTACTCTTAAGCAATTCTTGGGTGAAGCTTAGTAAGCTGGTTTTGATCTATGAAGTTCTCTGTATCTCTGTGCTAACTATATAAGGAATGCCTCGCCTTTCTTCATCTGATGGGATGGCCTGAGACTTGTCATCAGTGGAGACGATCTTTTCAAAGCTTTCCTTATCAAGTGCTAAATGTCTTTGAGAGCTTTTATGTACAGTAACCCACCACTGTGGACTGCAGCCAGTGGCCAGCAAATGGTTTTGAAGCTTCACCGGTGTGACTGAGAGAAGAATCCAGCCCAAGTGCCATAAACACCATAAGCCAAATCTTAGTCACTCGGAATTCAATGGCAAACTTCCTACTGATTTTGTAGAATCCAAAATTTAGTTTCTAGTTACAGAAACTTACCTATTAAAAAACACAAAAGGAATCTGACATTAGACTTCCTCAATTTTTACTAAGGTAAAACATTTTGCTACATTTTCACAAGCACCTAATGTTGAGAATATCCTTCCAAAATTAAAATTTCACATCCTTTAGTATTTCTTACAAAGTATTCCACCTTCCCACTCTCCTGGTACTTTACAAGCAGGTTTTAACGTCAGAAAACAATACACCGCATAGAAAATTAATCACATATAGCAGATTTCTCTCAAAGAAGGTGAAATCACAAATTCTGTGGGCAGTTTAGTAGTTTTTCCTCTAAACAGCTAAGTCAGTCTTCCCCCCCCCCCAAAATGTAAAGCAGCACTTTAGATCTACACATATAACTTGAATATTATTTCTTAACTCCTCAGACAAAATACCGATACTTAACAAGCTTTATTAAAAAACAGACCAAAAAAAACCCCCAAAAAACAAAGCAAGAACTGAATTTGCTTTTGCATGGAAAAAAGAGGAAAAAATATTCTCAAAAAAAGTTACAGCTAAAGGAAAAAAAACTTCAGTGCTTACACATCTGCTGGAATTATGAGCATCTTACTCACCGAACTATACAGTCTCCAGCTTATCTGACATGGCTCCATGAATGTGTCTCTCTGCTCCCAGTAGGAACAGTCAAAGATGTTTTAAAAGTCTCTGAGGACAGTTTAAAATGAATCAAAAATGTAGAACCATGAACCAAAAAAAAAGCCTCAAATAAAGTCTCTGATACACATGGAAAGATCTGAATTTAATCTCACAAAAGACTGCCTTTTAAGCACAGACAGTAATTTATTAACTATGAAAATGTTTGACTGGCCTAGGCATTACCAAGGACTTTTTCATTCCTAAATAACATATTTTATCAAATGTTCTGTTTAAAAAAAACCACAAAAAACAACAAAAAACCCCCACAAAACCACTCCGTGTGCTTTCCACCAAGGAGAAAGCAGCAGAAAAGCATCCTTTTTCAAGACTGATGGCAAACATACTCCACGTCATGTGCGTAGGACAGCTTGCTAGATAACACTCTAAGCGAAGCAGCAGCTTCTGCAGCTGGCGCGCCAGAAGCAGAAGCACTGCACATGGGGGTAAACTGTAATCTGCATTCACCAAGGATAGAGATAACAAAACAAAATTATTCATTTCTTAGAAAGGCTTCTGGTTTCCCTTTCAAGCCCAAAAGCGTTCACTCAGCACAGCCCAGTACTTGCTACTGCTGTCCCTCATTCTTCAGGTACAGAAGTAGCCACATCCACACTCATATCATAACCTCCCAGCTAATAAAAGCTAACGAGCAATAACCTTGTCCTGGCCACAAAAAAGAAGAGAAAAGAAGCCTTACAGTCAGAGGAGATGACAGAGAAAAGCTGTCCACAGTGAAAGGTGGATGATATCAAAGGAGAGGAAAAAGTCCCTCTGACAGCAGCGGCTTCCCGCTCACTGTATGAGCTTCATTCTATGAGTTTCACTCCCCAGATTTTTCAAGTCAAGCACTAAACAGAGTGGGACTGAATAAAGATGTGCATTGCAAGTCTTTTTTTAATGTCCAGGAAAACAGCGGGTGCTGAGAGATGCAAAAGGAACTTGCTGGGAAGAACCATGGCGCGGTCTCAGGGTGCAGACAGGAGAGCAGCACCTTCCTACAGCTCCCACCCCACAACCACTGTAAGATGCCTGCATCTTACATCCGAGCTAAGAGCCAGCCACCAGACACAAATCCTGTCTACATCAACCCACGGTGCAGGTGGGCCCAGCTGGCAAACTGTCATGTCCTTACCAAGTTACTGGCCTCAACAAACACCAAAAAGAACAGAGATCAGGAAAGTGAGTTGTAACTGAACCTCCCCCAAATAACTCAATTTGGCTTCTACATGACTTAGCTAAATTATGAGAAGCCCACAATATATTTTCTTCTTATTCTTCAGCCTAGACCCAAATAAAATCAGCGATAGAAATCTCTGCTGAAATCATCAGCCTCAGTAAAACTGTGTGCAACGTGCTTGCCTGTAATTGCTGGACACGGGTTTTACATCAAGTCATGCTTCATCCTAAAGTCCTACTGATCTAAAGAGTGACACGCAATATTCGTCTCTCCGGGCTGGTTACTGCAAACACAGCTCAGATGAGGCTAGAAGATGGTCAAGTGATGCTTCCATGCCTTCTGCTAAACCCAGCTGGCTCTGCTATTTTTTAATTTGTCAAAGGTGAACAGGGAAGGTGAAAGGTGTAAGATGTGGAAGGGAATAAACCAGATGCTCTCAAATTACCAGCTAAAAAAGCCAGCTGACAGGAGAGGGAGTAGGCCTTTCACAACCCAGTGAAAAGGCCACGTCCGTTAGGAGGTGTATGTTTGTCATGTTTCTGTGGCTATTTGTGAAACGTGCTTAGTCTGTACACCAGGTACGAACTCGAAGGAATTGAAGACAGACAAATTTCATGACTGTTTTTCCTCATCACCTCCACAATCCTATAGTCTTCAAACGAGTGCAGAAACACAAGATGACCCTGACACCCAAACCTGACCCTTGTTAGCTAATACCTCTCATGTTGCACCAACCAGCTCAGAAAGCTCTTTTCACCCAAACACTGCAGGGTTGGTGGGAATAAAAAGCAAGTGGTCAACAAATTGAAGAAATTAATAAAATGTAGCAATATCAAGTAAAAGGCTACTATGTTTGCAGTTTCTTTTCAGACTACAACAGACTTTAATGTTTTTTTTATTTTTCAAGAGCCAAGCACTCTTCTTTAGAGGAAAACTGACCTCACCACTTTCCATGCAGCACTCTGCAAATCCAAACGATTGGTTAGTTCTCCTGACTTTGACTAAATTAAAGTGCATTTGATAATAAAGCCTACAAACTGTAGAATTTGTTTGCAACCACCAACTGGTGGCCATCTTGCTGAGCAGGTAACTTTCTTGTATTGAAAGACTCAAAGCTCAAACATGAAACTAAATAAATCAAATTCCTGCATGTGGCTGGACTTGCCTCAAAGGGCCTTATATGCATCTGCAAAATATAAACAAATATTAGATAATCCTATATCTATAGTTCCAGAATTTACAAATATGATTTTATTACAGATTTTGAATAGCTATTTGCTTTCAAAAGAGAAAATATTTCATTTGATGTTTCTTTCTATGGTTTTTCCAGCAGAAAATGGAACACTTGATTTTGATTATTGGCCCTGAAAATGGAATCTTTTATTTCAGAGTCAGTCAAGCTGTCTCTCTTTTGCGGAGAGACAACTAACATCAAACGTACACTACAAAGAAGCCAATTAGCCACTACTGGGTTTATAATTTCTCAGGTTTTAACACACTGAAGGCAGAGGACTTCAGGTAAATATGAAGAAAACAGAAGTTCAGGACTTGCCCCAATCAGATGTATTGCGTGATTTAATTTTGATACTAGTCAGTGTTCACAAAAGCCCAGAACTGTCTCAAGTCAACTCCTAATTATGCAGGCAAATTGGGAAAAGATGACCAGAAGAGATTAATACATAAATCAAACTAACCATATGCAAAATTAGGCTAAAACACATGCATACCATATTACTACTTGAAAAAAAAAATAGTGGCTAGATTTCCATAAGAAGCAGATGCAGGTTTAAGGAGCAGTGGGCACCGTAATTACATCAGCCCTTACTCTGCACTCATACATTTCACAACCATTTGATGCACCAGAGGGTGTTGGGAGAAGCCGTGGTCTTGCTAATTCAAAACCCAGATAGCCATCAGAGTTAAATGAGAGCTGACTAACATAACAAGGAGTTAACCCCTTAAATAAGCTATTGTAGGGCTCCCTCCCGAGGGATTTCTCAATTGCTATGAAAACAATGTTCTGAATCCAGCTTCTATTGCTAGAATGAAAACAAATGCTACAAAGAGTATGACAAGATGGAGGTCTTCACACAGCCACTGAGTCAAATGATGGCATCTCACATGCTGCTTCAGTTACCAAATTTAATAGTTTTAGTATGGCCGTAAAGACAGGCTTCAAACTGACACTATTCCAGAGGTCACGGCTCACAGATTCCAGGCAATCCATCATCAAAACCCTTCAAAAGTAGCAGCCAAATTTAACATCAGCACCTAATGGGATATTATTAAACAGACAGACCTGCACTAAAGCATTCTCACATAGGAGCTTACACAAAGCCCTCAAAAAATGTGTGTTATCATAAGGTAGTAACTGAGTCACCTCATCTGATCTCAGCAAGCAAGCATGGGTGAATTCACCTCATATGGCATGAAAATCAATGCTGCAGATTCAGTGCTTCACAAACAACGCTTCTTTCTCCTAAAGTAATGATGAAAGCCCTCTTTCTTCCATATTCCCTCCTCCATAGACTTCTTCAGGGTGTATTCTTCTGCTAAAGACATAAAACTTAAGTCTTGGCCATTTACACTCACTAAAAGATATGAACTCGTCCATCTTCCCCCACTGCTAGCTTGTACAAATCCCAACTTAGATTATTTCTGCCTCTCCAGATTTCCCCTTTGGTGACACCTGAGTAAGTAGCTGTGTTTTCTCCACATGACTGTTTCTTTTGTCTTTTTTCTAAAATGCATGGCATATGGGTCATCCAAACTAGCAGGATTCAAAGGAAAGTAACCGCAATTAACAGATGCTTTTACAAGAGCAGTGATGAGTAAAAACTAGCCACCAGGCAAATTCCAACAAGCCAAATTGGCTAATGATCAAGGAAAGAGGTAGTTGCATCCAGCTGCAAAATAAGCACCATTTTTTAAAAGATTTTTTTAAATCAATCTTTGGAATTCATAGACAAATTTTATTTGCATTTTCTGCAACAAATTGTTATAAACATGTCCATCGAGAGATGGAAGTTGCATTCTAATGTTACTAATCCTCTTATCAAAGTATTTTAGACACTGATTACAGCGTTATGAGGAACAGCCAAAATGCGAAGGCACAGGGGGAATGACAAGGATGCCAAAGAGCATCCTTTCACAGGGGGAATGAAAAGGCTTAAAGGAAGCACAATAGGATGTCACTGCTTAATTGTCAATGCTCAAAAAAGTCAGTTTGGTCATATCACTTCCTTCACTGCCTTTGTGTCAATACTACTAGCTCAAGCTGCTCACCTGGTACTGTACAAAACCTAAAAAGATATATGGTTACCAGTCTCTAGCATCTTTCAATTTGTATGTTCATGATTTATATGATTTCAGGTCGACCATGTTAGCAGAATTAGGAGAATAGGCCCGATCTGACGGCCCAAGAGAGGCAAGGCTGCCACAGCTCCATGCTCCCAGGTGCAAGGCTGAAAATGTATTCTCAGTAGGCACAAACTCTCGGAGCACATGCACACACTGCACATACACAGATATATACAGCCATCACACAAGTAACACACAGCCCCTCTCTGGCTGAACAGGAAGAGATCCACTAGCGAGAATATATATTTTATATGTATATACATGTACTTATTATGTGTGTGTGTGCACATGGACAATACAGATCCCTTCAGCAGCTGGGCTCAGACACTCGGTCTGCCCAGTAACAGCTCCTGGATCCCAGTCCTCCCAGTGGCCGGGACCTGGACATGGGCCCTACAGCCTACAGTCCCAGCCCAGCTGCTGGCACCCAGACCCTCACTTGCTCCAGCTCCTGCACCACGATTGCTGTATTCAGACCCCCATTTAGACACACAGATATAGAGTCCCTCACCCAGAAAAGAGGTAGAAAGGAATATAAGAAGACAATAGCACAGTCTCTCCTGCCAGGCACAGGGCATAGCCAGACAAGTGTACTGACCAGCAAAGTATTCAGATGTGACTGGTCCTTTTTATGCCCTTAGCCCTCTATTTTCCCACACTTGTTCCTCCTCAAATCACCTAACCATCTCCCTTTGCCTGCCTTTGGTTCTTCCCTCAAACATCCCATAATAAGTCCTGTGCAATCCCCAAATGCTCTTCCCCTGCATCCCATCCTGTGTGCCGTACACCCCAGCAGCAACCCCCCTCAGCCCAAAAGGTGCTCTGGCATTGACTCATCTTGGTGGGTTTCAGGTCTGGACCTGGGGCTGAGGCTCTCCTGGGACAGCCCTGGGAAGGGCCCAGAGCGGCTGTCCCTTCCTCCCAGTCCTTAATTCGGGTTCCTACCTGCCCTTGTGCTCCCCTGGGCTTGTGGAGGTGGGCCTTTGGTGGGCTGATGGCCACTGTGATGGCCTGGAAGGAGCCCAGGGCAGGGTACTAGTTGGGATGCCCTGGCTGCCTTTGTCTGTGCTCACATAACCTAGCAGATCTTCCCATGCAAGTGTGACCTAGCAACTAAAATGCACTGCCTTGCCCCCAGCTTTCTTTTCCTTTTCAATTTCTTTATTTTTTATAATTGGTGAACATCTGCTTTTCCTATTGAGCATTTGGTATAATTTAGAGGAAGAATGAAAGGCATCTGTATTAGGAACACAGAGGCACTGAGATGAGACCAAACAATCCTCACAGAAAGCATGAAAATAAATTCCAGCCAAATGCAAAGGTGAATTTTCCAAATTCCAGTACCCCTCTTTTAGAAGGGGATGCATTAAGCATTTGTCTGTGATCTTTTTAAACTTTCAGTTTATTATCAGGCAAAGAACTCCATAAATCTCATTAAGATTGACCCTGACTGTGGGTACCTTCAGCCTGGCCCGACCCAGAGCTCATGAGCTGGCTTTGACACACAGGATCCTTTCAGCTGGTCCAGCACCTCACCTTGGGAGAAGAGGAGGAGCGGCGGCCCGCGCAGCAGACAGGCCTCCCTGGCCAGCGCGGGCATGCAGAGCCGGGCTGGCCGACCGCGGTCCTGTCGAAAGTTCTTTTTGCTTTCTGACCGAGCACTGTATGCAGCAGCCCAGTGCACTTGTGGGGAATTGTAAAGCTTGTTGACCAATTCTTTCCAAGTGTAGGGAAAATTACTGCTGCTTATGTAATCTGTCTTTTGCCAAACGTGAATCTGGGAGCTCAGCTGAGCTGACATTAGTATTTCTTTAAAGAGCCAAAACATCTTCCAGTCTGATGCTCTCCGGGCTTCCACCATTGACTATAGATTCTGCTAAAAAGTTACATCGCAGTCCTAAATGCCATCTATACCATCAGAATCAAGCAAGGTGTTTTGTTTAAGGTACAGTTCAGAAGGCAAGATTTGGGAATACGGGGACACTGGGAGTCCTACGTAAGCAAACAAGCAGCAGCAGCATTACACTGCAGTAACCCCCCAGGGCCCAGGTACTACACGATACCCAGTTTACCCATATGATGGTGGGCTGCCTTGCTGACCTGCGGCTCCTGGAAAGAGGCAGCTCCAAGTGTCTTCAGAAGATTCGCAACCTTTCCACCTTACTTCTTAAATTGGAAACTTATTTAACCTCTTAATTGACAGCACATGATTGTATTGTTTTATACACAGAGTCTGTTCATAGCATATCCCTTGAAGTTAATTGAGGTCTTCATTTTCTATACCACTTCATATAATTACGTATCACTGAAAAAGCACACTAGAAGACACACAAGCCAAGAAAAGAAAACAGAGGCAATTAAGAAGGATCCCTCTCTTAACAAAAACAACAAACTGATTACTTGAAAGCCCGTTTCATAATTTGTCAGGAAATGGCAGTGATGCATATCAATTTCAAAATAATTTCAAAATAATTAAATAACTGCAGAAAACCAATTGAAGGAAGGCTGTTACAAAAGCGTTTTACAGCATCAATAAACCCCAAATCCTGAAAGACTTAAAATGGTCCAAGACCACATGTTCTTACCAAGTACAAGAACTGGCTTATAAACTGCATGTAAATTAAGAACAAAACAATGGCAGCAGTCTTCAGGTTACAGCTGCGATGAGAAATGGCTCATCCGAAAAAAGGATGCCAACCCACCTGCCTCCACTGTGACTGAGTTTGGGTCGATTCTTACTCTCAGTCAAATGAAGTTTCTACTAACTTGAATGATAGTTGATCATATTGATGCTCAGAAAACCAATGTCTCAAGTTTGGAAACTTAACTGTTGTATACATATCTAGGGAAAAACAGTCTCTTCTGTTCATCTCATGATACCTTAAAAGAAAACAACCCATGAGGGCATACCAATGTGAATAAGTGTGAGAGAAAACATTGGCTCCCTCTTCTTTAAATAGCTTTGGTTGGCAAAGCGTAAAGGGGATATTGCAGACTTCTCTGCCCATATGACTACTGAGGGATGACTTCAGGTTAGCAAGGTTAAGGAAGCAGCTGAAAGCAGCAGTTCCATTTTTAACTATTTTTAATTCAGAGGCCCCTAAACACTGTCCAGCAAGGAGCAAATTTAAACTAAACAGAGGGGTGGGGTTTTTGTGTCCCCCCTCCCCAATTAAATTTTAGAGACCCCATGAAAAGGACAGTTGATCGGTGTCACCCCCAATCCAGCCTCTGGGTCTGTCACTTCAGAACTGAAAGGGGCAACTGAGGTTTTGTTATTCTCAAAACCAGATAATGCTTCTGCATCTTTCTTACATCCACGGCTAATAAACTTGATGAACCGGTCTACCACCCTCTGCTGACTCAGCATCAGCCAAGTCTGTTCTGGTAACCGCGGGCTTCTTCCCTTCTCACTGTTTCCTCCAAAGCTGATCCATATTTCCAGTGTTCCCGGTGACTTTAATGAGAGCCACCAGCAACTCTTAGGGATGCTGGTTTAAAAACAAAACAAAACAAAAACCAGAAAAGCAAACCAAAGAGATGCAAAGGCAAAACAGGTTTGCTTTACTTGGCCTGGCTAAGCATAAAACAGCAACATAAAAATCCTACTTTAAAAAAGTTCCTATAAAATTCTTGCTTCCTTCAATACTGTATTCCACCTGAATCCTGCATGTAGGGGTAACAGTAAGACAGCCTTAAGACACTTCCAGACACCTCACTACAATTTCTTCTGTGGTAAGCACACTAATGTCAGCCAGTAAAACTGTCTGATTCTCAATGAACCAACTATAGGTGTCATTAAAGTAGTGGGAACCCGTAGCAGGGGAAAGCTGGGCCTCAACACTGGGGTCAGCGTGTCTTAGGCTGCTCTACACTTGACTCGTTTATAGATAATCCAACACGCTCCAAATTGTGAAATTTACTTGGGAATCCTTTCGGACTTCCCTGAAGTTATTTCTGTCATAGCAAAAAATAAAAGCTGAAGTACTGATATATTTGATTTCAACCAGCATGATGAAAATCTCACTATAGAAGAGAAAAAAAAATAAAAAAGGCATGAAATGGTTAATTTTGGCTATGGTTGCTGCTGCTGCTGTTTTGCTGCACTTTGTTTTAAGGAAAGCTACATTTTTTAACAGTGACAGAGCTCAGTAACAACTTATTAGCTATAACTTGTGTAGTTAATCTTTGTTAGATTCTCTATCACCTGAAGCCTTTAAATCAATATTGAGCACCTCCTTAGAAGATAAGCTGTAGCTCAGCCAAGTTTATTGAGTTGTACAAAAACCTGCTAGATTAGGGTTTATGTTTATGTAAGATTGCAACCATGACATAATGTCTCTAACCTTAAGTATCCACTAAGCTATAAAATACCCAAAATACAAAGGCCCTAGGAGCTACTAACTCTAATGGACACAAAGGTGGGCATGTAAAACAGCCTGCTATATGACAAACAAGAAATAATCGAGTGCAGTAACTCCAACAGGGGCAACTTCGGTGAGGTATAGGAAAAACACTGCAAGCACTATTATGCTGCAAATACAATGCTGAAAATAAAAATTCACATATTATAAGAGGACAAACAACTACAAAACATATCTGTCTTACCAGTGCTATGGCAACTGTAAGAGAAAACACACAGACTGACCTGAAATAGTAGCAACTTCGTCCAATTAAGAACATTGCTTATAAGGGAACAAGCAAGAGCTGGCTGACCACGTACCCATAAAAGCTGGGAACATTGAATGTTTTATGTTTCCAGACAGTGTTTCACTGCCTTTACTATTTTTACACACAAAAAAACCCCAACACCACCACCACCACCAAAAAAAGGAAAAAATTTTAAAAAATTTTTAAAAAGGTGGGTTTATCCCTGATTTTACAGTCCCTGAGTGCATGAAGTTAACAAGCTGAACAGATGCACATTTCAGGGACTTCTCCTAATCCAAACCGTAACGTTTCCACCCGCCTTGGAACCTGTTGATAAATACAAACTCCCTTAACCAGACCCTGATCCCACAGGCTGATCTAACCCTTACACAAGCATCCTTTCCCTCACCAAAGAGACAACAACCTGCTCACACAAATCACTGACAAATTCAAAATGAAACAGCTGAATCTGCCTAGTCAGGGATTAACCGGCATTTCAGCCCTGTCTGTCCACTGAACAGCCTTCGCATTACTAAGATTCACCACTCTAACACCATTAACCACAATGAATTTGTAAGAAATGCTATGCACAATTGTATCGACCTGTAAGAATGGTTTTACAAGGTTGATTCAGGACTCCTTCCTAAAGAAAGTCTTGCCTGAGATGTTTTACAATTGTCTGTCAGACATTGTCCCTTATCACTGCTGGCCAATTTCAAAAGAGAGAGAGAGAAGTCCTGAAGATAGTAAGCTCCTAAAAATCTGGTGAGAAATCAATGCAAAGAAAGGAGATTATAATCAGAGTGTGTGTGGAAAAAAACCCAAACAAACAGGTGAACTCTGCCATTATAAGTCTTATTTGGTGGCAGAGCACCAACATTGCTTCTGACTGAATGCAGCAGACACTGGCTGCTGCCTAGTGGAGGTTTCGATGGGGAGCATGATGTGAAGCTGAGGTTACTGCAGAGTTGGAGGTACCCAAGCAGAAAAGGACACACATCTAGTCATTAGTGCATCTTCAGGCCACAAACAGTTTGGATTTGCTTGTTTAACCATAATATATTTTTCTATTAGCAAATGTACGTACGTTCACAAGCTCTCCACATCTGAGCAAAAACCCAAACCAGAAAAACCTGCCTAGAATGAAGTATTATTTACTATCTCCTACAATAAATTTAACTGTAACAGAAGTAAGCTTATTCATATACTGCGTTGGACATTTAAATATTGTCTAGCAAGCAAAAATAAAATCTAAATAGATTTTTTTTTTCCCCTTTTAAAAAAGTCATACACGTGTGAAACTTTGAAAAGCTGACACGTGCATATAACCCTCATGTCTTTACCATGACTAAGACAGACAAGAGCGTGATTTACAAGTACTTCAGGATTTTGTGAAAACAAGATTAACATGGAAACTGTTCTGGAGCTCAGTCACCTGTTGGAACTAACTCAACGCAACCGCTGTGCACATATTCCTTCCCAGTAACGCAAGCCTGTAAGCCACCAAATGGGAAGGAAAAAAAGGCAAACAACAGGTTTTTTTGCATTTAATAACTAGTAATAGTTGGGACTGCTGTTCTCTGCGCTGCTTACTGACTTTTAAAAAGCTGTCATTTAAATGTCTACAGTACCTTATTTGTCATGACTACTTGATCCAGTTCTCCAATCTGAAATTCCTAACAGCTGCTGCTGTTTGAAGCATCCAGAACATTACTTGCACATACTTTATAAAAATGGCATTTGCTAGTAGAAGGAAAGCTTTTAAAGTTTAGGGGGAAATAGCCTTGGGGTTTTCCCCTTCTGAGAGCTTAAATTTTTATGAGTGAACCTAAAGGACTGCCAGACTTCTAAAGTGACAACACATTACGAAAAAATTTCCTATGTGTTTTGCAAATTTGAAGTCAGCCACATTTCACAACTGACATCAGGGTTTTTAATATCAGCTCTAATGAAATATAATTCTCCAATGACATAGCTGTGAAGTACAGCATTTTCATTTCACTAGCTGGCAGAGAGGTTTTGTCATTATTATTATTATTATTTCTTACATAGAGCCAAAAGTGTTCTAGGCCCTGCACGGACATGTCTGAAGACAAGGCCTTTTCCTTGTATCTGCTGTAAACACCAAGACCGCAGGGTATTCGGCCTAACAGAACAGGTCGGATGCATTTTCACACAAATGCTATGGCCAAGTCGTATGTTAGGACACGAGAATATGAATACAGTGTAAGGAATAGCTTGCCTTCATCTTCTCTACAGTTTCAATTTCACTAAATCTCTTTGTGTGGGACTGGATAGTTTCTGGTTCGGGAGAGTTTCACTGTTTTTTAAAACAAACCTACAGTCAATGCAAAAATTCAAGCTATCATCAAAACCCTGAGGGGAACAGGGGCCAAGCTGAGGATTTAAAATAACAGTGTTGGGTTTAAATCTGATTCTTGTTGAGGTCACATTTCTTCTGCTGGATGACAGAGCAGTATATTTATTTTAAAAGTACAGGTACACGCACATCTCATGACGGTTTAACAGCACATCAATAAAAATCAGAAAGCTCCTATTTGCAAATGACTGAACTAAGTACATAACGGAGAAGAGCTCTTCCTTCCTTCCTTCCCCAAACCCCGACAATCCAAGAAGCAGGGATGAGAGAAAAAGCCAAACTTCTCCTTCCCTGAGGCCTACACCCCCTTGACTGAGATGAAGTGAGAGCATGGCAGACAGCAGTTGGAAGGTGAGCCTTGCCTCCTCAGAAGTCCCAGAGTAGTTGGTAGGAGCACCTGACACAGGCACTTTTTTCTGAATTTGTTGTGGGGATGAGCAACAATAGCAATGTTGTACTCACCCCTTCACCTATGCATCCTGCTCAATGCACAAGTGTCTTCAGGATGCTGATGGTGTTACTTTGGGAAAGAAATGTACCTCAACTTGGCCATTCTCAAGACACTTAAAGGCTTTGGAGACTGCAACGTTGTGCTCTGGGACTGAGCAACAACTCTGGTGTCAGCCAGTGCTCAGGGATCCTGTCACGCAGGGGACTCCTTCGCACACAGATCCAGGTCCAGCATATGAGGGAATTTGAAGGGGGTATCTCATGGCATAGTACAGAGTGACAAATCTAGGCCTGACCTGACAAAACACACAAAGAAGAAAAGGATAAGACATCCTGACAAGTACAAAAGGGAAGCCACTGTTGCTAATCTAAATGCAACATCTCCAAGTGGTGATCGTGAATGGAAAGCAGCAGGGAGCAGCATCTCCGCCACAGGGCTGATGCACATATACTCAGCATGGGTGGGAGAAAGAATAAGAACTAGCATTTGGCACATTAAATTGAGAGGTGGAGAGAAAAGCCTCCAAAAAACACAAGGGACAGATGTCTGGCGAGAGTTAACATCAAGGTTCATTTGTGGGGTGTTGGCCTCCTGTATAACTCTTGTGGTAACACCTCATTGGATTCATAAAACATAAAAGCCATAGATGAGTAGCAACTTCCCCTTCAGACTGGACTCTGATCAAGGTAACTCAGGATCCATGCCCTCTTTTTGCATCTTTCTGAAATCCTCAAAGATTTTTTTTAATGGGGGTCTGCAGTACCTGAACTGCAGCCTAAACACAGTTTGCATTCTTAGCGAATGACAGCTGCACATCAGCTCTGTTTGAGGCTACAGCAGAAGCTGAAAAGAATCCATGTTCAGTTTTTCTAGTTTGGGGGGCAGGTGAGGAGGGGAAGAGTCTGTGTAATACATTATGGTGCAGCCTGCAGTGGTGGCGGTTGTCTCTTTTGGTGCTGCAGTTCCTTTCCAAAAAGATAGCTGTGCAGGATGAAGTAAGTGTTATCCTTTAGTTTCTCTAGATTGCTGACAAACATTAGACTGGTCTCCAACGCTGATGGAATACAGAAGAGAAAATACAGGGCATGACCTCCCAAAAACAGGCAAAAACTTTGGTTCTCTCTGGAGGATGCTCTGGGGAGAGGTGGAGGATAAACGGCATCTGGCAGTCTTTTCCAGCTCCATGCAACCAAGTGTAAGTTAGCAACGACACAGATCTCCCCATCTCTGAGGGGCCGTCTGAAGCTTGCAGGAGGAGACAGCACAGTAGGGGAAAAACTGCCATGCACGTCTGCTCTCCAAAGACCCAAGAGATCATGGCCAGGACTTGCTAACACGTTTGGTAGAGGCTTTGCCTGAGAAAGGAGAGAATCAAAACCATGTAAGGATGGCTGGGTTTGGCCCATCATAAATGCTGGTGTTTATAATGGAGAACAGAGTGTCACTGGATGCCTGTTACAAACACTCATGGTTTGCTTTTCACAATGTCATGTAATGATGCTTTGTACTGAGATTTCAGACAGTAGTTCCATAATTTAAGTAACTGCATTTTCTACTAGTGCGAAATGGTCTGCACTGACCATACCCAGTAAGCTATTGTCCCACCAATCATATTTCCATAATCATCAACCAACATTTGTTTTAAGGCACTGCTGTTTCTTAAGAGCTCTCTTGCGTCTATTGGAGGACAACATAAGCCTGAAACCAACAAAGTACTCTCCTCCAACGACAACATCCCTTTCATCAGGCACTGAAGCAATAAATGGCTTAGGAAGGGGAAAAACTAGTTAACTAATTGCTAAAACTATCTAGAGCCCCTGCCTGTGAACTAAAAAAATACTGTTTCTCACACGGCTCTAGAGTCTTAATATGCAAAGTTATACTAAAACTGTATTAAAACTTTTACATCTTCCACCCACACAAATGGAGCGGTCCCCTCCTACCCCTCCACAGCTTCCAGCCTCAAATATCCTGGCATAAAATGATCAGACAAAATAGGTGACTTATGTTTTTATTGGTTCCTCCAGACTATGACGACATTTCCTAAAACACTGAGCCAGGAAACTATTAATGTCTCTGAAAAAGTGGAAAGGGTCAGGTTATTTCAAAGGGCATGTGTTTGCTAAGAAGCCTTTGTTATAGATGTATAGGCCACTTAAGATTCGATTAATAATAACAAAACTATTTAGCATTTGCATAATATTTCTAGCTTTAAGGTATATCATGAACGTATTTGTAACACCTCTCTGTTAAGAAAGTATTACCCCTCTTCACCTTTTTGAGAATTAAAATAAGAAGGTTAATCAGCTTGCCTAAGATTTTGTATAGTATATCCACTCCAAGATCAGAACTGCTTGCAGATCTGTATGTGCTCCCAATCTCAGGCTGTTGCTGGAGGGAGAAATGGAAACGGTCTCAACTTATCAACAGTAAAAAAAGGAAGACCAGGAAGACTCTAGATTTATCTCAACTGCATTGGCCTGCATTTGGCAGCACAAGTCGGGTCAGGCATTTGCAGGTGAGGTCAGAGATTCCTTAAAAAAGCTCTGTATGTTTTATATACAAGCACTAAACCAAACCAACCGGTACTCTAAGAGGAGCATAGCATGCAGGACAGAAAGAGGAATCCTGTGAAGGCTCTACAAAACCTTCTAATTTTCTAGTGAATGCTACATGCATATACCTCTCTGTTTTAGCTCCTTTGTCAGTAGGTCTGGGAATTATCAAGGGGGACACAAAGGACTTGCATAAAAGTCCATAAAAGGAAGTAAGGGTGCTCCAAAGGCATCACCACTTCATTCATGGCCAGATTAATTTCACTCACAAAGCCAGTTCTGATTCTGACTGCACTAGAGCATGGGCGAAGGTCAGTTCCCTAACACAGGGCTGCAAAGCAGATTCAAACCCAACCTGCCTACAGCATATACAGTATGATGCATTTTACACAGAAGAGAATGCTGAGGCATCCTAAAAGAAGTACAAGTCACTCTGCTCTTACTGACTCAAGAACCTCACTCATCTGTCACGCCTCAAACAATCACGATCCAGTCACACCACAAACGCTGCAGGTAAAAGTCCCACTATTGCACAGTGCCATCTCCTGGGCAAGCAAGACTGGAACCCCCCCTCACGCCTCCCTTCTCTCTCGCAGCATCCAACGTTTTAGTGTCGTCTCCCGTCTCCCATGCGCTGGCAGGCCAGGCGTTACCTCTGTTCTCAGAAGGCAGGCCATGAATTCACGGAAAGAAGAGTAGATTGTTCACAGCTCCCACCGTGAAATGTGAGACTCAGCAGCCTGCTCCTGAGAGAGGCGGTATCTGCATAGGCAAGTGCCAGGCAAACCCGCAGGATGAAGTTCACTCTGGGTTGCTGGCTATCGCAAATAAGCGATCGGGGCTTCCTTTCCACATCCAAACAGGAAATGGGAGTGGAGGAAGTGAAAGCTTCATAATTTTTTGCATGTTAACAAGTTGCATGAGCCACTCCAATAAAAAAGTTTTGCTGAGTGAACTTAAACCTAGCACATTGTCTGCCCCAATGGCAAGCGTTTATCTTTAAAACCAAGCTGCGCATCTTGGAAAGAAAACACTGATGCAAATATTTCATTCGGCACAGCTTCCTTTCCAGGTTAAGAGGACATCAAGCTATGGAATAAATTTGAGGATCCTACCTTACTGTAATCCCAAATCTTGAGATTACAATCCCCAAACCAAACCAGAGGTGGTAAGTCTGGCATGTCTCTTGAAACATTCAGAAAAAACCACAGGATTAGAAGGGTAACACTTTAGTTATCACAAACTGTTAAATCCATAACGGTCCCTGACAAGGAGCAAGAAAATCAGACATCATGTGTCAGCTCCATTTCTTTCTACTGTCTTTTAGGGCTACTGTCCACATTGGCTCTGTATATGCATCCCACAATATCTGCCTGGCCACACAGCAGAGGGACAGGAAAGCTGGGGAAGGAAGTCCCTGTGGGACTATGAGAACCCTAAAAGGCCTGAAGGAGCAAAGGACTCGCAGGCCTCCATGCCAAATGCAGTGAGGAACATCTCTCTCCATCTTCAGGCCACCACATCACAGCTCCTGGCAAAAGTGCAAAGCCTGGCCCATTGCACGCTCCTAACTTGGTGCTACTATCTTCATTGCAGGAGGAAGAAAAAAAGCTTTGTGCAACTGTTGAGTAACTCTCAAGAGTTCAAGACAGATTAAAGTCCAGTCTCTTGGTTGCCTGGAGATACTAAGACAGATTAGGGACAAAAGTAAGATGACTTACATGGGTGGATGGAGACTGATGTTTTGAGGGAACAAAACTGCCCTGGAACTACAAGGTAGAACTCCTTGTTTTTTATGGATGTGCCCAGCAAAAAAGAAAAATCTCTTGAAGAAGTTGTAAGACTCGACAGTACAGAAAGGGATGATTTAAGTGGACTGCACGGAGAACAGAACAAAGGCAAAGGAATTTGGAAAAAAAACCCTGCTGTCAATATATCCACTGCACGATCTCGTTATCTCCCAGGGATGCAAACGAGAACAGACATATAACATAGATAGTTACCATGGCCCACAATAAACTGGCTGGAGTAAATAAGGAGCTAAAACTGCATGAGTGCATGCTCTGCATTATGGAGTGTGAAGGTAGGCTTCTTCCCTAGTTACAGCAGCAGAGACACAGGCAATCCTAGTCCCAATGCAGCATTTACCATAAAGTGCCATCTGCCATAAGCCACCTCAATGTACTTGTTACACTATGCACATGGCTGGGAATGCGGACCTTACTGTGGACTCTCATATTATTGCTCTGAGCAACAATAAAAGGGGAGAAAGTCAGTTTTACATGTGAGCTTTCATCCTGGATCCTCCAGGGTCAGATCGTTTTCACAGTAGGCATTCCCTAGGTTTCCAAGGTGATGGAAGGCAGATCAGATATTTAATCAACCTGGGTTTTGGACCACCCATTAGCAAAAACTCTCCAGAAGAGTTCTGAAAGCTGAAAAACAATGACTGTGTAAAACCTCTGGGTTTGGTGCAGTTTTTTGTTTATTCGTTTTTTTAAGACTTAATCATAGGTAGATATTACCTCTTTCACTGGAAACAATGACACACTTTCCAAAGGACTTGCATTGCTAACTTGCACTCTGAGACTCACAGTATCAACTGTGTCCAAGCATTTACTTCTGTGGAGTCACTGACTACCTCATTCACTTCTCTCTTAGGATGTTTGTATCCAGGGCAGCAATGCCACTTCCTACTACGTGAGAAAGACCATGAGGACCTTGCGGGATTGCCACCCGCTCCGTTCCCAAAATGACGGCATCTGCTAGAACATTCAGGTTTCCAGCCTGTGATGCTCCAGCAGGTTAGTTGATCTTCACTTAACTTCTATAGTACCAAATGCTTTTCCTTAAGCCAGATTTCCAATTTTCCTCCCCTCTCCTCCCAATGAGCAAGATGAGAGCTTCCAGACAAAGTTACTTTGGTAAGGAGTGCTGAAGAGCTCGTACCTGTTTTAGCAGCTATGGCTGTATCAACAATCCACTGCCAAAAAATGGAGGAGGAATGTGCTTGACAATTCTTACTGACACACAAATTATGATCCCTGCCCTACATTCACACAACATCCAAGCTCACATGTTCCTTTCGCTTAAGTGTCTAAAGGAAGATGTAGATGTGACCAGTTTCTCTGGACCAGACACCAGGTAGCTGTTAAATAATATTAAGAATGATTTCACCATGAGATGCTTGTACTGGATCTTGCCCAAAAACTTTTTATATATTGCATATATTACTGTTTTGCTGCAATTGCTGTCTCAAAGCAAAGCAAGAACTTTGACAAATATATGCATGAGATCATCCAGATGAGGAGACTGTATGTTTGCAGAGGTGTGGTAACACTTGACAAATAGATTATCTTTTTCAGTCTGTCTTCCAAAATAAAGATTTTCTTGGATGATGAACTCAGGGGTTCCCAGAGTTTTGTCCATGGAGGGCAACTTAATGGGTGGGACATCAGGCCAGCGGCTGCATAACAAAAATCAATCTGCATGACAGTGCAGAACAGCCACAATTTGAAAATCCCTCTGCGGGTCACACTTCGCAGCTTTCCAGGTCAGCATCTAGGAACCCCTGACTCAGAGGCTGAATTCTTATGAGGAATATAATTGATCTTTGTGGGGTTTTTTCCTCCTCAAAGACACATTTCTGAAGGTTTTGCTTTTTTGTGATGACTACTGGGCTATGTGTTACACAAGCAGAAGACTGACAAGGCAAGAGCAGACATGCGAACCTTTCAATTTATAATGTACTTGTAAACGCTTGTAAGCTCAAAACAAGTGATAGTCTTTATTGAGAAGGCGTCCAGCTCTAGAAGCAGCTAACGTTATATTTGAGTGGTGGTGGAGGGGAAGGGGCTCTTACTGCTTAAATCTTCAGTAGACTTTTATTTTCATAGTCTGAAGGCTTGGGAAGGTAATGATAACTTTTAGTATTCTCTAGAATATCACTCTCATTGTGGTCTTGTTGAGTTATTTGCATGACGTGGTTTCTCTGTGCCACAAATATACACAAAGAGGAAATATTTCTGCCTTACATTATCTCTGCAAGCGAGAGAGAGCCCTCAGAGGGAAGAGTAACAGCTGTGGAGATACACTGCCCTAAAGGATATCAGTCTCCTTTCACATTTTTTCAAGTGGAGGTGACAACTGTAAACTGCACCTAAGATTTGAGCATACAACTGTGCCAGTCAGATGACAATTCAATCACGGGAAAGTACGATAAAGGAGATTTTAGGCTTACAAGCGCTCTCCTGCACTTATACTTTCTGTGCATATTTTCAATGGCCTCTCATTCCCAGCTGCACACAGATTCACAAAATAAGAGATGTTAGCAACTTGTTCTCCAGTTCGCAGGGCTGGCAGAAGGCTCGCTCAGCTGGTATGCCTGTGTTTCCTATTAACAAGGCTGCTGACCTTAGTCCTTATGTACAAGTAGGTGTAACAGCGAATTCCCTTCCACCAACAGAAACTACCTGAGGAACAAACTATAAGTCTTTCTCAGCAAACTTTCTGACTTTTAGTTCAGATGTTTTGAGGGGAAAAGCCACCAGTGAAACGAAGAAGCAAACAGATAAAAATCTCTGGAGCATCCTCTCTGCTCAGAGCTCAGACAAGCTCTGCTAAGCAGGGAGACCTGGCATCAGCCCCACACTCCCCCGAGACGCAGGGGACTCCATCAGGGTGGGAGCTCCAGTCCTGAGCAAAAAATATCTTTTGCCTCTGTTAGTCTGGCAGCCCTGCCAAGGAACATCTCAAGTTCTGGGCAGGAAAGCACGTGTTGGGTCACGCATCCCCGTCACGCTGGATCACAGGGCAGTGCCTGTGGTTGGAGGACTGCGTGACAACAAGAACAGGGCTCTGCTATGGTTGGAGCGCCCTTGTTAAAAGGTCTCCTGTCAGTAGTAGGCATGACTGGCTGGCAGAGGCTTGGCTTAAATGGAGGAACCTCCTTTGTGCTCTCATCCCACATGACAGGTGTGGCTGGTTGAGAAATCAAGGCTCATGCTGCCCCAAGTACCTGCCCTGCCTCCTTACTGAAGGGAAGAAAAGCAGCTGCCTCTGTTACAAAATAGGTGCGATCCAGGTTAAGCTGTGGGGGAAAGCGAGGTCAAAGCCTCACATAATGGCCTCACGTTCACTGCACGCACTCTGCCAGGTCTGGTCACCAAGGCAGACAACTCTCAGAGAGGTTCCCAGTCCACGTGAAATAGAAAGGCCCAAGAAATATCACTTGCTTTTAGCTGAAGATCAGACAGTGAGGACACACAGCGAAGTTGTACAGCTGCCACAAAGGGTATGCCATGCAGCAGGTTTTCTACACTGCAACCAGCCAAGGAGGCTGCATCTGGCATGTGGTCTGTTTAAGAAATACAGCCTCACTGTTTTCCGTGTTCTATCTCATTCTGATCACGAGTTAAACAAGCCAGTCAGCCTATTGTTCTTACCACATGGTAAGTAACTAGCTACATGTAAACAAAACAATTAAGTTCCATAAGGAACTGCTTGCCATTCAAAGCTGAACTAAACATTGCATTTTGTTTCGGGAATCCAAATATGGTAAATTGCTGACAGTTAACTATGACTATGGGATTATTCGCTGCACAGAAAGGGTAAGTGGAACAGGCAGCACAAACTGGAAAATCACCTTTCTTCCTCTTTACCCCATCATTAACCATCTCGAGATCCTTCTGGTCTCACTGCTAGCTGCCTCTTGCTGAGTATCACCTTAGCATAACTAATTCATGATAATGGGCACAATAGAGAGATAAACTTCATATGCTGGCACAGCAGGCTCTAAACCCCTCACTCTTCAGTTGCAAAACCACCAGGCTCCATCACTACCCCTCCAGGAGAACACCTCTGAGTTGTTAACCCCAACATATTTGGCAGTCAGACAATTCAATAGGGGGTAGCACTGCACACAAATACACACCAACTCATTATTTTCTTATTAGCTGTATTCCTGTTGCATCTAAAAGCCCGAATCAAAATCAGACTGTCAGCTTGCTGGACAGAATATGCATGGAGGAATGAAGAATCCTCTCCCCAGTGTCTACAAGACCAGAAGCCTGGATACCATAAACGCAACACACACATCCAACTCAAAAAAGCCAAGTCTCCCACTGCTAATTTGTGTACATGTTCAGCTTTGCAGGCTGAATATTCCTATTTTAAATATTCATAGGAGTCTTGAATAGACAGGGTAGGGGAAAAAACCAAACCCAGAAAGAAAACATTATTAAATCCATTGGGGGGGGCTAATAAAGGCAAAAGTAAAAATGCATTTTTATAGCACCCACTGGAACGTCCACTTTTATATTTTAAATGTGCATGCTTTGCTCCTTTGCAAAGATTTCGCAGCTATCCCCAGTTACAGACCTGCAGCGCAGCTCTCTGCTGTGTCTGTCACTGTGGGGCAGAAGCAACTGAGCTGAAGCAGGCACAAGGCTGAGGGAGGAAAACTAGGAGTAGCACTGGGACAGGACATAGGGTGGTGCGTGCTGAGCCCTGAAGCAGAGAGGTGCCAGCACACCCAAGGGAAGGACAGAGCCTGGAAGGTGACGGCAGTTTCCAGGATAAGTTCACAACTTTCACATTGGAAATCTGGGAGTTAAAACCACAGTTATAGTGGATCTTCCCATTCCCATTAGTCGCGCTCTCCCAACCAACTCTGCTATGTGGTATCTATGCTTGTGCTACCTAGAAACATCCCAGCCCCCTGATGAAATGACTAGATAAATTGTAAGTTTTGAAATACAGCTAGACAAAGGTTAAGAAAACAAACTATGCTCTCTTTACTGTAGTACTGCAGCAAAACTCAATCTCCAATGAAGGGTGAAAGACACCATTTTGCGTAACACACTGGCAAGGACAGCTGTTGGGAGGCTGAAATGACCTGTTACGGCAGTATTATCCAAATGACATATAGCTATGGGACAGGGGGACATAGGCCGTGCAGATGCTCTCTCCAGTGTATTAATAGAAGAAGCACAACTTGCACAAAAAAGAGAAGGCAAAACACTCTAAATTTAGTTCATTTTCTAAATCCTGGGTACGAAAATTGGAGGTGAAGGGGAACCAGGACAAAAAGGATAGAAATAGCCTTAATTTCTTCCTCAGCTTCACTTGCCATCATAAATATAGCTGGCCATCAGATTATTACCACTTACCTTCTTTATTCCTTTCAAATACTTATGGGCACACCTTCAAAGCTGCCCATGTACAATGGAGGATCACTGAGCATCCTATATAGGAGGCAACAAAGCCAGGAATACACAGAAAAACAGTCAACTGGTTTTGAATTAGGAAAAGCCCACATCAAGTGCTGCTTCTCCATCCCTCAGGTTTTCACTCTTTGCTCACTGAAGTGAATCCTTCATCCAGCAGAGACAAAAAGGTCTAGAGCCCTTTCTCAGGACACATCTCAGGGTGGGATATGGTGGGAAGGAATGCAGGCCTGGACTAGGGCTTGTTTGGAGGCACCTAGGGACCTGGAGAATTTGGGACAAGTCAACCCAGAAGAGTCAGACTGCTGTGAAGCGCCGGACTCCAAAGCCAGGAGTGAGGGGGGTAGACCTGGGATAGACTGTAAGACAGTAGCCGGCTCCTACCCTCAGTGAGACCGGTGTCTACAGAAAGGTCCCATCCCTCTCACAGCCAACACAGGAACAACAGGTGTGGTCTACAGCTTTCTTATAACGGTGATTGCAGTATTAGGAATTCTGATTGCGAAGCATTTGAGACTGGGAAGGAAAGGGAAAGCTGCTTCCAGCCCCATGCAGAGACTAGAGCCAAAGCTCAAACTTTCATCAAATGGGCACAGCTACTTTCAGCAGGTTCTGCTTGTCCTTTGGACAGTTTCACATCCATCCTTCCCAACATGACATTTCAGACAAAGCTATTTAAGAGTACAGGGATTCAGGATGCACTCTCCAAAATGTGCAAATAGTACAAGCATTAGGTTTACCCTTATTCCTTACTTAAACATTGTATTTCTCTGCCTCTTCTAACCTCTGTACCCTCTTTCAGTACCTTAATCTTATCTCCATTATCCATATGCTCTGCCCTTGTCTGCTTTGCCTTTGCTCTCTCTAGTTTTCCCGCTCTTCACTAAAACAGCCCTTCCTTCTTGCATGTTGTTTCCCCACTAACACAACAAAAATCATAACACTACTCTGATTTCACAGGTATAGCACAGTTGATTTTACTTTCGCATTCCCCACACTCTTCCCTGCATTGACACTGTCCACAAGCCCTCTGGGACAAGGCCTGTTCAAATTTGAATTGTGCTTAGCAAAACAGCATCCAGATGATCTCACCTGGCCCCTCAGCATGCCCTGGACAAAGGCACTTAGCAACACTAGTTGGTTAACTTGCTTCTTATACAGCCACCACCCTATTCCACCTTAGGATTTGAAGTTTTAGGTCAACGCATTAATACCGCATCATCCCCCAGTACAATACTTGATGCAATTTTCATCAAGGTCACTTTGCCAGCAACTTTAAAGGTGGTCGAGGAATGCCACCTCAGACCCCAGGCAAGAGGCAAAACTGCTGTATCAGGCAAAACTCTTCCGAGCAAAAGGTCTCTAAATTCCATCCTTAAAAAAAAAATACGGCTGAGTGCCTACCCAGCCCTTGCCTCTACAGCTCAGAGGGCTTGGTAAGCACTTGCATACCATGGCGTTGAGCATGGCAGTAAAACCTAGACAGATTGTTTAAACAAGCCAGGACCTGGGCATCCTGTTTCTCACGGCACCATCCTCATAACATACGACTGCTGCCAAACATTACAGTATAAATTTCCCACTGAACCTAAGATGCGGTTGACAAATATCCAAAAAAAAAGAATAAAAATATTTATATCTTAAAATATGTTGACTGGGTAAACAAGATTGTAGCTGGGTCTCTGTTATGTCCTGCTTACCAAGCGCAGGCTGAAGCAGACATAAAAGTTTACAGCAGTCGCTGTTGTGCATGCATACATGCCAGTGGGCTGTCCTTCCTTCCCACTGCTTTGCCTGGCAGGACCAGAGCCAAGTCCTGGACAAGATGATGGGTGCCCACTTATGCTTAGAAGAAGGTGATGACCCAAGTGCACTCAGCAGATGCCGAGCTTCTCAGCCAGCTGAAGCAAATCATTCCCACGCTGTATGCAAACACCACGCACAGCTACAGGTACAACTTTCAACTTTTCTTCATGTCCTGAATGCCAGATGGACCCTGATTGTGGCTACAGTATAATGCCTTTCACCATCCTTCATAACCGATTTTATGGAGCCACTTTACTCTCTCAGATAATTATCTAAAACTAAAATAAAACAATCATGACCAAAAATGGTCAGTTAGTGGTCAGACTTGTTGCTTTTAAGTAATCAGCCTCAATTCTACTCCTCTCCAGCCCTCACTGCAAGCATTTAAAAGTCCATCTTTTCATTCCACAGTCACCAGTCATTTTCCTCTTTATGATGCCTGCGTGCTAGAATTCACTGTGCCGTTAATGTGAAAAACTAATCATCACCTTAGTACTCTGTGTCACATTTGGCCAAAACTGGCATTCATATTTAAAGGCATGTGCCTTTAATAACTCAACATCTTAGGAATATATTACGTTTTTTTAAATGTACTTTTTAAACTGAAGATATATGACTAAAGGTCTCTAAGCCTACGTATATCCCACCTACCTGTATCTGGAACGATATTCTTCAAAACTCTTCAAAATGACAAGTGAAAATCTGTAACCTGTAGAAAGCTTGCAATATTTCAATCCTATGCAGACAGTAACTTCTATGCCTTAACTTTGGTAAGCAAACACAGGAAAGAACTATTCAAATAAAGATACCAGGTAACTGCTAAGGGACATTTTTTTTTTTTTTTCAGTTAGCACCTTAAAGAATACAATATTGTAACTTTAGCAGAATTCAAATAGTTAAGAATAATTTTATGACAGAAGTTGAGCACAAGAGTCCTGTTTCAGGTAAGCACCTGAATCCATGACTTGTCCTAGACTGTGGGTCTGACACATCAAGGCAGCAGGTCTGATTTCCAATGCCATCTTTGTATTTCCAGCCCAACTATATACTGATATATCATTCTACAGTAAGGGAGAAGACCTGTTTCAAAGCTCCTAACATCTGAATTCCTTCTGAAATAAGCATTTGCCATCCTAGTGAAAGCACCTCAGATAAATTTATTTGGCAAATTTCTTCTTATAAAACAGCACCATTAATAGGAGACAACTTGCAATCTATTGAACTGTTATAAAGAGACTCAACAACAAAAATCAATTAAGTGCTACTAACTCTCTACCCAACTGTTCTGGTTAATTCCTGTGGTTTTATCATTACTGTTTTCCTTTTTCTTTTAATTGGTTTTCTCCCCTTTCCTTATTGCCTGAGAGACACAAACACACACAGGATTTGCCTATCTAGCCATGCAGACACAGCAGTGGCAGAGGATATGCTTGAAGAATGCCTGAACTACCATTTAAAGAGGAAAAAATGAATTCTTTTTCCCTTGAGTAGTCACAGCCATTACTTGTAATGGGGATATGCAAAAAACATTAAGGCAGATGTATGAACTTTAAGCTGATGATATGCCATAGTCCGTTACATCTGAGGAAGTGTTGTTACAGGGAATGCTAGCGAGAGCATTTTGATATGGGCCACAGGACTGGCTAACACCAGTTTCATTGCTCAATGTGGCATATTTTTCCTATTATGTAATGCTTATTGTAGGTATTATAATGATACATAGCTGAAAGCCATCAGTAAAGGCTTTCACAAGGGACCGCGCAAAGAAAGCTGATACAATGATAAAGAGACAGCACTTGATTGTTTTTCCTTATACTCTTTTGTACCTTTTGGTGGCTGTTAAATTGTTATGTTCTGATCAGATCTCCTAACCTCACCTGCCACCTTTATGATACCATTTGTCAGACCAAATTTAGAAACCAGCTGCTGGGAGGGGGGCTGCAGTCTCATCACTGGTGGAAGGTCACTAAATAAGGAGGCGGGGGGGGAGGTCTCTGCCAGGTCACTTCACATCATTGCATGCTGTACAAGCACTATGCTTCACAGGACAATTTCTTTCAGCACATGCAGATTCCAAAACGGTTAGAAAACAGACTAACTAGCTGGGCTAATTACGGGGAAACCTCTCAAAATATGAAACCATATTAGGTGGCCTTTTATTGACTATGCCTAATTTAAATTTTATATGTCATCAGGGCAGACTTGCAGAAATCCTCATGAATGCAGTGTAATCAAGCTTTTATTAAAACTAGTCAGACGTTTTCACCACCAAGGCCAAGATTTCATTAGGAACCTTTCTCTGGTTACTCTGTTTAACTTTCTACATTTACAGAACCCTGTCAAAATTACCTCTTAAAGATTTGAGACTGAATTAACCGATACCTTCCAGGGGGCTATTTGTCACCAAGAAAAAGTGCACTAATTTGGATAGTTTAGGTTGTTCAGATCTATTTCTCTTCTTTTGAGAAACTTCAACTGTGCTGACGATGAGAAACAGATGAAAAAGAACTGCTTCCAATCCCAACCTCAGATATTATAATTGTATTAAATGATCATTTAATTATTAAAAGGAGTAGAGTGCAATGCAAACGAAAATTCAGAAAGTAAACAGTTTAATGTCTCAGAATCCCTTCTGTCACTGAAAGACTGCAGAGGTCTAAGAACCCACACCAAGTAGCTCTTTAATACACTAAACAGGTTTGATTTAGTTTTAAAAATTAATGTGAAATTAAATGACTGAGCACTACTTCAAAGCAGCTGGCTATACAGTTACTCCATCAGTTTATTCATAAACCTATTTCCTGGCCAAGTACTCTAAATTCAATACAATATCATTACAAACTGCTGAATTGCATGTAGAAGTCTGCCTATCACTTCTTTAAAATACCACAATGAAGAGATGCTTATTCTAACCTCACCATGCAAAATATAATTTTGGAACCCCTATAATTCCACGATGAAATCACTACAATTGGTCTAAAAATGTAGTATTTTAAAATTTAATACCTCATATTTTGGGGAATAAAATATTTGCATCTTGCAAAGGGAAAGAAAGACAGCTCAAGTCTGTTTGTCCTTAAAAACAAGTTTGCCACATAATGGAAAAAAAAAAAAAAATCCACCAGCTGCTTATACCAAAGGAAACATTCAACTACAAGCCCCAGTCCATTTTGGTATCTGGTCACTTTTGACAGTGCAGAAGCATACAGAGTGTGCAAGGCTGAAGACATAAGAAGTTGTACGTTGTCCCATACGATGGAAAAGGGATAAGACCTAGAAGGAAAACTATTTGGTCATAGCAGGCCCATATACTCATTGGTTCCAGATGATTCCTCTCCTTGGTTTGCCTCTTCAGCACCTTCTGGGCCACTAGGAAGGCAAGTTCCTTCAAGTAGAGATCTCAGTAAGGTCATCCCAAACATCAAAGGCAGCAACAAAGATGACACACAAACAAATATGAGAGAAGGACATAAAAGAAGATGAGTCTGGGGCAGCTGTCAGAATGAAGGAAGCAAGACTGAGGCTGGGCAGACAATAAGAGATCAGAGAAAGAAATGCTGGCAGATTAGCATCAAGCTGTGCAGTGAAAGCAAAAAAGGAAAATTCGCTATTGCTCTCCCCTGGAACAGAAAAGCAGTCAAACTAAGAGGAAGAACTTGGTGAAAGAACATGACTGTCATTATAATATTAGCCTTGCCAAACTTTAAGTCCCTTAAAACAGGCAAAATCGGTGTCTAAAACAAGAAATGAACAGGAAACATGCACTATTTATCTGGCAGCCAATATTGAGAGAGCATGCAGGATAAAATGACAGAATTCTGTCCTCGTATGAATGTAATCAGAGAAGTTGGAAATGAGGAAAAAAGCTGAAGATGTTGCAAGCATAAGGGAGGAGAATGCAGAGTTCCCATTGCATATACGCAACTAACACGGGCCCAAAGACATGTCTAAACTAGAGACACCGCAATAGCTCTGTGAAGGTCGGGTATGGGAGCAGCGCAGCTGTGACTACAAGAACACAGTGCAGTTTATTAGCTCATAACCTATCAACCTTGTTAGTAATCCTCATCTGGCAACAGTGACTCTCTCACAGTAGCAAAAACACAGTGTAAGAGGAGGGGGAACTTAATGCTGTGGGGGATGAACAAGACCCCTCCATCCCTATGAGAATTTTTTTGAAAGCAGAAACAGTACCCAGCTGGGCAGAATCAGAAAACTACATCTCTTCAATTCAGTCCATGAAGTTTGACAACAAGCTTCAAGGATAAGCTTTAAAAGGGGTTTACATATCTGAACTCTGCATGTACAAGAACTGAAAAAAAGTTTTGGCTGCAAAGGATTCTGGAGATGCTCAAAAGAAGGGATACAGCAACCCTGAGCTACAAAATCATTCACTGATTTTCTCACCTGTCAGTCAGGAACAAATTAGACCTCAGGCCTGCAACCTAAAATCCTTGTCACAGTTTCTGCAACCTCTATTTTTCCTAGGGTAAAAAATATATTCACCCGGCCATTAAAACAGGATTGTGTTTTAAAGTCAAATTAGTACCATAACAAATTCTGGATCGATGTACTTCAGTCCCAAAGTCATTTGTTCTTTCTGTTCACTCAGTTGTTCTCCAAGGAACTACACGATGCCTACCACAGTGGGGTTGGTGGCATGGAAAGCGACACAGCAGGAGCTCGTCTCAAAACAACCAGCTTCAGCTCAAGTACAAGACCAAATCTTTACACAACAGTAACTACTTTGACAAATTCAGGATGGAGGTCAACTCCAACAAGGGCATGAAATACCCACATTTATACAAAGCCCCTAATGAATGTCTTACCATGTCCAAGTGCTTTAATAAAGACAGGAACTGAGTATACGGAACTTGGCATCCAGGTAAATGATGCCTGTGTATAAAATGCAGTTTGCATCCCATCTGCGCTACAAACTAAAACAATGTGGTCAGCCAGTACTGATTTTTGCTGTGCTTGTAGTTTAGGTAAATCCAATCTCTATTTACCTACCTCATGACTGAGAAGAGATCAAATCCAGTTGAACATTTTAAGAGAAAAGAGTACTAGATGTAGACAGGAGAGCTAAAGCCCGCCACATGATACAGATGCAATTTGTGCGATTTGTGTCATGGAAGCCCAAAGAGAATTGATCGGTCAGGCTGCCTGTGGCTCTGCACAGGCTTTTGTGCACGAACAACATTTTAATAAATACTGTGCCCATGCCCTAAGCGATTACATAGACATCCTCAGAGCTACTGGAAGACAAAACTGATGGAAGGACGAATCATGACCTCAAATGGGCAATGTCACAGAGCTGGTAGAAGGCTGAACCATGGCCTCAATTTCACCCCCAACTGGACAGTGTAATACAACTCCTGTCCAACCTATGCAACTTCACAAAAAAGCAAAAACCTATACCAGAATGTAAGCAATACTTCAACAGATGCTGTATTCAACCAGACCACGGTCTGAGATACATGTGTTCTGCAAGGGAGAGAGGGAACGAAATAATCAGCCTGAGGGCACACTCCAGTATTTCTTCAGTGACTTTTGTACATGAAGCCGTGCATCTTTTCATTGTCTCAACACTCTAGGCAGTTTCCATCATCTAAAAAGGAAAAAAACAGCAGTCCACAAAAACAATTATTTGGGCCTGTAGCTATTTGTGTTTTAACATACAATTAAAATGTTGAACTGAAGTGAATTAAAAAACAGCTAATTTATACTGCCGATGATGTGGTGCATGGTCAAATGCGAAGCATAGCGGTAGGTCCTATTTTCCAATGTAAAATCTTGGTCTGCATAGGAATTCAGACTCCAAGCCTAAATATTTTAGAGACGTATTCAGTTACATAAGAAAGACATTCTATACTTTTCTGTTATGGGGGCTGAAAAAGTGCCAATGAACTTCTGCGCTGTTCTACCCTGTGAGGACTATACATTGCAATCATATTAGAAATGTGGCAACTGAATTTAGGAGCAGTCCTTGCAGTTTACCTCCATAATGAACTAGACTGAAAGAATATATGTTTTCAACTCCTACGCAGGCATTCACAGTAGTTTTAAAAGGGATGAAAATGTCCTGATAGCTTGTTCCTAAGCTGCTGTGATGCAACTCAAGCACAAAGTCATTAAAATTTGGTGTCAAGAAGTGGACTTTTTGTAATTTTAATTGTTTCTTAATTAGAGAAGAGACTATAGTGCATGGGTGGTTTATAATATTACATAACACAAATAGCTTTCATTTTAATAATTGTCTAAATGCACATTTAAACAATTAGCCAATATATCGCCTCAAATATTATCATGTCCAATAAAAAAAATTCTTTTAAAAGCACTTAGATGCAGTTACAGTAGGAAAGCCATAGAAACCTATTTAAGTGATGCAAGAACTCTAATATGAACCAGGTGGACAAAACATCAATCCTAGAATGTCTTGATTCTGTGGGTTTATATTAAAAGCTGGCAGGGGGATTAAAAAAGAGATAAGACCAAATCTTCACCTAAATTTAACAAAAGAATTTCTTTAGAGAAACATGGGGGCAGAATCCATGGTAGTGCAGATGACATGAACTGGCCAACTGACTTTGTCTCAATGCATTGCTCCAAATTCAGCTTTTGGGAACCCTGCCCACCAAAGACACTGCTCTTTCTCCCTCCCCCTTTTTACCAAACACTGACGGTGTGAGGGCAAGACAGGGAGAGATGAAAAAGATCCTATAGAAGGGAGCTTCCAACCATATGCTATTCTGTTTTCTACTCCTGCATAGTAGACTTAAATTTTTTAAACTTTATTTAATGTACCTCATATTATCATATATATATATCTCATATGCATTAGTATGCATTATATCATCACATAAATTTCCCCTGCTTGCCTCAAAATCTCTCAGTCAATTATGCTCACACTTTCTGTGCCTCTGTGCCCAGTTCCACTGAGCTGTGTAATGTAAGCTAGAAATTTTCTTTCTCTCATGCTCAAGGACTCTTGTATTTCTCTGCTGTGTTCACGCACCTTTTCCTATTTTTCCTTAAAAATAAAAAAAAATTACAATAGACTTTCCTCCTCTTCTCTTTCTACCCACGTACTAAAGAGTTACCTTCACTTATTGTGTGCCAGAGCAAATGACACAAAATTAAAGGACTAGGTATTCTGCTTCTGGCATAAAAGACAGCTCAAGTATTGTAACCTTTGCTTGTTCCCTAGAAGGAAGCTGTAGAGGCCTCAGTTCATATCTAAATCCTGAGAGAGAGAGAGAGAGAGAGAGAGAGAGAGAGAGAGAGAGAGAGAGAGAGAATGAATATCTATAGTTCACCAGCAGTGTCAGGGAAGTCATCTCGCTCCTAACTTAGACAGTGAGAAGAACCATAGGACAAACAACAGCTACCAGTGACAACCCATCACCAAGCAATGAAAGTACAAATAAGAATAAAGACTGGCAAAGGTTGGAATTTGGAGGAGTAAGAAAAGCAAAGCAGGGAAAAAAATTTCGGACAGGGGACCACAACTGAAGGGAGACAGAGACACCATGGCAACCTTAAAAAAAAACCAAAAAAACCAAACCAAAACAAACAAACAAAAAAACCTCAAAAAACCCCCCCAAAAAACCCCAAACCCACAAAACCACCACCAACAAAAAACTAGGGTTGAAGTGCCTGGTTTTGTTCTGAATATCTGAAGGGGGCAAAAACAGATAGGAGGACAGGGCTGTTGCAGCAGTTGGGGCTGGAAAGCAAAGCAGAGCGGTGATAGTTTTATTCTAGTTTTCGATGTGCAGTACGCAGAACTGACTGAAAATAGCGAGGCAATGATGCCCGTTGCATTCTGGAGATTGGGATCAGGCAAAGGCTTTATGCTGGCTGCCAGCATTTGAGAAGCTTTGAGACATTTCAGAAGATTATGTGATTCCAGCAGACCTTTTTGAAAAAAAAACCAAAACCCAAAAAACAAAACAAAACAAAAAAACCAACTAGTGGATGCTTTTAATAGATGTTGAGTACAGTCAGGCTTTGTTTGAGAAAGCACTGCTTATTCTGAAATAAGCAGGATCCAGACAAAATGCTTCATCAGTTCACTGCCTCCTAACAAGATCTTTACTTCGGAGCTCTAGGTTCTCATCTACCCATTGTTTTGAGTAAATCCAACTTGAAGGAGAAGTCAGAACCACCTAACTGGGTGCAAAAGTTGTTAGCTAAATAGGCAGGGCATGGGTGATGTTTAATGGAGAGTCATTCCAGGACAAAGCAGTATCTCAAAAGCTTGTACCTGGGTTCTGAGCTGTGAGTATGGCCTGCCCTCAGAGTGACTAGAGCCTCAAGCAAAAGCGATGAGGGAACTACTATTTGCTCTCACTCAGGTGAGCAGGATCCTCACCACGTACAAGAGGACAGTCACAAGCACTAAGGGAGATGTGCTCGTGTTTTTGGCCAAGAGGAAATGAGATGAACAAGAGATGACAATCGATGTGATTAAAAAAACCTGCACAACCCCTGCATTCCCTCTGAGAGCAGTGACAACTGGATGGCTTCAGGATTCCAACCTAAGTCAGACGAAAGCATCTGGAAAACTGATATGAGACCACAACACTTACTTCACTAAGACACACAGTAGTCACCAACTATAGAAATCACAGATTGTCCCTTTTTCCTTCCTTTTTCCTTTCCTTTTTTTTGGTTGAAAATTGGAAATAGTGACTCACAAGCTCTGTATCCTACAAATCCTACCCCCTGCAAGGAAGTTTAATCATTCACAGCCACTCCCATCACACTGCAGTCAGCTGAGAAGGCTTCAGTTTTTAAAGGAAACCTGTGATTTTCATAACATTTTCTTCTCATACTGAAGTAAGCCATTTAAATCTCTCTGCTTTATTACATGCTCCAGTACACCAAGCAGTCTGAACACAGGGAAATGGATTAGATAAATAGAAATATTTTTGTTATGACCTAATTTAAGGATCTTAAAAATAATACGACTACTTCAAAAACTGCAAGGCATCAAAAGGCTTAAAAATATTGTGGAGACATGAGAGTGCAAGATATCTGGCAAGTATTGATAGAGTAACATTTAACTCAAATGAGAAACAGGAGGCATTCAGAGACACATGGTTACCATTCACATAAATTTATGACCAGGGCATTTCTGTTCCTGTAATACTCTTTGTACCAGGAGCCATATGCAATGGCTCGCTCTTTTATGTGTAATGTCCGTTTATGTCATATTGGCGAAAATTAAAGAAAGGTTTGAATCTGGAATTCGCTGGCCGCCAGTACAACATAAGAGACAAAGTTAGTACAGCTTCTGCTCTTTGTAAAAGAAATCAACAGCCCTAAGAGAAGGAATCATGCAGTTTTTACAAACTTCACAGTAAGTGATGGAGGAGAGGGATAGGACACAAAAGTGTACCCACCACATCCTACATGCAATTAACATCAGTCTAGTACAGTTCAAACTACACCTTTAAGAAAGCTGCCTAAAGTTTCTACCCAACTAACGAATGCACTGCTTCCTTGATGACCTTAAAAGTTCATTTGTGCATTTGCACTAGTACTGAAACTTCATTAGCATTATGGCCTGTTCTAGAGGACACCGTTAGTAAGCTACTTCCTACCACGAAGTCAATGGTTTTCTGATTCCTTAAACAGAAATTTAAAATGAACAGTGCAAAATACAGTCTGCAAAGCAGACACACAATGTCATCTGTATTGCAATTCCCTCATTAGTTTTACAGTTTATATTATCTTCGATATTACATTCCTTCTTACAGAAGCACTTAGACATCACAGCGGCCTGAGTAATAAAACCTCAGATTATAAATAGTAACAACTTCTCCTTATCAGGCAATAAGTGTCCAGGATCCCAAATATGGTGAAGCAATTCATAAACTGCAGAAATAATGAGTTGTAGGAAAAAATATTCCAGCTCTTATCACAAACTGTTTTTCCAGAGGGTGTCTGCCTCTACCTGTATACCAATTTCATGTCGTTAAGATGTCCTGGGAAGAACAACTCGGCCACACGCTGTTCAGCTCAGTCCTTTGATTCTTGGGTATGATGCCTGACCTCCTCAAATCATTCTTTACTCCCTGGTTTGCAAAGTTTATGGCTCATCCTAAAGCCATTTACTTCAAGGGAAGAAAAATCCTATACCTAAATCCATAGGAAATGCCACTGCCATAACCCTAACCCAAGTTGTTTTACCTCTTGCCGCTCCTTTAAATTCCACTGCACGTGTCTGCATCTTTCTGTCATCTCTTGTACTCCATTCTCCTCTCCCTGAGGGTATTTGCACAGCCCAATACAGCACTGTAAATCCCTGAATTGGGCATCAGGTTGTACCATATCTACACAAATGCCACACACAAGCATAACATACAGCACTAGCACACTTAGGTTTCCAGTGCCCGGGTAAGCTCACGCAAAACCAGGTGAGGTATTTCTGCACATATTTGCACTGCACTATGGAATCAGGCTCTCTAAAGAAGAAATAATCTTTCTGCTGTTTGCATAAAGCACCTTGTTTAACATCAAGGCTCAGAAGTGAAGCCTCTAGGTGCTGCACAAATAAAAATAACAAACAGTAACAACAGAGCCCTCTTGTATATTCCTAAAACCCACAAGAACACTTAGTTGGCTGCTGAGAGAAACATTTTCCCTTTTCCTATGATAAAACAACATGCCAGTGTGGTTCTCTGCAACAAAATACGGACAGAGGAGTTGCAACACAACACAACTCTGCAGGAGGCTGTGCACGGGGACAGAGCCCAGCCCAACATCTACGAGAACTCCAACCTGAAACAGAGACAAGGAAACTCCACACTTTAATAGCTCATTCCCGTTTCTTTTCCACAGTGCAGCCAGATCCAAAAGCAGCAAGGCCACAGCTAAGGTTAAACCTAGATAAAAATTTTCTCATAGGCAAAGGTTCTTCAAAGGGCGATGGGTTTATTGAGTCAGAAACATTTCATCCTGCAAGCTGGTGAAACCTCAACAGCGTAAGAGCACCATTGTGCCAAAGGAAAGCAAAACGTTTTCATGCAATAAACTTCTTCCTCCAGCTTCCCTGACCATTGCTTCATCAAGAACGTCCCTTTTCCTACATCCTTCTACTAAAAAGGCTACTTTGGAGAATAACAGTGCGTTTTCCAGATGGAACATCTTGTTTTGCTTCTTTGGTCGTTTGCTTAAAAAAAGAAAAAAAAGGAAAAAAAAAAGGAAAAAACAAATCCAACAACCACCCCAAAACGAGGAAAAAATAATTTCCACTTGGAAGAAGCATTCTTGGCAGGAAAAAAAAAATTAAGTACCTCACGCACACAGCAGAAAGACTGTTGGTTGTTTCACTCTGCTGGAATGCTTTACAAAATCACTTACATCCCCATATGGAATAAAATGTCACAGCAGTTCTTGACACTTCACCTATATTTTAAAAATACCTCAGTTAAGAGGTCATGTAAATTTTGCTTTCAGTCCTTCAGTGTGCTTTTATCTTTCTATAATATTTTTAACGCAATTTTCAGATTATAGAGAAAATGGATTCCATTTAAAGGACATGGATTATCATACTGGAGAGTAAAGAGGAAAGGAGAGAAATAAGGTTATGTATCATGGATAACGTTTTCAGAATTTCCTACATGAGTTACACATTTAATCCCATGACATTTCAGTGGGATTGAGAAGCCCAGTATGACCGAGATGCTGTCCCCATGCTAATTAGGTAAGTGCCCCCACCAGGGCTGTACCTTATCCAAAGAAAATATTGGCCACAGACAATCCCTCTCACAATGCATACAAAGCATAAGGGCATACAGCATTATCTACGTCACTGGGTGTTACAGACATCACAAATGCACATCATGGTTTGTCTTATCTGTTTACTCGGGGCTTTTCATGCCCATGATTCAATTCCTGCTCAAGCCCACAAAATAGGAAACAAACTTTTTTGGAAGTCAAGGCATTTGGAGACTTTTAAGGGCCTATTCTTTCAATAGCTACAATCATCTGAAATTAATAAGCAAAATATTAAAAATAAATTTTCCGTCCAGCTTTCAACATTTGTGGAGATGTCTGCTTTTTTTCCATCAGCATCTGAGCAGCTGATAAATGAGAACTTCAGGAAGCTTGTAATGTTGCCATGTGAGACATTATCACCCCAAACCTTTAACAGTAGCTTAAGCACACTGTAAACTGACTGCAGTACACTAAAATTGGCCAAGACAGTCAGTATGCATCATTTGGGTAGGACAACATAGCAATTTTACACCATTTGTAACCAACCTCTTGCTGCTTCTGTTATGCAATTAACACCATTCACATTTTAACAAAGAGGAAGGAAAAAAAAAAAAAAAGGCAAAACCCCCAAGGCTTCACTGCTTTTCCTAAACATGACTACCCCTTTGCTCTGTTACTATAAAGACATTTCTGTTGGTATGGATGACTGATGGAGGGTTTACAAATTAATAATTCCCAAAAGCTTTAAAGCTACATTTCACAGATTTTTTAATTCAAGTTCCGTATTAGAAGAGGGGATTAGTGTCACTGTTATAGAGATTACTGCACATTAGTATAAAGACTTACAGAATTTTGAGTCAGTGCCATTGAAGCAGAGCACTGTGCTGTATGGAAAACTGTTACTGCACTTATAATAGCTCACTATATGTCCAGAAATGCAACAAATCAGAAAAAAATCTCAAATCTAATTCATTATGTTCATATATTTAAAATAATGCATGCAGCGCTTTACAATTATTTGCTCTTCCATAAACATGGTGGTATTTTGACATTTAAGCAAAAAGTCTGGTCTGATTTATTTGCAGATTAAGTTGTATTTTTGTGCTAAATGCTCAGCTGCTCTGCCCCACAGACCAAATCATGATATTTGTTCATATATGGTTATTCTCGGATGCATGGAAAGAAAAAAAAATCCCAAACCAAGAAGTTACTCAGTTAAAAGCTCTCTCCATCTGCCTGGAGTTTTATTAATAACTCATCACCATGGTATCACAGCATCTTAAGGAAAATAAAACAGACAGATAGTTGCTAGGCTCTCCAACCTCTAAGGATAAAAGGGAATACTTCTTGAGGAAGAGTGGGAGAAACTGTTTTGGTCTTGTTTCATTATCACCCTTGAGGGTGAGGCTAAGCCAAGAGATGGGCCTCATATTGTGTCCTGAACGCTGCAAGTATTGTGGCCATCACTCAAATCTGTCATCCACGACCCAATCCTCCGCACTAGCACTTACATAACAAAACAGAAATCCAAGCTGTGAAGGGACAAAACCTGAGCAAAAGGGAATCGGATGAAGGAATGCATTGCTTTCTTCAGCACTCCAGTTTAACCCTCAGAAGGACTCTTCAACCACATCACTGCTGCCCCTATTCCTATTAACCTGCAATGAGCTGTTTGCTGACAGGCACTGAACGCTGCCCTGCAGAAGGGGCTCCAGGATCAGCACATGGCACAGACTTGCCCTCCCTGAGCCCCACAGTGTCGTGCTGTAAATGCATCTGACATCGATAGTGGGAACCAGGGAGCAGTTCACAATGACAGGTGCTCTACCCAGGAGAGCCTCAGCTGTTTCTCACAAGTATTTTCAAAATTACTGAGTTTGAGAAGTGCAACCCTTTACCTGTAGCACTCTCCCCATCAATACTGAGAGAGAGGACGTCCCCATGCCTCTGCCAGGTTTAGGCTCTAGGAGGAACAGGCAGCCTGCACACACTTGTAAACATTATCTGCTTCAATAAGTGAAGTGAGCTCAAAATATGCTATAACATCTTCAGAATTCTAATATAAAGAAGCATCAAGCTTAAACGCAGTAAAATATATACGGCAGACAGAGTTTGTCTGCAGTCCACATCCCCTTTCAAAAACCATGCACTGCAAGGTTGCTCATGTCTGACTGTTGCCACACTATTATTCCAAGAAGGAATAGGATAGCAAAGGGAAATCTGTAAAAACAAGATATAGACTGGAGGGTACAAGAGTGTGCTCCCTACTTACAAATAATTACAATATCGACTAAATTCATTCTAAGGCCAAAAAGCAATGCATTCAGACGTCACACCTTTAGTTGGTACGCTATTCTGCTGAAGTGTGTCATAAGCAGGAAAGCTTTACAGAGCAATTATGCCTAGTGCCAGGGAGAGACACCCAGACATGCAAACTATCCAGTCTGCCACCTGTGAGAGGTACAGAGTAGTTACACCATTTCCTTCCCTTCCCCCTGTTAAGACAAGAAAGCAGAGTTACAAAAAAAACCATGGGATGTGGCAGATTCATCTCCAGTGCCATCTCCTTAAAGTCCCAGCACTCATTACTTTCTTCTCATGCAAAGTTAACACAGCAAAAAGACTGGGCAGCTCAAGGGGGAGAGAAGACAAGAAGCACCAGAGAAGTGCCTTCCCCACTGAAGGGCTGGCACTACACGAAATGCCACAAAGCAGCAGGCCTGCCCTGCTCCCCCAAAGATGCAGCCATAGCCCAACAGATTCCCTCTCAGAAGGGCCTTCACTCCTGCCTGCTCTTTATTCAGTATTTTAGAAGGAAGGAAACTGCCTTTTATCACATCTTTTTCACACTCATGTTACTGCATACTAAAGCAGAAGTCTGTCACCTCCATCAAGTATAAAATGCTCTATTTTGGTCTCTCAGGTGGCCTCACATTAAATTTCTTACTGTTACAAGAGAAGTTAAGCACAGGAGAAGACCATTCACCTTGTCCTTCAGTTGCTTGGCTAACTCGTGCAAGCTAGAACAAGCCAGAAAAATCCTTCTCTTTTTGCTAGATAGTTGTAGCTCTGAGAAGGCAATGATTTCTGCAACATGAAGCTGTGTGCTACTTGGAGTCCTCCTTCTCGGGTGAAAAAGCAGCAGAGGTCAAGGTAAAAAATCTCTGTAAATAATCAATCAATCAATCAGCCTGATTTACCCCTGCCTGCCAGGCCGGGTGCATTTTGTCTCTCTCTGTACTCAGAACATATACAACTAATTCTATTTTCTAGAACTGCAATTGTTGATTGATGAGTCATCTTTCCTGTAAATTTATTTTTTTAAGTGATTTTGGCATTGTTCCTTGAAATTCCTCTCTGGCTATGTAATGGAAATTTTGACCTCACACTCTGGTTTCTTTAACATCACAGATACCAAGATTATGAGTTTAGGAAGACCAAACAGTCGAAGAAAGGATGCAATGAAGAAATCTGTAGCTTAAAGAGAAAGCAAGCTGCACTAAATAAACTCTCAAGTAAATATTTAGCTGTATGGCCATTAGGTTATGTTCCTAATAATACAGCAACTCATTTATCATATTTAAGTATTCATGGCGGGAGGGGGCTGCCCCCCTCTGTCCCCTCCCAAAGTTGGTCATGTGGCCAAAGTTGTTGGCAAGTGAAACTTGGCATATATGACAGTTCAGTATTTTCCTTTTAATTAGCGACTCCCCATATTACCGTTTTGAAAACATACTGCAATTAGTAGTCAGAAAACAAAAAGCAGAAAAACGTAAACCAGAAGAGAGTGGAAAGAAACCAAAAGCACCAAATCATTCATCCATGAGATAGAATTATTGCATAGGGTAGCGTAACACTTTTCAGATTGTAATCAGCAAGATAAAGGACTTTTCAGCTCCCTATCCTTCCTCCATTTGGGGGCTATGTGGAAAGTATACGGTAGCCCAAATTTCTCAGATACGCAAAGTTGAAAACACATGACGAAGAGCTTGGAATTTTGCACTGCCTTAGTCCCACAAGAAAAATTAGATGGATCTTTATAGCAAGAATCAAAACTGAACACATTTGTGAACTACTCCGATTTATCTAAAACGTCACTTAATAAATAGAAGAGAAACTCCTCGATCCACCCAGTCTGCATTCAGATGGCAGGAAAACCCGCAGTGCTCAGAAACAGACAGATGCCCCTAGCACCTGCTGGAGCCTCTAACCAGTAATTACAATCATCATGGTAAGCTAAACCTAAGAAGTGGCACACATGACTCATGAAGGCTAAGCCTATTTAAAATGAATTGACATTCATGCCTATCTTCCAAACATTAAGTGGGATAGCCAAGGGACATGACAACATGAGCTTGAAATTATGCATTCTTGGAAAAACTCTAAACGAGATTTCTCAAATGAGAACACCATTATGGTCTCTGGTAATTCTTCACAGTCATGCCAGAGGGCATTCCACTCTATCCCACCCATGTTTAGCTTGCACCACCACCAAGCTTTCATTCAGGCCAACTAAAGGAGAGTGAATATTTGGCAGCAAGCTGCACTGTTGCTCTAACCACAATGCAGCCCACAGCAGTCTCTTCACAGACTTCATTAGACACTGACCAACTAAAATGGCCAATTTAAGCCACAAAGAACGCGGCAAGTTTGAAACTTTGAAGAGAGTCACTGCCCTTCCCCATCAACGTAGCACTCTGAAATGGAAACTGCAGGCCCAACAGTAGAGTAGCTCTGACCACATAGGCTGGGACATGCAAGTGTGCTGCTGGCACCCCTGACAGCTTGAAGCTGCTCTGAAACTCATATGAATGTCTGTCCTCGGTCTGTTGCGATGACAAAATGAGTTAGTGTGACTTGTACAGCTGTGATGACTGACTGATAAGGTTTCCAAAAATACTTGTGATAAGATGCTACTGAAACAAATCAATGTGTAATCACATTCCCAGCTCTTGGCATAACCCTAATGAAGCTGAGTTAAAAAAAAAAAAAAAAAGGAAAAAAAACCCCACATTATTTTGGTTGGTGGGAGGGGAAGGAAGACATCAATTAATTTGTTTTTTACCTTTCCAGTCTCAGCAATCAAACTAACAGCTGGCAAAAACCATTCTTATGTGCAAAAACTCTTCAAAGTTTCAGGTAGAGAAGGTCTATGAAAAAAAGCAGCTCAAATTCTATGAGAAGAGGTTAACAGGCAAGCTGAATCTGTTTCTACACACATTAATGGCTCAGAGATGGCTGTAGATTCATAAAATAATGCCTGTGACCTAGGGTAAAATACAGAGGATTTTAATACAAGGTAGTACAGACTCCCTTACCTACAGCCATTAGTGAACATGAGAGAGAAATGACCAAAAGATTTCTTACTACACTGATTGATGTATTTTAAAGTAAAGCATTTCCAAATTCTTCCGAATCGTTCTCTTCAGCTTCATAGGCAAACTTTCACTGATTCAAATGTATGCCATATACTGGAGGAGGGGGGTGTCCATTCCAGTGGTGAACATACAAACATCATAAGCAAAGCTGGGCAAAACATGGGGAAAAAAAAATTTAGCATGTGTGTAGTTACTTGAGCTGCTAAGGAAACTTCCACCAGATGTTCCTAGATGTTACCTCTGCTGCCTCCCAAACCACTATCACGTCTGCTCTCTTCCTTACTGAATACCAGTGTTATTAACTGGAACCATACATAGTTTACTCCTGGGAGAAACCTTAATATATCATTTATAAGCCTGCCAAGTGCCACATCTCTCATTAGAAACTGAAAAGCTCAATAAATGTAACATGCTAAACTCAGTAACAGGTTATGCAAATGGCACAGGAAAGAATTTTTCTCCTCAATCTCCTCTCAGTCAGGGGAAAATTCAGCAAATATCAGAACAATCTCATTTTTACACACTAGTAGTATTTTCCAATTGATTGTGTGAGGCAACATTTTAAATGCTTCCATCTACCTCGTATATAATGTTGCATGTCTAGGGGAATACCCTACTATCAGCACAATGACTAAAATATCTGAGGTCTGTAATTAGACAGAAAAGGAGAAAAGTAGCTGGGCCAGAGGATCCTGACACTGAAAATTAGAAGGGTCTGGGCACAGGGAAGAGGAGAGAGAGAAATGCGTTCCTCTTCCCAGTGATATGATTATGTTATGTATAAGTGTACCTGATTTAACTTGGGTAACAATCTGTGAAAACATGACGGCTGAAACTATCAGAAACCAAGAGCAGAAACATGGTAGCAGAAACATGTCAGAAAGCACTCTAATTTCTGTAAAATAAATTTATATTGACTTCATTTTCATCCTCATCAACGCTCCTCCACATCAAAGCCACTAACAATAGAGTTTCATGGACTGGTGGGAAAGGAAGGATATTTCTCTCCCTGGGATGAAAGGGGAACACACAGCCCTGAGTGGGACCCGGCCAGAAGAGAAGAGTAGTTGGGCCAGAGGATGGCCTGACGCTGACAAGGAGAAGGGTTTGGGCAGCACAGGGAAGACAACCATGTTCCTACTAAGATACTACTAGTATTATCAAGAACGAAAAATAAATAGGGAAGGGGCAGGTTGTCAAAGTGTATCTTAACCTCAAATGTAAACAGCTTTCAACTTGCACAGAGCACTACGGGAGGTGATGGTCTATGCTCACTGCTCAATGAAGCACACCCATCATGCACATTCCAAATGCAAGTTTTAACTGTTTTGAGAAATCAGCTTCAAATGTCTATTCTTTTAAAAAACACCCCAAACCCTAAATTGCTTAATAATGGCTGTCTGAAAACTGTTCTTTCCTCTCATGAAAGAAATTGCTTCTGAACTGATGTTTCATTTACCTCATCTTTGTAAAACATTCAACACCCTAGAAGAACTACTTTTTAAGGAGATACAGTACCCACAAAAAGTAATGTGCAAAAAACCCTGTAATTACATGACTGAATAACCTGAAATTCTCAAGTTATTTAATATACAGGGAATACAATCATCTATCCAAAAGTATTATTGAAAGGGAAGATATTTTTCAAAAACACAAGGACTGAAATAGCAACAGAAATAATGGTCCACATAAATTACCAGAACTAAACAGGGAAAAGGGAAGAAAAAACATCATTATTAAATGCACCTTTTTATTAGTGAGACTTATAAAGCAGTCTAGGAGGTTCCTGGAGTGCGTGGAGGATAACTTCCTGACGCAGCTGGTAAGCGAGCCAACCAGGGGAGGTGCCCCGCTGGACCTGCTGTTCACGAACAGAGAAGGCCTGGTGGGTGATGTGGTGGTCGGAGGCTGTCTTGGGCACAGCGACCATGAAATGGTAAGAGTTTTCGATTATTGGAGAAGTAAGGAGGGGGGCCAGCAAAACCACAACCCTAAACTTCAGAAGGGCAGACTTTGGCCTGTTTAGCAGTTTTAAAGGCACAGGAGCAGGCTGTCCCCATGTGCCGCAAGTCGAGCAGGCGGGGGAGAAGACCGGCCTGGCTGAACAGAGAGCTCTGTCTGGGGCTCAGGAAGAAAAGGAGAACCTACCACCTTTGGAAGAAGGGGCAGGTGACTCAGGGGGACTACAAGGATGTTGTGAGGTTATGCAGGGAAAGGATTAGAAAGGCGAAGGCCCAGCTAGAACTTAAACTGGCCACTGCTGTCAAGGACAACAAAAAATGCTTCTACAAATATATCGGCAACAAAAGGAGGGCTAAGGAGAATCTCCCTCCTTTGTTGGATGCGGAGGGAAACGTGGCCACGAAGGATGAGGAGAAGGCTGAGGTACTTAATGCCTTCTTTGCCTCAGTCTTTAATAGTCGGACTGATCATCCTCAAGGTTTTCATGCCCCTGAGCTGGGAGCTGGAGATAGGACACAGAATGTAGTCCCAGCTGTCGAAGAGGTGGAGTCACCAATCTGCTCCTCCACCTGGATGCCCACAAGTCTATGGGGCCAGACGGGATCCACCCGAGGATACTGAGGGAGCTGGCGGAGGAGCTTGCCAAGCCACTCTCCATCATTTATCAGCAGTCCTGGTCAACCGGGGAGGTCCCAGATAACTGGAAGTTAACTAACGTGACACCCATCTACAAGAAGGGTCGGAAGGAGGATCTGGGGAACTACAGGCCTGTCAGCCTGACCTCGGTGCCGGGGAAGGTCATGGAGCAGATCATCCTGAGTGCCATTATGCGGCATGTGCGGGACAACCGGGGGATCAGGCTCAGCCAGCATGGGTTTATGAAAGGGAGGTCCTGCTTCACTAACCTGGTCTCCTTCTATGACAAGGTGACCCGCTTAGTGGATGAGGGGAAGGCTGTGGATGTTGTCTACTTGGACTTCAGTAAGGCCTTTGACACCGTCTCCCACAGCATTCTCCTGCAGAAGCTGGCTGCTCACGGCTTGGACAAGTGCACTCTGCGCTGGGTTAAAAACTGGCTGGACGGCCGAGCCCAGAGAGTGGTGGTGAATGGAGCCAAATCCAGTTGGCGACCGGTCACGAGTGGTGTTCCCCAGGGCTCAGTGTTGGGACCGGTCCTGTTCAATATCTTTATCGATGATCTGGATGAGGGGATTGAGTGCACCCTCAGTAAGTTTGCAGATGACACCAAGTTGGGTGGGAGTGTCGATCTGCTGGAAGGCAGGAAGGCCCCGCAGAGGGACCTGGACAGGCTGGATTGTTGGGCTGGGGCCAACTGTATGAGGTTCAACAAGGCCAAGTGCCGGGTCCTGCACTTCGGTCACAACAACCCCAGGCAACGCCACAGGCATGGGGAGGAGTGGCTGGAAAGCAGCCTGGCTGAAAAGGACCTGGGGGTGATGGTTGACAGCCGCCTAAACATGAGCCAGCAGTGTGCTCAGGTGGCCAAGAGGGCCAATGGCATCCTGGCTTGTATCAGGAATGGTGTGGCCAGCAGGACCAGGGAGGTGATAGTGCCCCTGTATTCGGCACTGGTGAGGCCGCGCCTCGAATACTGTGTCCAGTTTTGGGCCCCTCACTTCAAGAAGGACATCGAGGTGCTGGAGCGTGTCCAGAGAAGGGCAACAAAGCTGGTGAAGGGTCTAGAGAACAAGTCTTATGAGGAGCGGCTGAGGGAGCTGGGGTTGTTTAGTTTGGAGAAGAGGAGGCTGAGGGGAGACCTTATTGTTCTCTACAACTACCTGAAAGGAGGTTGTAGAGAGGTGGGGGTTGGTCTCTTCACCCCAGTAACAAGTGATAGGACGAGAGGAAATGGCCTCAAGCTGCGCCAGGGTAAGTTTAGGTTGGATATTAGGAAAAACTTTTTCACTGAAAGAGTAGTCAGGCACTGGAACAGGCTGCCCAGGGAAGTGGTTGAGTCCCCATCCCTGGAGGTATTTAAAAGATGGGTAGATGTGGTGCTTGAGGACATGGTTTAGTGGCGGACTTGGCAGTGGTAGGTTAATGGTTGGACCTGATGATCTTAAGGGTCTTTTCCAACCTTAACAATTCTATGATTCTAAAATCCTTCCACGAAACCTTCCTTAAATACCTAGTACTGAAATGATCTTCTGTTGTTCAGTTACTGAAAATCCCCTCTGCCTATCACCATTGTTTTATGCAGGATTTGATTACACTTAGCAACAGGAAAGTGTTGCACTTGTATTCATCAGGAAAAAAAAAAAAAAAGACCACACAAATCAAAACTTCTTATCCTAACGTTTTCTATTCTGGAATTTTAGAAATTATCCTAAGCTTAAGTTTACACATAAGCAACATATAGTATCTGTGTATGATCTAAAAAAGTCCGAAACGAAGTATCTTTCTTAAGACTGCTAGTGTAGTCCAGTTTATCTATTATTCTCCATGATAATTATTTTCAAAATGTATAAGGAAGTAATAATTAATTATTCCACACTCTCTCAAGTTATTCTCCAGCTCAAAATTCTTTCAGCTCAAAGAATTTTCTAGCTATTTTCTAGGTATGTTGTACTATACTATTCTACATGATGCAGGGAAAAATACAATCAAGACATCAAAAAAGCAAAAAATGTACAGATCCATGTTACCACTGTGCTCCAGCTGATACACTGGGTGACCCTGAGCAAATCACTTAGCCACATTCCCACCAAAAATGGAGAAGGCTCCAGACTCTGAAAAATGACTGTCAGACCAAAAAATGTTTACAGAGCAGCTTGCAATCATCAAACAGAGGGCTCTGCAAATGGAAAGTATTACAGCACATGCTATGTTCTAGCCATGAGTTTAAAAAAAAAAAAAAAAAGAAATGAACAGAATAAAAAAAGCCTTTGCAGTCATGACTAGGCACATATGTTCCAAATAGAAATGAAACTCCTGTTTCTTGGGTATAGCTCTTTGATTTTTCATTACTTATACTTGATAAAGACTAGGTCTAGAAACAAGGAAAATAAATCAGAAGTTCATACATACAAGATCATATGAAAGTTGTTGAAATACTTCACAAACTGCAGGCACAACAAGGTTCTTGGAAAGAGGCAGCATCTATTACTGGATTTAATTCTTATAGCTAAAAGTCAAATTTCCAGGTACCAAAGCCCTTCTTCAGGTTTCAGTCACCTTTGTAAAGTAAGGGATAAAAGGAAAAGAAGCACTTTTCATAAATGAGAGGGATGCAGAAGCGAAAAAACAACCTGTGTCAGGTCAGGATGCAACAAAGCACACACAAACCCTTGATTTGACAGATGGAATGAGAAGCCCTTGCCTTTGATTTGCACACAAGAAATCAAGACATGTTGGTGTTTATTTGCAGGAAGAGAGGGTGTCACCATCTGAAACAAATCTAGCAAATAGTTTTTTTCTCCTCCTGCTTGGGCTGGTTGGTAAGATTTGGACAAAGGTGCAAAGAAACCAAATGCCACTCTGTTTCCTAGCAAAATGCTTGTTCCATCCTATGAAGAAGGCATCCAACGCTCCCCATAGAGAAGGCAGTGGCAGAGTTTGCATTAGCTTCTTCTGCAATGTATCGGTTCCAAGTGAAGACTCAGCAGTAGGAACAACAAGAACTTTAACGCAGATGGAGGCTCCAGCTGTAAGCGTATGACAATTTATTGGGAAAAGTAAATCCTGTTTTATAGTATACACTAGCCAGTGTTACTGCCAGTAATTAATTATGGCTATGAACAACGCTAGCTAAGACAAGCATATGGTGGAAAAAAAAAATGAGAATATGATGAGTCACTGTGCAGGAAATAAGAGGCAAAGATATAACTCACAATTTTGTCTTTAACATCTACATAAAGTAGGGGTACTCAGGTTTGAGAGTCTACTAAAGGAACCATCTGAGATTACTTATATTTTTACAGGGTCACTTTTCCTTTTGATTCTTATGCTTTAAACCAAGCAAACAAGCCAATAAAAACTAAGAAAATGGGATTATGAAGTGTAAAAGAAGGGTATAGACACTTCATTATCCTTGTTTACGCTCCTCTTCTCACCTGCCTCATGAAAGAATCACACAAAACAAAGAAAGAAATATTGATTACAAAGGAGCTGCATAAAACCAACTCGACACACATTGTTTCCAAATGCATAGCATAAGCAAAGGCCTACTATATTTCCCATAATTATCTTTTTCTCAAAAAAAAAATTTAAAAATATCATCTATACCCTTCATTCTATGTGTAAATCTAAGCAGACAGAGAACAGAAATAAGCATTTTCCCTCCACATGTCAAATTAATGATTAGTCTAAACAATTAAAAGCATCAGAGTGCCTAACACCCATTGGTTTCTCCAAGCACTCATCCATACTGCACGTCTGGCAGTGGTTTCAAAGAAAATCTGGATTAAATAACATGATTCAGATGTGAAAAGGCTGACAATAAACAGTATTTTAGTACTCCTCAGTCATAAACCAGCAAGCTTTAGTACTGCATGTCCACATTAGGAAAAATGAAACTATTTCTTCCGAGAACAACATGCTGGGTGTTTGACCCATGTGCCCCGCAATGAAAACCAGGGCAAATTTGTTTTTCTGATTTCCCTTGCTCCATCAACATTTAAAAGCAGCTATACATAATAATGTATAACTACTAAAAATCCCAACTTTTATTTTAAAATCTTATAAAAATAATTTTTAAATTAATTACAATGCTTACAGAAAAACTACAAACAAAGCTATAAAAGGCTTTTCTCAAAGATCACAAAGTAGATCGGATGGCCTCTGATCAATGCAAAAGCTATTCACTGCAAGCATGTCATGATGCTAACATAAATGATAGACCTACCCACGGCAAGTGGCAGCTACAGAGATCTGGAAAGAAGGCATGGGGCACAGTAACCTCTTCCACATTTTATAAGGGCCTTCCTTATTTCCCTTCAAATCCCTGCAGGAAAGGGTCTTTTGGTAGTTCCCATAACCACTAATTCTTCTAGAAAATAGATAAAAGAACAAACAGTATAATTGGACTCATCACATTTCTGGAGTTTTCTAGGCTATGGTGGGCAGATTAACTTATCCTGCTGTAAAAGAAACTTCTCAAATGCAAGTATATATCACAACATGCCACTAGCAGATGGTGATTATAAAATGTGTATGAGGGAGGCTTGGGTGTGCTTAGTCATACTGTTCACAAGAAAAGACAGATTACTATGGATATGTTGCCAATATGATGCATAATTTCCAAAATTCAAAGCTGAAAATAGATTTCAGAATAGAATTTGAGCAGAATTGTCAAAAACGGCAAGATGTGGGAAAAAAAAAAAAAAAAAAAGCATGACTGTATGCTTGCCTCATTCCTGTAATCCTTCTGTGGCTAACAGCTATGGCTGGAGAGGAGATAACAGAGCTAGATGGACACTGGTCTGACACAATACATCTGCTTCTCAGTGCTCAGGAGAAGTCAGATATAAAGAAGCGATAGCCTGTCTTAGACAGTTTAGTCATGCTACTGATGGTGTGATCTTTTTATTACTTAATTATTTAATAGCAGTTCTTTTATTGTTAATGGCTGTGGTTTATGCAAATCTTATCCACTACAGATACAGATTTATAAATTACTCTAAATTACAGTGCTGTAATTGGACAGTGTTGACATGAAACTCGAGTAGTTTAGGAATTTCCAGAGGCACGATGCCTGGAGCCAAAGTTTAATTTCAGCTCTGAAGCAGACTGCCTCTGCACCTTTAGGCTACTCATCTCCATTTCCTCCTCTCTAAACTTGCCTCCCAGGATGGTGCTAGAGGTTTAATTAATGAATGTGAATCATCTTAGCATTCCCTCCTGAATTCCAGATATAACCAATAAAGAGCCAAAGTTTTACTCAGGCAAAACTGTAGCTGCATTTGAGGAAAAGCACACCTTCCACTCTGCCAGTCTGAAGCGGTCTTGCAAAACACCAAAACCAAAGCTGTGCTATTTTTAATCTCTGCCAACAAGTGCAGTAGTCTGCCTTTTAAGCGTGCAGCCACTTAAGCTGTTTAAGCTTTCATACAGCCTGCACTCTGACCTCCGGCATCGTGGCTTCTCTTCTAACCACGCTCCAGTTAGCAAACTAACATACAGCAGTCAGAGGATCATCTATGTGTACCTGCTTTCTCAACCCCCAGTGCAGAGCAGGTACCACCACCGGTTGTGAGCATGCATACTCTGCCAGGAGTCACCTCTCCTCAGCGGCTACGTCTCCCCTTTCCCACCCACCACCACAGGGCAGGGCAAGGCTCCTCAAGCTAGCTGAGCTGCTTGCAGGATCGCTCCATAATCGTTTCCACCCAAGACACGTTAGCACGGATGAGCTCCTTCAGCTTTTTTGGTTGAGCCTGCTCATTCTGACCAAAACAGGCCAGAGAACAATTGTAGCTGAAAAAGTGGGAATGAGGGGGTAGAGGAATATTGCAAGAGATGTGTGTTAAGTTCTTGTATGTGACCACCACACCATTAATCAATGCCAAGGGACTTGTTCAAGTTACGCAGCTGCCAGATCTGCTCCTCCCTGTGCCTTCATGTCATTCACATGACTTCATGTTCATGAGACCCCCTGTGCACCAGATCTGATCACCTCCATCTCTCTGTTCAAATACTTTCGTATGCTGTGATCCCAGTTGTTTTTTGGCATCAGTATCAAGAAAATAATTTCAGGCACGTGTTATTGAAGAGACTGGTTTTTATGTGATACTAAACAGCTTCACATTGTAGAGCAAGAGGAAAAGGAAGCTACTGGAAGTACTGTAACTGCAAAGTGCCATTACTTTCCATCTGGTGACCTCCTGGCAATCCCAGAGGTATCACAGCAGGCACGTTCCTGTCCCACCTCCCTGTTTAGTTTCTCATGACAGCCATCATCACCCTCTTATCTTGTCTGGCCCTTAGGATCACTTCATCATACACGGCAGACTAAAGATCCTCACTGAGTAATTTCAAACCTATAACTTCAGAGTTGTGAGACAGCTTGTGGGTGAACGTCCAGTTTTAATGACAAGACATAAAGCGATGGAGAAGCTGTTATGCCTCTCAGAGGCAAGCTGTTCCTCTAAGTTCCAAGACCAGTTTCAGCAAGTAAATGTCAGGAAAAGAGCTGCCAAAAAAAAATAAAAATTAAGCCTACATCAGTCATTTATTAGACAGAAAAAGAATTAAACTGCTGTCAGTCGTAAGTTCCTCAAGATCTGACTGTTTCTGTTTCAGTACCAAGTATATTGCCAGATTCATTAAAGAAAATGAGGACTAAACCAATGCATGTGCATGCATGTGCCTAGACACACACACAGCGTATGATAGTCAGTCACTCCACTCAAATCTCATGGCAAGATCCATTTCAGCTACCTGCTAATTACCATCCTGGAAAAGAGATTCTATTCAGATTTTGTGATTGATATAAAGAAGACATGAGTTGTTGATGCAAGACTAAACATGAACATCTCATCATGGAATTATCTGAAATCTACCACTTATTTTCATTTCATCAAAACAAGACAGGTGGTCTGCTCATCACCAAAAGCTGGCTGTTCTCAGAGACTTCAGCCACTGTGAAAAGCTTCTCAGAGGGTTACAATCAACAAGAGATGGAAACTCACCGGACGTTAAACTTTATTAAACTTCTATTGATGTTATGTTACAATCAAGACATTACAGGCCCCCTGTTACTGACTGCAAACTAGAGATCTGAATGCTCAAAGGATTAAGGCTTTCATCTTATTCTAAATGGTTAAAATTGTTTTCAGTTGGCAACTTTACCAGGTCAAAACAAGCAAATTAGTATGTATTATTTTAAACTGAACTCAGACATCAAATCTTTCTACTATACATATGATTTGTTAGCAAACTCGCACATACTTTCCATCCATTTAACATTCACTGGCACCGAAGCAGAGAGTATGAACTCCTTTCCCCTTTCCCACCCCAAGCAGCATTCTCTCCAACCTTCATTAGCTAAACTGAAGCTAGTTATAGGATGAATAAAAGCAGTCACATATCTGAAAACAATATGTTAGTCAACAACTGATTATATTAAAAATGTGATACTCATTTGAGAATACCCTTATAAAAAATCCTAAGAAATCCTATGGCTTTGTATAAGTCTTTTAAGCTGTAATCTAGTTTATATACACAATTTATAGCATAGAACTGAGTCAGCTGCTATGTAATCAAGGCTCCTCATGAGAAGTATAGCTTTGCAATGACTCAACATGCATTGCTCTCAACCTACACGAGCCTGAAACACTGCAGTCATTACCAAGGGCAGCTCACCGAGCCTTCCCTCTAAAATTCACAGGAAGACATTTTCAGCTTCCCCTCCCACTCAGAACTTCTCCTTATTGCTCTGTTAGAAAATGGAGTCTGCCTTTCTCTGCCACAGCTACTGCCTCCCAAACACAACTCCCACCTTTTGACATCTACGGGTAAAGTGCCTCCAGTGTAAGTGCGGCACCTTCATGCCTTTATTCTTGTTCCTTCCCAGCTTGTTGTCAGGCTCCGTCCTAGCCTAAAGTAGTCTTGACACCTCCACAGAAAGATTCCCCCTGCCCTGAAATGCCTGGTCTCTTTTTAACATGCTACAAGAGGCTGGCAGGAGAGACTATACTCTGACTTAACTTTTAGTCCTCCCTTCCTCCACACCCTGCTGTGTATTGTCCGTTTGCCCACAAGTCAAGATCAGGGATGCTGGCAGGAAGGGATGCTGCTCACTTCTGCAGAAGTGAGACCTCCTCTGCACGGAAATGCAGAAACCCTCCTGTGAAAAGCCTTCCCTTTGCATTTGGAACAGACCTGGGTTTCACTAAAGGCAAATTTTCCTATTGAAATGGGAAACGAGCAGAAAATGCAACACATATGAGTAAAAACTCATGTGCATGAGAGTTCCTGTTCCTAGTAAATAATTATTACCTGCAGTAACGAGCAGCGCAGATCCTGCCTCTCTCTCTTTCCTCCCTCTCCCTGCTTTTTCTTTTTCCCTTTTTTCTTTTTTCTTCAGTTACAGAATCAAAAGAAAACTAAGACCTTTTAAAGATATAAATGAAGCATTCCTGCTCTAGAATGGCATCAGCATCTGGACACCTGGCAAAACACAGTTCAATACCTACTGTACCTATTTCTCAACCCCCCTGACAACAAGCATGCCATTCTTGCTTTTCTTCTTATTTACCAACAACATTTAAAGCCAACAGTGTTCAGAAGTCCATTTCAATGGTTTTTGTTCTGGTTACATTACAGCAAATGGCTTTGATCTGGGGGAGGGAGGAGGAGGGGAGCAGAGAACATCTTAAGTTCACAAAGCCAAAAGCCAAGATGCACAAAACTGAAACATTCCAAAGTTAAAAATAATCGTCTTTAAACTGCAAGAGCAGAGCTGTAATTTTGAGCAGTACAGCATGACATCATGGTTTATATGGGGCCAGCTCAATAAATCAAAGTGTGCCTAATTAGAGATCCTACTGCAAATCTACATTATTTGGGCAAATAATTAAAACAGGACAGTCCATAACACAAGCCAGATATGTTTACTAAAATATGTTCTTTTCAAACTTTTAGGTTCACTACTGCTTACAAAGCTTTCACATTTAGTAAATTATAGACCCCTAAGCTTTTATTTTAGGCTGACTTCACTTTCAAGGAATTCTTCAATTAACTTTACGTTGCTTTAAGCTCTTCATCCAACGAGAAAACAATCTGTGGTTTCTTACTTCTTCCAGTGCCAATGGCTGCCCTCCATGTTTGACTCGCAGACTTACTGTCTTTTTAGAGCCAGGCTCTGTTTGTCTAAAACCAGTCTAGTTGTCATAGCATTTTGACAAGTCCTCTGTAAAAGGAGAACAAAACTTTGTGGTGGGTAAACTGCTAAGAATAATGAAGGTTGTTCCCACAATCTCAACAGATGAGTGCCAAATTTAAGGAACACTCAGCAAGAGCTGAAAGCCCTGACTACCTGAGTTGCCCTACCCCAGTTTTTAATTTTCCATTTCCTGCTTTTCTCTTCTCAGTTGTTTTTCTAAAATGTGTGCTTTTTCTTAAATTAAAAGCCATGACATCCTCAAACATTTAAAGCCTAAAAAAACCCAGTGCTATCAACCATTACTATCTGTAGATGGTCAGGACGCCTCTGGAATTGTCGTAAATGCTGTGGAGACTTTAACTATCAGTTACTGTGTATATAATGTTAAATCAAGAGCCAAAGGGTTTAATAAAAAGCATGAGCTGAACAAAAGGGACAGGATTCATTCCTAAACGGCAAGTTTTTTCTCCTAGAGCCAGAGAGATTTGTACGTAATTTTTTAATCTCAGATTAAAAAAAGAGGGGAGAGTGAGCAGCTCTCCTCCCTTTTCCCTTCTGACATTTGACTTGCTAAATGGACCAACATATGGAAGATTAGAACTGTAAAGACAATGACTGAGGAGCAAAATGTTTGACACTGTCAAAAAAGGACCATACGAAAATGAGAGATATGTGTATTAGTGCAGTATTATGTTGTCCAAATAATTTTCTTCTATAGAACATTAACCAAGCACAGACATGGAGAAAGTATCATTCACTTCTTAATACACAGGTTTTAGATAAAATAATCCAGAGGGTTTTAAAGGAATCAGAACACATTTAATATTATATGCACTGCATAACAATGTTTATAAAGACATGGCAAATGCACCTCCCTCAAAACAGCCTCCATGACCAGCATACCCTTAAACAGGAATGCACCTTTCAGACCTCCATTTGAATTCTTTGTTACAATAGCAATACATCAAACTTGTAAATTAAGAAATGTTTGTGGTTTTGGGGGGTTTTTTGGTTTGTTTGTTTTGTTTTTGTTTTTGTTTTTTTTTAAATTTGAGACTGTCTTTGTGGACAGAAATACTATGACTGACCTCTGTTAAATGTAAGCATTTGGAGCCATAGCCATTCCAATTCCCCTACATTCTCAGTGTGCAGCAACAGATTTCTCATGAAAAGAAACCCCGTAACTATTTGGACATACTTCTGAAAGCAACAGTGAAAATTAAGAAAGCAGCCTTCTCAAAGAAGTATCTATTTTTGCAATGTGTGCTCTTAAAGCACAATGCTTACGGAATGAAATACTTCAGTTCTCTTGTGTAAACTTGTACAGATTGTTTGCTATTGATCTTTTGAGTCATATTTTGGCAGTAAACTGGTATCCTTGTACAAAATATAAGTACTACAGACCAAGTGATGTAATCTACATCTATATTTAACCCATTTTAACTTTTTCTTTTTCAGAGGAAAACTCAGGAAAGGATACAAAAATCAAAGACTTGAAACAAAAAAATCCCAACCCAGAATATTTGTAGTTAAATTCATATTTCAAAATAAATAACCTGAACTCTATACTTCCATTTTTTTTCCCAGATTATGAGCCAGATTTTCCCAGATTATTTCATTATGATAATGAAAACCTTCAGAAGAGATAGATTGCTTGTTTGTAGAAACACAGCTATTAAGTCACAGGACAGAACTCAGATGAAAGAAAGTAGTGTTTCTACCTGTACTCAAGATGTAGGACTATAAACTACTTTCTTAACTGAATGATATAAAGTGACTCTATAAAACCAGGGCAAAAACTGATCTCAAGGAAGTGAAATCTACAGTTTTTTCACAGCAGATACTTCTTTCCTCCCTGCTCCCAAGCTACTGTCTATTCAGAAAAAAAAGGAATCCATCCATATGGCCCAGGCTTGTGCTGTGTGTGCAGTACATGTACATGCACTGCACACTGATGCAACATTCCCTCTCTGCTTCTGTTGTGGCCCAAAGCAGATAACACAATGTCTGGGTTTCTGGTCCTTTGTGGAGTACGTAACACTGCATGGCAGTTTGGACAGGAGCAGGAAGAGCCTATGGAGGAGGGTAGCTGACAGAGGGAAGCTAATGCAATGCTCTTGACTGGTAATTAAAGCTTTGCTCAGCCTCAAACTCTCCAATGTGGTAAGTCTTTAACCAACAAGAGAGAGTGCCAGGAAAGGACAACAGAGAGTGAGAGAAAGAGTGCACGAGCAAGAGCGTGCGCAGGAGATGGAAAACGTGTGCTTCCCCTGTTCCTCCTCTCAGGTTTCTCCCATCAACTGAGAACCACTACCTAAGGGCTTGAATCTCTTCAAAGTCTGGTTACCCTAAAAAGAACATGGTTAAGGCCAATAAGTAGAGAACAACTGGAGGAATCCTACACTTTAAATCTTAGGGTCAATGTTTTCTTACCTCTCTGAAGTAGGGACTCACTGATGCCAGCTTTTTCGTACCTTTTCCTTACTCCTTCTCATGCCACCAGTGCCACTGCCTCTCTACCCTCCCCTACTTGTCACATTGCCTCCTGCCTCTTCCTCATTGCCACCTGGGAACCAGTTGTGTGTGGGGCAGTCAAGATGAGGACAAACACCATGCACCCACTTCTGGGCAACTACAAGCTTTGTCCCTTGGAATAAAGCATCTCGAACTACAGAGTTCATTTGAGAACCTCACTAATTGCCTTTCAGGTGGAATGGCAAGGAAGAAGCATATTTAAGACTTGAGAAAATTGAAATTCACACAACTTGCATTGACTTTATTAGAGGCTGAAACCCACATAAAATCTGTTTGAATAATAAACGAGAGATTTTTGCCTTAGGTTACACAAAGGATCAGACTAGATGGCTACAGATGGTCCTTCTGACTAAGTTGTGACAATACAGATGCCAGAGAATTTTAAAGATCAGGATTATTTCCCAGTATGAATTATACTATTTCTTGTTTTAGTTTTGGTCTTCTAAAACCAGACAAAACCCAAAGGAATATTACGCACACAGCAGCCCAGAGCCTGCCTTTAAATACTGTCCAAATGACATACTACTTTGACCAAGGAGATAGCAATACTTCTGTTTCCATTAATTCTCTATTAAGAATCACAGGATTCAAACTGTTGATTTCCAGCATTACCTCATGCCCAGGCGCTCTCACTGATTAATTAAAACTGTATACGTATAGGAAAAAGAACAAAAAAGCAGAACTGCAATACGATGAACCAAGAGCGTCCCTGATAAAAGAAACAGACTGCTGTTCTCAGCTCCTTTCCATAGGTTGATTGTGAATTGTAACCAGACAAGATCTCCTTTTTCAAGCTTCCAGAAACTGGCAAACATGTCTAATGTACAGGAAGTCATATTTATAGTTGCATTACTCTCCACAATATACCAATTCTCTTGTAGTCAGAAGTTGTCTCTAATGTCTGCTAAATGAAAGATCTTTTTCCCTGGGATCACAGCTTCTTAACAGGAAGCTTCCAAATCTACAGTTAGTAATGGCTGTGGAGGGGAAAACACAGCACAGTACAGCCCCACATCATTATTAGACAATAAAAACCCCAAACAATTCTGGAATCCTGGTATTGCAATTTGTGTTAATTACTCTGTTGAATCATCATTTAAGTTACGGTATGTGTTTAACTTACCTACTTTTTGCTATCTAGCTTTAAATTCTTTTTGGGTATAGACAGATAAAGAAATTACTACTACATAAGCTTCAGTATATACTTGGGCAGGGCCTTTGAGGATGCAGATATTCCACAGGAAATCTGAAGCAGCGCACTCTGCTTCATTAAAGGAAAATCTATTTCAAAGTTCTTCAAACTACTGCAGGTGACAGTCAGTAACTTGCTTGTGCGTTTGTACTGTCACCCTGTATATAGAAAATTATTAAGAAAAAACCCAAACACCTACTTGAAATTTTCAAATTCTCTTCCAGCAACCATATCAGAGTATTTAAAAGGGCACACCACTAGCCTTGGCTGAGGATTCCCCCCGCCTCTTAAACACAGAGAAAAAGAATACCATGTTTTAAGGAAGATAGAAAAAGAGATTAATACTTTACCAAAGGAGAAATTCTTCAAAAGCAAAAAAAAAAATCACAGCAAAAGTCATTCTTACCTAAAAGTGAAAGAAAAGAGAGAGGGGAAAGTAAATAAGATTAAGAATTATTCCTTGGAGCATTTCACCTTCAAAACACAAAGAATTCCCCAACAATATTTTACAGACATCATGACAGCGTGGAACAAATCTAAAGAAAACAAGCTACACCAGAACAGGAAATTGCAATTTCTTTGAAACAATAATTAACCTTAAGAAGGAAACCACTACTAATATAAACAAACAAGTAATAAAGGAAACCATTTTACCACAGGGAAACCTGTCTTAAAGCAGTGGAACAAAGGAATATAAAAAGAGTTTGCCAGAAGTGACGGGTCTCTAAAGAAAATCAGAGTCATTCTATAGTAAGGATCATGTACACGCAGGCTTCAAATAGGTCATCTTCAAGGTTTCAAAGAGGAGGCTGGACCACGAGAAGTTCAGTAACTTTTAAATAGAGGACTCAAATTTAAACTGAATGTAATCTCATACTGCTGGCACTTACACATAATCAGGAGGCGTTTGAAGGACATCTAAATTGCTTTATAAACATAGCTTTTGATGCCCAGTCCTTGTCATTTATAAATAACTACAGTTATAGTAAGCATCTTGGTGGTTATCTTAAATGGGAATCAGAAATGGGAAAAGATGAAAAATCAGAAACTTGAACTTTTTTCCATTAGAAGATGACAATTTCAAAATTTTTCATTAAAAACATGCATACAAAATTGAAAACAGGCCTAATTTTTAGAATTTAAAGTCATTACTTTTTAGATAAAAACTCATTCTCAAATCTGGAGTATTAATATTTGCTTCCTTTTACTGCTCGCAATTCTTAAATAGTTGTGAGTGAGCAGTAGTCCTCTTGTATTTATTGATATTCCAGTGGGAGAAAAGAAGTTCATAGGGATGTAAGAAAGCTGTAACTAAAATAAATACCAAAAACAGAAACAATTTTTATTTCAGATGTTAAGTCAACTATCTGCAAGTAACAGCATTTCAGACTGTCCTTATTTGCTCTTGTTTATTACACTGGTGCCCTTTGTGGTTTCTAGTATTTTGGCAACTGGAACATACACAGTAAAGCTAGCAACCCAACCAAAGTTTAGCAAAGGCAACCATAATTTGATTCAAAAAACCAACACAGAATAGAGCATGCAGCTCTATGAACAGTGGAACCACCGTGGTTTGGCTTCCTATGAATTTGTGTCCTATGGGGATACAAAACACCTTCAGTAGGTCCACGACCTCACAGTAATATCTCTCTCTTCTACCTGGGAAGCCATTCTCATGAAAGTTATTGAAACTCATTATCATCAATATCTCTGTTTCTCAACTGGTCCATCCCCATCACTGGGAATGACTGTCAGACAGGCAGATAAAAGTCCTTCTTCCCTAGAAGAACAAGCCAACGAGAGAAGTACCAGATCCAGTACTTTTATGTAAATTCATTCAATTTTTACAAAGTGGCATTTAACTAAGAAAAAGAACCTTCCTGTTCTATGAACCAGCTTCTTAATACTATAGCAGTGTTTTGTGACTTCTTGTTATCTTTTACATGCATTTAGGAGGATCACTACAAGAGAAAAACCTTTGTACAATGCTAAAATAGGTCCACGGTCAGCAAATTGCAGGGAAAAAAGTGAGTTTTTTCCTCTCTCTCCTAAAGGGATTTGGGAAATGGAAATTTCCAAAGCTAGACAAATGGCAGAAAATAACATGTACAAATTAAGAGTGTCACAGAGTTGCACTCAGGAAGCTTAGGAGATTATCTCTGGAAACACCTTCTCAAATGGAAAAATGGTGGCAGCAGCAATCATGGGAGATGAGGGAAAGTCAGGCCTATCTAAAAACAAGACAAACCCCTCAGTTCCCAGGAGGAAACTTAGAGCAAGAATGAAAGAAGATCGCTGATGGTTAAATTATGCACTTTTCTCATGCTGTTAAACCAAAGAGCAACAGTGCATTCAGAAACCCTCTGCATTACCCTGTAGCTATCTACCTACTTGAGCTCACCAAGGGCTCCCAGGTAGCTAAGCAGCAAGCCAGACAGCTCAAACAGTCAGCGGCAGCCCTGCGAGGGGATGTTTTAAGATACAGGCAGACCACCAATGAACCAGGAACAAAGGCTTTGCTTTTGCGAAAGACCTGACAGAGGTAGAATCTCAAAAGAATTTCAAGAAATCCCAAGGCACAGACAGTGTCTGGGCCCTTCTCAAAAGCCAGAGGGAGCCAAAAGAAAGGCTCTGGGCACAGACCTCTGCAGTGCAGTTCCACCGCATCACGAGCATGAACCATCTCTCCTGTTATGCCTTCACGGCACAATCCCCGAAATCATAATTTTCTTCAATTCCACTTTTTCTATTTTTTTTTCTTTTTAAATCTCTGAGATTCCCCATATCCTTGTGGTATCTTGTAATGAGAGACTGCTCAAACTGATGAATGGATACCATGAGCATGCAAAATCTGAAAGTAGATTCAAAGAAGCATTTCTGTGCACTCTCCCTGGAAGATAAGGTGCCAACACCCAATTTAAAGAGTTTGCTGTAGGCTTCCTATGGTCCTGGTATGACTAATGTACCCAGGTACCTTTTACACCAGAAAAGGTCACAGGAAGAAAGCATATACAGAAAAATAAAATATTAAACCTTCACTGTTTTGGAGACTTCACAGGGCTTTTTCCGAATATGGCCTTTTGCATCCCCCTATGCATGTTGATCTTTGGCCAAATACAAGATAAAACTTACTGAAGTACCCAAAAGACCATACAAAGCATTTGGAGAAAGCTACCTAGCTGCACGCAGAAACAAATGGTGACCTACAGTGTTATCAGACAAGCAGCCTGAAGCTTGACAACACACCACAAATGCCAACCAAAGAAAAACATGTGCAAAAGTCACGTTAATCCTTAGGTAAATCTAGGTTTAAGTAGCCCAATAAATGGGCTATGAACTGTAGTTCTGGCCATTTAACCCCCTTAGTTATTTTGGCTTGGTACACTTGTTATCGGGCCACCTGAGGCAGGACACTGCTGCTAACATCTGTTTCCTGCCTCTTGGGCCCTTCCTCAATCAGAGCTTCCTCTGCACTCGGGATTTTCACTGAGCCAAGGAGCCGGACGGAGCTTGCTCGCTCTCCGCAGACTGTTTGCTGCTTTGAGCAGTAAGAGGTAACTACAACTTGACGTGAACTGGAGGGCAGGCAATGTCCTGCCTCATAAACCTGCAGGAGAAGTGAAGATACAGGTTTAACAGAAGTTGTTTAAAGACAGTTTCTTTTTTCACTTCATTCAGTGCCTTTCAATTTTAAAAAAGAAACTTTTAAGCTTTGTTTGATTCACTTTCTAGTTGAAAGCACAAAAGAAGAAGGGTTTAGACAAAAAGCAAAAAATCAGTTCTACAGCCAAGGCACTGGCTATTTAGCCAGAAAAAAACAAAAGCCAGAAATACCACTTCACTGTTCAAGCTGAAAGACAGATTCTAGATACACAGCTTACATAAAGGCACGTGTCAAACAATATGCTTGATTTTTGCTTAAACACTGACTCACCGAATAAAATCTATGTTACTCTTTTATGTAAACAGTTCCTTTAAAAGCAGCAAAATGAAATACAGACAACATTAAGCTGCACATGAACTTTTGCCATCCCCATTCAGGTATCTGTGTAATTATAACAACTCCATTAGCATATACTGCAATGTACACAAAATGTGCTACATGTTGCATTAGAGAACTTTTTTCTTTTTAAGAATTTTTTATGATATGTTTACATTAAGAATTTACTCATCTGGTGCACCTTTTGAGACTAGCAGACCACAGGATGAGTTTGTTTTCCTTTAAGATGTGTTTGCAAAATGTAATCAGAAAGCGTATATAAAATTTTATCTCGGGCATCAGTATGGCTTTTATTAGAAGTAGTCGAGAGGTATGCCTGATAGAAATAAGTTGTGGGTGGTTTTTTTTTTCTGGCTAATTATTCACTTTGACCATTCTTTTCTCTTAAGGGAATGTTATTTCCAAGAAATGTTGCTTATCTAAGTACCAAGGTTGTTTACATTCTACACAAATGTTACGCTCTCAAGCTTTCATTTTTTTAAATGTCAAAAAGTAAGGGGGGTGATGCTGTGCTTGTAAAAACATTCTTTATTAACAGAATAAGTCTCATGGCATTTTAGGTTTCCCACAAGACATTTTTCTGTCTATCATTTTAGAAGTTTTTCCCACACATCGTGTTCCTGATATAGGCTTTGGCAGGTTGTGAGATATGAGCTGGCTGGAAAATGATAGCTTGCTTTCAGCATAACCTTCTACTGTTAAACATTAAGCACTTTTTGCACAAGATAATTCAGACTGAGCACACGCAGAGAAAAGACGACAGTTTTAGTTGAGGAAAGCTGAAGTCCTGGAAGGATGCCAAAGACTTAATGACAGTTTTACAAAGAAAACAAAGGAATCTTGAAAAAATGAATCAGTGTTTCTTGCAAGTTCTAGATTGTCTTCATTCTGGTCTCCTAAGAAAGACATGAGAGCATTTGACAGCACAGTTTATAGCAAGTTTGGTGGAACGTCAATACAGACACTGTACGAGGAACCTGTAGTTAAAGGACACACACACACAAATAGCAGAACAACTACTGATCTTCAGGTGCAAAAGAGGTCCAGTCAGCCAGCCCACAATAAGGGAACAACCAAGACTTCAAAGTGTATCAGAGAACATGCTCACATGTGCTCATCAGTAAGATCAATTTCCCCGGCTACTCCATTAAGGAATTAATGGATGGACCAAATTTGATGGAACAGTTGTACCTGCAGTCCAAGGGAGTTTCAAAAGCTGGAGACAGCATCACAAACTTGCCATTTGCATTTTGTAAGCTTATATCTGTGCAAATACACAAGAAGAAACAGGAGGCTTTACTGACAGACAGCAGCTGACTCATGGTCCTGTTGCAAAGCTTACCAATTCCTAATGCTATCATTGCTAAACCCATAAACGTGAAAAAGACTTTAGTTGATAAAAATCAGAATTCACATAAGGACAGAGAAAGTTTCTAAAGCTGCCTGGACACAGATATCTAATGGTGCTTTTCATTTAGCGTTATGGTCAGCTATCTGTAAAAAGCGTATTTAATGTTTCATAAACATAGAGTTTAAAACAAAAGTGCTTCTAATCAGATCTGGCAGGAAAGGGAGAAATGTATACATGGAATGAGGTAAGTGTGATCTTGCCCAGCTGAAGAACAGGGAATGGCAGGGCTTCAGGCCATGACTCACACAGACACTAAACAGTAGAGAGCTACAGATAATTCTCAGGTAAACTTTGCATGAGCCACTACGTCATCCTTCTCTACCCTTCCTGCATTAATCATGTCATTAGTAACCTGACGCAGCCCGAGAAGAATGTCTGATTTACAGGGAGCAGAGCAATGCTAACAGAACAAACACTTTGGCAGGTCAAAAAAGGAAAGACCAACCTAAATTTCATTTTAGTTCGAACCACACCCAGAAGAACAAGAAAACTAGGAAAAAGAAAAACCAAACCCAAAAAAGATATCTTCCCACTGTGAGATTGCATACTTCGCTAAAAGTTCCTGATGAACCAGTTACTGAGAGCACAAATACGAAGGATATGCAAGAGCGCACGGATAAGGAACCAGCCCGAACACGTACCTAAACAAAGCAAAGAGGAAAAAAAACCCCCAAGTTTTCTTTTGAAGTTTTCATCACAGTTACGTAATTTCCACATTAGTCTAGATGTTTTTAAACAGATTTTATAGCTTACAGTTGTGAATCAATTGTACAGTGAGTACAAAGTGTACTATTAGGAAAGATTCATGTCCCAGCCAGGTATCTTGGTTACTCCACTGAAGTAAGAAGGATGGGGGAAATACTGGGGCAAGAGAAAAATATAAAATTTCAGAACTCCTTTTAAAAATTATTACTCACTCTGGATTGATAGTGGTAAATTATTATTACCACTATTTATAGCAGTAAATAAATTATTCCTCACTGTGGATTGATAAATGTGGTTATTGTTTAAAATATTGTATATGGCTATTTCACCTTAAACATCTCAAAAAAGTAATAGTCATTTGAAGAAAGGGCAAATCACTTCCATTCACTCTGAAGCAAACAGATTAATTTAAAAGTAGAATGAAAGTATCCTTAAGTTTCTTGAAGCAAAGAAAATTATCACCCAAAACATGCAAGGGGTGCAGGTAGCAGCAGCAGCTGCTTTAAAAGAAGTCCACAGGAGCCATTTCACAGCAGCAATTCTCAGAAGAGCATCCACAGCAAATGTGTGCTGAAGTCTCTCTAAGTGTATGGAAACCCCACTGCTTATGAGGTTTTGTTCACGTTCTCATGACTTCATCTACTTCTAAGTCTTCCTAAGTAGGCTGCCTATTTTCTTAATGTTTCCTTCCCACAGAACACTCCCTTTTCCCTCACTTTCGTCTCATTTTATCTTAGCGTCAATCCTGTGAACTGCCAAATTGATTTCTTAGCTTCATGACTTCAAACCACAGGGCTGCAGGTCTACTTTCCATCATAAAGCAAAGCTCTAGGAAGGGAAAAGCAAAGTCAGAAGAAACTATTTTATCTCCTCATTTTCTCCTTTGACCCACAACAATGGCTGCACATGAGCTACTGCTAAATGTGTCACCTCAGTTAAAAACAGCTAATCGTTTTGTTCTTACCGATTATTCATGGCATCCCTTTCTCAATATTAAAAGTAACATACAAAATATTAACAATTTTATAGCTAAAATGTTAAGACAATACATCGAAATGTTAGTGGAATGAAAAATAACAAAGAAAATACAACATTTATTTTCTGACACGAATTTGGAAAGCTTCTCTGTCGTGCCATGACAGTAGGCCTAAATCTCTCATTAAAACTTAAATCAAGATGTTTTGAAGGTTTTTATCAACTTATGTAAATGGGCATGTCCCTGTCCTGGCTTCTTGCTTTAAAGCCAACATTGACTTGAGAGAAGCAAAAAAATGTTTTGTCCCTCATAGCTGTTCAATGTCATATGCAGAAAAATACTAGTAATTCCAAATATGAAATAGGCAGTAATCTGCCTTACAACTATTCCCTTCTCATCAGTTTTTTGAAGCTCAGCTAAAGACTATGTGGGCAACAGTGAAAAATCTCTCAGAAGAGTCTCTACGTGGATAAACAGGGTTTGCCAGAAAATGGTAGGTTGGTAAGAGTGATCTGTTTGTGCTTCATTCAGCAAAGGTGTTAAGGACAGTTTCACAACTTTGGTTTATTTTAGGAGGAATGGGGGTGTCTGTCTTGTTCTTTTTTAATTTAAGACCTACTGAAATGAAAGAAAAGATTTAGAGATACAATGCCAACAGCTTAATGCATATTCTATAGTGTATCTGAGCACCCTGGGGAAAACCTGCACTCTGATAAACAACAGATTCCATCTTCCCCTGCCCTAAGGAGAATAAACCAGGCTCACAGTTCACACCTAGTCTAACAGTGGCTTTCAAAACAAACACATTTCAGACCTATCTAGCAAATACTCCTCTTCCTGCTCTGCAGCCAAAGCTTTCTCTTGGAAAAAAAAAAAAAAAAAAAAAAAAAAAAAAAAAAAAGGCCTTCTTCCCTGATGAAGACTTCAAGGATGTCTTCCAAATCTGCCAGTAGCTTGCATTACATAGTACACCTAAGAATTTTAAACTGACCTTTGTCCCCTCTGAGAAAGCCATCAGTCTGTTCCAAATGACCCACGCACACTCAGCAGAAAGCCAATGCTCGCAGAAACTGTTTCAAATACGCAATGTATCTGTCCCACGGAGTGAAACTGTGTGTGCCTCTACATTCACACAAAAGGGTGAAAAGAGCTTTCCACAGTCTTGAGTATCCCACAGCACACGTCTGGTCCTTAGGGGCCTTTCCCTATTCCTTGCTCTGTGGCACGGCTTCCTTCCACATCCACATCTAAAAATAGTCTCAAAAATTTACTCACAACTTGGAAGCAACATGTATGTGCACTTTGCCAGCACAGGCTGTAGAAAGGCGAGGAGGAGGAACATTCACAACCCACTTACACCTCACACCTACTGTAGCGAGGCTCCTGGGATGGGAGCACATGATATGAATACCTCCCCCAGGATGCGGCACTTTCCCCAAGGGAGCATGCATTGGAGCTTGCATGGCTGTTACATGCCCTGTACAAATGCAAGGAGTTTTCTGGTGGTGGGAACTGAATTTGATACCTTCTGCCAACTTAAAAATCTATCCCTAGTGAGGAAAAACAAAAACAAAGGAACAAAACAGACAATGGCTATAGAGGCTCCAGAGGAATGTAATGACTATAACAAAAGGCAATAGCAGTAGTGTGACAAGAGTTTATTAACGGGTCAAAAAACAGGCTGAAATGACTCAGCCGCAGAATCAAATCCCAACAGGATTACCTTAAATCTCCTTCAGAGATTGCAGGCCTTCATGCAGTTTGTATTCAAGTTCTCTTGGGACCATTAAAAAGAAGGCTCTTTCACCTCTTGATCAGAAGGGCACCCTACCAAAGCAGGACAGAGTTGCTATCCCCTTTTAGCAGAGCAGAAACAGGCTCAGAAGCAGCAAGCTGTACCCTCTTAATGAAGGGCCGCAAGTCAGAGCAGAGCACAACCAACTCCTACCAACCTGCCACTGGTGGAATGCAAATGGTTTTCCTGGAGGCTGAGGGGAGACCTTATTGCTCTCTACAACTACCTGAAAGGAGGTTGTAGTGAGGTGGGGGTTGGACTCTTCTCCCAAGTAACAAGTGATAGGACAAGAGGAAATGGCCTCAAGCTGCGCCAGGGGAGGTTTAGGTTGGATATTAGGAAAAATTTCTTCACTAAAAGGGTAGTCAGGCACTGGAACAGGGTGCCCAGGGAAGTGGTTGAGTCCCCATCCCTGGAGGTATTTAAAAGATGTGTAGACGTGGCGCTTAGGGACATGGTTTAGTGGTGGGCTTGGCAGTGCTAGGTTAATGGTTGGACTTGATGATCTTACAGGTCTTTTCCAACCTTAACAATTTATGATTCTAAAGTGATTGTAAAACTACGGTTCTTAGTAGTCAATGCTGGTCAAGAAGTTTGTACAACTACTACTGAAAGAGCACATAAACAGGCTATAAATGTGGAGAGAGGTGACAACACTGAAGTGACTTAGGTATTTTATCCCATTCATTCACAGGAAGGCATGTCTAACCATGTTAAATACAGCCTTGCTCCTTTGAAACACTACCTACCTTTGCCACTATTAGGAAGCAGGACTTTCATGCACCCTATATACTTCAATATTTCAGCTTGTTTATTAATGCATATGTAGGTGTCATTCCAAGTATGCAAGAGACAGCAGTGTGTTGTCATTTTGAGCATTTCTACATTCACATGTAACTACTCATGAAATTAACACCTTCAGCCCATCTATGCCAGGCCTTCTCTCAATTATCCACCTTAAATAGCTCAGTAACACAAAGGTTAAAACATTAATTCAACAAAAATCTCAATTCCTTAGTTACAGTGATTAAAAAAAAAAAATCAATTAAGTCATCCTACTCTTTTCACTAACAAATCCACAGATTTTCAAACAGACCTTTCTAAGCAGTAAGACATTGTCTTCCGTGATGTTCCATGTGTGCCATGGAACAGCCTTTGAGGGGGACAGTCACAACAGTTAGATTTGAGTTTCAGATTACCAAGTCACGTGCCAAATTCTTCTATATATTTGATGGGGAGGTAAATACCTACAAGAGTGCTTCAGCTGGATGCCTAAAGATGAAGGAGAAAGATCAGAATACACCGAGATCAAAAACGGATAGTCACGGACCTGGCAATAATTATGAACTGAACAGAAAGGAAACTCACCACATTTTGGACAGGGGTGAGACATGGAATAGACCTCTCCACAGATGCCAGAAAAGCAACAGAAAGCCAAAAATTAAACTTGCTGCAAAACATTACTCAAAGAGTGACTCAAAATAGTAGAGAGCTAATTGGTACTTAAATAAAATACTATGACAATGTGTCAAGAAGCATTACGTTATCATAGGATGACAAGTATTTGTGAAAGCTATGTAAAAAGTTCCCTTTCTCCCTGCTTGGAGGACTGAATTATAGCAAGAAACCCCTGAGATCCTGCAATCATGTCCTTGGGGATTTAGCATATTGGACAAGTCAGTGGTCTTAACAAGTGCACCAATTCACATCTAGTATTGTCTTGATATCCCCTGCTCTGACTAAAGACAAAAAAGGACCATAAAACATCTAATTGTGCCATACTGAAAATCAGGAAAAGATTTTTTTTCTCTTCTTTGAAGCAGAACCACAGAATTTCCTTATATACTTCTTGTTATTAGTCAAAACTAACTCAATATACTTTGAAGAAAAACAAACAAAAAACTTAAATAACATTTAACTTCATTATTACAAGAAAACAAGTTAATTAAACGCTTTGTGATAAATCACCTTGAAAAGTCAAGGAGACAGATTGATGGATCAACATCCTCTCCCATATCTTACATCACTAGATGATTTTGTAAGGTGTATATTTACACAGCACTTCACAGAAACTTTCCTAATAGAGTAAAATTGTTTTAACCAACAATTAGTAAAACAGAATTCTGGTTTTAGCTCTCTCCTGTGACTTCATCAATAACTGTTCAGTAATTACGGACAATTTCTCAGACTGTTAGCCCTTTTTGACTTTAGAGCCTAAATACCATGCTTCACTGTCAAAAATTAGGAGCTTAAATCAGAAAGCCACTACAGATCCAAAATCTAGGACCTGTAATGTTAAAAAGCAAAAATACATAAAATGTAAGTGAGAACACAGGGCATCTGTAGTTTTAAAAACTCCAAAATGCTTCTTTTGTTAAGAGGTGTTATTTCCGCCATTATAGTATTTGTTATCTTATTATAACAGCTAACAGAAAAGCGATCAAATGGCACATTACCTGAAAAAGTATGAGGAATACTATCACAGGAGTACTTGAGATTATTTGACGTGACATGGGAGAGGAGACAATTCATCACATCCAAAAAGCAGTGGGAAATCAACATAGCCTGGTAGAAGTTTAGAAATCTAAGAGTTCAAGAAAGAGTTATCCAGAACACATGAGCTAACCCAGACTAACTGGTGCCTTCTCCCTCTACTCTGTCATTATCTATCAGTAATAGATGGTTTAGTACTAGAAATATATTATGTGGTTTTCATTCTTGGCAATAACTTCCAGAAACAGCAGGCAAATATAAAATATAATTCAGTTTGAAACAACTGTGTGTGTATATTAAATGAGTTGCTACCAGTAAATAACAAAAAATGCCTTCCTGTGTCCAAATAATCCTATTTTCCTTTCGTTTCTCTTCTGTTACATCCTTGGATCATCTTCTTAAAACACAGAGCATACTCATTTCACTCCTCAGCACGTGGCAGGGCTGTTTCACTCAGGTCTTCCTCCCAGTAGCCTGCCTTCATCTCCTCTTGCACCTCACCTGAGATCCTTGGTTGCATCTCCATAAAAAAAAAAAAACCAACCAAACCATTGCTGGTATACCATTCAACATCAATATCATGGCATTCTTTCCCCTCCCATAGCTGCCTGGCTGTGGGCTACACTTTTCAAAGGGTCCTTTGAGATCGGTGACCTAGCTTCATGAATCGGTGAATTCCCAAAGATGAAATTCTCTATGTAAGTTCTAGCAGCTAGAATTTGCTCACTCCCTACCAACACGAACGAATATTTTTGAAACTATAGGAGAATACAGAAAAAAGTACAGAAGAAACAAGTCTTTAAATAAAACAAAAATTAGAGATTAAAAAGCAGTCCTTTAATATTCTTACAGGCATCTGCTAGACTTCATAACAGTTAATCAGAAGAGCATATTATTCATGTGCAACTTTTTGAATGGTAGAATCTTTACTGGATCTAGTCTAACCCTTAATAAATTATTTGATACAAATTTATCAAGTTAATGCTGAAATAAGGACCTCTGAAGTCAAAAGAAACCCCCAAGCAATATTTACTTATGCTTGTTAAAAAAAAAAAAATCATAATGGATTTTGAATTTTATTGCAGATTCATACTACAAGAGAGACAATTCTGGACACAACTAAGAGGAAATTTAGGGAAAATATCCCTAACTATCAGCAGAAGAGCTCTGAACTGGTAGGAATTATTTTTATTTGCATGTTTTTAAGTGGGCGCTACTAAAAAATATAAATAAAATATGAGCTCAATTCTCATGTATGAGTTTTTCAATAAGATGAAAATAACAGGAACCTGTATATATAGGACACTTTTTGCTGATAACTTGGTAAACTGACTAGTAAAAAATTTTAAATATTTAAAAAAAATCATTCCTACTTTCTTGGCAAAAATTTGGAAGACTTTCTCACACCTCTTACACATAGTGGGCATTGCTCTATTTATCCAATTCTTTTAAACTCTAAGTCATAGAATGCGGGGGGGGGAAGGGATTTTGTTCTGCTTACTGGAGAACTCTTAGTTGATTAAATTAATTAAAAGCTTGTTAGATATCAAATCAGTCTTTGAATGTAAAGTAAATGTGAAAACATATTGTAAGTAGATTTATATTTCTCACGTACCACTTTTTCAAGTCAAAGACCCCCCCCTTAAAAATAGTAAACAAAACTATCAAAAAGTAGTGAATCCTCCAGATGTTTAAAACGTAGCTTCATATAGCCAGCAATGTCATTATATTAAATACATACAGTGGTTAACTCATCTGCTTTTGCCATTTGCACACTATTAACAACAAGCGATGGGTTTTTTTGGACTGAAATAATGTTTCTGTAAACACAATCTGGAATTTCACTGTTCCGTTTAAATTAATATGGATCTTACGGTAAGTGGCCCTGGGAGAGAGCGCATTTGTGATGTCTTTGCATGAAACACATACCTTTCTGAAACACTTCCTGTCTTGCACCCGTTTTTGGATATTATCACTGTTGTCTGACAAGAATGAGGTCAGCTAGGATTGTAGGGATACTTTACAGCAGCTGTTGGGCATTTCTTTGAAACACCACAAGCCTTTAACTCCTTAACTGCCTCACCAAAACAGACATGCTAGTCTTGCAGGAACATTGGAAGAATAATGACTTTTCAGGGTGCGCAGGATGCTGTCCACTGAGCAGTCTCAAAGTGCTTAACTGAGGGAAATAAAAGACTAAACTTTTCAGGTGAGCAAAAATGAGAAAGAACATGAATGCGCCACGTGATGTGTAATTGAGAAGTGTTACCACCTTTGCAGCAGCCAGGCCCAAACAGAGCTGGGGAGGCAAGACAACATATTTATGCAGAAGAAAGAGAGACATTGTGCTTGAAAAACAGCAGAGACAGACAGCCAGGTTTAAAATACTAAGGTTTATCAGCGTTCTCCCACAGAGACACACTTGGCTGACTCTCAGCAAATAAAACTGTCCAGTTGCTCAGTAGGACCAATAAAGCTGAACTAAACCTGTATAAACAGCAAAGAGTGCTGTGAATTTGCACAGAACTTAGTTATAATGCGACACAACAAACTTCCATCCCCAACACCGTCACAAAACTTCCTGATGTTTTAAAACTAGCCATCTCAGGCCAGGCGGACTGTCAGAAACTTTTAAAATTCATTTATGAAGCTGTATTTTCACAATCACTACCATGAGCTCTGTGTATGAATGAATCTTTCAGTAGCAAAAATTTGATCTGTATCAATCATGCCCATATTTCCATTAAATGAGCCAAAATTTGCACCCATGTTTTATTGGCTGTGGGAGGACAGACAGAGCCATAATGATGCAGACTGATGATATCTGGCATACAAGCTTTACTTGTATAAAAGTTAATGTGTTAAATTTTTTTTTTAATAGAGTAGAAAGTTCCACTCATGGTGTAAATTTACTCCTGATCAGTTCACTGAACTGCATGGCCACTGTTTCCATTTGAGAAGCTTTAAAATGACAGCGACTTACCACATCACCAAACCAAAGTTTGTGTATTGCTTTTTGAAACACTGTGTAAGAGCTGTTGAGGGGATGAGGAGAACAGCTCTGCACCACACCACAGCCTCTCCAACTCCGGCACCAGAAGAGCCTGTGAGAGAACAGCAACTGGGACTGCAGAGTACGTTTTAAAAAGGCTCAGTTATGAGAGACAAAGAGACTGTGATCACGCGGCACAAATGTGCTGATAAGACGTGATTTCCACAGCTTCTTACTTCCCCTTTCACTATGCGTTCACAGGTGTCACGCACATCCTCCCCCTTTTTGTACAGTGAGCCTAGTTTACATCTTGTTTCAAGGATACTGTCATGATTTCATAATTTAAACCATTATTTAGTTACAATATTAAGGTTGGCATAGTTTTAAAACAGCAGCGTTCCTCCTTAGGCTGTGTACCGGTCACACTTTGCAGCAAGCAACAAGTTTTGGCAGCAAGCAACTTAGCTTATCTGTTATCATACTGTAATGCTTCAGAGTGCGTACCAGATCTAAGAAAGCATTTACAAACTCAACTTAAAAAAAAAAGAAATAAATTTTAAAAAGCCTTTCACAAAACTGATTCTGTCTTGCAAAAAATCTCTGTATGCCTTTGGCTGCTTCTGTCCCCACCTGAGATAGGGCGTATCCACATGTAACATATTATGCATGTGCGTGCAGGTCGGCGGGGCAACCCTCTGTGCTTCCTTCCAAATGGCAACTTTTCAAAAAGCAGTTGCCACTGTGTACCTTTTTGTGTACAGTAACTCAAGCTAAAGGCTGAGAAGCGAGTCAACACACAAGAAATTAGCTCAGTTTTGCCTACAGTAAAAACCAAGCAAAACACAAAGACAAATGCAAAAGTAAGCAATTTCCAACCACTTCACCTGGCTCAAGAATCAGATTATAGCCTCATAACACTGCACCAAGATGTCCTGCAATAAATATTACACTGCTCTAAAGAAATTGTTAACACCAACCTGGCACCATCATTGTCAGTAGAAGACCCCTTCCTGCCCCCCTTCTTTTAAACTAGCCCAGTCTCAGTGTCGAACTACAGGCTGCCTCCAAGTTCTGTTTATACCTGGCAAAGGACAGTCTGGCTTTTTGGATGAGTTAAAGCTGGATAACCAGTGATACCAAACAAGTAGCTCCTTTATAAAATCCCATGATTCTGTAGTTATGCACAACTAATGGAATGGAAAAAGCCTGAAAGCTGAACTTAGTGTCACAGAGGTGAGATCAAACAAGTTTGTTTATGGCTTGGGGGGAAAAACCCTAAAACCATCAGACACATGCAGCATGTTAGGATACTACATTCGAAGGCCTAAGCGGCCACAGATAAGCAGCAAGGTGGCTAGGGCATGCTTCCTTTAAGCTGATATCATTATGTCAGATGCCACCTTCTAGCCTGAATTTCTGAACAGGTATTAAAAATTCATTTATGAAGAAACTGGTTCAGAAACCTTGTGCAAGGGTCAAACCTTCCTGCCTTTCCAGCTCCAGAAAACTAAAAAAACCACCATCTTTTGAGAATTATACATTTACCAGTGATTCTATCTTTGTTGTTTTAGCATAAGGGTGCACCCACAAAGTCAATGCCTTGCAGTTGCTATTAGCTTACATCCGCCGCTTTAGAGGGCAAACAAGACTAACCAAATCTTAGGAATCAAGAAAATATTTCCCAAATCCAAAAATTAAATTATGTATACTATTGTTTACATTTGGTTTTCAGTTGCCCTACATTTCTTTCTTTTTCCATAGCTGTAATGATTAGAGTAAATATATATTTACTGTTTTATATGCATATCTATATATATTATGAAAAAAAATAGAGGGAACTAATTAAATGATAATAGACTAGAAACACTTTGGGGTTTGAAACAATTGCAATAGCTACTGTGTTCCTGCAGGCTCAAACAACTCAAATTAGTTTGTCTTGTATTCTGTACACATTGGCACCGAACTGTTGAGATACAAGCAACATGTTCTTCAGAGACAAATTATCTTTGATGAAGTGGGGGAAAATTGCCCAATCTTACAAGCAGTTCATCTTAATCTAACTTAAACCGCCTATAATTGTCCTTTTCATGTGCCTATTGTAAGGCTTATGCAGAAGTACCTTAGCATTAAAGTGGAAAGGGGTCAGGGAGAGGAGAACAAGGGAAACTGGTTAGGAAGATTTAAGAGACACCAAACTGCAGAAAATCCAGTCTGAAAGACACACAAAAAATTACAATAAAAAGAAACTAACAGCTACAGCTACTTCACCTAATACATGCAGGTTAAGATGTTCACAGCACCCTTCAGCAGAGACTATCACAATACCTATCCTAAAACACTTGTAGTTTGAGGCATGCAAATGTTCACTGGTTCACTCCGTTGAACAAAAGCAGACAGCAGCAAGAAGGAAGCCTGAATCGTTTTGCCAAAGCTAACAGGACAGCTGACAGTCTGGGTGCAGGTTCCACTCTGGAAATCTAAGGACCAGGAAATATAAATGAGGGAAAATCTTCACAAAGTCTTATGAGGACTGCAAAATAATTTCCAAAGGAATGCAGAGGAAGTCTCATCCCTTGTGATACCTAAAACTAGATGGAACAAAATAGTGGAAAGTATCCCAAGGAAAAAGCTAGTACTGGCAAGCCGACAGGCTATATGGAATACATTTTTTCTTGCATTTCTGACTTCTATTAACATTTTTGTGGCTCTTGAGGCAGCAAGGTAGGAGCTTTGGTTTATATTCCATAAACACAAGCCAAAAGCCCGGTTCCATTTGGTAACATCAGCTTAACATGCTCAAGTACACACAGACTTCTAACAATGAGTCAAGTTCCCACTCAAACATAAGTTATGCCAAAAAATGCCCAAGATTATTTCAACTAATAAACACTTGGTTAAAAAACATGTCAAATCAACTTGGTCTTTACATCAATTTAATTGCCTCTTACTACAACCATTGCCTAAGCCGTAGGAAGCTGCAGGAAGCACCAAAAGATAAAGGTGACGGAAAACATTTTCCCAGCACTCCTCTGACTGTCATCGTTTCTGTGGTTGCACAAACTTAAGGACTCTTCACTAGGAAAAAGAGATTCTCCAGCAACCAGCCTTATGTTGTGAAAATCATTTTTAAGGATGTCATAGAATCATAGAATTGTTTAGACCTTTAAGATCATCAAGTCCAACCATTAACCTAGCATTGCCAAGTCCACCACTAAACCATGTCCCTAAGCACCACATCTACCCGTCTTTTAAATACCTCCAGGGATGGGGACTCAACCACTTCCCTGGGCAGCCTGTGCCAGGGCCTGACTACCCTTTTAGTGAGGAAGTTTTTCCTAATATCCCATCTAAACCTCCCCTGGCACAACTTGAGGCCATTTCCTCTCATCCTATCACTTGTTACTGGGGAGAAGAGACCAACCCCCACCTCGCTACAGCCTCCTTTCAGGTAGTTCTAGAGAGCGATAAGGTCTCCCCTCAGCCTCCTTTTCCCCAGACTAAACAACCCCAGCTCCCTCAGCCGCTCCTCACCAGACTTGTGCTCCAGACCTTTCACCAACTTTGCTGCCCTTCTCTGGATGCGCTCCAGCACCTCAATGTCCTTCTTGTAGTGAGGGGCCCAACACTGAACACAGGATTCGAGGTGCGGCCTCACCAGTGCCGAGTACAGGGGGACGATCCCTTCCCTAGTCCTGCTGGCCACACTATTCCTGATACAAGCCAGGATGTCACTGGCCTTCTTGGCCACCTGAGCACACTGCTGGCTCATGTTCAGGCGGCTGTTGACCAATACCCCCAGGTCATTTTGCACCAGGCAGCTTTCCAGCCACCCTTCCCCAAGCCTGTAACATACTGTAACACTCCCTAACATAGAGAGCTGCCCCACCACCTCTCCTTCCTTGCCCACCCCTTCTGTAGAGTTTATAGCCATCCATTGCAGCACTCCAGTTGTGCGAGTCATCCCACCATGTTTCTGTGATGGCAAATCATAGTTTTCTGGCTGTACAACGGCTTCCAGCTCCTCCTGTTTGTTGCCCATGCTGCATGCATTGGTGTAGATGCACTTCAGTTGGGCTATTGATCCCGCCACCTTTTTGGGGGAAGAAGCCCTTATTCCTACATGACCATTCTCAGGTGCTTCCGTGGTTTCTAACATATCCATAACCCTTGCATCTTTCCTGCTGCATGGATCTCCATCCCCTGCCTCCACTGAGACAGCAGACCGAAGGACCTCACTGGCACACTGTCCCTCAAACATTGGTGTGCCACCCCCAGGCTTACCTCTAGCAAGCCTGGTTTTATCCCTTCCCCCCTTCAAACCTAATGTCAATATCCTGACTCCTGAAGACTAGAACTTGGGACAAATACTGCACCAAAATGAAGTTCTTAAAGGAATGGTCAAAGTCTTGTATCCTGTCACAGTACAGAGTTTCAAAGCCCTCTCAAAATGTTGTCCTTTGATTCAACCTTCATCGTGTCATTCTTATAAAACGCATCTCTTCACAAGAAATACAATACTTGAAAACATGCACAGTTACCCCAAGTTTATACAGATGCTGTTCATTAGCATATTTATTCTCTTTATAAAACTGTGACATTTGGACTTCATATTTTTCCAAATTCCATTCCAACTCCCCTACTGAGTTTGTATACTGAGCATTAAAAAGACAACCAAAGCGAAAAATAAAAACAAAAAATTCAACACAAGGACACAAGCAAAGTGCAAAGTAACTTGTGGTATGTTGGATTTATAGATCCTGAAATAGTCTTCTCCTAATGATTGTTCTTTCCAGAATTTCATATGTAGTTACAGTAACACAGAAGGCAGAGCTGGTGTGGTTAGCTCATGCCCAAGAGGCCTTTCCAATCTAAGTAGCATCTCTAATAGACCACTCTGACAAGCGATTAGAGAAAAGCAAGGCAAATTTCTACCAGACAGATTAAAAGAATACAGCAGAAATGCATTGTCAGTTAAAACATTGATTGGAATAGCATCACCAGCAGCAGGTATAGCATGGAGAAAAAGACTGAAATCTCCTAGAGACTCTTCTATCACACTAAAAGCTGATTTTCCTGATTGGGACCAAGCCACATTTGAGAGGCTAAGCTGAACTGTACCTTTTCCGTAAGAGCAAGCCTTCTTCCTCCACAACTACCATGCTGAGGCTAGCCATGGACAAATAAATACTAAATTCACTCAAAAAACTTCAGAGACAAAAGTTCTCAAAGACAACCTAGTTCAACTGAAAACACATGTATCCAAACATAATGTCCTGTCTCCATATGTATTTCCTCTTAACAGAATGGTGACATGAGCTAAAATTTCATTCCCACTGTGAGATCTCTTGACAACTCATGGAAAGATGAATCACTATTCTCAATGGAAATAATGACTTGTGACAGCTCTAACTTCTGATATATAAGTATCACATGGGCAAAGTCAGCCTCACTCCCTGCTGTAAATAATTAGTGGATTGCAACAAAATGTATTTCACTACCTAGCTTTAAAAGGTACTGGAGAATTAATAGTCTAGAGTCTCACCCGTGCCACAGGATAAATGCACGAGGAAAGCCAGAGGTTGAACTAGTTCCACAACCTTTCTGACAGGGGCCAAAAGCAGATGCTTGGACAAAGAGAGCAATGGGAACATCAGCAGAGTGATCCTTCTCCTGGCGTGCCCTTGGCTGCCATTTAAGGATTTAAGCTGCCTCCAGAACATCCTGCTAAACAACCACAAGCAAAGTGATGTTCTGTGAATCTCCTTTCTGAATTCACTAACACCTCTGGCCTTGGTGATACCCTGTGGCACTGACCTCTACGGTTTGACTATGTGCTGTGCAAGGAAGTACTTTACTTTGTTTCAATTTTGCAGCAAACTGATTCACTGAGTGTCCCCTGATCATCATGCTACAAGAAAATAATTATTTCCATTTACTTCATGTGTGCTGCTCAGGATATATGAGTCCTAAATCAGATGCCTCTTATACATTTTCTTTCCCATTTGAGCAGTCATGGTCTAGCAGCCCTAGGAGACAGAGCATAGGTAATCTGGTGCTACCTTACATTTTATGGAGACAGGGAATCAGCTGCATCTACTACCCAAAATATGTTTGCACGAAGGCATAGCAATGCTTTCCTGTTCAGATGACTTGCTTTGTTAAAGCTTTCTGGTTTCCGACCAGTGTTAGAGACTGAGCTGAACTATTCCCAGAACGAAGAGGGATCCCCTACAAGGCCTCTTTGCTGAGTAAGAGTTGCTAATAACTATCTCAGGACTTTTTCTTAGAGATATCATCAGAAGCACCTAATTAAATAGGCTGATAAGCCATCAGTTTTAATAATTTTCCTGCTACAATTCTGACATCAATTCTGCAGGGCTTCAGCAAAACAAATTCTGGTATGTTGCACTGAACAAGCAGTTCAACATCTTTGAGAAGCAACACTGATTCCTTTGGGAAGGAAGAGTGCAGGACAGGGAAGGAAGGAGTTTTCATACCTCAGTGCTTAGGTACTTAACCACCAGTCTCTTCAGTCTCCTGCTACACCTCATGGAGAAGGCCGGGCTTCTGAGCAGGAGTCCAGCCTTGGATTTGCGGAAGTACCCTCTGATAGCCCCATCCCTCTTCACTGCCTACAGCCAGCTAGGCTAAGCATGTATGCACAGCTAGCGTGAAAACCTTCCCGCGCACTCCTCTGCGTATCTGAAAGCAAACATTTATCTTAAGATATCTGATTCTGGACAAAGAATCATCCGTTTTTACAAGGTGTCATGGTCTCAGCCCTTACAATTTTCCCTCACAGTGGAGTAAGTTTGCATATGTATATACTTATACATTTTAAAAGATATATTTTAAAAGATATATGTATTTTATACATGTAAATACATAGGAGCCTCATTTGTGTCCCACAATAGGGCACAGAGTGATTCACGGGCTTCCAGATGCTCTGTCCAGTTCAACCTGCATGCATAGCTTCTGTAAAACAAAGACGAAACACCAACATTGGGGGCCGCTTCCCCAAAACTGTCCTACATGTTTTGCCAAGGGCTTCTTTCCATCCTTCTGACAGATTCTCCTGTCCGTTCATGCTCCCAGGCAGTCCTCCTGCACCCGGGGCAGCTAGTTAGCAGGTGCAGAGGTGCTCTGTGCTCCAGTGCACAGCAGCAAGCTCAGAGCCAGGCAGGGCTGCCCACCCCGGGGCGGGGGGCAAGGCAAGCGCCCACAGTACCCCTGAGAGCAGTGCTGGCAAGCACCACCACTCCAGCGGTTAGACGACAGCCGAGACGATGCCTTTGTTGTACCTGCCAAGCCAGGGAGCAATGACCAGGGTCCATGCTTAATAAGGCAGCTGCAAATTCGACAAAGCTATTTCTTACAAGTATTGTACAAGCCCTTTGGGAAGACGGCCTTAAATCTCCACAGGGTTACGTCTTGCACAGGTGGCCTGTATAACTTCACAGGATCCTGTTCTTAATATTTTTTTCAAAGCTTGCTCACTACATTTATTACTGTAGTTCTGACTAAGCCTCCAAACTATTTTTACGGGCCCTGAACAATAGTAATCATTTAGGATCAAGTTCAACTTGCTAAACTGAATTATGTCTAGTCCAGATCCTTAAAATCATACATCTCTGACAAATGCTGTTGATGACAGAACATAAAGGATATCAATTGGGATAATGCTCGTTTAAGAGATACATGAAGAACACCACAAGAACAAGAATTTGCCATAAGGCTTTTTCATTGTTCAGACCCTGAAAAATGCAGTGCATTGTAACACCCTCTTAGCAACAACTTCATTTTGAAATGGGCAACGCAGATGCGGTAAGGTAACAATGATCAGGGCATTTTCAGTGGCATTTAAGAACCCTGTCTAGGACATAACAGGACATTAAGAAGTTATAAATATCATTCTTCATATAAAGCAACACTAAAACTAGAACATATTATTCGCAAAAGGCTATTTTCAAAGCCTGAAGATTTTACTTAACTCTCTTGATGGGCAGCAAAAATCAATTCTTTTGGCTTATTTGTAGAAAGACAACTTAAAACAATTCCAATTTGATTCAGTTTCCTGAAACAAATCCTGGTGCTGAAGCACTACTATTTATCATTGAAGCATTTGCCCGGAACCATATACATTCTAACAAAATCACTAACTAACCTTAAAGAGATGGGTAAGTTTCAGCTCTGCAGCTCTAATTTGCATGAAGCTGAAATTATGACAAAAACAATCTCACTGTGCAAATGCTCTGACAATAAACTTACGTAGTTTGTCTTAGGCCCATGCAAGGTAAGAAAATAATGGTGAACATGTAGAATAAAATGGTATTGCTGTCATTACTAATAGCAGTGTTACGAGCCACAATCTACCTCACTGTTGCCATACATACGCATTTCTTCCTTATTTTTCCTTCAGTTTTAACCCTAAAACTGAAACCGGACAGCGAGTTTTACTTCTCAGGTATCATGAATATACCTTCCCCTCTCCTATCCCAGGGAATTTTATGTTTCCTTCCCCCCGCCCCCCCCCTTTTTCTTCTTTTTTAAGGCTATATGGCAAGAAAATGCCTAAACCTTAAAGTAAGGAGAAAACATCTTACTGTCTCTAGATTTGTTTCCTTAATTAATGAATATGCTTGTGTTAACAACAGACTTTAAAAATGCCACATTTGGAGACTGGCCAGACTATACTTAAAGGAAAATGCATGTACTTGGAGTTATACTAGCAATAAGAGTCACAAAATACAGTCCCCAACACTGTAATCCAATCTTACACATGCAGCCCCACAGACTTTAATGGGTCTACCTGCACAAGCAAAGCTTCCAGAACCCTACCATACGCACTCTGATGTTTACTGGATATTTGGTATTAAATGATGCAGGACGGATTCTCTAGCCTTTCATTTAAAAGCCTTTCCTTTCTTTTATCTCCAGAAATTTATTTGAGCAGAAAACTTAACATTTTGGTGTCAGAGGAGTGGTTAGGATCTGTGATCATTCCTCAAACAGAATTGCTTGCGCATACAGCAACAACTAGCTATTCAGGGCTGTGTATCGTCTTAATCAAGGTAAAGCCTACATAATAATCCTATAATCCAATATAACTCTACCGTTAACAGTTTTTAAATACTTATTCACTCACTCAAAACAGAATTGATTGGAACAGAACACTAAGAAAAATTATCCTCTTAGAGAAAGAATGTAAATACTATTAGTACATGGGAACATATGATCAACTACACACACACCTGCTGCGTGTTAAAATGACTCCTTCACACTCCTACTCAGAAATCAAATGGGGGGGCTGCTTCGGATTTTTTTTTTTTTTTTTTTAATGCTAAGCAAATGGTCACAAGCAAACTTACATGTCAGAAGTTTGACCAGGAAGTGTCTTTTTCGTGTATGTCTAGGAGATATCGGTACCTACATAACACAGCATTAGGAGGATATGTTCAGATGATGAGATGCACAGGTACTTTCAGAGTGGCATTAATCTGCTGACTTAATGTATAACAAATTAGCACTATTTATGTGCAGAAGAGGCATGGTGCTCTCAGGAGCTAAATATGAGCTTCAGATAAAATAATTTCAGTAAAGTCTCACTAAGCAGCAGCTCTAAGGAGGCCTTCTGTGCCTGCGGGATATGACTCATTGCTTCACTAGGAACGACTTGCATGTATAATGCAAACATTTATAGTCAACCTGTCCATGCCCTCCTTAGCACACCTAAAAAACTGTCCTCAGCTGCCAGGAAAACACCAGTAGGAACATAATATAATTGCCACCGAGACCAAAAATAGCAACTCCAACAGGACTCTCCCAGCAGATCAAGCCATTTATGATACCTGTTGCTCAGGGAGCAGTTCCTTCCCAAATCTTCCTGTGATAATTGCAGGGCTGAACACAGGCAGCAGAAGGGTCCCTACTGCATCCCTCAGGTCCCACCTTGCCTCTGCCTAGTTCCACGCTGTTTGTCACTGGCCATCACTGAGGCAGGTGGACAAGCTTTCTGCAAGTCTCTCCAGCACCAACACACATGTAACAGAGCTCCAGCAAAACACAGGACATCTGGTGCTGAGCAGCTAAGCTGGGTAATACCAAGATTTTGCTTTAATTTTAATTACCATTCTTCCAAAAGGATAAACAGGTGTTTTAACTGGGCTTTTCAGAGAGGCCTTTAGAGGGGTGGGGATGGGGAAGAAGGCTTTAGCCTTCCCTTAGGACGTCTCTGAACATCAGAACCTTGTAAAATATTCATATAGATGCATCCATTTACATCTGCAAAATCCCTTTCCTCAACTCCCACTAGCCACTGGGCTAGCAGCTGGCCACAGCCATATTTTCTTTGAACAAGTGGAAAAACAGAGAGGAACAAATAAGGGTATGTGCTCTAAGGCACCTTTCGAGCATGCCTTGCCCTCCCCCCCCCCCGCCCCAACTCGGCTACAGTATAATCAAAACCAGGGTGAAGTCACAGCTGCAGCCACAAATCAACATTTGCCTTTACATGTGAACCTCATGTAGCAAAACTGCAGAGTCCTTACGTAGCAATGAAAGGAATATACCAGTTTTCTCCACTTGCCCTATGCCAAAGCACAGCTGATAGACTCAAGACCAAATTCCAACAAGGGGGGGGAAAAAAAGAAACCATAGCTAGGGACACAGAGGAGGTACATCTACCCGGCTCACCAACCTCCATTCCAATTCCTGTTTTCTGTGAGGAGGCAATTTAACTTCACTGCTTTTAAGAAACATCCTGTTAGAAAGCTGCGGTTTCCAGTGCATTTTTATTGCATTTTCCAAAGTTGCATCATCAGAGCAGGGCATATTCCTACAGGAGCTGAAGGTCTAAAACTGTAAGCCATTATAATAAATAATAACGAATGTCATGGCTAGTAAAACCTGTAATCTGAACACGTACAAAAATTAATTTCACTGTGTACAGTTACTTTTCAAACTGTGCTTTTCATATTTTCCTGGCAGACACATATAGCCACAGTCACCAATTAATAGGAACAATATAAAAAATATAAGCCACCACTCAAAGTTGTAATTTTACGTTGGCTTATTTAAGGCAATAATCAATCTTAATGAAAAAAATTCTTCAAAAACTAAAAACGAACTACAAAGCTGACTTGAGAATCTACCTGGAAGCTCATGTTTCTTTTGTGTTCATTTGTGCGGAGGTGAACATGCATCAGATAATTAAAAAAATCCTGCTGCCACAAAAATCAACAGGTAGAAACAAGATAAATAAGAACAAAAGAAAAGAATAATAAAAGCCAAAGAAAACAAAAGAAGACTCCAAAACAACAAAAAGAAGAAATCCCCCTTCCTGTCACAAAAAGAGGTTTTGATTCAAAACACCAATGCAACACTGACTTCCACTTCCATCAAAGCCTAGAAATTAAAGGTTTCAAAGTTTCTTCGGAGCATCTTGTGACCCTAGGGCACTCTTGTCAAAATCATGCAACTTGCCACCACGAATCGTGGTGAGAGCCCACAGGCAGCATTTGTGGGGCTGGGTGAGGGGGATACAGGGCACTGCCAGTCAGTGCTCCGGGCTCAGAGGCGAGGAGGGAACTCGTGCCATTCGCCCCGATGGCAGCATCCCTTCGTTCACTAAAACCCAAAACCTAAAACCTCTGTTCCATAGAAAATAATGTCTAGTCTGCATAGAAAGGTCACAGTGAGAGGACTGGGGATCTGAGAGAGATTTTGTTTTCATCAAACTCCTGTGAAAGAATGATTTAGGATATTTATCTAATTTATCCAAATTCTTCTCTTGGATATTAAATATGGAGAACGTGGGCGTGGGGAGCAGGGTGAGGAATCTTCCATCGTTGTCCACATGTTGCTGTTTTGTAGTTGTAGTTGGAAGAGGAAAATGCCAGAGCAGATTTCTTGCACAATTAAATTGTCTCAGTCAGAAAAAATATGTTAGCCTGCTGTTACATACTTAGGTATTGTCACTAATGAGAAAAGAAAGCAAGGAGAATAACAACATGCAATCACACTGGTTCTGTATTACAGAATACAACAAAAAACTCAGTATTTCCCCAATTGTAGGAACGCAAAGTAGCAAATCACAGAATGTGATAAAGATCTGAACTTTAGGATGTACAAGGAAAATCCATTTCACAGCTAAAAGAAAACACTAAAATCCAGGAAAGAAGCAACCTGAGAGATTTCATTTCTGATCAGATAAACCAATGAAAGATTACTGCCAGATTTCTAGATAGCAGCAGAATATAGTCATGGATGGGGATGGTATGAAGAGGTTTGGTTTAAAACAACAACAAACAAAAACCCAAACAAAAGAAAAAAGCCATACGAACAACTCAGAAATCCTAGGTTTAGATAGAAGCCTGAAGTCCTACCTAGCGTTGTTCACAGATGCTTAGTACCAGCATGACCACACCAGTAAAATCCTTCAAAAGAGAAACACTACTCTCAACAGCTTCTATGAGTTAAGTGCTCTCTGCTATCAGACAACACATAAAGATTTGGTCTGAAGCATAAAAGATGAAGTTCACGAAGGCAAACACACATTAAGAAAAACATAAGAAAGAAAACCCAGGGCTTAGGAAGAACAAAAATTAATCTACTTTCCTGAAAGCTGTCTAAAGGTGGGGAATTCCAGATTGGGGAGAAGATCACAAACTTTCAAAGCTTGGCTAATATGTGTTCTGTGTTGCTTAGATGCAAAAACAGATGAAAAGAGATTTTTGGACAAATCAAATCAAAACCAACCAAGTGAAGGGGAAAAAAAAAAAAACAAAACAACCCAGATACACAATTTGTGTGAAGCCCTGAAAGCCATATCTGGACATTTCATTTCACATAACTTGAACAGCCACAAAAGCAGATAAAATTGCGTATTTAAAAATGTCAATCAACTCGCTCTTACACAGAACTCTTGAACATGCACTGCCAAAGACAATTGTTTGAAGTAGAGCATCCCACACAATATAGTGGGAAAAACAGAGTTGGTTTTGAGAAATTATTTTATTCATGTCTGTCTGGGTAAAATTAGGGGGCATCTGTGGATTCCCCCACCTCCTCTCTCTCCAAACAAGGCATCTCCTCTCAGAGCAGGTTGCAAATGATCAAATCAATGGAATAATGATCTTGATTGTCTTAGCCAGCTCTCCATAGACATGAGTTCACAAGAGAGGCAGCCATACAACTTCCTCAGACATTAGTAAAGACTTTTGATCTTTCTTTGAAGAAACTTTTCTCAGGATATTTAAAAGTCTGTGGTTTATTTTCATGTGTGGGGAAAAGCAACGCTGAGGTGAACACTCCCACACAAAGAAATGTCTCAACAAAGCTATGCTTGTCAAAAATACCCTTGAAGAAAATTAATATATACTCACTTTGAAGGTGTACATTTTTATTCTGTAGTCCTCACTGTGGTCTCTGCTGCCTATTTCATGACTCATGGATGTATGGCACTCCATGCAAACACCAAGCAGATAAAAAACATGAGTAAAATGGAAATGGAGATGGCTGCGAGGGTTAAGAAGTTTGGGTCTTGGATACCCAGGCCAATTACTGTGGGGTAACAAGTTAACTTACACTAGATAATTCTTGCTTACTAATAATACATTTTTCATTTAAAACAAAAGCAAGGTATTTCAGCTGTGTACTACTGCTCTTTCGCTGAAAGTTTATAAAAGACCACTTAATTTGTATTTGCCATATGCACCAAGCACAAGAGAATTACACAGACACACACTTAGTACACAAATACATTCTTTAAAATGTTATGTGTGCATGTATAGAAACACACACACACACTGAAATACAAGAAATACCATTGGTTTCTTGCTTCTCTTTTGCCCACAGCTATTATAACTAATAATATCATAACATTGTATTTCTTCAATTAGATTCTGTTTGGACAGTTGTGATTATAGGCTGCTTTTCAAAATGACCTTATACCACATTACCAGGATGTTTAAGTGCACACAAGACGACGGTTTGTCACAAGGACTTCTTTGCCAGTCAACTTACCTTCCATCAGAAAGGAAGGACCATACCATAGAAGACACACTGGCCAGTGAAGTTGTGTTTGTACGCGTATGTATGTATGTTTAGGGAAAGTTAATCACTGAAGTCAGAGATGTAGAAATTGCACTGGACTGTGTGAACTTCTTTTGTCTTTTATTCTTACAGACTTCTCTTCATTATATTTCTGTTTTGCTTCTTATTACTTTGAAAAATACTTTTAAAATTAAGAGATCTGTCATGCTACTAAAAACATCAGAAGAAAAATATTGACTTTAGAGTATTTTAATTCTGCTTAGATGATTAAAAAAGAACGAAGGGCACATACCTGCCAGCTGGGAGACAAGCAAACGCACAGAGTATTTAGAAAGTCTTGTGCACCAAGAAGCTTCCCCTGGATTTTCAACTCTGCCAAAACCATCATGTACATGCACAAAATTAATTCCACTGCAGAGACAATACCTTCAGGAATCTTTGCACCGTGTTTGGCACAAGGAGATACTAATCTTGACCAGGGCCTCTACAAGATTTCATTTAGTAAGTGTCTAGTAGGAAGAGGCAAAGCAAAAGCCAGAAACATAGGTATTGACTCAAGAGGTGCATGGATCTCACGTGAAAGAATCAGAAATGAGATATGAATGTATGAACTAGATCAGATCAATAACCTGCAAAACAACATAAAAGCCAGTAAAAACCTTCAGTAAAGTTGCAAAAAAACTCCAAACCCACCATTCAGTAGACAGAAGGTGTGAGACTTACCATTCAGAAAATTTTAGCCAATCCTGAAACTCAGAACCTAAAAGCTTTTGGTTTAGGGTTTTTCTTTCTATTTTCAATCTTGCATATTGTTATTTTACAAATAGATAGCTAGCCCCTTCTCAAGTCCTCAAATTCCCTACTTTAGCTATTGCTGCATGATTTACAGAAACATGTTACACACCATGCAAAAACCTATTTGTTTCACAAGTCTGACTACGCCACCCTTCAGCTTCACGAATACCCCCACGACAGATGATTTGGGGAAAAGGCCAACCAAAGTTTCTAGTGTATTCTTCCTAAAGATAGCCTGAGCTTGTTTCTGTGTGGCAACGAGGCTGTGCATTTTGTCTATCCAGGTGTCCCATCCTGAACCACTGCCAATTTCAAACAAGCCAGAGAGAGAGGGCAAGATACTGACATTTCTACAGATTTCAGGGAAACCAGTGCCTGCAGAAAGAGCTGAGACATCGCCACAGTGAGGAAAAACTGAAACGCGGGATTCAAGCTCAGACGCAGTAGCTGCTGCCTTTGCCTTTCTATAAGCATAGATCTACAGAAAACCAGACTCCATCAGTACTTCTTTCTACACAGCTTCTTTCTCCCACCCCCCTTTTTTTTAAAAAATTTTTAAATATATACTTGGTCGTATATACTACAGTACTTAACCTAAAATGAAGCTGAATTATCCTGCTACGTAAATATCTACAGTCCAGTTCATTTCAAGATATTCAGGAAAAAGGATGAGTTTAGATACACAGTTTCTGAGACAGAAACATTTTCTTTTCATGTAGCACTGTTTCCCATTTTTGCTGTGGATAATGCTGTAATTACAGAGTAATTATACATTGGAGCCAAAATTACAGCAGCTGAATAATAAGTATTAAACCACAAGCACTGTATTAAATAACGTTAACTGTTTCTTATGCTCATAAAAAGAGAAAATTCTATACTTGGAAAGCAAACTCATATAATTGAAATTGGAGCAGCTGAGTTTTATTTCAGTGTACTTTACCAATAAAAATCTGTCATATAGACAACTGCAAGATTCACATTTTTTTATTTAGAAAGAGAAACAGATAATATAGCATTGCAGAGTACTTTTTCAAACACTTAGATCTACCTGATGTTATAGTAACATTTTTTCACACACACCAAAAATCTCTATTGCACTAATCCTTACAAATAATCGAATTTTAGTGTCTAATTACAAAACGAGTGTGAAACATTTTACTTTAAAAAGAAAAAAAACCCTAAACCCAAAGAAACACAGAGAGAAAAAAGTTCCCCATATTAATGTCTCGGAAGCAATTCAGTGTAATTGCATAAAATTCGCCACAACCCTTAATTCCCAGAAGTAGAAAGTTAAAGAAATTCTAGCTATTTTAATTTTGATTCCTTCTCAACCTTTTGAACCCATGAAAACATGGGATTATACTAGTGTTGTCACCCTGCAGCAGCACATTGAAGTTATGGTGCACATATAACTTCAGAGTCATTCTCCCACTAAAACGAAAACCTTAGCTGCACACTGGTGCCTTGTGGCATGTGGAATACCTCACTGAGAAAACAAATCACCTCAAACAAATCTACTCTGTCTAACCTATTTGCTACATAAACTGTATACATATAATGTAATAAATATACTGCAATTTTCTAAGACTACCATCAACTTAGCAAAATGCTGGACCACAAACTAGGAGAGCCGAATTCCTGTGGAGAAGAGAGAAGAAGGGTTTAGCAGGAGGAAAAAGTGATGTGAGTGCCTTTGAGTGCTAGGTACGGTCAGGAGTTGTTCCAAGGTATGACCAGAGTCAAGGGAAAGTCAGCCTGTGTCAGAAAACTCTCAAAGTACTGATTTCTGAGCTGGAATCTCTGTGGAATCCAGGTTTTCATTTCAGATTTCAGAACAGCTACCCAGTTTTTCCACAGAAATGTTATGCGATATAGCAGGGACCCCAACTCTTGATTTTCTCATGGATCACCACGAAGAGGTCTAGTACCCAGACCACTTAGTTTTATGGACCATCTGAAGAACCCCGCTTAGAACAAGGTTTGACATCTCTGAATAGGAGTACACATTCCTAACCATATTTTCCTAATATGAACATTTCAAGTATGTTCCCAGCGAGCAGCTTATGCTCTCATGCAGAGCACTGTGAATGGGCGTGCTTTAAACTGCCACAGTATGAACTCAAATACGTGGGCAAACACCACCTGAGCCTCAGTAGCAGATGGGCTGAGATTGCTTAATCTGCATGAAGGGCCTATATATATATATATTATATATATATATGTAGTTAGAAGCATTACAACTTCACACACCATTACTGAAATGACAGACAATTGCACAGATATATTCTTCAAAAGGACCGGGAGAAAACCCTCCTACACAGATGCAGCCTTCTAAAGATGACTGTAAGCCTGTCCAGACCTCATGCGCAAAATGAACTTGGGAAGATCTTACCTAACCACAATCACTGCATATGTGCAAAACACTACAGGACTGGCAGGGGGAGGAGGCGACAACAGACAGTGGAAATTTCACAGTACCTTCACCATCAGCAGAGTAACATGACAACTCTCTAACACAGTCCAACAGGCATCTTACTGTCTCAGAAGAGGCTCCCTGTCTCCAAGGGATGAGAAATCTGACTTGTGGTCTGATGAGCAGAAACCACGACCAACACAAAAATGACATCCAATTATCAACCATGCATTTTCCTGTCTGGGAGTGCTTACATCCTCTGTTGAATCCAGATTTTCTTCCCATTTGCGTAATTGCTGTTCTTGCAGGATCCCCAAGGGCTTCAAAGACCAAAATTTGACAAGATCCCATGACAGGGGAAACAGACTGCTAATTTATTTTCTTTCTCCTGCTTGACTCCCTGCAACTCCTTATGCCAACAGATGCATCAGGCTACACAGGTAAGCACTTCTGCATCAGTTTTCCCAGACAAACAGCTTAATCTTGGAGTTTCCATGCCAGGATGGAAACATTTACTTATCCCAGAGTCCCTGGGTGAAGAAGCCATTAAAGGAAAGAAGTCTCTTCTCCCTTAGCACCCAGCATAGGCACCAAAACAGCACAAGCATCTGCTATGAACAAGAGCACAGCCCGAATGAGAGTCGGCCGTGGTACAACAGAAAATCCCTCTGGATAGAAGCCACTGCAAACGGTTTTCAGGAAAACACTAGAGCAGTCTACCCAAAAGGGTGGGCTGTATCTTTGGAAGTGGCGCACATCTACTACAAAGCAACTCAGGGGAAGGATGAAAGTCCTAAACACATTCTGTCAGAAGGCACCAGTTCCAGAAAAGGCTCGGTGATGCTGTGAAATGCACGGATCCTGGGATTCCAATTAATAAGAAGATTTTTCATCTTCTCTCGTGGTTCACCATGGCTGAATTGCTGGCCCACAGGCCGCATCAGGACTACATAAGGAGAATAAGACAAACTTGCTGCTTTTTCTGGTGGAGGGCATGATGCAGTCTAGTCAAAAGCCCCTTCCCATGCCTGGAAAATACCTTGCACACAACCATACAAGAAAGCAGAACAACAGGGACAGGAGACTAATTTCTCCTTAGGCATGTATGCGTGGCACTAAGCTGAACATGATGCTTCAAAGTAGCTTTTGCTACACAGGAAAGGAAGAAATGTCCTGCAGCCCTGTAGTAACTAAGGTGAGACGACCTTTTTTCTTGCCCCAAACCACATTCGCAGCACTAGGTAGAAGGTCGCAGACCTCTTCCCAAAAGACATCATGTGCTTTGCACTCTCCCATTACATTGGCATGCTGAGCAATCGCATCTCAACTCCTTTTAAAAGTCAGTCGGTTGGTAGGAGTCCTATCAATTTCAGCAAATTAAAAGCATTGCCATATCCCTTTAAGGGATTTTAAAAAACAGAAAGACATAATTCCTTGCTTGGTCACGGTTTTTTGGAAGAAACAGCAAGTTCTCAACTCTTCAGGATCCTTACCTTGGGATTAAGGGAAGATTTGGTCCTATGAGGGATTTTGTTAGCTCATAAGTCAATCACTGACTAAAGAGAAAACACTAAAGGGAAAAATAGATGGAAAAAAACTGATGTCTCTTAAAACCCTGTGGTGTCTGTGGTGAAGTCATCTCTGAAGGATATTTCAGTCTTTCCCACAAAAGTGTGGGGATTTCTGAACCACCTGCTTGTTCACTGCTGCCAAAGAGACAAATGCAGTTTCATCTCCTTCAGAATATGATTGAGAGGGTGGAGACCAAGTTAACATCATAGAAACATTTGGTCATTTATTCATCTGGCTCTTCAAGAAAGTATATTTTGATCCCTCAGATTACTTGCTCATCACCAAGGAGAAGAAAATTTCTCCTTTATATGCAGAAGGACAGCATACATATTCAGAGATGAGCAAGCTCTTTAAAAAACAGAACAGAAATCAAACTATAAAAAGAACACGAACACTGAGAACAGAGTCAAACTTTGCTAAGTATGTTCATTGCAATAATTTGATTTACCAGAATGTTTCAATGTAACCTATCCTTACTCCATTTTGAATCTGGAACCAGTCTACCAGGCTGCACTGAATCTGATGAGCATGGAAACCATCACCTTGTGACTTCAAGCAAGATACCACTGCAAAATCTTCAGTAAAACAGACACCTCATAACATGAAGGAAAGCACAATAACGCAGAACACAGGCCTTGTGCTCTTCAAATAGCACACTTACAGTAAACTAATCTCTATTAAGTACCCACTGCATGCTGGCCTGTGATTTCAGGAGACGTGACTTCATGATCTGGATGATCCCTTTCAATCTTCTTTTATTTTTGATGCTAGCAGATATTGCCTAGACGGTACGTAAAGCATCATATGAGAATGCTGACAAGTATCCTTGTGTTCATGTAGCTTCAATCCCTGCTGTATATTAATTGATCCAAAACAGATGACAGATCACAAGCACAAAGCACATATGCCCAACCAAATCGTCTCACCTGCGTTGTTCTTTCCTAGCAGTTGTTGTTTGCTCTTTTCTAAGGTATCTTATATTGTCATCCTTCTTAGTGGTACAAAGAAACAGGGCTTATATTAGCTTCTATACAGAAGTTTGCCACAAGATGCAAGAGTCAGTACTCCAGGAGAAACCACAGAGACTATGTTTGTGAGCTACAATCCCTGTTACATTTCTTCCTTACCTCTTTTTTGTAAGACAGCTTTCTTGTACACAGACCCCATCAATACGTAACTTAAAGTGAAAGCCAGCTGAGACACAGATATGCAAAAAGGCAAATTTTCCACTCATTAGTCTAATCTTGAGAGCCTTGGCTCAGGAGGGATGAGAGACCTTTTTGGGTGCCATGAGACAACAGATATCCACAAATTTTATGAGCCTATTAACATTTTTATCTTGGGAAAAAAAAAAGTTGCTCTTCATTAACCTTCAAGAACATGGAAAGAGTTGTTCAAAGTAGAAAATAACCCAACATACCAAAACGCACAGCTGGAAAATTCAAATGACACTGCTACTATCTTGAATGTAACACACCAGGGCCATTCAAGGGCTTAATAACATTGCAGAAACCCAGCATCCTCTGGACTAGAATGGATCACCTTTCTGCCATGGTGCAAGGGCATGACAGAGCAGCTGATATTCTGTCCAAAATGTCAGGTGCACTTTGAGGGTTAGTCCCTTAGATGGTGCCACATCTAGGGGGTCTGACAATTTGAAGGTGGTGAGGAGTTTCAAGGTAGGTGGATAGGATGTTTATTTTTGTCCATTTCTGAGGTCCCAGTTTGCTTGCTGCACCAGCAGCTACACTGTCTGCGGTAATTTCAAGCTTTGTAAGGCCCTTCTGTTACTAATACCTACATTCTTTGACGATCACATTAGCACTAAAATCCTTATGTAAACAGACAACACTACAAATAATAAGAATGCCAGTCAATGTGCAGGTAATTAGAAGGCTTAATTAAATCAACAGAGAAAGAAGACGTTAATAAGGCAGCCTACTAATACCAGAGTGTTTGTGCCTCTCTTGTCAGCTACATTCAAGTACCAATAAAAAAAGTGCTTAAAGCATACATTTAGTATGTCACTTCAATCTCTAATCATTCATGTTAATTGCTAGATCTGATAAACATCTGCATTAGCCGATTCAATAGTAGGCACTGGCATTCAGGAATGCCAGAACAGAATGTAGGTAAAGTGTATTTAACCACTCCGCTCAACAAGAAGAAAAATCCACTGTGGGACGCTGCAAAGGCACCACCTCCATAGGAAGATAACCTATTTGGCAGGTCAGCTGGTCTTCTCAGGGACCAAGTGCCTTTTGCCAGTGCAATAAGGACTGATCTTCCTGATTAAGAAGTAGGCACAACAAGCTTAAAAGGGAGTGAGAAGCTAGCCCTCTGCAGCTGTGAAAACTGTGTGGGGCATGCGGCCTAGAAGCCAACAGCATGTGTACACTGTAAGAGAAAACACAGGGGAGGGCGTCCTTCATGGTAGGATTGCTGAGACTACTGTCCTTTCAAGTTCAGGTTCCTGTTTCCAGGTGCAGCCAACTCAAAAAGCTTGAAAAGGTACGAACCTCTTCCTTTTGCAGTGGTTCCTCCTCCCTTCCGCAAGGAATGCCATATTGATACTTGTTTTCAACAAGTTTTGACAGTAGCTTGATGTCCAATTGAGACTGCTGCTGCTGCATCTGGCACATGTGAAGGAAAAAATGCAAGGACGTCTCGGACTATTTATGCATTTCATAGCATCCTGTGCGTGCGGCATCAAAGCGCATGGACAAGCTCAGAGTGCGTTCAGGTTACCTGATTTAATTCACAGCTCCTGCATTTGATTTTATAAACATTAGCCATTAACTGTACACAAAAGCCAAGCGGGCATTCAGCATTTTACGCTCAAAGGAAACCAACGGTCTTCTTCCAAAGTGGTAATACACTGTAAGCAAGATGCAAAAGGTGAGTAAGCCTAATAAGCAGACCACAGCAAACAAAGAGAAACTACATTCAACTGAAAGGACAGGATGAGCACCAACTGAAACTAATCATCATCAGCTAACATCACACTGGCCCTGCTGTGAAAAACTCCTGGTTTCCTACATGCACTGTAACAAGCTCCCATCCTAACCTGACACTGCTGATGCACAGCTTCACAAAACAGGTTCCAGTGCACACTGCTACGCAAAGCTGACACACCTGGGGTTTTGGAGACCTGGAGAAACAAGTTTTTCTTATGAAATACAAGTTATTATGAGTGCTTTAAACTAGACTAGAAGAGACTTCAGCATTACAGAAAATGTCACTTGCTTTTCTTGTAATGTTTTTGATAAATTCTCCCCACTCTCAGCCATCATCCATTACAAACCAAAAGCTTCTTCCACCTCCTCTCTTCTTGCAGAAAAACAACAAAAGGAAGTACTTACAGCATTCAGTGGAAAATTACCACAGTTAAGGAGTACAGTCACAGAGTTCAGGATTTAGAGTCAAAACCTGGAGGAAGGGGAAGCTCTGAAAGAACTTTATCAGCCACTGATTTGTGAGGCCAAAAAAGCAGCAGTGCAATCATCTCCTGCCTACCATAGGCTGTAATAATTTTCTGGACCTTTCAGCAATTAGCTTTGTGGTTTAATAAGAAAAATTGTGCCTTATTTGTATTTGGAACTTGTTTAATTTCACCTTTGAATCACATGATCAGGCTTTTGTCTGCTAGACGGTATCATGACCACAGTTTTCCTGTAGAGGTGGACTATAATACATTCATGCCTTAATCTGAGTGGCGATAAGCAAAACAGAGTTCCTGAGGTTAATCAATATTTATACAGTGTTAGTCGTTTATCTCCAAAGGCATTAGAGTATGCTTACTTGTTAAGTAAGAGGCACTTAAAGGGGCCTAGTTAGGACAGGTCTCCCTTTGGCCAGGTACTAACACTTCTAGAGTGCTAGAGTCTAGCACTAAAGAAGTAGTAATGTTTCACACTACGTGGTTACCAAGGGGGACACACCACGATCAGCAAGGTATTTTGTTTTTGGGGGTGGTGGTGTTTGGGAGGGGGTGTTTAGGACGAAGCTCACCCTTTGCAGTCTGGATGTGCTAACCCCTACATTTTGCCAAACATGGGGAATGCAACTGCATAACTCGTAGTAGAGGAGGACCGCTTTTGGTGCTCTCCCTTGGAAAGACAAAGTAAAACAAAACATGGCTATACAGTGAGGGCTGGGATGTTATGAGATTGGAACAGAAAAAGCTTCCTAGTGAAAACTTTCTAAACCTAAATTTGCCTCATCACAAGAAGTATCTACCTGAAAGGTGAGGTAGGCGCTGTCTCTCAAATGGGAAATGTGGTCTGTGGTGATGTGCACAGTACTGCTGTTAAAGTTGCTGTCTTTGCAAATATTGAGGAGGGAATTGTTACAACTGCATAAGACCAGTTAAGACTCACTTCACTACAAACATCCAGTAAGGATCACAGCCCAGTCCTGCTGGCTTACACGAGGTTGTCAGCTTCTGTCAAGTGACAAAACAGCCTTGTGTGGGAGGGAAAACTACCAGTCTGAAGGGAATAATACCCACCATAAATTATGGTAATAGTTTTATAGTCTCTGCTAGTTAAAACAATTACTTTTTTCCCCACCTTCCTTCAGCTTCAGAGACATAAACCATGCGTTCCAGAAGTAACAGCACAGAAAGCCCAACCAGACCAAAGCTGAGCCAGCAAAGGCCAAAAGACCACCATAAAGAAGAGGTTGGTTACAGTGGGAGAGGAAACGTGCAAAGAAGGCAGAAGGAGAAGGACGATGTAGCCCAAGCCAGTACCATCTTAAGAAGCCCTAAGGCAGAGAAAAAACAAAGAAGTTCTTTCAAGAAAAGAGAGGATCTCTCTCGTGATGACTTGCTATTTCTTCTTAGTGTCCTCGAGGGTGAATTACAGGTGATTTATTGTCTTATTTTATACCCCAAATTAAAACACATTCCCCCCCACCATTTACCACAAACACATGCTGCTTTCATGTTAGGGAGACACCCTACCTAATTTGATACAGAAGGACAAATATAAACTGCAAAGTACATAAAAATGCAAATTATAGGTGGTATTATAGCTATCAGCCAGAAAAGGTGATCTTTATACCACCCCTAAATGCAAACAAAATTTACTCACAATGTACTTATACCACACTAAAAACACTCATGGTCCACTGTGAAGGATCACGTAACTCCCAAAGCAGAGAACTCACAAAACTTCCCCATTGTGCTGTCCCATGCTAAGTACTTTGAATACAAATTATTTGTCACTGTAAAACCTATATGGAGAAACCTTTAAGATCTGGTACTTAATTATTTCTTATCTCCCCTCTCCTATGAAGTCATGAGCATTACCCCCTATGAATCAGTATGTGGCAGATTACAAGAAGTAACTCACTCAACAGTATTCTAACATCTTTTGCTAGAAAAATCAAAATAGCTATTTTATTTCCCATAATATGAAGCATAAGTGTTGCATGCCACTCAGCCCACAAGATACTGGATTTTGAAGAGCAAGCATTTTTCTATCTGGAAAAGGAGCCAGCTGCCAAGTGGTAAATGATGCCTAACCTGGTCAAACGTAATTTCAGGAAGTGGGAACCAGATTTCCAGTGAGCAGGGAGAATATTTCTGTGGCAGGCTGACTGCTCAGAAGTAGTGACGGCCACTTAAAATTGCTTACAGGCAGAGGGAAGAGCAAACTGGCCACAGTGCAATAAACAGGTGTATCACATGGTTTCAGACTTTATTACCTAGACAGTACCTGGGTAGTTCCATTCTTAACATATCTGTATACATTTACATAATAATACATACATGCTTAACAGAACACACACGCAATATTCATATTTGATAGATGTGCCAGTCTCTGAGGGTAGATCCAAGGCAAACTTCTACAGAACGTTTCATTATGCAAACACAACAATTTCTGTGTTTGCAAAACACTTCTCTCCTGCTCACTTGCCCTTTCTTAATTTAGATTAAAATTCAGATGTCACCCGTTCCTCCAAAACAGTTCTCTCTTCCTCTCAAAAGAGATGCGTGTGTATATATACTTAAAAATATAGATATTACACACACTTCATTACACTTGTGTAATATAAATATATATATATATATATATTAAAAAACCCACACACACTTCAATTCTTAAGATTTAAAACTGGAACAGAGTGAAATGAGAAACTGAAAACAATGGGCCTGACATGAACATTTTAAATCATGTCCGACATTTCAAAGGAAGCATTACAAATGAAAAAAGTGAGAAGTCATTTTTTATTCCTAATTTTCCACCTCCTGTAATGCCAAGTCAAATCTCTGAAGATCACCTGTCAATCCAAACATAATTAAGTTTCAAAGTTAGATGCCATTACTCTCCAATTCCAGAACATTTAAGATGCACAAAGATCACTCTCCTAGGTTTTTTCCTGCAATGATAAGGATTAGAAATAGATTATTTGATTTTTTTTTTAAACACAGTCGCAAATAGGGATACAGAAGCGCTCCAGCCAAGAGCAGTCAAACTGAAAGTGTTACCCCATCCTGACAAATCCCCGTTTCTGATTTCCTCCCTTCCTATTCTACCCTTCTAGGATCAGCACCTACTTCATTTTGTTTTTAACTGAGATCATTGCAGACAATGGATGTTTGAGACAGTTCACATAGTTATGTCACCGTAATGGAAGCAGGGGGCAACCTCCAGCACCAGATGACGCAGGGAGAGGTGGGGGGAAAGATGGACACAGCCCTAGGGGAGGTGGTCACCTAAACCAGTTTCCCTCACAGTGGAAATATTCACATAATGTTTCTCATGAAAGAACATTACCATTAGAAGTGGGACTTGGAGACAATTAGCACAATGTTCACAGCAAGTGTTTTGTCCCCTCCAATGTAACATCTAGGAGCTAGTAACTTTATAGCAAAGAAGCATTCTTGGCAGTTTGGTTTTTGGTTTTTTGTTTTGGTTTGGTTTTTTTGTTTGTTTTGTTTGTTTTGTTTTGGGTTTTTTTTAAAGAGCAAAGAGAATCTATAGATCACTTCAAATACTGCAGATACATACAGCATGTTTCTCCAGCATGGAGCATGGACTTAGAGAGGAATGCTGTATGATAGAAAGAAGGTATGTGCACCTGCCAGCTTGCGCAAGAATTTCTGAAATACATACATAGAAGAACATATTGAAAACATACCTGAGAACATATTGCATCTACTCTTCGGTAACAGGATGTCATCAGATTATTTTATAAGATTAAGGAAACAAATGCAGTGACGTTAAAAAAGGAAAAGTATAATGCACATTTTTAGGCTGTACTTTTTGAAACTACATGATGTTTGGAAACCAGATAACACCACCTTCTCTTAATCGTGATTGTATAAAATGCTTTTTATTAGCATGCACTCACAAATTGAGAATACCTTTACAGCAGTTACTTCCAAAAACCATGATGCTGCAAAGTTGCTTATTACCTGAGGGCACGTACACAAGCGTGTGCACATCTACATGTCTATAAAGGCACGGTCTCACACATGCATGCACGCGTACATATACATGCACACAGGACCCCACTGCCAGCTTTGAAGGCAATTAATCTTGTGTTAAAGAACTGCCTTTATTGCATGGCTTTGGAATGTGTGTTGCCAAGGGTCACATCCTCTGCACCACACACCTCTACATTCGCCGCTCAGAGGAGCTCAGTGTAACAACAGAAGCAGGCGACCCAAGGCATGTTTAAACTACAGAAGCCACCTTTGCACCCGGAATATACAGAACGTGCAACACTTCCAGGCTTCAAGAACCATCCTAGTATCTTTCACTAACAATTTAAAATCAGCTTCTGATACCACAAGTCACACTTTGCCCTGTAATTTTGTGTTGTGAATGTTACGCACTGGTCCAGAAACAGCAATATGATCTAATCACTAAGTACTTAAGCATTGATTGATGAGGGTTCTGAAGGTGTTGGAGTTTATGCAGAAGTAATAAAATACAAAGACCAATATTTCCCTCATGCTTTTTAGCTGCCTTCATGTTACTATTTTGGGGCACTTTACTTACACAGCAGTCTTTAAAAAGTTTTTTAGTTTTCTTCAAATCAAAAGCAGAAAGCTAACCTGTAAATACACGTATACAGTTTAACAAAATAAAACCTTACTTTGTGTTTCTGCAGGCTCAAGATGAAGTTATAGGAGTACTTAAGGCTGAAAAAATTGACTTGGCTTTGCTTGAAGCACAATACGGCTTTGTTACTCCCAAGAAGGTGTTAGAGGCCCTCCAGCGAGATGCTATTCAAACAAAGGCTGAGCAATGGCAAGAAGATATCTACGAAAAGCCTATGGGAGAGGTATGAACATGTAATTGATATTTAACCATAGTTCCCACCAAATTCAACAGAAAATATCTCACTGACTTCAGGGAAAGAAAGCAAATGAGCTCTAAATCTAGAATCTAACACGAGTGCAAGTGACAGCAGAACAAAGTCCAGGGTCCAGTGGGGTCCCTAATAAAAAACAGGTATCTAATGATCCTCATTTATACTGTGCTCTGGGGGCTTTAAACACAGACAGATATGATTTTGTCTAACTCAAACTCTGATAATCAGAACTTCTATTTTTGACACTGTTTCCTTTTTTTTCCCCCCCTTTCTGTTATTAGAATTCACAACCCATACAACCAGATGCCTCCCCATGCATCTCACTGAGGCCATCTTACCAATGGCTGGTAAGGGCCCATTCGGCAGTAACGGCACAGCTGCCCACCTTTACTTAGCCCAGCTCCCACTAATTCTGGGGGAGTCACAGGTATACCTGCTTGGTCTGAGTAGTTACTGTAATGAGCTGTCATTAGAAACTTCACCCAGGCAGAAATCTAATATTCTCACATTATACCTAAGTAACCTTTAGTTTAATTTCATTGCAGCAGCAGCCATACATTCTGAACAACGTTATCTGAATTTCATTTTTGCCCTGCAGTGCAAATCACTGGATATTAAAATCCCTTCATATCAGAATATGTTTTTTTACCAAGTGTCTCCTCTTGAATTTAGATAAACATTTTTAATATGCTGCTCAGTATAATCATCATAAAAATAAAAGCAGAAATTATGAATAAAATTCTTCCACCAAGTGTTTTCCAAGCTTTCTGAACAGGAATATACTTAAGGATACAGAGTTCATTTCAGAGAAAATTATGTCAGTCAAAAGGTCAACACTCATTTCAGAGGCTCAAAGGTTAAAATCTCTGGCTATAATCTGAAACAGATAAAGTTCAACTGTGGAGGTTAACATTTTAGAACATTGTGGCATTATGTCACAGAAACTTTGAGCACAAATGGAAATGATTTGAAGTCCAAAAAAGTTTGAAAACATAAGTTCAGTCTGTTACTTTACATAAGTTTATACGCGCTTTTTCCTTCTTACACTTAATGGCAGAGAAAGGATTTCTAACACCACTGGATTTGGCAATTCCAAAAGGCAAAGGTAAACATCCTGAGAGCAACTGAAAAGCTAGAAGGACCACTGGCACTTCGTATATCTTGGTAAACCAAAGGATGCCGTAATCAGCAGGCATTCCACAATTTCAGTTTCAAAATCCCCCCAAATTAAGTCAGAGATCCATTTAGGTTTTGTTTGGATTTTTTGAACATTTATAAAAACCAAAGGAGAACTGGAACTAGCCACAAAGTATGGGAACCAACCATTTAAATTGCCCCTTTGCCACCATGACGATGTACCTTTGTATCTGCCTACAAATGATGCAGTTACTCTAGAGCACGTGTGCCTCACCCTTAACAATTTAGCCTTGTAGCCCTGAACACAAAGGATCTTCCCAAAACTCAGCTGAAAACACAGTGAATTTCAGAAGGCATCTGTAAAATTACTGGTCCTTTAATGTTCTCTCACAACTCACTCATCTATCCTAAACTTTATGAAGTTTCTTGGCCAATTTGGTTAAGAATGTAGTGGGAAAATTTGGTCACTGGACAGCTTTACTCACTAGGAAGGGGATTCATAGGTAAAGAAACGCAGCAAAATAGAAAACAGTAGTAATACATCTTCCTTTGCAAAACCTATGAGGGGTGTGACAGACCAAAACCATGTCTTCCTTGGCTATGAGGAGGTTTTTTTATTTTTTTTTTTTGAAAGCAGAGGGTTTTTTCAGCCAAATTTGCTCTATAGCTATTTCTTTCTGCAACCTAACAAATGCCAGATAAACCTACTCTTATTCTGCATGCTTGAGGATACAATAAATTGTTTTATGTTTAAAGGAGCTTAAAAAGAAAATAGACTTTTATTTTTGCTTTGCTTCTGTCTGACACAAAGGCCTGAAAGGTTTTCCATCTTTTCATGGTTTATAAATTTATATCGAGTCAGTTATTCATGAAAAAAATCTGGCTTCAGATCAATTGCTGCTTCTCTTGAATAGAAAATGAATGGTATTCAACATTCTAGTAAACACAGAACAATAGCATAAGAACCATTTTCCCACATGCAAAAATAAATAATTTTTTTAAAATAAAGAAAAAACATCAGAGAAGGTGATGTAGGAAAAGAGAGATAAAGAGGAAGATACCGCAGAATTTATGGTGTCTTTTTCTCATGTTTCAAACCTTCACGGAATTAGAAAGCCAATTCTGGTTTCTAACTCTTCCCAGCTTCCAATAACACAGTCAAAGATAAAAAAATCTAGTGCCTCACTGTTTGAAATATGATGAACAATGCCTCCCACCACTTTGAGAACTCCTCTAAAAGCAGCAAAACTAGAGGAAAGCCTATATTCTGCATCCATCAAGGATAATTCAAAATTGAATGAATTTTTAAAACCCAGTGCAAATCAACTCAAGGAAAGATGCATCCTCATCAGCCTTTTAACAAAGTATATCTGATTGCATCCTCACAACATCTTACAAGTGTTGGTCACAACTTTCCAACAACTACAGCTGTAGCACGCCAATAAGTTACAGTGATAGGAAGAGACTGAAACAGTAACATTGACAACGTGGCATTCAGGAAAAGCAGACCAACATATCCGCATGGAAATTTGGCTCGGCTAGGGTTGAAAAAGACATGGGAGGAACTGCTCCCATAATCTCCAGTAATCCTAAACTCAAGATTATATGTTTATAAACAATGACCATGAGGATATTATTAACAGGAATAATATTTCATTTAACTTTGGATGAAGAAATGTAACTAACCTGGATTTCATTCTGGCACAGTGCCAAACACAAAACAGTCTAAAAAGAGAAAGATGAAAAGTTCAGTTCCAACGTAATGGATGAGACACACCATCCTAGTTTGACTTCAGAAACGAGCTGGTGGCAAAATGTATTTAAACTATTAAATTCCTGTGAATATTTAGCTTGCTGAACTGTTCACAGTTACGTAAGACCATGCCTCTTATTTTCCATTGTATTGTACAGTATGTTCAAGTATGAATTCTAGCAAAAAGCCCATATGGTTAGCAAGAACAAAACAACAAATCACTTAAGATTTTATCACTTTAATTTTCAACAGAAGACATTTATACTGCTGCTTATTAGTCCTCTGTGGTTTTTAGCCAAGAACTGTATATGCTGAGCAAACGTGTGTGCGTACATATAAATGGATATTTCTGCACATGCAGATTTAGCATTTGGACAGAGTAATTTGAGGAACCAGGGGCTGCTGGAGACCGCTCCTGTGAGAGGATCTCACACTAGCAGGGGTTCACACAACTTCTCTGTCGTCTCTGCTGGATACGTGGGAGTCAGCCACAAGCTCTCACAGGGAAAATGCAAGAGTCAGATTTGCTCTGCAGGGAAGTGCCCTTATCTCGCAGAGGGACACAACAGAGCTTCCAAACAAAACACACAGAAGTGCAGCAGCCCAGTACCAGACTCTGCTCTGCTTGGTCCTGCAGGGAGGGAGAGGCATTCTGCACAATAACACACACAAATGTCACAAGGCCAAATGCCCATACCCATTATGCAGCTTACATGCAGATCGCAAGTGTCTGCATTAATTGTGATGTAGGATCTGCTGCTTCTCCAATTCTCTTCTCCACCACCCACCTGTACCAGGAGACAGGCCCGGCACCTCTTCCCTTCTCTCCCGAGTGGAATCCCAAGCTCTCGCTCTGCACCTTGTCCCCAGCCACAACAGCCACACGCCAGCTGCGAATGCTCATGGTAGAACTGATTTGACAGCATTCTTGAAAAGCAAACCTAAATGCATCTTCTAACCTGAGCAACGGGAGAAAACTGCAACATGAAACCAGCTTTGATGCAGCAGCTTATTTATCTGTCTCTCTTACCCTTTCATGTACACAGGTCTCCCCAGGACACTACTGTTCTTTTACCTGCTTTCAAATTCCTCGTTCCCCCTTCCTGCCTTCAATACACACCTCTTCCTTTCCAAATCCCAGTTCGTAATCCAAACTGCTAATCTCGACACTGACAAAAGCACAATTGCGAAGTGAAAGGCACTGGCATTGCTCACTGAGAACCGCAAAACAAAAACCTGGAGTTACTACCTTTCTTCTTGCATACTTGCTGCTTTGATTACCACTTGAATTAACCCCCCATAGCCATTCAACAAATACTCTAGAGCAAACAAGTATACTGAACCCATAAAACACTGCTGGCAGGTGCTGCACCTTTCACACCCAACAGAGCAGAAGCAGGACAATTTTCTATTTGGTTAATGTTGTTTGTGTTGATGACTAACCATCATCTCCATCAGGCACTTACACGTTTGGAAACAGGAGTCATTTGATTCACGATCAGCTTGTAGCCAGAAATTTCAGTGTTTTCTTACTATAGCAATTTACACATCCCCTCAGGTTCTTCCATATACTTTTGACACAGTGGTCCAATCCGTACAAATGTATCACTTTATTAATGCTATCCATGCAGACTGCCTGCAAGAAGAAATCAGAAGTTCACACCTTTGCCTTCTCCCCCACCTGACCTCGCACTGAGGGCTGAGACCAGCAAGCACCTTCATGCAAGGCTGATGCCCAGTTCACATCAGTTTAAGTAAGACAGGGCCATAGTTGCAAACAGCACTGCATCAGAACCTTATCAAAAAAACAGGAGGCAGTTTCCTTTCTGAGAACAGCATATATTCACCTGACAGCATGACCTTTACAAAGGCAAGGATCAGAAACTCAGGTGATGGTGCTTCATGCATCTGTGCAATAACCGTTCCAAAAAACCCTCCGAAATCTTAGAGGGGGAGGAAGGTTGATAAAACACACTGAAAATTCTCTCATTCTGGTAAGCTAGTAGCTGAACAAAAGATTTTACATTTTGAAATTTCAACTTCTGGTGGAAGAAGGAAGAGCGTGGAGAAGTTAAAAATGGCCAGTTTTCTTCAACCTGACCTTTTAAGGCAATTCAGTTTTCAACCTCTGTAAAAGACATAGAAAACACAGCTAAGAGATTACTGTATAAGGCAGCATTTGCTTACTGAGAAAGCTTGCATATGCAAGGGTTTAGGTAAGAAATGTTTTCCCAAGAGAGATCCTACTTAAGGATCACGATTCCAGAAAGCATTCACCTTGCTGGTGTAAAAATGTGCAAATTATGAGTAAGCAAGACGAAAAACAACCTTAACAACCTGCTGTAAGAGCACCACAAAACAGCCAAAAAGGACAGTCATAGATTTCTTTATATTTTTTGATCATGCATGAAATGAGCTCAGCTATGTGGCAACAGAAGAGACACTCTCTAATATCATAAGCAGAAAGAATGGGCAATTTTCAAAATGGTCCACATTCCTGTTGGAATATTTTGGACTCAAACCATCTTCAAAGTCTTGTAGATAGCTCCTTTTTCCTTATTCATAGCAGTGTCACCATAAAAATTAACAATGATTTAGGAGAAACGTAAGAGAATATATAAAGCTTAAAAAGAAGCTGAGGTAAGCAGGAGGAGACTTGGAAGCCCATGTAGAAATTGAGGATATTCTCAGTCATTCAAGAAACTCATGTTTAGGCATTCCAGCTCTTCCTGTCATTGCTTCTATCAGCCAAACTGTGAATAAACATGAGGAAAAGATAATTAATCATACTCCTTGGAATTAAATTCTCCAAAATAAGCAGTGGCCCTAAGAATCTGAAGCCCCAGTGTTTCTTGTGGCACATGAAATTCCTTGTGGGGGAAACACTGGAGAACCAGAACCAGCCTTGCTTCCCACACTGCCCTTTCATGAATTCCTTCCTATTAATAGAGTGAAGCAGTGCAAAGCAGCTTGACCTACTAGAACAGACTGTGGTTAAAAGGAGGCACTGGGCTTTGAGCTCAAAATTTCTCTTTTCCAACAAGGATTCCTGTGTTGACCTGATGAGGGAGGCAGTCTCCACAGGGGAAGGGGAATGAGCAGGGAACAAATATACTCACCATTACAGACTCTTCCCAGGTCTTTAGATGGCCTCCAGTGAGCACTCCTCAAACTTCAGCTAGATCAGTAATGCCCAAGGAGGAAAACCCCTTCTGGTTTCATACACACACACTTGCATAACTCGGTCACATACTGAATTCAAAATTATAAAAGAATCCTCAGAATGATAATTTTCTCTCAGTTTGTGGAAATAATTTTTTTTAACAGCATAACTCCAGTGAACAGTTATGCCAATACCCCTGTGGTTTAGAAAAACTAAAAATTATTACCAAAACCTAAAGTAGATTATTTAAGTTAAAATACCACTATACAATAATATTTAGAAGCTCAGCAGAAATCCTTGGGGAAGAGGCGGGAATTTGATATTCGAAGTGTGCTATAAAAGGTGCCATCTGCAAGGCAAACCCCTTTACAACGTGTGAAATTTGAGGAACAAAACAGGAAATGCCACCATTAAATAAAAATACTTCCAACCATTTCAAAATTTAGCACTTATTTATTCCAGAAACCCAGAGTCATGCACAGGAGACAGGATTGTATTCCACTCTTGGTTCTGTCACGCATTTACTGTGAAACCAGAGGAAAACTGCTTTTTGATCTACCTGTCTACCTTACAAAGACAGTTCAATGCTCTCTCTTCCTATGTAGCTACAAATGAGGCAGGTATTTCTATTCAGCCAGAAGTCAGCCTACTTCTGTGTGAAGCAAAGGTTTCTTCTGCCAAGACATCTGTTTCTCCACCACAATGATCAATGAGAACAGCACAGCGCTGGGAACAGTAACTGTTAATTACTAGCTGTTGAGGATCAGTCATGGCAGGAGGAGGAACAAAAGGTGACTGAGGGTCCTGCAAAACAGTACCTTAACTTATTTTTCTAATTTGTCAGAATTAGACTGACAGAACTAAATAACCCTTTCCAAACAGACACCAAAGGACCTGGCCATTAGGCTATTAAATGCATTTTACATTATTAAGCCTCTCAAAATCTTTCATTAATGAAAGCCTGAGTAAGAGTTTCAGAATATTTCAGGAGGTTTTGCTTTTTTTTTTTGTAGCTTGATAAAGTTGTAGAGAAACAGAAAGAAACTCACAGACGAATGCTGGAGCAACTTCTAATGGTAGAAAAATCACACAGACAGACACTGTATGAACTAGAAGAAGAGAAGAGGAAGCACAGCAAATACATGGAAAAAAGCGATGAGTTTACAAACTTACTGGAACAAGAACGTGAAAGGTAAGTTACCTCTTGTAATAGTACTAAGAAATACCTACAATTTAACATTATGTCTAAGGATACTGACAACCTTCTTATTCTGCATCCACTAATAATCAGAAATATTTGCAGAGTTGTATTTTGAGAGTTCAGCTGTGAAAACATGACTAAATACTCCTAAATAGTGTAAACAGTAGCATCTACATCTCCATCAGCAGGTGAGGTAGGTCAAACGGTTGGCAGATTCTTCAGCACTGTAGCAGGACGACAGATATGTTACACTACAGAGAATACAGGGAGATACACAAATGTGTAAAGTTACAACCAACATGAAGCAGGTGAATGTTTAAGATGTTCAATGTACACTATAGTATGTAAGTAAGTGAATATGAAATCGGTCATGCAGCCTTTGATGGCAGAAGAAAAAGACATGAGGAAAAGTAAAAGGTGTTTGGACAGACCATAGAAATACAGAGAGGAAGCAAAGGCAGAGAATAATTTACAGAAGGCTTTGAAAATAAGAATGCCATAAAGTTCTTATATCAGGATTGGCATAAAAAACATAAATCCAACTTTATTTTTAAATGTAACCTAAAAGTGCCACAGCTTGTTTAAGCATACTGCGAGGGTTTCAATACCAATTCTCAGAAGAAGGATTAAGAATTTAGTGTTATTTACTGTCCTTAAAAAAGCCACTTTAAACTGTCGTTTCTCTGAATCTGCAGTAAAACTGAACACATCCTAAGGAAAAAAAAAATATCGAAGAACATTTCCTATTCCCTGGATAGCTACTCCAGAAGACAGGAGAATATTGTCTGTTTCCTTTTGCTTAGGAACAGCTTCCAGATGGAAATGTTTGGGTGTGAGAACATCAAACCTATTCTAAACTCACATTATGCATAGATAATTCTTCCTCTGCTTTGCCTGTGTAACATCACGTTCCACGTATTTTGGCAGTGTTCACCCTTCACACTACACCTCTCTCCTGCAGGTCTATCAAAGATAGCACACACGCTTCCCACCAAGTACACAGCCATATTTATGGACTGCAATTAAAGCAGCTGGGGAAAAAAACCCTTTGCTTCTCAGAGGAATGTATACAGATGCAGGCATGCACAGGGACACACAGAAAAGCACAAAGTCCCCCCCCACAAGGCACAGAACTGACTTTTTTCTTTAAGAACTGTTTTTGTGAAATATCATCATGTCACGAACCAAAACCTGCGATGAATGGAAGTTCTCAACTCTGCTGTCTTTTTCTCAAAAACTAGGAGACACTCATCTCTTAGAGACAGAGCTAAACAACTGCAGTTGCTAAACGCGGCAAAACATTACATCAGACACGTGCTCACACAGTGTGAAAAGCTGCACAGAAGACTAAGCAGAGTCCTTGTATTTTTTTTCTTGTGAAAACAGGGTAGACATGGGATTAAGACTCTCTTCCCTGCCCCTCCTCCATATTCCCCCCAAGAAGACTATAAAACATTTACCACGATTATCTGCAACATTTAGTGTATCTGCCTGGAAAAAGGGGGCAAGGGGGGGAATACTGAGGTGCCTAATGAGACCTTACAGGATGTAATAATAGATTTCAGATTAGGTCTCAATTTTTGTATTTTCTTTGGAGGACGTATTTTATGTGGAAAACCTTAAGGGGGTGTGATGTCACATGTTGAGCTGATTCCAAAATGTTTGCCAAGTAATGTCGCCATCAAGATCTCCACGCAATTGCCTGCCATGACAAAAAAAAAAGAAAAAAAAACCACCCAACAAAAACCCCACGACCAAAAAAAACACTCAGCAAGTTAAGGCACAGCTCTTTCTACATCAGCCTGTCTGACTTGACATTCAGAACACACACCCATACGCAGCAAGGTGACCTTTTCTTCCATTTCAAAAACCTTAGGTCGAATTTAAATCTTCTCAGGATGTGAATTTTGAATTTGGATTAAGAACAAATAGAACTCTACGAAAAGTTTCATAAATAAAGCAATGACAAATGAATTTTTGCTTCCCCCCCAATTCAATTAAAAAAAATTCTTTGGAAAAGCATTAAGTATTCATCAATGAACTTCTTTTTTCAGCCAGAAGCAGTATGCTCTTCTAAGTGTGGAAGGGTATATAACATTCCTAACAGTATTTCAGTTTCAAAGCAAAATCCTGAACTTCCATTTAATTAGTCAAAAAAGTATCTTGCTTTTATCAAAGAGCAAGGCTACAGTATATGCTAAAGATATCCTTGAAGAGTACAGAATGCACGCAAGCCAAACAAGGTACACGAATAATACGTGATTATGTGATCAAAATGAAAAGATCTTAGATGTTATGGGACAGTGATGCTGAAGCACTGAAAATTACTCTTGACAGCAAGAATAAAGAAACTATCAGTCAGATCCAACTCTTACAGGACTCAATGTATTTTCAAATAAGGAGGAGGGAAAGCATTTCCTCTTTCTTACATATGCACTCAGGAAGTACAGAACTGAAGAATTCTTAAATGAAAACTTTAGTGATGACCTAATTTATCAGGTGATCATGTTTTACAAAAACTAGGCAAGCCTCCATCTCTAGGGCCTTTCTGCCACCTTACTCCCTCCATACATGACGTTTCTCATTAAAAGAGTTAAAAAGCACATTTGGCTCATGCAAAATAGTCTTCACTGACTCAGTAAAAACCTTTCACCTTAATCCTTCAAGAACCCCTTTGACTTCCTAGCAAGGCAACAAGACTAACTTTGGCCTCAGAAATTGTACATTGTCAGATTTGGGAGTTTAAGCTTATGACGGGACTAGTGACAGCTTTCTAGATATGAGAACTGGATTAGCGTTTAATGCTAACCCTTTAGGGACTTTAAGCATTTTTCTTGTTGCCAGCCAAAACTCATCCTCCATAGTCCTGCTGTAGTTAAGAGACAAAGATTGGTCTTCCAAACTGAAGAGAGTCTCAACACTAAGCAACAGTCATTTACCAGTAAAAGAATGATAAAATCATGCTACTATCATTATATTTACTCATCTTCAGTCATATGTACTTTTAAAGCACAGAGCCACTGACAAACCCCTATCAGATGCAGAACGGTTTTGTGGAGAAAAGGAGGCCTGTGGGCAATGACCAGACAGGTCTTTCCTGCACTTCAACATGAATTGTACTCTGTATGTGTGCAGATCAGACAGGAACAGAAAGACAAACTACATGTGCATGGTAAAGTACTAGACCAAGTCTACCAGAGTCTAGAAGGGAAAATTTTATTGTGTTGCTGGAGCCTAGGGAAATAGCAGCACCCAAACTCACAGGAACGTAAAAAAACTCCAGAAGCTAGATACAGAGACTACTAGGGGCCCCTGAAGAACCACAGCATGAAAGCCATTGAGCTTGTTTAGAAGCTCTTGCATTTCATGGGGTTGGGGGATGGAGGGCAGGATTAAGGACTAGGAAGAATACTTACTTTAGATTCAAATGCAGATTCCACTGTATCTTTCCTGAGGATGTACCTACTTGTCCAAATATATTTATCCACATTCCATATTTTTGCAGTACAGCTAAATAATAAAAGCTGCTATTTTAGAAAACATTTTACAAAGCTAAAATATGAAACTAGGTTTTCCAGATATGCATGTTCCCAGTTTGAAAACACATGCCATATGCAAGCATTTACGTGTTTACATACTACTCTCCACACCACACCAAAAAAAAGAAATGAAAGAGTAAACTAGTAAAATGATTAGCACTTACACAGCCCTTTTCCTCTGCAAATCTCAAGGAGTTTTAAATATTACGTAAGCACAGTTATTCCCCATTTTCTGAATACTGAAAGGAAATGAAGGTATGAGTGGAAGAAACCAGTCACAGGTACCTTGGAGTACAAGGGTTAAACTGGAAAAAAGGAAGAAATCTCCCAAAGTATAGGTGTGTCCCATCTTCAAACTTCCTATATAGTATATAGACTCTCAACTATACAAAAGGTTAAGCTTTATTATGAACATACACTGGTTAAATAAGTGAATGTTGTTCAACAGGACAGGAAAAAATAGCAGTTTGCTAATAAGCAATGTAAATAGATTTTTAAAGGCAGTTATGATAAATGTTGCTCACAGGAATTCAAATATTAGCAGAAAACTTTGCAGGTTGTTATAGCAGCAATTAGTAAGAACTTTAGTTTAAGGACCATCTACTAAGATGAGGGTTTTTTTTTCTACAGGGAGGAAAGCCATCATAAGTTTTTGCTTTAGCTCTGAATTCATACCCACAAAGGTCATATAGAGAATGTAGTCCAAAGAAGAAAACACAATTGTTTATGTATAAGATAATCCTAACATTTCCTAAAAGAAAACTTACTCCTTATGCTCTAAGCAAGTGAAAAAACCCAAGCCAGCCAAACAAACTCTATTCCACTGTACCAGACATTTCTTCTTAAAACAGCAAGTAAAGGGCATTTTCAGTGTTAAAATAAAAGTTATTGCTATACACATCTGAGGAGTCAGCATACACCAAGCTTAAAAAATGGAACCTAACCTGCAAAAGTCTCACAACTGTAGTCTTTCTCATCTAACAAAACACCATAAACCACTGTGCTTGTTGCTCCAACTGCTGCCCCCCTCAAGGTCAGTCAGTTAATATGACGTCCTGTTGAGTGATACAGGCTAGAAGGGATCTCTGGAGGTCTCCAGCACAACCTGATGAGTGCAGGGCTAACTTCGCAGTCAGATCAGGTTGCTCAGATCCCTGGTCCAGCTGATTATTGAAGATCTCAAAGGGACAGTGATTCTGCTGGATGCCTGGGCTCCTGATGCAGCCTTTGGTATCCTCACGAGAAGATCTTTTCCCTCAGTTTCATTGTAGGCATCAATCTGGTCTGGCTTCTGCCCCATGCTCAACTGACACTGCTCTCATTAAAGGCTCAGTAACTTCCCTTCTGGCAAACCTCTGAACCTAATCTATCTTCACTGCCTCTGATCTTTTGGTTGCCTTGGACACAAATGAGCTTTCAGCACTTCCTTGCCATCTTACCCACACTGAGTTTCTGTGACTCCAGCTGGACTCATTTCTCTAAGTGTTTCCACAGTGTGCTCTGAGTTGGAAACTTCTCCTTGTCCACCTCTACTCTGTCCATAGGACCCCACAGGTCTTATTCTTTAGGTCTTCTCTTTGTCCATTTACTCTCTGTGCTGCTTCTTACAGAAGTTCAAAGCCAGCCATCATCTCAATGCTGATGACTCAAGTCTACTCCAACCACCACCACAACACCAAGAAATCTCACTGTTTGTGAGCAACCTGTCGTCATCCCCAACTCCATGAGACTAGAAAGGAACTCAGTTTTTTATCCCCCAGCCCTTAGCTTCATCCTTAAGATTCTCTAATACCTCAGTTGTTAAAACTGGGGTAGCAAAGTCATACTGCTTGTCACTCAGCCTGTCATACCTAGGCACATTTTCTACCTGAGCCTTTCTACATTTAAGTCTCAGAAATTCTTCTTCATGGCACCTCCAAGAGAATAAAAAATAAAATTAAAAAAACACCCACACACAAGCACACACAAATAAACCAAACATATCCTTCTGTTCATCCAAATAACTAAATCCTTTTCCAGGCCCTCACTTCAAAAATATTTTTTTATAATTTCCAGATTAGCTATTTCACCCCTCTATGTCTCTTCACTGGATGCACTCTCATTACTGCATTAAGGCTATGTATTTCCTTTTGTGTACCTTTACGGTACACTCTTACCTTCTCATGCAATGTTAATACATGGACTAAACATCACACTAAAACCATACCAAAATTAAATCATATTATGTTATAATACTGCTCAGGTATTGAGTAAGAAAGAAATGTGATTTCATAAAACTGAGCACTTTAGGTTAAGTGCTTTGTTTTGTTTCAAAGTGTCAGATGAAAATAAGTGCTACACACGGTAGGTCAAGTGAACAATGCTTGAAAACTGGGACAGGGCATCAAGGACAGAAGGAACCATCTCAGCTAAAAGGTGAAGTGTGTTAGTATGTTGTCAGCGTAACATTGCTGTACTTTAATTCTGACACATTCACACATTGGAATAACAATATATTGTGTGCACAGCTCTGGAAAATTCAATATTCTATAACAGTGGGTATAATTAATATTTGCTGTTTTTCTTAATGAAGCCAATTAAATATTATAAGAAGCAGGACCTTATCTCTATAGAAAGCTACAATAAAAATAAACACTGACAACTTATTTATTCTACATGTGTTACCAGCAGTTTTTAATTTCATGCACCCTGAACTATTGTTGCAGGTTGCGCATTGTACTCAAATGCAATCATTTCCTTTTAGCTTTCTGGCAATGAGTTCTATATATTACATATGCCTGAGACTATGTCTTGCAGGTTGTGAAATGGATGCCAGATCTCTGTACATTTAACCTTTTTCATGGGTATCTAGTGTTCTGTAGGTGAATAAGAGAGACCTACCACCAGCAAAACATTAGCGTTTTTATTCTGTGTTACACCCCAATGGGACAGTCCCACTAATAATACCACTGAGGCACGAAGACAGACTCAAGGAAGTGATGTACACAGATTAATTACCTCATGCTCGTATGTGAAAAACTATGTACCATTGCACTGCTTAACTTTCAACAGATGTTGTGAAATCAAACCCTTGTCAAAATTCAAGGATTCAAAGATTTCTACAGCAGTTTCTGTGCCTGATGGAAGGTTAAAATATCTTAAAGCAAATAAATTAATAAAATCCATGTTAACAAAGGGATTAAAAAACCCCAAACTGTTAAGTAAGGTCACATTATGTTTAGTCAAAGCAAAGATTAAGAGTAAATACAAATAGAAACAGGGTTTTCAACTCACTGTTAACACAACTGAGAAATTCTCTAGATCCGTGGTGCAATTTAAATTATTCCACCTACTGTAGTCAGCAAGCAGATGCAAGATCTATGTGATAACCATTTCTCATGCAACTCCACTAACACTGGTGGAATGACAGAGAGAAGTGAGTCTCATATTTAATTTCTCTAAATTCTGAGCACGTAAGATGTTCACTGCTTCAGGCACACTGTCATGACTACCAACCGATGCTATCATTGTGTACTTCGAGGCCAGGAAGGACGCAATGAAAAGCCTTAGTCAAACGATGTTCTCCTACGCCACTACCCTCTTTCCCCTCATGAGTGGGGAAAGCGATGGTTGTTGCCATACGTCCTCCCTGCAAAAGGGCATAAATTCTCTGGAAAGGGTTACGATGATCATGGAAAACCACCCTGGTGATAGCTCTGGTCAGCACTTTTAACCGTAGTGTCAGAGCTCAAAGGGAAAGATGATCTTTCTAAGCTGGCAAGTCTCAGAATATTTATGGCTCTTGTAAATCAACACCAACTCCATATACTCTGTTTGGAACCTAACCAGTGATCAGCGTGGACGATGAAGCACTGACCAAATATGCTCATGGTGAGGCACTGCCCTCAGTAATGGGGCACTCGCTCTAGTCACCAATTTACATTTCCAAATAAGACTGAGTGCACTACTCCATGTGCAGCACAGCATAACTAGTGTAATCATAAGCAACAATAGAAGTGGATGACTGCACCAAGACCTGTGACCAAAAAAAGACACGGTGTACTTCTGACTCATTGCAGGGTGGGGCTGTGAGAGAGGGAAAAATTGGCACAGGATTTTGTAACTGGAGTTTGAAAAGAAAACACACATCAGACACAGAGAAAAATCTATAAATCCTTCTCTGAGATAGAAAGTTTGACACTATTGTAAGTTTCCAGAACATGCAATTGCTATGGGAAAAGTTATACTCCTGTTCAAGTGTGGAGGAGAAGTCTCAATGAAGTTAAGATCTTTCTCGTGGAAGAAAAATTTAAGTGTGACTTGTACGTGCTATAATTAGTTTCATATATTAAGAACAGGCAAGAGAAAAATGGCCATGAGAACTGAGAATGCAGGTCACACATCAGTTACCAAGACCTGCAGTCTAAACTCATAGCCAAGTTTCCCATAGCATACTATGAGCTTCAATGCATTTATGCCCAGCTACAAAATCTCTGAGCATTATATACAAATATGAAAGACGCATGGATGGGAGACTGAAGCAGTTTAAAGAAAAATGTCACAGCCTCACTCTCTGTGCTAAGCCGGTAATTTTAAACAGAGAATAAACAAGAAAACCAGTAGCATTAAATCTGTTGAAAACAGACAGTACTGGAAAAAAATTGTTAACAATAAACACCAAAATCTTCTTACATGATAATTTTGATTTTCACATAAGTACATTATTTTTTTGTTTCTTGGGCCTGAAATGCACACTGTCTAACCTTTCAGGAAAACACCACACACTTGGAGAAGGTAACACATAACCTATTTAGTGTCTGAAGACCAAAAGCTTGAACACATTGAAAAAGTATGTTCAATATTTGAACCTTTCTGCTAAGAAGATTGGAAAAAAGCCATAGAATATGTATAAATTCAGAAACAAACAAAAAGTTCAGGAGGGACATACGAACTTTTGTTTTTAAAATTTCTGTTTGACTCCTATATGGGCGGGGACAGGGCGGGTGGATGGCTCAGAGTAGAAAATGGGAGTAATAGGAAGTAGATACAAGAAAAACCATTAGATCATCTAGTCTCATCCCTGGCAACAGAGGCTTATTCTCCAAACATAGTGTTGACGATTTTGCTTCTCATTTCAAATGTCCAAAACACAGAAAGGTCTCAATCCCTGTAGAACTGTTCTATAAAAATTGCATTGTCATAAATAAAATTATACTTTTCTATTTATTCAATAATTCATTCTCTTTAACAATTCAATACAGTCCTTCCTAATAGGATTGTTACTCTATTGCAAGATTTCTAGATACTCGGCTAAGACTGAAAAAGAACCCTAAGGCACCCATTTTGGTCACAGACACAGACCCAGCTGAGACCCACAGCAGATAAAACCCTAAGATGAGAGTTTGAGTGGCTGCATCAAGGTCTGCTGCTTAAGGACAATTCCAAATGGAGAACTGCCCACTCCCCTTCTGTGGTACGTCTCAACTGCACACCCCTTGGGATAAAAACCCGACACAACGGCCCCTGTGAGGCACGATCTGAAGGAACTCCAAAGACTGAGCACGCAGAGAGGCTTAACCAGTCCCTTCACCCTCCCACAGAAAAGTTTGTGCTGGGGAACACAGCTGGTAAGAGGTAGAGCTTGTACAGACATACTGACAACAGAAGGCTCCAGCACTAAAGGGTCTTGAACCATCACTTGACCATCGACAACATTAATTTTCAAGCAGAAAAATAACCCAAAACCAACAGTTGTGACAGGGTCATTGTGATCAGGCTATTGAAGGGGGAGAGGGGAAGTGTTTTGCCATAGAAAAGTTTTATTCCCCCCCCCCAAACAGGAAATTAAAAGTGCCAAAGGGACAGTAACACTGACAATACCCAGACAGCTAACTGATTTATGTATGCCAAATTTGACCTAGCAACAGTTACCTTCTCCCAGACTCTGCCTTTGCCAAGAGTGTTGGAGAGGGAAACTCACTGAATCCAGAAACGTGGTTGTTTTCAAATGCGCGTATGAGTTTCACGAGATATACCTTGCACAGGTCTGCTTTCATTCTCTGTCCAAGATACTCCTAGCAGCGTCAGCGGAGACAGCATCAGGTTATGGCACTGCAAAAGAAAAATCACTAAAACTGCTCTTTGGAACAATGCCTTTTTTACTTCCTTGCCAATACCTTTCAAGTTCCACATTTTGCTTGAAATTATAAGAGCTGATTAAAAACCTGCAACTTGGACAGAGCTCTTCACTTTTAAAACCAGAGTCTTGCCTCTTATACACTACTGGGAAATTCCTCAGCCTCAGCACTTTGATTCACAGTATCTTCAAGTCACTGGGGAAAGAACACATGCCCCACAGCATTATCAGGGTAACAAAACAGTGGTTTTCTTGAACTATCCTTCCATTTCAGTCAATCATAATTGTTACCATCATACTTGCACTTACACGCTATCCTCGCCTCTGTCCTCCTCATAACCTGAGAAAAAACCTGAACAAAACCAGACAATCCTATAGAAAAGGAAATAAAACCTAGTGGAAATGGAGACTGTGTCCCCTCCTCTCCCTTCAATTTGATTTGTATGCTAAGAATTTCAGGGTTATCAGAAAATTCTTCGCGCTGTAAACCTTATTCTGACGTATAAATTTATGACTACTAAGATGACTTTCAGGAACATTCAGATCCTACAATTTGCATTTAAGTCATCAGGAAATTGGGACATCATTTATTCAGATGTTTAGACAAGATTTCACATGTTTCTCATTTGAAAATTTTATCTTGCATCCAACTGGGGAACTGAGAAGCAAGACACACTCCCTGAAATCCTAAAATTCTCCCTTTTTTTCAATAGTCTTGCCAGCTAAACTCTGGATGTCTTTGCATTCTGTCAGACAGGAGAATGAGTCAGTCTGTCCCTAACTGGCCTTCTAAAAAGGAAATTGAGAAGTTTGATGACATATTTGGATAAACACACTCACTGGATAAAGTTACTTAACTTTTTATATCTCTAAGTTTGCTATAAACCTTCAAAATCCTTATAGACTAGATTTAAGTACAGCCAATAAAAACTATAGATTATAAATAACCTTAATGAAAACCACTATATTAAAACTCAAAGGACCTTGTAAACATGCTCATCAAAGCTTCACCATTGTAATAACAGCACCACATCCATAGATATATGTTATTAATTGCTAGTGATCTACAACTCTTATTGAAATATCAACCCTATATAGATCATCTTTGGTTCAGAACCCAGTTTTCTCGTGGTCTCTGAACACAATGTAACAGCCAATACTGTAGCTGTGACTGAAGGAGCAATGAAAAAAACCAGAGTTTATATAGTTCAACGTGCCTGAAAAGACAGTGAAGACTATTGTTATCATCTGTATGCACTTTAGGTCTCCCTGAGTGTAGTATTTGGCCTAGAAATAAAAGATGGTTGAAATATACAGTACTGAACTGACAAAAGAGCACAAATGCTGAGCTGATGTAGCTTCCTAAGCCCTCATTTTAAGGAGATTTAACATACCATTTTGGAAAGCATCATTTCTTGCAATAGTGAACATCCAACAGCACGGTGTGTAACTCAGTTTTATTAAAGGAATGTACCTTAAAGACTCAAGATCCTGACCTCAATGAATTCCCATCTTCTTTAGCTCTGTATTAACTTCAGATGCAAAGAAAGAAAAGAAGGCATTCCAATCCAAAGAAAGAAAAGAAGGCATTCCAATCCAAAGAAAGAAAAGAAGGCATTCCAATCCAAAGAAAGAAAAGAAGGCATTCCAATCAACAGAGCTTTTACTAGTTTCATAAAATAAAGAATTTATTTCACATTAATTATATATCAGGCTGTTTTCCATACATGCTTTTAAGCATTATCAAATTTTAAGATTAGTTTGGTCTAAATTTCTTGTCTGTAACCAATCTTAAAATTAAGCTAATTTCATATCATTTCAGATTTCACTGCCAGCATTTCATTAAAGTATGTAGCTTAATGCTTACGTATACAAAGATCTGAGTCTCAAAACAGTATACACAATCTTGCCCTTAGATATTCTGATTACTAAATGCAAAGACAGTTGGTTTTATGATACCCAGGAGGCATCCAGAGCATTTCTTCGAGAAAACTGAGAAGGAGCCATTCACAATAAAAATAACAACACATAAAGGAATCTGCAAAGTGCTTGGAGGCAAAATTAGCTTTTTAGCCACCTGACTACAAGACTATCTCCATGGCTACATCTTTGAAATGGTCCTAATACCAAAGTGCAGGTTCAGGCAGTAAAGTAGCATTTCAGTTAGTAGTTGAAAAAATGATGCAGGAAGAAAGGGTTCATTTTATTAGACTGTGGAAAGATTTTTGGAATAGGATGCACAAACTCTACCTAAAGTAAAACAAAAATAGGCTGCTGGTATTTAATTTTAAAATTAAGATGAAGACTGTTTAAACTTAGCAGAAAGTTGGCAGGTGCAAAGGCATGCACAGTTCAGGATGACACATCAATTAGGGATGCAATCATTACGACCCAGTATTCTTGGAAATAAAGCATTAAAGTAGTTAATGAAGTTTGACAGGAAATAGCAAAGCTCTGTCTAACCAAACAGCATTTCAACCAAGCACAGTTTAAAAAAAAAAGACAGCCAAAGAACAAGGGTGCAAGGTCTCCTATACAGATGCAAGTCCAAGAATCCAACATAAAAATTAGACTGTCTAGTTGTAAACATGAACATGGATAGAATGTGCTTCTCAAAGTGTGTGAGAACAAAATATTCAGAGGAATATGATTATACTATTGATAAAGTATTTAAATCAGAATGAAAGAACTAATTATGCTGATGTAGGAGCTGTACAGCTGTAACAAAAAAAGGAAAGCAGAAAAGTGGAGAGAGTGAAATAAGATAAATGTATTTAACTCTGTAAAAGCATATCCAGACTTTCTTTGAGTTGAAGCTCATAAATAAAGAGATAAGCATATAAATGCTAGACTACTGACCATCAATCCAAAATAAGAACACTTATCACATAGTGATGAGAGGTAGAAAGGGCAGAAATGAGGGGAATCTGCAGTTATTTTTACATGCTGGATAAATGTCACACTAGAGTATAACAGAGAATAGCTATTTAAATACTCAAACTTTTTGTAAAGCATCTAATCATAAATTTCAATAGTAGGAGCAAGTTATGGGTTTTGTTCCTACTAGAGCCATGAACTAGTCCACACCCTAAATATTGAAAAACCAGAGATAAATAAGTTCTTAAATTCAACCTGTTTGAGGTAAGAGGGAAGAAAACAAAAAACAACTATCGTATCTAGCTTTAAGTGGGATAAACACATAACGCTAATTGGAAACTAATTAAACAGAGCATCTAAAAGAGTAAATCCCTTGAAGGCACCACAGAAACAATTTAACAACACTGGAAAAGCAGATTCCATGTAAATGTGTATCAGCAAACCAAAAGCAGCTAAAATACTCTCCACAAAGCCAACTAAGCAATTTAACAACAGATTAAAATAAATTAAGTATAAAGACATCTTAAAAGGGAAAATATGTGCAAACAAAAATATCATACAAGAAATAGAAATGCTGATATGTTAAAATCCATCCATCAAACGTGGGAAGTCTGCATCCTACTCAGTGGAGAACACTGAATTGCTCTGGATATCCTTCTCCTCTGAACACTGAGGCATAAAATTAATTTAGTTCATTTGCCACAACCTTAGTTCTTTTTCATTTGTATTTTTCCCTAACTGACAGCATTGGATTCCACCATGTGGAAGTCAAGGAGGTTTTCATGTTAGGACTCTATGGAGAAAGAGTCTGTGAAGCCATCTGAAGCTGAACTGATAATAGAAAAAGCTTTCGACCAAATTTTTACAACACAAAGCAACAAGCTTACTAGCACCTTGCCAGGACTGAACAGTATTTAGGAGTTCTAAAAGAACTTGCATGAGAAACTGATGAAATATTAGCTGGTGGGTAATTCCTCCCTTAAAAAACCCAGAGAAATGGAAGGCGGCACTAGTTTTTAACAAGAGATTCTAGGAATAACTCAAGCAGAACTCAAGACCAATTCATTTGATTCACCAACTAATTAGAAGAAACTATAGTAAAGAAGAGAACTGACAGATATCAGGCAAACGCAGTTGAGGGGAAAGCAGAATCATGTGCCAAGTCTGCTCTCCTTCCCCATCTGTCCTTCAATTGAGCAATGCTTTCCCCTTCTAGCCTCCTGTTAGTCCTGGTATCTGCACTGAAGCAAGACTGACTGAGCTCACAGCAGTTCATTTACCCCTTTCCCGGCATGAGTATGTTTTTCGTGCACTTTGACCTGCATAAAAACAAAACTCAAGGGTCTGACTAGTTACTTAAAATTGTTTGAAATAGATGTTTACAAAGGCCAATTTTTAATCGAGTTTCTTATGGCTGTGCGCCTATCCATCATCATCCCCATTTTCTCATCCCTCAGCTAATTTCCAATGAAATGCAAGAAAGCAGCAAAGACTTCTAAATTATGAAATGCCTACACGGTTCTTGAAAACGGATATCTTTTACTGTCCAGGATATTAAGCAAGAGTCCATTTTGACCCCAGTAAAAGTACATTGCAGAAAAACTGTGTTCATCCTAACAGGAGGAAAAGCCTAGTAGCTTGCACATTATTGGACACTAAAAAAAATCCAGCCATGAAACAAACTTCCATAACTCATTTTGTTTAGCTATACAAACAGCTTTTTTTCCACAGCAAATAACACTGTTTTTACAAACCTTACAGAAACAGCTGCCTATCCTTACTGCACCCAAATTAAGAAGTAAAATCAGAATCTTGATTTGCTATTGCAGAAGCTGAATATTTGGATAGCTGTAGAACATCACAATCTTCACTTTTTCTTTCTTTTCCTTCTAAAAATCAAAGTATGAGATTATAGGAACCCATGCATAAGTCTCCTGAAAATATGTATAATGAAAAAATGAGTCAAATTTTCAAGAAATAAGTACTAGCATGTGAGGTCATAGTTTCAAAAGAGCTCAGGTATGCAGCCTTCACCGTCTTAGAGAACCGCAGTCAGACTTCCAGAGCATTCAGGCATGCAGCAGTTCATAACAATAATGGGGAGAGGAATGAAGATGCTGAGCTCTCTTGAACATTTAGGCTTTTAAAAATTATTCCCAATAAAGCAGAGCTCTCCTGCCTCCAAGAAGAAAGGGAGAGGCTGTTTGTTTTTAAAAGAAAAATACTAAAAACATCTTCAATTACATTTATCTTAAAGCTTAAGTCAAGCTAATAACTTCAATTACATTTATCTTAAAAGAACATATCACAAGTCCTTTTCAGTTGAATCCACAAAAAATGTGGTAAGGCAAAATGTATACAACGAATGTTTAAGACACTGAAATATCTTCAAGAATGAGAACACAGGAGTACTTGGATCCCAATAGAAGATGACACTGAGACCATGAATGCAGAAAAAAACATCCTGAACCATTTGAACACCATTCCACTTTCTCGTAGCATCCAGACCTTTACCTTAATTCTTTAAGAAACTTCTCCTCATGTTATCTTGTTTGTTCAGCTGTTATAATTACAGCAGGAAAGGGAAAAGCTGATGATTTGCTGTATAACACTAAAGAAGTCATTACACTTCCTTATTTAATACAAACTCCTCACTTTCCTCAAGCATGAAATGGAACGATGACACAACACCGTAAGTCATTACTGCGGCCAAGTCTTATTCACCGTCATTGCATTCAGGACAAATACATAAGAGAAGAGAGTACATACAACTATGTGCTAGAGTTCAGAAAGTATATACTAAGCAGACGTTCCTATGAAAGCACTGTAAGTTTATTTTAAAGTTTATTTCATTTGATCTATCTGTCCTCAGATGTCCTTAGTATTAAAATCATTCAATTTCATTTCCTTTTTGGTTCTTGTCATCAGCTCTATAAAGAGTACTTATTTTTGCAGTCATTATGGCAAAACATGTATTTTTGGTTGCAGCCCAAAAAGAATGGTAACCTTCACTTTCTCTTCAAGTGTTTCTGTTTCTCCATTCTTATACAAGATATCCAGACTATCTTATAATAGGTATATAACCTCACCTTTTAGTAAGCTTACTTGACATGGAGCAAATTTTGCCCTCCTAGCGCTCAGATTCCCCTCTTTGCTTTCAACTGTAGCTGTAAATTACATTCAGAAACAAAACATAAACTTTGTTCCATGTTTGACATTAAAGGCATAATTCAGCTTATAGATGAAGACATCTAAAGTAAGTGACTTTGCTCAGATGCCTCTGTTGTGAGGCAGGCACCTAAGCTCCCAGCGCTGTCCATGGAAATGTACCCATGACAGCTCCACTCAACTGACTGAAGATAGGTGTCTTCACATGGACTAAAATCCCACTCCAAAAGTGGCAACTTGTAGATAACTCAGCTAGGGCCACTACTCCTTTCTGTAACCTCTCTTTGAATAGGCAATTCTAATGATAAATCTTTACTGGAATGTTTACTACATTCATAACACAATCATTTGCAGCACAGTTTCTTGCACCTCTCCCTTGCGTGCTCGTATTGACCACTGACTCTGACCCGGCTTAACCATTTCACATCTATTGTATCTGCCTATTCAGATTTCTTACCATTATACTTCTGTCTACAGAATCAGACTTCACATTTCAGTTCTTAAGGAGGAACAAACACCCTTTGGAAGAAAATTAATTCAGCAAGGGGGCGGGGGGGGGGGGGATGGGACGGGATGGGGGACGACACACCCAAACCAAATCCAGCAAAATCCCAGAAATATCTGGAAATTACAGGTTTTATAGAAGCCCACTAACTTCCATTCTGTACTCTGAGTTTGGAGCAAGTGGAACACGACAAGCAGATACGCAGTGCATGGTGGAAATTGTGTTAATTCTCATAAGGATACACTTGGCAGTTAAAGATAAAATGGTTAGGAAATTGGTGCTAAACCCACATGGTTAAAAAAAAGAAATGTGAGAAAGAAAAAAAACATTCTTAGATTACTGCTGTCTTTTCTCATTATTCAAGTTGGGATATCCCTATTTATCAGCAAAGGAAAGGGAAAATATATAATGACATTTTCATGGGAAGGGGAAAAAAATACAATCACTATTTGATTTCTAACTGTTTGGCTAAGTCTAGAGTTACAAAACGTGTTTACATGAAGAACTTGAGCTTTGTTTGAATGTTTACTTTACAAAACCTCTGAGTTGGGAAGCTAGCAGAATAAACTGTGTATTATCATTGTCAGTGTAAATTACAGGTTTTGTTTGCCATAGCCCTGTGCAATGAGAAGCTGGCCAAGAGCCAAACAAAAGTGAATAATTTAAAACACTCAATCAGTTACATTCTGAGACATTTTGTTTAGTGTTTAATAAGCTCTCCAGGGATGGAGAAATTACTAAAGCACATTGTCTTGACATGAGCTAAAACGGCCCTCTCTCATCACCACATTTTTGGGAATTTGACATTAACGCATTAGGCAAACATAGATCCGTATATATACATACACTGCATGCATACATGCTCATATTTTTGCACATATGTGTATTGAGATATATTTTATTTGACAGTTTTGCACATCTGATGTTCTTTACTGCATTCCATCTTTGAACTGAAATGTCCATATTCAGTAAAATTTCTATACACATTTATACATTCGCTCGCCCATCTACTCTCTCTGCAGGACTTCTCCTTTTATATATTAAGAGAGCATCATGAATGGAGAGTGAAGGCGGTTCAGGAACTGTTCTTTAGTTTCTCTCACATTACAGAGAGAGCGCCTCTATTAACATAAAAACATGGTAATTCCAAAACTAAAAGTGTATCAAAAAGTTTGTGTTTCTTTCATTGATAATTGGGTTATGACACTCACTTTTACCAGAAGTTTCTGAGCCCAAGAATTTAGGAAATTCTGCTGAGCTTTTAGATGCAAAACAAAGACATTGAAATTGTTAAGAATTGTTTCTGTGATTCAGCGGCAAGCAGGGAAAATTATTATTTTGAGATCAAATGTATCTCTTCTTAGAAATCAAAATGAGACATTATCATAGAACAAATTATTCTGCCCCTACTTACCCTACAGTTTGGCTCCTACACTTTTGTACGGCATCCTACGTCAGTCATTGTCAAGAGTCCCGATATTACGCTAGAATAAGTGTCCTAACACAGCACTACGTAGGCTCTGATTTTAACGTGTGTCATTATTTTTTAAGTTTTATTTAGGACCAAAAGGGAGGTTGGGCTATTTCATATAAATGCCTTTCAGAATATACTGTGGCTGTTCATTGAATGTGGTTTCTTTAGTTGTGCACCTTAAGAAATTCAAGACACCACACAAGCTCTAAGGAGTGGACAATACCGATGCTTTTCAAAATACAGCATTTCATCAGTTGTGCAGAAGAAAGGCGCACAGGTTGGAGGGTTCGCGATAAAGCGTGATTTCTTACTGCACAACCGTCCCCATCCTTTGAGATGTGCCATTCATGCTTGTCCCACTCTAAAGGTATACGTACATACGTCCCACAGGCAACATCCAATTCTTTGAAATAGTATCTTTCAGGCAGCCAGCTTGTGTGTTACTGATAGCATCAGATCAGCAAGCTGTAGAGAGTACTAAACCCAATCAGGATATTTGCTAATACATGATGAAAGGTACTTCCTAGGTATCCAATAACTTCTTCTAAATAACTGTAAATGCCTTTGAACCATATCTAGGAGAAAGCAGGTTGTGAAAAGGAGTCAGGAAGGCTTAAGGAGAGAGTAAAGAAACAAATTAAAAACAGAACAACAGAAGAAACCATTCTACTAAATTGGAGCAAAAGTGCCTAGCCTTTCTCTCAGAGTAGGCCAACAAAATCTACTATGAGGTTGTTTAAGGTCCAAACCCCACCATCTCCCTAACATCACATGAAAGGTTGTGCGAGCGACTACATCACATGACCAAAATGCTGGTGTTCCCTATAACGCACATAGCCTCTAGCCTGAGAGACATGTTCATTTCACGGAGGAGGACAGCAGAGAAGGGGCTACAGGCCAGCACGGCAATTTACAACACCCACACAGGACTCCTTGCCTTAAGGAACGATAGTAAAAGAAAAAAAAGGCTGGTGAAGTGTTCTGGCAGGCCATGCCCAACCCCAATGGTCACAGACTGGCTCTCCTGATCTGAAATGAGGTTTTGGAGAAAGAAATTGGGAAGAGATATTTATCAACCAAAAGCCTCAAGTTATCCTTAAATGCACAAACTTGGGATGAGGTCTGGCACAGGGTTCCTTATAGACTGTGATGTATGAAATACACACCCTGCAAGCTCGTAGTTTATCTGTTGTTCTTATAATCTGTACTGGCAATGCATTGCCTGGGAGGAAGAAACAACTGAAGCTGTGAGAGTCAGGAGGCAAGGAAGACTCCCTGGTGCTGCTGCACACCGTTCCAGAATGTGTTCTGATGCCAGCTTTCGTACCTGCACCATATGCTGCTTGTCCCTCTCAAAGAATACAAGAAAGTCTGACCTGTCATTTCTCATCAAAAATGTCATTTAGGAATCTGTTATGTGATTTTGCCTTTTTTCTTCTCTTCCAATCAAACAAGATTAAATTTGGCTAAGCTTTATGCTTATAGATTGTCTTCTATTTGGCAGTGTCAACAAAACCCACAAAGGATTACAAGCAGAAAAAGCTATGCTATACTCCCCACCACTGTCTTTTTTGTGCTGCAACACTTTGAACTGCTGCAGGTTATTGAAGTGAGTCAAAAATGGCACAGCTTGAAACCTTTACACTTTGGCTGTTTGATAAACAAGAGTTCTTACTGCAAGCACAACAAATAAAATTTCATCTCCAAGGATATCTGTCAAATAAGAAAAGCTGCAGCCTCTATAAAGTGAGTTGCACACAGCAATGTGTTGCATTTCTCTCTTAAAAACATAAGTACATTTCACACCTCCTTTTTCATTTTCCTTAGTAACATTCTGAAAAGGCCAGAAAATCTCTATCTGCAATTAGCAAAAAAATACTAGGAAATATTAAAATGAATTTTATTAAACTTAGTTTAGGCGATCTTTTTATTCTCTACTACCAGGTCACTATGAAATGGCAATGGCTGTTGTTGGTGCCCGAAATACACATAAACAAACATGAAAAAGTGAAATTACGGTGTTTTGGATTCCTGGAAGGGCAAGGGAACAAAGGGAAAGGATTTTGCAATGTCTATCGGGGGGGGGAACGACAATCAACCATAAATGTAAAAATCCTGACCTGGTGACCATAATCTCAAAAAGTGAGTTTAGGTTTCAATTACTGTCATCTATTTATATTGTTGAAATATTTAATTCATTAGTCTACCTGTAAGCTATTTTTATACACTTTAATTTCTCCACACTAATTAGCTAACACCCTAGTTTACATCTTTTAAAAACATACAAACAGTCTCCTTAAAAGGAAATGGTATAAGATAGCATCAGAAGACATTCTAGACTATAAAAAACAAATATTTACATAGGATCACTACTCTAATCATGTTGCATCCTCCTCTTATAATATTTACAAAGTTCAAGTTATCATTTGCAAGAAAGCCCCAAAAGCATTAGATTTGTTGTCTCTCTAGTTTATCCAGAGAGCTCTTCAGAGCATGCAATTCTTAATCATCTCGAGGCAAAATTTCAACATAGAAAAGAATCTACAACAGCAGCAGCAATCAGGGCAGGATGGGGAAGTAAACAATAAAACTGATCCCCAAGACCCAGAGAAGAAACGCATCCCAGCAGAGCAAACCAACGCAGCCTATATTAAATCCTGAAAAAAACAGGATTTAATCCAGTGATATTGGACAAAAGGATTTCAGGAATTCTAAATTTTGAAGAAGCTCAAAATCTACCCCTGTTAGAAGTCTCAGCTGACAGAACATCCCATCTTCTCAGCATTAGAAAAGGCAGGCTGAACCCAAACATGACTGTGATTTCCAAAGCAAAGTCAATTCATGACTCTCCTCAAAACAACTCGTACCCACTGCTGTATAACAGCACAGGTATGACACACAGCAGGCAGGTCAGCACTGATTAATCATGCCAATGTTTTTAGAACCAGCTAAATTGTTGGCAGTCATCCTTACAAAATGTTAGATATTCAGACATCTTCCTCTGTCCTGTAGAAAGACACATCAAGTGAACTAAGAACAAGGATTTGTTAAAGAAGGTAGGGAGAGATGCATGATGAGATTGCTCCATTTCAAATTCTGGGTGGCAAATTTAAAGGGGTTTCAGATCAGCAGGTCTGTAAGTGAAGGAAACAGCTACACTTCTGATCCACGCTCTGCAATTCTAGTGCTGAGAAGTCAAACGTAGATCAGCATCAAAAAGGGTTTCTCTCAATGCCCTGATGGCAAACCAAACAAATACAAGACAAATACAGAAAGAAGATACTAATTTTGTCGGTACCACTAGTTGAGTCTACAAATAAAGCAGTCTGCTGAAAACAGAGCATCAGATGGATCTTAATTCAGAGCATGGAAAATAACAAGTGCCTTCCCCCCACACCATGCAACTCTTGCAACAAATACCCAAACCAGCTCCTGAATTAGTCCTAAGGAGCACACTTGGCCAAAATTTTCTCAAAAATGACATATTCGCAAACTTGAACATCAGCATCACTCCGCTTATACTTGAACAGATTATCTATCCGAATTCTCTACAAAGTAGGCAGAAATAGGGCATGTTTTCAGAAGCCAGAGCTACACATCTGCATGCAGCTTTTTTCAAAGCTCCAAAGACATGTTTTAAGCAGCCAATAGCTCATAAAAAAGAGGAACTGTTTACAGGGCAACTAATTGCCAGGTCTCATGGTAAAGAGCAAGTTCCTAAAGCTCAGCTGATCTAGAGAAGGATATGTCACTTTATTAGGAACAGGCAAAAGACTCCTGGTGGCATAAAAGCACAGGTTTCAGCCTTCAATCAGGGAGGGATGGCAGCAGCGGCTAGTTATCATCCAAGCACTCACTATATGGGGATTGAAGTAACATGGAGCAGTAGAGTTACTGCTGGACACAAGAAAAGGAAGGGAAAAAAGGATGAGTTCACTTGTGCTGAAAAGGTTGTTAACACTACAGAAGAAATAACTACCCATGCATGTGCACTCCATGCCCAGCAGGCAGCCTGCACATGTCTGTCTGAAATTTGCTCTTCTGCAGGATGGTTGCCAGTCATGGCACACAGACACGCTGCAACCCTGCTGCTTAAAAAGGCTGTACAAACCATTTGGAGTTTCTCACACCATAAAAATGTCACATCTTGTGACTACAGTTTTCATGGTGGTGGAATACAATGTCATTAAGAGCCGTGCATTGACTCTCTTCTGCCACCCGACAGTGAATATTAGTTGATACGTTTTAACCAACATACTGAACCAAAAAGCTCTACCTCGAACAGGACAAGTCCTCACAGCCCTTTATGCTGGTGTGATGGCCAATTCATGGAAAAAACTCAAATCGGCTGAAGGGTTTATGATACAAAATGTAGTTATCTCCTTAGCGGTTACTCATGCAGAAACTGAAACTCCAACAGAACAGCAGAAGGACCAAATTTCTTTAAATGTACTCTACAAAACTGATTCATAATTAGGAGGCAGGGCCCCACAACACGGATACAAGTCCTTGTCCCTTCTGACCTGCATCAGTCTAGTCCATACATCATTAGTTACAGGATTCCGTGCGCATGGAAGTGATTCCACCGAAGTCAACTAAAAAAAAAAAAATCCCAACCCTACAGGACAACTAAATGCATTTACACTTAAGTAAAATAAGACATACAGAAGCTACCCAACACAGTATATTTAATAATTTTCCTGAAACTTCTTTAGAAATGTCTCCTCTTTCATAGAATCATAGAATTGTTAAGGTTGGAAAAGACCCTTAAGATCATCAGGTCCAACCGTTAACCTACCACCGCCAAGTCCGCCACTAAACCATGTCCTCAAGCACCGCATCTACCCTCCAAAACAAGTAGTACACTATTAATTTTTGTTGTTTAAAAACAAAAAGGGAAAAAACCCAGGTCCGTCCATCCATTCCCCCCCCCCCCAAAAAAAAAAACCCTAACCAACTCCACAGATTTCTACAAATTCCAGATGCATTTTCCTGGCTTTTTGCTAACATGGGTGACAAACAAAATAACATAAATAGGTTTCCTTTCAAAAGATTTGTTTTCATTCCTTTTGCTGACAGTATTTGTGATGTCATGTACTCTGGTAAAGAAACTAGCTCAGATTTCTCAGGTTTTCAGGGTGTTAGCTGTTAACACAGACTACTAATTATGGAGGTTTTTTTAAAAAAAAGCTAGAACTGGCTTTTTATCTATTTTTAGAAGTCAACACTGCATACTTTCCGAATTTAAGTAAGATTGGTAAAGGATCTGTCTTTCTTCTCCCCCAAATAAGCTACATTTGCTGGCATAATGCAACCAACTTACAAATGAGTATTTCTTTATAATCCCACATAGGACTTACCATCTCAAAATTAAATCACTAGACCATAAAATCCCAGAGCCAGAAGAGGTCAGAGAGAAGACTGAACAAAATTAAAATGTCATTTAGTCAATTTTCCTTTTCCATGCAAGGATTAAGATCCCCTCAGAGTACAGGCCATAACATGACCGATCAGTTGCTGAGTTACAGTTCTCCAAGGGCCCCACCACTCTTCAGAAAAGAGGCAACACTTGTGAAGGCAAACGTGGTGGGAGACATTCTCCCAGGTTTTGATCAATCATTTTTCAATAGAAAGAAAACAGGCTGCTTTCCTCCTAAGCATTTTTGAGAACATATTCTCTGGATTGACGTGTTTTCAGCTGCAGGCCAAAGTAAGTTCCTAAACACACATTTTGCATGTCAACAGAAGCCCTATAGGACCAGGTTTGACTTTGACCTTCCCAACAACACTCTCACTTGAAATTGATTATTTAACTCAAGGCACAAAATTAACTCAGGAAACAGAAATCCATGTTTTCTCCACATCACATGCAGTTTGAGAGACTGCATTTTGCTTACAATTGCGCACAGATGTGTGCGCAGCGTAGAAATGCTTCTTTGACTAAAGTTAGCAGGTTACCTCAGCACGTACTTCACACTGGAAACATCATTTGGATGATGCCTGTTTCCAGGACAGCTCTTCTTTTCACTAAGCAGTAAATCTTGAGTTGCATTAAGCCATAAACATTCTTGCTAACTTAACATGGTAAAAAAAAAAAATCCACAAAACTGAATATTAAAATACAGGAGGTTTTCAATTTTTCCTCTTTTAAAATGAGAATATGAACGAAGGCAGGTTTGTGTTTTCGCATCCAGATTTTTCCCTCTATTCCTTGGCAGAGAGGCTCTGAACCTCACACATCACCTTCCACTCCCTCAGAGAGCTCTTTGGACAGACATTATGAAGGAACTACAAGATATGGGCTACATATAGAAAACCTGAATAAATGGAGCATACATTTTTGTCTTTAAATAAATCAGTCCCCCAGAAGTTAAGTGTACCAATTATGTGGCTAACGTTAGGGCAACAAATTTTCCCTTGCCTTCCTATTGCCATATGCCTGTCATTTTTTTCTACAGTTTCCACTCACTGTTTCAAACATATGTTGCCACTTATGTGCCAAGAAAGGAATCTCTGAATTACCCCCTTCATGTATGATGAAATGGCAGACTGCATGGAGCCAGAGAGAGCACCATTAGCAGTTATTCACACTTCTGTTTTCTCTTAACTTCCTCTTCTCCAAAGTTTATTCCTCCTATGCAAGGGGGATGTAGAAGTATAAAGCCATCCATGACTCATGCTGCAAAATATATAGCTGCAGCCATGTACCAGAGAAGCAATTTTTATATTTTTTTTTTTAAAGGCCACCTTAAATAAACTTTTTGTCCTTTCAGTTTCCAGATGGAGGATTCTTTTGTGAATCGCTTACCCAAGCATCAACACTGGTGATCCAACATTCTTTTCTTGTAAACTCACTGCTCAGTTTACCACTGGTTTGCAGCCTCTCTCCCTGCAAATCCTGCTTCCCAGGGTCAGCCTGGGTGCACACTTCACAGTTCCAGAGCAGTGGACCTCAAAAAACATCTACAGCACTACTCACACTCTTCTTTTTCTCCTCAATAGAAGACCAAGAAAAGATAAAGTCATGCACATAATTCTTCAAGGGAGGGGGTGAAATCAGTAAAAGATGAATGGAGGGAAAAAACCAGGATGCACAAATAACCAAAAAGCAAATCAGTTTGATGACTTAAATTCCCACAATGCCAAGGCATCCATGCTCCTGAGGGTAGTTCTTCAGGCACCCAGAAAACCCAGCCAACTAACAGCCTCTGAGGATACACTATCTTCAGCACTCTAAGAACTCAGCAGAAAAAAAGCTATCCACTAAAACGGATGCCAGCAGCTACCTTTCAACTTGCTAACATTAAACAGGGGTAACAGGAAGTTAGTCCATCAAGAAATATTTTTTTAAAACAGGTTAAAAATAAGCAAGCATTTCCAGAAGGAGTCACTCAATGACAAACACAGTGGAAAAGTAGATCTTGGACAGTTTTGAGAGAAGTTACAGAAAAAAAAAAATCTTTCTTGAAATAAAAAGTGTTACTAAAGTGAATTCAAATAAAAATAACACCTTCACTATTTTCCTCTCTGATGCTCTTGCATTGATTATCAGCATCAAAACCGCCATGTGGTAATACCAGATCTTCCCCTTCTTCCCCCACCCGCACCCCCTTTTTTTTTGTTGGTTGGTTTTTATTTTGGAGGGGATTTTTTTCATTTTTTTAATGTGAGGACATACAGACATAAGTTTTCAAAGAAAAAAAATGGAACCATATATTCACTGCCAGAAAATTACTTAAATTGCATAATCAGAGGCCAAAGAATTACCTTTTGCCTCCATTTAAATTCTCAAGAGCATAATGAAACCAATAAAGATGCACAACCTGAAACTTGGTATTTTTTAATTTTGTAAGGATGTTGTTAATTACTTAAAGACATGGGTTCATGCTAAGAATGGAAACTATCCAACATATCTTACTTTTACAATGTGTTTTGTTATTAAGTGACTCTTCCTGGACATGCTTGGTTACTTTTACCTATTTTTTAAACATAATTGTCATCCCGGGGTTTTATGTTTGTTATTTCCAAGGTGTTCTATGAAACCCACTGCAATTCATGCAGAATAATGCTTTTCCTTAATTCTCAGAGTAGTGGCCCCAAGGTGAAATGATGTTACGTTCTTCTTATTCCTCTTCAGTGCCACAAATTTCTGCCTTTACTGATATCAAACTCATCTTTTCTGGAAGTTAATAAGCAATTATCGTATTTCTTGACAAACTGAAACATAGTAGAACATAGCTCAGACTCTCATATTTATGTTGATTCAGCAGTGAAAATTTAAGAAATCCTCTACCACTTACTTCCATCACTAAAATGAACAAAAAGGGCCCCACAACACGCTTGAAGTTGTTTTTCAATTCTAACTTTCTTCAAAAAGCATATAAAGAAAAGGAACAGTCAGCAGGGTAAAGCAGCAAATACTGGGTCCCAGAAAGTTTCAAATGACCCACTGTTAGTGAGGGGATGCAGAAGTTCTTTGGTCCTTTTGCAGGAAAAGGAATATTCAGGCTTAAGTCAGAGAGGCCAAAAGGCAGGAAAGTCACATGGCAAGCTCCACTGCCAAAAGAGAGAAATCCCACAGGCTGATGTTCTTCTACCAAAATCCAGGGGCGGAGCGGAAGATCAGTCTTGTTTTCCTAAACACACATCAGTAATGTGTATTTTTAGCTCTCCAAATTAACTAATAATCCTTTGTCCCAATGTCTGCTCCACAACTGGTATAAAGATCACTGGGAGACTGAAACAGAAAAATACCTACATGAATAACTATCAGGGACAAAATGCCACACATGCACACCCCAAACTTTTCTAAACAGAACTGCTGATAAGTAAAAGTAAAGCAAGCTGGTAGGATGCTAAACACCACCTATGGCCCATCCACTGGATAACAGTTGGAACTTGCATTCATTTTATTTCATTAAAAATTTGAATATTAACTATATTAATTTGACCTACTGAGTACTCATCCATGCTCTGTCCTGTGGATAAATGACAAAAAAAAAAAGTCTAAGAACACTGTCTGCTGTTAACAGATAAAAATACAATGAAGTTTTAAATAAGCCTTCACAGTGCATGCCTTCCTCTCCACTTGAGGATCTTAAGTATTACACACACTTATGTCCCTCCTTGAAGTATCAAGACGAATATTTTGAGGTCAACACTTTTAAAATTTGTATCTTGTTTCAAGAGTTTATGGAAGCACTGACCATCTGGAATTGATCTGGACAAGAACTGGGGGATTCTGTGAAATGACCAAATCAAATTTATTATTTCTGAGGATACATTGGGACAGGCATATTAACAAAAAAGTTGCCAACAAGTTCCCACTCTTCACCAAATATATCTCAAAAGCAAAGTCAATATTGATGGGTGACTCATACTGGTGCCTAATTCAGTCTGGGAGCAGGGCAAGAGGGGGGAAAAAAAGGAGCAAAATCCATGGCCTTGGGTTCAGTCAGTCTTTTCACTGAAATACACTTACCAGTCTAGAAGGTACACAAACCCAAATGCTGACTAGCAGTTTTAATTTGACAGTTTGGTGCAATTTTACCCTGAAGCCACGCATAAAAACTACATTAAGACAACACAGGAAATCACCTGTAGATCATCACAGCATAAAGCTCAGACTTTTAAATGTTTGGTTGCTTTTTTTTTTTTTTTTTAAAATGTGGTCTCATTTCCTACAGAGTATGGACTTACCTATTTATTTAAGATGAGGTTTATAAAGTCCAGGTTCATTAAAACTAGACTGAGATCACACAAAATACCATGACAATCAATAAAAGACCAAACATTGGTATCACTTTCATATCGCTTGAGAACTATAAACTCCATATCATACCTTTCACAAAAAAAAAAAGGTCTTACTAAAAAACATATTAGTTCAGAACTGGGCCGATTAAAGTTGCCAGACACGTAACAATAATTTTGCACATATGGTCCTTACCAAGTGAATAACTCTAAAAAGTGCTTAAATTAGCTTAGAAAGACAAATTTAATATTCCATAACCAAAAAAGTTTCTTTCCAGTATTTTTAAGTGGATCATTTTCCAATAAATTAAAACCACAGACTGAGTGGAAATTGGTCTGCCGCCTTTGACTTCATTAACAACAGGAATCACACTACATGAAATTTCAGCAAATCAGTCTATAAACATATCTGTAAAACTCTTCTGGTTCTTTTTGTTTGTTTCAATATATTTAAGTACGTTTACAGAAAGGAGGTGAACTCTTAACAGATTTAAAATCTAATTTTCTTCAGCTACACCCTTCCCAAGTGAATCCTATCCCCACTCTATTATTTCACTTCATAGTTTTTGATAGCATGGTTAGGAAATGGTTAATTTTGCAAGATTACGTCTTCCATATGCAACTACCATTCAGCATTCCACCCTAAGGGTACAATCAACCAATAAAGACTTTGTTCTGATTATGTAATGCTTATATTTGATATCCCACTTGAGAGCTCTTCTGGATGTAAAGACAACTATAGCATAGTGACTTTGCAAATAAGGTGATGTAATGTTACTTTGGAAGTAACGAAACGTCTGAGCATGCCCACTGTGAACCACACAATTCAAAAGCCCAAGCACATTTCAGTTGCTGGAGAGCTGTCTCTCCCTTTCTGGTTTGTTTGCTGTGTAGCTTTTACAAACTTTCTGATACCAAAAACAGAATCACAATTTTCTTCAAAACTAGTCACACAGAAAACCACCCAGAACAACCCACCTTCGTTTGAAGTTAACAGGTTCTCAGAAAACAGAATAAAAACCCTCTCCCAACTTGTATTGATGAATAAGAACCTGAAAAATGTTTTCTAGATAACTTTAAGCAATGCATATGCCCAAAAGGCAGCAGTCAAAAGAACATACGCAGGATTTGTGCAATTCTTAAAAGAGAAGCCATATGTCTAAATCCAACTTGTATCAATACACCTGTAGCTTAAGAGTTAAGAAAGCGTTTAACTTGGGATTTACATTCAAATGTTGCAAATGAACACATACCCAGTACATTCATTGTTCATCAAACTAGAAACAGTAACAGCCTATGAATGTCATAAGACCATGCACACACACAGTTTTAAAAGGACTGTCACCTCATGGGGCTTTATATATAGCAGTTTTCTTATTTCAGGTCAATGAAGAAGTGTTTTTTAAAAGAGAAAAAGCAGCTTACTGAAAGTAAAATATTCAAATATTCACCAGAAGAACCACACAACAAAATAATAAAATTCTATTATCAACTAAGCAAAATCACTCTCACTGAAGAGGTTACTATGAATAGTGAGCGAGAGAGAACAATGTCAGTGTCAGAGAAATGAAGACAGACAAACAAATCAAGCACAAAGCTCTACTGGAAAACAAAGTGAACATTTTTCTTCATTGCGAAAGAGGTGACCATTTTCGTTATCCTCAATGCCATGCAATTGACAGCAATAAATTGGCCCTACTTGAAATAAAAGATTCCTAAGATAATTCCATGCAGAAATGCAAGACACAACCATTTTCCTTTCTAAACTTAGCAATTAATGCCAAATTGAAAAGTATGCACTTGAGACTCCGTGTGGACTGATCCTGATTCTGGACCTCTTTCCTTTTCCATTGACCTCCCTTAGGGAACAAAAGTGCAATCATAAGCCTCCCTACATTCCAGTACGAATGCTAAAAAATGCCTCTTAATCATTCCTTCCCAGTGACTCCATCGGACACTGGCATCTTCACATGGTCCTCCCTCCACCTTCCAATAATCCACTCAAGGATTTTCTTCTTTCAACATGACAAAGGCAAACTGGAACCTCACCTGACAAATGTTAGCCTCTCTTATTGCTTTTGACTCCTGGATGCACTTAAAAATCAGAGACAAGCACAGAATAGCTCAAGAAGATAAGAGAAAAGACTTGTTGATATCTGGTGAAATAGTTAAAGGAAAAAAAAAACACAAAACAAAAACCAAAAAACAAACTTCACAAGGTGATTGGGTCTACCTGTTCCCCTGCACTTCTGAAAAGAAATAAATTATTATACTTGCAAAAGGATCCACAAACATTATTCCCCACCTTCCTTTTGTATTACTTAAGATACTAATGCCATTCCCTGAAGCCTGTAGGAATTCACTACCAAAAATGGGCAGCTTTCCTGCTTTTGAGAGACACCTAAAATAGAGAAGATGGCATTTTCCACAATACCAAAGCAACAGTAATGAGTCAAAGTTTGGTTAAACAACCCAAATTCTGTGACATCAATACATGTGGAACGCATACTTGTATGGCATTTAAAGCTAAGGTATCACAAACAACCCTCAGTCACTTCTTCTAAAGAATAACTAGCTGGAAGAAATCAGCATCCTTTGGAACCATCGTCCATAAAAGCTCAGAAGTATCCACAACTCCTTTGTGTACATTTGCATATGCAAACTTTTCAGAGCAATTCCCAAAAGGTCCGGAGGCATTTCAGAATTCACTCCCGCTCAGACCCTGCTCTCCCCGAGCAAAGCCACCGATAAGGGTTTCCACAAGCCTCTGAGGTATGAGTGTTTCTGCTCCAGGGATACCTATCCCCATCAGAACTGCTCCAAGAACTCTAACCACCCACCACACTGACCACTGAGCAAACTATACATAGCAACATCTTTCGGGCATGACTTGCATTGATTTAGATATACACAGATAGCTACAAGTTAAGGCTCCACTTACATTCCCAAGCCCCAAGGTCAAAGGCATTTTGTAACTCTCAAATAAAGTGTTTATTCTTGTCAAGCTCTGTATAACCTTATGTCACTCTGTACACACATCAGGCTTCTAGCAAAATAACTCCTCCTATTTTGGTAGAGTTGGATCCACGTATGCTCCTCTTTATTCAGCAGCCATATCAAGGAGGACTGACTTGTTTTATGTGAGAACAGCCTTTGCTCATCTACTATGGGGATTCTGAAATAAAAACAAATAAAATCAGAAAAATAGGGTAAAAGAAAAATGCAAAGATCAAATAAACTTCACATGTCCCAAAACACAGAGTAGGAAAAGTCAGCTTTAATCAAATTCTAAGAGGTCATGCACAACCAGGTCTCGTTTAACTAACACAACATACCTTAGGAATTCCAAAAATACTTATTCTTTTGCAACTTCTGGTTCTAGGCCTCTGCTTATCATACATGGAATCCAGACACTTCTCTATGTATCACTTTAAAAGTTAAAGTAAATAATAAGCGTTGTCATTTTCCACAAAAAGGCTGCAAGCAGTATCATAAGCACCATATTACAATAACTAGAAGTGCTTTTCTCCCTCTGCCCTTGTTACTGGCTAGAGTTATGCACAAATATTTACTTATACATACACTTACGTATTTATTGGGGGCAGGGGCAGACAACAAGACAGGGACACACATGTGAGGAACAACCCAAAGATTAGCAAATTTACCATGCTTGAATCTTTGTTCTGTAGAGTCACCTAAGAGTACTAATGTCTATGGCATTTTGTTGTACTATCCTTGCTAGGAAAACACAGCTATGTTAAAAAGATATGCATGAGACCAACTTGAAATTATATGTCCATTGAAGAAATCAGCTTGTTTAATTTTTTTCTTGAGTAATAACACTGTTTATAAGATAAATTATTAACAATTATCAAATGTACCATGAGATTTCATAGCAAAAGAAGCCACTTCATTTCAGATTTCTCTTATAGGAAATCGTATCACTACAAGAAAGAAACCAATACATCTCCACATTTAATCATTTCTACACAGTTCATCATGATCACACACTTAACATACACACAACTTTTTATGGACTGTAACTATCTTTCATCTAATTATTTTAATCTTTGTATTATGAGCTTCTGAGTTCACTGGCCAGAGCAAATAGAAGCCAGAAATGATGCTCTGTCAGAATGCTTTCAACTAAGTTATCAAGGGAAAACACCATTAAAAGGAACAGAAACTTCATCCGTACAACTAAAAATAGGTAACTGAACAAAGCAGATTAAAAATAAAATACTCAACAACTAAAAACCCCCACAAAATAAAGCAGACCATGGAGCACTGGGGAAGGTTCCAGGGAAGGCTGTTTAAAGAGCACAGGATTTTAGGGACTAAAAAGGAATTTTTGTCTTTCCTTTAGGTGCTGGAAGAGAGTTTCCTTAAATCACTTCTTTGTGCTTGAGTACAATTTTCAAGCATGAAGCAATCTTTAGGTTATTCAAGCATTTAGTTCATGTCCTGAAAGACTTTCTTAGTAATAGTCCATCCTGTTGACATTACATCCAGAGACATGAGATCAATAAAAGTGTTCCCAGATAACAACACAACTTTAGTATTGCTGAGTTTAAGGTAACAGTTCTTAATGCTGACACGTCTCATGCAGGCTGCCATAAAAAAGCCAAATTAATACCCTTTTGTATTTATTCCCCTTCCTCACTCAAGGGTTTTGTGAAATTTTTGTTGCAGACTCTGGAGCTATGGAGTGTCTGAGTCTGCTAAATACATTTCCGTGAGCCCAAGAGACTCCTTGAACAGTACCTGCTGTGGGCAATACTAACACAAAGAACTACATGGGACTATACACTAGGAGATCAAGAAATTCTGTAAATACTTTTCCAGACTAGAGAATTGAACCACACAACTAAGTCACATTTCTGAACTATGAATTTATCAGATAGCTCAGCAATTCTGAATCCCAAAGGGATCAAAGTTTTACAAGTTACATTACATCCCTAGGAATCCACAATCTAAAATGGCCTGTATGGGATACATTTGCTTTTGTATTATTTCAGTACAGATTCCTTGAACAGGTATTGAAATCACCAATAACTAACTTAAATTTTACTGTGCTTTAAACAGGGTCTAGTGTATGGCTACTGAAATTGTAGAGAATAAGGAAAGCCTTTAAAAATGTATTTTTAGCAGGAATCCAAAGGGGGGGGGGGATTTATCGAGGCAGAAAAATTGTCTCTTATTATGTAGGTTTCATAACATGAATGCCAGCATCGAGACCCAAAGAAGGGCCATGTGAAGAGCATGTTTGTGTTTTACTTGGCTATTGCAGGCAGCCCAACAAGAAATATTTTCTCTTCTTCTAAAGTTTGTCTTCCTTAGCATCCACAGTCATTCTTTTACAACCTTACTACATTTCAGATAAGCTCTCTTTAACAGCTACATTTTCACGGGGTTAATCTGTAGGAGGCAAGAGAAGCCTACTCAAGAGAATTATAACAATGAAATGGAAGACTCACTATACATTTTGATCCTGGATTTTCTCTACTTAACCACTAAAAAAGTACGACAATTTTGTACTCCTATATGTATAATATCAATGGCTCCAACAAGCCTTCTTATGGTTCCTAAGCTCTGTTCAAGTGCATGCCTCACAAGCTTGTGCTCTCAAAGCAGGCCATGGCCTCAAGTAAAACTTGCAACCTGTAAGAAACATGCTGAATGCCAAATCCCTTCCTACCTGTGTGCTAGGCTTTACACTCCAAGGCATTGATGGAACAGCATCACCCAGCAACAAGTGAAGAAACAAACAAAAAAAAAAAGAAGGGAAGAGATGGGTCAGTGATATGGAAGAACTGAAGCAGCAAGTGAAGAAACAAACAAAAAAAAAAGAAGGGAAGAGATGGGTCAGTGATATGGAAGAACTGAAGGAAGTTGCAAAAACTTGATCTACTTCTTCACCTCATCTGCATCAAAGCTTAGAAAGGAGCATCCTCCACTGACACCATGTTCAATTCATGTTTACGCAAAAAGTTGAGTCAACTTCACTCAAATCATTGTGTTTATTACTCAAACAAGAATTAAACTGCTCAGAAGAAGGTTTGATCACTTTGAACACAATGAGTGAATTCACAGCTTAGGTTAACACGTACAGAAGATCCGAGACAGGGATACATGTGGAGTTAGATCTGAAGCTCAAAATGTTTCAGTCACACCATTTCCCCAAAATTCTACAAGAACAATCTTGCTTTGACTGAATTTCAAAGGAGACGGATGAAGAAAAGTAGGCAACTAATTACATAGTGTCACATATTTTTTTCTGAGGTCTAATGACTAAAGACAGACATTTAAAATATGTTCTACTTCCAAGCATGTTCACAGACATGGAACTTAGTACCTTCCAAGGTACCTCACCGCAACAGTCTTCACATGATTACAACTCACTTGTGCTATTGCATTAATACTGAAACGGCTGTCACGCTTCCAGAAATAGCCCAACTAGACAGGCATACTTGCAAGGGCAGGGGGGAATAATAAAAAACTCTCAGTGCAGAACACCACAAACAAAATAACGTCCAAGCCCAAACTGCTTCTTAAAATACACTATTATGCAGAGTTTTCATAGACTAAAGAACGTTATCTCATTTCATTATGGAGAAAAGATTACTTGGCTATATATGGTTTATACAGACTAGGGGAAGGCATACAAATTAAATTCTATTAATCTTTGCGCATGGTAAGCTCTGCTGCGCAAAAAATGTCTTTTTCATTAAAAATGATCTTGGTCGCATATACAAGAGGAAACCATCTCACAAGCAGATAAGGAGCACTTGCCAGTTCTCCTTAGGAGAGAAGTCGTTAGTAGTTAAGAGATGCAGTCATCAACTTCTCAAGGCGGCGCCCAACAAAAAGGGATCTAATTATCCCTAATATTTGGCTAGGAATTTTATTTGTATCTGCCAAAAAAAGGAGAATAATGGAATCTGCAAACAATAGGAGAGTTTGGGAAAATATTTCTTCCTGCTGCCAAAAAAAATTAAAAACACACAGTAACGAAGATATGAATCTCTTTCCGTCCATGGTCCATAGTAAAAGACACATGAATCTAAAGAATGTTATCTTTAGAACTTTCCCCTGCTTCTCCCCCTTGCCTTCCACATGCAATTTATCAGTTGTCAGTGCATTTCAGACTGTCACTTAGCCATAATAGCCTCCATATTTATCTTTGTAATATTCAGAAATTAATCTATGCATTAGGACATAAAACACTAAAACACTCTTTACTGATGAAATCTAAGAGAGCGTCAACCACAATGCTAGGAAAGTAATAAAGACAAATTGGACAGAAAATTTTTTAAGGATGCTATCAATCCAAGAAATAATTAAAGAGCAAGCCTTCTTCCACTGAGTTAATGTCAAAACTCCCACAGACTTCAGAGGCTGAGCATACATTGGAGAGAAATCCTTGAAGTTATGAGTTATTAGAACATTAAACACCAGATTCTATTTATGCAAGTCATTAAAATTCAACTTGTCAATCTTGCATGTGTTTCAGTTCTTCAGTATCACTTGCGAAGTTTAAGCAGACCACCTCCAAAAAAGCAAACGGTTTTAAGTAATGTAAAATGCTAATAAAAGCTTTGACAGTATTTGTACTTCTGTAGATGTCTATTTTTGAATATGGAAGTAACCTAAGGATTTAGACCCCACGGGGAATTTCAAAAGCCCAAGCTTCAACAATATCTACATCGAGTAAATGTGACCAAGAGCCTCATGCAGCCAAGCATTTCAATACATCATTTAAATCAGGCTTATTCTGAAGTCCTTTCCTTTTTCACCAAAAATACACAGGACTATGTTTTAAGTGCTTTGTTGAACTGAGGCCCAAGTTCTAATTTCCTTTATTTATCTTAGATACAAAATGGCTAAAGGAAGGGGTCAAATGCTGCAATAGATAGGTTATGAGTTTAAGGACACTGGAACTGCTGCTATGAATTGCCATGGGAAGAAAAAGGAAAGAGTAGTAGTTTAACAATGGAAGTAATGGGAGGAATTCAGATACTTTAAGATAAAGTCTAAACAGCAGCCTCAAAGTCTTTTAGCTTATTTGTCCTATCTTTTCCCTGCCTGCTACAATCTTCCGTCTTTCCAGCTTCTATTTTTTTCAAGTAAAATCCCGAGAGAATGTGGGCACAAATAATGATACGAAACGATAAACAGAGAGACTAAATGAAAGCCACTGCAAGCACGCTGCAGGGAGCAGCCCCGCATTGTCAGGGGGTGCACCAAATGATCTAATAAGGTTTTCATTTGGTCCCTAATTCCTACAAATCCACAGTTTCTTTTGCTGTCACAATACTTGCAAAAGCACCAATTCTGAACAACTATGTCTAGTAACTAAGGAAACAGAATTAATTTTCAGGGAGCAACGGAGAATGAGACAGGCATATCTGCTTGCCCAAAGGCTTTTTTTTTCCCCCTTTGGTGAAGTTGACCAGCGCCAGGATTCCACCTACAGATACTGGAAGACACTGTAAAAAAGCAGTAAAGGAAGGCTTCTCAGCAACTCTTATTCATTGCCTCAGGTATAAATAAGCTTTTCATGTTACAGTAATCCAAAACTTGGAATTTTTAATGATACCGTTCCTTAACAGGGCTGGGAATAGTACTGTACTCTGTCCTTTATTAAGTTGTGACAATACAAGAGAAGTTAAGTCAGGTCATCACACACTCAGCTGATACTCTTTGATAAAGCTGTTTTGCAGAAGGTCACAGATGGGCACTTTTGTATCACAGAGGAGAATTAATTAAGAAACTGGAAGTTCATACTTTGGCCATCCCCAGATGTAAACACAGACTTATAAACAGGAGGATTTGCATTCCCTATTCCCTGCTCTAGCCTGCCCCCAGACTGCCAACAAACTTATCACCAGCACTATCTGAGCTGTGTTCCTAGCAACTCCAGAACAGAACTGGACTGCAAGGATGGATTTTTGATTACCAGCTTTTGAGAAGTCCTCTTCTTCAAAGCTGTCTATGGTCTACAACAACTGTTTCATGTGGGAGGACAAAAATGCAGGCAATTTTCACATAGACTAGAGAGATAGGAGGCGTGCAGGTAAGGGGAAGATGCAGGGAAAAAAAAACTGCAATGGGAAGGAAAGAAAAAAATTTAACCAAGTAAAATACAGAAACAGCAGTTTTCACTCTCAGCTTTTGTATGCTTGTGCACACACACATATGTAAAAGAGAATGCGTGCACATTTAACTCCTAGCTACCTGTCACAGATCTACTTACCTGACTCCCCCTGCAAATCTTAACTGGATACAGCATCCTCCTCAGCCTGCTCTAAGACAGCACCTTGCACCTGCAGTTGTCCTGTCTTTTAAACAGAGTCCCCGCAGAAAGGGTGAGTTTGTAGCTGAAGGTGAAGTCAACTTCATGTTCCCCATATGAAGGTCACCTGGATGAGCTTTTATGTAATTCAAATGATCCACATTGGCACGATACTTTTGAGAAAAGCTATACAAAATGTTAGCTCCCAAAAACATTAGCCAGCAACTGAACAGTCCAATTTTAGCTAAAGGACAGGTTATTTTTTTGTTTGGATTTGGCTATTAAGTCTCCCTAGAATAGGAACTAAGATATTATCCTGGTCTGTCCATTAGTATATTGAAATAAGACATTTCATTACCTCTGAAACCATTTTGGAAGGGTCAGTATACAGGTATTGCACTACTAATTAGATCTGGAAGTTTTCTGACCAAGCACCCAAATCTGAACTTCCTCAGAAGCTTACAAGGCGGACACAGCAGGATCATCCATACATACAAGTAGCACGTTCTGAGTACGTCTTTACCCAGTCACAGTGCAAAGGGCTGGCTGAAATTTTCCAGCTAAAGAATAAGTATCTTTTTCAGGCTACACTCAGGGTAAATATGTGCAAGAGATAAGAGATGTCTGTCTTTTTAATGAAATGCAAACATTTTAATCACCATTTGTCGTCACGCCCCCAAATAATTGCCTTATGTTAGAATTATGTTCAAGTATGATAAAACACACAAAAAGCAGGGAGTAGGACAGCTTAAGCTATATCGAAGTTTATCTGAAGACTAAAATTCAAATGCTGCAAATAAATGAATTGTGGATGCACCTACTTTAACAGAGCTGCACAAAATAGCGTAGAATGCCTTTCAATGGTCTAATTTACCCCTCGACACAAAAGGAGTTTATTTCATTAACTCCTGCTAACCCGTAGTGGAATTTCAACAATGAGTTTTGTGCCTATTTCAAGTATTTCTTCCTTGTGTTCTCAATGTTTATTCAGGGTGTACACTGAAGGACAGGGAGTACAAGAGATACATCTTAAGCTCTTCAATCTAAATCCTACTTTTTGGCTTCCTGCCTCTTTTCTAAATATTAAAACAAAAGACTAATTTCTTTAAGACCTTCTTACTAAAAATAGTTGGTTAGACTGCTTAATTGTGTTAGCTGAAACACAAACATACGAAAAGGAAAGGGTTTTGTAGGAAAAACATTGAAGAGAAAAAAAAAAAAAATCAGATTTCATCTGGCCTTCCCATCATCACTTAGAGAATTGTTTTGTAGTTACATCATCAGGAAATAAAATACTATCCTCTGAGGACCCCGACTCTTTACAGAAGGGGAAAAAAAAAAAAAAAAAGGAAGGCTCGAAGTTCATATCACCCTCTGAGGAGCTCAGCTAAATTCACATTTCTTTGTCATATTAAAAAAAATAAAGTAAGAAAAAAAGAAAAATCTCCCTTAGAACAACTAATAAAAGAAGATGGCCTTGAATTTAATTTTTTCCCTTCTCAAATTCTAGGCTGAAAGACTAAGTGGAAAGCATTATAACTAATCAGCTAACAATTTCTAACGACTTTATTATCAATAATAGAAAGGAACTGCCCTAACCCAAGCCTTCCGCACATTCTTCTTGGCCATGAACTAGTAGACAAATGAAATATTTCACACAGTCCTAAGCGTCAGCTGGAGCCAGAACACATTAATAAGCTTTCTAAGTTCTGGCTATCACTAAAGTACACCAGTCAGACACGACGAGTCTGCACAACACAGAGTGCCTTATATGGCAAGGCAATGACGTAATGCTCCATAGGCTTGGGGCATGCAAAGAGCCTATCTCTCATTGTTTAGTGGGACTGCTGGAATGCTCACATCTCTGATGCTACAGCTGAACGCCTCACACCATGGAGCAATAGCTGACCCAGGATTTCTATAGTCCAGGAGCGCAAGGTAAGGGAGAGGGTGGGAAGCAAGCTTCTTCTGGCAAGCACTGGCGCTTCTTGCTTTTTCCTATTGAGATACTTCTTTTAAAAAAGTCGCTTCCGAAACAAGGGGTGAGGACTGAGAAACAATGAAATACCCCAAAACAGCACCCGGAGATCTAGGAGATGTCCAGTTACTCAGAAGTAGGATGATTATTTCAAGCGTTAAAAACTGTATTTTAAACAATTCCTACAGAGCCAACAGATGAGGAATTAATTTAATGTTAAAGAAGGAGGTAGTTATGAATTACACACACTTTCCAAATGGTCGGATAAAATCATGACTGCATTTAAAGCTGTGGAAAGAGTCCAAATGTATTGTAATATATTAGGTAGAGCTACTGCCTCTCTTTATGCTGCATTTATATACATATGCTATATATTAGTAGCTGTGTATGCACATATGTCTCTAAGCATTTACTATACTTTTGAACAACTTTTACTGTAGTTTACAGAGGGACATATAAATTGCTACAAACATTACTTTGCAGTAAGATTATGCTATGTCTGAAAGAAACAATTGTAACTAGTTTAATTACTAACAAACTTTTCAACTCCTACACACTGCTTCCCTCTTCTGTGTCTTGTGTGCAAGTGTCAAATCACAAGAGGACAGAACTGTCAGATTTTGATGAAAAAACTTTAAATCCTAGTCACCAAACAAATGATGAGGCTTTCAAAATCCGAAAACCCACTGGTCTCTTGGAGGCTTATTCTGCAAGATGCTGAACAGTATTGCAGTTATTAACTCCAAAAAACAGAGAAAGGAAAGCAGTTCTGACAAAGCACTAAGCACCTTGAAAGATTAGACCTTAGTGTGTTTATAATTCACATCTGCACAGTATATGAAACTACACTGTCCTCTCCCTTAAGGACCAAACCCTGTCAAACCCTTGTTTATAGGAACAACTGCAATTAAGTCAATTGTACTGTCCTACTTGCAAATTCAGACTACTAAGCATTGCTCTCCAGAGTCTTACATGTAATTTAAAATGTGAGAAAAGTTAGACTCCTTAAGACCTTTAAACTCAAATTCTTCTTAAAAGCAAAACATGTTTTTGTTGTATGTGTTCATTTTCCTTAATAAGAAATTAAATCAGCATTAAATGTTAGGACAGCAGAAAGGGGTTTTTTCCCTTCATTTCACGTTTTAAATCCTGTAAAATCCTTATTCAAGTATATATTTAAGAAAAATCAAAGCTGATACAATCATATGCATTGCTGTACTATCAAGCATACATGGATTTAGAGACTGAGTCAAAATACCATGTGTGAACATTTTCGTGACTTTTTTTTTTCTTTAAACAACAAGAAAATATTAAGTAGTTATTTTCCACATGCTTCTACAAACGTAAATATATAGAGAGACATTTCATTTCAAAGATAATTCAGGTATTTGTGTATTATTAACCTTGGCATTTAGAGAAAGGTCACATGCGTGTTTCCAAGATAATCTTTCTCGTAACAAGCAAAGTTTACACCTCTGTTGATGCCGTGAGCCTGCCTGGCTATAGAATCAGGGAAGAGGGCACTGTATAGTATATACAGAATGAGAAGAATCCTAGCAACCAGAACAAATACAAGTTTATAGCAGAAAACCAATACTCTGGATCAGTATCCTAAGCCCCTTACAATATCTTCTGCTCACTACTCTGTCACATCTGCAGACTTGCAACCTATGTCCTAGCATTTTTAGATCTCTTTCCTAATAAATGATTACTTGGTTTCCTACATATCCCATATCCAGTGGATTTAATAATAAATATATTGTCAAGTTATAAAGTGGAAAAGTTAGCTATGTTATGAAAAGATATGTTACAAACCAAAGTTAAGTAACAGATCTCAAAAAATGTGTCTGAGTAGAAGGGATAAACTGAAGTCAAAGTACCACAATATGATGAAGAAAAAATATTCGTAGAAATGCTACACATGGAATAAACATATATATTTGATAAAGGCAGTAACCAGAAAAAGAAAAAAGCCTACCCATACGTAACAGACTATTTCAGCTCCTCCAAATCCAACAGAGGAGGGTAACATTTATCATTAATTACTGCTTTAGCAATATCCAAATTACCATCTGTACTGTGAAGGCTGCTAGCCTAATACAAATCATAACATCTATCAAAAGCCAGAAGAACTCTATTTCCCACAGTCTGTCTTCCTTAGATCGAAAGGGAAAAACATTCTTCACTTAATACTTACAGGACCAATTTTGCTCTCATTTATACTGGTAAAAGTCCAAAATAATTAGACTGAGGTATAATGATTAAAATGTCTCACTGTTATTTCTCCCCCACCCCCAGCATTACGCTCTTTTGTTTTATCAGATTTCTTAATGTGTATTGAGACTATCTAATTTTAAGCAATTAAAATGTTAGCTTGCATCACTTAACAGTAAAGGGATACAGTAAAGTAGAGGAATTGTCAGATAATTCAGCCGTCAACAATTGTATTTCTTCGCTTAAATTTCTTTTTACAACGTTTTACAACATCCAATGTAAAGAGAAAGCATTTTAAGAACAAGTATATCCTCCAGTAATGAAAGTCAACTTCCTATCAAACTGCACTGACCCTTCGTTCCTTCCCCGTCACTTCCTGTCCTTCCACTGACAAACGCCGCGTAACTGCTGACAGTAGAATTTTTAGGGATTTGACCCAGGAGACCAAGGGGTATAACTTACATTTATTTTATTTTCCCCATCAGTACTAGTAAAATCAAGTTATTGCTTGATTTTTGCTGAGTAACAGCACTTTCATATTATTTACCTAATACTGTGATGAATTATCACATTTTCCATTATCATGGGATAGAAAACCAGTGTGGTTTTACTCCCAGTGAGTTTCCCCTCTGTGGCAGTTCTTAAAAGGCTGGCACCTTTCTTCAGGAAAAATTCTTTACCAGGTATAGTTTGGCATGGGCAAGCGAGCAGCCACTGCTCTTCTGGACCTCTCCTGCAAACAGCTTCTCTCAAATCCTGGGTGTGGTATTACCTGAATACTGTTAATTAAAGAAGCAATTAAAATATCTAAGTCAGAGAAGCAATTAAAATGTCCAAGTCAGAGAATCCTAGAGAAGTTTACAATGTAGGAAGACATATCTCTAAAAACCATCCTATAAAATTTTAGTTGTGACTCATTAATAGTTCCCCTTAATACTTTAGCCTGTCATCAAGTTGATTTGAGCTTAGAAACTATGCCTTACCAATAAAAATAAATTATTTTTAATTGCTTAGGTTTGTTTTTCTCATATTGAATGGATTCTGCCATGGCATCCTTGACGTTTATGTTGAGCTTTTTTGAAGTGGTTGAAAGCTTGGTTAGTTCAACCATTCACTAAAGTGTATTACTCAGCTCCAAGAGGGTAAGAGGCACCACTGAAAAATTCTAAATATAGTGCCTAGGCTTGTGATTTAAGTGAAGTAATGGACATTTTGAGTCTTAACACCTCTCAGTATGTTATGCTGATTTTTGAGGTTTGCTGTGTTTTCTGTCAGCGAGACAAAAATCACTTTGATTGCATGTCCTGGGCACCATGTTGTTTCTGGAAGGTCAGTAACAGCACTCACACCGATGGACCAATGAAGTACACTCAGGCATTCACAGCTCACTTTCCTCAAGTGTTCACAAATTCAAGGAAAATATATTTGAAGATTTTCTGTGACAGTCTGTAGCCTCCAGTTAAAAACAGTACAAAAACAACACCTCCCAAAGCACTGCCTCCTCACCAGAACAACAGAACTGAGGTGACAGTAAGGAGGTGAATGTTCATGCAATAAATGAATGCTAGCTGAGCGAACACCCAGCAACATCATTGTATAACCCTGCTTTAATAACAAAATGGAAAGCCTGGGGGTGAAAGTTCAAAACTACCTTGCTAGACAACATTTCAACACAACTCAGTCCTATAACCTTGGTCATTCAATTGATAAATGCACATATTTTTTCCCGTTGCAGAAGTCACCCTTTCTGCTACAGCTCATCATGCTTATCGCAATGATGTAACACAACTGCTTGACTTCAGCCTCAAGCTGGGCAGGGGACCTATGAATGACCACCAGAGAGTGGCTGCTGAGGTAAACAAGCAGAACTTGAACCATTTTGCTGCACACTACATGCTCTTAGAAGCTGAGCAACCAGAGCCCACAACCACCTAAACTGCTTGTGCTCAAGCTTCAACAAACCTTTGCAGAGATACTTCAGGTAGGGTACACAAAGCTCCAGTGAACATGACTGAAAGTGTGGATGAAAAAAACGAAATACTTCTGACAAGAAAAACATTAGAAAAACAATAATCTTGCATACATTTCAGGGTTGTGAAACAACACATCAAACAGATTTCATTGTCCTCTATAGGCTTCCAAAGGCCTGGGAAGGAACACAATTGCACTTAAGAGAAATGATAGGCTAGAGTTCTTAAAGATCTGCCTTAAACCTAATATTCAAAGCAATTGCTTTCAAATTCATTGCAGAGAGTGGATTTAAAAGTTTGTCCTTCTTTATTGGAGACACAAAGCTTATCTAGTGTTTGCATAGCAACTACTGCAATGAGAGCATAAGAGAAAGAGGAAAAATTTTAAAAACTGAAATGAAGTAGCATGTTGCTACTACCATGAGAAAAAACACAAAAGATTGGCTGTTTAAAAATGGGAAGTAATACACTCATAAACCACACGTTTTAATTACACATTGGATTTCAGCACATGGACAAAACCATCTTAGAGAAAGTATAAGCTGACTGAATTCTGTCAACTTTTTATGGGTTTAATCAATATTTGGTAAAATTTGCATAACTTTCAGCCATTAAGTCAGATTATGAAGAAAATTAGGAAATTTTATCACCATTAAGCTCTGTTTACCCAAAACTAATGTCACCCACCACATTCCCAAATGTGATTCTATTCTACTTAGCTACACAGAGGTTTCTCAGAAGAAGCCTAATCAATGCCACAATTGTTCTTGTTTTCAACTTCAAAATGCTCCCCCCAGTCAAGCACGTTCTCAACCTCAGTAGAACCATTCTGTTTCAGATCCCCAGCTAGAAAAGAGGAAAGTGAATTATATGAGCTTAATTTCTTTTTTTAAATTTGGTCACTTGAACCTGGGGGTACAACAGCTCCACATTTGGGGCAGCCAATCCCTGACCTAAGTATCTGAAATCCAATGCTGAACATATTAACTTGGATGTAGGAAGGTGGGAAAAAAATACACTTTGTTAATGCTCAAAGCTGAAACATTTTCTTAACTTGCAAAATAGTACCATATACTCTTTCATGTAAAGAGAAAAGTCTTTTCACTAGTTGCCCATGTCATTCCCAAATTAAATACTGAATTGGCTCCAATGAAAAGGCCACCATGAACTTTGGCAGACTTAAAACTTCTCCTAAAATATGTTTCTAAAAACATATCTAACATATAAATGGGTACGTGCATTTGCTTGCATACGCGTAAGCAGAGCAGGGGGATAAAAAGCCTCTGAAGCAAAGTCAGCAAGTACAGCTTCAATATAGGTCAATTCAAGACAGATAAAATAGACTGCCTATGAGGGTGGTGCGGGGATGACACCAACCAGTGGAGAATGTTTAGGCTTGCGCTAGGAGGTGCACCCATTGATTCCCTTTCAGGAAAGCACCAGACAACTGCTGACAAGAGTCTTCATGCTTACATATTTTGCTAACCCCTGTAAAAGAGGAGGGAAGAAAATGTAACATGGTATACAAAGGAGCAGCCACTTTGGAAAGTGCTTGCCCTTGCTTTGTTCCCATCCTCTGCTTAAACTTTTAGATGATTACTGCCATCTTTGTAAATAGCAAAATTCTCCTATTTCAGTCAGGATTAACTGGGTTGGGGGAAATCAGAATTTGACACAGTAACATTTTAAAGCCTGTAAACGACCCTCTCATATATCTAGACTAATGCAGTTAACTAAACAACTAGCAAGTTCTGTCTAGAGATAATTGTGTCTATTTTCAGCATTTGAAATCACGTTACAAATTAATGATAAAAGCTAAAATGTATTACATCAGAAACATACTGTACATGAAAGTATGCTACAGCTCCTTCATTTTCAAAGTGACATCTGAAAATAGGAAAATATAACCTAAACACCACAGCCCATCAGCCAAGAGGCAAGAAGAGATCAAATAGGGCATGTAGCCAAATGCCCTTTAGTCACATAATGATACTGAGTTATAAATCAATTTGGGGTACAATAATGAGGAAGAGAATGTTCAACTGAATTAACAGTTGTTTGAAGAAAAGGGAACACTTGGAGTCTAAAAGTCTTCATATGAAGGTGCAAGGGAAGCATATATGCACATAATCCTCCTCTTTCCTGTGAGAGTTTTTGAAAGGCAGAGAAACAAAATTGGAAAACAACTAAAGATGGAAAAAGTAAGTATCTCTCTTGGCTTTAGGAAGACTGTTCAGACCAATTTTAAAAGAGTTTAAGAAACCGTTGGTCATAGAACAGCTAGAACTAGTTAAATCCACTTTTTCATCCTAACAATTTAGGGCTTTTTCCTAAGAAATAGAGGAACATTTATTTTCCAAAGCAAGCAACAGTTACTCCAGCTGCTGAAGACACATGCAAGTAGCTACAAAAAAAAAAAAAAAAAGCTGATTCCAGATACAAACTGTTATTGGCACTTTGAGTGGACATATGACTAAAGGACCTGATTTTCCTTAGTGCTTAAGCAGGGCATTTGATCTTTAACGCAGTGAACTACCAAGGCTGCAGAAGAATGGAAAAAAAAACCATTACTTCAACACATCATAATCAACAGATCTGAGAGTAAAAGATGTCCTTTAGTTAAACAATTCATCACAGTTGAAGAGGCTACTTGAATTATTTCTTATTTAAATTGTTATTTAAATATGTGAATTAAATCTATGAAGTAAACCTTGGTTAGAACTAGAACCATTAAAAAAATTCTCAGGCTATCATCTATAGCTCTCCACTGTAGCTTCCTATCTTGTAGTCTAAAACAATGTGTTAGTCCTCTTTGAAGAGGATCAGTTTGGAGAAACCAGGTAAACTTAAATCCTGAACAAGAATACCTATTTTAAGGATTAACATGCTTTAAACAAACATGCATTGACTTTGCACCTTTAGATGATTCACCAAGTGCTCCCAGGCCAGTGTGGCCCGAGGTCCTATTGAGACAAGAGAAAATGCAACTTCCAAACAGCCCACACTTCAAGTCCCAACACATTCAGATATAGGAGACATACAGCAAGACATTTAGCAGGATTAGGACAGATAGCAAGAAAGTGAATTATCTCCCAGGTAGCAAAGTCCCCAGAACTACAGAGCGTCAGTACCTAGAACTGTACCCAGAAGCAATTTGTCATCCATCGGGAATAGTTTTAATACAATTTCTGAAGGTCACATACTGCAAAACAGGAAACTAGCAGCATTCTTCTCACTTGTAGTTTCAAAGCCATCTTTAACAAGTTAACCATGCTGCAATGCATTGCTACAACCTGTGGCCTCCAAGATGAAGTGCTGGCCAAGTCCATCTTAGAGAAAATGGACACCCTCACATTACCAGGTCTACGGGAAAAAGATGTGTATTCAGCTTCAAAGTGAAATCTCTGTTTGACAATAGTGTTATTACTGCTCTTATCACTTCCAGTCTCAGCTACTAGAAAAAGTTGCAACTGTATCAGCAAACCTGATTAAAGTCTTTTGCCTATTGGGAAATCCTCAACTACACTGCTTCATGCAACCTTGCATCAAGGAAAACTTAAATCTCTCAAGCTAAATTTGCAGTAACAATTAAGGCTCATGTTTCCTCCAAAAAAAAAAAAAAAAAAAAGGAATGGGGTGCCACCCAAGCCCAGTCTTCAAACACTCAGAGTTTATTATATACATACACAGAGCCTCTTCAGGAAGTAAGAACACCAGAAAGAGGGCTTACTTTTGTCTTAGGATGTATGTATATAATAAAGATTTTATGGGTGTGAACAGGACCCTCAAGAAGTCATGGAATTTTATCCTCCTGCACAGGAGTGACATCACCTACGTCATTCCTGAGGAATGTTTGTCTAGTTGTTTTTAACTAGCCCCATTCCTCCAAACGAGGGCAAACTCAGTCTTCCCAGACAGTCCCATCCAGTACTAAAGTACCTTTATTTAAACTTACAATGTTTAATCTATGTGGTTCTAATCACAATTTCAGCACATAAATTCTTGTGATGTGCATTGAGCATGTGGAGAACATACTAAAGTTTGCAGCCAACTTCCACCTGTCTAAAAGTAAGTGGCCACTGTATGACTGAGCAGCTTATCCAGGACTGGCAGCGATGAGGAGGATGGCTTTAGTTAACAGAGGAAGTGCGCGTGGCAGGATGGGAAGTTCTAAATTTTACCACTGCTGATGACTGATAATATACAAATAAGGCCTTGCTTAGCATAAGAGATAGGCACAGTGCCTGTTCTGCCCCTGGACGAAAATGTGGCCCCAGACATTTATTTCTATATAAAATGTGTGTTAAAATTGTTTTAGAGAACATCCAGTTCCTGTAAATGTTATGGGAAAATGACATTTACGACTAACCAGTCTCCTCTGAGTAACATGATGTGTTATTGTTGGCTGAGTGCCATTTTCTGTCATACCAAAAATATTAACTAATTGAAGTTAAAAAAAGTTTGTATGAATTGGATCCTTGCACCATTATGCCCAGTTCTGGTCAAGACAGCAGCACTAGCACTGCCCTAGGTGAATCAGACACCAGAAAAGCACCTATTTTCCCAACTGCCCCCCAGAAAAAACATCCATAAAACAGAGGTCCACCTTGAACCTACACACTATGTTATAGACAGAATAAAAACCCCACAATCAAATTATAGACAGGATATATCCATTGAAATTGCTTAAAGAAAACTCAGATTGTTCTCTTAATTTAAAACAAGTATTATCATTAAACTGAAAACTGTAAAAAAGATGACTTAAGGGTTACAAACTTGTACAGAGCTGAAGCAACTGACTCATGCAGGGAATCAGAACTTCTGCAAACCCCTCAGTCACTTGAAGGATGCAGGTTAAACAGCCAAGACAAAAACTCAGCCCTCCAACCATTACACTTCCATCAAGAGTAAAACACAGCACAGCAGTGATAACTAGTATTTGCCTTGTACAAACGAAACACACATGGCTGGGGTAATCAGTGCTAGCAGCAGCCTGACCAGAAATTTCCAGAACTTGGGCAAGCTGCACGCCCTCATTTGTGCCTAATCTTCCCACGGGGAATGGGGAGAAGGCAGGCAGGGCTTTAAAAGACAGTTTTCAGAAGCTCAATTAACTCCTGCTACAATTTTTCACTTGCTAAATCCTAGCAGTAGGTTGCAATGGTAACCATTACTGGTACTGACACTCCGAACAGACAATGCAAACACATCCACCTGCCCATGGAGTTGGGGGGGGAAACACTGTCCCATTCATCTCTGTAGTACTGAGTGTTTTATAACACTGGTGATTTTAAAAACAGCTCAATAACTGTGGTCAAGCAATAATTTTCTAGCACTAATGCTTAAAGTATACATTTAAAACAAAACTCAGGTCCATAAAGACACAGGATCTCTCCCATCAATTTAACTTGTTATCATGCAATATCAAACATCAAATCAAACACAATCATTTCAATGACACTGTCATTTAAAAATCACAAATTATAAAAAGCAGTAGTTTATTTTGTGTAGTTACCATACTACTAAAACCTCTTTGAGTTAACATTAATTCTCAAAATAATCTGTTACGGTAAGTCAACACTGCTTGTCCATTTTAATATATCTGAAGTTCAGGCACAAAATTTTACTTTTTAAAGATGAGGAAAAGACAAAAGCAGGACTTGGATTAGTAACCGAGTTGTTCTGCCTCAGTCTTGTTGCTTTGACCCCTATACCACATCTCTTGTGGTTCATCTTTCCATTTCCTTCTGAAAGCTTTCCATCTGCAAAACTATAATTTCCTGGCTGACGTAAATTTGACGAGTTCCAAATTCTGATGTTGCATCTGAAATTACTTGCTTTATTTCCGACTTTACAGGCAGTGTGGAGAGAGGGTGAGAGAGACGGGGTGGGGAACGAATGTGCACTACGGTAATATGAAAAAATCCCAAACTACTAACCAACAAAACTCAAGTCGTATTCCTGTGAGCCGGTTAAGTTATTGATTCATTTAGATTCAGAGTGGATTAACAGTCATGCTACATGCACAATTATACGCCATTGAAATGCCAACAGTAACAGATACTGACTTCACAGAATAACTGAAATAGCTGTTAAATCCAGAAAGAGGGAAGAAGAAAGAAAAGTGCATCTCCAAAAACAGTGACACATCAGAGTCCAGCTCACAGTTCATTGTGCCATGTTTTCTAGTAGCTGAACTCTGGGACCCAATTTTTAAGGCTAACTTCAAGTAAAGCTCATCAATATTGAGGTCTTGGCAGGTCAGCACTCATTTACAGTTGTTTTTCAGGATATGCAGTCAAGAAAAAAAAAAAGAAAACAAAACAAAAACCTGCCAACAATTTAATAGGATAGCAACTTCTTCACTCCCCCCCTATAAGTCCTGCACCTTCCTATCATAATCTCAGAGGTTGCGGATGGCTACCATTACAGGATTAGAAATGAACAGATGGAATCAATAACTATCACCTTGCGCATTCAGTTACTGCCACAGAAAGCATTAATACTTTTTACACAAGACTGATGTTTTGATAGGTGATTTCCAAGAACATCTAGATATGGAAAGAATATAATTCAAGACAGAAACTTATTTTCTTAAATTGAGGTTTTATGATAAAACAAAACTGACTTTTAGTGCTGAATTAAAATTACTCCAACTAGAAGTGAATGTTAATCCAGTCTTAAATCTTAAATTAACCAACATAAATTTGTTAAAAATTTCTCATGCCATTTACTGTCACCCAATTTACACAAGATTTCATAACATTTATGAGCACCAATATCCGTATATCACCAGGAAGAATTTTTAGCAGCTTAGTAGTTGTGAAATCATGGTGACAAACAACGTTACCGTTCCAGATTAATTAATTTTTAAAAGAATGTATTATCTGCGTGTGTTTACTCAGCATCACAGCTAAATACATCTGGTTATCCATTTGAAATTTTGCCCAAGTTAACCCAGAACTGACAACACCATTCATCATATATGACTTTTATTAAGACTTGTAAAGCAAGTCAGCAGTTTAAGCATCAGATAAAACAGTGATTACTCGGTGGTAGTTTGTGGAGTAATAAGCCAAACTCACACCACCCTCATTAAAAGTCCTCTTTTTATAAAAAAAAATTTCCTTATCAGGAAGTTTGCCTTACACACAGTCTATCGCAGTTGAGACACCTTTTGTGGAGGTTTGCATCCTAGTATAAACTAATGATTTAAAATATACATATGTAAATAATATACTGGAAAACAAATTTTAAAATAAGTGGTCACATTCCGTTGGGAAGTGCTGACTGATTCAGATAAAGCCAACAGATTACACAACAGCTATGGTATGTTGTTGCTGCTGTTATTTCAAAGGCTTTTGACTTTCTTTATGATGGGGGGAAAAAAGAAGCATCAATAAAGATAGAGAGCCATAAAAGTAGCTATAACATATGTTTTCATAAAAACTACACATCAATAAGTAGAATTGTAGGCAAAGTGAGGGGAGGAAAAAAAAAAGCATATCCACCCCAAGACCAGAAACCAATTTTAACAAACCCAAATTTTGTTGCCATAAACTGTGGAAGGCACAGACAGCCTGGCTTTCTTCCGAAAAAAAATATTTAACTGCATTGGTGTTAAAAATTACAGCAACTTGTAACATTTACCAGAAATGATGAAGCATGTTTCTTCTCTTATTAAAGGCCAGACCATGGCTTGTTGCTAACTGGGAAGAATGCCTCAGATGAAGAGGCATGATTTCATCTACATTTAAAAGCTTTCAGCTTAGTGGTTTTATTTGCATTGTACAGGGGGAAATTCAAGCACATGTCCAAAAAACTTTAGAAGCAAGTCTCCTTCATGTTATAACCTGTAGAACCTCTAGTAAGTCACGTCTTTTACTTGGGGAAGGGTGAAGAGCACAGGAGCTAGACAAAATTATGTATCTTCATGATTTACAAAACCAAACCAAAACAAACAAAAAACCCCCAAACAACACAGACATTCAAAATCTCAGTCATTTCTGCAGAATGATCTGATAAAAACCATGATATTGATAAAGTGTATATTAAAATCTCCTCAATACTTCGGTGGAAGGAATGATAGAAGTATAGCTTTACAAGCCAACACCTATTTCACTTGCACCCTTAAAGAATGCAGCCTCTTCTGAAGTTATCATTACAAGTTTGCTTAAAGAAAAAAAAAATCAGTTTTATTCTTATTTTTTCTAAGAATAATGATTCATTCCAGAACAAACTAAAAAAAAAAAAAATTAAAAAATAAGGGTCTTGCAATCTCAGTCTCCTGTGCTGTCTTTAGTTTCCCTGAAACTCAAAAGAAAAGCAGCCCCCTTAGAATCCTGTAAATACATAAATTAAACAATGTTGATATAATACAAGTCCTCCCACAACAATGGAAAACCCCACTTAAAGACAAATTATATCACGTGACACCAAGAAGACAATGAACTGTTTTGGGAGTCGCCATGTCTTATAGAGAACACATAGTCATTATGTTGCCAAATATAATGTAGTGCAGCCAAAGCTATGTGCACTTAAAAAAAAAACCTGGAAAACAAGACAACACGATGGAATGCATGGTATTAACACCAAGAAGCTATAGTATGCATACTAAAGAAAGCAATTACAATGAACAGAGGAGTACTGACAAATACAATTTCTTTAAGGAAATAAAGAAGCAGGCAACTGGTATTGCAAACAAGCATGATAGTAAGTCACAATAAAGCGGTCATTTATAACAGAAGCTCTGAAGTAATAAGACACTGCCCTGACTGTTTAACTACCTAGCATTCATGTTCATAAAACCAATTTCCAATGCCTGTTTTTGCTGGCCTGGATTCAGAAAAGGTTCTTGGAGTCCTATGAAGTCAACTGCTTGGAATTATCTGTGAAAGCTTTGCCTAAATGATATACCTACCTTTGCGTAATATGAAATTACATGATCACAAAATTTAACTGGAAATGAAAACGATAAAAATATTTTATTGGATAGGGAAGTGCCTGGTTTTTTTTAAAGCTAACTTTTTTTGACCTTTGCACATTTTTGGTAAAATTGCTCTTTCAAATACTCTGAATACTATTCTTCAGGAAGAGTATTTTGGATGAAGTTAACACAAAGTATTTTTATTCTGTCACAAAAGTATACAAGTGCTATTATCAGTTACAGCACTTCGTCAATTAAACATGTGATTTGCCTTAATTCAAATGATATACATAATTAAGCCCTGACCTGCAGGAGTCAGGTTCCCCAGAAAAGCTGACCAAAACCAAGGGATGACTAAAACAAACAAACCAACCAACCAAAAAACAAAACAAAACACACACCTAACATTTTAGGGTCCTCTTCCATTCCTAAGTGCATGCGTGCAGACACAGTGGCTGTAACCTACTGAACCATGAAACAGGAATTCAGCAGCCAAGGAAAAATTCTTCTGCAAATATTAGTGGACTCCCAGTTGGCTTCTTACAATCTCTATCTCAACTCTGTCCAAGAAATCATTATCTCTTCAGCACTGTTGAGGGCATTTTCTGTATAGGAATACATGAATATTTCTGTACAGGACTACATGAATAAGCATACAGTTATCAAAAACAAGTGCAAAAACTTATTTAACTACACAATATCAAAAAATACACCATGCTTAATACATCCCTTTTTTCTTTTTAGAAACACATTAAAGTCCTTTAACTCACAGCTGCTGCACTATGCTCTGTAAATTAACTTCAATGGAGTGATTTTATAGAAGTATTTTTTTCAAAAAGAAATACATCTCAGAGGTTAGAAATATTTTCTTGTATTTCGGTTTGAATCTTAAAACTCCATTTTATCTTCTGAATGAAGGAAACATTTTTAAATACCCTAAAGTCTTCTCTCATGACCAAAGAAACAGAATCTCTTGAAAATCCTTCTCAGCTTATACAATGATCCAGGTCAGATACCAATAATTTAGGCACTTTAGTTCAAATAACTCTTGCAACAGACTTGATCGGAGATTGGGTTAGACTACCTCACTCAAGCACTCAGTCTGGGCTGGAACCTCAAGTGGTTTGCTGAAGCAAGTCTTACGCATTCCAGATAGCTTGAGAAATGAAGTTACAGAAGAAAAAAAGAGGAGAAGACAACAGAAAAAAAAAAATACAAATTGTACATAGACTGATGCTCACTGGAAGGACTGCTGGGATTATTCACTCAAACATTTGTCAAGTGATTTTATTTATTATTTATGCACAATTGTCTTATTTTGCATCATAAAAAATTATACGGCATCCCTATGAAAACTACAGTTGTTGGTTACTATTTGGTCTAAGAGTTTTCTTTCTAAAGCAATGCAAGGGGCATCAGTCACTGGAGCATTACAGTTTCATTTGGCCAGACAGATATCAACTAGTTAATAGGGAGTGTTGGGTAAAACACTAATTAATTTAGGTATTAATCACCTCAGCTAAATTTGCCTTACAAAAATAAATTATAGTGAAGCAAGCTAAAATAAATCAAATGCTAATAAGCCCAAGTCTATTTTAACAGGATTAATGTAAGATGTCTTAACTTCATGCACACAAAACCTGAGTTCATTCCAAATGAAATTGTTAGTTATGCTTCTGTTATGGTTTTATATCTATGGCAACCGTAAATCATCAATTGAACTTCACTACTAAAGCATTTAGAGACAAGGGTGGGGAAGGAAGAGAGATTTTTACACTAAAAAGAACTCAAACTGAAAGTAGCACTGAAAAGCGGACAAAAGTTTATACACCAACAACACAGTAAAAAGCTGCCTTTGAAGATGGCGCAGTCTTCTCCTCATTTGTTCTGTCAACCAGCAGCACTCCTTCAAGCTCATTTCACAAACCTCTCCCTCTCCACTTACACCTTTTCATGTCTGTTTTCCCCATTATGTTAATTGACTGTTGTACAGAATGTGGGGTTGCTTTAATTCTTTGATACCAACTCTGTTTATTGCTACTTCCCATTCCATCAATGTTTCATATAAAGCATTTCATTACATTCAATATAGTGCAACTTATGCACTAAAATAAAAAAAGTGGGGATGGTGAAAATGTTACAAGACATTTCATAGGCATAGACTTCTATACAATATCACCATTAAATCAGACAAGTTTGATGGACAGTTGTAGAATGCCAGGGACTTCCTCTCTCTGTGCAGGAAAACTACAACGCTGCCAAAGGGGATATTGCTGAGGCAGCCTATTAAATGCCCATAAATATATGCCTCCAGTCAGTCAACAGCTAATAAAGAGCTGTGCAAAGGAGGCCGTTATCTAAGCTCTTCCTGAACTAAACGGATAGCTGCAACAGGAACTTGTCAGTGGGAAGCTGTAAAGACTCACCACTTGGACAAGGGCATCACAATAGTGACAAAAGACAAATGTGGAAGAGGAATCTTATGTTTCAGCAGCAACTTCTTGAGAGTCGCTATCATACTTCACAGGGGGGAAAAAACTAAAAAAGCAAGGGGCCTCAGCTAATGAGTGCTGAAGCAGTCATTTTGTGCAAGTACAGTCCTGATACGCAATTAATTTCCCTTGCATAATCTACACAACTGGATATGTACCATACATACGAACGACAGTGAAACATGCAAATTCTAACACTATTACTTAAATCTAGGCTTTTCAGACTTTTCTTTACTACCAGAATATAGTTATAGGTTGGCTGTGGGAAAAATCTCATTGAAAAAGAGGCAAAAGTGCTGGCCAAACCTAACCATACCTCAGACCAAATCCACAAACACCTCCCTGACAAAGAAAAGTCTACAAAAGAACCTAATTATCTGAGGTATTTGGACGTTTCTTAGGATCTTACATAAACAAATGCATGACCTTATCTGAAGTCTCTAACAAATTATGTTGCATCTCAGTAAAGACTGAGTGCTAATATAAACTTGCAAAACTAATTTTGGAAAACCATTATGAAAACCTTCAAGAATCATGTAAAAGCAGGGTTGCACTTAGGTATATCTGCAAGTTTCGGCTATAAGACCGAATCCGAGCCTAACAGACAAAAAGACATTTGGGCTTTCTTAAGTTCAAAAGGCACAACCTGAATATCGGTTTATCTGCTGACTGCATTTTTTGTGTGTGTGTGTATGACACAAGGTCACAAGGCCCACATTTTCACTGACGATTGACTTACCTACAGCATTTAGTTTTGCTCTGATGTGCTGCTCAGAAATTGACATTAGGCAGCCTGACTACCTGCCTAGTGTGGCTACATTTCCTTCGCATACTTTAACATCTGTAAGGTTTAATCATAAAACATCAGGATGGTTTATAAGTAACTTAAAAGTACTAGAAGGTTTATGATGCTGTAAATCATACCTGCCCTTGAGGACTGCACTGATTTAATTTCTCAACCACTATGATAATCACATTTCTTAAAAAAACCTGCATGCACATAGCTAGCCTCAGCAAACAGCCAAGATCAGTGTTGTTCCAGGGCAGAATAGCAAAAAGTTGTGTTGCACTGATACCTGCCAAAAGCTGAAAATGTAATCAAAGATGCATAATTACTGAAGTCGTTAAGCCTAAATGATCATATTTAAGTGTCCATTACAAAAGAACTTCTGAGTAGAAAGTAAGGCCTGTGGGCCCCATGACACTACAAGAAGAGGTCTGCTTGTAGTTACAAGTGGATGCTCATGTGTATCTGGCAGAGATGTCATGATACTTCAGGTGTGTTTTTAAATGCCCATTAAAATGGCTACAAAATACAATATTATTTCCTCCCACAGACTAAAAAAGCTTCTTGAACAAGAAACAGCATATCAGGCAAAAAAAGAGAAGGAGAGCAACAAGAAAATAGCTAAACTGAAAGAAGAATTGACTAAACTGAAATCCTTTGCTTTAATGGTGGTGGATGAACAGCAAAGACTCACTGAGCAGCTGAATCAACAAAGTCAAAAAATTCAAGAATTAACCACTTCTTCAGAACAAGCACATGAGAAGCTGGCTTTTGCTGAAGCAAAAGTTCAAGAAGAGGAACAGAGAGCCAGCAGGCTGGAGGCTGAACTTCAAGCCCAAAGCAGTAAGATTTCCCAAGACCAAGAAGCAATGATGGCCAAACTAACCAATGAAGACAGTCAGAATCGTCAGCTCCGGTTAAAATTAACTGCTCTCAGCCGACAAATTGATGAGCTGGAAGAGACCAACAAATCTTTACGAAAAGCAGAAGAAGAACTGCAAGACCTAAGGGATAAGATAAATAAGGGAGAGTGTGGGAACTCCACACTTATGACTGAAGTAGAAGAACTACGGAAACGACTGCTGGAGATGGAAGGAAAAGATGAAGAGCTCATAAAAATGGAAGAACAGTGCAGAGAACTTAATAGAAAGTTAGAAAAAGAAGCATCACAGAGCAAGAACCTTAAAGGGGAAGTTGACAAACTCAACAGAAGAATTATGGAGCTGGAGAAATTAGAAGATGCTTTCAACAAGAGCAAACAGGAATGCTACTCCCTGAAATGCAACCTAGAAAGAGAAAAAATGCTAACAAAGCAGTTGTCCCATGAGCTGGATGGCTTAAAAGCTAGAATTGGCGAGCTTGAAGCAATTGAAAGTAAGCTAGAAAAAACTGAGTTTACGCTTAAAGAAGATTTAACAAAGCTGAAGAGTCTAACAGTGATGCTTGTGGATGAAAGAAAAACTATGGGTGAAAAAATAAAGCAAACAGAAGAAAAGCTGCAAGCTGCAACTTCTCAGCTTCAGGTGGAACAAAATAAAGTGATGTCCGTTACAGAAAAACTAATTGAGGAAAGTAAAAAGGCGCTGAAATCAAAATCTGATGCAGAGGAAAAAGTGTCCAGTGTTATAAAAGAAAGAGATGAACTGAAAAACAAACTCAAAGCAGAAGAAGAGAAAGGAAGTGATCTTGTTTCCAAAGTGAATATTCTAAGAAAAAGACTTCAGTCACTGGAAGCTGTTGAAAAAGAGTTTCTTAAAAATAAGCTTAAGGAGACTACTAAATCCAGCACCTCCTTGCAGCAGGAGAACAACAAAATCAAAGAGCTTTCTCAAGAAGTTGAGAGGCTTAAGCAGAAGCTGAAAGAAATGAAGGCTATAGAAGATGATCTTATGAAAACTGAAGATGAATTTGAGTCTCTAGAACGAAGATATATCAATGAACGGGACAGAGCCAAGCTCCTATCAGAGGAGCTGGAGGCTGTGAAAATGGAAGTGGCTAGGTACAAATTAACAGAAAAGGCAGAGTCCAATCAAGAGCAGCGTCTTTTTAAGAAGCTCAAAGAAGAGGAAGCTAAATCAAGTCATCTTTCCAGAGAAGTAGATGCACTGAAAGAGAAAATTCATGAATACATGGCAACAGAAGACCAAATCTGTCACCTCCGAGGTGACCATACAGTCTTGCAGAAGAAACTCCTCCAGCAAGAAAACAAGAACAGGGAGTTAGCACGAGAAATGGAAAGCCTCACAAAAGAATTGGAAAGGTACAGACGCTTCAGCAAGAACTTCAGGCCCAGTCTCAATGGAAGGAGAATTTCTGATTTGCAAGTTTTTTCTAAAGAAGTCCAGACAGATTCAGCAGACAATGAACCACCCGATTACAAAACCCTCATGCCTTTAGAGCGAACAGTCATAAATGGGCAGATGTATGAAGACAGCGATAATGAGGACAAAGACAACAATGAGGAGGAACAAACAGTGTCTTTCAAAAGCAACTCATCCATTGCAAATGCTGTGAACAAAAAATTATGGATCCCTTGGATGAAGTCCAAAGAGAGCCATCCTCAAAACGGAAAGATTCATACTAAGCAAAATGGAAACTGTGCACAGACTGGAGACCTAGTGCTAAGCCATACACCTGGCCAACCTCTTCACATAAAAGTAACTCCAGACCATGGACAGAACACAGCAACACTTGAAATAACTAGTCCTACCACTGAAAGTCCTCACTCCTACACAAGCACGGCAGTTATACCCAACTGTGGCACTCCAAAGCAAAGAATAACTATTATTCAAAATGCTTCCTTAACACCTGTAAAATCAAAAGCAGCAGAAGCTTACACAAGCCCAGAGCAAGTAATTTCTCCTATTACTATGGCTACTTTTGCAAGATCTCAAACTCCTGAATCATGTGGTTCTTTAACTCCTGAAAGAACAATGTCCCCTTTGGCTTTACCAGGCTCAAGTTCTCAGGAACAAATACTCTCCTCGGAGCCTTTGGAAATGGGAGCCAAGCATGCTGTTTTTAGAGTATCCCCAGACAGGCAGTCATCATGGCAGTTTCAGAGATCTAACAGTACGGGATCAAGTGTAATAACTACTGAGGATAACAAAATCCACATCCATTTAGGAAGCCCTTATGTCCAAGCTCTCACCAATTCCAAGCCCATCAGCCCTTGTAATGTGGTGCAAGACAACAGAACTACAGCACTAGCTAATGGCCTACCCAGTAAGCCCACCAATAAAATCACCAGCAGTATTACTATCACACCAACAGCCACTCCTCTCCCACGGCAATCACAAATTACAGTAAGTAATGTCTATAACTGACCCCCATCCATGCTGTGACACCCTTACCAGCAACCCATCCTGTTTTTCATCCCAGCAAGAATTATTTGGAACAGCCCCTTTACTTTGGGAGAGATCTGTGCATGAACTATACAACAGTATATGGAACTAACGTTAAGTTTTGCCTGCTTAGTGTTATCAAGTGTGCACTTACTGTATATCTTCTCATTGAAATACAGTTATGTAAAATATTTAGTCTTGCACTTGTATAAATGCATCTTTATGTATTTCCATTTTCAAAATAACTCACATTACTTTTGACTGCAACCTGCCTTGGTAAAATATTTTAACATTACAAAAACAGTAAATAATTGATTATTTTTATCATTGCTTGCAGAATATTTTTGTTCATTATGTGTGGTTTGTATTTTTTTTGCATGTACGGTAGAATTTGAATTAAGCCATAATATTGCCTACTAACTTCAGATAAGACTTGATTCATTATCTTCCCTGCTATTTCCCAACTCCTCCTAGTGCACTCATTTCAGATAATTATCAGTACATCACACACAAACACTCAAAATATTATGTATTGTATCTCATTACAAATTCATGATGCATACATGATATGATCCAGAGCACAATCACCACTTTTCCTCCCCATCTTTTTTCACACTGGTTAAAACTCTTTTTAAACCTTCCTGTAAACCTTTCTTGTAAGTGAACCGAGTTCAGAAGCTTATATCACAAAAATGATTCTCCCCAAACAAGGCAAGCATTTTTTTTCCAATACAACAGAAAACCCGCTATCAGTTAGGTACACTGTAAAACAATAAACAGCAACACTTACATTCCTAAAGGATAACTCAGAAGTACGGCTTCACACATAATATTCAAATTTCATCTAAGCTCCTAGCCAACAGTTCAACATACAATATACATCACACAGGTACACTGAAGAAGAAACAAGATTAGCAAACTACGGCACACCTTAACGTTTTTCATATAATAGGCAGAGAAAGCTTGACAGAAACATTAAGAAGTAGTACTAGACAAATCTCCAAACATGTACGCCTCTAGAACTATGGTAAATAGGAGTACCATACAGAATGGACAAAACAGGTTAAGGTATTTCAATGACAAATACAGTATTAGCGCCTAAGAAAAGGACAGAAACATAAGCAATTCTACCCTTTACACGTGTGCCAAGCAGTCAGTCCTAACCTCCCAGAAAATATCACTAGTAGTGGACCAACTTCACACAGAATGTAAATCCGCCCAAAAGACCTCAAATGCACTTTCAAATGTCACTCTTTCAAAAGCTGTAAACAGCAAATGTAAATTGGAACAGCTGCTTCTTATTCTAAAAAGTTAAATGCCTATGTATCTTATGCTCTTGGGGGGGTTATTTTAAAAAAAAATTCTACCTCCTTACCAACAAGGAAGTTTGCAAGTAAGCAGAAAGTCCTTATTCACTAAATCCATATCTTTATTCTGTTTACATTATCTAGAGGGAAAAAAAAAAAAAATCATTTCTGCAGTATAACTTAGCAACTGATTCAGCAAAGGACTTTGGCACATGCTTTCACCTAACAAGGGGACTTTTACCATTTTAAGTCCTTTTGATAGACAAGAATCTAAATTATTACAACTGTAGGCAATAACTAATTTTCGAAGGAACAGTTTCTATTGAAAAGCAAAGCCCACCACCCATACACACTTTTCTCAATAAAATTAACAACGGGAAGAAAAAAATATTAACTTAAGACATGTGATAGAAATGGATATAACAAATGTATTACGGTTGAGCAGTGGCAATTTTAAAAAGACAAAATGTGGACCTGCACAAGCCTAGCTTAATGTCATGCTGATACAACATCTCCTGAAGTTACTGGGCTTCATAAGAGGTCCTTCCCACTTGTTTTGTCTCAGTTTATCTTCACTTACTGCAAAAGTGAGATCTGACTAAGACTGGGTCAGAACAAGTACACAGTCTTATCCGGCAAAGCAAACTTTGGCTCCCACCAACTTCAGCAAGAGTTACTGATCCAGACAGCAGCCAGCACTCAGGCAAGTCAAGATTATAATAATTTTAGAGTGTGCTAATTATACAAACAAGTTACTTAACTACATTCAGGTTACACATTCTTAACTGCAGGGTTCATTGAAAATTAAAAAGCAGTCCATTCAAAACACGTTCTCTGCACTTCTGCATATCCTGCTGATCCATACCCAAGTTCTCTGCAGGGACACATTAGAAACATGGTACTGAATAACTGTGTCTGAAGTAAACACTTGCCAGTATACTAACAGACACCAGAGTCTCCAAAAATTAAAGGATTAACAGTTGTCCTCCAGAAGAACTAATATTTTCTTCAGTTGGACTTAAAATTGTTGTAGGGAAAAAAAAAAACCCCAAACATTTCATACCTGCGTTGCAAAATACACAGACACGTGTTGATCATTAACCACCTGGCCATCTATTACAACGTCTTGTAAAAGAACAGCACAAATCAGGACATAGCAATAAGCACACTTAGTCCTTTGAACTTATGAATACAAAACCTAGGTAAGAGTTCACACCACTTATAAGTTTAATTATTAAACAGGACAGTACTTCTGTTCCTTTCTTAATCCTTACACTGGTAATGGTTTACCAGTAACTGCCCAATTAACAAAAGACAAAGCAAGCAGCCACTCGTGTCCATTAACTCCTAAATAAGAAGCATCACCATCGTCTGTAAATGAACTTGCTACATTTCCTAAAAACACATCTTGATTAAGGGATGCTTATATTCCCCTGCTGATGAAGCAATCTACATGTAGATCTTAACTGACTTCACAGAGGAATCTGTCATTCATTTCAACAGATGAAAAATCAAATACTTGACTAAAAATAAGGTTTGCAGAATAAAACCTGTTCATCCCATTCAAATTCGCAAGATCTAGTTCAAAGCACACAGCAGAGTAAAACACCTGGATATATTTGTTGAGAGCTGAAACTTACTTAATTGTTTGAACAGAAAAAGAAAAATTTTTCACTATGAGGTGGTGAAACACTGGAACGTGTTGCCCAGAGAGGTGGTAGATGCCCCATCCTTGGAAACATTCAAGGCCAGGCTGGATGGGGCTCTGAGCAACCTGATCTAGTTGTAGATGTCCCTGCCCATTACAGGGGCGTTGGACTAGATGACCTTTAAAGGTCCCTTCCATCCCAAAGCATTCTATGATTCCATGAAATAAGTTAGCTGTAATTTTATCATAAAATAACGAATAGGAAGCATAGCTTAATAATAATAAGCAAATTACCTATTTACAAATTAACCGCAAGTTGTTCAGATCACCACTTGGTATTTCAGATTATTTCCATTTTGCTGAGTGGGAATATTCACCTACTTTCTTGGCAGGCAAAGAGAAAACAGCAGAGCAAGGAGAAAATTAAATGAGTTGTCTCCAAATTGATTTAAACACTCTAAACAAAAATATCAAGCATAATCATATTAAAATTCAACCAAGTAAGGCAGCTTTTCTAGGAATTTCAAGCATTCCATAAATGGTAAGTATTGCTGTTAATTTGGAGGCTGAGACACTTTTGTTTTCAGCATTTGCCCAAAAGTGTAAAATCTGACAGGTATGTAATGATTCAACTAAACGTCAAAGGGAAATATGGTCACAATGTAAGTAGCGTATATCAGAGGGATTAAACTCTGAAAGAGAGCGTAAAAGCAGTTTTCAGCAGATCATAATATCAACCCTTCTCTTTTCCAAAATTCTTAGCAAACATCTCCTCTGAAGTCTAAAAATCTACCCTTTCCCCTGGATGTTGAGTCCCTAGGAAAAGATAGGGAGAATTAACTGATTAAAAAATGGAAGAAGTTATCAGCCCACTTTCCTTCATATTTTCAGTTTTATTTCAGTGAGTGACCAAAGGAACACAAGCAAGGGCAGCACAAACAGTTTGGTGCTCAGCATTTTTAAGTCATTCTTCTTATGCAATTAGATATTTCAGAAGAAATATTTGTAGTTCTTGTCCTTACAGGGAGGATGGATGAGGGGAAGGAGGGAAAAAGAAGAAAAGAAAAAAGAAGAGAATACGAAGCAATAATGGTTTTCTGAGAGCAAAGTGCCCACCCATGAACTGAGAGGTAGTATTTCAAGTTATTTAAGAAACTCCCTCAAGTAGTTAATTAAGAAATAGAGTTTACAAAAATTACAGGAGCAGCCAGCTAGTCTTCCTGATCCAAAGCACAGTAGATGATATGGTGTCTGCAGACAGAATGTAAGGCTGTAATAAGAAAAAAGATCTGTATGTAAACATCTCATGCAAGGCTTAAGAAGGCATGCTCCCCACACTGGGGAAAAGTAATCGGAAACAGAGTTGTACAGCACTACTTTCTGATTAAGACTGAATGGATGCTGCCTGGTTAGGTGGTGGAAATGGAGTAACCATCTGCAGGATGACTTCGTCCCTAGGAAACAGATATTGAGACAGGCAAAACAAAAACTGACAACTGCCTAATCTCCAGGCTTAAGCAAAGACTACCAAAACATTATGTTACCAAGAAACAGAAGAGAAAAAGATCTTATGGTTCAAGTACAGGACAAGTGGGTGTACAAAGACATTTTAAAATTAACACCAAGTACTGTAAGTGGGAAATTGCCGCAAAAAAAGACTAACCTTAAAAATTTAAGAAGCATGAAGTGTTTTCACAAACCCACAGTCAGTGGCCCCAAGATGTAGCTGAATTCTCTCCGCTAGCACATCACCCAAAGTCCCACCATACTGTGGGCACCCAGAAAACCTCAAATATCAGAGCTGCCAACTGAACATGATTCTCCTCTGACCACTAAGCAAAGTACTCTTGGGAAACAGATTTTGAGTACATGAGGAAAGACCTGTTTTAATCAATGACTCACCACTTGCCAAGCAGTGGCCTGACATCACAGGGTCTTCATATAGGGATCGACAAAAGCAGCTCCCTCCCCTCTCTTACCCCTACCATATCCCATATCACAAAATACCACCCTTTCAGTTATGCTGTCATCACTGTTCAGGAAGGCAGCACTGTGAACCAGGTCAAGGAACTAACCTGGATTAAAAAAAGAAAAACAAACCCACACACCCACACTCCACAAATGTTTATTAGAAAAAACAGGATCCATTTCACAGCACAGCTCTACAAAAGAGCTGCATCAGCATAACTGAAGGGGCAAGCAAAAAGGATGAGCACTTTATACTGGAATCACTGCCAAAGCCCTGGTCCCATCTCCTTAGATGCTACCACTATTGTCTGAAGAGATACAATCTAGCATGCAAATACATCACAAAGCACTCCAAATATACAACAAACATTCATTAGTGCCATTAACATCCTTCTGGGTTAGTAAGACGAAATTAATCCTCTTTTAGGAGAGAAGTTAATTGACTTCTGCAAAATTACAGCAAGGTAGCTTCAATTGTGATTAGAATCTAGAATTTCTTATCCTTGATTGCCTCATACTCAAGCCATTATAGGTCATGTTTTATTCCATAGAAACACTAATCTTGGCTGGACAAAAGGTAGAGGGTTTTTTTTAAATATAATTTATATAGAAATAAAAATATTTTATATATATATCTATATTTAAAATAGGACTCTGATTAGCACACCTTTAAATGTGGCCTTCACAGAGGAAAACAGCCTGCTCCCAGACAGAAAAAAAGCCACGATGGTACAAGCAGAGGGTTCTTTTTCCTTCTCCATGCAGAACGCATTTGGGCCCAACCTGGTTACCCCCATATGCTTCTTCAACATATATATATTAACTAATATGAGAAAAATGTCTTCAAAGCTTTTGAACAGACAATACTGATACTGGAGCCGTTTTCATGTTAAAGGGGGTGTGTGTAGGTATGAGCACAGTTCCACACATCTTTAAAATCTGCATACTTAGAAATACCCAAACATATATCCCTACCTGCCCACAATCTGTACAGAATAAGACCCGCTGCCAAGAATCTACTCAACAAATGGCAGTGCAGCTTTAAACCATGTGAACTGATGATCTCACACAGATTTATAAAATAATGTATTACATAAAAACACTAACAGTTAAGCAACAGCAGAAACATTTAAGTGCCAGTACTACCCTCTCCTGGACAGAATTAATGTTGCAGTGTATTTAGTATTCTTTAAAAAGGCCATACTACTACTCTTCTTAGGGACCCTAGGTGCCCTAACAAGGTGCCCGAGAACCCTCCTTGTTTCAAGGGGCAAAGGGAAGAGAACTAACAACAAGCAACTGTTCATTTCGGAGAACAGCCAGCTGCATGGCTATGTAGATCAACCAGACCCAGCTAAATCCTTGTCCTAGGGGAGCTGACCTACAACATACCGTTACCTTTCCCTGCATCTTGTCAATTATCTATTAAAAATGATACTTTAAACTATCTTATGTTTAAAAGATTATCACATTTCCCAGTGAAGACACACCCCAAGAACAGCAAGGCACATAACAGAATTTTAGTAATTAGGAATACAACTTCTGTCTCCAACTCTGTCCAACCGTGCTTCTTTTCCCCACCACCAGAAAGTAGATTTAAACTTGGTGGTCAGGAAATAAGACCATGGTGACATATTTGGGTACATGAGTGCAAATCACACATGTCACATACGGGAAATTATTTCTAATATTAATATGACCTATTTGACAGAAAAATCTATATTATTGAAATCAAGAGTGCTATAATAGGCCAAGTATCAGCGGAAGAGTAGATATCACAGAAAACAGGGCTTAGAAGGGGCCTCAGGACATTTTCCAGCCTATTCCCTTACTACAACTTGACTTAAACCCCTCCAAACAAATGCCTGGTTCATGCTGTTCTAAAAAATTTCTGCAATGACAATTTCACAGTTACCCCAGGAATCTATAACAGGGCTGAAATATCCTTACCGTTAAGAGTCTTGCTAATTTCTAAACTAAATTTCCTTTGCTGAAATTGTAATCCAGTATTCACTTTCTTATCTCTCCACTGGACTTTGAAAACTATTTTCTCTGCAACAGGCTTTCACATACTAGAAGACAATTATCATGTCTTCCCTCAGTTTTGTTTTCTCCAGATTAAACAAACACAATTGCTTTCCCACTTAATAGCTCAAGTACTGCAACTGTACAGATCACTAATCATTTTCCCTCTGCAGAGCTGTTTATAATGCTGTGACAATGCAGTGCCCCAAGCCAGACAATACTCTGGCTAAGGTCTTACCAACATTAGTAAGGATAAGGATAATTTATACTGCTCCTGCTTACACAGCTCAATATAGTCATGCACACAAGTGGGTTGCATAAAAGGAAATGCAGAGCAACTGAGAATTTTCCCTCTGGATTCCTAGAAGACAGATGCCAGGACCCAGTGAAAGAAAAGGAAATAGCCGAATGCCCTGTGCAGTTGAGGAGGCCTAACCAGAATTTTCAGCCAACACTGTCTTGTTTGGAGACCAAGGGGAATATTCAGGTTTATCACTTAATCTTAACTCATTCTCACTTGCAGACCTGGCTTACGTTCTGACCGCATCCAATCATCCAGGAACAAACTTAAGTCTGGCAAGAGGCACACTTGTGCACATACAGATACATGGACTTCTGTGTAAAGGATCTTCAGCACCATCTCCTGGCCACTTTCACTACAGTTGAAAATGATGCTCTCTGTTGCTCAAATTTCTTAAACTAAAAATTTAAGCAGTGAGAAAGAACCTTAAAGTTACTTCTCCTAGATCAAGTTCTACAATGGCTGTAGAAAGGTAAATAAGAAAACTTACAGCAGAAGTACTACATGCTCCCCCCTATTTAAATGAATACAGTTCAAACAGGAAGCAAAGCATACATCATGCTTCCAGAGGGGAAAAAAAAAATTAGGACCAAAGGCAGAAGAACTACTTGAACAGCACAGAAACATTTTCTCTCCCTGACACCCCTCACCTGCACTTGCCTTAACCCACTCCCCAGAAAGCAACCATTGTATTGTGGTAAAATACCTGATGGCCCATATAAATAACAGATAAGCCACCTCTGTGCCAGTGGGGGAAATAAAAAAAAAAAAAAACCAAAAACAAAGCTTGTAAAAAACAAAGCTTGTATGGAATACATATCCTGATATTTCAGAGCATGCTTTCACGGTTGACTTCCTGAAATTAAGAAGGGCCATTTTCACAGTCACGTGTGAAAATTCCACAATTGTCACCCTGTGCCTGAAGTACCTGCTGTCATTCACTATGAAATAACAAACACAGCCACTGCCTATGAGTTCTCACTCTAACACCCTTTTTCCTGCCAATTCCTATTACAGGTGATTGACATCTACTTCAGAAGTTAATTTAAAACTGAGGAAGTTAACAGATCCTTATGAAACTGCAGCTTTCTCGATTCTTAGATCGTTGCTTGCCTTGAAAACGAGCTCTAACTTATTTCTACAACTGTAAGCACTACTCACAAAAACTTTGGTGTTTTCCAAGCCCAACACCTTAAGCTAATATGATGCTGTTATATTTACAGACAGATACACCACATAATCTTCTCATTTCAGAAGTGTGGCTAGTTTAACATCTTTGGGGTTGGTTGTCTTTGTTGTTGCAGTAATTATTTGCCAATATTTACTTAACTGTGTTTAGACACAATAAGTAAAGGAAAACCACACAACTACTCAGATAGGTAGCTCCTGAGTAACATTTTGTTTCTAGGGGTGTTTTGAGAGCACTGATGGGAACTCACAAGGGCTCTCCAGAACATGAAAGGCAGCTCAGTTTGGTTTTTGAAGGATAAACCTATCTTATTTCCTCTTCTATCACTTGGAAGGACAGCAAATATAAAAAGTGGCCTACAGATGGGAACTGAAGGAGCCATAACTAAACAGCAATGATGAACACAGAGCCAGCAAATTCAGAATACAAGTGTCAAAAAAAGAATGGGGCAGACTGAAAACCATTCATCTTGAAGGAGAAAACAAATTGGTAGAAAGGGTGCATACATTTGAAGACATTTGAAGAGATTCTTGGTGTGCTCACAGACTTCCCATACATAACTAAGAGTTAAAAATCAAATTGAAGCAGCTCACCAAAATCTATATGTAGGGGGTTTTTTTTTGGTCATTCAGGTCTGCCCAAAAACCAAAATGAACATCCCAACACACAAGCATGCCTTAGCCAATATATCTGCTTACATACCTCTACACTAGTTTGGAAGGAACTAAGAGGATTGCACATGAATTTTCAGCATACGTACAACTAAACCAATGCAGAACTTGATATACAGTTACTTCCAAGTGCTCTCCAGACAATTCCCACATAATACCATTCCCTCTTTACGGGCACATCTTACAGCAGTTTAAGCATTGATCTAGTCCACTGACCCAAAATGTTCTTTTTACAACTCATATCTGAGATTCATATTTTGTCAAATACAAAGTTTTAAAAAATAAACAAAGTTTAGTCCTTGATCTAGCTACACATGTAATTAAACTCAGAAAGTTAAGTGTCAACACATGTTTTCCTGAAATTTAAGTTATTCAGCCTTTCCTCTCTAGAATTTATATCAGGAATGATGAAAAAGAAACCAATTTTTAAGAGCTGAATAAGGAGGAAGAGAACTATATGGACAGTTTGTTAAATCCTTGCCTACAACAGAAGTTACAGCTATACAGTCAGATTGGTACAATCACTGAAGTGCAAGTTTAGTTGTCCTGGCATAGAAACTTAACACTGGTATAGTTTATTTGCATAGCAAAAAAGCCCTATAATAGAGCTGTTACCCTCAAGTTTGAGCCTATGCAAGAAGTTGCATCAATTCAGTTATTGTGGCTATAAGCAAACATAACACACACAAAAGAGAGCAATACAAACACTGTAAGCAGGCCAAACCTTGACAAAGTCATCAGTTATAATGCAACTCTCAGCACTAAGTGATAATAATTTAGATGTATTCAATACTGTCATTCAGAACTGCAAAACAGAACATCATTTTGAATCACCAAAAGATTTGTGCTTGAAACAAAATCTAGCAGCTCAGAAAGCCATATTGTAAATGGTGGTTTTAATGAGCTGGAAGCTAGCGCAAACTATAGGCCAGAGTGCAGGGGTATTTTCACACCTAACTTCCTACTGTTTTAATAAGACCTTAGAGCCTGAATACCAGCTAGATGCACAAAACCTGTAAAAATCTGGGCCTACAAATACATTCTTGAAGTACTAACACTGCTGGTCCACCAACTACAGACAGAATTCTCCAACCACTTTGTACCCTATGGAATCTCTGAACTGGAACACTTCTCAAAAAAAAAACCCCACAACCCATAACTCTTTCTTAGAGGTACAATCATGCTTTAGCATGCAAGACTTTACATAAATATTTTTATCTATTCATCTCAATATGCTTAGCAAATGATGGCTAATCTAATTCTTTTTATAGTTAGGAAACCGAAGCATGTTTCACATCATCTCTAAATTTACATCAGACAGTAGCAGCACTAGGAATAGCCCACCCAAACATTTTATTCTCAATACTGTGCCTCATCTACCAGGCCATACCACGTAGTCAGAAGGCAAACTGTTCCAACTCAGTACTCAAGGAAAGCCATATAGCAGTAACACAATTATCACCTCCAACATCAAACCCTTATTTCTTAACACCATGCCTTTGGTAATTGAAGCAAAATGCTTTTTGGCTTTTTTTTCCCCTTTGCATACTAACAATACAAGTGCTAAAATTCAAGACTACCATGAAAATGCATGTTAATTTTTTTTATTCAGCATTTAACGACGAGGTTCCGTCCGGTTTTAGTGAAAATACTGGGATGCAGTACAAAAGAATAACTTTGCTGCCACCTAGAGGCAAAATCTTCAAGGAACACAGAGCAAAGAAAAACACATCTTTTTCCTTCTCACTTTCAAAGCCAAACTCTTTCCTTTCTCGATGTATTTAAAAAAAAAAAAGGCACAAATTGAAACTTTCTGATTTTTGAAAATAAGAACATGAAACTGAAACGAGTTATACACATTCGGACCCAAGATCTATATATCTCATCTTTGGTAGTGACCAGCGGTAAATGCTTATGAAAAAAACGTTAAGTACCAGGCAAACAGAGACATGGGTCAACCCAAACTACAAGACACTTCCTGAGCCTCCAAAACAGCCCAGCCAGATACAAACTACCTACTCAAAATAACCCTCCTCCAGGCTAACTCCCAAGCTATGCCTCAGAACCCTTCCAGAGTTAGATCCAGGTCGTGGACCATTCAAACAATTCAATGCTATTGACAATTAAACAGTTCCAGTGCCTGGGAATATTCACAGACACTGCCTAAGTCATTATTAGACAATCTGAGACCATATACCTATATAACAATATCTGACTAACACATACTTGAATATTATCCTCAACAAGAAGTGTGCATGTTTTCCCATCCCAAAATTAGTAACCACGTGGGTGAACATGCTATTTCTTATTGTCATTTCTACAGTTTGCTCAGTTCAGTAGTTATACTCATGAATCTTCTGTGAAGCTTTACTCTAAAAGTAGCATCACATCCCTCTAGCATCACCAGCAATTTCAGTGACAGATTGCACATCACTAATAAGTATCCAGCAATTTTAAAAAGCTTTTCCTTCAGAACTCTTGGAAAAATACCACATTGTTCTGGGAGATTGTTACTATTCTTTCTATCTCTCTGTTCTCAAACTTCAGGTAGCCCAGGTTGCTTTTTTTTTTTCCTTACTCATGATCCATTAAGGACTTCCGTGATGTGCAAACTTTCCCCAAATTCCTCCCTACTGACCAATGCAATGATTTGATGTTGGCTCAGCTTTATCCTTTTGAGAACTCCTGTCATATACAATTATCTACAGCCAAATGGCAGGCTTTTGATTTCTGATACTTTTTTTTTTAAATAAATACTTATTCCAGGCAGGCTTTTATGGCCACTAGGAAGTTGTCTCTCAAAACTTGTTTTGGTGTAGCTTATTCTTATTCACACTTAATTCACCAGAGTTTCTATGCTGTTTCCTATTGTCCTCATTTGAACACCATTCTCATTTTATGTTTTTAAAAAAAAAACCTCAGTGAACTTCTTTTACTCTGTTGCTCAACTATAAAAAGTATATAAAAAGGCTTGTGATGTAAAAAGCCTTTCTGATGGATAGTGCACATTTAAGCCTAGTTTCAGATATGGTACCTTTCAAACAGTCTCCTTGTCTTTGCAGGTCTTCACCCCTTTTTAGTGCTCATGTTAACTTTTTGGTTTTGTCTAGTTACTTTGCAACTAAGTATGACTGATGGATTCTGGCAGGAGAGTTCTCTCTTACAAATACATTCATTTTGTGTATGCTGTGGTCACTTTCAAAGAATGATCTCTCACAGTAAAGTATGAGCTAGGTACTGCTTACTACTCAGGACTGAATCAAGACTTGCTTCTGCACGTGGAAGTTCTCTGATTATTCACCCAGCAAAGTCACACAGTTCACAGCCTTTGCACTGCATCACTCGGCCCCTAGGGCTGCTGCCCTAGTCACAGGGCTGACAGAAACCCCTCTTATTTATACGCTGGATTTCAGTCCATTCAGATTCTTTGATATTCACCAATCAGATAAGTTAAATACAAAGCTACACTCTCATTACCATGGAGAGAAAGTTCAGACAGTTCTAAGAGCAATGAGTTTAGTTTTACAAAGTAGAAAAGACACTGATGAGTTAAATATACAATCCACCTCTCCTCCCTAATGCATGACTTATTTTCTCGGTTTATTTCAAGATTACTGATGCTTTCCGTCGTTCAATTCCAACTCGGATCCCCAAACCAAAGCCTACGAGCACAACCAAAGTACCTGTCAGAATTCCTGCCGGACATCTCAACAAACCACTCCAAGACAGCAGTTCTGGAAAGCTGCACATTATAAGGACTGTGTCTAAAACCTGCCTTCAAAGCGGAGGGAGAAGGTAAATAATTTTCTATGACCTATGACATTAAAATGGATTTAAGCAACCTGAATCTCAACAGTAGTTGTTTCCATTGGGGAAAAGTCTGAAACCATCCACGTGGTCAGCATGCCAATGGTCACCAATCACAGGACATCAAGAGAGAGCCAAATTCTTAGGAGCCAAAGGTAACTGCATGTCTGCAGGGACCAAGCTCTGCTCACATTTTGCTGGTATAATTCCAGAATTTGGCCCTCACAGTAGAGAAGCACATGAGACGCAAATCAGTTTCTACTATAAATTCAGTTTTGACACATTCCACAAATAACAATACTAATGTTGTCTCAGTAGATTTATAAAAAACATATGGTCAATCAAACGAAGAGGGGTTGAAGGAGGTGCCGGTTTGTTTTCAAAGTTGGTCTGGTCAAGAAGTGCTTCAGTATGGATATCTTATGTTCAGTAGTAAAGACAGAATGAAGAAAGGTATGGAGAAATCTGCTCTTTTATAATGCATAGAACTTAAAAGAAATGCAGACCTCCTTGTTGTGCCAAGCATCACTTTAAAAGCATGATTTGAAGATGAACAATTCTCTCTTCAATGAGTTAACTAGTGTGATTATCCCCACTCGCATTCGTGCAGATGTTATCTTATGAAAACAGATGCAGGAATTGAGATGGATATTGTTTGTATTAGCTATATAAACTTGCACCATTTTATTTGGACTATAATATTTAGATTTCAGTTCACTTAAACGGTATTTTGGAACTGATCAAAATTTGTGTCAAGCTTAACAGTAAGTTGTGACTTACAGAGAAGTGCAATTTTGTTCTTGCATTCCTCCACAATTTTGCTCTTCCTTTCAACTGCTCACATTCAGGTAAAATAGGTAACTGCATTCATAACTCTTAGTGAAGTTCTGTTTTAACCAAACTAACTCTGCACAAGTAGTTCTAGTTCATCCATGACAGAATTTGCCTTTTTGCTTTTCTTAAAGCATAGCTTCTTTAAAAAAAAATTCCCTCGAAGTTTCCTTTCAGCCAATGCACCAAAAAAAAAAAAAAAAAAAAAAATCAAAACATTAGAAGAGACTCCAGGTTCATTGTTTTCAATTTTTTGAAAAATAGCAATAGTTGCTCCAACAATTAAATTTTTCACTGTTCCACTTTAGAAAGTTAAAACTAACAAGATACTATTACTGCAAGGAACCCCTCACAGGAATCCTGTAATACCAACTAACATGAGTTACTGTTTTAGAATATAAAAATTATTTCCCTGATATTAATGTCTCCCTCATTCTTCTTCCCCTAACAGAGTGCATTCCAACAGTCTAAATGGCTCAACTGATAATTTGTGGGAAAACTCATTTCACATAGGTCTTTCTTTAAGAACTGCCAAATCCTAATTGCTAAATAAAGCAAAAGCTGGTGGTGATCACAGTGCCATAGCCAGAATCACAATCCTTTTGCTGAAACAAGGAGAGATTTTGATGCATTCAGTTATCCAATTTTTTCCCTTTTATTTCACAGCTAAAAGTTTAACTTAACCACTGAGTACAACACATTAGCACTGCTGCGTGACTATTTTTGCAAACCCACAACAGAAACCTATGCCTCCCTCAACAGCTCCACAAGAAATTCTCTAGAATTACTTAAAGGAAAAGTTTAAAAAGATCCATCTACTGAAAAATCATTTCAGCCTGTGTCCTACAAGACACATTTGTGTCAAAATGCAAAAATTAAAGAATGACTCTTTCATATTAAAAAGAAAAGGTTTCAAATTTTATTCACTAAATCTGCAGGTAACTATAAAGTTCCGAGGCTCCATGTCATGTATGCTCAGATCTAAATAAAGTACACAGAAGCACACCATTATATGTTCTGCAACTTGCAGAATAAGTGTATGTAAACACGAAGAAACACAAATTTCAAAAAGCAGCTGTCAGCTTGGCATGCTTACCAGAGAGATCTTCAGTACAAGAAGAAGTTTCATCAGAAGGGATAGCAACTCATAGATGAGCCAAAAAAGAAAAAAAAGATACAAACCAATCCATACACAGGTCTGCGAACAGATCTCAGCTCCAATCAAGCAACAAAACTCCCACTGAATGTGCTACATTGAACAGTCCGCTTCTCGCTAGTTCCAAATCACATATTACAAATTGATGCTATTTGGCACCCTTTATTGCCAGTCTACAGAAAGAAAAGAAAAGAAAACCTCTGGCAAAAGAAATTAATTCCTGCAATAGCATCCTTTGCTTTAGAGCCCACAAAGGACCCCACAAGTACCGTCAAATCATCCTCCATGGTACTATAGTATACTTCTCACCTATTTGTACTGCTGACATAGAAGAGTTTCTCTGTCTTTTGCGACTGTCTTGGGATGATGCAATTCATTCCTACCTATGAGGGACATGGCCCACATAGGCTCTTACTTAAGGATCTAAACAAACCGACAAATGGGGATACTACACTCTTACGGGATTAAAGGAGACAAAAGAAAGCATGAAGAATGAAAGACAAGGAGTGGTAACATAAAAGGAGGAAACTGGAAGAATTTCTGAAAAACAGAAGTCCATCCCTCTCCCTCAAACTGCTCGGGAGACATGGCATACTGGCTACAGGCAAGATACCGACATCTATAGTGCTGTGAGAAGTGCTCTTTCTGTTCATGGAGAGAAGAAGAAAAAGTTTTTGTCTTTCACCAGTACTAAACAAACTCCTTAGTATTCCTTATCTTCTCTCTTATAGTTCTGAATGCAATATAAAAATCATATTCAAGACTGGACATAGTCGTGACATGAACTGGGAAAAGGGAGGGAAGGAAGCCCTGCAGTTAAATGACTTGGGACATGTGTAACGCTAAGCAACACTGATAAGTAGGCAATCCCTAACCACTCTCTCCACAAATCTCCTCTCAAGGTTAAAGGTTTGCTGAAGAAGTTACTGGGCAAGATTTGTTAGTTTGTGTCATGTGACAAGGTAAATAGATGGCTAATCCCTTCAGTGCTTTTTTTGTTGGGTTTTTGGTTTGTGGTTTTGTTTTTTTTTTTAACATCTATAAACCACCTGCAGCAGGGTAAACATTCATGTCTCAAAGTGAGAGTAACTACCTTTAATCTTTAATATGGATTCTAAAATAATGATTTCCAATGATGTGGCCAAAAGCAAATTAATAATTACTTATATATCCAAGTATTTGGATATATGTTTTGTGTTTTCATACCCTTTAAGTGAGTCTGAACATCTTTCATACACTTCATCTTAAAAGTAGCCTCTTCAAGTTAATAAAACCTGAGACACTTTTGAGGCCTGAGTTCTTAGGATGAATATTCCATTGGTCAGGACTTATTCTAGGACTAGTCTTAAAGGACTTGGCAAAAGATCAGTATTTAAAAAGTACATTTCGAATTCTTCTGCTTTGCACCTACAGTTGTGGCAGAGATGCTTTTTTAAAATAGGTCAGCAAATGAAGTTGGATAGTAAACTTTTTTTTTAATGAAACTTGATGTTTCACAGAAATAAACTTGATCAAGTCTGTCAAAAGTGCACATTGCCTAATGGGCAATTATTTTCTTGTATCGCTGCTTACATTGTAAACCCTAATTTCCTATTTCATGCCAACTGATTTTAAAGCATTTTACAGTATCCATAAGATGCCATACAAATTAACCTTTGATTTTACATCTGTTGTACGTGAAAAATAGCGAAATAAAAGTAACAGATGCTCTTCTTACTTTACTGATGGCTTGTGTCATCTTAATACCACAACAGGCTCCACGTGAAGAACCTGCCAACAAGTTTACACAGGTGGGATACGGACAGCAGAGTACATGGTTTGCAAAACACTCACCTGTAATCATTACTCATAACACATTCAAAGAATGTTCTTGGAGTAAAGTGCATATAGTGCTTTTAGCACAGGGCTGGATTAGACACCTCCAGGGGTTCCTTCCCACCTGAATTATTTTAGTGGCTCAACAATGCAATTGCAAAAATCCTAAGGAGTTTTACATAACTGGAAGAGTTGTGATTCAGTCTCATCTCAAAGTCAGATGGTTTATCCATCATGTCAAAGGTTTATCATTCAAGTCCTGCTTTGTATCCAGTTTCTAAAGGAACATTGCCAACATTACAAAAATCAGCGTACCACCCACCCCAAACAAAACCTCTGGTTGGCAGAATGTGCAGGTAGGCTCTTAAGATATTTAGGCCTCCTGAAAGAAAAATTCCTAATGAAAAGCATTTACCATGGGAACTGGAACTGCTTAAGAAACCTACATGAGACTAAAAATAAAAATTGAATGCTCAGGAGCGTTATTAGGGATTGTGACCTCTCTTTATTACATACATACAATTTTTATATTGCTCCCTCTCAAACTATTCTCCAAGTACCTTTTCACAGGAAAGAAGCAACCATTGTCAAGACACTGGAAGATCTGGAGTCTTCCCAGAGGTGCAAATAACTCCCAGTAACTCCCAACTCTTACCAGTATTATATTTAAAAATGTAAATTGAAAATCAATTTAAAAAAAAAAAACCCCAAACAAAAAACCAATAAAATAGGGCACTATAAAGTCTTAAAGTCATTTTAGTTGCCTAGATCTACCTACATTCCCACACTGAATCTCAGCATTACAGATGCAACCACAGGCTGTAAAGTGCTTTAAGACACACTGAAAAAAGCCAAATATAGGAGCCAGATATTATAATCATCAGGAAAAGCGACAGATCAGTCATAGTACCATCCTCCAAAAAGAAATGGCTGGAGAAAAGCTGTTTAACTCCTGACTTTTACAATAACACATAACAAGCGTCATGTGAGACACCTCAGTGAGCACATGGGTGATGCTTTTCAAGTACCACAGATATTTTTCCCTCCAAAGGTTCTACTATGGATTTACTGTTTCCAAGGCCTTTCAGCACAGTAAGTAACTTTACGTCGGTAACGGCAATCAACACACATTATGCAACACCCTTGCATCAAAGAAACTCGGTATGGAAGAAAATACAGTTTATAACTAAATGAATGCAGGGGACAGCCGAGCTCTGAACTCAAAGCAAGCGGTTTTCTCCCCTCCCCCCCCCGCCCCGCTTTTTAAAATTCACTTAAATGTATTTTTGTTGAGTGGGTTCCTGTTGTTACTTAAGTACTGATATTTTTGTTTGCCGCTTCATCCTCTAACTATCCCGGGTCTGAAGTGTCACAGATTAGACCTCACCTGGCTGCGGAGATTTTGTTTACAAGCAAAACCGCCATCGGTAGCAAGCAGGGAAAAAGCAGGCAAAGGAAGAAAAAAAACGAATTAAAGGAAAACCAGGAGAAGTCAATTAAAAGCGGAGAAGGGAAAGGCGGGGAGCTGGAGGGAGGGGGGGAAGTGAAAAAAACGAAAAGGAAGGAGGAGGGCCGGGGAGGAGGGGGCTGGCCCTCAGGAAGACTGTTTCAGGCCCAGCGTGAGGAGGGAGCTCCAGGAGACGAGTACCTGGACTGCCGCCTGCCCCGGACGGAGTCTCCCACCACGGCTCCTCCAGCGTGTCCCCCATGCCGCTGCTGCTGCTCCTGCTGCCGCCACGCGGGGAGGGCGGGGCGGCGCGCGCGGCCCGCGCCTGGCCCCGCCCCCCGGGGCCGCGCCTGCGCGCTGCCACCGCCCGGCCGGGGGTAACGGGGGGGCCTGGGGTCCCCGTCCCGCCTTTACCGCCTCCAGGCGGCCCGCGGGAACCGGTGCCTCGGGAACAGCCTACCAAACCTTTTCCTATGTAATAATAGTAGGTGTTTAAAAGGCATGGGGGGGGGGGGGGTTGTTGGCTTTTTTATTGTTTTGGGGGGTTTTTTTAAGTGAAAAATAGAGATGAAGCGGGGTTTTTTTAATGAAAAATATAGATGAAGTGGGGAAAAAGAGGAAAGTAATTTAAAGTATTACCCTCTCCTTCACAATATTCATTTTTTTTAATTGCCTGAATCAGGTTTGATGCCCTTTCTTGATTAAGCTTATTCATACAATCTTTTCTGAGAAACATATATACATGGGAAAACATTGTGCGTTACCTTTGGAAGAATGTTCCCGACTCTTTGGGAACGGGACCCTGCCCACAGTTAAGCCAGCGTCTATCTGTTTCCACAGGAGCAGTCCCGCTCAAGGCCTGGGCGTTTGCATACCGGAGCACATCCCGAAGCGAGCTGTGGAAGTAAAACAGACGAGTGTAAGGACATGAATTTATCATAAGGTGGCACTGTCAATCCATGTATAAATTACTTGAATCATTTTTCTTACCTTTCATAGAAGTATAGTATTTTTTTTTCCTCTGAGGGTGTAGATGGGTAAGAATGTGCGTGACGGAGAGCTTTAGCGTTGTTCTACCCAGGGTTGCTAATGAACATTACCAGATGATTTTTTAGCCCTTGGAAACAGGGTTCTGTGTAAAACTTGTGAATTTTATCTCCGACTTGTGGAGCATAGCCTGGCAAAATACTGACTGTAGTGGAAGTCATTTAATAACCAAACCTATACATAGCAAAGCAGTTCACCTTGATGAAAACCGAAAATATTCAAATTTTTCACAGAACGGCTTCCCTGCCGGACGGGGAAACCGATTCCTAAGTCTTCTAGAGGAAGGCATCTGCAGCTGCTGGTGACCTGAACTGGCGACAGGGCCTTGCCCCGCCACCCGACCCGAAACACCACACGAGAGGGCGGGCAGCCGGACGCAGCCCGCAGCAGCGGCGGGTCTCTGTCAGCCCGGCCCGCGGCGGAGCAGCTCCTGCTCCCCAGGGAAGAGCCCCGTAACCGCAGCCTCCCTGCAGCCGCTGCTGAGGACCCGCTCACGCCCCGTTTCCCCGCAGGGAGCCCGGGGCCAGCTGAGGTGAACGCCGTGAGGGCGCGGCGACAGCAGCGACAAACCCCGCCTGGCCCCGGCTCCCGCCTTTTCTCCTCAGGCAGGCACCGCCCTTCTCCCTTGCCAGGCTTCCGCGCTTTGCGGCGGGCGCCCTCGCTTCACGACAGCACGGGAGAGGCGGGGACGGGAGCCGGTGCGTGTCGAAGGAGGGGTATCGGGAAAAAAAAAAACCCGGCCGCGCTTTACGGCCGAGCAGGGAGTCACGTCAACAGCTATGGCGGAAGGGGAAGAGGCGCTGCCGCCGTCGAGCAGCTGGTGAGTTACGGGGGTGTCGGTGCCCTTCCTCCCGCTCCTGTCCCTCCCCTCCGTCGCGGAGCCGAGGGGGAGGCGGGGAGAGACGAGGGGTCGGTGGGCGAGAGGGGCTGAACCCCCACCTTCCCGGGACCCGCCGCACTTGGGCTGTGGGCGTGGGGCTGAGGCGCGTCGAGAGGGGGCGGGGGCGTCCGCGACCCCGCCGCCCCGGAGCGCTCGGCGGGGACAGGGTGGCCGGGGGAGCTCCCCGGGGCGGGGGCGGCCCCCCTGTGGGCCCCCGCCCGCCGGGCCCGGCAGGCCCCAGCGTGGTGGGAGGCTGGGGCGAGGAGCCCCGGGGCAAACGCCCCTGGGCGCTCGGTAGCCCCCGGGTCCCGAAAGAGGAAGCACCGCCGTCAAAACAAGGGCGAGACGGGGCGGCCTCTGGCCGTGCCCAGCCTGGAGCGAGGCGGTTGCTCCGGTTGAAAATGACAGCTTTAATATGCGGTAGGAGCTGCTCGATGCGTGCACCTGTCTGCCTGGAGTGGAGTCGCTTTGTTCAGTTCAGCTTCCCCTTTCTCTGCCTACCTGCTCAAGCACAGGTGACAACAATAGGTCCTGGCTTGTTTTTTGAATGATTTTGCTCGCCACCCTCCTCCAGTGCAGCTCTTACTTATAATGGATTTTACATTGAACCTCTAGGACAAGAATAGAGACTTTCTGGAGCGTGTATAGAATCATTTTGATGGTAACAGTGATGTGATTTTAGTATTTGTTGCATGCGTATTCACTGAAGATTGCTGAGGCTTAAATAAACATTGTATTTAAATACTGAAGCTATTCTTACTGCACCCCACACCTCCATTCCCGTGCATCTTTGCTTTGTTTTTCTCTTTGCGCTTCTGCATTGCATGTGATTTCTTTCTGTGGTTCTGTGCCACAGCATTGCTTTTTGTCCTTTCCATGTACGTGCTTTTCAAACAGCTGCCTTACGGACCTGCTTTTTATGGTCGTTTCCAATCTGATTTCTTTGCTCTACGCTTTATTTTATGTGGCAGATTCAAAGTTTCTTGCTTACTATGCTCAGCCTTCTTTGCACTTAGTTATCTCACTGTAAAGAAGCCAGAATTGATGCTCATGCAGGTGTAGCTGGTATCTTCTTTGTCTAGGTTGGTTCTACAAATACAGCTCTTGGATAAAAAAACTAAGTATCATTTATTAGCAGATGAAAATGAATTGGTGTAGTTTTTTAGCCTTTTTTTGCTTTTAGTTACACCTTGAAAATTTATGAAGCACTTTCTATAGGTACAGTGTTGCATAAACGTTATTTCTAAATACAGACCTGACTGTTGGGATGTATAATTACAAAGTTAAGGAGAGACTCACTGACAGTGCAGTCTTGACACTTTGAAATGTAACCCTGGACATGGAATAAGAACCGTGTTGAAATATCTCTGAAAAAATACTTCAAGCCTCTTTCATTAGTAATGTTGAAAGAATATTACAATCTCCCAGATCACAACAAACTGCTAAAATTCCTGGTTAAGAACGAAGCACAAGTGCAGTTTCCAGATATATTTCAAAGTGCAGCCTGCATTGTTGCCATTCTGTGACTGGCAGTTTCAAAATGTAGCTATAGTAAATTTGATATGCTGCTACTACTAGGAAAGGCAAGCTTGAAGGCATTCATTAGAAGAGATTTTGTAAGTCTTTATGGGAACAGTTCAAGAGGTTTATGCTTAAATGCTACATTAATATGCCAGAATACATCCTGTTACTAGAGCTGTACCCTGTTGGTAACATAAAGTTGTATTCCTTGTTGCTTGTTTAGAAACTTCACATGGCTTTTTGTTATGTTTTTTCTTTTAAAGCCAGTTTCAGTGAAATATTTTCTTTTTCATGTATTGATTTTAACTGTTATATGCATATCTGAATGCTGTTGAACAGTTGTTTTTCTAAGTACAATATGTATCTTTCAAATGAGTTTTTTGTGTAAATTACTACATTATCACAGTTTTGAAGTATATAGGATTGTGCAATAACATTTCACATTTAAAAAAACCCAGCCGAAACATAAAATTATGAGTTCTGTACACCTGAACTCTGTTGGGAACAAAACTGGTAGTGCTGATTCCTTGTCCTCTATTCAGTTCCTTAGGGGCATTCAAAGGCAGATGTAATTTTGTGTTCAGAGACTGTGACAGCACCATGCGTATGTAGAATCTAGACATGCTTATTAACAGAAAATGCCCTTTTTATTTTTCCTGTGTCAACTTGACACGCAGTGCTGGTGTAAGTGATTTGGGGGGGGGGGGGCACAAACTAATGATGAGTTAAACCCCTCAACATCCGTACTGACTGCTTAGTGTTTTGTTTAACAAAACCCAGGGAAATTTGCCACTGTACAATGCAATTTTAAAAAACTGGACTGTTATTAGTTAAAATGTTTGTAATTGGAAGTTATAGTTTTTTCTCTCCTCATTTATCAAGGAAATAAATGATTTGGACTTAATTTTTCTTGTTCAGGTTCTCAAACAGATAAACAGTTATGAATTAATTTCTGAAACCTTTTTGCCGATGTTTGTTTAATACTCAAGCTTCAGGGAACCTGATCAAATAGTATTTTTTATTTTAATATCTATACTTTGAAAGTTAAGACCTGAACTGACTAAATGTAACTGTAACCACAGATGGAATTGTTCCTGTGCATTTAACTTTGCATTGGACTCATTCGTCTTATGGGTCCCAAAAGACACTCCAGCTGTTTCAGACAACAGGGTGACAAAACTAGTACGTATATCTTTTTTCTGTGCTCAGAATCTGGCTTATTAGTGCCATGGTATTTCTTCTGAAAGCACATGAACAAAAAAATCTTTTGTGGTTAACTGCAAAATTAACACACTTGAGGAAAAAATAGAGGTAAAAATGTCAGGGAATTACTGTTTTTCTCAAAATTCCATTGGAAGAAAAAAAGGATATTCAGTGGTGTTCTGAATACAATGGATATTTTGAAGTAAATGCGAGGGATTGATTTTTGTTTGTTTTCAATAGAGAACAAACATTCCTCATTACTTTCGATTTAATGTAGCTCTTGTTGAGGCTTTTTTCCGGTAGTCGAAGAATCCTAAATTAGAAGTAGGAACCAGAGTGACTAGATTATATAAAAGCATATTTTGTGGGGGTGTGGGGGGGGGAAGCTTTTATATAGATAGTTTTCTGTGGTGGGAAGCTATGTTCTTTGCTGTGGGAAGGTAGAATGATGACTATAAAAATATATTAGCCATTGACTTTGGAAATTTTTACAAGCACTATTCACTTGCCCAGCTTTCTTTTAAGTAAAGCTTATTTTGAATTACTGTGTGTTATAAACCTGTATGCTATTGTGAGCTCTTTCAAGTAAAGTACTTTGCTTAAAATGCTTGAAACAAAAATAATAAAAATATGTTAGAATAAATTAGTCCAATCTGGCACTAACATGGATATGTACAGGCAGCCCTCATAATGGTGACAGCAGCATTGTGATATATGTGTCTGTCTTTCTGATAATTGTAGCATGCAAAGAGAAAGACACGAAAACTTGCAGACTGGATGTGTTTGATGTTCTAGGAGACAGCGACGTCGTAGAAACTAGAACTGACTGTACTCTTGGCAAGGGTTCAAGCTGGTAGCAGCCTCCCTTCTGATTTAGGGAAAACAGGAATGATGTGTGAAAATGTTTAAGAAATACTACTGAACACTACTACACTGAAAGTGGTGGTGGCCGGCTAGAGCATATCATGAGCAGCTATGATGAGTGTGTCACTTGAGGGGTGTGGGAGAAAATAATCAAAGCAGCTTTTCAAGCGTTACACCAACATTGGGTCAATGGTCAGAATATGGGCAGAAGGTTGGTAAGCGGTATAATCTAAGTGGAAGTATGTGTTTTAAGCCTCTTTTAGGCCACTGAGTAATATCTTTAACAGGCAGGTGTGTAGTAGTAGATTCAGTGTATATGGAAAAAGAGTGATCATCTTGTTTTGGACTGATAAGTGTGTTTTAGATAATGAATTTGGTATGTGTAGAAGATACCTGTTGTGCTGTGAAAATAATAAATTAGTATTAGAAGTGTGCCCATGACAAATTAAAGCTTTAAACTTTTGAAGCATTTTTTTCCAAAAACGCGCTTTAACTTGGAAGAAGCAGTTCAAAGGGATTTGCCTTTCCTAATAACAAATAAGCAAACATAATGACTTTAGCAGATACATTCCAGGCATTGTACTCTACTGATTGATTATAGTTTTTTTAATACTAGGCATCTTTTCCTATGTATTTGTAGTTTATCAAAACAGTTCCTACTATCTTTTCCCTGCTGTTCGCATCCTCACAATTTCTTAATCTCTTCATTAGTATTTATGTTACTGTTACCAACTACCTCAGTCATATATAAATAAAATAAATAGTACTTAAAAAAAAAAAAAAGTGAAGCTGAAGTCCCAAGAGTTGATCAATTTTTTTATTGCCTCCAGCTCGCTCTCACATGTGAATTGTTTTGGCTTAAAAAAAAAAAATCATGTTGAACGTCTGCACAAGTAGTTACCTATTGATTATAATATGTCACTGGACTGGCATGAATTTCAGAGATCCTTCTGTAAGTATGGAAATTTACTCCAGATACACTAATAGCAACATTGTGCATTATGACGTTTAGAACAGTATGTCTTGTGGGAATTAACCTTTCAGGCCATGGCTTGGGTATAGGCTGAAATTGTACACATCTAACCAAAATTTAGAATAGCATCTAGAATTAGGCAATGGAGCCATGGTAGAGCAGAAAGAAGGATGTTCAGGTCTGGAGGAGTTTGCCTATAAAGAGAAGTGCTGCATTCCTTCCAAAGTAAGTGTAACAGTTGTCCATATGAACAGAAAATTTCCCAGCTGATCTTAACTCATGAAAGACAAGGATCCAGATTGCTAGCAATTTGCAGGAACATTTATAGCATAGACTGAAATAAGGTAAAACACAGCCAGTGGACATGTGTTAAAGTATCAAAATCACTTTGCAAGTTAGTGTGAATAGAATATTTATTAGAAAATAATTTTTCTTAATCTTTGAGAAGTCCTCACTTCTAGCCTGTGAACAGTCTTGGGAGTTGACGGAGGAAAAGAATAGCTAATTAAATCATAAATAGAATAATGCAATTTCCCCCCCTCCCCCCCGCTGTTATTTCATTTAACTCAATGTGGTAATACATCATGTTTCTTCGTGTGGGAGATGGGCATATCAGATTCTTACTTTTTGAAGTGAAATAATAAAGCATTTGCCTGTCATCTTCACAGTGTACAAAGTGCGGATGACAGTACTTATGAATAAGATTTTGCCAATAGTAATATATTATCAAACAAACAGAGGAAGCACGCATTTGCAGATAACATGTTGAAGTTAATCTTGATGTTAACCCATGCATAGCTTTTTAAGCTGTGAATATTAGGTACGAGTAACTGGTAGAATTAGTACTCATGGGTCCGTGAAACATTCTTGGCCAGGTGTGTTTTTGTAATTGGTGTAGATGTGTTTTTAAGTGTTGTTTCACATATATTAAATTACCTTTTTTTGTTAAGTTACTTTTAATTTTCTTTGGAGGGCATAGAAACCAAATTTAAGTATTGCAATTTAAGACCTTTCCACCTGAAATACAATGTGCATGCAGCTGTTGCATTCATTTCCACGTGCCTATTGAATACTTGGATAATATTTATAGCAGCTAATCATATTTTGTGTGCTATAATTCAAGGCCTAGCTGTTGCTCTCTAGTCTGTTTGCCATACATAGTGTGCACAGAAACCTGCAATATATCTAAGAGCATCTAGCTCTCTTCAGCTGGTGTTTGATGTTGGCTTCTGTTGAAGTTAGATCATCCCAGAGTTCATGCAGTTCTGCTGAGTGCTAGGTCTCTTTGTGTAAATGTCCTGGAAATACTTGATTTTTATTCAGGGTGAACTGACTTGGTGGTTTTAATTTTTCCAACGCTGATTGTTACGTACACAATCTCACAACAGGATAGGTGACAGATGTGCAAGTGTGCTTGTGTATTTCTTCCACCCCCATTTCTGTCTCAGGAAGGGGATATTCACGCATGCAGCCTGTAGTTCTATAAGTGGGCTTTGGGATTATTTTTTTTTTTAAAATACTAAAAATACAGGAAAACAAGGCAAGTCAGTCTCTTTGTTAACTCTTCTTTCTTTTATCCAAAATCACAAAATTACTTGAAGAAAACAGACTATTAGTTGTGCCCCAGTGTATGTTTGAAATATGACTTAAAGTGCTACCAAAAAGTACTGGCAAAGAAGCTGGCTGATACAATGCAAGGAAAATGCTTACTCTGCAAACTTATAAATACTTTGAGAAGTCTTAAGTAAGGCTAGCTTATTGCTTATTGTTAAGTATATGCATACATTCTTGCAGGATTCAGATGTTAATCTGTTTATTGAAAAGGGTGATATTTAGAAAATCAGAAATTTGTGTGTTAAGCTTTCGGAAGACCAAACTTGAGAAGCTTTATATCAAAGAGTTACTTGTGGATATATGCAAATTAAAGAAGCAGACAGAGCTCAACAGCTGACATTCTTTTCCCATTGGTATTTGGAATTGACTACATAGTATGTAACGTGGATTAATTGAGAATTGTCCTGATAACACTTTAACATCTGTTATTACACATGTATAAATGTGTTGTTCAAAAGGAATGCATCTTCATGCTTGAATATCTATCCTGAATAAAAAAATCACATTCTATGTTTTGCTCTGGCTATAAACCTCCTGGGTGTGTGTTTAACTCCTCAGGTATATGAAGCAAAGCCTTTCTTAAGGCATATGTCAGAGCTAGTAGACAACAGTTAAGAGGATACAGAAAGGGAGAAGTTTTGCCTATGGGACCTATGTATCACTGCTATTGCTATTTTTCCAGTGAACCTGGTGTTTTGCCACTGCTGTGCTACATAATATTGAAATTCCTGAAATCATCAGATGTGATTCTGTCATTGTTGACAGCATGGAACCGTTGAAACAGTCTGAAGAAGTTATCAGAGAGATTGTAAAGTAATAATTTCTGAATGTGTACCTTCTTACCTATAATGCTTATGAATTTTTGTTGTCTTACTGTGGCAACTTAAAGTATCATTACTGTTTGACTGTCTTGTGAATTTGTGTATTTTTCTACTTTCTATACTATTATTAACACTTTCATGTGTTTTAATTCAGTCTTGTGCACATGTCTACGCTTACAATACTAGAACTTAATAGTTAAGTAAACCTGAGTTTGACTAAAAGGTCCTTTCCCATTTCAGGGAAAGATGGGGTTAAAAGCTGGCTGTTCTAAACCTTTGAAATAAGTTTTCTGTTTTCTAGGTCATGCAGTATTTTAAAGAACTCTGCCATCTAATTTACGTGTAGTGTTTGCTTTGAATGCATTGTGTGTGTGTGAAAATTTGCCGTGTATCTCTTAAGTTGTAAATGACAACTAAATTTGCATTTTTATGATACATTTTGCAACATTGCCACTTCATGAAAGCAAATAAAAAATGCTCTGAACTTATTTTTTCTCATATTTTTCTCATAAATTGAATGGAATTAGAACTTGAACAAGCAGCCTTAAAAATAAAGGAATAAATAACATTTTGCAAGTATTTATTTTCAGTAATTGGCAAGTTGTCTTATAATATATCTTTACACATGTGTGGGTTTTACCTGATAGTAGCCTCCAGTCTACATCTATTTAATAGATAAACATATAAAAATATTGTATAATTCATCTTCAATAAATACATTACTTATCATTATTATAGGGAAAAAGATCTTGCAGACGCCCTAGAAGAAGGAGGCTGTGATCTTGAAACTGTGAGAAACATCATTCAAGGAAGGCAATTACCTGCTGATCTGAGGGCCAAAGTCTGGAAGGTAAATACAAGCTTAAGTCAAGAAGCAGGAAATACTTGAAGTTGTGTTTCATTTTGAGGTAAATGATTTAATTACCAGGCATCTATACAGAAGAGATGTAGTACTGGAATTTTAATATGCACGTATGTTGATTCAGTTTAAGGATATTCCTCTTCATTAAGTTCAATAATTGGGTAACTACAAAAGGATACTAAAATGTTTAGAGGCTTTTCTGGTTTTGTTTTCAGATTGCACTTAATGTTGTAGGAAAGGGGGACAGCCTAGCATCCTGGGATGGCTCTTTAGACCTACCAGAACAGAGTATAATTCATAAGGATTGCCAAGAGCTAATTGGTAAGTTCAATTACATTTAGATCACCTATGTGAAAACTTCTGTAGTTTCCATTGTCTTAGGACTTTGTTATTTGAATTAAATAACCTGAATGATGTTTGCATTTTGGAGGAAGCTTTGAGGAGGAAGACGGGAGGGTAGAGAAAATCAGAAAGAACTTGTAAGGAAACAGTAGTATCTTATCTGTACTCTGACTCTGAGATGGGTGACGTCATGGAAGTTTAAAGTATTAGCTTGTAAGTGATAGTTTGCATGGTCAGAGCTGAATGGGAAGAAAGCTCCAGGAGTTGAAAAAAATTTAATTTTTTTTTCCAAGCTCCATCTTTTAAACCAGATGCTCTTTCTATAGTGTCATTCAAGTTTTTAATTGTCTAATGACTGGTACTTAATCTGAAAAGCTGGTGTAGCACCAAAATGCATATAACCTCTAAGGGAAGAAATATATTAAACATTTTGGACTTTAGACTATTTTTTAAAGATATTTTTTTAGTAGTGTTTTCAGCAAAAATGAAACATTGTATTTATGAAAGCAAGATGCTGCCAGGACATTGGAAATAATATTCCAGTATGTCTCTAAGGAGCTGCCAGAAGATCTGGTTGGCAGCTCATCACAAAAATGGCCAAATCCCTGACACTATGCAACAGTGTTAGTATCAATAATCAGGTGATGGAGTCAGTGCTGACTCATAAATTAGGATACTTCTTCTTCTGGCATCAATAAGATAATCTTCTGTTTTATTACCTGTCGCACTTTAATTTATTCTTGCACAATTGGAAGTTAAGGCAGAAAATGGAATTATTGCATGCATACATACACACATACCTACTACTTTTAAAATGCAGTTCTACATTTTCTAGCTCTAGAATCTAGTGGGGCTTATTTTCCTTCTCTCTCTGTCCTGTAAAGGAAAGGAGGGAAAAAATTCCACTGTGTTATTTAATCACAGTGTGTTTTCTGGAAGATGGCAAAACATCCCAATTAGTATTCATAACATACAAAATCAAGCACTTTAATGTCTGTTAGTTCTCCTTTTGTCTTTATAGCAAATATTTTGTAATATATAACAATGTTAAACTGATTAAAGTAATAAATGTGAAGTTAGTTCAGAATGAAGGTTATATAGAGATTTCAATTTTGGATTGGATTAAATCTCTCTATTTCAATGTTTTAGCAAAGCAAGTAGTCTCCAAATTTAAAGTAAATCTTCAGATGGCATTTGAGTTTTAGGTACTATTTTATTTTCCTGAGAGGTAGAGGAAAGGAAATGCCAAATATTGACTGGCTTTGATGGGAAAGTATTAAAGACTTCAGTAATAAACACTTTACTTAACAGTAATGAGACTAATTGGCTTCTTGTAATTGAGGGGGAAAAATGTTCACTAGAAATTTAATGCCACTGCATTAATGTAGTGTGTAGGCATTTCTTCCCCCCATCCAGGACATAACATGGTTATTCCTTCTTTTACTGTAAATCAGTTTAGCTATAGTAAAATTGACACAATCTAAGTGGATTAAAACAAGTTTATTTCTGAAATATATAATTCATAAGTGTATCTAATATCAGATTTTTCATTAAAAAAAATCTTAAAAGGTGTTTAATATTAAACTGAACATTGTATGAACTTACACAGAAGTCTGTTTTCACTACAATCTGTATAATAAATACTGGTGTATTTAGCTGTAAGTAAACTAAGTAGTTATTTCATTACATGGAGGAAGGCATAATTTGGGGTATGGTGTTGACATTTCAGTATGTCTTAGATTCACTGCCTCAAGTGAGGTATATGCCAGTACTTCTTCTGAAGTGTTGTCACCCTTTTAAGTAAGAGTCTGTGCAGAAAGATGCTTTGAAACTAATGAAAGCCTAAGCTTTGTGTATGCATCAAACTCAATAATGACAGTATTTAAGAAGTGTTTAGCTTGCCACCTTAATTACAGAACTGGTTTTGTACCAAATTTTTGTGCCAATTTTCATCCAAATGCAACAATATAAATTATGGATTCAGAATTAGTCTGTCATTAAATAGGGGACATCTTTACTTTTCAGTCCTTACAACATTTGTAAGAATTTGAAACAATGTACTACATTATATAAAAGATTATATGTTCACGGTTAATTTATCTTCTGATTAGCAACAGTACCAAATCAAATTTAAAAGCCAGGTATAGTTGTAAGTAATCAAACAATTTCTCATTTTATAGTTACCCTAACAACCCCAAATTTAAACTATTGTTAGGAAAATTACTTTGAGGTAGAGAATAAAAATGTGATTTATATGTTGACACTAAAATTTAAGTCTAAGCCTAGAGGATTTCAAACTACTGATTTTCATAAATTTGCATGTCAGTGGGCTTTTGAGGAATTGGAGATATGCATTGTGGGTTGATCCGTGTTGAAATTCAAATTAATTTGTTGTAGAGTTGAGCATAAGTTACATGCTGAGCACATCAAATAGGAAGAGAAGAGGAGCATTCTGTGCATTAAAAGAATCTGCCTCTTTGTTTCATATAGATCCTGGAGAACTCAAACTTTAATCCTGTTGTTGTGATATTTAAACAATGTTTAAATGCCTTATCCTACTGGGGTTGTAAAATGACTTGTATTTTGAAGCCTTTTTGGATGCCTTTCTATAAGCATTTAATCCAAGCTGCTAGTTTTTTGTTTGTCTGTTTTTACTGCCTTTTTTTTTTTTTCCCAAGCAGACCCTATTGGTGCAATTGTGCAAAGAAATCTCATTCAATTTCTTCAAAAGGCCATTAATACGGTTTATATTTCTGTGCCTATTTCAGACCAGTTGTCAGTGCCAGAAGAGGAGAAGTCAGTATTACTTCTGGATATTGAGTCTGTTATTACTTTTTACTGTAAATCACGCAATGTTAAATACAGTTCTTGCCTTGGCTGGATACATCTACTCAAACCTCTGGTGCACCTTCGTTTGCCACGCAGTGATTTGTACAACTGCTTTTATGCTATCATGAATAAATTCATTCCCAGGTAAAACACTTTCTTTTGCCTATGTACTATTTTTATTGGCATTAAAAGTATTTTCTGAAAGGATGTGCATGTTGGTTTCAGCTAGAGTAGCAGTGTTTGTAGCAAAGTTGTCAGATTCCTTCATATGATAATAAATTGAACCATCTTTCAATACCTGTTGGTTTGAAGCCCAGGAGACAATTGAGTTTGTTCTAATTCACATACACTATGTGAAAGCATTTTTTCTTTCCTTTCCTAGCATTTTTGATATCTAAAATGCTTCTATCCCTGTCACTTCAAAGTACTTCATAAGCATTAAGCCTCAAAATCTCTTTAGAAGAAGTAGTTGATATTTTCCCTGTATTCTACTGAGTTGGGACTCAAATTATTTAAGTTGTTAGTTTGTTTTTTTTTAATAAAAAATATTAAATTGGAGCTTTTCATGCTGTTACATAGGTGCTCTCACTAAAATAATTTTTATTTATGTTAGAGTAGCACCATGACACTCCAGCAAGGCTACAGGGTGTTCTGATTAAGACCTTGTGAAATAATATATGGATAGTCTGTAATTAAAGACCTTAGTCTGATTCCCTGGAGAGGAGATTCCAGCCCAGCTACTGGATGTGTGCCCATAATATGAAAAGTGCACGTTTGGTGTTGTGGCAGGAAACATTTATCGGTCCTGTCACTTGACTCAGCTTGTGTCTGTTTCTGATTTAAAATACTGTTGGGCTCTGTGAACTGTTTGGGGATAGTGGCATTATGGTCGCGTAACTCATATACTTTCAGACATAGAAAGCTTTCAGAGTATCTAGTATTTGAGTTTCTTTGTAAGAACCTAGGTGGTGTTTCAATGAGATGTAGACTGTTTTCTCTCTCTCTTTTTTCTCTTTTTTTTTTTTTTTTTTAAATGGGAGAATGAAAGGCATAGAAAGGCAATTTATAGTAGACTTGCAAATCTCCGCTTAGTTTAATTTTGTCTTGATTTGACATTTGACTGCTGGCCCATTATTACTATTTGATAAAAGTTTTATTTTTAACTTTTTGCTATTTTTGTTTTTTAAATCATGCACTTTTTATTTACATTTTCTCATGTTTTGTAACCATTACAAAATATTTATTAGGAATTTATTCTAACAAAATACTGACAACAGGTGAGGGAAATGTACAGCATAATCTGTTAGACCATATTACAGCTTGGAATTTTTTTTGAACGAGCATCTCTAGCAAGCCAAAGGAAGAATGAGGAAAAAAAACATAATAGGCTATTTTAGATGAGGGAGGTTTTGCTATTTTTTTCCTTGGAAACACTGTTACTCTCAAGGCTTTTGGTATAAAGTATCCTGTGGATACCTGTCTGTCTTTTCCTCCTGCCTTTCCTCTAGAATGGTGAGTTTTCTGAACTATACAAAATTAACAAACAGTTAATATGGAAGTCGTAGGTCATTAGGATTCTTTGTTTGGGCCATAAGTAGAAGTAAACACCATCTCAGATATGCAATTGAGTGGACAATTATTTGTGTGAAAGCTTGTAAGGTAGTAAACTAGTTAAAAAGCTGCAAGTGGATAATGAAAGTGTATCTTATTCCAGGGACTATGTGAGGAAAGTGCATTACATCTGTTTACATTACATCAATGTTACCTCTAACAGAGTAGAAAATAGTTTCCTTTTTTGGTTAAAAAAAAAAAAACAAACCCCAAGCTGCACACACACCTCACTCCACCCCCCCAAAAAAAAACCAACAGCAACAACCCACCCTCTCCTAAAGTAAAATGTAGGTTAGTTTCCAGGGCAATTTATTTCTGTTTAGCTAAACCTTTTTTTTAAATTGTTTTTGCTTTGCTCTTGTTTTTTACCAGTCCTTCCGATGGCTGAGCCTGCTGCCTCCATGGGGCTTCTAGCCTAGGAAGTAATGGATAGGCACAGGAATTCACAATTCCGAAAAGTGGGTTTTTGTTGGGTTTTTGAGGGGGTTGGTTTTGGTTGGTTGGTTGGTTTTTGGTTCTTGTTTTTTAAACTGGGTGTTTAATAGGGCTTTATTACTATGATAGGTACCAGAAGTAAAAAAGTTACTGAGCAAAACAGTTAAGAGAACTGTCTAAACAACGTTGTTGCACTCTCAGTAGAAATGTGGAAAGATTCCTTTTAAAGCTATTTTTGGGTATATATCCATTCTTAATGTTAAAAGGTGGTAAAGAATGACTGACTGACTGACTGGAATAATTGACCATATTAACCATTCAAACAGAAAGTGATTTGCAAGTCTAGATTCTTACGTGAAATTAATCAATAGAATATTTTTCTTCTTTTCACACTTTTTGTCTTGTTAACTTAATGGGAAGTCAGAGTTCTTGTGGTAAATTCAAAAAAGAATCCCCGCGTATAATTTGCTGTGAATATTTCCATTTCACTACCACTACCCGTGTTTAAGAAAGTTAGGCTGATAATTGTGTTTGGAGATCTGTGTGTCAAGTTTCACATAAGTTTACTTAAGTTTTTAAACACTTGAGATTTGTTCCTAACGTCTAAACAACTATTTCTTCATTTTAAATACTCCTTTACTTCCTTGCTGGATGAACTGACATTTAATTCTTATTCATGTATGAAATAAGCATCTTTTAAATTTCCTTTGGCTGCCGTATTTAGAATGATTTATATTTTTTTTAATTCTATTTTTAGTTAACAACACTGATACCTGCTAGCCTTGTTTTGATATTTAAATCTGTTTTAAATACTTCTGTATTATATACTCTATCATTTTGTTCTTTCTCCTGCTTTATTAATATAGTGGGGTTTTCGGGGTTTGTGGGTTTTTTTGTTGGTTATGGTTTTTGAGTTTTTAACTCTTGAGGCAGGTTGACTTCATAATCAGTCCCTGTGAATTAAAAGAACAATATAGGAAATTACATAGTCACGCCTAATAAAGAATTGCTACTCTAAGTCTGACAACTGAAATATTATGGGGGGTTTGTGATTATTTTCACTGCTACTTTTTAGGGATTGTTTTATGAAGGGAAGACCATTTCATCTATTTAGACTGCTTCTTCAGTACCATGAGCCTGAACTCTGCTCCTTTCTTGATACTAAGAAGATGACTCCAGACTCATATGCACTCAACTGGGTAATAAAGTGAAAGTAGGGAAACATAATGAAAAATAAATTTCTGTTAAAATTTTAAGTACAGTTGCCAGTTTATGGAAGAGTAGTACAAGAGATTAGAACTGCATATATTGAAATAAATTGCATGTTTTAATATAGTGTGGGCTTTTTGTCTTCAGTTGTTTAACACAAGGTATGAGATCTCGTTAACGTCATGTTTTTATTGTACTGGATGTTAATTGAGCCACTGATGTTAGGAACTACTTGGAATAAGTAAGAATGAGAGCAACTGACATACTCAAAAACTAAGAAGCTGTGATGTTAGTTTTTTATAGTGGGCAGCTGTATCGTTGTAAAATGGATAAACATCAGCGTAACAGGTCTTTTAAAGTCAAATTACTAATAGTTTTAAAAACCTCCATGCTAATAGATATATTTGCCTCATATGGTGGCTATGCCTTTTGGAATTTAGGCACATATATTTTACAGCTCTTCAAGAATTGGTGATTTCCTCTTCACCTTAACTTCAAAACTGCCTCATGTTGGGAGAATTGTAAAGACACCTCAGTCATTTTTTTTATAAAGTTTTGTAGCAGGACTACAACATAAAGCAGCAAAACTCATGTTTCAATGCTACTTAGTATATGCAATACAGAATCATGATACAGTGCTTGCAGAGGCAAAGTCTGTAAATTAATAAAGAACACTTTATGACCCATGAACTCTTCTAGGCTCTTCTTTCATACCCATTGGCTTTGTAAAATTTTTTGTAACTCCGTTACTTTCAGTAAAAGAAATAAGACTGAAATGAATTATTAAACTGCGAGGTCTGTATTTGTTTGGTTTTTTTTTTAAAGATTTTTTTTTTTAGGCTGCTACCAATTTTAAGACTAAAATGTGTCCAGGAAGAATTTCCATATTCTTAAAATCTGCCTTTTGCCAGTTGTCAGCCTTCAAAAGAGCAATCAGGTCTTTTTTTACTACTGAATCTCCTTTTTTTTTTAAATATAATTTTCCTTAGTAAATACAAACTTCTTTGAAGTTGTTTATTAAAAGTTTTGTGGTTTGTTAGGAAAAAATCTTCCCTTTGAAAGGAGGTAGGGAAATAAGCTAGTGTAGCTCCCAGTCTTCGGTGTCATGCTTTCTGGTATATAATCTTAGAAAAAAATCTTAAGCCTCATTTTATAGTATGAGATTACATTAAAATTCGTTGTTTCATCTGTCAAAAAACTTAGTCTATATAGAGGGTTTTCTAATGTATAGAAATACATAAGCAACATTCAGAGACCTGTCATTGCCTTGTTGTTCAGTGACATTTTGTCGTCAGTTGCGTTTGACGCAGAATTGGATAGATCTTCTTACCTTTTGTTATAAAAGTATACTAGGAAGTGTTGGAATATTCCATGATAGTGTTTAAAAACAGATACCGAGCTTTTGAAAGCTGTAGCTCTGTTGATACAGAATTTGTATGCCTCAGCAAGTTCAGTAAGACCCCAGTGAAGCCAGCTGGTATGCATTTGAGTTAGGCGTGATTGCAAATATTATCTGGCATGTATGAAAAGAAGTTCCTACCTTTTCTTTTATCCACTTGGAACTTTGTGTATCAGAGAGGATGTATTTTTAAATGGGAACATGGGAACAGGCAAACAGTTTGTTACTGGTAATGAAAATTTTCTGTTGCTTGCAAATGTTTAATTACTCAGCCATAAAGCATCATAATGTTATGTTAAGTAAGTGATGTTGTCAAACTGAGGTGCAACCATGTTCAATTAGCTTGGTTGTACTGTGAAAAATCAAAAGAATGTTGTTTACAGAATCCTTTCAAAGTCCTATTTGTTCAGCTAGTTGAGTAAATATATTCTCTTATTGTTGTCTTGTTGGTATAATTGGTACTTAGCAGTGGCTATGAGCTAAACGGTATTCCAGCCTGATTGTGTTATCTCTGGTTGAATTTGCAAGGCTGACAATGTACAGCTGAGTTTGCCTTCACACTAGGCATATTTATTCACAGATAATCTGTAGCAGCACTGCACTATTTCCATAAAAAATGTTTTTGAGGGTAGAACCATCATTCAGTGCATGGTGCAAATGTATGTTTTAACATAATTTTCTTGTTGTTATTTTCTTTTAGATATCTTGTATCTGTTAAAAATGTTATCCTGATAAGATTGTTTCTGGTTATTGCTTTTTCTCACACTATTTTCCAAATTTTTAGCTTGGAAGCCTCTTCTCATATTACTGTTCAGCTGAAGTCACTCAGGCGATATGGGATGGATATCTACAACAAGCAGATCCATTCTTTATTTATTTCTTAATGTTAATCATCCTTGTCAATGCAAAGTAAGTGCATAGTTAATTCTTTGGGACATTCCTTGCTGACACAGTTTTAATCCACTTCTGTTGTGTTTTCGTTTTACTGACTTAATCTATGCCTGTGACTTTACTGTTTTCAGAGACGTTATCTTAGCACAAGAATCTGATAAAGAAGAAATGATAAGTAAGTACTTCTCTTATATAGCTGCTAATGAAATATTTACCATATGGTATAATCCCCATTGATTATTACTTTTAATTACTAAATAACTCATTTAATTATTTCCCTATGATTTTCTCATTAATGAATTCACTTACCCACTAATTCCTTTCTTACTATTCTTTTGCTGCATCACATTTGCCCTGTCCTTAACATTCTTTTTTTGTGTGTCCTTTTATCACTCCCACACCTAGTTTTATACTTCAGTTTGGAGTACTTGAAGCAATCACCATGTTTCTGAGCCCAAAGCATCAGCTTTCAAATCCTTCTTTAAATCTGCTGCACTTGTTGCATTTTCCAGATTATTATCTTTGTATGCACTTGATTTGAGCCTAATTCATGGTTCTTGTCTGACCCTGTTCTGTTTTTATAGAAATTACACTAAATTTCTTGTGAGCCTATTTCACCCGCCTTTGTATTTTTTTTTACATGGCATAATACAATATAATTAATAATCTCCTAGTAGTTAAAAATTAGGGTGCTTGGAATTTTGCCTCTTTGCCATATACTGCAGAACTACACCGCTGTACCATCCTGGATATATAACAGTACTACTGATTAAGTACTCTGTTTTAGAGGATTCTCTTGGTCAGGCCTCTTTAGAAAAGGCAGCTGACTTAGTATTACAACTGAAAGCTAAAACTATACAGAGGTAAGTGTGTGGTAAAAAATAATTTGCGTAGGAAGTTTGAACTTCTAGCAAATAGCATAGGTTTCCTATGGATAAGGAGTATTTTCTGTATCTTCTCTTTCTACCTGGAGAGTGAATCAATATTCATGTTTAATCAATAAACTCAATTGTGTTATGCCTTATTAAAAATAAGTTATTTTATGATGTGAAAAGATGTATGGTGCTTCTTTCCTACGTCTGAAATAATGGTGTGCTTGTGTTGTTTGTGTATCTCAGAATTCTTAGAAACTTCACCAGCCAATCTCGATTTAGAGGACATAGAAGATCTTTTCTCTTTGGCACAGTATTACTGTAGCAAAACTCCAGCTTCTTTCAGGAAGGTAATAACAAAGTAATTTTGAAATTCTCTTCTTTTTGGTGACCGTTTAAGCTTCTGCTGACAGTAACTTTGAATATTTCATTGTGATTTTTTTTTTTTTTTTTAAAAAACAATTTTTTTCATGTTGTTACTCTGGTGGTATTTACTGTTAGGACCTTTGAAAGATAAGAAGGTTAAGTGAAACATGTTAGACAGAAGGTGCCCTGCAATATTCTCACTTCATGACTGATGACCTTATTTTGCAAACCAGGTTCTTCTAAGAACTGATGAAGCAAAAATGCCATACGGACACAATTGTGTTGTAGTAGACTGCACAGCAGTCCTAGCTGTACTTGCAACAGCAAACAGGAAAAAGTCACTTACTAGAGATAAAGCTGTCATCACCTCCACTATTCTTGCAGTTCTTCCTTACTCAAGATACCTGACTTCAGTGAATTTATGAAATAAAAGTAATTGATAGTCATTGCCTTTGGCTTGTATGTACTTTCTCTGATGTGTGTAGACGGGTATGTGAGATTGGGGGGGTGGGACACACAATCAAAACCCAGAAGTATTTCATCATGTTAGCATGGTCAGAGTGGTGAGCAAGCGTGTTTGTAATGGAAGTTCAGGTCTTGCCATGATTTTCAGAAAGAATTTCAGTTGGTCAAAAATTTGATGACTATGTGGACAAGATACGCGTGTATCGGGCTTAATGTTTGTGACATGGTGGATATAGTTTACTTTAAGCCTTCACATCTAAAGACAATGGCTTCAATTAACTTTTTTTCTTTTCCCCTCTTGCCTTATTAGGACAACCACAGTCTTTTTGGCAGCAGCTTGCTGGGCCTCAAAGATGATGACACAGACTTGAGTCAGGCTCTCTGTCTAGCAGTTTCTGTGTCTGAGATTCTTCAAGCAAATCAGCAACAAGGAGTCAGTATACTGAATTACTCTTGCCACCCCCCATCCCAATTGTATAGAAAAGGAAAAGAATCACTTACTACTTTGTGTATCACAAATATTTTTAAGTGATAACAACACAGATAAATATTTGCTATTTCAGGAAAAAGTATTCTTGTCTTGAAGTTGTCTCCCTTGTAAATGATCTGCTGACTGCAATGCATTTGTGCTGTAGCAACTAGAGCAACAGCACAGGGAAGCTGAATACAGCTGATTTGAATCTGAGGAGTGGGAGCTTAAACTAATATCTCACTAATTTGAATTTCTTTCCAAAAGTAGCTATTGTAGAGGAAAATTTAAAACCCAGTACTCAGTACCTTTGAGAATGCCATTATGAAATATCTGTCTTTCGTCAATGAAAGGTTTAAACAAACAAAAAAAAACATTGATTCAAGCTATTTCTGTAGTAGTTAATTGCAGACATACTTAGATGCAGGGACTTCACTTAGAGTATTTAAGACCAATAGGTGGATAGTAGTGTAGCTAGATTACAATGTTTCTTATCAACTACTGGCTTTTTGTAGCAGTTTCCAGGCCCCGGTATCATAATGCATACTTCCCCCCCCCGCCCCAGTCCAGGTAAAGTTAAGTATCTGTTTATATCATGTTTAAGTCAGTGGGATATAAAGTAATCTTTATGTGCTGTGCTGAGTAGTAATGGACTGTTGGATTGGGACTTGGGAGTTGTCCCTTCTGAAGTCTTGTTTATGTGTGCCCTCATACCCACTATATTTCTTCTCGGTAGAGGTGAAGTAATTACACTGTGTGTGTTGCACTTGGGTGATCCTTTCCGATGCACAAGCTGATGTATTAATGGAAAATCACTATCAGAATACTGTTGGTGGCCTGGTAACTGTAGAAGTTTAGATTAATCAAATGAAATAAGATTTTTCCGATAGCTGTTAGCCCCTTTGAGGGGTTCCTGTAGTATTGGAATTAGTATAAAAATATAATTGAATAATGTACTTTCCCATCAATAATTACAAGTTTTTAAAATTTTGTAACAGGCAAAATCTTTCTCTTTCAGGAAGGAGTAAGGTTCTTTGTAGTGGATTGTCGTCCTGCAGAGCAATACAACGCTGGGCATTTATCAACAGCATTTCATTTAGACTCTGATTTGGTTTGTACGCTTTTTTTTTTTCTTTACTGATTTTTGAATCCTAAGTTAAGTAGAAGGAGAGAGAAATGTCTGCCTTGAAAAATAAATTATCCTGAGTTTAGACTCTAGTCTGTGGACTGTGGTGTCTAGCTATGTGATGAGGTTTCAAAAGTCAGCTTCTCTAAAGGAGATTGATGCAACCATCATTTTGCTGACATTTTAGTCCTTAATGACATTAGAATTTGGGATTCCAGACTTCCTGTTCTTTGCTTAGAACTTGAAACTAGGCTAAAGACTAGACATTGCTTGGAGGAGAAATCTCTTTTTAGCATCATAATTTCTAATGAAAGGTGTCATTAATTTTAACAAGTAGCATTTTTTTTTTTTTCCCCCAGCCAGTCTTACTACAGCCTGCTTGTAAGGAGCATATGTCTTGAACAGGATTTGATTGCTCCTTTAAAATTTTTGCAGTACAATATGAGAGAGGAAGTGCATTTATTTTGGGACTGAGATGTACTATGGACTAATTACTTCATTAAAGATTTTGCTGTAGTTTCCATTTGATTATGAATTCCTAACTGAACATTCAATCATATTTTTCTCTGTTCTTTTTTCCTCAAATCACTTATGCTTCAGCTGGCTTACAGTGTATTCTCCACTTCTAGATTAACCCTCTACTATTTCACTTCAAGCAGTCTATGGATGCTGCATGGAATGATTTCGATGTATATACCCCATAAAAGGCTTTTTTACCTTTCTTAGTTAAGAAGCTTAGTCCTGTATCTATTATCTTTACCTCTCTAATTAAAATCATGTATTATTCATCATTATTTGCACAAATATAATTATATAGGAGAGAAAAGGAGGCTGAGGGCAGACCTTATTGCTCTCTACAACTACCTGAAAGGAGGCTGTAGCGAGGTGGGGGTTGGTCTCTTCTCCCAAGTAACAAGCGATAGGATGAGAGGAAAGAGCCTCAAGTTGCGCCAGGGGAGGTTTAGGTTGGGTATTAGGAAAAATTTCTTCACTGAAAGGGTTGTCAGGCACTGGAACAGGCTGCCCAGGGAAGTGGTTGAGTCCCCATCCCTGGACGTACTTAAAAGACGGGTAGATGTGGTGCTTAAGGAACTGGCTTAGTGGTGAAGAGTTGGCAGTGTTAGGTTTACAGTTGGACTCGATGATCTTAAGGGTCTTTTCCAACCTAAGTGATTCTATGATTGTATGATACAGTGTTCTGGGTTTTTACCTAGATCAAAAATTATTTAGGAAAAAACTTTCCCCGTGGTATGTGGGTGTCCTTCTGTTAGCCTTAATTGAACATCATATTCAATAAAGTAGAAATAAGCATTATAAATTATTAAATAGTTTAAAAAACTAGTAATATATGAAAAAGAAGTCCATGAAGACAGTTCTTAAATTGGATGATTAGTTCATATGTATTTAAATTACATATTGGAATTAACTTCTGCAGTGTGTGTCAGTTGGTATGGTTAGGATCCTTCATGAACCATGCTGGATGAATGTCACCAGGTTTATCTCTGCTTTTAGAAGTTTAATGCCAGGAAAACTGTAGGGAATAATCTTTAAAACGAAAAGCCATTAGTGGAACTTCAATGCATTTTATACACTTGTATATGCAAAGTACACACAATTTACTTTAAGGGGAGGCAATGGGGAAAGCACTTTGGAATCCATCTCATTTATAGGTAGATTTAGACAGAGGAAGTAGTGAGATTTAGCACCTATGTCATAAAGCACCAGCATTTGGCTCTAGGAAAACCCCAGTTAAAATTCAGGTTGACTTACTGATGGCTAGGTTGTGTACTTGTTACTTTGTTCTTCATCATTTAATCCAGTGTAAAGGCTAGATAATGAGAATTCTTCACCCCCCAAATCCAGTTACAGGTCAATATTGCCTTATTAATTTAAATAAGTGACTTCCCCCACTAGAGCAGGTTAAAATTTCAACTGTATTTAGAAAGTCTTTGTTTCTCCATCTCTTTCATATAGCAGCTCATTGTTTTTGCATGCATAATAGGCCTTCAGGAGACCACAGCCTTAACTTTTTGAGAGCACTAAGAATCCCAGATATCTCCTTGTACTCCTGATTGTAATTTTTTTTCCAAATCTCGATAAGTAAATGAGAAAAAACTTAGCAGGGAGATGACAAGAGGAGGACCTTACTGGCACCTAGAAATTCTAGGTATTTTAAAGGGTTTCAAAACTGCGAAGTTTGAACATGTTGTGCTCAAGCATATTTAAATATGGAAATCGGTCCCTCTGCCATATTGCCAATTTAATGCAACATGAAAGTTGCAAAGACTTTTTCCACTATTATTTGGTGTCTGCAAAAATAAACTAACAAATGTTAGCTGCATTTCTTTCCTGGGGAGAGCAAGGTGGAGTGAGGAAGAAAAGGACCATTCTTACTGTTCTTTATGTAACATGAGGTCTCGGTCAGGCTGTCTTTTTTTTGTGTGTCTTATACAGTGCTGATGTTGCCTTGTTTGTGTTCAACAAATTATAACCATTTTCGAAGTTTGCATCTTTTCACAAGTTGTGTTACAGTATGTTGGTGTCAAACAGCACTTTTTGTTTGTTCCTTCCACAGATGCTTCAAAACCCATCAGAATTTGCGCAGTCTGTAAAATCCCTATTAGAAGCACAAAAACAGTCTATTGAGTCTGGCTCCATAGCTGGTGGGGAACATCTCTGCTTCATGGGAAGTGGCAGGGAAGAAGAAGATATGTATATGAACATGGTGCTAGCACACTTTCTGCAGGTACAGCTAAATTGCTGTTGATTTTAATAGCTGAAATAAAGTGTGTCTGCACATATCATTGATACTAAATGGCAAAATATTTTCCCCTTAAATCGTAACTGTTTTTCACATTACTCAAGTTTACAGGTTTTATGACACTAACCCATGTTTCATTACCGTGCTTGCAAAAGTCATTCCACAGATTTTTGTTTCAACCAAAAATGTCTTTTCTCTTGCAGAAAAATAAGGAGTATGTAAGCATTGCCAAAGGAGGATTTATGGGTAAGCTTATTAATAATGAGCTTTGGCTTGAGAAAACTTGATATATTAATGCTGTTGATATTTTTATTAGGCTTTGGCTAGAAATCAGCTAAATGAATAGCAAATAGGTCTCATTTGTCAGGTTTTTGTTTTGTGTAAGTCAACACTGCACTTGCAAATTTGTGTTAACTGTTACGGCTTACCCATATTTCTGAATGGTGAAAAATTACTACAGGAAGTGGGGAAATTCCATCTTTTTTCTAACTTCTCATTCTTGATATTTAGCCTCTGTAGATTGCAGATCAGTATGAAGATGCTACTTCATAATTACTATTAATTGTTGTTGTGTTTTGTTAAATCATCAGTTCATAATTCTGCATTTTATGTTGCTGGAATCAATCAGGCTCTACAGCAGTGGAGAGATGTATGCTACAATATGAGTATAGAGGCATTACTAGTCAATATGTGCAGTGTCATAACAGCTATCTTTAGGATCAAAGCAGTGATTTATTTTTAGTTGCTGCTGTATTTTAACTGTTTTCTTTACTAAAATAAAGGTTATCCTAATGCCTTTGTACTACTGAAAGAAAAGCCAAGGATGATTATAGCGGTAGCTGAATTTATATGTTTTATTAAATCATGTGCAGCAAAAATTGTTACTGATTAGTCTTGGATGTACAGTATTTTCATCAACGGACTGATTCCAGTGTAGTTCTGAATGGTTTTTAATGGTCTTTTAACAGCCCTCCAGCAGCACTTAGCAGATATCAATGTGGAAGGACCAGAAAATGGATACGGCCACTGGATTGCTAGTACCTCAGGCTCGAGAAGTAGCATAAACTCCTCTGTTGATGTAAGTGAATTTTAAGGTCAAGTGGCATAGTGGGATGGGAGCCCCAGGTGTACTGAATTTTTTCTTCATATTCCTCATTCTGTTCTGTAAAATACATTACTGCAAGGCATGATTGTTTTCAGTTGTATGTTTAATTTCAAACTATATTCACTGTCTAGTTGGGGGTGACCTAAACATTTTTTTCCTCTTGAGAAGAAGAGCTTGTAGAGAAGAACTTGCTGTAGTCGTTCTCCAGCAGAATATATGTAATGGACAATTCTCTTCCTGGCTCTTCTTCACTCTGGGCATAAATTACTATAAAACTGGCATACAGTTTCATGGGAAAGCTCAAAATTGTCTCTTTTCTACAGCTGATATGTTGTACATAGAATTTGGCTTTTAATTTGGATACAATTTATCATTAATAGAATTCCTTCCTCTGTAGCTTTTCGTAGGAGAGTGCTCAGTAATAAGGTTTGTTAAGCTTGCTTTATTGGATCATCTTTACCTCAGACACATATCATTGGTGTCATTTGATAGAACTCTAAAAGAATACTTAATGCGGTAATTAATGTTCTACTGAGTACCAAAAAGTAGATGATTACTATTTTGTAGTCTGTTTCCTTTCTTAACAAACTAGAGATGAAATAACATTGTTTTTATATGATTAATCCTGAGAGGAGTTACTTCTACAGGGTGATTCTCCTAATGGTTCAAGTGATGGAAAAGGAGTAAAGTCCCTGGTGAATAAAATGACCGTTGCTTTGAAGACTAAATCTGTGAATGTGAAAGAAAAAGTTATTAGTTTTATTGAAAATACATCTACTCCAGTGGACAGGTGCGTCATTTATCTCTCACTGTGAGTTACCAGTGATGAATGACTTCTCATTTCAGATGGCTATTTGTAAATGTGAAGACTGTGCTAATTAGGAAAAAAGTTATCTTCCAGTTTCAACTTTTAGATTTCCTACCCCTACCCTCCTCACAATTGTATCATGGCACAGTAAGCCTACTGTGCTGCCTTAGTATTGCAAGGCTAGTGTGAGCAGCCTTTTCTCTTGAATGTTTATCTAGAATTTGTCACTGCATGGTTAGTTTGACTTCATATAATATGTTGGGTTTGTATTCAGTCTAAAAGTCAAGAATGATTTCACTTTTATTTCAGTTCCTCCCCATCCTGACTCTAATGGAATGGGTGAATGACAGAAGGATTCTGGACAGGTTTTTGGTTGGTTGGTTTTGTTCTGTTTTGGTTTTTTTACTGCCCCATCTTGTCAAGTTGAGATTAACTTTTTTGAAGATCTTGATTTTTCAAGTCTTGATGTAAAGCTGCTTTTCAAACCCAGAATCCACCCTTCTTCATTTTTTGTATCTTCAAGTAGAGCTGGGAATGAGAACGTGCAAACATGTTACAAGACACTTTCAAAGTTGAAGTTATCATTCCAAATACTTACCTTAACTAGATACAAGAATAACAGCTTTCATCTGTCAAAGCTTTAATTGAATATCCTATTTTAGAGTTCTTCAAAATGCAGCCTTTGGAGTTGTATGTTGCTAAGACATTGGTATTCAAGAATCTTACAGAGCTAGTGTTTGTTTGATAGCAGGATTTAAAATACCTGCCAACCAAACAGTAGTTTTTAGTAGTCTTGTACCTAATCAAAAAGTACAGATTGTTGCTTCTTTTGCGGTTGGAAAATGATTTTTTTTTAATTATTATTATTATTGTTTCACAATTAGAGGCAAAAAATCAAATAGCTTAAATAGCACTTGGTAGTAGCTTTTGTTGTGTGAAGAATTCAAGTAAGGCTTATATTTAAGCCATACATAGCATGAAAAATGCATCTTTTAGTAGAATTTTTACAAATATTTCTCTACCTTGTGGCTAGCTGTCATGAAGCATTGCTTTTATTTATAAGCATCCTCCTTGAAGAAGATACATTACCAATATAGAGCATTTCAATTATTTATCTAGATTTTTCCTTTATACTTTTTTTTTTAATTCTTTTGTTCTGTCCTCTGCCCCAATGTACTATAGAATACCTTTCAATATTCCCTGGCCAGACAGAGCAAGCCTGGAGCGGTAAGCTTGATAATTAAGCAGTCTGACTAAAACCACCTTTGTCGTATTTGGCATGACATCACAATATTTGTAAGCATTGGTTACACTGACAAAGTTGCTCGCATGTTTTTATATTCATTTAGGTTTTTTGAATATATTAAAGCTATTCGTTTTTACAAGTACTGGTCAGGCGACTAGAGGAAGAAAAAGAATGTACTGGCAGTGCTTTCTTCTCTTAGTTTCTGCTTTGTTATTTCTGTTCTCTTCCTTACTATTGCTTTTTATGGAATTTTTTTTTGTTTTACTTGTCATTTCCTATATACATTTTATTAGTGACTTGAAAGACACCAGGAGCAATTACTGAACAAGTTATGGCTTAAGGTTTTAACAAGAGAGACTACAACTATGAAAAGGACTTGTTATAAACTGTTCATAAAGCATCATCAGAGCTTAGATATAACAGGGAACCCATACAGAAATTCTGTCTGGAAATCTGGAATTTTTATGCTTCTCATCACATGGTGATAGAATATGCTGATAGAAACAGAGGTGCTCATTACTGGGAAAAGAAAAATGCTGAGTTAATAAGTAAATATCTTGTTCACATAACTACTGTGTTTCACACAAATCTGGAGTCCCTTCACATTTGTCTCAGATTTATTGCCTTATAATTATTTAAGAAATACAAATTGTGAATTGAGGTTATATAAAATTACTTGTGATAAATGAAGGACAGCTCATGCGTAATGACTTCGGAACTTTGGTTATACTGTAGGAACTCTGTGTTACACCTTTTGACCCTCATAGACTGAAAAGCATGAAGATTGGTACAGGAAGAATTAATGAAGGTTTAAAATGCTGTTTGGGTTTTTGAGGATTTTGGACCAATTCTTCTTTCAAGTAGTTTGCACAAACTTTGAGACAGGCTTTACCTATAAGCATTACAGAATGGTGTTGTGTGAGCAAAACCAATAGTAATGTTAACCAGTATTCTTTAAAAAAAAAAAAAAAAAGTGGGGATATCCCAATAGCACATAATATATTTTGTTAATTTAGAAATCCTAAAGATCATGAGGATTTCTCCCCACGTTTTGTTGATCAGTTTTTAGAATATGGTAAGAAAGTGTTAAAATTCCAACTTAAAACAGTTGGTGACTGTGTTTGATAACTGAAAGACACTTGACTGTATTCGTAACCAAGAATTTTTGATATATTGAGATTATACTTCGGTTATTTTACTTGCTCCTTTCACTCATATTGCTTATCTTCTTTCACTGGGAAGATGCAGTAATACATTTGCTCACACTGTGGATCATTAGACTAATCTCTTAAAATTGCAGCTCTTAAAAACCTGGAATGGCATTCTTTTCCCATCCATTCAATTAGATCCACTTTGTGTTTATCACCAATATATTTCATTTTGCAGGTTTGCCACTAAAAGGGATTGCATTCAGTTTGTAACAATGTAATGATGGCCTTCCATGCAAACAGGTTAAAGGAAATCCATTTCTAGTTTAAGACATTACCAGGTTTTTATAAAGTAGCTTTTTACTTTCTCTTGTCTTGACTAACTTTGATCTATAAACACCAATAAGATCTTCTCTTAAATTCTCCCTGCGTAATTCAGTTTGACACTCTTTAAATGTGCTGCTTCTTACTCAATTGGTTATGTATTACTAAAGCATATTTACAAGTCTCTTTATAGAAGCACTGCCCTCTTGAATTGTCAGTGTCATTGATGCTTATTGTCTTAAACACTAATGAGCATGTTTTTATATGTTTATTTTTTGTTTCACTATAGAATGCATTTCATTTTTTTTTTTTTCCTGTTAAACATTTCCTTGTTTTGTCTACATCAGTAAATTTTAACCATAGAAAATGTAGGTTTCTTTTTTAACTTTCAAATATGCTTTCAGGTATACATAAGTACTAGCATTCATTTATAAATTACGAAAGAGGTTGCCTCTCCAACTTGGTTCTACAGTAGCGTGTAAACTGGAGTTTGTGAATATACTTAAAACGGGAACCAGGGCTTACAGTTTATAGGAAATATGAATACCCATTATGGGGAGGGAGGTTATAGAAATTGAAATGCGGGAAAGAGACAGGTGTGTTTTGGTTTGGTTTTGTTTTTTTAAACTACTACATGTTGCCAGTTCTAAAGGCTAAAATCATGAACTGTTTTGGTTTTTTTTCCCAGCAATTACCTATTTTGTGGCTTTCTGAACTTTTAGGTTTTCTCATATTTGCCAGGTAGTCTCAGCAGCTGAGGGCCAGAACTTTTAACATGACAGCTGTGACCGTGTAATCACAGCACTCTGAGCTGGAGCTTTGAAATATCTTGGGATTTGCAAATGTTACTGTCAAATAAGCCTCAGTTGTGTGTGTTTGTGTCATTTAATATGATCTGTAAACATAGATTTAAATGTGATTTTTTTAGGTCAATATCTATGCAGAAATCCCAGTGATGCTGGGTTTTTAGCAGTAGGAGTTACTTGACCAAAGATTTCAGGACTGGGCTCATGCTGAAGAAAGTAATGGACAGGAAGTCAGAGTTCACACTAAAGTGGATGGTTTATAATAACCCCACTTTGAAGTGCTTAAGGTATTTTGTTATCTTTTGAGGAATTAACCAGAAAAATGAGCTTCCTGATATGTTAGTTAATAGTCTTCATTTTTTTTCCTCCATCCCAATTTGGCATCCTTGTAAAGCTGCTCTGACTGTCCAGAAATATTTCAGTTTCATGATAGAAACTTCATAGCATGTTGTCACTTTTCAGGTCTCTAATGTATTTTGTCATTTGAGAAGGTGACCAGAAGTTCTTTTTAAAACAAAGTATTTCTTTTCACTTTGTTACAACAGTCAGCCTTGCCAAGTAACTGTGAAATACATGCTTTCACTAACCAAATTGCTTGATGGGTCACTCACAGCTTCCTTGCAGGCACCTTCATGAAATTCTCTTGTCCTCTCAGTTGCACAGTTGTGTTTACATTTTTCTAGTATGTTATTGTAGGAATCATACCATCAGTTTGAAAGTTACTTTTCTTCTCCCATCCCATGTCCTCTCCTGCCCTTTTCATTGCCAACAGACATGTCAGCAGCAGTGACAGAGTGGGAAAACCCTACCGTGGTGTGAAACCAGTATTCAGCATCGGAGATGAAGAAGAGTACGATACTGGTACAGTAGAAGATTTTCCTTTTACCTAGATTAGCTTATTTAGACAAAATTGTTCAGTTTGGCTAAATCATAAGAGTGTATCTTACATCTCTATCTTACAATGTGATGTTTTTCTAACGATTATCATTGATCTTGTTTGTTATGGTGGTGCCTAGGACCAATCAAGAAAGAAACACCCTCTTCAAATACATAGTAGCAGACTAAATTAAAAAGATTTTGTGGTAGGCACCAAACAGCCAACAGGAAGAAATGGAAATAGATGGATTTAGTGGATCGTTGTGTTCACTTGTTATTTCTGTAGTAAAGGTCTGGTTTTCTACACTGGTCTTGCACGTGTAAACCTGCAGTTGTACTTCTATTACTCACGACAGCAAGCAAAATGTAAAGGACCTAGTTTAGCTGATAGATCTCGGGTTGAATCTCTAGTATTGGCAGTTAGTATAACGATCTGAATTTCTGAAAATATAGTTGGAGCTAGCCTTAAGATTGCATTGAATCTATTCATAATTGATTCATCTCTTGATGTGCCTGCAGAATACTATAGAAAAAACGTGCAATTTTTCTTGAATTTTTTTATCTAGTTGAAAATCTAATCTACAGACAAAACTGGACCACCATACTTTTCACAAAGGTTTTGTTTTTGAGACTAGTGCTAATGCTAGAATGATGCAGACCTACTGCTGTCCTGGTTTTGTTCTGGTAGTATGAGCTCACTCCCAACCATCATCATCTCACAAGTAACTGTTCTGTGACCAAAAGGCATACGCGGCTTCTCTGCGAGAAACAAATAACTAGACTAAGAATCTTTGACCTGGAAAAAAAGCAATTTAGGAAGATTAACGAAAGAGATTCATAGGATCTAGAATTGTTTAAAAAAGCTTGATGACAAACAGTTGATCATTGTTTGTCTGCTATAAAAATTGGGAAGGAGCAAAATGAAACTATCAGGCAGAAGCTTTAACACTAACAAGATAGTTCTGCAAATGCCATGTAATTAAGTTTGCATAGTTCTTTGAGCATCCATAATAGTGTTTGGCAAAGTCTATGTGGTTTCAGAAAACCAGGTCCTCAAAGGCGAATTGTCTAGAACATATTTTCAGTAATGGTTGTTTGCTAATTTCTATTTACATTTGCTGCTTTTAAAAGCACTGTTAGACTTACTAAGTAAGCAGAATCAGGGCAGTGATTTGAATAAGCAAAGCCAAGACATAGGAAGTGAGATGTATGTTATTTTGGTACAGAAGAATGCAAAAAGTGAACCTGTTTCTGTATAATTGTTTTTGTGAAGTTTTAGTTGGTTTTTTTGTGGTAAATAATTACAATCAGCTATAATAGTTGCAACCTGCTCTAGGTGGCCCTGCTTGAGTAGGAGAGTTGGGCCAGATGACCTCCAGAGGTCCCTTCCATCTCAACCATTTTGTGATTCTGTGAAATGAGGATGGATTTTGTTCCATTCCTTTCAATTTCATAATGTATTTTTTCAGTGAAAACCTTTTCAGAAGTGTGCCTATAGTTCTGAATTGCTTTGAAATAAATAGTTTAACAACGTGTAGAACACTGACTTTGAAAAAGACGTTGTAAAGAGGTGTCCTTCTAAGTTATTCTGGGAGTAATTTCTGTGAATTTAATGTAGTTCATTGTTTTAGATAACTAGATTGCTTAAGTTCTTCTAATGTAGCACCAAAATTACTACGTTAACATAATCACTATATTTAAACATAAAAACAATATTTTGCAACTAAGTGATAACACTTGCAGGAGTTTCGAGTGTTTCACAGAGGTCTGTGCTGAAAATTTCTTAGATTTCTTAGAAAGACGTGGGGAAAAAAAAAAAACAGTTCTAGTTTCAGATACAAAATGGTAGACTGATTTGGCTGTGTCCAGGAGCAGTAGGTTTATAATAAGTAAGTGCTCATTAGCAGTCAGAAAAGCAAATCAAATGCTAGGAATTATAAGGAAAGGAACAGAGAATAAAACAGAGGTCATTATGTCACTGTATTAAACCTGTGGTTCACCCACACCTTGAATATTGTGTGTCGTGATCCTCTGCCTCAGAAACAATATGTTTGAACAGGAGAAGGTTCAGAGAGGGATAAGAAGGGTGAGAAAAGGTGCAAGATGGCTTTCACAACAGGCATAACTGAATATTAGAACTTTTGTTATGTGAAATAGGCAATTTAAGGGAGGAAAAGTGGCCCACAAAAATAATGCCTGGCCTGGAAAGGGATCAACAGCTGTTTATTTCTTCTGGTATAAGAAACTAGAAGCCACAAGAGGAGTCTTTCCTGGAATGTAGTTGACATGGTTTTTGTACTCCTTGCCAAATATATTGGTGTTGTAGATGCAAAAAGTTTACATGGCTGCAAGGAAAGTCTGAACAAGTCCGTGTAAAAGAGATCTATTAAATTTTACTGAATGAACAAATCAGACCAGCCTAAGAAATCCTCTGAGCTGAAAATAGTTGTCTGATGACAGAGAATTAAGAGAGGAACATCAGATATGCATGCTTTATGCTTTCTTCCCTCTGAACAATTGTTTATGGACACTCTTGGGGGCTAGGTGGACCTTGGTTTGAACCAGTGTAGCTACTATGGGTTTAAGTGAGTTGAAAAGTTGTCTGATGGTGTGTGAAAATCTTTTCTTTTCTTTTTTTTTTATTTTTTACCCCCTCCCTTCAAAATAGATGAAATTGATAGCTCCTCAATGTCAGATGATGATCGAAAAGAGGTCGTCAACATCCAAACATGGATAAATAAACCTGATGTGAAGTATAACTTCCCCTGTAATGAAGTAAAAGAAAATGGACATATGTTTCCCAGGTACTGGAATTAGTCCTAAGCTTTATGAAAATATCTGTCTTGGTACACATTTAAAAAAAAATATTGGGCAATTAAGTTATTCTTGACATTAAAGTAGGAAATGAAGGTGCAAAACAACCTGGAACAAAACATTACCACTATATTTGCATTCTTATATTTGCAGTGTAATAGAACGGTAGTTATGTACAAAACCTAGTATGAAGTTTTGCTTTGCAAAACAAGATAGTAAGAAAAATATTCTCAGTATGCATAGGCTTATTTTTCAAGACCAGGTAGACCCAAGTACCTGTGGCTCCCGTTTTTCTTGTCTACTTGTCTCTGTGCCTTGTACTATGCACCCATCTTACCCCTAAGATTCAGTGACCTTGTTAATCCTGCAAGAGCAAAACATGATGCTTACTGTATTTTGACTTCGCCAAAGAGTACAAATCCTGTTGAATCAGGATAACAGAAAATTGTGATGGGCTTTCTCTTGCGTCATGGTCTGTTCTTGTCTTTAATTTTATTTTCCAATTAGATTTATTTTATATGGTGTATGATTGGTAATCTGCCATAGTATGATTTCTCAAACTGAGTTGGAATTCAACTAGCATGTTCCTGCCACTAGCTGAACATGCATTCCTTCCATGAAGAAGGCAAAAGTGGGTCTTGAACTGAGCTGAAAGGTCAGCATCTCCACATTAGTGGTTGACAATCATGGAGTGCCAGCACCTCCTTTTAACTTAGGTCTGGTGCTCCACGTGTAGAGCTGCCACTCTATAGATGAAGGGATGGGGTTGGGGTATGATTGAAGGATGAAAAAGAGAGGCTGCTGGCATTTTCCCTGCTCTGTGCGTGACGTGACACATTACTGGTGCTTGTGATCTTTGTTGATAGTGCTCATGGCTGTTGAGGTGATGTTAACTACTCACTCTGCTTTTGTATGCTGTTGGGGATGCCATGCTTATTTTCAAAAATGGCTATGATACAATACTCGAGGAAAATCAGAAGTATTTTATAGACCTTTCTAAATTACAGATTTTAAAAGTATTAAAACTCTGTCTTAGATTTGGAAACTGGTTTATCTAGTTCTCTCCATGTAGCTTGTTTGTTGAATTTAGCTTTCTAAATAGCTGATATTTAGTTCATTAGCAAATTTAATTTGTATTTTTCCTTTCCTTCAAGTCATCTCCTAGTAACAGCAACTCATATGTACTGTTTGAGAGAGATTCCATCGCGAAAGGGACTGGCTTACATACAGTCTCGACAGGCACTCAACTCTGTAGTCAAAATCACATCCAAGAAGAAACATCCGGAACTGATCACCTTTAAATATGGAAATAGCAATACTTCAGGCATAGAAATTTTGGCAGTTGAAAGGTAAGCCATCTCAGTAGCAGAGGTGTGAGTAGTAATGATATACAGAATGCTGTCAACTGGAAATCAGGGGCATGCTGTAATTCACAGAATTTAGTTCAAAAGTAATAGTTTTTATTTAGGAATAGATAATTCAGATGTGAACTAGAAAAAAGATCTGCCAGTAGAATGAGGAGAGTTTACAAGACGCAGCAGAGAGGAACTCCGTGGTCTGCAATGACAGTTTTTGGGGATGGGATGTGTGCAAGTGTTTTCTTTTTGTAATATGTCTTAAGTGAACATGAAGTAGACAACTATCTGCAGCCTAAAGTATGGATTTGTGAAGAGTGAGATTTAAGAGAGTGGCCTTTCTTCTGTGCTATCTTTTTTGAGACATCTGACTCTTCCTGTGTACAAGGAGTCCAGAAGCCTAACCTCAAAACTCTGAACCCCAGAACCTGGTTCCGGAAAGTTAGGTATTGCCCTGCTCAGCATTTGCGTGCTTAAGACTGGGGGGAAGTCAGAGGGCTGGGTGTATTGGGCTGGTGTAGCCTGTTGTTTCTTGGCACTGTTCTAACAAAGTTGCTGGCGTCAGTTGGACGTTTTCTTGTCCTCTTCCTTGGGGAGAACTGTGGGTGCTCTGTTTTCACAAGAAGTGGGAGATGAGTTTTCTAGCTAACTAGGGAAGTTGTTCTATGCCTGTTGGCTGCTTAGAATGAAATTAGTTTGGTAGTAGGTCAGACAAAGAGAAATTAAAAAGTTGCAGAGAACTTTGCTGCTTGTTGAATTACTTCATCACCACCTTGTTGACTGGAGCAAATCCAGAAGAGAAGGGATCGTAAATAAATGATCTAGAGCTATCTGCAGGAATTAAAAAAAAAAAAAAAAAAAAAAAAGAGGACTACCGTGCTTCAGTTGGACAGTGCTATCTGTAGAGATCTTGAACTGCCTGATGTATACCATTGTCAATTAATGAAGAACTTCTTTTTCCAAGATGGCCTGTGAAGTACTCCTCAACAGTTCCAAGTTCACAAACAGAAAGTGTTTAATCATATAAACAGGAAATAAATACTACTTTCTCAGTAGTTTCTCATTTTAATATATTCCCCTCCTTCCTCCTAGTTTGTGTCAGAGGAAAAAATCAAACCAAGAATTATGGAATTGATACTCAAAAATTTTCTAGTGAATTAATGATGCCTTTTTCTAATCTTTTTTTAAGGTATTTGATTCCAAATGCAGGTGATGCTACCAAAGCCATAAAACAACAGATCATGAAAGTATTGGATGCCTTGGAGAGTTAATAACTAAAGACTTTGTAGAGAACAGTTTATAAAGAAGAAGCAACCAAGATACTGTATGTGGACACAAGATGACTGTTTCCCAACTGAATACTAACTTAAGAGACTTTTTCTGTTTGCTGATGGGAGTGCCTGAGTAGCAGGCTTAAGATAGGGTAAATTATTATCAATTTCTGAACAGGATTTTTAATTTTTTTAATTATATTTTTTTTGTTTTGAAGAAATGTTTATTATAAAGGTCAGTTTGTTTTATTTTTAATACAACCTTAATGTGAGTGATCTGCATCTTTGCAAGAGAAGATGCAGCTGGGTTCGCATTAAGTGTGTTAAAGGAACAAAGCACTGCCAGATACGGAGCAGCAGTTGAAATCAGAATGGTTTTTAAATTGCCGTCCCTTGAAAGTAAAATGTCTCCATTGCCTACAGTCTATAAATTTGATTTTGCCTACTGGGTAGTATCAAAGATTGATTAAAAAGTTAGGTTTATGAGCAGAGCAGATAAAAATCTTAGAAATACTGGTTCTTTCTCATTAAAAATGGTTAAGTCCAGCTTGTGCTGCAGATAATTTTACAAATGGCTAGCATTTTTTCCATTTAACTTTTTTAAAAGTCTTATGCACTACTAGGTTAAATAATTGGAATTGGTGGTAAGGGTATTTTTAAATACCAAAATGAACTGTGCACAATAAGCTTTTACTACAGGGTTGTGATTTTTTTATTATGCAAAATTTTACATTTCATAGGTTGAGGCTGTTTCTCTTGTAAAGATGAGTGTGTGCATTGAAATTGAAGTTAATGTTTCATGACAGAATATGACAATTGAAAACAAGTTACCTTGCTCCTCAGAACAACATGTCCATAATTAGACCTTTAAAAACCTTCAGTTCAGCACAGAAGTGAGTATGTGCTGATGGGAGGTGTGTTCAGCAAGAAAATTAACGCATACAAATAAAGTGAAGAGATTCAAGTGCTATGTACCTGTGATAAATGTATTCATTAACTGTTGCCTTCATTGACTCAAGCATTTGTTTATATTCTTCTAACTAACATCTTCTAAATCAGTTAATGTTTGAGAGATGGCAACTATGTGGTTGTTTATGAGCAGCTTTCCACTTGTTCCAAGAACGGTTCTCTTGTTAAAAAGCTCCGTACAGGAATGTCCTTATGGCTGAGGCATAGCATCTTTGTAGACTGATGTGGAAATTACCAAAAACTGTGAAATAAAGATAATAGGCATTAGCTTTGCTGGGTGAAGTCTTCTGAGTATTTGATTCAAAAACCTATGAGTGAATTGGTACATCATCAAGAGGTAAAATAAATTAAACTGACCTTTATAAAAAACAGTTATTCTAAGTTATTTTACTAGGAATCAAGCTAGGGCACCTTAATTCTGGAACTAATTCCTTTTTTTTTTTTTTTTCTTCTTAGTATCTGAGTAAACACCAATAGAACTTGAACTGTTGAAAATATTTGCATGAAATTGCACCTGGGCCAATGCTCATGTATTTATAGTTTTGCCCAGCAGCTGTTGTATTACATTTTCCTCTTCCTACTTCCTTCTGAAAATATCCTGAAGAGTCTCTGACTCTGTGCCTACTTTAGCAATGAGATTTTTTTCATGTAAAGATGTTTGTGTTACTGTTTATAAACTACAATTGTAAATAAACCAGTACAATTTGAACATAACTTGTTCTGTCAGAAGGCATTTAGTTCCATACTGCGTGAATTCTCTGAATCAATTAACAGTTTTTCCTAAAGGTATTTTGTATATGGAAGTGAATTTGATCTTTGGAGTGAAAGAAGTTGATTATGGATCATAGCGATCTACTGTCAGTGACATTTTAATGTAAGTATATGGGAATTTAGACTAATTTCATTAAATACTTTTGGGTGAGCCACAGTAAGCATTCATAGAAAGGTCAGAATGAGTTAACAAATAGTCAGATTATAGAGAGGGTCTCTGCATAAATTCCAGACTTCTCAGCATCATATTTTTATGTTATGAAAATGTTGACGAAATGATACAACACATTTCTGCTAGTTATTGGGAGGGGGAGAATTGTGACCATGATTTGGGGGGAACTGAGAAATAGTTATTTCATGTGTTGCTGAAGTATTTAAAGTGGTATCTTGAAGAATTTAGTTACTTGTAGTGAAGAGTACACTCTGTTAAACAGGTGTATTTAGGCATTAAATACGGAAAGTGGGTAAGGTGTGTGCTTCTCTATGAGGACAACAAATATAGACCTTTTAGATCTATAGTAAGTAAAGTTACAGTAAGTTCTTAAATCTCCTCTGTGTAGAAATGTATAATCCAAGCCATTAAGAGGTTAATTATTTGTAATTTTTAAGGCAATGTGCAAGTTATCAACAGACTCCCTATCTTACGAAGCTCAGTCCAAACTATGAATAATTTCAATGGTGTTTTATGCATCTCTACCCACAATTTAAAGGCTACTTTCACCTCATAGTGTATGTAGTTAGTGTGTTTGCTACAGAACTTGTATTGCTAAGCAGAAATTCCAATTATAGTACTGGAATGACGGTTTTTGAAAAGAAAAATCAAAATAGTCGGTATGATACTTTTGGTCCCTTTCGTCTTCAGGGAATTTTTTAAAATTATTGGACAGCGGTTTGCAGGCTCCTGTTTTGTTTGCATGCACTGCTGTCTATATTGTTGAATATAAGATGACAACTGCTATGTTGCGGGGTTTTTAATTTTTATTTTTCTTTATTTTGGTGATAGAAATGAGCTCTGTAGCAGGAAAGAAACACTCTTTTCAGAGTAAGGTTTCCTGCCAAATGGAAGCTCTTACCTTTGTGATTAATAGCCGGAGTCGGTGCTTCTGTGTGAGAATTTGTGCCGAACTTCACAAGTACTATCCATCAAAAATACTCTGACTGTGGAGATGCAGTTTTTATTACATTGCCTTCTATATATGTAAGTAAAGATTAATTGCTGCTCTTTCCGTTTAGTTCCTGTTAGGCCTTACGCCTGTGTGTAAGGTGTCAGCAGTGTTTGTAGCTTTTTCTTCCAACTGCATTTCAGTTGTAGTTTCAAAACTTTTGATACTGTCAAAAACCTTTTCAATATAGGGGTAGTCTACTGAATGGGTGAAAAGTTTCTCCTTTTTGGGAAGGAGAGGGTGATAGTATGCAACTTGTTCTTTTGGGTGTATTTAGTGCTTTTGGATATTGTTGTTTTGAAACTTGAAAAATACACTGTATCTCTCTGAAGCATGGGAAACTGGATTTTTAGCCTGTGCTTTTCGTCTGGAAGGGATGATACTGCTTCACTGCTTATTCTCTTTCTGAATTTGTGCTCCGCCTCAAACCTTGTGTGAACTCAGGAGACAGCCGTTCTTTGCAGCTGGAGCCCTGCAAGGTGTGCTGTTCAAAAAAAAAAAAAAGTTCCTATATGGTGTTTCTGCTACCGTGGGCACATGTAAAAGGGAGGGAGCTCTACCAAAGAGCTGCTGCATCCCCTCCTCACCTGCGGTTGTCCACTGTTGGTAACTCTGCCGTCCTTTGGCTTGCTTCGTTTGGGCTGAGCTCCAAGGGGCAGACAGAACAGTTTTTCTGTTGAAGGAAGGCTTGTAACTGCTGCACGCGGCGGTGGTTGTCCGTTTTATGGTGGTTGTGCACTTCCCATCCTTTATCTCTTGGCACATGCTTCTGAAAGCGGCTCCAGCCCAGCCTGTGCAGGAGATTGACCCCCTGGGTTACCCACTTTGTTTTATCTTTGCCCCTTCCGCTGTCATGTGTGTATCTCCACCATGTGCGGAGATAGTCTTGCATCAGAAATACTGTGCAAGAGATGCCAGCCTCTAAACAACATGAATCCGCAGTTCTACAAACGTGCTTTTGAAAAGCCCAAGATTGTAAAATATACACGAGGCAGGAATGGTTTATATCGAGTAACGGGGAGCGCTCGGTGGTTAAAGCTAGTAATAAGAACAGCGTGGCAGTTAGCGTATTGGCTTCTACCTTAGGAAATGCCGTTCTTGTAAAAGAAGGTGGCGATGGGGATGCGCAGGTGAATGAGTTACCTGTAGCAGATCTCTTGCACGGCTGCTGCGGATGGCGTAGGGCTGGGAAAGCGCCGTGTCGGCTCTGTGCCCAGCGCCGGGAGATGTGGGTGAGGGGCTGTGGCGTTGCCGGGTGCTGAAGGGGCAGCGGAGGAGGGCTCCGGCCGGGAAGGCCCCGCCGCCCGCGGGGCGGGACTGCGTTTCCCAGCAGCCTCCCTGAGGGAGGAGCCGGGGCGGCGGGGGGATGCAGGCGGCGCGGGCAGCCATGGCCAGTGAGTGGCGGCGGGAGCGGCTGCTTCCCCTCGTACCTCTCCTCCTCGCACTCCCTCCCTCCCTGCCTCCCTCCCGGCCGGGGACGCGGGGAAAAGGGCCGACATGGGGTTGAACCTGCCCCTCTAGCGGAGCTCCGGCCTCCCGCCGCGGGCCTCAGCCGCTGAGAGGGGCCGCTGCGTCGCGCCGGCTTCCCCGCTCGCCCCGGGGCTCTCTGCGGAGCCGCCGTGGCCCCAGGGCCCCTCCTTGTCCCCACTGGGCCCTTACCCTCTTACCTGACCGCGGGGATGCGAGCGGGGACGGGCTGCTGCCCCGGCCAGGCCTGGCCTGGACTGGGAAGGCCTCGGTCCTGGTCTGGAGTCCCCAGGCCTGGTGTGAATTGGGAAGGCCTCGGTCCTGGTCTGGAGTCCCCGGTCCTGGCCTGGACCGGGAAGGCCTCGGTCCTGGGTGCCGTCTCTGAGCCGGTGGAGGGGCCTGGAATACTGCCGGTACCAGAGGGAGCTGCCGTGGGCACTCTGGCTTTGCCGCAGACTGGTAGGAGCCGCTTGCCGTGCATCTCTTGGCACTGCCGCAATGGCCAGCCTGTCTGGAAATTTGATCTGAACAAAGCAGACATGCTTGGCTTCTGATGTTTTCCAAAAAAACATGCTTTGTAGTGATACAAACACAAGGCATTATTTTACTGATACACTTTTACCTGGTTATGGTGTGCATTGCTGTAGGCTTATCCTAAGAATTGCTTTTAAAGAAGTTTTTGAGGCAGCTTAGCAAGGCTGGAAGAAGAGATCTTGGGCCTCTACAGCACTGTTGCACATTTCTCTGTATTTCTGTTACTTCTACATCTCGGCGTTTTTAAACAAAACTGTGGGCACAAGTACATGTATTCTGTTGTGACTGAGCTTTAATTTTGCCCTTTAACAAACTCCAAACCTGAGGCATAGGGAGAATAAGATTAATGGTTTCCTGGTGTTTTAAACATTATGGGAAGGAAGTTAGTTAAAATTTTTCCTAGTAGCTGCTCTTTTAGGTTTTTCGCAAAAGTGAGTTTATGCTGAAATGTAAATCTTTAAGTGTCCAATTTATTTGAGTTAAAACACATTCCACAAATATGGGAAAGTTTTAGACAGATCCCTAGTATGGTTATCTAGGTGGGTCTGGAAGCTAACTACGGTTACATCTGTTCAAAATCTCAGTGAAGCTTTGTTTACTCAATAAACCAAATATTAAGAGTCTCTCACATGAAGAGTGGCAAAGTGAGCAGTTAATCATTTGCTTAACCTCTAGAAATTAGCTGCTTAGTTACTGAAGTGAGAAATAAAGTAGGAAGAAAGATATTCTGCCTGACTGTTCCTGACCCGATCTCATCTTCACTTGAATCAGTTCTTCCTGTTTCCCTGACCACTGAGGCTGTGTTGCTTGCAGCTTTTTCTTTACCCAATAGTGATCTTTGACTGTATGACAGGGGAGTTTTCCAGAGAAGAGAGGTGCTTTGAAACTGGGGTACTTTTCTTTATGAAGCTAGAGCACTTTTTCTTTTAAAAAGGAGACAGTTCTACCTGATCAGGATGTGTTTTCCCACAGCCCAAGGTGCTAGGAGATTCATGGAAGGAAATCCAAGGGGTGTGTACAAAACTCGATTTGATCTCTTCCACTTGTGTGCTTCAAGAGCCTGCAAATATAAATCCTGCTTGGCCGCAGTAGAGACAGTGTTGATAACACTTGCAACTGTCTCTTGGCTAGAAACCAAATTACAAAGAATTGATTGGGAAAGATGTTATCTTTATTTCTTTTTATAGCCATTTCCCAGGCTAGTTCTGATTTGAGGGACAGAAGCAAACTATTCCCATATTTTGTGCTTTTGGGATTATCCAATCCTTTAGTTTGCTGGTGGCATTTTAGGACGTGCAGTGCTCATCGGGCGACGGGCGCAACAAAAAGATAGGCTCACAAAGCATGTAGCAAGCCGGGAAGGAAGAAGCAGGTCTAGGTGACTAGTGGTCTCCCTTTCTGTCACACGGCATCTTACATTAGAAGGTGGGCTAGGTACTGCCTAGGCTAAGTGTTACTAGCACGTGAACTCTGTGATCTTCGACCTGAGCAGAGCGATGGCAATGTATGGTTCCCATGGGCAAGCCTGGGTTTGAATGTTCTCCCTGTGCTAAGAGGCTGTTTCCAGAGTCATAGACATGGAAGTGGTTTGTGTATATGTTAATGTATAAGCAAATTTATTTTGTTGAATGCTCATTAGTGAATTCAAATTTTGAAGAGTTTTTCCTGGGGGAATTCTGCTGACTAGTTTTTTTCTTTTCTGCCACTAGGCTTCCGCCTGGCTCTTATTCAGCTTCATGTATCTGCTGTTAAATCTGACAACCTTCAGCGAGCCTGTGGACTGGTGAGAGAAGCATCAGCTAAAGGAGCAAAAGTTGTGGCTCTACCTGTGAGTAAAGATCGTGGTCTACTTACGACCTATACCTCCAACCCTTAGTAACGTCTTTCTAGTGTTACTAATGCATCGTATATTCCTGTTTCTCTCTGGATAGCTTAGATGCTGTCTGAGGCTCCAAAATAGGAAAAAAAACAGGGGTTCTGTCTAGCAGCACACTTAAGAGGGGAGAAAACAAGAAGCCAAAAAAAAAAAAAAAAAAGCAGGTTGTCTTTTTTGTGGTATAAGATTCTGGTTAAGTTTTTGCTGGTTTAAATCCCAGGTAATTCCACCACTGGTATGTTCTGAATTCACAGAAGTGACACTGTGGTTTGAATCTTTGCAGGAGCCTTCTGTGCTAGAAATGTAGGGAAAGGTGATTTTCAGCTAAAGAACGTTGATAGGAAGATGAAAGAAAACAGGTCTACAGTGACTCTCTTTGCCATTATCATTCCAGATTAGATAGTACCTGAGAAACAAAATAGACTTAAGACATTTCCAGCAGGTCATTTGTGGCTGAATTATGATTAAATTGCATTTCTCTTTTGACGTCCTTATGTGGAAACATAAATAGCCACTAAAAAATCATGATAACTTCTGATTTACTTCTTGGACTTCAGCCATCATTACCTTGCTGAGTTTTCACACAGATAAGTGTGCTGGCAAGGAGGTGACCTTCCCAGTGCAGCTTTGAGCTTTTTTCCTCTCTTCCTGGGGGTACGTGTGTTACCCCTGTGCCCTGCAGCATCTGACTCAGGAGTGCAAAGTTCTTCTCTGGGTGAACTTTTGGCCTGCATGTTTTACATGCAGAATATTTTCCCTCCTGCTGTCACAGGCGAAGTATTAAGCAACCTTCCCAGTTCCTCTGTGCTAACACAGCTCTTGTGTTGCAGATGTGACCTTTGATTATTCCGGCTGGGCCTCCTACACTGAGATTATCTATTATTTGCTAGTTTCATCATGTGTACAAACACTGAGTTTTCCAGACCTATTTAGTTGAGGTACTTACTTTGCCAATGATAATTCAGGGAATATTCTCTTCCCTCCACATTTTTTTAAAGTCACACCACATAAAGAACAGATGTAACTTGCACTGACTGCATAATCTCCACCTCTGCAGAGGCATATGGCAGTTTTCCTGTGACATGTTAGTCTTGATGTGTTAAACCTTTTTCATTTCTGAACCAGGAAAAATTTGTGAGAGAAAAACAATTTGTAATGTTTATGGATAAAGAAATAAAAACAGAATCCATTTGACTCTAGAAATGGACAGAAAGCAATTCAAAGATCTGTCCCTGGATTCTTACCACTTTGGAGAGCGCAGGACTAGGTGATCTGTGCAGTGTGCAGTTTTGTTCCAGCGTCAACTTAAGAACAGCCCCATGCACTGCTGCCACAAGCTTGCGCAGAGCTCTGCCTGTTCTCTTGAGCCCATGGTTTCAGTACCACCCACATTGACACTGCAAGTGGCAAGATGAAGGTGGAGGCAGCTGGCATTGTTTTCATTTCCTTGAAGTTCAGTCCAACTTTCAAAAGCCTGAGAAACTCATTTGACAGCCTGTGGAGACTTCCCTTCTTGCTGCTTCCATCTACAGATTCTGCGGTGGGTTAACTGGCCTCTGCTGGCCCAGTGTCTGTACACGGGGCAAAAACATCCATCCAGTTTTGGTTCAGGTATTCCAGTTCAGTAGAATCTACTACAGTTGTTAAGAAGTTTGTTTGAGTGGTTAAGCGATAAATGTTTATGGTGCAATTCACAGCTTGATTTTTTTTCTTTTTTTTCTTTTTTTGGGGGGGAGGTCTTGTTACAACTTCCAGTGAGCAAAGGTGACAATCGAGGCAGATGCTTGGGCTGGGAATCTCTTGCCAAAGAGTAGGTGCTGGTACTGTTTGGTAGCCTATCTGTGCCCTTCAGCTGTACTCCTTTAGGGGACAAAAACGTGTTGGGGGCGGGTGTCGCACATCCTCACGGAGCTGGCAAATATAATGCAAAGTAAAAGTTCTGGATACCTTGGGCATCTCAAACACCACTAGCCACCTAGTTTAGGCGTCTAAACTGCTGTGTTAATCTTACTGTCTAAAGATTACGTGCCTGGTTCTGAGGGACAGCAAATCTTTAACTACAGCCTAGGACAGAAGACGCTGCTCAGTTGTGAGGAAATGGTGTTTAAAGGATTGTTTTAGCAAAAGAATAAGTAATTTTGAGAAATGCATGCTTTTGCAAAGGTCCTTTTAAAAATGAAGAAATCATGGGCTGTGGATGGGCACGAGCATTTCACAGTTTTGAGAGGATCTATTTAGCTTGTAACTTGTCAAATGAGCTAGGTGGAACTTGGTTCATTGTTCTGCTGAGAACATCCCTTGTGATCTTGCTACGTCTAGACTGATAAATGTGCTAGCCTCGTTACTGGCAGCTTGCACAATACTCCTAGCTCATGTTCTGTTTGGCACGTGTTCACACCGACACACCCACTGCATTTTCTCTAATTGTTAAGGCCTCTCTGGCCTCCTGATGCTTTCTGATTTGCTTATTGAGCTCCTGTAAACTACACTCCTGTAACTAAAGATTGTATGAGAACACAGATAGAGAGGAGTTTGAAAGGTCAAGTACATCTCCTGGCAGTGGTGTTACTGGATTTTAACATAAATTTTTTTTTTCCCCCTAATTCTAGGAATGCTTTAATTCTCCATATGGAACCCAATACTTTAAGGAGTATGCAGAGAAGATCCCTGGGGAATCGACACAAAAGCTCTCAGAAGTTGCAAAGGAGTGCAGTATATATCTCGTTGGAGGTAGTTTAGTGACCATCTCATTGAGGGAAAAATGGGCAATGTCTATGAGTGCCATTGGATCAAAATTCCATGTAACACAGTGGGGGAAATCTTTGTTCTCGCCTTTACAAAGGATCCATTCCAGAAGAGGATGGTGGGAAGCTGTATAATACGTGTACTGTCTTTGGGCCTGATGGTGCTATGTTGGCAAAGCACAGGAAGGTAAGATGGCAGAAATTGTTATTAAAAGGTTTCTCAGCAGTGTTGCACAAGTGACTTCATCTGTGCCTAAAGGTGATGCGAATTTGTAGACTCTTGCATTAATAATAAGCTGTGTACTGTCAGTAAAATTGCATGTAATTTTTATTTGGGACATGTAAACACGCCTCTCAAAGGTGGTCATAAATTTGTTCTGGATAAGGATGACAAAATGCAGAAGGCATAATTGGCTTTTCCCAGATGCTGGGAAAACTGTGGTAAAGAGTAAATCCTGATCCAATTCATCTGTGTACCTTGGTCTAGGTCTAAAACATAGTGCCACTGAAGTGGGATCAGGATTTTCCCTCAGGTTCCCAATGGATTTAGTCCTTCTGTTATCATAAATACTATTCTTTACATACTTTGTGTGCTGTATGTGTGATTACTGCAGACAACCGGAGTCAAAGTTCCATAGTTAAGCAGCGTCTGCTGTTTGTGGTAGATGCTTGCTTGCCATCGTCTTCCACCTGGACGTTGCTTTGTGCCTTCTGAGAAACTACCTCCTGTTCGTAACTGTAGAGTGTAGTTTCTGTTAACCTGACTGTGCATACAGGTATCATTCTGTAGGTGAACAACAGCTTCTTTCTTTCAAGGAGAAACAAAAGAGGGAATGCAAGGGTTAGTTGGAACAAATGAGGCGATGCAAAATACCTCTGGGGTGCAGGTATTAATTTCTTCTGTTAACTGATTCTACACTCTGCTACACTATTAGATCACTTTCTGAAGTACTGTGTTGCCTTCCATCTGTCATACCACATCAGTCTGCAAGCCCAGTAGTTGTTTGTAGAATGAGTGCAGGCTTGTACCGTGTAAATATGAATGAATAATAATGTAAAAACAGCTGTATAATTAGGAAGCTCCAGCCAGGAACAGAATCTTCCATTGCAAAGGAGGGATAAAGACTGTCTGCAGGGCCTAAGAGGCATCTGCATAGCTGAAGTCAGGGGAACTTTATGACTTGGCGAAGGTATTTTCTGGAGAAGTTTTGCAGGAATGGGACTCAAATCTTCAAGAGGAAAATATCACCTGCTTTAACATAGTTTAAAATCATCCTGACAAATTCAATACACTTTATATGTGTCCTTTCTTTTGCAAAATTACTCACTAGATCAAGACAGCTAGCTATTTTGCAGGGATTCTTTCCATGAAGAAGATATAGAGCCATACTACAAATTAGTTATTATATTTTTAGCTATTTTTAACTACTCTCTATTACTGCATGGGAGAAGGACAGGGCATTCTATTTGGGAAGTAATATTAACGTTTGATACGTGCATCACTTGGGTCACAGGGATTATATGTGTTGTTTAAAGTGGCCAGTCTTTTTTTTCTTTCCTCCGCCAAATAACTTTAGACATGTATATTTCTGTAAAGAAGAAAACTGCTTTAAATCATCTCTAGATCTCTCAATCTTAGGCAATGTTTAGGTGGGATCCTGACAAAAGAGTAGTCTAGATAACGGTAACTAGAAAACACGTGCCTAATAGAAAGAGGGTCAAATACCAAGCAGAGAAATTGTTATTAATTGTTATTAATCATACTGTAATTACAGGTTCATTTGTTTGACATTAATATTCCTGGGAAGATACAGTTCAAAGAGTCGGAAACACTGAGTGCAGGGAATAGTTTCTCCATGTTTGATACTCGTGAGTATGAGACGAGCCCTCTCTCTCAGGAGCTCTACCACAACAACGCTATGGTCTTTCTGGAGTTCTCTTCCCCCTCCCCCCCAGCAATGGATTTTCAGACTCTCAGGTTTATATTATGCATCTGACAACCATGGCAAATATAGTTTAAGTTTGTTCCAAGTGCGTGGGTCAGTTCTGAAACTTTGAAAAAGGCACTGTGATTGCAGAAGGACAGAGGAGAGTAGAAAGGGCTGAAGCATACGTCATGGCACTTCCCTTAATAAATAGCGGTCCTATTGATTTGCTAAAGAGAAGTTACTGTAGTTTTTTTATAGCACTTACATCTTTAAAAGGGTTCTTAGAAAACATGGCTTGGAAAAGAATATATGTAGCAAACAGCTACACTGGCACATTGTTTCATGTGAGGATGATTTAATAATGGAGATAATTAACTGTAAATCCCATCTCAACATTCTTGAATCAACCACATCAGATGAAAAAAGCAGGACACCTACTCCCGCCCCGCCAGTGTTCAGAAATTAACACGTCCTGTTTACTGAGCTCTCCGAAGAGTCTTATCTCCCGTGGTCACTTTTTCCTCCTTGCAATGTGCACGCTGTAAGGAAGTACCTGACTGTAGTTTCTTTAGTCCATGAAGAGCAGTGAGGCCTTTCTTTTCTTGAAAATAATTGAAAAACCTGCAGCTAAATCAGAGAGGAATACATTAGACAAAGACCTGATGTAACATGATTGTGTGGAAATGGCTGTTTTTAAAGGGTAGATAAGACTGCTTCTCACAGTCTTCCTGTCATCATCAAGCACGAATTCTCCCCCACAAATAGCCAATGCTTGTTACAGATAAGGCAACACATTTAAATATAGCTCCTCTTGTTACTGTGAGACGTAAAATAACAGCTGGCAGGATGGCTACAGGGAGTCTTGTGATTGCTTTTGTGTACTCGTGATAGCGATATGACTGTTGTCTCTTGTGTTTTGAGAACAGCATACTGTAAAGTGGGGCTGGGCATCTGCTATGATATCAGATTTGCTGAGATGGCTCAAATCTACGGCCAGAAAGGTGAGGCTGGGTCACCCAATGGAGCGCGGTCAGTCCTAAGGCCTGAACTGTGCAGGGCCGTTACAGGGGGGTACGTTCTGGGCAATCTGGGCAATCAGGCACTGTCATCCTCGCCCAGTAACACAAAATGCATCTTGTGGCCAAGACTTTGTTACTCAAATGAGCGTCTGTTCTGCTTGAGTAAAGCAACAATCATTTCCTGATAGACATTTGCTGACGGAGTGATGGAGATGGACGTATCCCCACACTTGGCAGTGTATCCCAGGGCTTTGCTGTCATAAGCCATCACCCGCGTCATGCGTGGACAGGCTCTCTGTGGTTCCAGTTTGGGCAGAGGGTGGGAAGTACTGAAAGAAACCTCGCCTTGAGTCTCAACATGAAGGGCCGCTCTAGGGTAAAACATCTTCCCCTTGGTGACTGTTGGCTTCTAATTCTCTTTTAACAAAGGTTGCCAGCTGCTGATATATCCAGGGGCTTTTAACCTGACAACAGGACCAGCTCACTGGGAACTGCTACAAAGGGGACGGTAAGAACGCAGTAACAGCTTATCCCCCTCGTCCAGAGGGAGTTCTGGCATGTGGAACTGAACTGTTCTTGTGTGCCAAATGACGCAGTGCAGCAGGAGTGGTGCTGCGGGGCCACTCCGCTTTTGGAGCAGCACCACTCCTCAAGCCTTGCTTGAGGTGTTCCTGGATGAAACACAAAAATGATTTTGCTGTCAAGGAGAAAAGCAGGAAATCCTTATCCTTCACTCCCGCCGGCCCCTCTGCAGCTATGCCCTTTCAAGGACCTTTTCCCCATGGCTCTGTAAGCACCCTTCATGCACAAACTTCTAGACAGAAGAGCCAATAACCGTTTGAGAACTGCTCTAATTACAGATAGAAATAGACCCTGAGATTGCCGAATGCGGTATTATTTATTCATTTGGTCCGCTTCCATCAACGTTGCTGCATACTGAATGAACATGTAATTCATTCTACCCGCTAACTCTGGAGCAGGTGCTAGAGACTTCTCTTTCCAGGCTCTGCTTTCTCTGACCGTCATATCATTTACAGTTTTGGCTAGTCCTTAGGAGAATATATAGCTTGCCCTTCAGAGTGGATTCTTTCTCTTCTGCTTAATTAATTGGTGGTATTAAAAAAAAAAAATTTACTCACTTTTTCCTGCTCTTCCCTCATCTTTCTGTGAACACAGAGCTGTTGATAATCAAGTCTACGTAGCTACTGTATCTCCTGCTAGAGATGAAAAAGCATCCTATGTTGCCTGGGGACACAGCACTGTAGTAAATCCATGGTGAGTTCAGAAAAAAGCAGCAAACCCACCTTTTCTTGGTTAAAAAATATGTTTTACTTGACAGTCACATTTCAGTCCCACATTTCTATCTACTCTTAAAAACATCGTAAGTTTTTGGTAAAAAGCACTTGCGACTTAAGCCTACATTCTCAAAATCATGCTTTAAAACTGTCTGACTGAAAAACAAGAAAGAAACTGGAACTAGTTTAACAGTGCATATTCTTTTTTGTAGCAAAGAAGCTACTTAGTACTAGTATTTAGCATTAGTTAAGCTGCTGACTTTTTCAACTTGTCCCTGAGGTTCAGTCCGTTATATACTATGCATTATGGTAATTCTCTGTGCAGAACTGAACCATCTTAAGCAGCTTACACAAAACTATTTCATTTCCTCAAAGAGCAACACTGCTTTGACGTAAGAAAGAACAAGAATGTCTTCAGCTAGATAAGAGACATATTCTGACTTAAGCAGAAGCAGCACAGGTGCACAGGAGGTAAAAGGGACCACATCTTCAGGCAGTTATTTTTCTTTCAAATAAATTCTCTGATAGTTCTCTTCCAGATGATTGCAAAGAAAGAAAAGCTTTATCTATGGCTTGAGCTTTTAACTTCATATGACGAAAGCAGTGACAGAACACCTAGTGGGAGACCTGACAAATGATGTTCAGCAGCTCATGCAGAGTGACAGTATACTCCTGTTGAGAGCCAGTAGGATCTGACAGGAGAAAGTGCTGGTCTTTGCCATATGTGGCTGTCCCTGGGAAAGCTGTTGCTTTCCCCCTGAGGTATATTGCGTGCTCACACGCACCGGTTCTCGTAGTTGCTCTTACTGTGATTCTTGATCCCCGGAAATGTGCTTATGTTAAGTATGTATATGTCACATACAAAATGTGCCACATATAAAGCCTGGGAGCCATTTCTGTCATGCCAGGGTTATGAATTTTGATGCTATTTTTAGGACAGCCCTGCCTTTACAGCTGTAGACATCAAGGGTAGGAACTCCCTTTTGTACGAACAGCAGCAACTGGACTGATGCCTTGAGAGCTCTGTGTTAATGCTGTGAACAAATGTGCTTCATTTTGCAGGGGTGAAGTCATAGCCAAAGCTGGGGCTGAGGAAACAGTTATCTACACAGATATAGGTAAGGGTAAAGTTTATCTTTCCTGCTTGCTTTCCTGAGTACAGGTCACGAGACTAAGGAGAGACAGCTTTGTAAGTCTGTGGGCTTGCACATGCCATTACAGGTGATGCGGTGGTCCCATCCCTTCTCCACCTTTGCTAGATTAAAGCAAGAACAAGCAGCACTTGGCTGCGCTCTTCCCGTTCCCTTGCTTACAAGGAAGCTGCCGCCTTAGGGAAGAGCAAAGCTGAGGCTTCCTTCAGCCCTGGCTGCCCAGTTGCAGGGCCCTGCAGACCCAGTCTTGGTGAAAGCTGCTCTTTTTTTCCCTGCCTCACCTCAGAGCAAGTCAGGAGCTTCCCTTTCTGACTGCTGTTCTAATAGCTCTTTCTTCCCCCCGCAGATCTGCAGAAACTCACAGAAATACGTCAACAAATTCCTATTTTAAGCCAGAAGCGTTGTGATCTCTATGGCATAGAGATGAAAGAGTGAAGCTGGGTGAAGAGGGAAGGTTCAGTTGGCACCATGGCTGCTGCTTTCATCTTCGGGAGGATTCCCTTACTAGTTGCTCCACAGTCTACTGCTGAATGTGCCAGTTAATTTAAAAACAAACAAACAAAAAACACCAAACCAACAAAAAGCATAACTTGGTGATGTAATTCTAAAATTGATTCCAATACAGTTTTTATATCTCCTCTCATACTTCCGTATTTTGTAGTATTTTACAGCTAGGCTAAAGATGGAGGGGAAGCCAGTTCAAGACAGCAGTAGTTACCATTGCTTTTTGGGCATCACAATGTTTTAGTTACCTTTTGGGGGCTTTTTTATTATAGAACATAGAAATGGGAACCTTGTTCTCTCTGTAAATCCTCTGAAGTCGGCTTTGGTATTAGGAATTTTCCAGTGAATTATCAGATAACGTAGAAGCATGATTCTTCCACCTCTGTCCTTCGCTGTTTGTGCCTTAACAAAGTTCCTTGACTGCCCAACTTCCAACTCAGAAAGCTTAAAGTTTACCACAGTAAGCAAAACAGGCCAAACTCTGCTCTGTACTGCGTGGGGACCATGCAAGAAGCTGCCAGACGGAACTGCTACTCTTCCAGAAGAATCTGCAACAGGTTTGGGTTCACGTGTCTTGCCTGGAATATATGTATTAAATTCTCCTTATTGCAGCTCTTGCTTATTGCTGAAGTGCTGCAGGTTACTGTTAAACAATTCACGTCATCACACCCTTGCTCTCCATACGGCTTCCTTGCTATCATGTCTGAACAGGCTTTAACTGCGCGGCCTGGCAGTCTTCACCTGGAAAAGCTGAGGGGAGCCAGTCAAAAGGGTTGGGAAACCTGTTGCGCCGCTGGAGTCTTTCTGCCCACAGTCTCCCATGAGACAGGAACTAGAATGGCTCGGTGTTCAAATGCATTATTGCTACCAACGGCCACTCCCGCTGCCGGCATGGGAAACATGCCTTGCTTCATCGCTCTTGCTGAAGAGACTAACAAACTGATGATTAAAGGTGGCTTTGAAAGACTTAAACCCAGCCTAGCATGTTGTAGGTTTGTTGGGTTTTTTATTCTTAGAAGTAAGACACTGTGGTACTTCTAATGTAAAAAGATAAGAATTTGCAAATGACTTATTTTTTTTTCTCCTTGGGATGACAAAAAGAAGCAACTGTAACTCTCCAGCCTTTGCCCCTAGGCTTTTAGTTTCCCAGCAGCAAAAACGCTGAAGCGGTAAGGCGAAAGGAGATGTCAAAATACAAAACCGGGAGGAGGGAGAGGTTTTGTCTTGCTCTAGCTAACCGCCCGTTTCCCCCACAGCCACCTTACCTTGTTACTCATGGTCGGCCATCCTCCTCCTCTTCCCACAGCTGCTCTCTTGACTTTTTTTTGTGTTCTTTTGGCTTCTCTGGCATGAGCTAGGTGTGTGGTTTATAGAGGAAAATTCATGGTTAAATTAAGGCAAACCCTGAGGCATCTTCCCCTCCCCGCCCCCGCCAAGACAGGTCACCCCGTTCCACTCCGTGGCATTATCTATTCCAGCAGGCATGTTCTGGTCTGTACTTCCCGCTGCATTTAGGTGTAGATACTGTACTGGAATTTTTAAGAAACAAGCCACAGAGCATCAGGTGAAATGAAGATTTATTTGTTGAAAAATAAATATAAAAAAATTAACAATTTACCATTTGTGTCAAGTCTCCTGCATTAGATTAGTGCCTCCCGCATACTCGACAATCGGCATCCATGACGGCCATCACTGCGCTCCAACGCCTAAATCACAGCAACTGTTACACATTCACTTTTCCAAACTACTCCGTCTGCCTTTCCCTCCCCTCTCTGTACTACTTGACCATGCAGCAGAGCAGGAACAAAATACTGCCTTCGGAGGATTAAAGTAGTGCAGGATTCTCACGGGCTTAATTTTAAAAATGCGAAGTGCGGCCTGCAAGAGACAACAGAATCCATGGCCTGGACCCTCCTCCCCTGGGATCCCAACTGGAGAGAACGGGTGAAAGCCTGTAGCCAGCTACTGTGGGGAGCCCAGCGGAGAGGTGGCCAGAGCTCGGCCCTCACAAGGTGCTTGTGAGCACCTTGTTTTAGCGGGATGTTTGGGGGGCTCCAGTGCAATCCACTCAGAAGTGATGATACAGATGGGACTCTGAATTTTGGGGGGTTTCAATGACAGAAGTACACAGTCAGTTCTCAGCTAGATAAGACTTAAAGCAATCAATGCTCAAGCTTTGCATTGGTAGAAAACAGGCACTTTAAGTATCCGTGTTGTACAGATGCACCAGTATTCTGTAAGTATAGAAAACCAGCCAGTCCCAGCCCTGACAGAGCTCCAGGATTTCAGCCTGCACGAGTGTAAGTTCTTTTCCAAGAAGTGGCAGAAAACACAGCAATGCCTGTTGTAGCAGGCAGCGTTGCTACCACTGCAGCTGGGCAGCCTGCCTAAAGCTGCTCCTAACAGTTCCAGCCTAAGTTACAGTACAGCTCCTTCGTATATGTTAGTTCCCTCTTCACTTTCAATCTGCAACTAGATCCGAGTAATTCAAGTCACAACTTCTACTCTCCCTTTTGGCAAACGCGTCTCTAACACAAACAAGGATTTTACATGATCAGAATTAAGACGCAAGACAACTAGGTGTAGAAGCAACTTCCCAGAGTCTCTAGGATACACCAGGTTTATCCGAGGCTTCAGTACTAACTTCCTACATTCTTTCAACAGATGTATTTTTTAAATAGCAGTAATACTTGTTTCACTTCAGCTCTCAGTCCCTACTAAAGAAAGCTTTTCTCAAAGTTCACATGCACACCTGGCTTAAAGCAAAACCTCAATTCTATCAGCCATTAAAAAAAAAAAAAAAATCCCTTTCAGTAAAGGGATCCACCTGCACACACACATTAACAGGGTGTGGGCTACTCCGATTCCCTGCTTTCCTGGCTGCATTTCCTTTCCCCTGTAATCTTCAGCTCCCAAGATCATACCTCTGTGGGTGACGGAAGCCATCGGAGAAAAGACTTGTTAATTCCATGTCTCCAAGGTTGAAGTGAGAGCAGGTGACAGGGAGCCAGGCCTTATTAGCTCTTCCTAGATTCAGAGCAACCTCAAGTAAGCACAGGGAGCGCCGCTGCAGAGAGCACTTTCATCAAAGCCTGTTCTCATACATGTCAGAGAGAGAGACTTGAAGGTAATATTTATTTTTTCAGTTTACAGGTGATACGTCATTTACAAAAAAAATTACAGACAATGCATCCTTTCAGTGCAGTTTCAAACTAGTTCAAGAACAGGCAAAAGTCTGTGATGATTTGGAATGCTAGTATTCGACAGCACATGCTTTTTTTCCCTTAATTGATTGGGTGGGGTAAGGAATGGGGTACAGGTAGGGTGAAGAGGAGAAAATGCCAATGTAAGTAAGGCCATGCGAATAAAAACTCCCCAGGAGAACAGGACGCATCAGCCAGCCTGGCGTATTTTTGTTCTCAGGTAATTGATGCGGAGATTGGAAGTTCCAGAACACATCTGACACTTGTTATGTGCAGTGCCCTTAGAAGCTGCCAGTACCTTCCAACGCCTTCAATTCGACACCAACACCATGATTTCAGGTCACCTACTGAGCTACCTAAAATAGAATGATTAAATCTTTATGTCTACTCTCCACCATTTCAATTCTCAACTGTAGTTGCTGGGAGAAAGGAAGGTCATGTTGAAAATACAAGCTGCTGCTAAATGGTGGCACAACTAGAGAACAAGACAGTTTGACCGCAGCATGGTTCATTTCTTTAAAAGATGAAATACATTAGACAATTCAGCACAAGCAAATCTATGATTTCAGGATGGAAAGAAGCCCAGATTAGTGTATCGTAAATTAAGCTACATCAGTTAAGTATTTGCATGAGGTTTATCCAGCCACATCAGTCCAGGGAGAGGCAAGATGGACTGACTGACTGCCACACCAGAAAGATCAACCCAAAGCAAGAGAGCCCTCTGTGAAGCTCCTAGCTAGAGGAAGGCGGTTTATACTAGTATGTAATAATTTGCCAATCTGCTATTTGCAGAACAGTTGCTTCCTTTCTACAGTATTCGTAATCTTGGACAAGACAGGGTCTAAAGAACGAGGAAACCAGTACAGATTCTAAATCCATTATTTGAAGTTTTAGCCTATGCTTTGTTCCTTATCTCGCTTAATCCTGCAAAAGGGCTATGACAAGGAGCAGATCAGAACACGGCAGTCTCTAGAGACCAAAGAGAATTCAGACCGTCTATCAGCTGTCACATTTAAGCAAGAGCGTCAGAGATTACAAAGATTATATGCAAGCATGACCTTACCTTGGCAGCTCTACTCCCAGCAGCGCTTTCTGTTCTTGAAAGTCCCTCTGAACCCTCCAGCGCAATTTCCTGTGACATTCAAGTAAGGACTGCTGCGCCAGAACACGGCCTTTCTTCCAGTAAAACCTACGCTGAAGCAGCGTTACCTGGCCTCTCTCCCCAGCCAGCCTTTTCACTAGCTCTCCTATACCGCACGCTAGGGCTTTCTGGGGTGAGGAGAAGGATTATCAAATTAATTCCCTAATAGCTGCCACGGGGCTATTTGTAAGGAAGCTATGCAGAGGGTGGGAGGGGCTTTAAGGGAAGATTGTGCATGCTTGCATATATTTACAGAGATTCTCTCCACATCTACTGCCTTAAAAAAAACCCTCTATTATTAAACAGTTTGAAAATTAATTCCTTCCTTTTTGCAAAATTAAAATCAACCCTCAAGGATTAATTGCATATAAAAAAGAAACCTATTTTACAGCACTGACTAGTATTACCTTTAAAATCAACAGGAAAAAACCCCACATGCTGTAACATTGTTTGATAAAGCAAAAATCGCCCACAACATAATCACCCAAAATGAACCAGTGTGAAGTTTTTATTTGCATGGCCAAAATACCTTCCTTTTGTCCCCCTGCAACTCTATTTCCCTTAACACGCTTTAAGGTTTTCGCTGCAGAAGGAACAAGACGCAACACTGCATACTCCCTTGAACAACCACTCCCACAACACCTAAACATTTAACAGATGTAGCAAATGACAACACCACGAACGGGAAAAAACTAAGTTCCGCCATTCAACATGGTCTGCAACAGCGTCTTTAGGGCTGGCTGAAGTGGGCAACTTCACTTTAGAAGGTCATTTCCTCCTCGTTTCTTTACAGTGTTGGTGGTTTCAATCCGTACTTCTTTGCAACTTCTGTCTGGGCATAGGCAGCATCACAGAGTGAGTAGAGGTGGGCCATCTCCATTTCTGATTTGGCCAGGTTGATAGCTTTGTTGAACATTTCAATGGCTTTATCCAGATTACCTCTAAAATAAACCAAAAGGTAGTCCAATGAAGACTGGCAAAGCAATCTTTTCATCTCTACAGCATCGTTTTTCCTTCAGAACTTACACTCTCCACTACTAACAGCTTAAGAGGACTTCAGGAGGAGCCACCGTGAGAACTTGCGATGATGATGAGCAAACTGAGTGACGTTGTTACCAAGCCTAAGCAACTAGGAGAGCTGTTAAACAGCCTTCCTCTTGAGAGCCCCCACGGGTGGTAGTGGGGGATAAAGCGTTCTCCACAGGACACCAAGTGTACTACAAAGATAACGCTGGGACAACCAAATGAGCTCTCATCTCCCTTGAAAAGAGTTTGTATACTTAAGAGGAAAACTAGCACAGACAAGAGCTCACATTATTTAAATAGGAAATGCTTGCAAAATTTCTCATGACAACAGTTTAATTGCCTGTCCTTTTGATGGCTAGACATGTAAAAAAAAAAAAAAAGACTCAACTATACGCCAGACTTTTGCGCAATGGTAATACAGTGCGCTGTTACAGAATAGCACGTTACTCTTTCCTCTTTACCCTGTGAACGTGCCAACTGCAGTCCTGTTCGAATTAAACCCAAACCACCAGGCTTGAGAGTAGAGCTCAGGATCCTCAGTACAAATGGTCGACTCAGATATGCTTAAGGGCTACATTAGATACCCAGGAAGCCTAGTAATGATTAAGGAAGTCACTTTAAATGCAGAAGGGATGTATTTAAACATACAGACTCATCTGCATGTTGTCCAGTAAGTATGAAACTGGTGAACAGGGGAACTTGTCAGATCATAAAGCAGAATTATGCCATAGAGAAAGGAAGGCTTTACCTAAGAGTTACAGAACAGAAATCAGGACTTTAGGCAAGAGCTGGCCTTGCAAGCATTGGGGAGAAGATCTTAAGAAAGACTTAAGATCCATAAGGAAATCTAAAGGACTACTGTCATTTCAAAAGTAACTAAGAATTCTTAACACTGCAATTCAACGTTACCTTTGCACTTCGATCGTTCCCATGGTTTCATATGCAAAGTCACATTTGTTATCAATTTCAATGGCCTTGCTTATGAGTTCTAACCCTTTGTCTAAATCTTGCTTCCACTGGAGCTGAAGTAAACTAGAAGAGAAAGAAAATTTAGAACAAACTTCACATACTCCTCCCAAAACCCTGATTGTGTAAGCAAAAAAAAAAAAATAAAAAAATCCCAAATATATTGAATTCCTAATGCAGGGCAGACAGTAACTTCATGGCTTTTAAAAACATGTCTGTGAAAGTCACTTTTAATAAGCCATGTTACCAGTTTAATGACTCTATAGAAAGGTAAATTCCTCCCGAGAAGGCTTGTTGCAAGTTGTTTTATGTAAGAGAAAACTTCAGCACAAAGCTGAAATTAAGATAGGGCTAAAGTAAAAGTCAGATATACTTCAAGTGGATACTCCGTTAGGAATGAACACTAATGAATGAGTCAAGAGAAAATGCAGAAATACATTTAACAGCACTAAGGTGTTTTCACAAAGTTATTTCTCCTGGCTAAACTCCTAAACACAAACATTCAATTCAGGTTGATTCATCTAAATATGCCAACTGCCCTTGACCAAAAGGATCGCAAACTCAGTACATACCCTTTATGCACATATGTAGTGGCATTGTCTGGCTCAAGGTCAATGCATTTATCATACATTTCATCAGCCTTGCCAAACTGCTGTTGATCAGTTAGCGCCTGCATCAGAAGAGAAACCTATATGTCAATACACAACCAAAACATGCACTCTGCGCTGGGCTAATTCTAATTAAAACCCTATTGACGATCTGAGATTGGATATAGCTCTCTTATCGTAGAGCAGGCCAGGCACATCAGTTACTAGAGTTAAGTTTCAAAACTGAGGCTTTTTAGAAGAAAGCTGCTAGGCCTTAAGTGCACAAATTACTGATCACAGCACCATCTGTAATGGGAGATCCACAAGCAACATGCTAAGTGTACTGCAAGGAAAAACCATTCTAAAAGTCTGTACCTGCAAGTCTTAACTTCTTCCTTTTTCAAATATACTTCTTTCAAAAGAAAACGCATCCATATTGCCTACCTACTTAAAATCAGAACATCTCATGCTTCATACTCAAACCAGCAGTACATTTTCTTACTGTTACAAGTGTACTCTGAACACCTGTACTAAACTCTGCTTGACCAGGACATGTCATCTGTAGCAGAACTGTTACCCTGGTTCCACAAATTTAACTCCCAAATTACCTAGAGAGTCCCTGACATCCATCAAGTGAGAGGCCACACACGTGCAGGAATTGAAGGGGAAGTGTATGCCAGACCTCCGCCCCCCAATAACCACCCTTGACTCTCATCACTTACATTCTGCTCCACCAATTTCCCCTCTCTACTTCCTCTACCCCAGAACACTCATACCCACAAATTCAGGTAGCTTACTGAAGACAGCATGTGTTATCTCAGAACTTATTCTCAAAAATCTTCATATATTATTTGAAGAAATGTATGTTATCCAAGATAAAAGGTGCAAGAAAAAGCAGCATTTTCTTTAAGAGAGAGAAAAATGTACCTGAGCATAGAGTGCATAGCCTTCAGCACACTTTGGAAATTTTTTTATGACATCTTCAAAGCCTTTCATGGCTACTTGCACAGGCAAAGGATTACTTCCTGTATAAGCTTGGCGATACTATTCAAGACAAAAAGAAAAAAGGAAAATGAAACACCATCACACAAAAAAAGCCTCATCAGACCTCTACCCACTTCTGCAAGAGATGCATGCATCATAACAATTACAAGTTCCAGAAGGTGACGTGCCTGTAGATCCTACCAAATCTGGTTTTAGGAACCTACCATGTGTCCAAGTCGCTGGCAGAGTGGACTTGGGAGAGGAGAAAGGGTGAAAGAAGGAAGCCATAAGGCCTGATAGCTGCCAATAGCCTCCCTCTATTTCAAAAGCCTAGACATAGACATTGCAAGCCTAGAATTCCTCCTTGTTCACACCATGCAAAGCTGTCCTCAGAAGATTCCTGCATGCAAAGGTATTGTACTAGCTTGAAACAGTTTCCAGTTTCTTGAAGATGAGTGTTTTCCACAACATTAAAGCTTTATTTAAATCAATTTTATGTGATACAATTAGAGTGAAGATTTGTGTTCCTCTACCACAAAACAGAAAAGATGACCTACTGTTTGAACAGCAGACATTTCAAAATGAAAGCAGCAAACCCTTACTCCAACTGAAGAAATGGTTGCATTATTTCTTTACCATATTGTTAAAAGATAGAGATGTTTGTTGCCCTACTTTTCCATTAAATTGGAATAAAACAAAGAAACACAGTATGCTTTAGAGAACTCTCTAAAAAGAAAAAGCACCCAGGTAAACACCAGCATGTTACCTACCAGAGCGAAACATTTCTGTGCTTGAGCCAAAGCAGAATCGGGTCGCAATCGGATACATTCATCAAAGTCTTCCACAGCCTCTTCAATTTGGTCAAGCAGGATTTTCAGCTAGCCAGAACAAAAGAAAATCCTATGTCTGTATTTAGTCTGTGCTTTAGACACTTAAGTGATAACTCAATTAGTGTCGTTACTCATATCGTCTCCAGTTCAGTTTTAGAACTGCCTAGAAACCTACAAAACCCATGACTAAAAATCACTGCCATAAAATAACAAAGCCACCAGTGAAACTTTGGCTTCATACAGACAGGCAATGTCCATGTGTAGGGATTGAGAATGTTTGCATTTTAGACTGCTGCCATCACTGCTTTAGCATTATGTCCAGTCTCCAAAACTATGCCTTATTTTCTCAAGTCGCTTTGCCTCGCTGTAGTTAATGCCTGTGGACTATTTGGATGTCAAAACATTTTGGCCTTCCCAGCTTGCATTTCAACTTTTTTATTTTTTGACAGTCTCCACAAGAGTGGAGCTCACTTCATCACTCTCTTACTTTACTGCGAAGCTACTGTAAAACACTAATTTTCAAACTACAGAAAACTTTCATTCCCTTCAATCAACACATAACACCATTCTTATTTCTGAGCACTAAAGAGATTAAGGAATTCATGAAGAGAGGCACTTGATCTGTGTAAGTCTTCCTTACAAATATGACTTAAGAGTATCTGCGTATGGCAGTGTTTCCTTTTTTCTTCCAGCACCTTTTATATTACAGTTCTGTGGAAGCAAGCCTCTCTAGGTCTAGAAATTAGTCGAGGACACAGCAGCGTCACAAGCCAGAGAGGGATGAGCTGAACAGATGCAAGTCTAGATCACAGTGCTGCAGATGCTGAGTTATCAGGAACACACGTTACATCGCTGTAATGAAGCTTCCTTCTATGCAGATGCTGCTCTGCCATATCAGGCCCCTTCACAGAGCAGCTTTTATCTGCTGTAAAAGTATATAAACCCTAGTACTTTTAAGTCAGAGTTCATACTGATAGAGGGCTGAACTTCTGTCCCTCTGCGTTCTTTCCTATAGCTTCTGCCTGACCTGAACCTGCAAATTAGACTGCGTGTTTATTCCGCAACACTTCCAAAGTAGCGGTTCATGGTTTTCTCCCACAAACAGTATAAAGTGTCTCCAATGATGTACTGATCTTCATTTTCCTTTTAGTATATATTGAAATATTCAAGTATTGGGACAAAATCTCTAATGTTTCTTACTTGTCCTCGATGGTGGTAAACATCTGCATTCTGAGGATCAATATCAGCAGCCATGTTAAAGTCTTGAGTGGACAGCCCAGGCTGCTGCTGCTGCATATACATACTTCCTCGTTTGATCAGAGCATTAGCTCGGAGCTGTAAAAAAAGTTCAAAGAAGCATTAGCTACTCCAACATTCCTCCAGATTTAAGGCTTTGTTACAATTACAGTAAATGTTTAATTTTACTATTTTCTCCCACTGACAGATTTCATCCATTCTAAGCAGGCATAAATTTCATACTGACTCTAAATGAATCAAGTCCCTTGCTTAGTTTCAAATATGTCAGCCTATGCTGCCATCTCAGTAGATTTTCAACCCCCCAAAAATCCTTTATAAGACAGGTTCCCTATGCTTACAAATACATCAACATTTTTTGAAGCAGTTCGATATGTAAGTACAATTAATGTTTTTCTCTTATCTATGAACTGATTTTTCAGACTGGATAAGCCTCCAATTCATTCAACTTCCTCTGTTCTTTAGTTTGTACTACTTAGGCACAGCTGTCTCAAAAAATCAACATGCCCTTGAACAATTTGTCAGGAATAAAAAGACAAAACAGTAAATAAACCAGAACATAAACCAGAACACTCCCTGTTAAAGTATCTGAAAACGTGGAAAAACAACTTCTTGAACTACACTGCAAGTTTATCATCTAACTTCTACGTTTTCTCAACCCAAACTAAATCCAGCTGTGACAGATTCTTACCTTCACGTTTGCATCTTCCATGCTGATGACCTGATCTAGGTCTGGTTTGGCAGCATTTGCATTGCCAATAAGTAAGTAGAAAGTAGCTCGCAGAAGCAAAGCTTCTGCCATGTATTTCCCCTTTGCTTCAATTTCTTTTGTGCTTTCACTGATAATTTTGTCATAGTTCTCTTCTTCCATATATTGTTTTGCTCTCAAGTAGCCAGAGCTGTAAATGAAGAACAGTTGTATATATACGTGCATTCACTGAACACTGCAATTTCAATTCAGATTTTTCATTAAATCATAAACAAATACTAACTTTTGCTATACTCAGTTACAACACCACCATAGTAAGTAAAGTTACAAATATTCCTGGACAGAGCCAACACAGACTGAAAACAGAAGACAAAGAATGGCCAAATTACCTTGGAAATAAAGAAGAAAAATGTTTTAAAGCTCTTGAACTTGAGCTTCATTTGTCCCTTGAATTTTTTTTTTCACATTAAAGGACAGCCACAACCTCTGCCTTAAAACAAGAGGGCTGGGATGAAATTCCAGGTCAGAAAAGTGAAATATTAAACCTAGCAATGTGTAATTTATACGTGGAAGAAAGTATTTCACAGCAAAAGTTACAGTAAGAACTGCCTTGTCCTCAGCTAAGTGTCCTGCATTCAGTGAATCTGCCTGTAGATCAGGACGTTCTATCTTACTTTAAAAAAAATTCATAATGCTGTTTGCAATGGTTTCCATACTGACAGCAGCAATATCTTCCAAAAATAAACTGGAAAGCAGCATATTAAGTTAAAGCACCATTCACGTGGTTCTCAAGCTCCACTCAAAAAAAAAAAAGAAAAAGCTCAAGCTTTTCTTTGTCAGAACAAACCTCTCATTTATGTGCAATTTTATTTCAGAAAGATAGAACACCCTTTCAGCCTCAGCTGCTGTAAATTCATAGTTTTCATTAACAAAGACCCTTTTCCTAGCTTGTCTTCTCCCTTCCAATCCAAAGACTAACTCGGTATCTTCCTTGGAAATTCTCCTTCGATATAAAACAATTCTTTCTCCAGAAGCGTCATTCACTCTCCAGTCCTCCCATCTCCTAAGATTTACTACAATACTGCAGTAAATATTCTGCATATCTTCCCAATCTCATTGTCCTTACTCTGTTTAGTGGATCAAAGCCACCTACAGTTTGGAACTAGCCAGTCGGCTTTCATGGAAGTTTCATTTTTAATACTGATCTCATTTCACAGGCTCACTTTATTACCCCAGGATTTCCCATGCCAAGTACTATAAAAACAACGGCAAGTTACACTAAGCAGAAGGTCAAAATCACTGAAAACTTAATTCCAATACCAAACAATTCCCAGCTGTACTGTACACTCACTTTTCTTTTACTTCAGAAGCCTCTCCCTCCTTATCCTTATCTTCATCTGATTTCTCACCCTTAAGCAAAGGTTGGGAGATTATATCGTCTGTGAAAGAACTGAAGTAGGATTTAATGAACTGTGGTGAGGGCATCAGAGGCTCACGATTCTGAAACAGAAAAATGTAATTTCCAGTCATTAGATGGTAAGATGAGATAGTAAGTATGGAAATGGATAAACAAATGTGATTATAAAAAAATTCATTCATGAAAGAACCAGTGTATGACTTTCCAGTATCTCATTTGATAGTCTGATATTTTTGATTTGACAGTTTGACATTTAAGGATTATGTAAGCTTCAGATCACAACACAATACCCATCACGAGCAGAAATAAAGTGAAGCTATTCAAGAGTGGAGGGAAATAGTATCTTTCTGCATGTGTGGCTAGAAATGAGGACTCTTAGGATATCGTAAGCCATTGGGTAGATGTACTAAAGCAGTATGTGTGCACATAAATTGGGTGAAAAATGCAAGCTGGCAGTTTAAGCATGAGCCTAAATTCAAGTAGATTCTGAATGGCAATTTGCTCTTTTCTCCAACTTGTCCAAGAGAAGCTGCTGTCTATCATTACAATGACGACTAATGAGGCAATATCCTAATTCTACATGGAGCTTGGCCCAGATACCACACATTTTACTTGAAGTTCTAGAAGTAACACCTCTCAGTACAAAATCCTTTCTACAGCTGAAAAATATTTCTTGCTCAAAATGAACACTGCACACAAGAATTACAATTCAGTCCCTTCCACAGGAAAAGTCTGAATGCGCTCTTCTGAATTTCTTATTAAGTTCTATCGTAATACTGCCTGTTTGAAGCGTACCTATTTTATGATGCTACCACCACCACACTAATAGCACAGTTCATTCTTGTTACCTCAACATCACGCATTTATGTGAGTTTCTATAGGAAAGAAATTCAGCATCTCAAAACCAACGTGGATTTCAGTACTTCAACCATTACCACAAAAACCAAGCAAGAATGTTTTAATAACAAGTGAGAATGTTTTAATACCTGTCCCAACTTTTTTGTAAACCTACAGTCACTTAAAACGACTGCTCCTGCCTACCCCTATACTTCCATAGTTCTCTTTTCTGCAGCATCCACACATTAACGCAAAGACGTCTGCCAAAACAGGAAAGTACAAGTATGAGCACTTCTCACTTCCATGAGAAATGGAACAGAAACAGCCTGCGACTGAATGTCAGAAGTAATTTGTGGTAGTTAGGAGATGAAGGCGTATTTCTCACGACAGAATCAGGAAGTCTGACCGCTAATAAAAAGATGTGACTTCGCACTGCATCATTTTTTCTTAAGCAATGCTTTTTTGCTTTTCTTCTTCTTTTTTTTTTTTTATTAAAAAAAAATTACAACCTTAAACCAGTATTATTTTGCCACTTTCTAAAATGCAGGAATTCTGCTGTCAACTTAATCTGTCCTACATGAAATTCCTATTTATAAAACCAAGAATAACCTGGTGAAAAAGCCCCCAATCATCATTCTTCTCATTTTAAGCTATTCATTACATATGGAACCAAGATTTTTACGCATTTTCAATTATTATTTATAAACTTTCCTATCTCAACACACATACCTAACTCAACCACCTGATGTGCAACTGAACATTTGGCTCCTGCTGTTCCAACATATCCTGTTTCCATTATGTTGCAAGTCCAGAAAAGCCCCAGTTAAGGCAGCACACCAACTTAGGTGTCTCCTGAATGTCACAATAAATTTGGTTATTAAAGGGAAACAATTGTTAGAAATAGACCTCTCATCCCTACTGAGGTTTCCAAAAGTTTGGACAGGTCTCAAAGGAAAACATTAGTACAATAATAGCTTTGTACAAAACCGTTTGTGTTGACTCTTACGCTTCAGCAGATGAAGACAGTGACTTGCTTACAATGATTGACAGAATGCCAACAATCAACATTTCAACAACCAGCCAGGTGAAATCAGAATTTGTCAGCAATATCACAAGTCCTACCTTGTATTTCTCTTTGGCCTTTTCTTTTCCAAGGAGTTTAAGAACTTTATCAGCTAATAACATACTTTGCTGATTTTGGAAGGCTTCTAAAATGCAGACTGCAGTGACATCTAGGAAACAACATACAAAAGTGAGATTAAAGACAAATTCTGATAGTTGCTGGAGTACACTAAAACGTGCCACTATTACACTGAATCACTGTCAAACTAACAAACATCCTCTTCGAGGGTAAAAGCCTCTGTTTCCAGTTTGCTGTATTTACCATGTTTTCCAAGATACAAATTTGTATGCAAAATGATCTCCTTGTGATAAAAGGACTTCATGACAGTGAACGGAAGAAATTACTTCTATTTTTATCTTCATGTTTTTATCTAGAGACAAACACACTTAGATGAACAGTGAAAATGTATACCTCCAGCAGGGGCTTTCAACAATTTGAAACTTTGGGGATAGTAATTATGTTCATATTATGTTCACATCAAAAGTGTTAACACAGCTTCTCTTCTGGGACTGGTCCTAATTTTCTACTTTTAAAATTCACATTCAGTCCAATCACATCTCGCTTCTTCCTCAGTTTAAGAAATCTTTCCATATTATATCTCAAATTTTTCTGCTCACCTGTGTAATTTTGAAATGGACCAAATTTAAGAGAAATAGCTTGCTGGCCTATTTAAAGTGCTAGCCTATATCATATCACTTTCATTCACACATAGAGCCTCTGCAAATGTTAACCCATTGCTGCCTGAACCATACTTTGCAGTGTGAAATGTGCTCTTATGGTACATTATAATTATTTCTCTGGATCCTTTAGTTAATGTAATACTACCACTGATTTTTTCCTATTTAATTTTCACTTAAACATCAGTAAAGATGAACGGAATTTGGACTTGAAATTCAAACAGTGTATTGTTTGAATACACTTGACAAGCAAGTGTCTTACTTTGGAGTTTAAGTATAGTTTCTGTAATTCTACACCCTATAGGTACTATTACACCATCATTTACACGGAAACTCCCCACAACTCTAGCATGGTGAAGAAGCACATCGGAGTCCCCGGGAAAACACGCTACACCCAGAAAGAGCGTGAAAGATAGTGTGCAGTAATACTGTACTGTACCACCTTAGCAGACATGCTTTGCCCAAAGTGGGCAGCTGTAAACTAGTGCCTGGACTTGGGCGAGGCAGCAACGTCTTCCCAAATTATACTGCCAGGGATCATTGGAGGGCTTTTTGCTGGTGGTGGTGGGTTTTTGGGGGGTGGGTTTGGTCTTGCTTTCCTCCACTACAGGGACACACCCTACTTCCTGGGATTTTACTGGCCATACATGGTTGGCAGGTAAAAGCAGTATTGTATTAGAAAACCAGTGTAGTTCAGAAAAAGCAGGTAATTTTCTGACCTGAAAAAACTGCAAGCTAAAAATCAAATACAAATCAAGGTTGAAAATAATTGCTACAAACATTACTGCTACTAACATTAAAAAGGGGTTACATTTAAAAGCTATCCTACTATGGCAGGGACACTTGATCTTTCTTGGGGCTTTTATCATCTGTCAGTTTATCGCAACTACATAAGGTTTAGATTTTATTACAGCACTCTGGAAGTGCAGCTGTTGGTCAATTAGTGACCGCAAAGGACAACACTAAATGACCTAAGTAGTCCTTTTCTAGTTACTATGGTCTTACAGGGCAGAAAGGCATTCTGCCAGCAGATAAATAAAATTTCCACATCTTATTTACCTTCTAATTTAGCAGACCTAATTCTTAGCTGTTATACATAATGAAACTAATTTAATAGATTTGCCAGTCATTTGCCTTATTTTCTGTCCTTCTTTGATAATGAGCACAGCTGAAAATTTCATTTGCCTCTTAATCTTACATCAGCAGGAATGATTTCACTTGATGAAATTTAAATGGTTCCTTTCAAACAGTGTCCCTCAGTTCAAAAGTGCCCTCAGACAACACACCTGACCTGCAGGACTCCTTAAGTTTCATGGCTTCTCAGTCACATCTTCCTGACAGTTCAAAATGTATTCTGTTAGGAATAGTATTTGGAAGGATTTGACACAGTAGTTCCTGCCAAATACACAGTGTTAATATTAAAAAAAAAGTTTTTTTAAAATCTTTTCCAATTTTCATAACAGTTATACATTAGAACCAAATGCTACTGAAGCTGTTTTCCCTTTAATGCCTGCCAAATGCATTTAAATGACTAATACTCTTGTTTCTGACCATGTATCTCCACCTGCAAAACCACCTTGGTTTCTGTAGTAGTACCATTTCTCTAAAACAAACAGGTAAGAAAGTTTGTTACTGTATGGAAATAGAATGACCGTTGTCTGGGTTATCCACTCAGCAAGTTACATGAATTCTGTTCTAAAGTGTAGGGAGTTTCCTAGGAAAAGAATACTTTGAGTGGCTACAGTAACACCAGTTTCTCAGCAGCTATTTCAGATCTGAGTGGATGACAGCTTGAAAAATGGGAAAAGGTTTCTTCTCACATGAGAAGAGAGTGTATTTGCAGTAGCTATGAATGGTTTTAAATAAATAATTCTGTATTACAGCTCTGGGGGCCCCAAGATAAGAAGGACATGGACCTGTTGGAGCTGGTCCAGAGGAGGGCCACGAAGACGATCAGCACTCTCCTATGAGGACAGGCTGAGAGAGTTGGGGTTGTTCAGCCTGCAGAAGAGAAGGCTGCGGGGAGACCTTACAGCAGCCTTCCAGTACCTGAAGGGGGCCTACAAGAAAGCTGGAGAATAACTTTTTACAAGGGCATGTAGTGATAGGACAAGGGGTAATGGTTTTAAACTGAAAGAGGGTAGATTTAAATTAGATATAAGGAAGAAATTCTTTACTATGAGGGTGGCGAGGCACTGGAACAGGTTGCCCAGAGAAGTTGTGGATGCCCCATCCCTGGAAGCGTTCAAGGCCAGGCTGGATGGGGCTTTGAGCAGCCTGGTCTAGTGGAAGGTGTCCCTGCCCATGGCAGGGGGGTTGGAACCAAATGATCTTTAAGGTCCCTTCCAACCCAAACCATTCTATGATTACTGTAGTTATAGAAGTAAAAACAAAACAATCCCAGAAGTTATCCCCTCCAAAGCACCTGAGCTAATTCCACTTTTAAGTATAGACATCAAGAGACACTCACCTTCTAAACATTCCTTCTTATTGTCTAGCTTCTCATGAGCTTTTGCGCGCCTGAAGAGAGCTTTTACGTATTTAGGATTAAGCTCAACAGCCTTTGTGCAGTCTTGTGCCACTTCTGTCCATTTTTGCTGTGGGTAGAAAACAACACAATGAGAGAGGCCCTACTCAGCTGCATTATATTAGCTTTCCACTACCAACTCCAGGGTCATGCCCACCTAACAGTAGCTGCAGTTCCCAGGGCTCTGGTTCTACCTGCTTGCTTCTATTTCTGCAAGTTTCTCAGTAAGAAACTGCCAGGCACCACTGGAAGCCACCTGCACCAGAAGAGCCACAAAACAGAAAAGGAATTCCTACAGAAAAATGAAACCAGACAGTTGTACCAAGCATATGGGAGAAGATAATGAGTTGATGCAAAGATGCTTGCAGGAAGTAACATTGGGACTGAAAGACTGGTACAAAACAAATAGAAGAAAAGAAGATGAAAACATAATGAAAACCAACAAACAAGTTTAGCAAAGTGCTAAAACACTTCTTTTAATCTGTTATTTCAATTTACTATGCTATGTTACTACAAGTGGACGATAAATGAATATGTAGGAGTAGAGTTGATCAAGGATATTAAGAACTAAAAGTCCATTTATCTGCAAAATTATCAAAACAGGCTTTTCTAATAACTGAAAAAGAGGAGCCGCATACATTTGGGATCCATTATGGCATGAATTTGTGTTCTAAGTAGTATTTGATTAGACAAGAACTGTTTTATCTCTCCTCTAACTTTCAAGACTAGATTTCTCTAATCACAGTCTCTCACTTGATACTTCAGACTGTACAAAGCCAATTTTTGCACTCCTTTCTACAACTCACCAACTTGACCTCATAAGCAAATCTATTGATACCATAATAAACAACACTGGTTGACTTCTAAAACTAATATCAAGTATACTCAGCTATCAAGTAAATGGTACTTTCACATGTGCAAAATTTAGGTCTTGGGCTTTAGTAGGATTTCTGTGATTTTGTTGTTTAATTTTCGAAGTAGCATCCTTCCAAAATATTTGGCCTTTCACCTAACAGTTAAAGAAACACTGTAGTAGAGAGAAGCAAAAGTGACTTATGTACAATAAAATTGTTCCAGAGGATAAGGAATTAAAACCTTGTCTTACAAGAAAGGGACACACAAAAATTACATAAGACAGACTGAGAATAATTAACAGAAAATAGTTTTATTTATATGTGGAAAAGTATGATGAACTAGTGAAAAGTAGCTGCAAGCAATGGCATCTTGTTGTGAAGGCAGCAGATACCACCACCTGGGATCTTTCAGTGGACAGAAGTGACAAAATACACAATTTATAATGCAACTTTTTAGAATAAGCACATAATTAATTTCTTACCAGTTGCTCATAGGCAGCAGCTCTATTTTGATAGAAAGTAGAAAGATCAAGGTTTTTCTCAGGAGGGCACAAGCTGATAGCCTCAGTATAACACTGAATAGCTTGCTCATATTTTCCTGCTTTAAAATATTTGTTTCCTTTGTTCTTGGCTGCTTGAGCTCTATCAAGAGGGCTCTGAAAAAGAAAGTGATAGGTCAGTTCAAACAAGAAAAGCATCACTGCATGCAAGCTATGCACTTAAGGGCTGATCTTCAAAGACATAAAATGGATCTGAGTGGTAAACTCTAGGCTAGACTTCTGAAAATCTCACTCCTTCCATTTCCTGGAAAAACACAACAGATTTTCTTTTGCAAGTGTATCAGATAGGAGACAAAGTTTTCAAAAGATTCACTACAATGGTATTAAACAATGCAGTGATTTCTCTTTGGAAAGCTAAACAGGTTTTAATTTTACGTGACTGGTGACCAGAAGAACCAAGGAGATAAGTTATTTCTCCAAAGCCTAAGTATGTGAAGACAACAAAGCCCTCAAAGCAATTCAAACAGGAAAAGTTTTGTACTGAAATACACATAGCCTGTAAGACCAGAGCTGACTCAGCAAACTGTGAATTAAATATGGAAAACAGTTTGTGGAAAGACCTACTCAGCAAGATGAATAAAGCCTGTAGGGAAAACAAAGCTGTTTTGCCTTCCATACACTAAACAAATTAACTAACTTTACAGCTAACTCCTCTACAGCTTCACACAACCTGCTTCATCCAACCGCTAATACAACGTGCTGGACCATCACAATCTATCATTCTTAGCAGAGGATAAAAAACTTTGCTAACTGGCCTGTGATCTTGCTAAATGAATCTTTACATGCTGCACCGCCTATTGATCTTCTGCATTTCTGCAGAAACGAACATTGCTACCTGTAACCCCTAGATTTACAGATCAGTTATCAAATGTTGTAGTTTATAAGGAATCATGTAAAAAGCCTCTCTTTATCAAAGGGGTATGACCCACATTCAAGAAATAGAGAGCTGCAAAAGATCCTAACATTCAGCTTCTGCATTTCTGCTCCTATTTCACAGCCTGGCTTCAAGGATCAACATTTTGGGGCAGTTCAGGCTAACCTGACCGACCAAAAAGAACAGAGGCATGAGCACACATGCCATCCTACCAACCTCTCTGAGGAGGGAAAGAGTACAAACTGGGGGCAGTAATGCCTTAATAGCTGCAGCATTCACTACATCTCACCTGTTGAATCACACGCACTGAAAAGATCATCTAGGATTTGCTGGCAATTGTCAATGCTGCTCTTTGACCATACTTCTGCTTCCTCCCCTCCTCATCCACCACCAGCGCCAAACTACACCCAGACTGCTGTAAGACAAACTTGAAAGCGTCTTTGCCTTTCATCAGCCTGTTTCCCTTAATGTCTGCTCATTTCATGCTAGTCTGATCATTTTTAGCATCTAAATGATTTTTAAAACTGAAAACCTGAAGGCAACCCAGGAGTTGCTGTACAACCCCTCTTCTAAAGCTTGGTTTCCAATCATGGCATGAGAGAATCAGATAATGGGTACCAGTCATAGTTCCTACATAAAAATAGGCATCCAAATAGAACAAAAGTAGCCTACAGGCACTCTCCTGAGGAGAGACTTACAAGTGAAACCATATAAGGGAGGCAATTTCTTAAATATCCCTACTGCCAGAAAAGCTCTTCTCTCACGGGTCACCAATCACTGGGCTTATAGAAAATCAATCTGCACCATCTCCGTTGTTCAAAAACAAGATAATCTGCATGGCTTTTAGATTTTTGGTTTTTAATGATTTAAATTCAAATTGATAAAAGATTAACAACTTCAACCCTTTTCGTACACTGTGTGTAACTCTACGGATACACAAACCAGAATTAGAGTGCAAATATTTTTACTGAGAGACAAGCAACTGTGTATTTCAGAAGTCATTTCTTTAAAACAACCCAAGTTTGAAAAGGTTACATTTACTTCAAGTATGTCCTAAATTTAGCTCCCAATACAACAATGCTTCTCTTTTAACTAAGGAAACAGTTATGCATATGCAGCAGACAAATGCATGAAAGTCAGCTTGAATTTTTCCTTCTGCATTTCTACAGCAAACCACATTAGAAATGTCTTTGTGAAATAATCTACAAAATTCAACACTGTTCCAATTTACTTGGTAGCAAGAAGAAAAACACAAGATGTGGGCCATGTTGTAACATTCAGACCTGTGTTCCCAGAATGAAAATTGCTTAAAACTGCAGAGATTAAGCCTACACTACAACTAGATTACTACCTTATGATCACTGCCTTTAGCCCAGGGATCTATTATGCCAATATGCACCTCAGGCTGACCAGTCCGTCCGCTCCATCCTAGGCACTTTGACAGCCCTGTACCGCAGTCCCTGCATAAAGACACATGCTACAGATGAGGACTACTGGATAATATCCAAATGCAATGGCTGCTCCCAGTGTCACGTGTGGGATAGGAATTATAACTGGGAGCAAGAAATCTGTAGTTCTGGGGCTGTCACTGGTGCTCTGCTGGTTCTTGGGAAGCATGAAGTCTTCAGACAAGCCTATGTGCATGCAACCGGGCCCAAAAACTTTACAGAGTACAGGTATGATGCCACACGAAAACCCATTAAAATGAGTAACTCTGTTATCAGAGTAAGCTTCGACTAACAGTAGTAGGACCACAGACCACACAACCAACTATACAGAAATGAATCATCAAATAGATGCTAACTCTCTGCCCCACGCATTGCATGATGCAAGAAATTTGGGGGTAGGGAGTCAGGAGTTAGAGCATAACATGCTATCATGTAATAAAGTCAGCAATAATGCCCATGGCAAGAAAGAAATCAACTTTTTTCTTTTTGTCTATGCTGCCTTAAACTAGACTCCTAGCTCTTAGATGGTTTATGTCTGCAACCTTAATCACACTATTCTGCTATAGTCCTTAGTATGCACGCAAGACACCGTTGAATTGAATGGCTGCCATTTTAAACACAAAGGCTGATACAGCTCTGTATCATCAAGCCCATTCTGATAAGGACTTAGATGAAAAAATAGAGTTGCTTAGCATCTCATACCCATGAAAAATGGATCCCACACAGACTGTATAGAAATTTTGCATTAAAAATAACAAAATGTTGTATCTACATCTTGAAGCCCAAGTGGTGATAAAACACAATGCCGAGTTTTAAATTCAACTCTTTTTTAAATAATGGATCCTGATGAGATCTATTTTCTTATCAATCATGAAACTCTTTTACCATAGAAAATATAGCAGAAAATAGTGGATTAATTTACAGCTTTGGTATACAACTGATCAACTTATGAAACAAAACAAACAAAACCAAAAATACACCTTTTATTTTAATTTCATGAAATTTTTAAGAATATTCATAACCTTTGTTCCCCCTCCCAAAAAAAACTTAATAATTTCTGTTTAAGTTACATATTCAACTTAACTGCAGTATAACCTGATGAAGCCAAAGGCACTAAAAAACTAAATCTCATCAGTTTCCTCTTTTGCTTTGGTATGTTTTTGTTGTTTGTTGTTGGGGTTTTTTTGCTGTTGTTGGGGCTGGGTTTTTTGTGGTTGTTTATTTTTTTAAAGATATTCAAGAACTCATTATATGCTGCAATACGTTTTCATAATAGCACAAATAAGGATATGAAAATTAGTTCTTAACATAAGATCAGTTTTTGAAAGACTTTGTCAAGCCTTAGATTTAACCCTGACAAAACTTTTAAGCTGCTGCTTCTCAGCCCTCAGTCCTTCTCAATTGCTACATTGAAGATGTACACAAATAAGAAACTGATTATTCAAGCAAACTTCATGTACCTCATACACAAGTAATCAAAATCCCCAAATCTTCTTCCATTTTCTTGCAAATGTAATAATTCTAGACATTAGTTTCCAATTCCACTGCTTTTCCTCACCTGACCCACTGCCATTCTATGTGGTACACTGGACATTTTTTGTCCCTAAGGTGAAGGTCCATATAGAACAAGAAAAACGCCCACAGTTTGTCATCTTCTGGTCAAAGAATCTGTGCAACAAGCAAACCAGTTCAATAAAATGAATGGAAGTTCATAATCAATTATCTGCCAAGGCAGTATAAACAAATAGCTCAGAAGTTATCTGCAGTTACATAAAAAATAACACCTCAGTACTTAGGACCCCTTTCAGCAACTGTTCACTAACAAGTCCTAAAACAGAGTTTAAGCCAAAAGACACTTGTATATTTGAGAAGCACTCAGTTATCTAGGTAACTACACAAGAAGACTGCTGTCTAAAGACTAGACAGCACCAACAAAAATTTCTTAACTGATAATTTAACCTCAGCAAATGTGCTTTCCTCACAAAATGTTCAGAAACTGCATGCAAACAGCAGCAACTTAACAGCAACAGACTGCCAGCTGCAAGAATAACACAGCTTAGTAACCCCCAGCAATGCCAATACAGTAAAGCTAGGAGTTCAGAACTTTATATATTTGAGAGAGATTGTTTTTAAAAGCAGAACAAGAAATTTTCTGCCAGCCAATGATGACAGTGATTCACAACAGAAGCATGAGCAGCAAGTTTCAGCATTTTCTTTTGGTTGAAAAGGATTTGTGTGAGCCCTTGTCTGACATGGAGGGGGACTACTGTTTCAGCCATCTTAATTCATCAACTTGGGAAGAAAAAAAAAAAAAAAAAGGCCCTGGTCTAGATCTCTTTTTTCCTCTCCAAGTGAGAGGACCCTGTTGATGCAATCAGGTACCAAAAAAAAGTGTTGTTTTCTGAATACCTGCTGTTACTGAATACCTATCTTTCCTCTTTTTTTGACTAACATTCTTCTCGAGTCTTATCTCAGACCTATACTGAAAGGCATTAACCAAGTATAAATGGTTTTAAAATTCTCCTTAGCACTAAAACCACTATGAGAAAAAGTACGTCCACATGAGCTTAAGATGTAAATTCAGAGGGCAAGGATGTATTATAGTTAGAAATAATTAAGCTCAAGTTTTCAGTATAATTTGTCAGCGTTCTCCATCAGTCACCTTTCTTTTAAATGAGTCTGTCATTCACGCCTACCACGAATAAGCGAGCTGCATATGAGCTGCCAAGGGTCTAACAATTGTTCTACTGCTATTATACCCGTTTAAGAGTTTTCTACACCTGTCCACTACAGCTGGCGTGAAACATAGAAGACTTACAGTAGGTCGACAGTGAGATTTATTAGGCAACAGGTGCACAATACAACAGAAATGAATTTTTACATACTTTGCTTAGAACAATTCAGAATAAGTATCAACATAAGTATATCCAGACAAAGGGGTTTAATTCATTCATATACTGATCTAATGTCACAGCACTGAGATAGGCAACATTCAGCAATTGCTATTAAAATAGATACTGGAAAGAAGCCATAGTAGTTGGCAGTTGACCCCAATATGTGGCACCACACAAACCAAGGAGTTTGGCCACGTTCACCCACCACTGCACTCAAGGACTATATCCAGCTCAGAGGGAAATGTGCAGACCATGAACTGCTGTGGACCCAAACGGCTTTGTCTGCAACACACAATGCCACACGGCTGACTAAACAATTCAACAATCTCTGCTCGACGCTTCCTCACATACCAAAACCACAAGGTTAGCCTACAAACTTGCTGAAAGAGTTAAGGGGTGAGATTTGGAATATCACAGACTTGCAAAAGGAAGTGATTTCAACTTGAGGAGAAAAAAATACTGAAGCAACAAGCACAGTACCTCACTGACTAACCAGTGCTCGCTCCTGTCAGACAAGGAGGACATAAACTTGCTAAGAAATTATCATGGAATAAGTAAAAAAAAAAAAAAAACAAAAAACACACCAACATGAATCAACTGGGTATCAATTAATGCAAAAAATGCAAAGCAGTTTACTTCTCCAACATGTTTAAGTTATGCAACATTCACTACAAACCAAGAGAGCACATAAAAAGCAACTGCTGTTACTGAGTAACTAAAACACATTCCAACTGAATTATAAGAAACAATGACAACTTCTGTAATTAACAGATGCAATTTGACTTCCCAACCTTTGAGTCATCCATAGATGCAGTTTTATCACCAGCACTTAACTAGTCCAATAATACCAGTTTACTGTACTGTTGAGGAGCTGTGCTTACAGAAGGAATCTCAAAAGTAGTTCAGCTTTTCCAGATATAGCAACTATGCTAAGGGCTTCTGCCAACACAACGTCAGTCACAGATCACACACTTGGCCAGTGCATCTATGCCAGGAGAATCCTCTGGGGCAGACACAGCCTGGGGAAAAAAGCTGAGGCCTCTGCAGCAGGTAAAAGAAAAGCTTGAACTGCATGCAAAATAGTAAGAAGTTCGAATAAAAACCAACAAAGATTTTAGACCCTATGTATTTTCAAAGAACAAACAAAAAAAGTTAAGGTCATGTCTTCAGAAACAGAGCATCAAATGTGTACAAAAGCTGATTTAATGACATGCACAAAAAAGGCTGAGTCCTAAGTTACATTTATGAGTAAAAGAATAGTTACCTGACACACATACACACAGCTGTTGGTAGCACATTCATTATTGACCTATGTGTTTCCTAAAAGACTTCCCTCTTGTGTTTAGACTGTGAAAGCAATTACTGGCTCTTATTCACTGTACAGATTTGTATTTGAAATCCTACTGAGTTTAAAAAAATACCCCACCACATTAGAAAGGCAGACAGTTCACTAGTAAAGCATCTGCAACGGTTGTATTTTCAATCAAAGGTCTTATCAATACCATCCATAACTAATAAAATATGTGTGGAAACATGAAATCTACATGGCATCACCACTTTGGATATGAGGAACAGGAAAGCAATCCTCCCCATACACATAATGCAGTCCAGGGAACCTGCAGCCACATTAATTTTCCTGCTGCAGCCATATTTTGACCAGCTAGGCAATTATCTCATGTAATCAGGCAAATCTGATACCTTCTTCTACAGCTTTCCTAAGTAATATCTCTCATTTCTTTACAGTATAAGCAATGACACTGTTCAAGGAACTCTGGATCATAGCACTCAAGCATACACTTATTCTTAGACACATAGAGTCTTCCAATAATTTCATTTGTGGAGCAATATGAAAGAGCTAGACACACAATATTTTACATCAAGTGCTATATAAGTGTTTCAAATGTTTTAAGTGCTTGCTTCAAGTACAACTACAGAATGACTACAAACCACTTGACAGTATATACTGCAATCCAGAAACACAACCGAGAAACCCAGAGTTAACATACTAACAGCAAAGCCACTGCAGCTACACAAAGGTCACGAGTAGCCTGCACACCAGAGCTCACACGCAGGAAGCACATTGCCATAAATATGCCAGGGGCTGTTTGCAGCCACAAGCCAAAGTTGCCACACTAAACAAAGTCTGAATTTGTCCTCTGTACACTACTTGCTCAGTCCTGTTGACCATCAACTAACAAATCACTGCATTCAAGTAACTGCCTCCAGGTCCAGCATAGGTTTTGCTACGATTCCAGGAATGCCTGAGGGTACCTATGATTCACTGCCTATGGAAGTTGCCACCCTCCTCACCACTCCCAAGTGCTCCTGCCACTGCCTGCCCACTCGTGTAACACTAATTTTCATCACTGAAATGACCAAGGTTAAAAGCGACCTTTTCCAGTCTCTCGAAGTTGATTTCTTCTCTCCTGATCACTTCAGATAGGAAGTTTAAACCGTGATCTGACAGTTCAGGGCATTTCAGGTGGTACACAAGAATGGGAGAAGAAAATGCAGGAATATCTTAATGGGATTTTCTTATCAAAGCCAATCAGTTTGCCAAATCCACCACTTTAAACATGCTTGTCAACTTATACCCTCACAGTAATATGTGACCATCACGATACATCTGTGACTGCAGATGTGCAGAAAGTGCATCTTAGAGGCACTTTTCCACATACAGATCTGATCTGGACTCTGATTTGCCATGTTGTCCTTCAATTTTTGTATCTGAAAATTCTCAGAATGGTAATTTACAACAGGATAAACATAAGTTTTCAAAGCATATCTATTTAGGCAAACTCTACTCTGAAGTCTCAGTTGCTTAAACTGTATGGCTTTTGTATTTTCATGGAAAATACTTCATTTTAAGAAGATTTTGATTGTGTTTTCTTTCCACTCTGCTGTATCCAGCATCACCAGACTAACACAAAACAGATCACAGATTTCCTTTTCAAAACACTATTCCTGGAAGCAACTTACTCCTAGCTATTCTACACCTCAGAAGCAGCAGCACAGTGACCCAACAGCAGCACATTGTCAGACACATACTCACCTGGTTAACACATGCTTCGTGACAAGATGCGTTCAATAAGGCACTTTTCCAAGTACCAAGACTGGGACAAATACACGTGCTCTGAACAAAGTACTACCAACCGCAGCAAGACGAGGGAAAAGCCATGAAGGTTAACTCCTGCTCAGCGCCCTAACGAGCCGACCCCCAGCTGTTTTGAGCCCAGCACAAGGGGATGCCACCCGAGGACACCCGCTGCAGCGCGTCTCCATCCCCTCACACGCGTCCTCCGGGGCCGGGACTCTGACAGCCGCCTTTTGGACTGGGCCAGCGGCCTGCCCGCCCCCGTCTCCCGCAGACCAGAGGCCGGGCACCCCCCCTCCCCGCTCCAGGCAGCCCCGCTGGCGGCTCAACACCCACCCACCCAGCGCAGGAGCTCAGGCCCCGCCACCCCAGGCCCGGCGGAGCCGAGCCCCGTCCCTGCCGTTAAAAGCGGCGCTTCCCCGCTCCCCGTCCCACAGCGGCGGGGACTAACTGCCGCCGCGCGCGCGCGGGGAGGGGGAGGGGTCCGCGCCAACCGCCGCGGGCGCGCGCTCACCATCTCCTCATGGCCGGGCCCATCGGGCTGCCCGCCGCCGCCGCCGCAGGGCCCGGGGCTCGCCCGCCCCTCGGGGGTCTTCCGCTCGCTGGCGCCCTTGCCGCCGCGGCGGGCCGCCCGCCGCCCCCACAGGTAGAAGGCGCCGGCGCCCAGCAGAATCGGCGCCCCCAGCACCAACGCCAGCTGCCAGCGGGACAGCCCCGTGCCGCCACCCCCCGCCGCCGCCGCCTCCACGGGCTTCGAGGCGGCCATGACGCGCTCACACCGCCGCCGGCGGGAGGGGAGGGAAGGGGTCACCGGACACGCGGGGCACGCCGGGAGGGCACCGGTCGCGCAAGCACTTCCGCCCGCCGCGCCGCGCCGCCCGGCCCCGCTACCCGCCGGCGGGTGTCGCCGCCTGCTGGAGCGGAGGTGTAACCGCCCCCCGCCGCCCCAGGGCACAGGCACCCTGGGTTTAAGTCGTTAGCCCAGGCCTAAAAGGTCTGAGTGTGTCTTTAGGTCCGGGTTAATTTTGTGCAGAAGGAGCTTCTGGGCTGCTAACGTATAGGACTGATGCGAAGTTTCTAGGACTTTGTGCTGGAACATTTTGAAGCAAAGTTGTTCTTTTTGTAAATGCCATTTTTCTTTTTTTTTTAGTTATTACTTGAATCTGTCATAAAAATAATTTAATACACAATACTGGAATTTTATACATGTTGTATATACATATCCATCACATATATGTGTGTCTATGCCTACTTAGCATCCTTACCTGTAGGCAGAGGAAGCTCCTGCTTCTGTCTCCACCTATTTCCCCGGAGCACTCGGCTGAGGATGAAAGGAGTCATCTTTGATGCCTTTTTATACTCAGAAAACACTGGTCATCTCATACCTAGACATTTCATTGTAGGCGGGAGGGAAATGGACAGAATATGTGTGAAGACACGTACTGCACTGAAGAAAAAAAGGGCTGAAAATATAAACAACAGTAAGATTCCAAAGCAAATGCCTCAGGAGCCCAACTAAAATTTGCCCTGCTGAACCATAAGTCAATATATCTTGGTGCCTGGCAGTAAACAGCTTGAGCTGTGTCTCCCTTACTTTATGGATTATTACCCTTTACGTAAGCATATTTTGCCAAAGCTGTGGCACAGCCTCTTTCTTCTGCTTTTCCCTGTCACCTCTCTCAGCACGGCAGAAGCATTTCTTACTCCACACGACAGGCTGCAGTTCTGTCTCACATGTCAGAAAAGAAGAAACTTGAACCATACAATAGAAAACACGTATCAACAGGCTGATAGCTTCCTACTGGGACAGCCTAAATTCCACCCACGTGATGCTTCCTATGAGCTAGCACAGGCCTTCAGTTGTACCTCGCCGGTACAGATTGGTAGCCTCAAGGATGTAAGTCAAATTCAGGCTGTCAGAATATGGCCAGGAGTGTTCTTCCCCACCTGGAGAATCAGCCTACACTTCCTTTTTATTGCTTCAGGGGTCTTTTTACTGTACTGTTTTGCAGGTATTCCTCTCCTGTCCATCTGTGCCTCTGCCAAGAAAGCAGCCTGCTGCTGGTTTGGTTGCCTCTCCAAGCTCCGATACACAGCCTCTGAGGCTATGCCGTCTGCACACCCATGTACTCCAGGTCCTTGTGCTAATCACGGTCTCATCTGCCCGGGACAAGGTAAAACTCCAGCACATAGGCATCCATGACCAATTGGTCAGTTCACCCCTGTTATTCAGAATGAAGAGTCCTACATCAGAGTATTGTGCCTAGACCTCACACCTATACCCACATGAATAAAACTGGAGTTTTGTTACTACATCTGTATTGCTAAATAGACCGAGGACGAGGAGCAAGGTTTAACGCTGGACAACTGATTCTCCATCATGCTAAACTGCCAGCAAGCTTTTGTCATAGTTCTGGCCAAAGCCAGCTAGCATCTCCACAGCAATGCCTTGGCACCAGCAGAACCTCTAGCTACCTAGCACACACCAACGACTGCTTCCAGTAGGAACTTAGATGTGGTTTTCTTCCTCCTGTTCCAACACTATCTCCACAGGCTCTACAGCCTCAAAGTGCTCCTCCATGTCCTTCTGCCATGTCCCAAGGCATGTAACGCATCTTCTAGTTTCATACTACACAAACAAGAGTTTTATGGGCCACAACAGAGTTTTCCTGTTATATCAGACATTTTGACATAAAAAAAGACACAAAAATTACAACAAAGTATTGCAGCCACAGTGCATTACATACAGCCTCGAGGAGATCCACGGCACAAGCGCCGTGTAGGGTAGATGTGACCAGTCTAACCACTTGGTCTCTGGGACAGAAAACAGCCCCCAGCCCTGTTCTGTTTTGGTATAGGCAGGGCCTATATGGCCTACACCCAGGGCTGGTGAGGAGGAATCAGACCCATTTTTACTCCGTGTGCCTTCGGGTGAGGCAGGGCCTCCCATAACCCTGATATGGCAGGTGAAATGACTTCGGTGAAAAGCAGCTGATGCAAGTTCACGCTGTCATAACCCAAAAATGAACAAGCAGTTTCTTCGGGGGGGCTTTCTTCTACCTAGACAGACCACATCTCCTGAATACTGAAGGAAGAGCAGGGACAACAGAATTCAGGAGGGAGGGCAGCATGGGAAGAGCCGGCCATTTGCCCTCCCTCCCGCAGAGCCAGTTAGGCCTCTGCAAGCAGCTATGCCAGCTTCTGACCATTGTCAATACGTCAATTCTGCTTCTCAAAATCACAAGCCTGCTTTGGGTTCGTGTACGCACCTCCCAGGCATGTAACTGTGGGCAGTTCTCCATTGGTATTGACAGCTGGTGCACTCAACAGCAACACACAGGGAGTAGCCAACACATTTCCCTTCCCACCAGCCCCCTGCGGCAGTGTCATATTGGACATCGCTGTAATGGAAAGGTTAAAAGAAACCTTGTTGAAAAGAGATGACAAAGGATTGACTTTATGTTTAGACAGTGCCTAGGGCTGCAGTGGGATGGGTTTTGGGGGATGGAGAGCAGAAAGAGTGGTTGAAACTGCATCTCCTCTTCCTCCTGTTGACAGAACAGTGTGAGGCTATTGGCTTGGTGGTGGCATTTGACCTTGCTTTTCCTTGTCTGGTTGGCAGACCCCCTCAAGTTTGGAGCATCTGTACATGGAATATGAAGAGGATGATGATATTTCCTTTGCAAAATGGATGAGCAGCTTCTGGGGCCACAACTTCATCGATGAGAACGAGAAAGAGGGTAGAGGCCACAAGAAACGTCAGACACGACCCTTTAGTGAAAGGAGAGCCTCCCTTCCGGTAAGAGCTGTGTGCAGTTGTTCCTGTGTGTGTGTACATGGTTTATGTGTAAATATAAGTGCCGTCCCCATGGTCCTAGTGATCTGTGAGGATGACTATGGTACACCTTGCTGAGAAAGTTCAGCTCCTACTGGCAGCACCTAGTTGCTTTTTGAACTTAGCTGCCTGCCAGAGTCAGGCCTCCGGTGCCTTTGGCATACAAGAAAACTGGCAAACTCCAAGATAAGCAACGATAAGACCAGAAATGTAAGGAGAAGGGTGTAATAACTGCCTAACTATGTATTACAATGGTGTTCTGTCTGCTAAGCGTGACCTGGCAGAGATCAAAACATTTTGGAAACTGGCACACAAACATTGGCTTCGATGAGTCTGTTCTCATGTGTAAAACTACATAAGCCTGTATGTATTCACAGGATTTGGACCTAATTCTGCAACTATACCAGCTCCAGGAAGTTGTACGCTTTACTCCCTGGGATTTAGCTGTTTGCAGACATAACTTCTAATTTAAGCTGGAGGATGCAGTCCCTCCTTGTTTAAAACATCTGACTCTCAAAGTAAGGATGCAACACATAACATCATATTGTGAAGTAAGATTTTAAGGGAGAAGCACATTCTTTATTCTTATACCAACAAAACAGTTGGGAAAGGGGCAGGGTTCACACACAGAGGCAGCTCACAACTGTCTAACTGATTATCAAAATGAAGTTAAACTGAAAGCAGCTGTTCCCAGACCACTCTTTATTTTAAGGCTGATGCTTTTATTTCAGCCCTAAAAAAAAGTTTAGGTGGTCCAAACCTGTTTCTTTTTTTCCCAACTACATCAGTTGGCTTACCAAAGTTATTATGTTTCCTCACAAACCATTTTCCACTTATATCCTTAGGATATTATGGCTGCAACAAAGCAAATGCTACTCTGTTGCGGAGAAACAGCTAATCTTTTCCAGACTTTTTTTTCCTGCCATGCCGTATTTTCACCTTGCAAGTTCTCCTCCACTGGAGCTGCCATGTTCTAAGCTACAGGATTTTTCATTTTCAAAAAATTTAGCTAAGAAAAACAAAACAGACCAAAACCACTTCCCTGCTCTTTGAATTCATGGACAGGTTGGAGAGGTAACCTTCATTCACTAGTTTTGAACTGATCAGCCACATTTGTTATTTACAGTTATATTTCACCCTGGGCACAGATTGCAAGACGGACTCTGAGCTAGAGCTGTGCTGATGGATTCCATCAGAATGCCTGAAAACAGAATGTTTGGGGGGATTTTTAAATTAATTTAACTGTATTTTAATTTTGTCCTTTGAGATCTACACACATGTGATTTCTTTAGGCCCCAATACAGACTGAAGTGTAAGAATGTACTTTAAATCACTGTCTATTCAGCAAGCTGCTGAACACATCTTTGTGTATATTTGTGTGTGTATTTGTGTGTGTACACATACATTTCATTTGAAGCGTGTTCTTATATTCAGTTTGTTCAAAAGCTATTTAAATACTTAGCCTGTCGCTATTCAAATACTTTGCTATAGTTGCATCCCTGAATCAACACCTAGAACTTGGATTAAGTTAGTTGACAGAAAGAGAAGACTGTGACTTTTCATGTTACTGTTCAACAAGCTAAAGTTATCCTGTACACTTAATTATGTCTGGCCTTTACATTAATGCTCCACACAAATTTGTCTTGCTCCACTAATATTTTACAAGAGAGAGAAAATTCAACTGCTTTATTTCTCAGTGCCAGAAATTGACTGCAGGAATGAGAAGGGAAGATTTTTTTGGGGATTTTATGATTCAGGGATAAATTTTGAGATGAAACTTTTTTATTTTGAAATCTCTGACTACTTGGTAGTGAAGAGCACTAAAACATGTTGTCTTAAACCAAATCTAGAAGTTAAACCAATGGGGATTAATAATTCCTTAGAAATACCTTCAGAAAGAGCATCTCCTTGTTGAGAGCAACAACGTGCTACTGCACCTGGATGTGTTTTTTACACAGTTATTAAAAATTATAACTACTGTAAGATTCATTATTACAAATGACAACTACTGTAAGATTCAAAACACTTATCAGTGTTAGTTAAATATTGTCTTCATCAAAACAGAGCTATTAAACAGGAGGATCAATAACTGAGATCAGACTGCATCTCTTCTGTAAGTTAATACCTCCACAGCAGATCACAGCGTACCCTTTCTTCTGTGTCAACATTGTAAATGGAGATAACACTGCTGTCCTGGCAAAAATCAAGTCAGCAGGTTCTGAATGACACAGCTGTTGGCAAAAGTTCCTTGTGCAGATACAATGGTACTGCCAAAACAGCGCTGCCAGCACACTCTGTCTCGTATCCAGGGCTGGTATACGGTGCATCAGCAATAGTGCAGCCCTGCCCACATGAACTGCACCTGCACCAGGAGTGTTTCGGTATTATATAGCAAAATGCTAGCAGTATAGCACAAAAGGCGGTTTTGCATAACGCTGGAAATTGCTTTCAGCTCCAAATTGGTATGTTGGTCTTTGTAGTTTTTCCTGTGCTGCGGAAAGAAAGTCAAGCCACTGCTCTCACCTCAAACAGAATGGTAAACTCCTGTGTTATCCTATCATGGTAGAGCCCCCCAAAATATGGATAAAGCTTTGTAGAACAACTCCCAAACTAACAACAATTTTCATTATTTTTTTCCCAGTAGTATACCTGACAAACGTGACTGAGATGAGCTTTGTAAAATGCTTTTGCTATTGTCATTCCTGTTTTGCAGAGGGGAACACAAAATTATATTCATCCTTCACTGGGTCACTGGCAAGACAGGCTAAAAATTGCAACTCCACTGCCCTGAAAAGCATCAGAGTTGTATATGTTGCTGTGGGCCAACACTGAATGTGAAAACTGCCTGGGGAGAACGAAGTCATCTGTTTTCATCTCCTTTAGTTAACTTGTTCCCCTGGCAAACTTTAGCCACATTAACTGTGATACCCTTTTTGAAGCCTCTAGGTACAACTTTCCTTGACTCATTCTAGTTATCCTCCCTCATTTTGGTTCAGGACAGTTTCTTACCTCCCAGACATTTTGTTGTGGGGAAAAGATAGGAGGCAAAGGAGCACTGATAAGAGTTTTACAACCATATAAATGTACCCACCTCCAAGTAGACATTGCTGCTCACAGGAGAAAATCTGATAATAAACAGCTGAGAGTGGGAGCAGAACAACTGACTGCTGTTGAAGTTACTAACATTTATTTCAAACTAAAGTCAGACTGAACATCTACCACAATATTGTAACTACAGATCAGTTGGAGCCTAGGCCAAAACATTTCTAAGGAATATGTGCTTGGCTATAAGCTTCTCAGAGGGAAAGGAAGCTGTGGGACAACATCTGAATGTCAGATGTTCCAAAATATCCCTAAAGTGCTGGGGTCATGGTGTAAACTTCAGCAAACAATGAACACTCGTGCTGACACACTGGAAATTAATCTTCTTACTGACAGCTGTGCAAGCCCTCAGATCAAGCCCAAAAGATGGAAGCAATTATCTTGTCTCCAACAGAAACTGAGAAAGAGAACAGGCATATTATATTGACATCAATTTTGTGAAGTATTTTTGTTTGTGTACTTTCTGTGTGTTTTAGATGGGCAATTAGCAAAAGATTAGCTGTTGTGTAAATAGATACACTGAGCATGACTGGCCTTTGCACAAAGGCTCAAGCAGAAAAAGGGAGTAAAAGGGAGTGAGAAACAACCCCTGAGAACATGCTTGGTGCTTCTGGCTTTCCCAGCACTGGCAAAAATTCCCCATTTTGATATAGCAGAGCATTTTTCATTCTTCCTTCCCATGCCTTTTCCCTTGTTTCACCTCCTCCCCACTTCTCCAGTTTAAGAACTACTCAAGGTCAGATCCTAGGAGCCAGAGATCAAGGGGAGTTTGCTAAAGAGGGACCAGACGTAGGCAAGAGGCAGCTGCTGGGGCAAGGAGAGGGGCAGATACAGGGGCTGTGCTCAGAGACCTTTGGCAAAGGAGGACAGCAGCGGTGGGTGGGCGCCAGAGCATGCAGATACAGAGGCAATCTCTGTTGCCAGCAGCTGCTGAGATTTCAGGAAGGAAAGCATACACTAAAGCAGTCTGCAGCCATTCTTATTTACAATGTTACCAAGCAATCAATTTGGCACAAAATGCATGTATTAAATCTAAGAAACAGGAAGAAAGCTGCACAGATTTTATCTGAAGTCAGTGCCAGATCTGCTTCATTGCTGAGCTTCACTTTATGACTCTTCCAGTTCTCCACAGAGTCAATCTAGTACAATCTACAGACTAATGTCCTGTACTAGTTATAAGCCACAAAATGTTAATGCTCCAACAGTTGTGTTAAGGCTCCTGTCCTCTGTAGGGTTGTGTTCATAAGACAGCAACATGCTAATGTGCATGAGCATGCTGCCCTTCTAGTTATGGTGGTGTGTATCACGCAAAGGCACTGTGAGAGGAGGCACAGTCCCAGTAAGATGATGACATAAATATGTATGTGTAGCTTTACGCTTAGTCCACTGAGGCAGATACACATTTCAGAGGAAGGCCTGTCCCTTTTCTGGACCATTGGTGCCATGTCAGTTTGTGAACTGCAGTCTTTTTGTTAAGGGCTTAACTATAATTCCATCTGTGAAGGGAAATTAAAACAACATCTTAGTAAAATAAAACACAAATATTGCAAAATAGGACTGATAGAATACCATCCTCCATTTCAGATGTTCTCCTATTTTGTGGTTTTTTTTTTTCCAAACCCTCTAAGAACAAACACCAGTGATTTTTAGTGTGTGACAATTTTTTATTTCCAGGAAACAATATATATTGATATCATTAAAATGATGCAGAAGACATTTAGCTTGTTGAGCTTGACATGACATGCATGCTCCTGTCCCTCAAGCACAATGTGATTGCTTTGATGCTTTTTAAAATAACAATACAATATGACCTTACAGAAATTACAGCTCTATTGATTGGTTTGTAACCAAAGTAAAAATAGGATGGCAGAAATCATTGCCACTACTCTCAGAGGTGGTCCATAATACTAGTTACTGAAGTAAGCTTTTGTCTGGAAATGAAACTGAACCAGTACTGTATGATCTGAAAACCCTTTGGTATTAGGTGCTTCTGTCAGGTATAAGACTTATGTAAAAGAACCAAGCGTTGCAGATGCCTGTGAAAATGGGAAGTATAGATCAGTAAACAGCAGGATATATAGCCCCAAGAAAACAGATCCTCAGTTACCACCAACAGCTGCATGTGGCAACTAGCAATGAGGGAGACAAATCTACCTGTATGGATCTGCAGCATTTTGCTGGAAGATGCATAACACTGTCAGGTGTAGATTTACTGGTGATGTAGCACCTTACATCAAGCCTGTCTAATGTGATGTAGTCACAACCATTTGGATGCACAGTCTCACTATTCAGAGAAAGGCTGCACAGGTCCCTGTTGCGCTGATACATTTATAATAGTGCCTGGGCCAGAGTAAATGCAAATTTATACAGGAGATGTTTCAGGTCCCTTGCAGTCCAGGGTCTGTAGATTCGTGTGGCCACTATACCAAGTTGGTTTACCTTTCCACTGTTGTTTGTTAAAAAAACACAGCAAAACAAAACAATCAAACCCTACTCTGAGTGTAGGGTTTTCTTCTGGATTTTCTTAGAAAGCATTTCAGGGTCTGTGGGATAGACCTTCAGTTGTTACAAACAATCACAGCTCCCTTCAAGCCAGCAGAGCTTCTTAGGGTTACTCAGTAGCTGAAGGCTTAGCACCAGGCTTATATAAAACATATACGCGTTCAGACATGTATGCAGCAGCTAGGTGCCTGGAGTGCCATAACCTGACACCTGGGGGGTCTCATGTTTTGTACTTCCCATCTCTCTCTCAACTTTCACTACCTGCATCTTACCAGCGTTCAGCCCCTTGCCCTTTTTTAATATTGATTTGTAAATTATATTATATATATAATATATATTAAGTATATATATAAAATATAATTAATATTCAATACTCAACAAAGACCTCTTATTCTGCAGGCCAGGCTTTCCTCCCTCCATACAACACGACTTCATGCCTCTACCAAAGGCTCGTCTTCAGGGCATCTCAAGGGCTCCAAGGAATTTCAAGAAGACCAAGATGTCAAATGCCACTGCCACAGGAAGGCAAGCAGAACACCTTCAACAGACAGCTCATGCCCAGAGACGAGATCAAACTCCATCCAGGAATTTGCAGAGTCCTTTGAAAAGCAATTGCATCTCAAAAGCAAACGCTCAGTTTCTTTGGTAGGTAACAACCAATAGCAGCCTTAAGATCATTTCAGAAAAGAAAACCAAACCAGCAAGCAGGCCAGCTTTATCCCTGGTGTAATTGCTGTGGCTTTGCTGGGGGAAGAGCAGAAATAAACTTGAATTAGAATTTCACAAATGATGTGGTCCTTACAGTAGTGCAAACAAGCTTAAAGTGGCAGTATCATTAGTACGGGCATTCTTGATGTAGTGTTACCGTCTAGAGTTATTAAAAAATGTGTATCTTCAAACTGAGACACCACATTGGCTGTGGCAATGTTTTCAGAGGCTGTGACAACAAAATATGACAATATAAAACCAGGTTTGCTTCACTTTTGCCGTAAGACCCAGCTGTCTTTCTCACTGCTGCTGACCTGGTTTAACCATATACAGTGTTATCTGTAAGATTGCCAGACATTGTGGTGTTTGAGAGGCTTCTCTTTTACCCCTTGGGACTCCATCCATCTGCTTTCTTCAAGGCCACCACACAGCTGCAGCAGCAGCCATTGCTATAAGTGGCTGAACATATTTTCACTGTAAGGACATGCAGCCAGCAGGGGATTCTCCCCCCATTTCATCCTTCTTTTCTCCCCATCATTTTGTCCTGAGGCATGAGCGTTTTCTGTATGGGTTGTGTTGATGAGGTAGCCAATAACAGCCTTTTGTCTACGACACTTTAACACATTTTTATTATTATGATACATACTCTCTGGTGTATCATACAATGGAAGGAAGGGTAATACACCCTAACTCGCTTTTAAGTATTAGAAGAACACTATAAAATTCAGTCACTCAATTGAAAAATCTGTGCTTGAATAACACTTTGCATTAGCACCAAATAACAACAGAGGGAAGTATCTTTTTTCTTCAGTTTGTTGACACTAACAGTTTTGTATGGAGAAGTAATTTTCAGCTCTCTATGCAGACCTTCTGTGCAGCAACAAGAGAGAAAAAAAAATCGTTTTTCAATAAGCAGCATCATTACATGAACAGACCCACAATTATAGTCCTTGCATGCCCAGTTCTCTAAGAATATGCAGAATTATGGTGATGACAACTCTGTTATGCAGTTGTTAAGATTTTAAGTGCATTCTCTAATCTTCTTTTTTCCCTTCAGAAACTGCTCAGAATTTATTTCATTTGGAGCTTCACATTGCCTCATTTGCCAACCCTCACCAGTGGTTATCTGGTTTATCATTTATCATTTCTCAAAAGTGCCTACAGCTAGAAAGTCTGTGAGTGTGTAATAATTGTACAATAGGTATAGTGAGCATAATGCACTAAATATGGCTTTGGTTCAAGTTAAAAACATGGATTCTGGTACCCTTCTGTAACCTGCAGTGAGGTGTGCCGGGCTGTATTTTAATCTACCTTTCAAGTAGATCAAATTGTTGTCATTCCCTCAGTCACCACTGAAGTTTGGGAGGTGTGAAGGACTTCAGAACCTCAAAGAACTGAGTGAGGTTACAGATGTGTTACAGATCTGAAAAGAAATTTGGAAGTGGGCTTAAACTTGTAGCTTCAAATGGAGTGGGTTTTTTTCCATTCAGGGCTCTGTGGGTGTAATTCACTCTTTACATGACTCTTTACATGACTACATAGGTTAAAAGAAAAAACAAGTGGGGGAAAGGTAATCCTATTTCATGTCCTTCCCTGCATATTGCTTTTCTCTTGGAAAAGTGGCTTCGAGGACACTTCATGATATTCAGCACTTGTTTTCAGTGAGATCTTTGCAGCTAGCACTGAACAACCTTCAGGCACATAAAGAAGGATCATGTGAAAGGACAGAAACATGGAGCCTGGCCTGAAATCTGAGAGTCTCTCCCTTCTCCCCTCCTTTCTCCTCCCCCCCTCAAGCCCTCCAGACCGGTGACCCTTCTACCACACATACAGTATAATCAAAAGCATGTTACCTCTTGCTGAGTTTTAGGATGACTGGCTGGGGCCTTGAATTTGAGCCCAACATGTTAAAGCTGATCTTGCTGAGGTAGGTGACTGGAATATTTTATTATACATTAGTAGTGAAATAAAATAATGAGATTTTGTTTTTCATGTGGGAGTCGCTTTTAATTCCCTGCTATTTTTCTCCCGCCTTTTAGCAACCTGAAGGCATGAAGGAGAGACGAGAAAGAGAGAGATTGCATTTGAGAAAAAGCAAGTCTCACAAGAGAATGGGAGAGAAATCAGAGCCAAGGAGAGAGCAAAAAGAAGATGATGGTTCAGAAGTTGTACCTGCAAAACACAATGAACAGTTTCCATCACAAGCAAGCATTGAGAAAGGATATTTATGCACAGGCAGCTAGAATGCATTGGGATAACGAATTTTAACACTCTCCCTGAAGAGCAGAGGGAGCATTCTTGTTTTGTTTTGACTAGAAGAGGCCTGTTAGCTAGAATAAACCCTGACCTGTAAAATAAGTGTAAAATTCAACTGCATCATTGATACCATGTTACTACCTTCCTGTCTGTACTTTTTCCATTAGGAATGTGACCCTTGTCATAGGAGGAGTGTGTCTGGAGCAAGATCCAAGTTAGCAATGAACCACTGTAAGAGGGTTTCAGGCAGATTTAGCATTGCAGCAGGACAGTGGTGGATGTGTTCATCTAAGGGTAGAGCATGTATTTGTTACAGAGCTGTGCAAAGTCATCCAAAGCCCTATGTTTCTCTTTTAATTGAAAACGGGCTTATTGGTAGGTTTGGGAAGGAAAAAGTACACATAAACTGACACCTGCTTCCTGGCCCTGACATTCACTTAGATTTGGCTTGGAAACAGGTATCTTTTTTCTTTTACATTCTCTCAACACCAAATTTACAGGAGTAATAGAAGAGAAGCCCCCGAGTTCTCTTCTACACCTTCCTGATGTCTCACTTCTCTCTGCTTTCCCTCACTGTCACTGGCAATATGACTCTCATTTCTCTGGCATCCCCCAGTCCTCTCCCATGTCCCCAGTCCCGTTTCCCCAGTCATACAACTAGTTCTTTCTCCCAACTTTAACCTCATCATCTTGTCTCTTTTGTGGCATTCCCCCTCTCCATTTACTAGTTTATAGCCCTGACTCATAGCTACCAATGTCTTTTGCTACATCTCTAGTTTTGCCCCATCAAAATTTGAGCCTTGCTGAAAGTTCTCCAGTAAAAACAGAGAAGTTCTGCCTCTCACACTTCTATATAATCTCTTCAAGGGGCTTGCCACAGGTGATGGATTGCAACCCTTTTCACATTTTCCCTTTTCTAGAACTAGGGCCAAACCAAGGGGATGGGAACTGGCTCTATCTATGGTAAGCAGGGCTTAGGAAAACTCCATTTCCTCTGGCTGAAGATCTGAACTGAGGTGTAAATCTCACCAACTATAAGTAAGGTTTCCTTCCATGCAGAGGAAATCCACCTCCACAAGCTCACAAACACATACACACCCCCATACCCCCCCCCATACCCCCTTCTTCAACATGTAAGTATTCCCTGCAGAGAAGAACACTGCCCTCTTTGGGACTAATTTCCCCAGGCCTAGTACAAGGAAAGCCTGCTTTGAATAGTACAGTTAGAGAAGAATGAAGACTAAGGAAGTCATGAGAAAAAGTCAAAGTCTGCTGGGTATTCTTCCTGTGATATTCTGTAATTAACAAAGATCTTATTATTTTACTTTAGAGCCTTAATTTTGAATGTTCAACCTTTTAAAAGCTTAGGGCATCCTTAAAGCTTTGTAACACTTATCTCCATTAAAGGATTGTTTTTCTTCTTAAGTAGGGCTTTAGGGGATATATAAGAAAGCAATTGAACCCTTGCTGATGCTTGTAAATTGCTTCTTGCCTGGTAACATATATTATAAACTAATAAATGTGACTGAAAAATGTTGTTCCTATGCATAATTCCTGTCCTTCCCAATTCAGATTGGATTTTCATGAAGTTCTTCTGTCAGCCAAAACATCCATGCAGATGGCTTTCCTCTTCTAGTCTTAATTTGAAGACGGCATTACAATAGACCTGGATAGAAAGGGACATGGCCAGCTATGCCTAGTTCCTCAGATAAAACCTCTCACACACATCCTTTCAGGTAGCAGCCTGCCCTCACAACTCGTGAGAGCTGAATGCCGTGGCTGCACCAGCTTTGCCTGGATTTCAGAGCATCGGCCTCCTCCTGTTTTCCAGCCAGTTTAACTCAACAGGCCCAGCTGTATCCCAGCACAATTTGCAAAAAGCTTGTATTCGTGAGACTAACATGCTGGTTGTACACCACACCTGATGAAAAGAAAACACCAAAAAGAGCTGAAATAGAAAACCCATATGCACCTGAATCCAACTTGCTGTCTACCATCCCCATCAAAGCACAGGCAAGCCTCACTGCCACCACAGCAGCCGAGCAGGTCTGCCTGCAAACAGCTCCTGTGGTCATCACTGAACCCCGTCTCTCAAATGGGAGAGCCTGTAACTCTTTATGTCCTTTCTGGGCTGGCCCGTCAGCCCTGCGGTGTGACTCTGGAAACAGAAGCTTTCCAATAATGGCCTCAACACTGTTCTCCTTAAATCAGTAAAAAATATTTACTCGAAAGTGTTTCCTCTTGCTTCATATCATGCCTGATTGGACCAACAGCCCTTTCCAGTTTAGTCCCATGCAGTCTGATACAATAGACTTAGAAAGATGGAAACTTGCATGAGAGAATTAAATCATTCTCCACAGAAATAAACAATTATTCCATAACAAGTCAGGTATTTGGGAAGGAAGATAATCATCCGAAGAGGAATCTGATTGCAATGGCATGGCTGATATTTCTGTTTCCACAGAAAGTGCAATTGGGATATACAAGTAGTCAGAAAGACTCCAGAAGGTTTTCATTTTCACAGTAGGTCACTAGTTCGGTTGTGACTGACATAAAAAATAGTCACTGCCTTGATTCCCATCCCCAATTCCCAGAGCAGCTGGGCTGGCTGTGGGCGTTTTCTGCACACGCGCCCATTCCTAGGCAAACGCTGTTTGCTTTTTCTGCTCTTTCCAAGAGCGGGGTGGCTGCAAGTTGCATCAGAGTCCAAACCTTGGACACAAAGGAGGTCAGTTAGTGGGAAGGAAAGACAAACGGACCAAAAAAATATCTTTTTCAAAGTGCTCATTAACAGGTAATGTTAAAAAACTGAAGCAGTTTTACAACAGAGGGGACCCAGCAGGCAGCAGGAGTAGGCTGATGCTCCCACTGCGGGCTGGCTGTGGAAAGCTGACGTGACTCAGGGGTCCATGAAGGACATTTTAGACTTGCTGTGGCTCATGGGTGGGAGACCACGCTCTGGTAAAACACTCATCTCTGTGCATCCTTCCCAGCACTTCAGGCTAACTAGAAAGTGCTCCTGTGGGAAGCTAGGGCATGGGTACATGCAAGCATTTCAAGAGCAAGATCCAGTTATAGCCCAGTGTTTTCTGAGAGGGCCAAGAAGAGAACGTCAGTTGTGGTTACCTCATCTCTTAGGTGGGCTTTCCCAAAGAAAAATGTTCATGCTTGCATGCTTCTGAGGTATTGTTTAATTGCAGCATGGTTTTGAGGATGGATTAAATTTTAGGTATGTGTTAACATATCACATATTAGTATATAAAATGCCAGACCCCACAAAGGCAAAATGAAGCAATAGCTATATTTATGTACATGCTCACAACAATCCTTTCTAGGAAAAAAATGGGAAATATTTAAATGCATAAATAAAACAACCACAATGTATAACTGAACAAGAATATAATAACTATTAAAAAGAAACCTAACATTAAATATGAAAAAATGAAAATGTTCATCTGTACTGTTTTGTTCTTTAGCACAAAAGAAGGTATTTAGGTAAGCACAGCCCTGGCTCTGAATGCATGCAGCGTATATAAGAATAGTATAAAATCACATAGAAATATAATCAAACCTGATAACCAAAATTATTCACAGAGAAATGAATCATAATCATGGGACCTTGAGTTTATACAGCCATCTGCCAAAACCATTGAACACAAACAGGTCTTGAAATACATCCAGAAGGCTATTGCAGCCAAAATCTAGTCATTCAACGATAGAAGTGAATATTGAAATCCAACAAACTTCATAGATAATGCCCTGCCTGCAGCTGTTGTGACAGAGCTTTAGGTAACTGTGTATGAACAAATGCTACAATAAACCCACTCACCATAGAAAACATTGCTTGTAGGCTGTTGATTTTCATTTACTCTGTTGTTTTAGATTGAATTGACAGATGATATTCCTCCTATTAGGAGGATCCCTCTGAATCCTAGCCCAGTCTCTACTGTACTTTAGAAAAAGATAACTTCTCTCAGCCGTGTCTTGTCTCTGAGGCCAGACAGAAAATAGGAGAAACTTATGACAGTTATATATAAATTTTCATCAAAAAGCCGATGGAGTCTTTACAGAGAGTCTTCAGCCTGGTAAATCAGTCCTATACCTGATACTGAAGTATCAAAAAGGAGCTCTCTTTTTGCTCCAAAGCTTGAGCAGAAGGATTCATGGACACCACTCCCCTGGGCTTCTCTGCAACCATATCCCTTTATACGAGGTGGATGCTAAGGTTTTGGCCCTTTGGAAAGCAATCCTTCCTCGACCTTTATGCAATGGATCTCAGTTGATATTCTGCTTTTCCTATATGCACAAAATGCATCTTAAATGTCTCTCATAAGCATTCTAAATCTAGTGTGTCTACTCCCTGAGGACTCCCATACAGAGAATTTTGGCTATCAGAAAGCAGCTAGAGTGATTTTAGGTTAGCCTTCCCTCAGCTAGCACAAGTTTATGCCTGGAAGAGAGGAATGGTTAGGGCATTCCTTTGCACTGACAGTCCCAGCAGCAATAAAAGGTCCTCAGGGAGAACAAAGTAACTTTGGTCTGCTCTCACCTGTGCAGGAGCGGCAATCACAGGTTAGCCCAGAATTTGGGGTGCAAAAAAAAAAAATTTCATGAACTCCTTCTCTTTTGTGCCAAGTTCCACCTACCCACAGCTGGAGATGAGGCTACTTCAGACAACAGATCTTCCATTCCTTTAGCACCTTTCGCGTGGAACAAATGTAGTACCGCAGCAGCATAATCCAGGTCTCAACTATATGGTCAACAGACATCAACCATAATGTTCATCACTCATTCAGGGTACTCATTACAATTGGATTAGCTAATCAAAAGCAATTCTGAGTTGAGGTCGCTTAAAATAAAATAAATTTTTATTTTATTTTATAAAAATTTCCTTTCACTTGAAGAAGGAAGATCTGGATCAGTGTGTTATTTGTCATGATGACTTGGGGACTGGCAGCAGCACAGAACTTCACTGCATGCACAGCTTCCACAAAGAGGTATCGTGACAAACTCCCAGGGCCTTATTTTCTGTTACTGGCAATGTAGAGAGTAGAGGAAAGGGTTTATATATCAAATTCTCCAGACATATTGACTAAACCTTGAATGCTGGTGACTGAAAGAGATACGTCTGTGTGTTGAAGTTGCTGCAGTAATCCTATGTTACCAGATGCTACCTAGAAGGTGGGAGAATCCTCAGCATCATCTTTAATGGTTTTTAGCAAAGTTTTGCAGTGATGGAAAGACCAAAGGTGAAGATGATGGGCCACACTGGAGCTGCTGCAGCCAATGTGTGTCATTCTTTAAATAACTGTGTTAGGGGAACATCAGTGCTCTGAAGGAGCTGCAAGCAGCCAGTTGTTTCAATGTCTGCAGTTCATAGTTGGCACTGCAGAGAAGGAGCAAACAGTTCTCTGAATTCCCGGCTAATCGATGTTTAAGAGTTCAGTGAGTCCAGCTCACTCCCCTCCATAGAGATAAATTGTGTGGCATAGCCGGTGCCTATACTGACAACCTCTGGAAAGGGACCGAGGACTAAGTACTCCTCTCTTTGGAGGTTGTTTCTGTAGGTGGCATCTGAGACACATTGGTGGAGTGGAGTGAGAGAAGCAGGAGTAACTGCTACACTAGCTGTACTTTCAAACACAGAACCTTATCTCAAGACTTTTTGGTCTGGTATCAAATAAGGAAAAAGAGAAAGCGCTGGAAAGCACATTCTTCTGGAAAAAAAATAATGTTGTGTCTGGTCTGGATCCTGCTAAAGTTATTCTGATGATAACAGGATTCATCTAATTCATCTAATTCTATTAATCTAATAATAGTATCCTCATTTCCTTAATATCATTGATTCAGTAAATATTTTGGACCAGGGATCTTAATTTCTTAAGGGAATATATCAGCTAAACCTCTCGAAATTCCTGGGAAATAACAGGAATCCCTGCGTTAAAATCCTGTTTGCTAGCACTCTTTTCCATTTGCTTTTAACAGTGTATTCAAAAGTGGCTGCTAAAGAAACCCACCTGTCCAACATGTCGTGTCCAGGTGCTTCTGTAAAGCCAGTGGCAGCCTCTTGTCATCCGTGATGAAGAAGTCAAGAAGAGAGGGTCCTTCAGGACTGCGGAGGGGAAATATTCAAGGCTTGATTCAGTTACAGAAGAAGAAAGAAAAAAAACCTTGGTGGATTAATGCATTACAAGGTTACTGTAAGTGTTTTAGCTTTTTTATACAGTTCAGAGTCCAGCTTTGAAGATAAAAACTAACTCCTAACTCCTTCTGCCTGTGTGTGTCATAGAAACATGCCAGTGTTTAGGGAAGAGGTCAAAATATTTTTACAATTCGATGGACAGTGTAAATAAAAATTACACATTTGCTACAAATGTAGCAAATACAAAATACATTGTTTACAAATTATTTCAGTTATTGTCAATAAATGGCTGGGTAACATACATAGCCATTTTCCAGCAGAGGGAGTCTGTTGATGCGGAGTGAGAACATGCACTGCAGTCCGCTGCAAGCACGAGTTTGAGATTAAAACTCATTACATTGCCAGTAGGAGACAACAGCAAAAAAAACCTAACCAAGAGCCCAGGGCCGTATGGTCAAATTTTGCCCTGTGTTGTTCATATATGACTTTTGTTTATATGAAGGAAATCAGTATACACTGAAACCCACAGCAGAGTTCAGTCTGCTATTAGGGACCGCAGTATTTACCCTGTGGTCAGCAGAAGACCTTGATCTGGCTCTGGAGATCCTATATTGCCGAATCACCAGTTGGCAGCTCCTCACTGCAGGTGTTTCCCAAACTGTCCTCTTCCTCTGCCCTCCATTTCCAGGATGCAGCCCACAGTCCCCTCCTTTAACCGGTCGGAGAGCTGCTGGTGTAGCCCTGGGTTCCCCCACCCACAACGCACACTGAATGCCCAGGCTGGAGGGAAGGGATGAGCAGCAACCCCTGCAGAGGGATGGAGGTGCCCATGACTGCTGCTTTCCTTGGGGTCAATGGGTGACCAACGTCGGAGACAGCTCACCCAGCTCCTGCCCAGGGAGCTGCTCCTCCTCTACACCCAGCCGAGCTTCTCTTCACCTCTGTGGCAGCCTGGGGTTCAGCAGCTTCCACCCCGCACCTAGAAACCAAGGTGGGTTGCCTGCCTACGCTTCTCTGAAACCTTTCTCAGATACGTGCCGATAGCTGGTGAGCTGCTCCTGGAGGCCAAAACGTCCCTATCATCCCTAAGGGACCTGCTGCTCCCAGTGCTCGGTCTTGCTTTCTGTATTTTCAATGTTAAATACAAGGGAGCTTATGGGAAGCTCTCCCCTAATCCTTGCTATAGGAAAGATAATATATGTCTTGCCCCAGGTTTATTCTGACAGAATAATTATATGTAATGCCAGAAGTTTCTCAGTGAGAAAAAGCAATGTCATTTTTTTCTTAGAAGCAGCACATGCTATTCTATAAACATAAATGTAGAAAGATTAATCAAGGCCTTTGCTTTTAACAATTTTTTTTTAGAAGGAACATTTTCCTTTCAGAGTGTGTAAGTTACATTTAGCAGGTCTCTGCAGGTTTCCATGAACAGTGTCATGACTCTTCTTTACTTGTCAGGTGTGCAGAGTGACTTTTCAAACCCAGATCTCACACTGCCTTAACTAGCAAAAAAATCTCCTTTCCTCCTGTTCTCCTGTGTCATCCAGAAAAAAATAAATATTACAAGTACTTTTCATATGCAACATAGCTGAAAATAAGCTATATTTTAAAATACATTTCAAAACACCTCCATTCATCAAACACAACCTCTGCTCTACAGCAGTCCCTAGCGAAGTGAGCTGAGAGGCACATCCACCCGCATTTCGGCCAGTCCAGTTCAGAGTCCGACTGATGCGGGGAGGTTCGTGCCGCTTTGCTGGGCTGTGAACTGCGATGGCAAAGGGCAGGGACGCGCTCCCGTCGGGCAGCTTTGCTCTGAGGGTACGTCTGGCAGCAGGACAGAACTGAGCGGCTGGGGAGCAGCAGGAGTCTTAAACCACTCCGTTTGCACAGTTAATGTGAGCTACGGTCCTCAGCCTTTCACTATCATTTCAGAGGAAATCTGGAGACATAAAGCCACACTGAACTTCATTCTTCAAATGCATACGAATGTGCTAATTGCAGCAGGATTACTCATGGTTGTGAAGTGAAGCGCAAATGGACATGTTGGCAGGATCGGTTCCTATGTTCTGGCAAATAAAGAAATACATCTGCTCAGAAACAAAAAGAGGTAAAACAACTGAATTTCTTAAAACAATTGAAGTAAGTCACAGGAATGTCAAAAAAAAGCTGATAGTATGGGGTTTTTTTCCTTTCTTTCTTTTTCAATTGCAAGAGGATGTTCTGGCTGGCAAATTCAGCAGGAGACCCAGGATCAGAAATCACCCTCATTGCCTTTTACACCAATCACTGGCTTTCTAAATTACTTGGTCACTTCATTTTTACTGTGCCTGTTTACCAAGGTACCAAATAACATTTTATATATATATATATATTAAATATATACTGACCTGTGCTGACAATTAGACGTTTGTACCTCTGCATCTCCCAGGAGAAATGCACCGTACTGTGTATTTCTATTCACCACTCCCCCCTGCCTGGCCACAAACTATTATTTTTCAAGCTGTCCCTGTGTTCCTCTGCTTTCCCTCAACTTTCTTGCCTGACACAGCCTTCTCCCTGTCACTCCCCTGCTTCCCTACCACGGCCTTCTCCTACAAAGCTGCTTAGCTGACTGCCTGTCATCCCATCACATCCAACATCGCCCTGCGAGTTCAAACTCACGTTCAAGCGTGCCTGTGTTTATAAGGCGTCTGTGCCAATATATACTAACTCACAGGCCAATGGAAATTTCGATGCAGTGGGAAACCTGGCAGAGAGGTGGGACCAGGTGGGAATCAGCGGCGTGGAAGGGGCCCTTCCTACCCTGGCAGTGCCAGCTGGGCTCCTGGATTAAAGCAAAGGGGAGGAAGAGCTGAGTGAGTTACCGCTGAAGCACCACTGCGGCTGTGACTTGGTGGCTGGCTTGGGAGCAGGGTTGGCGAGATCCGGGATGAGGAGCTCACGCTGGGCTTTTTCACGGGGCTGTCTGATTAGGGTGTCCCTGGGAAGGAGTGTGATGGAGAGAGCCCAGAGCCACCTTTGGGAGGGAGCTGGTTTGTATGAAGTGGTTTGGGTTGATGGCAAGGACCTGGGGTGGGGGTGCTGTAAATTCAGGTGCTTTGGGAGGGCAAAGATTCGCTAAGCGACAGCCAGGCAGGAGATGGAAGGATCCAGTTCATGGTGAGACAGGAGGTGTGGCCATGCCCACGAGGAGCTGGTTGGGAGGACAGTGACCAAGGGAAAAGCATCTGTCTCCAGGGAATATTGCACCTGGACACAGAGACTTTCATGATGGTTGTGTGGGCTCCTTCCGTATTAGTGCTCTTTCTCTTTCACATGTGTGATAAATGTGTGTATGGGGGGAGCTTTTTTGCACCCGAGCTTTTCTGGCCCTGGTGTCCCACAGCATGAAGACTGGTACCACAACAGCCGCCTCCCCCTGCTCCGTACTGCAAGCAGGAGGACATTGCCTGCTGTGCTGCAGGAGAGCCGAGGGAAAAGGGTGGCAGGAGGCAATGCCCATGCAGCGACATCGGCTTTCTGACCTCCCCGTCCCTCCACACTCACCTCTCACAGCTGTGCTCCTGCTCTCGCTTTCCCTCTTCCCCTGAAAAAGCATTTTTCCCTCTTTCTCCCTAGGCTGGGCTACAGCTGGTGCTTTTCATATCACTGCTCAACTGGCCAATTTTCCCGTCCTTTCTGCCTTGTGTCTCCATCCAGAGGGTTGTTGACCCTGATGTCCTCCCCTGGCTAGCCCTCTCTCCTGACTCACCCAACGTACGTGCTGAACGCAGCAAGTGAGTCAGAGAGAGACAGAGAGAACAAAAATTAACAAAACAATGAGGAAGACGAAGTTGCATCATAAAAAAAGTCAAAAGAACACGATTAGATTTACAAAGTTAAACTCTCAAAAGCTGGACCAATCCAGACCTAACGCTGCCTTGAGAAATGTAGTTCAGCCCCCTCTCCCCTTCCCCCACGCAATGTGTATTATGTGACATGATTTAATCATTTGACTGCATAGCATTTTTCCCATGGGACTAGCACCTCGTTTAGTGTAAAAGCAGAACAGCGCCTGGGAATGAAGCCGGTCTCTACATTTCCTGGACTACGCGTGTGACTACGAGCCCCGTTTATCACCGTATAACCCAGAGAGTGCACTGAATTCAGAGCTGCCAGCTGCTTCGTGAGGTTTGCTGGGGGAGCTTTCCTGCAGTCTCTGACTGTTTTGCAAACATGATTATCACCCGTGTGCACCACAGGTGAGGAGGTACTATTTCCAGGGAACTGGGAACTTTCTGTTACGATTTGCTACACCTTTTTGCATACTCTGTTGGCCCTGACATTTGTTCAGAACACTTTATATTTTAACTAACTGCTCCAGCAGACTTCATTCACTGTTCTGAGTGCTTGGTGCTTCTATAAATCTGTAACCTAGATGTCTCCTACCAGGTGCCCCAAAGTAAGAAACCCTCAGCCAAACACAGACATGCAGGGAACTCATCTAGAAACGACCAAGGAAGCTGATGGAGCCAGGGAGAGTTTCTAGTTCTTGCAGCCGCCGTTTCTTTCCTCAGCTGGCAGATTATCCCTTGTTTTCCCACAGCCCTCTGCTTTATATTTCCATGTCCCAACTTCTGCAACAACTGATAAACTAGGACTTGGCTTGGCATTTGACCCTGAGTGAGGACACCAGGCGAGCTCTCCACCGCCCGACACTATTGAGAAGTTACGCTGTTGTAGACATCATTCGACTCATCTGTTGCTGACCATCCTCTACCGCAAAATGCCAGGTTAGTGCACATCATTTCCCCAGCATGAATAATCTCTTACTTTCTAATTCAGAATTTGCTTCACAAGCTAAAGCGTAGTAAAAAGAAATGCCATTCCACATTTCAAACTTCTGTGGTGGCATTTGCAGCCTTAAAAACCATCTTTGCTCTCATTCAGCTGATACATGACAAGGAAAGAATAAGCAAAGATTCTTAATCTGCAATGTGGGGACAGGGACCATCATTTTTATACGTTTGTACTGTAGAAGACCTCACCTGCACAGCTCTCAGTGTCAAGGCATATATTCATTTCAAGTACTGATACTCTGAGAAGAAAAATATTCGGGCTCTGCAAACTCCTTTCTCCTGGTGCTTCTGCTTTTCCCAGATTTCTCTGTTTTGAATCATCATTATATGGAAATGGGGAAGTCTGGGGAGAAAATTCTTACTGTTAATACACTTGGCATTTCTGGCTTTATTACACTGGATTCCTCATGGCAAATTGCCTGATGAGTTCAAAGGACTCTATATCAACTTGAAACATAGCCAATTATCCATGAACTATAGATTGTTTCAGGTATTGCACCTGCAGTCATTGCTGTTCCTCTCTTAATGCAGATAGATAGGGGTAAGATGAGCTCTTTCGACTGTTTTTCTCCGTGATTGTTTTTGCATGTTCTTCTAGATGAAAGACTTTCGTAAAGGAGGGGTTACATTTTTATGTGCTAGGAGTCAGCTTGACAAATTGCTGATTGATGCACAGCAAGGATACGAACTTGAAAAAATATGTTTCTTGAAAGTTTCTTACACAGGCTACTTGTAAAAAAACAGAAAGTACTTCAAATAACAACATAATTAATAATTATAAAAATTAATAATTTTTAAATGCCATGTATAATGTAACTACATTTTTTACTGATGGCAGTATTATGCCTAGAAGCATTTTTAAACTTTACAGGTGTAAATCCATATCTTGTAAATCCATATCTTCTGAATCCATCCAAGAGCAAATATCCCTACTAGCACTCCAAAAATTAGACTGTCATAAGATGGGTCTTTGTATTGAAATTCACTTTTTATTTATTTTGCTTGTTACAAATTGTATTGAAAACAGCATGTTTGCTTTTCCTCAAAACGTAGCCAATGCATGCATTTGCTCTTTTTTCAACTGTTGCATAAACTTTGCAAGGCCAGAATTATTTGTTTAACTTTCTGGGCACTCTGTCTGGAGATCAATTATTTTGTCAGTGTCAGCTACACTTGTATGCTACATTTCAACAGCTATAAATTAGATGCGTTGCTACAGAGATACCTACAAACAGCACATCTTAGACTTGGAGTGTCCAAGGGAGTGGACAGACATTTCACTTCAGTTTTTCCATGGACACACGTCATGAATGTGTCCTGTTGGACTGGACTGGGTTCAGGAGGTCCATGGTTAGCTTCATCCCCTGACTGTGCAGGACCATGATCTTGCACATCTCCACTCTATAACCGTGTCCTAAGACCTGTGGGGCTCGGAGCCACAGACATTTGGCCTTGTAATGTTTCATTCACATAACTTCTGTGAAAAGTGGTTCAAGCACTAATTGCAAATTCATCTCATAGCATTTAGGCTTAGCCATGAAGAAATGTTTATATGACTTGCTTCAGGTGCAATGCTCGATATCAGCAGTGAACAACCAAACAAATCCCTATAAAAAGTCTCCTTTGCAAGTGTCTTAGGGATTCAAGCCCAATGGAGACTTATTTAAAGTCTGTTCCTTAATGATTTTTGTGGATGCTATTTACTTTGACTCCAGCAAGAATGGAGGAATTCCCAGTTATGAAGGAATTTTTCTAGGCAAAAATAGGAGGACATAGGGCATATGGAAATAATAAGTTTGTTTGTCAGATGGGCAGACATAAATGATGCACCTGGGCTGTATTGTTCAGAGAATCTTGCTTTTCTATCTTAGAAACCACAGTTTTTATCTGCAGTTACCTGATAGCTTGTTCTTACTGAGTGAGTAGGATTTACCATGCCAGAGAGGATACATGGTATGATTACCTGGTCATTTTACCATACAGCATGGTCATTTTACCATACAGCAAAAGCCATATTAATCACATCAAACCCATGCCATTCAAGTACTGAGTGGTCATCCAGAATCATTCATAGCACAGACCTAACACTCACTACAACGTTAAACGTCTACAGGCCATTGTTCTTTTGCTGATGGACGCGTTAAGCAGGAAGAAAAGTGGAATGGATCCGATGTGTTATTAGTTACAAATTGGTAAACTGGATCTATTAGTAATTTTAACTGTCTCTTACAATTGTATTGTAGAAATCAATCCTGAACAGGCAGGAAAACACACTATGATCTGAACAAGTCTTGTTCACTTATTTTACTTAATTTTTACATATTTAAATTTTCTTTAAGGTATTTGCTGTTGTTTGTATTAATTCTCAGAATACATTGCCCCAGCAAGCAAGACGAGTGTTATATGATTTCTTGTCTCCTTTGACCAGCCAGAGTTTGGGAAGCACACAGAGCCCTTTCAGGGATGGGTGAATACTGTATTCCTCCAGCTAGAGGAGGGCTCGATTGCCTGCCTGGGTGCCAGGCCTGTATCCTAAGTTTGGAATAGGTATGGTGAATTAAGTTCCTAACTTTGGAATACGGTAAAAATAATAAGATGAAAACAAAGGAAGGTCTGAACTTGCCTGAATGTAGCAGTGCTGTCGGCCTCTTGCTGACCTTTGGTAAAAAATGGCAAAGGATGCTTTCTTGTATCTGTAGTCCCTAACAGTTTTATAGCATATTCTATGCAAGCACTTCTCTGTGGTTACTTTAATGCACACTGCAACGGTCCTCGCAGAAGTGCAGAATCCCTGCAGGGTTTCCAGGACTCTAATTGGAGTTTTTGACATTGGAGACACTAATCGTTACTTAGAATCACTTTTAAGTCATCTTAAGTATGGATGGAAGTGAGGAATCCCAGGAAGTTATTTTTGCTCCACTGCCAAGACAAACATATCAAACCAGTGGTAAATAGATGAGGCAATTACAATTATCAGTTTCATTGACTGATTTAGCTCAGTCTAACTGAAAACTCTTCTGCAACAGAAGGATATCCATTAGGCAGGAATTAATGCTATTGCGTGAGATGCATTCTGCCGTCTAAAAAAAATTGCAAAAGAAGTCACTCAGACCAGGAATGGGGAGCAGCTGCCACAGAGACTGGATTTCTGAAACACCGTTTACAGAGAGGTGGTCCTTCTGGAAAATATTAATTGCCTTTTTCTCTGTACTCATTACATCACCCAACCTGCAAAGGCATCTGCTTGCCAGATGCTGAAGGGTATTTGCTGGAGTACTGTTTATCTGATAGTGAAAGTGTCACCTTATACTAAAGAGACAGACATGGACGGAGCTGTCCGAGAAGATAACTGAGGGTGAAAAAGTGTCAAACAGAAATACACTGTTGATCTAAGTTTTAATCTTTACATGGAGTTAATTTCATCCACAAATTTCCCAAAGCAAAAAGCTTTCGGATCCTGAAAAACAGAAATCTTAAATTAGGGGACTTGGCGGGGGGTGTGTCTCAGAATTTAGTCCAAGTTATGACTAGCTGGTAGGGAGAGTTGCACCTCGGCTTGGCCTTTCCAACAGCCACAGGGAAGGCTGGCAATGCAAGAGCTTGATGCTGACAGGGGCGGAAAGGGTCAGGGAGGCTTCTGGTGTAGTTCAAACAGAGCTTCAAAACTGGATTATCACAGCTTCCTGGCAAATACCTCAAAGGAAGATTTTTCCATATGCAAGATTTGAGGAGTTCGTTGGTGTTCTCTGCTGGCTAATGTAACAGAGGTGGTGCAGTATAAGATGCCTTTCGTTATGCTGTGAATGATTCAGTAATGTCACTAACACCGTTTACTACAGCATGACATTTGCAAATAAAACTGTGGCTTCATCCTTTCAATTTTATTTTTAGACATTCTTCTTTTGGATTCAGGGCTCTGCCATACATTCCTGTGAAATGACAGGAACTACAGCCACGGGTGCTCATTTTCGTGGAGAAAAACCACGGGGGAAAAAAAAAGGCGAATTAAAAAAAAGGCTCTGCTATATGCAGCGATCAAAGGAGGGTTTGTGTGTCGGAAAGTCTCTCTACTTCTACTTTTCCTAGCCTGCCCGGGCTAGTGGGAGCCGCCGCCCCCGGCCGTGAGCCCCGCCGCCCGCCCTGCCCGCTCCCGGCCGCTTTTCCTGGACAGCGGGGCAGAAGCGGGGGGACGGGCAGCGGGCAGCGCCGGATCCCCCTGAAGCCTGGCTTTCCCCGAGCCCCTTTTCTTTGGCTCTGCCCCGGGTCCTCCCCGGCCAGGCGGGGAGGTAACCGCCCGCCCCCCCGCGGGGCCGCCGGGGGAACATCTGGGCGGCCGCGCCGCAAACATCTGGGGCGGCAGCGGCGGCGGCCGCAGCTGGAGGCTCCGGCGGCCGCGGGGCTCCCCGGGCCGGCACCCAGCGCCCTGGGAGGGGGCGAGGGGCTGCGGGGCAGGCGGAGGAAGAGGCTGCGAGGGAGCAGGGCGGCGGAGGTAAGGGCTGGGGGGGGTCTCCCTGAGCCCGGCTGCGGGAAAGGCTGGAGGTCCGCGGGTGAAGGCGGGGGGGTGGGTGTAATATTCCCGGGCGAAAGGACGACAACTGCTCCATGTTTGCCTGAACTCGGTCCGTGAGGGGGGGTCCTCAGTTAAAAAGCGCGGACGGGACTCTTAAATCAGCAAGGGCTTTTGAAAAGATTGCTGGCGTTACAATAGGAGCGTAGCTCTTGCAGACATCCGCATGATTTTACCCCAGGTGCAAGCGTTTTTGCAGCAGCGGTTCTGGATCGTTAAACAAAGGGAGATTAAGTGTCAGGGATGGGAATGAAACATTCACTGTAGTTTTAAGTTTCTTGCCTGGTTTTTTTCCTCTCTTTTCCTTGGATGTCTCAAATGGAGATGTGCATTCAAACTTGAATTTCCAGGCAAAATCAAGAGCATTTCAATGTAGCTGTGTCTACTCACTATATGAGAGAAACCCTAAAATTATATTATCCCAGACTCTCTATTTTATTTCAAAATAGAATGACCCTTGGATAAACACTTACAGTCCCTGCATATGTTCCTTTTTTTTTTTTTTAAATTTTTTCAGCAATAAATCATATTCTTCTCTCCCAATAATGCTTAATACTTGACATGGTATCAAACATTTAATTATCTTTCTGCTAAGTGGCTTTCTGAAATTTCAGAGCTTAGGAATTGAAACATAGAAGTACTTCAAAACAAAGTATTTATGCTTCTTCATTTTTAAACTGAATAGATGATGATTACTATGCATTTACATACCTAGGACTTGTGATTTCTCCAGTATGTATAACTTCATTTGCATCACCTTATATTATTGTAGACCTCTTTAAATTATGGCATACATTGCCCCCTAAGTCACTACAAGTACTTTGTTATTTGTGAAAGGAATGTATTCAATATCCGTTTTAGATGCAAATTCATCGTTGACTCTGGAGTTACCTTTCCGAAGTTTGCTCAGATGTCTTTCACTGCTTTTCAGGGCTGCTTATGTGGGCTTTTCCTGCATTTTTCTCTTTACAAATGGAGTTGGGTAAACCAAACAGAATTCACTCAGTTGTGGAGAGTGTGGGTAGAAATAACTGCTGAGGCAGAAAAGTCAAATGAACCTTGAGGAGTGGCTTGAATAATTATGCCTGTGTTTAGGCAAACTGTTCTCTGTTTACTCTTTTCTTCCACACCAAATCTGCCTGGAAATATCATTTTACTCTGTACCGCAAACGGCCAGTGCAGCAGCACAGAAACGGGCCCCTTGTTTTCCAGTGTGAAGACGCAGATGAATCAAGACTCCTCAGTGTCCAACCTCTTGTCAACGGGCTCCTACTCTACTTCTTAGGTGTGACCAAACATGTTCACGCTCACTTGCAGTTGGCAGCAGTGGTCATTTTAATCGTCTCTTCCTAGCTATGAGCAAAGCAAGTTACTAACCGTAGGGATTATAAGTAATTAAACATTGTTTTTGAAATACCTTAGTTTTTAATAGAGAGCCCCTCTACTGTGGCACTCCTGTCTTACGGTGCAGCATGAGCCAGACCTCGAGTTCTGGCGCTGCTTTTTGCTCCAGAAGATAAAGAGGAGAATTAAGTCCCTTCTAATCGATTTATGCCTAAATCAGGGCCTGATATAACATTTTAATGCTGTCTCAGCAAAATTCTTAAAACTCTTGCTCCACGTGACCTTGCACTTGAGACATTTCGAAGGTACGGAGTGTAGCACCTGTAACAGCAGTGGTTTTGGAAGAGGATACAGCCCCTTGCTGTGGCTGCTGGCCTGATTGAATTACAAAGCCCCTACTCCATAGCATTACTCTTGCTCCCTCCCTTAATTCTGTCATCTGAGGGGCAGCAGGAACTGAAGCCACTGCTACTATAGCCTTGCATTATGGAGTACTCCTCAGTTTCTGCTAATGTGGCATTAGCACTAGCCGATTCCCATTTAGTGAGTATGAGGTGGTCCCATAAAGAGGAACTATACCTGTTTCTCTGATGCATTTTGAGTTTTCTAGCTGGGCTAACTCAGCCAGCCATTTCTCCCAGCTATTACCAATATTACAGACTGCCTTGCCAACGCTCCCATTTATTCATTAGTGTTTCTCTTCCTTTTCTGACCCACACATCTTTCTGCTGTTGAGAGTGCGTTTCCCCCAAGCAATAGTTGGCAGAGGCTGTGCACTTGGTCACCCTCGTGACAAGCAATACATCAAGCACCCCGATCTCGACAGACAAGACTTGCAGAGAAAACTTCCAGGTACAAAGGCAAGTCAGTCAAGGCAAAGCTTTAGGTGCAAACCCCACCTTCTGCTCTGTTGCATGACTTTATGGAAATTACTGACAAGAAAGCTTTTTAGAATTTTTTTTCCTTCTATCACAACACAATGTTGCAAGCCCTAAACATTCAAATATCATTGGTTACAGCATCCAAATCCATGAGATTTAAACATTTATTTTAAATCACTTTGCCATCTAAGAGCCCTGAGGACTCACACTACCTAGCTGTACTCCACAGACCGACAGGATGGCTGAAGGTTAAGAACCACTTGATCAAATAACTTCAGAAAACAGAGATTCAAGGAGAAGAGGCTGGATCTCAGCAGGAGGAGACAGCAAAATGCAGCACAGTGTCCCACCAGAAGCCGATATTCTGGCCACATGCCCCTGGTTTCCAGTCTCCTCCCTAGCAGGGGACAGGAGAAGTTCAGCTCTTACAGGTGTCACCTCCTTGTTGCCCAGGTATGGGCTGTCATGAGCATCACATTGGCCAACTGAACTGGTTTGTAAGTTTTTGGTAAGAAGAAAACTGAGTCCTTCCTATGAACACCAACAGGGACTTATTAATGCTCTTGCATTTGTTGAGATGAGCTCCCTTCCCGTTTTTGTTAACTTGAGACTATCCTTAAGATGAAAGCTCGCTAGTATGCACAGCACAGCATGACACTTCTGCTTACCATATTTTCTTAGTGTCTGGTGATTCTTTAGAACAGGGTCGTCTTCGTAATATTCCAGTTTCTCATTTGAAGGCCTCAGTCACCCCAATATCTGCCTTTGTACACAACAAAGAGAAATCTAAATGCCTTTTCTGCACAGTCACTGGTAGCCACAGCGAGAGAGCAACCCTTGCAACCAAAGAATTATAAATCACATTGAGGTCAGCAAGCCCTGTCTTCCATACCTGAAGATCTGTCCTTCTCCAAGAACAGAATTCCTCACTTTTCTCTTTCAGACCTGGCTTCCTTGCAAGTGAAAAAGCATTTTAGACCACTCAAACATTGAGTTTTCCCAGGAAACACCCCTCTTTTGGTTGTGTCTTCTTGTCTTCAAGAGGTCTTTGGAAACAAGTAACAATTGCAGCAAGTTCTAACAGTCTGCAAAGTGCTCTGTAAGTGTCAAATGCAGGATTTGTCACAGCCCAGGTGGTCATTAGTATGTATTACATGTATTTGTCCTAGTCCAGTGGTCCTGTCAGCTTCGCTGTCTTACTAGATCCTTCCACCAAAGCCCTGACTGTGTTGTGAAGACACTGTAAGGGGAGGTACATAAAAGAGATGCTAACAGAAACCAAATCATATTTTATTTCATTTCCTCTCCAGAGCTGGGCTTTGAGCAATAAATCATCAGTTGATATAAAAAATTTTGCTCTCTTGACATTTTCCTAGCATGTCTATCAGGAAGCGGAGAACGTATAGGTGAACGCACCTGCAACTACAAGAAGTGGTCAGGGATTATACCCTACCAAACGCAGGGATTATACCCTACCAAACACAGTTAGGCTACCCAGGGAGCGATCTTCTTACTGGTGGTGTGACCTCTGCTTGACCATGGGCCGTCAGGGATACCTAGGGTCCTGCAGAGGTCATGCATTGAAGTGACTTGGGCTGTTTGAAAGACAATAAGAGGAACTGACTTTAAAAAGAGAGAGCATATAGGAATTTCACTAGCTGGCACAATTCAGGCTAAAATCAGGAAGCAGCAAGAGCTCTAGCTGAGCCCAGCGCCAGGTGGACTGGAAGGGGCAGCCAGCCTCGGATGTCAGTGAAGAGCTCCCGCAGCACAGCAGTGGGATGTCGCAGCGCGTCCTTCCACCACGCAGTCTGTCCGCTTGCTCGAGTCTGCTGGCTTGGGAGGAGCCGTGCATCGGCAGCACCTCGCTTTGAGGGCAGCAGCTTGCTGTGACCCTCTCCGGGGAAGGGAATGGCTGCCCTGCACAGGGGACAGCTGGAAGGCCACCTCACAGGAGGCAGTGGCTACCGCAGGGCTCCTGCAGGCAGGGAAGTGGCTGTGGTGGCTGAAGCCAAACATACTCCCGCAGAAGGCTGCACTCTCATACCTGCAATAGTTTACTCACATACCCATGCTATTTTACCCTTTATTTCAGGCAGTGCTAGGAAATACCAGGTTTTATGGCCAATAAAGAAACTATGAATCTTTCATAGGAAAAAATGACTCTTATGTATCCCACACAATTACAAGATTTAATTTTTTGTGTGTGTATGAGTTTTGAACTTGTGTTGATCTGAATAAAAGGCTCCAAATTGGCAGTCCTGAAGACCAAAAATTTCGTATCCACAGACTAGCAGCTGCTCTGATATCAAGAGCCAGTGGTAAGATTATTACGGAGTGTTTGTTGTCCCTGGATAACCCCTGGAGATGATAGCCTGCTCGGCTATGGGAGCAGAAACAGAGTCAGCAGATGCACAGAGAAAATGGAAAGAAAGCCAGAAAACTGAGTGTCACAAGAGATGAAAAAACACAGTGAGGAGCGCTCACTCAAAGGGCTGAGAAGGACAAGTATCTGGGAAGGACAAGTCGTTGACAGATGCTAGGCACTGAAAAAAATAAGAGCAGTTCAGGTTGTGGGCCCAAACTCAGCACTATGAGAGATTGTGTCTTGGAGTCCCTCCTTTCTAAGGCCAGTATATAGATTTCTGATCATTACTTCTGTGGGATTTTTGGGTTTCATCCCTGTCATGTAGGCCTGAAGATTTTATCAAGGGTTGAATTGTTCTCTCACAGGGTTCAGAGATGCCTATTCATGACATTTCTTTTTTTTGACCTGAAATCTTTGTCTCCTACACTCTTAAGCCAAAACTATCAAGGCTGCACTGTCATTTTTTAGCATTTCAAGAAGTCTTGAGTGAGTCCTGCTTTCATTACCATACACAGGACTTAGCTCCAGTTTAATTCTGAAGGAGCTATAGGTGCCAGCTGAGTATTTCCTTAGCACCAGAGCAGTGATCTCATCTGGAAACATGGTGCTGTAGTTGCTGAAATGCTTTTAGTCATGACGTGAAATCAGTACTGCATTTAGTGAACAAAGTAATTACAGCAGACATTGTTTTTCAGATCAGTGTGGCGCTCCGTGATGTTTGCAATTTAATGGCTGCAGGATAAAAGGCACTTGCCTCGTGAATACATCTTCAACTGCAAGTAGGAAACTTTGGTACTGAAGTAAACACGTCTGTGATTTTCTGTGTCTTAGATACATTCAACTTTGCTGGATTCTAGTTTTTGGTAAAAGCTGTATGATCACAGCTTGTGCACTGATTAGAAAGTCTCTACAAATGTGTTATTTCCTGCTCTTATCTGGGTGCATCATTCTCATTGACACCACAATCAATTCCTGTGGCTATTAAGGATAAATAAACATTTTGTATCAACTATTATAAACTCCACATCATTGTTTCCTAATCTAGCATATGGGAGGAAAATAACTCTTCAGTTTTACCATTGTAGTACATTTGCTAATGTTTAATCTTTGGGTTTGACTTTTGTATCATATGGTTCTGCAGCAGAAATGAATGCATTGCAGCAGAGTGAGTTTGTGGCCTCATAACTTGTGTCATTTCTGGAAAAAACCCACATTTCTGGTTGACAGTCCTCTTTAACATCCCCCAGGGCTTGATAAACACAGGAAATTGCAAGGCGTACTGCTGTGGCGGGAGAACGTGCCGGCAAGGGAAGCTGCCTGCTGCAGGGCTCGCTCTGGCTCAGCTACCGCTTGTGTCCCCGTCCAGTACAGGTTACGCTGCCTAAGCCCGTGGCTTTTTTTAAAGGGAGAAGGGGAAAAAGGGGAAACTAATCTAGTTCTTCAAGAAGCGATTGAGAAGCCATCTGAGTAACCAGGTGGTATAGCTAGTTTCTCCGTACCGCTTGCAAGTCTTGCCTTAGTCCCCACATGGGCAGCCTCAAGAGATCAGGAATCAAACTGGTGAATGTTATGAAACATCCCTCCCAAAAAAGTCAGAAGATGTTTAAATCAATCATGTAAGTCTGTTTCTTGCCTGCCTTTCATGCTTCTGCTGGTGTAAGTGAGATAATTTTCAGGCTAAAAAGGCAGCTTTTAATACCCACAAAAACGAACACCTTTTCTTGAATGCTCACTTGGAAGCTGCCTTTGCTCATCCCCTCCTTTGCCAGTGGATCCCCATATTCCCTTCTGACCCCAAGGAGTAAGATGCAGCCTGAACCAAGGGATGAACATCCCAGGTACACAAAGCATTACTGCTACATAGGGAATTGGTGGGCAACCGTCAACAACCTATATTTGGTTGGCAAAGTTTGAGTGTAAAACGCTTTTGCAATACTATGTAGCTTTCTAATTGCTGGAAAAGCCTGAATCGTGCAGAGCTTTCTCTAACTATTGCAAGAAAAACCATGCTTGGAGTTCTCACACGTGAAAAAAAAACATCTCACATTCACAGGTAGCTGTAAATTATTCTTGTTCCTTGTTCCAATCAGCTGCAGAAAAGTTGCCTGGTACTTAATATTTATAAACTACCTTGATAATTGACTTTATTGCCATAATTACGCCTAATAACCTTTTTCTCCAGTTTCCCTGTGACCATGGGCCCCCAGGCAGGGGTGCCGGGGTGGGGGTCCTGGGTGAGGCTGGTTGGGGCAATTAAGGCCCATGGGTGCCCTTGAACCCTGACAGCAGCCTCCCCTCCTGGTGTGGTCCACACCCTCCCGAGAGCAGGGTTTTGAGGAGTACTTGCTGTGGAAAGCCCGAATCTGGGCTGGAGCATGCGCCTTGTCTGGTTCCTGGGCATGCTCCTCGGGGTGGCAGTGCTGCTGGTCTCCCCTGCAGTGGGGAGAGAACTTCCCCCAGGTAAAGTCCAAAATTTGCTTTGCTAGAGTCCAAAATTTGCGGGTGCCCTGGCTGCTGCAGCCCATGGCTGCTGGTGGTGGTGGAAGGGTCCTGGGTGGTGATGCTTCAGGGTGGAGACATGAAAAGCTGAGTGTACCTCCAGGGATCCTGGGGGTGCACACAGCAGGCAACAGGGGCAATTCGATCAGCAATGGTCAGGGAGTCTGCGTACACTTGCTGGAACGCCAAACCCTATCATCCATGGCAAGGGCTGCGGCCAGGTGACACCAGCTGTCTGCGTGCCTTTTGTAGGCACCAGCAGCACTGGCTTTGCCTGGTGGGGTTAGCAGCAGGATTTGGACAGGGCTGAGGTTGTGCAAGCAGGTTACCAGCTGCAGGTACGCATGCAGCGCCTGGTGTGACTGGGTGGCTTTGGGGGGCAGCGGAGGGAGCGTGGGCAGACCCTGCATGCCTGAACCCAGACCTCACGGCCCTCAGCTGTGGGGCAGCCTCAGGATTTTCTCTGCTTGCACCTCTGGCAGATGATGCGCTTTAGGGAAGGTGGTGGGCAGCAAGGAAGGTTTGCTGCCGAGAACGTGGCTGTGGCTCTGGCAGCATCCCTGGCCCTGAAATCACTGAGGATAAAAGAGGGTCTGGGATTTGCACATCTCGCAACATCAGTCCTCCAGTGATTTGTTTGCTAGCTTATGGGATAAGGCTCTGTAAATAATAAACCCTCAAATATATTAGGTATTGTCATAACACGCTGGTGCCATCTTTATTCAATAAATAGCACCTGAGATAGCAAAACTGGCTGGCTCCCAAGCTGTGCAGAAGAGCTGGCAGGAGCTGCTTTGTCCCGGGCTGCAAAGGGTGGATGCCAAAGTGCAGCGTGGAAAGGCAGCACCCTGCCATCCTCTCCTCCTCTCCTTTCACCTCCCCTTGCACCCCTGCCTCGCACCTCCCAGGTCCACCTCCCGACCCCGCAGTGATCTTCCTGCAGGGGGGCTCTGCTTATCCTCGCCACGTCCTCAGTGTCATACTAAGCCCCCAAACCATGCGATATCACCTGGTTTACTTGCAGGCAAAACTTCTCGGTCACATCAAAACCATGGATGGTGGCAGTTGACTTCTAGCCTCGCTGGAATAAACTCTTAGGCCTGATAAGAGAAAATTCATTAATTGGGAAGTTTAATCAGTTTAAGGTGAGCTCTGTCATGATGTTTTCAAGTTTACTAAGGATTTAAAGTATAATTCATATAACTCCTTTCTGACGCCGACTGTGTTGAGAGTCAGCGTTCCAAAGTCTGCCACAACAGCTGGCTGGCAGATCTGATGTGTCTCTTTCTAGGGAAATGCAGAAATAATCCCCAACATCTCTGGATGAACTCAAACTGAAGTTTACACTCTCTAAAGCTAATAATACGTGATTGTATTGCTTATAGCAAAAAATCAGTTTTTCTCATTCTGTTTTGTTTATATTGGATATGCAGCAGTAGTGGCTGTATCAGTCTTCTCCTTTTCTTCTTTTCCCTTGTTTTGAAAGGCAAAAAATAAAACAAAGTATCTTGATGGATTACCCAGATTTAGGGCAGAAAAATCCTGCAGTGATTAGAGCTCTAGATAACCCAGGTGTGAATTTACAGACTGAGAATTACTTTTGAAGTTTGTATACCATGCACTACAACTGATGTTAACCCACTGTTCTTCATTTGACTCTTACTGCAGCTGTACTCTCCTAGAGGGAGGCTTTTCATAGGTTTAATTTACCTTTTTAATCCAGTATCTTGCTTTGATGTGGGGTACAGGGTAAATCTTTCCATTTGGAGTGCTATGTACCTGTGGTGAATAATAAAATATCTAATGAATAAAGTCTTTCTAATGAATGGCGCTCAGCGAGATCAGACATACGGCAAGGAAAGGCCGCTCCCGACTCCTCCCCTCTTCCTTTCATTCAAAGAAGGAAAAAAAAACATGTCTGAAAAGACAGCAAATGCCTTTCAGGCCAGCAAGTTTTAGAAGAACCAGCAATTAAGGCTTTCAAAGCAAAAGAAGTATTTGAAAGTTTAAAGCAAAGTTTAGGTGACTGTCTAAAACTTCAGCTCCTGTTAGCACTGCTGTTTTTTGAGGCAAACAATGGTGCAGCGAGTACTGGCAGTGATGCACAAGCTGGTCAGTCTCTTTGAACTAGAGATGTCCCAAAATGAGGTGCCTCATCTGCGAGACAGCAGGGGCTGGGTCTAACCTGTGGGACTGAGCCCCCCAACCGCACTGCTGAGAGCCCGACTGTGCTGTAGGCTGCTTGAGAGCCAGCAGTGCTTTCCCCACCTGCAAATAAAATACACAGGCATCAACCCAGTAGGACTTTAAGGGTGGCGGGGGAGGCAGAGGAGGCAGAGAAAGGCTCTCCTGACCCTTGGACCCTCGGCTGCCATCTCCTTCTCCTCCCCTGCCCAGCCCACCCTGGGCCAGGATCGGAGATGCTCAGTTCACAAGCAGGCTGATTTGGCACCACTAACACATGCTCAGCCCCAGGGAGGTTTAGAGCTTAATTCAGCATTTTGTGAGCAGAGATGGAGGTGGTCATCACCACCCTGGTGGTTGGGGTGCCCGTGCTGAGAGCTGCCTGCCAGGTCTGCCACCGCTTGCTCCTCCTCACAGCTTTTGCTGCTCTGGTCTGAGCGGCTGGCTCGCCACCAGGTGAGGCAAAGCCCCCCACAACAGCTCTGGGCATGGCACCCTTGCTTTTCTTCTTGACGGGAGACAAGCAGCATGCAGGAGCCCTTGCCCACACAGCAGAAATCCCACATGGATTCCTTTATGTTTCATAAGAATATGCAAAGACGTCCCTCATTCCCCCTTTGGCTGCCCCATGGCTGGCAGGCGCTGCTTCCCCGGGAGCCTTCCCCGGCCTCGGTGCAGCCATGGCAGCATGCTTTCCTTCCAGGCTTTGATATGCAGATGCCAGCACTGGCAATACGTGCGAGGACACATCCAGAATTGGGCGTGCTTGGGCAACCAGTATCACATTTCCCTTTTCTTGTACTTCAGCAATACTTCCCTATAAATTAGCTAAGGGGAGTTCTATCCAGGGAAAGCTTTTAAAGCTCACCCCTCCCCTTCTGCAGCCCTTAGAGTGGGAGAACTCAGCTCTGGAAGAGGAGGGGACAAGCAGCGGGGGCAGGACCCTCTTCAGCATCCCTGTTTAAATCACAGCCTGCCTCGTGCTATGCGTGAACAGTCATTTTTTTTTTCTTCTCCTTAGTGGCTATATAGGTCACTTCTCCTCATGCAGTTGGGTAATAGTCTTATGGCAGCTTCAGGACCTGTGCATGTGGAAAAGTTTCTCTTCTCAAAAAAAAAAAAAAATTAATGCTTTCAGTGGAGTTTAGCCTCCAGAAATAGGAGAGGGCTCACACTACGTGACTAGACAGCATTACGTGAACCATCTGCAAGTACTCCATGGCCCACAAGCCACAGTTTAAAACTTCTTATGCAGAGCTGACCATAGGAAATACTTACTGAAAAGAAAAATATACCAGAGCCTCCATGCTCTATTCATAACCAGATGGCTCCAGTGTAGTGTGGCAATCGTATTTTTAAGTCAAGTCAGCAACGATAATAACAGAAAGTACAGATTGCCAATGCTTCTAAAGCGGTTATTCTTGATGTTGCCTGTGCAAAGATTTAGTATGCCTTTGGGTCACGATGCACGACAACTCAGTTTATAATAACTTACAGAAAAATTGCAAATTAATATTAGAACTCTCATTTGAATGAAGAAGGTATTGGAGCTAAGTTAACTCTCCTGAAAGTTGGGGTGATGACCAGAATGACTAGGTTTTATTAATGGCACTGCTTTTAAATGACTGTATAACACTGACCAACTAATAACCTTATCACTCAGTGCACTTGATGTACTTGATAATATGTATCTAGCTGTGGGTGCATAATTCACCTATCAAATATTGAGAATGACTTGGCGTTTGTAAATCATAATGAGACAGGCGGATTGAAATACAAAATACAACTTATTAGTGAATAGTTACCCATTGGATCTGTATGCAATTCATTTTTCTTTCAGTCAGGTATTGTCTTGATTTCTGTTTGTGGAGTTAAGAAACATAAAACCCTCTCTAAAGGTGAAAGAACCAAATTGTGAATATTCATGGTCTCTCTTTTGCTAGTACAACTTCAACAGCATGACATAAAGTGGCTTTTTTTTCTCTTAACTTGCCAACTGCCAGCTCTGCATTTCAGGTCAGCTGCTTTGCAGTTGGGTCTCTTACTCTTGTTCTGCAAAGCTATGAAACTGGGGAGACGGGCTAGGTGTTTTGAACAGCCAGGGAAGATAAGTACCTAAATTTATTTTTAAATAAAGTGTGAGTACTTAATTCAGTGACACCCTTTTGATCTATGCAAGGAGATACTTTAAAATTTTAACGCACAGAATTCTCCTACTGTTCCCATAATCGATCTGCATTTGTTTCACCTTCAGGTATCGCCTAGCAGAAAACCATGGGCAATTTCAAAGGGCATGCCCTCCCTGGAAGCTTTTTCCTTCTTTTTGGCTTGTGGTGGTCAGTGAAGTATCCACTGAAGTACGCCTGTCGAAAAAACAAGAACGCTTGCTACCTTGGTTCCAGGGCAGGATTTCAGCGCCTGGAGTTTGTTGAGGGGATCATCAAAGCTGTCTTTGCCCTGATTGGTAAGTAAGGTGGGCTTGGGGCAGATGGCAAAAGGGCTGTGCCTTTTAACACTTTTTTTTTTAAATTTTGTTCTCTGATAAAGCATACCTCATTGTGTTTTGGTATTTTGTCCTTTAAACACCATGAATCTAAGAACTAGTGGGGCTACTCCTACTAATTACATAGTTATGACTGCAACATGGTTTCCATCCATAGTGTTATTCTGGAGCTTCGTTAAGGTCTCCTGACTACTTCACAGCTGGTCCATCTGAATGGTCATCTGCTGTTCACTGCTTCAGGGAGGGAGATGTTTAGGCAAGGGGCTCTCTCATGCAGACTGGGAGCACCAGACTGTGGGGGCATTGCTTTTCTATTTCAAATCCAGCCATCTCAGATGTCAGTAGTCTCCGCTGAGTTATTGATAAAATATGCAAATGCAGATGCTTCTTCATTAATGTAATTCAAAAGTGAAAATATTCACAAAGAAAGACTGAACTCCAGATCTTACTGCTGCAGGACTGTTGGAACAGGGTGAGGGTGGGGGGCTGTTTTTCTCCTTCTGTTGTGGACTGGCCTGGGTGCAAACCCATGGGATGGTTTAGGGAGCTGTGCAGACGCCTGGAAGTGCCTAGTTCTTGTTTATACTCCAGCAGGCTGTATATTAGGAATTTACCTTTATAGAGTAGGTAAACTAAATAACAGGGGACCTGGGGAGCTCAGCACATGTGGCTCTCAATTTAAAAAGGATCTTAATTTTTAGGATTTTTAGATTTTTAGATTCTATCTATCTACTCTTCTGTAGATGCTCAGAGTTGGCTGGTTTCTAATTAAGGTACAGGCTGTGCCAAAATCTTGTTCTTGCTTTTCCTTCCCCCCCTGGGGGTTGTATCAGTTAAGATACATCAGCACTGAAGTGATGTTATGTGTACAGTATACACTTTGATATGCCTTAAAAATTATTAAAACAAATTTCTTGCGTTCATTTTGAGGTGTGAGTGGGGACATCTTTCCTACAAATCTCTCAGTCAATGTCTAGAGGTAGCTGGGCAGCTAAAACACTCATCTAGTGGTTTTATTTTCACCCTGAAACAAAAAGCTATTATTTTAACATATGGTAATTTCAATTCCAGTCAAAAACGTGGACGAGAAAGCCTGGCAAGGACAAACAGTAAAAACAGCAGAGGGAGTAAAACTCGCTGTTTCTGTGTTAGGAAAACTTGAAATAAAGGTGGAAAAACACTGCATTTGCTCTGCAGCATATCTACTTTTACAGCAGGATGCTGGCCTACGCTTTGTAAACAATATAATTAACTTTCATGTTTTAAAAGCATAACGTATTTTAAACGCTTCCCAGACTTCACTGATAATATAAAGTATCTAAAAGCAGCTTTCCCGTTGCTGGAGTGCTGCAGCTAGTTAGCAACACACCGAGGGGCCAAGGTAAGGGAGGCGGTGGAGCAGCAATTCAAATACAAACTCGGTATACATTCTCATGGGACCTTTAATAACTCTGCACGGTGGAGGGATTTCCTTTTATGGCTCTATAGGAAAAATCCCCTTTCAATTAAGAGTCTGAACTCTGCCATCCTGCATGCTGCAGGGGACTGAAATGGTAAATCTTTCTTTTGGGAACTTTAGTATGTGTTATACTCATGTTTGAAGCACTGGGAAAGGCAGCTGAAAAATTCAGTCAGAGGACTACTACAATAGCAATTGTTTAAAAAAAAAAAAAGCAGCAGAGAATAGCTGTCTCCATTTTCACTGCTGGAAACTACAAGATGCAAACAGTCCCACCAGAAGTGGAGCTGAAGCCTGGTTTGCTCTGGCTTTCTCCTCTCCAGATTATGTGATGCCTAATATATGCTTGAGCTCACTCTGTGGTCTTTCCCTCAGCAAAGCAACTTATTTCATCTCTCCTCCACTCACTGCCTATTTTCTTGAAAATTTATATAAAATGAATATCTTTGAGGCCTCTGTGCATTTGCACTCGAATTTGGACAACATGTTAAAAACTTTATGGGGAATGACTGAACTGGGCAGAAGGGAGCAAAACATAGCAATCACCCAGAGCAATCCTCAGGCAGGCAAACTAAACCCCAAATTGACTGGTTATGCTGCGTGGGGATATACTGTTGCCTCTGTTGTTTGTATAAAGACTTATCATCACTCTATACCTTAAGCACCAAGACAAATCGTTATACTTCCCGTTTCATGCGCAGGAATGGTGGCTGAGCAGTTTGTTCCCGATGGACCTCACCTGAAGCTGTATAATTATGAGGAAAAGCACTGGGATCACTTGATGAACTGGCAACATGCCACCATGTACCTGTTCTATGGCATTTCAGGGTTGGTTGACATTGTGGCTCATGGGACCAACGCGTTGCCAGTGGCCATGGACAGGATGATGCTTTCCTTAGCAGTGTTTATTGAAGGTCAGTTTACCTCTCCCTGCAGAGGTGCATGTGAAACTTGCAGAGGGGTATCAGTCTTTGGTCTGGGAACCTCAAATCAGCCTTAAAGAATAAGGCTACGGGAGCTGGGTGTTTAACTCCCCGAAACGCTTAAAAAAGATCAGTCTTGGCCCACCTTAAACTGCTGAGGGTTTGTCTGCACTGCAGCCCAGAGCATGATCACACATTGTAGAGGTGTATCTATGCTTTCCTAACTGGCTGAGATAGCGACAGAAATGTTATGAAAATAGCAGCACAAGCCTGTTTTGGGTAAGTGCTCAGTAGCTGCTGTGCTTCAATGTATGCACTGACATGGTACGCAACTTGTTGGCTAAAGCCAGCGTGCGTGCATTTACCTGCACAGCCATCACATGTTGGAATTGCGCTGGAGACACACTCAATTTATGTTTTCTGCACACACAGCGTATCTCATAGCATCCCTCTTGTTACGCTGCGGAGACGGATGAATGAGACTTGTTGTTAATGTGTTTTAAAGGAAAGGTGACAGAGCTGCAGTTTCCCAGGCAAGTTCCTGGTCTGAGCTCAAGAGTGGGAGTACACAGGACATAGGCATCAGTCTTAAAAAATTACTCTCAGTTCAACTGAGAAGGTGATAGTGGCATAAAGAGAAATGCTAAAGGTTCACTGTTTTCTAAAAGCAGATGCAGGGACATTACGAGGGAAGAAAATATCTTAAACTGATCACTTAATTTATTCCAGGTTTTCTCTTTTGCTACCATCTTCATGGGAGAGCCATGCTGGATGTTCATGTTCATCAGTTATTGCTATTTGCTATCTTTGGAGCTGCTGTTTGCATATTTCTGGAAGTTTTCTTCCGTGGCAGTATTGTACTAGAGATGTTCCGTACAAGCCTCTGCATATTACAAGGCAGCTGGTTCTGGCAGGTAGGTCACTTTTCTGCCTGAGGAATTTCTTCTTTCACCAAAATTAGTCATTTACCCCTTTGCAGATGTTTCACAGGTGATATAATACGCCTTTTAAACACAGGCCTCAAAGGACTCGCAGAAAACAATGCACTCTTAATGTCCCTTTAAAGAGACAGAAGTATTTATTGTATCCGTTTTACAGACAAAGAAGCCATTTTACTTCTAGTGTCTTTTATTTGAATCAATAAAAAAGCCAAGGTGGTTTTGTTGAGCTCTCCCTTGCAATTGAACATCCTCTCTGATCTCTGTAACATCCTGTTCAAAATTCACCAGCCAAATGGCAGGGATTTTACAGCCCGGCAATATATGCTGTTCTTTACAAAGACAGTCCCCGCTGTCAGCTGCCGGAGCAGTAGGTGCCCAGCGGAGTACGGGACAGGTGAGGCAAAGCACCCACTGACATTGTGTGAAGAGGAACGAAGGCACAAATTGTCTTTCATGGTGGCTGCCTCTTTCTACTTCCTAAAAAACATTTCAACAGTGGCAACCTAGGTTTAAAAGGTATTTGAGCTCCCGATTCACATTAAGAGATTGAGTGATGTAAAGCCTCCTGCTTTTCCAGTGTTTGGGGAATTGAGCAGAAGAAGCAACAGCCCAAACTTTTATATTTCAGGGATGTGGCTCCCAAAAGGACTCTTCAAAATGTAGCTGCCATGCCTTCACTTACTTGTGATTCTATCCAACTGATAGATATTTGATAGCGACCCTTTCTCGGCTGTCAAACAAGAAAGAGAATTTAATGAATTCCTGTGATCTTGTAACAACGAAATAGGAGTGCTAGTGCTGATGTGTGCTTCAACTTATAGTGGAGAACTGAGGTCACTGCAGTGATTTTTCTTTCCGGCATGTCTAGACTGGCTTCCCTTTTTTATATGCTGGCCAGACACGATTAATAAAAATGTTTGCTGTTCCTTAGGAGAACTGGACACTCAACACCAAATCAAATATTTAAATACTTGCTCTGGCAAGAAGACAGACCTCCAAAACGGCAGTATTTTTCTATAAGTGAATTCAAGAACCTGGTGCTGCAGCACTCGGTGCTTTATTTTCTTGTCTGTAAACTTTTCTTTGGTGATTTAAGAAGCTTTCCGTAAGAGGAATTAGATGCAACCATTTATTCTTTGTTGTCTGCCTAGTCTAATTTTAGAACAAGTTCTTTCTTTAGCTCTGGAGACAATGTGGCTTTTGTCTCAAAGTAAAAAACTGAAGAACTAAAAATACAAGAGATTTAAGTGTGGTTTTTTTCACACCCACATCAGACTTCAACCGTATGTGTGACTGAAAACCACATACTGGCTGCAGCATGACAAATCTGTAAAAGGCAGAGGGATTTTCTTTCTGCATCATCAACACCCTCATTCATTGAATTCTCTGCATGGAAATGCAAAATGCACTCCTCTCCTCCTCCTTCCTCTTCTCCTCTTCCCAGCTCCTAAGTTCTCAGCTGAACTGCTGAGCAGTGACTTTGAAGAGTATTAGGCAGTACAGAGGGCTGGTGCTTGTCAAGGCAGACCCCTGTGTAGCCATGGGATTACTAGTTTCCCAGTTTATGCATTAATCTGAATTTGATCTTTCCCAGCTCTGAATAAACAAATAATTTATGTATTTTACACGAACTTACAGACTTCAGTGAAAAAGCTCTGTTTTTATGTAATTTCAAAACCTGACCTTTTCCCCAGATGACCCAGAAGAAATAGACTTATGGCTCGCCTTTATTTATTAATTTCTTATTCATCTTCTGAACCATGTAACACATTCCCAGACCCTCTTGGGAAGAAGTGAGTCAGTGCAAATGGCCAGGTGGGTTTGCTGGTTGGGGATGTGCTTGCAGTTCAGGCCATACACGGCTGAGCACCAGCCCCTTTCCTTACAGTACGTAATTGGGATCGCTGCAGGACTTGTTGGGCCAGCTCCTTAATTCACTGGGCCAGGGCAGGGGGTCTCTGGGACTGGCTCTGCATCTTCAAAGGCATTTCTGCACAAAACTGCGTAAAATGATCCATTGCATCTGAGTGTGACTGCAAAATTGTTTTCAATAATAATCACAGAAATAATCAGTGCTATAAGAAAATGAAATATTTGCCTCGTGATGGGTAGCATAATACATGATAAGGTATAGGTTATACATCAAATGACGTTTGCTAAATATCTTTTATTTTATTACAGATCGGATTTGTGCTTTATCCTCCAAATGGGAGCCCAGAGTGGAATCAGACGGATCATACTAATATGATGTTCCTGACCATGTGCTATTGCTGGCATTATGCCTTTGCTTTCCTTATACTTGCAGTGAATTACACAATAGTCAGCTGGTAAGTTACTTGAAACACTAAAACTTTGGAGACCTGTCTATTTAGTCTAGCAGGAGTTTTATTTTAGAAAAGTTTCACTGACAAATCAAAAGGTTTCCACAAAGTAATTAATTGTCTTGCAAGGTAAAATACAAATAGATATTGCTAATCAGTGAAGACAACGTGACTCATTGCTTCAGTAGAAAGGGGGAAAACATTCATAAAGTACAGCTCTGACAGCATAATGCTTCTCACATAAAATGAGCTCTTTTTGATAGTCTTCCACATTTGTAAGTGCATAAAAAGTTACAAGGAGGAGAGACTTTTTTTCCTACAACATCCTCTCTCCCAGTACTCATCTCTACTAAGTGGCTTAGTCAGCAGGCTTCATGACTTTACTTTGAAGATTATTGGACAGGTTTCATTGCTAGCAATTTTCTGTGATAAGACCTGATTTCTTTTTCACTAGCCAGTTTCACCCCCTAATTTCTAAAATTAGCCCTTTTCCTCACCGCCCAGTGCTAATTCTGACAAAATTCCAACTGCGGAGTTAACTTGGTTGTAAAAATGAGCCTGATTCTGCCACGTGTGATCACCTTCTGCCCGCAGGACCTTACCAAGGCTTTGCCTGCACTGTCCTAAACATGCTTCTCACCCCTTGCTTTACCCCTACCATCCTAATAGCCCGATTTAATTATGTTTTGGCCATATGTAGTTCTTGCAGTCTTGCTTTGCACCAAGGAGGTGGTGTGTCTTTTTGGATCTCAGTCCAAAAGGCACCGACAGTCAAGGCTGGGTAACTGATTTGTTGTGTGAAGGATGGCAACTATAAAGAAGGTGACAGCAATCCTACATCCCTTTTGATGCTGGGAACGGCAGCTGCTGCAGTATCAGACAAGTCCCCCCGGTGATCACGGCACGCTGCACAGAGTTCCCTGCGCTCACTCTTCTTCACAGCTTTATAGTACTCTTCCAAGTGAACACAGCTATCGGTCCTGTACCTGCACAACATTGAACTTTCTAGATGTTACACTGAGGTTTGCTTAAGGTGTATGCACTTAGATGTGCCCATAGGAACAAGCTCTTACAAGCAGTACATACAGGTGGTATTGGTAAAGTCAGCACATACTAATATCACGGTACATGCTTGCATTGTATAGCCGTCACTCATGCTAAAATACAGGTATCTACAGTTAAGGCCTGGGGTTAAATTCTGCCCAGATTCTGCTTGAAATCACTATCTTCTCTTTACGATGTCTTCCACAGTGGCCCACTTCAAGTCTTCATAAACCAATCATCCTAATTCCCCAATGAGGTGCAAGAGTTAAACAGTTTTTTACCATGTAAAAATGGCCAGATGAGCCTTTGAATTACTATTGACAACTCTTTTTTTTTGTTGTTGTTTCCAGGGCAGTTCGTTCAAAGGTTAAACAGTCCCAGTCCATGGAAATGGGATTACTGAAAACACCTGAACGAGATCAGGAGTCAGAAGATGAAATTTAGTGTGAATATGGCTTGACTAGTTTACCCGCTCTACCATTAGGCTAATTGATACCTCATTTCTAGATTCATTTGCCATCTTATTCATTCTTTACTACAACTTGCTATGCAAATATCATCCCCTGAGTACTGTCTACATCTACACAGTTACATCTTTCTTTGCAGAGGGTAAGCTAGGTATCGATTTGTGGTGGTTGCACTAGTACCTTGCTTATCATATGCCTCAAAGAAAACCAGACTAATATTAGACAGACTTGGATTGGATGAGGTGGCATGATGAAGTCTGTGTTTGCCTCATTAAAAGCTAAGCAAAATGTTTTCCAGCTGCTGCTGAATGGACTGTTAAGTTTCCATAATTAAGGTGCCCAAATAAGTGTGCTTGTTGCCCCGCAAGTAACTGTGCATAAATAACTCTGCAGACCTGGAAAACAGTAGGATAAGATAAAAAGTCTTGCAGCTGTCTTGCATAGCACTTTCGTGTCTCCACTTATGGCTTTATGTTAAGTGGAAAGGCCTGCTCACTGCAGACCCATCCAGCATTTCCTTGAAGAGCGTGTAGTGTGTTCACTCCTGCAGAGACACTACCAATCCTGGTAGGAGGACCAGAGAAGCGTATGATGATCAAAAGCCACTGCAGTTATTCATTCTCCTGCCTAGATAGTCCTGCCTCTTTGCTATCATTTGACTGTGAAAGGCAGTGAAGTGACCCTGCTTTCCCTCAGCGCCTGGAGCAACTTCTTCTCCAGAACGGCCGAGGGGTGTCCAGTGGGACAGTGCCCAGATGCAAAGCCAGTTTCTTTCCCAAAGTTATTTCCTTTCCTTTGGTGGAATTTCAGCAGGGTTCGTAGCAGACATGTGACTGGACCCAGCACCTGGGTCAGGAGCGGGTGATGCTGATCTGCAGGCAGGATAAGATGCATTTGCATCCTTTCCCCTGTGTCACCCCCGCAAGTGCCGGGCAGCCTGCACAGTGCTGCATGGTGAGCTGTGGGAAGGCAGATGTTGCCTTCATAGTAGCTTCATTCCCAGCTACCCACAGCAGTGAATGACTTAAATTTTTTTTTTTAAATTGCATTTATTTTCTCCACTAAAACAAAAGTCTTGATCCAGTGAAAACCAAAGTGTCCTCCTCAGTGCTCAGTGTTACTTGGGATAGGCTCCAACCTCAACAAAAGGGAAATAACTGATACGTGGCAGAAGACATCAGAAAATGATGTTGTATATAAGCACACGGCCTCTACGGGGCGGACTTTTGAAACATCACTGTGGCTTTAATACATCTTTTGAAAGCCTTGCACGGCAGCTAGGCAGGAGGGAGCACCTGCTGCACCACTGCATGTGTGCTCTGCTTTCCAGAGGACTGAGCACAGGATGCACGCTGGTGGCCATGGGTCAGTGGTAAGGTGAGCATTCTGAAAAACAGCCCTTTCCTTTAGAACACCTTCTAAAAATATTATTTTCTATTTATTTTTGGAAACAGGCTAGTGCAGGACAACAGATTCTGTTCAAATAGTACCAGTGCATCGGGTTTGGTGCTGGAGAAGTATGTTCCTTCTGTTATTTGAATATTTTCAGATGCTCCTAAGGGAATGCAGAGCTGGACTCTGGTAGATGAACGAGAGCTGTAGGATCTTGTCCCTCTACTTTTGAGTTTCCCCTATATTTTTTTCAGTGTGAACAGGAAAAATGAGTAGCATAAAATTATTAATTGCAGTAAGCTGATTACTTAGATAGGCAATAAAATAGTTTGTAGCTCAAAGGGATCCCAGGACTCAGAACAAAAATTAAAGGCTTTTTCTAAAGCTATTTCACCTTCAATGCAACATACTCATTCACTTCATTTTTAGGACCCACTTTTTACCTTCTCTTTTTCAAGGAGCACCTTCCTTAGCTGCATATGCTGTTAATGCTGAATTTTAGATTGCCAGGCTTATCAACGCCTTTCCAAAATCAGTGAGGTCATTTATTCTGAAGGAGATCTTCAGAAAGTACTTTGCTTCTCATAGGCAGGAACAATGCAAGTCTCTTCACTACTTTTCTTGATAAATTATATTTAATACTGTACAAATATTAAGGTGCTGTATCTCTAAACTAAAGGGATAACCTAAGCAGGAAGCAAAGCATGATAAACTGGCTGAGCTTTGTTATGTCTTCTTAGAAGACTTCAGTTGGTCATTTTTTAAAAATTATTTTAGATTTTTGCCAAGTATTGTGAAGTGACACTTGTAGCCAGGTGTCAGATTATCCAGATGAATCTACTTTGGAAAGCAAGAATAGTTGGCTCACAGATGTTTCTATGTTTAGAAATGTAAAATGGGAAACTGCAGATGCATAGCCAAAGATCACCACTTTTCTTAATAATTGTTTGCCTTTCTTCAATGCCTTTCTTTGAAAGGCCTTGGAGATTTTGGCAAACTTTAATGAAGCCTGTCTCAGGACATTCTTGCAAGCTAGGTATTGGTATGGCATTTTTGTAGCTCTGTGTCTCAGCTTTGCAATGGTCTCACTGTAAACTCTGAATTAATTGATATTTACTCTGCTCTGCGAACCTAAGACTTGAGTTTCACTACTGTGGTTCCATTAAAATCAGATTTTCTGTTGGCATAAGCCAGTAGGAAGATCCATGGCTTTGCTGGAGAGCTTGCCTGTTAATTGCAGCAGGGATACATTGACCAAATGCAGCATGTCATTACACTCAGCTATAATCTTATCTTCATTGCGCCACATCACTCGTCTCTAAATTGTTGGGATTTTTTAAAAGGCAGAATTTTTTTCCTGTTAGCATGGTTGGGATATAAAGCTTCTGCAGTGCTGGGCAGTGAAGACGATGATTATGTATGAAAGACAACTTGGGGATTATTAGAAAAGTCTGTTGTGATAAGCCAAAATCAGTTGACGAAGTGAGCCTCATAGGATTCAGTAATGTAAGTGAGCTGTGAACGTGGAGGGTGCTTAGCAAGCTCTCCTTTTGAAAAAAACTGCTTTTCCAGAAGCAAAAAGAGCCATTACTCGAACGCGATGGCCAGAAGAGTGGCTGCCTGCTGCGGTTCCTCCTGTGATTGCCTCAGCCTGGTGGCTCTGGCTCTGCCCTTACCTGCGCCCAGGCATTAGCATTTTCTTGGGAGAAAACCTCAGCAGGACTCAGCCTACTGAGAGGTATCACCTGTATCTCTCTCTGTCTCCCTGCCGTGAATCTCCCATACATGATCAGAGAACTGGACGAATAAGCCCATCAGACATATCTGCTGGTTTTGGCGCAACCATGCTTAGCAAAGATGCCTTTCAAGAAGCCCAACCTGGAGGCTAGTGCAGTCTGTGACACAGAACTGTAGGGCGGGCTTCTTACAAAAACTCTCTCTTCATGTAAGAGAAGGTGGCATTGCATTATTAAGCTTGAAGAAATGCAAGGAAAAACAGATCCTGAAGCCTCAAAGAAAGAGTAGTCTCTTGGATTTAATTTTTAATACTTATAGTACACGCAGAGTGAGTGTCATAGTGGGGTTTTGTGCCTGATGTATTTTTGGTGCCACGGAGGAAAGAAACAACCCCTTTCAGGGTGGGTTTTTGCTACATAGAACACCTGACCCGTTCTTCTCAAGCATTGTTCGAAAGAGATGCCCAGGAAGAGTAAGGTACCTATTATGACAAAAAAGGTACAACCTTTGGCATTTCACTAGCAACAGATTTTACTTGAGTTGAATGAGTGGAGGGAAGTCTGACAAGTTTACAAACGCCACTCAGAAAAAGGTAGCTGCTCTCAAGAAAATTTAAATTATTGTTAAATATCAGTGCCTTTGAAAAACTATATGGTAGTTTATAATAGACAAGATATGCCTGTAATTTTATTTAAATAAAATTGATTTATTCATATAAGATGTCTGTCATGTTTTCAGGGGAAAAAATATAACCATTTATGGGGCAGGATGGGGTGGGATAGACCTGTTACGCTCACAGCCCACCCAGACATTTGAACAAGTTGCACTCGAATTCAGCAAAGGCCAGTGCTGCCTTGTCAAATTCCTTTGGTTCTACTATTTAATTGTCATTTACAACACAGGTGAAAACAACTCTTTTTGAGGTCTGGGCAGTAGAGCTTCACAGATCCACAAAAGTCAAATGCTATGGAAAAAGGAGGTCCCAGATTTGGATCTGGTCTCCTGTGTCATACATGATGGAGCAGCCAGCAAGCCAAGTAAACAGAACTGCATGAACAGGATCTTTCTGTTTTGGCAAGCTTAATAATAAAAATATTTAGGATTTTATTTGACTTTTCTCCCTTTTTCCTTTAAAGAAAAAAACAAAAACCTTTTTCTGCTGTAAGATGAAAATGCATTCTGAAAGAAAAAACTGAGATATTTGAAGAAATGTTGGCAATTACAGATTTTGTCCTCTTCATATTTTTCACCAGTTTCTAAAATTAAAACTAGGGACCATACCTGACAAAAAGTAGCAAATAATTTTGGCCACTCTCAGACTGCATTTTGGGGATAAATTGATTATTCATTAAAGATTACAGTCCCATGGCTTGCTTTCATCGTTCCATGGATTTGATACCACTTTGCTACATATTTGACAGAGAGTGGGTTTTTGTCAGCTATGGAGAACTTTGGGTGGGATGCACTTACCTGTACATAAGAAAACTAAATTTCTCCAGGACCAGGTAAGGGAGGGGAAGTCAGCGCTTCCTAATTTCCCATTTCATCTGGTTGCTCACAAATCTGAAGGAGTCGCATAAGACTTCTGAAAACTACCAGTCAGAAACTTAAAAAATCTAGAAGTAGCTTTAAAGAAACCAACTGGGGAATCACCGAGTTTGCATTAAAAAATCAAATGTACCAATGCCACCATACCCCCTGGGGCTGGGGTCAGCTATCTCCAACCACATCACCAGCATGACTGGTTACTCTCAAGGAAAAGCTGGTGACAGGCCGCATGCCCCATCCTTTTTGGGCAATCATGTAAAATGCATATTTTGGCATTGGCTCTGTGTAAGTGTGTGGCAGAAGCTTGGCTCACAATGGGAAGGTGTTTCCACCCATGAGGATGGCTTGGGACCTCACGGTTGCATTGGTGTTGGGGTGAGGCATGGAGGGAGGCACTCATGCATGGTATGGGGAGCCTGGTCCTGGGACAGCGTTGCCTGAGCCCAAGAGAGCTTGCTCAATTTTGTCAGCGGGCTGCGAAGGAGTCAGTAGCCCAAAGGAAAGGAGGCTGAAACCACCCCCTGGACAACCAGGGAGCAAGATGTCCTGGGGGAAAAAGAGCATCTCCAAGCTGGCAGCTTAAAGGCAAGGCTGCTCCTGCAGTTCCTGGGTCCCCGACCACACTACTGGGTGAACCTACACTAGCATTTTAGTCTGCATCAAGAGAGTGCTTTGGACCTCACCTGCTCGTCCTAACTTCAGCGCCAAGGTTTGCACCATGGAGAGGAGTCAGAGCATGGGAGCTGGAGTCCCTCCATGGGAAACGAAGTGCAGTGGTGCTCTCCAGCATTGCGCCTCGTGTGCTCCAAGCACTAATGGGCATTTACATCCCTGGGACAAAACTAGAGTCCCAAAATGCCTGTGGCATGGAACGGTTGTGCTGTAGAGGTCTACTCCTTTGGCACCACTGATAGAGGCACACACATGGGTAAGGTGAGGAGTTTGTCTGACAGGAGGGAAGGAACCCATTAAAGTTTTATCATAAGGATAAATGGGTTAAATGTGGCTTTCTCTCATTTATGTTATCTGCGTCTCTGTAAAGCTTAGTAACTGTGATATTTGTTCCATATTCTGTAAATAAATACTGTTTTTTTCCTTGTATCTAAACCTAGCTTGAAGTAAGAGTAAATTTGGCAGCAAGAAATTTCAATCCTACAGGTTTATTCATCCTTAAAACTGAGGCACTAGAAAACTTTGGTATATCTGGTACCTCAATGCCCTCCTCCCACATGGTTCAGCTCCTCTGAACTACAGCAGCTGGAGTAGGAGTTACTGGTACAGAAATCGATGGAAGAAAACAGAATAGTATTTTAATCCAAAAAGCCCTTTAGCATGTGCACTAATGGAAGCAAGCCTGACTCCCAAGGACTGAGCAACAACGGCACATCTGTTAAAAGGGAGAAAGACAACTGAAAACTGCTGGACACTTGCCTTTCAAATCTATTCTAGGTCAAATATGTGTGTGCTCAAAATATGTGGGAGTAAAAAGCCTAATATTTATCAAATAAGGCATAACTAGTCCTCAGATGACTTTTTCAGAACAGTAATTTCTAACACCTTGCTATGTAATTGTTGCAGTTCATGGATTTCTATATTTGATACACTTCTTAGAATGAAAATACATTTAAAAAGTAGTTGAAAAACATAATTACAAATACTACAGCATACTTTACCATTTGATTCAGAAAGAAAGCTCTCGCATATAGACCACTGCCATTTAATGACAAAATATTATGCAGGGGATGGTACCTAAGAGGTCAATGTCACAGTAAGGGCATGAAATGGGAGCAGAAATGGTTACGTCTACATACCAGGAGGAAGAAGAAATGGAAAATAGACTGCAGATCTATACAACTGAATAGCAATTCAGCGACTAGAAATCACTCCCAGCACTCTAAGACTATAGGAGGGGAAGCTGCGCTCATAGTATACAGCATTCCAGTCTGCCTCCAGTGTTATTTACCAGGGACAAGGTTCTCAGACACACTCCAGGATTTTTATGGTTCCTGTGCGGCAGCCCCAGAAGCAGTAATGCCGATTTCCCGCTCCCGACGGGAATGACAGCAGGAGTGAAAGCTTGCACTTTGCTGGAATTTTACTGGTTTGTGACTCCAACTCAGCCAGATGCAGTTGACACATAAAAAAATGTCAAAGATGGTGTTTACTGCTGGCACCACACTTTGTTTAGGCTTGAAAACAAAAAAGAAAGGAAATAAGAAACATCTGGTTCTAATTAAGGCTTAAAAGAAATGGAGGAAAGCAGAAGAAACATATCTAGTCACTCAAGAACGGTTTTGTCTCCCCACAGCTGCATCACATATACAAATTTGCAAGTAATAAGGTTCTCTTTCAGTTTGATTATTCTATCATATAAACATGGTTTAATATTTTCATAAATAAAAGTGTACTATCCTTTAGGATGTATTTATTGATTTGTTTTGGTTTTGCTATCTGGTTCCTTATGCCATTTTTTTTCTTTAAGGTTTATATAAAATATTCATGCGAAGTTATAAGTTCCCAACCTTTTTTGCTCACAATCCTGCTTCCGCTTCCCAGTTGACAAACTGTCTTCCATTTGCAAACCTGGGCTTGCAACCCAAGGTTTTGGACTCACAGTATTTTATATATCTCAACACAACACGCTGCTCAAAGATGTCCATGATAGTGTTAGCTATGTAAAGGAATGAAGCGGGGATGTTATTTCTATAGAACAGAAGGGGCAATGTCAGTAACCACAAGAATTAATTCTTATTTCTTTCCTACTTTGTCACTTAAAAATCTCTGCAAGTATGCAAAGTCCCTGCTATCATCTAGCAGCACTTCTACTAGCAGAGGACCCAGACCTGTGATTCAGAAGCTGGGTATGCTTTTAATGTACTGGAAACCTCAGACTTGGTGCTGTATTGGATGTAGCTTAACTTAATGTTGCTGAACTATTCTGTGACTCAGCTTCCCCATCTGCAAGCTCCAGTCTGGCCAAATCACGCTTGGTGCTGCTTTGCTCCTGTGCAGGGACAGGCATCTTCCCATGTCTCTTAGACCCAGTTTTGAACTCTTGGCCCTTCTAACCTCAGAAAAGCAAACATTTAACTGCTTATGGCAAGAGGCTGTAAAGTAATTAATACGTGCAAAGGTACTAAGCATTCTTTGTGAGTAGGGCGAGGAGGAGATGTTTCTCTCCAGCTGAGCATTGCAGTTGTTCACAGTTTGACAGCAGTGAGATAGCTGGGCCACGCAGCTGTCAGGCTGCCAGGGCTTGCCTGGGTGACTCTGCAAATGCTTCCTAGCCCGTGAGATGGCCGGGCAGTGGGACGCACGCTGGGGCCAGCCCTGGAGCTGTGCCACCCAGCCTCCACCCACGGCTGCTCTCACCGGGCAAAGCGGGCACCTCTGCTGCCCTGCCCCACAGAGCCCCATTTCTGCCCCTCTGATGAAGAAAGCCTGCCAGTGCCTGTGCAACCCCCTTGTGGGACATTCGCAGTTTGGCATTTTATTGAGTTAAAAGGTTCACATGTCCCCTCTGTGCCAGGGAAACGGCTGTTTTCTCCCACCCTCCGACTCCCACCCACCCATGGGCTGCGTGCCACAGCGCCCACGCCCTCCTCATGTCCCTGTGCTGATCCCAGCACCGAGGATCTTTTCCCTTCTCTGTTTTCTGTGCTAATGAGAATAACACAGAGAGAGGAAAGATCTAGGACAAGAGACACACTCATAACCCAACGGCTACCGCAGACGGACAGGCAGATCCCCAGCCGGACAGAGCTGCACCCAGAGGGACAGCAAACAGCCCTGTCCCACCTGGAGGTTTGTCCCAATACCAGACACTGGTGTCACGGCACAGCCTGTCTTTAACTAAAACCTCTGCGAGCAGACTGTTAAGACATTCGGCTCTGTGAAGAAGCGTATTAACAATTTTGGAGCTCCCATTTGTAAATGTAATCATAATTATTTCACCATTTCCTCAGTCTTTCCTATGTCCTTAGGTGCCTTCCTCAATGCAGAGTGTCTCGATCAATAAAAATTAGGTGTTTGGTATTTTCCTTATCGATTTTTTGAATATGAGTATTTTTATGAATATTTTGCAGATTGCCACGAAGGAGATTAAGTGCATACATTATCTTACTCATCTTTTTTCTTGATAAGAGGAAAAAACATCTTAATAATCTGTAAGGTGTTAAAGAAACAGTGGTGTCTAGCAGTATCAGTAGCAGTATCAGTAGTACCTAGTGGCTAGATCATTGGGCCACATCCCAAGAGACCTGAGCCCTTTTTTTGACTGGATTTCTGTACATCCTTGGCATATCACATCATTTTTTTGAGCCCTGTTTTTAAACTGAGATGGAAGTGCTTCGGTAATTAAAAAAGCCAAACAAACCTCCTTTCCTCACTAATGAAGAACGCCATGGAAAAGCAAGGTACTGTTCCTCCTCACACGCAGGGGATTCATCCACTGATCACTGATGATAAAAAAGACAGTGTTTATTCCAATTAGTTCTTTAAATAGCTCTATGTGCCTCTTCACTTTGACTGTGATATTCATCTCTTTTAGCTTTTAATTTGTTGGTGGGAAACACGCTAGCATGTAGAAGAAGATACTGATTTTGGCAGTTCTGGTGGTGTAACTTCTCTTTCTGCTTCATATTTTACTTGTGCCTTTTACCCGTTTTCTTTTTCTTCCCCACTCCTTTCCAGATGAATCAGATGTCCTGGGAATCTGAGGACAAAGATTTTATTTCCAGTTATGCCAGTGCCTGCTGAGCGACCATATTTAATGGTGGAGGTGCACAGAGCGGATGCAACAAGGCTCTGCACTGCCTCTCCAAATTACGTAGTATGGAAATGCCATTTACTCTCCCAAAAGTGCGTGCCAAGTGCCTGGTGTAGGCCAGTCCTAATACAGTCAGCATTTCCACCTCCTCTCAGCACAAGGGGAGCATTGCTGCAGAGGAGAGACCTTCTTCTCACCCTTCCGCAGCCTCCTCCCTGGGTCCTGCCTGGCCTCCCCGCTGCAGAGCCCGGCGGTTATGGCTGTGCTAGCAAACGAAACGAGGCCACACAACAGGACTAATCCCTCAGGACTAATCCCTCAGGTGCCAGCATGCTGCCTGGCATGGTTTCGGCCCATGCCAGCCAGCACCCCCAGACCACGTGCAGGTCTAGTCTGGACCACAGCCAGTTCCCAGGAGGTTACATCTATATGTATATATACACATATATGTATACATATGGGGATGCCTTGCTTGGAGGGAAGAGAGGTTTGCTGGCATGGCTCTGAGCCGTGCTGTGCACTCAAATAACAGGTTGTAGCCCTTATCAGTATAAACGGAGCTGGGTGTCTGAGCTGGGACATTTTCCTATAGCAAGTAGAAGACAAGACATTTAATGCCTTGATAAGTGAAATGTTTTATCAGGTGGAAAAGGATAGAAATAATGGTGTGCTACTTCTCCACCAAAACTTTTTTTTTTTAAGTGGAACAGAAAAGGTTAAAGTTTTAGCACTAGATAAGTAGTTAATAGTTTATCCGTCACAAGGTTATGAATGTATAATACCATTTTATGACAGAGCAGACAATCTGCACCACAACATGCCTTCACTCCGCTGGGTCAGAATATTGGTTGGAATTACCTGTTGTGCAGTGACCGTGACCCTTTGGGCGCTGTGTATTTGGCAGCTTGTCCTCAGGTTTAAAACAGGTAAGAAATATAATTCTACCCCATTTGAGCTCTATTTGAGCTCTTTGGGTTCTTTTTCCTTTCCTAAAGTATTTAAACATGATTGCTGATAAGCATTATTACATCCATGCTGTACGCTTCTTAGGAGGAAACATTTTTCTTCTTACACTGATGATGTTTAAAGAAGCACCCCAAACTTTGCATTCTGCTGTAAAACAGAATAGGACAGCAAACAATCTCTGCAGTATTTTCATTGTAACATGATTCCTCTGATAGAGCTTTGAGAAATGTCTTGAAATTTTCTCACTCTTCCAGTAGAAATCTGATTTATTTTTCAAAAGACAAAAATAAACCTCTAGCTAGTCTAGTAAATTACATTTTAAAGAGGAAATATTTAGCTTTACATATGTTTATATGTTTGCATGCATATCAGCAAAACATGCCATATAGCACCTCTTCATGTTTTCATTACAACTTGCATTATAGAAAAATTTGTTGAAAGAATATCGGAGATATCGGTTTGCATATTCTATACCTGAAAATCAGGTCAATGCACCCTCGTAAGACACTTCTGTGTGCAAACTTGGAGCAGAAACCTGGTCAGTGTTTCCTCTCAGCAAAATACTCACTATATTGACATGATACAAAATTATGCATGGATCTATATTCAAAATTCATGGAACGAATCAGATACTCCTGGCTGCTTGTCCGGCAAGGAGTCAGATATGATTGGAGACCAAGAAGCCTAGGGAAAAGTTTATATGAGGATACATTAGGTTATATTTACTTCAAGAGATTTATCAGATGTTTGTAGGAAGGGTACATACTCAAGCCCAAGAAATGGCACATAAGTAAAGAGCAATTATTTAACATATGTCAGTAATAATCTACCTTTGCTAATGTAAGTACATGCCCAGTGTTTTGTTTGACTTGATGGAGCTAAACCGAGATGAGCTGGGAGTTAACTCTTAGTGCAACCTCTGCTTACGATGAGGATTTACACAACTGCAGGCAAACAAGCTGCTAGGAACTGGATTTAAACTGCAGCTACTTCAGGGATGGAGAATACCTCCGTGCCCATCTGACGCATTGCTTGTTGTGCGTAGTGGTAGTGTTTCTTCTTTATTCAAACTTTCACCGCAAGTATTAGCATTAAGAATTCTCATGATGTTTGATTAAAAAAATCCCAACAGTTCATGATGACATAGTATTATGCAAGAATCTTTTAGTTTTAGTTTAAAAATATATACGGTCAAAATCAATGTGATTCTTGAGATGATTAATGTCTGCAAAAATTAAGCCAAAGACAAATCAAAAGAAGATGTTTTCTCAATCTTAAAACAAAACCAGAAGAACCCCATGATTTTAAGCCAATGCCACAATTACTGGAGCCTGATGAGTTTTACTGCATGGGGGGTAGACATGACTGCATTAGTCAGCTCAGGAATTTGTATTTGTGAAAGACACAGCTTTCCCTCTGCAAAAAAAAAAAAAAAAAAAGCCACCAATGCTTTACAATGGTACATGAGACCTTGAACAGCAGGCAAGAAAGGTTACCAGGAAGCACTAAAGAGAGCCACAGTTTCGACTAGTGTTAACAGATCCCGCGAGTGTCACGTTGCTGTTACAGAGGGACTCTTGGGCAAGGCAAAGGTAAGGCTGATGCTGTTTGCTGGCACCTTTGCTGCACGGGCTGTGTGGCAGCTGTGTCTGCACCTCCAGGGGTAAATACTGGACTTTTTACCCCACAGCTTTGTGCATTTCTGTTTTACTGCTTTCAAAGGAGTGTCAGCCTGATAAAACTTTTCACCTTTCCCTTTCCTTACATTCCTTTCACAGCCTGTGACTAGCAGTGCCAAAGCCTGAGCCCGACACCCTCGCCCGGCTGTGGAAGCGCCGCCAGCACTGCTCCCACCCGAGGCTGCCCCAGCCGCTCCCCTGCCCTGCTCCTCCGGTCTCTCTGCATTTGCAGGGCAGCACCGCTCCCTCCCTGGTTTCGGGATCCTCTGTGCCAGATTACCCTGCTGTGTCACCTTCTGCCTGGCTGCTTCGGGCACGCGTACACCAAGCAAGGCAGAGGCTTGGAGCTGTGCTGCAGGTTCCCCAGTATTTTGTGGGTTCCCAGACTCCCAATCCAAAGCAAGTGGCTGAGCCCCACTGTCCCTCTTCTGCCACATGGCTCCATGTGCCACACATATGTGCCTGGCAGGTGAGCCAGCGCTGCTGGGCAATGGGGCAACAGCTGCCCAACCAGGCACCCAGCTCCCCCAGACACAGCCATTCTCTGCAGCTGTTAGCTTGGGCCACCCAAATCTCAATCGCTGGAGGAGTTTTCCTTTCCTTTCTGTAAGATTTCCAACAGAGAGACAATGTGTTTTGAAAAGCTGATGGCTAGTGGAGACATTACCTAGTGACACATAGATGTTATTCCACTATCATCATAGACATCTGGCTGTAATGTAGCTGAGAGCCTGAAACACAAATGCTAAATAGCAACAACATGAGCAAAAGCCAAGCGATGCGTGCCAAGAACAGAATTACCCCCGCCACGTGGCACATCCCCTATAGTTTGCAATAATCTTCCAATTATATGAATTCCATTAAAGAGTAAGAAGTCAGGCAATCTTTTTAGTTCAGTGAGAACATTAGAAATACACAATAGCACGTGTGTTCTTGACAGCACTGTTTGTTTTTGAATTTTCTGGCTTTACTCTATTTGTCAGCATCTCAAAACACAGGCACTAAAATGTTAGATCAAATGGCAGCCCTCAACTCCAGTTTTTGGCATTATTTCAAAACATACACTGCACCCAGTGCACAGGTGCACAATTTCCACCATGAACCTTATGGGAAGGGATTCCAGCTACATCCTTCGTTTAGGGATCAGATGAGACTGACTGTGAGGAAGCCTTGGTCTGTGGAGATCCCCCAGGTCTTGGACCTATCTTTCAGAGCCTGAGATCCATCAACCCCTTCCCTGTTGCAATTTCTGCTGCAGAATACCCCTTAGCCATTCAAGATTTGCCAGTCTCTTCTTTAAGAAACCTTAACATTTTCAGAGCTTGCCGAACACAGCAAATACCATGCTGTATTCAGAAATTTCTAAGATCTGCAATTTCTCTGCTATTGCTTATACTGTGCTTTTTTGTTTCCTGAAGCTGCAGCAGCCTGTGCAACAACGGCTTTGAACAAAACCCACTATTTCTGCCAAAAGACAGAATAAAAATCGGCACCCGTCCTGGAGTCAGCTATGGCTGAGATTGGAGCATGGGTTTTTATCTGCTTTATCCTATAATGCCTGTCTTAAATCAGAGTATCTCTCTCTGATTCTTGGGTGTGTGACTATTCACGTCCTTGTTACCATCCTGGGTCCCTCAGCACTGGGAATCTGTGGCCCTGTTTTGCCTTCTTCCTCCTGTGAAATCCTGCAGAAATAATCTGGGCTTTTCGTGGGTTCAACAGCTTGAGCTTTTGGCAGCCTGGAGGGCCACACCATCACTCCTGCTTGTCCAGCAGCTGCACAAAACTGTTTCCACCTACATCATTGTGGGAACACAAATTCCTGTTTGAAAGGTTTGACCCCACATTCATGCCATGGTTTTAGGGGCAAGGAGGGACCAATGACTGAGTATGTGGACAAGATTGTGGGTCACATATATTTTTTTAGTTGAATATTTTTTAGTTGAAGCTTCAAATAAATCATGTTTGCTTCCTTCTTTCATCAAATTAGATAGATATGTGTCTTTACATTTGTATTAATGAATATATATATCTCTTGATTCTTTATTTATGCAGACACTACGGAACTCGTGGTACGTCCGTGCTTCTGCCTCAACGGTGGCATCTGTCAGGATGGAGCCTGCGTGTGCCCAGAGGAGTGGGTGGGATATCTTTGTGAGATAGGTCAGTACAAGCCAGGCAGCATGGGCGGCTGGCATTATTTCTGGGAACCTCTCTGCTTTGGGAGGCCCCTGGTCTTCCCCCCCCTCCACCAAGACCTGCTCATCAGGGTTGGATCCGCAAGCAGTGACGTGGCTCTTCTTGCTAGGTGAGGCCGTATCCTTCACCCACATCTGTCGCTCTTTCAAATGAGTAATATATCTGGGGAAGACATTAGAGGTTTCAACTGTCTGTGGCCTGTTTCTAGCCAATTTGGCCTTTGTTTGAATTCCTCTGCTTGAAGATCACAGTGACTTGAAAATCTGATTCAGACCTCTAGTGGCCAGTATTGCCGTGTCTGGATCTGCCAGTGTTTAAGGGACACCATCCAGCTCAGCATCCTGCAGGACAATGCTTGTCCTCGGCTCCTGCTGCCACTGGCGCTGGTTTTGGAGGAGTCAAATTTCCTGTGCCTGGCATAGCACTGGCCTGGTTGACTCCCATTTCAGTCGCCTCTGCCGCAGCACGGCATCTCTGCACTGTCGTAACTGGAGTGGGTGCTCCCAGCCGATGCTGGGAGGGTGCTGGCTCACTGAGTCACAGTATCTCCAGAGCTGGTAAGATCCCCAGCTCACGCTTTCCAAGCCAACAACCCACACTGTGGCCAGTGTGACACATGGATATGCCGTCATGTGTCACCTCCACCTTTGTCAAATGAACTCACGTGTTTGATCAGAAGGATGTCAAAAGATCTGCAGCTTATCCAGGAAAATATTCTTGGTGAAGACTGCTAGGTAGATGGAAACTTCAGGTCTCCCATGTCATTTCCCTTATGATAGGATGGGTAGCACATCCAACAGACAATGACAGATTGGATGGGTTCATGACGGATTGGAACATTTGGGCAAAATGTTTCAGAGAAGTTGGCTTAAATAAAGTAACCATGGCTGGGATTTCAGCACTGGAAACAAACCATTATGATGACTCTGTCGTTCCCTATGTTCACTCCTCTGGTATTCCGTATTTGATTTGCTGTGAATTGTCTTAAAGAATAGATTTTAATAACTGTAGTTATCAAAATACATGAGGTAAGAATGTTTGGACAGGCATTATTAACTTAAAATAATAGCAAACATTATTGCATTTACAAAATCTAATTTTACTCTGTTTTCCTGAGGAACATTTATACTGCCCATCTGTCTGTTGTTCCACCTTCTTGGCAACTTTAACTTGCTGACCAGTTTCAACTAAATTCACTAGACGGTTACAGGTCTTACAGGTCTTAAAGGTCTGGAGATCCTATGAGTTTTGCACATATCACTAGTTGGGTACAGAAGACTAACCCTGTAAATACCTCACTGAGAAAAAGGCAAGGAGACTTATGCCAGCAGTGAGGAAGCGGGGGCCACATGGCCAGTCAATCCAGTCTAGCCTCTAAGATGCATAGCTCTAAGCTACCCATGCCATTTGTCTCTTCTCCACCAGTTAACAAAATAAAGATGTGCATTTTATGTATTGGGAATCTAAAGATGGATGTAGGACACAGAGATGGGGGGTGCTGAGGCATGATAGGGCATAAAGAGTGTGGGAACATAATGCTAAAGGTGTTGGGGAAGCTGGAAGGAAGTGCAGGAGGATGTTGGGGGGGTATGGAGGAGGTGATCTGGTTTATTGCCTGCAGGAGAGAGCAGGGCATACAGGGTAGACAACTTTTGTAAACCAATTGCTTTTGTTCCAATGGTGATGGAAAATTTCCACTTGGCTCATATTTCATTCCTTTTGTGCATTATGTCATGGTTACTTTCCTTCACAGATCATGACAAAGGGCCTGGTTTTCTTCCTACTTGTGGTTGGTTTGTTTGTTTGTTTTTTAAAATTCTGGAGCAATTCTAGTGAAGTCAAAATATTTGCAATACTTTGAGATTTGCATCAGTGGGGAAAAAAGCACCAAATAATTTTATTTCAGATGGACTCTCTTTTATAAGTCCAAACCCAAGTAGTATAGATATGTACATAAACCAGCCCAAAATACTTTCAGATCAAGGCTTGAATAACCAGAAAGTTAAAAAATAAAGCTTGAATAGGTACTCATGTATGAATACATACGTATTCATGCATTAATGTAGCAACTTATTCCTGGCTTTCATCTGTCAGAAGGAAGGCAGGATCACCACAAAAGTACTTAAATCCACGGGTCTAGACAGGATTCATTCAAGACTTCTGAAAGACCTGGCCAATGTCACTGTGGGGCTCCTATCTGTCACCTATGGTCATCGAGGGAGGCCACAGAGAACTGAAAACAGGCCAACATTATGCCCACCTTTAAGAAAGGCAAGAAGGAGGATCGGGGGAACCATAAGCCAGGCAGGCTTACCTCAGGCCTTCTACTTCAATGCAGAAAAACCTTGAGAAACCTGAGGATCATGCCAACAGAAACCTCACAGTGTCCAACAAGGACAAGTGCCGATCTCCGTGCCAGGGACATTGCTACAGACCAGGAACTTGCTGGCTGAGGAGCAGCCCTGCTGGAGAGTACCTGGGAGTGACAGTGGATGCCAAGTTCAGCATGAGCCAACAGCGTGTGTTCATTGCAAACAAGGCAGAGTCGCTGTGCTATGTGGAGGGAGACAGGTTGACAGACACTATTACCCTCCCCTTCCTGGCACGGGTGAGGCCCCACTGGGAAATACGTGCTTAACTTTGCCCCCTGCACCCCAGGCTAAAAAGACTTGGAGAAACTGGAGAGGGTCCAGCAGGATGCGGTGAGGATGGTGAGGGGCCTAGGGCAGGTGGCCTACAGGGGGCATTTGAGGGAGCTGGGCTTGTTGAGTGTGGTGCAGAGGAGGCTGAGGGCAGAGCTAACAGCAGCCTCCAGCTGAGTGGGAGCTGCAAAGACCATTGAATCCAAACTCTTCTCGGTAGCACCAGAAGGTAAAGCAAGGGGCAGCAGTCATAAACTGCAGTTTGAGAGGCTGAGATTGAGCATGAAGAGAAATGTCTTGGTTAGAAAGGCAGTGTGTCACTGGAACATGTTTCCCAGTGAGGATGTGGAGCCTCTGTTTGGCCTAGATGCCCTCCAGAGGTTCCTGCCACCTCACATTTTTGAGACACCTCACCCTGCTAATTACCTCCTGGCAAGCGAGGTTCAGGTATGGTGCTATAAGGCAGACCTAATCTTTGCAGAGTCATGCGTCCTTATTTGTTCATAACCATTTCAACAGAAGGAAAGTATCATTGTGTCATGGGAAACTGAGACCCTATAGAAAACAAGACCCACAGAAATTTACGTGACTTGGCAAGGAAGCCTGTGCCAGAACATGGGGAACACACCAGGTCTCCTGAGCCCCCCGCAGGACCTCAACCATAAGTATGCTTCTTTGACTCAGTCCTGCTAATGGGACACAGTCAGCTGAAATGTGGTCCAAATTAGCAAAAGTTAGCAAAAACAAGATGTTGCAAGTCCTTAAGACTAAGCAAAAATGTTCTGCCTGTGTGCTGCAGTATTTTGTTCAAGTGTGTGCAGCATTGCAAGGTAAATTTGTGTTAAGTTACAGTGGTATGGTATGACATGAGAATGCAACAGGCTGCCGTACTGGGTCAGGCTACGGGTCCACTGAGCTCATCACCCTACCTTTAGACGTGGCCAGTACCAGGGGCTTAGACAAGACGTGGGGTTTGGGGTGGCCACCCCGTCCCGCTCCAGCAGGCAGAAGGGCAGCGACTTCAGGCACCAGAAGCCGCATCTGACCCATCATGGGTCAGAGTCACCAAAGGACCGTCCCCCATTAATTGTCCAAACCCCATTTGGAGCAAATATGTACTTTTGCCCCCTGCTGTGTTCTGTGGCATTAGGTTACCAAATCTGATTTCTGCCTGGGTAACAAGACTCTGGAAGTGAAGCTTTATAATCTTTTACAAATTTTCTAGGACCAAGACAGTGAAAATAGGAGAGATGGCAAAAAGTATGGGCCTTTAGAGTTCCAGTGACTTCATAGCTATCACTTGTAGCAGCTCAGCAGCTTGGGTTTAGACAATATTTACCCCACTGCTTTTATTTCCTTTAGCGCAAAAGATTCAATGAGCTTCTATTGTCTCAATACTATTTTATTTTTGAAAATTGGTTCTTGTACTAAAAATATTTGATCTGCATATATGTTTGTTTTTTTTCTTCTGTACAGTTAATTTCTGTGAAGCCAGTACTTTCACAGGGAACATTTCCGACAACATTATAAAAAACCTTACTTTTGAACGGATTATAGTGGGTAAATATGGCAACTCCAAAGAAAAATGCGAACCTGATACTGTGAATGGTATGTGTTTCTTTCCTTTCACTTCTACTTCCCAAAAGTAAATGTATGGTTTGTGAAAGATGTTGGATTATTAGACCAGGTGAGAGGTCGGTGTTTGAAGCCAGAACAGCATAGCTCAGGCAGCAGGAGCACAAACCTTTCCACACACCTTTCTACCCCAAATGCAGAGAATTTAAGGTATGCACGTCATATCCATGCCTGTCTGGGACTGGGCTGAGAGTCAGTTAATATATGCTCCTGACCAGCCTTTTGATAGAAAAATAATCTATTTATATCCTACTATTTAGCATTAGGATTCAGGATGCTTTCCATCAGCTGTGGTTCCATGAACCGTCTCAGCTTTCAGAGACCTTGTAGAGGAGCAAGTGTTGCACGGCTGCTCCACGTGCCCTTTGCATTTCTTCCACAACATATAAACTATGTCTTTCAGGACATGAAAAAAGTCTTTCTGATAGCTCAGTGCTGATGCCTGTGCCTCCCATTTAAGGGAGGTCTTTCTGCAGCTCTAGCGTAACTAAACCTATCTGAATTTGGCATGAATAATGTCAGCCACTCTGACAAGATTGTGTAGATGAGTATAAAACACATGTTCTAAAAAGAACAATAACTAGTTAAATAATTGATAGTCACTTGTAACACTGAAAGGCAAATATTTTACATGCAAACAGAAAATAACACTGGATAGGGTGTCACAGCCACAGTACAGTTTTAATTCCCAATGAGGTCATGTGCATGTGAGTGAGTGCCTCCGTACTAAATGCATATCTTTCTGCTTTTACAAAATTACAGGTAACACTTCAATAGCAATCCGGTTGTGCTCCAGAGAAGGAAGAACTCCTACGTTAGAGCCCCCTAAAATTCTGAATTGTAATGAAAATCTGGACACCCTAGCATCACAGGTAATCTTAAATTACTATTTCAACAGTGTCTGAGATTCTGCATCATCCCAGGGGAAAAAAAAAAAAGTGATAGGAAATTGAGGCAGGAAATTTAGATGTGTTACATTTCTTAAAACTTTGCAGAAAGCAAAATGAATGACCAAAGCCTTTTTCAGTGGCATTCTTGGCATGTGCCTGCTTTGCAAATGGCCTGAATTTCCAACACTGATTATTTTATTTTGTCTGAACACAGCATGCCATTTCATATTTCTTAACTGGCCTGCAATTTCCTCAGTCAGGTTCCCAGTTCACAGCAAACACCTCTGAATGGAGGCGATGACAACCCAGGATACCAACTTGGCGAGAAAGTGGAAGGGATTTGGAGAGGACTGGCATGAGGGAACGAAGTGATGCTGACACTGACATGTCAGGAAGGATTAAGAGCAAAGCCTTTCCGTTCAGTCCTGTGATCAGCTGAACACAGATAGAACACTTCTGTCCCTCAGGAATTCAAATTCAAACTCTCTTGTATGAATGACAAACTCTTCCTGATAAAATCCTTAAACCCCTAAGCCTTGCTTTAAGGCTTAGCTCTGGCATAGCAACAAAACATGGAGAGCTGAACATGACTAAGCACATTACAGACAGTGACTGCTTTTCTTCTTCTGCTTCTGCACTTCGTTTCCTTAATACTAGTCCCAACTGAAAAAAAAAAAAAAAAAGAAAAAAAGAAACCAGCTACGGTCCCTTTAAATAAGAGAAGTCCCTTTCATTGTGCATATTTGCTTGACTATTGTACCTTCAACCCAATCCTTCACCTGCCTGAATCCTTTGATGGGAAACCCTTCAGCTCAATACTGTATTTTCCCAGTACATAGCCTTCACTAAATGGTTCAAATGTCAAATCTTCTCTAAAGTAATATATAATAGTAGTAGCTATTTCTAATGCTAATAAAATACAACATAAGCTTGCAACGCAAGGTTATTCTGCTGCCATTAGTAATTTGGGGTTTTGTTGGGAGTTGTGATGTCGTGGTGCCATCTAGTGAGCCTGGGGCAGCTGGGGGTGCAAAGGGGACTGCTAGGAGACGGGAGGAGGAGGTGGACGTGCTAGTGATCCAGAGCCCAGGTTTAAAAGGATTTTATTTCTTTTAAATACAAATATTTACTTTGAATACAAGGTCATGGTAAAAGTCAGAAGTAAGAATAGTGAAAATAGGCGTTCACGATGTACTGTTTGTTCATGGTGCATATGCAGATGTTTTCGAGTCAAATAATATCACCTCTAGTACTTACAAATGCAAATTTCCTTCCTTCCTGTGCAACACATTCACCTTTCTTTCCTGCCATTCCAAGCTTTATAAACACTTCAAAGCTGCATGATTGAATTAATCTTGATTTTGATAGCTTCCCAGCATAAACAATTTGAGAACAATTCAGTTATTGCAGCTATTCATTTAAGCTATTCATTGACTGGATTAGAAAAGGGATGACTTGATACACTGTTTAGCTGGTTTCCATAGCCTACAAAGGAAATTGTCCTGGTGATTAGAGATTTTCTGTCTCTTTAAGTCTTATGGTTTCCTAGCTATACCTTCGTATAACGTACAGCTAATGCCTCATCTTTTTTTCCATTTAGACTTTTAAGATACTATAGACATTTATGCTCTGCCCATCAAGTGCTAACTGACTTAACTGGACCCAGTGCTTCTAGCAATTCCTATTAGCATCTCCAGCACCAGAATATTTTCTTTGTTTTTTCTACATTTATTCCAAGCTGACACTATATGCAATGTGAGGATAATGTTCTCGGTGCAGGTTATGAGCACTGTGTTGAGAAGCACGATTATTCCGGATGACATTTCTCAAGTTCCTCTGATGACTTTTAAAAAAATCCCATTCTGGTTATTTAAGGAATAGTGAAAGGTGTACAGAAGTTTATAGACTCAGAAGCTCAATGACTTCAAGACAAAGGGGAGGTCCTGCTGCTGTCTACAGCTACCTCCTGGCAAGGTGTGGGGAACGATGGTGCCAGGCTCTTCTTTGATGTGCAGTTTTAGGTTAAGCAGCAATGGAGACAAGTGGCAACATGGGAAATTCCAATTAGATAAGAGAAAATTTTTCCGTTTGACACTGGTCAAACACAAGCACGTTTCTGAGGGAGGCTGTGGATATTCAAAGTGAGTCCCTGAGCAGCTTGGTCTCAGCTGGCTCCACTGGGCTAGGGGACCTCAAGAGTTCCCTTCCAACCCAAGCTACTCCCTGAGTCCATGAAATCATCCCCTAGGGAGAATTTGCAAATGCCACATACTTGACATGAACAGAAATAATTTGATTTTATGTGAGAATGTTATAAAAGTGGTGACTCTTTTTCCTTTTCTCATTTTCTCTCTGTTGAATGCCATCTTCCTCACAGGTTGAAACTGTGGACTCCAGCAATGTTTCAGCTATTGCAAGTAACACTCAAATCCTCACCTCCATGCCAGACCAACTGACCACACAGAACATCTCTGCTGCTGCGAACATCGCAGTGCAGATTATGAAAAAGCCAAACGTTTCAGAAGACTCTCAGGTGAGACTTATTAAGACTAAAATAAGACTTTTGTGGCTTAATATTTGGGATATCAGTTCTGTTCCCCCTCTACCAGCAGAAGGAATACTCCTTCCTCTTAGCTGTACATAACACCACAACCAAATGCATTCATTTTGTCATTTAGCAGAGTTATTTAAGTGGTCTTGAGTGCACACTTGTGGAATCACTGCTGGGTCAGTTCTCAGAGCTGAGTGTAAATTTGTTTCTTACCAGCTATTTAGACTTGCATATATCTGGAATTCTAATACGAGCATCACTTGATGTTTAAGTTAATAATTTAATCTTCACTGTCTAAATTAATAAAAGTGTGGTGTTTATGAACCCATTGACACAAAGCTTGTGTTCTCTCGAATGCCATCCTGTACTTTTTTACTTCGTTGTGTGTACTTTCAAGCAATCCTTATTAAGTGTTCTTACTTTGCCCATCCACTGTGTAGAACATGGGGTGCTTTATTTCAATTGCATTTGAATATTGCCTTTTTTTCTGCTTGTCTCAGGCATCTGTGGCAGTAATGGCTACAGTGAGTCAACTCTTGGATGCCAATGAAACAGAATTCACCCACAATAATCTTGTCAATGTTACAACAAGGTAACTTCAGCTTTTGCTGTTTTTTTTTCAGATGTAGTAAACTAAATTTTCCCTTCTGTTTCAGGATGAAAGTAGTTCATGAACAAGTCAAGACATTTTTAGTGTTCAACTCCAATATGCAATTCCATTGATTCAGTAGGTTTATACCAACATAAACAATTTTGGTTGGATTTTTCTGCTTTGGAGAAAGGATGAAGATAGGGAATGAGGAACAGTTCCCGCTGGAGAACCAAATCAGAGGGGAAGTTCAGAAACTGAACCTGTAGCCATATATTAACAAATAATGGTAATTTTTATCCCACTCATTATTTCAATGCAGCCTCACAAAAACAATGGAGGAATTTTCTTTGACTGGCAACATCTCGCAGCCCAACATTGCAATCCAGTCTGCTCCACTGAAATTAAGTTCCTCTACAATTCTATTTTCGGCACAGAAAGGTAAGTCTCTGTGTGTTGTTGGATTTACCTGGACAAGGCGTTATGTACCCTAAATCCTAATGCATCCACTGCTAATTTTTGCAGATACATCACTGGGATATTATCAGTCAACAAAACTAGAAATACAGGAAAATGTCCCTGGGCTTATTGGTGACCTCAATACTGAAGTTCAGATACTGTTCAACATTATAAATAGCAGTAAGTTCTTTCTCCTACGGAAAATTGCACCTGGGAAAATTCTGAATGAATATTCACTAAAAATCTCCTTTGGAAAAAAAACCCTTAGCCAATATAAACAATGACATGTCGGTTTTTATGCATGCTGATGCCATACAGTGGTACAAGAAATGCACATGTCAAATGAGCTGCATAATCTTATTTATAGATTAATGCACATGTACATGTAATGGCCAGAATGCTTTTGGTGTTTGGGACTTTTTCATTTGTTTTGTTTTCTAAAATTGAGAATGTAATGAATCTTTGACCATATCTCTACAGACATCAAGTTCAAAAGCTAGTACATACATACCTTGCCTGAAATCCAAAGACATCAACTGTTTCAACTAAAATTACTACTACTGTCAGGTGTCAGCCAGGACATATGCATCCTGAAACCGACATATTGGGATAGTCTTTAATGGCATGGTCACACGGGATTTTTCCAGATGTCCATTACTTACACTCTGCAGTGCTCGGAGGATAAATTGGTGTTGCCCAGGAGAAACAAAAAAAAAAAGCTTATAGTTCCTCTGCTTTATTTGCTGCAGAAGCTGGTGGGCGTGGGGGAGCTGAGCTTTGAACATGTGCATTTCTACGACGTGCTAAAAATCACGGAAGTTTCAGATTGGGCACCTGAAACCAGCAGACTTCCTCAGTCTCTCTGTATAGTGACAGTAACACTAAGACATCACAGCACAAGAGTATAATGAAGGTGAAGTTTATGGAGTGCTTAGACATCATAATGCTGAACATCATTCATAGAGAAGCCCACAGGGAAATGAATAATTCAGTCCTCTCACCAGGGTTAGAAAAGACTCGAAAAGACAAATGGGGTAGCCCCACACACCCAGCAATGACAATTAAAAAAAACACTGAATAGCTCATTAACTGGTCACTGTCCTTTCTGTTCACTGCCTGAGACAACATTCCTGTGGAAAATCAGTGTGATCATGTAATTAAAGCCTTTATCATAATGCCTGTATATGATAACACTTCCCCCAAGAGAGCGAGATTGAATGCACAGCTTGTCTTAAAAAAACCCCAGAATTCTCCAATATTAAATGCACAATTGTGACATTTTTTAGATGTAAAGTTACAGTAGTCTCTCTTGATGATCAAATCAGAGAGAGATCAAATCAATTTCTCTTGATCTTAAATAAGAAGTATAAAATCAAGAACAAAACCCATTATATAAAACAGAATTTGTGCTTCCTCACTTAAGCAATGATTAAGACTAGTGATTTAAATCACTTAGATAAAATCTCTCTAATTTGGTACAAGAGTGCAAAAGAAACAGAGTCCAAAAGTTGGATCTGAAGGCAAAAGTCCAGCCAACCTCTTTTATCCTCTGACTTCCTGCTAATTGTAAATGTCCCTGGTGTTACTATTTCCTATTTAGTGTTATTAAAAGCCTGGCCATTTGGAGTGTGTGTATATATTTGGATTTGGGATATTATTTTCCTCATTACCAGTATTTTTCCCCAGAAATTACATTAAGAGAAGGGTAATAATTATTTTCACACTCCCCCTCAGCAAAAATTGAAGATGACTCTCTTGAGATTCATGGGAGGAGAAGCTCTTCTCTACTTCTCAAATGGATTCTAAATAAATATCTAAACAAAAATCTGCTGTAAATACTGGATGTGTGAAACAGCATAGCATAGGCTTCTTCAAAGGCACCAGCTTCTCTGATATCTGCTATCCATACCTACTTATCCGTTTGCCTCGTGAAGGTTCATCAGACAATGGAAGAGTTGGCTTTGTCCTGTATCAAAATGACAAATTGTTCCAGTCAAGGATTTATCAGAGTCGCAATAGTTTCTCCAAACAAATCGTCTCTGGCAACATCGACGGTGGAAGAACCAGCAGTGTTGAAATAGCCTTCAGTCCCAAGGTAAGCCTCCGCAAGAAATGCCATGTTCAGTTTGAACCAGAGGCTGCCCTTGCCCTACCCCTTGTTTTCAGGACTTAGGGAAAGAGACTCAAGGAGAGGGTTTTTTTTTTTTTTTGCATACCATCTTGATTTCTGGCAATTAGCAGGTGAGAGAGTCTGTGGGATGTATAGGTGACATAAGTGAAGGGTATTTAGATAACGTGGCAGAGAAAACATTTTTCAACATTTGTATTTAACACCTGATGCTACTGACTCAGTACTGCTAAACTAGGACATTTGCAAGCAAAACTGTATTCCATAAAAAGTTATAGGTATACCAGAGTGGATTTGTCCTAGGGTAGATTAGTCCTAAATCAAGAATGAAATAACCCAGGTCCCTGAAGGACAATTTTTCTTTCCAGAAGACTATCAAAATTTTTGAAAACCAGAAAAAGTCAACATGACTGGTATAGCCCAATACAGCTACCAATGTGGGGAGTGTTCGTTTTTCATACTATCTTTTAACTCCTGCTTCCAGTTAAAATCATTGTGTGTTTTGTTTTGACTTTCTCCCCCAGGAACTGATTCCAGATGTTACTGCTTTCTTGCAGAAAATGCTCTTTGTGAGTGCCCATTTGCCCAAATAACTGAATTTTTAGATAATATGTACTCATGTTTAGCATGGTTTCTCCAGAAAACAGTAGTTGACTTCTTCTTACGATATTTAACAAAGCTTTTAAGCTCAAATACATGCATATGATAGATCAGTAATCATCATCATGGATCCATACAGTTAAGTGATCTGGGAAACAAGTGTTATTTCCAAGGAAATCACTGAAACATTATTATAATTTATTTTTTTTCTCCTACTTTTATTCCTCATTTTTAATTGAACTACCTAGTACTGTGAATAGTTGCTTTCACTACTTATTTGCACTTCAGGCTGCTCGCTGCTTATTAAAAAGCAGTTTTAATTGCAGTACCCAGCGGAAGTATGTTGTCCGAACATGACTGCATGCAGTTTGACATACGACTGCATGAGCACCACCGTGCTGCAGGAGGGAAGGGGATGGTTCATGGCATTTATTGTTGTTTGCTTCCTGTTACAGTGTGGATTCAGCTCCGGTTGGCAGTAATTTAATGCTACTAATATCTGAAAGCTCTTGTTTGGCGTACGCAGAATTCATTTGGCAGTTATTTAATGCCTAGTCATTGTGCATCTGAACCATAATTACCTGAATAATTCACAGAAATGGGTAATTTCATTGGCAGTCTTGTCTGAGAAAGGCACACAAAGTAAGTTCAAAATGCCAAATTATGCTGTTATTGATATCGTTCATTAGGTTTACTGGAAACCCCGTAAATCCCTTAGTAGCTGTCAGCTCCCCTTTCAGAGGATAATTGTCAGTACACATCATTTGCTGGTGCATATCTGTTTATGTTTCTGTACCCACTTTTTCTCCTTGCAATCCCAATCCATAGTACAACACATCCGAACTGCAGCTGCGTGATCATGCCTGTGTCTTTTGGGACTATGCTGTTGACGACTGGAGCACTGCCGGCTGTGCAAAAGCAAGAGACCAGTTCTTGAGATGCAGGTGTAATCACACGACTAATTTTGCTGTCCTGATGGTAGGGCATTGTCCTTTCTTGAATGGGAAGAATTCGGGTTTTTTTCATTTGTTTGGTTGTTTTCAACCATAAGACCAGCATGCCAATGTAAGGGCATAGGTGTACTGAGCTAGAAGGTGCAGGACTTTAAGGTATCCCTGTGTACTTGTTTCTGTCTCTGACATTCGTTATTCTTTCAGTATTTATTTCAGCTTCTCTAAACAAACCACTCCCTGGGTAAAATCACATACCTGTGGTCATTGACTTCAGGAGTGCCAGGATTTCAGAGTTCCTTTTTATTCTGTCTTCCTAGAACAGCATTTCCATATTTGTAAATTCCACTTGTTTCTATATTTCCCTTTATCTTGTGCATGGCCTTATTGCATAAAATGACTATATTCTAAGAGAAGATTCCCATCTATTTATGCAAAGACAACAGTATTTTCTGTTTCACTGAATACATTTACATTACTTGCTGTTCTTTTGTCACTATACAAACAAAGACTGGTTTTGATTTGTAATTCTTTACAACATCTTACCTTAGACCTTATAGAATCATAGAATAGACTCACAGAATCATTTAGGTTGAAAAAGACCTGTAACATCAAGTCCAACCATTAACCTAGCACTGCCAAGTCCACCACTAAACCACATCCCTAAGTGCCAGGTCTGCACATCTTTTAAGTACGTCCAGGGATGGGGACTCAACCACTTCCCTGGGCAGCCTGTTCCAGGGCCTGACTGCCCTTTCAGTGAAGAAATTCTTCCCAATATCCAACCTAAACCTCCCCTGGCGCAGCTTGAGGCCATTTCCTCTCGTCCTATCACTTGTTACTTGGGAGAAGAGACCAACTCCCACCTCGCTACAACCTCCTTTCAGGTAGTTCTAGAGAGCGATAAGGTCTCCTCTGAGCCTCCCTTTCCCCAGGCTAAACAACGCCAGCTCCCTCAGCCGCTCCTCACCAGCCTTGTGCTCCAGACCCTTCACCAGCTTTGCTGCCCTTCTCTGGATGCGCTCCAGCACCTCAATGTCCTTCTTGTAGGGAGGGGCCCAAAACTGAACACAGGATTCGAGGTGCAGCCTCACCAGTGCCGAGTACAGGGGGATGATCGCTTCCCCGGTCCTGCTGGCCACACTATTCCTGATACAAGCCAGGATGCTCTTGGACTTCTTGACCACCTGGGCACATTGTTGGCTCATATTCAGCCAGCTGTCGACTGAAAGTCCTCAGAAGTCAAAATTCAGAATGCACATCAGTACAAAAAGTTAAAGCTACTCTCTCTAGTCTGTGTTGCCTTGCATTTTGCTATGAATAATTTAATCTGCTATTTTGCTAAATATTTGATTGACAATGTTAAGTCTCTGTTTGGAGCTCTTCACAAAGTTCTCTAGTTTTGAGGTCTGGAATAATTTTGTGTGAGCTGAAAATTTTGGCAGTGGCTACCAACAGTCATAACTTTACTAAAACATTTTCATTTCTATGTGCAACTAGAAACACAAATTTTAGAAAGAATATTATCTCTTCTCATCTTATAACTGATACAATTTGTTTTCTAGGCCTTTCAGATAAAATATAAGTATGCAAAGCCTTTGGAGTATATTTCTTACATTGGTGTTGGATTATCCATTGCTGGTCTGGTGATTACCATTTTGTTTCAAATATTCACTAGGTAAGAGTGAAGATGTAAAACTGCAAGTATTTTACGCTAAGTTACAATATTTTGCTCTGTATATAGTTTGAGGAAAACAAAGAGAGTACCCAGTTTAGAACATATTGCAATAGTATTGATCAGCAAATAATATTAAAAATAAAAGAGCTAATCATGTAGCATAGCTTGGGAAGTAAGTGTGGCTTACTGGTTAAAGTGAAGACACAAGATGTCTCAGCTATGCCACTCACCTAGATGAAACTTTAACCTTTCTGTTAATATTAATCTTTTGATGTGAGGATATCTATATATATGATTATTATTCAATAAATCCACCTTCAAAAAGTGAGATTTGAAAAGTAAGGATATAACAGAGTAGGGAAGAGGCCAGTCTGTTAAAAGGCCAAGCCTTTTGCAGGAAACACTGGGCATGGCTGCTGACAAGAAAAATCTTTCCATCGCTTGGACAGGGCAGCTATAAGGTAATACAGCAGGCAGCGTGTGCTACTGAGGATTAAGCCAAGGGCTGATCATTTTACCACAGACTCCCATCATCATGCCTGAAAATTTGACCTCCGGGTTATGTCCAGAGTGCCATTTGTCCCATCTACACGGGGTAAAGGCAGTCTGCCATTCCTCTTGCATTTCATGTCCCCCGCTGCCCCACTGCCATCTCTGTTACTACCCTGGCCAGGCAGTTGATAACACAGACCCAGCACTGTATATTGCTATGTTGATCCATGCTACATGTTGAGGTGTTTAGTTCATTACTCGCACTTAATATTAGGCTCTTAAAATGTATAACAGTATTCCACCACCAGTACAACCTCCTTTTCATTTTCCTGTATGCCCGATACCCTGGCATTACCAGTTCCCAATATGCCTGTTACGTTGGTGTCTTCATATCAAGGTAGCCATTTCAGCCCACTGTCTTACCGCTTAGACTTTTAGCATTCACGTAGAAGCATATATGTCACTCCTCAGGTCCTCTTCTTTCCTATTTAAATGTTACTCTGCTCTCTGTTGCCTGTTCGACAGTTTCTATACTCTATTGCCTTCAGTTTATAAAACATCTGTAGAGAACAGATGATTTCAAAGCACCGCGATTATACAGAAATGTGGGTTATGTACACTTGTGCAGCAGTTTTATTGTGAGTGATTTAACTCAAATACAATTGCAGCAAACTTGCTTGATGGATGTGCCTGTGATTAATGGTGTCATGTGATTCCCCCTTGAACGAGGAGCAAAGTCATGCCAGCGGAGTTCTAGTTATTGTAGATGAATGCATGTTTCTCATCCTGCTTGCACTAATGTAGATGTGGAGCAATTCCATCGAGCTCAATGTATTTAAGATTGTAGGAGCTTCCTGGCTCTGCCTTTTAAATGCATTTATAAGACAGCGTTTGGAAGTGGGGGTTTAGTATTCTCTTGTACCTTGAAGAGTGTTTAGAAATACTTGTCTTAAGCTATTCCACCTCTTAACACTGAAGAAAAGGATTCTAAAAAGAGCAGAGTGGAAAAAAGAAAATGCATCCCAACTGCTGTTGGAAAGGGCCCAGTCCTAGAAGGTGCTGGGTATTCTCTGTTCTAGTCGAAATCAGACAAAACTGATGGATTTGGTAAGTTGTCTGAAAGTAATGACAGTGTAGAATTCTGCAAACAAGTTATTGCTTTGTTTTCTGTCTGTATTAAAGACTGCACACTCTAGCTTGCTTTTAATATCAATGGAAATGAGGAAATATTTTACAATTTTTCTTATTTTGCTCTATTTTTTTTCTCCTAAATGTATTCCTACCAATAGGAAAACTCGAAAGCTGTCTGTAACGTGGATGTTAGTGAGTCTCTGTTTCTCTATGCTCATTTTTAACATCATCTTCATCTCTGGAATTGAAAACCAAAATGCCAGGAATCACAGCAGCAATACCACCAGCTACTACCAGCAATACCTTCCTTATGATGCCGCCAGTAACACCTTACTCACATCTGACATGGTAGATCCTCCCGCAGACTCCTGGTGTACGGTCGTGGCTGTCTTACTGCACTATTTTTTGTTGGCGACATTTACATGGACAGCACTCAATTCTGCCCGGTTGTACTTACTGCTGCTTAGAGCCCTGAAGCCCCTGCCTGGACACTTCCTCGTAACCATGGCAGGAATTGGATGGGGTAAGATTTAAAGTCATATATATGGCAACTCTTAGCAAAGTATCAGTACACAGCAAAGTATCAGTACACAGTACTGATTCAGGGAGAGTTGTAAAGGTAGTAGATAGGTAGAGAGCAATTATAATCAGTGTCTCTCTGGTTTAGCACAACATGATTTAATAAATAATCTCCTGTTACTGCTCATGCTACTGGTATAAGCTGAGCTTGTTTTCATTGTCCTGATGCGGCACTGAAACTGATAGCTTGTTTGCTAGCACAGCAACATAGGTCTGTTGCATGCAGGAGAAATTTTCACAGTCACCAAGGCATTCAACAATCTGTTTCTGTTCACTAAGTAAAAAGTCTTTTGGATACGGTGATTGCATATATGGACTCAAACTCTTCATTTCGATATCTCTGAGATTCCTCATGACCTCAGCCAGAGCCTTGTATGCATCCAAAAGCAAGGACTGACTGACATTATTGGTTACATATTATTTATTAATAAGCAAAGAGCACATTCTTAAGACAGTAGAGCAGCTAGCAGCAACACTGCAAGCTGAAAGGGAACTACTTCCAGTACTGAATAATGCAGACAGATGCCTGCTAGGTAAAGTAAAAATCTTAGCTTCCTTCAAGAAACTCTCCAAATACAGCGTACAGTGATACCTGCCTTTTCCACATTGTGTATTCAGCTTGTGTGGTGGTGTTTCCGAGGGCATCTACCAAGCAGTTTTAGATCCCGCTTGTTTTATGTTTTGCATTTGAGTGGAGGTAGAGGCAATTCCTCTAAAACTTCTAGAATTTGGACTGCACGTGCAAGCCAGGAAATGTTCAGTGAAAGCTGTCTGGCTAGGCATCACTGTGCTCCATGTATATTTGCATGATAGCACAGCATTAGGTTCTTCACTGTGTCCTGTCACTAGTTACACATGTCTAAAACAGCATGATTCTGACTCACTCCTTTTCAGACCTACTTTGAGAGCACAACAAATACTTGGCAGTCTGGAAGGTCGCTAGTAGGGCTGAAGGAGGGAGAGAGCAGGAAAGGACTTTAAGAAGCAGGCTTATTTCCCAGGCAAAAACACGTGTGGGAGACTCCTTCCCATGAGACGTGTCGCTTAGACTCCTCCAACAGGCAGGAAGCAAAGCAAAGGCATCGAGGAGGCAATCCCACACTGCCACGCCTCTCGGAGGGCACAGGTTACCCTCTGCACCAAGCTGGTATGAAATGTAATGGTGCTCGGTGCAGAATTTTTCTTTAATTACTTTCCCAGTGCTGACAAGAGGGTAGGATTGCACAGCTGTGATGAGGGAGGCAGTACAGCCCAGGAAAGAGTTTGCTTTATCACCATTGGCATTGTCTTTGGAAGCTGTGTTGAAGCTCTTTAACGGCAAAAATCAGCAAGTCATGGACATGAGCTGTCCTCAGAAAAATAGTGCTCACAACCCTCAGTCCTGCCTTTTCTCTAGGCTATAGAAAACCCACTTAGCTTGGTGCAAGGCAGATGAAACAGAGCTCTTAAAATCTATGGATTTTAGGAGGCAAGAAGCTATTTGTGTGGAAGGGAGATAAGGTACGCCTACACAACCGGACAATAAATTGGTAATGTCTCTCCTATTAATTAGGAATCCCTGCTGTAGTAGTTGCAATAACACTTGGAGCTACTTACAGAGAAGGAAAAGCTTTAAACTACCGGCAAGAAGAATTGTAAGTTCCTGTATTATTACAATACTTGCTATCCCACACCTTTTGTGATGGCTTATTATTAATTCAATTCTAGATTTATTGTTGGTATACTATTTTGTATATCTAAGTACTTAAAAGAAAACAAAACTCTTCACTCAAGCTAAAGATTCACTATAAGGAATTGTAGTTTCTCCTCACTAAGGATTTAGGCTACTGGATCCACATCTGCCTTGAATCCTCCTGCAAGATCCCCTGTGACTTTAAATGGCAGCTGTAGACGCTCTTGGCCTAAGGGAAATTCAAGACCTTCATTTAAGTGCATAACTGCATTTCAGTACCTAAACTTAATCCTCCCATTTACTTAAAATCTTTCTGGCCAACATACTTATATCCCTATTTACCCTATGGTTTTGGTATCTGCATTCGAGCGCCCACATACCAAAGCAGGCTATCAGGCTTAGAATATACCTTGGTGACAGGGGATGATACAGAAAAAGGTAGACTTCTTTTGGAAATGTAAACACAAACCCCCTTCCACGTGGTGGCCATCTCATGATACTCATTTAAGAAGTGTTGACTTCCAACTTGAGATTATTTGGCAATGAAAAAAAGAGGTAAAAATTATTGCAGGATAACCTGTCCTCCTGAAGTTGCTCTTGTTTTTGTTTCAACCTTTGTCCATTAGATCTCCTCTATTACTCTTTAGCTCTATTATAATATATATGGTAAAGATAAACCTGCATATGATGGCCAGATATCTATTTGGTTAGTTATATTGCACCTTATTATATTTCTCTGTGCAGTTTGTTTGCTAAATCATTTTGCATTCCTCAGAGAAGAGAAGCATGATTGAAAGCCCTCGGTTCTCAAGGAATGGTTGCCTTTCAGAGACAGGTTAACATGACCTGGAAAGCCCTATGAGGTCTTTCAGGATGAAAAGTGGAATATTATTTTGTTTTGTTTTGGTATTCTGAATAATGTGCCTAACATATCTTTTGAAATAGCCTCTCTTTCTATTAAAAGTTGCTGGCTTGCAGCACTGGATCAAAATCAGAATTTCAGCATGCAAAAGCCCATGTTGTGGTCATTCCTTTTGCCAGTAGCACTCATACTCCTGTTTAACATCAGCATCTTCATCAAAATCACAGTCTCCGTGCTATGGAAGAAGAACAAGAATTTGACAAGGTGAGATGGCATAGGACTCCTCAGATCTTTCAGCAAATGTATTCCTCAGTCTCTTGTCACCAGCTCAGACTTTCTTGTCACAAACTCAGATTTTTGACAAAAACTTTTGCTTTAAAGAAACGTATACTTAAAGAAGTCAGAAAATGAAGTCCATTGTTGCAATGGATCAGACTTTGTGCAGGTGCATATCAATGAACATATTTCAGGCTTTTGCCTCCCTTTTTTTTTTGGTTGCAGTGTCACTCAACTTGACTTCAATGAAGGTTATCCCTGATTTATATCAATATAAGTGAAAGCCAAGCTGGGTCCAGCCAACAGAGAATTATGAATTTCCCAGCACATCTTAATGTCAGGATAGTTCTCTAGCAGCTTTGAAGCAGATTTACTTGCTCAATTTTACATCAACACTCCATATACTGTCACAGGCTGCGTGTCACAAACTCTGCAATGTACATTGTATTATTTGAAAGGGAATTGCTTCAATTTTTATTAATCCCATAGAACTGATCTGTTCAACAAAACTTTGCCCCATTTCTTCATTCCTTTTACGCACAATTTTCATGGTTGGCGCAAACCAAAATACCTTATCTCTGACTGCTCTCAGGCTTGAGAGAAATTGGATATCCAAACGTCATTGGCAGCTTATTCTTATATTGAAAACTGAGCACATTTGGATTGAAGTTATAAGCATTCTAAAAAAGCTTATAATAGCTAATGTATTAATTTTCATTGCTTCTTGTTGCATTGGTAAACCTCACTTTTTTGTTAAAGAAAGATACATCCAAGCTACATATTCCAAATACAGATTATTCTGATAAGCTTGGATAGATTTATTTTTCTGGATTTCTTCTCTGGGTGATACCCCAAACACATGTAGGGAGGTGTGTGTTCTCAAGTCACCTGAATAACGCCTCTTTGCACTATAGCCCTGAATAAATAAAATAGAAAGGTTAGAACTCAAAAGATATTAAATGGTATAGAGAATGATTTAATATTTTTTGGTGTGTGTTTCTAGGAATAAAAAGGATTCATTTATGAAAAAGATGATTGGCACTATCTCTATAGTTGTAGTGCTCGGAATCACCTGGACGATAGGCTACCTCATGTTAATAAGTCATGAAGAAACAAATCTGGTTTTCAGCTATCTGTTCTGCATTTTGAATGCTACCCAGGTAAAGTATTTAGCAATTCTGAAACTAATAATTGAGATAATGGAAAAAAAGATGTCGAATGTAGTTGTTCTATAGCCTGGTACAGTCTAGGAACTTGTTGGAAAGCAGTTATAGGGATTCAGAATTTTTGTTCAGAAAGGGATGCTATCCCTTGTCTGTCACTCCTAACACTTTTTCCATTGTGCAAATCAATGTGGGATTTTATTTCAAGGTCACCACTGAAAAAACCTTCCCGTTTGAGCAGCTTCTCTTATACTAAATCATATATAAAATTATATTCAGAGTAAGTATCAGGAAAAAATGTCCGCATCAGCTGTAAGAGAGTCCCAGGGAAGTAACTAGAGTTTCATGGCTTCACAATGATTCTGGATAAAAGCCTACAGGAAAGCGCCTGCCTCTTTTTCTCCCATGACCCTGCTGGATTCTTGGCTTTATATTCATATAAGGCATATGAAGTACTTGGAGTAATGGATCCTTCGCTATCACACCACTGAATATTTTGTACAAAACAGCTAATTGGACATAGGTGAAAATCTCCTTATACCTAAATATTAAGTTCTTTACTATCAGTTAGATGTACTGAAAACTGAAGGCCTGTACACCAGTGGGGATCAGATCTGCAAACTCTCCATACAAAAAGTCCTGAAATGATTATTGCTGTACTGATGGACGGATTATACCCGTGATTTAAAACTGACATAAAGAACAGAGGTAGAACACAGATCCACCTATTTAAAACCATGAGCCCTTTTTCTTTTTTTGACTCAGGATCCTCCTGATTAATGCTTGAAATGAGAATTTAGAAGGCCACATAGAAATTTCAAAGTCCTGCTTCCCTCCATGTGTGTCTGCGTGAATTGCTGATAGGGCACACCAGCCACATTTAATGCTTACGGCATGCTCAAGCAGGTCTTACCTTCATCTTTTCCAGCAGAGGGTAACGATACGGTTGGGAGACATGCTAGCTAATCCATTACAACGCGCAAATGAGGCGACTATAGTTGCAAATCCATAGTTACGTGGAATAATTTTCCTATTGAAAGTACTTCTTCTATTTCAAGGTATTGTTAGTGGTTACTGAAAATTGTTTTGTGGTTGTTTTTCAAGTCAAACAACATTGACTAATCTTTTTCTGGGTTTATCAGCAAAATATTAACTCCACACTTTCATTTACTCTACAGGGACTTCAGATTTGTATTCTGTACACTTTCAGATCACCAATCTTCAAGAAAAAAGTTTCCGAAGTGTTTCGTGTTTTCTGGGTGCCGGAGGTACCCCTGTACCTGCATTCAAAAACTTACACCCTTTCAAAATCAGAGTCTGCAAAACATCCACAGGAAACTTTCAGACCAATCCAGACTTTTTCAGAGAATATTTCCTTGTCTGCCTTCCCTAAGTGGCGTTAGAAACCTGTCAATACGTGAAATACAATCCTGCATTTTTCATGGTTTGTTTTACGTAGGTCTCACAGGTAGCTTGAATGACGGACATAACACTCCGACTGCAGGTAGCTCGAAACAGATCATAAGCCAAGACCACCAGGAGTCAAAAGCAAAACCACACGCTAGCAAGGCTATGCGATTATCAAGCAGCAATGCAGTGCCAGATCCTCTCGATACTACTTGTACTGCATGTCACTGAGGAAGGTCTTTGAAAGGAGTTGAGGTTATTATAGTTTTATATTACAGTACAATGTATAGAAGTTGCTCTATTTATGCCCTTCTCATTTTTCAGGCCTGTTGAACATGTTTACCTAGCCTATGCACTCTAGCTCTCCTCTCCCTTTTGTGAACAATCTCAATTTAATTAGAAACCAAAAGGTAAATCAACAAACAGCACAGTTCTTGTTGTCTCTGGGTCCAAATTCTACTTACTACGTCCGTAATAAGTTGCCTTGGTCTTAACAGAAGACAATCTGTATCTTACAATGGTCTTTTAAATTTCCCAGCTAAAACTTCTTTATTATGAATGGTAAGTGTTTCAGTGGTCCTGAGAAGTTCTCCGTGCCTTAGAAATCCATGCTTTCTCTATGAAGCAGAAAATAAATATTCTCTCGCATTGATAAGCCTCCAAACAGAGCAGTCATATCAGATACAAAGCTGAAGTTCATCACCACTGCTCCAGAAAAGGCAGAGAAGGTCATTAAATGTCATCTAGGAAAGATAATTCATACTATTTTTTTTGGACTGGAAGTTTATGTTTCGATGGGTATCCATTTTTTTATTTGTAAATCAAATGTATAATACCTGCCTTTGTCAATTCCTTCAATTTCATTGAAGAAAGAGTATTTTAGAAATTATAGTGTGGTTTAGGAAGGATAATATTTGATCGTGTTGTAAAACACAGCTAGACACTGTGAGGATGGCTCCTTGAATGACTGATAATATTTTCTAGTCTTTGATATTTTTCCCCACAAACAAAAATATTCTCTAAAGCACAGCCCATTTAATTCTGAACACAGGTATTTTAAAAAACTACTAAATATATTGTCTCCATATTATACCAAAACCCAAGCAAAAACCCCAAGAAGATTCTGAAGTCCTGAATTGGAAAAGTGTTAACTTTTTACTCATTAAATTAAACATCCTGTATCTAGGTATTTCAGATGTTAATAAAATGCTGTTAGAGCCAACACTGAGCATGTCTCACCTAACAGAAAACATTTTCAGCATTAAAAAACCCAGAAAATTATACATTCTACGTCTTTTTTTTTTTTTTTTTTATCCAGGGAATCCTAATTTCAGAAATGGAACAAAAAAAAAAGGAACCTCCTGAAAGGAGGTTGTAGTGAGGTGGGGGTCGGTCTCCCAAGTAATAAGCGATAGAAGAGGAAATGGCCTCAAGTTGTGTCAGGGAAGGTTTAGGTTGGATATTAGGAAAAATTTCTTCACCGAAAGGGCAGTCAGGCACTGGCACAGGCTGCCCAGGGAAGTAGTTGAGTCCCCATCCCTGGAGGTATTTAAAAGACGGGTAGATGTGGTGCTTAGGGACATGGTTTAGTGGTGGGTTTGGCAGTGCTGGGTTAACGGTTGGACCTCATGATCTTAAAGGTCTTTTCCAACCTAAATGGTTCTACGATTCTATGATTCTAAAGCAAAACAATCTTTTTCAGGTTATATGCTCAATTATTACAGGAACAATAGTTCAGCTTTTATCTACACGTGGAATATATTGACCTTAGTTATGTAGTGAACTTTGGTATTCTTTGTGACATGTGGGCTTTAAGGATCACAAAGTTTCTTCTTGTTAACACTTTAGAAACGCTGCTTTGATAAAGTAATGGACTGGAGAAGGACTGAATCATCTGTACAAAGGTATGAAACATGAGCAGCAGAGAGTGTAATGAATGGAAAAGTCCTATTTTCCAGATGTCTTTCCTATATTTTTAAAAGCAAAGATATGATTTTTTTTCATTGAAAATGCCCAAATTATTTCTAAATATTTTCTAATACTTATCAAAGAAGCCTCCTGAACCACGACCCTCCACCTCCTCGGAATATTTGGAATTGATAACATGTATCATATTCAGCTTTTTTCACTTCCATTTCAGTGTGAATAACACCTGCTTATTGCTAGTTGGACTCGTTATTACACTCCTCTAAGCAGAGACAAAGCTCTAAGCAAAGACAAATACTACAAAAAGCAAACTCCTATGACTTTTTTCTTGTCCCAGCAGAAATTGCCATTTGGAAACCTTGCTTTTCGAGACACTACAGGAAAAGGTGTCTTTTCAGAGGCACCTCTGACTCCAGGATGTAGGGAACTACAGCTGTGCGTTAGCTAGCTCTGCGCAGGTACTCGTCATGCGTACGAGCGCGCGTAGCTTCACTTATAAATGAAGAAAGGCAGCAGAAATCTCAAATCTTGTGGAGTGGCAGGCGGCCCGGGCGCAGCAGCTCTGCGGGAGGCGCCCTCAGCGCTCCGCTCGTGCATCCTTCGCAGAGAAAACTGGGGCATCACCTCCAGATTGAGGTTTTTCTCTCCGAGGCGGGCAGGGTTAGCAGCGGCTGCCTGGGAGGACAGCCTTATCAGGGAAACGACATTTCCAGGATGAAATGCGCGAGGGTGGCGTCACCCGACAAGTGACGTGGAACTTTACGGCTGATTCCCGCCCCCAGCACGGCCGGCATGCGAGGGTCAAAGCGCGCATTTCGGCACCAGCCCTGTTCCGCTGCTGCGCCTCAGCCACCGGTTGCTGCTGCGGCCACGTCTCCCGCGTTTCGGCTGCAGCCGGGGGGCCGGGAGAAGGGGCGTTCCCCTGCCCTCGGGGGTACGCATCAGCCCGGTGACCGGCTTCTCTGTTCTGGGGCAAGGTTTTTGCCCCAAAGCCGGGCTCTTTGGTAAATACCGGCGAAAAAAAAAACCACCCCGCGAGCGCGCCCGGGTGGGGGGGGGCGGGGCCCTGGGCGGAGCACGCGCGTTGCGGCGCTGGCGGCCGGAGCGCGCATGCGTGCGGCTCGCGCAGGCCCGGCAGGCGCAGCCCTCGCGCCGGCCCCTTCTCAGCCTGCCACGTACGGGCGGCGGCGGCGGCCCTGCCCGGGCTCGGACGGGACGGGGCGGGGGGGCCTCCACCGGCGGGACCGCGGAGAAGGCAGAGTAAGAGAGCGGGGCTGATGGCCTCCCCCCTCCCCGCGCTGCTCCGGGGGGAGCCGCTGCCGCCTGTGTGAAGGCGGCGGGAGGGGTGGCTGCGGGCTGGGGGTGAGCTCCCCCCCCCCCCTTCCAGCCCTTTCCCGGTTGCAGGGGCGACGCGGCCCCTGGAGGAGAGGCTGGGAGACCCCTTGCGTCCCCCCGGCCGCGCCTGAGGGAGGCCGAAACCGCGCCCCGGCCTCTTCGGCCTGGAGAATCGGGGGTGAGGGCTAGCAGGGGCCTCCCCTCCCTCCCTCCGTAAGGGGGGGGTCCCCTGCTCACCAAGCCTCTTTCCCCTTGGGAGCTAGAGGAACGGCGCACCCCTCATTTCCCGGCGGCAGGGAACGGCTATGATTTCTGCTCCCCATTGGGTCGGGCCTGCCCTTATCGGAACTGGAGAGAAACGAAAAGACCTCTGCTCCTTTTTGCTCCCTCCCTCACCCCCCAGCTATCCCGGGAAAACTCTCATGGCTCCGTCGAGTGGGGGTTTGGGAGGCAGTGCTGCTTGGGCCTGCTTCTCTGTGCTTCACCCTGTTGGTCCTTGTCCCTGTTTTGACAGAGGAAAAAGTGAAGCAGGAATTCTCGTTCTTCCCTTGCTTAGGGAAGGCTGGTTTTCTCTGCTGCAATGCAAAAAAGGGTAGTGAAATCCAACATGGTTATGAGATCATGGCTGAAGAAGGGATCCTGAAGTGACTGACTTAGATTGGACAGTCACTGTCCACATGCACCATTTAGGTTGATGCATGATGTGAATAGAAAGGGAGCCAAGAGGGAAGGAAAAAATCTGTTCCTCCAAAATGCATGTGGTGCACCGGGAAGGTTAGAAAGATGTCAGTGTGATTCTTGTGAAAAGTAGTCTGTCTTAAGCAGGAAGACATTAATGTTTTTTTGTTTGGTTGGTTTTTACCCCCTCAAGAAAGCAGACACTGTGATTGGTTCTGTTAAAAAGCTCATTAGTGTGCATTCTGGATGTCTTCTCTGAAAAACTCTCTCAAGCGAGTCATCCATTCAGCTATGTCACAGTGAGGGAAGAAAAGCTTGAATGCTGTGTAATTCAATAATTAGAACATTTAATATAGTTTTCTGTAACAGTTGCAAGCAGTTGCAGTGTTTAGAAACTCTCTCTTAAAATCTGGATGCCTTCAAGCAGAATGGAGAACAGCTGGACAAAAAAAAGTGCATTTAAATGCTTTCCTGTTACCTTTTCATAATCACTGACAGTAACACAGCGGATTTCTGTGAGTAGTGTTGGTAAATAAGACTAGTTAGCTCTGTAAACACATTACAGTAGCTGGTTTCCTTGCGCGAAGATACAAATGATGCATTCAATCTGTTGAAAGGCCACAGGAGCTCAGGTGTGTCCACTAGAATGTGAATCTTCAGGAATTACAGATGAAGTTTGATTCTTACTGTTGTCAGTTTCTAAGTAGCTTACATTGTAACGCTAAAGAAGCAGGCTCTGATGTTTAAACAACATGAGACCGTAGCTAAATGAACTCTCTAAGTTAAACCACTCTTAGATGCATTATCTGTATCCCGTATTTGTCCATTGCAGTAAATTTTACCTGGAGTTGTAGCAAGATTGGGGTGAAAGGAGCACCATCTTCATGCATTACTCAACTCATAAGATGTGAGTGAGGAATCAGAAAAGTAGTCTCTTCCTGTTCACCTGCTTTGTATGTCACAACGGCCTTACCCTCTCCCTGTCAGGAGGGTACAGCCCTTTTTAAAGGTGAACACTTCATACCCAGGATGAGGGGAGCAGCTGCCAGCCTGTGAGAACCAGAGAGGGGCTTTGTTTGTTCTCTGGGGTTTGCTTGCTCTCTGCTTCCATCCTGTATGTCTTGTGCCTGTCTGTTCCAGTTTACTTCCAGTTGAGTTGAAAGAGGAGAGCTGGGAAGCCCAGTTTCATGTGGATGAGAGGAACCTACTTTTTCTCTCTGGTTAGCAGTGAATCATCTAAAAATCAAATCATGGATGGTTGAGATTAACCATGTGTGCGAGAGAGAAACAAGGAGAAGTGTGCCGAGTAGGGTATGCCTATCGGGTGGGAGGGCGGAGCACAGTTCTGTTCTCCATTGGACTGGTCTGTATACTAAATCGTTGTCTTGTAGCTCTGGGCATTAAGCACTTGTGCAATAAACAGGTGGACTGCATAAACTTCACGCAGCTCATCACATAGGCTTTTTGGCAGAAAAAGCACAATCTTAAGCTGAATTGAGGGCAGATCATATTTTTAAGTGGTTGTATATTTCTGACTGCTTTTCCTTCTTGCCCAGTTTGGTGGCTCTTCCTGTGGAAATTACAGTTGGCATTACTGCTCCTTTCCTCTTGGTAGTCTGTCCTAATGCTGTGCAGTCTGTCCTTGAAGACACACTACTGAATGCCGCAGAGGCTTCAGCCTTAAGCTAAGAAATGGACTTCTAGGTTTTCATACTACTAAATCAATTGAAGTTTATTTTCTTTAACTTAACCTGGGGTTTTAAGATGGAGGCCATACAAATGAATATTTTGAGATTGTTGGGGAAGATCACTGTCCTGGAAAGGAACACATTACCCTTAGGAATTCCTACATGCAGTTAGAAAATTTAGAAAAAATAAACTTCTTATTATGAAATTAAAACTCTTGTTCAAGATCTGTTTTAGTTGAACTTCAAACTCTACAATACTCAAAAGTGTAAATCTGATTGTTAACATTATGGATAAAAGAGTGACTTTTTTTAATTGGGTATATTCGTTAGGATGTTCTAAAGTGAAAAATTGATTGACGTGTACAATTCTAAGGAAGTGTGACTGTAAATAAATGTTTCTTGTTTTTTTTTTTTTTTTTCCTTCTGATGCAGCTTCCTGTTTCTGGCACTGATAGTGCATGGCGACTTATCCTAACTCTGTCCTGAAGTGAGGTGGTAAATCTGTCCAATAATCCAGCATCAGTAAGAGAGACAAGGTAGTGATAAATGTATGTTTTTGGAAAGGAGGTGAAAGAAAACCTGTGGATGGATGCTGTTTTATTTTTTTAATGATTTAAAGTAAAATAAACCCAAACAAACAACTTCTGTAAAACCCTGTGTTTTTATGACCAACTTAGTGCTAATTAGACTGAGTTGATGTGCCTGCAGTCGAGGCTTCTGTGTTGCAAAATATGAATAATGCATTAGTGAGCATTAACGATATCATAGACTTCACTGTTTCATCATAGTGTCTCAGCAGCAACCTGGCTGTGTTAATTGCAGGTCCCTTTTCTCTGCAATTAGACTCTATTCACCTACCTCTTCTTATGTCTGATTGGGAGAATGAGTTTTGTTCAATAGTTGCTTGTCTCTCTTTTTGGATGTCATTGGGCTAAACAAAGGGATTTGCATGAAATGTTTGCTTTATATGAAGTTAATTACAAAAAAACCCCCCAGAAATTGAATTGCAATCTAGAGATAGCATCATACTACATCTTTTTAATGCAAAACATTGCCATTGAAACAGTAGTTTTAAATATATATAGGTGCATCAAGGTACGATGTATTAAAGGCTTTAGCTGAGTGTCTTGTTTCTCTGGTAGGAGAAAAGTACTTTTCAATGCAGTACTTTAAAACTAGACTGACCAAAGCAAAAGTCAATTTTCTCATAAAGCACTGTGTTATAACATCCTTAAAGGTAAGGGAGAAATACCTGCACGTCTCTACCAAGAATTGTTTTTGCACAAGAGAATGAACAGCATGCTTGCCTGCATGTGGCTTTCAAAATGTCAATTTTGATGTGCGGGGCTGCCTACTTTTAAGATCTCCGGTATTTGTACTTCAGATGTTAAGATAACTGCTTTTTTAATTGCTCCTCATTCCAGATCTATTGTTTTGGCCCTGTCCAAAACAGTGAAGAAAGCTAGTCAAATGTCCCCTTCTATCTAGATTTTTTTTTTCCATTCCTCTGCTCAGTAGCTTCTCTGTAGTTTCTGTTTTTCTCTTAAACATAAGGCCTTTGCATTTTTTTAACAAGAGAGATGCCTCATACAAGGTGATAATTTTTAAATTGTCTTATATGAAGTGTTAAAGATATAACTCTGAAGTATATGCTGTGTTTTGCTTGGACACAAGATGGCTTTGTTGTACTTCCTTTTAAGTTGGAGCGGTTGTCTACCTCTGTTAAACCACAGAGAGTAACCGGCTGTTCTGGCCATGTACACTGCATAATAAATTTGTGGCTCTGATCCTAATGAGTAGCTAATGTGTGGTCTATTGAGCAGCTTTTAAAAATGTAAAATCTTGGTTAAAACATCTCAGTTAAAATTTCAAAAAAGGAAAAAATTTGTGTCTTCCTTTCTGCAGAGAAACCCTCAATGTGTTCTGGTCATGCATATAATAAAACCAATGTTTAGCTCTTCATTTGCTTGTTCATGAAATAATACATGATTCAACTTGATCCCCTTAGTAAAGCCACCTTACCGCCTGTAATCTTTGAAATAAGAGATTTTGTTCTGGCAGTCTTGTCTTACATGAAAAAAAAACCTCAAAACCCGCCCTTTGCTGGTTATCATAATTATGTGGGATGTAAAAATAATCTAATAAGGTGATAATGTAACCAATATAATGTTGTAAGGCTGACAGCTTTTGCTGCACTTTCACTTTCCCTGAGAGATGTATACCTGTATCTCAAAAGCAAATCCTAGGGAATATTAGTTCCTTTTCCATGACAGTTTACAGCTGATATCTTACAAAAAAAACCCACCCAAGTTTGAAATTTCTAAATGTCACACATATTTAAAAGCTGTCTGACTTTTAAAAAACAACTTTACTTTTCAATTCTGAGCACTGGGAACTGGGATAACTGTTAATTTGAAGTGTCGGATCTTACAGAGTTCTTTGCCCGTGAGCTCAGTTAATGTATTGTGCACTTTATTGTTTGAGAAATTAGTGCATCATAGAATGTGTCCGAGAGAGGTTCTCTGGAGAGCTTCCTAACGGTAATGCTTTCCAAAGATGGAAGGCTTCAGAACTGACATCAGATACATTTAAATGACTAACAGTTTAGTTTTCTAAAATGTTTTTAATGTTTTGTTGTTAACAGGTCTGCATGCGATAAGGAATCCACCATGAATGGGCAGCTGGACTTAAGTGGGAAGCTGATCATCAAAGCTCAGCTTGGGGAAGATATTAGGAGAATTCCTATTCATAATGAAGATATCACCTATGATGAATTGGTGCTAATGATGCAAAGAGTGTTTAGAGGAAAACTTCTGAGCAATGATGAAGTTACAATAAAATATAAAGATGAAGGTAAGGTTTAATTACTACTGTTGAGGTTTAATTACTACTCTTGCTCTGATATGATTTATCTATGGACAGAAACTCTGGAATTCACCTCTTCAGAATAGTCCAGATTCATTGGCAAATGCAAGTGATTTCTTGTGAAATCCTTTGAATCAGACAGAAGCTGTATCTCTTGTGGTTGTGCTGTCTTAATGTAGTATTTCCTCCAGTTTTTCTGAAATATCAGCTATCTGAAAGCTCATTTTTTTTGCTGTTGCAGGAAGCTGATGCTATTGCAGGTTTATCTTCTGTCCACTCATTTAACAGTTTTTTTGTTTTCAGTGATAAAGTGGTTTTGAATAGTGAGGAGTGAATAAACATGTATAATAACGCAAGCCCTTATAAGACTTCGAAAACTTGATTTAGGTAGTAGTAATTAATGATTACGTTTTCCTCCATCAGTGAAGATTAGAAGAAACTTTTGATTTAACCTGAAATATTTATTAAATGTAATCTTTCTCCTGTGTGATGGTTTGAATCTGTTGGACATTGGTTGTTTCAAAGAAAATCTCGATCATTAGTGCTAAACAAATGCAACCTTAAGAAAGAAGGGCTTCCACAGAATTAAAAGGGCCTTGTCTGAGATGCGTAGAAAGAGAGTTGTGGTTCCAAGGGTTTTTCCTCTTTGAATGTCAGTGTGGGGCATGGAATAAGGTACTTAATTTGGGACAGAGGGGTGGTATTCATGAAATGAAACTCAGAATGAAGTGATAAAATCCAAAGTCTCTTAGTCAGATCAAAGACTGTGTGATAATTATGCTGGTGTACAGTAAAAGAGCTGCATTACTGAAGCATTCAGGTTCATTTTTCTTAATAGCCCTAGGAAACTTTAGCACTGTCTGTGGTACCTAAAATGTCAAATAACTTTTGTTCATACATCTAGGCAATAAAATTTCACTTTGAGTGACCCTGAGATAGTTTTTTCAGGTTCATGGAGCTTTTGAGAGGCACTGCTCATCAAAATTGATATACAATGAAGGGCTAATATTTTGGGTCTTGATCTCTAGCGGGAGAGAGCTCAGTGGATTTGCGGTGGTTTTGTTTCTCCTGTTATCATGATTGATTTCTTTTTTCTTTCTGGAATAAGAAAGGTGAAAGGAAATTGATGGATGCTTTTTCATTAGGTTAAAGCTTCTAGTCCCTTTTTTTGCATTCTTACCTGTTCTTTAGCTATAGTTCTCTGTTTTTGTGTATGCTTCTATCTCTGGTTTTTTTTTGAAGAAGATAATGGTGTATGATGGGCACTGTAATTATGGTTTCATTCTTTGGTTGTCTTTCACAGCCTAGAGACCTCCTACTTTTAATTTTAGCTTTCTTTGTCTCAGAATGTACTACTTTTCCACTGTGACGTGAGATTTCAGTATATGTTATCCTAGGTGATCATCACTACTAAGACTGTTTAAACATTGTTAATATCAGAGGAAGTTGCAAGTGATTAAGGAAAAAGTTAACAGAACTAGGCTTCAGTTTGATTGTCATATGAGGACGTGGTATTCTTGACTTTGCTTCAGCTAAGCTAAGATTCTTCTTTAAATCTATTTCAGTCATTAGAAGCATTGGAATATATGCATTCTAGCTACTTCTGTTTTGTTACTTATCCCTCCAGACCTGGAGGAACGCTTGTCTTCATCTGTTATGAGGAGATATCTTAAGCTGGTCTAAGGATTTCCACTACTTCTGCAACCTCGATCTGTGTCTTCTCAGAATTCATGTGCACGCTCTTTGAGCATTCAGAAGAATGCTTCATCTACCCCTCCTGGCTTTGTTTCTTGTTGTTCTAACATGTGAAGCTAGTGATCTTCAGGCCTGCATATGCAATTTTCTACTTAAAATTTCTGTAAAATACTGTGGCTTTGTATCTTCGTCAAACTGTCATGATCCTTGAATCTAACACATTTTGGTTTTTTCAAACCTGTGTGCTTAATTGGAGAGGCAAGGAAACTTTAAATCCCAATCCTTCTGTCTTTGCCTTTGTGGACTAAGATCGTCAGAAGCATATTCCTAAGTCATGTTTAGGTTATGTGATGCTTTTATTAATTACCAGGGAAAAGAAGCTTTGGTTTGGTTACTGCCTTGTGGAAGTAGTTTTTATATTCAAGCTGGGCATCTTTCAAACTTCTGAACTAAGGAAATTGCTCTACTAGGTGTGAAATAATTTTCATGTCCTGCGTAAGGTTTTTGAATATGTAGTAAAACTCGATGTCTGCAAAAAAAAAAACCCCAAGCAAACCAATGAGGACTGCAAGCAGTGAATTTATATGAACCAAAGAGTAGAATTGCATCTTAAGCACACCATGTTGTTGAGTTACATATGGTAAAGCCCCTATTGAGTCAATAATAGAAATGTTACTTTTTTTTTTTTTAAGTTAGGCTTGAATTTAAAACTAGAGTGCCTAATATGAGATTGGCCTTTTTGTTCTTGTGTTCATTAACTTCCAGTAGAAGTTGATGTCTTTGCGTCAGAGCCAATAATGAGTTATTAACTCATACTGCATGTAATTAAGGTGGTGTGCTAGTCAGTAATGTCTTTACCTTTGGTAAATTTACGAAAGTGAAGGAAAACTACATTTTTGGTGGTGGGTGTTTTTGAATTTTTTTTTTTTTTTTTTTTTCAAAAATGGAATAGAGAAAAAAAAAGATAAGGCTAGATAAAGCTGGTAGATGAGGAAGCGTAGCTGGCAGGGCCAAGGATAATGAGGCAGATTTCTAATGTATTAAACATTTCTAATTTCTTCTAACTTCTAATGTCATAAAAATGGGAATGCGTCATGACGATGCAGAATTAATGCTAAAATACTTTCCAGTCCATCTGTAAGTTAAGGGAGTCACTAGCTTATACTAAAGATAATAAAAAATTATAATTGGCATAGCAGGGAATATTTAGGGTATGTGGAAAATTGTAGAGAGTGAAAGGTATGTCCCTTGTAAAAATGAGAAAGGTAAGTTCTTGAAATAACAAGATTAGTAGTGAAAATAAAGGAAAGTCTGTTTTACTTTTCAATAGAAAATAATTAACATTCTATATTCCTATCTATATCATGATAACAGGACTTAAGCTTCATTGACATTCCTTAAAATGAAAAATTTATTTCATAAATCTAATATACTTAAATTGTCAGACTTTTGTATGGCTTGACATATACATATACCTTCTGAATCCTAGCATATGCTCTACTTGGGTAAGAGCTTGATGGCTGTCAATAGGAATCATAGAACTGTCTTTGTGCATCTAACAAGATTCTGTACTTGCTGCTTTTCAGCCTTTTTTTTTTGCTAGCAATTTAAAATAGAAACTTTAACCATTGTTCTTAATGCCTTCAACATAAATATTAAAATAGGTGAGGGAGAATGAGATGGAATGATCTGGATTCTTTTGGGTGACATTAATCCATGTAAACTGTGTGCATCAGTATACATTTTCATTTGGCTATGCAGGATAAACTGTTTAGAACATGCACCTTTGTTCAGGCGGTGAATGTGAGTATTGACTGGTATGACAGAAAAGCATCATAAGATGGTCTGCCAATGTTATGCATTAAGTAATTATCATTTATTGTGTTACCAGGAGAATACGGAATAGAAGCACTTTGTATTAAGACACTAGTGGATTTTGGTATCAGCATTTAGGAAAGGATACTGAAAAGCTGGAGGAAATGTTTGAGTTGGAGGGAAACCCCCGCTGCCCTCACTTTAGTGCCAAAGAGAAAGGACTGTTTAACTTTCATGAAGTTACTTGTTTGGGCTCTGGTTGTATAAGTCTTGTTACGGATCGGAATGGCAACCAGGGACACTATTACCCTCCCCTTCCCGGCACGGATGAGGCCCCACCGGGAAGTCTGTGCTCAGTTTTGCCCCCTGCACCCCAGGCTAAAAAGACTTGGAGAAACTGGAGAGGGTCCAGCAGGATGCGGTGAGGATGGTGAGGGGCCTAGGGCAGGTGGCCTACAGGGGGCATTTGAGGGAGCTGGGCTTGTTGAGTGTGGTGCAGAGGAGGCTGAGGGCAGAGCTAACAGCAGCCTCCAGCTGAGTGGGAGCACCAGATGACAGCAGTCATAAATTGCAGTTTGTGAGGTTGAGCATGAGTTTTGGCCAGAAGGGTCACTGGAGCAGGTTGCCTAGTGGGGTTTTGGAGCCTCCATTCTTGGCGACTTTCCAGTCTCTGCTCAGTGAATCCATGACTGATACTGCTGTCAACCAATGTTTTTTGAGATGGTGAAAGTGCAAACAGGACATAGGATACAAAAAAAATCATTGGAGACAACAATAATTCTTTCAGGAAAACTGGAAAACTATTTTATATGTCATTAGCTTGTTAGTATTTCTAAGATTTCTGGTTTAGTTTGTTAGAAGGCAACTTCTTTGAAGACTGACAGGCATTGCTAGGTGTTGTTAATGATACTATACTAAGAAAACCTTCCATTGCGGAGGCATTACTTGCAGTCAGGTATGACAAAATTAGAATATGTAGTTCTTCAAATTTTGAGCTTTTCTCAACTTGCCATCATGTGCTTTATGACTATTCCTACTGAAGCATTCATTTCTTTGAAAATTTTAACCGTAACTTTTATACAGTCGGAACTTTGTCACCAATGCATAAGGAATAGGTCAGAATTTTTAGGCGGTAATCTGTAATTAAGAGCACCTTTCTGTGTCTGTCCACAGAGCCTCCTTGTAACAGTGTTTTAGGGAGGAACGTAGGTAGCCTGGACTCAGCTTTGTTCCAAGCTGTATGTCATTTGTCTAATGCTGTTGCTTCTGAAGGTGAAGCTTCACTGGTCAGTGTCTCGTCTCAGTTCCCAGTCTGGGAACTGTTCTGGAAGGAAGTGGTCCTGCTATCCCTTCTCTTTCCCTCTGCCAGTACACGTTTTCCTGATAGCACGTTCCCACTCTTTCCTTTACACTGGCTACTTTGTGTTCATTTAGTCTATTAAGAATCTGTTGAATATGTTAAAACAACAGAAAATCCGTCCTGCCAAAGAGAATAGTCTTGCTTTATCTGTGATGTTGTTGAGTAAGCAAAGATGTTAATGTGGATTGTCTTGACTCAGGTTAAAAATTGTGAGAGACCAGACTTAGTGGGAACTTGGTGCCTCTTTTGGTTATTAATAGGATTACAGGTGTTCAGTGCTTTATGTATAGCACTTTTTATCTTAAGAATAAAGGATCCCGTTCAGTTCTAATATAGTTTCTGTGACTGATGGCAATGTGCAAATTCATTAGGATGCATTGGGATGGGAGTTCCTCTGAACTCTGACGCACAAAAATAAATGGCTAAGACTTGAGACTTCATGTCAATTTCCTGGTTTGAGAGAAAAGTTTTCTTCTGACTACTTTGACATCTTCATCTCTTTGTTCCTATTTGTGTGTTAAGGCTGATAGATATTTTTACTATTGATTTTCACACAGGAACTTTATTATCATTCCCTTGTTGAAAATCAGTCTTGCATCTCAGTGTTCTGAGTATAATCTGGAAAAGTGTTCTCGTCACTTAAAGTTTTCCCTTGTTAGTGTGTGTGTAACTAACACTTCTGTCCTAGTGTGAAGTTCAGTAGTTAATGGCTTTGCTTTTAATGTAACTTTTTTATGTTCTTTTCAGATGGAGATCTTATAACAATTTTTGATAGCTCAGATCTTTCCTTTGCAATTCAATGCAGTAGGATACTTAAGCTGACATTGTTTGGTAAGTATAGAAGATTGTTTGTCTTTTTTTTTTTCCCCATAACGTTTATTAAAATTCAGGCAGTGGGCTTCACTGGAAGGTACTAAAAACTTCCAGTTTGTCACCTCAGAAGAAAGAAATCAGTAACTTAAAAATACTGGATTAATACATGATATGTATTTTCTCTCTTGATGTTTCATGGGACATCTGAACTTAAAGAAACTGAAACTGTTCCTTTTTAAAGGATTGCTTAAAGTATTTGGCAGACATATATATGTGGTCAATGTTTTTTTCTTAATGTTATTTTCCTCGTTATCTTCCACTCTAGCATTTGTGGGGTTTTCTTCACAGGTGCGTGAGAAATTTACGATGATGATTATCTTGCAGTGTTACTAGTACACTGCTAAAAACTAACATTAATTGCTTAAAGTTGAATACATTTTAACATTTATTCTTTGGCCTTTGTGTAACAGTTCTTTATTTTCAAGCTACTATTGGTAAATTAGCACGTAGTTCCAAGGAATAGCAAGCAGCCTTTAAGTTGGACACTGACCTTATTCATGAATTGCAGCAGTGTTGTGTATGCTGCATTAGTTCCAAAGGCACAGCTTTCCACAACCAAGTATGATGTTTGTATTGTTCAGGGTATGCTCATGGAAGTGAGTAAACAATGCAGAAACTTACTGCAGACTTTACCCTGCAGTTCTGGTCCTGTGGATTATGCTGAAATGAGATTGTATTAAAGGAACAGTAAGCTCTAGAATGAGTTCAGTCTGTGTTGACTAAACTTTGTCACTTTAAACTCCACAGAGGAGGAGGATGCCACAAACAAGTAAAAGCTGGGAATCTCCCCCCCCCCCCCCCATGTTACTACAGTCTTAAATTTATCTAATTGCTGTTTTGCAGTGAATGGACAACCAAGACCCCTAGAATCTAATCAGGTGAAATACCTGCGTCGGGAGCTGATAGAACTTCGCAATAAAGTCAATCGTTTACTGGATTGTTTAGAACCACCAGCTGAACCAGGGCTTTCCACTAATCTGCCCGAAAGTGGTAGGCAGCCTGGCAAAGAATTGTTTGGTTTGATTTGCAGAGATGTGTGCTGTTTAACAAAGTGAAAAATGCAGGCTTGGATACTGGTTGTGATCATTCTTAATTGTTGCTTGATTGTTCAGAACTTAATTTTTATTGCTTAAGTTATTTCAGAGGCAGAATTTTTATTCACATTATCTGGAGTAAAGCAGTAAGTTAACTTAGGAATACAAGTTCAAAGTCTTGAGTTTTTGTTGCAATGTGTGAAAACACTGTAACTAACACTTGTGAGCCACAACGTTTTGAGAGGGCTTTGAGCTGAATTAATAGTTTGTTGTTGCTGAAGAGTTGTTGCTCCCAGCTGAGCACTCCCACTGCTTACTTTGGGCTAGCTCTGGTGCTTATCTTGTCATGTTGCTAAGCCAGTTTGATTCACTGAAACCGTAAAAAGCGAATTCAGCAAAAATTATATCCACTTTTTTTTGCCAGGTTAGGAAATTGAATCCACATATTTTGAGCTCAGACCAGCATCAGAGCTGTCTCAGGGTAAGCAGCACAAGGGTGCAGGTAGGGGTGGGAAAGGATTATCGGGGGAGGCCAAAACAGGGAATGAAGTCTTATTCTCCCAGTTTTGAGGCATTGCTCTCCTAGCTTAGGGCTGTTGTACTGTAAAAACTACACCTTTGTGCACCTAACTACAGATTTTGGGTAAGCTGGACACAGAAAATAATGACACAAAGTCATGGAGTACAGCGTTCTGAGTACAGAGGTGAACCAAGAATGCCAGCCTTTCTTTTAGGAAACGCTGCTTTTGTGTTTTACACTTTGAAGTTTTATTGGTTTTATTGTTTAAAAAATCCCAGACCCTGTTCCTACGATATAAGCAATTACTAGTTTCAGCGGAATACCATGGATTCTGGTTATAAACCATTTGGAAGGCGACTAGGGTGATGATCTTAGAGTGTAAGCAAAACTAGTCAGTCTAAACCTTATCTGCACTAGTTTGTTTTTAAGAGAAAATGTAGCACTCTACTAGGTAAGGGGTTTCTGAGAGATTCAGTGTTACTTGTATAGTTGCAAAGAGATGACCTTCAGCTGTCAGCTTAGGAATTCCGGGAGAAGGGGATAGAACAAAACCAAACCTGCAGTTGATAAAACACTGTAATAAACTGGAACCTATCCTGTAAGTTTTCCTTAATTTTGAATTCTCTGTAGGCGAGTCATACCAGAACGATTCGTTTGAAGCAGGAGCCTCATACCTTTGAATTTACGACATTTTAAGTGATACATGATACTGATACTCCACAGTGTCAGCGTATCTTTAAGTAACTGTGCAATGAAACCCAAGCTTTGTGATTCATCGCAGTTTCAGATAAATCACTGATTCATCACTGTTATCCTAACATAAGCATTTCAACAGTTAAAACATTAAAAAACCCCCACAACTATGCAGTTTTAAAGTTGCTGTAGTACAATATATATGTATGACAGTGTTTCAGTTCTCAAGAATTAATAACTGGGCACTTTGTTTTGTAGATGCTGTGGATGGTAGGGAAGAAAAGCCTGCTGCTGCTGACTCTAATGTTAAGCCATCTACTCAAGTTATAGCAGCAAGCATGTCTGCCTTTGATCCGCTAAAGAACCAGGATGAAATCAGCAAGAATGTCATGTCAGCGTTTGGCTTGACAGATGAGCAGGTGTCAGGTAAGAATACGTCTTCTGAAAAGGAAGCAAAACCTGTTCATAATCAGCGACTCAAATCTTGATTTGTAACAGAGCATTTGTGTTTTGGATGTATTAAGCTGTGTTCTGTATTCACTATTTTCAGAATTCTAAAACTCGATATGTTAAGGTGGTGTAACTGTGTTTGCTAACTTTTGTATACAAAATGTTGAAATGTTGCTGTTGATGTTAGCATTGTGTTTTAGCTTGGAGTAGAAAATGGCTTAACATTTTTTATTTAAATTATTTAAAGCTACTGTGTAGAGTAGATTCATTGGTATCTGCCAGTGATAGAAAAACAGTATCCACTGCGCTGCCTGAGGGTTTGATCCTACAGTTCATGTTCTTGGCTTGTGCTTCTGCTGTTTGGGTCAGTCAGAATGTTTTGTACGACCCCCGCCTTTTCTCTGTTTCATTTCAAAAGTAAATAGTGTCAACTTCCTTACTGTTAACAGAAAGGAGTAACATACTTGTCTGAATTATATTTATTCTTGAAGAGCTGCATGGCTGTTGGCCCTACCTAGTAGTAGAATGCTCAACGTATAAAAACTGATTATGCTAAACTGAACGCAGTCAACTTAAGACAGGATAACTGAAGTTAGAAAAGCAATGTATACATTCTACACACATAGGAAGTGTGATGCAGAATATAGAGAAGTGATTTTGCACAGAATCTGCGTGGGTCTGGTAAGGTTTAATGTAGCATTGAAACCTGAAAATAAAACTGCTGTTAGCTAACAGGATTTGCTGTGTACTCTCAACTTCAGAGCAAGTAAATTTTGTACGGGGTGTGAAGTAATGAATGATACAGATGGGCAGACTAATAGCAACTGGAGCTTGCTTCTGCAGTATGGCTGCCTTGGGAAAAGCGTGGAGCACTAGGAATAGATCTGCACTGCGTGACTGCGACTGTGCAGGGTCCAAAGTTGTGCCCGCAGACAGGGTGGCTGTCTTCAGACTGGGGCACTGCTCTGTGGATCAGGCCTGTTGAGCCATCTCCTCCTCCATGGCACGTTTTGGGTATTGTCACAGCATCGTTCTCTCACAAACCAGAGTTTGTTGGTACTTGAAAACTTACAACGGGCTACTCTGAACAATGAAGTGAGAGAGCAGAATATGAAGTACAACTAGTGGAAAATTGGAGCTAATTTTTGAAGGAGTGGTTTTGTCTTTCGGTACAAAGCCTCAGTGTCAGTTAATGCTTTGATCATAGCATCAGTGATACTTCAATGTTTATGCGTCTCCATAATTCTTCTGATAGAGTGAACTGACTTCACTCTGCTTTGAAGTACAAAGAACTTCACAGAGAACCATTTAAGCAGGATATAAGAAATCCCATTTCTGAAGGTATAATCCTGCAGTTATGTACATAAAGGCAAAGCCAGAAGTAGGGAAATTTGATTCATTTTCCCCCTAATGAGGGTAACATGAAAACACAATTAAGGGCTTGTTGGATGCATATTTGTATTGTGTAAATATAACTTTCTTAAAATTGAAAGTGAATTTGCAGCAATTCCAATACTTGTGCTTAACTTTAAGTATGTATTTGAAAGTAGCATCTCATAGGTAGCATTTGTATAGCCAAGACCTGGAAAGATCCACATTTAAGCTCCCTTGTTTCTAACAAAATATTTTGCATTTGATTGTATTATATTACACCTGTTCACATGCGTATTTCAGAACTTCTCACTAAGGTGGAGAAAATCTGAATTCTCTGTTTTCATGCTTTCTTTGGGTGCTAGCTGGAATATTTTCAGGATGATCAAAGCAGACAATTGCTTTTAGACTGAAGCCTGCCGTATCCTGTCTGGGAGTGCGAATTTAATACATTCCTTGGAGGTTTTCTGTTCACATGCTGTATGACGGTTGGTAAAACACTTTGTTGCCTGCGCCCGTGTGGGCCACAGTAAAACACTGGTGCATTTGAACAGTTTCATGCAGCCTTGCACCTTTGCTCCAGGTGAGAAAGAATAGCTGCATAGGGGCATATTCTGCCCACACGTAGCAAGTCTGCAGTGTACGTGTGCACGGTTAATGCTTGAAGCTGTGGAAAACCCATGTTGTCATGCGGGGTTTTGTCCCACAAACGGGTCAGGTTCCTTGGGAGGATGAAATTCGAGTGACCTAGAGACAGGTGGAAAATTCCCCCCCCAAATATTTTCAAAGGAGAGTTTCGATGTGCAAATATATTTAGTTTCAGCTTGGGCATGACACTCTCAGATGTAAATCTATGGAAAACTGGAAAAAATGCTAAAAACTTTGCAAGGGAATGATCTTCTATTATATTTATTTATTTAAATTCAAACTGTCTGTTCATTTCACGTACGGTCTTTTGTTCTTGCTCCGCTAGGACCACCCAGTGCCCCTGCAGAAGAGCGATCGGGAACACCAGACAGCATCGCTTCCTCCTCTTCTGCCGCCCATCCCCCTGGTGTTCAGGCGCAGCAGCCACCGTACCCCGGAACCCAGCCACAGACCGGTCAGGTGGAAGGTAAGCAGCAGGTTTCTCCTCTACATAAGAGGTGAACGATGGGGTCTGAACCTGAGTGATCAGCAGCTATGAGTTGCAGTTAGCGGACTCAAAGTCGATACCGAAGTACAGATGCACCTGTGCCACCAGGCAGAAAAACTTTTTTCCTCGCATGCTGTTCAGCACAGAAACAGCAGGTGGAGCAGTAGCTTTATTTAAAAGGGTCGGTGATGTAAGGTGAGGAGGACTTCCCTGGTACTGTTTTCTGCGTGCATCCGTGCTCACTTGACCGTAAGGCAGATTTATATACGCTGCACTTTAAAGCTATCTGAAGAGCTTGGTTTGTGTCATACCCTGTGTGCAGTCAGGTTAAACCGCATGACTCTCACACGCACGGTAGTTTTCCTGTGTAACCCTTGAGAGCCTCAGCTGCCCCTCCTTCAGAGCTTCAGGCCTTAACTCTGGTATTCAGAGTCCGTTGTCCTATACTTTTTTACGTGTTATTTGACTTCTAAAAATAAACCTGTTCAGAGGTTTGCAACATTTGGGCATCATTTTTCTACTGATGTTTTCTAAGAGCACTGAGCCTTCAGACCTGCATAGTTCTGGATGAAACTGTCTGTGGTATGACTCACGTTGGTATTTCTATTCTGTATGGAGCACAGTATAAGGTTGTTTCTGTGTTAGTGTAGAAACAAGTTACAACCCTCTGCTGCTTTCTGTACTGACATAACGCTGAGATAATGTGAGAGGCATTATTGAGGGTGATGACAGTCTCTGCAGTCACTCGGCATATCTTGCCTGAAGGGCATCAGTGGCGTTTTGATTGAGCAGAGTATTTGAGCAACTTGTAGTTAGGCGTAATATTTAAGCAGGCACGAATGCTGTCACTTGCAGTGGAGCTTATAAAACACTTGTTTTGCTGCTTTCAGCTTTTTTTTTTTTTTTTGATTACTTGCCTAAGAATTAGTCAAGTGATATAAATGAGACAGCAAGAGACAGCTTTGTAGCTTAAAGATAAAACAACTGTTTGGCGTTTGATGTGTGTGGAAGTTACTTTGGGAAAAAAAGTGCTTCAGGTTCCCCTGTCAGCAGCTAGAAAAATTAATACTCACAAAATGTACTCTCAGCTACCGAACTTGTATTTTATGAATTTAGCCTTTGTACTTTGCTACAATAAGGTATGAGGTTTTAAGTGTTGATGTTAAAGTAGAACAGAAACAAAAAAGTGAGACGCTTAAAAACACTAGCAGCAGTAGGTTGGAATCCTGAAAGGCTGCTAACGCCAGGGAAGGGAAGAAGTACTTGTTTCAGCAAAACTCATCTTGCTTAGGAAAGAAGTTGTCTAGGCTCCCGTATCAGAGTAGCTATAATGATTTTTCTAAACTTCGGTCAAGGAAAGTATAGTGGGTTTTTTTTTTTAAACACTGAACTGTGCTGTACATTTGCCCAAGTCCTTTTTTTTTTGCATGTAAAAGTACAACAGCACTAATTATGAAGGTTTTGGTCTGTAGTTTATGCAGTTTTTGTTACTGCCACTGAAAAACGTTAAGTATTGATTGTATTTTCTTCACTCTATGGATAAAATAGGGTAGTTCAGTTCTTGGGAAGAGATCAGAAGTCGCTATTGCACTTTGTTCATCAGAAATACTAGTGGGAGCGCTTATGCTGTGCATTGTATGCCTACAGTAAATAGCAGTCTCTTACCAGAGCTGGGAAATAGATGTGTGATTATCAGCCTCTGAGGTTTTTTTTCATCAACTAAGTTGCTTTTATCCAAAGTGTTCAAAGACTTTCCTTGAAACACGGAGTAGCTTTCCGTACATCACTGTTTGATAGCACCTCAGTCTGGTGGTACTTTGGGGACCGGTGCTGTCCCGACCTGCTCTTGTGCAGGGGAGATGAGAACCAGTGCAGGGCCGTGGCCCAGCTGGAACTTTGGATACGTTTTGATGGTTGGGTTTTCAACAGGATTGGCTCATGCAAATGGCACTGCTGATGCAGAGCATGTTCTTGTTAGAAATTAGTTTTAAAACTCATTTTGAAATATTAGTTCACTTCTTAAAAAACCAAACCACCCCAAGCTGTGCTTCCCTTCCACCTTCCCAGTATTTTGAGGATGTAAGTAAAATGGTGGTGCCAATCATGTGCCAATCATTCTGGTATATCAGGGATTATTTTCTAATGGCATTCTTTGCCAATAAATGATGTTACGATGATTATAATTGGTTATTAGTTGTTGTTGTTTGTGAATACCAAGTCACCTCACCGCTATGTGCCAATACTAATAAATGTATTGCCTTCCTGGATAAAGTTTTAAGCATTCGCTAGCTTGAATTAAATCAATGCAACAAAGACGTTTCAGTACAGTGCTGTCTCTTGTGGCATGCCTGTGCTTTTGTATCACTAAATCAGTCACTGAACGCACACGAGAACCAATTATGTGCAGATGTGGACGCTTTTTTAATCTTTGGTGAAATAAGTAGATGTAAAAGTCCATTCACGTAAGCACTTCATGATCTTCTAGGGAAAAGAATGTTGTGTGAATATACCTATTTGGTCTTTTTTTCTGGATCAAGCTAAAATGGCTGTTTCAGTGCACAGGAACAATGGTAGATGCTGGCAGATCCGTGACTGCAGTAAGCACTGCTAAGTACAAAGCCAGACACTGATGCTGCAGCTCACCTTGTTTTCAGAGTAAAAATCCAGTGAGAGGGAAAACTCGGTGTGTTTAAGGACCCACAGGATCCCTGACTGCATTCATGGCTGTAAATTAAGAATGGTTTCTTGAACGGCACTGGAACTCCTCTCTGCTCCTCACTAAGGCTTCAGCCCTGGTGAAGACAGCAAGCTGCCTCCGAAAGCTTTGGAAAAACTCCGTGCTGTTCCGTTCATATCCCTGTACCTGGGGTCTCCAGCAGGTGCCAGTGTGGTCTCTCTGTTAGCCCGTAGGTAATCATCACCCCCTGACAGGCAGCCTCCTGGTTCCTCTCCCAGAACTTCCCTCTAACAACTGAGTGTGAGAAACGGAAAACATGCATTCTGAGTCTCTAATCCTTAATTATCAAGCTAACAAACAGGCTTAAACTCTCTTCAAGCCTTGCGTTTAGCACTCTCTTCATCCCACAATAATTGCATACCAGATAATATTTTGAACGACTGCACCAATATAAAATATGTTGAACACCTTAGTGTGCATGTAAAATACCGTTGCTTTCAGCTGCAAGTAACGCAGAGAAAAGAAGAAATAAGGAGTTCTTTTAAAGCAGTGTGCACAGGGGGCTTGGGAGGACTTGGAGCAGAGCCGAGCTGCTTTTGTCTTGGTGCAGTTCAGAAAATGCAGCTTACAGTACATTGATACAGTCTGCTGATCTTTGCAGAATGAATAATAGTGCAGTAACACTTTATAACAGTAAAGTTTCCGTGTCTGCTCCAGTTCAGCTAAGCTTTAGTTTTGGCAGATAATTGTTTTTGTTCTTTGTGCCTGTTACTAAACTGAAAAACAGCAGAAGCGTAAAGCCTAAACAGGGCCGGTAGGTTAAGTCTAAACAAATACTCTGCCTCTTCTTGCCAAGAAATTGGAAAGAGTGAATTTAGGAAAAATTAGCATTGAATTGAATACCCAAGCTTAAGAATGCATGGTTTTATTTTTGCTTTAGGGTGTATACCCCCGGGTCTCTTAAGAAAACTTGGCTTACGGCAAGTCAGATGCTAAGAGATGGATGACTTATCTGGAAAATGTAGTCAGAATAAATAATGTACCACTCTGCTTACAGTACTTTGATGCAGAAATGGGCTTAAAAACCTAATATAAACAGACCATCTAGGACATGTTTAACTTTTGAAGTACTTTAATTTACAGTGTAAGTTCTGGAGCAGTTATCAAGACGTTTCAAGATTCCTGCTCTGTTACCCACCAGCGTAGCACTAATTAAGGTGCATGGCTTCTGGCATCCTCTGGAAATGTGAAAGAGTAAGCCTCGCGCACCAAATCAGAACTATTTGTTCTGTTGCAGATAGATAAAACATCATTTAGTCTTCAGAAGGGCGTGGTTCAGAAACTAAAATCTGTAGGTTGGTAATTAGGTGGAACACACATTCAAACTTCACTGTGTTCAAATTTTTTTTAAAAAAGTGTTTACGTGTTGCGAGAGGGTTTGTTTCTGTGATTTTGCACTGTTAGGATGTTGTTCCCTGTGTGTTTATAATGTAGCTAGGGTGCTGGGCTTCAACTAAACACGTTTTTAATCCATAGGTCAGATGTATCAACAGTACCAACAGCCTGGTTACCCTGCTCAGCAGCCGCAGGCTCAGCCTCAGCAACAGTACGGTATGCAGTACCCAGGTAAGCAGTGCTCTCGACGGCAGTTTAGCTGTCGAACCTCTCCTTTGGCGCCCGACCCCACGAGCTGCGGTGCCCGAGTGCCTGTGGTTCTGACGGGAACGGGCACAATTCAGAAATTAGCAGTAAGAGAACACGGTAGCTGTCTATGTTTTTAATACATAGTTGGAGTTCTGGTATCTCGAGCCTACTTGATTGTGACCAAAAGCAGACTTCATTGTTAATCAGCGGGAATGCCTCGTTAGAAAGGCAGGCAAAATGAATCCCCTGAAGTGCGAGCAGTCTTCAGGATTAACTGCTGCGGTCTCGGGATGCTAGCAAGTGACTAAACCATCCCCATTTAGCTTCCTTAAATGTCAGAGGTATATAAAGATGGCCCCTGTTTCTAGAGTGGTCTCCATGTACAAAATTTAGTGGTGTGACCAGTGATCAGAGTTGTCATTTAGTAAATCCTTAGCTATTATAAATACTGTCATGTCAGAGAAACTTTCAAGCGATAGGTTGTTTGTTGTTGAGTTTGCTGATACCCCAAGCAAAGGTGCCATAGACTTTTAGCAGAAGAACATTTTTAGTGCAGTAGTGGTTTATGCGCAGTCAAATATGACAAGCTGGCTTTTGCGTATGCCCAAAATAAACTTGGCTTTCAGTTCTTTACTTCTAAAGCAGCTGGCACCTAACAATGCATGGCATGTGCTAGGGATCATAATCCAGCTGAAGTACAGGGATGACCCTGGAACAGCAGATTCCATGATGAATTGCAAGTTGCTTAATGCTTTTAGCGAATGATACAGAGCATTTATCATTTCTTGTTTTAAACAATCTTCCTTGAACTGAAGACTCCCATACCATTAAGGGACTCAGAACAGAGCCTGTTTGGCCTTTTTTTTGGTGTGCAATGTATACAGCGGGAGTGCATCAGTTTTGATGCGGATGAGAACACTTGCAGAGCTTATGAAGAAATTCCATGTTTATCTTGGATAAGAACCCTAGAAAACTTGGAACTGAAGGTTTGTGCCTCAGCCCTTGTTCCTGTGCACTGCGTGAGAGCTGGTTGATTTGCATCTCTAAACGGCATCTGGTTCCCTGCAGATTTCTCGCCCCCACATTTGTAATTAGAAGACAGCGACAGACTTTCTGAAGTCTAATTTCAGAAGTAACAAGCCTGTTGGAAGTAGGAGGGTCTATCTGACTGTCTTTAGGCTTAAAAACTGAGCAGGGGAAAAAAAAGGAGTTTCCATCTGCTTCCTAGCTATATCCTACCATCATCTACTCCATTATTTTACTGGAGAAGTTGCTGTGAAAGCTGTAGTGCAGTGCGAGTTCTGCAGTCTAATCCGCATCATCTCCAAGTAGGAATGACACACCACCACAACTGAGCTGGGCCTCCTCTGTTTCTCAAAACTTATTTCATGATTAACCTAGTCTTTCAGAACCAGTCTTTTTTTTGAGGACCTGGTGACAGCAGCCTTTGAAGATCTTGACTCGTAGGATTTTGTTTTGCTGTTGCTCCCATGAGTATTGTCTCTTTCCAAACCCGTGTCCCCCAAGAGCAGGCTCCATTCCCACTCTTGTAGCTCTGCTAGGCAACAATGCGGTTAGGTACTCAGGGTAGTAAAAACAGACTCTTCAGAGGTTTGTCTCATGAGTAAATTTTGATCCCAGTTTCAAGGTGAGTTTACTCCAGCGCATTCTTCAATCCTTACTCTCTTTCCGTTCAGGGCTGTGCACTGTTAATAATTTGTGTGTCTGGTGTTTAATGCTGACAGGATTCCAGTCACTGGAGAGGTTTCATTGCAAGTAGCTGCAGGTGTGTTTCATGATGGATAAAAATAGCTATTTCTTCATAAAAGGACTTTGTGTCATTTTTTAAGTTTTTTCAATAAGAGAAATTCTGGCTTTATACAGAAAAATCAAGCGTGGGACATGTTTAAATGGCAGTGGTGTACTGAAGTGTTCTGTTCTGCACAACTCTCTCATATGTAAAGAACACCTATGATTTAACCAAAGGGGGATGACTTACATTAAACCCGCCAATATTTTCGTGACGGTTTAGTTTTGAGTTTCTATTTGGGGAAAAAGGTTGCAGTTTGCCTCATTTGCCAATGAAGCCGTTTTATTTTTCATGTGATGTAATGGCAAAATACTAGTTGTCATTTTTTTTAATTTCTTGTCAGTCACGGGAAAACTAGTTTGTACTATTTTCAGTGTCACTGTGCTGCCGGGGTAGCGCACCACAACCCAGGCAGCGTGCTTGTGCGAAGGGCAGGAAACCTTGCAGTTCGTTCTTGGGTTGCCTTCTCTGTGCTTATGCATTGTTTTGTGTTTGTCACTGCCAAAAAAAACAAAAACAAAAAAAGGTATTTCTGTGGGTGCCAGTGGTTCCTTGCGGTCTCTCACCTGCCTTGCTCTCTGCCTTCCCAGCAGGCTACAGCCAGCAGCAGCCCCCCTCGCAGCAGGGCCAGCAGTTCCCGGCCTACAGCCAGCCCCCGGCCCCGGCCGCCGCCGCCTTCCCCGGGCAGCCGCCCCAGCAGCTGCCGGCGCAGCAGCCGCCGCAGTACGGGGCGGGGGGCAGCTACCCCCCGCAGCCCTACACCACCCAGGCCTCCCAGCCCGCGCCCTACAGCGGGCCCCCCGCCTCCCAGGCGGCCCCCGGCACCTACCAGCCGCGGCCCGGCTTCACCCCGCCGCCCGGCAGCACCATCACCCCCCCGCCCAGCGGGCCCAACCCTTATGCCCGCAACCGGCCACCCTTCGGCCCCCAGGGCTACACCCAGCCGGGACCCGGCTACCGGTAAGGAACGCGGGCGACTGGCGGGCGCGGTTCCGTCCCAACAGACTCCAGGATTTTTAATTGGGATCCCAAACGGTCAGGAGGCAGAACTAGAGCTGGTAATTAAATTCTGCTGGGGGGAGGGGAACGACCAAACCAATCTTTCCTGCTTTAAATGGTATCCGCTTCCTAGTTTAATTTGGGGCTGGGTTGTTTTTGGGAAACACTACCTAGGTGTCTGTAAAGTGATTGACATTCTAGCTTGCCTTGTCTGAAGGATCTGAAGATGCTAGTTGGAAGTTTAGCCCACTTACCAGGCTTGTTTTTACTAATACCATGATGTACTAAATTAGATTCATTCTGGAGGTAAAACTAGATATGATGTATTATAAATTGTAATGCTCACATGGAAAACTAATAAAGACCCTGAATCTATTGTTTGCCTGATCTTGATTTTAGAGTTTAGGTAATGCTGAACAAGAAAACTGCGTTAAGACAAGCGTGCGTGCTGGGTGTACAGCCACGGAGGTGCAGATCAGCGGTGCTCGGGTGCGTAGAAGAGACAGTTTTAGGTGTGTCAATGGAGAAGTGTTGCAAATACAGATTGCAGTAGATGGGTCTGCGCTGCCTGCTGTTAATAATGGCCAAGTAACCCCTTTACCAAGTGAGTAAGGACCAATACTTAAAAACTTAGAGCCCCTTACCAATCCCACTTTAACAAGGGCAGGGGGAGCATTGGTTTATTACTTGAAGATTTAAGCCAAATGCGTATTTTTAAAAAAACTCTTTAAAAGGAACAACTTTCCACAGGTTCTTTGCCACCCAGAAAAACTTGGGAGTGCAGTTCTAGTGCCTCGATTCTGAGCCAAGAGCAAGCAGATGAAGAGCTGTAACAGATTCAATAGAGGGCAAAACATTCTCCCAGTTAATATTTTCCATCTTATGGATTCTAGGAATACATAAAACTGAGTAGGGAATAAAAAAAAGTGAACTGGAGCAAGCTGCTTGAACTCTCATAAAGCCAAGTTAGGAAAATATTCCTACCTTCAGCATCCTCCACTCTTGCTGCTCCCGCCTCAGCCCTAGCTGCAGCTCGGCCTGATCGTGCTCCTGTCGGACGGGCAGCACCAGGCCTTCATCGCGCCATTCCGCCCGCGCCTGGCTCGGAACAACCGGCTTCCTGAAATGATAGCGTCTGCCGCAGAAACCACTACTTGTTTTCAGGTAAAACGCTAAGAAGAACGCTTGATTAAAAAATATTTTATTAGGAGTACAGTGTACCTGCAATGTACTTTATAAGGCATTTTCTATAAATGCTATTTCTACTATATATATATCTGGGTGTTCCTGTTCAGATTTTTTCAATACATTAGTAATGTAATGAATAACACCTTTTAAAAAAACTACATCTCTTTATTTATAAGTTCATACATGTTCAAGCAGTACAACAAGTAGCTTTGGGAGAGGTTTTAATCAAAATTGCTGTGAAGCAGTTTTAAAGTTCAGTTATCACTACTTCCCCTTTGTCCCCAATGAACAATGTTTTAAACCACTTTTTTTTTTTTTTTAAATAAAATAACCTGATTATGCCGTTACAAGTAGCTTATTTTTTCCCTGTTTAATTTATCTTTCCAAGCGCCCCCGTGCTGTACGTACATTTGGCTTTTGAACCAGTAAGTCTCAGTCTCCGAAAACTCCATTTTCACGCAAAGCCACAGCAGCGGAGGCCAGTTTCCTTTTTTTTATCCCACGGACGTAGGTACCTGTCTGTCTGCTGTAACGGGAGGAAACCAAACCCGCCCCGCTCAGGGGCAGCGGCTCCAACCCCGCAGCAACAGGCTGAAGGCCCTGCTCTGCTGGAGCCGGAGCATTTGGAAACAGACATGGAAAAAAACCCTCGCTAACCTGATGGTTTAAAGCTGCACATATAGCAACCTACCGCAGCGTTTTGGCAGGAGTATACACTGTTTGTACACAGGAGGAGGAAGCGCTTCAAGTTTACTGGTTGCAGGATATGAAAACTTGTAGGGTCTTTTGTATAATTTATGAGTGGGGAGACATTACAGATCTATCTGGACAGGTAGCTTATGGCACTTCGGTTATAAGGAGACCAGTGAATATTTAAAAACTAATGCACATTGCATTCCATGACCAACTCTGCCATAACTGTGCCTTAAACATTTATTACAACATCGTGATAAATAATATACACACCGTATCTTTTAAAATACCATATAAACCATACCTCAAGAATAGGGAGCCAGCTTCCCTATACATTATCCTACAACACGTCCCTAGCCTGTTCGGGATTTTTTTTTTTTAAATCTAAAAACAAATTTGTAAAACTGGATAACTACAGTAAGCAGCCTACGCTAGTACACAATGAATGCAGTATTGGCATTAGACTTGTATAAACCCTTGCACATCAGCAAACTTATTTAAGTGCCAGGCACACCATAAACATTTCCATCTTTGAGCCCGCGCGGGGCAGCGGGACGGGTGGTAAGCGCTGGGCCTCTTCACCGAGTTCACGTCGCCTCTACCACTTCCCAGGTATCGATGTGCCACACTCGTACCAGCGAACATAGTTAATGTGAGTCTCCCCGCCTATTTTTCCAAATTTGACCGGCTCCTGACGAACTGCCCTGAAAAACCCTGGAACAGAGAAGAGAGGAGTGTTTGCAGGAAGGTGGGGTAGCAAGCTTTTTATATAAAAAGGTTTTTTTATTTATAAAATATTTTTTAAGAAGTGGGTCTGATACAACTGAGAGGTCTGCTGTCCTGGCAATGCCAAATTGGATTCAGACAATCCCTTACACAAACATAATACCTTTACAAATGGGCAACACTGACAGAGAAAGGAAAAGCAAAGCCCTCCTTGAAAAGAAAAAAAAAAAAAAAAAAAATCACATAAGTAAGCACTTTTCAAACCATTCACCTACTTTTTTTTGGAAAAACTTGGGAAAGGTTTAGGCACTTCACTTTAGTCTCCCACAGCTACCTGATGCATTTCTGTACTGCTGTAAGGTGTTTTATAAATGAAGCACTACAGACGGGAAGGCTTGGGCAACACGCTGATATCGTACTGAAAACCGTTTGGGTATTTTTCTCAGTGCGATATTCCAGGGCACACTCGGCGTGCACGCGTCTGTCAGTACAGCCTGCGCTCTTGCCCCCACGGGGATGGAACACCTCACGCTGGCACTGCTGCACACAAGCAAGGCGGAGTTCAGCTGACAGATGTACAATTTTCTTACGCTCAAGCCTCAGAACCATGTGAAAAATAGGCAGGCCGCAGCTGCGTTTAGGACATCCAGTCCCATGCCCACTCAGACCCGACTGGAATTCGAAGCACCCGGTTCAAATTAGTGCACACAGAATTACTGCAGCATGAATTATATTTTCCAGTAATAACTTCTTAGTTTCTCATTAGCACTAAGCAAAGCTGTTGAATGCCCCGCTGATGATTTACCGCACTTTAAATCAACCTTGCTAGTTTGAACATAACACTTCATGCCTCTCTGCAAACTCCAATTTGTGGTTGGGTTTAAATATGTAATACCAACTGTGAATAATTAGTTGGAACATTTTAAACAGGAGAGAGGCTGTTTACTACCTAACAGAAACCGAGTCATAATCTTCTTTTAATAAGTCATTGCTCATCTTCAAAAACTTCTCGACTCTCTTCTGCCTGCAAAGCTGGTAGTGCCTTTCCATCGCCCAGCCCAGCCCAGCCGCGGGCGCTGAATCCACCAGCAGGAAAAAGAAACACACAAACACCGGAATTGCCAAGGTTTGCTAGAGACAGGGGTAAGGAATTACCGTCTTTGATTGGCAGATCTTCTTGCTGTCCTGTCCTTCCATCTAAGAATGAGTCTACAAATTGGCAGTGATCCTCTCCATGGCCTCTCTGGTCTCCTATGTTATAAAATTTTCCTGAAAGCAAAGAAGCAGCAAAGTTGAAAAATCCATACCCTGTGCAGTGACGGCCATTTCCAAAAACCACCAGAGGCAGTGGGCTGTGCTCTTCGCTCCGTGGGGAAGCCAAGGTGAACGCTACGATTCTTTGCCTGTCGGGATCTGTAGCTGCAATTTGAACGTTATGTGCGTACTCCAAGTACAGCGCTGATGGCTGCAGACAAAAGTGCCCCATTCCTGGCCAAAATCTATGCCTGAATGTGTTTTTTCCCCTCCTTACATTTCACACAGTAAGTGAAATTCTGTTATTACCTAGAACCTCATCCCGATTGTATCACAACTGAGGTAAGTTTTGCTAGTGATCTGAATGGCAGGTAGGTTTGGTTCCCTGCCAGGAAGCCCCCAGTACCTTCAAAGATGTTTTAAGAGACCACCTCATAACACAGCCAAGGCCTGTTTTATAAATCATGGTATTTTTACAACACGTATGTGCAAGTGATCTCCTTTAACAAACAGATGACCTCGGTGCAATAACTGCTTATCCAGAGCATGAAGTGTGCCCGTGGATTTATTTGCAGGATCGCTTAACGGGACACTTGACTGCAACCGAGTAGAAAACAAGGTCTCAAGTGGCCCATGCAGCGTGTGCTGACATTACGGGCTGTGCTTATCCTGTTAACAAGAGGACACGCAGTGAAGGGGTTCTGACAGAGAGACGGTTTTACTTACTGATTTGACTTGCAAGACATTAGTAAAATTCAGTTCAGAAGATGGAGGAAAGCACGCTACCTTCTCTTCCCAAGCCTTGGCAGGAAACATTCTCAGATAAACTTACGTTTTTTTCTCAACTCCTTTCACAGCACTTGTTCTTAATATGTTCAGCCTTTGGTTGTGAGGTTGAAAGGAAAGGTGAGAGCATTTAGAAATAGGCTCGGTACTCGGGAATAAGCTAAGCAGCAAGTCCAGTTACTCATCAGATGCTGGCTGTCCTGTAGCCTTGAATCTGTGCCAGCCTGGCCATTTGAGAGACGGCGAGGTGGCTATAATACCGCTCCCTAAACTGCAATTAATGAAAGAGCAGCCTACCAATAAACTCTCTCCTATTTTTGTGATCTGATCAATACTTTGCCAAAAATTCTCACCTCCAGTTGATGGTCTCTGTGCATGCAGTTCTTCTCTAGCTTTAGAAAATTATTTATTACTATCTAGTTTTGGCTGCAGGCATGTTTTTTCCATAGGAGAACTGGTCAGAGGGAGTTCCTCTCAGCAATTTTTTGGTCTGAAATTAAGAACATTCAGGCTGCCCAAACAGCATTTTTTTTTTCCATGGCTGTTGAAGGTCACACTTAGAATTTATTTTTTTCCTCCCCTCAATAAATACTTTTTTTTTAGGTGGCCTGCTTTTCTGGAATGCCTGCAGTGACTGCTCTGGAGGACTGTTAAATGAGGTCAGCAGTAGAAGCTGGTTTATAGAACAGTCCTGGCATGTGTAACGTAGATCAGTTTTTCTTCATGAGAGACAGAATAAAACAGATATTTTTATGGCTAACACAAGAACAGTAACTTTCAGATACTCGCACACTCTTCGGGCCCACAGCGTAACCTATGCAGAATTCAAACAATTGCTATACGTAAATTAGCAGCATTCTCAGTGACTATTAATTTTTACTGCCCAATTCTTTCCATAATAAAGGAACACACTTAAAAACATTTAGCTAACAAATGAGTCCATTAATCTTTCTCTTTTGGGGATAGCAATTCTAGCATAAAGTAATGGGTTTTTTTTTCCAGTGTTCCCTTATGGGTGGTCTTAAGAAAATTAGATACCATCTTTGCTTTATACATTGTGAATTCTGCAACACCAGAAGGTACAAATTCATGCTAAAAACCAGCACACAAAGATATGGCTGTTGGCTGCCTTATACAACAGCGTTTGTACAACGCACCCGAGTTTCAAGATCATTACGCTGCTTAAACAGCAAAGCTCTGGAAGCTATTTTCAGCGTAAGGCAGAACTCGGACCTCAGCGCAGCCCTTCACTACCAGCACACGTTGCCCACCTGGCTGGTGCTAGCCGATAGACTTCTGCTGGCCTCAGGGGCACGAGGAGACAAGGTGTGACAGAGAAACATCAGAGCAGAGTTTGCCTTTGAACCGGAAACTTTCTCACTTGCCTATAGAGGCCTGTGCCATGACAGTCTCACTTAGGAAACAGGGGGAAAGCAGCTTTCCTTCTACAGAAATATTTCAGTTCTTTCAAATATTGTGACAACCGGTCAGCACTGGTTGTAACAATTCAAGTGCAAGAACCAGGCTTAGCAAGTATAATGAATACAATGTGGCTACCATCATCTTTCTCCAGCCAAGTTAAATCACCACCCTTCCAGCAAGAACAAAAACAATCTAATGAAAATAGGAAAATGGGCTTCTGATATATTAAACTTTTCTTCTGAGATTGAAGTAGCTTTCACTGCAGTGTTAATTCACTTGATTTAGGGCTGAAGTCTAGTCCTGCTAGATTAGCACTGCTATTTCCTCTGTGGCTGGTTTTGTGATACACTATGCCTCATTGCCAGTGTTTGTCATTTGATCACAGCTGGTTAGTACAGCAATAGCTGAATGAATGATACCTCTGTTCAAAACAGTCTCTTTTATTCACATAATTGCCAAGATATTATTTATGTATGAAGTATTGTACTTACTATTAACGACAGGGCTTTCCTTCCTTGTCTGCTCATGGGAGAATGGTGCCGGGTGCGAGGCTGGGCAGCTTCAAATTCTATCGGCATGGGCTGCCCTGCACTCCCTGATCTTTTCTCTCCATGTTCCTACACACAGAGAGCAGAGCCCTGCTCCTGTGAGGTGCTGAGCTCTGAGATGGGGCAGCTTTGGGTTACCAAAGTTGATTCTTTCAGCCACAGTTTCTCCTCGTTACTCCAATCCCATGTGATGAACATACTGCCTAACTTGCACTCAAAAGACATGTCCCGTACACAGTTGTACGATATTCTTTGTGCTCTGGACACCATACTAACGCTGTTGCGATAGTTGTCCATGCACCTCTGATAACAGACCTCATATAGAAGAAAGCCAGGAGCTTGGAATGGATTATAAGAAGTTAACGTATTTCTAAATATAGCTTGTACAATCTACATGAGACACAAAGTTCTGCTTAACTGTCAACTAACTGAAAAACACTTTTTACAGGCTGTTCCCCCAGCTTACACACAATATGTGTCACTTGGTTCAGGTCTCGAATACATCACACTCTAGTGACCTTAAGACACTGAACAAAACTTGAGAAGATACGGCCAGGAGGCTGCTGTTAGTAATAAAACAATGTAAGAAAAAGAAGAGGGGGGGAAAAAGAGATTATAAGCAAAAATAGGGAATGTGAAAACACAACCAAAATGTCAAAGCAGGTGAGTAAAACCTGTTGACTAGGGTTGAAGTCATGTATTTATAAGCCTCACAGTAATGAAGTAACCAGATGTTTACCAAATGGGATGGGAATGACTGAGTCTAATCCTGGTCTAAAATTAGGTCCTAATCCTCTAATTAAGAGCTATTCCAGGCTACCCTTTAAATACAAATTTGGCACCTTTACAATACATGGTATTCACTGGCAGAGACCTGAGCTTTATCAGTCTTCTGTATGACCCTCCAGGATACTAACAGGTGCTTAAAATAGGATGATCACCACAGAGAAGTAACTCTTGAGTCTGAAAACTCAGTGTCAAACACATCAATGATTACTGAGCACAAGCAGGTTACTGTTTATGATTAATCTGTCTACGGACCGGATTAAACATACCTGATTACACTTCAGCAGAGCTTGTCTTGTTACAGCTCTTAGGTCTGGAACCATGACATCTTTAAGGAGTGTATAATGTGGACAACACTGATTTGAATGTCTCTTACCTGTAAGTGAATCACTGAGGTATATCTTGTATCTCAAAGAATTACACAGCTGCACACCTACGAACTTCTTATACCAAGTCCTCTTTACGTATTGTTTGCCCTTGCATTCCGAATAGCTGTCCGAATTGAATGGGATTTCAGTCCAGATAGCATCCTTTCCCACTGCCGGAGAGGAAGAAAGAGGCTGAAGTACGATGCTGCATACAAAATTATGTACAACAGATACATTCAAATAAATAGAATTAGAAACCTTGATGGAGCAGAATGCACCATGGCACCAGTCACCTACATTTTGAACATGGAAGATATTTCAGGGAGGCGCCAAATGGTGCAAACACGATTGATGCAGTGAACTGCTTCTGCTCTCTGTGGTCAGTGTCAGTTTGGAATAAGCTCATTCTAGAACCTTCTTAGGGGGACAATGTCTGCGTGTTTAGCGAAACTCTCATTTACAAAGTGTGTGATACAGTCACTGTTTTTCAGCAGGTTCAAGCCAGGACAGCCACCTTGCAGCAAACTGTATGTGATTTAACAAAAATACACATGAAAGTTAAAGTGTCATGAATTATGTGGAAAGAAACGGTGTCTCAGTGTCAAAGTGATGTCCATTACAAATGCAAAAAGCAGCCCAATTTGCTTGAGCAATCCCAGCTGTTCTTCAAAAACTCAGTCCACCTCCCACTGAAGACAGCAAGAGTCTTGTAAGTGGCCTAAAGCAGAGCTGGATCAAGCCCTCAAAAAGCAGAACATTTTCCTAAAACACAATGGCAGATAAACAGTATCCTCTGAGTTGCGCTCTGTTAACTCACTTAAAAAGTGCAGAGTAGCTTACTTATTTTACAGAGCTTTCTTTTGCTTTAATGACAAGGCTGAGAAAATATGAGGTTGTCCTTGGCTCATTTGTGTACATTGGTTAGAAGCCATCCCAGCTGCCATGGGAGCACCACATCACGTTGATTGCGTTCCGCTCAGGTAAACAAGCAGCCTGGCATGAATTCCTTACCAGGGGTATGGGTGGAAGATGTGAAATCATGTGTGAATGCTGTTTGATTTTGTAACTCATTTAATTGGTGCAGGACAGCCATTCCCCTCATAAAATTACGCTATCTCATTTCTGAAAAAATTCCTGATCAGAAGACACTATACTATAAGTAAAAAGCTTACTTGAAATTGGCTCGCTCACTCTTGGGTCCGCTGGGGGAAGAAAACAAACATTCAATCAGACACTGTAAAATGAACTTTCCCAATATTTCAATGGAAAAGCATTGGTAAGTGATTTTCTACAGTTGTCATAAGCTGTAATTTGTGAAACAGAAAGAGTTTTGGAAGCAAAGTTCACTTTTGTATTAAATTAAATTAAAAGAAATAAATTTCTTATGTGAAACTACAGTAGCAATGAGCTTTTAAAAATTTTACTTATGGGACAATACCAGGCAAACACAGTTCTAGTAAAAACAAGAGTTTAAACCTGTAACCAGCAAAAGCCAATTCTACTGCATCTTTTTTAAAATTTCAATTTTAAAACTTCAATAATAAAAAGGATCCCTCTGTAATACTCACCACACAGAACTTGGCTATGAAAGCCCAAAAGTGAGAAATGGATGTGCGCAATTAAGAAAAAATAAAACTGACCGCTTAATTTGTCCAAGCTAAATAGGAGACAGAACATAAGCCTTGTCATTCATGAAAACTGCACTTGGCATAAACATTTTTTCAGTTTTAACAATCTAGGATTACAAAGAGTGTATTCACAGTTTTTAAGTATGTGTGGCATAGTCTGAACTCCTCCCTGACTAATCCCTTGCTCAGCCAAAACTCTCATCCATCAGTGACAGCACTAGATGAGGACTATTGTATTATTGCACCTGGCTCCAAACGCAGATTGAGAAAGGCCTTTTAAAAAGGCTAAATCCATTTTGTTTTATATGGCCCTCAAGTACTATCAAGCAATAAACAATTCTACACAAAAGATGGTATCTTGCCTGTATAAAGTCAACAAGTCAGCTGTAGGTAGCCTCGTGGGGAGCTGGAATAGGGAAAGCAAAGGCACTCTCCGATTCTCATCTCTGAGTCAGACAGGACTTAACTCAGGAACCAACCAATGGTCAAAACAGGCTTGTACACACCTCTTGTAACAGTTTCACAGGAGAGTAAGCAGGATAGAAAAGGACATACTGAGACATTGACTTTTCCCAACTGCTGTTTCTCAATCCTTACATCAGCCAAAAAACATCACTGTTATACAGCAGCCTTATTGAGCAAGTAGCAAAAGTGCTATAAACACACCAGCCCAAAGAAAAACCTTATGTTCCCCATCCAGAAGTCATTAATGAGTTTGATAGATACAAAAAGGTCAGGAACATTCATCTTAAACGACTGAGACTTCTCTAAGGATAAAGTTAGTTTCTTCATAATGAACACCAGACAAACTTTCTGCGCTCCTGTTTTTTTCTCCTGCAGCCTGGCCATCTTACATCCTCACGCAATACAGCCCTGATCTCAGGCTGACCTTCCAGGCACTACCGTAACACGCTCAGTAGTAAAAAGCCAACCTGGAGATAGTAAAGAGCAAGACCAAACGCGCAAAACGAAGCAAGAGAGCCTTTCACATATTCCACAAATATGGATGCTAGAGGCACTGTAAATGATGGTTGGACCTTTGGAAGTTCTTACCTGATTCAGTACTGAATGTCACAACATTGCTACTTGGACCTTCACCAAGAGGGTTTCTAGGTTTCACGTGGAATTCATAACTGGGGAATAAAACAGAAAAGATGAAAATTTTGCAAACCAAGCATTCTTTCAGAATCTGGAGTAAGCAAACTGTTAACGCACACCTTGGTGCTTCTCGCCTCCTGGAGAAGAACAAAAAGGCCTCATTTCTTGCTCTGAAAACACTTGGGACATCATTGTCCTAACTGTATAAGGCCTCTCTGAACACATAATTTACCAGTCCTTTTGATAATTCTTTGCACGCATACTATTAATGTTTGATTTAATGCACCACTGGTTTAAGTCTGTCTCCTCTCACACATCCAGTTTCAGTTCTGGCAAAGGGAGCAGTTCAGGTGAGGTGAGAAGCAATCTGATAAGCAGAGATTGAGTAATGCACATTGCTATTTATTTGCACATTTTTCATTCATAAGAACACAAACCTCCAATTCAATGCGTCTCAGGCCCACCAACAGTGGCAGACAGGGCCAGTGGTGAAACACAGGGCATGTCTTCCAGGACAGGAGCTCAGCCAAGGCAAAGATCCAATTGCTTGAATATACGTTAATAGTAAATATATGAAGTAACGAAAAGATATTGTGCAGCATCTCTTTCTTATCTTTTCATAGTAATGTCACACAACACCAGTCTGTACTGTAGTTATCTCATGATCTCTTTTCATCACAGCTGTGTTGGGAACCAAACACGGTGCTATGAAAACAAAACAAGATTGAAGAAAAAAATCCAAGCCAGGCTCCTCTGCTTAAGCCTCTCCCACCCCTCAGTATTGGATTAACAGTGATGGACAGGCAAGACAAGGTGGTTTCTAATTCTGCAGCTCAGCTGAAACTTACACTTCCAATTAGAAGCTCTAGGCAAACAGCTATTGAAAGACAGTTGCAAACCTAAAAATGTTACACAGAAGACACCAGAGGGATGAGGTGGAAAAGAAAGTTACAAGGGTGGACACTGGACACAGCTAAGATCTTAAATCAAGGGCAGAGCTAGGAACAAACTCTGCATTTCCTTCCTCCCAGCACACACCACCCCAGCAAGCCGCTTCTCAGCTCTCCTGGCTCCAAGCTGGCAGCACCTGGGAATTTCTCACTGCTCCGCAACGGCTCAGTGCCTCCCTGTAGGACGTGCATGCCCTCCATGCCAAAGCACTCTGATGAGTAGCACGTATATACCCAGTCAACACCACCTTCTTCATGCCTTCCCCATGAGCTATAGGCAATAATCTGTCCCGTGCGTGCCACCTACAGAGAGACTTTTCATAGGCTCTGAGTGCATACATGGTGAATCTCTCTTAACACAGAGCATTTTTTCATCAGCGAGGGAGATCCACAGACACGAGTCAAAAGGACTGTAGGCCTGGAAAACGGGCCTTAACTTAGAGCAAAATGAGAATCCCAGAAGTGGGCAATTAAACGTCCAGCTCTTGGCTCGTGAAGGATCACTTACCAATGATAACTTGGTAGCTCACGACTATAGCATAGCACTGTAATGTATTGCTGAAATTGCTTCCAAACAGCAATTTTCTAAAGAAAAAACCCCCATACCACTCTCTGCATGGTTGGAAATTTGTAAACTCCATTTGCAAGTCCCTACAAGAGACAGATTAATTCAGTCCAAACTTTGGATTACCTCTCATTGCTTCTTGGCTCCTGCGAAACCTGAACAGCTCGCTAATTAACCTCAGTGGACTAATCATGCAGCACCAAGCAACTGTTTTCCATCCACAGTACTTCTAAGACAATATTTAACTTTGAAATTGCTTACATAAGCAACTGCCTTTATTTCTAGGGTTTTCTTTTCTTTTTTAAGGGAAATACTTACAAAGATTAGTATGCTGAACAGATGCATTGTGGATAATTCGTGGATATTTCTAAGTGAAACATGGGCTTGTTTTGAGCTTTAAAAAGTATTTGCAGTAATCTTAACATTTATTCAAACATGCTGCAAGACCACTTTGAGCAACTCATATTACCCTACTGTGGGAGGGAGACATTAAATAAATACTACATTAAATAGTAAGTTCTAGACACAAAATCTTCATAATCAACTTCAAATTGTTTAAACAAATACATGCTTTTAAAAATTCAGTCTAAGCAGTTAATATTCACATTGTGCATGTGGTACAGTAACGTTTTTGGTCAGGAAGCATTCTCATCTGGTAGGAAAGGTTGTTATCCAGAGAACTGTAGCAGAGCAGTTGGAGATTCCTTCTGAAGAATCACTGAAGCATAAATGAAGTTTTGCTAATACACTGGGTGTTTTAAAGTATAGCTAGAAGATACATTTTGGACAATGTATAAATTAATGCACGCCTAGAGATAAAAGACTCCAAAGAAGCTTTCCTGCTTCCTTCACAGCAGGAACACCTTATCTAGAGCTATTATTGTAATTCTGGTCATTGATAGCTCAACATAGCATGTTCTATTGCTTTACTGGGAGTTTATGTTTTGACTTTATGGATGATGATAATCCGTTTATTTTAAGGGAAACGTGAAGAGCACTGCCTAGGATTCCCAACCTAGAGTTTTTTGGTTCCATAGGATCGGCTACAAGGAAAGCACAAAAACTGAGCAGGTGAAATGCTCTTATGGAACTGGACTGGGCAGCTGCAGGGACTTGGAAGGTAATGACGCAGGCAAGGGTGAACTAAAGATAAAGATCTACAGTCTGGATCTGGATCTCACCTAAGTATCTAAGGGATTCACAGACTTTGCAAGCTGGATTTACATGCCTCTGTCAGGCAGAAAACCACAAGCTGGACAAGACGGCGGAGGATTTTCAAACAAATTTAAGTATTTTGCTGAGTTTTGTACAAATATATTATCCTCAAGAGCTGATATGCCCTACTTTGAGTTGCATCAGGCAACATTCTTCATAGGAAACAGTCCTGTTCCCAAAAAAATTAAGCTGATGAACTTGGACCCAACAATTCTCTAACTCCATAAAAAGACCAAAACAAGAACTGAAGACTAAATATTTTCCAACAATGTTTTTCAAATTGTGGTCTAGGGACCACTAGGATCTCTGCAAAAGATCAAACGACAGTTGGGAAAATTATGGAATAAAGAACTAAAATCTACACAAAGAGATTTCAGCTCATGTAAACTTATAAACAAAATTGGAGAAAAGGAAAGTAATAAAGAAATGTCCAAAGTTCAGCTTAGTCAATTAGAGGAGCCTCCTATTAATAATGTTAAAGAGCACATTTTTTAAACTAAAATATATACAATTCTACAGTTTTGTGGTAGGTGTTTTTACAGTACAACAGTAAGAGAACAACCACCAACTGCTTTTGGAGATTAAGAGAAGCAACTAGTTGACTGAAAACTGAAAGGGAGAGAAAGGAAAAGTTAGACTGAGCTCACGATTTGATGGAGTTTACAGATCTAACTAATTGTAAAGCCATGGTGTGGCTCTCTTCATAGAAAAAACATTTAAAGTCTCCCTTTTTGTGTGTCAGGTGAACGATTTGAAAAATAAAAATAAAATGGCGAAAAAAGGGTACCTGCTGCAATCTTATGCACTTCTATACAAACCGCAAGGGAGGGGAAAAAATGCTTAGAGGTTCAAGAAAGTATGTAGGGCAAAGTTAATAAAGGGAAGTAGGAAAGCTATATAATGATTATCCCATGTCTACCTCTTAGCTAGACTTAGTCATGAGAAACTGGAGTCTGTATTCCATCTTTATATCTGTGTGCCTATCATGCCAAAAATCTCTGCTACCCAATATAATGCAGCAATCTAACATGTGTCACACCTCTAACATCTATAAGATTGCTACCCTACAAACTTTGGAGACTAGGCCTCCCAAATCCTCCCAAACTGCATAAGACAATAAAAGTCCTTGTGCAGATTAAATGGACTTGACTTACAGTAATTACTGTGCAGAGCATATTTTTCCACCATAGGAAATTGCTATTCCACATGGAACTTTGGCAGACGCAGCTGCTCCTGCATTTTTCAAATCATGCAAAAGGAGAAGATTGAAGATTGCAGAACTGAAAATAGGTGAAGAGAGATTTTCACCATAATAGGAGGACTGGAGCAGCTGAGTACCGTCCTGGGACTTCAGGTCAATTGCTGGGGAGATGCTGGTGGTTAGATGACAATCATGCAGGACTGTCTTAATGTATAGAGCTTCTCTGTCTCTGCAGAGCAGTATGATCAGACATAGCAAATAAAACTAGGTTTAAGAGAAGGGAATGAAAAAGGAAAGAAAGAAAAAAAAAGTGCTGGGCTTGTTTGAGGAATCTTTCTCCTAATCAGATTGGAAGAAGGGCTGAGAGAAATGGAAAATGCTTACCCATGAACCCTGACATCAACAGCAATTTAGTACAAAAATCTGTTACTTTTGTAATAAACGGAACAAAACTCCAGCATTTTTCTGCCACTTTTTGCATTTTTCTGCATTGCAGCTTTCACTGTAGTTCTCATCTCTTGACCCTTGCTGTTAACAAAAGCTAAGCTCTCTACATTGGTAGGTTTTGTTTCTTGTATGTGATTAGCACATTTTGGGTGCTAACTGCAATACAAAACAATACTAGATAATGGTACTAACAGCATGAGCAGGTAGGTATGAATTATTGTGCATAAGTGCACAAAAAGCTTATTCAGTAGAGGGCTGATGACTTACTTGGTATGGCCTTGGAGAAAATTATAGTAACATTCTCTTTTTTTGTTTCATACCTTTTGTAAGACACATGAAAAAACTTTTGAAGGAAACCATCTACACACATTATAAAAACAGTTTGGTACATGCGTATATCCTACACATTTCATGTTTACTTCACAGTTTTGGTTGTTTGGTTGGGGTTTTTGTTTTTGGTTTTTTTGGGGGGGCCTTGTATTTTTTTTTTTTTTTTACATTTCCTGTTATTTATATTCTTCAAGAGACCTCATGACTGGAAATGTACTTTGCCTTGGACACAACCTAACCCAAAAGTCTAAAAGAGACCACTCAGAATGTTTTTAAAAAGGAGAAAAGTATATTTGAAATCACTAAACTACTTAACCAGGCAAAGGATCAGTACCTAAAGGGAAGTTTGACAAAGCTGTGGAATGCAAGCATCACAGGCTTTTTGTTTCTTATTAATGCTTTTTTTCTATTAAAAATCGACACCAGCAGGCTGGTGGGACACATCCTGTAATGGCTACCTGAACTTCCCCAGAGCTATCTGGCACATCTCTGACTGCAGTCTTAATATCTTTCTTTACTCCCTTCCAATTATTGCCAACACATACATGCATGAGAACTGTTTTCAACAATATTCAGACTCTTTTTTGAAGGCTTGTATAGAAATTAGTGCTGCAAAGTTTCCTGGACACTAGTGGTATGTGCTATGAACTTAATTGCCCTTAAACAAACCACCAGAATGAAAGAGGAAATGTACACCTAATAAAAAAAAAAAAATTTCAAGATAGGGCAGGGATACAGAAATAAGAATAACTACATATTTTGGCAGAGAAACCAGCAGAAATAGCAGAAAAAGTCAAAATGATACTGTATCAGATGACTGGAAGACTCAAAAAAAATAAATCAATTTTAAGGAGTTAGAAAACTCCAAAACTAGTAAAAAAAAAAATCCTAAAATTCCTTTGGAAATGGGAAAATAGAATTGGAAGCAAAAAAGTAACAACATCTGCATTTAATATGCTTGGCTAGGAAAGGTCCATGGAAAAGCTGCAGGTCAGTGAAACAGATTTTAACAAAGGAGAAGACGCAGATCAGCACCATCATTACTACGCAGAGACAGAATGAAGAAAACAAAAACCACAGTAAGCCTGTTTCTGCCGCAGGCCTCTCAAGGTTCATTACAAACGAGCACCTCAAGGAGGGAAATACTGAAAATTGTGGATAATGACCTTACCTTGATTCATACATGGGAGATCTTGCTTGACTACTATCACAGCAGAAGTTACTGCAATATTTTCTTTTTAAGGACAGTTTTTAATGTAAAACTAAGAACAGATAAAGAGCACAGAGTCCTGGGTATGCCAGTGAACCCAGGAGTTCCAGTGTCAGCAGCCTTGTAAGGAGACTCAAAAACAAGGGCCCTGCATGACAAGTTAGATGGAATATTACAGGTCTCACTCCTCAAAATGACTGCTTGGAAGCTAGACTGTAATTGCTTTGACCAAAACAATCAGTCTTCTAGTTTGGCTTTGACTGTTCTCCAAGTGGAATAAATGGTACACTTCTCAAAAAAACTGTGACAGTTTTCTCAGTATAAAGATTGCAGAATTTCCACATGGAGGATGAAAAATTAAATTGACAGATTAGATCATACTAGCGCATCCCTTTTTCTCATTTTTCTTTGCTAAGAAATGAATGACATTTGCACTAACATACAAAACAACCTCAGCCTGCATTAAAGAAAATGGGCAAAAGTAAGACTTACAAGATCAGAAACTACCCCTAAGATACAATCATACAATAATTTAGGGTGGAAGGGACCTGTGAAGGTCATCTGGACCGGGCCCCTTTTCATGACAGGGCCGACTTAAAAGCTACATTAGGTTCCTCAGGGTCAATCAACAAGCGCACTAGTTACAGACATTCACTGCTTGAACAAGAGAGTAAAAACCGAGTACCTCAGTACTTGGTTCAGACTAACTAAAAGAAAGAAGGATGAATGGAATTTGGCTATTTCACTCATTAACAAGTCAAGGAGTAATTGGAGGATAAAGATGGCAAAAAATGCAGAAAATTTGGTGTGTGTGTTTAAGTGTGATACTGAAAAGAGGGCTGAGTGAAATGTGACCTGGATCTACTCTAAAATTCTCAGAAACAATGCAAAGGGTAACAAAAGTTAACTACAGTACCAAGTTGTAATCAGCAGCTGTGTATATGTGATTATTAGATCACAGAAGCACATCTATAATAGAAACGTTTAAGCAGAAGACATTCATAAAACAAGAGAAAGTTTTCCTCTTCAGACACCAGTTATATTCGATTAACTATCTGTATAAGAAGGATATATATATGGTTATCTGGCTCACATAGCATAACCACACTACATGCTTTGAGAGATTTCAGGTAAAAGTCACAATCAAAAGCAAAATAGCTGATGAAATTAAAACAGAATTCTAGATTGGACTCAGACAGCAGCTTAGTGCCAGGAACAGTAACACTTTTAAAGAACTCTGACCAACCAAATAATGAATATCAAGATTTGAACTTCCTAGGTTACTTAAACTATCAGAAGTTTTCCAAGATGTGATAGTGAAATACTACAAGCACCATATTTGGCAATTTTCCAGGTGAAAAAGAGGCCAATGTACTCATCCTATAAGGAAAAATCCTTTAAATCAATGTGATGTTGTCAACTGTCAGGCATGCCTTACTGTGAGAGAACAGCATGGATACAATGTGCCTTTTTTTGGGCAAAAACCATAGGGATCTCAGTGCTCCAACAAAATCACATTGCACAGGAGTGTAGAACCTTTTTTTTTTTTTAAATCAAGCAGTTGTGTTGGAAAGCAGCTGACTGTGCCCCACATTTATTTAAAGGGTGTATGTCCTCACAGTTAGACAGATTTTCAAATCACTGTTTTACTTTCATCTCAGAGTCTCGATGTCTTGCAATCAAGTCACCAAGAACACATAAAGCCAGCATATATATTGTAAGACAAACAAGAGATACAACAAACTGCCATAATATATACAACTTTGTTTGTTTAAAAGTAACCCTCACAAGTTATTGTATGCCTACGGAAGTCCATTTTCATTTCCATATTAGCACAGTATGAGTTTGTTAAAACCAAACACTTGATAACTGTACTGAAAGTCAGAACTCCTGTCTCAGCCAGTGCATTTTTTTCTGGATCTAGTCACTTTTCAGACAGCTAAATGGACACAGAGAATACTACATGATAATCCTCTGATTCAGAGAAATTCGTATCCCATTTAATGTCTATGTTTGTACTTACTGACAGTTGCAGTCACACGTGCAATTTTTCATGAGAGACTGTAAGAGACTCTCATTGCTGCCTCCCCAACACTGTCCAAATTTCTTAAATATTCAAAGTCTGGCCATTAGCTCCTAATCTTTAAAAGCTGCCTTGTCAAAAGGCCAGCTCAAAGGAAAACGGGTGTCTGGCTTACTGCAGAGCTTCCCAGAGGTGTAGCAGGATGACCTATTAGAAAGAAGAATGTACAAGAGAAAAGCAAACAAACAGCATGATCTGGCAGGCTTGGATGCACCCAGTTTTTCCCTGCTGCTTGTTCTGCCCCCTTCACACTGAAGAGCTGTTTGTCTTGCTTCCCTCCTCCTGGATGTGGGCAATTAACTCTTTAGCTTCTGGGCCAGGTACTAACATATCCTACCTGATTTACCTCAACAGGATGATAGACCTTGGGCAACGTGACTGCAGACCGTCTTTGTCATGTACTGCTCCTCAAGAGCACATGTCTGGAGAATTACAGGCTTAAACTGTCTTGCTGCTATAGGATCTTTCTGGTTTAAATTTACCCATGGAGATCGAGATACCACATGCGCAAACATTTTTATTCCTTTTGGAAAGCGTTTGTTTAGGTCCGTCTGGTTTAGATCCGTCCTGAACTGTCTTCAGCTCTGGATGCACTGAACCTTCAGAGCAGCATAGGGGATTCACACAGCCTCACTGATGGCTTCAGGGAAGCTGGAAAAAATAGACTCTCCAATTCAGTTGGTCAGCTTCTCCAAAGCGTTTCAAGGCCAAGAGGTTCTTCCCCAGTTAATCCACCTTCTGCTACTGAGCATCTCTCTTTCCATATACTTGCTGGTAGTTTTGTAAATGTTGATTATTTGCGAGAGGGATTTCTTTTTCTCTTCCAAGTTTCTTTTCCGGCTCCACTTCTTCTACGGCTCTTTCCTTTAAGGCTAGTTATGGAAAAGTCTGCTTCCCAGTCTTAATGTATTACTTGATGAATTTGCAGACATTTCAGGGACTCTATTAATTAATTTATTGAGCTGTGTTTCGTTGTCTCTCTTCCTCCTATTTTCAGTCAGTTTTGTCCACAGGTCCATTTTCTTCATCTAGTGAGCAACCATCTCCTGACAGACAGGAGACTTTTATTATGGACATATGCCATTCCTTGCAACACTGATACTGTCCACGTGATGCCACCTGTCTTAATCACTTTCTCATTTTCCCTGAATTTAGTGTGCCAACAAGCCTGGATTCAAACGGTAACAGTAACAATTTCTTGTGCTTCTGTCAAAGCTCTCAAGGTGTCCTCAAAATTAGGAAACACATTTTGAAATGGGAGTTTAATCGAACAGAGCCACTCTGAGAAGGACTTTACATCCTTTAAATCCCGTGAGACTCAAGGGACATGCACCACTGCAATTTATATCAAAGGCTTTCAATTTTGGGTGATGGCCTCCTGAATCCAGGAAGACTTTCACTGTCTTTCCCTTCTGAGGTTGGCGGGGGGTATAATAGCCACCACCCCATCAGGGAAAAGTTATCCCTTTATGTCTTAAGTCAGCCTCCACCAGTCAGTACTGATTGCCTATCTAGCTTCTTGTAACAAAATCCATGCTCCAAAAGATAGCTTTTCTCCATGGTCTTTGGTCTGCTCTTGCTTACCAAAATCTGAAAGCCCTCTCATAGGATTGACAGAATTGTTACTAATTAAAGTTAAAAACCATCTTATCTGCTTCTGCATAGCTCCTGCCTTCCTTATGACCTTTCTGATGGTTCTAGCTGGGCCTGCCTGCCTCCATCTTGCTTCCTTTCTGAACAAAGAGCAGTCTAAAAATGCTTTTCTCTTTTGGCTATCTGGACATTGCTCTCAGCATCAAAGACTTTTCTTTGCTTCCATGTCTTTTCTACACTTAACCAAATCCATCCCATTTCTGTCACCACATGTCACATGAGGAATTCAAGTGTGTAATGGAAGAGAATGTCATTAATAACGCACAGTTCTTTTCAAGGATGCAACTGTTTCATTTCAAACCAGCACTGAAATGAAAACACAAACAGCATCGCCTGACAAGTTTAGCAGCACCTACTGCCTTTCTTAGTCTCTACTCCAGAAATATATATTGTCTTGCTCTCTCTTCTATGCTTTCTCAACTGATTGAGGAAGAAATTGAGGAAACTGATGCTTGGTCTCCAGTTGTATCGCTAACATATCCTAATTGTCTCTTAACAAGACAGAACAACATAGCTCACCCTTTCATAGCAGTTCACCCTTTCACAAGCCCCATGGCTTAAGAAATAACAAGAGATATTCTTGATGCAATACACAGCAATTCTAGCCCATCTCATGAGTCTTGGAGTCTCTCAAAAAGCTCTTTTTGGGTATCACAATTTCCCCTAGCCTTTCTTTTCCAATTCCCTTCACTTCCCCTCTATTTTCTGCGATAGTTCCTCATTCCTCCTCCTAGGAGCTGCTGGTCACGAGCACATAAGCTAAGAGCCAACACCATTAGATTAAACCACACGCTGCCTAAAAATAAAGGTTTAAGATGGGTTCTATGCAGAATTTTGTGCAGTTTTACCAATTTAAGGATAATAATAGAAAAGAACAGTTTATCTGAAACAGAAAAATGCAGTTACCAAAGCCAAATGGATGGTCTTACAGGAAAAAAACATGTCATTCGTTAACTTTCTGATGCAATCAATAAGCAACACAAAGGACAAGTGATTTTCTTCCCTGCTCTGAATTTTACCACAAAAAAGAATAATTTTTGATGAGATATTTTTTTTTTTTTAAAAGAATGATAATGCTTATTTGGACTAGTTGCACGAGATGTACGCCATCAACTGGAATTCACTGACCCATTTTTAACTCACCAGGTGTTTCGAGACGCTGAAAGAAAACTACATATACAGGACAAATGTATCTTTCCTCTCCATGGTGCAATGCAATAGTCAAGCTTTGTATAGTGGCCCAACTTGCATTCCAGTATCTGAATGAACATCCATTTAAATAAGCAAGCAGCCTACATCAGTTGTGCTGAGCATCCTTAAACCCCAGTGGGAGACAACCGTACATATAAATCTTGATCTCACATAACAGGTTAATATTTCTTGTGTTCGCCTTGTTTCTTTACTTGCTAAATTCAAGAGATTTTTTGATAAAAAGCAGTACGTTTTCTTACATTTGACCGTTAATCTTTCTGATAGAACAGGTCACTTCTGCAGTTTGTCCAGACCATAAATACTCTTGGAAATTTCCTAAAGATTCCTCAGATGTGTCTTATCTGTTAACTTAAAAGAAAGTAAACCCAAAGCATACCTTTTTCCTATCAGAACAGGAGTAAAACCAATTTGGTCTTATATACATATGCATTTTCATTTGAAGCGGCAGACAGCTGACAGTCTAAATTAGTTGGATTAACTTAGAAAATTATTTTATTTAATTACCTTGTGTCAGGTTTTAGGTTTTCCACAGTAGAATGGGTTTGATTTGTAGTGATAATCGATTTCTCCTTTTCACCATCACTTGCTCCATTTTCAGTTGACACAACCTCATACTCTGGAAAATTACAGTAAAGAGAAATTTGCTTCAATAACAGCTTTGACTTGAGCTTTTTCATTGCTCTCTCTTTTCTCATCTGATTTCCACTCCTACTGTCTACATATGCTGTAAGGACGGACATCTTGTATGATGTCTGGCCATTAGTATACTAAAATGGTTAGGAAAGAGAGATCCAGTTCCAGATTGCTGAGTGCCTAGCCCCTCACCTTCCTCACAATTCAATTATGGGATAGAGGATACTCAACATCTCACCTCTGCCCAAAGGTACATTAGTGACAACATTCCAAACGCAAGTAAGTACAAGCATTCTGCAGTTTGAATGAAAAAGTATCACAGATGAAAGTATAGTTTCTAAATGCTTAAACCTTGATTAAAATAAGACCTATATTTTTAAGATTTCCAAAGGAAACAGCCCAACTAACTTGGATTGTGAACTTAGGGAATCTGCCAGTTTAGAATGAAATAATTCTGCAGAAATTTATTTCTATATTTATATGATTTATAGGGTCTCACTACTTTCTTTCATCTCACTGGGATGCATCATCAAGCATAAGCCATGCTCTGAACAGGGAATTAACAACAGATGTTTGGGAAGAAGATACCCCTTCAGTCATAGCCCTGTCCAAGATATAGTCTCTCTCTAGCAGGCAACCTCTATCCCGATTCATAACAACCTCTTCTAATAAACACGCTGAGTATATTGCTGATTTTCCTCTCTTCACAAAAAAATTCACAACCTCACCAGCTCCTTCCTTTTCCCTTCCTAAAACCTGTCTATAATATAAGTGCAGCTTTGCTAATTGTAAGCTAGCAAAAGGAGAATGTTTTCAAAGAACATTTGCAATGAGCATTTAGATCTACAGCACAATTAATAAAGCAGGTATTTATCTGTGAGGACAGAGACCACCTATCAACAGCTACAAAACCTCTAGAAAATGACTTACTTTCCTGTTTTTTTCTAATGATACTATTAATTTTGAAGTTCTTAACTAAATGCTAGCAAGCTGTAGGGCTTTTTTTTTTTTTTCCCCCCTAAATTTTTTAGTTCTCACTACAAGGAGACCCATTTGTTGCCAACACAGAAAGATAAAACACCTGCAATGGGATTCAGTGTTAAAAAGGAAAAAAACTCTCTTAATTGTTGCTGGACTCTCAGATCCTCACTCACAGTAAAAGTAGATGAGAATACACACACAAACTGAGCTGATTTTGACCTCAATTGTGCAACTATGGCTTCCTTTGCAGTCTTCTATGCAAAAGGCAGCCATGAAAACCACTGGGGTAAATTATGTAAGACAATGCAATTAAGTGGAAATGCAGAGCAGCCCTAAAAAAATTATGTTCTAAAATTCCAAGCTTCTAAACCAGTCACCCATGAACAGCAAAAGACCAGCCACTGCCTCTTAAAAACAAACTCACGGACCTGCAGGAACGGGCGTCTCAGATGAGAGAGGGAAAAAAAATAAGGGGGAAAAAAAAAAGCAAGTAGAGGGCTTTTACTTTAGATCATTCGTTCACGTGGGACCCCAATGCAATGAGCACTGATAGCTAGTATGTAGTATGTTTTATACAAATAAAACATTCTCTCTATGCATTTCTTTTTTGGAAACAAAGACCTTTTCCTATATAGCCACCAAGGGCTGAGTGAACCATGGAGAAAAAAAAACACGCAAAAGCCCTTATTTGCCCTAATTAAGCCTCATTAGAGAAATTATGTTTATTACGAAGCATGAGAGAGGGTGGATATCCACTGCCTTAGGTATATCCAGATAGAGAATGAGTAGGTAACTTTGCAGGATTTCAATCCTTCTGCCTTCTGCCAGCCCCAAGTCAATATGTGATTTGAACTTTTTATTTAATTCAAGTTGGAAAAAACACAGCACGTGAATGGGCATTCAAATGCGTACGTACACACACACAAAGAACTACTGAGCGCATTCAGTACGTGCTTGTTACTCAGTGCATGAGTCTCAGTGAACAAGACAACAAACTGCCCTACATTTCTGTGGCAACACAACAGGAGTAGCAGAGCACCAGCAAAATGGTCTTGGCTCCTGACATTTGCAGCCTTTATGAAAACAAGGAGGTAAGCCTGATCACTGTTTTGGTTATTATTTGTCAGACCTTTCCATTACTGAAGTACAATTTTGTTTTTAGGAATACCTAATACGATGAAACCCCTTGTGCATAGCTAAAAGTCAAGCAAAGTAACCGTTTCAAAAAAACAGCTCAACAAATTACATTTTCTGTTTCTGCAGTTCTATCTGAAACAGTGCATTAAAAAAAAGATGTGATGCCTAAATCAGATGATTGAAAAAACACGTATAAACTACAAAAATAAAAAGAGATGACAGGAAACTTGATTTAAGTCTGTCTAAACAAGTAATGTTCATACTGGTGCCAATATGAAGCAATCACTGTTTTCAGAAAATAGGATTCAATGTCTTCTCTTGAATTCAGAAAGTGTCCTTGGATGAGTCACTAACTGAGTAATTTTTTGAAGTTAAGACGAAGGAGACAAGCTCAATGACAGTATTTGTAAGCCACGGAGTTCAAACATTTTGTATTATACATGGAAGTTAAAAAGAATGAAGATGGTATTTATGGGAAAGCCGTTACATCCAGATAGAAAGATAGCTAGATTGAAAACTAAAGTTTCTCTCAGTGAAGCAAAATGAGTACTAGTCACATGTTCTGCAGAAGGTTTTAATCTTCTTTTCTGGAATGGGGAAAGGTATGTCAGGTGTCTCAGTTATCACAGAATAGTCTTACAGAAGAGAAGAAACCTCATGGAAAGTTAACTTTTACAAATGATGATTACAGCTGAACAGAGAAAAGGTTTCCACCTAAAGTCTCAGAAGAAACAGTGAGTATTGCTTGCTCTATATTTCACAACATGCATTGAAAAAGAAAGGAAATGGTATCAGAAGGCAATTAGGCCTTGCTCTCATCATTAGATGATGCATGATGACAGTTTTACCAGTGACAGGGGAAATGTTTTTCTATTTTTGCAATACAAATGCTTGTAGTGCAGTGCGTTCATTAACATACTCAAGAAAAACAGCACGTCTACTTCCAAGAAAACAAGCAGACTAAATGATGACATTACCTGATCTAATCAAGCTAAGGACTGGTCTGTGGAGGAGGCCTCCAAATGACAACAGCACCAAAACTGCTTTTCCCTGAACAAAAAGGAGCATTGCAGAACTGCCTGGAATGGGGACTGTTCACAGAGAGCCTATCCTCAGCCTAATTCTAAGGTTAGCAATAAACTCACACTTCCTTTTCTTGCAGGATGAAGCATATCGTAGAAGGCAAGCCAGGTTAACCATTCTTCTCTCTTATTGGTACTTTTTATTAGCCTACAGTCTCTTTTTATTCCCTTTTTAATCCAGCAGAAGGGCTAACTTTCTTCCTCTTTCCCAGAAAAAAGAAGTGCAGGCTAATTTTTGTTTTGAGTGTCCCTTTGGATTTGCATTTATCATTTTTCAAAATGGCAGGGAGAGAAAGAAAGGATAGAAGCTAAACCTAGTAATTATTTCTAGAAAATCAAGGAAGGACTAATTTGGGGAAGAAAGCGGCCTTGCTTGTGACAGTCACCTAATTATACCCTGCACTGAAATCTCTCGTGACATGCATATACAACAACATCTGAAAACATCCCACTTACACGCTGAAGTGAACGGCTAATGATAAAGACGTTAGTCCTCACAGTTCCTAGTCTTATCTGTTCTACTCGCCTGTAATGCAACACAGCCAAATCCTTTTGGTCATGGCTGTGATAAGCCAGTGATTTTGCAAATCAAAGTTTTATGTCCATGGTAAAAACAAAAGCCTGACAGTACAGAGGAACCGTAATTTTCAGTTGTTAATTAATTTAAATGTTCAATTTTGGTAAGCTTGTGTTGATACACAGAAGACGACAGAAAAATTAAAAATGGTCGTCTTGCATGCTTACCTGTCTATGTACTGATTCCTGCATCGACTCACAGGGATTTGTTCTCAATACAAAAACCTTCCTTTAGAATTGAAAAAAAAACCTGATTCTTTTAACATAGAGAACTTGGTGACCCTATGGTGGATACACCAAGCATTATGTTGGCAGAGTTTTACTGACATACTAGATGAATATAAGGTTTCATTGTCTCCTGCCCATTGATCAGCAACATCCTCAAGCCAAGAAAGATGTCTGCATTATGTGTATGCATCGACATAATAAAGACTACTGTCGCATTGCTGGAACTTCTTGACTAGATCTTACCAGATCCTGCACACAGAGAAGCCAAAAATTAAGAGAAGATACAGAGTCATACTTCTTAAGTACCTTTTTGTGTCATCACTGACACCAATGATATAGTTGTGAAAATCTCGTTCTAATCTAGTAGCATTTTCCTATCCACACTGGAGTTGACAGTAGCACAAAATAAAAGCACTGGGGTGTAACACTCCCTTGAGATTAAAGTGTTTTTTAAATGGCATAAAACCACTGTGTAAGTAAAAATAAGCTGGAAATACTGTATTCTGAGACAATGGAGGAAAGAAATCAAACCAACCAGTAACAGTGTCATTGTCTGGTTTTTCCCAGTCCAGTATGACGAAAGTTGGACAGCCCTCAACAGTCACCACTGTGAGGTTGGTTGGAGGATTTTGTGGAGGATGAGTAGGTTCTTCCTTGCCCACAGCTTCTTCTTGAGGAAAATGTTCAAGAGAGCTTGTGATAGAGCAAGGAACATCATCGTCTTTCTTCATGTACTTGACATGGGGGGCTAAGAGGAATAGGAAAGAGCTGTTATTCAATACAGAGTGTTTTTACAAAATATCAATGCCATTTCACCTAGTGCACAACTTCCATCTCAGGGCACCAACTAAAACAAGTCAAAGTCAAACATAAATGTTCAAGAATAAAAACCATATATTCAATATTAAGCTGCCTGTTGGTTTTTTTTTTATTATTGTTAGACCTGGAATCTGCACTGCCTTCACACCTTTCCCATTGGCACCACTGATGAAATATCACTCTGAAGGTATTAGTGGGTGATACGCACTGTTTGAAAGAATTAACTTCTGTCATAAAATAGGACAATTAACTTTAGTCCTTCTACAGTAAAATGACACTACAATTCCATTTGCAGCTTTTGAGCGCTATGCTAACACAAAGATGTAATGCCCATCACCACTTTGTTTCACCAGAAAGTACCAAGTTTAGTCCAGAGTCATTGCATCATTAAACTTGCAGTTTCTAAAGTGACTGTCAAAATTTTAACCATTTTCAGTGGTACAGGACCAAACCTTGAAACAAACCTTCTGAGGCAAACATCTTGTACTCTGCATCAAAATTAGGAAGATCACTGAAGACAAACACGTTAGTTCTAGAATTAAAATTTCTATTGGATGTAAATAATAAGCTCTTGCAAGAAAGACAGTGTCTTCAGAAATGTAGCATCTCTTACCAGACCAAGAAAAAAACCTGAAAAATCTTTTGGTACAAAAGCACTTCTTCCTGTCATCTCACCTTGCTAAACACTCTAGATTACTGCAACAGCAGTAACTTAACTACTTTATCATCTAGTCTAGTATATATTACCATATTACTAGACTATCTGAATGTGCACAGCCTGGAATGAGAGGTGAGGCATATACGACAGGTAAATACCCCTTATGGTAAGGCACACTGGTATTGGGGCAATACCCCTCCAGGTATGCCTGCAAGCCCACAGGAAGATTTTCATTTGGTTTGGTGGAACGTGAACAGTGTGCAGTTGTACTACTGCTGGCATACAGGAAGAGCCACAACATGTTTGTGGGCAAGACTGTAAACTAGGAGGTGGTAGCAGGCAAGAAAGTAGAAGCAAAATTTAGTCAAGAATATGCTGATGGTCTGCACTACAGCCCTTTCATCTGACATTAAAGTAAAACAGAATCCAGTAAAGTTTTGGCCTTTGAATAACCAAACGATAATTTTGATGCAAGACAGGTCAGTCTTCATATACTCCCCCAAATAAAAATACCATAGCTATTAAAATCCTACCTTGGTACCTTGGTTTGCCTGAAGAATCTGTTTCTGATGTAGGACTTGAGCTGAAGACAGTTGCATCGACTGTGGGAAACACAGTTATAATTTCATTTGCAATAAATATGAAGTTCCAGTGTTAGAACTGCAGCATTTCACAGTTCATTTGGCATTTTAAATCACGGTAAAGCTCTTCCATGGTAGACCTTTTCTGCCAGATCTGTCTTTTCCTTTCAAGGACTCCATTTTGGCTGTGATGCTAAGTAAACCCCATACTTACCTGCAAGTATAAAGACAGCCATAATCAAAATTACAGACTTTATCACTGCTGCTAGATTCAGTTCATGCAATATATGCAAAATGCTCTTTAGACCTTTTAAAAAGGATCTTTTTGCACTGTACTGCTGTTTAGCTTGGAGCTTGTTTCATGTTCATAGAATATATAGCACTATTATGTTGGCACACTAACTTCTCTAAAAATAGTGACAAGGAAATCACAAGTACTGTCTTCAGAGTGTACAACTTCCACAAAATTTGAAGGAAATGGAAGGCAAATACACTGGTGAACAGAAACATGCTAAAGCAGTCAGGATTCATGACACCAGTGTTGTGTTAAATAGCCACTATACTGAACAGAATCTTCTCTTAGCAGCAAATACTACAATGGACCTCAACGGACAAAACACAGTATATTCACAAAAAGCATTTTCTACTAAGTCTAGCATCCAGCTTGCTTTACTGAGCACTAAGGGTCACAGCGAGTTCATAATCATTATAAGGAGACATGAATTTCAGTATTACTATAAATCCAGGAAAATTAGAAACAGCATCCCTTATGACAATATACCTAGAGCTGCATATTTTGGCTCAAAAATTCTAAGCGCATCCTCCCCCAAACCCATTTCTGTATGCCGCTTTGAGAAGATGTAGGTCTGAACTTGTAGTTAACTCCCAATTTTATGAAGGGCAAGTTACCAACTAACCACTGTGTTTACCTTATTATATTTTTTTCTATTTAAATGGCAGCAGTTTGATCAGATAGCTAGGACGATATCACAACCATGTTGAGCACTATCAGTCACTGTCAAATAATAATTTATGTCCTGTGCAAAAAGAAATGTTCAGGAAAAGAAGTGCCTTATCTACTCCCTTCACAGATTTCAAGTAGCCACTGAATAGTATTGAAAGCCTACTAAGCATGTATTGATTTCTAGGAAGATGGAAGGGCCGTCATGTTCTCATTTACCAAGGTGTGTATCGGAAGACAGCCAGATGAACTCAGTCAAGTTAGAAAAGTTGCAAAGTGGCATAAAGAAAATCAGAATCACCCCAGACAGAATACTTCTTAAATTAAATATACAATGCATCAATATAGTTTAGGGAAGGGAAACAAAAGAAAAAAAGGAAAACTTTATGTTCATGGAAAAAAAAAAAAGAAAAAAACCCCAAAACCCAGAACTGCCTGTAATACACTTACCATAATACTCTGGAGTTGCAAAAGCTGTTGGTGTCTTATATGACGTTCCCATCCTCACAGGTGTTGTTGGTCCAGCAGGTTTAGCTATAGTGACAGAAGGAGGAACAAGGCATTCACTATTTAAAAGAGTGAAACGGCCTTCTGATTTTCTAACAGAACTCAGATTTGTGACAACTGCTTCATGAAACCAGTACTTTCATTTAAACTACGATATTCCCTCAAAACTTACACAACGGCTTCCAGTTGGATTTAGGAAAGTTCTGAGTTGTCCTTATTGCCAATACAACCTACTCCTGAAACCCAGTAAGAAAATTCTTTGGTACTTGGAGATTGTCTTGGAGGACTTCAGTCAGCTAATATGACCTGGTTTAATGCACAGAACCATCCTACGCAGACTGGTAAAAGGACGCAAAATGATCAGCATTGACACTTCTGTTTCTCAAATAGAAGAGTGCATTTCTTCATGAGTTGTAAGACAGAATAGCTGAATCAGCAACTGAAACTTGAATTCTTCCCTCAAATATAGGTAAGGTCCTTTCATTTCTACTCTCAATACAGCATATATATTAGCAAGGCTGGAGCTGGAACATGTATAACGATGAACACTGAGTCTTTAACTATGGTCTGCATTAAGAGTTTAACCACAGAACAGCACTGGAGCTTCCACTAAATGAAATTAAGATGCACTTCAAATGAAGGTAAGAAAAGTGCAACCAAGTCCAACGTTTTCATTATTTGTAACACCACATGACCCAAGGGAAAAAGCTTGCTTTCTGAACTGATCTATTCTGTAGTAGGCACTATAAGTTTGGACAGAAACTGACTGACAGAGGCAATATTATCTCCCATAATTAAATAGCCATTTTAAAAGTATTTTAGATTATGTGACATTGCTTTTACTCCTCAGGTGTTACCACCTAATAAAGAAAACAGGTTTCTAAGAGGCAAACAATCCATGGTAAAGGATGTCTTGACTGTTTTCAAAACAGCTGTAAAAGACAAGAACTATATTCACAAAACATGCAGATACTCCCAGATAACCACCGCATGACTGTGAAATCTGAACCCCCCAAAAAGTCACTAACTACATAATGTAGTTACCTCCTCTGCATATGTAATACAGAAGAACATGGTGACTGAAGGCAGAACTCTGGTGAACAAAGTTTAAAACAACAAAAATCCCTACTTTCCATTAATTTCCTTAATAAAGTGGAAATTTGTAAAGATTCTCACTATAGCCCAGTTTCACAAAGGTTCTGGAACTCTCTTGTTTCCTTTTTTTCCATTCAGGAGACTTGCAATGTCTGCATAGAAGCCTTCCCATAATATTCATCCACTGGATGAGTAAGAAAGATGCAAGTAAGGAATTAATCGTGATGTTAATGAGAAAGAGAAACAGGGTAGAATTATGAAAGGGAAAATCTAAGAAGAACATTGAGGCAAATTTTTCCTGTTAGTACTGTGGAACAGTCTCCCCAGGGAACCAGAAAAAACTCAATTATGATGCTTAAAACTAAGCTGGATAAAACACTAGGAAACACAGAAAAAGGAAAATCTGCTACTAGCCCCACAAGGAAGAACCAGATCATTTAACCAATTTATTCCATCTTGAATGCCTAGGAAGGTATGGTAACTGCTGACTACCACATAACCTGGCCTCTACTGTATGGAAAAAGGGTAAAATTTCAAAAACACTGGTAAATTAATTAGACACTTAATGGAGAAAATTAACATAGACCCCATTACAAGCAAAAGAAAATGTATCAGGTCAACATTTTTTTTTATGCTGCAGCTTAAGACTGACAATGTCTTATGTTCTGTTGTAGCTATTACTAAGGAAACACCATCGATCAACACCAAGTACAGACACAACATTTCGATCTTGGCTCTGCTGTTGAGTAAATACACAGCTTGTTTCATCCAGCTTGGAGATTCTTGCTTCTAATCTGCTGCACAAAATACAAAATAATTATTTAGGTCTTTAGTGCCTTAATAGCACACAAAGCCCCAAATGAAACAAACCAAAAAAAGCCAACAGGAAAATACAGCAGAGCCAAGACCTTTATATTTCCAGTGAACTACAGAGATTAATATGAAGAGGGAAGCATTTCTCATGATGCTAAGCATAATGAGATGATAGTTTCTGACTACCTGGAATAACGTTAGCCTAAGGATTCTTATATAGAATCCACAGATAAAACATACCCAAGGATACTGAATATCAGCTTCAGGATAAAATTAAACTAAAATAGGAAACGTGAAAGTTTCTGTGTGCTCTTATACTGAGAAGCAGGAATACCGTAGCACAGGAATGAAGCTAAACTCTTTGCACATGAAATAACTCAGCTCACTCTACCTCCCAGTGCAGTTAGTTTTCTGTGTGCCTATTAGCTCATTATTTGCAGTGGTTAATGGATGTGCCATACATATGGAACATAATGTCTTTACAAATAACCAGTTGGGAGTATGCATTAAAACATACTATTCAGTATCTCCCATCTGACGTGCACATTAAGTAACTGCAAATGCTAATAGTAGACATGAAATGTTCTTAAGGTTGATCTTCTTAAAGGATGACTTGCATTATTCTATTTTGCTTTCAGCTCCCTCACTAGGGATGATTTTGACATAACTAGGTTAGGAAAACAAAAGGAAAACAGAGTTCATGTATGAAGACAAAAGACACAAGGCCTGTATGTTCTGGAAGACTAGTTTCTATAGATATCACAGATTAAAGAAAAAGAATCTATACAATAAATTCTCCTATACCCGGCTAATCAGTTCAGTATTATCTCACATAATAAAATATTTATGCTGAGAAGGCTGAGATACCTGGACTCCCTGGTTTACCAGTCACGGTGTTTGGAGGCAGAGGTTTTCTTCGCATTTGTGTAGGCTTGACAGGAGGTATAGGAGGATGCTGAGGGCCAGGTGATGTAGTTACTGAATGACATTACAAGACAGTGTTATTAATTATTTAACCTCAAATTCCATAAAATCAGAAACCCATTACAAGTTATATTCTGACTTCTCAAACAATGTTTCATGTCTGATTTAGTATCAAAAGCAGAGAGGTGACGTTAGGACCTGAATTGAGTTGTATTTTCAGCCTTAAATTCTTTGGGAAGTGTGCGCCATGGAGTTTTAAACCAAGCTTACACTGAAAAAATGTAGCTCCTTTGGGATTTTGTACAAGTGTTTCAGTGATTCATTTTCTGTGTAGTTAATTCATTTCTGTCAATCGTAATTTTTTGGCAGCCAACAGGATCCTTCTTCCCACAATAAACACCATCTCAGTGTACTTGGAAACACCTTAAGTATCCTACTCACAAAATTTCTGATCTTTTGTACTTTCTAACTGATAAAACTGCTCACCCTCAGCTTGAAGCAGAAGATGTAACAAAAGGGAAATTATCATTAGGGACACTTTATCCTATGACGTTCAAAAGTGAAAAATGAAAAAAAAAAAAATCACTGTCACTTCCATGTTATTGTGTTAGAAACCCCTGAAGCACCCAACTAGGTTGTTTCAATGAGCAGTTCCAGCCAATATCTACTAAATTTATCTGGTAAGGTCCTTTGACAGTGAGGTTTGAAAGGAGAATCTAAACCTCTTAATTCATACTTACAAAATATTTTACTGTATTATCCAAGCAATTATAAAGGATTTTATTATGCAAAGGGAAGGCAAAGGAAAAGATTTTTCTTCCACTATTCACCTTTGCACTTCTTTCCTTAAGAAAAAAACAGGAGAGATGTGCAACACATTTATATAACAAAAGACTTTTTGTACCTAACAGGGGAAAATCCTCAAGAGTAATATAAATCTTGTAATGCTGCCAATGTCAACAAACATGCAAGTTGCCTGATACTGAGTTACTGGCTACACAGAGTACCTCAGGCCCTACATATCAGACCTTAGTTTACCCTATAAATAGAGTGACTGTGGGTGAGAAGGGAGCAGATCCAGAAACTCATTTGGAAGAGCCTTTTTAGAAATACTTACAATATACAAACAGAAACATCTCCATCTTTCTCTGTTCCCTTTTCCTTTTGGACTTTTGCAGTCACTTACAAAGCACATTTTTTTTAAATCACTCAGATCAGGACAGGAAATAATGCTCTATCTAATTCAGGAAGATGTAATGGTTTTGAAAATAGCATTTGCAGGTTTCATATTCATTCTTAATCCCCAGATGGAGATGACAAAAATATGCCTAAAGACCTGAAAAAGGATAATAAATTTTTGTGTATATGTCATCATACCCTAGATACTACTACATGGTAGTATCCATGATTAATTTTTCCCCCTGCCCATATTTAGGGAACGGGATCATCTGAGATATTTATGGGGTAAAGACATGCACGTATTGACTTGTCAGTGGTTTCTATCATCTTCTGAAGAACACAACTGCAACAGTTACATGCAAGCCAAAACATCGCGTTCAGTGGACTGTGTCACAGTTGAATCTACTATACTGCACTCTGGAAAAACAAGAATCCCTACTCTTCCCTTCTACTACTTCCACAATGATTTCGGTGATGGTTTATGATGCTACCAAATCTAATCAACAATGTTTGGAGACTGAGTTTGTAAACTAGGACACACAATAGAATTTAGGATTTTGTGACAGCATGGATTCTTGTGAGGACAACGGCATGGTGAACTATTAGGATTTATTTAATCTCACAGTTTCTTTATGGACTGGGAACGTATTTTCTTGATTCTGTCACTCTTCATGAAAAAGGAGGGCATGCAGCCTCTTAGGACACACTCTTAACACATGAAGCCTAATTCTTGTGTGCTGTAACCTATCTTTTTCATTTCTCGTAAGTAGCATAAATGTAAATTTTTCAGTTAACACACACTAAGTTTTCAGAAAAAGTAAATGTATTTAAAAGCGAAGTCAAATACCAATTAATCAGCCTCACCTCTTTGCCTGGTAAGATCATGGAACAGATCCTCCTGGAAGCTATGCCAAGGCATATGGATGACAGGGACTATTAGAGACAGCCACCATGGCTTCATAAGGGCAAATCGTGCCTGACTAATCTGGTAGCCTTCTATGATGGAGTGACTGTCTCGGTGGATAAGGGAAGAGCAATTCATGTCATCTATCTTGACTTCTGCAAGGCCTCTGACACAGTCCCACACAACATCCTTGTCGCTAAATTGGAGAGAGATGCATTTGATGGATGGACTATTCAATGGAAGAGGAATTGGCTAGACAGCCCCATATAAAAACTTGCCATCAATGGCTCTATGTCCAAATGTAGATCAGTAAAAAGTGGTGTTCCTCAGGGGTCCGTACTGGGACCAGTAGTTTCCAATACCTTTACTGATGACATAGACAGTAGGATTGCGTGCACCCTCAGCAAGTTTGCAGATGACACCAAGCTGAGTGGTGCAGTTGATAAGACTTGAGGGAAGGGATGCCATCAAGAGAGACCCTGACAGGCTGGAGAAGTGGGCCAATGCAAACCTCACAAAATTCAACAAGGCCAAGGTCCCACACCTGGGTCAGGGCAATCACCAGCCTCAGTACAGGCTAGGTGACAGATGGATTCAGGGCAACCCTGCAGAGAAGGACTTGGGGATACTGGTAGAAGAAAAATTAGATACAAGCCAGCAATGTGTGCCTGCAGCCCAGAAAGCCAATTGTATCCTGGACTGCATCAAAAGAAGTGTGGCCAGCAGGCTGAGGGAGGCGATCCTCCCCCCTACTCTGCTCCCGTGAGACCTCACCTGGAGTACTGCATCCAGTTCCGGGGTCTCCAGTACAAGACAGACATGGACCTGTTAGAGCGGGCCCAGAGGAGGGCCAGAAAAAACGATCAGAGGGCTGGAACATCTCTCCTATGAAGAAAGTCTGAGAGAGTTGGGGTTGTTTAGCCTGGAGAAGAGAAGGCTCCAGGTAGACCTTATTGCAACATTCAGTACTTTAAGGGGGATTATAAGAGAAATGGAGAGAGACTTTTTACCAGGGCCTGTCGTGATAGGACAAGGGGTAATAGTTTTAAACTAAAAGAGGGTAGATTTAGATTAAATATAAGGAAGAAATTCTTTACTATTAGGGTGGTGAGACACTGGAACAGGTTGCCCAGAGAAGTTGTGGATGCCCCATCCCTGGAAGTGTTCAAGGTCAGGTTGGATGGGGCTTTAAGCAACCTGATCTAGTAAAAGATGTCCCTGCCCACGGCAGGGGGGCAGAACTATTTGATCTCTAAAGGTTCCTTCCAACCCAAACCATTCTATGATTCTATAATTCTGAATTTTGATATACATACTAAGGCCTCATGAAGAGAGCTGAGATCACAAAAGAATACAAGAAAGTTATGAAACAGAAGTGGCTAATTTCACAGTCATACCCAACTGTTTTTTATGACTGCAGTTCAAGGTATTGGCTTACTTCAAAGCTCTAAAAGCTTAACTTTAAATATCTAATGTCATAAGATGAGTAAGAGCAGATGTAGATGTTCCTTCAAATCTATGTGAATAAAAATACTTCCAGTCTCTGCAAATCACAAGCTGGATTTACTTAAGTACACACAACTGCCTGACATTCAGTAACAAAAAAACGCAGAGCGCCATCCTTGTTTTCAATTTACAGTCTGCATCCAGCTACTACTAATAGTATATCACACTGGACTTTATCTTTGCTAAGTACAATCTTCAGATTGAATAAACTTTAAAAAGATAAAACATCATAACTCAGCTGTCAAGATAGGCTCTTGTCTTTGTGCAGGTAAATTAGGTGCAAAGGAAATTCAGCAAGGATTAGGAGCAAAGAGCAGTTTATAAATTAGTTAGAGGCATATCTTTGTATCTGTGTTTTTAAATCTAATAACATGTTTTCAAAGGAAAACCTGACTAAAAAAAGCCGCTGCAGCTGAACAGTAAATCCAAGGGTAAAATCAAAAAGATTTTATTTTCAGTTAGTTTTTATGCCAGTAAAAAAGCACAGCTAAAACAAGCTTATGAAACAAAGAAATTCTCTACATGTAAGGGTGTTTACATATTTGTATGTATGTTTGTGTGTATATATGTGGCATACAAACACTCTATACTACAACTTTTCAGTTGAAACAGAAAATTTCTAAGAAGCTGCCTAGGAAAAAGTGAAATACAAAAAGTCTATTTTTGAAGGCCTGTTTGCGGAAGCAATTTTTCAGTAAAAACATTTTGATTGTTTTGAAAATATGACTGCAAGACTTGCAAGAAAAGTAAAACTGACAAGCCTGGTATAGCATATGTAAAAAAAACCCCAAACCTGTAACCTTATTTACTCCACATTGTTATTTTGCTTCAAGCCTAACATTCTAATTTTCCCAACAATCCTAATATTTAACAAAACTTTCTCATAAATGGGAGGACAATTTGGTTATGCATTCACCTTATTCTCCTTTGCTATGTAGAAACTATTAGTATGAAAAAAATCAGTGCTTACAGTATTGCGGCTGTTTGATCATAAGGATACAACACTGGTGGTAGTAATTTTTAATATATGGCATATGTTAGCGACTAAGTAGTGACCATGAAATATTCTTATTTTTATCTCTTTTAGTAGCATCCTGAGGCCAAGAGAAGGTGCATTGATGAGGATGACTTAGAATTATTTTCTTTTCTTAGTGGAGGTGCTTTTTGTGTAGGAAAGGCGGTGTTCTTATTTTTCATAACTGTTAAAATTTGCTATATTGTCCTCTTATTAACCTTACCAGAAATTGGCTTTTCCCAGGTATATTCCAAAGGTTTTTCCACATCCACGCCAATTTGTCTGGCAATATCCTCAGGTGTATATACATCATCTGTGAAACAAAGGAAATAAGTATCGACAGTGCAGTACCAAGTCACAGAATACTTGTATATTGCATATGTTCAAACTCTAGCTAACATTAAGTGCAAAACTGGCATATATGGCCCACCTATGTTTTTATTGATAACTTAGTGATATTCATTATCTTCCTATTCAAGTAAGTAGAAAGTGATCTGGGTCTGAAGAGTCTGCAATTTAATTTTAAACATTCCTTGAAAGAATATATACTTTCCAAGTATATTTGGAAAGAGAGATTTAATAAGATTAAGAGATAACAGATGAGTTAAACCAAGATTATATGTGAAAAGATGAGTACAGAGAACGTTTTAGTTTTTCAGTATACAGAATAAAATGTCCATTGATTCTTGCAAAGGGAAAAGTTCTCCTTCTCCCCAAAATAAGATCTTCGGTGATACTTCATATTGAATGGCTAGAGCAATTCTGAACTGAACATATACCATATTTGGAGTACTGGAGGCAAAGTGTACATAAAATTCAGTTTCTATATAAAAGAAAGTCCTACTTAAAGTTAAATAAACACATTTTAAAAAAACTGAAGTAAATGGCATTAAAAATATCAACACGACTACTCCTGGTACAGAACAACTGTTTCACATGCTGATAGTTATAGGAGAGCCAGACTGTTAAATTAATATGCTTTTCCTATACAAAATAAGTATATTTACTTTATAAAAATTCTATATATGGTAGAGTGAGAAGATGCATTGCAATTTCATCATGTTGGGGGGGGGGCGGGAATCATTCTTTCTCATGACATAAGAAAAAACACCTGGAAGTTAATGTATTAAAAAAAAAAATCTCAAAATGAAATTAATTATCAAATTCCAACCCTATTCCAACATGATCTAAACATTTCAACCAAAGATTTCATAGGTTTATAACCTGTGCTCAGTTTGTTTTGAGATTAAACTAGTATTTTAACAGCATGAAGCAGATAATTTTTCAATTATTTTACTATTTGTCCATTCTTGCTAGGCATACCTTAGGAATCCACAGTCCATACTATGGACGCATTAAATGATTTACCTAAGATTAAAGTAATGAGACGCGTAGTAAGCTGGCAACAGGGCACAGGTCACCTGGTCCCTGTGACTAAAATTTCTAAACACATCATGTGGTTTTATACAACTGCAATTTGTCTTCAGGTAACTGAAGTGGTTAATTACATCTTCAGGTAAACAAAGCACCAGAGTGCTAATCAATGTTTCACGTGAATGGTGTTCAAGGAAGAAGCAGCATCAGAAGACCAGCAGCAGTTTTAATAAGAAAAACAATCTTGTACACCACAGGTCATAGACAGAGTATATTTAGTTTCTTAGCTTCATCTCACAATAAACATATCAACAAAATGTAGTAGCACATGGACTAAATCACACTAAATCACCCAAGTATACATTACAAGTCTAATTTAGTTTTGCATCTTACAGTGTCTGCAGAAAAGCCTACCTCTATCCTGCTCCTTACAATCTACTTTAGACTAACAATCTTTTCTGAACTCTATCAGCTAGGAATACACAAAATATTGTATACATTCTAGATGGAAGAATTATTTTTTTTTTTTTCAGAAACCTGCACTGCTGTTTCGCCATTAGTAAAGTAGTAATGAAAAATAAGTCAAAGTTTCAGGGAAAAAGCTGATCAAACCACAACACTTCCCTGTTGAGACAATCCCTTTTGGAATGTTTCAATGCACTTTAAAGTTACATAAAAGTTTGTCTGTGTTTTCACTCAAGGTACCTGCACTATCAATCAGCTTGCTGTATTTATTATAGCATTTGCCTTATGCTAGCTAACATAACTTGCTTATCATGAGCATTTCGACTTATCACATTCATCCAAACTTTTAACAGAACTGAGAATAGATGTATTACTTGCATTTGTGTTTGTGTCTTCTTTTACTTCTATCTTTTCTCCTGGAAATATTCATGGGGTCTGGAACACCTTAAAACTAACCACTGCAGGAACACCATTAGAAGGCTGCATCATTTTAAGGGAAGAACTGGAAAAAGTGCCCTTGATAAAACAAACTGAAATACCTTAATACTTGAGTTCCTCTAGAACTTGGCTATACACCCACAGTTTCAAAAATAAAAAGAAAAGAGAACACGAAGTTAATGGCCATTATAATGAAAACAAACTCTCTCTCTCTTTCACAAGGGAAATGGAAATGTTGCTCAAAGTTTGTTTGCTGAAGGTTGTCTGGAAGCTTAATAGATCAGGTGCAGTTTTTAAATGGTTAGGATTAAGTAAAAAAAACAACTGAGTAAGGTAAGTTACATACACTAAGACAAATATGAAAAGCCATCTCAATAAAATAAAATTCTAGAAAAAATGGCTAAAACACGGTAGAAAACTAAAAGGAACGTTACTCATGAGGAGGGAATCCTTGCCTCTTTCCCACAGGCAAGTTTACCACCTGGCACTACAGCTAGTGACTGAAGAGCCTGCCAGGAAACCAGCCACAATCCCATGTGCTGCCGCTGGAAAAAACAAATTCCACTGCTTATCATCTGGGCCCTGCAGCTGCCAAGCACACTCTGCACGGGGTGAAACATCTTCGCACTGATGCTAATGAGTGCAACCAGGAAGAAGAACTGGAGTACATTCAACAGCAGTGCCAGCCCAGCAAGGAATTAAAAGATCCAAACTGGTCTTCAAACAACAGAGTATCCGTGGCTCTTCAGTAAATGTGGTCTTCTTCAGAGAAAGAAAAAATGATGTAACATCTGAAGGTAAGCCTGAAAACATATTGTTCTTTACAGTCCAATTAAGGATTCTGATCAGCTTAGAGCAGAAGTTAAGGATTCTGATAAGCTAACCGCAGAAAATAACGTATCATTTTCATAATGGAAGAAATAAACTTCCCCACCCCTAAAAACCTCCTGGATATCTTAAAATGTTATAAGTTCTCTAAGGTACTACCTACTGAAAAAGAAACTATTTTGTCTTTGCTCAGCTGGTAAGATTCAGGGATCCAGGTTAGCAGAGTTCTCTTTTCCAAGTCTCTTCTGCAGACTTAGGAATTCTGTTTGCAATATGTAATTGCACATTGCTTGGGAGAGATATAGAAGATTTCTTTAATTGATTACTTGAACTTGACCTCCTGTTGTGTGAAATGATTTTTGTGAGCACAGACAGCCTTGTAGGCTCAGACACTGCATTTGCCACAATACTGTGATGTACCTGCTTTACAGAAGACTTAGGATTTCACTTACTGATCATCAAGGAAAGTACAAACTGAAACGTTGCAGAAAGCTGCAGTCCTCTCTCAGCATGTCATAAATGTACAAAATTCATTGGTGATTTCTCTACACTTCTGAGAAGAAAGGTGCAGACTCACAGAAAGATATCAATGAGTTATGTCAGCAGGGTTGGAGGCACAAAGAAATAGACAGTGGATAATAAATGCCAGCTCTTCCTTAGTACTTTGGACACGAGGTTTAACATAAAGGGCTCACCTGTCAGAACACAAAATCTAGGTAACAGACATCTTCAGGACGTTTCTTTAACGTAGAGAAAGAAGACTTATGTAACTGAGCAATGGAAAATATTACTAGAAGTATCATTTTCCAGAAGAATTCTACAAGAAGGTACTTATTTGCCTGTGACTACACATAGCATGCACAGCAAGGTAACAGTCTTGTGATGATTTTTGACATCATCTACAACAACGAAGCTCTAGTTCTTCCTGGCAACCGGCACTACTATAAAGACATGGAAATAACGACGACCAGTGGGCACTCCAACAGGAGCGTTTAAAATAAGATTGCTTAAAACAATACTTTAGCAGTCACCTAAAACAGCATTAAGCACAATAAACTACATTTAACAATTTACATGTCCACTATTATGTTTATACTGCTGGTTTAGTTAGCATGCATTCTTTTCTTTTCTTCTTTTCATCTACAAATACCTCTGCCAAGGTTACTACTATATGGGAGAAGGGAAGAGGTTAATATAGCAACATAATTGTGTATTTGTGCATAATTTCATAATGTGATTTCAAAAGCCACCTACTCCTGAAGACCTATGCACACATTCTGCCTATTTTGGAAATCAGACATTACAAAGCTCATTTATAAGCAGACTGCCAACACAAGCGAAGAACAAAACTTTCTGACCCACAACTACTGCCATTGGCCATTTAATACTGTAACTGTTTCTGATGTCCTGGAATTCGATGGGCTCATTTCATTTACCAGAAGAACTATGAAAGCTCAAAGAGCACATACCTCCAATGAAGGCATCCGCTCTGTATGTAATACAGAGGAGCATGTCATCGTCTAATCAGGCTATTTTTAATTCCATTTAAATATACAACCATCTCTTCTGAGGTTTTGCCATTTCTAAAAACATGGTGGGCTTCTCAAAATTATGTACACGAAGGAGTAGCTCAAATCACACTAGGGTCAACAATGGGTATTAAATTGCCAAAAATACTTTGGAAATCCTAGTACAGAGAAACATTACACAGACAAAAAAAGGAATGTGTAGAGTAGATGGTGTATTACTCAGGTTATCCTAACCTAGCTAGCACAGAGCAATAGTATGGGACAGTAGCACTGTTAGTAGTGGGTGAACAGCCAAAAGTTTGCTTTGAATATGTGTATTAGTTGTTTATTTATATTATTTATTATTTTAAACTTGCATCATTGATGAAGAATCCCAAAATTCTGCATTTAATTAACCAATGGCTGTATTAGAAAAAAAAAATAGTATTTTTATTGACATAATAAATTAATGCCTTATTAAATAAAAAAATACACTGACTGTCAATATAATTTCATAATGACACTCAGGAATTATACAGCATTGCCAGTAGCAGCAATTACATACAGTACTTTGAGGAATTAACTTCTATAATCAAACACAATGAAATATTTCACAGGGCTCAAGATGATTTGAGGAAGTCACATTCCTGTTCTTTACTGATAAGTTAAAAAACTCCCAAAACTGCAGCTCTACCTGTTGTTGGCACAATCCACTTTGGCAGTCCAGGTGCTTTTGTTCTAGCTGGTGCTAGTGTGGTTTTACTAAGAGCTGTGAGACAGTTTACAAAGAAAAAAGAGAAAGAAGAAAAAAGAAAAAAGTGTCATGAGAAGAAAACCCAACAGACTTTTATGTGATGCCAACAATTCCACATCAGAGAAGAAAAAGTAACACTTGCTGTGATGATACACACAGTTTTGGTTCCTTTTCTTCTGATTTGGAAAGGCTTTACCTCTAGACTGATTAATTGAAATAAAAATACCCTTTTTTCCCAGCAACACTTAAAATTCCACTGAGAATAGGTGAAATTAATTAATTAATCTCCTCCCCACCCCAAATTGAATAAACAATTATTACCAGGTCTGGTCTGTGATTTATCAGATGGCTTTGGTCTTGCAGAAGTGAGACGTGTTTTATGAGGTGCTAAAAGAAATAAGGTTCAGTTTAAATGCTACGTGTAAAAGGAAAAGCAATAGTGCAATGTAATTTGCCAGAAAAAAGGTCCATGCACCAATGCGATACAGCAAAACGGACATATGAGAATTCTATGAGTTCCAATCCAAAATGCACGCTGAAAATGCTAGTTTCTTTAGTGGTCAGATGACTCCATCATGCAGTCTGACCAGTTACATTCATGTTTAGGTTTAGGAAAAGATATAAAATATTTACAGCCAGTTACCCAACTGTATATGGATACAGAGTTAGCTCTGCAAGGTATCCATGGCCTTAAGACATTTAATTAGGTTCTGTAAAAAACAAACAAACAAAAAACCTCAAAATAAAACACCAAACTGAACCCCCCCCCCCAATCAAATATTCAGACAAAAACATGAAACATTAAAATATTGCTGAGAAAACAACTGGAAGCATTCAATGCAGACACTGTGTAGGGTGCTGAAGCATAGTGTCATCATCAAGGTTAAAATCAGGAGCCTTCAACCTTTTCTTAGTGTTGCCTTTCCCTTGCCAAATAATTTTGATATTTTAGTTGTTAGAGAATCTGGGTGCATCACACTGAAAGCTGAAAGTATAAGCAGTAGTCACTGTCATCTCGTGCCAAATTACCAACTTCTGTAAATCAAATTTTTAGATAAATAGAGCTAGTTATTTGATATTTGAATCTAATAACCATTCTATCCACAACACTTAATCCAGCCTCTCTGAAGTGTCAGAGAAAATACTTAGGCAGGAAAGAACATATTACTCATTTTTGACATTTACATTTGGGGAAAGTTTAAACAGATTTCTATTTAGTATTTTATAAGGAAACAAGTGGAAGTCAGTTACATTTATGTTTGCAACACTATACGTCTGAGGATCCAATACACAACACTAATACTGTTCAAAAGCTTCATATCATCTTTGAGGCAATACTGATTAAACCTCGATTTTCAGAGCAATGAACAAAAACCATTTGATAAGGGGAAAAATACATTTTCATGTTATGTATTTGAAATAGTTTTAAAGGTAATAATGAACAGACCATTAAACCTTAAACTGTACTGATTTTACTTAAGATCTACAGACTCTCAATACAACAACTCAAGAAAATCCTAAAAATTACCTGTATGGAACCGTGGAGTTTCAGTTGCTAGAGCAGTTTTGGGCTTGGGTGAAATCTGGTACGTTTCATTGGGAACTGAAAGTAGAGATATTATTGCTTATCAAATGCAAATGATTTTCTTTTAAACACAGACCACCACAGGTGGAAGGGAAATTCAAACTGTCTTTGTGTAGACCATAAACAAAGAGAGTCAGTGCTAGAAACCTGGCTGAAAATCATGTGTTTATACAGATAAAAGACTTTTCAAGACTGGGAAGATATATTTCATTGGTAAGTCAGACAAAAGAAGAAAAGATCATCAGGTAATGCCTTTTAATATGACTCCTCAGCCTTGTATATGAAGTACTTCTAGAAAGAATTGCATGAAAGAAAAATGGCTGGAAAATGAAAACCAGCAACATTTTGTACGTGCACTGGAATGTGACTAACAAATGAACACGACATAAAGATATATTAAGGTATTTCTGTTAATTAAAGTGTAAGTTTAGCCACATAGCAAAAGCAAAGAAAGTAAAGTTTTATGAAAAATAAACTGACATAATCTCATTACCCAAAGTCATTTTGGACCCATCAACAACATGAACTGTTATAAGGTTAATTGATCCCAGGTGTGTTGTCCTTGGAGCTACAAGAAATAAAACATGGTTCTGTGAGAAGTGAAATTAAAGAAGTCGGATTTCATTAAGGATCTGTGTCCTTTGTTTCCTAAAAACCTAGCTACTCATCTGCTAAGACTATGTTAACAGACATGAGGCAGACATTTGTTCTGATGAGTCTGGATGTATTTTCATGCTGACAGCCAGACAGTGCAACACTTCTGCCAGGCCCCCACCAACTTCAGAACAAATGCCCTAAAGGTGGAGTTCTGACAGTCTTTGGTCTTTCTCACACTGGCTATATTAATTTGCACTTCCCTAAATATTTCTAAAAGCTTGTAGTAATGTACTTATCTTTCAGACATTCTTCCCTCACTCAAATTTGACTGAATTTAGTGAAAGATATCTAGGTTACTGGATGAAAAGGAGAGACTGACAGGCAGAGGCACACACTACATGTCTCTCTGTCTTTCAGAAATAAGGTTAAAATATGGAAACTGGAAAGTAACCTACTTACTAGCATAAAGGGCAGTGGCTAAATAGTGCCATTTGTTTTGAACAACTTTCCTAACAGTAGTTTATTTTGCATATACATCATTATAACAATTTAAAATTTAAAAAGAAAAGAATAAACCTATAAATTCTGTTTTCTAAAATTCTTTGCCTAAAACTAACTTTATAGCGGTACCAAAACATGGCACTTGTTAACTATGACATGACTGGAAGTAGCTCTTATTCAACTGAGACTTAGAATCTAACTTGGTTACTTAACAGAAAGCCTTTCAAAATAAGGCCTTTAGAAAATACATCTTTTTCCTGGACTGTTCTGTTTGATTTTCATAGTAATATGTATGTACGGTTCTTGAATGAATAGGGTCTCTGCTTAAATTCTTTTTGGCTATATAAGAAGGGCTAGAAGTCTAATGGGGAAAAAAAGGGTAGAATGATAAAACTATTCATTAAGCTATTTACCTAAAATTAAAATATTACCGATTTGGAGGTTAGATCAGAGAGTAAGAAAGATTAGGAGCTGATCTTTCTTATGATCATGTTGTCACTCCTCCCCCAACAATTTTTTTTTCTCCTGTAACCTTCCTACCTAGTAATTTTTATGGAAATAGTTCACACCCAGGGTAAAGCTGAGGTATCATCATTCTTCACTGTAACTATGCATCCCTAAATCTACTGTAGTTACTGCAAAAATCACTGATAGGAAGAAGGTACCTGTACTCTTAGCATCTAACTATCTTGGACTGAGATTCTGTAACCCGAGTTTCAAACGTTCCAAAAGAAAAGAACTTAGTGACGCTGGCTACAGCAGTGTATTTTTATTAAAATTAATAGAATTCCTCATATTTTTAATGGCTACTACCCACCAATTCAACAAACAAATGTTAAAAACCCAACCATCTTAACTTCTGCTCTCTGTGGAAACTGATGCAATTCTTGGGCATTCTCTTTGATATAATTTATTAACATACTCTGAACTGAACAATGATACTAATTTCTGTCTACAGATCATGCATGTCATATCACTGCAGTAATGAATGACAGCAGAAAGTGTAACTAAGGCAGTGCCACAATAACACTTTTAAAGTTACAAACTAAATTACCAGGTTTAGTCTGTGGTACTTCAGGCCCAACAGATGTTTTGGGTTTGGAAGGAATGAGCAGTGTTTCTTTTGGAGCTGAAAGAAAAGGAAAAAGATTATTATTGTATTCTTCAGGAGTCATGATCCAATGCCATATTTAGCCCACAGAAAATGCATGCCTCAAATGCCTGAAAAGACGACAATAACAATTCCATGGCTTTCTGGAACCTGAAAACAAATGACTATCCAAAACACAAAAAAGTTATAGCACTGTGCTGTAGGATAAGTTGAGTTAGTGGCTAAAATTCGTGCTCTAAAAGAAAAATTAGACCACTGAATTTGGCTGGAGATCTGACAAATACAGGCTTCTGCCAGACATGAGCTGTAGGCTCTTTCTGCTTTACTTCTAGGATAGAACTGCGACTCATCTGTATTAAGAAACAGGCACATGTGTAAGCAGAATGCAGGATAGTGGAATGATGTTACACAAAATACCACACCAGAGCGTGTTCTCTAGAAATTTCTCCATTGAAAAATTAAAAATACCTGCATCTTAACTTTAAGGAAACTTATTTACCCATTGTTGCTCTTGAATGCTCAGTGGTAGTAGCAGATTTTGTAATAATTGGTTGTGGAGTTGTCTGATGTATTGCTGTTAAGAAGAAAATGTGAAGAATCTTAGAATATTAAACTGTAATAGAAACAAAGTAGCATTTGTACTATTTCTAAAACTTTCAAAATGACCCAAATTTAAGAGTAGCAGAGTATCTTAAAAACCAACTGCTGACAGATGTCATTTTTTCTATTAACTTCTCCTATACATTCCTTCTATAATAAAAATAGGAAGAGACACAGTCCCTGTAACTATTTTTAAGACTACTTTTGTTTCGGTATAGCACACAATGTCAGTTGCTAACTGTACAAGCACATTGCAAAGGAGTTCTGTTGCATTTTATGGATAAAAAAAAAAAGTGCTCACAGAGAAGCATCTCTGATACCAAGAAGTAATCAGAGAGAACTCAGTCTATCTAGCCACTGAAATTTGTCAACACCCACATTGCTACATTTTAGTCATCATTTGCTATATGTAATAGAAAGGTGGAAAAACATTTTTGATGCTACACTACAAATTCTACTACTATTTTCAGTGTAGTTTTGGCATATTTTGGATTGACTAACTTAAGTGGAATGCATTTGTTTCAGCACAAAACCAGCTACAAATAATCCTGTTAAAAAGCACAAAACCTGAGGCTAAGGGAAAGAATGACTAAACACAAATACACACAATTAAAAGACTGACTCCATTACCAGGTTTGGTGTGTGGCACTCTTGTTTTTTCAGATGTTTTTGGTTTGGTATGAATGAATTGTTTTTCGGTTGGAGCTGAAATAAAAACAAACAGCACCCAGAACAATAATTGGAAAAAACCACACTGCTTTCACAGTACACAAGGAACTTAAGTATGATCTGATCTGTAATAAAGAAAATTATGTAAGGTTAAAGCTGAAAATCAATCAGTTGGAATTCCTGCAAAGGAAGGAAAAGAAATGAAATGGCTGCTGACACAAACAGACTTCCCCAAAATTATATACAAATTTGTAGCTTTGAATGAAGCAGTGAAGAACACAGTCATGAACAGCATACAGTAAAGTAACAGGACAAAAATAGAGAGTAGTAGCCTACATCTTCCACATCAGCCATATATGAGTATGAGGACAGGATCTATTTTTCAGTGGACCCTTTGTATCAGACTTGATTTATAAATTAACTTCTTTGTTCTTATGTGTGAACTATTCAATCTTGTTATCTTCGTACTATTCAGTCAAACATTCTTGCCATGTAGGAAGCATCTACTGGAAAAGGTTATCTTAGCACTTGCTAGTCTGTGATCCACACCAATGTGAGAGGTCCTCAAAATATCTGCCTTAGCTTGTGCATTCTTCATCCCCCTTGCTCTGAAGAACAATTTTCTGCATAAGAATATTGCATCAGGTAGCCCCAGATGTGTTTGACAGGGCACATTAACTTCATAAAGCTAGATAAAGAGAAATCAAATGAATATTAACCTACATACAGGGAATATATATTAAAATAGAAACATGATGAAAAGCATTTTTCATTTCCTATTCCTCAAAAAGAAAAAAACATGGTTTGAAGATTATTAAATAGTCATTAATACTTCATTAAGGATACCATTTCATTCTCAGAAAATCATGGCCAATGTTTGTCTCTGAAACTGGGGACAGAGAACTAATTATTAACAAAGATTGCTCAAGCAATACTCCTGCTGCCCAATACGGCTTGGATTCATTGACCCCTATTTGGTCCACATCTGACATTTAAGTTAAGAAGAAAGACTTCTCAGCTAATGTTTCATACATTTAAGCAAGTTTTCCCAACATGGATGACTAGAAGTTAGCAGAGAAGATGGCTTTAAGAACTAGTATTTGATCTGGAGGGTCACACAGCTTGTCTGTTTGGTATATGTTATGCTATAGTCGATACATTATCATTTTCTTGCAATTTTCTTCTGTAAAAATATGCCATGAGGAGTGAAGCAGAAGAGTATTTTAGGATGACAGTATCCATACCTCAGATGCAGAAATTACAGGAATCACTACCTGCTCTTTAAATTAAGTCCACTTTTACTGGAAAACATATAACATCTGAAGGAATTACATCATCCTAACTGAAAAGGCTAGAAGACAAGGAAAAGAACCTTCAGAAGTAAATGAGCTCATGCATTATTACCCTTATCAAGATGAAAGGGCAAGGAAATATCTAGAAGCAGAGCAAAACTTCATTATTAGTTTACAACATCACGTAATAAGCTCTCTCTAAGAATATCTTCTCTAACAAGAATGGAAAATAGAGTAATTATTTATGAAATACACATGATTACCCAATGTTGCCTTTGTTCTTTCAGGAATATGAGGAATCATAGTAGTATCTGGTTCATGGAAGGTTGGAATAATTTCTGTTGGAAAAAATGTCAATAAATGCTCAGAATAATGAAGAGACTCTGCCTTTCCCTCCCGCCCCCTTAGAAAAACCCCTTCAGCACTATACTATATACACCAGGAAAGGGATGTTTTAAAACAGCAACGGGCATTTACCCTCAGAGATTTATGGTTACAAAGAGTTCAATTTTTTGTTTGTTTTTAACATCTAGATACTTAAAAAACAACAATAACAACCCTTCAGTGAAACCACTGATTATCTTAAACAGGTCAGTCAGATTTATGCTGAGGAGTCTCCTAATTGAAATACAACTGAAGGGAATCCTCAGTCTAACCTGGATGAAAATGTGTATATAAAGGAAAAGCACTGCAACAGCTTTAACAGACTTCTCTCGTAAGAGTTTCAAAACCATGGTGCAAACAACTGAAGTGTGTTGCTCAGATACAAGCTGTGAATAACTTCTTATCATTGATTTAAACATACAGGTCACTATTATTTCTTCTTCTGGTAATATCTGCATAATATAAAAAAAATTCTTGAACTGTTGTAGTTTCCATCAGTGGTATGACTTAACTGCAGCATTGCAGAGGTTTCTTAAGCTAGAATGATGCCCAGGTTAACAGCAAATGTACTGTTGACAACTCCCCCCACTGCCCACCCTGAAAGCAGTTGCTCAATTATCAATCGCAGCTTGACAAAAGACCAGATAATTTACCAGGCTTGCTGTGTGGAGCATCTGGGATGAGAACTGCTTTAGGTTTAAAGGGAGTATGTTGTGGTTCTTTAGGAGCTGAAAGAAAAGACCTGTTTTAAGGGTTTATACTCTTCAGAAATTAGACAGGTTTATTGCACAGGCACTGCATGCCTCATGCTTTCAAAGAAAAACAAGATCCTTACAATGAGACTGAAAAATTGAGTGTCAGATACATACAGGAGTTTAAAGAGAAGATCATGAATGAAAACATGGGTGGAAAATTGATCAAGTAAGCAAAATCTGGAGTCAAGTAACAAAAACAAAGAACACAGCCAACTATAGTGGACATGTTTCCACCTGTATTTCAGAGCTCATAGCTGCAATACCCCTGGCATGCTTGTCTCCTACAAGTGTCAAAGGAATTACAATGCGTGTGAGAGTGAAAGAAATATTCTGTGAAGACAACAAATCAGCTAGGAATGTTTCAATACCTGGAACAGAGTAGAATTAAGTTCAATAAGTAGAAAAGAAAACAAATCAAAACCACAAACAGATGACGTGAAAAACAGACAATAATGTATAATCTTCGGTCCAAGGAGCAGCAGGGAAAAAATAATAATGACCAGCCCAAGGTAACATCTTTACCTGTTGCTGTCTTTGGTTGTTCAACTGTAAATGTAGTAGGTGCCAAAACTTCATAAAAACAAGAACGTACACAGAATTAGCGGTTAAGTGCAAGCAAAAGGGTAAAAATACTCCCTTTTACATGACTGATTTCCAGTTAGAACACATACTTAAATTTGTTCTTTTCTTTTTTAGAATTATTTATTGGTGGAATTAGTGAATATACACCCACCACTCAAAAGGAAGGTTCAACTGATGTTTTCAGAACCATCAGGAGTTACAGAGGTTTGGCAGTTCACTAGTATGTAAATCCCTATTAAGTATATTTTTAAGAGTCAAATTCCATTACCAGGGCACACAAACATATGAGTGGTTTGAGTTACAGATATTTAGAATCATACACGAAGGCCCTCAAATATGTTTTTCTCTAAGCATCTTTTGACAGGCACAGAAGAGATGCAATTTCTTCCAAGAACATTCTTATAATGTTTGTATGTTGTCTACCCTGCTATGCAGATTATTCATCAGTGACAGCTGTCATGTGGCTGAAAAGCACGTACAACTCATCAAAACTCAGCCATTAAAAATACAAAACAGCTCTATCTTCCTTTAAACACGTATTTAATGATCGTTAGAAAATCTACTTGTTTGTAATACAAAGAGATGTTAATCAACACTTGATTAATTGAGGAAAGACAACCCAAAAGAAACCCCAAATATTCAAGCACAACAGAACAACAATGTACTTACCAGGTTTTGTGTGTGGTACATCTGGACTTGGCGATGCTCTGGGCTTGGAAGAGACTCGCCGACTTTCTTTTGGACCTGTGAAGATGAGCAAAGTTTTGAACATCATTGAGGATGATGGTTCAATATAAGTCTTTTGATTTTCCTGACAGGAGATTCATTTTCTGCAAAGAAATTTTTTAGGAAGTATTTCTTCCATTTGAAAATAATCACAAAGAGATCTCCTGTCTCCAATGCAATCAATAATATGTTAGTGCAGAGACTAAAGACAAAGTGACTGTTACAGCACAATGTTGGCTTAATCCTCCACTCCTCTCAGCTCTACCAAACAGAGCTTTCTACAGAGTAAACTGCTGTTTCATATTCCAAAAATCTGCTGCTCATTTAAATCAACTTTGCATTAAAAAAAAAAAACTCCAGCAAAGCAATCAAAGCAGAAGAAATGTGGAAATTTACCACTAATTTTCAAATGGACAGAACTATTTCCAAAGTTTTGGGAACAGGAAAGTACTGTAACTTTACACTTGTAAATGAGTGACTAGAAAATACAAATACCTCTTATCACATTGTATGGAAATTAAGACACAAATTTTCCCGTGTGCAAGGGCTCAAGATGAGTGTTAACCCCCACATCCCTACCATTATACAAGTTACTGACATGTATAAGTATCTAGCTGATTATCGTGTTCCATGACAGCTATATAGCAAAATTTGATTACGACAGTAAAACACAGCCTATTCAATAAGTATCTGTGTACCTTCAGAGAACTCATCAATTTTGACAATTTTCAAACTGATAAAACTTTCATGCACTAAAGGGCAAAATATCAATAAGCTTACTTGCTCTAGTTGGAGGAACCCGTACACTGGGTGATGTTTTAGGTTTGGAAGGCCCATGACGTGTATCTTTAGAAGCTGGAAGAAAGAAACTGGGTTACACTGTACTAAAATCTTCCAAGGTATCAGTGTCCACTACCACCCATAACAGTCAACAAAAACAGAGCAAAGGTTTGAACCGAAGATGTTCTATGGAAGTGACGCAAAAGAGAATGGGGTTTTTTGGAACAAAATCAAGTTATAGAGGAAAGAAATAATCTTCTATGACATATCACCAACTAAGCATGTGACAGAATTACTGGTTCTATTTATGAAGAGGACTTAAAAAAAAATAAAAGAAGAAAATGAAATAAGTAGCTTCAAATACAAAGACAACACTGCTTTGTAATGGAAATTGCACTGGAATGATTCACAGTACCAGATTCAAATGATAAAAATTCCTTAGTCAAATGGATCTGCCTCAAGGAATCATATGACTCAAAGATCACTGAAGTGATTCTGTTCTGACAGTGGAATTGAGGTTTGAGTGAAACAGAATTATTTTTCAGACCTTTATGAAGAACTGAATTTCATTTAGTAAAACTGAAGGGGAAGGGAAGCAGAGAAAGAAAACTTGCAGCATGCAGGACTGCTCACCCAAACCATGTGACTAACAAGAACAGTGCCACCTCTACAGTATGACTGAGACCATGTAAGTTAGGATCCTGTTCTGATCTGCCCTTTGCCTCTTATCATTAAATATTGAAGGAAATTGCCCTATATTATGTGCATAACAACTTGAAAGGCACAAGGATCCTCCTCAATTGTTTTGTAGAAATAAAGAGACCAAGAATCTTGACTGTTAAATTATTAAGGCACATACAAAGAAAGGTGACAAATTTTTGCAGGTCTACTCTTAATGATTTGTGTTGAAGAGGAAAGACAATGTGACTACTCAAGTAAGAAAGTATCATTACCTACTGTTGACTTTGGTTTCTCAGTTCTAAATGTAACTGGTTCCAGAACTGCATTAGCATGATAAAAAACAAAAACAAGTATTACCAAGAACAATCAAAACGTTACAGTCACTACCTCCACAATGATCACACCAACCCTACTACAGGCAATGACAGATGGTCACTCCTCCTTGAAACTCAATACATGTCAGAGTATTATGCCGCTCAGAATTGCCTCCAGTTCAAGGCAATAGCTGTTAACACAGAACAGAGCCCAAATATAAATCTGAAGCTTTTGTAATAAGCAACAAAAAAATTGTGTGTGGTTATTTACCTTCAACTTTGTACACCTTCCTGACTTATTTCAAGGTTTTGAGTCAAACAATAGACGCAGACTTACTGGGGGAAAAAGGAACCTTAGTTGTCATCTTTCTGCCCATTTCTCCAGCAGCGCCATCTAATACTGCACATACTTTGGATACCCGTACTGGGTCTGGCTGGGATGGAGTTTATTTTCTTCATAGCAGCCCCTGTGGTACTCCGTTTTAGATTCATGACCAGGACAGTGTTGATAACACACCAATTTTTTAGCTATTGCTGAATAGTGCTTGTTACAGCATCAAGGGCTTCTTTGTTTTTCACTCCGCCCCCAAGCAAGTAGGCTGGGGGGTAGGCAAGATGCTAGGAAGGGACAGAGCCGGGACAGCTGAACCAGATTGACCAAAGGGATATTCCACCTCATATAATGTCATGCTTAGCAACAAAAGTGAGGGGTAGCCTTTCCAAAGGACCCATTGCTCCTAGACCGGCATTGGTCTGCTAGAGGGATGTGGTGAGTGGTTGCCTTTCTATTACTTGTTTTTCTTCCCCTCTTTTTATCCTTCACTTGTTAAACTGTCTTTATCTTGAACTATGGTATTTTTCTCTCTTTTGCTCTTCTGATTCTCTCCCCCAGCCCACTGTGGGGTGGAATGAGCAAGTGACTAGTGGGTGCTTAGTTGCTGGCCAGGGTCAACCCACCACAGTATATCATGCAATTGCTAGTGTCAGTTGTATAACTTTCTTCCTCCATCCTTAATTAGCCCAGGGTTGTATATTGCTCTACACTAAGCTGTGTAAACAACATTAGAGAAATTATTACACATTCTTAAACCTCTGAACAACATAAGGGCTGTGCAAAAGTGAACTGAAAGGTATAAATGAATGATTGTGCCTGGGAAAGAAAAAACAAGTACACAATTTGAGAAACAGAAAAAACCTCTTCCTCTTTGCAATGACACCCCTGCTTTTCACCTTTGCTTTCCAAAATCCCAAGCAAATTCACACAGGAAAGATCTACTTTCACTGACAAGTGCACAGAAAATACTCACTGTTGCAGTGACTTAAAGCGTAAAAAAGAACTGAAGATAGAGATTTTAAACTTACCAGGTTGTTTATAAATTCCACATGTCATGACATGTGATACTGGATTTTATCCCTCAAGGAATGCTCCAACATATATGCCAAAGGAATACATATAAATCTGAAGCTCCACTGATCACAGTAGAATTCATAAGACATATCAGTACGATAAGATAAAGAAACAATGTACTTACCAGGTTTGGTTTGTGGCACCTCTGAGCTTGGTGATGTTCTAGGTTTGGAGGGAACACGCTGTGTTTCTTTTGGAACTGAAATTAAAAAAAGAATGCAACTTAAAATCTTTCAAGAACCGAGACTGACAGAAGGCATAATATTAAAAAAGAACACATGCCTTTGGGACCTTCTGGAAACACAAAAAGCTTGTATGAGTAACGGAGAAGTATGAAAGTCTGGGACACAAAGAATAGTGCTGATGGAGAACCTCTGTAACATGGTAACATAAAGCAAGGCCAGTATGGATGGACTAGTATAAAAGATGAAGCAGCACGTGACAGAAACTGAGTATAGAGACACACAGTCAAAAGTAAATTATGGTGCTTCCATCCACTTCACAGAACACGTTTGTGTGAGAAAAACCAAATGAGATGATTATGAACTGTTAGTGTAAAATCACAAAAAAACCTTACAGAAGGACTAAATTTAATAGGAAAAAATTATGACAGTAGAGTACAATGAAGATGTACTTGTGATGCTTGGTGTATTACTGAGGAAAAAAGCTAAATGTGATGGTCCTTGTAGGTAAAACTGTTACCTATTGTTGGTTTTAGTTGATCAGTTCTAAGTGTTATAGATTCCAGGACTGTATCAGAAACAAAACATAAAAGCTATTATGAAAATTGAAGAGAATAATTCCACTTACAATTAGTATTACTTGTCTAGTAACTGTATTTTGAATTATATACTATGTATACTGCCTCATACAAAAACTTACATTAAATGAAGTCATTGAGAAAGCAGTGTAAGCTGAAACATAATGTGAGCTTAGTTCTTTCCATAGGCTTCAGTGAGATATCCAAATACATATCACTCCCTTATTCAGGGACACAAATCTCTTCCCTTTGTAGCATATTTCAAATGCAGTTTATATATACAACTGGAATCAGAGACCACTTGTTTGTATTCTGGATGCTATATTATTAAAGAGCATTACGGTGTATTGCATTGCATGATCATATGCTTCAGCTCTAAACTGGTATGGATCTAAAATAACACTGGGTGTTTAAGGGGCATAAGGATGTGAAATTGATGCTATTTTCTGGCATTTCCCACATTAGAAACAGAGGCACAATAGAAATGGTATCCCTCTCTGTGTCAATTCTTCTGTATGGATGACAATGAAAAAAAAATTCTTTGGATCTTCGAAGACAATCAAAAGATAAGTGGATGATGCTGTAAAAAAAGTCAGGTATATTATAGAATCTTGAAGAAACAGTAACTTTTTTTTTTTTTAAACACAGAACAGTACAAATCTCTAACATTTGTGTGACAAAACCATTTTTTGAGAAGGCCAGGCTACCATAATAATGAAAAATGGCCACAGAGGTAAAAACTGAGTTTATGAGAAGCTGCATTTTAAGTTGTAGTTTGGAAACAATGTTTTACAATTAGCTGCCATGGTTAAAAAATTATGAGAGAACAAGGATTTTGACTGTTTTCTACATGAGGAAATCATATTTAATAGATATCAAAAATAGTGCTTTCAAAAATATTGCTCCATGTCTACAATTTAAAGATCTTCAGTAAAGTGATTATCACAAAATTTTTCACATTTACCAAAAGATAACCTATGTTGATATTTGATACCCTTGTAATTTTCTGTTGATACTACCAACTGGATAGCAGAGGACAGAAAGTAATTTTTTTCTGCCTACCACTGAATTCAACTGCACTCACGTTTAATGACATAGTACAAAAATCCAGTATTTTGGAATATGGCATAAATGATCATTAATGCTAATAAATGTTAATATTTATAAACATAGTAACTATGCACTGGGTAATTTACTTGTTCACACAGAAAATAATAATGTCATGAAATTAAGTAATTGCGACTTAAAAGGGAAATGTATTTATTCTAATGCAAAGCAACGTGAGAAAGAATTGTACCACTTAAGTAGCCATAATACATACTTTAATTGCTAGGTATTTGCTTTAGTTACCACTGTAATCTGGGTTTAATAACAATATTCTCAACCTGCTGCCATGAAATAGCAGAGATTTATTCTTCCGCATGATGAAAAACACCTAGCAAATGTTACTACTCCTGAAAACTGCAAATAAACCCCTGAACAGACAGCAGAACAGAACCCCATGATGTTTTAACTGGCTCAGATAACTAACCAGCTGCTCAGAAATACATTTCAATCCAATATAAACTGTATTAGAAATAATCACACAAAGCAGTTTACCATCTTTGGCCTGTGGGATATGAGGTTTGGGTGAAGTTTTAGGTTTAGAAGGAATACGCTGAGTCTCCTTTGGAGCTGGAAAAGAAAATGTGGGTAATAAGTTGGTTAAATTGCACAGCAATTAGTGTCCGATATCAAGTTGAACACACAAACACAGACACCTCACACCTGCAACAGAGAAAAAAACGTCTCTTTATAGGAAGTAGAAAAGAAAGTCAGGTAATAGTCTCCATGTATTTACAACAATCTTAGCAAAAGAGTGGAATTTTAGCCATTTTTGAAGCTCAGGTTTTATTTTTCTTTTAATGAAAAGCTGGGACAAGCACAGGCAGGCATAATTATGAGAAAGGTGATTCAGAGCTGCTAGAATCGTTGCTTTAAAAAAAAGGAGACGTTCCAACTGTGAAGAGAGCAATATGCCCAACTGTCACGAATGCCAAGCAAGAGAATTACCTAGAAGAGAAATGAAGTTTAATGAAATGTTCCTAAGGCATAAGGTGATTAACTTCAGTGATGCTTTCTGTGATGAAAAAAGCAAACACAACAGCTGGCCAAGGAAATATCATTACCTATCATTGACCTTGGTGGTTCAATTCTAAGTGTAATAGGTTCCAAGACTGCAACAGAAACAGTGTGACAGGGTAAGTATGGAATGTACTCCAAAAAACTCAAAATTACTCCACTGGTAAGTATAAAAGCAGGTGCTAATACTACACCACAGTAACACAGATCTTCAAATTCACTTCTACTTTTTAAAACCATGAACAATTAAACTTCCTAATAATACAGGTTCAATAAGAAAAATATAATTGCACAAACTTGATGGCAATGGAAGCAAAAATATGTTAATAGAAATCAGTAAGTCCCAGAACAAGCAAGAGAAGAGATCACACAGCTTAACACGATACGGCAAGGGACTCTTGATATACAAAAATGTCAGGTATCCCCAAACTGAAGTCTGTTACTACTTGAAAGTGGCATGCTGACCATGACAAAACAGTTGAATTTTTCCTCTAAGGTGAGCAGTCAAGCAGAGGACTAAAAGGCTGCTATTGGTAGAGCTATATCATTATCTGAAAAAACTTATTTTGATAAATCCTCTTAGTTTTTTCTCATTATATCCTGTTATAATTTGGATCACAAAACCAATACATCATGTCCTTTTCTTCCTCACAAAGTATGCCAAGTTGAGGGGGAAAAAAAGGAAAAAAAAGCATGACAATCCTAAATTATGAAATGGCAGAGTCTATAAAAATTTCCTGGCAGTACAGAAAATATATTAAAATAATATTGATAAAGTCTCCCCTCTCAAGGCAGTAATAACTAATGTATAACATACAGACATATGCACCTAAAGATAGAACCTTTTCTGTAACGTATACTCACTTATCTCTCAAACTCTCTTATACATCTACCTATTTTAAAAATGGGATTTACAATAAATAAAACTATAAAACTTTGTTTGCAGTTGATGCTGTTGATACTACAGTATTTCTTACACTTCTATTAACATTCACAGTATAGTATAGCCTAGTAGCAATACTGCTGCCAATGAGAAAAAAAGCCAGAACAACCAGCATTAAGTTCTTTCTTTCAACAATGGCCAGATACTGTATAGAAAACTTACACTAGTTATTAAACTTTCTAATGTGCTCACTACATATCCCTGGTTTGCAATGCCTTGCCATTATTCAAGCTCATCAATTACTTTCAGAATTCAAATTCAAAATCTTTTTCTATAAAACACTCATTTCTATTTTCAGGTTGCCTTTGAAAAATCAGCGAGTTCTTAAAAAGAAAAAAAACTTCAGATACTCAGAAAAAAATTAAATTCTTTGTTAGGTCTGCAAATTGCTTTCTGAAGCAATTCGGTTTCTCTTTGTATAAATATTATCCCAATATAATGAACGACTTCCTTCCCCCCTCCTCCAGGAAAAAAAGTTGAAGTTTTTCACTTTTTTACCTTCTGCACTAATAGCAAGCTTCAAAGTACACAATTTCAAAAGTGCCCTATCAGATTTAGACTGAAGTGTTTCGGTCTTAGCAGATGATTTGGGTTTCAAATGTGTGGATTGTGATTTTGGATACTAGAAAAAACTTGGTTTGTAAAAACCAGTATTTAAGCTGAAAGTAAATGGTGTCCTATAGAAGAATCACATTCACATTCAGCAATGAAGAAATGAAGTCTAGGAAATGACTTTCAGTTTGTATCAACGAATAAGAACAGAAAGAAATGGTGCTATGGGTTTAAGGCATGAAATAGTATTGGATATGGGCAAACCAAGCAGACTGAGCCTTTGAAGAAAGGGATAATCAAACAGTTGGATGCTCTTTTTCAGCAAAATTAGCTTCTAAGAGTTTAGCCAAAAGCCAAAGAAAAGAGAGCTAAGAAACAGTGCTAAGAAAACATTGTTATCCAGTGTTGACCTTGGCAAATCAAGGTCATTGGAAGTTTTGAGAGTACTTCATGAAGTATAACTTATTGCAGTTGGAAACAGTGAATCTAATTAATCAAAAGAAATTGATTCTATTTAATCAAATCATTTAAGCACAGACTTAAAGCCCTCCTCATCCAGTGAAGTATTATACATACAGTTGGCGTTATCTGGGTTTTAAAGTGCAAAGCTATACCTCTGAAAACATCTTAAAGTGCTTCTCAGAATACAATCTGCACAGTAAATGCAAACAGTGACTCAAATCTTCCTCTTGAATCAGATATAACATTTCAAGGCTCACTGCAAAGGACACCTTGTTCTTAGTCTACATTAAAAACATATTTATTAAACACATTACTAAATATATATTCCTATACCAAAAAAGGTAATTCTCATGTATTACTTTATATAGACTTTCCTCCTCACTAAAACTGGAATGACTTTATTTTCTTAAATTGAACAAAATTTTCCACATATTAATTGAAAAGATGCAGTATTTTCCATACATTTGAGAAATTATCAAGCAATGCTTGGTTATGCGCAACAAAGAACTCCCCCTTCTGCAGAAATTGTTCAACAGTTTGTAGTTTTAAAGGTGATTAAGTATATTATTATTTCCTAAAATCTTTATTATTGCAATAATTCTTATTCTTTCTTTTTCTAATGTAACTGAAGCTTCTATCAGTTACCTTTGAAGTGATATCCTGTCTTTTAGAAGACAATATCTCCACCCTAGAAGCATGGAGAAATAATAAAGCACCAAGACTATATTTCCATTTGTTGGATTTGGACCACATATGGACAAGCAAGAAGCCTACAAGCAATGGTGTCTTCAGGTGCACATATTATCAGACCAATAAAAAGAACAATGACTAAAGATGACTCGTAATCATTACCCTCTGCAGTCTGTGGACGTTCATATGTGTGGGGACTCCTAGTAGTGACTGACACCGGAATGGTTGCTGCTGGAATAAAGAGAATTTTCTTGAGAGAAATACAGGTGCATCTATATCTATTTCTCAACTTCTGGTATGGCTCAGCTGCTCTTGCTTTCCAGTTAAAATCCACCTCCTCCCCACTGTTCAAATGGAAACAATGAGTACGTAAGAAATTTACTGAATGTTCTTAAGCAACAGGTACTACCCTGTGCAGCTTTTGCTGCTCTTTGAAAACAAAAGGTGCATTTACACTACAAGAAACACCGCTGACAGAGGAGCTCTCTGAGTCTTCATCTTCCTGTTTTCCTGACAATTTTTTTTTCTCTTTATGGCTGTAGACCACTGAAAAGAAACAGTTCCAGAGAAATCCTTTTCCTTTGGTACATCTTTCTATTAATTTTCCTGAGTTTCTTCCACAGCGATGCAAAGGTTAGATGTGAAAGATTTCAGGTAATAACTGCAAAGTCACAGAAAGTAAGGCTGAAGATCCCAGTAGGTTATGTAGTGCTACAGTACATTAGGTAATCAAGTTAAAAGCTTCCCATCTCTATCCAGAATAATTAATTAGGTTTGAAAGGACAGAACTCCAAAGACTCTGAAAAATATAAAGAACTTTGAAGACAAAGTTGGTAGAATTGTTTAGTATTAGCATGACTTTACAAATGGAGTCCACTTTCATTCCTAAATAAATCTACAATCATTAGGTAATCAATGGGCTTATCCAAACCTTCGAACTTTACTTCACTCATTTACTCTGCTTTGACTCTTCTCAGCCTATGTTTTACTACCTGTACCTCCTGGTGCATGCTCTCTCTCTTTCATAACACAGATTTTAATTAGGAAAGAAAAAATGATTGATGAACATTGTACAACGTACCTCAAACTTTATTTTTGGACATACTGACAAATTGTCATGTTGAAGTTCACAAACATTTTAAGACTCACAAGTAAACTCATCTTGAGGAATTTATCTTAAAACTTTTAAATACAAGAACATCTGAGACCTAAAATTTCCAAAACTCTGTCAGTTTAGATATAAAATTACTTTATTAATTTAAAAGTCTCTATTTCCTTGCATGAAGGTTTATGATGAGGGGATTATATTTGGGGGGACTGTGTTTAAGTTTAAAAGACTGCATAAAGAAAAGTTGAAAAAAATTCTGACAGCAATTACGAAGTTTTTCTATGTTCTCTGGGAATCAGATCTCTAAAGTAACGTTCACTGGGTAGGTAAATCTCTCCTCAAGACAATCCCCTTTAAAGCCACGTCACTGAAAATGATAATACATGAAGTGGCTCACATGAAGTGACAGCACTGTTTTTTTTAAAAAGAAAAAAAAAATCCAACCCAGGCAGTGCAATCAGTTCTTGCTCCCAACCACAGGGCTCTGGTACCAGTTGGGGTCAAAAGGTGAAGAATGAGAATACACAGAAGCAACTATGGAAAAATCATTCACTAGTAGGATCTCTTTGTTCTTTGCCAAGTTCTCTGAACTGCCACATGTGGAAGTACTGCTCTGTCATGACAAAGATCAGCAGGGAATTCTTACCTATTTAACAACTGGAGACTACTTTTTTACACCTGGCAGCACTGAGTACTGCATAACGTATCTGTGCCTCAGCACTACACTTTGCTCTATATCCAAGCACAGAAATCCAATAAGAAGCATACTAACCTACAAGTTAGGTACTTTGCACATTCTTCCAGAACTAACCTAGGGCCATATATTCATTGTACCATGTTTTTCTGATGAATATTATATCATTCAGATCTGTTCTTGCTTTTTCATTTCTTTGTTTTTTCAAACATAAAAATCAACAATGCCATCCTCCTCCCAATCCTAAAGAGATTCTGAAAGTCTCTGGTAATGATTTCTTCTCAGCCCATTTAAAAAAAGTTCATTAATAGATACATAATTCACATTTCATGTAGACCTTTCTAGATAAAAAGGAAAGGTTGAGCTGAGAGAGGGATTTCTCAGAACGATGATGAGAGGAGAGTAAGATTGGGAGGAAATAACATTCATTTCCTCTGACTTTTTGAAAGCAGAGCATCTAAATGAAACTCCCAGACAACATAAGAGGACTTTGATGTAAAAGTTACTCTTGACATTATTGAGCAACTTATCAGACTATGGGGTCCTAAGCACTGAGCAGCCAGCTAACCTGAGACTTTGAAGGACAGAAAATAGCAATAAAGACATGCACCAAGTTATCAAGCAGAGTTTTCATAGGTTCTCTGGTATGACTATATTTGAGAAGATGCATGTTTAGAAATCCTTCCAGGATCCTCATAGTCCTGGTAAGGGAGAGAAGATTGTAAAAGGAACAACTACATGTATGCACCAATCTATCTAACATTATTCTATCTTAACTTCGGTGCTGTATTGAGAAATATAAAAATAGTAGGCGGTTGAGATCTTTGTCTACAACAGGTAAGTTCTGCCTATTTGTTGTTAAAACGGTTCTGCAGTGCTCTTGCAAAAGTCTCATATCACACAAGCGGAAATGCATAGACGCAGGCGAAGACCTAGCATGTTGTACTAGAGGCACAAGGGAGTACAAATTTATAATGCATCTACAGGGACTCAGCAGGGGTTCATTATAAAGAGCTATTCTTGCACTTTTCTGGAAAGAAAACACTGCAGTGCTGTTGGATGCATGGTAAAAAATTCATTATAATTTCCTTTCCTGAAAAAGGGAGAACTTAGTATGTTTAGAGAGATTAATGCTAACCATAATACAAGTGTGCACAATGGTTGGGCATGATCACATTGGCAACAAGAACTTTTTTTTTTCATGCAGGCAACAGATTCAATTATCCACATATCAAGAAAAAGAATGAAGCTGCAAACTTTCACTAGAATGTACAGTTGGTCGGTTGGAAAAACTGAAAATTGTTTATATGTTTTTGTTTTTTAAATGAAGTCTTTTTGCTCCACTGCAAAAAGACAAATACTTTACCAGAAACAGTATAAAAGTCTTATTAACAATGAGAGCCAAAATTAACTTTCAGGAATTCTGTTTGACTCAAAGTGGGTCACCAGTAAGTCAGTGATCAGGTATGAATTTGGCACATATTCCTCACTATTTTGATTCACTGTTAAGGAAAGGTGACAACCACTGTCATGGCACAAATTTCTCACTTAAGCTGAACTCCCAAGTGACGCTGGAATACAGAGGAGATCCCGCTCTTTGACCATTTTTCCACCTATCCAAAAGCCAGGTTATCCCCATGCACCGCACATTTTATGCCTCAAATAATAATTTCTGAGTATCATCATTTGTCCCATCAGAACAAATGCCAAATTCACAAATACCTACTTACATGAAGATCATTACAAGCTTAAATATGATTAAAAAGTGTTTCTTAGGATTCCATCTGATCAATCAGTGAAACCACTAACAAAGAAAGGACAAACAAGAGGCATGCATAGAAATACAGAATCATGCTGCCTTCTTTGTAATTATATAGAAACTTGTTATATAGCCATTCATTGTGGAAACAACAATATACAGTGTTGATCTTGGCAGTCCAATGGTGTAAAACAATTTTCTGCAACAGTTTCCAAATGAGTTTTTTTTCTCTGATGTTTCAAAGAAAACACACAGGATTCAGATCTATATTCAGACATAGGCATCTACAGCAGAGACAAATGTAATTATTCTAGTAATACGATATTGGATTTCCTACACTAAAAATGTTGTAGGAGCTGTAATCATCATGAAAAACTAATTATGCACACTATTTTGAGACAGTTCCAAGTCATAAATACCATTTAGTTAACAAGCTTCACAAGGAATTATTTGGTCTGAAGAGAGTAATTCTTTTTACAAGCAAAAAAATCGTTCACAGAGAATCTGGAAAGAATTTAATAATATTGCCTCATCTCTTCCAGGATTAAGTAATATATTCTTACAATATACAATTATAAAATTTTAAGCTTTCTAACTTCATTATAAATCATTGTGCTGGTTTTGGCTGGGATAGAGTTAATTTTCTTCATAGGAGATAGTATGGGGCTATGTTTTGGATTTGTGCTGGAAGCAGTGTTGATAACACAGGGATGTTTTAGCTATCGCTGAGCAGTGCTTACACAGAGCCAAGGCCTTTTCTGCCTCTCACCCCACCCCACCAGTGAGGAGGCTGGGGGTGCACAAGGAGCTGGGAGGGGACACAGCTGGGACAGCTGACCCCAACTGACCACAGGGCTATCCCACACCATATGGCGTCATGCTCAGCATAGAAAGCTGGGGGAAGGAGGAGGAAGCGGGGGACGTTCAGAGTTATGGCGTTTTGTCTGCCCAAGTCACCATTACGCGTGATGGAGCCCTGCTTTCCTGGGGATGGCTGAACACCTGTCTGCCATGGGAAGCAGTGAATGAATTCCTTGTTTTGCTTTGCTTGCGTGCACGGCTTTTGCTTTACCTATTAAACTGTCTTTATCTCAACCCACGAGTTTTCTCACTTTTACTCTTCTGATTCTCTCCCCCGTTGCACTGGGGGAGGATGAGCAAGTGGCTGTGTGGTGCTTAGCTGCCAGCTGGGGTTAAACCATGACAACTATGTAACACCAGTAATATTTTTGTAACTGTATTCACTTATTCTTCATCTCCAGAAAATGCCAGGCGCCTTTTAATTCTCTGACATACATCATAGACCAAATTCAACCCCTGTGTGAAGGTGCAATTTCATTTGCCATCATAAAATATGCCTTTACTAAATTCCAGAGCAGAATTTCACTCTTACTTCCACAGTTTCAGGTTAAGTCTACATAGGCATTAATGATCTCTGAATCAATACAAATCCTATGGGTCTAGGTAAGAGCTATAACCATCAGCAAAGCAGGAGAATTTGCATTTTCTGGACCCTGTGCTGAACTAAGTTGGAAAACTTGTTATTTTGAAATGAAAAGCAGGAAAACAACTTGTTTCAATGCCAGGCCATGCGACTTGGTGATTTGGCATATAAAAGTTAAAAGTTTTCTTGCTTTGCTTCAAATTTTCTTGATTCAATACAAATATAATATTCCTCAAAGAGCACAGCTCCCCTCAGCACCCATCTTTCTGATGATTAAGTGCTGAGCTTCACACAGAATAAATTTAAACTAGACTACTTAAGCGATACATTGTAAGAAATGTTTGCTAAGGTAGTTACCAGGTTTAGTTCGTGGCTTTTTGGGTCTGGTAGGTGGTCTAGGTTTAGATGCAGAAGATGTGTGTTTTGCTTCTTTAGGAGCTGAAAGAAATATACTGGATTATAAGATTATCCTTTCCACTGTATCACATAAAAATCACATTCTTCAAGCCTGAAATGAAGCAACGAATGGCTACTGGGAACAAAAGCAAATGGTGAAATCAGATTTGCTAAGAAGGTTTCTCAAAAATCTTCCTAAGACTTCACTACCCCAGCAAAATCCCTGCTTGTTCTTCATTGTAAAAGTCAGTAAGTAAATTTACAATATGTAACTGTAGCTTGCAATCACATCAAAATGTTCCTCTCATTAAGTTAGCAAATTTATTTTTCCAAGATACCTAAGAGGTAAAATGCTGTTTATCCTTTTGAACTCCAGCTCAATTTTAAGCCATCAAAAGACGTACAGAGACAAAATATACAAAAATGTCCTCAATTTTCAAGACTATAAAGAAATTACTGGTAGGGAGCTGGAAAAACATGGAATCAATAATAGAAAAGGGAATTGCTTCATAACTGTAGTCATTGAATTCTGTTAATGAAGCAGAAGTATCGTCATCTAAATGGTAAAAATTGAGAGTAACCAGTCCTAAAATTTTTTTTTCCCCTGAACATGCATGGGATGAAACTGTAATTAGCTAAATATGACTGTTAATCTGACCTCAGATAAAGCTTAAGGTGAATTTCAGGTAGTATAGTCAGTAATTTTGTTCATTTTTATGAAGCACTGCTATAAGACTGCTTTCCAAGAAAAAGTTTCATGCAATAGACACAGTGGAAAAGCATATGACATTTATAGAAAGAACAGAGTAGAATAAGACATGTGAAGTGACTGAGAAGTGTTTTTCAATCCAAAATGATGTTCAGAAGGATTCATAAAAGAACAGTAGAATTAACACGTCCACCTAGTGCCACAGGAATCCTTCATTGAGAATTCTAGGATTAACGTTCACAACACTAACCTTGCACTTGGCCTTTCAATAGTATTTCCAATGGGTTTCTGATGATTTTCTGAGGGTAAAGTGTGTTGGTGTAGAAAAACTCCCAACAAAATGGAAGACAATTCTGATCCCCAAAATTTTACTGCACCATAGAACTAGTAGAACCTTATGAAAAAAACCTCGTTTCTTTTTCTCCTAAGTTTAGAAAAATGTATTTCTGAATGCTTATTTCCTAACTTTTTTCCTCTCTCAGATAAAGTAACAGAGTATGAACTGTGGCATGGACTGCAAAGAAGAGTGACCAACAGCTACAGAAATATGTATTACCTAGTGTTGCTTTTGGTTGTTCAACAGTCTGAGAACTTTTAGGCTCCAAAAGCGGTGGTTTAGGGGCTAGAAAAGAAAAATGCAGATGGAGTTGAACAGATCAGTAGAGGTATCAGCAGTAAGCCAAAAATGTTATCAATCCAATAGTTCGGGGGGTTCGTTTGTTTGTATTAAAATAGACTAGATAAGCAAGCAACTAAGTCCTACTCATACATAACACCCCAGCTCCTTTTAGTTTTGCTTCCTATGAATCTACACACTGCATGCTCGTAGCTATGTGTGAGAGTCTGCTTCTGAGGCTCTTTCCCTGTGTTTATGTTCTCAGGACATTTTTAATCCATTGTTTGATTCAATCAACAAATACATTTCTTTTATGTTATGGGAGAATAATTAGAAAGGACAGATGAGGGCTTTGACTGAAGAAAAGACTGCAGTCCATAACAAATACCAGAGAATCTATACCAAAGAGGAAAGTTCTAAATGCCAAAATCTTGCTGAAAAATCTTAAATCAGAGCCTGAAGTTGACTGTAAGACATGTATAAGACATCAAAGGTAACTTCTGCTTTTTACTGACCTGCCTGTTTATCAGATATGAGAACAGAAACATTTTAGAGCTCTAGTAATATACAACATAATATTTATTGGTCTAGTACCTGAATCACTAAAGGAGGCAAATTCATCTCCCTTAATCCCAAATCAGAAGAAAATGAGTACAGAGATCTATTTTTTGATCAAAAAGCAGAATAGGAAAAAAGACATGATACGATAACGTTCCTGTAGTCAAAGAATGAATCTCACATGTATATGAAAGTTTCCCCTTCTACTTTGAGAAAGCTCTCCTATTTCCACTAAAATGGCAATCCTTTCCATTGAGTTCCCTGCAGGAGGACTTATTGACCACATGAGTAATACTTTACTTTCCATCAACAAACTGTTGTGACTAGCAAAGATGCCACCTTTACCATAGTATGCTTGTGTGAAAGTGGGAGATGGGGACTGGCAAAAGAGATTATAGAAATAATAATCATATGTATTGTTTATACAAGTGATATAAAAACCCCCTGTGCCAGCCAGAAGAAGTTTTTTTTTTTTTCCCTTCCAGTCCTTTAAAAAGGTTACAAAACTAGAGAACTTGTTTATATTTTTATCACTGGACCCAAATGCATAAAACTGATGAGTTTAACTCTCATTCCTTTTGTTAGGCAACATCAAATGACTGATTTTAGAATGATGAGTTAGTCAAGATGCTCACGTATTGCATAGCTCCTGTCCTTTTTCAGAAGTTTTGCTTAGATATTTTTAGTGAACATATGTCTCTGCATACTGACTTATAAAAATGGTGTGCACAATTACCAGGTTTCACATGTTGTACTTCTGGGGTAGCAGATGGTTTCAGTTTAGAAGGAGTAAGTGGTATTTCTTTTGGAGCTGAAAGAAAGAGCTCAGTTTGCAATCAAAAATTGTTTAACACGGGTTTCCCACAACAAACAGCACATGCCACAAGTTTATATTGAAGAAAAGACAACTTAGTATGGAATGTCAAAGCCATCTGATGAAATCAGACTTCAAAGTGTGGAAAGGAGATGATATTGAAATGCTGTGCCTTGATCAGGAATAGATTCTATGCCTCCAAAACAATTAAAATTTCCACTATTAAAGGTTCACATATCAGAGACAAAGACAACACATGCGTGTGCATGAGAATGAAAGAGAGAGACAGAACACTCTAATAAAAGGATGATGGAGTTTTTCATGCAAGAGGCAAGTTTTACTTCTCTGACAATGGTAAAACCATCCTGAACTATGCTCTCATACAGACATATATCAAGAAGAATCAGTCTAATGACAACGGAAGAACAAGACTCTATAACCAGGAAAAACAATAATGATTATGCATGTGAAATGATATGCTAGGTGAAATGCATTCGTATGGGATGAAGTGCTCAGAACAAACACAGACTTTTTCACTGGGTGAAAACAACAACATTACCTAATGTTACCCTTGGCCATTGAAAAGGACGAGAAGTTTTAGGTGTGAAAGATTCCAGAATGGATTCACTTGTTGCTGTTGGAAGAAATGGTGACAGTCATAAGAGAGCAAAGAGCTAATGGAAGAAACTCTTCCTTCATAAGCAAAAACAAATTTGTTTTTACAAGAACAACAAATATTTCACTAATGCTTGGACACTTATCAGTTTATTATGCATTAGAGAGAAATTCAGTCTTTTGAACTGCACAGAGCTTCAGTGACTATAAATCATCGCGTATGTGACGTGCAGAAATTCTGGATGTTCATTTACTCCTGCCTTCATTGCAACTGGTCTGGATCTCAACCACTGCCAAGTAAGATTTTACGTTGAGCGTTTGAACACTTTGAGTTTCGGTCCATTACTTAAGGAAGATGGTATGGTGTAAAATGTAGGAATTTAATGAAGAAGAACAATCAATTAGTCAGACATTAAAAACATACAAAATTTGGAGTAGAAAGCTGACAACTGATCCAACTATGGTTTCAGTCCAAAAACATCAAGCGTCTGTGACTGTTAACCAATTTCATGCCATTAAGGATACACTCTCCTTAGTATTTTTAACAAGGCTACAGCAGTAGAATGCAGTGTACAGCATACATCACAGTATTTTCATCAGCACTACTGGACAATAAATACTGTTTTCTCAATTATCTATGTGGTGTATTTTTCAAAATACTGAAGGAGAATCATGTGACTATGAGTTGCTATACGCATTTTAAGTGTGAGAAAGCACCGATTTCAACCATTAATAGCAAACTAAATTCAAAATTCAGGTGTTAGAGTCTAATCCAAACGTGCACTGAAAGTAAAGATTACCAGTGTACTCATTTCAGTGAGTTTTAGAGCATGGTTTGAGCTACTGAATTAAGAACTAGGTAGAGATTGTTGTACCTGGTCCAGCATCTGCTATTTCAGGCTTACTAGGTGTCACAGGGCTTGAAAGAACAGGCTGAATACCAATGAAAGCTATAAAAAAAACAGGTCACAGTATCTATGATTATTAATTCTACACATAGCTTTTTTGTTTTATAAGAACAAACAAAAAATGTTATAGGTTATAACATACCTAATTTGCAATGCAGAGGTCCACCCACAATAAGCATGCCTTACCTCGACAATGGAGCAATGCTGGTTTAGAGTGGGAGCTGAAGCTAGTGGTTAAAATGACAACTGAAACTAAAGTGTCAGCCAACCAAAGCTAATACTACTTTAGATAGCACGGTCCATGTAGTTTAAAGTAACCCAGAAAATACAACGATAAAAGAACTTCTAGCACCATGGTTATAAGCATAAAGCACTCCAAAAAAGGCAGAAAAAATATAATCTACAAAACTAAAAACCACTGCAAATATATTTCTGTAAAAAAGACTGTCTTAATTCTCTTCAGTGCTTTGTTTTCTGTCAAGATGTTGTTAGCAAATTTTAATGTCGTATAATCTGTGTATATATGTACACATATAAAATAAGGGTAAAATAAAGTTAAAAAATCACTGAACAGCAAGAAATAGTAAGAAAGAAGCTTACTATGCCAGCATAAACAATATAGAGTATATAAATGTGTGTATCCATCTATCAGAGTATAACGATTAACCTTGAAAGAAAAAAAGCAAGTAATTCTAAGATTCTTATTAAGCTTTAGGCACTATTATTATTATACCAAGCTTACTTCATTTCAGCATATCTCAAAATAGCCTTAGTAGCTTTCTGAGAGCCAAATGTAAGATCAGAAACGCTATCAGGTGAGTTTCTCAGCAGCAAGCGCAAGTTGTTGTGGCTTGTGTGAAAAAGGGCACTTAATCTACACTGATGATCATGACTCAAGCGGAAGACAAGTATGGCAGATGACCAAAATACCTGGGATGAACAGGATTTCCAAAATTGCTATCAAAACACCAAAAGTGGTTTAACTGAAAAGCTAATGCATTACTATTACCCATAGTTGTTGTTAGCACATGAGGTGTTCTGGAAAGCGGAGGCATAGATTTTTCCATGTCAGCTGAACTTGTAACTGCAGAAAAACGTAAATAACCCTGAGAGAGAGATTCATATTGGTGCAGAAATAAGGGGGGACGGGGAATCAGTAAAGGTAAGATTGCTTTACATTGCTTTGCAAGATGACAACACCACTATAATACAGTTTCACAAGATTTCCAGCTTGAAAAGAAATGAACAAACCCTCAAAAGTTTTGAAAAAGTCACATGTACCTAACAGATGCACCCTGACAGAAACTGCAGTCCCCCTAAAAGCAGACTTAACAACAGGAGTCAATTCATCTGTGCACATGTAACATCAAAAAAACCCGTATTTTGACTTCACCTGCATCTGTAGAAAGAGACCTACATACTCAAAACATATGCTAATATGAATTACTACAATCAGATATTTCTATTGCCAATGCTTTGCTTGTTTCAATTTAACAGATGCCAGTATTTTGAGTTATAGGTTTTAATATAGTACACATCACGTAATTTGTCATTTAAATTAATTTGTCATATTTTATATATTTGACACAACATAAATTAACACAGCTTGTGTGAAATACTGAAGAGCCAGAAGGTGAGACAGAAAATTCAAAACAATACTGCTGAAATATTGACTGTCAGGTTTAGGATAATATTCCTTCTCATCTCTTGCACATACATACCTTTGCTATGAATACAAATTTAATCTTGGATAGCTATGACTCTAGTAAGGAAAGTTCCAATATAACATAACATAACATGAAAAAAATGTTTAGTAATGGAGAAAACCGCAAAATGTGTATGGTATGACTAACAAAAAAAATTGCCCAGGGTAAAATGTCCCAATCAAGAATTAATCTTCATAACTGATAATGACTCCATCTAGCTAGTGGTCCTTATATCCTACAGATTAAAACCACCCAAACCAATATTGATTCCTGTGTTTTTGTTCTTTGATCCTATGCCACAAAGTATCATCATGTAGTTCTAGAGCCTAACTACCAAACACTGCAGACAAAATTCCGTTTCAGACAACACCAAGCAATCAGAGCAAACAGCCGGTAACTGTAACATCCTTGACGCAAAAGCAAATCCTAAGCTATGGAAGTATCATAAACACAATTTACCAGTCTCTATTTTTGATATTTCTGAAGATGCAGCTGATTGGGACGGGAAAGTAATATGATGAGAGTCCAGTGAAGCTGGAAAACAAAACAAAACAAAAAAAATCTTTTTGGCATCATCTGAACCTATAGACTGAACAGGTTTCAATCCATTAGTAAGGAACTAAGGACTTCGTACAGGAAAAAAATCTCAAATGCCCATGTGGGCCAAAACACACTGCCAGGCCACACGACCGGCCTTGTACAGCTCCCAGTGTGAAAGAACCTATCGCCACAAGCATCTCCACCTCTTGTCACCAAGTGCCATATCCAGTGCCGTAAGTAAATACGGCTTCTCAGGTACGGCCATTTCATCTCTACACTTATGCTTCACCCCAACACAGGTCCAAGAGAAATAACAGTTCGGCTAAAAGCACAAAAGTCTCTCTTGGAACAATTCCCGTCTTGCATTGTTACCAGACCTGCAAGAAATATCATTACCCAACTAGGTCGGCAGCACGGCCAGGCGCCAAAGGCTGCCGGTGTTTTGAGCCTTGAAGAAATGTGCCGTGATTCACCGAAAGCTGAAAAGAGGCATCGTTCTTAAAACCCTAATGTGACCTCAAAAGCAGCAGTAGAGCAGCATTCCCAGTTCCAGGTGATGGCAATGTAAACATGTGGGCAGATGACAACCAGCCGCCTTGACAGTCAGTGGTGAAGCAACCAATAACCGAACCCTTGGACCAGCAAACACTGGTGGGCAGCTGAAACTGCAGCGCTGTCGGGATTTGCCTCCTAAGAACGCTGTCGTATTTGAATGTGACTGAGAAAGACAGACCGACCCGCTACCAAAACACAAAGAAGCAGGGGAATGGCAGCTGAAGGCAAGGTGCGACAATACGTTCTCTATGCAAGCTGCCACTCAGTCCCCCCCTGCAGAAAATGCTCGTCAGCAATGGAAAAAGCATGGGATCAAACAACAGAATCGCAGAACAAGTGTGGCGAGTGCTTCGGCAAGCCAAGCTGCACCAACAAGTCTTCATACGCTCCATGGAAGATGACAAGGATGCCAGGTGGTTTGCGGTGGGAGGTGTGATGGGGAGCGAGAGAGAAAGGGAAAAGGAAAAAGAAGATTTTTGCTAGTTACCCATCACGGTTTGCTGGGTGGCCGGGGAGGAAGGAGTGGTGGACTTCAGCCTTGGTCTTCGAGTAGCTAAGATCAAACACAAAAACCACCTTCAGCTCCTCAGACAGGCTGTTGTCACATGGGTGGTATCAAGACAGAGCTATGAACGAGGAGACGTGGCCCTGCACGGGGCAGGCTTCCACGTCACACCGTCACTCCCTGTAGTAGCATGATGCTATCTTTCAACTGGCACAGGTAGCCCAAGGTAACAGAGGAAACCTAGGAGGGGAACCCCAAAAAACACAGCAGAAAGCTTCCAAAGGGAGCCATCTCTAAGAAGGAGACAGGAGGGACCAACCGCATCACGGACCCGCTTTTCAGGACATCCAAACATCTCAACAGGCTCATCGCTGCAGAGAAAAGCGGTGCCAAAGTAAGCGACATGGGAAGGGAATCACTGGCTATTTACCCATCACAGTCCTTGTGGTTTCCACTGAAGCAGACGAGGTGGATTCCAGGTCCGGTCTCTGGGTTGCTACGGTCAGACATGGAAATGATCTTGAGATAGCCACACGGTCTTGCCACAGCAGTACAAGCAGCACCGGTTCACAACACCCCAAAGGTCTGGATTTAGGGCAATACATCCCTTCTCCTGGCAGCATCTCGTGACTCAGCGACCAAATCAGCAGGCAACCGCCTTGCCGTGGTTGCAACTAACACAATATTCTTAGAAACTGAGCAGCTAAATAGCTCTCCATCAGCAGAATAACGGCTAAATGACTACTTCACCAAAGCACTCCTTACATTTCCTTGAAAGATGCCAACAGTCATTGCAGAGGGAATGTGGAGCCAAGAGACCCACCTTTGGATTTAGAATTCAAGATGACACATGCTGTGTACATCTCAAACACAATCAACTACAAATACTGAATACTTCCCTTATTCCAGCATGAATAAACTGCACATTATCCTATCAATATTCAGTCATAACTCCAACTCTCCTTAGAAGTTCAATAATTTTTGCAAAAAGGTATTTTCTTACTATTGTTGTCACTATTATTATTTTTTACAAAGAACAGACTATATAAGGCCTCACCATTACCCATGACATCTGAAAATTCCCATTCTTCCTTCAGGTTAGTCTCTAAGCCAATGAGTAACATGCCATTCCTCAAGCTTGAACTTCAGTGCTCAAGTTAGTGAAACAAAAGAGGAAAAAATAATTGATGTCCTATAAGGAATCTATGTGACAGTTATACCACTTCAACAGCAAGACTAAGAGGAAGTAAAATTATGTTTCTGCCGTATTGGAATATTTCATTCTAGAAAGAATTTTCAAAATAAAGACTGCATCTAGAGACACACGGGCATTGCATGACAAATTCTTTTTGACAGCTGTTCCTGCAAAAAGTGATTTTTCAAGTGACAAAAAAAACATAGGTTCAAACATAAGAATCATGCCATTAGTATGGCAAATGTTTTTGCAAGCCCAAGTGCATTAACAAACCTAGGTATTGCTCAAAGCAGATGATAATTATGTCAAATGTTGGCAGGGGAAAAGAAAAAATGAAAGTATCATATTTACCCTCCACTGTTCCTTGGCTTGCAAGGTAAGGAGAAGTAGATTTCAGCTTTGGTCTCTGAGTAACTAAGATTAAACGAGAAAACTGCCTTCAGTTATTACAGGTGAACAGTTTTTTTTCAAAGCAGTGTCAGTACAGAGTTTTAAATGAATGAAGCCCATATTATATTCAGCCTTTTTACATAAAAATTTGCATTCATTAGAGTATTATTCCATTTTAAAATCAGGGTGGCCTAGCTGAGTTAATGTAGAATACAGTTAACCTTCTAGTGAACTAGACCTATAGAGCAGAAAATTAAGACGACAGATTGAGAAGCTTAACAATTAAGTATCACCTTGCTATCTTTTATATAAATGACCGACCACCTCACTGACATGTTTGGCATTGCCACTAACAGAAAAAAAAAAATCAAAAGGTTTTGACCAAGTTTTAAAATAATGCTTTTCATATTTAAGTATTGCCAAAATGATAGAAATTATGATGGAATCACTGTTTACCCATCGCTTTCCTCGTGGTTTTCAGGGAAGGAAAAGATGTGGGCTCCAGGACTGGTCTTGGGAGAACTAAGATTAGAGATGGAAACTATCTTGAGATGTTATGGCAGTCTCTCTATGCATACAAAGGCATCACTTTAATCATATCCAAATAAATAAGTGTAAATTGTGGTTTCTCAGGTATACTTTTCCTACCAAATAAATCATACATCAATTTTTTATCACTCTATATTACCAAAAAACCCCAATCACCAGCTAAACACTGCTCCTAGTAGCTAATAATGGCAGTCATGACATTCCAGAGCTGCCTTTTAACAATAAATGCAATAAATGACAGATCCCCAAATCCATTTTCTAGCATCAAACAAATATTTTCAAATTACAAATTGAGAACTAGTCAACGAATAAGTAGCCAGAACTTCAGCCCACATCAAAGATATTGTCAAGTTTTGGAAATGACCACCTTATATTTAATCTGAAAACCAATTAACTAGCTCTGATTACTATATTCTTCACCACCCTTAAAAATCTGAACTTTGGGGCTAAAAAAATATATGCCTGGGAAAAAAGGAAACAATAGCTTCTCTGCAGAAAAATGCATACAGGTGAACGTAAGGATTTCCATCAAGACTTGAGCCAACTACAAGAAGAAAAACAACTTGTGGTTTCTTAACCAAAATCTGTAGGAATCCCTAATGGAACAGCATCCCTTAATTTAAAGGAGCAGGTTTTCATCCTGAGGAGGTATGAAGTACTTCAAACAGACAGAACCTCATAAGCACACTGTTAGACAAGCACGAGCTAAAAGAAGTGTCACATTCGTCTTCCAGAAATTAGTGAACAGATATGCAAATGACAACAGTGAAATGCAAAGATCATGATAAAAATCCTTTTACTTGTATAAGAATATATTATTGAAAAAAAAGAGTTTCTGATAAAAGCATAGAGCAAATTCTTAACACAAGTGGAAGATAGGTCAAACAGTAGATACCTCAGAAAATGGAATCAAAATTTCGAAACTGCCATCACACTTGCAAGAACACATTGTAGGAAAAGTGGAAGAGCACAAAATTGATGGACCAACAAAAGAGAAAATTTCAAACATGGAATTCTTGTTCTGTAAGAACTCCATTAGACTGCTCCAATCTAAGCAAACAAAATCCTTCGAAAATGCAATAAAAGTTTGTAGACTTGATTGACAGGGGGACAGACTGAAACAGTTTCAGAAATTTCTCCCTTTCAATGATCCATTTGACTACATGCGTCTCTGTGGCTCTGGGCTATTTACTGTCCTCTCCGTCTTCATTTTGTTTGCTGAAAAACAGCAATAACAAGATCTCCACAAATATGTTTTCTGAATTACCTAGCCAATGTTTGCATCTTTACTAGCATCAAGTTGAAGAACTGCTAAACACAGCAGTTAAGATGGCAAATATAAACCAGAGTATCTACTTGTTACTGTACAGGGGAATACTATAGAACATTCGCAAATATCTACAGGGGTCTGCAGTAGAATACAAGGTTCAGAGTATACCAAAAGAAGAAAAAGAGAGTTCCTGTGTTCAGCATTAAATTTGTCCTATAGAGGAAGAAAAATATTACAGAAACTGGCTTGATTCTTTAGAATACATGCAGAAGGCCGACAAACCTTTTATCTCCCCAAATAAACATATATTTCTTTTTCTCCTAGACATATCTGGACTACGAAGTCTTAAGCTACTTAAAAAAACTGAACTGGGGTTTGCAATGCCCACTGTGCTATCTGTCACCTCCCTAATAAGAATTTTGTCACTACAGCATAGCTTTAGAGTCCTCGTTCATGAGAAATATACTTGAATATTCTACACAACTGCAGTATTTACAACTTGAACAACTTAAACTGTTTTAAAACCACAATTGAACATGAACAGTCAATAGAAATTAAATCTACGAAGAGAATTCCCTATACACATCACACACACCCCAACATTGTAATTGACCAGGAAGATGACTTAAATACCAAGAACCACAAAACTTCACTATAGTACTAACAAAGTGAATATAAAATAAAAAGCAGTATAACTTCAAGCAATACAGTAGTTATCTGTATCAGGATACTCTGCATGTAATAGAGAAGTTAAAGTTCTATTACCAGCCTCACAGTACTTCACAGGCACAGAAGTGCCCAGGACATTATACTGTAAAATTCTATTACATTAAGTAATAGATATTTGGTCAATGGCAATTATAGGTAACAGTACCAATTAGTATTGCAAAAGTGAACTAAGAATTAAAAACCAATAATAATCCAGCACTGTAAACATCATATGCATTGCCTTAAATGAAAGTAGGACCTGACGCAGAATTTTCATCTCGTAGTTGTTCTTATCTCCAAAGTAACGAAAATTAAACCAACATTTCACCAAAAGCACACTGGGAGCTCTTCTGATAATTCCTCACTGTCAAGAACACTCAGTTTACAAGAAATGTCATTACCAGATTGGATTGATGGTATTTCCGGGACTCAAGATGCTTTAGACATGAATTGTGAAACTATCTGTGTTTCATTAAGACCTGAAAAGAAAATCTGGATTTAAAATGCTGAGGAATCTCACTGTTGCTGGGATAGCACAACACACTACCCAGCACAAGTTGTGCTGTTCAAGATGATGTAACTGCAAACACAAGTAAGATAATGAATGCTTGGAAGTCTTCTCTGTATTATGTGAATAATGAGAAAGATATGCAGCCCAATATGGTGGCAACAGGATCCAATATCTGATGCTAGACAGAACTCCTAAGACAGTTCTTTTACACTTTCTGGAGTTTAAATTACACCAACAGAAAAAATGAAATTTTTACGAGTTGGTATAAAAGACTGGTCCTTGAGCACTTTGTATCAAAAATGCTTTCTAGCTGCTGATCAAGAAGTGACTGACACAAAACAGTTCTTTAACAGGCTTGCCATTTAGACCTGAAAGCAAACAGGTCTGAAGGTGTTCACAGCAGAAAGAATGAAGCAAGTGACAATGTGATGAAAACTAAAATGGAATCCCACATTACTTCCCCATCACCATTTGTCTGGTTTCCAAAAAGGATGAGATGTAGACTTGAGGACTAGTCCCTCTGTAGCTAAATCAAATATGAAAGTCATCTTGAAATAGGCCGTTTCTGCACAAGTGACAACACCATGGTTTTAAAGGATAAAGCAAGTCTAGATTGAAAGTATTGTTCATTACCTGAATAACTGCATTGGTTTTTTGGGTTGTGTAGCTCTGTAGAGCACAATAAATGTGAAGTCATTAATCAGTCTTCAAGAAATAAGGAAGAGTTCAAACAGGCTTCAAGAACCTTGGCAAGTAAACATTTGCTAAAAACAACTAATGAACAAGTGATCAACTAAGCAACAGGTTTTTAAAAGAGATCATTAAGATCACTAAGAGACCCACTCCAGGGGAAATAACATGTAAGCAAGTATTCCACTGCAGTCTTCATTGCGTGACTGGACTTCCTCACCTTCCTTTAGTTGAAAGATCCTTCTATTCACTCTCTTCTCTCTCCCTTCCTTCCATCCTCAACACACACATACAAAACTAAAAACCAGAATTCCTTAGGTTATTCCAAGGAAGTCCTTTAAATACAAACAACCGTACATGCTAATGGTTCTCATCTCATACCAAACCTATGCCTAGAATACGTTAATTAAACATTATGATCATATTTAATCACATTTTTAACTCTCCTTCAAATCTGGGACTTATCTTTGCATGGAAATGTTTATGTTGAATTCCAGACTAGATCAGACATGATTTTCTCCATTCTCCCAAATGTAAGTGTTGGGAAATTGATCCCTCTGGTTTCAAGAGAGTGCAGTATAACTTTCTTTATAGGCAAAGCATGCAGAATAAAGAAATGAACTTGGATGTGCTATTATATCAATATGTAGAAAACCATTACTGAAACCTTCTGTTAAGGCACTTGATCGTAAGTTATTGCTCAGTATGGAAGATGCATTAATGATAAAGACTGATTAATACCTCTGAAGAATAAATGCATAAAACTTAACTCATCTCCATTCTTGAGTTTAAGAACGTTTAGTTGGAATCCGCAAGCTTTGCCATTAACCTGCGATTACAGGCAGTTGGACAGCTACTAAACGTTTCCTGTCAAATACCCATTTAGTCCACTTTTTACTGCAAGGGAGTTCTGGCAACAACTTGAAATAGACTTTGGATGGAACTGTCATTATTGAAAGGAAATGAAATATTTCTTCATGCAGGGACAGTAAAACAAGCAGAAGCTTGAGCACTGATAGAACTGCATTTGTTCAGTGTCATTTTGTAAGGCACTGGTAAGTTTTATCTTCCTGAACACAGGAAGTAGAAGAATCCTAAAGAATAAATGTTGGCAAGGAAGAACAGGAAAAAAAAATATATTTTAGATTATTATGTATTATTAAGTGTGAGTAATTTAAATGTCAAGAAAATACCATAATTCAACCAGTTTAATCTTACTGGAGTCTGGTATGACAGGTTTCAAGGGTGTTTGAAAGCATCACATCTAACATAGAAGTGCCAGCTCAAGACCAATTTGTTGCAAATACCTTCCTTAATTACAATGTTGTGCAGTTTAGTTTAAAAAGTCGTACTCAAGCAATACAGCAATATATCCGATAAGCATGCTTTTATTTCTATTAGCCTTGGACCTATGCTGTCTCGTTTACTGGCAGCAAAATATCTAACCTGGATAACTGCTTTAAATATATTCAAATGAAGGGACTTAAGGGTCTATTCTCCACTATTTTGAATCCTACATATTCATTGCTATTGATCCTGTTATGTCTATGGGACTTACACAACACTTTCAACCATTAGAATAGTTTCATTCAGAGATTTAAACAAAACTTATATTAGCTTTCACTCTTACCCATCTGCAGTATTGCAACTTAAAAAAGAGAATGCCACTGTACGTAATAAGACATGCCAAAGCCTATTATCATCAAGCATGGCAATACAGACTTGTAAGTATATTAGGAACGTAGACCAAAATTAGAGGAGAATATTTTCTGTTTTAGAGCATCATACAGAATTTCCTAAGTTAGTCTGGTATTTGAGAGAGGAAATTAATTATGACAGTTTCTGTAGTTATTCTGATTCATCTTAAGCTTAACTAACAATATACCAAACGTATGACGAAATCTCTGAGAATTTCTATTCAAAATCACATTTTCGAGTATTACCAGGCACAGCTGATGGCATTTCTTGGATGCCAGATGTTTCAGATCTTGAAGAAATGTCCTGCTTTTCATCAAAAGCTGAAAGAAAATCTGGAGTTAAAATGAGAAGTGACTTCAGAGCCATAGTATTTGGACAGCAGCTGTTGAGCAGTTTAAGACAACACTGATGTGAGATGAAGCAAGATGGCAGCAGCTTTAAAGATCAGCTGTGAAATGAGGTGTTACATACACACTGAAGCTCGTGTGCAATAAAGTAGGGTCAATTCCGGTATCTCATGCTAGGTAGAATTCTTCTCACTGGCCTTTTTTTTAAGTACCTATTCTTTGAAAGAAAATTGCAACTACCAGAAGAAAATTAAAAGCAAAATATGGTAGCAGAGGTCTTTTTTTAGACTGATATTTAGTCAGTGTGGTGAATTATTTTTCCGCTTTGATTATAGAGAAATGGCTGAGTTGAGAGGGGGGAAAAAAGGGGGAAAAAAGCACCTAACACCACATAGTCTTTAAAGTAATGTGTCTGAATGAATCTTAGCACTGTCCACAGCCAATGGAAGTGAAGGCAAGGGATGGAAAAGCTAATGGAATTATATGCTATTTACCCATCACGCTCCCTCTGGTTTCCATGGAGGGATGAGATGTGAATTTCAGGCCTGGTCCCTGCGTAGCTAAGATCAAATATGAAAACAATCTTGAAACAATGAATGAGATCAGTCTTTAGATAAGGTGATCTTTGGCCCTTTACTAGCAGGTCAGAAAGGTCTAAATTTATTTTAGATTTCTTATATACACACTTCTAATTGATATTTGCAGTAGCCTACTCCATTCTTTGTCTTGTGGGGTGGGTGGTTTTTTTTTTGCTACATAACATCTAATTTTGAGGCATTTACTACAAGGCCAGCTGTCTGCATCTGATTTTAAAATTCTATCCAACAGCAACAGCTGACAGCAAACCCCTTCTCCCCTACACTTTTGTTTGGATGTCTTTTAAATAAGGAGCTGTAAATGCCTAATGCTATTTTGATACAGCATGCCTTCACATTAGAAATTAGGCATAAAATTACAAATCAGGGCTTAACTCAACCTAAAAACATCACTGTATGCACACAAGTTGGAAAACGTACACATCCAGCATGGAAAAAGCCTGAAGATAGCCTCCGTAGGCAAAGACACTAATTAAATTAATAGCTCAAGTTACAAGAAGCATTGTTTTGTCTGCACACAAAAGCTCACTACTAAACATCAAAGTTAGTAACTTTATCATTTAGTTTATAAACACACCTGATGCAATGTGGGATACACATTAAATCCAGCTAGCCTGCTTTTTTAAAAGACTTGTGGGAATGGTTCACTGCATAACAAAAGCATGTGCTATCAACCTAAAGCAGTATCCCAGAATCAGTGAAACACAGCATAACTGAGGTTGGAAGGGGCATTCAGTATGCTAGATGCTGAAAAAAATTCCATCAAACGAACATTCACAGTGCAAACCACTTGAAAGAGCATGAAGTTGTATAAAATTTTCAGCTTTAGAAAGAAAGAAACCATTGCACTCTCAGGGAAACAGGAAAATTGTCAGAATCATGGATATTAACCTAACCACACTATATGTGTGTTCTGTAAAACATGAACTGTTGAGAGGCTTTAGAATTTATCTTAAAACCTGAAATAAAAGAGGCTGAAGGATAAGTTTTCACAACCAGAAGCCAGTAAAAGAAAATATATTGGTGCTTGTCTGAGAAATTATCATATTAGACATTAAGAAAACATCATAATAATTTACCCAGTTCCACTTTACTTAAGTCAAATATAACAGGTTGCAAAGGTGTTGGAACAATTACTGTAAAAAAACCCAAACCAAACAAATACCATGTTCAGCGTAAACCTGTCAAATCACAATAAAGATTTCTGTAATCATAATATTGAAGCAAAAGATTTTAGGGAAATGACACCACACAAATAGAGTACTATGAGTGACAAAAGTACTGTTATTTATTTATTTATTTAGAATAACTATCCACTGGTTGCTGCTGGTAGTTATACTGATTCCAGGGAATCTGTTGATATGGCACTTTTACAAAATCAGGACAGCTGAATTGGGGCAGGGCTCAATATTGATATAAATCAGTAACTACTGTATGAGTAAATTCATGTTCAACAGAAGTACAAATAACGATAATCTAAGTAATCTCTCTCCTTAAAACTTCCAGAAAAATTATAATTTATCTGTAATATACAATTACAAAAAAAAAAAAAGATATAATACTCCACTATTCTGTGTCATGATAATCCTAAAAGCCTAGTATTTCAATGTTGTTATCCCAAATGCAGCAATATACCACCTTCTTCCTGTAATAATATTAACCCCAAGGTAAAGAAATGTAAATTAACAATAAAACCAAAAGTATAAGGACATTTCTTGTGAGAATTTCTAACACTAATAAAATTACATTTTTCAAGAAATGTCATTACCAGATTTTGTTGATGGCATTTCTGGAATAGCAAACGTTGTGGATCTTGAAGAAATAGGCTGTGTTTCATCAGAAGCTGAAAAGAGAATCCGAGTTTTAAAAGTTGCAGTGGCATCAAAGCCACTAAAATAACACAGTACCTAGCTGGCAGAAGCTGTTTTGTAAAAGGAAGCAGTGATACAAATAAAAACCAAGACAGTAAATAGCCTGAGAGTCAGCTGTAGGATGACTGACAGAACAACAACCAAGCTGATGTCTCCTACAGTATGGAAACAACATGAGTTCGATCAGAGTGGTATTCTCACATCTATTACATTTCCAGGACACAGAATTTGTATACTTTTGAAGAGCTTAGGTAGAGAAAGTTTCAAATAAGAACTCAACCTACATAAAAATTGCTTACAGTAATATACGAGTATGTTCCTTAGTTATTCAGTCTGAGCAGAATGTTTTCTACTTGCCAATAAAAAGAAATAGTTGACATGAAAGTACTGCACAAGAAACCTGAGAGACATATTTTGTTTAAAGATAATGACTTCTGGTCTTACTACGGTCCAGGGCAGTGATGAGAAAGTGGAAACTATAATGCAAGTATGTGCTATTTACCTATTGCTATACATCTGGTTACCAGGTAAGAAAGAGATGTTGATCAGAGCTGGTCTCTGGGAAGCTAACAAAACAGCTGAAGTCTTGAGATACTGAGGCAGTATCTCAGCCAGTCTTCACACAGGTGGTATCAAAACACTTTGCTGAACACAGTCAAAAAAATCCATATTTTGCCCAGGGATCGGACTTTCCCCGCAACTGCCACAAAGTTACTTTGATATAAACAGGATGATTGAGAAAGACCATCCTTCGGTGGAAAATGGCTTAAAAACATTTTTATGGTTTCATGACAATATTTTAATGAAAACACAAATGCAAAAAAATCAGATTCTATCAGATCACTCAGACCAGCATTTCCATTAGAAAAAGTACACAGCCGGCGTGAAAGAAACATGGTCTATTTCTATGGGCAGTGGTATACGAAAAACTGAAGAGAAGGTGCTCTTGATGTTAGGAACACCCATGACTGATTCAAGTCGAAGGACAAGTAATAAGAAATCTAAGTAGCCTGATTCTTTACATCAAGTGAGAATGCTGTGGTAGTTCTGAGAGAATGTGCTGCAGAGAGCAGTAAAGTCACGCTTGACTAGCTGCTAAAAGTTTTCCATCTAATGAAGACAGTTTGATTTGACAGAAATGACCTTGGATGAAATAGAGTTCTCAACTTTAAAAGGAAACAAAAATACTGCATTCACGCAGAGGCAGGATAACTGTCAGTACCACCCATGGAGTATTAACACAGCTGCATCATGTTTGTGTTCAGTGTGAATTCTGTAATAGATAAAAGCTAAGACTTTTCTGAATTTATCTGTGATGAGAAACTAAAAGAACACTGAGCAAAGTTTAACAAATAACACTAGGGAAAACATGAATAGTGTATGTATGTTGTAACAAGCTAATCTCCAGATGACAAAAAACATTAATGATCATTTACCCAATTCCACTTCACTGTTGTCAGATGTAACAGGTTTGAAAGGTGCTTGAATAGTTACTGTAATAGAGAAATATGTCATTTTCATGTGTTAGGATTTTAGATCACATTGCCTCTCACAAATACATTGCTAAGAAATGCACTTTTTCTGTAGCTAGGTTTACTAAGTTGCACTTAACCGATGGAGCAAGAAATGCAAGAAGCTGTCCATTTAGTAAGTTTTGGAATTATTAAAATGAAAAATCATCAGCACTGAGCTGGAATGTATAACTGGAAAGGACCAAGAAAAGATGCAGCTGTTTTACACTGAAGATTTCAAGGTCTGATAAACCACTGCTTTGTACCCTGGGCAGTTACTTCTCCCTGCACACAGTTATCACCAACCAAACTGATTTCAGAGCAACTCGGCCACCTGTTCCACTAATTCTACACCAACAAAATAAGAGCACAAAAATGCAAATGAGTGGAAAACCCAGGCCTGAATTAATTTTACATTATTTGATATTTATATTCTACTTTAAACATCCTGACTAGAGAAACACAGCCTTACTATTCTTGAAGTATTTTACAGTTTATAACACACCCAGCACTTTTGAATCTGTACACTTGAAATTAAGGACCAAATGCTTCCTGAGACTCCTAATACTGTGTCTGTACGTTTAGCAAATGTGGAGCATCCACAGTCCTATGGTTCCGTGTAATCTGTGCGTGTTCAAAAATTCTATAAAGAAAGATATTTCAATCGGGTCATAAGACTTGCATCTTTGACACACAAGCACTGTATAGCACTTATGTAAGTGCATTCAAAAAGATTAATGCTCATTGTCCTTACAATACTGAACACCGCTTGTAAACATATCAAGAGGAGATGAAGAAGTAGCTTCAACTAATTTTTCACTCAGAAGCCAGCTTTGTATACGCTTGCTTTGTTGTCTCAGCAGAGTATACTGCAGAACCAAGACAACTGATTTTGAATCTGGTCCCCAGAAAGAGAATGATGTTTGCTACAATGATGTAATAAAATATCACTTGCTTAAATCATCCTAGCATGAACAGAAACACAGATGAGAACCTCACAGCAACCCTCTACTTTTTTTCATGACCACATTCTGGGAAAAATCTCATGCTCAAATACAGATGCACATATTCTGCCTAAAAACTACGTTCTCCATAAATACATGGGGAGAAATAAGAAATTGTTAGCAGAAATAACTGTAAAAATAATTTTTATTACTAAAATGCTGTACTGCAGCAGTCTTTTGAATATTAAGAGACTATTTTAAAAAGTTATAACAGGAAACGAATGTTCAACCAACAAATCTCTTTAGAAAGTGCCTACTAGGTAAAGACAAAACATTCCCTCCCCAAAGGGTAACTGTTATACTGACAACCCAAAATTCATCAAAGCTCAACAATTTCCTCTCATCTGCTAAATTCTGCCCCACTCTTCCCCCACCCCAACCCTTCAATAATATGATACTACCCTGAAATAGTCAGATCATATCAGGATCACCTACTTGAGGCTTGAACTGCTGAACACTGGCAGTTATTACAAATAACATGGAGCCTTAATTAACAAATGAAAGACCACTGCAGGCAACATGAAAAAACCAGGACAAATAACAAACATTGGAATAGTACTACTTAAATATCAAGAAAGATCAAGAACTGGAAATAAAAACCAAATGCCATTTACCAGTCTCTCGCTCTGCCATTTTTGCAGACGTAGATGTTTGGGGAGTGGAAGTAACATGAAGGAAGTCATGTGAGGCTGGAAAAAAAATTATGGCTTATTATTTAAAAGATACATGAACCATCACACCACGGCATCATCTGCAACCATGGACTTGATGGTTTAGTGTCCCAATAATAAGGAACTGAAGAAACATAAAGATATATTCTGCAAAATAAGCAAAATTTAAGAAGAAAGAGGTTAATATGCAAAGATGTGTAAAAACACATACATATGATGCAAAAAATGAAATGGAACGTCACCAGTAGAACGGAAAAAAATTCCCATGGGGTTAGCACGAATGTAAGACTGAAAAAGCTCAAGAACACTGGGCAAAAGGAGGCAAAGAGAAAGCAAGTTTACAAGATGATGATACTGAAACAAATCCAATTTAAAAAATTGGCAAAATAAAAGAACGTAAGAATTGATCCAGACAACATCACCAGACAGGGAAAGAGAAAGAAATATCCTTAGCCCAGCCAAATTTAAATCTTTATTTATAATTACAAGTATCTCATTTCTCCACTGTAAAAACAAGAAAGTAAAGAAAAGTCCTTTACTTAATGCAAGGCAAGAAAAGTAACTTCCCTGGAAAAGACCCTGATGTGCGTGACGTATCTCAGCTGATACGAAAGCAAGACTGCTACAAACAAAAGTGCCACAATAACATTGCAACACACTTAATATGGTTCATTACACTTTTAACTTGCACTTGACTTCAGCTCTGTAGGCTTACCACCCTGCTCTGCTATTGCTTTGTTCCCTCATGGGCCAAAACACACTGCCAGGCCACACGACTGGCCTTGTACAGCTCCCAGTGTGAAAGAACCTATCGCCACAAGCATAGAATCATAGAATTGTTAAGGTTGGAAAAGACCCTTAGGATCATCAGGTCCAACCATTAACCTACCACTGCCAAGTCCACCACTAAACCATGTCCTCAAGTACTGCATCTACCCGTCTTTTAAATACCTCCAGGGATGGGGACTCAACCACTACCCTGGGCAACCTGTTCCAGTGCCTGACTACTCTTTCAGTGAAGAAGTTTTTCCTAATATCCAACCTAAACTTACCCTGGTGCAGCTTGAGGCCATTTCCTCTCGTCCTATGGCTTGTTACTGGGGTGAAGAGACCGACCCCCACCTCTCTACAACCTCCTTTCAGATAATTGTAGAGGGCAATAAGGTCTCCCCTCAGCCTCCTCTTCTCCAAACTAAACAACCCCAGCTCCCTCAGCTGCTCCTCATAAGACTTGTTCTCTAGACCCTTCACCAACCTCGTTGCCCTTCTCTGGACACGCTCCAGCACCTCGATGTCCTTCTTGAAGTGAGGGGCCCAAAACTGAACACAGTACTCGAGGTGCGGCCTCACCAATGCCGAATACAGGGGCACTATCACCTCCCTGGTCCTGCTGGCCACGCTATTCCTGATACAAGCCAGGATGCCATTGGCCCTCTTGGCCACCTGGGCACACTGCTGGCTCATGTTTAGGTGGCTGTCAACCATCACCCCCAGGTCCTTTTCAGCCAGGCTGCTTTCCAGCCACTCCTCCCCAAGCCGGTAGCGTTGCCTGGGGTTGTTGTGACCCAAGTGCAGGACCCGGCACTTGGCCTTGTTGAACCTCATACAGTTGGCTGCGGCCCAACAATCCAGCCTGTCCAGGTCCCTCTGCAGGGCCTTCCTACCCTCCAGCAGATCAACACTCCCACCTAACTTGGTGTCATCTGCAAACTTACTGAGGGTGCACTCGATCCCCTCATCCAGATCATCAATAAAGATATTGAACAGGACCGAACAGCATCTCCACCTCTTGTCACCAAGTGCCATATCCAGTGCCGTAAGTAAATACGGCTTCTCAGGTACGGCCATTTCATCTCTACACTTATGCTTCACCCCAACACAGGTCCAAGAGAAATAACAGTTCGGCTAAAAGCACAAAAGTCTCTCTTGGAACAATTCCCGTCTTGCATTGTTACCAGACCTGCAAGAAATATCATTACCCAACTAGGTCGGCAGCACGGCCAGGCGCCAAAGGCTGCCGGTGTTTTGAGCCTTGAAGAAATGTGCCGTGATTCACCGAAAGCTGAAAAGAGGCATCGTTCTTAAAACCCTAATGTGACCTCAAAAGCAGCAGTAGAGCAGAGCATTCCCAGTTCCAGGTGATGGCAATGTAAACATGTGGGCAGATGACAACCAGCCGCCTTGACAGTCAGCGGTGAAGCAACCAATAATCGAACCCTTGGACCAGCAAACACTGGTGGGCAGCTGAAACTGCAGCGCTGTCGGGATTTGCCTCCTAAGAACGCTGTCGTATTTGAATGTGACTGAGAAAGACAGACCGACCCGCTACCAAAACACAAAGAAGCAGGGGAATGGCAGCTGAAGGCAAGGTGCGACAATACGTTCTCTATGCAAGCTGCCACTCAGTCCCCCCCTGCAGAAAATGCTCGTCAGCAATGGAAAAAGCATGGGATCAAACAACAGAATCGCAGAACAAGTGTGGCGAGTGCTTCGGCAAGCCAAGCTGCACCAACAAGTCTTCATACGCTCCATGGAAGATGACAAGGATGCCAGGTGGTTTGCGGTGGGAGGTGTGATGGGGAGCGAGAGAGAAAGGGAAAAGGAAAAAGAAGATTTTTGCTAGTTACCCATCACGGTTTGCTGGGTGGCCGGGGAGGAAGGAGTGGTGGACTTCAGCCTTGGTCTTCGAGTAGCTAAGATCAAACACAAAAACCACCTTCAGCTCCTCAGACAGGCTGTTGTCACATGGGTGGTATCAAGACAGAGCTATGAACGAGGAGACGTGGCCCTGCACGGGGCAGGCTTCCACGTCACACCGTCACTCCCTGTAGTAGCATGATGCTATCTTTCAACTGGCACAGGTAGCCCAAGGTAACAGAGGAAACCTAGGAGGGGAACCCCAAAAAACACAGCAGAAAGCTTCCAAAGGGAGCCATCTCTAAGAAGGAGACAGGAGGGACCAACCGCATCACGGACCCGCTTTTCAGGACATCCAAACATCTCAACAGGCTCATCGCTGCAGAGAAAAGCGGTGCCAAAGTAAGCGACATGGGAAGGGAATCACTGGCTATTTACCCATCACAGTCCTTGTGGTTTCCACTGAAGCAGACGAGGTGGATTCCAGGTCCGGTCTCTGGGTTGCTACGGTCAGACATGGAAATGATCTTGAGATAGCCACACGGTCTTGCCACAGCAGTACAAGCAGCACCGGTTCACAACACCCCAAAGGTCTGGATTTAGGGCAATACATCCCTTCTCCTGGCAGCATCTCGTGACTCAGCGACCAAATCAGCAGGCAACCGCCTTGCCGTGGTTGCAACTAACACAATATTCTTAGAAACTGAGCAGCTAAATAGCTCTCCATCAGCAGAATAACGGCTAAATGACTACTTCACCAAAGCACTCCTTACATTTCCTTGAAAGATGCCAGCAGTCGTTGCAGAGGGAATGTGGAGCCAAGAGACCCACCTTTGGATTTAGAATTCAAGATCTGATCTCACTTTTCCCTACAATCAACCAAATCCTTCATTCTATGGGTCAGAAATCTCAGGCCCTGGCAGTAATAAAGCACAGTGACATCCTTCAACCATGTACACCTGTACAGTCCATCATTCTATTGTACACTGAACAATAAGTAACTTCACTGAAGTGACTTCCTCATACTCTCTTATCCTAATTGTGCACAGAGAAAATGCACAACCTAATACATAAACCAGTGTAAAATCTAGTCTATGTGTACTCATTTGCACTGTGCATCTTTGCTACACTGTGGCCTTGACTCCAGATGTAAGGGAGGCAAGACTGTTGGTGACAGTTTTCAAGCATGCACAAAGATGAAGAAGTTGGTGGTAATAATGACATGGTGTCTAGTGATTTCTCTGGGATTTTTTGATATTCACAGCCTTTGGAAATTGAAACCCTTATGTTCAGGTCCCTTCTATGTGAACCTTTTCTAGCAACTTTCAATGACTCACTAATCTAATCAGTAATTGGCATCTTCCCACGGTTAAAAACTCATGGGGTATTCTTAACAATAGCAGCTAAAGCTTTTTCCACCTATGGAGAAGCTTTTGCATCCAATGTACAAAAGGACCAAATTTGACGTGTTAGCACTTATTTAACCATTTGAAATAACAGGCCTCCAATATATACAATCCTTCACAAAAAAAATGGACAACAACCCCACAGGACAATCTAGCTAGTCATTTACAAACATAAAAAAAATTAATCTCATCATTCCAACTTTTCATTCCAAATTTCTCAAATGTTGCAGCAGATACAACTGGTGTCTCTCTCTCCTGTTACACTTTTATACAGAGTAAGTCAGAATAAACCCTCCATTTAGCAAAGCATTGCCATGCCTTTTGAGAGACTGCCTACATGTCACGAGAACTACAATGAAGAGAGATATCATTACCAGCTGAGATTGGTGGCATTTCTGGCATGCCAGATGTTGTGGGTCTTGAAGAAAGAGGCTTCCTTTCACCTAAATCCGAAAAGATAATCTTGTGTTAAAAGGCTTAATTGCCTCAGAGGTACTATGGATAGCACAGGACTCAGCAGACGAATGTTGCGTTGTTAAAATGGAAGCACAGGGAAATTTGCTTGCAAATCAGCTAGGCTGTGTCTCACAAACTGTTAGGCTGGTGTGGAAATCAATACGGAAACCATGTGACCTAATTATTCATACTAATGAGAATTCTTATTACTACTTAATAATTTTAGCACATTAAGAATTTCAGGTAGGAAGAAAACACCTTTCGATCCAGAAAACAGTCAGTGGGCCAGCCACTATAAAGCTAGTCAAAACAACCTCTTCACAGAAACATTACACAGAAATATACGTTAAGTGCTTAATTCCCTCTCGCAGTTAAGTTCTCTCAGCACAGGAAAGGAAAACCCAAAACTGAGAAAGGCAGGTCCACAGCTGGGAACCTCAATAATGAGAAAACCAAACCCAACCAAATAAAGGGAACCCTCCTCTATGCCCCCGGTCCTCCATCTACAAAGATGAATGATGAGTGCAGATAAGAATCTAGTTAATGGCAGCAATGAGGGGTATGAATTACTGGGATGGTGACAACTAAAGCAACGTGAAGCTTCCAAAAATAGCAGCAAGGATAAAAATGAAAAGAAAATCTTTACAACTAAATAAAGTCATCAATTTTACCCAGTGCCGTTTCTAACAACTCGGGTTCTGTAGTAATTATGGGCACGGATATTTCCAACTCAGTAGTAGCTCTAGCTGCAGAAAAAAAAAAAAAAGTAAATACACCTGAGAAATAACTTCATGTAAATAAATTAAGGAAGATTTGGGGGAGGGAAATTTTACCTTCCGCTGCTCTGCAGAGTATTATTTTTTTAATTATTGTTTTATTTATTTACAAAAGGAACTTTTTTTGCTAAGTATTTTAAATACCCTAACTACTTAGCTGAAGGTGCTATTCTAGTTTTCCCACGTGTGTAAATGTTCACAAAGAGTTTGAAAAACAATCTATATATAGTTTTACATGCATTTGCCTTAAATAGCACCTGAAAAAACAGCTCTGAAAATTATGCCACAACTTTCCATTAAGTTAAGAATTCCTCAGAAAATTTAGGAAAAATTGTGAATTCAGGAGATTAAAATCTCTCAGTACCACTTCATTAAGTCACTTAGCTCTCTGCAGTTTCTCAATTTCGGCCAATTTTTTTCAGTCAGATTTGGACCCAGGTATCCCATATAACGACAGAATGAACTGACTTGATTTAAAATCACTGCCTGGGAGTAGGATGCTTTATAGAACAGTGCAGCAAAACTGAACTCTTGAAAACTATTGGGATGCCAAGAACCAGTAGGTTATACAGCAGAGAATTTAATAAACTACAGCTGCATTTCTCAGAGTGAAGTTTTGTGCAATGAACTGCTTTTCTTTCCTCTCCACTCCCTCCTACCCCATCCTCATTGCCCTCACTTCTTATGCACATACTTGTTCATGTTCAAGCAATGCTTTAAAAACTTAAGCATCCTCACATACCAAAGGCTACAGGAAAAACAACAACCTATCTCCAAAGCTGTAACCCAAAGTATAGCTTAGTTAGAAAGGTCTGGCCTGAGATGTGTTTACTTTCTTATTTTGAAACAATACATAGGAAAAATCACAGCAAAATGTATATGGACATTGAAAAACAGACAGAACCAAAGTAAACAATCTTATCACTAAAAAGTATATCTTACTTGACTGTAACAGTCTTAAGCCTTGCAAAATTTAAATCTTTTCTTGACACACCCGTTTGACCGATACTGCATTATTCAGGCTCTGTAAGCTAGCTGCAGTCTTACTTTAAACCCGTGCTGTGCCTGATCCCAGGAATTAGGATGCTGTTATAGGATTTGAAAAACTAACACACAGGGCAACACCCAATGCAAGCACTCTGGAATAACTGCCTGAAATCATCAACATGGAAGCAGTAGCAAACTTTTCAGCATTAACCAACCAAACAAAAGGGTATGCTTCTGAAATAATATTACTATAATTTACCAGTGTCTGGTATTTCTGAAGCTGTAAAAGTTTGGGGAGAAGTAACATGAAGGAAGTCATGTGAAGCTGGAAAATAAAAACAAAAATCATGCTGTATTGTTTTGAAGTGACAAGAACCATCACGCAACAGCATCACATTCTTTTATGAGCTGAAGAAACTTCTAGGTAGCATTTAACACATTATGTTCCGCAGAAAGGTAGACTCTGAAATGTACAATAATCAATTAAGTATGACCTGAAAACAATTTCCAAAAACATGCATTAATGCACAGACACATAATGTAACTAATGACCAAACTGGTAGCAGAATCTCACAAAAAGAAGCTGAACTATAGAGTTAAAAAGGAAAAATACAGAGCTGCTCAAAAAAGGAGAACGATTTATGAATAGAAATTAGCAAACTGGGACTGCATGGAATTTTTGTCTATAATTCCAAGGAACAAGAAGGAGGATATCCTGGTGCTGAAACTGGAGAAGGAAAAAGGATGACAAAGCAGGAATTGTACCAAAGGAAACATATGAACTGTCTTTTGTCAGACATGTGAATGTCTGACAGTTGCAATCAATCTCCCCTTTAGTAATGGATTTCCTTCAAAAATTAATTTCTTCCAAAAACATATGCATCAGGCATTATACTATTGGCATGCTAATGAAGTGAAATCTTTCCAACTGGCTCTCATCTTACTATTTCTTTTTTTCTTCTTTCGGATAACTGTCAGTGGCCCCAGGTAAATAACTAGCTTTTAAAAACTCATCTATAAAATAGGAGAAACACATCATAGAAATTTTCTAAGGACCAACTAGCCAGTGTCTGAATCTTCAATGACATGTTTTTATAGTGCCAGTTTTGAAATCTGGGCACTTAGAAGTATGTCTATGTTTATATAGAAAGGCTAAAAGAAGAGCCACGTTTTCAAAAGGTGTTGGAATTTCTGCAGTTTCCATTCATTTCTTGGGACTCTGAGTACTTCAGCAAATCAGGATATTCCACTTATGAAACTCAGGTGTGGACAGGCCTATTTAAATTTGGTATTTACTTTAAATCCAATTTAATTTTAAAGCTAAGAATTACATGCTGCAGCCAAATATGGAAAAACTTCCAAACCACTAGTTCAATATTTCATACAAAATGTCATAAAGAAACCTGCTATTTGATACAGCACTTTCATACCTGCAGTTATTCTTCATTTATGTCAAACTGAACAAACTATTTAATGAGAGGCACTATGTCTCATCTGAAAATTCCTAACTGTCAAGAGGATTAATCTTACGAGAAATCATTACCAGGTCTGGTTGGTTGCACTTCTGTGGTACCAGATGTTTTGGATCCTGAAGAAACAGGCTGTGTTTCCTCAAAAGCTGAAAAAAGAACCTGAGCTTAAAATGCTGAGAGACCTGTGACTTAATGGATTAACATCAAATAGCTTAGTGAAGGCTGCGCAATTCCAGATGATGCTAATGCAAAGCTAAGCAAGATGGCAGATGGCCTGAAAGTGAGATGTGAGGCAAATGTGTCATGACAACAGGAGATGATGGCTTGCAATACAGTCTTCTGGCTTTGAAATTTGAGTTCCACATGCCCAAAAGAATTCTTATCAGCAAGGAATTCTATCTTATTAAATTCTTCTGGGATAAGAGCTGCAGCTCTACAAAAAGAAATAAGGTTACGATGAGATATGACAACACTGTCTTTAAGCAGTTTTTAAGCCAGTAACAAATATGTTTTTCAGCTGGTTACACAGACACAAGAATGGTGAATAAGCAGCTCTCTATGAGTGTTGGTAGCCAAGATTCTAAAGCAGATCTTAAAATTACCATTTGCAGATCTATGTGATGCTAAGAAAATGGAAAAAAAATCATGGAAATAATCTGCTGATTACCCATCTCCGTCTCTCTGGTTTCTGCAGGAGGTAGATATACAGATTTCAAGGCTGGACTCTGAGTAGCTAAGAGCAAACATGAAAAAAAAATTATGATACTGAGACAGATGCTCTCCTTGCAAGTGGTACAAAATCTAATTTTAACTGTAACTAGCACCGTTTTGTTTGGTTTGAAGGTCTCTTCTTTCTGTTAATTTTTACCCCATTCAAACTTTGTCATACATTATCTAATCAGGCTGAATCCATATTACTTAAGAGGTTTTTCTTCACAGCAAAGGAGCTACAACCCAAACACAATACATTTGATCTTCAGAGCACTTGCAGGTCTGTATAAACTGGTTACTATTACATTATACATAACTATTTTAAAAGGAGGTGTAATGGGAGAAGATAAAAAAAGAGTAGCACAATCAAGTCAGTGAAATAATTGTGAAAGTTAGTAAACAGCATCTTTTATCTCTTATGCTGTAATGAAGACTATTACAAAGATCTTACGGTTATTTCACTTTGAAGTATGGATAATCTGAAGCCTGCTTTAATGAAAACAGGGAATCAAGGTGAGATTGAGCATTCTTACCTAAAAGCCATCATGAACGAGCTTCCACCATACGTAGGTTTTGCACTACTGTCCTGCTTCTAAGAAACAGATCCTATTCAACTGTGTACAGACCAGTAAGTACCATTCTTTCCAGTAAACTTATCTGCGCCAGCACTTATGCCCATTTAGGTTGTAATACGTTTGAAAGAGAAAATTTCCATCTGTATTTTTAATTGGTCTTTATCAAGATGAGGTTTTTTGAAAAGCAGTTATACCAGAATTTTAAAATCAAACTTCTCTGCTCGAGATTGAGAAAAACATTCAAACAACTAGGGGTAGGGTTCATTTTTAATGTAGGCAATATGAATATAAGCCAAAAAGTGAACAGACTTCTATTTCGTAGATTGGATCTGCTCTCCCATTTACTTTCAATCCAGCTTTTCACATTAACAAAGATGATCCCAGGTTACTATCGTGATATAGCTGGACTCAGCACTTGGACCAGATGATTGTTGTAGGTCCAACTGGAACTATTCTATTCTATATTTATAGAGAAGAAGAAAATACCAACAAAAGCAGCATGATTCACAGCTTTTGGCAAAAGCTTCTATTGCTCCATTTACATACAGTAAGACCTATGAGAGATCTCCCAAAGGCATCAGAATATTGAAGGCATGTTAACAAAGCTATCTTTTCAGAAAGGTTTGAATGCAAAAATATACCGACCACACAGAAAGTTTATAAAACAAAGGAGATGTCTCCCTCTGGTACAATCGAGATAGAAAAATAAAGGAAAAAAAGTCTTCAGGGGAACTAGGGCAGAGTACAGGTCACATGCTCTTAAACTTCAGAAATGAAATTTTGCTTTCTTTGCCGATTTTATGACAGCAGGTAATCAAGGCATGCAGAGGCACAGCGCAGAGAAATCTCCTCTGTATGACCCCCCTCCTCGCTCTCACAGGATATCTTTGATTTCAGCACTGACTTCATGGGGAGCACAGATGCTCCAGCTGACCCGATGGCTGGGCCCAGCCTCACATAATTAAATCCCACTTTTGCTAAGTGGAACTATTTGGCAGGAATGGAAGACACGAGAACAAAACCAGAATAAATGCTTGAATGAAACATGTATTTTGTCTCAACTGTTGTTATTATTTTACCTTTATCACTGAGACAAACATAGGATTAGGTTATTATTTCCCAGCAGAAAGCAAAAATAATTCCCATCCCTAATAATTCTCAGGTTTTCAGCTACATTTATAGCAAACAGGTTCTTAAATCACCGAATGTCTCTCTCTCCCCCCAGTCCTGCCTCTAAATGGATTTAACCAAAGTTCTTTCACTACAGGTAGAACAAATATGTATCCCCACCCCCTCAAACATATCTGGAAAAGAGCTGTCAAAAGTTGTAGCAAATTAAGAACAAATTGTGAAGACCATTTTCATATTCCTGAGAATTTGGTTCAACTATGCATTTCAAGAAGTACGATCCTGGAAAATTTGGCAGAATGCATTAAGTAAAAGTATGCTGTCTAAATAAACCAGCACTATTATATGATAACTTCTTGACTAATGCTTAGTGAAATATAAATTCATACTAATTCAAGGTCACTCCAGTTAACTAGTGTAATAGCTGTTTATATAGATAGCAGCACAAGCAGTTGTTTCAGTAGAATTACATATTTATGATTAACACAATGACACAGTGTAGAGAAATACAGGCCTGTTATGAAAGCAGAGGTCTTGAGAAGGGGAGACACAGGCTATGGCGTAGAGCAGTGCAGGCATGGGATGATAAGAGATGAGGACCAGGCTTGGCATTGGAGACCCCATGCCATAAACAGCTCAGTGATGGTCAGTTATAAAAACTGCACACCTGGAGCTGGACAAAATTTACTTTAGGGGTAACAAAAAGAGCACAGAAATAGTACCCAACATACACAAATGGCACCATATATGGTAAATTCAGATGTAAGGTGTCTCTCAACAGAAGAAAGAAAGAAAGAAGAGAGGAGGAAGAAATCATCAACATGAACATCATATTCCTCCCAGCACAGGACTCCAGATGCTCATAATTTGCTGAAACACCCCCACTCTCGACCAACACAAGCATGAAATCACCAAGCTTAGGACCCAGAGGTGCAGTGGAAGGGTGAGCAAAACACCAGGAAAAAGGGTAGAAAATAAGAAGTTTGTGCGTTACTATTTTAATTATATTACTGAGGCTTTTTCTGTACGTAAATACTCTACCTGCATTAATATTCTTTGTTTTACTGTAAGAGTTAGATCTAGATTAATGATGATTATTGAATTAGACTGTTAAGATTTCCATTACACTAGCAAAAAAATTCTTGACTTTATAAACATATACATGTATATGCATATACATATATGTAAATACATATGTCTGTACATGTCTGCACATATAGACATACACGTAAGTGTGTATGCATATATATATATGAAAATATAACTTTAAAAAAAGAAAGAAAAGGTGTGTTTCCTGTTTGCTCATAAGAAGACTTTGATCATAACATTTTGACCCTAACACAGGTAAAATTATTTTGAAAATGTGAGCAGTGCCATACTTTCTCAAATACCAGGCCTTTCCAAAATGTCCTAAAGTTCATCACCAAACAACTAATGAATCTGGAAGTAAGCAAACACTTATGAATATTTAAACCACAACAACATCTACAAATTATGGCACTGTTTTAACCAAATATACAAGTATTTGGCAAACTACACGAAAACCCACAGAACTGATGTCGGCTGGAATAGTACTCCAACTCTGAAATACAGTCAGTCTCAGAAGCTTATGGGGTACTTCCAAGAAAATTACAAAACTAAGAGTACAGATTTTAGCTAAGTATAAATTGCCATCATCATTCTATAGATAAAAGTTAGCCCATATATCCTCGAGAGTTTTTGTTTGTTTTTTAAAACGAAGCATTAATCTTCAGCATCCTGTCACAATAATAAAGCAAAACCAGACTTAGAATGCTGGTTTTGGCTGGGATAGAGTTAATTTTCTTCATAGGAGATAGTATGAGGCTATGTTTTGGATTTGCGCTGAAAATGGTGTTGATAACACAGGGATGTTTTCATTACTGCTGAGCAGTGCTCACACAGAGCCAAGGCCTTTTCTGCCTCTCACCCCACCCCACCAGCGAGGAGGCTGGGGGTGCACAAGGAGCTGGGAGGGGACACGGCTGGGACAGCTGACCCCAACTGACCACAGGGCTATCCCACACCATATGGCGTCATGCTCAGCATAGAAAGCTGGGGGAAGGAGGAGGAAGCGGGGGACGTTCAGAGTTATGGCGTTTTGTCTGCCCAAGTCACCGTTATGCACAATGGAGCCCTGCTTTCCTGGAGATGGCTGAACATCTGCCTGCCCATGGGAAGCAGTGAATGAATTCCTTGTTTTGCTTTGCTTGCGTGCACGGCTTTTGCTTTAGTTATGAAACTGTCTTTATCTCAACCCACGAGTTTTCTCACTTTTACTCTTCCGATGCTGTCCCCCATCCCACCAGGGAAGAGTGAGCAAGCAGCTGTGTCGGTGCTTAGCTGCCAGGTGGGGTTAAAACATGACAGAAGGAAAGAAGAAATTTTCAAATTTTGTCAAGAAAAAGCTAGTGGCTACCATATTTTACATACCAAATGATATTATTGCAGCTGAAGCATCAAACCCTACCAGCCACAGAAACAACAAAAGAATTAGATAATTTTCCACTGAAGTTTACTTAAATTTACAAAGAAAGTAATTACCAAGTTCTGTCAATGGACTTTTTGGAGCATCAGAGATTCTGGATCCAGAAGGAAGCGGCTGTATTTCATTAGATGCTATGATAAAAGAAATAATCAAGGCTTTACTTGATTAAGAATATTACAAGACACAGTATGGAACTATATTTTGGCTTATAAACCACTCACTCCTGAAACCAATGATATTTAATAAAAAAGAAAAAAAGTAGTTCCAAACTAGGAAAAAAAAAAAACCAACACATAAGTCTGTCACTTAAAAAGCTGTGTGGAATATGAACAAAATCACCTTTTCCCTAACTGTAATATAAAAATCCATCAATCACAGGAATTTGATAATGAACACACATCAGTAACTATGACCATCTAGTTTGAAATTAAGCAGTGACCCATCTTGATTAGATTTCATATTTTAATCTTTAAAAGCATGGCAAAAAACAAGTGAGGTTGCTTATGCTTTAAAACTGATTAAAAGTTAGAATGAAAATTAAATTGACTGATGGTTTAGCTTCAGTAAATTCTGGAAATCTGCTTGCAACTGTAAATGAAAAAAGACAAAAGAGGGAGTATGACATTAATATGAATCAATAGGATTATGTAAAGCTATGTTTATTGAGAAGCATTCACAGTCCTCTTCATAGGAAGATCTGTATTTCAGTCCTGCAAATGCAAATGCTTTATCATACATCATCCTGAATGTATGCCATCTGTGCTTCAGAAAAATCTAATTAAAGTTTAAAAAACAAACAAACAAACAACCCAACCTCAAGTTTAACTTTGTGTTAATAATTTTGCATGGTTTGGGGATTAAAATACGGCAACAAAATCAACATTGGAGAATTCAGAATTCTGAATGCAAGAAGGAAGTAGATGCTGCTCCAAATCACAAAATTAACAATAGATCAGAACTACTTAGATCAGAAGTCTCTCATTCGAAGACATCTCTATGAAAAAAATCAGTAGAGCTCTTTTTTCCTGCAGGACAAATACAATTATACCATGTCACATGCAATATAAAATTTTCCTTTTGCATCACTGTTGATGCTACCTAAATGAACCTGTCATCAGAAGAAAATCAAAGAGGTTAATTATTTCAATTTTATCACTGAGGTTAATTTTACTGATGGAAATTTCACGTGATGTCAATCAGGCACATCACATAGGCAGAAAGCATTACTTTGAAAAATAAAATTGAATCACCCAGTCAAATCTGCTAGCAATAATATGTATAACTGCCACAGTTGAGCCAGAGCTAGATGCATCCTGCTTTACATTTCATGTGTGAGTTGCTGGAAACACAAAGGGAACCAGAAATTTTTAATTAGGACTTCCTTTGGAGTCAATACAAAGGGGATGCAGCAAGTAGTAGAAAACTTCTGCTGGAGATGAAAAAAGCATTTAATGTACGAAGAAGGTAAAAAGCAGCAAAATTAGTTACCCAGTATGTTTTGAGTTTGCACCAATTCGGGTTTAGGCGTTGATTTAAATTCCTCAGGTCCATGTTTTTTCTCAGCCTGAGCTAGAAAAAAGAAGCTTTACTTAATTTAGAATCCCTCTGAGCTTTTCTTTATCTACTGCCCAAAGCCCGCTGCGTTTCTTACCACCATTTTATGCCACCTGATTAGAATAATTTCTGCAGCAGCTTGACTCCATCATGATTAATATTTATTTTTGTTTTCAGATGTGAAGTGTGTATGATGTTTTGGATTTATTTTGTTGCGGTTTTACGTAATCAGAGGAAAATATAAGTCACAAAGAACAAAGCTAAGATCAGAAGCTCACACTGTACTTCTGTTACAGCCTCCCAAATTCATTATGATATACATTATAAACAAGATCCATTACATCACAAAGTGTATTTACAAATATTTTCCCTGCTATTCTGGATTTTTTTAACCCTTCTAATATAAAAATTATCAGGAAAAGAATAAAGATTCACCTATAGTACCTTAGCTCTTTCATTCTTCTGATAATAATAATAGGCTTTTCACTTTCATTCATTCTTCTAATTGTACATCTTCAGAGTAAAGCATGGGCAGTTTATTAAACAGCCATTAAATGTATCTAAACCGAATTGCTGACCTTATTTTAATAAACTAGTGCATAATCATACTCTTCCAACTGTTTCACATAACATTTAATTCCTATGGTATCTAAGTCAAGATCACTTCTTTCCTCTCCATCATGCTGGAAATCCCATAGCGTTTGATCAGTCATACAGTACGCCTAACTGGTAATCTCAGATTATAAAATGACAAAGCTTATTGATACGTAACACAGGATGGTAAGGTCTCAGGCTTGAATGTGATGAGAGCGTTAATTCCTTCCACACAGCAAATTGCACAGTATTTAGTACATGTTGGTATTCAGAGGAGATCTTTAGTATCGGTGATCAGCATCAATGTAGCACTAAGTTTTAGTATTCATTCAGTTTAATAAAAGATCACTTTCTTTTTGAGATATGAGAGTTACTTTCATTTTTCCAGCATGCTCTCCATGCTTTTTCCACAATCTACTGAGCATGCTTCAAGCAAGAACTGATCATGTAGGTTTATAAGCTTCTTATTTCATTTCCCGAAGAAAACATGCTGTTTTCCAGATTCTAAATAGTTACCCAGATGCTACTACAGTTACAACCATGATACTATTTTCTGTTTTGGAGTATGGTGCTTTTCAGTGCCACAAAGGCTGGAATCTTCACAGACGCTGCCTTATTAGGACGCAATTCAGCTTTTACTAAGTCAGTTAACAGTGATGTTACTGTCATCAGTAGAATGAGGACTTCATTCTACAGAGAAGTTAAAGCAATTTATCTCTATGAAGCTTGTGGAGAAAATTCACCCGTAAGAGAGACAGAAACAACAACTACCAAACCCATACCTCAGAAGTACCTCTGAAGTACCTCAGAAGTCCTTCAAAAGCTAACATTTCTTAATGGTGAAATGTAATCATGAACCCCGTCCCCAAATCTACCAAAAGCAAATACAGAAATTTAGAACTCATTAGGCTTTGGTTTTTTTTTTTTTTTTTTTTTTTTTACAGGTCAGATGGTTCATACTAATATGAAGCATGTTTCTTGTCAGCTAAGTTAGCTGAGCAAGCTGAACAAAAAAAGGCATGCCTAGAATTGGGACAAAAGAAACCAGGTTCTCCTCTGTTTTGCACAGAGCATTGTAGGGATAACGTGAAGCAACATCAGACATTTTTGTAAAAAAAGAGGAAGCAGAAAGTTTAGGCTTTAAAGGCTAAATTAGAGGAAAAGGAAGAAATGCCTCTGACTTTTCCAGGGCACCAGGTAAACTAGGCTTAATATGCTGGTTCAATGGTAGCTGCAAAGCAAATGGTTAACAAGAGCAAGCAAGGTAAGTTACTTGACTGTCACAGCATGGAATACAGCAAGAATGCATTTAGGCAACATTTCTTAAACTATTTTCCCTCTAACTTCTCTTGACCATCTCATTCATGTTCCTCTCTTCCTCCACAACTGGAATTAAGATATTCTGATGGAAGCAATAATCTCACTCCTTCCCATATCCCACATGAGCACAAGGGGAAGCCTTCAGGAGCCAGGAGGAGGACAGGAGGAACAGAACTTGGGAAACATGGCAACAAAGGAGATATTCCTACTAAACATTAACCCTAGTTTGGATTCACAGGTGGTACTTTTCATTTCAGGCCTATTCTCTATTTCACAAATCTCCTTTGATAAATTTCTCGTACAATCCCTTACATAAAGAAATAACTTGCTCTTTTTTTTTTTTTAAAACCAGTTCTTCCATGTCCTAGATAAATGTGCCAATATTTCTATCTGTTGGTTAGCTCTCATTTCCCTGTAAAGTTAATAAAAAGGCTCACACTTGATTCAACTGAGAGAAAAAATGTAGTGGTAGTTTGAGGTGTATTAGACAGCGTTTTAAAGGTTGAAGGAAAAAAAAAAGGCACTATGAATTTGTGCTGTTGTGTTAAGAATAAATTAGTCCTAAGTGGAAAATATTGTAACAAGCCTGGCAAAAACAAAGCGTGAAAAAGCTTACTAACCAGTCTTTCCATGGAAGTGCATGCCAAGGGAGGGGAAGCCTGAAATTAAGAAAATTATGGGATGCCTGGCTGACAAATAAACCAAAAAAAGTTACTGAACCATGTCACATCACAAAACACACCCGTTGACAAAGACCCAGTGGAATACAAGAGCGGTCCAGCTCATGGAGCCTTTCAGATAGTCCGCTTGCTGAAATACTTCAAGCTCCTTTTTTCCCTTCTTGCATGACTGATGACACAACGGCTACTACTGCACGCAGCTCCTTTTAAATCAGCGTTCTGTTGCCACTTCTGGCACCAGTCCTTAAATCTTTCACAGCAAATAATTGCTATGCCTTACTCAAAGAATCCAGTATGATCTTCAAATAGGGAAGTCTGAATGAAATATAATGAAGTAGATCCTATTGCTAAACTCAATTAATTGTGCCTATATATTACCCTGTCTCTCAAATGCAACCCTTGCAAAAGGCCAGTGCTCAGATCTCTTGCTTAAGTTACTTGTGAAAGTCTGGCTCAAATGCTTAAGTATTCAAGTTATTTTTGCAAATGCAATAGCTAAACAGGAATTACACTCGAAGAACTTCTTTCTTCTTTTAAAGGATTCACTTTCATTTCCCTGTTTCCTGCCGTGCTCTATTTTTTTTTTTCTCTTTAACCACAATGAATACATTCTTTAATGTAAATAGTGTGACATACTTGTACTTTAACATGAGACACTGGTGCTGTGAACACCAAAGAATGACTGAAAGGAATGGTCACCACCAAAAAAGAGACATGGAAGCAAAACCACACAGGAAACACAAAGTGGAAGATGAAAATGATTCTAAATATTTCAGTAAATAACTAATGCTGTGACAGCAATAAAAACATGTTTAGTTGTAACAAACGGTTATATATAATTTATCACTAAAGGACAGTACTTGCCAATTATTACAATGTATAACGAAACACACTATCCAACTTCATAAACATATAATTCTGTGCTATGTCTAGAGATGGAGATGTTTATGGTTAGAATTACTGCATGCCAGGTACATAAACGTAATTACAGAACACAAAGGAAAAGAAATAGAATGGACTGATTCTCTCCTCCCAAGGTGGTTTATCAATTCTGGTGTTAGATTTCACAGTGTTTACCTGATTAACGAGTAAATTCCAGCACAAGGAATGATGCATTTTGATTAGATGAATGCAAGCCTGAGGACTAGGATTTTGCAGGAGGGATGATTACATAAATTTATGCATTCAATTCTCACTTTCACAAAATGGCCAAGTTCTATAAAATACATTTGTAGATTGCTTGTTCTGCAGTTACTTAGACAAGGTAAATAATCTAGTAAAATAACTGCAGAATATAAGTCCACAAGAGACCTCAAACTGTAAAACAAAACAAAATAAAAAATTGAAAAAAATGTGAAAAAAAAATTCTTTACAGTTTTTATAAACTATGCACACATTTCCCATTAAAAGCAAACTGTTTATTACACATATGCTAAACTTGTGAAGTTCAGAGCCCCCTTTGATAATAAATTCCTGTGGAGGAGCATCTTTGTTTTCCTCTTAATATTTAGGATGAACAGAAAAAAGCTACCCATATGAAGGTTTTGCAGAAAAAAAATGATGGTTAAAACTAGAATTTGGCAAATACACTTAACTATTGAGTGGAAAATAAAATTCTGCAAACATTTTCAGAGAAAAAAAATTATGGATTGTTTAATCTAAAAGATGGTTGTCAATCATTACATGTTTTTGCTGCATACTTAAGGAATAAAATAAACGCAGTCATATTTAAGGGCAATATCCATGTGAATCGTGTGATGTCAAAGGAATAATGTGCTACGCTATTTCAGCCAGCCAGGAAACACTTTATGGATGGAATAGAGTAATGCCAGCAAGATCATATAACTAAACCAAACCAAAGTAAACCTTTGCCGTATTGTTTCCTCAAATTCTTTTTTCATTTTAAAGTCTTGCCACCATTCAAGCCTCCTTTCTCCCCTTTCAACAAAGAAGTTGGTAGAAGCCAACTATTGTCTCTAGTGACAGCAGAATCAAGACTTCAGCCTCAGTTATAGGATAAAAGCCAGACTACAGAAAATGAAGAAAGGCGTATGTCTACTTAAACAGTTCTGAAATGTGGGTCAATAAAGTGGGTGGAAAGTCACTCTTCATCATTTGACTCTGAACGATTTAGTTCTCTCCAATCTTTTTGCTTTCAGATTGCAAACGTTAAAATATAGGGCCATACTTGTCATACAACTTGATAAAGTAGTCTGTCTATGACTAACAGGAAACTAACTTGTTTCCTAAGCAGATGAAGGCAGTAAATCTTGTCAGTTTTAAAATTTCTTCTCATGTTTTTGAACAGTTTAAGAGATTACCATCTGAGTATGCCCTTTTAAATAGATGATATTTTTTCAGCCACAAGTAGATGATAAAAAACTTCAGTCTTCCAAATATACAAGTTAACATACATTTCACAGACATATAACCTTGAATATGAGTCTAGGATCAAATTTTACATTCCTTTCCCATGTATGTGAACAGCTTCTCTTTACTTTAATAGAACCAGTAAGTCCACAGAGAGTGTGGTCAAGATTAATGTGTTCAAAACTGAACTTAAATGGAACATCATGCTGTCATCCTCCACAGCTCTGAAATAGAACTTGTTACTGTGACTGTTCATGCATGTATTTTGCACAATCATGCTCTTATCTGTAATTTTCTTCATGTATTTCGTGAAAGTCAGAAGTTCCAAGGTGCATCACAAGAAAACTCTTTTTTTGCCATTTTTCACCATTTCAAGGTATCCAGCACCCCACAAAGACATGGTTCTAATTCTAAGTGTTTTTATAAACACAACAATTGTAGCATATGAAACTTTCCTCCAAAATTAGATTCAGATTTTTATCCACATCTACCACTCATGACTACTAAATTCAGCTACATTATCCTCCTGTTTTCCAAGTACTGCCTTTAACTGCAGATTAAGCAACACAAAGATGGATATAATTTTAGTTTATATATTTGGCAAAGATATTCCATAGAGCTTCTAAAAATAGAATTTTCATTACCTGGGAGGGACTGTGGAGAGATTTCTTGAACTTCTGGTGTTTTGGATTCAGCAGGCCAACCTCGAGTTTCATTCTTAGCTAAAGGGACAAAGACATTAGAGAGTAATTGCAAAGCTGTATCTGCTCTGTTCTACTACAGATTTATTTCTGTCCCACTTCAGTTTGCCAAAGTAAACCAACATGGATAAATGTGGAAAGCTGAATACCTTTAGGAATCAATGAACTTCCACTGCACAATCAGTACAAGATCTATCTAGCTATGTTAAATGCATGCATTTTTGGTATTGTTTTGTTCATTAAAAAAATTCTTTAAAAATAAAATTTACAGCAAGGAATTTAATGCCTTATGAATCATTACTTACACAATGCAAAATAGTTTTCAGTGTTTTTCATTTGTCTATCATATGAGCATTAACGGCAAAAATGCTTTTCAAAATTCAAAGATGTAATATAGTTCTAAGCATACAAGACCAGTCTAATAAATTTTCAAATACAATGGAATTATCACACTAGTCATGTCCTTATTTTCCTTTACATTACTTCTAACAATTACAGTGGTATGACAATAGCCTTCTATTCCAACAGATATAAAGATATTCCAGCAGTGGATATAAGGAAAATAAATTAATTTTGACTTGAATAATACACCTGTTGTTTTTTTTCCCACTGAGGACTAAGGCAATATATTTTGTGGTTTTTTTCTGGACTATTACTCTTTTAAAAAAAATAGTAAGTTTTTGACTAAGTAAACAGAGAAAAAATATTTTGAGAATTCAATAAATATGATATTCTGTGATGCATTATTTTGACTTTTCTAAAAATATAGGATTAGAATAGTTGCAATATGTCAGCAAATCATAATTAGTCATAACTTCACACACAGCATAAGCCTTATTGCATTTTATTGTAGACATACATCATTCTCAGGCATCAGTGAAGGACATATGCACAGATTTGGACAATATGTCTTTCTGTCAATTATTTTATACATTTAAATTATTTCTCAGAGTATTTTTGCTTTTCAAGCAATGACTCTTCCCTGTTTTACATTCCTTTGAAATCCAGTAGTCCCTTGTGTGTACACCCATGTACTTCATGTTCTCTGGTAAGGAACACATAGTAAACAGAACAGAACAAAACCTCACTTGTCTGTGCTGGTTGTTTTCACAAAGGTGTTTGTGTAATCTGCCATAAAGAGTGGCTCCAAACTGGCATCACACCAGCTATCTAATTTTAGACCTATCAGAGCATTTAAATTTAGAAGTCCAAGTTCTATGCTCAGCCAACTGAGGAAGCTGGACAACTCTAGGACAACTGAAGCTACCTTTGTCTTTTTCCCCATCTTTTGCTCATAGTCACATTCTGCCATTTTTACTGTGCACACTACTCAACCTTATGACCTATCTGAAAACACAACATTGTTTTACTGCAGAAAGATATAATTTTACTGGTAGAAAATGAAAACAAATAGAGAGATATAAATATAAATAGATACTGTAGTCCGAAACTAATATTGGAGGTCTTAAAATACGGCTAACTTAAACTAAGGGGTACGAAAAACAGATCTGTCAATACATGGCCTACTGAGTTTTAATGGTACCTTTGTTACCTGCACATCATATACATGTTAAAACCAAGCTAGTAATGATAAACACCTTGTTTTCTATGCTTGCTGTTCAAAGACAATATTAGTAATCAAGTTAACAATGTGATTAATTTTATCATCATGATTGAAAAGCAATAATGCTCTGTAATGTAAATACTGCAATTAAGTTTTTCCACTTAGCTTAAATTTTCAGTAGCCACAGATGATGCTAACAATATTTGTCTGTCACATGCTGGTAAGTACTTCCAGACACTAATTTTTAAAGAACTCAGCCTCAGTTCAAACATATTCTTACTCAAACACGTTCAACTATTATTCTACTGAGTAGCTCTACCCTTACACATATGCAGTATCTTAGCAGGAACAAGCACTGCTGTTTTCTCACTGCAAAGCAAGCCAGTCTGAGAATGCGCCATGGCCAGCAATGGAGTGACAGATTATTACTACTATAAATTAAACAAAGCAGAAATAAGAAAGGAAAAAAAAATCTGACCCAGTTGCCCAGAGTTCAAATTAAGTATTAAGACTAGCCAAGCCAAAAGTCATCAGCTCCAGAACTCAACTCAAGGGATCTGTGAAAGATGCACTGGGGGCATTATTAAAGTTTTTAAAGATAGCTGTATTTCCCACAATTCTGCTATTCACAGATGATATGCTAGTTTACAGATCTTAAACAAAAGCCTCAGTCTTTTTCCTGCAGGTTTCAGGCATATTCACAAGATACACATGAAACCTGTACTGAAATGTTCTAATTTCTGGCTACCATTTTTTCATGGATTTAGTTACAGATAATAAGTAAGAATCCCTTCGTGAAACAATTTCTCACATATACTCAAGCCAGAACTCATACAATTAAAATTCACTGAAAATCTGGTCTTTCAAATGGACACAGAAATTTCCATTTTTAAAGACATATATTGACAGATACAACCTATGAAAAAAATAAGTAACATTATAAAACAAAATAAAACCCCTAAAGACCATAAACATGACTGGTTTCCCTTCTTTCCTCTATGGGTCAAAGCTACTGTATATTCTTTTAAATGGCTGTGAAAAACCTCAAAAACCTGTTCAGATGTTTTAAAATAAGTGAATTTCTATGAATCCTTATAAGCCCAAGCTAATAATTAATTAAACAAATAGAAAAAAAAGAAGGTAAAAGAGAGGAAAAAAAAAAGAAGGAACTCTTCTGCTTGCATACATGATCTCGCATCACTACGCTTCTGATACTGCTCACGAACAATACAAGCTTAGTTCATTTCTGCTTACCCAGTTTTTTCCTGGATGCTTGAGGTATGTCATCTATTGTCAGGAGAGGAGGAAGTTTCTGCTGAGTTTCATTGAGACCTGGAACAATAAGGTGCACTGCACAGAAAGATGTGTGCCATTAATTCCAGAAGCGATGAAAAATACAGTCTGTCCTCTGAGATATGCGAGCAACTACTACTGAACCCTCGGGAGTTTAGCCTGAGTATCTGGGAAATGAGTTAGTTCTATCCAGTAATTATCAGTCCCATTTGGTGCTATTTCCCCTTTACACCACTCACTACTACCACAATTTCACAATTAATCAGAATTGAAAACAATTTAATAGTGAAGCATACAACCCTGGAGTACTGCAGTGTCACAGATGCTGGGACATTCTGTCTGGTGGGCCAAGACTCAGCACCAAACGTGGTTAGTAAGTATCTGTTTGATTCACATCAATACATTAAGACTCACACAAAGCAAACTTAAGCTAAAGTTACATAGGTACATAAAGTATTTCCATATACATAAAGGACTAAACACCTTCCTGAATCCAGGAATAAACTGGTCACAAGGTGCATGATGCAGTGAGCCTTTCCTATCTATTTCAGGCAGACCAGTAGTTCACCACACTAAGCGCTATATGGTAGACTTTTCCTCATTTTTATGTTCTAAGCCAATATTGTGTATTCTTATAGGTCAAACAAGAACAGAAAGCATGGAAGTGAATGGCTTGACGGAAACAGTTATGCCCTGAGATCTAACATCAAGCTCTAATTGCAAGGAAGGTTATAATATACATCACTAGAGCCTAATGTATCAGTACAGGTTTGTGTCTGTAGATGGTATGTTATCGTACTACCTTAAAAAAACAAAAAGAACCACCTCTGATCTCAGTAAGATCTTTGCCACAGAACTTGAAGTATGAAAGAACTTCTTGGCTTAAACAGTGACAGTATCTTCTTTTAAATACTATGACAATAAAATGACTCTGTTTCCCTTAGGCTACATCATCCTTGAACCATCTGTACCACAATAAAATATAACAAATACTGTCTGAAACACCTGCAAAATACCCTTTGATATGCAAGGAAAGAACTATCCAGATCAAGCAAACTAAAAGTATTTAGACAGTTCTGATTTTCAGCCAAAGATGAGGAAAAATAATAAAAATATCTTCTAGTCACCTAATATCGCTCCTGGCAGAGAAGAACTATCTGAAGTTTTTGACTGCGTCCGATTTTGAATAACTGTGGAGACAACATAGGGTTTATTAATTATTATTAATTATTATTAATCTATTATTATTATTATTATTAAATCATTTTTAAAAACCTAAAACAATAAACAAAACCACACCTGAGACAAGCCTCAGCATTCTGATAACCTTCCCTCAACTTAATACTTGGAGATGAGGACACCATCCTAATCTTTTCTGTATTTGCATTCAGTTTAAGGGACTGCAAAGTGTGTTTCCTCTATATCATCTCTTAACTGTGCATCTCTTCTTTCCCTTAACGTATCAGTATTATATCCTTGTTGAAGAATGACATTCTATGCTTAATGTTAATATAGTGCCAGCTCCAGGCCATCCCTTTACCCTGCCATTCACAAGTCTTAAAAAAAGATACATGTGAAGTAAATGACAGTACAGCCATATTTTAATGGTAATTACTGTAATTTGCTTTCACAACCACCCTCCAGTGTTTTCCTGTCCCTGAACTGTGAACTACCTCCAAAGACAATTTGCTTGCTTTTGTAATTTAAAATTATTCACAAAACAATTTCTGTTAGCAAGTTTTAATCTGCAGCTCATTTTCTTTCAGCTATTTTAAAGTAGTTAATTTTCAAAGATTACACTACTATACTACCCCTCACTACTAGAGAGAAACAGGCATTTCTAAAGGGCGATATGTTTAAGTCTACTGTACATATCTCTCTCCACTGACCAGGGAAAGGAGAAGAAGGGAGTCTAAGTCAACGACTTAGCTGAAGATACCCACAAAAAAGTTTGGTAGCATGAATCTTATCCATTTTGCCACCCTTCGTGCCTGACCATCAAGTTATGCACAGCTGGAGATCAAAATACCTGGACAATCCAGTTGAAAGAGAAAAAGAATGGATACTAGCAGCAATCAGAACTGATTGGTACCCATTCAATGACTCAACTACATCGTTGTTTATAATGCAACATAATAGCTCATTTTGTTAACACAGATAGGTAACACCTTAATAGTATTTGTAATTAAAGGATATGGTAGTTTGTAAGGTTCCACCTATTCTAAAAGGGAACTTTCATGACATTCACATCAGTCAGGTTTTTTTTCATTTTAAGTTACTCTTGCAGAGCATAAGAATCAATTAAAAAAATATACATATTTACCTTGTTTGATTATTGTGACAGGGACCAACTTCTTATTATCACGCAGTGTAAGCTGAGAGAAGAGGGGAAAAAAAAAAAGCCTTGGGATTACTGCCATAATAGTAATTGAACTTTCTTAGTAACAAAAATAGAGGGCTCTAATCCAATACCGCGCCTGCCCCAAGTTAACACTGGATATGGCTCTGGCCCTAGTCACTGAAGGTTACGCTATTGCTTCAATTCCCACGGGCCGCTACAGTAATATTGCATTTTGATCTCCTTTTTTCAGTTTGAGATGTTTTGCTTCATAAAACCCCACTATTTGGCAGCTTAGGAATCCCCAACCCTTTTTTCTTTTAAGAATCTCTTGAGCACTCTCTGGAGAGTAGTCCAGGAAGCTAAGAAAAGCTGAAATTCAACTACAACAAAACATCTGAAACATATGCAATTACAAATTTGGTCACAGGATATAATTATATTCTCAGGAATAGTATTTTTAGAACACAAACTACTCCAGAACCAGGTGTACATTTGTAAACTATCAGCACTCTTGGGTGTATAGTCTGCTTAAAGTAGATTAACTCAGAGTCATTTTATTTGGTGAAATTGTTTCCAAAGTATAACTGGCCAGCCACCCATGTTCTTCTCACATTTTTATGCTAAATACTTGGACTTTTCTGCTGTTCACTTGTCTTTGACCCAGATTACTTTTTGCCTAAGTGTGATTCTTTTCCAGCATTTTGATACCATGAAAGTAAGGAACACATGAATGGACCCCACATTTATTAAAAGGAAGAAAACAGCTGATCCCAAAGATTGTAAATCAGTATTCACTTCCACACATGGGTACTAGGAAAAACTTCTGAAAGCTTAATAATACACTCAGGTGATAAGAAGAGGTAGACTGTAATGCCAGCAATATAAAAATGCTAAACACATTAAAAGTGGATTTTTTTTTCAGTTATATCTGAGTTACAAGAAAGAAAATAACTCAAACAACAACCTCTCTGTGTTAAACGTACACCACTAAAGTAAGAAGCCGTTAATGTTCATTTTGCACGTCATGACACCTGGTCTACTTCATGTGAAAGAACACTTGCATGAAAATTCAGCATTTGATGACGAGGCTTTAATTATTTACTAACTATTCTTGCTCTAATCCAAATATTAAAAAAAAAGCTTTAAAAGCAATGGTTGGGTACACATCAAACACATACCGAAGTCTAAGAAGCCGGAAGAAGGCAAATCGCAACAAGTAAGATGGCCCTTTCCTCAGGGAAATGGATGGACGCTGCTTATTCTATGAAAGCCATTACTTTCTGCTTCCTAGTAACAGTTTTGCATTGGCATGAACATGGTTTGAAATTAAGTGGAGGTTTCAATCATTGTAATTAATGAAGGATACAAAATAATCTTTTTTTATTGCTTACTATTTTTCCTTTATTATTAACAAGGTTTAAATTTCTATTTTGTCTTCTAGTGAAAAAATTGTATTACAGATGATTAGCTTTTTAAATAACCCTGCTATTCATGTGACTAATAAGTGGGATGAAATGCACGTATCAGAAGATGTTCGTTTTATTATATTTCTCATCAGGAGCCCTACAATCAAATAAACAGCTCTCAAGTTGTAGTGAGCACTTGTGTAACTCCAGTGTGGAACTTCTAATCATAATTATTATCAGTCCTTTTACTAGTAAAAGGTTCTTATATTGAGAAGAGCATCCTTTCTTTGTTGAATAATAATAGATGACTGCAATGACAGCAATATGAAAATGCTAAATACATTAAAATACATTGAAAATTTAGTTTCTCACTCAAGAACAAATCATTGACATGAAATCCATGTTCCGCAGCTGCTGTAATTACACTGCTCACCTGCACAGATCTGCGAGGGCTGCACTTGAAATCTACCACCAGTGTTGTCAATCCTCTCTTCTCAGTCTCCGAAAAGTGACTACTTTAGATATTTCTATGTCTAGTAACATTTACTACTTGGGCAAACTATTTCAGAAACATCAGCATATCATCTATAGGAATGGCACTATTAACTGTGTTTTCCAGACAGAGAATATAAAGCATATCGGTATTAGGAACATTAATTATTAAAATGACTGTGGCATCTCCATGAATGAAGACGGCAAATAAGGTATTTCTTAATTTCAGAGAAAAATTAGAGATGTAAGTTATACCATAAGTCAGGCATCTTAACTTCTGACCACATACCTATGGCATATTGCATAAAAGACTGCAGGTCTCAGACATTCTGTCAAACTGCATATGGCAACATTACTTTAAGAGACACTTGTTCTTTCTGCCTCTCTTATATTCCAATACTCCAAAAAGCCACAAATAACTGGCATACATGTAAGAAACTCCTCAAGGCAGCATTACAGTCAACCTGGATTGGATAAATTTTGGAAGAACAGGCACGTTTTCTTCCAGAGTTTAAGAAATGATAGAAGCTAAGAGTCCTGGGTTTTGGCTAGAAAAAAATTGAGGAGGACCCCACCTTTCAGACTGACATTATGAAATTGCAGGAACCTAATCGGACAGAAGAGGAAATAAATTTCTACTGCACCATCTCCACCCTACCACCACCCATTGTTTATGAAGGGAAAAAGAATGACCATCCCTAGAGCTCTCCTTTTCTTTCCCTCTCATTAGTTGTAGCTCAGACAGCCCCAGGAGCTTAGTCAAACTTAAAGGATGAACCTGCCAAAAGAAACACAAGTTGATATGTGACCGATGTTGAAAGGGCAGAATAACTAGATGGATCGGTAATGTTGCTCTAATAAACAGCCTTTAAAAATGTCTCCTGACAGAGAAGAGTTAGAACCATGCTGATATGAGTCAGTTGTGTCTTTGGAGCAAAATAAGGCACAAACAAAGCTTGGCCTAAATAACACTCATTCTGGCTTTGCACTGATGATGTGATTGCACCACTGAAACATATCCCATCTAATACTGTGGAAACTGAAGTAATAACGTAAACTTAAGAGCTGGCCACTATCTGCTTCCCAGCCTTAGTTTTATGGCTTTTTGCACCACTAAAGTGAGAATGATAAGAAAAGTTTTACAATAATCTACGGAATGTTTTCATGATATTTCTGTGGAGGGTGATAAAGCAGTACCGCTCTGGAGCTAAGCCCTGTGAAGCTGCCTAAAAAGACTAGATGTTGGCTTCAGTCCTCCTTTCATGCTTAAACTGTGCAAATATTTGGAAAACTGTTTTAGCTCACTTTCTCAGGACTTCGCTTGCATAAATAGAATCCCTACTTCCACAGAAGTGGCATAACAGAGTCAGGGTCCTGGCACACAGGGTTTGCTAAGAGGAAGAAAGGAACTCAGCTTGCGCTCCAGATGGCAGAATCAATTACCTGGTCTTGGGCTGTCACATGTAACTTTAAAGATGCTTATGGGATCAATGGGAAGAACAGTAAAGTTGATTTCGTCAACAACATAATGAGATGAGCACTTTCCCCAGTATCTATCAACTGGCTTCATATCACTCACAGATAAAACATTTTCTCTTGAATGTGAGACATGACTATGTTTCCAATAACCTAAGCATTACACTGCTCTAACTCGGTATGTAATGCTATAACTTAAGTACTGCTGTCCTAAATGAACACCTAATTATTCCCACAAGAAAATGTATGTAATGGACTATGGCTTGATTCCTGAAGGAATTCCAGGTCTGATAATTACAGATTGTTTATAATATTGTATAATATGAAGAATGAACAATGAGAAACCATACATGCCCGTTTCCTACCATGAAAACACTTGGAAAATCAGAGACAGAATTGTGAAAAATGGATTGTTCCCTTGTAACAATCACTCATGAGCCAACCCTTTAAAATGTCTGAAGTAACAAGGATTTCTACAACTTTTGTTGGGAAGTTATCCCGTAGTCTACCTCATGGATAGTACCTTGAAAACAAAGGAGAACAAAACCAGAAGATTAGCTGCTGAAACTTACACTTTGATTAAAAATTTAGGAAAGAAAGTATGAAGAAACCAATTTAATCTCATAGAAGAAGAGGTAATGCTCAAAAGTTATGAATAAAATGTCCATTTTTCACCGTATAAAAACTAGCCTACTAAGGTTCAATCTACAGATCCTTCATTTCTGCTTCGGCTGGTGGAAGCAAAAAAGTATCTGTGTATGTGAATCCACAAACATATGAAAACCACTCATGCTTGCCTGATAGCTGTTATGGCAAATGCCAGATGAGGGAAAAAAAAAAAGAAATTAATAAATATTGATATTTATTTTAAAAAAATCTTCTAATGCTTTGATGAAACGGCTAAAAATTCTACCTTGCCACCTGCAACAATTTAATAAACTGCCTAGCAATCTCAATAAGCAAATTAAATTGCCCTTTCCAGCTTCCTCTGGTTCTGCAAACACTTGCCTCACATATGAGAACTATCAGTGAATTCAATGGGATGACTAATGATTTTAGAAGACCTGAGTATACACAAGATTAGTCTATAAAAATAACAGCACTACCTTATCACAAAATGAACTGACCACCACAAATATCGCAGGTTAACTAACGTGACTACTACAAAGGGATAAGCAGATTTTAATGTTTAGAATCCATACGTGGAAACCATCAGCTTCATCTTTGTTAAACCGGAATCAGTACATGTAATCATCTCGGCTACAGTTCTCAGTCATTTTATCAATCCACACGTATAAACACTTCTCCATACAGTTATCTAGTCTTAGATTTAACAGATTTTTTTATACTGGCAATTTGTGACCATAATCTCTTTCTCACTTTACTCTTAACAGAGAAGCAAAAATTTGACCATTGTCCTGGTTTCGGCTGGAATAGAGTTAATTTTCTTCCTAGTAGCTGGTATAGGCTGGCATACAACCATACAAAATAGAAATCTGGTATAAAAAATAACACTCTTTTGCATACCTGTGTTTGGGAATTAGGTACCAACTTGTACATATTCTGGAGTTGTCCATTTACTTTTTTATCTGATTTGACAGAAAGAGAAATAAATACACAGAATTACTTTTTGTTTTGTCCAAAGCAAAGCAAACAAAGTTTATTCACTTTTTCAATAGCTAAGAAAGTCAGGAGACTTAATTACAAGGTATAAAAACACACCATGTAACAGTTTTGTTTGGTCCTGTTTCTCGAGATTAATTAATTAATCTGCAAAGCCTCCTCTTCACATTTTGATAGAGAGGAAACGAAATGTATTCTTGTGGTTCTACAACAGGGGGTAAGAGAGCTGAAGTGGTCTTTGAGACTTACTAAGGAGAAGTCAGAGGTGCCTAAGAGGATTCTTGAACAAAATTAATATAACGACAACACTAATATGCAAGGAAGAAACTTGAAAGAGGAATTTCTGCATCCCATCTGTCAGGCTGGTACTAGGACTGGCTAGAAGCAGCATGTTTTAAGGTCTCCAAAAAGTCTTGCTTTTCAGTGCACTCTTCTAAAAGAAATACACACTTAGCACTGGCAATACAGAGCAGGCATATCACCTCTCTTTGGGTCTGACCTGGTTTCCTTTATCTCAATATATGAACAAAGTAACCCACAGATTTAATATCTGAATTTTTTCTCTTAGGCTTTTTCTTTTAGCTTCTTAATATTAGAAGCTTCTTGTGATGCAGCTGTTAACTACAGAAGAGAAACAGTCCCTCCCAGCACCCCTTATATTCTAGCATGATGCTTCAAACTGTCTACATCTTCCACCTTTACGCTTTTCTGCTCCCTTTGCATCAACAGGCCTGTAAACAAGAATCAAGCTAAATGTTACCGTATTTCTTCACAATTCCATCCGAAACAGATAAGCAAGAGAAAAAAATTCAACTATAAAGAAATATCAATTGAAAGACATTTAACTTGACCTGCTATCCTGGAAAAAAAAAAAAAAAAAAATCTTTCAAAGTGCTTGATACTTCTCAGGAACAGGACCTACTATTGGCCTAAAGACAAGGGAAAATTGACAGAAGTTTCACACTGACTTCATGAGGAAATCATGTTAAGATGGTCAGAAGTAATCTACTTTCATGTCTTTTGATACATTTTGATTAAATAAATGTTGAACATTTGCCATGCCTTTTATGTCTTTCTCAAATCATGAATTAAAACCAGATTCTCCTCCCAACCCCTCCCAACGTGTTTAGTGTATAACAAAAATTTGGCCTGTGGATTCAACAAATACAAGAACATGCAATGGGAATTTCAGTTTACAGTCATTTATATATTCTTCAGTGAGGAAAGAAAATTTACAGTGAAGGATGTTTGGTTTAGGTTGAGATGCTTCTTAATATATGAAAAGACCTTGAGTTGCTACAAGACAGTAAGTTAAAACAGGAAAAAAAGGGCCATTTGTGCTGACTGGTAAACTCCTATGCAGACAGATGGTTACAAATTTATAATAAATGTTCATTCTCTGTTTACTGCCCACAGCTTCTGTATCTACCTACTATGTACTGACAACATGAAAGGCTTGAATCTGAAAGGTGCTGTCAACTTTCCAATTACAAGATACTTTATCAGTAGACCAGAATGTAGACATACAGTGTTAACAGGAAGCTCCCTGGATTTAGTTGTTGCAGAAGCACCCACTGAATACGCAAGTCTACATTCTATGAAAAAGAAATCTCATCTAAATAGAATATGAAATCTTACAAGAAAGTCTCTTCAATCCAACTCAATCTGTCTCTGTAACTTACATGAATGATTCTTCTGGCTTATTAAAAATGCATAGTGTCTGTAAGAAACAGCATTTAGAAATACTTTTTATACAAAGAGCAAATTTGGCAATGTCAGTGGACATTTCAATCAGTCTCGAACACAGCTTTAAACTATAAACACTATGCACTCTTTATTCCCTCCTATTTTAAGTGCTCAAATATATTCCAGCACTTGCTCTACAGATGACTTTAGAATGTTTAAAATGTAGGAAAACCAGCCATTTAGTAAGCCGCCTTTAGAGCTGTGAAGCAGAGTTTCTTTTTGTGAAGCAGGTATGGGAAAAGACTACCACCATTCTCCACTTTAAGATAATGGAATAATGATGGCATTATTCTGGACTACTAAAATGACTCTATGGGCCCTGGGCAGGTACTTCAAAGTTACAGCTTTCTAATTTATAATGAAGGCTAGCAAAGTTCTTTATTAGGGAGTATGAGGGCTTTTGCAGTGTTACAAGCCACCCTACTGCTTCCCTCCCTTATCCTCAAGTATATCGAGCTGTGTAACTTGCCTACAACTTGAAACTGAGGTCCAAATCAAATTTCAGCTGGAAATCTCATATGAATAAGGCTCTCTTATGAAAATTGCCATTCTTCACATTTCGAGTCAAGCTAGAAATACTGAGCAAAGGAGTCTGCAGCATCTTCTGACCAAATCATGCTCAGAAATACCTTTATGTAAATGCTTGAGGAAAATAAATTGGACCATGTCTGTTAAGTCCTCTCTTTAAAAGGAGCAAGACTCTGCTGCTGCCTATTTCCTCTATTGATACCAGTGATTCTTTGAGCAGTACATGTTTTTTCAAGGGTTAATTTGATGTCACTTTGCCTGCATTGTCTTGGGATTTTGGGAAAAAAAAAAGCTTAAAATATGACTGAAAGAACAGCCAAAAATGCCATACACTGCCTCCGTGAAAACCCAAACAAAAGCATACGTGAGAGTGTATGCTTCAAACACAATTTAGATAATTCCTTGATGGAAAATTAGCTTCAAATTCATCTTTCCAGCGAGTCATAAAGGGCCTATTGTGATGCATGCTGGATAGAACAGGCCCCGTCTAGCTTTTAACCAGCTTGAACGTAAAAGCAGATATAAAAGAAGATTCAAACAAGGATAATACTTTCCCTCAACTCAAATTTGTAATGATCTTCTTATTCGAGGCCCAAGGAAAAAGCTTGGAATCCAGTCAGACGTATAAACATACATACTCAACACTTTATGTGTATCTAAACTAACCACTGTTAGAGTTCTACCAACCTGCAGCAGATCCTGTACTATCTGCAATGAGAACACCTTTCAGAAGAGTAGGTGCCAGTTTTTCAAACACAAACTACTTCTAGTTTCACCAATTCCTAAAATAATTTGTTAGGGGCATAAGGGATAGCATTTAAACAATGAAAACGTGATCAGTAGCTTACTTTAAGTAATACCACAATAAAGGAAAAAATACTGTCAAACTGAGTAGCTATTTGATTAATTACTGCCAAATACTTACTAGACAGAACTGTCTTATGATTGAAAGTCTTGCTCCAAATACTATCTTCTACATTGTCTTTAACTCCAAATTCATAAACTGTGTTTGGCTTCAGATTGTCCACCACCGTCTCTGTAACTGGGCAAAGCTGAAAAACCCATTTCTTGTCTTTATCCTTTTCTCTGTAGCGAACTGTATAGAACCTGCTCGACAGAAAAAAAAAATCCTTCACAAAGAAACTCACTACAATCATTTTCGTTAGGAATTACTAAAATGACTTCTACCCACCACTGTTCTTGTCTTTCTGGCCCCTTATGGTTATCAAATATCAGACAAGCCAGCGTATCTTCCCTGCAAATGTAGTGCTAGCCCAGTCATCTCTTAGATACATATATGCTCCCCCATCATACAGACCCCGACATTAGGAGTATTACATAAAGAGCAAGAGAACAGTCTCCTTATTCACAACCAACCATGTGTGTGGTTCTGACCACAAACTGCAAGCTCATTTTGCAAGCAGTTCCTGTGATTCTGACATATGCCAGAACTAGTCAATTGAATCATGAGTCTATTAGTCAGGAAGCCTCAACCAGTTTCACAAAATCTTCTGTATCCGTCCAGGGGATACCAACGGAACTAACTCAAAATTAGTCCAAAAGTATTCCCAAGGGAAACCCAGTAATAGTTGACATTTATATAATACATTCCTCATTCAGTGATCCCATTATGTATTGCCCACACTTCAAACAAGAAAGCAAACCAAGACATTACTTTCAGCAGTTTAAATCAGTAACGTGATGAATGCTAGCAGATTATGAAATTAAAAAACATTTCTACAGAAATTGCCCAATTCAATCAAGCAGCACCACCCTGAAAAAGTATGACTGTGACGCTAACCAGTATAAAACAACACAATGTAAATGGTGAGAGTTACGGCAAAAGAACTCCACTGCCTGCTACAGTCTCATTTTCAACATACATACTGTACCACTGCCAGAATGGGGTGGGGTTTTCTGGTTTTGTAAAAACAAATCTCAGAGATTTGGCAACTTTTTAATCCAAGTATTACTGAAAATTGTTACACCTAACATAAATAAAGCATATCTCTTGTCCATATCCATCTTACATTTACATCAGCTGAAAAAGGATGAATTCCATCCAGTTGTATTTTTCCACACTTCAATAAAGCAAATTAAGGCCATAAAACAAACACAGCTCTAAAACCCCAGGTACGTGCCCAAGAGTCATTCAGAAGCAAAAGAAATTTGGGTTGTGAAATTTAATCCAGGTATTATATAGGAAAATATATGGAGAGAAAGGAAGGGACCTTAAGAAAACAATCAAAAAAAGTTCTTTAATCAACTGAAAAGGTATCAAAGGTCCAGACTAAAATGACTTAATGGACCAAATATAATACTGTCAACGCATAAAGCTGCTTTTGCCAAAGTTACAGAAGAGCACTTCCAAAGTAGAATATATGTAAAAGATGCCTGTTGAGTACAGGGAAATTCCTACTTCATTATTAAAACACAACCTAAGACAAGGCAAGTGCCAATCATGGAAAATATTTTCATATACAAAGATTCGCTTTGTTTACATATTTTATCTCATAACTGTCAAATTTGTTTTGTTGGCACCAAAAATATAGGTTCTCCTGTTTTAGTTACTACAATTTAGCTCATTCAGGTATTCTGCCAGGTTACAAAATTAGTATTTATGTTGGCTCACCTAACTCTCTTCATTAGCTGTACTACTTTACATTCAAAACAAGCCATAGTCTAACCCAAACCTTGGAAAGGAAAGAAGTATGTTAAGTAGTGAATAACCTCTCTTCTTATCAGTTCCTGGAGCACCAAGTAATAATCTGCATCCTTACTTCTGTGATCTACTCAAACTTCTTGTCAAGCCATCTAAGATCTAACTATCAGTTGGACTGACAAAGAATGTTTTTAACAACAAATTACTGGCAACTTTAAAATGAGGAAGATTTCTCCTCCTTTATCCTCTTCACACATAGTCACACAGACATTAACAGACAAGACAAGCTTACTTGAAATCTGTCAGTATCTTGCAAAGTACGTAACAGTAATAAGCAAATCCCATCTGCAACATAAATGGATCTTGCTGGACCCCATACAGTCTCTTGGTAAGGGATTTAGAAAAGGTACAGATAGATCTATGAATCACAAGTACAAGTAGACACCTCTTCCCAGTTTGCCTGGAAGAGGAGATTTCATTTGTTTTCATCTTCATCCTTACCTTTTCCTACCTGTTTTAGTCGAATGGGGTAGAAATAAAGTGATTGTATGTGATGGAAAGAAAACAGTATAATGATTCATTTCAGTTATTTAACAGTCTAAATGAACAGCTGCAGCAGAAATAAGGAGTAAAAAAAACCCTCAAAAACTTGTTCATAATGAATAGGCTTTTAAGTGGCTGCTCCCACTTGCTTCTACTGTAGAAAATGTTCTATTTTTGAATACTGTCTCCACACCTGCAAATTCCTTCTCCCTAACATGAATTAAAATACCAAGAACACTTGCATGTCAAAAACCATCTTTCACTAAAATTCAAGGCTATTAAAAAAATCTGACAAGAAGATTTTCATAGTTGTGCCAAGCTCTGTGATTAGAAATAGAAACATACAGCACAGAAGAAATGTGCTCTCAACTCCAAGATTTCCAAGCCTGCAAAAACTTCACCAAGGGTGTAATTATTTCAGTGGAAACTTGCCACAACGAGTACTAAAAACACTGACTGTGATGACAGAATTTCCTCAACCATTTCAATAAAAAGCAACCAAAATGAAGTTCCATTTAACAATTTGCAAGTCACAATCGTTTGAGTATTACAAATATCCAAAGTGTAAACAGATGCACTTTTGGAGAAATGCAATAATTTCTAAATAGAGTATGAATTCAGAAATGCCAAGTTTTGTCATTAAAGAACAGCAATTCATTCTTAAACCAGACCAACAAGCTGCCAAATACAGAACATTCTACTGATTAAATTTTGTTGTCATTTTAATTTCTCCCTTTTTCAAACCTTCCTTTCAGAAAAAAAAAACAATATCAAACAATCAACACATATAACTGACGACACGAGAAAGCAGTAAAATCCAGTCACCACTCATGCATATCAGTCCCCTTGTGGCAGTGACATACACACACAAAATTCACGCAGCTGGCCTGCTACGTGTACCAGAAACTGCTTCTCCTGGATTGCAAACCTTTAGAGAAACCTCTCCAGAGATTCCCCTCAAAAATGACAGAAGGCAGGCTGAAACAGAGTACAGCCACACTTAAATAGAGGGGAAAGGTACACTACACTGCTTCTCAGATAAAACACTTCCCATTATCTCTGTAAGGTAAGAATATGAAAAACTGATTGCATACTGCAGGGCCCTAATAGCTAATATGAAAGTAATACACTGTTCAAGTAAAGTATAAATGGAACAGTCCCGGGAATGCTATTCACAGCTGTGAATGCTAGTTTGATGTTTCAGCAAGTAGGTGGCACACTCAGTTACACTGGGTGAAAATTTATTTTAATCTAGATTCTCAGCATGTACAAAGACCTGGCAATATTTAACTGCTTTTAATTTTGATTCTTTATTTGTTTTGGTGGGGGATATGAAAAGGGTGCATTTTATCAGAACAATGTTTATTGAATAGCACTTGTATTCCTACTTACAACAAATACGAATCTAAAGATTTCAGGGTTCAGTTCACTTCTTTTCCAGCTAGCACTTGATAAAACATTAGAACTCTTTTGTTAAGCTCCATAAAAATTAATCTCTCTCCCTAACAGGTAATGTTTCACTCATTAGAAGATACCCCCAAACAAACCACCATGGGGACTGTAGAGAAATTTTACCTCCTCCCTTTTTACTAGACAACTGAAAAGATAATAAACTCCAACAATTTAAACAGAAGGTGTCATGAGCAGCTGAGGGTTACGTTCCACTCACAGGTTTTTGTTTGGTTTTGGTGTAATAAAGCCAGCCAAAAAAAACCACCAAAACCCACGGGAAAGAAATAAAAGAGCCTACATTCACCAAGACAGCCTCTCTCCATAGGCATCTGTGCAACACCATGATATGTTGTAATATTTGCATTCTTGAAACTCTCTCTACATTAAAGAGCTTTAAGTATTCTTTTACAATATTCTGACTTCATTTGCCTCCGCCTATGATGCACACAAAATGTGAAATAACGGCAGAAATAAACACAGCAAAACCAATCTCATCATTTAAAGGAAGCCACAAGAGTACGATATTACTCCATAGGCCAACCACTGTAGTGGTTACTGTATCTGCAAAGTCTATGCAAAAGACTATCAATACAAAAGGATGTTTCTATCCTTTCTATGTTCAGTTTGCGTAGGTTTTTTTTTTTTTTTTTGAAACTCCACAATGCAAGGCAGTGAAACCTCTTCTTTCTCAGCTTAGAGCTGGCCTTTTATATTACACAAGAAATCAAAAGATGATGACCATTTTAAAGAAGCAGCCCACAGGGTTTTTGCTTCTGAAATGAAGGAAATCTCGCCCACTGCTAAGAGAAGCAAAATTCTAGGATGGATAGGCAAAACATTAAGTTTTCATATATCAGCATGAATGACACTGTCTTGCCAAGAATTCCAGTGCTATTTTTCCAATTATTAACCAAATCTCTTTTCAGCCAGATTCCCAGAAAGTGCTTGCACAGTCAAATATTTGGGCACAAACAATTAGATACTGGAAATCTTATAAGGCAGATGGGTTTATGAGATTCCCAGGCTAGGTCAGTTTGTATAAATATCATGGATTTATTTGGAACCAGATGGAAAACAAAACTCTAAACAATTTAATCATGACTATTTTAGTCACACATAACACTAAACAAACAATTAAAGCCTTGGAAACAGAAGAACATTCCTGCTCTGTGATTTCGTGTTGCCATAGATAAAAGATTATAAAACTTATTGCACTTTTTTGCATAGGAATGTAATCAGACTTTTAAAAAAAGGCTATTAGCATACACGCACATTTATTTATTTGTTTATAGTGAGACTTCATTAGGAACAAAGCATCCATTTAGTGTTAGAAAGTAATAAAAGAAATGGCTTGAACTATGATTTTTCAGATACTGAGTTTCACAAATTGGCACATGAAGTTGGTTATATTGTTTCCTTTTTATTGCCAAGTTTACTTTAAAGTAACAGACACTGACATATATAAAAAGATGGAAAGAATTACATCACTGATGGCTACCAGTTAAGTTTGCAAAGCACTTTCTAATTTAGTTTGCACTTTTACATGATCACTAACTTCACTTTTTTCGCTTAAATTTTTTAGTAGAATGACTGAAATGAAGAGTTAGGAGTTCTGAAGAATGAGAGGCTGACCACCAAATCTTTCCATGTTTAAACAAGCTTTCAGCATATACTCCCACAGCAGTAACTCAAAAGCATCTCAAACTCAAAAACTTGCTTTGCTGCAGTATGTTTTCCTTAAGGAATCCTGCTAAGCCTAAAATACATTTTCTATGATATTTGCAACACAAAGCATGATTAAGTTGGCAGCTGCACAGTAACACAGATTTGTAGATAGGCACAAAAGGAGATGCATGCACATATCTTTCCAAATTTAGGGTTTTAAAAACCCTACTTCTACGTGCTGTATAACGTAAAGAGTAGGTATGGATTATTCTCTGTTTTTCTCTCTGTATTTTTCTTCATTTTTTTTTTTAAAGCATCAGATACAAATTAAGTAAAACACAAAATCTGTACTACTTGCAAATATGACATTAGGACATTTAAATCACAGGCAAACAAATTTAAACAATATAACTGCAAATTTGTCGAAGTTCTTAACTTAGATATATTTCACGAAAAAATCCATACCTTCAGGTTTTAAATTTCTATTTCACATGTATCTAAAAGCATGTTTGTTTCTCTATACAATCCATTTGATACAGTAAAATATAGTATTCTATCTACAAACGCTGTTTTTGTCTTGCATGGAAAAAACATTTTCTGTTCCTTCCCCTGACTCCCCCTGCCCAAAGAACTGAAGATCAAACTCCAGCTTTTTCAACCCCGTTCTGGGATCTGTGGCGTTATTCTAACCAAAGGAAAGGCCAAGAAAAGTCTATACAATAGCCTATACTCTCTTTTTCAGACCTAAATGGACAGTAAACATAGCCCCAGTATGTTTATTATGACAGCTCTGTCCACTAATGGTTGTTTGAATGTTGAAAGGCAGAGAGGAAACAAGCCTATACTCTCTTGGAAATAAAAGAAGAGGAACTGAACGTGACTGTGCAGCAGGTTATCATGACTTTGCCATCCTCCCTCATCAACTACCTCATACTGGTGTCATAAAACAGAAGATGCTGGGAAAGCTAATTCCACACTGTTGGTGGAACCTTTCCGGTGTTATGTAGTTCTCATCAGTTACATAAAACTAACAGCTTGAGGTTTTTTGGTTTGGGTTGTTTTGTTTTGTTTTGCATTCTAGTGCTAAGGCTCTGGCCAGAGATGATAGCCACTTCAAGGAGGCTTTAAAATTTGACCTTGCAAAGAACTTTGGTCCACACAAATGGCAGTGATTATCTTTGCTTCCACAAGGAATTAGGGTTTGGCATTATCTTGCAGGAAATATGTAGCACTCTATTGGCTTATGCCCTTAATCTGTATAGAGTTAAGCAACCAAAGAATGGTTTGTCAAAAAATGGCCCAGGAACTTTTTCTTCATTGGAGTTTCTTAAAAAGCACTTCATAGGTACAGAAGGACACTATGTGCCCTCAATAAGCAAGCAATAATTTCACTGAAGCAATAAAAGATACCAATGCTCTTTAAGAACATGGCACCTCTTATTCAAAACTCATTTGCTCACAAAACCCGACCTTCTAAGGAATATCCCACTGAGGTCAGACTCGCACTAGTGAAAATCTTGGCCAACAGATCCATGCTGTTCCATGTGGTTTTCATCTTCTGAGTCAGTAATATGCTAACTTCTATTATGCAACATTTGTACAAAAGCCTAACATCCATCCGGAGATGGTAAAATCTGAGGCTGAGAACAGTGACTCCATTTCAGGTCATACAGAGTTATAAATCTAAAACTTGGTGGGATATTAACCAATAGAACTGAGTTAAGAGGTCATAATTGCCACATACTGGCCATGTCAAAGATTAAAGGTTAATCGCTCTGCAACAATCTTGAGGATGATTAACAGTACATTTCAACATGTCACAGTAAGGAGAACATACTAGATGAGAAAGGATCAAATACGTGAAGTAGACTGCCCCTGCAATAGATACAAATGTTGATGAATCCGTTATCTGATTTTAAGTCTTGAACTTTTAACACGATGCTGACTTGCTAAGGATGGGCTACTTCCTTATTTTTTCTTACCATAGATTGTCAATTATCATTCAAATTATTATAATATAAATTAATATTTTTTCTTCATACACTGACTAGAAATGTATTTGAATCCAATCGCTGCTTGGAATCACAGAAATACACACCATGGTCATGTGGAAACTGTTCTCATCGTTTATACAAATCACAAGCATTTTGGTCCAGCAAAGGTAAACAAACTAAGAGCACCGCTTAAGTGATTTTTTTTTTGCTTCATTAACTTCATTGCTATGCTGGATTGCAAAATAGAAATCTGCTTATAGGTATACACCCACACTTTGATAGGACCATTTGTAATTTGATTTAAGTGTTTTTAAACTAGCTACTCATGAGTGTCAGGGTATCTTTAGAGTTGCAGTACAGGGAGATATTCAAACAAAATGAAAAATACAACTCTCATAGGTAAGTCCTCTTATGGGGGCAAAAGGGAAATGCATAGGCGGTACTTTAGTACAGCCTGACAACCTTTCACTAAAATGGAGGGCACATTAAAAGTAAACACCTGAGAGGAACCAGCTAACTGGACTAAACAACATGTAGCTAAAGAAACAGAATTTTGGGAGATGCATACCATTACTTGACACAAAGACATGGTAAAAGCCAGTCTCTCACACTAGAGTAGCAAACATATAAAATATATTTTAAGCATAGCAGGACACCAGTATCACTGCACTAAATGGAAAACATTACATACTATGTTAAAGAGTTTGTTCAAACTTTGAGTCAATGAATGTCCAGCAAGAACATTCAGTTACTGAGGAGAAAAACCAAAGCTGATGAAGGCATTGTGTGATGAAGGCATTACCGTATGCCTTGAATCTCCAGGTGGATTAATACAGGATATACGCTTCTTCCAGCATTCTTCCTTCCCACTGCACAATGGGTGCCGTAACTTTAGTGCTGACACAGCACACAGAGAAGATAAGTTCCACGGCAAAAACCGTGCTAAAACCATTATGTGGGCAGAACACTTTACAGGCTCCTCCACGATCAGCTCGTTTCTTCAGTTTCTAACTGTAGGAAACTATTTGCTGTTTTCTTGACTGAAAGAGCAAAATTTAAGCCTAAACCAACTTTTATTTCTACTGAAAAAAATCCAATTCAATTACATGCTTGGACATTTCCTAATATTCCATAACAGTTTCCTAATAAACATTAATGTTGGTATTTCAACAGTGCTTGAAATTCTGGTTGATGATGAAGATCCAAATTTATTCATGAGAAATTTTTGAAGCTTGAAAAGGGTTAGTCCAAAACTTTTAGGAGGTAAGAAAAAGGTCATATTGGCTACATGGCATGTTTTTTTTAACATTATCTATGTTTGACATCCAGTTTAATGGTATCAACGGGAGGTTTATTATCAACACCAAAGTATGCAGATTCAAGTCTAAATCAGACAGCTACAAATTAGACAAAAATTAGACTGACAGGGAAGTGTTCTCAATAATGCAAAAATGCATTAAGGAAACAAAAGATGATCATTGCAAAACAGATGTAGATGCATCCGAAACGTGGGTGCACCAAGTTTCTTCTTGGTTTTACAAAACACTGCTGAGTTGAATGGAGCTTCACATGATGTAAATGAAGACAAAAAAATTCTTCTGTCATAAAAGGAAGAATACAAATAGAACACCAAAATGACAGAGCAGGTAAAACATCTGTATTAACAATTTCAATAATCGCAGCAGATGAATTTTCCTCATCTGCCAAGAGTTGCCTAAAATATAATGGTGCACTTAACCGAGAAGCTACCCAGCACTATGACTTCTCATGAATCTGCTACTTGGTGAGTCTTCCTGAGCTCCCCACCTACTGTACCACTCATTAAATAATTACAGCAAAACAAAAATGTTATAGTAGAAGAAATCTTTTTACGTACAACAGAAAATTAATGAAAGCTGTACCATATCAATATCAGGAAAGTACTGTAGTGATAAGACCAAATACAGGAAACAAAAATCAAACAGGATTAATACATCATTCCCCTACCACAGCACAGCAAAAGACTTATTTTACTTCTATATACCAACTTTAAAACAATATATCTCCTGTGATTTAACAAAGTTTCTTTCAATTCATTCAGATACAAATGAAGGTAGAGGCAAGACCATTGTTTTAAGAAGAACAAAGGATCTAGCATGAAATACCAAGATTTGTACTTCAGCATGTAAACATCTGACTAAATTTGCACTCAAGACAAGTAAAGGCTTGTGAAGTACTAATTTAAGTAAATGAGAAAATTTACTTCACATTCCGAACTAATGCTTCCAACTTTTTAATTTTCACTGTCAAACTTATTTCAGCCACACCAGATAACTACACTGACTTAAATCATGATCATCATAAAGAACAGTTTGCTGTTACCTGTCGCTAGCACAGTTACTTGTTGCTGTCCAGTCATGTTGAGGGTTGACTAGGATGCCCCAAGAGAGGAACACAGAGGTTGGGGTGAGAGTGCCAACTACCAGCTGCAGAGGCTTTTGAGTCTTGGTCCGACCTACATAAGAAAACATATAATTCCAATTACAAATTAGTTTCTCTCCTGCATTATGTAGGGGAAAGTTTTTGCAGTTGGATAATAAAGTAAATTACCTACTTCTCTTCTAAATTTGAAGGGTAAGGTACAACAGTTCTCTCTCTTTTTTATGGTCACCATTTCTAATGTATGATTTAAAAAAGGGGGCAGAGACAGGGTCTGTGATCTGTTTGTTGGCTTCTCGTTGAGGCAAGTGAAAGATCTGCAAGGAAGGGAGACTGCTCCTTCTCTGAAGCCAACTGAGTATGAACAGAGGAAGGAAGTGCAGAACAAAGTTGGCATAAAAAATGGGAGGGTGCAGCTAGCAGGCAGCAGGAGCACAGATTAGGAGACTGCTTTAGAAAGCAGGTATCAGACACCTAAGCCTCAGAAAGACTGTTTTTTAGGTCCCCTCTGGACTTGCACAGCATGTATTTCAACCTAGGATGAAAGTGGAAGTCTTCCACAGATCCAGAGTAAACCTAAAGGAATTCTTGCTATTATTTTGTGGGTAGGAGGGAGATTTGTTTACTAAACTTCGTTCCAATTTTGTCTTATTGTAAGTTTTCTCTATTTCTCCTTTTTCAGCCTATGTTCCAGTTAAACCTAGTGTTTGAAAATGAACAGTGGGTGGTTTTGGTATGCTTACTATGAGAATCAGCTATACGCAGATTAACATCAAAGCTCTGGCTGTCTTGGACTGCATCACAGGTGGTGTTACACAGAGTTCAGGACATTAGCAAGTCTCTCTGTGTGTTACAGAAATAGTAACTTCTTGGCAGGATTCTTAGTAACACTGCAATTATGTCCATAGATAATTCATACTTTTTACAGCATTCTTCATCAAGAGGAAAATAAAACCTGCAAAAATTCTGTTGCTTTTAACTGCAGGCAGATCTGAGTCCATGCCTGTATCTGGGGGCATTTTTCTCTTTCAACCACCTACTACATTCAAAATGTTCAGCTTTTGCATGATACTTAACTTTAACTTTGGTCTGAATGAAGTAGCACAACTCTCATGTGGAGAGAGAGCTTTCTTTAAATAAAGTTTAAAAGCTAATATTTGGAAATGAAGAAATGATCTAGAGCAATTATTTTGAACCTGTAGTTTGTGGCTTGCTACAAGCCCAAGGAGAACCTTTGGTGTTTGAAAGATGATTAATTAAAGGCAATTCATATACTCTTTATACCACATTACACACTTCAAAAATCTAAGGGATCTGTACCTCTACAAAATGTACAGGTGACCACAAATTCCCCAAAAGTTTATAAGCCCCTGATCTAAGGGTTATATTTTTCACTGTTGTGAAAAAGATGTGACTAACTTTATTTTCATTCCTTTTGAACCCTGGTATCTCTTCACTTAACAAGCCCAAATGAAAGTCTCATTTGTACTTTCAACCAATGCATGTGTGTTCATTTAGAAACATTAACGGTGCAGGTTTTTACTTTATATTGATGATGAATATGTTGCCACAAAACCCTCACAAACAAGCAAAACCACTCTCTACCCTTAAGAGGAAGTATGACATGCTTTGAAATACTGTGGAACATATGATACTTCCACAAGGGCAAATGTCTGAATGATTTTCTTGTTTTCTGAACCAGTTCGTATACTCTTTCTCCATTTTTAAAGAAAACCTTAAAAGAAACAGCTTGATCATTCACCAAACTATCTGGCAAATCTGCTACCTATAGCAAAATCCCTTTCTTGATCATTTTTTTGAGGAAACATGGAAAACGTGTTTTAAGGAAAAAAACAAGCTCTCATATAACTTGAAATCGTATTGTTTTTTGGGAAGACCTACAGATGATTTTGATTATGACTCTTATTATGCCATTAGTTCCCAGTTAGAGACTGCAATGATTTATACACTGTAGAACTAGGAATTACCTTGGTGATCATCTATGTTGATTTATACGAATACAAACCACACAACTCCTCTGTATTTATTAGAGTTTGAACTACAGTGTATCTTCTACAAATGTCACCAGTCTTCATTTGTAAATTTAAAATTGCAGTGACTCAGACTCTACCACAATTCTTGGTAATGTGTCTAGTTTAACTATTCTCACTACTAAAAAGACTTGCATGTGTCTAGCTAGCACTAAACCAACAGCTGTTCTTATATCTTTGTCTGCTGGACTGAAAGTCAATTATCTGAATCTTGCTCCACAAATTAGTTTCTGTAGACTGTAGATACAAAAATTCATTATGTTCAAATAGCGCACTGGGCATTTTTGGGGGGTTTTGTTGTTTGTTTTTTTTTTTAATATCGATCTATCTATATCTATCTCAAAACATATATATATATGTTGCAACCAAAAGGTAAATCACTTTTCAAAATCTTTCCAGACATACTGTTTTACATCTGGCCAAGAGCAAGAAGAAATTAGTCCCAAGCAGTTGCCAGGAATTAGAAAAAAAATCATATAAAGATCTCAAACTATAAACATATGAACATATACTATTTTATTCTTTGCAACAGTCCAGTGATCCTGACAGTCATCTCCATATTAAAGTGAGGAGTTAAAAGCCAACGATATTAATGACATGATGAAGGTCATATAGAATGTCTTTGGAATAGACAAGAATCAGTTCAGATTTCTGCTTTGCTATGTATAGTTTAAACTAGAAACATCCCTCTTTCCTTAACTTCTCGCATCAGCGAACTCAGTAGTAGTACTGATTTACAGATACATATATACAGACACACAAGTTACCATTTCCAATGAGAAACAAAGAGCATTAACATGTCCATGGATGAAGAAATCCTTACTGGTAGTTTGGGAAGAGTAACTTCAATACAGCAGAGCACTGTGTGTCAAAACTTTTACTTTTTTTGCATGCATTTGTGACCTCTTTACACATCAGAAATTAGTATTCTAAATTTCAATTCTCATTTGTAAGAACTTTTTACGAGGACAATCTTTAGGTACTTCTTCATGTTTTGAACATCACTAATGACTACTGACTAGGAAATACTGTCCTACATTTTACCTTCCCACATACGGAATTTGTGCATCCTAGTCAGACACCTACAGTTATAAATACCTTTTCAGAGAAACCCAGTAAAAGATTCTGTCTTCCTTTAACTACTTTAAGAAAGAGATGCAATAATGGTAAAATACCTGAGCAAGATTTCTTGTTATTTGAAACGCGTGCTGGTCTTACTGACACCAAATACCGTGGCTCTGCATCTGTAAATGAAGAAAACAGCGATTAATACAGAAGTGTACTTGTACATGTACTTTATTTGAGAAAGGGATTAGCCTATAATTCGTAAGAGAAAGTCCAATATTCAATGAATGCTTGATACGTTATCCAATCTTTGTGATCTTTTGGCATGTTTGCTTTAAGGTTTATTCACCGATCATTCAGAAATATTCTAGCCATTAGGAAAAATAATACACCCATGCACAAAAGATTTGGCAGTTCTTTTTGACTGAGACACAACAAACAGGTGAACATAGCAGGACATACATGTAACATTTCAATGCAAACATTACTTGGAAAGTGAAGGGGAGTGAAAACCCAGATGAAGAGGTGATGGCAAAACAAAAAAGTAAAACAGGTAAAGTAATAAGAGGCAAAGCCTGAAGAGTACAGCCAGAGATATCTACTCTCCGGAGAGAAGCTGGAGGAACTTTTTCTACAATATTCTCTGTATTCTGTTTCAGGGTATACACCTTATTTTTCCTGGTTTAAGCAGTTTCTCAGTAAAGAGCTGACCTATTGTAAAAAGAATAAACAAAATGCATTGATCATTTAGGAGTGCATACCCCAACAGACTAATACTAAATCTTTCAAGATTTGCATGATTGTCTGGTTGCAGGAAACAACACAATGTCAGCCATGCGTAAGATAGTCTCCACACCAGTTACTGGCTTGTTTTATCATTAGGTTTACACACTTTTTCCAGAGACGACTTATGAGATTTAACTATTAAGTGCTTTGACAATTTTGAATACTCTTTATGAAAGTAAAGTTATTACTAACATTTAAGAGCAAGGGACTAATATGGATGTAAAATCCACAAAGGGCTGTGACTTCGACTGGAATCTCTGGGTACTGTTACAGTATAAATAATGTTGCATGCAACATTACAGAGCAACAGTTTAAGTGATCTTTTTATTCAATAAATTCATCTCGGAGACAAATTGTATTTTCCAGACTTTCTGACAGTTACATTTCTTTTCATTTTAACCCCTATGCGTTTTCTCCCAGGAAAAATGAACATTTGCAAAATATTTTTTAAATCTTTACAGGAAAGAATCTCTCTCCATCTTAACTCCAGATCAAACTTTTTTGCACCACTTCCCATAAAAGGTTCGACTGCTTCATTTCAAAAAGCTAACACAATAGATCATATTACATAGTAAAAAAAAAAAAAGAAAGAAAAAATAAAAAGCCCTTCCAAAGCCCTTCCATCTTTGTTGTTCAATTCAATCTTACCTGAACGGCCTAAGTTTCTTTTAAAGTACGGAAGAACTGCAGCCATTCTAAAGGATGCAGAGTCATTGCTAGCTGGGTGTCAGTTGGGAACCACCTTGGAAAACTGGAAATACTAGTCTTCATAGGAAATAATGAAATGAAGCAAACCAAGTTTTACACAAACTCTAACACATTTGAGAGACATCTGATGCAGTTTGGATGACACAAGCACACATGGTAAGAGGCCACAAGTTCAGATGTATTCATGTTTCTGGCAGTGAAAGGCAAATAACCTCACCCTACAGCATAAAATAATAACTGCTTTAATTAAAACAATGTTGAGATGGTGATTTTAGTTTGGGAAATTCATCTTCAGAAAGAAGATTTTCCCTTACTCTTGACGTCAGATGTCAGAGGTTTCTGCCCTTCTTAATTATTTAAAACCAAGCTCTATTCTCACTGAACTGCAACACTAGAAAAGAAGTCATAGGAGCTTCCACAGAGATATCCATGGGCAGAATTTGGCTCACCATATACTGATCAAAACTACTTTAGCTACATTTTTTTTTTAAAAGGATTACTCTATGTAAAATTTTTATTCTAGTTTAGATACATTTATCTAAATCTGGATCTACGGATGAAAGATTGAATTTCCTGCATATCTCAGTGTAACAAATACCTTGAAGTCTACCAATTAAACAGAGCCACTGAGAAATCATTCCATTTTCTCTTACATCCAAGATTTCTGTAAGCAGAGAGGAAGGAAAACCAGTACTGAATAAATCAAAAGCTTGCTGCGCTACTTAAAAGGCTGTGCCAATGTGGGGAAAACCACTCTAACTTAACTTCATTGATTCTATGCATCTAAGTCAGTGGAAACTCATACTATGGGTGCACTTTAATTGTTTAATTATTGTTTTTAAATAGGTTTCAACTGCACCCAATATAAACATAACTAAGATGAACACTGCAAACAGCTGCTCAAAGCACTGTGGGAGAAAAAGAATTAGTTAAAAAGAGAGAGCAACCCCAAAGTGCAAATATCTCTTCATTTACCAAAAATGTTTTTGAATATTTAGGGCAGCACATAGTTCTGGGATCTGTGCAATCATCTGGACATTTTTTGTGTTGAGCCAGAAATAAGTGACACTTTAAAATAATTTGGTTTTCCTGTACTTTAATCCCAGTTTTCTGCTGTGCATTGATGCCCACTTGTGAGACTGTTATAACTGTCACAAAGTATTGAGCAACCTTAACTTCAACAAAATTAGTTTCAAGCATCACCTTGAGAGCTCATGAACTACAAAGTCAGTCTTCAAAACTGCAAAAATGTATGTTTTCATCAACAAAATGTCCAAAGGCTGTGAAAGAAAGTTCTCCAAATAGTTTGAAACAGCTAGTTTTGCCTTGCTCCATCACTGGAAAAATTCATTCTGGCTGAAGTCTGAAATTACATGTGTAGCAGTATAGAAATAGAGTATCTGTTAAACAAAATGTGGTAATAAAGAAAGACTGTAAATTTCTCCCTGCACATCTCAAAGCTACAAACCCTGGTATTTATCAGGAATCATTAATTCTAACAGGTGTTTTTCTTCTGTTACTAAGTGCTCTCAGCAGGAATATTTTGTGTTGGGTGCTGTTCATTAAGCTTTTTCATGGATTTAGTAAATGTTGCCTTAATAAAAAATACAACACATCCCTGTTTCCTAGAGAACTCATGGCTCTTCTGATTGTAATACAATCTATAAAAGGAAGTATTCAGGAAAACAGGCTAAGACTAGATGTTGAGAGAGCTCTGCTATAGAACAGGCAGGCCTAAAAAGTACCACTTGTCTAGTTTAGAACCACTGAATTTAAGACAATATTATGATTATTACAACTAAAATCAGAATTTGAAATTATCAGAGGAGTCTGTTCAATACCTGGGATACAACACTGAAATTCTCTTCTGAACTTAACTAAAAACATATCTTAATATAGAAATATGATTTGCCATTCCTGAGCAGAACCACCCATGCTACTATATAGGTGTTAAGAGTACAGCAACTGTAGTTTAACTTAAATTCATCTGTTTGATGAATAGTATCAAAGCATTATGCATGGACTGAAGAACAGAGGCCTTGAAATGTTTCTGTTCTGGACGGAGATACATTCTGTATCAAAGGAAACTGAAAACAATAACGGCAAACAGCTTGCTTAATCTCATATAATGAGCCCTGATTCGTGTTTAGAAACGGGAGTTCTTTCTTAGTCTTCCACTGCAATTTAACATTTCTCTTTATTAAGTTCAGAAAACCACTAAGTTTTCACACTGATTCAGTCCTCCTGCTGAGAAATATATTTATCAGTCATCATCGCAACATGGAAATCATCTGACACTACCACAACTCAATTCATTTTCAGGGGCTTAAAACATTGCCCCACCCATGTATTAAACTCTATCAGGTTGCAAGAACTCTTTATGACTGTCTGTGTTCCTTTATGATGCCTTTATATATGCATAATCCACTCTACAGATCCATGTCTATAAGAAGCAGGAATCTTGGGGAGAGATGAGTAACATCGGAGGAGAAAAAGAAAATGCTGTGAAATATAGAAACTTAAATAAAACCATAATTTAGCTTGTACTACTTCACCTTAATGCTTAAGGGATAAATTAAATTAACTGCCGAAATAAGAGCTAGGCAGCAGAAAGGTGACCGTCAGACCCATAAAAATATGGGGTTCTGACTGTGTGTCATTATGATTCATGGAATATATCAACTATTTACACTGAAATATATTTAAAAAGAGAAGTGCATTTCTAAAATAAAATGATGACCTTAAGTAAACACAAATCAAATCACAGAATATAGACAATCCTCTTTACAGCTGAGTATTTCTTATTTTGTATGAACTGTGTTTAGGAAGAAAATGATAGTTACATAATTAAGGTTAATGTTCAAATATCCAGGCACAGATCCACAAATCCAGCATCTGCCCCCAAGAAATCACTTCAACATACATCAGTATATAACAGAGATACGTATGATACAGACGCAAGATACAGATCTGCCTCATCTTGTTAAGGATCCAGAATCTCATAAATGAAGGATCCCTACAGAACAATGCAAACTTTAACAACTTCAGTTTGAAATACATTTGCAAATTTGCTATGAAAATCTTAGTGGTTCCTTGCTGCTTAACACATTCTTGAAGGGCTGCTACTATAAGATTAACATAATAAATCCACTTGTTTGAACCTGTTACTGCCTAGCCCCCCTTATTAAGGCTGAAATGACAAATGCCATGGCTAAGAGCTCCTTTCAGCTGGCACAAAACTATTTCTTTATAAACACCTTGAAGTGGCAGATCAGAAATAAAGTCCAAATAGCGACCATCTTCAATTCTTTAGCCACAAAGTACTACAGGAAAATGCCCAGATATACCAGAAAAGTGCTAGTCAACAGTTTCATACCTAATTCTTGGTGTTGTAATTCCCCAAACGTGTTGTTTTGACAATTCAGTTGACAGGCACCAATATGACATCAGAATTGCTCTTTCAAGTTTAAATACCCACAGCTGAACAAAGCAATGCCACTCTGGACCAAAGCACAACACTCCGGCAGGCACATACTCCTAACCAAATGATTTTTGAAGCAGGAGGGAAGACTAGTCACACACCTGAGGCACTAGTATTTGTAAAGCAATAGTATTTGTACCTATAGCATTTGATACATACAGTAGACACATGCATATGTGTTCAGTCTGTATTCTTACATCCTTTCCTCCCACTTCTCAAAAATATTAGACAGAAGCATTCAGTCATCTTGTTTTAGCTTTTAAACATGAAGGCTACTACAGCTCAATGAACCCATCACCAATTAGATGAAGCAGTTTTCTGAACTCCTCCAAATACTCAGTATTTTTTCATCTGGACAGCCTAAAAGACACACACACACTACATATTCACACAGGCATGTCTACAATTTAGCACAGAAGAAACATTTCAAAGACTGCAAAGTTGCACAGAAGTAAACCAGCACTTTGGTGCCATTATAAAAGAAAAACGCAACTGTTTGACTAAGATTCTGTAATATTAATGATATAAAATTATTAAAAGAAAAAAACCTTCTATTATCCACTTTAACAGCTTCAGGAGACAACCATAATATAACAAAAATACATGCCACTGACATACCAAACTAATACAGGAGAACACTTACTTCCATACACCATGAGCTGGGCTATCACGTCAGTGGCAGCAGGCACCTAACATGCACTGCAAAATACTAGCAAATTCTGCTTATGATCAAGCATACAATATTAATTCAGTTCAGGGTTCAGCCAATACAAAATGCAGTTGAAAGCAAAACAATGTAAGAATGAACTGACTTATGAACTTAGAATAAATTTTAAAATAAAGTGTTACAATGGATCATTAGAACTCATAGACCAGCAGATTCAGAAATTGACACAAAGTATTTTTTAGCTTCAGGCCACAATTCCCTAATCTGAATTTAGGGATTGCTAAAGACTTACTATGGGATGTTTTCAAGGGCAAAGGCCAAAGGTGGAGACAGGGAAGGATCCAAGTGTATTGTGGCATAACAAGCATGGGAAAAGATGGAGAAGGGGAACCAAGGGACTGGTGTGAATGAACCTGCTGCTGGTCAGTACGCTGGTCTAGCTGAAGGTGCAGCTGCTGACCTCCTCCAGGTCCTCCACTCCACTAGGCTCAGCTAGTGTTATCAATAATCTGTTTTTTTGGGAAGTTATTAGGAAGCGACATACTTCTGAATTAATGTTCACATTACTTGGCACCTTGAAAACCATGTGGTTAATACATCTGCACATTTCTGGGAACTGATCAGATATAAGAAATTGCACAGCAAGATCCTTTAGCTAAGCACTGCTCTAGCACATCCCTGAATTACACTTTCTAAAATGTGTTCAAGGTGGTACTACAATTCTTCCCTATCTATATGCAAAATTCACCCACCACTTATTATCGTTGTTATAAAGCAGGATTGCCAATACATTCTCCTCTTACACTGTACAATCTGGTTCAGGTAAAGATAAGGCCAAAGCATGGCCCAATTCTGAGCTTGTTTTAGAAACTGAAAAGGAAATTAATTCTGTTCACTCTGTTAGCTAATTGCTGTTTATTCTTACAAAATTTTCCTGTCTCCACGCAATTTTTTGGGTTCCTCCAACAGTATCAACAAATTCAAGGAGGCTGACTTGCAATCTTCCTAACCAAGTTAGAAAAAACTACCACAATTTTCTCAAGGAAATACTCTTTCTTTACAAGTCACACAGACTGAACAGATTTAGATAAAGGTTTAAGTCAAGCTCAGAACTTCCGGATGGGTCTATTCACCTTATTTATTTGTCTAGCTGAATTTACATTTTGACATCTTTTGACACAGTCTGAATAGCTTCCGTGACCAATAATAACATTACTTACTGTCATGTAAGCTCATAAAGTACACTCATAGAATCATAGAATTGTTAAGGTTGGAAAAGACCCTTAAGATCATCAGGTCCAACCGTTAACCTACCACCGCCAAGTCCACCACTAAACCATGTCCTCAAGTACCACATCTACCCGTCTTTTAAATACCTCCAGGGATGGGGACTCAACCACTTCCCTGGGCAGCCTGTTCCAGTGCCTGACTACTCTTTCAGTGAAGAAGTTTTTCCTAATATCTAACCTAAACTTACCCTGGCGCAGCTTGAGGCCATTTCCTCTCGTCCTATGGCTTGTTACTGGGGTGAAGAGACCGACCCCCACCTCACTACAACCTCCTTTCAGGTAGTTGTAGAGAGTGATAAGGTCTCCCTTCAGCCTCCTCTTCTCCAAACTAAACAACCCCAGCTCCCTCAGCCGCTCCTCATAAGACTTGTGCTCTGGACCCTTCACCAACCTCGTTGCCCTTTTCTGGACACGCTCCAGCACCTCGATGTCCTTCTTGAAGTGAGGGGCCCAAAACTGGACACAGTATTCGAGGTGCGAATACTCAGCATAAAAGAAAACACATCTTGTATCCTGATAAAGAGGCATGCTTCTTTGAACCAAACTTTGATGCTGCCTCATCATTGTCATTTACCCTTCACTGTGATTCAAATTCATCTATCTAGCAATGCGTGAAGCTGCTCAAGAGTGCCAGCATGAGCTCATTACAAGTTCAGGAAATCCAACAGAACCCTTTTCTCTTTGTACATGCCCTCTGCAGGCAGTTCCCGATTCATGGATAATGTTACGCAATTGCTGGCTTGGTTATTATTTTAGTTGTAAAAGAAAGGAAAAACAAATATTTTAAGATAAGAATCACTGCAGTGAGGTGCTGAATATTTTAATGGATGAAATGTAGGCGGATGTCACACTTTCTACAAAGCTATATATCTCTCCTGGAAATCCTAGGAAAGATCACGTCCTTATTCATTTCTTTTAAAACATATGCACATATACACATGTCATTTCATAAATTAATAAATCTACTGACTTCAAGTTTATTGTTAAAAGATCATAAGAGGTGTGTGACCCAGCAGAAAATCGGCCAATAAATTTCATCTTAGTCAACAGCGACAGGGTTGGAAATACAGAAGTCATGGGCCTTAGAGAGATAGATATTATTGTGGATATTGTGTCATCGATTAAAAAAATAAGTTAGCCATTGCTTCGTTCCCCATACTCCAGTTCCAATCAGGGACAATTATCCCAAAGAGAATACCAATTATGCCGCTCCATTAACAAAAAAATCAAGGAAATGTCTGCAAGGCACTTCATTCTGCTGTGTAGACCTATACTGTTTGTTAGAAAGGACAAAGGACATTTTAAAGGATTGGTGCATTTGAGGGAGGGAATCATGACTTACTTATATGCAAAGTCTGTATGTTTTCTTACATTGGCCTAACTACTAAATTAATGAAATAATTTTTGTCTTTGAGTAGGGTCTGTAGTTGATTGCATATCTGTACCATCTTCACTTACAAATCTTCACTGAATAGACAATTTTAATACTACTAGGACAAGATCAACTTTCATCTGGATACAGAGATTCCATTCTCCTGGATCTAGTCACTCTCTCAGATTATATTCTAAAGCAATGTTCCTTAATCCATTGGGAAAACATACCTTTTGGTAACTAAGAAACGCCCTTAAATCTCCATTTCTCAGCTTTACATTTCAGCTACCAAACCAATTTAAGGTTATGATCAAAGTCCCCGAATTGACTGGGAAAGGTATTCTCTTTCCATGAACCACTAATACTGACAGGGGAGGAGGAAGCATTAAATTGTATTAGTCTTGGTCTAAATAGGCCACAATGTCTTTTCACATTTGGGAATCACTCCCTCCATATCCTGTTCAGTAAAAGCCACAACCAACCACTGTTCAGGGCAACCTGTAAAGTTCATCTGCTTTCTGTAAAAGTAGGATAAGCCAAAGCATGAGAGGACCAATAAAGAGTTCTCAGGGTGAGTGTGAATATTTTTGTATCAACCTAGTTGTTCTGATTGTGGAAAAACGTGTGGAACCCACTGAAGACCTTTTGCAAAGTGCACAGTGGCACTTGAATCACTAGAGTATCTAGAACATGGAATAGAAAATTTTTAGTGTCAAATTTTATAAATATATTGTTTTAATATGAAGATAGCATACTAGGCCAACTTCATAACGTACCAGATGTACTAGGAGTACAAAGGTAATGTAAGATTTTTCAGCAACAGGGTCTAGGGGTTTTGTATCTTTGGAAAGTATCTTGAGAATATTTTTATTGTCCCTCTACAACACCTTATTTTTTTCTAACATCCACGTAAAGTGTGTGCTGAGCTAAGTTCTCTGGCTGCCAGAATAAAACCTAACCATTGTTCCTAAAACTAAGACCCATCCTGCAATTCCTCCAGTTTGTGCCAGCAACTGGTCCCTGAAACTGTGGGGGGTGCTAGCAACCACCACCGTCTTCTCTTCACCTCTGCCACACAAGTCACTCTAAAATAGAGCCAAAAGCACAACTGATGTTTCTTGCTTTAGCTCATGTTCTGTACACACTTGGAAAGTATAGTCAAAGCTGCAGTTTAATGTGGTGTTTAATATTAATGAAATGGGAAAGATGATGTGCTCTCTGCTTCCAAACTCCAATAAACAAGTCCACAAAGCATATAATCTAACCCTAAATCTCTTAACTAAAAGCAATAGCTCCAATAGATGTACTGTAAATTGCCTTAAATAAATGCTTGCGATTTGAAGTACATATTGCTGTTAGCTTCTTTTATGCCTCTCCTTTCAAAGACGACATTTTCTTAAAGTTGGAAATGCTAGTCTCTACATTATGTTGCACATTGCATTTTTAGTTACTGGACACTCAGAAATCACAATCATAGATTCATTGTCACTAGGAAACTGACAACTTGTATTACCATGAGTGATTTAAAATTTTGAAGTTATTCTCCTTTAAAATAATTAAAAAGGAAAAGGAGAGTATTCCCCAACACCTGTGCTTTTCCCTCTCCAGATACTAGAGAAAATGTGTTCATTCCATTACAGGCTGTATGCATTGTGGGTTTTCTCATCTTCTGCATTCGTTGCTACAAAATTCTGACTGCTTAACAGTAAGCTTTAATGAATATGCATGCAGCTAGCACCCAGATGCACTTGGGAACTAAAGAAAGGTGTCTACAGTTTCCAGCCATTAGCTATTAACATTAAAGTTACGAAATCCCCAAATCCCCTATGTTCCAGGTGATGTTCAGCTTTCTGTTTTCACAGAGTTTCACAAAGCATTAGGTATTAAAGCTGCTATTAAATAGGAAGTGCAAATGATTTACACATGACATTACATTCAGTGCTTTTTCCTCTTTCCAAGGATCTCAGAGAAAAATATTAATCCTCACTTCTCCTGCAAGACAGCTATGCAAATATTACTTATGCCCAATTCACAGTATTCTACAGAAAATCCTGTACACCATTCTTAGTGAACTGATTTGAAAGTTACACATGGGATAAATCAGATAACCGTTGCTTAAGCTGTTTTTGATTTATTAACTCAAACACTGGATCATTGATAGAACTACAGAGAGATCCCAGGAGTACCAACTCACGAAAAGGAAAAAGTCAACCTTTGCTACAGCGATCTAATGAAAGTCTCTAATATCTTAATTATTCTGTGTCTAACATCTTATTTGTTCTTTTTTATTTTGCAGTTTTCGGCCTGGAGCAGACCCCCAGAACTGCCTTAACTGACCATATCAAAAAGACGGCAATTGTTACTTCTATGCCTATGCATCCTTTCTTCCCCCTTATTTTACACCAAGATCACTGGCATTACAATGATGAGGGTAACCCGGATTCATTTCAGGCTACAAAAGATTAAAGAAAGCAACAGGAAAATCCTGGGAGATTGAACAGATTTCTTAAAAGGTCAAATCCTGATAAGTCAATATTTTAATAATTTAGCAGACAATTCTAACTAATCCAGTTCTACTATTTTGCTACCCTGCCCATACTAACATAACCCCAAGTCAAAGGGACAACCAAATTCCCTTCTTCCTCCCAATCCCAGGCAACAAGATATAACATTCTTGAGATGGTTTAATCTCTTCCATACAACAGCTCACAGAATTCCATCCGTAACTTCTGACATAGAAGTTATAGGTTATTCTGTAACATGTAGAACTGGAATAGGCCCCTGCCAGAAAAGGCATCATTTTGATACGAATGTTTCTAGCAAAGGGAATCAACCACAGAGTTCTCAAAACTGTTTCATTGCTTCTTGTACTATTTACAACTGCAACTTCAGGCAAATCATCCCATTTGATCCGTGATGTGGTCAATATAGTACAATCTCTTAGTACAACGGAAATCCTCAAAACAAATACCAGTAGCAAACTTTTCCAAACAACGAGAACTACTTTTTCTCCTTGAAGGATCTCCTAATTCCACTTTCATCTGAAATTCTTCAAGGCAACCTTAAATAAACACAGAGACCCAGAGCAACGACCCAATAAAAACAAAAATTAAGAAACCCAAATGGTCATATTCTCCTCACTCTCTTCCCACAATTCATGACAACAGCAGCATGCAAAACAAATATGCCTTACCAAGTTCTGTTATGTAGGTTTTTCCTTCCGAAGGTAAAGGAATGTACTGATTAGAGAAGAAGTTGCTTCCATAACCCAGGACAAAACCTTCTAGCTTGGTGTTTTGACTTGGTCGAAGATACCTCATGCAAACGGTGTCATCTGTTGCATTGATCTGAACTTTCAGACTCTGCCTTTTCACTGGGGAAAGAGTGAAAAAAGAGAAGGTCAGAATGTATTAGCTTTTAATCACATATTCAGTAATGGAATATGACAATGTAACAATATAGGGACGTTAATTTGCTAGTCGCAAGCAACTGAACAATTGCTTAAAGGTGGAGTCTCCTGGAAACTAAGTGTATTTTAAAAAGTAAACTAAAAGTCAAGTAAAACTCTGGTTTCCAACACATCTGTTTTTCCATCATTAGTTTAGTACTATCATTAGCTGTAACATCTTCTACAACTGCAGTAGTAGAAAAGTGCATGAAGTAACTGGAAGAAATTCAAGTATTTTTTCCTTTAAATGTGGGAGCTATAGTAGTATTAGCCATCTATAGGACCCATTGGTGAAAAACTTGCAAGTTTGATTTTTTTTTTTTTTTTGGTTAGTAAAAAATATGAAGTTTTAACATTAAGTTAATCCCACTGCAAAATTAGGGTAGAGGACAAATAGTAACTAGATCCAAATAAAAATGCTACAACTTTTTTTTTTTTTTTTTTTTTGTTTTGTTGGGCTGGAAATGTAATTTTCTAGTTGGAATTACACCAGGACACCTAAGCAACATATATACTTTACTCAAAATTACTAAGAAACTTCTTTTAAACATTCATTTTTATGCTTTCCAGGGGAGCAGCATATAAACCAAGAAACATCTTGTATCTCCATCTACAAAAATTTAACTTATAACAAAACAGAATGACTTCATAACTGAATAATCAATTTTTTAGGCTACAAAAAGGTGTTTTGTCTTCTCTTGGTGGGGTGAGGGAGGATTGGCTTTTTCTTCCTTGGTACTTAATATTCCCTTGTCACTGTTAGCATTATCATATTTTCAAAACTGTTGAATGCCAATGCTTGAAAAAAAAAGTAATGACTTCTCCCCAAACTTATGACACTGGCACTAGAACAGTACATTTTAGGTTATTACTTCTCATTCTCGAAATACAAATTTTTATTCCCAACAGATTTTCAGGCATCTCTCCAATCATGAGGGCTGAAATTAACTTTTCAGGAAAAAACAGAAATTTGCACAAAATCATCTACCTTCAGGAGCTAAATCCTGAAGAAAACCAGCCAGATGTATGGCCTGTCATTAAAAAACAGGGTAGAGCAATACTGAACTTCCTTTTCTTTCTTTCTTTCTCTCCCTCATTCTAACTCCCTTCCTTTCCTCCTTTCTCTCTCTCAATAATTGTAGACTGATATTCGAGGTTTCTTTAGACAAGTACATATTGATTCTCATGTATAACCCTAGCCTACCCTCCTTTTTTTTTGGAGAAAGTCTAATGACTAGAGTTGCTGAGAGGCCACAATCCCCAATCTGTGAAGATGATTTAGTGGTACTGTCAAGCACCTGCAGTTGTCTGCACACTGAATGTAAAAACCTAAGCCAAATGCTTTATGCCTCTTCCCTTTATAGAAAGAAGCGTACAAGTAAAACTGATGGAAAACATGTGCCTCCGATGAGACTCTTCCTTTATCTAAAGACTGATCAAGTAACAGCACGCAGCCAGGAAACCATCACAATTTTCCAAAGGCAACTCTGCCAGGTTGCAGAAGACTGCAAGACTTCTAGAAACTCAACTCGCTGACATTTTCAGCAGTACAATACCATGACAGGGGAAGGGGTGGCAGTTGCTTCCTTATCTAGGAGACATCTTAACTTCTTTTATTTTCAGTATATGAAACTGCTGCAAGTGTACAACTTTGAATATCAACAAGGCTCCAAATAGCAGAAACCAGGAAGAAAACCCAACAGACTTCAAACCCCTCTAATGTGCTTCATAAAGATCCTTAGTAAAAAGCCTTCCATGCTAACAAAGTTTAGGATTATTACTTCTGATTGACAGTGAACTATATTTGTTAAAATTATGTAGTCTGCAAAACTCTAACCTAACTTAGAGAGAGCTGAGCATAAATGAAAGGATGGCCTCCTGGTCTCCATTGAATATTCATGTCTAAGAAGAAAGCAAGACTTACAGTACTTGATTCAAATATGAGACAATAATTTGATTTCTGTATTAAAATTCTTAATCAGACCCAAAACTGGATTTTAAAAAATTTTAGTGAAGATCTATTTTAATTTTAAATTTACAATAAGTTCACTTTTTTTTTTTAACACAATTCTTTCGCTATATGTCTCACATTTAATTTGAAGACCTAATTCTATTTCAAGATTGAATTCAACTGGGTTTGATTCCAATTAGATAGATACTGTATTTTATTCATAAGTGGTCAATTATAGTGAGAAGGGGTCTTGATTTTATTTAAGCCTAAAAACTGTCAGTAGAGTTTCTAAAAACAGAAAGCCTAAATGGGATCCCAAGACAGCAACAGCTCTGAGGTAGGACCCTTTAGACCTTTTCTTTATAGCTAGCACATCAAAACGACCAAGAGAGCTTTTAAACTCAAAGTCAGTTCTAGCAGACCATAAACAGGAATAACGTATTTTTAAAAATAGAGAATAAGGCAGAACAGAAGAAAAGCAAAGGAGATTAATTTAAAATTTAAAAAAATTAATCCTTGTCTACCCCACACTGTCTTGACAGGGGAGCTCCTTTCCCTCTAGTTCACTTTTAAGTACAGGATCCTTTCAGTGATGGCCTGGATGGCAACAAATACTGCAGAGTCCTCGCAGTGTTTAGGAAAAATCTTTCCTTTCCTCTCCTTGGAGATCTAGCTACAGAGTCTGCTCCATGCTCTTCTTAACATAACTATCTTCTACCCCTTCTGTAAGCAACTTCCTTACTATTTCCGTCTCTCCACACAGCAGAAGTTCCCCTACCTGAGAGGGCTCAGTCAGTCTCAGCAAGGGTGCTCTTCTCCCCTTCCTCCTGACGGTGCAGCCCCACCCAAAGAGCAGCACAGGGCAAGGCAGACAAATAGCCTTCTTCACTATTATTTAGCTGCACATTTTTAAAGGAAAGCGTCTGTGCTAAAGCAACAACACAGATGCTACACTTCATATGACTAAACCACATTCCCTTCCATGGGCTGTGTGCATGCCAGAATCACTGAAATGGAGGGATCAATTTTAACTGGTAGAGCAATAACTATCAGAGGTTGACCACTTTCTGGAAGTGTATGGACAGAAGTGGAGCAACCAAGGCCAACACTAACAAGTTTTTCTATCCGAGGAAACAAAGGTTCCCAACCGAAGTTAGAATGTGAGTTAGCTGGGAACCATAGCTGTTGAGTGAAAGCCCTTGGTTTCCAGAAAGTGAAAGGCTACAGAGACAAAACCAAAGAACGATGAGGACAGAAGGAAGCCAGCAAGCACAGAAAGTGCTCTCTGTCATGGCAGAACTATCAATGAATGGTAGATCACTCTTGGTGTGGACTCTCTGTAGGGAATGACATCTCTCCCCAAACCTGGTCAGTGTGTTACTTAGTCATCAGTCCAGGTCTTCTGCCTGCCAACAGATGAGCACTCCAACAGCTTTCCAGGAGCCCTTGCACTCTTCCAACACCTCACTTCTGTGCCCACCTACACACAGTATACTTCTTAGCATCATGAATACAAACGCAAAAGGCTGTGAAGCAAACCTCTTTTGTTATAGCTGAGTACATTATAAAGAAATAGTTCTTAAAGAATTAAAGAAAAAGTTTAAATGTTCCAGACTCAAGGAGGTCACATGAGTTCAAACGAGACCTGGACCCTTATGAACAAATCCAAGCATTTCCTGAATCTAAAAGGAAAAGGCAGCTTTGTGCAGGAGACTGTAAGCCCAACTCTGCTACACTGGTCAGAATTAAAAACAAACAAAATAGCCTCCCATGAATACGTAACAAAATGCAACTCATGTTAAGGCCTATGAGGAAGGCCTGTATGGTCACTTGGAATCCTTGGAGCGGACAAGGTATGCATGGAGGGCACAACAGCACAGAGGGGCCTCTGCAGCCAGCTGGGGAGAGCTCAATGCTATGTGCTGCGCAGACACAGACAGTCTAGTCAGGAGAGGGCCAGCCTGGAGCAGCACAGACATAAAGGACTTCACATCAATTAGCTTGGTAAATGGGGACTAATCTCAGGAGCACATTAGCAAAATAGATCTCACTTGTGTTGATCTCTCAGTATTTTGAACAACTAACAGAGAAATCAGGTGAATGCCATTCTGAGTAATATCTCTATTTTGACCACCACTCAGGTAAATGTTCATTAAACATGACTGAATGGACAAGGGAAGTCACAGGAACTTGACTGCTATGATACTGTGATAAGAACGTCTTTGATTTTGAGAAAATAACTTTGTCATATTATGATTTTAGAACACCTTTCCCCCCCGTCTCCTTGATGAAAGAGTCTAATGATAAACTGGATGCCCTCTAATTCCAATGCAAAGAGATTCTGAAAACACCTTACAAACAGAAAAGAGCACTTGCAGGCACAGAGCAAGGCAAGGTTGAATTTTCCTAACTCATATTCACTTGTATCAGCTTTTGGCATGTGTTATTGAAAGTCTGGTCTTAAGTATTCACATTTGTAGAGTAATTCTTTTACATTGAGGCCATCTCCAAATGAAAGATTCTGGGACCCACAGCTACCTCTGAAAAACAATCTTTCCCTCCTGGCTTGCCAACAGAAATTCCACACTGATCTGCAAGTATTCTCTTCAACAAATGTCAATTGATGGCCAAAACCAGCAGGACAAGCCGTGCACGGCATATCTGAACTAAAAGCACTATGTTAAGTGCATCAGACCACCTGCAGTGTTAGAATCACCCTAGGGACTCTTCGCCTGTAAGGGAAAAGACTTTTTAAAGACAGCTTAGTGCCATCAGCTGCATTATAAGGGAACTAGCCACTGATAAGTCTTCGGAAAGAAGAAAATAGCTACAAATGACCTGAAGAATTCAGCTGGGAGCACCATAGTTTGGCTAGTTGGAAAAAAGAAGTGGTCACATATAGGAAACAAGAGCCAAGAGCAAATAAACACTGAAACTTTAGAAAAATTTAACTCTAAATTACCTGAAATTCACATCTTTAAAATGTGAAAGCAGCTATGGAAAATAATATACAAAATACTAAGCTGGACACTTGTTCAAGCTTTGGAGCCAACCAGGGATTATGTGTAAGTGTCGTCTTCTTCTTATCACTTTAATTAATCATGGAGTAACAGAGGAAGAGGGGAGAATTCATAAGCACTGCTACCGTCTCTTATTCATACTAGCTAGTTCTAACTGATGGTTCACATTTAGCTACAAGACAAACAGAGAAGTCCAATTTTCAACTTCTATTTTCACAGCAAAAGTTCAGTCAAAGCCCTTTGGTTTAGGTCTAACATCCCCCTAAGAAATCACCATTGCAAAGCAGTCTGAAAAAGCAAAACAGTTAACTACTAAGAACAGATTTATATAATTCCTTTGCTATTTAATAACTGGAGAGAAGTAAGGAGATAAACAGAAATGGTTCACTGGGCTAGTTGCATTAAAGCAGTATTTGCTCAGCAATTCAGTGTTGGGGACAGTGGTATTTCCAACCTATAAGAGCAAATAAAACCACCTGAGAGTTCACTTCCTAAAAGAACAAACAAAAGAATTTTGTTTCAGTAACGGAGAAATAAAGCCTTTGAAATTCTGTGTCCCATGCCCCATTATGTCATTACAATATTGTTGGTAACAATAGATGTGGAGTTACGTTAAAATTGCCAGCTGTTTTGATTTTCCACTGTTTCAAGGAATGTGAGAGAACTTGGGTGATGAGGTGACTGGAATTTGAATTAACTGGCTCTTTCCTGTTACTACCCAAACCCCAAAATATATCTCGGTCCTGTCAAATAAAGTATCTTCAGCTGAAGAGCATTCTATTTCTCTCTCCAACTTAAGAAGATATGTCAACAGCTAGCTGATAATTTATTAACTGATAATTAACACATTCAGAAGTAACCCTGAGGTGCTGATATAGCAACAAACTTCAAGAGTGATGTACAAATGAAATAAAGTAACCATTTTTTGTTTTGAAATAAATTCAGCTTGGCAACTCACATTTTTTTGAGCTATCTGCCTGCTTCACTGAAGGCTCAGCAAAAGCAATACCGGAATAAGATGTTAGTTTCACTTATTCTATGATTCTGCTGGTGCGCTTTAAGTGTGTACAGTCTCTCGTGATCAAATACGGTCCTATTTTTTGTTTTTAGCCATAATGTGAAAAGCCTTGAACTCTGCCCTACAAAAGTAGAGTGTGAATACAGCTGTACTGTATTACAGCAAATCTGGCTTCGTCATCAGAATTCCTTTTGCCTTACATTGAAATTGTTTGTTTTTCCCCATTTCAAAGATTTTAGAGGGCATGAAGGCAAGACCCAGCACTGCCTCCCAGAGTGCTAGACAGATGAAGCGTGACTTAAGAAAATATATTAGCACCATGCATTTGTGAGCACCATCTCACTTATAACATTCAAATCGTTCAGAGCAGTGCTTTCGTTTTCCAAATGTGGTGCCATAGTACCACCAGCCAAGATTTCAATGATAATCTAACACCGCGCAACTTTTATTTTGCTATTTTATATTTTTGTATTTTGGCTCCCAAACATGGAGAAATATTGGTTGTTTGGCTCAAAACCAAATATAGCTTAAAATGGGAAACATTTAAAAATAGTTCTGTTTCTATGCAGTACAATAAACAAGACACACTTCTAAGACAGCCACAACCACAGAATCATGGATCAATTTAGGGTGGAAGGGACTTCTGTAAGTCCTCTAGGCCAATCCCTTGCTCGAAGCAGGCCTGATCAGATCAGGTTGCTCAGGGCCACATCCAGCTGAGTCTTGAACACCTCTAAGGACTCAGACTCCATAGCATCTCTGGGTAACCTGTTCCAGTATTTATGGAATATTTAAATATTTATGGAATATTTAAATATTTATGGAATATTTAAACCACCATCCTTGTGGTTTAAAAAAAAAAAAAAAAAAAAAGAGCCCTAATTTCCCATGTTCCAACTTGTGCCCAGTGCCTCTCATCATATTGCTGTGCACTTCTGCAGAAAATCTGCCTTCTTTGTATCCTCTGGTCAGGTAGCTGTGGACAATGTTATGTTAGACCATCTTTGTCATCACAGATTACATAAAACACCAACGCTCCTAGCTACAAAATCCACATTAATAAATACTCTGAATGATGAAAATAGGTGCCATATAGACCATGCCCTTAAAAAGGGCAACAAAGAATACCTTATTAAGAGAGGCTAAGCTAAAAGCATTGCACATAGTTTTGTCATTTGGAACTGAAGTTCCCCAATTAAATATATTTTTCAAAATATTAATATGCCTACACTCTGTACACAAGTCTAACATTACTTCAGAAAAATCAACATGCAGCAGTTAACTTTGCAAAACAGATACATGCACGTCTGTCTACAAAAGTAGCCTAACTCATAAGCTTTCAACTTATGCTCACGGGATCTCTTTGCTCCAGCAGCTTCCAAATAAGATCAACAAAAGCAACGTTAGTCTTACCTGCGGACCAACATTTATTACACTGAGATCCACTTGCACACTTTTAGGGATACGCAATCAGAAAAGTTTCAGCAGTACAATTCCTGTTCCAGTCCTAACACTCTCCTTAACCTGAGTTTGTCTGCCCCCAGGCTATCAATTCTGTTCACTTCAAAGCCATTCTGTTGGTTCAAGGAAGCAAATGAAGAGCAGAAGCAATCATTTAATTTTTAAATGCTACTTTTTTAACCTACAAAGACACTGTTTAATATAGAAATGGTATATTTTTCTTATTTTGACTATGATGCTTGATAGATAGGATGAATAAAGCTTGTCATTTTAAGCCTTATTATCAAGGCTTATTACTTTATCGATAACGAGAAACTAGTAATTGATTCCACCTTATTAAGTTTTGAAGTTAGCAACTCTCTTCAACTCCCACTGTAACTGAGAGAGTAGATGTGATAGCATGGTAAGCACAACCTGTTCTATGACTTGCAGTAATTTAAGAGAGAAGAAAAGACATTACCAAAGAAAGATCCAGATGACCTAAATTCCATCTGATTTCTGGTGTCTAGTAAGAGAGTTGGATGCCTCTGAGGAAGATCTATGTGTTGAAGAGGAAGCCACCTTATGTCAGCCAACAGCAAATACAGAATTTCAATTAAGTCTCTCTGGGAAATAAACTAGAACAAGCTGTAACAAGCTAACTTCAAGGCCAAAAAAAATTAATTAAATAAATAATAATTTTTACAAAATCTTATTTTCATGTAACCCTCCATGCTGTATTTTCTAGCTTCTCTTGATGCTGAAAGAAATCTTTTCAACCACTACAACCACAACCCAAAAACTTGGTCCATTTACTTATTTTCAGAAATTGCATTTAACGACCTGGAGTTGTCAGGTGGACATTCTGCCACCAGCTGTCTTGTGCTACAAGAATAATCTGTTGGAATTCTAACTTCACTACTTGCCCAACTCAGAATAAAGACACTTTCAAGAGATTTTTAAAATAAATTCCTTTTTGTCTATGCCTTTAAAATACTTTTATTTGAAAGATGGCAACTTTTTTTTAGGCATATCAACATTCTTAACAGACTGCACACAAGTAAGATAGCATAAATTATAATTCCCCTCTGTACTACTTTCATATCATGGGGCGATTTTGGAAATTTCATTTGTAATAGAAATTCACCACAAAAGGAGTACAAATATCTGAAATATCCAGTAGGAAACACCCTCAATACTGGTGTTCGGCTGAAGGCAGTAACTCACTAAGACCTCCATAGGAAGAGATGTACTGTGAGGGCCCAGGGTCAGCCCCATCCCTTCCAGTGCCCTTTCTCACAGCAGTCTTTCAGGATTGCTGAGACCCCTTCCTTCAGTTGCAATGCATATTTAGTTTTACTAATGCTAATCTGAAATACGCTCTCTGTTTTTAACGGATGTAAACCGAACAGATACTTCTCAGAGAAACTTTGTTAGAGTATATTACAAAACCAGAAAACTTTTAAAACTTCCTTTACCAATTCCTCTCTAGTGATCACTACAGTTCAGAACTGAGTTAATGAGCTGTAGCTTGCTATTACTTTAGGACCAGTAAGGACAATGCAGAGGTAAAGATGTAGTTATCAGCAATTCCAGCTTCTACGTATCTACATAAAGCAATGTACAAAAAGGAATTTACTACTCGTATGCTGCCATCTCTCACCTGTTTTCAGGTCATTCAAGCACTTCTTTGAAGTTACACTTTCATCCTTTTCACTATCTCCCTCACAAGGTTCTTTACACATGTTGGTTTAAAATTATTTTTTATTGGACTAAGTACAGTAACTATCCTTATTTTCAGGGTACAAAGCTGAAAAGAGCCTGGATTTAAGCTCAGGATCCCACTTCAGTGGTCCAACCACCACTTCCAGCTTTCATTCCGCAGCTCAGTTCCCATTATTTGTTAAAATGGCAAATAAAATTGAAAACAAGGAAGCAAACTGTTGTTTGAGAATAATTAAGTCTGCACCTCTGATAGAAAAGGGAACAGGAGTTAAACTTCTGAAAACTCATTTGGACGGAGTTCGAACAACCTGTCCCTGGCTCCTGTCATAAGATATTAATTTTTCTTTTAAATCTTACAAAATTCCACTCCTTCTTTGCCCAGTCAGTAAACTTAGTTGTGTTTAAAGGTCAAATACGTGTGCTAAAATTTAATTTAAATAAAATTCAACATCAAACAACATTTTTGAAGGATAGGGACAGAACAAAGCCTATCCATTATTTTCAATGCATAATGCCCCCTGAAACTCCTTCAAGTCGAACAATTTTTGATAGATATTACTTTTCAAATCAACAGCACACAAACCACAAAACTTAAAAGGACATTAACTGTCCATGAAAAAGATAATTTTTAATAGAACAACCTCAAACCCTTATTTCAATTTAGATTATGGATCCCTTATTTGCACTAGGATAAAGCTTGATTTGGATCTGATGCAATTAAAATCTCCAGGGCATTGTTCCCCTGGCTTTACTCTCAGAGCTAGTTGTTTGTTGTTGTTTTTTCCAGACTGGCCTGGCATGTCTTTTTCTGGGCTGATGCAACTCCACCTGGACAGAGCTGATGAGACAGTGACTGCATCTTGCCCAGAAGAGCTGGTCTTTCCAATCCTGGCTCCTTCTTCTGTCCAAGGAAATAGGTCCAAGGCAACTCCACCCAGGCTAGGCTATGAAAAAAAACTGTATCTTTGCCAAAGAACCTGACAGATTCTGCATAAAGATATTCAATAAAGGCATGTACAAGACTGTGGGGAGCAAGAAAAGTCTCCCAAGTTTTCTAGGTCTAACTCCCTTTCAAGCCTTCAAAGAGCACCAGCTAATGCAAACACCAAAAGAGAAATGTGGTCTTCGGACATGGACACATATAAGGTAGTCATATTTTAGAGCTGATCAGCTGAATAAAAACACGGACTTTCTTTAACAACAGCTCTTCAATAGGGAAAGCTCAACAAGACGTTAAGAACTTAAGCAGGCGAGGAATTCAGAAGCTATTGGTCTGGCTCTGCCCACAAATTACAAATAGATTGAAGTGATCGGTATTAAAGACTGTGGATCTTAATGCAACAAGTTTCTTAAGAACATGTTCATTGGCAGGCAGTGCTTAGCATTACTACTGCCACTACCTATTCAATGGCAGGCAGCGTTTAGCATCACCACTCCCTTAATCCACTTCTCATCTACAAATACCAACGCATTTTTGAAGAATCAAAAATCAAACGCTTAGTGAAAAACAGTATCTGGAACTACAACTGCATTTGCTTCCGAGAGAAGAGTGAGGATACTATACTTTACAATCCACGATGTTATCATCCATTACCGAACGCACAGATAATCTGCTACATGGATTGATGCGTACCCAGACTGCAGTGAGGTTCTCACATTGTAGCAGTCATTTTGAAGTCTGTTCCTTACATGTTAACACTATGTATTACATCAGAACACATAACTTTGATTTTTTCAGTACATACCTTTTGGATTGATTTTTTGTGTGACTATTCATCTGGGGAACTTTTGAAATACTTTGGGAGAACAGGAGTCAGATTTAAAAGAAGAATATGAAATAACTGATGATAAGGAAGTATCATATCTACTGTGTTAGAATAAGGCAGCTTTGAATTAATGTTAAAAAAAACCCAAACGGTATTAAATTGATATTTGCATGTTTTTCTATATCTGTAGGAACAAAACAGGTAGTCACATACTAAAATCCTCCTGTTGTGATATTATCTTACTTGCCATACTCCAAGCAGTTGGAAGAACAAGTCTTTAGCTCAGTATTCTGTAATATTGACTTAGATGTTTTCATAGCTAATTTTGTTTTACCTCCTTCTCTGATTCAGCACACAGTCATTTTTAAGGACAAAACTGCTTAAAGATAGTAGTATTCAGATAGCTAGCAGGGTTTGCAAGCTATACTGAGTAAATTTGAAACCAGCATGTACTTCCAACTCTTAAGTTGTAAACTAATCTGTAAGTCTGAGAATCACCAACATATCTAAGCATATTTCAAGATTGTTGCCTTCTCTATTGTAAATCTGAAGAGTTGGCACCCAGTCCATTTATGCACTAGTCCTCACTTCTAAAAAGATCTCTTATCACTAGTAAGCCAGTTATAGAGCTCTATAAAGTAGACCAACTTGATAAAACGCAGGAAAAAAGCAAGGTCAATGACTAGAGGTACAGAGTATGTTACCCAGGAAAAAAGTCTAAATACGAATCATCCAGCTTAGAGGAAAAGTACACAGATAGATATGAAGACAGTATCCAAATATATAAAACAAACAAAGCAAGCCCTGAGGAAAGGCAGTATGAACAAGTTCTGCTCCATATCTGTGAAGAGCAGAAGTGCCATAAACTGTAGCAAAGAAGATAGCTGGAAAACTCATAAAGGCAGTGAAGCTCTGGAACAAACTGCTTCAGATATAAGCACAAGGGGGTCAAAATGATTTCAGGAAGTCCATTTCAGCCCTGTGTTTCTTTGTAGAAATGAGTATTTTTCCACTTGAAGGCTACTGGTTTTTCTCCTGCACCTCTAAGTATGCACCATAAAGCCTCAAGAAGGGTTACTCTCCTCAATGCTATGCTTGAATTCCAGTATCCTACTTCCTATCTCTAACATGTAGATATTGAAAATGCAATAAAGAATCATCTCTTCAGTATATAGATAAGCATAAGAGACCTGCCAGAGAGAGGCAAGATTAATTTGTCATGTGAGAACAGAAAACTATCTCAGTGCAACTGCTTGAGTAAGGGCAAGAAAGAGCATCCAAGAAACTGCAAGCTGTTCAGCCTAACCTCGGTCACCAGGAACAGATGATCACACCTATGCACACAATGAACAAGAAGGTGATTGGGAACAGCCAGCACAAATTTACCAAGGCCAGACTGTGTCTGACCAACCCTGCTGCCTTCTGTAACGCTATTACTGGCTTTGCATAGAAGGGGAAAGTGGTGAATGTCATCTACTTCGACACAATCTCCACAGGTATCCTTCCAGCCAAATTGGAGAAATGCAGACTGGATGGGTAGATCACAAGGTAGATGGCAAACTGGGCTGAAAGAATAGCAGTCAGTGGTGAAAAGTCCAAAGTCCCCATTGATATTCTTTCTGGTTCTTGAGCAATATCCACAGCAATTCCTAAACTCATTTCAGTAAGGGAGAATGTTTTGTGATTTCTGTACACTTGGGAAAGAACTTGGGTTGGGCAAATAAAAGAAGATGAATTGTACATAATAATCTGCTTTCAAATCGAAGGGAGATAAACTAGATTGAGACACCCGTTCAGAAACAGGTCCCCTTCAAGCTACCTTCCTGAATCATCTTTACAGAATGGCAGTGCAATTAGTGAGACAGATGCTGCTGCGCTCCTGATACATCAGTGAGTTTGAATGGTTTATTCCTCTGTCAAGATTTAATATTTAAGTAAACACACCCATGCCCATCTCGTGAGAACGACAGTCCAGTTTGTGGTTTAGTTCACAGGTTCTCAAAAGATCAAATAAAAGGTATCTAAAAACACGATATCCTTGAACAGAAACAAGTATTTCATCAGAAGGTAATATAATAATCTATTTGTACCAGAAACATCTAGAAACAGAAAAGTACAATCTGCCCATCACATTGAGTTTGCATATGTAGGGACTGTGCCCATGACAGCACAGGACATTTAACAATTCTTAAATGTATGCAGGCTTGTAAGAATGTACCTTAGTACCTTACTACTGTTTAATGGGATTTAATTTCTATTTATAAATCCCCCATTATGCTGTGTATAGTTGAAACAGGCCTCTTTAAAATAATATGCATCAAAAGATGAAAATCGAATGGGATCATCCCTTCCCTGAAGTCACGATGGCTTTTCACTTTCAACATTGCAACCATCATCTGATCACACAAAGTATCTGAGTTCTCTACTCAAAGTCGTCTTCTAACATCCAAGACACAGTGCAAGGATTAATAGCTTTGGATGTGCATTTGGCAATGCTGCTAGCAATATTCTGTTTTAACTTTGGAATACATTACCCACTTTTCAGAGTCAGACAGCTGATAAAGCAATTAAATATCTAAAGCATACATAAGAATTCTTAGGTGTTGCTATATATCACATACTAAATTCAGAAAGAATAAGCAAACTTCATCAGTTAACAAAACCAGTAATCAAATATGAAATGCTGTTATGCTTTGAAAACTGCAATTTGGCCTTGTCAATGCATTCAAGTCTATCAGCAAGGCTTTTAACCAGTTATTCCCTTTCCGTTTAGAAAGCTATAGACAAAAACAAAAAAAAAAAAAGAGAAAAAAAAAAAGAAAAAATTGCTCAGTGTTTCCAACAGAACAGTCAAAATAAAGTGGTTTCACTTATGTTCTTGGTCTCCACACTGAACATTCTCACACACGTCTATGACACTAGCTGGATAGAGCCGAGTCCTATACGGGTTGATTCCAACTGCATACAGTTTTTCCAGCTGGAAAATGTATCTCATTTTGCACCATTACATGAGATGGATCTTAAGACTGATGACCTGGCTTCTTATAAAAAAAAAAAAGTAACAGATTAAGAAAAATCACAGGTCACCCTTTGTATCTTCTATATTGTTCCACATTCTGAGTTTGCAGAGATCAAAGGAAAGCTTCTACAGTTCAAGCAAATGTCTGAAGAAGCAACAGACTCTTTAATTAAAGAGTGTGAAAATAAAAACCACTAATAAGATAAATACTTGATCATTTTTAGGAAGTAATACCGAATTCCAAAATTTGGCAGAAATCCTTTTTTTCAGCACTATGAACACCTTGTGAAGCAGAAGCATTCTTAACGTGTCTTAAGAAAACTAAAATGCAAAGTGAATTCTTCTAGATCAACGGATTAGAGAAAAAAATGGAAAACAAATGTATTTATAGTAAGTATACAACGTGTAAAATAAAATCTATGTGTATGATTAAGGGAGTACTAAGATAAGTCACAAATACTTACCTTTGCTTGTTTCATCTCTTCTCCCACCTATTTCCCTTCCTACCCAGGATATGGCAGACAATATAGAGTTTACATTCTCTCACTATATTTCCAAATTCTACATCCCTTACATCACCTGCTCCATCTTCACCACATTGCCTTTTATCTACAGAGATGAAAGAAAGCAGTGGGGAATAATCTCTATTTCAAACCCATTTTTCCATGCCCATGTGCTGGTTTTGGCTGGGATACATTTAATTTTCTTCACAGGAGATAGTATGAGGTTATGTTTTGGATTTGCGCTGAAAATGGTGTTGATAACACAGGGATGTTTTCATTACTGCTGAGCAGTGCTTACACAGAGCCAAGGCCTTTTCTGCCTCTCACCCCACCCCACCAGCGAGGAGGCTGGGGGTGCACAAGGAGCTGGGAGGGGACACGGCTGGGACAGCTGACCCCAACTGACCACAGGGCTATCCCACACCATATGGCGTCATGCTCAGCATAGAAAGCTGGGGGAAGGAGGAGGAAGCGGGGGACGTTCAGAGTTATGGCGTTTTATCTTCCCAAGTCACTGTTATGTGTGACGGAGCCCTGCTTTCCTGGAGATGGCTGAACACCTGCCTGCCCATGGGAAGTAGTGAATGAATTCCTTGGTTTGTTTTGCTGGCATGCACGGCTTTTGCTTTAGTTATTAAGCTGTCTTTATCTCAACCCACGAGTTTTCTCACTTTTTGCCTTCCGCTTCTCTCCCCCATCCCACCAGGGAGGACTGAGCGAGCATCTGTGTGGTGCTGAGTTGCCGGCTGGGGTTAAACCACAACAGTCCATAGTTTGGGGTTTTGTTTTTTTTTTTTTTGTTTTGTTTTTTTTGTTTGTTTGTTTTTTAAATCCTCTACCCAATGTTTTATTGAAAGAAGAACAACAATGCCAATAAAGAAAACACTATCAGCTACGCAAAAGGAAGGCTTATGCTAATTTTGGGGCAGGATAGGGGCATGTATACCTATGCACAGACCCATCAGCTAGGCAATCTGTGTATGACTGACTTTTCATTTCTACTTGTACTTCACTCATGCATGTATCCAATTATTCATAAAGAATTTATGGTATGTAGAAAGTTATGTCTCTCTCATCACTGATCTCGTAACCCAGTGTGCAGTAGATTACATTAATTCCCAAGGAATGTTCTCTGACTTAAGAGTATATTAAATACATAAATATTGCTTCACGACTTCAGAGTTTTAAAATGAGATGGTCTTTCCTGAGCCAGTTGTTTGACAACTGACAAGTGTTCTAACACCACAAAGGCAAATTAATGGGAAAAAAATTTCTAGAAAAGCCAGGTCATGGAAAAAAAAAATTATTCACAGTGCCTGAGATTTCTGCACTGTAATAGGGCATAAATAAGAGTATCCATTTCCTTTGTGTGGTGGAGCATCTGTGATTTTTCTTCATCCTTAATACTATGAACAACCCTGCATTCCCTTCAAATAAATATACTAATTGCATATGATGTCCATTGCTAATTTCTGTAAGTATTTCCAAGTGGAAAGGGAATACAATAAACATCTGTTATTTTACTGAGAAACTTTGCTTTCTAAGAATTCATTACTGCACGTCAACGACATACTAATGCTATTATCAACTACTATTTGACCATGTTACTAAAACTGGGAGAGTACGGGAGGATTGATAAAAGCCTGGAAGATTAAAACAAATGAATTTTTGACACAAAGCAGTCACCAAAAATGAACTAGATCCCGCAACGATTTGCGCGCGCACACGCACGCCTCTGTACTAGAGAGTTTGTGTGAAATCCCCTTCATGACTAGCTTACTTGAGTGCAATTTTAGTCTAAGTATAAATCTTCCATTGGGGCAAAAATCACAAAATCTGTCCAAAATTCAAAACAAGTGTTTTAGCTCAAAAAGTCTGCATAATTAGCATTTCAATCCTTTAAAAAAAAAAAAAAATCTTATTTGTGATGTTTATACAAAGACTTGATAAACAGACAACATAAATGAACTACTACACCATCACCAATTGAGTCACAACAGATTTATCACCTACTAAGGAGCATTGAATAATCAACATGAGCAGGGAGACATTTTTATTAGAATTGCCCGATTTTGCCTTCCTCATAATTAAAACATAAAGCAGGAAGAAATGCTGAGGAGATGCAGTATTTATGCTTGTCATAGCATAGCTAAAAGCTGGTTCTCATCAGTAAGGGAGCAAATAATGGGTTACCAGTGTGAAGCAATTTCATAGTCATGTCAACAACAGTAAATAGCTGTTATTAAGTTTTATGACAAAGGAAGGAGACCTATTGATTTGAGCTGAACGTGCAACCCCCTCACTTCTACCTGAGACAGCTCTTCATCAAACTAAGAGAATTCATGGTGCTCAAACCTGACCGCAGCCATTTCCCTAACCATGTAACAAGCTATGCTTCAGCGTACACTGTGCTATAAATAAAAACTGTGCCCTGCCATTTAATCCAATCACTTCAGTGTTTGTGTGAGCCAGAGATAATGGAACTCTCCCAAAATTTCCAGGTCAGACAATACAGTTTTCTTCCTATTATTTGTATCCCAAAGCTCAATTTCTTACCAACTTTCATACTATTGTGCCCACTCCTTTATTTTCAGCATACGCTTGTGCATGTTGTACAGACACACTGAGATTTAAAAAGAAAAGTGGTAAGTGATAAGGTCTGAAGTCTTACATTTTTCTTGCTGTGCATTTTTCTTGTTCGTGTATAGGCTTGAACTGTGGTAATCAGTGAATCAAAACTGCCAGAAAATGTTTTCACTTCGAAGTCAAAAACAACCTTCTGGGACATTTAAAGTTTACATATTTGTATTTCTGAACCAACCACAACTTTGTGTGTTCTAAAATGATTCCAGACTTTTACATCATAGAAAGAAAAATTAAAGTGAATAATGAATATAAAACACAGGCAAGCAGCTGACAAAAGGAGAAAAGATTTTTCCCTATGCAAGTTCAAAAATAATGTTATCCCACATACACTGCCAGTCCTCTAAAATTGGCCAGGTTCCCAAAGTATTAATTATGTAAACTCATATCAAGCACTCTGTGGCCATTTATAGATTCATAAACTAATGTCACAACTGCTGGTGATAGGAAAGAATATTACAATCTCTTACTGCTTAATTGAATCGTGCTTTTCCTGAGCAGATATAAAGAATAAAGCAAAAACTTGGAACTATACAAAAATGCAGAAATAACCCTACAAAAGAAATACCCTCACACTTTGAGAATTTGTTTTGCCATTGACTCACCGGTTTGAATGATAACACTGAATTACAATCCCTTATTAAGTACAGCCAGTAACACTCTAGTGTTAGCACACTGCACACACACACACAAAAATAAATAAAAATCAAGTCACACACAGAGGTTTATGTACTTCATTAAGATGGGTTTTATTGAAGTCTATATATTCACATGGAGCCCTGCTGCCTTGACACATTTGTTCAAGGTAAACAGGACTTGCATAAAAACCATGGCTACAATTAGCCTAAGAAAAAATTGTGGATTCACTTGCCTCATTTATTTTTCTTTCAGAAAACACTCTAAATAATATTAAATCATTACAGAGTGATGGATCTCAGCAACAACTCTGAAGTATTTTACAAAACAGAGGTTAGATTTTGTCTACCAACTTCTGAACAAGTGCAGCAAATGCTCCCCTCCAGACTGGGAGAAGACTAGCTTTCTTCTAATAAAAAAGCGTTCACCTCCCTGCCTTTAGATCCAGTATCTCCAGTAGCTAGTGCCTCAACTCTTTCCCAGCATTTTATTCAGCAACTCTGAAGTGGTGAAGACTCTGATATTCTTAATGTGACGATCCTTACGTAACCCTGCCTGGATATCTGCACGTACAATGACGTGTCACTTTGGTTAAGCAATGAGTGCAAAAACATTTAATTCTGGTGACCATAATTACAATCACAACTTCACCAACAGTAGAAATTCACTTGGTGGTTCAAAACTTGACCTGTTTTTTCTTCACCTTGACATGACACACACTGGTTTGCTCAAGTGGGGAGGCTTAGGGTTGATTTAGCCAGAGCATAATGGCATGTGATTGGTATGTTTTGAGGGACAGCTGTGCTGGGAAAGTTGGCCCAGGCCTTGCCCACACAAAGGTTTGGTTCATGATGCTGCCAGTAGTCATTTTCACGAACACTATCCTCACAGCAAAATAAGACAAATACATATTTCATAAAGCAAACTTTTATAACATACATTTTGGCCTGTATTGTAGAAAACCCGATTTCTAACTAAGGGCATTTGAATTAAGGCCTGTCAGGCAAGCTTGAGTGGCATCTGGCCTGCTTCTGGCTGCCCTCTTCCACTTGGGAGCAAGCTACAGACTGGGCTGTTTTGCTAATGGCACCTATTTTAGGCCACTGCCTTCCCAGAACACTAATACCCGCCTCTCTTCACACCAAGATTTTATGTGACCTTGCTGCATAATCCATGCCAGTGAGTAAGTCTCCAACCATCTCCTGCAAAAGGCAGTAGTCAAGAACACTCCACAGCAACAAACTTATCCTGCTTACCAACAATTTCAAGTCTGCACTTGAATTTCCCCAAGGAAAAGAAATCCACTAGGAGCTGTATGAACAGTTCTGACGATGGCAGGTCACTGCTAGTCATTTTTCCCCCTGGAGCAGAGCTTTCTGTTTGCACATGCAATGTGTAGTACACACCTGGTAAGTCCAAACACTCCAAAGAAGCCTCAGTCCCATTGACTATTCACAGTACCACCAGTCAATAGATGTACAGACTATGCTATCCATATCCAGTATGTCTGGCCAAAGAGCAGCAGCGGGATTTAGCCTATAGCTCTCCCCTCAAGTGAGTTATGCAGCTTGTCCTGCTGGAATGGCTAGACAGAAAAGATTATACGGAGGAGGACTGAAAAACAATATTCAGAAAAAGATACTTGGGAACATGAAAAATTAAAATTAAGAGGTGGAAGGTTATACAGATTACCCAGCAGTGAGATCATTTTAGAGGCGTTCATATGCTATGGAATTTAATCCTGGCAGAATCCACCCATATGTATCATCACTACTGTCACACCGCTGCCTGTGCCAGTATAAAAATGGAATTCTGGTATTACAGATTATCTCTGAACTCAGAAGCCTGACGCTCAATACCAGGTTTTGATATTTTTTTGTGCAATCCTAGGACACAACTGTCTACATGATAAGATAACTTTGATTAAATGAGCTGCTACAATGGCGACATTCTTATGGGTTGTTTTCATTTTCAGCAAAGAATGAGCCAAATTTGCCATGACATATCTACTAACTGAAAACCCTAGCCACTCAATTATACCAGATAAAGGATCCCTTTGAAATTTCTCATAGGACTCTATTGTCATTTATGTGCCATTAAACATAAGAGAAGTATTTCACACAAATCAATTTAATTTTGCACTTCTCTTTCCAGACACTAAAAAAAAAAAAAAGTTCAATAGCTTAGTCCAAACTGGCCCTCCTTCATTAGAATATGTTTTTTAAAGGTTAATACATTGTGTATTTTGAAAAATAGTTCCCAGAAAGATGTTTTGTAAACCATGGAGAAAGTAACATATAAACCACATGTCATTTCACTCCCTTTGTGATATTTTGATATGCCAGCTTCATTATATGTTCAAAAAAACCCAACTTTCAGGAGACTTCTCCCAGTCTTACAATTTCTACCCTGCTATCCTACAGCTACCAAAGGGGTGCGGGGGGGGGGGGGGGGCCACAAAAGTTTAAAGATTAAGGTTTGGCTGTTACAGTACAGTGACTGTGATACATTGAAATAATTCAACATTGTTTTAACTGCTTGACACCAGTAAGTGGAAACACATGCTGAGTTTAACCTCTGGTTAGAAAGAAGTATTACATAACACAGCATAGCCAGCAAATTTAGCTATGAATAAAATTAGCCCATTTCTTTCACAAGTGTCAACGGTAAGTTTGGAAGTATACCGTAAATACAGCATTCACTCTCAAAGGGATGTCATTTATAATTACCATAAATACAAATCTTCGCTAGAAGTTATCTACAATATTTTCTAACATTCCTGTATACTTACCAAACAACAACAAAAACTTAGAGTAAAACTATTATTTTTCCCACTTAGCCCCACAGCTGACAACTGTGGAAACAAGAAAGTTTTGGATCAGGTTTTCCCTACATGAGTCTGTAAATCAGGCTCTTTCACATGGTCCCATAAGGAATGTCAAGTCTGCACTCTTTTTCCCTAAGAAGGCAGCAACCAGGAGGAAGGTGAATTAAGGTTTCCTGAGCCCTTCCTGGAAAGCAGAACAGGACAGGCCTGAATCCTGGAAAGTAGAACAAGGATGGGCCTGAATTCCAATCTACCTGATGGATAATTCAAATAACAGGAAAACCACAGAAGTCAGAAAAATAGGGGTAAAAAAAAAAAACCAACACAAAAAACCCAAAAAAACCCCACAAACACCAAAAAAGAAAAACATTCAGACTCTTCTTTTTTAAAACCTTCATAAAACTCTACGTTTATAAAAAGGGATCAATCCCAAATTCTTTTCAGCTCTAACAAAGAAAAACAGAACATGGAGATACACAAAAGCAATTAGAAACAGAGATTATAGTGAAAAAAGTGCGTTTCTATGCACATCTGTGTTGTAACTGGAAAGTCAACTGGCAAAATCAAAAACATGAAACGCTGTTTTACCAAACACTAAGAACTTCCATAACTGTTGCCTTCAACAACATTTGTATTGGGTCCAGCTGGAAAGATGGCAGTGAAACACAGTTTATAAGGCAGTACAATCTTGTGGATTATGTCCTGTAACTTGTTTATTCTGGGTTCTGTGGCTTCGCTTTTTCATCTCCCTCTCAGATTCAGGATGCTCTGCTTACCAACTCCTTCTCTAAAGACAAGACTTTTTGTCTGTACTCAATTCCTGTCTAGAGAGATGACGCTGCATTCTTCAAGGATGGAACTTTTCTGTTACGCAGAACCGTAAAAATTAGAGAAAGTACGACAAGTTATAACTGACACCTATGCATTGCAACTGTTTCCACTCATGATTATATTTCATTTATGTAATATTTCAAGTCCAACAGTGTTGAACTGAAGAATTATATGTCGGATGGCACTGGCATAGTGGTGTAAGAGAAGAGACAAAAATAAGTAGAAAATGTCCAAGTCTCTCTTCTTTCTGATGAAAAAGAAAGCTTTAAGGGACAGTGGCTCAAACACTTGATAAAAGACCATCCCTAATCATACCATCATCTCCTGCCCTGCTGTTCTGCGACCCCTCACACAGTCTCCATAGGCACTGACTACAGAATTATCTTAGCAGCTGGTCCCTCAAACAGAAACTCATGAAACATAATTGTAAAAAGGACATTGCCTCCACAGTAAAACACAATACCCACCAGCCTTCCCTTTCCAATTACGTTGCCTTTACTTAACGTCTGTAAACTCTTAATGTAGAAAGAGTCTGAATTATGACATAGCTTGTAATGGCCTCATCACTTGTCATTTGCTACAGTAAATGTGACAAAGAACTGCAAGACAAAGGGTGTTCACCTGCGCTTAGGGCACTGCACTAGGACCAGACGTAAGTAGAGGCCTATTTTCTATACAGGCAAAACTATTGTAATACAGGATACATAGAAGCAGCGTAAAGTTTCCACTGGAAACTGTAACTGCTATTTCCCTGATTTTGACTCTGAGCCATGTTGGTAGCATCTCCAAATTATTGCTCCAACAGTGCCTTAATTTTTTAAGTCAAAATAATTAAAGAAAGAATTTGTTAATAAAGAACACTCTTTTGAGAACAGCAATAACATTTTCTTTGTCATTCTAGTCAAACGCACACTTGTGGAGGTGAAACTACAAAAACATACAGTAAAAGGGAGTCGTGTGTTCCAGCCTCCTGCATGGCATGTTTGCACACACTCTCTCCAATAGCTTGGGAAGTCACTGACACCCAAAGGGGGTACTGGCTCTGTTCCTTTGCAGCTGCAAAAGGCAAGATATTCTTTCCACCTTGTATCACTCAAAGGAAATCCCAGTCCACAAGACCAGGGATCAGTGCGTTTCACCTCCTGGAGAGAAGACTTGAGCACTAGAATTCCAAAGCGGCAGTAAGAACGGCAAGATTTACACTGATGACCTGTTCACAGGAGTACCTGCACCACCAGAAAGCGAGTTTGGCTAGATTGTTCTCCCTGAAGTTATGAAATGGATTCCACTGTTCCCCATAGAGCAGGAGTGACTCTGCAGCCTCAGTTACACAGTGCATAACTTGAAGAGCACAGGAATTCACTGGAATTTAAGCTTGCTTAGCAGGGCAGAGTAGCCTTCTTAACAGAATACTACCACTACATACCCTCATTTTAAAAATACCTTAAGATCCAAATATACTCTTTGCTTATGAAAAAATTCTGTACTCCCTATCAAACAAGAGAATGTTTTATAAAAAGACAATCCTTTGAACATTTCCAGATAACGGCTAGGTACTAATACGCTTGTTTTTTCAATGCAGTCCAATGTAAATAATAACCTAAGAGGCAGCTGCAAACAGAAGAATTAGACTGATGTTTCAACACTGCAATGGGAGAATCTTCAAAAAGCTATTTCACTGAAGAGAAATGAAGTTTCCACCTGCAGCTTCATGCATTTGGCAAACAGTACTTCAGTTCTGCAATGTTATTTTAGGACAGGAAAAAAATGCATCCCAGAGTTAATCTTACTGACTGCAGTGGATCAGTAGCTTTGTCTGAATTTCACAGTTAACAAATTTGCAGCCACTATTCTACGGTAGTGAGCAGAAAGTCCAGTGAAACCATTTAAAAAGATAAGCACTAGAAAAGTTCCTTCCCTCAAAGTAGGCAATATATAGAAGGCTCCTCTCTGTTCAACATAATCTTCCCCTATGAAAACCACTACTACTTATAGATCGTTTTTTTGATAAAACTAAGGTCTTACAGTCTGCTTGACTTGAACAACAACTGCACATCTGTTACTCACACACTACACATTGCCCCACTATTAGCAGTATGCAGAAAACTCCATGTTGGCTCCAGAAGATGAGCTTAAAAGAAAGCAATTTCCAAAAAAAGAGAAATCTTTGGAAAAAAGTCTCTTGGGGAGGGGTAGGGGGTGAAAAATCACCTCTTCTCCCCAAAATACTTTTAGGTTCCCCATCTATGAAACAGAATCTCCTAGGAAGCCCACAAAGTGCTGATTTCTTAATAAATGTTCTCATAAGGAACTAAATCACAGCTTCCTTTCTGAATGTTACTGGTTGCAGGAGACTGCAGATGTAATATGCATTACAAAGCACAGTGAACTCAGGCAAGCACTTCCACAAAGTGAGAGCAATACGTACAGTACAGAAACAGTTGTGCAAGTGCTGTTTTAATGCCAAGGTACTACAAAGTGTTTTACGATCTAGATATAGAAATATTCTTTTCATTTTATGCTATGACTCTCCTTCCTGCAGTAATAAAATACTAGTAAAATGCCAATGTTACATTGGTCACATTAGCAAGGAAGAAAAGATCCCTGCCAGCTTTGCAAATCTACTGTACTTCCAGACTCCAGGAGAAAGGAATAGTTAAACAAATATTCACACAGGTTTGGGGGATTTTTTCCCTCTTGTGGAAATTTTAATAAATCCTATTTCTTTCCCTCAAAATGCATGCAACCTGACCTACAAAAGTCAATTCCTATTCAATTGTTAAGGATTATAAAGGGAAAGCATAAAAGTTCTTTCAAGACAGAACTGAAATCTTCCACCAACAACACAAGGTGCTTCTAAGTCACATTTTCTTTAAGATCTTAAACCACAAACCTGCACAACGCTGTCTAAATCATTATAAAATCATTAAATACAGTTACTTTGTTTCATGGTACTTCTTGCTAGAGTCACAAGATCCCATGAAAACATTTGAGCTTAATTCAAGAGCTTTAAAGTTACGCTCTTGTACCTGGACCTTGCCCTGTTGACTGATCTTCTTTCATCTTTTCCATTATCTTTAATCATTCCTAACATGTTGAAAGCAAATTTCCACGGCAAAACACAAGCATTAAGAAACAAAAATCCCCACAACAGAAAAACAAAAACCCAGAAAGTTGTCATAGCTACTTGCCTCTTGGCAATTTCTGAGCATTTCCCAGGTTTAGTGCAATATATCCACAGAAAAGAAGAAAGACCAATCTTGACATCATGGTCACAAACCCAACCTCGCACTGGGAATGATTCTGACAGGTATCACACAAAAGTACTGCAGCTGCATTTAAGTGAACTGTTCTCTCTGTGACAAGAGGCAGCAACACTTTGACACAAGCTTAGTTTACACAGTGGGAGGAGACAGGATGACATCATTCACTCCCACTGGAAACGGAGAATTAGCATTAAAAAAAAAAATAAATCAGGCTCCCCCTACAATAATCTTCTGGGGTTTGTTACAAGGTCTTTCCACCTCTCAGGATAAGAGATGAGCATCTGATCACTTCAATCCCATGCAAATAAAACCAGGAATATCAAAACTTCTATTAACTGAAAACTGGTCTGAGAGACATTTTCACTGTTTTATCCAAGAAAGCTGGACTTAAAATGCAAAAATAACATTCACAGTACTCAGAAAACTGTTTGCTATATTGAACTCAGTGTTTTTACAATCTCAAGATTTTGCTTAAGATTAATTCAGGCTAGATGTGGCTTTCATCCAGGCAAAATAAATACTAGTTTCATTTGACATGACATTATAAACAGGTATGATAAATATTTATTCAGCAAAAGATCTGTGTTTGAAAAAACTAAATGTCATTTTTTCACTTGTATCTGATTTTGGCAATTTAAAAATATTTTATATTTTCCCCTTTCATACATGTCTGGACAGTCAATGGGCACAAAGCACACTGGAAGCAAAAAGGCAGTGCATCTCCTTCCAGGGGCTAGATCCTCTCACCAGTCACAGAATTGTAAATGAAAAAGGAATTCCATTATTCCATTAAAAGCTGTTTCACTCAATGTTTACAATGAGCTGACTAAGCACAGATTTTGGTCCTACTCACAACTGAGAAGATGGGAAGGAAAGGGTGAAGCAGAAGAAAGTTACAACTGAATAAGGAAGAATTTAGTCTCAGTATCTGGAAAACATCCCAAAGGAGATTAAATCTATTCAACTAAGTAGTGATCTCTCTCTCTGCCTAAAAAAAAAAAAAAAAAAAACCACCAAAACCAAAAAACCCAACAAAACCCACCCAAAACCAAACAAGAAAAACCCAAAACAAAAAACCTACACACAAACTAGTCCCCAAAAAACAACCACCACCACCACTGCCTCCAAAACCAAGCATATCCATTGCTTGCAATATGCAAAGCTCTTCAGTATGCTTGGTCTTTTCCCACTTGCCTGGACCTGACATAGTCCTACTTTTCTACAGTGTTCTATAAGTAGAGAAAAATCACAGCATTAGTGCCTGGGCTGGGTAGAAACAAAGTAGTTTAAAATAAGAGGGTAATATATTAAAGCATACAGGAGCATTTCTTAAAAAACAGATTAGTACTATATTTAAAAGACACCATGTACTCCATACTTCAGGAAGAACTTCAAAACAGAAGCTAACAGTAATGGTCCTACAGACAAAACCAAGGAAATTCAAACTCTTCTAACCAGTATGGACAGTACACAGCTATAACAAAACCAGTTTGACAGTGGAAATATTTTCCAGCCTGATCACACCCTCTTAATTCTGACATAAGGAAACCTTTTTCTGATTCACTAACTCAAATCTGGGAATAGCGAGTTGGAAGTCAATATTATAGACAGACCCCAAAAAATCCCTAAACGTTATTACCTCAAGGATCTTTAGGAGGATTCAGATGCTGAATATGAACACTATGAGCAGATAAATGCAACAGGTACAATTTGGATGAGATGAAAAGACGTTTAAAAGGCCATACAGTTGGACAGGAGTCTCCCAAAAGAGTGACCACACCTGATGGCAAAAGAGTTTCAAACAACAGAAAGCTGGATACACAGAGCAAATGTGCCATTCTTCTTTTTTTGGTTGAAATACTATTTTCAAAAATGCTCCAGAAAGCAAATTCTATTTTTTCCTCTTCAAAATTAAAAATAAGAAATCAGTCATTCAATGGAGTATTCTCTCAGGAGAAGTAATGGGAAAAATTACTTCTTGGTCACACACAGCTGTCTTTGTATTACTGTAAAGTGAAGTCTACTGGTTTGTCTTATGGCAAATTCACTCTCCTTTTAAAGATCACACACCTTTCAACAAAATATACAAAGGCCAAATTCTATTCAGAAAAATCTCAGTGAAACATATTACTTATTTGGCTACCTAACAAAATGGGTTTTATCCCCTCTCAGAGATAAATACACTCCCATTCCTGCTTTCATAACCACTTGCTTCTCTGCTGCCAGTTACACCTTTCCTCTTCCTCCTGTGCGTTATCCAAACACGACTTCTTTGGTGTGCCATACAGACATTTAATTTTCCCCTTGAAACCTTGGCAGGCTATCCAGGTCCCTTTCCCTCTGATCATTCCTGTAGAAAACAGCTCTGCTCAGCCCAGACTTCAAAAACCCAAGTCACGATGCATTTCCTTCTGTCTTATCAATCATATGCTTCATCAGGGGCAATTACGGTTCGATAAGCAGATGCAAGTGTAAATTTCTGTCAAATATATGCCGAGAGTCCAAGAATCAGTAATTTAATATTCTCTTACACTTTTCCAGTATGCTCCCCACATTTGCATCACGTATGTCATCAGTGAGTTTGTCCACTTATTTTCTCACAGGACCGACCTTTCCTAGGAAACCTCTGTTACATGAAAAATGAAAAAACACACCGGCTTCTGCTTTCTTCTCTCCTAAATCCTTCTGCTGTTCACTGGATGCTGACTACTGCAGTGAAAAACCAAACATGGCAACAGAAGGAGTTCCTGGGACTTCAAGCACTATCCTGCACTACTGGATGCTTCTGTAATGCTGTTCAGGTATTAGATTTCTCCTCTTGTTGGAGGGCTGCTCCACAATCTCCATTTAAACAGAGACAGCATCTGGTTTCAGTTCACAGAAATAAAAACTGTAAGTCACACTTCATAGCAGAAATTATCTAACCCAGAAGTTCCTCAGGTTTCTCTCCACACAAACCTGGAATTATATTACCCATCCTCTGACTCCTCAGAAGGAATAGATTAAACAAAGAAGATTCAGTTAATGACAGTTTTGTGTTATTATACCTTTAGCATAAAAGGCAAGAAAAGCTGGAGGAGTGCAGTTATGAAAAGTCTCACACAGATCAAATTTGTTCAGGAAAAGTCAAAACCTCTGATCCCCTAATGACTCCTCCTCTTCAGCACCAAATTAATGCTTAAGTAACAAGGTCAAGTACTCAAAAGTTTACTTGCTTACCTCAACTTCAACTGAGTCTCTCTGGGGTAGATGTCAAAAACAGATTCCAACAAGATGGTATCACGGCTAGTCTGGGAGCAGAACAGAGCTTTTCTAGTTCTATTTTAATAGTTCCCAGACCAGCAAGTACAGTGAAAACAAGAGTATGGGAAAGAAAAGAAAAAGGTGGGGGGAGCAGGAGACGGGATTTTACATTGTGTTTCCAAATTCGAATATGCTTTTGTTGAGATTTGGGCTCAGTTCCAATTCACCTATCATTCCTGATTATTTTCACATGCAAAAGCCAAGGTGATTCAACTCCTTACTGTTCTAATTTAAAGCAGGAAGAGTGTGTAAAGCATAACCTTAAAAAACAAAATCCTATCTTCGCTCTGAAAAGCACAATAATGCCGTACTGAGCTCTGTAAGAGTAAGGACTTACTTGCAGTACACGGTCTGGTTTCTTTCACAGCATTGCTGGTTGGTACTGCACCTTTCACCAGTGCTGTCAATTATTTGAGAAGTGCCTCTGTCATAAAATATGCTATATAAATGTTAATTATAATTATCATTCTCTTGTGTGTGACTCAATTATTGGACTCTCTTTCTTGTAAATGTCACGGGATCTCCTCTAAAGGCCTTCAGGAAAAGAGAGATGCCAAAGAACATTCTTTCAGATGTGTTGCTTAAAAAAGAAAAAGAAAAAAAGAAAATCTTAACTCTACTTTCTGAGAGTCTGCAATTACTTCTTCTTTCCCACTCCTCCACTCTTACTTTGATGAGCAAACATTTGAACTCTCATGCTACCAAAAATACAGGGCCGTATGCTAATCTATTAGTCAAAAGGTAAGATATATCTCATTTGATAGCATAAAAATGACAACGGCAGTGCATTCTAGTACCCTGATCCCAAACTGAGTTCCAGATCTCAAAATGAATGGGATCAGAGACAAAGTGAAAGGAAGAAAATCAGTCAAAAGGGACAGACAGAACGGCTGGTTCTTGTGACATTTTGTTACACAGTTCAAACTGTTCCAGCACTCACTTATTTGACACTTGTAATTGCAGACAGTGACTCATCTTTACTAACAGGCTGTGCATTTCACCAAAGTTCTGCACGACATGGACTGAGATAACAAAAGCATTTATTTAGCTTCGCTATGAATTTATTAACTTACCTTATTGTTCCCTTTGTAACTCATAATCTAGTACCCTCATTTCTGCAGTTCTGACAACATTATCATGATCTATCATACAGAGAACCAGTGTAATTCCAGGTTTTCAACTCTGCCACTCCTCCCCAATCTCTATATTTTGTATTATTTTATTTGGGGCTTACTTTTCCTTTTTTAATTATTTCTTAACAGTCAGGTCTTGAGAGACTCCAAGGAAGGAGCCTGCACAGTCTCACTAGGCACCTGCTCCACTGCCTGTCCATCCTCATGGGGAAAACATTTTTCCCTCATAACCAGTCTAGACCTCCCTTGTTTCAACTTGTGCCCATTTTCTCTCATGCTCCCACTATGCAACACTGTGAGGAGCCTAGCTCCGTCTTCTTGGCAGCCTCCTTGGAAGCACTGGGAAGGCTTCTGTTAGGTCCCCTGAAGCCGCCTCTCCTCCTGACTGAACTCCCTCAGCCTGTCTTCACAGGGCAAGTGCTCCAGACCCTGACCATCTTGGTTGCCCTTTGCTGGACTTGCTCCAGTTTATGGATGTCTGTCCTGTATTTGGGGGCAGGGTGAAAGACCAACACTGGACACCGTCTAGCTATGTGGTCCAACAAGTCACGAGTGGTGGGGGACAATTGCTTCCTTCAATCAACTGGCCATGCTCCTGTACATAGAGCCCAGGACACTGTTGACCTGCCTTGCTGCCAGGGGCCTGCTGTCCACCAAGATCCCCAAGTCCTTTTCAGCAGAGCTGCTCCCCAACCTGACTTGCAGGGGTTATTCCCACCCAGGTACAGGACTCTGCAGTTGTCCTTGTTGAATTTCATAAGGTTCCTGTCATCCCATTCCTCCAGCCTGCCTAGGTCCCTCTGAATGGCAGCCCTGCCCTTCAAGAATATCAAGTGGTCATCCCAATTTTGTGTCACCTGAAAACTTGACAAGAGTCCACTTTGTCACCTCCTCCAGGTTACTGACAAAGATGTTAAAAGGACAGGTCCTAAGATAAGCACCTGTGATACTCCACTTGTTACCGGCATCTAGGTAGCATATGATCCATTAACTACTGCCCTCTGAGCCCAAGCATCCAACCACTTACCCAACTAGTTGATCATACTCTGTATGAAACACTTAGATGCATACTGCATAAAAAACACGTGTGCTACAATGTATAATTAAAAACACTATCAAGAAACCAGCTTCTTTGAGCATGTACTCAATACATTTAATATTTCTTTGAAAGGTTCCTCGTCCTTCCCCTTCACTGTTATATCTTAACAGAAGTAAACCTGCCTAACCTCATAGAGCTCCTATAGCAAAAACCTAGCCTGTCCTTTGGAGCACTATGTAATTACTTAGTACTGAAGACACTGCTGTCTGTGAAGAAAACTACCTTCATCTCTTCTACCATCAACACATTTGTGACACTTGAGATAATTAACACAAATAGAGCCGATTACTGGATTACTCTGCAATATTCCTTCCAAACAGGTTCTGCCTATGCCTCTCCTGCCATCATATCTCTACTTACTACCGTCTGCTTACACAGAATCCGATTAAGCTGAAATGCAAGCAGAAGCAAAGAGCAAAACACAGAAAGGCATGTGACAGTAATGAGCATCTCCAACACAGTAACTACATGAATCAAAAATATCTTGGTATTCTAATCCTGGGATTAGAATGAATTTAGAATAGCCTAAATTATTCTGGATTATAACTTAATTACTCTAAACATGCTTAAAATGTGAGCAAAGACTTTAAGCACCAGTTCTATCTTAGATAGATTGCTTTGGAAGATGGGCTTCACAATCCATGCTGTACCAAGCCTCAGTCTTTCAATATTGCATTACAATCTCCACTGCAGAAGTCAGCCTCTCCTGGTCTCTCTCAGTCTCTCTCCACAGTATGTTCTGATTCGTGAAGATAATATAAGATCACAGTTCGGATTAGTGAACTCAGATGTGAAATCTGGAGTCTATTACTACACACGAGGATAGGATACAAAATGTCTGGTTTTACATTTAGAACATGAATGTTGATGCCAATGGCAATTTTATTGTGAAAAAGAGATGGCTGTCTTTAGCACAGATCAGCAGCAGCACCCACCTCTGAAGACAGTAATGAAGCGCTAATGATTGACTGCTCTGATGTGTGCCAAGTTTTACTATAGTGGGTTTGTACAGGAATGAATACCACATGTCATATCACATATCTCTGATACAGATTTAGTTTATTTCAGACTATTGCCACAGGACAAACTACTATGCCATAAAGAATGCCACCCCCTCCTCACTGCTCAGTCACCTCCTAATCAAGTACTTCTGACCTCCTCCTCTAAATCACCTCAAAGAGATATAACACGCTTCCTTCTTTCTCAACCCATTCACAAGTTTTCAGCGCCCTAGGCCGGTAGCTGGGGATTGTTCCTTAGCTGCTCTGAACAGAATTTTCCAACTCCCACCTGAACTCCCACCCCAAGCACTCCAACACTCCACAGCAGCGATGCCGCTTTTTGACGCTAGGGCGCATCCTTGAGACAACTTTCAGCCACCCGAGGGCCTTCTAACCTCTGTGGAGCCTGAAACAACCTCCCTAATCAACACTGGGTAATTAATTATACAGAAAGTCTTTGGAGAGAGCAAGGGAGCAGGTGAGTGAGGTAGCTGGGACTGGGATACGGGATTTTATTTCAACATCAACAAACATGACCGTGCTTCAAAATTTAGGGATGACTAATCTGCCAGCTTTTTACACTAAGTTTCCAGCCAGCAAATGTCCACAGAGCACACTGCAGAGCTGCAAGAGAAAGCTCCCAAGGAGGCTGGTAAGCACAATGAAGCACCAGGAGGAGAATACCATTTCCAGACGGGTGCGGTTGTATTCCTATGGTGCTGCCCTACACAAAATAATCCACACCTCTCAGAAAGGCTAACTAGCTTGGACATGGTGCTACTAATAAAATTGCTCCTCCATGCCGTGCACTACAGCCAGTATACCCACCGACTGCCAGCAGCTACTACCAAAACCTGCAACTTCTGTCAGGTTTTTTTTTTTGTCTCTTTGTTTCCATGATGTCCTCCCAGCACAAGCTCCAAGGACAGAACGGAGACGGAGACTAAACTGCTCTTTGGATAAAGATGTTACCTCTTATATCAGGCAATGCAAAAAAGCGTACCAGGCTATTGCCTGTGTTCTTTGACTTAAAATAGAAAAAAATTATTCTCTCCATGGCTGTCAGCTCAATTCACTACAGCAAAGTAAAAGTTTTGCCTCACTACAGCTGGGGCACTGAATTAAATGCAACTCGGTACTGAGTCTGGCCCACTCCAGGGACAGCAGGTGCAGCCTCAAGCTGTGCCTATTTCCCTCTCCCCTCCCTTGCCCTACATCAATCATTCCAACATTCTGACAGAAAGCCAGGGGAAGCCCTGGAAATAACTAGGGCAAATAATAAAAGCAAAATATTGTTAACTTTTGTGAAGAGCAGTGAAGTTGTCTCAAAGTTAGATGAAGGAAGACAACCAGATTCTTAGCTTTATTAAAAGATACTTATTTTCTTGGCGTAAGAAAATTCTTTCTTTGGCTAGGATGCAGAGATTTGATGAATGTATGCAAAGACAGGAGGGAAATAATTCATGTTTGTTCCTCTTTCCTTATGAGTCATTTTGGCCTAAAACACATCTTCCAGAAACTTTTTGGCTGAATTTGGCTACATTAGTTTACAATCAACATCAGCAGGCTTACCTAGTTCAGAATACCGTGAATAACTTTCAAGTGTGGTTGCTTGTCATTACAGTGCACAGAATTTAAACGTGTAAAAAACCCACAAACTATACACCTCATTTTAAGCTGAAAAAAGGCAGCTAATGATCAACAGAACTACATTATTCTAAAGCACACAGCAAAATTATTAAAAATAATTTGTAATGTACATATTCATACCTTTAGTTGTCATAATTATCCTCTGTACCCAGGGACAGAAAAAAGGAAGGTATATGACATGAAGATTAAAATAACATTGCACATGCAATTTATTTGAAGTAAACTAAACCCGGGATTAAATAAAAAACTGTAAGTGCAGATGTTCTGTCTTTAAAATAAAATTATTTGCATGCCAATCTTAGAGCAAGTATTTTACAACTGTAAGTTTAATCAAATCAACTCTAAAACATTAGAGTCTGCATAATGACAAAGCACATTATCTGCAGAGGAAAGGGGTTACATTTCACTTCAAAGATGAACGGCAGCTGCACATTTCCAGCAGGTAGCTCTCAAATGGCTGTTGGAAGATTTCTTTAATGTCTAGAACTGTGCTTAGCTTTAGCAAACAGTGCAGCCCAAGAGAAATAGCTTTGTACAGCCAAACAGTGCATCAGGCCCAACATCCTCGCTTTATGTATTTCAATAGAGAAGGGAAATTACTTAATACTAATCTTAACATGGTCCCATGGACCAAACGGCCACCAGTGGCTACAGTGGGTTACATGCGCATGTGCACCTTAGCTTCCAATTCATACAATCATCGAATCATAGAATCGTTAAGGTTGGAAAAGACCTTTAAGATCATCGAGTCCAACCTGTTAACCTAACTGCCTGGTCCACCTCTAAACCATGTCCCTAAGCACCACATCCACGTGTTTTTTGAATACTTCCAGGGACTGTGATTGCACCACTTCCCTGGGCAGTCTGTTCCAATGCCTAACCGCTCGCTCTGTGAAGAAATTTTTCCTGATACCTCATCTAAATCTCCCCTGGTGCAACTTTAGGCTGTCTCCTCTTGTCCTATCACTTGTTACTTGGGAGAAGAGACCAAACCCCACCTCGCTACAACCTCCTTTCAGGTAGTTGTAGAGAGTGATAAGGTCTCCCCTCAGCCTCCTCTTCTCCAGGTTAAACAACCCCAGCTCCCTCAGCTGCTCCTCACAAGACTTGTGCTCTAGACCCTTCACCAGCTTTGTTGCCCTTCTTCGGACATGCTCCAGCACCTCGATGTCCTTCTTGTAGGGAGGGGCCCAAAACTGAACACAGGATTTGAGGTACAGCCTCACCAGTGCCGAATACAGGGGCACTATCACTTCCCTAGTCTTGCTGGCCACACTATTTCTGATACAAGCCAGGATGCTCTTGGCCTTCTTGGCCACCTGGCCACGCTGTTGGCTCATGTTCAGTTGGCTGTTGACCAACACCCCCAGATCCTTTTCTGCCAGGCAACTCTCCAGCCACTCCTCCCCAAGCCGGTAGCGTTGCCTGGGGTTGTTGTGACCCAAGTGCAGGACCCAGCACTGAGCCTTGTTGAACCTCATACAGTTGGCCCCGGCCCAACAATCCAGCCTGTCCAGGTCCCTCTGTAGAGCCTTCCTACCCTCCAGCAGATCGACACTTCCACCCAACGTGGTGTCATCTGCAGACTTACTGAGGGTGCACTCGATCCCCTCATCCAGATCATCGATAAAGATATTGAACAGGACCGGCCCCAACACTGAGCCCTCCGGAACACCACTTGTGACCGGCTGCCAGCTGGATTTGACTCCATTCACCACCACTCTGCGGGCTCGGCCATCCAGCCAGTTTTTTACCCAGCAGAGAGTGCACCTATCCAAGCCGTGAGCAGTTTCTCCAGGAGAATGCTGTGGGAGACAGTGTCAAAGGCCTTACTAAAGTCCAGGTAGACAACATCCACAGCCTTCCCCTCATCCACTAAGGGGATCACCTTGTCACAGAAGGAGATCAGGTTGGAGATCACGTTGGATTCAGGTTGGATTAAGGTCCATCTGAAAATAGTCCAGTTTATGCTATCCAAGACATCCCCATGACATCAACAAAATATAAGCGGGGACAATCAGGACATTGTCTTTCAAGGCATTCTCCTGATCTCAAATAAGGTATGAATGTAAACAGGTAAAAAAGAAACCAGTGTATTACCTAACATGAAAAGTAAATATTGCTCTGGAGGACACAATCTTTTCTGTAATTCCTAAATTTAAAATACTACTAACAGCTAAGGAAATTCAGAAGCCTCCCTTCCCCAAAATGCAAAGGCATCGCATTAGATTGCGCAATGCAAGATAGTTATATCATCACATGCTCAAGAAGAAACCCAATTTACTCGCTGTGTAACACTATTTAATCTTTTATTATGCAATGACTTCACCAAAAAATGCTATTATTGTCAGATGTGATGTGAAAAGCTATGTATTAGGAAGAATGGTACCTAACTCATCTCATAGCATCAGTGAAGTCACTAAGTTAAAACATAATACTTTCTGGTCAACTTAGAATACCAATGCACTGAATTTACCACAGTTTCCCTTGAAAAGTCCTTAGTGTTTGGGAGACCTAGAGTTTGGGAACTGTCTCATAATGTGGAGAGCATGGTAACTGAATTCTGAACTGTTTGCTTGTTTAAAAGCTTATAATACTTTTTTCATATAAAAATGGATTCTGTTTCATGAGGTAAGATGCAGAACATCTTGAACCTGCTTGTGCCTCAGCATCTTGAAAAACTATCAAGGAACATAGATATGGTATCCAAAGTGCAAATTTTCAAGAGCTCAGAGACTCTGTAAAAGCTGGGAACTGCTACAGAGACATGGACACGATTTGGAGTACAGCCAGGTGTAATAGTTCATTTTGAAAGTCTCTTCTTGTATACAGGTTTTTTTTAAAAGAGTGGATATTACTATTTATCAAATAATATCAGCATCTGTGTTTCTGTTATGCCAAACACAAGTAAACACACAGAAACATGCACCCAAACTCAGAGCTCATTTCAAAACCCCCTCCCTCAAAATTACTGTTTCTGTATTTTCAGGTGAGAGAGGTCAACAGGACAGAATAGAACAGTTTTGGAGCATTCCTCATTTAAGCACAAAGTGCCAGATGACCCTCAACTATGAATTCCTGTTTAGTCACAAGACAAATACATTACTAGTTCAATAACAGCATTCTGCCAGTTTGCATCCATCATAAAATGTAAGGATATTCTCCAAGAGAAGAGACTTCCTCTTCCAAACGATTAATCCTTGGTACCACTGCAGACGAGGTTAATGAAAACTCTGAGCATCATGTACGTTTTACTGTGTTGACATCTGTCTGCAGTTGCTATCAGTTCACCAGAGATGTTTGCAGAGGCCCCTGAGCTGCTCTCAAATTAAAAACAATAGAAAACACTGTAAAAGCAAGTTTTCTGGATAAGATCACTACAACATGAAAGCATAAAATCTCCATTGCCAAGGTACAAGAAACCACATAGTAACTGCATATACAGTTATCCCCTAACAAGAAAATGAGAAATTTGGAACACTTCATAGATGTCCAATTACATTTGTTCCAAAAAAAATTTAATATGAATAAATTAGCACCAACTAATATTAAAAAAAACATACAAGCTGGGTTTTGTTTGTTTTTAAACAAGCTGTGTATCTGCTACACCAATGAAAGAGCACAAAAAGTATTCAATGATGAGAAATACTAGTTGAAGACATAGGGACAAAACATTAACATATGCCTACTTGCCACTGCATTGATTTTTTATTTTTATCTCATAATTAAGAGAGAACATAGAGCCAATTTGGGGGTTTGATTCATTCAAGTGCTATCTTTCTTTCCTTTCCACATCATGAAGAGCTTGCTATACCCTCTCCACTGGACTGGAAAAAGAATTATCCCTTTTTATTTTAGTTAAAAACTACTTAAAATGAATCTCTGAATTTTAGCTATGAAGCTGCTCATTCCACTTGCAGATCAGGAGCAGTAATGGTCCTCAAACAGCTCTAAACCTCCTTTCACACTTAGCAATATACCTATGAAATTGGAAACATATTCTGCTATCTCATAACCCGTTCTTAACTTTACAAGCAGACATTAAACTTGCTTTTGCAAAGAGAAGCTTAAAAAGCAAACTGAGGAACAGAGGACATTTCCTACTTTAAGTCTGACATAAGATGAACCATGAAAACTTATGAAGAAAAGAATATCACTTGGCAAGAAAACGCCTAAGACTGTAAAGGCATAAAAGAATTACAATACTTTCTCTTAGCTTAATTTGATGAAAAAGAGAAAAGGCAGATGTGCAAAATAACTGGCATTCCCAGAAATCATGGTTTGTCCAAACAGAACGGATCCCATTCTCATTACATACTGAAATCACTTATCAATAAAGCAACGTACGTGCTTCCCTGTGGATGCAAGTTTCCCTAGCCAACTCAGGAAAGTACTCAAAACTTCAGATTCCTAGTGGGATGTGTCTGGCCTTTGGATAGCATCAGAAGAAGAGCTAAACAGCTTGTATTCCCCTGTATAATTTATAACAACTCTGATAATACCAGGAGATTTGGTTTTGAAAATTTGGAACACAAAAGGGCATCAAAAGCTCTCAGATGTCAGCAAACAGTCCAAGAATGGTATATACATGTTACGGACTAATGTTATGCACATCAGTTTTGCTACTGTACTAAATTACCACCCGGTCTTGACTAATGGGATCATTTAGTAAATGCAAACAAACCTTGCGATCAGCTATATGTGTACACAAGCATACCTCTTGTACCAAGTCTTTCCTGTAACAGTGAACTGTTCTGTCATCTGTCACTTCCCCTAAAAATTTGCCTTCAATTTATAAAATGAGTCAAAGCAGTTAAGGGGAAAACCCCACAGCACCAGTGGTATCATTAAATGATGTGTGAGCAGTACAAACGTGGAGTTAATCTACTGAATCAATTAATTCTTAACTCAATCACTCAATTCAAGATGTTGGCTCACCCACAGTGAACCAGTGACAAGGGAACATGTGCTGCAAGTGTAGAGCGGTCCCCCAAAAAAAAAGGAAAAACAGCAGAAAGGGAGAAAGGCAACCTCTTGATACTATCAGTGTACACAGAAACAAAAATTAGCTCAGTCTTGGGTCAGAGGCTTCTCTCTCCCCCCTCCTCCTCTTCTTCTATAGAACTGAAAAAAGTCAAACATAACATGGACTTCAGTTCGCAGAAATTCCTCAGGCATTGGTTATGCACTTTCCACAGATGTTAGCTGTTTCAAATGGAAATTACAGTGTCAGACATTATTTTCTCAGAAAAACAGTTTTAAACTCTTTTGATTAGAAGAGATTTAGCTCAGTTTCACATGAGTCAGGGCGAACAATTTCTAGATGGCCCTCTGGGAACAGCATTTGGATGTGAAAAGACAAAAGCTCTTCAAGCAATATGACAATAGAAAAACTGGAGGAATCTGCTGTAGTATGAAAGTAGGGAAAGGGAATGGTAGGAAGAAATGCATGAGGACTATAGGGATTTTCCAAAAAAGCATGTGAGAAAGAAGCCAATAAACTGACAAAGCACACAACATCACTTATTTCCCAAACAGCATTTAATCTCTAAGGCACAAAAAGGGTTTTTCTAGCTTTCAAAACAACTAAGAAAGCTGCCAACTGTTACTCAATGCATCATCAAGCTAAGGGGGGTGTGGGGAAGGAGAGAGACACAGAGAGAGCCCGCTTTTATCATCTACAACACTGACCAAACCGGTGAAGGTAAAAGTAAAAACTTCAGACATAGGCCAGGGTTCTCTCCTGCAGGGCAGTGCATAGCTGGATGACTATTAAAATCAGTACACAAAAATGTGCGTGAAACAAGTGCCTTGAGATCTTGGTAGCACAATCTTTCAAAGTAAAGACTATAAATGGGGGTAGAGCCAGGGAGTGTTTGTATTTTAACTTTCCACTAATTGGACAAGATAAATACAATACTGGGCTGAATGACGGTCATCTACCATTTATACCAGCACACTTACATACTGCCTTAAAAACAACCAACGGTGGAAGAAGTTCCTCAACAAATACATGTAAGGGAGATGGATGGTTTGCTATTAATACTTAGGATGTCTGATTTTGGTCAAATTACTGTTTGTTATAAATTCACTTCTAAATTAATCTGAAGAGAAAACCAACTGAAAAATATCTCTCAGATAATCTTAAACGCTATGAATACTTATACCATTTACTCTCTAAAATCTTTGTATATGGGAATACATCTTTTCATGTATAAAACCAGAAGTATGCCATTAAAGGCTTTAGACAGCTTTCTTCAAAATGTATTCCCAGCAAAAGAATGAATGATCAGATGGCCCATTAACTTAAAATGGAGAAAAGTTTAAAAAAGAAAGAAAAAAAAGGAAAAAGAAAAATTACTGTGTCAAAGGTTAACTGATGTCCTTTCTCTCCTCCCACAGAAAGGCCTGGTACTATGCAGGACCAAAAGAATCCCGAGGATGAAGACCAAGAATGGGGAGCAAGTACTGCAGACCCCGTATGAAGAATACTGGTTCTTGCAGCTCCCAGTCGATTATAATATTCTACATCAAAAATTCCACTTAAACTCTACAAAGTCGAGAGGAGGCCAAGATAAATCTTCACATGCTCCTCAGCAAATCTCGTGATTATGAGATGGGTTTTTCCTTTTTTTATTTTCTATCATGATCAGTTTGTAGAAAGCCAAATCACTCAGTGGCATTTAGCTCCGGTGTTATTTGCCACCACCTGGCCTCTAATTTTGTATGTGAACTCCGTTGTCACAGTTCAGTATTCAGAGCATATCACAGATCGGAAAGGCCACAATCCTGATTGTTACCTTTGAAAAATATCCTTGTAAAGACATGTAGGACTTAAGGTTTCAAATTAGTCTGAGTCCCATTATACTACAGGCTGCACAGACACAGTAATTGACAGATACTCCTGCAAACAGCTTACAGGCTGACAGTCTCACGAGGTAGACCCTCCAGTTCTGCTGGAGGACCAGTAAGAAGGAAGCAAAAATCTTCCATAGCTAAGGATACATTTCTTTAGTGGCTTTCAGCTTTTGAGGGAGGAACTTATTCTGCTGCTTTTTCTACTGAAAACAAACAAAAATGTTTGTTTTTAACAACAACAAGAAAACCATCAATAATGAGCAGTTCATAAACAAGAAATGCAAAAGGAACTTTCTCATCTACCTGGTTAGGTGAGCACCAAGTTCATCTTTCTTTTTCATTCATCTTCTCTTTTCCTTACCTAAAAACACAGGAAAAATTCCATTTAGTCACCATGTCCCCTACATTTTGTATTTACAGCATTCATTTTATGCTTGCTCTGCTTTATTGACATTATGGCAACAGCAAGTTTGTCCAGTTGTGAAACTTCTGTTACCTTCCTTTTAACACTATGATGAAGAAATTCAGTATAGTGGCTGGATTTCCATAAAACAATACTTAAAATCATCAAACTAAACACTTTGCAGTATTGACCTTGCAGGTTGCTAAAGGTCAAAATGATCCAAACAAACTGCAATAAAGATTTCCCTGGTTTAGAACATAATGTTTGATTCCCTCTGCCTTCATCCAATGAACAACTATCAAAACACAGGCAGTTCTGGCTTTGAAACAACTACGGCTTTTGCAAAAGAACTTTTCTCCTCTGACCACATTCAGCTTCATTCCTCTCTCTCATAAAATATAGGCTAAATACACAATGCAAGAATATTCATTATTTAAGACACTCAAGGCCAGATGATAAAAATTCACAGCAGTTCGGTCAGTTTTCAATCCACCTCACTATCCATTTATTTAACCCATAATTTGTCAGGTTCTCTATGAGGACTTCATGGGAGACAGTGTCAAAAGCCTTTCTAAAGTTGAGGTAAACATCCACTGCTCTTCCCTCATCCACCAAGCTGATCACCTCATCGTAGAAGGCTATCAGGCTGGTTAAGCATGATTTCCCCTTCGCAAATCCATGTTGACTACTCCTAACAACCTTCCTGTCCTTCATGTGTCTGGAAATGGTTTCCAAGATTAGTTCCTCCATCACCTTCTCATGGACTGAGAGGACGCTGACTGGCCTCCTGTTCCCTAGATTCTCCTTCTTGCCCTTCTGGAAGACAGGAGTGACACTTGCTTTCTTCTCATCATCAGGAACCTCTCCTGATAACCATGACCTTTCAAAAATACTCAGGAGTGGTCTTCCAATTTCATCAGCCAGCTTCCTCAGCATTCATGGGTTCATTCTGTCAGGCTTCATGGATTTATGTACGTTCAGTTTAAGTGTTCCCTAACCCAATTCTCTTCCACTGAGGTCAAGTCTTCCTTGCTCTCTCTCTTCTTTGTATCTAGGCATGATTTTATCATCACTTCCATTGTGTTCCTGGTAAATATGTTATCAACGTTACCATTGTCCTCTTTATATATAAATATACAAATATATGAAAGCCCATGGGCATTCAGCAACCTTTTCTAGCCTCTTCTGCTCTCTTATCAAAGATCTTACTTAAGAGATAATTTAAACCTAATTTTCAGAAGCATTTGATAGGATTCAAGTTATTAAAATGTTATAATAATTAGTTATACAGAAAAGCTCCAGATACAGAGAAAGACACTACTGTAATAAAGAATATTATCACAATGTTTTGGTCAAACCCTTATTAGCTTAATCTTAGGCTTAAAAAAAAAGTTCCCAATAGAAGCGTATTGAGACAGTAACAGAACATGAATTGATCTGTGTATTTTTGCTTAGCCCTTACAATTCTAGTAGAAAAAGAATGTATGTTTGCAATCAAAAAAATTAGCAGAAGTCTCACAAAAATCTATTTATGAAGGACATCAGACTACAGTCACCAGGATCAAGAAAGAGGGAATAGGATTCACATCAGAGATCAATATAGTCTGCCTTTATTAACTGAGATGTTACTTCTAACATTTCTCTGAGTTACATCCCTCCTTTTTGGCATTCCAAGGAGGCTTCAGGCACTCTAATTAAAACTCAGGATGATCTGGGATTCCAGTGGGAGGTAGGAACAGTTTGCCTGAAGTGCTGTCTAACCACACATTCAGCTTCAGGCAGACATGATCAATCACAGGCTGCTGGCTACCTGTCATGACAATTCATCAGCTCATGCTCCCTTGTGCATAGCCTCTTCTAAGGGTCAAAGCTAAAGAAGTAGTCAAGCAGTAACTACAGCTCGCAACTGATGGACAAGTTTTACAGGTGACTGATAACCTTCTCCTACCAAAGGGAGATACTAAGGAGAAAGTAGTGGCCAAGAGCAGGACTGGCCCCTATCTAGTCTACAGACTGTCCCCACATACAGGTTCAAGTAACTGAAGAGGACTGCGTGCACAGGTCTGCTGGCCGCAGCTTATTTCCAGATCCTGTTTTCAATGGTGCAGGGCTTCTATAGGGTCTTACTGAGCACACGTGCAAAATCCAGCATGTCAGGGAAACACTAGAACAACTGCATACTTATAGATCAAATACCTTGGACAGGCACAATATGGAGGAAAGTGGAAGCAGCAGAGTTCTCCTTGGCGTCCAGATCAACCTATAGCTATACTCTGCTCTTAAGTGTAAAGAAGAAAAAAAAGAAAGAAGAAAAAAAGAACACCATTTGGGATTCAAACAGTACCTGGACAGGACCCTGCCACTCAAAAAGCTTTCATTAAAGGTCATTTAAAAAAAATTAAATTATGATATAACTACTGCAGTGTTGGTGTCCAGACAAGAAATATCACACACAAGCTGTACCACTGCCTTTTTCTGGCTTTTACTGAAAATTGAAAATGGCTTGCAATACACAGGAGGTAAGACTACATGATGTAATAGTCTCTTGTTGTCTTAGAGACCATATGATTACCCATAACAACTGTGATATTGTTTATAAATTTTCTGCACACCACTCCTGAAATCAAGTATATATTGTCACTAGGCTAGATAACTGCCAGAAATACTTGTATGAGATTATATGGACACATGACTCTTATTGCAGGCTCATTACAGAAATCAGAAAGGAAGAATAATTTTAGAAACAAAAAATAAAAAGCTGTAACCATCTTGAGGAAATCTGACAGCAAAGAAGGTAAGACAGGGATATCAGAATACTTGCCAGGAAACAAGCAATTTATACACACCCATTATGACATCAGCTGTTGCACTGCAAGTCACTATTGACGAGTTTTGAGAACAGTGGTTTTGTCACTGACTGAGATGATTCCAAGCTTTATAAGGTCTTCCCAATTTTAAAACTGGAACTCAGTAGCTCTAAAATCCATGCATAAGAAAACCATCAATGGTTAAGTCATGAGGGGTAATAAAACTAATGTGGAACCTTTGGAAGTTTACAGAGCAACAATCCATAATTTTATAAGGCCAACATTTTAAATATCAACACCTGCTTTTGTAGTCAGAAACTTGGTACGCAGAGAAAGCCTAGCAGCTGTTCTAAGAAAGGAAAAAAATATCTGAACAGCAAACATCTCAGCAAATTCAGATTCGGACTTGAAGGGCTCTAAAGAATTCTGGAAGTCCTGAAACCAGAAAGCCGCCTTCTGTCTCCATGTTTATTCCAGAAATAATAAGAGTAGCACAATCTCATGTCACAATCTTTTAGTGACATGTCACTAAAAGAAGGAATACTTACAACCAAAATGCAAAACATCAGTTTCAAGATCTCAGATTATATTATCATCAGCAAAAAATAATGAATTCTAAAGGATGTGGAGATTCCACTTTGTCTCTTTTGGAGACTACGGGCCTGGTAATTGTCAGCATCAAATTACTGGGGAAAAAAAAAAATCTGTGTCAAAGACCTACCTAGTAAATATTGATGTATGTACTCTAATTCCACTACCAATGCCATTTCAGAATTCCTTTCATTCTCAGTGAGAATTAACCATATCATAAGCATTAACACTGACTATTTTAATTTGCAATGCACGTACCAAGCCAAAAAGCAAGTAGGAGAAAACGTTCTTATGGAAATACTTTAAAATTTGAGGGTTTTAACTATGTTCTACTCCACAGCTGGGGTAAGCTAAGTATGTGCATATGATCAGCTATGGTAGTTCACTTATCCTGGTGCAACGAAATACCTTGTAATGCCTCCACCAGAGTATGACAACACAGATGCAAAGCACTGTGATTTGAGAGATCTTACATAGCTTATACAATGCCAGACTGGCAAAATGAACAGGATACAGAGTTTTAACATCTGGCTGAACCAATGGTGTCAGGAACAAGGTTTCAGATTCATTCCAGAAACCAAGAACACTTCTGGAATGCAAAGACACTGTGTAAGAGACAGGTTTCATCTGAACTTTAGGAGAACTGGGCCAATGGCATATAAAAAAAAAATCAAGAAGGTCACAAACAAGACTTTAAATCAAAGAATGTGATAAAACCATCAAGTGCAGAAGAGAGCATGGTTCGGAGTGTCATGCTATTACAGATGAAGATGCAGAAGTTGCGTATCTTCAAGAAAATGGAAAATAGGAAACAAAACCCCAATTTGTATCCTCTGTTTCACTAAGCACAGAATCAAGGCAAAACACTGGCACAGATACCTGTGCACAAATGGTCTCGATCTGAGAAAAAAATATAATAGCAATCAGATTTCTGTTACTTCTGTTTACAGTGGACAAATGTCCTACATGTATTTAACACAGCAACTGCACTTTTAGACAATATCAATGACTGTTTCTTGGAACAACAGTTAGGGAAGCCACAAGAGAAGATGTGACTCTTGGACTTGGGTTGCGTGCATGGTCTGATTTTAAAACTTAGAGGTGAGCAGCTTCCATGTAACAGCAACAATAACATACTTTATTCAACACTCCTACAGCATTGACACAGGCTGAAAGAAGTATATGCATAGTGCAATTTACTTAAGCATACCACACTATACTGAAAAGCAGAAGGTTCATATATACTGCCTAGCAAAAGAAAGGTGCATTCATAAGCTATACAGTAAATAAAAGTATTAGAAACAAGGCAACATGCTACAAAACACTGAGATCATTTCCAAATGGGAAAAAAACCCAACCAAACAAAAAACACACACAACAAAAAACCCTCTGAAAATACAAAAATCTAACACATTTAGCTGTAAAAAAAAAATCACAGTGGGACAGAAGAGTAGGTAACAAATGGAGGCAGAAATTGTAATAAATCTTTCTTCAAGCACATCAGGAATAGGAAGCCTGCCAGAAGAGTATGGACTCTGGCATATGTAGGACCAACTGATGATCAAGATAAAAGGAATACTTAGAGAAGATACACCCATTTGCAGCAAAGCTAAATGACTTCTTTGAATTGGTTTTCACTGGGGACTCCCAAACAGCAGCCCACCTCCTAGGGGCTCATTAAAAAAATATGACAAAATGAAATGTAACAAATCAGCAAAACGAAATTATATTCACCCAAGAGTTCTAAAACGACTTAAGGATGAAAAGGCTGAACTATTAATTGTGGTATGTAGCCAGAACTGCCTTAGTATCTGAACTCAGGAAAGCTCCAGGGAACTACAGGCCTGTAAGCCTGGCTTCTGTAATAGAAAAATCACAAGGGACTGTAATAAAGCATGGACAATGCATTACTATGATTTCTCCAGAAGGCTTTGAAGAAGCTGATTTGTGGGTAATGGTGATGTGGTTCACGTGTGCTTTTACCTCCAGACATCTTTCACCAATTCCTTCATTAAGGCTGCTAAGGAACTTGAAACCATGGTGTAAGATAAGAGGTCTTTGAATGGATATTTAAGAGACAAGAATCAAAGAGGAGCGTTGGAGATGTCTCTTCCTGAACAGCCATATCCTTCCCACATGAATCAAAACCAACCAAGGCTGAAGGACAGAAAAATTGGGTAATGGTCAAGGGGTCAGCATGTCAGAGGCAGTGGTTGAGTTCAGAAGAGAGTGAGGCAATTTTTCCCATGAGAACGAACATGACAGATACCCACGGGACAGAAGAAATTTATACATTTTAAATAAACAGGGACACTATATATAGCATGGAGGCTAGAAAAGGAGCAGCAACGTAAGAATCATCAACTGAAAGAGATGCTGGCTTTTAAGAACAGATCATCACTCTGAAAGTTCTCAGGTACTTCATTCATGAGACTAACTTTTTACTTGTAAGCATTGATGCTGCTTATTTCCAAATGGTTACATTGAAGAATGACAACAGCAATTGACTTTTACTGTCTTTTTTCCAAAATAGCACCATAGTTTTTTATGCAGTGGGTATCTGGTCTGTGGAACTGCCTGCCAGGGAATGTCATGAATGTGTGCAGGTAATATGGGCTCAAAGAGTGGACAACATAGAGAGAAGAGAGAAAATTACTGAAGAGAGTGTCACAAAACCACATCTAGTTCTGCAAGTCCATTTAATCAAAAAAAAATGCAAGTCTGAATTAAGCGTTACATACACTTGTCCTAATCACAGCTGGGGACAAGAAACTGGTCAGGACCTCCAGTCCCATCTAGTACAACTTATGTTCTTCACGTTCCTTGCATCTAAATGGAAATGAATCTTCTTGGCACACATACAAGCCTGATGAGTTTATGAAGATCTCTTTCCAGTAATAAAAGATATACTAGAGTTCCTTTCTTCATTTCACTAATGTCAAACACACCACTGTAAGAAACCAAACTTCATTCATTCATACAAGCAAAGAACTCGGCTCGGAATTAAAAGTACATCAACCTGATGTTTAATTGAAAAGTTAAAATTCTCATTAAACATCAATAACATGACTTTCCAGCTATAGACCTTTCTGAGATTTCCCAATGAAATGCTTAAAAAACAACACCTTGTTTCTATATCATGATATCACCATTTCAATCTATACATCTATTTTTACACAGTTTATGGCTGTATTGGGTTTGCATGGCAGCGACGGGGGCTACAGGGGTGGCTTCTGTGAGAAGATGCCAGAAGCTTCCCCCATGTCCAATAGAGCCAATGTCAACCAGCTCCAAGATGGACCTGCTGCTGGTCAAGGCCGAGCCCATCAGCAATGGTGGTAGCGCCTCTGGGGTAACATAGTTAAGAAGGGGGGGGGGGGGGGGGAAACCAAACTCTGTGCAACTGCAGCTGGAGAGAGGAGTGAGATTATGTGAGAGGAACAACTCTGCAGACACCAAGGTCAGTGAAGAAGGAGGGGAGGAGGTGCTCCAGGCACTGGAGCAGAGATCCCCCTGCAGCTCATGGAGAAGACCATGGTGAGGCAGGCTGTCCCCCTGCAGCCCATGGAGGTCCATGGTGGAGCAGAGATCCACCTGCAGCCCATGGAGGACCCCACACCGGAGCAGGTGGATGCCTGAAGGAGGCTGTGACCCTGCGGGAAGCCCGCCCTGGAGCAGGCTCCTGGCAGGACCTGCAGCCCCATGGAGAGAGGAGCCCAGGCTGGAGCAGGTTTGCTGGCAGGGCTTGTGACCCCGTGGGGGACCCACGCTGGAGCACTCTGTTCCTGAAGGACTGCACCCTGTGGAAAGGACCCATGCAGATACTGGATTTCTTTTTACAATTGAAGAAAGTGTATTATTCATACTAGAGGATTCTCAGAACTGCTATTACTTCCACACAAATTTACTATCACAAATGTTTAAAAGAGCACTCTTCTCAAATCCTACATTATACTTCTTGCAAATTTTGCAAAATCCTATATAAACAATAAACAAGAAAAACATGACTATTACACTCAAAGCAGAATTACCAAGTCTCAAAATGAAGGGGGAAAAAAAAAAAAAAAATCACAGCTACCAAAAACTCATAAATGAATCTACCACTTACCGAGGAGCAGGATGTTCCTTATCCTGAGCAACAATCCTCTAGGAACGTTCAAAAATGAGACCTACATTTAGATGCAACTGCTTTATTCTTTCAGCTCTTGAAGCCTCCAAAATAAAATTCATATAAAGATACCAAATTTGTGTGTCCACAACCCAAAAACAAGCTTCAGAGAGTAAAACAAACGGTGACACTTCTATCAACACTAGTGGTGAGGCTTTGCAAGGTAAAACAATGAGACCCACAAAAAACCCCATGTGGAGTAACTAGAGAACACCAACAGGGCCCAAGACATAAAAAATTATGGCTTCATGAAGATTTCCAGGAAGCAAGCTAGGATTAACACAGCCTCTTTGCAAAGTACTATTTAGTGTAGATATTTTAAAAAGTAATTACAAAAGTAGTTTGTAATCTAACAATAACAAAAAGTCTTGGGACAGTTAAATTCAAGTAGCCTATGTGAATTAGTCAACTATGCTTTGAACTTGGGTACTATGAGTTCAGTACAAACTATTGTTAGACACCTTATGGGAACAGCAAGAATAGAGCCATTCAGATCAGTCTATTACGCAGCTGTAAAGCAACAACAAATTATTTGGGCAAACCTATCTAGCAGTTAAAAATGTATAATCAGCAGAAAAATAACTCATGTTTCTTGGCACTAAAAAACCAATAGCGAGCACTTGCTTAGTAAGAAAACTAAGCTACAAGGTGTATATAGCAGGTAGGGCTGTTAGCTTTTTCTGCAGAGAACCATTACATGCAGGTAACTACGGAGAAAGAACAAATGGCAAATATTGAAGACTTTTGTAAGACCTGGGCACTTACTAAAGAGAAGACAGACAACGAAGTTCTTTGAAAATAAAGTACTATGATAATTGCTTGTTTCAAAACACCAGCAAGAACAACCTATCTTTGACTTTAACAGATGAAAAATCCCCAAATAAAATGCAAGGTTGGGAAGAACAAGTTGTTCCAGTGACGGTAAAACTAACTCAGCACAATCTGCACACTATATTCCACACCACTGCCGTAACCCTCTCGTTTCCCAAAGTCTTCCTCTACCAGAAAGTATCAAATTCATCCCTGTATCCTCTTAACTTTTCAAATGAAGTTGGCGCTCTCTCATTTGTCCTCCTATAACCAGCTGTGTGAAAGGCAGCACAGTTCTGTTGCTGTTGCGCTGGCTGGCTCACTTCTAGGCATGCCGGGTATCGACTCATCAGGCTAAATAGCGTAGGTAATCGCTCAGTTCATGCTGATGCCTACTTTTTGCACAGACATTTAAATTAGAGTCTTTTCTCACCTCAGTAGCTGCTTACTTTCACATAAGCCACTTATTCACAGACTAAGAAATATTTTATTAGCAAACAATAACTACAAGTGAAAAATCATATATATGAAATGTATATGGCCAAATTTCCTCTTGAATGAACTACAACTAAACTAATTTCACCCTTCAACACTAGTTTGCCTTTTAAGTAAATTAATCACTTCTTAACCAGAATAAAATCACACTGGGAATAGGAATATTTTATTCTTAAATGCTTGGTAACAGAGGTTAAAAAAAAAAAATACAGAAAAATACCTGAGAATTCTTTTGGGAGGGGAGGGGGAAAAAAAAAAAAAAGAGCACTAGCAGACACAGTTTCTTAATTATACCTGATGTAAGACAAGACAAATGCAAAAAGTTGGTAGACTTAGGCAGAAAAATTCACAATTTCTGACAAATATTTTTTACTTTATAAATAACAATTAATTTGACACATGCAGCTCCAAGCAGTCTACACTTCCCCCTTCAATCTTTTCTGCTACATTGTGAAACATCAGATACTGTGCTATGGTTGCTTCTTCAGGCAAAACATCCCAATGCTCATCATCTGTGAATCGAATCTTTTGAAGAGGTTATGCTTGTGACTAGCAGAAGCAAAAATGAGGGGGGCAAAAGGCTTATACATCCCCAGGGACAGGCTCAACTCAGCTTGTCAAGCTTTCCTAACCTTATTCAGCAGGCTTCTGTGATAAACCCACACACCCAATAATTTCTTGAACTAATTATCAGGGGAGGGAGGGACAAAAAAAAGAAAAAAGCCTCTTGAGCAAAATCAGCCAAAAAAATGAGCATTTGACTCCTGTCTAGGTTGACACAGTATATTTTACAAGACTCCCAAACTAGCTACATCATGTAGCATCATTTATGTAACGCACAAGATAGCCCAACTAGCAGCAAATACTGAATTTCAAATTATTGTTGGCAGATATTTTTGCCATATTTTCATGTTCTGTAGCACGTTACCAAATGTTTACAAAACCTACAAACTTCCCCTTCACAGAAGAGATCATCTATTTAATATAGCTCATTAAATACATGCCTGCATAGGATTTTTGACTGACACTGCTATTCACCCTGAGGCCACACAATCATGACAAAATAAGGTAATTATAAAATACAGGAAATCAAATCAAATCTATTGCCTTAGATGAAATGCACCCTTCTCCATAGTAAACTTCAAAGTATAGTAAGATCCCAGTACTACATTACAAGCAAATGAAATTTAATTTTGGAAACTGACTGACAATAGAGGATATAAATGAAAATATTTTTCCATGTAACAAGAGAATGTATGTGCACTATAATTTTCTGTGTACACAGAGATAATAAGAGAATACACACTTCTCAGATAAACAGACAGGTAACTAGACAGGGATTATATTACACACAAAGCTAAATTAATTAGTATTAGCTTGCAAAGTCAAGAAATCAGTAGTCACAGCAAGAGTCCTCTGCACCCTTTATCTAATCTGTATGACAGTCATGATCAGGTACTACTTTTCTCGCAAGACTCCTGCCTCATTCAGTGTACAAGATGGTTTGCGCTCTCTGAAGAGAGCAGTTGAATAAAGACTGAATGGCAGGAAAACAGAACACATGCCAATGAACCATGAAAAACCCAAGACACGGGAAGCCAAAAGCAATAGGAGAACTAGGAAAAGAACTCCGGAAAAGAGCTCAGAAAAAAACTAGTTTTGATATGGTTGTATAAGCACTAGCTGATTTTAATGTTAATTTTGAAGCAATATTTGAATAATACGGTGGATTTGAAAAACACAGGGAAGCTTAAATACATTCATACACTGTAACCTTACAATCTGATCCCTGAAACAGTTGCCTTCACTTGCAGACAGAAACAATGCATGTATATAGACGTCTCTTGGCTACATATCATTTAATCCTTTTCCTGCTTACTGTAAGAAAATATTCATGGTGAGGTTGTTAGAACAAGTTCATTCATCATCTTAAAAACCTTATTTTATTAATACAAAATGTAGTTGGTATGATTTTGAGACTGAATAATGCTTACCATATCTTTGGCTGAAGAACTAGAGTTTTGTCAGAATAAACTTCTGGGCAGTACCCTCCCCTAATCAAAGAGAACAATCCCTATGTTTTACAAACACACAGAAGAGGAAGATACTGCCTGCTCATAACTCCCTAGACAGTATAGGACACGTAGCAGAGTTTCCCAACTGTTTTTTAACAAAACATCTGGAGAATCATCTGAAGTTGGTTCTCCTGGTTGTCAATGGGAGAATCCGCCCTGTTAAAATGCTGTGCTAGACGCACTAGCATGATGCCATTTCTCTGAGGCATGGTATTAACAGTTGGTTAAGAATTCTCTAACTGATTTTCTGATACATTTTACATTAGAAAAATTCACCAGTCCCATAAAACTCCCACTCCCCATCTCTCCGGTGGGCAGACTGCCAAAAAGAAGAAAACAGGCTAGATGGCTCTTACCATTTTAAGCTTTCCCCCATAGGTTGCCAAACAATGAAAAAACTCAATTTGAAATCTTTACAGAATTTTTCTGAAAACTACCCAGAAATGCTGTGGTTTAAACTATCCACTCCAGTTTCATCGCTTTCTTCTCCCCTCAAATACATTAAAGATACATATTTCCAGTGAGAGATCCATTTTCTAACCAGCTTTAAATATGCCATGTATACAGACAGAAAAGAAGCAGTGTCTTCCTAGGCTGGAATTACGGAAAGATTCTCTCCTCTTCTCACAGAATACAAGAATAGCAGTCAGTCCTCCCCAAATGAAAATAGGCTCAATAAAAGAAAGCAGGACCACCAACAAAAACTCACTGTTATGCAGTCAGAAAGTAAAGTGATGCCTACCTGAGCTCATGAACATTTATTTCAGTATTGTGTTACATAAATTCCATTTAAAAAATAAATTTTAATTTTTCCTAAATTTCCAGTAAATGCTTTATAACCACAAGAGAATTATTTTGTCAGCCTGCTAGTAAATAGCATTGCCTTAGTTGTGATCATAGATGATTAAGCCAAAAGATTTTTTTTAGATGTTCATTTCATTACATTTGCTCTTTCTTCTTATCTTTGGTTAAAGTCATTTGGCATTGCAACTGTAGAAGTCAGGGAATTTTAACTTACTGGAAATTATTCTAGCAATTCTATTTTTTATGAACATACTTAGGGCTAAACATCAGGATTTTATCTGCTTGCACAATCCTTTAACCTGTGGCTTACTCATGCATAGTGTCATATAATACATGAGATTTACAATCATCACCATCAAGTGGTAAGAAGAGAGTTGTCAAAAGCAAGGAAATTAATTTCAGAGCATCTGTGTATCTTCTTGACTTAAAGGAATGACTAACAACTCCACTGCCAAAAAGCCTGAAAGCTGAGAGTTGAAAAAAAAAAAAAAAAACCACCTCTACATTGGGCTGAAATAGACTTTTTTTTTCCCCCCAAGCAGATACCTCTGACACTCCTTCCACTTCTGCAAGTAAACCAAACCAGATGAAAACCAGGGGAAGAACACTGGATAACGTTCATCTTAATGAATCCTAAGAGAAGCAACAAAAGTAATTGTGCAGTTGGAAAGCCTGGCCACCCTGATTTGCTTGAAACGTGCAGGCACTTCACTGATACACGTTTAAAGTTCGAACACCAAAACGATCTTCATTACACAGACTAAAATTCTGCTGAAGCTTGATAGGAAAGCAGAGGATGACAAAAGAAAATTCACTTTGTTTTGCTGACATAGCTGCTTGCTTATCTGACTGCTCTGTCACCAAAATCTTCTTTAGTCTAGCATCAAACTCATCTTCTTGCCAGTGAAAAAGAACACATACTCAAGCAGCTGACCCAGATGCAATCTAAAAACAGTATCCACTATCAGACATAAAACGCAGAGAGAAAAGGTACGTTGAAGTGCAGAAGAAATGAACACCTCAAAAACTCACATCTGAAGAACATTCAAATAGCTTCGCACATATAAAAGGAAATTTTGTTCTTGGTCAAGCCTACAAAAAACTGCACTACTTAAAGAAAATGCTGAAAACTAACTAGTCATTGACAAGGGCCCACATTTTCACCACATTTTGTGGACTGCAATTCTGATGTGCTACAGGACCTTAACACATGCAAAGATTTGCACAGAGAATGACAGACTGGCAAAATAAGGAAGATGAAAATAATGACCTTAAATAAAAGTGATCACTGAGGCTAGTGTTTCTGTCTTGAAAGCTTGAGCTCCTTTTGGGTAAGCACGGATATGAGAGAGTTCTGCTTCTTTCAAAATTTATTTTCAGGGCTGCTAACTGCAAACATTTTAGAAACAAGTACCTACAAAACCAGTAAGATACTGAGCCAAGGTCTTCAGATAATATAAAAAAGATGTTCATTTATTTTGCGTTTAATAACCTGGCATGCCAAATTTGGGAAACCTGTGTTTTGATACAATATTTTTAAAGTAAAGTGAGTAAATTTATCTGATCTTCGAGTAAAACAGACTCACAGAAGACATTTTCTTTACTGTTGTCCACACAGTTTAGGGATCTGTTGGTTTGCCTTTTATGATGATCGTTAAGTTGCAGAAACCAGCAATTCCACAGCTTTCATATTTCTCAAGTAATATATGTGACAGAAGTGAAACAGCTTATAATAAATTCACAATTATTACCATCTATTTACATCCTTTTTGCGTTGGTGGGAAATGTATTTTGCATTGGGAAACTTGCTAGTGTGGCTCATCTAAACAGAGAGAGCATGATATTAGGAAAAAAAAATGCATTAAAAGTCCACAGCAGTGGAACAATATGCATCATTAATTCAAAACACCACAGCTTTTGTTCTGCCCTTTCTAGATGTAGTAGCAGTTCTGTAAATCAGTGCCATTTCCATGCTGTAACATTCGTATCCTAGAGAGTGCTGGATTCAGCTAGTTTGCGGGGGGTGGAGCTACTATCCAAACTGACCTAGAAAGTTTTCACAAATAAAGATATCTGCAGGAACACCCTGAACAACTAAAATGCACTGGGAAGCTCTTTGGTCCCAGTACTCTGTTAAAGTCAGAATGTTCAGGCACAAATTAAACCATGGGGGAAATCACATCTGCCAAAAAATTTGGCCACCACTTTAATAAGCATATTTTACATTATTATTCAGAAAATCACATTAGTCCAGAAAGATACTATGTGCAAGAATGGTGATGCATGTTTAAAAATCCCAAATAAATGTAACAATTTATCCAAGCATAAATATACATATAAAAATATAAGTACACCAATAACCACTTTCCTAGGGAAAACTGATTTCCCTCCAACTCTAGGCTTGCATCAATAGGGCTTCCCCCCTTTTAGCTTGTCTCAGCTTCCAACAGTTTGCCTGCAGTAACCCTGTGTAATAAACCACATATCTGTAACAACAATCTGATAAGGAAATTGCTTGAATTTGTTTGTTCATTCAATTTGAATTATTAATGCTAATTATATCCAGTTGCACATGACTAATCTTTCTTTAAATACAGGTAGCAGGATCCCAGTTCTTTTTCCTCATCACCACTGCAGCCGCTGGCATGGCCTAAAATCACAGTGGAGTGTGCCCAAAAGTTTTTCACACCAGTGCTGCTAGCAGAAAGCTACAAATCTCCATTACTGTTTCCTGACAGTACCCACAGCTTCAGTCCTGAACTAAGAAGGGCAATTGCTAGAATAATACCACAATTCAGAGATTAAAACACTGACAACGTAATTCCATTGCTATACAACTTCCACATGGGGAAGGAAAGAACCTTTTGGCAGAGACCAAGTACTTTCCAGAGTAAAAAAGTTTCATCATTTACTTCTCCCCTTTCAATTCCAGGCAGAGTTACCAAGCCTGCTATGCTTGAACAATTGCCTGGTGGTTTACTCAGCCCGAGTCAAGCAGGGAGTGCTTCAAAGCTCATCCAGATCTGCTTCTGATACCACAGTGATAGTTTATTTTCTACATAAAGCACAATTGCCTGTTTCTTCAGTTGATTCTTTGAGGGTTTTGTACTTACTGAACCTTTTTCTCTGTCCTCCTCCAGGAGTGGGACTAGAGGAGAAAATATGAAAATAATTTTTTTGTGCCGCGGCAGAGACTCAAATGCACAATATTTGGCATAGCTATAGTTCCAAAATGTCCTAATGTGGACATAGCTTTTACTGGCAAAAGAATACTAGTTAATGTCATATTTTGCTGAATTAGGCTGAGCGGTTTTTCAATGATTTATACTTTTTCCATTGCTACAAGGTTTCAGCAGTCCAACAATTTTCCTAACCCAACTGTCCTTTAAATAAATATGCCCCTCAGCAACAGAAAACAAGTCTGAAGTCAGGCCCAGGTCCAGGGTAAAATTTACACCATTTAAAGTCACTTCCTTCAAGAGACGGCAGGACAGAGCGAGTTCTTAATTCACAGAACATGCCTGTATCTCCATTTCTGCTTTCAAGCTTTGTGTTAGAATTATTTTGTTTTGGGGGCATACAGTAATGATCTCCTCTTATAAAGTAAGTATTTCCACATTAGAAACATTTTAATTTTCACTCCTGAAACCTTTTAATTTCACTCCTGAATATTTTAAGCAGATGAGTGTTGCCAAATTCCAAAAGAAACAAGATGCTCCCCCCAACTTCTCCCATTATATTTTTCAAGGAAAAACACAGGTGTAAAGCTGTGATAGGTTTTTGCCTTTAGGTAAAATGGCAGTGACTGCCAAAAACATCCAGAATGCATACAAATAGCTTGCATTTTTGTCTGACTTGGCACTGTCTAGGACTTGGACAGATACATTACAAGAAAAAACACAGAACAAAAAAACCCCAAGGAGTTTCAAGGGTGTCTCTTTCTGGAGAGGGGGGCAAAGAAGGTGAGGATGATCAGGACTTGTGTTGCTCTTTGCCCTCTGATGTAGAGATGACTCTTTAAGCCACTACAGCCTCCCACGTAGAACTTTCGAGTATTCAGTACATTTATACACTTTTGTTTATAAGCTAGTAACATGTTTAAGTGGTTTGCAACAAGGAAAAGCAACTGACAGCTGTGCAAGTGGTTAATTTTTGGTAGAAAAAGCCTCTTTAACTGTTCTACCAACTAGAATAAAATCTTCTAGCCACAGAGCAGTGAAGTAGAATTGGCACAGTCTTGAGAGAATGAAAAATCGTAGGCAATATTACATGCCAATTCTGAACATTCATATGATTTAATTAATCTATTTATTAGGATAGTAGGAGTATACAGGCCAAATATGAAATAGACATCCTTCAGCATCTGGTACATGCAGGCTATTCCAAGAACAAACTACAATTCTAGGAACCAAAGGAATAAACCAAAACTGTAATGCAATGTACTGGTAATAGCATAATAGGCTTGGGAATAAAAAGCTCTGCTAGTCACACAGCAGCTGAAACTGTCTTGAGATGAGCCACTTCAAAATTACCAAACCAGATGAAGTGTTAACCTAATGAATGGCAGAAGTTACTAGTGACTGAAAGTGTAGCAGAAGGCCTACTAATGACAACACATAACTTTTATTCCTAAACACGCTGTCCTGATCAAGAGTGCTTTTGAATACCCTCTTCCTGTCCTTCTGTTGTGAAAAACACGGTGGCGGTGATGGAGAAACTACAAATTCCAAACAATTTCTTTATTCAAGCCATACCATCATTTCCTTACTATCATCCACTGAAAACATGAAATAGTAAGTTTTTGATCAATCTGCAAACAGGCACTGAATAGGTTATTTCATAAAGAAGTCCGAAGCATGGCCTACATGCTATCTGCCTAGAAGGACAAGGAGAGGGCAAATCACCTAACACAACACTCAGTTGGATACACAGTAATCAAACTCTTGGTACTAACTTCTTGGGCTTCATTGCATCTCAAAACCACAACACAGAGCGCCAGCCCTTCTAAAATTAATTTGAACGTATTTTGAAAAATGCCATTCATGGTTTTTCCTTAAATCTGATCACACAAACCCAGCTGAGAACAATACCCCAATCATCTCTCCTGGGCAAGCCCTGCGCTAACTCTGCAGTCGTTACTCTTCAGCCAGCACCACCTTGGTTCACAGTCAGTACAATGTGCAATTTAACAAAGAATTATTACTACAAATGGAAAAATCACAAATTCCCAGAGGCACGTGCAATGTGTGTCTCACAGATCACGCCCTTACTGACACAGAACGCTGCATTCAAAGGTTCACAACTTCCTCAAACACCATTTCCCCTCCGAGCACGCCAAAACACTCATCCCAAAAAAGCCAACACCCACATGAACTTTTAAACTGCCTTTTTAAAAAGAGCACATTTACTACTAAGTTTTTTGTCTTGCCTATTTCTAATGACTGAAAAAATACTGAATTAAACCGGAATGGAAGAAGCATGACAAATGGGAATTACACTAACTGGATTACAAATTTAAATACATAAGGTAAAGTTGAACACCATTGATATCAAATGGAAATATTTAATGCCTCGACACCTACTTTTACCTATTTAGAGATATTACCTATAAAATCTGCCCACCTTTTTTACCAAGTTAAGCATTCAGATATATGTCTCTTCAAAGTAGCATAAAGAAACTAGAAGCATCTTTCTGATTAAAAAAGGCAACAAATGGGAACAATCTGGGTTGTGACGGTTTTTGTTTTGTTTTGTTTTTTACAGGAAAAGGAACTCATTAATTTACCATATGCATCTACCTGTGCTTCAGCTTGTGCTCCTCAAAATACATGTATATGAGTTTGGGAAAAAAGAGACAAAGAGCAATGCAACAAACTGTGCTGTACACAAGTCAGTAAAAAAGAGGGTTGAATGAGTAAAAATCATTAGGAAAGAAACAGCAAACAAAAAGAATATCACTGTGCCGCTATATAAAGCCAGAGTATAACTGACACAACTGTGCACAGTTCAGATCCCTACCCCACACCCCGAACTCAATAAAAAGGAGACATCAGAACTGAAAAGGTAAATAAAAAAGCAACAGTGTCCAAAGTTAAGAAGTGGATCCTACATGAACAATAATAAATAAATTAAAAAACAAACACAAACAAACAAGCACCAGCAAAGGAAACAGCCACTGAAGGTTGCTACACTAAAGATATATAAGTCACCAGTGGAACAGAAAAGGTGAATGTGAAGCAATTGTTTCCCGTTTCCCCAAACATGAAGCCAGAAAGTATTAAACTAAACTAACAAGGGCAGAAATGTACCTACCACATGTTTATTCTTCCTCCTAAAATACTTCTTTTGAAAAAACGTGTGGGATTCAAGGACATAGGATGTATACAGCAGTTTCTCTCAGTCACTCCTTCCTTCTCACGCTTTTCCTCTGCTCCAGCATGAGTTCCCCTGGGTCTGCAGTTCTTTGGGAAAAAACCAAACCAACCCTGCTCCAGCGTGGGGCTCCCCACGGGCTGCAGCTCCTTCAGGAACACCCGCCTGCTCCCGCCTGAGGCCTCCACGGGCTGCAGGGAATCTCTCCTCCACAACGGAGCACATCTCCCCCTCATCCTCTGACTTTCAGGTTCCCTCTGTTAGGTTGTTTTGCTGGTTTGGGGCTTCTTCCCCTCTCCTTTACCTGTCTGCCATGTTCTGCTCTTCTTTAAACACGTTTCCGCAGAAGCGCCGCGGCCGCGGTGCGCGGCCGTGCCCTGAGGCAGCGGGAAGCGGCGGGAACCGGCTGCGCCCGGCCCGGGGCAGCGCCGGCCGCTCCTCACAGAGGCCGCCCCGCAGCCCCCACACTGCCGGCGGCTGGGCACCCGGGCCGGGTACAGGGCGGACGCTGAACCCCAGAGGTGCGGCTGGCGGGAGGGTTCCCTGCTCTCTCATGACATGAGAGCTTCCATTATCATTTTCTGAAGTTGGTGGCCTCAAATGATGGCTTTCTTATGTAACCTCTCCAGGGAATTCATGCTACAGTCCTCCCATACATCTCATACTCAAATCTTTATTTTCAGGAAGCTTACAGAAACTTAGTATTGCTGAAACAGGAAAAAAAAAAAAAACCATTGATGGACAACAGGTGAGCAAAATATATGCTCATAACAGCTTTATTTCCTTAGAAAATCAGAGTAAAAATGGTACATTAGTACTCAGGCAGTTCTGGTATCGAGTGCTTCAAATCAGCTTTCCTCCATCTGCCACTCTTCCATGCTCCATGTGTTTTGAATTCAAGTGTACTGTGGATGGTGATGGTCTTAAATGAACTAAATAAATTCTCATTGTATTTTCATGTATTAAATAAAAAATCCGCAGGGTAAAAAAAAAAAAAAAAAAGACAAGATTAGATAGGAGTACATCTATTTTTACACCTAGCTGTTCTATGTCCACACTTTTAATGGCTCCTAAATAAAGGCCTGCAGTATGAAAGACTCAGAAAGAAAATATGATTGTGAGACACAAAGCTGTGAGTTAGGGGGTATGAACAAAAAGAGGGGGATTGTTTTCATACTCTGTAAACTACACAAGGTGGGTTTTTACTTTTGTCTTTTGGGTATGGGGAGTGGGATCCAATCCAAAGAAAGCTGGAAAGAAAGTCTGAGAGTGTATCATGTACCTAAACTGGAAAACAACAGAAGCGACCATTTTCAAGCAACAATAATACTGATTATTTCAGTATCATTTTCATTTGAAAACTTAAAAACATTAATAATGATTTCTGTGTAATATACACATGCATAGTTTTGAATTATTCCTTACTTTTTTTGACGTTAATAAATTCATCTGTCATCCTTTTCTAAAAGCAATTTCAGTTTTAACAAATGCACATTCTTAATAGAAAAGGAAATTTTCAAATATTCCTGAGAAAGTCTGGATCCAAGATTAGAGCATTACATATCAAAGAAGGGGTAGTAGAAAGCAGCTTTAATAAAAGCAGTACTTTTATGGGAGACTCACAGAAAAGCAGTGATGAAAGCTTAAATAGAATGCAGAGCCTACTGTTACCTACACATGAAGGTCTTCAGAGAAGGGAAACACAAACAGAGCAAATTCTTTGATCCCAAAATGGAAGTGCAAACTGTTACATACCAGTAACAAAAGAGCACGCTATACCTGGTTGTTGCTTATGAATACAACATGCTTGTTATAAATGGCAGAGAATTTTCAGAAGACATCACAATTTCTTATTTACATGCGTAGGAATAACTTACTTTAGGCTAGTGACAAGAAGAGTTGCCAAAAGTGGATCACAAATGGAAGTAATTTTGAATCAGACTGAGATTATGAGCTCATCAAAAATATCTCGCTTTATAGTTGTACTTTAACTCATTCATGAATCATTAAGTTAGCATTTGAAGGCTGCTCATCTATGTAGCAATCAGATATTTAAATAAGAGTAGATGCCTACCGCCATCTTACACAGTACCTCTTGTCTAAAATTTTACATAAAAATCCTCCTAATCGCATAAAGGGAATTTGATTCTAGAGAAGAATACATAGTCAACCACTACAGAGTTAATAACTCGAACAGATTTCATGTGCATAACCTTAGATGGATCCAACTACTGAGGAAAAGTCAATTCTGTATGAAAATTACTGCTAAATACTTTTTACTATTTATACCTTACATTTTATAGACAATCTATTTCATGACAGCTAATCATTCTTGAAAGAAACACTCACAGTTGCACTGTTTCCTCCAAAACTGTTTTTAACTGCATTTCTTCCACCCCACATACAGGTTCCCTATGTGGAAAAAAAAAAAACAAAACACAACAACAGTTATACAAATCATGTAAATGTTTTCCTGAAATTTTGAATTCTCTTCAATCTTATGAACTTTCTCTCTTATTGAGCATCATAAGTGGCAAGATTACTGATACCTCTAATTTCCTAAGTGACGCATACATTCAGTTGCAACATTTGTATTTTTACGCATGCTCTAGGCCAAATTAGTACAGCTGAGGATCATGGCAGTGTTTTCTGGTATTAATTACTGTGGAACCCTGGCTTTTTTATGTATCTGGAAGAACCTACAGAACAAGAAACACTGTCCATCTTATGAGTGCATTTTACCTCTGAAAGCCCATGCTAATCATTCTGCCTAATCTGGAAAACAACTCCAACCAAGTTATTCTCTAATGAGGCAAAAGTGAAAAATAAGGGGGGAAAAAAGAATCTCAAGCAGGTAGGAAAAAGAAGTCAAAAAAGGTAACAGAACAAGATCTTAAAAGCAAGACAGAAGAATGCTGGTGAAGAGATGGGCCACAGCAGAGAAATTCTGACTATGGAAACAGCAATGATTCCAAAGCAGAATGAACATCCTCTAACTAGAGGAGCGTGAAAGGACAGAGCAGCCTTTCCACCTGACATGTACAGACAAGATGACAATTCCACATGCAGTCCTCCATGTACACATACAAGAGCAACAACAAGACAACCAAAGCAGCAAATGCTAAAGTGGAAAAAACTACAGTTGAAGGGACAACTGCCCTTCCAAAAACATCAGCTGCAAATCCTAGCCAGTCAGTAAAGCAAGCAGGTAAAGCTCAAACAATAGATGCTAATGAACCAGAAAGAAGGACCTGAGAACAACTACTCATTTGCCTTCCTTTGCTACCTGTCAACCTCCAAAAATCTCCCCAAAATACGTGCATACAATCAGTGCTAATTAACATATGTTAACCATTCAAAAATGCTTTTCTCCTTCCTGCTTCCCATTAAAAGGCTGTTTCAGAGGACATTCTCCAACAGCATACTTAACGGAGATGGTCACTCCATGAGAGTGGAGATCTCCTGTAACAATTTCATTTTGTCAATGCTCAGTAGTAGCAGGCATTTCCTCCACTTGATTCTAATGGGCATTACTCCCACTCATGTATCTGTTTTAGCAGCAGCACAGCTATACCAGAGCTTACTCAGACGATAATTTTCAGATTACTAGCAAAGTTCTCCACCCTATGCTGAAGTAGTTCTAACTGTAAATTTCTAAGCAGCAACATATTACACCATGACAAAGGGAAGCAGATATTCCTGAATAATTATGATCTACTCTCAGTTAAAGCACCAAAGTTATTTTGCCTCAAGAGCTCAGTAATCTATGCATTTAATAGAATATATGGGTTGTTCAGTGACCAGCATTTATTTGTACAAATACATTTGAGTTCAAAACTTAACATCATGAATTTCTCTACCCTACAAATTGCAGCCTGATGAGGAAAATGGTTATGTATCAAAATGGTTCCAGTTTTGGAGAACAGCTAAACTGAATACAGGTATTTATGGATTCTTAAATAGTTACAATTGCATGGGAAGTGAGGAAGAAACAGGGCTCATGGGCAGAGAACAGGGGTAAGCAAGACCACAGAGAAGCTCCCGGTCACTTTCGTTTTCCAGAAGATGATAAAAGTCTTCTGATTGCATACACTAAGTTTCTGAAATGACAGGAAGTTAAAAATGTAACTGGCCATAACAAACATATTGTAGGTTACATATAAACAAGGAAAACCAGAAAGAGTCCTTTGCCATCTTTCATACAAAACCCAGATTACAAAATTCTAATGCTATATCCACTTTCTGAGCATGCTTTCAGGTTGGAATTCAGGTGTGACAAATAGATCATACCTAAGACATGACAAACAGGATTTGTATACCAAAATTTAAGTAACTCTTCTTCCATTCAAACTTAAGTTAACCTTATGAGGAGAAGATTTAACAATAAACAGTATCAAACTAAAGAAGTTTCATGCTAGTGTTTTGGGGTTTTTTTTTTTTACCTCTATGAAAAGCATGATTGCCTGGATGCTGGTAACTAATCCAGATCATTCTACAAAATGATCTGAATGGAACTATGGCTTAGAAAGCCATTTTTAGAAAGATACAGATAGAGTCAAGGGAAGAACACATACACACTCAAAAAAAAAAAAAAGGCACAAACATATTACAGGACCTAGGGGCCATTCACAAACTAGACAGGAGCCAGATCTCACAGCAATCCAATAAAAATAGAGAGAACAGGAAATGACAACAGTGTATGACTGTAAACAGATTTCATGTGGAAAATTATCTCTGCTCATTTTTATTTGAACAGGATTCTTTAAAAAACAAGGAAAAAAGAAAAACATACTTCACTGCTCCCCACCTGCAATATCCAACAAAATAATATTGTCAAAATTATTTTTAGGAATCAATCATTAAGCCAGTTTTGCACCTGGCAAAAACTGCCATATGGGTAGGATTTTTACAGTACGTTCAGAGCCTCAGACACAAAAGTCAAGTTGCATGGGAAGATTCTAATAATATATGGTTGTAAGCATCCTTAGAGATTAACTGAATACATTACTTTCTGGATTAATTTTGCAGCAAAGAGTGCAATTTTTATACACTCAATCTTCCAAGTAAATCATCCCAATAACCTAAAGGCCATAGCGCTTCTAATGTAAAAGGTAGTTGATACCCACAACAAAACATAACCTGCAGCTCCTGATTCTTTCTTAGCATCTGGAAAGCAGATGCTAAGCTCAGAGATGAATGCAGACAAGAAACCAGTGCAAGTCATTTTACACTGTGAGACAGCTCTATTTTAATAAAACATCCATTATTGAGGAGCCTGGAGACTTCAATCTGACACCAGGAGCAAAGACCCAGGAGACAAGTTCTCAGAAGACGCCGAAGTTGTAAAATAGAGTAAGCCATGTCAGACAGAGTGAAACTAGCTGTGGTTTATGTCCACAACATTTTAAAAGGAAATTGATTATTGAAGACCTAGGCCATAAAAAGAAAAAAGAAATATATATATATAGTAGTTTAATTGCAAATAATATGTACTAGTGCTACAAATAACCATTCAATTTTTTCCTCACCAGATGTACCCATAGACATTCAGTCTAAGCAGATGAATCAATACCAGCTTTTATTTCAAAACACCTAAGCCCCAAAATACATTTGTTGTTAACAACAAATATTTACAAACATAACATATGGCCTTACTACACTGTCCAAAAAAGGAAAAGGTAGAAATGAAACATGTAATAACAGAAAAACAGAAGACAGGAAGCCTTGCCCCAAAGAAAAAACAGATTAATCTCAACAAAAACATACTGATAAAATTGAGGATCACAAAAGTTTCAGACTGATAAGCAATACAAATGTGAAACTCAACATCACACCAAAATAATTATCATCTATTGTTTGAATCAAATAAGGAGAACACATCCATTCACCTCTCTCTTTGAAATTAAGATAAAAACTTTTACTTAGTCAAACAGCAAATCAACTCAGCAGAAATTCCCTGGGAAAAATTTAATCAGACCTTTCTTTTACATCAGTCTGTCGTGCTTTAACACTTACAATGACTGGTAAAACTAGAGACCAACAACAATCAGCTTAACCTACTCTGGAATTACAAACATATTATTGTTCTCATTATCATGTGAGGTTTGCATGATGCAATCTGTAAGAAGGAATAAGGCTGCTCAAAAAAACATGTCTATTCACAAGAAAAGCAGGGCTTTCAACTCTCAAAGTTCTGCTGTGTCCAAACATATTCTTTAATTCACTGATCCAAGCATTTACACAGACTACATTCATTCTTTCCACCTTCCTGGTAACACATGCCTTTGGAGGTCAAAAAAAAAAAGGAAAATTTTCAGTTTGGTTTTATCTGAAGAAATGCTTTCAGGAATTCAAAAGTATGGATTGATATATGTAGTCGTCTACAGCTTTTAAATGAGGGATCGCAGCCAATTCAAAACTAAGCAACCTAAATAAATTATTTTCATAATATTTTACAAAATTTTTCTCTTTCTAGGCCATGTTTCTTAATGGACATTAGAAGCGTATACCAAAATGACTTGCTGTTTTAGTCTAAAGACTAAAACCAATTGGTCTGCATACCAAAATATGCAACAGCTTGATGGCACCCTCCTCAAAATCTGGGGCAGTGGAATGGGGGAGAACAATACATAGTCTTCTCAACTCGTGACTGAAATTCATCTGTTCAGCAGCACTGTAACTACATAAGCTATCCTCATCAGTACAAAAATAAACAAAATAACTATCAAAGAGGAGAAAAAAAGATGGTCCCTGTCACCTGTCATTACAATCTGCCAATGATGATAACTCAGTTCACTTCTAAATTTAAACTTATTTATTACACAAACGGATTATTTCACTTCCTATACAGGAACATACACGCTAGCTAAATATTTTTTCTACGTGTAATTAGCTAAGTCTGCAGACAAAGTCAATATACTTTATATTTTTATATTCAAGATTTCACTTATTGAATCAGAGAGGTGAAATATCTCGCTTGACTCATATCACCCTGCAGGAAAATAAGAAGTAAAGCATTTAAACATTTTTCTCGTCAGTAGTCCAGACACAGTTAAAAAAAAAAAAAAAAAAAAAGACAGACCAAAACACCCCACTGTGCCAAAGCAGAGCTTCTAGACTTTCCAAAGCCATGTTTTTGCACAGTTTCCCACAAAAAGAGTCACAATTTCTAAAATTGTCCCAATTCAGGATTAAAATAATTCTCAGAATACAGAAAATGTGGGGTTTGATTCACTTGATGGCAGATATAAAACAATAAACAATATACTTTAATAGCTAAACCACAGATAGATCAAGCACAACTATGTTTCAATCCTTGGCGACGCACTTCATTTAAAAGGTCTGTTGAATTTACATTACGCAGGACTGTCATATTACTGGTGGAATTCGTCAGAGTACATGGATTTGCTTCTTTTTCCATTAATATGTTTTGCTGAACATGGCAGTTGTGAGAAGATACATGTGCATGAAGGTGCATGACATGTGAGAAGATACAGCAGAGAAGCTGATACAGAAAGAACAGTGTTAGTACCAGCTCTTGCAGAGTGTCTCATCATAGTGCTACCTGTTTTACAGGCAGGCCAAGTTTAATGCCCAAACCAACTAAACTCTTGATTACTTAGCAAAAGCTGCCAACAAAGATATCCGCACCATTCGCAGTAGTTATTTGTGCAGTTTGGAAAGCTGCCCACTGGGAGGGGAACTGATGCAGACAGACACTACACAAACTATGAAACAACCATCACTAAGCAGTTTTAGATATAAATTGGTATTTGCATAGGGTTACACGTATGTTAAGTGCTTATTACAAGGCTGAATGGGATTTCAACACTCCAAGGTACCGTAAAGCAAACATGAATAGTTTATGGAAGTTCACCAGATATAAGCCAGTAACTGAAGAGACTGGATTAGTCCAATCTTTAATTTACAGCTGTTAATTGCATGCACATTTCTGTATTCTCCAATTAAAGTACTCTCCATATCTATTTATCACGTCTCATTTGCCCTCATTAAAATAGATGTAGTTATGTATGAATTAACTGTGAAGTTATTTTAACATGGTCTCAAAAACAGTGCACAAGCACTTGTGCACAAACATGATATATAATCCAACTTGTACATGCCAAAGGAGGGAAAAAAAACGGTTACTGCCCAGGTTAGCCTGTAGAAAACTGCAAGTCTCTCAAAGGTTAAAGTCACTGAGGTCTTAAAGACTCAAGAAGTTTTGACCATTGCTGGCACCATATTAGACCGTACCAGAGGAGTTAACCAGGACAGCCCTATCTGGGGAGTAAACTAGCTACTACAAAGCCAGCTTAGGAAGGAACAAGTCATGAGAGAAGCAGAGGGAAAGGAAGCTTGCCATTACATGGTGAGCCAACAAGTCTCAGCAGTCAGACATTCCGCTTTGGAATGATCTCTCGTCTTTCTTAAGGCTGCAACGTATTCCTTCAGGACTTTTTTCTATCAGTTCAGCATGTCAAGAGAACAAAGTTTAGAGCGGTAAGAAACGGCTATCAAGCCTTGGAACTTGAGTCCTTCCCAAAAGAAACAAGACCTCTATGTTATTTTAGGATTGCTTTTATAATCAGATGATTATGCAGCTTTAAAACAAAACTCAGAAGACATACCTTAAAATTAAGAGAGCAAAAACAAATATAAAAGGAATAACTTCTTCATTAGTTCAATCAGTGCTCAAAGGAAGTGGCTATGGTGACAAGGGCAGTGTCCAAAAATAGAAAAAGATACCTACATGCATAAATTCCTCTGCCACCAGTTCTTTCTCCTACCCATAATATCACAGTATTTCCAAATCATTGTACATCACCATACTGTAATTTCACTGAAAATTGAGTTATTACCTAAAACTAAGCATAAAAGTTTTGAAGCTATTTGAAAGCAAGTTGGAAAATAGAAAAAGATGTCACCTCTTACTCCATTTGGAGCAGCACATTAAAAACTCCAGTCTACAAAGCATGGCAAATGGTGTCATTCCCACGTGGTTTTTTTTTTAGTGTCAACATCCATCATTTTCTTTGCCACAGTATGGCCCCAATTCTATTATTCATACATTACAGCCAAAAATATTACAGGACAGCCATGGGTCAATGGCTAGGCCTTCTTGAGGTGGAGTAAAGCGTTCCAAAATTCACCCGCAAAAGCACAAACTAAAATAACATGCAGACTCTATAAAAGAATAACTTTTCTGTAAGTTCAACTTTACCATTTAAATCCAGCCAGAGGCACCAACTTTTAACAGAGAGAGGCAAAAACCATTTCTGCTTCTACCGTCTTTTTTCCTTCATTGTTTTTGTACCTCTAAACCCTGGACAGATGTAATTAACAAAATGAACTTTCTTAACTTGCAGCTTTGTCAGCATCTTGCTCAGATGACAGTAATATACTGCTTCACAGACTGTTTTGTTTGGTTAAAAGGGAATCCAAATGTGGGCATAGCTTACATTTGGAGTAAATTTAACTACTGATTATTAAATAAGGAAGGAACGCAGAAAACTGAGTCCTTTCTCACCACAGTTTATATTTTGCCCCAAGCATCATACACCATCTTTAGGTGAGAGGTATCAATGCTGTTAAGTTTTTGATGTCCAAATGCCTTCTTACAAGAGGCAGCAGCTGGTAAATTCAGCTCGAGTGTATTGAAACTATGAGGATGCCAACATGCAGGATATTCTCAGAAGCAAGACAAAGCTCAGCAAAAGCATTAAGAAGAATCTTAAGATGACTTGCCTCTTTTACTATCTTCCCTATCAACAACTGGGACACGCCAAAGACATTAGATTAATCATCTGTACTATATTTGTACAAAAATGACTTCCCAGAGAACAGATGTTCTCAGTATTTGGCGCAAACTTTCTCGTCTGAATTGGCCACATTATGTGTCAACAGATAAGCTGAAAGAGTTGTTAGAACAGCATAGAAGCAAGCAGGGTTCGTAGGTGTTCCTCACCTCTCCTGTTATTAATCCTTACAGCTTTTTTTTTAGCATATTGTATTTAAAAACAAACAAACAAAAAACCAAACCAAAAACAAAGGCCAAAAAAAACAAGTTAACCGGGCAAGATTTTTCTCAGCAGCTCACAAAATTAGTTTTACCATCCCTACAGAGGTTGCAAAGCAAAATGTAAACCAAAACTCTAAATAGTTACTAGAACAACAGAAACTGATCTCCCCCATCATCACGCAACAGCACATCTCCACATCAAAAATTCATCATGCCCTAGGTATGCCACTACGTTGCATTTCTGTTGAAGTGCTTCTTGCAGGCACTACTTATCATTTAAAGATTCTGGAAGCATGCTGCAGCATTGAAAATCTATTCAAGGTAGTCAGAGGGATATTGCTGTGGTCTGCCACTGTACCATACTCATGAAGGAAGCACGTTACATCATCTTAAGGATAGCAACAGCTGCATTTGCACAGTTGTTTCTGTGTTTCTTCAGTTAATGAAGCAAGATGACAGAAAAAGTAAAATCATGATCAAGTTTTCAAAGATTTCCATCAGTTGAATCACTGCTGCTGGCTCTGCCTCAAAGCAGAGTGCCAAACGTAGAAAGTGTCCTAGACAGCACTGAAAATATTGTAATGCTACCCTTACAAAACCTCCCTGCAAGCCATGCTAGATCAATTCTTCAATTTTGGAGCCGTTTTAGAACGATTATAAACCACCTTCAGCTCTTTAAATGAATCCATTATAATGTTGTCTTGAGTATCATTTAAAGAAGGCATTCTGGCAGTTCTGTGATTGTTTTTAGATCCTTGTAATTGCCTTCACTGACCTTATCATGTTGCTGCTAATAAACATAAGTGATCATCTTTCAAATTCTAGCCAAGAAAGCATACCACAAATCATCCTGAAACATCACTGATTAGTTTTCAGCAAGTGTACTCTGCAATGACATCTTGCAGTCTCCAATTTCTTCCTGATGAATAACTGAACAGACAGCCACACCAGTAACATAACCCTATGCCATGCCAGTCTCAAATATCACTGTGTTCTGCCCAAATACAGGGGCTAGAGGGTGAGCTCTTGCTCTTGGCTTCTTGCTAGCACTTTTAACGGCTTTCTTGATCAGGCCAGCTAGAGAAACTACAGTAAAGAAAGGCAGGAATGGGTCTAAGAGTGGTTAAATATATATAACTTTATACTCATTGCAAAGGGGCAAGAAAAAAAAAGATGTTACAAAATTCTGAAAGTTGTGGAGAAAGCATTATGATCTATCACACTGCATGGTGATTTTATGCTGGAACCATCCTAGCAACTGCTTAAAAGGGTATTGCGGGGGAGGCCACGCCTGCTTCTCCTGTGTGCCACTAAACAACATAAATGTGCTTGGTTCCCCAACTGCATGGTAGCATTTCTGAGGTCAGTTAAAAGCTAAAACCTTCTAATATTTTTAAAAGTACCTCAAAAGCCTCTAAACTCAGACTTTGTTTGCTTCAATTTGGGCACTTTTGGACAATTTTTGAGAAGCTTCCCCAAATGAATTTTCAAGATACAATATGAGAGACGAGTTAATAAATTTAGAAAGTTTTCCCATGAAATTTGATGAGAATTTTCTTTTTTCCCTATAGCTTAGACACAGTTGTGAGACTGTTCAAGAAATAACTATGCTGAAATTATAACCCAGGAGGGGAAGGGGGGGGGGGGGGGGGAAATAGAGGGACTGCAAAAAAAAAAACCCAAACCCTAAAACCAGACAAAGAGCAGAGCTTGAACAGGTTTCTATCATACCAGTTTAAACTACACATCAGATTTAGAATAACACATTCCTAAGCAAACAAACAAAACCCCTTCCATTTAATTGCCAAGAACTATAGCTGAGAGTACATGATTAACCTTTGGAAGTTCCATGTACCACCCAGTACTGAGACATTTACTTCTTAACAATTACTGAGTGGGAAACAAACAAAATGGGGAAGTGTACAGATACACACCATCCAAAGGGAGAAGCAAAAACCATCCAAAGGGAGAAGCAAAAACCATCCAAAGGGAGAAGCAAAAACCATCCAAAGGGATTCAACTTGAAACTTAAAATGGATGATAGTCAGCATATTGCAGCTGAGCATCTCCTTTGTCATGAAGTAAACTTCATAACTGAAAACACAAAGCATAAGTTTGTTAGAACTTGTTTGGACTTACTTGTTTGTAAGAACACAGTTCTTGCAAGGAAATACTTGCATGGGTAAACATAAAGTTGAGTCCACATGAACTATTTTTTCAGTAAGAATACTTCTCATGAGCTATTTTTCCAATAAGATTTTGTCCAAGCACTTGAAGAACTTCACAAAAACTGTGACTATGAAATAGGCTAAGAGTTGAAGTACCATTCATTTAAAATATTTTTATGAAAAGTCTATATCTGTTTGCATGCATAACTTTACTACTTCTGCGTTAGTATTTGCATTATGGTAATATCCTATGCTATGGCAATATCCAGTAACCTGTACTGGTACAAAGATGTATGAAGACACACTCTCCTTTAAATCTCGTACACAGAAGAGTCCACGTGACTGCGATTGAATAACAGCTCTTCTTACAATAGAGCTCTGCATTCATAATAAACTCTCCAACCGCATGGCAGGCACACATTTTCTTGGCGATAAGAAAGTCTCATCAAAATAAACAGACTGTAGCCATTATTCACAAACAATGAGTAATCAACATTTTTTTGATTTACATTGCTTAGAGTTACCTTCAAAGACATATGCCAACAGTTCCAACTGTTCACAAAACTTCATAAAGAAATGTAAATCTTGTACTGCTAGTTCTGACAGCTTCAGCTAAAATTCAGAACAGCATGGCAACAGAATAGTTTATAGATAGACATTAAAAATTTTGTATGAATTCATGTTGATGATATAGGTTTAACTACATCATCCTTCCCAAAATTACACACGACAAGTTGTGCACTTACTCTTCACCTGAAAAATATTAAATAGGTCATTGGGTGTTAGGTATTACAAATGAGGGAGAGGTGAAAGCCAACACAGGAAAGCTTTACCAACCATTATCAGCCATACCAAAGGCAATGGAAAGGGCACATTATTCATTATTCTACCCATTCCACGTAACAGACTTGCACTGTTTTTGTTGTGGTTTTTTTTTTCCCCCTTCAAGTTTTCCTCCTGCTAATGATCATAATATCAAAATTTCTACTACAGGTTTTAGTCTGTAAAAGGAAGGACCTTTACAAGCCTAAAACCTATGAGTTCTAGCCAAGTGACTCAATTCCAGTTACAGAAGGTAATTACTCAACTATGTAGGCCTACATCACTGACAACAATCAATTCAGTTCTTTGGGACATAGTTACCAAATGTCTCAGCACCACAGTTAAAGTAATAACTGTAACATATATCTTTCCCTGTGAGCACTCATGCTGCCTCTTTTTGATGTTACATTTTCATCATCTGCCCAAATGAATGAACATCAATTAAGCCAATTAAGGATGGAAAAGTGGGCTAACGGTTGCAAATTCAGTCTCACAGATGAAACAACTGAGCAGTGATCCATTCTGAAAAGCCAGCACGTCCTCCAGTTAACAATCCAGACGATGTTGCTCCTGCTTCTTGGTCCCCCACGCTACATATTCAGTCCCTATGTATTTAAACAGTGTGTGCAACTTCTCTTAGGTACCTTCATCTATTACATTTAACTTTTATAGGAAATGTTGCTTCACTATCCGCTGAACTGCTAACCACTGCACTTTTTAAGAACACTTGAAAGTATCCAAGTATACATTTATGTAAGTTAACTTGCATTTTATTTTTTCTATGAAACAGAGGTTAACGTACAACACGGGGGGGAAGTATTAATAATAATCTTTTAAAATAAAAGGTGAGTCTTATTTTTGAAGGCATATAGTCAGGCATTTCCCAATAGAGGGCAATTTACTAAGTTATGAGTAAAGAAAGTAAATGTTGTTAGTCAGAGAAAAAGAGCTAAGAGCAAAGCAGTTATATCAGTGACGCACACGCACAAAAAAAAAAAAGGCTGCAAACTGCCACTAGAGTGGGTATAGGGTAGAAAAAAAAATTACTAGTAAACAACAATAGCTACAAAATTAAATATAAAAACTGTCAACCAAGAGGCCACCTCCTTTCATAAAATATCAATCAAACCCGACTATTAACACACAACAGTAAGTCTCCAGTGCCTCTTGCCAATGGGAAACCAAGTCCAGCACTATCCCACATTCTAGCTATTAAAAAAAAAAAAAAGAAATGGTGCAGCACAACTTGAGTTGTTGCCCATTAAAAAATTAATTTGCCTGACACTGTATTGAAATTATTTCACTTCACAAAGTTTCCTGAAGCAGGAATCACGTGTTCAGAGAAACTCTCTAAAGGTTAGAGATGCTAAATGCTGTGCAACTGTATCATTTTACAAATAATAATATTTTTTTTATACCATATACATCCTCAGGCTTATTACATTGTCACTGACAAGCACTTCATAGTAATTTGCTATGGCCTGAGGGGTCAGAAGAACACGAGGCTTGATGAGTTTTACTTGGCTTCAAACCCAGCACACACACACAGCACTCAATCTAACAAGATTCCCATTAGGTCAGGAGACCTGTATTATAAACAGCAATTTAATTTAGTTTTAATCACCTTAGAGCCTTTAATGTTCCTCAATACTAAGAACAAAGATCTGTATAGCTCAAAGAGAATAGCTCCCCACTGGGAAAATATATATTTAGTATATGTCAGGGACTTCATCATTCTTCATGTAGAAAAATCTGCTGAAAAATCAGCTGCAGAAATTACAAGAATCAGTCTATCCTATATTCTTAGAAGCAGCCCTTCAACAGCTGATTACCTTAAGGTAATGCTTACTTATGAAGCCCCAGTATTGTACTTCCTCCACCTGCAAAGGAATCTTGCTATTACAGTACAGTATTCATTTCAGCTTAACTTTTTAAAATAGATTCAACTCCTTGGCAACAACAGCTCATGCAATATTCCTGTTAAAGAAATTACAACAATGCAAAAACATCATTGATCTTGGACCTAAACCTGTTTTTTCAGAGTTCAGGTTTAATTCTGTCTCAATACTCTCATTTCAAACCACAGTATATAAATTCAAGAAATTTTCCCTCTTGCAGGATCATTATTACTTATGATTTAGGATGTACATTAAAGCTATTCCAGTCACATGTCCTATTTTTGGCTTCCATATTTCACCCTCTTGTATTATAACCTGTGCTGTAGGGATTTTCCTAACTGTTGCGTTTTTTTTTTCCTTAGTGAAGCTGAGCGAGAAATAGATTACTCATGTAAAGATGGATAAAGATAGCAGTATGTAATGAATGTCACAGTTGCCTGAAACAAAGTGGGAGGAAGAAAATAAGGGTTTAAAATGGCTTTTTATTAAAACTGAATTTTCCTGTAGTTAATATATTCTGAGAACATAAAACCATGCAAGAGGCTGTATATACTCAATATTCTGACTATCACTGTGTATTCTAATATTGAGTATGTATATTTCAAGAACATAATTATATCCTTACTTTTAATCCAAAAATTTTCTATTTGTGCTTGCCACCAAACACCTAAAAACTAACTGTTGCAAGGTACCCTTCAGTTCCAAGAAAATTGTAAAGGACATACGGAACTCTATATTCAGCAGCATATAGCTCCTCAGTATACTTTTAGGTTTATTTCTCACCAATTCTACCAGTCTTGAATTGGTGCTGGCATATCTATTTAAGTTAAAAAGTAGACCATGATAAATGAGACAATTTCTTTCTTTCTTACTCACAAACATTAGCAGCTCCTTCTACTCCACAGCTCTATCCCTGCCTTACAGGGAAGGTATTATTCACATCAGATTCTAGAAGTGGGAAGAGAGAGGGGAAAAGAAAGGACAGAAAAGACAAGACTGCCCTTAAAGCTTGCGAGCAATGGCACTAGCCCTAAGTTCCTTAGATCAAGTTAAAAGATGAGAATTGGACCCTTCGCTCCTTTAGCAAACCAGTTATTCTGGAAACAAGGCAATTTCTTTCCCAGAAGACGCTGCTGTTCTCCTCCTTGTTCTAACACAGAAACAGGCCAGAAGAGAGCCCAGCTCTCATTATTTTCATGAGGAGAGGCCATACCACTTCTTCCTGTGTAAAACAACAGAAAGCCTCACCCTCTTCTCCAGAGTCTGTCAGTCATTCTCCACCCACTCCCCCAACCAAAAGTTCTTTTCAAGGACAGTGAAAATAGCAAAATCTTAGTTGGAGCTTGTGAGCGGTGTAGAATTAGAGAGCCCATAGATTCAGAAAGAAAAATAAATTTTCAAGCTTCTCTTAACAAATAACTTAAACTTGCTATAATATGTGTCTGTTGCACTTCCTTTCCTTTCCCTCTCAGCAACCATGTGGTCTTGTGTTACTAAATACTATATAGCTACTAAGCACCATTAAAATGTCAAAAGTATTAGAAGGCTGATACTGGGCAGAGGCCTGGGACGCTAGGCTTTTCCCTAACTTGAATTCCGGTCTTTGGAAAGAAAATTTCAGTCTGTGGGACAGAACAATGTTAAAATACAGAATGTGAAAAGTTATTCAGAGGAGGCTTCTAGGCGGCCTGTCTTCTGTACTTAAGAATCATAGAATAGTTTGGGTTGGAAGGGACATTTAAAAGTCACCTAGTCCAACCCCCCTGCAATGAGCAGGGACATCTTCAACTACATCAGGTTGCTCAGAGCCCTGTCCAACCTGACCTTGAATGTTTCCTTGAATGCCTTCTCCTCATCCGCTGTTACCAGTTTGCCAGTCTTGCTCATCAGGGGGTACGCTTTCTTTGACCTTCCTTTTCTGGCTGACATACCTGTAGTAGCCCTTCTTACTATTCTTTGCATCCCTTGCCAAGTTCAGCTCCATCTGCACCTTGGCCTTCCTGACCCCATCCCTACACAACTGGGCAGCATCCCTATACTTTTCCCAGGATACCTGTCCCTGCTTCCACTGCCTGTGCATTTCCTTCTTGCCCTTTAGTTTGACCAGCAGGTCTTGACTCAGCCATGCCGGTCTCTTGCCTTCCTTTTCTGATGTCTTACACCTGGGGATCGAGAGCTCTTGCGCTCTATGGAAAGCATTCTTAAAGATCTGCCAGCTCTGTTCTTCTCCCTTGTCTCTGAGGGCAGTTTCCCAAGGGGTCCTATTGGCTAATTCCTTGAACAGCTGGAGGTTTGCTTTCCTAAAATTCAGGGTCCTGACTTTACTCTTTGCCTCAGGACTGCAAACTCCACCAGTGCACAATCACTGCAGCCCAGGATGCCTCCAATCTTGACATCACCGACTAGCTCACCTGTGTTGGTGAGCTACTTACACAAGCTCTGGTCTATATACATGACTTCTGGAATATTACTTAACTGCCCCACCAATATTTTATAGTATTTCTGTAAAGGAAGGTACCAGACAACTTATCGCATCATGCCTATCATAGATACGATCCTGAGCAAACTAACTTCAAAGTTGGTTGTGTTTTGAGCAAGAGGCTGAATCACAGGGCTTCACTAAGGCCACTTCCAGTCTAAATTATTCTATGATTTCAGCAGTTATATGCAAAAGGATCAAGGGGCAGTGGTGGCACAGTTTCATGGAGTACAAATAGTAGTTAGAACTGGTATTAACACAAAATCAGCTCTTCAAGTAAAGCCATGTCCAAACTATTATTTGTCACTTGCATGTTTCTGGCAGAATAGTGTATTTCTCATAAATTACATAGCTGGTTTAGGTCATATTTTGCCAATAAATAGGAAAACAAAGCTTTGGGAATTTATTCATTATGTTTCAACCCATTTTCACAAGTGCTAACTATAATCAAGTATTTGGACTGTCATCTGTCTGGAATAGGAAAGTGTACCTAAGTGCACTGTAACTTTTTTTCTGATAAACAGATTAAATGCCATTTGAGGCGAAAGTGAAATTTATCACTATTTACTGGCAGTTAAATGGAAGTTAGCAAATGGTTTGGTGGCCCCTCAGATTTTTATCTATAATTAGCGATGCAAATAATATTTGATCTCTATGACTCAAAGCTAAGAACTATCAGCATACAACATCTGATCCAGCACTTCTACCAGTCCATGCAGAAATGGCAGACAAAACTCAGAGTTAACTGCACAATATTTAAAAGGTTTGATCAGTGATAATTTGTTAAAACCCAGCTGTTTCAATGTGTTTAATAGCTGAACTGCCCAAACTACCAAAGAAAAATACATTTATGGTGTTTGTTTTAAAAATTCTTATGAAATATTTTAAGGCAGAGGCTTAAGGGTTTAGTCTATTTACAAATATTACCATGCTATAAATAAATTAACATTTGTATCCAGCATGACTTCCTCAGTAGTTGATAGTCTAAGTCTGTGTTTATAAGCAACTTAATATAAAAATACCTTTTTTTTTTTTTTTTTAAGAAGTATGTTTCCTCATGTCCAATTGCACACTTTGTATTCATCATGGTTGCACTAACATTGGCCAGAAACCAACATATATAACAATAATGAAAGTAAAAAGCAACCTAGATTTAATTGCATGAGTCCAGGCTTGCATATTAATTAACTTTTGAGTAAGTATTTTATTTAAACAGTTGTTTTACAGAATTACGGTGTGTACTACACAACTTTCATCACGGTTGCCAACTTTAACACAAGGCTGTTAAACAGTGAGCTCACCTCTGACTCAAGAACTCCATGTTTTCCACATGATAAAATAACGTCCCAAGAATGACACAAAAAGGATAAACAGAAACCAAGAGGGGAAAAAAACCCCAAAACTTTTTATTAACAGAAGTGCTGTGTGCACCTTTATAACTAAGGACATAATTCTAAGTGAAAATAATGTGGATCATGTTCATTCAGTATCCTTTTGTTAGAGTCAACAGCACACTGGGAAAACCCAACATCCCTCAGGACGTTGACTCAAGTGGAGAGACATGAATGGAGGAACAGATGAGTAGAATACATAGCAATGCCTAAACCAATAAACAGCAGCTGGTTTACAGTAAAGTAAAACTTTCATACACCTAACACTAAATTGCAGCAGTTCAGGCATGGCATTTACCCTGGTTAGTTGTCCCTTCTACATAAAGAGCATTTTCCAGAAAATGGGCAGGGCAGTGACCCCTTCAGCTGTTCATGCTGCATTGAAATAGAAACCATGGGAAACTAACAAAAACACATAATCCTAGATGACGTCTTTCAATGATTCAAGAAAAAAAAAAAACGACCCTAATTTGCAAGATGCTCTTCCTAGATATAGAATCAAAAGCCCATATAAACATAAGAAAAAGAGCGATGTATTTGAAGTAAAAGTAAATGAGAAGTTAATTACAGCCCTATAAAAAAACCTGATGAGATGTTCAAGAAACCATAACTCAAATATCCAGTAAAGAAGGAGACACAAAACAGCTTAGGGATATTACATATTACAGACAACCCATTATCAAGATAAGCTGAATAAATTGTTGGCATACTCTACCAGAGAACACACGCCTCTGAGTTCAGTAGTTTTATCAAGTTTCCTTACAAGAACTGTATGCAAACACAAAAGAACAGCACATTTCACTTTTTTATTTCCTTCACCAGCCAGAATAGCAAAAACACTCTCATAGAACTAGAATCTTTCATTTTTCATGCCAAAGCCTTTGAATTCTTTTAAGCTCTGTCATACATTCATTTTATACTTTTGCTCCTCTTTTCTGTGATATTCCTTTCATCCCGTACTCCAGGAAACACCTGTCTTGGATCCTCACAGGATAATAAGATCAAATTTTGTATTTACAGTTTAGTTTTACAGTTTTTCCCAGACAACCAGTTTTTGAGGCCAAACAAATACAGACTTCTGTCCTGAAATAATATACTAAAATAATAATATCAGAGAGATTTTATAGACTTTTTACAAATATTGCTACCCCCACATGCAACCATTAATTAATTTCATTCTCATGAGATAAAATAGGAACCTGAGGTACAGACATATTAAATCAGAAACTACTACAGTCTATGCTAGGACTACCAACATGCACACACAGATAACTTCTGCTAAAAAAGGATTCAGGAAATAAATTTTATGAAAAACATTACTGTTTTGGTCTCCCCCCACCCCTTAATATCTGCATATTAATAGTATTATATTCACTGTGCTCGTAAAGAAAATAGTTTATTGGGACATGCATAAGTAAAGCCACTTAAGACCCAGCATTCTGGACTGTGATTAGTGGCTTTGAAGCAATTAGCTTGTAATAGAGAAATGTAAGCCAGGTCATATGGAACTGGCATGAGGAAAACTGGATCTAAGAAAACAGCAAGATCATACAACCTTTTATAAGCAAGCTTCTGTCAGAAACACCATGAAAACCTAGAGAACAGTGAGGTTAAACAACTGTAGAAAATCATCTTGAATATTTAAATAATTTTCAACTCATTTAATAGGACTGTTTCTACTGTTCCTTATATGGTGACAGCTGATGAACCTTCTAACCAGATTCATCTCTGTTGCAGCAGCCTCTTTAGAGTATGCAGTTCTGCACTGCTGCTTTTCTGGTCACTCCCTCTAATTTATTGTCTTTGTAGCTTTAAGAAGCAAAGTCCAGCACATTCTGAGACCCATCATATTACTAGCAAGACATTACAGGTCACTGCAGCTGGAGTGCCAGTCCTCCACTGTTCCTTTTTTTATTTCCTTCCAGTTTCTCTGAATGAAGTTTCCAGTAAAATCTCACACAGACACAAAAACAGAGCTCATCAGACAAGTCACATGTGCCTTTTTCACAATTTTGAAATTGCTCTGCCCATGACTAGTGCAGAAAACACTGAATCTGCGTTCCTGAAGTGACTAAGTCATTTTTCAGACTTTCAACTGAACATATACTCTGTAGTACTTAGAAGATGCAGTCTGCAAAATAAAAAAGACAAGTTTTCTTGCTGGAATTCATCTAAGAAACTACCTTCATAAAATATACTTGGAAATAACCTGTACCAATAATTAATAATGAGACATCACATAACTATGTTTCAGTTATGGCACTGCTGATAAGTCTGGCACGGGCATGACATAAAATATTCTGGAGAAAGAGAAAAAAGTTGGAATAGTTCTACCAAAGCTTTCTCAACATTGCACTGAATAAAAAGAAGCCTTATTCATATATAAATATTCTTCTTGTCAAAATCAGTGACTGGTAGCACAAGACAAAAGCCAAATTCAAGGCCTAATATTATCAAAAAAGTATCACAGATTAAGTCAGGTCCTGAAACTATTAGTTGACACTTCTCATTCTGAGTTGATCAAATAAATTTCACTAATAGCAATGTTACTTTTGAAAACCTTCTCTGCCTCGCACAGAGAGCCCCACTAAATGATAGCATTAAAAAGCCATCATGGCTGTGCTATAACTGCACTTACATTAGCACCTTTTTAGAGCTTGCCTAACTGGTGTTGCCTAACACCAGCCTATGGACGTTTGGGTAATAACATGATATATATGCCCATGCAGCTTGTTAAAGGGAAAAGCTAGAGAGATTTCTTCTCTCTACAATTTCTCTACATAATTAAGTATAGAAAGTCAGCCTACACTTCCGAGTTAAGCCTTCTGCCAATTTCTGATATTTACATTAAAGAAAAAAAAAATTTTACTGTGCTCTGTAATTTATCATCTCTCCACAAAGTCCATGCCTTCCCTGCTAAGCATTAGGAACTTTTGCAATCCCAAGATTACAAAAAAGCTACAAAATTCCATTACATGATAGAACAGAGATCCTCAACCTTTTTCTCCCTAAATTCAGTCCCTAATGTAGAGAGGCTTTAGATAACATGCAAAAAACATATTTTATCCACATTAACACATGGCTCAAGAACTGTTTCTGGTAGTTTTCAGGACTGGTTCTGGTCAGTGGACAGTGAGTTGTTGCAATCAATAAATTAACTTTCACCTGTGAGCCGGAGAAGCTCTTTTCGACCACAGTGCAGCTCAGACACCTGTATTTTAACTTATGCCCCAACTCTCCTCATATTCCAGCTCTCAGATTATTTGTGAAAATTATTTTCATGTATTCACAAAGCAGGATTATTTTTCCTCCTAGTTTACCTCCAGACTCCAGCACAACTACTATGAGACTGGACGATTCTACCAGCAGCAGCAGTCCATTTCACCATGACATTAGTTTCACGTCACCTAGAAATTCGTAACATTTAGGAAATGGATAAAAGACTTAAGTCTTTTGTGTTTTTCACTTTAAAATGTTTTACTGAAAATTCTCCCAGATCTTGGGGGTGTGGGTGTCTAGCCTCACATAGACCAAATGTAGGCTCCTACAACTCTTTCCCCACTTTTCCCTGGTCCATAAGCACACTGGGAATGCTGGTATGCAAGCAACCCTTATTTTAAATAGTATTTCTAGCATAAAATGAGCAACATAAATGTGCTTTGTTTTATTAGGGCAATACACATGAAGACTGGACACTCGCACAGTACCTGAGCCCTGTGAAACATTACTCAACTCTGTACCAGAGGCTCAGGTATAGTCCCTCCACTATTTTCAGTGAAGTTAACTGAGCATACACAAGCAAAGTCATCCATACAGTAGCCTTCAGGTGCCTGGTTTCCCCTCAGAGCAGTTGAACACGAAGTCTGCTGGTCACTCCAGCTAACTTTTTTTTGTTGGGTCGTTTACAAAAAAAAAAAAAAAAAAAAAAGACACAGCAACAGCTTGCCCTTCTTTAACGTGAAAACAACTCTCTACCAAGATTAAAAGCAAGTTCAGATAAAACTTACGGCTTTCTCACACGTCAGGTATTGGCATGTCTGCCACGAAGGACGGAGGACGACAGCGGCCGCGCGGGCCGGCAGCGCCGCGGGAGAGCAGGGCCGGGGCAGCGCCGCCTCTGGGGCGCGGGAGAGGCCGGGGCGGACGGGGCGGCCATTTCAGAGGCGAGCAGGGAGGCCCGCGGCAGGGCCTCTGCAGGCGCCGCCAAGGGGAGCGGGTGTGTCCTGCAGGGCCGCTCGCCTTCCAGAAACACGAAGCTGGCGGGATCATGGGCAGCCTCGAAACATGTTTTCCTCCCTCTGCCACCATTTTCTCTGAGCTCTTCTCCCTTCAGTGGCCGCCCACCCCGCCACTCCCCGCCGCCATGTTGCGCACCCGCAGGTTGCACCACTTCCCCCCAGCCCTTCACCACAGGTTGTGCCCGTTCCTGACCCAGCTTTCCACTACACGGGCCTGGGCTTTTTTGATTCTCTCTGACACTTTTGACAAACACCTTCGTTACAGCTTGAACAGGCTCAGGGTGGGATTAAGAAGTCCAAGAACCAAGGCGAGCTTTTTAACAGCTTGTGTAACTAATTTAACATCCCTTGCATCAGCCTGCTTGTTGCTGGCTGCTAGCAGGAATTAATCTGACAGCCTGCATTTGTTTTGAGATGCGTATGGTTGTGTGAAGTTGTAACTATCATCACTGGTATGATTTAGGCACCATGAGGAGAGGAAGCTGAAAACGAGAAGCACTGACTCCCCAGGTGGAAGGAAGGAGCTCTCGCCATAGTGCTTGTTGCAAGATGGCTGCGCCAGAGCATGCTGGGAAGGAGGTGGCTGCAGCACACTGGTGGCTGCATAGGGGACGGTGGTGCTGGTTTTTAGTCCTTAGGTGAGTAATCTTACTTTTCTGATGGTGTGATACAATGTTTTCCTGTTTTCAGGATTATCAGAGTGTTTCCTAGTCTCTGTTTCTCTTGTTGAAGGGGAGAGTGGACTTGTCATGTCGTTTGGGGAATGGGTGAGGGGTTATGTTTTTTCTGTGTGCTGTATGTACTACAGTATAGCTACAGGTACCATTTTTTTGTTGATGTAATAATTCTAATAGAAAAATATTTTTAAGAATTGTGTCAGTAGGTGCTTATAGTATGGTTGGAAAATTCTGAGCCCGCTTGTTTTGTTCCATATAGCTAAGTATTATTTATATTCAACTTTCTGAATTTCCCTTTCTTTGAAATTTTTTTTTTTCTTTCTGCTTTCAATGGTACCAAAGCCAAACTGTTCTTAATCCCAGTAGATGCTTCTCTCTGCATTCTTTTTAGGAAAAAAGTTAATTTCCATTATGTTTCTTGTGGATGGAAACCAGGCTGAGTTTGAGATCTGAGCTTGTTGCTTAATAGCTGGAGCAGAGCCTGGGGGATTTGGAAACCCAACCACAATGTATGAGAGGTGAAGGGAGAGGAAAATCAAAAAGAAAGAATAAAAACAGAGGTAGGGATAGAGGGAGGCTTATCACATTGTTAGAATATTGTTTGAGGAAGGAGAAAGAAAAATGAGGCCAAGAGAGGTGAGTAAGTATTGGGAAGAGGGAACTAAGTAAGAAACTGGAAGATGTGCCCTATATGCCACCTGGTGCGGGAGTTGCTTTCTCATCACCTACTTGAGAGGCCTCTTTTCTTTGTAAGGTGTTTCAGGCTATATTTTAAATTTGAATGCATATATGTGCTTTTGTGCTTGAAATGTAAAGGCATATTCCCATTGTACATATTAAAAAAAAAAGATTTTTTTTAAACTGTATTTTTCTTTTCCAGCTGAATGCTGGGGTTTCTAATGCCTGCCTGTAAAATATTTATCCATTTTATAAAATGCAGGTTCAATATAAACTTTTACAAGAGTCTGAAAATAAGCTGTTACTGTATGATACAGATTGCAAATCCTAATTGGAAGGCAAGTTCTTTGCTTGAATACCTAAATAGGTAGTGTTTTAAAAAGTTGAATATATTGCTGTACACACTGTTTAGAGAGTCTAGCTTTAGTCTCATGCAGGTCACCAGCACACCTGAGCTGTTTTTAACATTTTTCTTTACTGTAGACTTCTAGAGTTTTAAGAGTAATTGGGGGTTTATGAATCAGCAGTGTATTCTTTACAAAATCTAGTGAGTAAAGAGCACGTTGTTCTTTATCTAAATATTAATATAGTGTCTTTTATTCCTATTCAAATTATTTATTTTATGTATTCTAAAAAAGGTAAATGTCTAAAAGAGACAAATTTGCCACAAATGTTTCCAAATAATATATATTTATTTACATTTTGTATTAAAATCAGTTTTATTCGAGCAGCTTCTGGGGAGGGTTAATGGTCTCTTCAACTAAATTTTATGACAATTCACAGTATGTAAAACCATTTCAAGTAGATTTCTGTAATGAAAATTAAGGTCATATGGAAGTAATCAAGATTTTATTTGGGTACTTTATAGGTAAGGTGAAAGACTTGTGGTGTTCTATAGAAATTCTTCCTAGTGCATTTAAAAGCTCCACTGGCAGTGTCTACAGATAATTTGATTTAATTACCACTGAGAGGCTGTAAACTACAGGAAATTCTATTCAGCATCCCATGTGGTATGGTTTCTGCCAAAAGAACTCCAGGCACAAATCAATAATTATTTTCTAGGGCCAGTTTGGTATTTCCATGCCCCCAGATTACTGTATCAGTATTTTGCTCAGAATTATTACCTTACCCAGTAAAAAGTCATGACTTTCCTGGCTTTATGTTGCTACCCTATTATATTGTAACAAGATGCTTCTGACCCATGAAAAATGAATGTGCATGAAAGTTGCCATGCTGAGATTAGCACTACGGTCAGGAAAAAGTCCAGCCAGCATTCTTGAAAGCCAGCCACACTTTCCAAGAAGTTAAAGTAGAAGTGAATACCACATTTGCACTTTTAAAAATCGAAAAGCTTTTTTTGGTTTTGCTTCTTAATATTGCTGTCTTACCTGAGCTGTAGATCACTTACATTCTTGAATGTGTCTTGTCTTTTATGTGTCTGTTTCTGCTATATATGTTCCCAATGGGCAAACCAATGAATGCGTGGTGTCTGATCCAGTAGAAGATCAGAAGCCTTCACTCTTGCATGTATTGAGTTAAATTCTGATTATGCAGCTCTTTGAAGCCCCAAACTTTTATGATGCAAAATTAATAACCTTTCTGACTATAGCATAACAATTATAATTAGCCTCATTGTGCTTAATATACATAATTTTTGTCCACTGGGAAGAACAGAAATGGATGTCATTGGCAATCTTCAGAATAGAAGTATTCCGTAAATGTACTTTGCCTGCCAAGTGTTAGAATTTTGTATGTGCATTATATTTTTCCAAAGAAGTTAGAATTTACTACAATAGCGTGATATCACTTCAATTTTTACATGACGTTTAGTATTAAACCTCAAAAAATTATTCAAAAAAACAAGCTTTATTGGAGGCTTCAAAAGTGTCTCTAGATTGCCCAAATGTTAATACTTAGACTGGCAGGAGCAAGCAGCATACAAATTTGCAAATTGCAGATGATTTATGGTGAATGAAATACATTTTAGAGCAGAACAGCTAATGGAATTTACATTTTGGCTTTGTTATGAGCGAACTATAGTTGTTTTGTCTGAATGGTTATTATAAAATTTTTCAGCTGTGAATCAAAACTACATACAAACAAACAGCATGGGGAGCTTCCAGATGTCTACAAATGCTGATTCATTGTGTATGGGCTCAGATAACCAATTTCATATTTCTCTATACTTGTTCCTGTGCAAACTAAAAAGAATTCCCAAATGAGTGCAAGCAATTAAAATATCCCATGAGGAAAAATAGGCTAGGTAGCTTAACCACTCCAGCAACGGAGCAAATGCACTTACCTGGAATTCTGAGAAAACTTCAGGGCTGAGCAGTTTCAGAGAGATATTCACCCAGATGAATACTAGACAAATGGCCTATGTAGCTATGTTGAGAGCTATTCAGATGCTTGAGTGTGAAAGTTTGCTCATTACTTGTCAAACTTGACAGTAAAGCTCCAGAGTTGGGGGAGATTTGGGTCCAGTGTCACTTTGCTGTGACTTTCAACGTGTTGCTAACCTGCTGTTCTGCAGTTCTTTCCTTTATAATACAAAGAAACTATCACCATTGTAAAAGTGCTCTGGCATCTCTATATAATCTGATGCTGGATGCTATTTTCTTCTATTTTTTTATATGGCAGGTAAGCCTTTTCATTTGCATCCCAGTTTTCAAGCAGTTTGTTACATGGGTTAGTTTGTATTACAGTTCTGTCAGGGGATAAACTTTAGCCCATCTAATTCAATGCAGGTTTTAGGAGGCCTTTTTTATTGACATGAATGCTTGTTTTCACTGTTCTCTTTTTTCACTGTGATTTTACTGCTGAATGGTATCATACTGAAAATTATTTGATAAGACAATGAGGTAATTGTTACAGTCCATTACCTTTTGCGTCATGACACCAGCAACAATTCCCTTAAAAATGTCTTAGAGTAAATCTACAGCCCTCCTAACATATTAATGTCTTATTGTAATCCTGAAGTATTTTGAGAAGGGCAAAAACACAAGTATGTATTTAAAAGCATCATTTATGTTCCGAAGTGTCCTATTAAATTCTTTCTCTTGATCTAGAAGATGGTGCTCAGCATTTATTCCATGGAAACAAACATGGCGATTACTCATCATTTTAAGTTACGTTCTGATTTTAAATAGACCAAAATATGACCTAAGAAATCCCATTAACTTCTTAGAAGTTAGGCTTTTAATCTTTTTTTTCCAATTTGTTTCTTAGTTGTTAGGAATCCACATGCCCAAGCTACCCCCAGATATGTTTAGCAGAGAACAATGAGGAGAATGATTAAATGATAGTTTGATCAGAACATTCTTCTGGCCCTACAATGGTAGATGAGCATCGTGTCAAAATGTCTGAAGATTCCTCTCTTGCACTGTTTGCTGTGTCCATTTAGATCTTCATGTCAAGGAAACAGACTGCCATAGTGCCCTAGGAGATTTATGGAAAGCTGTGTAACTTCAAAGGCAATTAAAAAAAAATAGTAATTTTCAGAAAGTCAAACAATAATGTTTACTCAAAAGTGTTAGGAAGTACAATCCTTGTTCAACAAACTTTTAACCACCAGAGGCAACCGGGGGCATTTCCTTGAGAAGGACAAACTGTCATTTAGTGAGAGGGTCTCAGCTGCAAAGCAGTCAGTAGCACAGAATGATTCCTGTGGTTTCCAAAGTAATATTCACAGGTCATAGCAAGTATGACTAAAGAAATCTGAAAAATTATATATTCTCTCTTCTTCCCACAATGTAGTGACATGACAGTATATTCAAGATACATGTTCAGGTACATGCTCACCCTTAATGCTGCATGAAAATCCGTAAGAGGCAAAAATTGGGAATTAATATTCTGTGTTCTTCATTAATAAGGTCTTGTATTAATGGTTATATAGTGACTTGGTGTGAGATAAGAAAGAAAGGAACAGAAGGGAAGAAACTTGCAAAAAGTTCATTTTCCTAATTGAAATGAGTTGGTAATGTTGGCCCTTGAAGCCTGCGGTAAATATCCTAAAGGAAGACCATTACAGTGTTATTTTGTTCTTTCAAGCAGTTCAGCAACATATTCCTGTACTATATTAATGAGAATATGGAATTAATGGAGATAGCTGTCTTTAAAGACATATAAGGACAAATGGATTATGGTTAATAATTTTCTTTGGAAACGTACTTATATAGAATCGTTAAGGTTGGAAAGGATGTCTGAGACCATTGAGTCCAGCTGTTAACCTAGCCTCTAAACCATGTCCCTACATTGTGCTAGCAAGTTTATTAAAAAAAAAAAAAAAAAAAGGCTTAGATCTGGGAATTTCAGATATTTGGCCACCATTTATTTCGCTGTTATTGTTTCCCTATGCTCTTATATATCTGATCAACATTGCTTTGTTTTGCATAACAATTGCTTTTTCAGGTTGGGCAAAACCCAACAGAACTCTGTTGACCTTCTGCTTTACTTCACAGATGTTACCCCTAGAGAATTGATTTTTATATTTACTTATGTTTATATTCTGGGCGTAATGTCTCTTTTTCTATAGCAGGTAGCTTCTAAATAAGTTAGTAGAATGGCATGAGTATAATAAAGCAAAATCCAACTTTGTGCAATAGACCCAGCAATTGTTCCTTGTCTTCTCTACCTACTATACATGATACCCGCCTTCTTAGAAGCACTGCTAAATGGAGTGATGCAGTACTTTAAATGTAAGGATTGGAAACAACAGCAGCGAAAGGAGATGCTTTATAGGGGGAGTATGCAGGCCTGGCTGCTCTTTGCAGTCCTTTCCCTTTTACTCTCCCAGAGTTCACAGTTTTTGTGTTAGGCATGTTGGAAGGCATATTCCTGCTTGATCCCTTTTGTATCTATTTATGAACGTGTTTTCCATTAGTCTGTGTTATCTTGAATCTCTTGATACTGTCCACAGCTGTCTGTGGCAGTAGGTTCCAGAAGCTGGCTACCTGCTGCATAAAAAGTATTCTTCCCCCCACCCCGTTTTACACCAGTCTTGTTTCATTAAGTGCCTTCTACTAATGTGGGATTTGTTGAACAACAATTTTTCATTTACTCTGTCTGCCATCTTAGTGGCATCTGCAAACATCTATCATATTCCCCTCTGCTTAATCCTCTCCCGGCTGGGGTGTTCCAGCCATTTCAAGCCATCCCCTTAAAGTAGCTGTTCCATTCTCCTGATCTATTTTAGTTAGCCTTCTCTAATTTCTCAATGTCCTTCTTGAAATACAGCAACCCAAAGTACATTCAGTATGCAACATACGGCTGTGCTATGGTCATATAAAGAGGCAAAATGGCACATGGTGAATTTTCCTAAAATACTGTGGAAGTCATAAGGCAAAAAAAAAAAAAAAATCACATAGGGAGCTACTTAAGCTTAAGGTCCAAGAGTCAGGATGCAGGTCTTGATATTTCAGGTATCATAAGATTTAGATCATGCATGTAAAGACTTACCTTGCTATGAAGGAACTAAGTGTACAGTTGGTGTAATGACTGTGTCTGCTGGTCATCTTTAGTATATCTGTCATTATTTTTGGATATGTGTCCTTACCTAAAATGAGGAAGAAAGAATTATTTTAAGTTTACTTAACAATACTTACTCATGGCAGATGACTTTGTTACATGTAACTAGACTTCTTGAAGTTTTATAAATCTTTTTTTATTTTCCAAATTAATGCTCTAACACAGTAATAGGGATGTCTAGACCAATTTAGTCTAACAGCAGTGTGGTTTTAGAATTCAAACAAATTACTCAACATTAAATCAGTTCAGAATTACTTAATTCAGATCTTTCCTGGAAATAAGTTTTGCTTCTTTATAAACTTGCCTCATTGGCACCAAGTCACCATTTAAATTTCAAATATAATTAGGCAAGAAATTATTTTCAAGTCCTCCTGATTAATGAAGCCTTTTTAGCCTCCCAGTAAACTTCCAAGACAAACTCACTCAAAGTGGTAGAATCCTTAGTTTACAATCCAGTTCAAAGTTTATTTCGGATTATGTCAGTTCTCTTGAGCTGAAGCTGCATGGTATCTCAGCTAAACATAAATAAGATCAAGCTAAGTGTCTATCTTGGGTATCTTTTAGTCTTCACATACTTGATATTAACATATTCTGGTTATGAGAGAGAATAACAAACTTGGTGTAATCAGTTTGGGATTTTTTCCCTCACCTTCAGTGTTGCTAATATATTGAGTGTGCTTTTACTTTATGCACTTCCTTTAACAAAAGAGGGGTTTTTTGCTAATGGAATATAATTGTCTTAATTCCTTGCCAATTTTGGAATGGGCTAGTCAGACATGCCTGTGATTTTTAGCAAAGATGGGAAATGCTATTGGGTATGACCCAGAAAAATGGGATTTTTTGTTCCCAAGGCCTGGAGCCCAACAGTGCTGGTAAATACAGAAGTAAAGAAAGTATTGAGAACCTCTGCCTTTTCAGCATTGTTGGTGACTAATTCACCTCTCCTTTTAACAGCATGCCAGTATTTTCCTTCTGTTTCTGCTTGTTGTTTATGTACCTGAAGAACCCTTTCTTGTAGTTTTTGACACCTCTGGCCAATTTCAGTTTGAGCTGCTTTTGTAACTGCATCTCTGCATGCCCTGGCAATGCCCTTGTAGTTCTGAACGGGTATTCATCCACTTTTCTATCTTTGGTACGCTTTTGTTTTGGTTTTGAGCAGACTCAGAAGCTCGCAGTTAAGCCAAAGGGGTCTCTTGCTCTGCCTACTTCCCTTACCTTTAAGGGGGATGAACTGGTTTTGTGCTTCCAGGAGAGCATTCTTGAAAAACTTCCAGCACTCACTGGCTCCTTTATCCTCCATGGAAGCTTCCTATGGAATCCCACCCAGCTGAGCTCTGAGCGAGCTGAAGTTTGCTCTTCTAAAATCTAAAACCTTTGTCTTAGTACTAACCTTCAGCGTGCTCAGCAGGATCCCAAACTCCACAATATTGTGATCACTGCAGCCAAGGCTATCGCTAACCGAGATACTACAAAGCAGGTTTTCTTGGTTGGAGAGTAGCAAGTCCAGCAGTGCCTCATTCCTGGTTGGCACATCTAACATTTGTATGAGGAAGCAGTCCTCTATGCATTCCAGGAACTTGATGGATGACATGTGAGCTGCTGTATTGTTCTTCCAACAAATGTCTGGGTAGTTGAAGTCACCCATAAGACCCAAGTTCTGTTGACACAAAGCTTGCTTAAGTGACCTTAAGTATTGCTTCATTGGCCTTATTGTCTTGGTTTGGAGATTGGTAGCAGATGCCTACTGTAAGATCCCCCTTGGAGACAACCCCTCTGATCTTGATCCAGAGTCATTCAATAGGGCTTCCACAATGGCTGTAGTTGCCTTCTATACTTTCAAGGTTCTCCTTAAATAGAGCGCAATGACTCCTCCTCTTCTCCCCTGCCTGTCTTTACAAAACAGCCTATAGCCATCCATCACAATCCTTCAGTCATATGAGTTGTCTCACCATGCTTCAGTTATTCCTATAATATCATAATTTTCTGACTGGGCATGGAGCTCCAGGTCCTCCTGTTTGTTCCCCAGGCTGCGTGCATTGGTATATGTACACTTGAGGTGGTTGGTCTTCTGGTTCTCATCTTGGGAGGCAGCTAAGGAACATCTATCGCTGCACTGGTTGGCCTGGCTTATACCCCAGTTCTTTGCAATGGTGAGAGTGTTGCCACTTTGGACCCTGCCCCCCTCAAGTCCTTCAATTTAAAACAATGTTAATATATTTATTATACATACACACCCATATGCTTTGAATTCTTATACTGTGTTGTAAGTTAGCTCGCAACAAGTTTCTCTCACAGTTTAGTTGCCACGCAATTGTTTCTTAAATAGCTTTTCCACATGGTCACTGTGTGTAGTTTGAGAGAAGAAATTAGAAAAGAATTTATACTGCTCTCTCTGCGGGTTCTGTTATAAAATAGCTATCTTCTTTTGGGGAATAAGGAGAAAGTAAGAGCCTTGCAAAAACTGAAATATGCAGTGTACAAAGCCAATTTTCAGTTTTAAGTAACGGAGTGTATCGTGTCAGATTCCAAGCTAATATGTGTCAAAGCACATTTAGATTGTTATAGCAGTTGGAAGTACAGAGAAGCTGGTAACTGTAAATAAACTGATCATACTTTCAATCCAATTAGTGCCTTCCAAAAATTCGAATACAGGCATCAGTCCCCAGTGAAGAGACTTATTTACCACAAGGTCTCAAAATAAAATACTGTTATGAAATAAACCTTTTCAATAGTACTGTGGTAGATGCATCTGTAGGTATGATTGTAATGATCAGGAGTTTGAGGAAGCAGGTAGGGGGACTTGCTTTTTAAGGCCATCTGACAATATCAAGAATATGGTACTATTTGGCTTTAAAAGACTGGTCAGACATCCGTGGAACTACAGAGATTGTACCTACATTTTAAATTCTTTTCAAAATCCTTAGATCTCTAAAATAGAAGCTGAGATTGCATATGAAAACAAAAGTACTCATGTTCCTCTCTTACAAGCTCATCTCATTTACTTCAGTGTACCAAACCGAGATTTTCAGAGATGTCAGCCACCTGGAGAGCTTTCATAGGGTGTCTCTGCATCATGCTGCAGTGACGTGGGCTCTGAGTCTGCATCAGAGGAAAGAACAGCTGTTATTAAAAAATGGAAATAGTGATGAGAACAGTGATGAGATACAAATGAGGATGCAAAGAACAAGGAATCACTGAACCTGGACAAAACGCGTTGAGAAAGAAACTCATGACAGGAGAAAGAGCAAGAAAAATGAGTAGGGGGGGGGGAAAGCAATAATGTGTATAATTAAACAATATTGTTTGACCTCAAGAATGCTTGGGTAAAATACAAAGATAGGCTGTAAAAGAAAACCAGCACCTTTCTTTAAAAAATAAAAAAATCAAATTGTGTTCCAAATATTTGGACTGACAAACTACCTTGTGCAACCAGAATTCTATATACTTATAGCATAGCTGAACAGCAAAACAGGCAAATTAAAGACGTGCCCTATTTGTCAGAGCAACACCAGACAGCTTCAGTAACTTGATGAGGCCCCACTCTTACTGCTTAAAAGCACAGTGATTATAAAACAACTCAGTCAATTCCAGTATATGAGCTAATGTACTGTAAAAAAAGGTGCATGAAAGCAATACTACTGTTTATATTAAATGTAGTAACTACTTCTCAATATCCATTTAACATGTGTGGGTTTTTTCCCAGCATTCTGCAAAGACAGTTTCAATCTGTCCACAAACCATTTATTTTTTTTCTCTTGATTCTTGTATACTTGACAGTAGCATACTTGAAATTATCTCTCCTATCTGTGGGCCATCAACTATTGCCATCTATTGCACAGTTATGAACAGAGAACGTGCTCTGCTGAGAGGGAAGGAGAATGGAAAGAGAGGAACTAAGGACTGTTGCTCTGTGAGTAGGGAACCATAGTTAACAGAGGTTGTATTGGAAAACTACCTAACATAGTTTTTATGCTGATAATGAGAGCTTGAGAGTTACTGAAATACACATTATTAACCATTAGATCAGTTACAATAATAATAATAGCCAGAGATTAGCTAGCTATGTGAGTGTTGCACAGGGGCAGTAGATACCGGAGACAGTGTGCTCCAGAGCACAGGCTGCTGGAATGCTGCACTATTCAGCATTGTAATGGTAATGATGCACTATTCAGCAGCTAAATCAATCTACAAGACTCCCTTTGAGCAGATGAATCCAGAGAATCATTTTAAGAATTTATGCTTGTGCATATCTACTTACATAGATTTATAGTGAGGGAGGAAGAGATACAATGGGGAATGTCTCTCTGCTTTTGAATCCCTTTGACTTTTGCCTCGTATGCTTCCGTAGCACATCTTCTTGTGATATGTTCTACTTCTGCCTGCCTCAGCCCATAAGTGAAGTGCTCCCTGGTATTAACAGTACTATGCAGTAAACTCACAGTGGAGCTTGGCAAGCACTTTTAGTGGGTGCCTGGCTATCTATCTTGTTATGGTCTGACAGGTAGTAGTGTGCTGTGACAAGCTTAGAAATGTCATTCTGCAGATTTCAATTCCGTTACTGGTTCCGGGATTTAAAAGCAGCTACATCTAGGATTGTCATGATTATTATTTTTTTAAATGCAGTTATAACTGAGTGACTTTCCAAATATAGGTGTCTCAGCTTGGAATTAGAGAGAGTTATTTTTTAGTGTGTATGACTGGCAACCAGTAAAGAAATGCTGAATTAATACACATTCAAGAAAAGGTCTATTTAACTGTCTAATCTACCGTAATTAAAATGTGCTATTGTAGGTGTTGATTGCAGTAACTTTTTTTAACGCCGTCTCCCTAATTTACCCCTGTTCTCTATCTATGTGATTATACATACTGCTGCTGTCTACAAGCGTCAGTCAGGACTGCTCACATGTTTATGGTTAGCTCTCCCATAGGAGGCTGTAAATCCTAGGACTAATAACTAACAAATACTTTGAGTCTGCTTATGGAAGTATTTTTGGTTCTGATATTCACAGCGAGCTGTAAAATGCAAATGACAGTGCTAATGTTTGTTTATGGGAAGATCATTTAGAGAAGATTAATGTGATTCCCTCTACTCAACCCTTAAATGAATAAATTGGAGGTCTTGTTGGATATACAGGCCAAAGATGTTGCAAATACTTGAAGGGAAACATTTTGAGCAATATTTTTAGGTGTTCTGATCCTAGTAGGCACTCTTTGAATAAATGTTTAGCAAAACTATAATGGCTAAAAATTTATTGACAATAAAAATTTATTTAAATACTGTCTATTTCTCTATAGTGATACTTCACTATTTTATAAATAAACTAAAAGCAGAACTTGCAATTAGTTGATCTTGCAGAAATCTATTCCAAAATGGTTTAGCAATCAACAATTTATGTAAAATTGAGTTTAGTTACAACAGAAGAATAAAGGAAGGAAGAGAACACTTGGCCATGTACATATCTGGAAAACTGTCTTGCACTAAACCTTATTGTTTTGGACAAAGTCAGTAAATGAGCATCCCATCTGGTATAGTTTTAAAGAAAAGCAAGCCCTGTCTTTTCTGAGCAGCTGTACTCTTGTACTCAGTGGCAGGCAGAAAAGGAAAGGAAGCAAACAAATGCAGTCCTGGCAGGATTTTGGAAGAAGTAATGGAGATTCCAACATCTGCAGGATTTATTGAACCCATTGAGAATTTTGTATACTGTGCTTGTGTTGTCCTTGCACCTTCACTATCCTCTGCCACAGCCCTTTGTGTTCATTTGCCCTGACAAGTTGTTCACAGAAAGGTGGCTGCATATGATCAAACCAGTAGAAATGGCAGAAAATACTTTCATTAGAAGACAGTATGATGATGGTAAATTTGGAAGACTAAGTATTTACCTTAGTAGTGCTTTAAGCTTTTCTGCACTGTCTGAGAAAGCCATCATAATTAGGACATTTTAAGTCCTTGTTTTAAGCCAGTAAAACTTTTGTGGCCATACCGAATGTATTATCAAGTGTAAGTGTACTTTCAAAGACTAGTAGCCAATACTTGCATTTTAACTATAATATTTAAGAACGTTAATTTTATATGATGATAGTACCATCATTATATGATTAAGGATCTGACAGACTGTCAGAAGTGGGTTAAAATAAGACAGCTAAAAGATAGCTGGCTCTGAAATGCTTGCTCTAACAATTACTGCCAGATGTGAACAGTTTATCTTCATGTGTTAGGCTGAAAACTGTGGCAATTCAGCAGCAGATCTATGACCCTCCATTAGCACGTGAGGCTGACACCCAGGGACAATGGCAGCTTCAGACATTTGACTTTCTTCTGCTGCTGTGAGTCTGTTTGGAGTTTCAGGCTGTGGACGTATATCCGAATCCATTTGCTTCTATATTGGCTGAAGAGTTTGATTTGTCCATAATGAGTTAGAGACATCTGACAAGCCATTCATCCAGCAGATTTGAGAAGCTAGTGAAATGGAGTGGGATTCTCATAATGAGGAGCTGGGGACAGTAATTTAGTTCTTACTGCGTCTCAGCCAACAAAGATGTGCCTACAACATATGTGAGATGTAGAAGGGTTAGCACTGCCTTCTGTTATTTGGTCAAATGTTATTCGAACACCTAGTAATTCAGTAAATGTATTTTGTTTTACGTTAATAGCTAAGAGTAAAGGATGGTTCATTTACCCATTATGACAACTAAGTATTCTTTCCAACTAACAGTACTTGGGCTATCCAGTGACTAATCTCAGCCAATACACCATGAATGTTTTGCAGAAGTGACCGTGGACAACTCTACATAAATCTGTCTTGCTTTGCTCTTTAGATTAGTGATAATTCTTGTGTAGCTTTCAAACTGTAAGTACACAGTATATGTACTGTGGGTGAAGTTATCAGCTGTTCTTCATGCAAGACTAATGTTCAGTTGCAGTACGTGCAGTTCCAAACTGCATATTTGAAATACAGTGAAAACTACAAAACCTGTTCCTGATGCACCGTGTAGAGCTGTCAAAGGACAATTTAGTCTTTACTAAAATACTTAGTATCATGATGAATAATTTTGTCTTCATGACCTGTTTGCCTTATGTACTTCAGATTTCTCTCCTAGCAGTGGATTGTTTTGCAGATGTAAAGTAAAATCATCTAGCTATTTTTCCCTTAAATCTGTTTTATCTTCTAAGGTTTGATCCCATTGTTTCTTTGACATGGATATCCAGGAATGTAAAGACTAAATATAAAAACCCAAGGGCACAACATATATGTGTATAACTTCTGGATCTGCAATTGTGGGCAAGGGTATGAAATTTTATTTTCGGTATCAGCAATTATTAGTCTACCTGCAGGAGGTCTTTAGGTATTGCTAATATTTTACTCTTAGCACAGGTTAACTCTAGCAGTAGGATTGTCACTGACAGACTGCTAATATGTTGTTTCTGGCTTAATACCTTGTCCATGCCAGAAAGGCAAACGCTAAGGCTAATTCTGATTTTGTTAAATGAAGCCTAACTGGACATCACCATACGTGTCAGGTGGATTTTATACATTTCGTAAAGTTATTGTCAGACCTGCAGCCCTATTCATCTTGAGAGTGATGTTTTGAAGCAGGCTAATAGGTTGCCAAACGCAGACTTTAGGCCTAAGCAGGAGGTGAGGTCTGAAAACTAAAAATGTCATTGTTTAAGACTGTGGAGAAGCTGTTGGTACAGCTTTTCAAATAACAGTAACTCCTTCAGTGTCTCACAGTAACTATTACCTTCAATCTGTCTTTTAATCTTTTATGGCTTCAATCAGACCTTCAATATGTGGGGTTTTTAATTGGGATGATCAGAGGCTGCCTGATTTGTTTGGTGATTGGGACAATTATTTAAAACAGAATTTATGGATGGAATTAGAGAATAGATGCACATAAATTGATAAGATATTAATTTGTGTCTTAATAAGGTCTGCTTAACAACTTTCTGGCAGTTTATAATAGTACGTAAGCTCAGAAAGTTTATGAAAAATCTTCTCTCAGTATTGATGTCTTTCCAGAAACACTGTAGGATTTGAGCATGGCGATGTTGCGATTTGTTAGGTGAACTATGCAGGGCTGACCCTGAATGAAAAAATTATTTCTGGCTACACAGAGAAAAGACCAAACCATTCAAAATGTATGAACTGGGTCAGCCTAATTCAGAGGGGGGTTTATTTGTCTTTTTCTTACTTATTAGAAGCAATTTTATGGAAATAGCTTTATTGACAAAAAAAGGCTGTTCTTGTGAAAGTGTTGGCTGCTTGGACTTTGATCTGGAAAGCCAGCTGACACACTTAAGAGCAAGTTTATCTTTTAGCATTTATATTAGCAGCTTATAAGACTTTTATCTCGTGCAGCAGAAAAAAATATCATCAAGTGTAGGCTCAGCAATGTGGTTTGAATAAAATGTTTCTACTAATCAAGCTAACGGCCGTATAGGAAATTAATTTGAAAATTCCTTTGAGACATACTTATGTGTATGAGTAATACTGTGAGTTAGTTCTCTTCATACTTTTAAAACCATTTCAAGCCTGAAGTCAGGTAAACACTGACAGTCTGTTACATGTAGACTTGGAATTGCACAGAAGACTGAGAGTACAATTCTGGATCCATTGGATCCATTCTGGATGCATTGCATCCTCTCTAAATAAGGAGAGTAATGCCCCATTGCTCTAGGCTGACTGTTGGGACCTGTTGACTGTTAAGGCATCTTACCAAAGTCACCATGATGAAAAATCTAGATTCTGGCTAAGTGAAACAAAACCTCAATATTGGAGAGGTGTTATTTGAAGCCTTTGTAACAGCCATCTGTTTACTTTCTTTAGTGAAAATATAACTATGGAAAAGCTCTTTGCAAACTAAAATGTCCTCAAGAGGATGCTTAAGCAGCTGAAATATCTCGAGTTGGCCAGGAGTGGACTACAGCCAGTGGACTCCTTGGTCCCAGTTGCACGAAGGGGTAACAGATAGATAAATATATGGCTGTGTACAGGAATGGTGCTGAATAGGCCCAAAAAAATGCTGGAATCTACTGATACCAAGGGAATTTTGAGATGAGTTCAGCATGGCTTTATCCAAAATCAGAAGCCACAGTCATTTCCTTCCTTGTTTCATGGAAGAAAATTGCGTTAACTTGATATCTGGCTGTTCGAAAGGGATTACATAACCTCTATTGCTAGTGTTTTATAAGAAGATGTAGGATTAACTGCTCGAACTTGTGCATACCTCTCAAATTTACTTTATAACTTTCTGCACCCATTCTTAAGAATAATTCTATGGAAAGGACATACTGGTGTTGTAATTAGCTTTGGAGCTCAATACCACCAGATACTCAGTCATTATTATCTATAGGAATGTGTGATATTTCATTTTGGTTGCTTTAAAAAAGACCACAAATCACATCTTCAGGTATTAGAGAGGTGTTTGTGAACAGTGTAGTTCCACATCAGACCAAAATCTTTTTACAAGCTCTGTGTTTTAGCCATGTCTCCTGTCAGTAACAGTTAGAGGCATCTGTGTAAGAATAGAACTGAACTGAAGGTGCACAGAGTTTAAAATAAATGCGGATAACCTTTTAATCACAAGTTTATTTCAGAGAGAGCAAGTAGTGCTCTTTAAGAAAAAACGTTTGGTGCCTTGTGGATGATCAAAGTGCTCTAGAATTAGTCACGAGACCTGCCACAGTTTTACTTAACACATAATAGTTGGGGCTGTAACAGGCTTTTGTTTTTATGCATTAAACTGAGGTGGATTTCAAAGCCAGTAAGCTGTAAAATCATGTAGGTTGACCGGGTAGTTGCATACGTGCATAGCCAGGTGAATGACAATTAGCATTCGTAGCGGACATGCAAAGACTTGACAGGCGCAATGGTGTGCACGTTAAAAAGTCTGGCTGCTTGAGCTGGGCCATAGGTTTACTGGCAAAGATGTTTCTCTTAGTAATTTCTTACTGGAGATTGTGGGCATGTGCTCCCACTTTTATTATTGTTAGGTAAATTCCAGTTGCAGATTTCTTCTTGTGACTTTTAAGAAACAAGTAAAAAAGATCATAGCTTGACTTTCAAGGTCCTCTGCAGTAATTCTAGGGCTGAGAGTTTAAAAATAATATATATCCACTTGTAAACTAATCTAGTAAAAAAAGCCATTAAGCAGGGAAGAGTAATGCATTCCAGGACGTTGTTCCAATTATCTTAGCAAAACCCCCTCAATGTTTTACTTGGTGAGGAAGAAGCAAGAAATAGCAGATGGGTTGCAGATGGGTTGCCAAACACTCCCAGACGATGCCAGCTCTGACTAATATCAGTCCTTCTTATCTTCCTAAAACACCCAATTGTCCTCACAAACAATTAATTGTTTCATCTGTAACTGTAGCCATTTAATTATGTATTCATAAACTTTGGAGGTCATGAAACAAGCAAGTGGAAACTTTGAGAAATGGAAACAGGACTGTACAGAGGGACTGTGTTTCAGTATGGAGATCACTTCTTTTCAGACACGCTGTGCATAAGCTGTGGAGCTTCATTCCGGTAACTAATGATGAGTCAAATACAGCCCCATGAGACTAAGTCTGATGGTAGCACGGTGAAAGACAGGAACTCTGTCAGTCGTGATAGTGGGTAAATTGAAAGGCAGCTCTGGAAGGTGCTCTCACCTTCCTCCCAGGTGGGTGCTCTTGTTACCAGGCTGATGGCAAACTGTTTAAAAGGCAGCGTGCACTTCAGGATTGATAGTAAGCCCATGGCAACTGCTGTTGGCAGTGGGCTTGCAAGCACCTTGGCAGACAGCCTTTATCTGTTTCTGTAGAAAGTCTACGGCTGTTGCATGAAGGCAGTATCTTCCTAGCATTGTCAGGGCTATGAAGAGACTTGAAGATGGAGGACTAATTATGGCCTGAGATTTGTTTTCTTTCTGACACAGATCCTAAATAAAACCAAAGCTTTTTCCTCAATACTATCAGCAGTACAGGAGGCAAGTGAGGCAAGTGTGCAGCTCTTCAGTAGATTGAAATACCAGAATATTCTTTAATTGTGTATCCCTGTGGTTTAGTGCTTTAGTGGTCAAATTTTTAGTAGGTGCTCTAGAAATGTGTAAGATAAGAAGCCTTCAGAATCTTATCTTTAAAAACCTTTGCTTGCACGCGTGGATTCAAGACTGTAGTCTTAGCGGCGGTTTCTCTGAAGTGTGTGTGTGGTGAGGTTAGTTGCAATGGCCTGATAACAACTCAGCGTTTCCTTTCATGTGCCACTTAATTTTCGTTTCCAATCTAGTGGGTGTTCACTTGTTACCTCAAATAAAGTGCAAAATAAATTAAAACAGCATGGATATACTTTTCAGTATGCTTGTGATGCTTGCTGCTAAATCTGTATTGAGTTCATAGAAGAAGGGTTTATTTTAACTCCTTAAAGAGTATCAGGGCTTCCTTAGAACAAAAGCATTACTGCCTTTTAGTAAAAATTAACCATGGAGTGGGTTTTTTGCCTCAAGTTTAGGATTATTAGCTTGCTAAACAGCTTGTGCTCCATAATGTTTTAGTCTCATAAATCGTAGTTTAGGATAATGATACTAAACCTTTTTTTTTTTTTTTAAAACGTATTAAAGGCCTGTTCCAACTCTTTCAGGGTACGTCTGATTTTTGTTCGTGACTTACACGTTTCCAGTTTTCACATTACTTGTCCTGAATTGTTGTATAAGGATAAACAAATTTCTTGTATTTCATGCATATTTGTGCCTGCTACCATCTGGTTTTTGTAGGTGTCTCTGGTTACTTCTTTTGGTTTAAGTATCTGTTTTTAAGCAGTAATGTTAACATGAGATGGTGATTGAAGAAAAAACTGAAAAATCAGGTTAATATTGCAGTTGGATTGGAGCACATATTCTGTTTTTACTAAAGAAAAAATTGTCTTAAATTTCTACTATTGCTGCATAAAAAAAATACTGAACCTCATTTGATGGAAAATTTGGTTTCTCAGATGGGAAGATGTTGGACAGTGTGATTATTATTTTGTTTTGTCAAACTGAAAACTGCTCAGGAAAAAAAAAAGCTTGTTTTGAAAGGGTCTGATCCAATGGTATTTAGTCTTTTGACAATAAACCATGTAGTGTAAAATGGCCATCTGCTTTGTGAGATTTTTATTCAAGATATCTCATGCCCCTGTTTCCTTCTGGATTCTCAGCCAACTTGTGGGTTCATTTTGAGGCAGACATTTTTGGGAGTTTTGCTGTTTTTGTTAAAGAAGTTGGTGAACAGAATGACAGGTTTATTTGTGGTTCATAGTATCAAATTCCTGATGACTTCATATCTGATCTCTGCTGTCTGTTTGCATAGTGTTTTATGCCCCAAAAGACTACTATGGAATCTCTTCTGTCATTGGAACCAGTGTTCATCCCCAGTTTTGACGTGGATATTTTTGTTCGTTTACTCCCTCGAATCTTCTTGGACGTTACCTGCACCTCTTCTGTTTGATACCTGAGATTCTGCTCTTGGCCACTGTCTGCCCTTCTCTGCTTCTGGCTCTTGCAGAATATTTTCTGCTTTCTTTCCTCACTACTTCAGCAAGAATTAGTTCTTTATGTTTTCCTTTCTTGCGTTCCCTTCAAAACAACTTGAATTCTTTCGAGGTCTCCCAATATCTGGTTATCAAAAGTTTGCCTTCTAGAGAATATGCAGAGTTGATGAATATTTTTTTTAAGACCGCAAATGTGTTTTTACTTAAATATGAACAGTGGCTTGTATTTCAGGTAAAGGAAGTCTCTTCGGATAGGAAATTGAATATGGAACATCCTCCTATGAACTAACTATTTCTGAGCGCCATGGCTGGCCATACAGAGCTGTATCAGCTGGCCTGCAGTCATTTGTCATCTGTCTTTCTATATACCCAGTGCCACTGGTTGTGACTGCTTGTTCCAATCTCGTCTTCCCTCAGTGTTGCTGAAACAGCTCGCAGAAAGTTTCTCATGATGTTTTCCAAGTCAAAATTCAAATGCAGCATTTCACCCTTCTCCTTGTTATATCTTTTGCTTTTAATACTGTCAGCATAGTGTTCCTGAAATGTCGCATTCATTCTCTTGGCTTACGTGACTGTGCTGTTTGAATTTCTACATCTCTAATCACTCTTCCATCAGAGTATTGTTTTTTCTCCAACTAGTCTCACTTTCCAATACAAATTTAGTTTCCCCCTCTGATGACAAGTCATAGATTTCCCTTTAGACCAAAAGTCTGTGTTCTTGTCAATACTGAAATCTTACCCCATTACTTTGTTAGTTTCTTATGAATGGGCTGCAGAAACATGTGTAAAACCTGAGGTCTTTCATCCATCACCTCTGTGATTACTGTAGAGAATCTGTGCTGTCGTTCTGCATGTCATTCACTTTCACAGTCAAGGTATTTTTCTTCAGTGAAAGCCTTTCCCCAGGACCTCGTATTTAGGTGACATCTAAGAACTACCTTTTTTTTTTTGTCCTCACAGCTGGCTACTAGCTATCTAGACCAATAGTGTCTGGCCTGCAGAAATTTGCCATCTGTCTTTTTATATTGATTGTGACATCTCTTTTTCTTAGTGAGACGGGAGCAATTACTTAATTACTTCGGATTGAAAGCCAAAACCGTTGTCTAATTGACATTTAAACACTGTCAGTTCTTTCTGTTGTGATACAGCTTTCCTAATTCAGCTGCACAAATCTGCTCTTCTCTAGGCTCTCCTCATTTTGTCTTAGTTATTAGGACATCCATTTTGCAGACTCTGACAGATGGGAGTCTCTCAGCTGTAAAAGGCAGCTTTAAAAGCAATTCCTGAGGCCACTGTTTGATCCCACCGCCTTTTTATTAGCATCCTTCTACTTGCTCCCATTCTATAGTCGTACCCAGGTTGCTTATCTTTGTTTTCATAGCCCTTTCTAGCTCGTTCTCGTGTTTCGTTTAATCTTTGAAGTTTCCTCCTATAGGAGGTGAATTAGCATAAAAATGCAGCGATACAAACATGGTTATATTCCTATTGTAGAATGTACGCCTAATAACTATGCTAGTGAAACTTTTAAAATAGACTAGGCTTAGGACAGTGTGGACTTGGGGAGGTGGAGGGAAACACAGGGAAGCAATTAGGCAGCACTGGTCAGCATGATCTCAGCATATTAGCTGACTGACTTGAGATGCCAGACACCTTATAAGTCTTGTTGTTGTTTGTGGACTGTGTGTTTTGGCTTCATCATACAGACTTTTAAGTGCATGCTTGGTTAAGTTTCGGACTTTTTGTGATACACAAATATGTGTTTAGTTGTTGTTGCATAGGTGATTGATACATTTCCAACAGAAAAGTTTCCTAGCCATAACTTTCATTTTCACAATATTGAGAATTGGCTTAAGGATTCCAGTAAGCTTTAATGCAAAGCATGAACTTGGTCCTGAGTTACTTTTTTATACATCTGAGCTGGATTGGCCATGACTCTTACTGGAACAGCAATACTAACAGATGTTATCCCTTGTGTAATTTCCAAAGACAGCCACACTGGTTGACACTTTCAAATAATAAAAACAAAACCAGTCATGCTAAGATATTAGCCATCTTAAAATTGAGTGTAACACAGCTATGTAGAGGGAGAGGGGTTTTCTTTAAGTGTGCTTGTAGAAACTAATGGGAAGTTATTACAGCAGTAAATTATTTTGGTGACAATAATCATGTTTGCTGTCAGACTTATGGAATGACATAACAGAAAGTTGTTCTCAGTAGTCATTCCTGTTTATCAGGTATAAATATATAAAGTATATTTATTCTGCATAGCAGCTGCCTTACACTTGTACAGCTGTGAATGTACTTCTGAAGGTTTTTTCTGACATAGTGATGATATATTAGGACTCGGAGTAACCAGGGATCTGTGTCTGTATTTGTGGGGGTTTTGCTGTTTTTTACTGCTAGGTCCAAATTTTACTGAAATATTGCCCAGATTTGATCTCTGAAATGTGAGGTTCCTATTGTCTTCTGCTACTTTTCTGATGCTAGCCATTGTCAGCCAAGATTCCAGATTAAATAGCCCATTTCTATATTTATTTGGCTGCATTTGATGTGGTACGTTGATCAGAAAGTAGTTTGGCTTCCAAAACGCTATTCTAGCTTAGAAAAGAAACTAATCCTGTTCAGAGCAGACAGGATTTTATTTTATTTTATTTTATTTTATTTTTTTAAAAACACCAACCAAGATTTATATATAGCTTTTTGTTTTGGTTGGCTGCATGACTTATTAAGCCATAGTACTTCTCTCTCAAAGCCACCACCTCAAGAACTTCAATGTGAACTAAATTCACATTTTATTTCCTATCTACAAGAAAGAGAATGATTTAAATACTGAGATCAGAAATAGCTGTCTTTCCCTGTTTCCCATTGCGAGGCAAACGATCTGGTGTTCATTGCGCGTAAAGCGCCGTGATCAGCGAGAATTGCATTTGAACAGAATAAACCTTGCAGAAAGCTGATTATTCTGGAGTATTGCAGTAACCGGACTTGAGATTTCTCTGCAGTTGCTTTCTTAACATCTGTAGGAGAGGGGAAAGAGAGTAGTACATCCAAATGGCATGCCTAAGAAAGGAATGTAAATTATCCTTTCTGTTTATTTGCCTTTAAAGCCTGTCTGCTAAAGTTCTTAGCATTCAGATACCACTGTGATACGTGTGTTATAAATAATATAATACCTTTTAACAGTTTTAGTCAAAATAGAATGTGTCCTCACTTACCCTTTCCAAATTTGTCCAAATGCTATTATTATATAGAAGCATAAAAGACCAAATTAACAACAGAGACTTGGAAAGTTGTTGACTTAATAAACTGTTAATGAAAAAGGGGAGTTTTGTGTTTAGTAAGGCCCATTCCTCCTGAGCAAATGACATAGACAAAATCAAATTCAGAGGAAGAGCCTGGCTGCTGCTCTAAAATAGGTGGAGAATTTCCAATTCATACTTTTACTGATGCCCTCTCCATCTTGCCAAGCTCAATGTGTTGCACTGGAAAAGGTTTATAATGGTTAATACAGGAACACTTTATCCACAGCAGTTGGACTTGGATTGATGTTGGCATAGTATATTCAAGCACACGTTGAATAAACTTAGCTGTGCCATTTTAACAAGCTAGTGTCTCTAGATTAGCAAGAAATGGTTGCTACTTGACTTTGCCCGAGTTGCTTTGCTATTCTTGTTTTTTCCAGTTTTGGAATGGAGAGAATACTGTTTGTCCATACATCTTACAATATTCTGAAAGCTGTTAAATATAGTCATGCAGAACTGCTGTCATGGCCAACATTCAATAGCTAGACATGAGATGAAGAGAAATATTGTATTGCTCAAAGAGCCCAATTCCTCAGTCTTCCAACTCTTTGATACAGGCAACAAACTCCAACTCTGAGACAACTTGTGTTACGTTTGGGAGTGTAAGATACCCCTCTGGCCACCTACCTCAACAGCAATTTATATGAAAGTGAACGATTCGTTGGGAGGTTTTATTCTGTATAGTGGATTATTTCTTTTTGCAGAAAAGATGGCTAGTTCTTGGTATTGAATGTTTTTATATCTGACCTGGCCCTTGTCAACATACACAAGTTTGTTCCTCTTTTGTATTATAATTTGAAGTGGGCTAGACCTCCCTCACCCCAGCACTGGTACAGTTACACAGCAATGATGTATGTCCTGCAGCTTATCTTTGCAGAGGAAGAGAAACAAGCAACATCGTAATAAGGCGCTTGTCCTGTGATGATTGGCAGCTTCAGTCAGGAAAGGGGAACAGTCCCCACAGTAACTTTAGTAGTACTTTCAGCAAGGTTGGCAACCTTGACTGGCATCTGGCGTGTTTCTGAAGAGATAGCACAGGCTCTTCAGAGTGAGGAGGGAATAAGCAAAAGGACTCTCAAGACTGTAGCCTGAATGGCGCAAGGGAATAACTTTGTTGGAGAGAGCGAGTGGCAACTTAGTAAGCTGTCCTCATTGGCCAACCACGTGAAGTAATCTCTGGCTAGTAATTCAGGACATCAGTTAGAGCACTTCTCTATGAGAGTATTTGTGTCTGAGAAAAAACGTGTTGGTAAAGGGTTTGTCATGGAGGGAGAGAAGTATACCTCTCATAGGAGTTCCAGAAAAAAAACACTTACAAACTGCAGCTTTGTTGTCAACTCCTTATTGCTGACGTGGCTTTCTGCTCTATCCCTGACCAGTCTGAAAAAAGAACTAGTCTTGTAAAATCTGGAAAATACCATCAACCTACTGTTCAGGAAAGCAGCTCTTGTTTGTTTGTGGGTTTTTTTGGTTGGGTTGGGTTTTGGGGGTTGTGAGGGAGGGGAGGAGAAAGTTGGATGGTTTCAAGGTTCTTAAGACCTGAAACAGACTTCCTGTGTAAAACTGAGAAGGTGAAGACCCAAAGACTAAACTGCTTGTATGTTCAAAGTGAGATACTATTACTAATTGTTGTAGGGTGCAAGTTGACTCTGCACTCAACGCAGTTACCATTTGAGTTAAAACTCCGCATACCTGTGGAAAGTATGAGAGGTTAGTAATACAGATTTAATGAAATAAAATGTTAAACACAATCCACAGCAATTTGTCTTTCTCCTTACTTTTAGCTGGTGAGCAGCTAATGAAATTGTGTTTACATCTGAAGCTGAGCTGTATGCATGCTAATAGAGCTGGTATTTTCCATGGAGTACAGAATGTGAGTCAAATTCTAGCAACCTGCCAGCATGCTAGGCAAGTGCATGGCTTTAGTTAGCTCTCAAACATCATTGCTCACAGTTTAAGTATCTAAGCCTCTAAATTTTGGTTAACCACAGGTACTACAGGCAATTAGTTGCAGTTTATATAGAGGTTAGGTCTCATTCTAATAGTCATTTAATAAAAATTCAACAGGAGTCCACCCTAATGTTGTGCAATGTAATAGTAGGATAAAATGTACTCCATGTTCGCTTCAGTTCAGCAGTTCAGCTGATACATACTGGCTATCTTGAAACCTCTACCTATAGTCTTTTTATTATTACTGTGTAATTATACTCTGTTCATCATGTGTTCTTGGACAGTGTAGTCCCTTTCATACCAGAACTGTAAAGTAAGGGGTCATTTGCATGGTATCGAGGAGGCAGACACAAGCTTGCTCAGCCTGTGCCTTGCACCAGGTGGCCGCTGGCCAGGTCTGAGCGGAAGCCATGCAATGCAGAGATGAACCTCAGCTAGCACACTCTTCTGAGAAGCAGGTGGTAGTGCCTTGGGCCATATAGGCACGTTAGGGTGATGCTGGCTTACAACGTGGACCTGCAAATGCGTGATGTGATGTGCTTAACATCCAAGGTCTGAACTTAACTCCTTTTTCTACTGTTGGGACAAGGCTAGTATGCAAGGCACATTTCTGCTCTGCCTCATGCAATTTCAATAGATGTTAACCTTGGAGCATCCTCCCCTCCCTATTATAAATTCTTTCCCAGTTAAGTGATGCTGTTGCTGGTTTGAACTGGTGTGATTAGAATTCTCTAACCAAGGTTTAACATACAGAATGAATGTAGCCCTTGGAAGACATACCTTGTAAGTAATTAGGTTTTGAAAAGAGAGGTAGTGCAAAGAACTCTTAGAAAATCTAGCTCCATTGCATTGTGTTGAGTTGTGTCCAGCCATCCTAATGCAGCTGTTTCTTCAAGTAAAGTGACAAAAGCCTCTTTTTGGTGGGATCAGAAGTGCCTGATGTTTTTCTGAAGTGCATGTGGTTTTGAGTCATCCTTTGTTTTTTCCAGCATATGTTAGTTATTACTTCATCCTCACCTGCTTGCAAGAAAAGTTCTTAAAACCTGACTGAAAAATAGTATCTTAAATACGAAGCTTAAGCTGGATAGGGTTAACTGACACAACTAAGATATAACTTTCATTTATTTGGTGTCACTGCTTCTCTTCCCTCTCTGTGACAGCTTGGATGATATCTTCAAAAGATAGGACTGAGAGGGAATGTAGAAGAGATCTATAAAACTGAGTGACACCAAGATTAGTTCAGTTTCATGTGAAACCTTTACTTGTGTTATGAGAATATCAAGGTTATGTAGGACTGAGCGTGGGATGTTTTCTAAACTTAAGTTCTAGTTTAACTGAAAGAGTTTAGGAATGTATGGTATTCACTGGAGGGAGAAGTTGTCCTCTCCTTTTCAAGGAGCAGTGAAGGGAGGGCTGAGATTTTGCTGCCATTTGGGCATGAGGAACTGAAACTTGTGGGGTCTGCAACAAATGATTCCTACCTTGCAAGGGGAATGAACTTAGTACTTTGTAAAGATAAAGCTCATTAGTAGCAGTAGGATAGCTGAAAAAAGAACACTGTACAGAGGATAGTCCCTTGTGAAATGTCATCTGAAGTGACATTAAGTGTGTATTTACTTTACAGCACTTCTTTCAATTCTGCTGTCACAGGTGAACATATTGAGTCACTTCAGCAAATGATGTTTCACAAGCAACTTAAGTTTTTTTAATTAAATATTTTCCATATTATAAAGTAGTATATATAGCCCATGCACTCATCTGTGTGCACCGAGCTGCAGTGCTTTATGTGCGTTTTGCACAGGTAGAACCAATTAAATGGAATTCTGTCCCAGACACAAAGAAACAGAGGTGATTAAATAGTGGTGACAGAAGTATCATGAGGCTTGGAAGAATGAAAATATTGCAAAGAAACAAGACTACAAACTTTCCGGAGTTGGGCAACATATAGGAGTGTATGCAATCAGTGACTATTGAAAGAAGATAGGCGATGACTTTGCGTGACACTATGTATGCAGTTGCAAAGACTTTTAGTCAAACACAAGTAGCAGACTTCAAGTCGATTTACTTTTTACCAAGTTCAGATAACCTCTGGAGGTCAGTGCCGTAAAGCACTTGGTGCCAAGAGTTTCCTAGAGAAAAGCTCTGCTCTGGAGCAGATGATACTGCCAGTTAACAGGTGGGATAGGGAGTTCAGTGGGTTGATGCTTTGACTCCTACGAAAGCATGATTTCATAGGAAATTATTAAATATATACTAGTTTCATATAGTTACATGCAAAGATTTATTAAAAGGTATTTTAAGATATAGTTGATGTGTAGGTATTGCTCGTATTATTTGTGTAATGCAGTAGATAGGGTACTTTTCATTGGAAACGATCGTTCAGCCCTGCGGCCGAGAAGGTGGAGCTCGCTAGCCAGCAGTGCGTGCCTTCCCTGCCCTGTGCCGGGGGACCGGGACGGCCGAGGGGGCGGCTCGGAGCCCCGGAGCGGGCCGGGACGGCCGAGGGGGCGGCTCGGAGCCCCGGAGCGGGCCGGGACGGCCGAGGGGGCGGCTCGGAGCCCCGGAGCGGGCCGGGACCGCCGAGGGGGCGGCTCGGAGCCCCGGAGCGGGCCGGGGCGCGGGGCAGCCGCAGGAGCCCCGCGGGCGCCTCCGGCCGGGGCCCGCCGCGCCTCGGCCTCTGCCGCCCCCTGGCGGCCGGAGCGCGGCGCCACAGCGGGGCCGGCTGCTGGGGGCTCTGTCCCGCCGGCCTCAGCCCCCGCGGGTGGGGGTTCCCCGTGGGCAGCCCGCTCCATTGCGTGGCTGTGGGAGGGGGCAGCTGCCTGGCTCCTACCGCCTGTCCTCGGTGGGGACTCTTCCTGCCGGCCAGCGTTGCAGCCGGCAGGCTGAGACTACCAGGAGACCGCAGCTTCAGGCTTGGCCATTTCCAGGCACGCCCGTGTCAGTGCCTCTGATTCTGAGGACACCGTACTGCTGCCCCAGCTTTGTGTGCATAACGTTTCTGTTTCAAAGATAATTGAAGCAGCAGTAATGAGGTATGTACTTAGGCGTCTCCAGCACACAGTCTGGATTTGACATTAGGAAAAGGTTCCTCACTGAGAGGGTGGTCGGTCACTGGAACAGGCTCCCCAGGGAAGTGGTCATGGCACCGAGCCTGTCAGAGTTCAAGGAACTTCTGGACGACGCTCTTAGTCATATGGTTCAGCTTTAGGTAGTCCTGTGAGGAGCAGGGAGTTGGACTCAATCCTAGTGGGGTCCCTTCCAACTTGAGATATTGTATGATTCTATTCCTAGTTCAAATCAAAGGTGTTTCTCCCCTCTTATAGCAGAATTGGAAAGAGCATAACCACAAACATAGCAGAGGTAACTTAGAGAAGGTTCGAGTGTTGGGTGTGACTGGTGTAACCACACGGTATAAATGAATAGAGAGGTCCAGATAAACTAGAAGGTAGATTTTTTTTTTTTTTAACATGGCTGCTAAGTGTGCATTTGTTCTAACAAATGAGTTTTTTACCTGATAGGCTTGTGCGTATGTGACACTGCTCCATATAGAACATGATGAGAAGGCAAGCAGTAATTGGAACAGAAATTGTGCCAGAAGCAAACAACTAGCCAATGATACGATAACAGGGCAACAATATGCATATATTGATACCAGAATCCCCAAGCGCTTGTCACTCAAGCCTTTCTTATTTTTAATCTTAAATTAGGAGAGGAAAACCAAGTTTAAAAGACCTTGTTTTAAGCTGTCAGGCTAGAAAGACTAACGCAGGAGTTTCATGCCCACGATTTTCTAGTGATGTCACTCACAGGAGTGTCACAGCTGGGTGAGGGACTCTCCTGAGTAGTCACAGTTCATTTAGGACTTCGTAGGTCAAAACTGCGAAGCACGTTGCACTGGCACTATGTCTGTCTGACAATACTGCGGTAAAGCAACCCTGTCCTTCTTTTGACTTACGCGAAAGTTACAGGGGGTTGCGCTCCTCTGCTCTTCGTGTTGGCTGAATTTCTCTTTTGAAATGCATAGGATGCACAGCTGACTTTCATACAGCAATGTGAAGAGTGTTTCTTGGTTGCGTGCTTGCAAGTTGTCAAACATATTGTCCTTAACCAGCTTGCAGTTAAGGTGAGCATTACTCTCTGAAAAACCTCAGTGAAATCAAAGCAGGGATTCTCTGAAGTTCTATTTGTTGGTGGGGGTTTTTTTGTTGTTTATTTGTTTGTTTTTTAATCAGAAGTAATGAAACTTGATCCATGCAGTATCTGTACCAATGCACAGAGAGTATTTTCATGAATGTGGGCAAAGTGAGAGAGTGATGGGTAATTCAGCTAATTTTAAGGGATAAAAACAGGAGATGGCAAAGGCAGACTCTTTCTTTTATGGGGAGAACATGTTTGTGGTAACATGTTTTATGGGCTGTCAAAAATGCTACACCTGGTTGCACTTAGTGCACTTCAAAAAAGCTGTAAGGAGAACAAGATACTGCTTGCTGAAGCATGTGCTGAACACTTTTTTTTTTTTTTAACTATTATGGCAAGATTAAGGTCAATAAGTATGAAGGAAAGGCTCTTCGTCTTATTGAGGGAGATGTTAGAGCTTTGAGTCTGCAGAAGACAGAAGCTGGGTCAATAAAGCCTGGAAAAGAATTTGAAGCAAAGGCTTTTAACCTACTTAGCAGTCTTGGAAGCAGAGAGAAGGTAGTGAGAACAGTGGTGGTTTTGAGAATTACAACAGCATCCCTACACTGTAGGGAAGGGAGTTAGTTGAAGGATGGAACTTCAGGGAGCAAGAAGAGATGAGAGTCTTTAAGAGAGGTGGCAGGAGTGGGACTTCTTCCCTTTCTTACCATATGCTCCATGACATAGGTATTTCTGAAGTCTTAGTCCCTGTGTGCAACTGGATACTGTCTGAAGAAATGTCCCAGTATTCCAGCATCTTCAGTTGGCAAGAACCAATATTGGTTTGTCTGTTCTTCACAAGAAGCTTTAACTCACCAAAACAGATTGTTTGCTTTTGCCCTGAAAACCTGTGCTTTTCATCCCTAATCCTGGGATTGGATTATGACCCAAAGCATAGTGAATAGTCCAGTGAATAAGAATCCTTTTATTACCCTTGAATAGGTAAAAATACAATTTGAGACTTGTAAAAATGTCTTGGAACAATAAAAATGGGTGAAGCTTAAAGATGGGAGTCATTTTTAAGCGGCAAAAAAGAAGGCATTGTGGAATCTTTTGTCGTACTAGTGATTTCTTTTAACTGGGATGTGACAGCAAGATTTCTTGGGGTTTTTGTTGTTGTTGTTAAGGGGGTTTTGTGTTTTTCTTTTTTAATTTTTTTATTATTTGTATGTGTGTCAGTTACAAGAACAATTTGGCTGCCAGAATCTTATAGAAAAATGGTAGAAATGTAACCAGAACGAGGTCGTGGAGCAGTGATTGCACTGCTATGTAATGATGTAGGAACTAAATGCTGCTTCTGTGGTGGTGGTGTTGGCTCTGCATGACCAACAGACATGTAGAACTTTTTGGAAAGTAAAGTAAGCCTTCCAGTTATCGTGGGAAGCAGATCTATGAGTCAGCAAGGCATTATCTCAAGTACTGCTTGCTTCAAACACATCCTTTTGAAATAACGGCAAGTTTACTAATGGATATGGGTTTTTTAAGTGGTATGTTATTTGAGCAGGAGCTTATACATTGCCAGGATGCCACTTAGGCCGCCTAGGCAATTCTGTAGTAAAAGGTACCGAACTTGAGTTTCTTGCATGATATCTGTAGCACATCACAAAATGACCCAGCCTGACTACAGGAGGTGTTCCTTCTAATAGGCCTTTTTGTCTATAACCACTACATGATGGTCACTCAAACTGAGAGGAAAAAGCTTGGTGACCAGTCTGGAATAGAAGGCCAGCTTTGCTTGAATAGGATAAAACTCTCTGAATTGTTATTACTTGTATGGCCATCAGGATGCTCACTTTCCCCTCTCTTCGCAGCTGCCTCTCAAAGCATACTGATGAGTGCAGCTTTGAGAGTTTATGGAAAGCACACACCCGCAAAAAACAGGTGCTGGAAAACACACCCCCATACCCCTACCCCCCAAAAAAAGGTGCTAAAAGAAAAAAGAAGAAGAATCAACAACAGGACATGCTCTTTTTACTCATGCTGCTGAAAGCTGAGAACATGTTACAATCAACAGCTCACATATCCTATTTTCTTGGGCTAGGAGACAGTTATGACTCAAGTTCTCATTCCTGCATTTGCATTGCAATAAATCCTTGCAATTTATACTTGTGCAGGTTTACTCCCATCACTTGTTAAAGTCCACCATGCCAGCTTTAATCTCCCCCACCCCCTGCTATAATTAGCTTAGCTGCTACAGGTTTTTTTGGCCCTACATGTTCATTTGATCCTCATCAGCACAAATGCAATCATTTAGTTAGACCGCATGCAGCCCCACAACTAGGATGAATAGTCCTTGCTGCACTTAAAAGGGGAAGCAGCTTATGGGTGAGCAGGAGGCTCCCAGCTAATGGAAGGTATATACTACGATAATCCTAAAATGACCTTCCTTCTAACAGATTAGAGTATCATTTGGAAAAATGGGAAGCTCCCATTTTGCTGTGATCTGAGCTTCTCTTTCTTTTTTAATACATACATTTCCTCTTTACAGACTTTCCTCTCCTAGGTAGCATAATGTGATTCTTGGAAGAAAATTATTAAGACACTCCTTTTTTGATAACACAATTAAAAAATGCATATGTGGACCAAGAACTAATTGCCATATTTAAAAGGAAGTGAGTTCGAACTTTGCCTGTCTGCTCTGGGATCTAAGGACATGTCCTCTGCAAGATCTGAAACATTTGTCATCCAGTAAATGACATGGGGAGTAGGCAGAATAGGGAGAATTTAAGATTAATGTTTGTATCAAACTGGTTGGTACCATTTTGTTTGCAAAAGGATGTTATTGTTAGTTTTTAAAAAGCAGACCAGCAAACCAAACTTCCTGCATGATGGCAAGCGGGTTGTACAAAGTAATTTAGCCCTTCCCTGTTGCAAAATGGTAAATGGCTTTGTTTGCCTTCGAGCAGCATTCACAGCATCAGTCAGTGATGCACCGTTTCCAGTCAGAATTTTTCTGTCGTAGAGTTTGAGTAAAAAGTGGCAGCTTTCCCTAAACTAATTGTAGTTACACCTTGGAGATGTCTTTCTCTCCTCAAAGACTTTAGTAGAGGACTGAGAGAGACATGGTTTCCTCTATAATTCACGTTGCTCTGAGATACTACAAATACATGGTAGTTATCTGGAGATGTGTTGAATTAGTTGCTCTCCTAGTCTTGTGGAGGACCATGACATATAGCATTTGTTTAATTTTTTCTTGAAAGTTAGCATTGAAGTGGCGTCTTCCATAGTAATGTAGAGGTAGCAGTTTAGAGGTAACAGTCTAGTCTGTGGTCAGTCCTTAGGGCAGTAGATATTGACTACTTCCCTGAATTTTTCCTTCTCTGATGCATCCAAACTTGTGCTATTTCCTAACTAAAACAATATGCTGGTGCTTTGAAGTGCAGGTACCCTGTCTAATGCATTTCTAGGGCACAATGATAACACTCAAAAATATAAGACTTTTAATTATCATTATTACTTATAGATGCATAAAAATAAATTACTTGGAGAAGCATGAGCGAAAGAATATTGCAATTTCTCAGTTAAGTACCAGCCCAGAAATTCCAGCAGAGATAACTGTGTGCTGTAGGTTATCTCCTTAAACAGGGGTAGAAGCAGCGTTGGAAGGCAGGTGAGTGTTTCTCTGTGGTCCAAAATGTGGGCTTCAGATAGCAAAGCATAACCTTTGTGAGTTATGCTCTGTATACATGCATCAAAAATTTCTCAGAGGTTATGCTTTAAAATTGTTAGAATTTGATAGTTGTTAAAGTCATGTTATTCTGAGCCACCACAAATTTTTATTTGGCCTGAAGTAATAGAACAGATTCAAACTTCATGTCAGCAGAGTTGCTCTCCTTTCCTCAAGGTTACCCAATTCAAACAACTAAACTGATGAAGTATGTGTTGATGAGAAAGGAGTCGTCTCTTTCACCTCAGTTACTTTATTGACTCTTTTTAGCTTGTGTTAGTGATTGATTGGAATTATTTTTTTTAAATTTATTTTAGACAGAAGAAGTTCTTGTCAATAAAACCAAAATACTCTTAATACTTTTAGGGTACCATGAAATATTTTACTATGACAAAGCCTGATCTGTATTTGTCCTGTTACCTTCCTAATAGGCAACAACAGTTATTTCCGTATGCCAAACTGGCAGACTGGTATGCATTACATCAAAGTCTTTACGTAGAAGTCTTCTAGGCCCTCTGAACCATGTTTGCTTTTGAGTCTGTTCTCTTTCCCTTCTGTCCCAAAAAGTGAAAGGGGAGAAAGAAGCACAAAAGGTGAAAAGAAAATAGCATGAAGCTTTCTGCACAGAACACATGGAGAAGGCTCAAGTTAAGAAGCCTTCTTTAAAATAGGGATGCTGTAGTGTAGCCACTCCAAAGGGAAAAAAAAAAAAAAAACAAAAAACCAAAAAAAACCAAGAAAAACCACACAACAACAACAACAAAAAATCAAAAACGAAAAACCACAAAGCCAAATGCTTGCTTTTAATTTAATTTTTTTTTAAGTGCACTATTGAAAGAAGTCTCATCTGCTTTCCCAGCAGCCATAAGGTGTTGCTGGAAAGGCATCAGCTGATCAACTGATATTCAGATCAGTTGCATTCCAGCACGCGTCTTTCAGTCACACAGTTGCTTAGTCAGATGGCAGTCTATTTTTATCCAAGGTTTGTCTCCAGATGGGATAAAGGGGCTCATCTGACTGACAGGAAAGCTTAAATTTTTCCAGGCCTGTCAGGAAAGCAGTCTTGTAATAAGGGGAAACCTTGCAATATGCCATTTCCCAAACACAGGGCTGACAGGAGATAAGACTCTTAAATCAATGGATCAGCACTCTTTACTCAGAAGCTGTGCAGGAATGATAAACCATCTGCTCTCCTCCTTGTCCTTAAAGGATAAATGAAAATTAAAGAGAAGTTTGGCCAGATTTTCTCCTTTATTCTTTCTAATGAGCTCTTTTGCTGGTAGTTCAGCATGCAGTTTTTAAGACAACAATTATTAGTGATGCCACTTGACAGCTTGCTAGACGCTGACACCATGGTTAATGAGACACAAGGTGAAGTGCCTATGTAGGGGAACAATATAAACACAGAGAATTTTCTAGATGTAACATGGAGGAGAGGTAATACATGTCTGGTAGCTGACGGGATCTTTCATAAATCTTTATTTGTCCTCCACAATTAGGGTTTGAGGTGTTTCTCTGCTGTATGTTTATTGTTGGCCAGATTTGTTGGGTTTTACTGGGTTTTAGTTTTGCTCTTTTACTGCAATTCATTTGTACAACTTTTGTCTGAACCTTCCTCAGGTGCTTAAGTGCCCTCTTGAGCACCCAGATGAGGCACTAGCGTTATCCTTGTCTAAATGTTAGAGGAGCAAAATTAAGAGATTGGGCAATAGGCATACAGATCAGAATTGATTGCCCTGTTACAAATCTGAGCAAGCTGAGTACTTCTGTTAATTCTAGTGTAGAGGAACCAGGTGCTCCAGACTTCCAGAGATTTAGTAACTTAGTAACTTGCCTAAGATAATCTAGAAAGCCTGCGACACAGCTAGGGCTGTGGCCTGGAGCAGGGAACATTTAACATGGTTCTGAAATCAAGGCCAGAAGTAATTTCAGAATATGAGTGGTGTATTTGTGTGTCTGTGTGTGTGTGTATATATATATATATATATATATAAAAATGGGAATGGGGTATAGTTCTCTGTGTTATTACAAAGAAGTTAAATTTCCTTTTCTTACCTTCTCAGTGGTTTTCTTAGGTTTCTGTAAGTTTGGATTGGTGGGGTTTTTTTAAGTTAGCAGCACTAATTGGGTAGTTCTGTTGGGTAGGTTTCCTCCCAGGGAAACATGTCTGTCTGTGGGGTTGGGGTGGGGAATCACAATTAAAAGTGGTTCAAAGAGGTGATTAGAAGGAGGACAGGGAAATCTCTACAGACAGCTGCGGGCAAGAGTTTTCTATTGGGGGTAGCGCAGACAGTGGGACTGCAAAGGATGGTGGCACAGCATGGGATGGGATTGAGGTACAGTGAAGCAGTAAAATGAAAGAGCAGGTGAGTATGTGCCCGGAGACACAGGACGCGCCCTGATGGAGCCACAAAGCTTGTGAGGGTGGCAGATCAGTGAAGGAAATGTAACTGAAGTTACCAGCTAGGGTAACTATCTAAGTAGTACTACACTGAATAGCTCTGAGGAACTGAGGTGAGCATACAAGGGCAAATGGTGACTTTGGCGGCTGTTTGGACATGAGGGGAGAGAGACGCACACAAAGATGCTGTGGTCAGTGTCACAGCGGTGGTACCTCTACAGAAGAAGAATCTGAGATTATTTTTAGCCGTGTTATATTTAAAACCATTACAGAATGTCAGAAAAAAAAGATGCAAAACTCAGGTCATGATACAGGACTTGATAAAAGATGAATCAAACCCCAATTAATTCCTTTGTGAAGTTTGCATAGTTCATATTTGAGCCATGTGAGTAGATACAATTTTTGAGGGAAGAAGCCCCCTTTGAACCTAACAGAAGTAAGACTCTGAGCCACTGGGGAAACTTGCAGCATAACGTGTGTATGTGTGCGTGCATTAACTTTAAGTAGCTTTGTTCCCTTTGGTCCTTGTTTTCATCTCTGTTTCAGAGAACATGACAGTCCAAACTTGCTGGCTGGAATAGCTCTGTGTGTGTATGAAGTTATGCTTTTGTATACATATTACTCAGATATCCTGATTTTTATGCCTAGTAAACCCAGTTTCATATAACTGTTTCTGTACCCTGAAGCTCATGTCTATCATGGTAGTCACGTAAAGAATGTTAAGGCAGAATTGCCAAAAGCGGGTGAGGACAGATGGTGAAGGCTAAAGCAGTGTGTTAGTTTTGTGTGGTCAGCTGCATTGGGGGTGCGAATGAGGACAAGGATGAAGTACACATGCTCATGCCAAAAGGTATTGTTGTCAGGTGCCTTCAGGAGTGGCCATCTCATTTTTCTCTTGGAAGTTAAATTCAGGTGTCCCTCTTTAGAAGGCTGGGGGAGGGAGCATCTGGGTTTGAGGACTCCAAGCAGGAGTGAGTCCGGGATCTGAGTAATGAAAATCTGATCTGATTCTGAAAACTGCTTCTCATTTGGTGTTCAGTTTTTCTAAGTTCACCATCAGGTCACTGGATCTTGTTAAATGCCTTTGTATGCAAGGTGAAGATGCCTCCAGTTGCAGACAGCTTCTCTTATTACACGTAAATAGCAAGCTGGCCACCTTTTAATCCTTCTATTCAATAATTAGCTCATACTCTTGAGCTTAGAGTGTAGCAATGAGATCAAGGAAAGACAGCTGGGTATAAGGGGACACAAAGTAATGTTTAAAGTTGAGGCACTTGAGATGGGACGTGAGAAAATCACGTCAGGTGCCATTCAGTGTGCAAGACTCATTCAAGTCCCACTTTCTGAAGGGAGAAAATGAAAGATTATACTCGTACTGTAAGAAATGCAGATAAGGCGTGGGAGAAGTTGGGAAAATTAAAGGAGAGAGCAAAGAATGAGAAACTAAAAGAGAAACTGTGGCAGGGAAAATTACAAACAAGAAATAGATAATATACTATTAGCTCACACCTTTTTCCTGTGAGCATTTTCTGGTACATCTAATAACACTGCAGTCTGCAGTTGGTGCGTTGGTAGTTGTGTGTCATTTAAAAAAAAAAATCTACATTTGAGGTTTTTATTTATTTATTTATTACTCCCGCCCCACCTGCAGACTGAGCTAAAAGGGCTAATGGGACATGTAAAGTCTAGGCACACTTGTATCTGTATTTTTGAGTAATTCATGACTGAAAAGATTTTGCAGTCCTTCAGACTGTGCCTTCAATAACTAAGAAGGAGGATGTCACAGCCTCAAACTGTATGTGAGCACGTGTGTGGAAAGTGTTTTTCTCCCTTGCACTTTCCCTTCTCTCTGAAGATAAGGAAAACGCTGGATTTGGAGTCTGATTGTTTTCCTCAGATATTCTGACAGTTTGAGGTAGGATTGGTAGGAATCCCACTTAGAGGGCTAGAAGGGAATATTGTAAAATACCGAAGAAGCAAATGGGCAAATAGTAGTAGTGTTCATACAGAAAGCTGGCTGCGTGGTCTGCCGGTCAGGTACCAAGCACCCACTGTGACTTAGGCTGATCATGAAACTGCATCTTAAACATGTAGGTCAGTGCCGACAAGAGAAGTCCCACCATCCCTTGTGCTCAGAAAGCATTCCTTGCCCCCTTGCCAGCATTGGCACCAGTGAAGCCAGATGGGCAGCCGATTCATATGACATAGCTGAAATGCTTGTTAGGGCTTGGGGGTTTTGCGGGCTTGGGCTCCCCGCTTCAGCTGAGCACATAGCTGTGTAACCTCTGGTCATCACACCCTGGCAGCAGACGTGCCCTAGTGGGCACAGGGAGAAGGTGCAAAGTAGCACTTTTAGGTAGGTTTAGCAGCCTCTGCAATTGCACCTGTGTTACCCAGAGTTTCCAGGGTGGCCGATACTGGACACTTGAGTGATCTGTTTTGCCTGTAGGCTCCACCCTGGCTTTACTGAGGGCTCTTTTGTTCCATGGGCAGTTCCACAGGCTGAGAGTCTTCCTTTGAAAGTGAAGGTCCAAAAAGCTAGCATCTGGACCTCCCCGATTACAAAGTTAGAGGCGGTTTTCCTTGTATATTACTACAAAGGTAAATCAAGTGATCAGCACCTAGGTCTGAAATCTGGGTTTAAGCTTGCCCAGAAGAATGTTACTGCATCCATGGTTATGATGATGTCTGCTCCTACACGGACCACAAGGCTTCTAAGAGTTTACTGCAGGGGTCTTTGCAATGTGCAGATGAACCGATGATGAGTTCCCTGTGGACCGTAAGAGCATTTCTCTCCCTTTTGGGAAGCATGGTCCCAGAGGTGCTGGAAATGGTGGGAAGGCACTGGTAGCTTAGATTGTGCCCTTTTTGTGAAATGGATAGGCTACCAAATCTCTTGGGAGCTTTGCTCTGGTTTTACGCAGCCTCCAATAAGCCGCCTGGTCTGCCTTGCAAACGCCGCTGCGCTCTGATTTGAGCTGGGGATGGCACAGAGTCCCTGGTACCTCCTGTAGCTCCTGGTTTACCTTTTGTTAGAGCAGTGCAAGCTTGCGGGGATGTTTTGTGGTCCTTTTCAAAGCAGACTTTGTCCCTTTAGCTCTTCTTCAGGAGTCTGTCTAGTTTCAGCCAACTTGTAATTGCATTTAAACAGGTGTCAAATGGCTGGTATTTTTTTTTATTCTGGGAAGGCACACTAGAGTAGTGACACACAGCTGACAAAGAGAAGCCATTCATTTTGACGAGAGACGGGAAACTTGTTAGGACTGACAAGGAAGGTGTCTGAAAGTAAGGCTTAAGTTAAGCAATCTTGCCTTCTGTCTGTGCCACAAATACATAGAAGAATCTGAAGGACAAAGGCTGTGGATTAAAATCTTAAATGGATAAGTGCCAAGCAAATCCCAAAATGGGTTAAGCCTTTCTAGCAGGCAGTGGCTGACATGACAGCATCTGGGCCTGTGCACTTTCTGGTCCTTTTGAAATTCTTGAGTAACTGTTTATGCGTGGCACTTAGTTGCGGGGAGAACACCCCTTGAAACCTTGCGCCTTAATTCACCCAGGACTTCCACTGTGATTCAGCAGCGGTTTAATCAATAGCATACAAGAAGTGGAAATGAAGGGAGAAGTTGTTACAGAGACCTAAGTGCACACTGTGTTTAAACTAGGACCTGGAGCTTGGTCATTTTGAAATAGTGCAGACTGTTCTCTGTTGTACGGGGCCGCTTTTGGCCCTGAATATTTAGCGACTTAGTAGTCACTGATGCTTTATTTATATAGTATGTGTGTATTTGGCAGAGTAAGGATAAAAGCTCAAAGATACCTGGAAAAGTCTAGCAGAGGCATGAAAATTTTCCCTGGGGTGCCCTGCCAGACAGTGCATCCAGACACAGGTGGTCAGACCAGGGAGCTAGCGTGACTGCTGTATGAAGAGACAAAATATGACTCGTAGGATGATGTTTCTGGCAGATCTTTGGTTTAACAAATCTCTCAAGTTATTTCTAGCTTTGTCTTACTCGATGTGTGTTAATCATACTGATAAAACAGTCAAAGGAGGAATAATAGAAAGTCTCTGGTCTGCATAACCATGCCTTTGATCTGTAGCGTTCAAAGTGTACGTGTGGTAGTGAAATAAGAATACTTACTGGGTTTTGGTTTGTTTTTTTTTTTTTTTTTTTTTATTAAGAGGCTACAAAACAGCAGGTGCAGATTTGGCAATTAAGAGATTTCTGTGATGTGATTTGTGCTCCTGGTCATTACGTGATGTGAGAGTAGCTGCATTCCACCTTAGCCAAAAAACCTCTACTTGCTCCAGGATAAAAATAGAGCTTTAAAGGCGGCAAACAAATTATCTTCTGACTATTCCAGTCTTGAGTTATTCAGAGAAGCTCCCATATGCCACTGACAAAGATAAGATGTATTAAACAGCCAGTAAATTCTGCTATACAAAAAGTGGTTTCCACATAAATTGAAGAGACTGAGAGGATATTTATGTACCTGTTGCTATTAAGTTTAAAACCAACAGTAACTGCTTGCATATTTCATATAATAATAATAAAAACCTCCTTTCTAACTCACAGGGAGAAACTGGAACATTTATAAACAAATGGGGTAACTCAAACTTGGACAGCACTCTAGAATAAAAAAGGATAATATTCAAATGAACTCACTTGAAGTACGGGTGCTGATTACTTCAGGCTTCCTTATTAAGCCTGATATGAGGGCTGCTAAAAGTGAAATATTTTATAGTAGTGCCGTCATAGCAGTGATGGTCTAAGAATACAAGCAAGATAAAGCTTGTAGGGAGGGAGAATACTGTTACACCTGCTGCAGGTGAGATTTCAGTTTGAAAGCCATAAATCTTCCTGTTCCCTGAAAAAAGACTGTTTCTGGAAACATGGTAGATCATATTTTAATTTCTGATAGTGGGTGGTAGTAGTATTTGGCATTCAGCTGTCCTCACTCCTCACGTAGACAGCCTAGTTGTACTGGGGGAGAGAAGAGTATTCTGGCCCTCTTTGATCTCTCTACTGAGAGCGCCAATGAGACTTCCAGTTACGATGGTGGATTTTGTGTGCGTGTGTGATACAAACACCTGTTTATTTTCCATAAAGTAATAAGTCAGCAGATGGTAAAGGCTTTTATTCATGCTGCTCTAGCTGGATTTGTACCAGTAAGTTGGAGGTGAAAGGTACCATATGGTACTGTTAATCCCCGAAGCATTCATTATTCCTAAAATAATTTTCAACACCTCTTAGTGTTGACGTCTCTCTTTCATTAATGTCTGTGCTTATTTATGCGGACAATGTTCAGATGAAGTGTAACTTAGAGCATTTGGGTTTGTGTTCTTTTTATGCGAGTGTTCCTGAGGTTCAGTGCCAACTAGAAAATTAATTGCCCTTGGATAGCAAGTTGGGGGCTTACGTGAAATGAGTTGGCCGTCTCATTGCGCTCTCCAGTGGGTATGGACTGTCACTGGCAGCCTCAGCAGAGAGGCAAACTGCAAATAAGTGTGATAACTTGGGAAGTGATACGTGTTCTGGTGGATAATACCTAATTATTACTACAAAAAATGTTTTGTTGTGAACAATGGCCAGTGCTTATTGTCACTGCTGGCAAGAATCTACCAGAGCGGGGTGAGACTGTTCTGAGGTTCTGGGAGCAGGGCTTATTTATGATACAGGGAGGATATTAAAGATTGGACCTTGGTGACTGTGTGGGTGGGTGGCAGTTTTGGGGGGAGATGCTAAGGAGGAGATCAGTGTTGAAGGACTTTACCTAGACCACAAGATTTCGAGACTGGCCTGTGATCAACTCTGGAGCCGTAGGAGATGCTTAGGGATTCAGTGGCTGGATGTTCTTCAGGCTGGTAGGTGTCCAGGGGTGGATGTTCAGCCAGCTTTCCGCAGAAAGCACCCTGATTGCAACACGCTGCCTCTAGAACGGGACTGAAGCATGTTTAATGTGCCATAATGAGGAAATATGTTTAACTTGACTGCATCGCCACTGAACAGCTTCTGCTTTGGTACAGATATTGTGCTGGTGGGTGCAAAACACTAGTGCTTGAATTAAGGCTGTTTGGCTGAACATTCCTCTGTCTTCTGAGGAATGTTTTATATCATAAAAGCACATCAGTAAATACTATTCATGTGTAAAGAAGGAGAACCGGAAGCTTTTAATCTTCAGAAACACCTTGCAGATTTTTCAGAAATGTGTCAATATCCGAGTTGACAAGTTGCTTATTAAAAGTGACAGGCTTAAGCATTCCAGCATGATTTACAGAAATAATTAAAAGCAGGAAAAATGTCAAAGCTTATGCTGACGCTTTGAGTAGGACTGTGTTATTCAGTCTTCCTTTAAGAAGCAAAGACACTACCAGTAGTTAATGTCTTCTGCAGAGCAGTCAGTCACAGAACCAGTTTCTATAGTAAGCTATGAGGAGAGCTGTCCTCAGAGCCCTGAAACCAGAGAGCACTTGAGTCTTTGTGGTTCTGTCTGCTCAGGAGACACTGGAAGATGTCAGTTTTGCAGCTGCTGAGAGGACGCTCGCTGTCACTGTGGGTGCAGTGAAGAGGGGGATGCTGGCCGCCCCCGTGGGACAGGCCTTTCCAGGCCAGCAATTGCCAGCTGCTCCAGGTTGCTGCTGCCAGCCTGGTTTTCCAGAGCTCAGCTGAAGATTAAGGCAGGGGATCAGCACTGATCCAGCCATCACTTCTGCTGTCCTGGGTGCTCCCCTGCTGCGGGCCTGGGGCCAGCTTTGCCGTGCACAGACTAGCTGAGGCTCAGTGCTGGGAGCCGCCTGAGCGGCCTCGTAGTCTGTGTAGAATAGCTTACCCACGAAGACAAATTAACCTGCAGTGGACTTCAGTCTGTGCTGCCCTGTGCGGGATCTTTACCTGTAGACCATTTGCCTGAAGCCAAGCTAAGCTAATAGTTTTCCCCTTTAGTCTGATGTTGACTGTTTGTGGCCTGCATATTATATGGCAATCTTTACTGAGCTGACAGTTGCTTGGCAGGCTGTGGTTGCTTTTGGCTTTCTTGCTGATGCTCAGGAGAACCACATACGTCCAGACGGTATTTTGAAGGCAGCTGCACGTGAGATTTAGTCAGCTGGAGTCAACCAAAAACCTTGTAACTAGACTAGGCTGATAGAGCTCTTCTTGCATCTTGGGATGGAGAATGAGACCCCAGACATGGCTATTTGGTCACCGTTGGGCACCATTAAAAGTGGAGAAAGCATAGTATCTCTGCCCCACATCACCAGGTACGGACTGTCAGCCGTGCCCTTGAACTGGAATGAATATGAGAAGGGCTTTATACATCTGGTGTCTTAAATAGCTGTCAATAAAACAATTCTGTATCTTAGTGAGATCCTCTGCTGCATTATGATTTTAAAAATAAAACAAAACCCACTACACCTGCTTTGGAAAAAGCTCTTGCAATATTTTATTGCGAAAAGACTGAAAATGAAGACATGACTGTATTGCTAGGAGGACGTTCTGTTCTCAGCCTCTGAATAAGGGAAGTTTAGAGTCGGAGTGGTATCTGGGAGCCGCTAGTGATAAAAGTTTTGCCATAGTGGCGTGCAGGTTTAGACTTTGGGGGTGGGGGTCTGAGCGTGGAGTAATGATGGATAAAGGATAATAAAAATAGAAAGGTTCATTTGGGAAGTTAAGGAAGGACAGCCTACGTTATGAAAAAAACTGAAACAGTGTTTGCTTTTTCTTTGTGTGTTGGTGGAAAAAATGTGGAAAGGTAGAGAGATTTCAAATTGTGAGTTTTGGCACTAGTAAGAAACTCGAGTGCTCTTCCCCTCGGTCCTTCCTCCCCCAGTCTGAAGGTATTCTTTGCCTTGGCTCTAGTTCATCTCATAGTTCATTTCAGAGGTTAGATTTTTAACTCTGGTTTCACCGTGCTCGGTGTGTGCAGAAAAACAGAGCGGATGTTTCAGTGCACATACCAAACAGACACCAAGTCAAAATGAGTATTTCCTAGAGTGCCTCACGTCCCGCAGTGGAAATGTCCCTCCGGGCTTCCTCCAAAGCTGAAGGAATTCTGCTCCTGTCACTCCCGTTGTGACAACGCATCTCTCCTTTGTCCTGCCCTTAGTAAGAGCCTTTAAAACCGGAGGGGGACAGGCCTGCCTGCTTTCCCTCACAGTGTGCCTAGGGCTACAGTTTCTTTATTTCTGACTTGTTGTTGCTGACCCAGACCGTAGCCACGCTTTGTCTTTTGTCCGTTTTTCTCCCCTTCTTTTGCCCCTGCTTCCCACCCCAAAAGCATCCTGAAGTGGGATCCAGCTGGCGCAGATGCAGAGCAGTCAGTATCGCTGGTGCTAGCGGGCTGGGTTGAACGCTTCTTTAATTTGAACCAAGTTCTGATTAGGCCCTTCCAAGCTGAAGCCCTTTGATATTGTTTCCATTAACTAGAGGGGAGAAAGCTCGAAGTGGCAGAGTTTTGAGGCAAGCACGGTGTGGATCAGCAGAGGTCCTGAAATGATCGAGTAAATCCAGCTGTGCGAGACAGCTGGTGATCTTAGTAAAGCCCATCAAAGGGTAAGTAAGTGTGTTTTGCTGTACCAGGTCTGTTTTTCAGGATGAAATGCATATGGGTTTTTGCATGGTCTGGCATTTAAAACTGGATAAATACTTTTGGTTTTCAAATTTGGTCCCTGAATGCCGCCTCTGTTTGCTGACCGATCTTCGCTAGATTTGAGGTTTCCCATTTCCCAGAGCAGAAGGGGGACTGCGCATGACCATTTTGACATCGTACTGCAAGAGGCTTAGTTAACTAGAGCTGGTTTTAAAAATGTTCATGAGAGATTCACATGAGGGTTGAAGAATTCACATCTTTGGTTTTCTACCTTACAGGGCTGAATAGTTCTCCCATTTTTGCTGGGTTTTCCTGCGGTTTTTCTCCCCCCATGATCTGCCAGCTCAAGTTTTTCATGTTATAAAATCATCTGCTTTTTGCACACAAATAATTAAGCAGTGGGAAGTTTTGTTGTATGTTTATGGAACACACTGGTTAGCACAGCTAATCGGGTTTTTATATCGTGACGTGGAACACTTTGCAGTGCTCCGTCTGGAGAGGAACGGCTGATGGTTTGTTCACAGGCAGCTGAGGGTGCTTGATACGAGACAGCTCTCAAATAGGTGCTGAGCAGTGAAGCTGCAGAACCTCGGCCGTACTCGGTCACCCACAGCCCTCACTAATATTTCAGAAGTAAAATTTTCCGATTAACCTCCCTTGCTAGAGACACATGCTGTAGGTGATCCTTCCTCCCTGCTTCTCTCTGGACGTGGCAGCTGCAGGGTGCAGAGGGCCTGGCTGGGCAAAACGATCGGAGTTCTGCCCTCCCCTCCACAAGGCAATATTAAGGATGCTTAGCCAGGAGCAGCTTATTGACTTGAACGTATAGGAAACCATAGTGATTATGGGATGCTTCTCCTCTTCCTTATATAGAAAAAAAGCCTAAAAATAATAACCTGTTCATTTACTTTTTGCTCCTAACATGACTTTCTTCCATCTTCCCAGGCTAAATGATCCCTTCTTGGCGACTGGCTTATGCGGCCTGCAAACTGTGACTGTTTCTCTGCTTCAGATGTCTTACCAGCAGCTTCCGTTTCCTTTTTCCTTGGCAGGTGAGCGCTTTGCCCTTTGACAAACGCCAGTGGAGTCGCGTGGTGTGCCCAGAGGTGGCCCCAAACCACTTACCATCAGCCTTACTTATAAGTCATCTACCCACTGCTTCTGCTTTCGGTTAGCTTGGTGTGTTCGGTGTTGCGTGGGACGTGACATCCCGTCAGGAGCTCTATGCGTAATGCAAAAGATCTGACTCTCTTGAAAGGTCAGTCTCGGCGTGTGCGAGGCTCCCGGTCACGCTCACTGCAAGCCTCGGGAGGGTGTTTCAGTGTGGGGTCAGCTGGTTGGTTTGACGGTTTGAATGCAGGTAGGCGTGAGCTGGCGTTATAAACGTGAAGGGGAGGAGGGCAAAGTGAGAACTTCTTGTGGAGGAGCTCCCTAGAACCACGCTGCCTTCCCGCCGTGGCTGTGGGTTTCCATCCATGCCTAAGGGGAGCAGGTGGAAACCAAACCCTAAAAATGAGAAGTGTGGGAAGGTTTTTTTGATTATTTTTCTGTTGGTGGTTGCTTTGGTTTGCTGTTTTTAATCAAAACTTGAAATAAGAAATAACAAAAGAAAAAGAGAAAATAAAAGGGCTGTGCAGCGGTCCCTGGTTTACAGGAGAACTGTATACAGCATTTTTGTGGATCGAACCCCTCTGATCTTCCCATCTGAAAACGGGGATGGGAGGAACAGCCGCTCCCGTACCGCGCAGATGACTGGAACTGCGACAGTGCACCGCAGCCACCAGTCACCTGTGGGTCATGCTGGGAGACTTGAGCTCTGCGCCACTGCTAGAAGTGCTTTGCATCCCCCTCCCTTTATGGGACGAGAGATCATTTAATCACTGCGTAACCCTCTTGAGGTGGAGCCGAGGGAATTTCCTTGTAGCGGTCTCCTGTGAGCAGATGGAGGTCTTTCACGCTTGGGACTGCTCGTATGCCCGCCGCCGAGAGGCTGCCTCCTCCCTTGCCCTCTTTTATCCAGCCACATGCCCGCATTACCGCATGGAGCTGTGATGCATGGCCATATCCATTATTGGTCCTGCTTTCATTTCTGGTCAAGCTGCAGCAGCCCTTCCAGAAAGGCATAGTTTCCCCATCTGGTAATCAGCTGTGGAGGTGCAATCGCAACGCCAGCTAACACTAACGCTGATTTGTGTTTAATATGAGACTTTTGAATAACATTTCCACCTCCAACGATTCAAGACAGAGAATATTTTTTGTTGTTTTGGTTGTATAAATGAGAGCTGGGGCTGGGGAGGTGGTCCTCTTATAAAAGGTCAGGCTTTAAGCGTAGTTTACTCCAACTTATATATTCAATACGTAACGTAGTCCTTAGATGGGCTGATGGGAGAATTGATTTAAAAAATAATAAATTGGCACGCGTCCCACAGAATTCCAGCACTGAGGGTATTTTTCATCCTGAAACAAATAAGAGTTGAAATCTGGTTTTGTGTTGGACTGGAAACACAGGAAAACTGAAAGCCCAGGTTTTGAGGTGGTGTTCAGCTGGCTCCTTGCGACCAGCTGCGGCACCTCAGGCAAGCTGTCCTTGCGGGGTTGTGGCCTGCTGTCATCCGCCAAGCAGAGGCAACCGCCCCGAGTGTGCTTCCCGCTGCTAAGTGCAGGGGGTGACCCAGCAAGGAGGGCGGGAGTCCAAGAGGACAGCAACTCAACTGAAATCCCTGGGGGTCATTAATCATCTGGAGGAGGAGAGCTGACTAGCGTTGAACGTGGCAAGAACAAAACTTCCCCCTTTGACTGACAAATGAACAAATTCCCTTTCCTGGCCCAGAAATAGCTGTGAATTTTTTTTTTTTTCCAGTTGAGAAACCAAAGCAAATGGAGGGATGTTATGTAGGACATAAAGCATCTGTTCCCAGACTGGATCAAGTAGTGGAAAGATAAGACAGAAATGCTGCTGGAGTGATAGCACACCTCAAGTAAACAAAGCGCCATGAAATTGCTGCGTGCTTTCTACTAATATTTAAAGAGTAACAATGCCCTGTCACGTATCCTGTGCTGTACAAAGTCGGTCTGTGTCTGTCCTGTAGGGCTTACAGACAGACAGACAAATTGGTGTTGGCGAATATTTTTGCTTTGTGTTTTAACAGGCTGAGATGCCCGTCCCCGCGCTGGAGCTCCGGCACCTTGGCACGCCTGCTGTCCGCAGACTCCGTGTGGAAGAGCGCTCCGAGTCCTCTCGTGCTCCCTCTGCAGCCTTTCGCAGCAAGGACCAGTTCCAGCAGGCCTGGTGAGGAGTGTGAGTGGAAGTCTTGATTGTTAAAATGGAAAAAGCCTGTAACAATTAAGCTGTAAATTCTTAAAAATCTAAACATTACCCACGCTTCCTTGTTTTGGAGGAGACAGAAGAAAATCGTAGTTTCAGCTATGTCTGAGGACCTGAAGAAATCTGTTTTCTGGGACCAAATTATTACCCAGCAGTACATGAAGTCCACAGACTGGCCCATAACAGACTAGCTAAAAGATACGGAGTAACTAAGAGGTTTTTTGCTGGGCAAGGCTCTGTCCTTTGCTAAAAAGCTACCAAGTAAAAGGCAAGCACGCAGTTCCTGTCAGTCTTGCAGCCCTGAATGCTTGTTCTCTGTTTGAATTTCCAGCCATGGTAGAATTCTACCATTGCGGACTGGTGCCTTGAGAGGCCCCAGAAATAGTGTGGGCAGAACTTCCACCTAGGGGTTTCTGCAGTAGAGGGCACCATGGCCCACATGGGTTGCCGTGTGTTTGAGATCCTCTGTTAAAGGGGCTGCTGGCAGCGTCACGCAGGGCCTCGTTTCCATCTGGGGAGCCACAGAAGCTGACAGACCTGTCAGCGTTCAGTAAACAGCAACCGCTTTTGTACCTGTTCTTAAATCAAGCCAGGTCATTCACAGATGCACTTTTTACTTTTAGCAAGGGCAAAACTGCACATTAAGTGACAGCAAGTACTGGGAGGTGTGTACACAGAGCTGGGTTGGGGTTTTCTTTTTGTTAGGCTAGTTAGAGTTCCTTGCCTTGGATTCGGAAAGTATCAAAGGAAGTTCATTACGTCCTTCTTGGCGTGTTCTAAGATGCATCATCAAACAGTTTAGATGAAGAGGTTTGAAGTGGGGGGAGTGTTTTTGTTTTTAAGACTTCAAGATCACCTAAGTAACAACATGTTTCAGCTCTTTGATTAGAGCCAAAACATCTTCAAAATGGGCAAAGAGCTTCACTGAAAGCAAAGCACTCAGTTACGTGCTTTCCAGCACGAATTCTCAGCATATAACCTTGCAAGTGATAATGAACTACATTTGGCGCTTTTGTTAGCAAAGGAGTTTAACAGCTTAACTAACTCTGTTTAAAAAAAAAACCAACAAACTTTCTGCTCCTACATGCACAAATCGTCATGGCTAAGATACCTTCTGTCTTCATATCAAACTCGTGGTCTCTACATTAATTTTATAGAAAAAATATTTTGGAAATAATTTTTTATTGTAGTGAAAATAAGATACCATTATGTTCATATGTGTACGCACACACAAAAGATTCATATATATACACTGAAACACCTCGTACTAAGTGTAACCCAGACTCTCCTCAGCTTCTGCACAGCAAATACGAGAGTACCTCTAAACCGTGCCTGATCCCAGCCCCCAGCCCCCGCTGCGCTTGGCAGGAGCAGGCCTGAAGCCATCTCCCAGGGCTGGCAGCCCCGCTGCAGGTCGCACGCTGATGCCCGCCCTGAGCCCGGTCCTTCTCTGCATCGTACAGTTACCGCGACGGCAGGCCCTGGCGTTACAGAAGTGTTCAGCAGCACCGTATGGCTCCCCGCTGTCTCGCGTTACTTGGGCTCACCGTGGTTTACACAAGCGTTTCTTTGACAGACGTGTGGCCCTGATACCCGTTCCCTGCCCCTCAAGGCAAGAAGATCCTACGCAAGGGGTCCAGCGAGGTTCTCCAGAACACGTGGAAGAACTGCATTGAGATATTCACTTGTCTATAGGCGGCTTAGCTGAACAAGTAAGTAATTCTCACTGTCGCCTCACTCTAAAAAGTATCAGGTGGCTGTTGGCACATGTGGGCCAAGAACTACAGACCTTGTAGAAATAACAAACAACTTGGCCTTGGTTGCTAGCGGAAGCTAAAATGAGACTGTTAGCGCCCTGCCCCTGACAGCCGTGTTAATGCCTTGAACCAGAGACGCGGGGTGACTGAGTACAGCCCCAGCACACCCTAACATGTAGTCAGAACTCTCTTCGAAACCTGAAGATAAAACTCTCTCTGTACCTCGGAGGTCCCCATCTCAATTCAGCTATTTTAAAATGCTTCAGGCTCACTTCTTCTCTTTAAGGAATTCTGCACTGACTTCCACTAAGCCAAGAATAATCTCATTTTTTCCCTTCCCCGTAGGAAGGTGCTGCCATCTACCAAATATGCATGCGCTGAAGTACCACAGCCTGATTTTGAAGCAGAGCTCATGGCAGGCTATTGCCCAGGTCAGTAAAGAAAATTCAAATGTTAGTTGGCTGAATTCACCCTTGAGTGAACACTAAGTATATTTTTCAAAAGGATGGGCACAAATGCCACTGTAGCATTTCTTCATTAAACTATTCATCCTTCTATTTCAACAATTACATCCATTATGAAAATAAACTGGTAGGGAAATACACAACAAATAAATAATGCATATTAACTTAGAAAATATCAAACACTTGTCTACATACAAAAAAAGTCAATGTTAGTCACTTAAGCTTCACAGAACCTTTGTACGATAGAAGCCCTTCTGTGCCCCAGCTCCTGTGTCTGCCGGGAAGAGCTGACCGTTAAAAGCACTGGTGGGTACTGCAGAAGCACCGCCCTGCCGTGCTGAGGCGCCGGGGCGTCGCTGACAGGCAGCGGCGGTGCTTGTGGCTGGGGAGAGCCTTTAGGAGGCCTGCGGGCTCCCTGCACATTCTGTGCCGCCGATGCCAGGTGCCAAAGCGTACATCAGGCATCGGTACAAAAGAGCGATTTCTCCAGTGAGGTTATGTTTGTGTCTGTAACGGGAATGCTTTAAAAGAACACCAACGGAATTCTAGCACGATAGTTCTCCCCTACAAATCATTTGCGTGCAAACCAAATATTTCTTTCTGCTAGTGCTTTATACCTGTGAAATCGTTACAGTAGCCTCCAGCGAGGGGATAAATGCCAGACAGGGATTTTAAGTGTGCCTTTTATTGTGGTTGTGCATGCATCTTCTCTTACCTGAGGAGATTTTTTGCCTTGGTATACAAACTTCCACTGTCTGTTTCAGAGTTAAAGAAAAATGAACTTTCATAACCTCTGCCACTTCTGATCACCTCTTAAAAATGTCACTTTACACAGAAAAGCCAGAAGTAATGGAGATAAACAGACATCTGTACAGTTTAGCCGTTCATTTAGAAAACATCTGTATCCATCCATGCAATGTTAAGACTATAAGTAACTTTGCAGTTACATCTGAGCCCGTTGCTATGGCAACAAGGTAGTCTTTATCTCCCACATGCATTCTACCGCTTTCTTTTTCTCTTAAAGCAGCTTCCTGAAATGAAAAACAGAGAAGTGATGATTAAGTTAGTCTCTTTCAAACATTGGATTCGAGGCTTATATGAGGCAGCCCTTACTGCTTTCCAGCTGTGGAAAATCTAGACGCCGAGCCTTTTCAAGATGAAAAAATGAACAACTGACATGGAAAAATGTGAACTGCTGTTATTTTCAATTAAAAAAAAAGTCTAGTTGATGATCTTGGAACACAAGATTTTTGCTACTGTAGCTATTTTTAATAGGATCCCAAGGAATTGTACTACTGTATCTTTCAAACTAACCCAGCCAGCTGTAATTTGCTGCTTGCTACAGTGAGAGCAGAGTTCGTAAGAGTGTGCGTGCTAACAATTAATTCCTCGATGGCCTTTTTCAGGGTTAACTTTCATCAAAGCACACAGCTCAGCTTGCTTAATTGTCTGGACCTGTAAGCTTTCTGTTATGGTAGGTGCCCACCACGCCGGACGGGACTGTACTAGTGAGCTGTTGGGTTTTGGTTCGTTGCCAAGTCTTGAGAACTCAAGATAAACTGACATGCTTTTAAAATTTCTCTTTTAAAGACAACACTAGGCAATAGCGACTACACTAGAAGAGTTAAGGAGGTTCTGTCTGTGCTTTCAGGGACCTAAACTGATGTCAGTGCTTCTCTGACACTCATTAACTTTGGGATTCCTCTTCGCTGCTTTTTACGGACCTTCTGGGGCTATCTGCTTTTGACACTGATTGTTTTAAGTACTTTAAAAGGATTGAAGCTCTTCAGAAATAATGTTGAAATCTTAACCTCTAGTGCCCCAGCATTTCTACACCCTTTATATAAAAAAAATACAGTAATGTAGTAAAGGCCACGTGAGAACACATCAAAGGAGTTACCCAGACGAGACGTTTCACTCACATTTGATGCTGCCTAACAAACTCTGCAAACTGACGGTCTTTAGCGTAGAGCTCTATAATTCGAATTCTGTCCTGAATTTCCTGGAATACAAGAAACACAATTGTAAGTACACAATAGAAGTTGGAATACTACTGAAATAACTGATTTCTGGGTTTTGGAAAATCAAACTCCTATGCTTTGCTCTTTCAAGGAGCAGAGCTTGAAATTGGGCACTCCAATACTAACATTCTTCTTTACGCGTTTTGCTTTTTGGGTTTTTTGGGGTTTTTTTTGTTTTTTTAAGTACTTCACTGGAATCCAGTAATACCTTACTTTCAAATCAAAACCAGGGTTTGGACAGAGCGTGGCATTTCAACAGGCTTTAAGAAACCCATTTATCTCTCGTAGATACTTTCCCTACGAGCCCAGCTACAGGCTGGATTCACACCTCTCACGGTTGTTTAAGGATCTGTGGTTAGTTCCTGGGTGTAAATCCCTTCTCTTTAGCATTCTAGAGTAAGCCCTGGATACCGTGTATACAGGACGAAAGGCGAAGGAGGTGATCTAACTTGCAGGTTATAGAAAGACCTAAACTTTTAAAAAAACCCCAACCTGTAAAAAGGCCTGGGTGCACCAGGTCTTCGCTGTATGACTACTCTTACATAAGGTAGTTGGCGTTACAAGCTAAAGGCTGTGTCGAGCGATACAACTGCAACCCCCCAACTCCCGTGAAGTTACCTAAGCAGTCTGCTCCTTTATCGTGGGAAATTCATTACAGGGCAGAACACACCCCTTCCTTTCTCTACACCTGATAGCAAGCAGGGAGAGAAATCCTTTCTCTCTCCTCTTAAATAGCTGCAGCAGCCATAATTGCAACTTGTTTATCTAGAGCATAGGCACTGGGGAAAGGCCAGGCCCGCCTCTCAGGTTCCATGGGAGTTACAGCCTCTTATTGTTCACATGATCTTTTCCATGCCGCTGTGAAAACAAGGCCATTTACCTCCTTAGTAAGCTCGCTGTTTTCATAAATGTGCCTGATCTCTTCGCTGCTGTAGTCTGTGGATGCCTCTGCACTGGTAGAACTGTAGGAGGTCAGCTGAGGGTATCTCCGGTAATAATGGCTGTAGCCCGTCGTGTCGCTTTCGTACATGGGGTTGTATTTAACTGCGTTCTCAATGGACGAGAGGCTGTCACCCTGCCTGGGGGAGCAACAAACAAACTGTGAGCTTCTCTGCGGCCTGGAAGGGCAGCAGGCAGATTAAGGAAGCCTGGCAGTTGGAGGCACCCGTACATCATGTTGCTTGGCAGCTGAGATGAGATTTACGACAGCATTATCCTTATTGTGTTTTAAAATATTAGGTGGTGTCACTTACCCCTGTGATTCCTCGGTGTCGCTCTTTGTGTACTGGTCTCGAAGGGTCCTGGCCAAGAAGAAGATGACAGCAGACGCCACAAGAAGGAACCCTGCCACAGAAGCAATTGCAATACCCACAACCAGCGGCTCAGACACGTATTCTTCGCAGTGCTCCCCTCTGTACCACCAGTTCTCTCCCACACGACACCTGCAACAAAGAGAAACGGGGAAATTAAACACCAGCAAAAGCTCTGGTTAAAGGAAATGGATTTAACTTCCTCTTATGAAGCGCCCTCAGTTAAGTCACCTCAATAAGTACCTTTGCATGTTCAAACACCAACTTTTTTTTGTTGTTGTTGTTATTATTGTTGTTGTGAACAGCCTTTTTGGTATAGAATCATAGAATAGTTTGGGTTGGAAGGGACCTTTAAAGGCCATCTAGTCCAACGCCCCTGCAATGGGCAGGGTTCCTGAGCAGGGTGCTCAGAGCCCCATCCGGCCTGGCCTTGGATGGTTCCAGGGATGGGGAACCTCCTACCACCTCTCTGGGCAACCTGTTCCAGTATTTCACCACCCTCATTGTAAAAAATTTCTTCCTTATATCCAGTCTAAATCTCCCCTCTTTTAGTTTAAAACCATTGCCCCTTGTCCTACCGCTACCGGCCCTGCTAAAAAGTCTGTCCCCATCTTTCTAATAAGCCCCCTTTAAGTATTGAAAGGCTGCAATAAAGTCACCCCGCAGCCGCCTCTTCTCCAGGCTGAACAACCCCAGTTACTGAATTGAGTGAAGACAGGTAGAATAATAGAAGGATAATGCGTTTGTGATGGGAAAAGCCTGTGGGTTTTGCAGTTTGGAGTATCCTGTGCTGTGTTAAAACTGGAAGGTGCTTAGACTAAGTAAAAAGTTACGCCTTGACTGAGCTTGCACGTGACATCAAACACTGTCAAGGTAGAAGGCAGATGTCTTATTCATACTGTAATGCAAATACAAAAGAAGCTGTGTTAAATGAGCAGAATGGTTGTAGCATAGTGAACTCCACAATGGTTAGTTAGAGAAATACATAAAATAAATGGCTAGAAAGAAGCGTGTGTCCAAGAGTGTATCTTTGGAACAGTTGCCCGAAACAGCATTCGTTATTTCTGCCTTGCTGTGGTTTTGAACATGAGAACTTTAACGTTAATACTGACTTTAAATACACCAGGAAAAATAATACATTTGCATTATGTGTGTTTGGGGGTTCTTGCTATAAAAACTCAAGGGATTGTATTATGAGCACTCACAGCAATGACCTTTATTAATAAGAAACATCAGTAAATTAAGTCTTCTAACATAAATATCTGAAATAGTTTCTGAAAGTAGCAAGCAATACTTCAAATTTTTCAAAAAGTTCTCCATAAATGCTGGCTGGAGCATGCTTGAGTCCAGATACCTGTTTCTAATTAACACTACTATAAAAATATGATAAAATTTATAGCACGTCTGTGATAGTATCCATTTTTGGAGCTTTAAAAACATTTTTATTTCTCCCATTAACTGCTAGGACTCTAAGACTGACTTTAGAGATGCTCTAGGTAAGCTTTTTTAAAAAAAAAATCACCTGAAGTAACATAAATAGTAACTCTTAGTAGTAATATTCTTTTTTGCAGTAAGTCTCCTACCTTTTGTTGATAGGCATACTTTGTTTTTATAAATAGACTGTTACGTTGCTTGAAAAGAAAAAAATTAAGTGCAGTGTTGGAGGGAGCATCAGTTTGCCTATGTCTTGTACTAAGCCTTGTCAGTCACCTGTAAAATACAGAGATCCTCTTCAAATGCATCCGTATCTTTTTAAAAGCAAAAATTTGAAGCAGGGGGCTGTGCCTTGGTCTTTTTATGAACCACCCATGATTCTTCCCAAGTGGCCAATGATTTACCTTTATGCCTTTTTCTTAACCAAGACCACTATTTTGGATATATTTATGCTGCATGAATATGCCTTTCAGGTAGGAATTTTCGTGATGAAATTAACTCTCATACGCTTTACGGCATTAAATAACACTTTGCTACTTGAGAAAAACCTCTGGAGAGAAATTCTGTCCCCAAAGGTCAATGAAGGTGATTCCAACACCTGAGTATGTTCCATTACTACCATTCTTCCTAGTTAGTTCTATTTCCTGATGTTTCTGTTCTATTAAAGAAATTTTTTACTGTTTCATTTCCAGTATTTACATAGGAAAACTAACGTTAACATTGGGACCTCCACTCAGCAGCGTAACATGAATGATAATCATTATCGTCTCACTTGTTACACATGATGTGACAGAATTTTGCACAAATCTCGTCGAACGCTGCACTAGAGGAGACAAGAAGGGGTTTGCCCGCAGGAAGCGCAGACTTCAAGCAGCAGGATGACCTACCTGCAGATGGCCCCTTGCCCAGGGCTTATGTCGCACTTCCCGTCATTCAGGCAGAAGTTTGGCTGCAGATCACAAATGCTATTGCACGGCAGCCCGTCGATGCTTAGGTAGCCAGGATTGCAGACGCACTCGGCTTCCCCACTCCAGCGATTTACTAAGCATTCGGAGAACTCGTTGCAGGCCTGGAACTTGCAGGGATCTGCTTGCTCGCCTGAGAATACACAAAGCAGAAAATATTAATGAGAGAGAACCTTAACTGAGGCAAAGTGCTGGCTGCCTGCTGCCATTTTCTCTAGTGATCTCTTAGTTAAAATAATCCGCAGAAATCCAGCATGCGTCTTTCCTGAGTAACGAAAGATTCTGCTAAAGTGAACGAGTGCTAGGAAGCGGTGTTCATCTCTGTCTGCACAGTGCATGTCAATGGTATGGCTAAGACCACCTAACAAGCCAATCGAAAAAGCAAGTATAAAATGTTCTTACTGGAACGTGCAGTACCTCAGATGGTCTCTGTCTGCTGGAACTGTATTTTGCAAATGAGTCAAACACGGCCGATCTCCAGTATTTCTTGTTACAGAGAATCTAAGCAGCGTACAGGGAAGGGTAAGGGGACTTGGGGCGCTCAGCACCTACTGCGAGGTGATTTGCCTTTGTCTGCAAGGAACACCGGCCTGTAGCATTTGAGCTCTCTCACTAGTATCAAGCTTAAGGCGGCTGGCATACAGTGAAATGATCAACATCAGAAGATCTGTCCTGCTAATTAGACCGTCTTCATAAGAGAGCTCCCTCAGAAGAACAGCTACTGTTTGCCAACAGGTCAGTGCTGTTATTCTGCTCTAACCTTAAAACAGGAAACACTTCTGAGTTACTTCTGTGGCAAACCCCTGGCTAACTTGGACAGGGGAAACACTTTCTCCCTGTGCCAGAGGCGTGAACCTGTAACCTTTTAGGGCAACCAAGACCTTACTGCAAGGGTGAGGCAGCAGCTGTTAGCGGTGCAGATGCCCGCCTGGCAGCTATACTGCCTGCTGCCTGCGGGATGATCACAGGCACCACCCTTCTCACTGAGCAGCCTTCCCCCTCGCTCCCCAGTGAAAGCGCACTGGCATTATATAATTACATGAGCCACTTTTGTCCCTGTATCGCTATATGGGCCCTATATAGTTTGCTCAGTCCGGGTCCCACTTTCATCTTCACCTCTTTAGTCCCTTAACAGATTTTTGCTTGTTTGCTTGAACTCAGTGAAAGGCTGTCTTTCTAAAGCCCAGCCTGTGACAAGCAGCAGGCACTCTCTGAGCCGCTGGGATCCTTCGTAAGTTCTTAAAACAGAAGTTGCTCTAAATCCCTTGTTCTGAACTGCATTTCCCTGCCATCCTTACCCGATTCCACATCCAGGGAATATTTATCGATGGCCAGGTTCATGGTGTGATAGGCGGTGTTGCAGAAGTCTTCCAGGATCATATACACGGCGTTGGTGACGTTCCGAGGCACAGGCTTGGCAAACTTCATTCGACTGTTCACCACGATGCTGCCGTTTCTGAAGTTGAGGATTTCCAGGTTCTGGAAGCCTGTCAGATTTGACTGCAGGTAGGGCACCAGCTGCAACAGAGGGGACGCGACAGAAAAGCTGAATCTTTCAATCTCTGCTCAAGCTGGTTGCACTGTTATTGCGTCAAACAGCGGGAGTCTGAATTATTTTATCCAAATCCCACAGCAAGGGCATGAAAGCTTTACCCAACGGAGGCCTGTGCTGGCAGCCTGCCAGGAGCCCGAGTACTTCAGACAGTTCTTAAGCTTATGCTAATTTGCAGACACTTTCCAAAAACCTATGATTCAGAAATGCAGTTCTCGGGCCATACGTGGTACTCTCCCTTGATCTAAGCTCCCTGTTTCAGAGGGTATTTCCTTCAAGCATGTCCCCCTTCCCTCTCTCTCCTTTGCTCCCTTCATCTCCCACAACAATATGTTCATTTCGGTCAGGAGAGGGGTGCCACTCCCTTCCCAGTTAAAATGTAGACAGCTGTTGCTGTGTAACTCCTGTGAGGCTTCGCTAGCCATCAGTCGGTTTAGGAACAGCTTAGTTCCCTGAGCTGCCTCTTACGTAGAATAGGTTGAAAGAGTTGCGGAAAAGTTACCTCTCCACAGCCCCAGTTTATTTACTTCTCTCTCCCTATGGCCTAAACACAGAGTACTCTGGAAGCAAATGCGGGGAGCGTCATCATGACTTCAGCTACACCACTGCATTTATTGACACCAGCAGAGCATCTGGCCCGTAGCGCTGAAAAGCTATGCTTTAGAGAGACTGCTGACTGAATAAAAGACAAACAACGCAACACATCCCACCCCGTTTCCAGATATTTCTCGCATGGAGGGACACAAATAATATCTATAAACACCAGGCTTGAGCTGTTCTCTGCAAAGGAGAGCCGACAAACTATTATTTACCAACAATTTTTGTCTATCCGGTAATGGACATTCAGAATAGAAGTGATTCTTACTAGTTCCAAGAATCGCTGCTCCAACGCTTTGTATTCAGGGGAGTTTTTATTAAACAGGTCCTCTGAAAACATCATGTTGGTAACCCGAAGACTGAAAAACACGACTAGGGCTCGTGACGAGACAGGAGTGCTATTGCGATTTTCATGTGTGGCCCAAGCCACGCTGGCCATCTCTGTGGACTGGACACGAGTTGTTAGCTCCACGTGACTTTCAGTCACGCTCCTTCCCTCCTCAGTCAGCTCAGGAGAAAAGCGGACGGTGCTCACGCGATCCAGGTCCGCTGAAACATCCAGGACTCTCGTCGTTTCATCTCCCAGCTTTGCTGAGGTAGCCACAGACGATGATGCCGTGGATCCCACGGGAGGGAGACGGGACGGAAGCTCAACGGTGCTTGTTGTTACGCTCACCGTTAGGTAAGAGCTCGTAACTGTGCTGAAGCTCATGGAAACGCGCGTGCCATGGTCTGCACCAGCCTGTCCAGCGAAGCCCTCTAGAACAGTGGTCTGATCTCTTCCAGAAGGAACTGCAGTTGAAACTTGAGAGGCAGTCGGCGTTGCTGATTGCGCTGCCTGATCTAATGGGCTTTCTGGAGCTCTGTCAGTAGGCCAAACATCAGCTGGTTTCTTCACTGCTGATCCAGTAGCATCTTGGCCTGCCAACGATGAATCTGGGGTTTGCTGCTCTTCTGTGGAAGCATCAGGGTTTACCGTGGAAGGACCTGCAGTCAGAATAGTTTCCGAAGAGCTTGTGTCCAAGCGGCCTATGGTAGCAGCTTCAGTTACATCCGACTGCCCCACTGTGAACAGTTCTTCTGCTGTTGTCCTGTCTTCATTTTGGTGTTCAACTGCTTCAGAAATGATGTTCTGACCTACACTGGACTCTTCAGGTTGCTCCACACTGACGGTCCCTGTAGGTGTAAGGAGACTGTCTTCCACAGACAGACCTGTACTGTGCGGTGAGACAGGGGCCTCCCCAGTTGGCGTGTCTACAAAGGAATGGTCCGCTGAAGGCTCCAAAGCCAAGGATGGTTTAACAAAAGAAGAATCATACATGCCCGATGTTCCTCTCTGGGTAGATGGTTCCACAGATGATGGCTCTTCTGTCTGTAACAGAGGTACCTGCTGAGTTGTAGTCTCTGGAAAGACAAATATTTCAGACTCATCGAAGAAATCTTCTTTTATATTGGCCATACCTTCGTTCTCATCTTTGGAAGGATCATAATCTAATTTATTCCCAGAGTTAAGAATATAGTCTAAGATCATGTCTTCAGGAATATCCTCAGTTCTGATTAACAAAGACTCATTGTCATCTTCAAGCCAGCTGTCAGGACCAGGGTAGAAAACTGGTTCCAGTGTTGCTTCTTCCCAAGGCCAAATACTTGATTCCATTTCTTTTCCCGAACCGTCAAAAGCTGAACCAGACCCATCATCATATATAACTCTATCTCCAAGATATATATCAGTTTCATCTTCCACAGGGTGTACTTCTACGGGAAAATTAATTTCTTTCACAGACTCCTGCAACACAGAGTCTGCATTGTTACTGTCTGCAGGACTGCCCTGAGTGACTTCTTCCTTCTCAGCAGATACTGTGTCTTTAATGTCAGTCTCTATGACTGATGAAGAGGCCACTGTTGGTGCAGAAAGCAGAGGAACTGCATCATCATCTGTAGATGGAGGTTCTTCAGGCACAAGGTGAGGAGGAGGATTTGAAGGCAAAAGAAGGTCTTCAGAAAGTCCAGTATCTTCAAACACTAAAAATAAAAATACATTTTGAATTAGAATCATTTAGGTTGGAAAAGACCTTTAAGATCAAGTCCAACCATTAACCCAGCACTGCCAAATCCACCACTAAACCACATCCATAAGTGCCACATCTACCCATCTTTTAAATACCTCCAGGGATGGGGACTCAACCACTTCCCTGGGCAGCCTGTGCCAGGGCCTGACTGCGCTTTTGGTGAAGAAATTTTTCCCAATATCCAACCTAAACCTCCCCTGGCACAGCTTGAGGCCTTTTCCTCTCGTCCTATCGCTTGTTACTTGGGAGAAGAGACCGACCCCCACCTTGCTACAATGTCCTTTCAGGCAGTTGTAGAGAGTGATAAGGTGGCCCTCTTGGCCACCTGGGCACGCTGCTGGCTCACATTCAGTTGGCTGTCGACCATCACCCCCAGATCCTTTTCTGCCAGGTAGCTCTCCAGCCACTGCTCCCCAGGCCTGTAGCGTTGCCTGGGGTTGTTGTGACCCAAGTGCAGGACCCAGCACTGAGCCTTGTTGAACCTCATACAGTTGGCCTCAGCCCCTCGATCCAGCCTGTCCAGGTCCCTCTGCAGGGCCTTCCTACCCTCCAGCAGATCAATGCTTCCACCCAACCTGGTGTTGTCCGCAAACTTACTGAGGGTGCACTCAATCCCCTCATCCAGATCACTGATAAAGATATTAAACAGAACCGGCCCCAATACTGAGCCCTGGGGACCACCACTTGTGACCAGCCACCAACTGGATTTGACTCCATTCACCACAACCCTTTGGGCCCAGCCATCCAGCCAGTTTGTTACCTAGCAAAGACTACGCTCATCCAAGCCATAAGCAGCCAGTTTCTCCCGGAGAATGCTGTGGGAGTTGTTGTTTATGATAAAAAGTGTCAAATTCCATTCATTTTATTGTCTGTAGATCTCTGCTCAGCATGTTTCCCATGCTATATCCTGGCCTTTATATGCCAAAGTCAGAAGGACCCCTGCTGATCTCTCCCGCTTTTCATTCAGATATTCTACGGGCCCAGTCAAGACTGCAGAGTAAGCAATAAAGCAGTAACTGTGTGGCACGTCCTTAGGCTAGTCAGTCTACTTCAGAGATGAGTTATCTCTGCATGGCATCACCCAAACATGCCCTACACGAAAATACTTCTGTGCAATTAAACAAGTATCATGTGCATACCATTTCCTGAAGGGATAAACAGGCATTATTAGCTGCTACAAACATTTTATCTTAGCATATTGTTCTTGGATACATGCACACAGGAAAGGTAAAAACTATCAGAAAAAGATATCCAATTTTTTAGACCTTTCTGAAAAGTCATTTTGGTGAACTATACCTTTGGTGAGTATCAGTAAGCGTTGGCATCCAAATTTAAGCTTTAGTCAATGACATTAACTTACCATCTAAAGAATTGGGGGCTGAAAGCCATTCCAGAGAGTCCACAGAATCATGCCCTGACACTGGTGCAGTGACCAAATGAGGAGTCCGATTCCCATCCTCTAAATTCTGCCCATCAGGCAAAGAAGTGACGTCAGCCTCTGAGGAGAGCGGAGCTTCAGGTGCCAAACTGGCCTCAGAGTCCAGATTTTCTGGTCTTGGCCGGATTTCGTTGTCATTGGACTCTTCAGTATCTGAAGTGGAATCTGGTTTGGTGAAATCAAAGGGCAAGGTATTGCTGACAGTTGATTCATCTGCTGAAGGCCGCTCAGCTAAAAAGGTGCTGTCCTGGAACATAAACCCACTATTAATATTTCCACTATTACAGGGGAAGCACTGGCTGTCTGCGTTGGGCTGAACACCTGATAAAGGGTGTTAGCAGCAGCCAACAGCAAAATCTGGTACTACTGTCTCTGTGAGAAAGTAGTGCACAGCAGCAGGAGGGGCCAAACTGGGAGGACTGGCAAATGTATACCCTTCGCTAATCATGTGCAATGCACGTCCTTGTGACATACATTTCATGTTCAGTCATGTCCCCTAAAAAGGGACAGAAGCCATTCAGACTGTTGGGAGTGCATCTTCAGTTATGGGATTAAGAGATTTACTGTCCACACCCACCCCATCTCCTTTCCTTTTCTTGACTGAAAAAATGGATCTGTCCATTTCTAATTAAATCTAAGATAAATGCGCACAGTACTGCCTGCCTTCCTAAGGCATGAAGAGGTCTTAGCAGCTATTATTCGCCAGCTACATAAGCAACACAGTAATTATAATATCATAGTCACTATGAGACATAAAACAGTTTAGAAACTGAACTTGAATGTACGCATGCCCTGTGGTCATTTCTTGCTATCTTTTAGTATGTGGGTATGAGAACCCCGGAGGGAAACAAAGACCATCATGTAAAGAAGAGCACTTAGAACCTGGAATAACTTTAGTCTCCAAGCCAAGATGCCTGTGCAGAAAAAAAATCTATTAGCAGTAATGATGAACAACAAAGAGCATGCACAATTAATTTGTGACTTGTTTGAAATGTGAAAAAAGAATTTGTTTTTAAATCTCCAATTTGCACACCGTTTACTTACTACTCCATACCCCAATCATTATTTGGTTTACAGTTAGAATACTTCGCACATTTCGTCTTTGAACACTCATCTACTACCGCAGTGTCTCATAAGGGAATTATACTGGGAAAAAACAATGAAAAGATGAAGTTCTTTGGTCAAGGCTACGAAAGCAAGCTGACTGCCTACAACCCAGGAACTAGTGCTTCCCATGGATACCTGCCCACATATCAATGCTGTGCAATAGTCTGATATGGACAAAATAAATCCCCTTTGGGTATGAAAAACTGCCAAACAATTTCAAGAAGCAGCAATTTACTAAGAACCAACCAATTGCTGATGGTGACCAGTAAAGTTAAGTGGGCAGTGGACACAGGTTTCTGTAACACGTATTACAAACTACTGATTTACCATTTCTGTAGCTCACCATTCCTGCCTAATCTCTTTCTTTTACTTGACCAGCATGAATAATAGGAAGAGTCCAAATACTTTTCAGTTTGAAATTTTACTCCTGGTTGAAACATGGCTGAATTAAATTTTCAACTTCATTCAAACTGCATTTGAAAGCTTTGGAAACAAGCCAGTTAAGGTATTTTTATTCAGTTATTTGTCTACCTGTATTGATCCCATTTTTGTAGCCAGTTGTTATGCCACCACAGTCTCCTCCCCACATTTTTTAATTTATATGGTAACAATCAACTGAAAAGTAGGTATACCATATAGACATGTGCTCCAGCAATTATCTTTTTTGGCAAAACTGACCACTATAAATAAAGCTGTAAAAAAAGTTACTGTGCAAGATTAGAAACAAATTACACACATAAATTCCATAAAGAATGAATAAGGACTACCAGCAACAGCTTCTCAATACATTTGTTTTTTCATGTGAGCATTTAGTTGCCAGGGATTGCACTTCATCATTTATTTGAATGTGGATAGATGTTCCTATGACAACTAACATTATTCAAAGATTCTTGTTACAGTGCAATATATTATATTAACAAGTTTAATATCATATTGGCAAGTTCTCGTTTTCACTAATGTCTTTTGAAAGGCTTACAAATATGACAGATGACTGCAAACACAGAACCCCCTCCCTGAGTTTCCATTTCCTGCTGCCAGAAAGGCATTGTATTCGGCAAGCCAGAGCATTCTACCTGTTACAACTCAAGAGAAATAACAAGAAAAATACGGATTTCAAATACTAGACTTGATTTTTTTCTTCACTTTTTAAGAGCTGTAAAACTGAAAGAAAAGAATTAATGAGTAGTTGGTACCATCTGCTAGCAATTAGACGGTGAAGTCATGATAGTCCCACATTATGTCATGAGTATGTATGATAATACAAATCCAACTTATTCTCAAATCAGCTAAGAAAAATAATAGCAAAACTCTTTTTCACAGGTAACAGTTCTACTTAACAGTATCTACTTGAACCATAAAGGTTTGATGTCTGTGGAAATAACTGACTAATCGTTTCAGCCTTATTTACTGTTCAAGCATGTTTATGATTTTCTTAAATTTATCTGAAGTTACTTCCCAAATTATTTGTGTATTGCAGATTGCACACAGCTGGTTTTTGGATATACTCAATATGTTTTGTAAAATCAGAGTTTTTAAACTGAAGACATAGATAACATTATTATTAATAGTCCATGATTAGAAAAACGTAACTTCCAGAAATTTTTATTGTACATACTATTCCCTAAAACTGGTTTAAAATGTATTATTGCAAAGCTATCTCTACTCTTAAATCTTCTTGCTTGCATACCTGTCAGAGTATCCACAGATAGAATGTAAAGATGGCAGAATTATTTGTCTTACTAAAATAAACATCTGTAACATTTTGATCTAGTTAGATAGCTCTAGTAAAGAGAAAGGCCTTCCCTGAAAGTTAACTTTAATTCATGTTTATTCATACCATGTTTAAGCCATTTATTTCAAATCCATATGAATTTGCATTTCAGACATCAGTGATTAGTTTTTAAAATTCAGGGAAAACTAGCACGAAATTAAGGATATTATACCTGTCACCATTATAACAAGAATATTACGGTTCTGTGAAGTGACCGCGAATTTTGCTTCCATAAAGATATTAGAAGTTGGCCTGAAATGAAACGTGTCTGTGTTCACAACATTATCTCAAGATGAATTTAGTGAAAACCTACCATCAAACATAGGTGGATCTGGATTTTGTGGAATGAACCGAGCTCCTTTCTTTTTGGAAGGCACATGTGTGCTATACAAGAGAGTGCAGAGCAGAAACCTACTGGATAAATCCTTAAGCCCAGGCAGTGCTCCACCATTCCGAAATTCTAGCTGTCGGCAGAACCAATTAACTCCCTCTCGGTGTCACTGGCACCTAACTTGGTATCTCTGCTTAAAGCCCCACTGCATTGTACAGACATGGTCAGTGATGCTAAGTCTCCTGTCCAATGGGGAGCTTCAGCCTATGCTCTGGGTTGTTCCAGAGGTAATCAGAGAAGATAATTACAATTTCAAGAGGAAAAAAAAGAACCCACTGCCTATTAGTTTTCTATGTTTCTTTTGCTGGCATTAAGGGGATGGACATCATTTTAAAACTGAACTGAGAACTTTCAGTAAAAGCAATAAAGGAGCATATGAAATTTACCATTTTCTCTCTTCTAGCAGCCAGCTTTAGTGCTTCCATCTATTTCCCACTTTCCCAAGAAAGGTAGTATTGTGGGAAGAATCATGTCTTTAGAGCAATTTACCGTCTAAACATTATGAAAAAAACAGACAAAGGAAGCCTAAGAAGCAAGACCTGGCGGGACAGCCAGGAACACAGGACTGCCATGTAATACAAGGTCATCACAGAAAAGTGTTGTGCAGCAGATACAAAATTATCAGATGAGAGATTTCACCAGAGGTTTTACTCCAGTATATGGTGTGCCTTCATTACTACTTATTCTGCATGAACAGCAGGATAGAGAAGCTCTGGGTGTTGGCTGTAATTCCACCTTACTGAGTTAAGTTGTTCAGATGTGTCCAAAGGCCACCGCACGGAACCATACTCACCTCGAACTCCGGGCGCTCCAGCACAACCGGGTGCTCAGTAATCCAGGATGGGTCTTCTGGTGTAGGGTGTAGTATTTCTTTCACTGTGGAAATATAAATACGGGGGATCTAAAGGCTGCAGTAGTGGCGTGAGGAAGTTGTTTTGGAAGACTGACTGAAAAACCCTCCTTCATCTCAGATTTGTGAGTGAAATCTTTTCAAAAAGTGTGCCAGAGAGCTTGTGTTTCTGGAAATGCCCCCAGATCGCTGACAGGAAGTACAGAGGGAAGATGAGAACAGAGGGGTGGACAGCACTCCTCCGCCACCTCTAGCAGGATCGCTGAATATTCAGCAATAAACCAGGTATTTCCTTTGTGCTGCTCAAGGCCAACTCTGAGCTACAAAGCCGAAGGTCATCTTGGTGCAACATGCATCCTGTGAACCACATTTCCCCTTCTATTCCTGTTAACTGTTGCATGTATTACTGAAACTGCACACCACAAACCTCGGTGTCAAAGAAAAAAAAGACACTAATCTAATGGATTAAGACTGGGATACTACTGCTCATGACTTGACCTGGTTACGATCAGAGCAAAACAAGCTACAACACAGTTGGTTTTGTTGTTTCTTTTTACTTATTCAGAGGGCAGCTGAATAATTCACTCATCTCTGAGATTTAGTTTATAAAACTTAAGATGTGTGGTACGCTGATGCATAAGAATTAATACCCACCATTAGTAAGCTGGAGAGAGTTAGGGTCTAAAGACAAGGAAGTGTTTTCAAGCAAGGCATTTTTCTGGAGGATTTCAGCAATATAATCTCGGAAATCGCTGATGGTGTACACAACTGTTGGATTATCCTCTATGCCCATAAAGGAGTTGTCCTCCACCTTGTTGGAATGAAGGTTAATCAGGTCCCAGGTGGCATTGCTGATGGCTTTTCCATCAAATGTAACAGCACAGTGAATTTTCACCCCACTTCGGTTGTACAAAGAGAAAGAGAACACAGATGAGAGATGCAAGGTTTTCCAACATACAGCAAACACTATGATTTTTTTTTCCCCCAAGAACATGTGTCAATACCTTTTTTAATATAAAAACGTATTGCTTTAAAGGATTCTAGATAAAAACAATTTAATTCTTTTCACGCTCGTGGCTGCCTGCCTGTGCTTTCCACCACTGCAAAGTTCTCAAGGAAAAGGCTACCAGAACCTGACACCTGGTCAGGTCCCAGCCCTGTATTTCTACTTGTGAATGGCAGATAGACCACAAGCAGACCAAAATGTTGGCTTTCTGCCAGCATTCTTAGTGGGCCCACCAGCCTGCAGCAGCATGAGCGATGATTTTAAGATCATGCCAATGGTGGGAATGGCTCTGAGTACGAGAACAGCCTGGAAAAACCAGGCTGTATATAGTAGCAATATACAATAGCAAAAGGGAGTCCTGAACACTGTCACTGTGCAGTGTCAATCTGCTTGAAATAATGTCTTTAATAGCAATGAAATGGTATTTAATACAGCTTATAACTGGGAACATTTTTCTAGACTTATTTGATAATTTCTTCTTTAAAGAAGTTTTGTATCTGTGTACAGCTTAGCTTTTTTCATATTAACTCTCCTCCATTTTCTTCATTTTCTTTTCCTGAATACGTCTGGACATCCTCTCTCACATGACAGGATAGGTAGTGATCAGATTTACCATACACTGGGCATAAGCACAAGTGAGCTTTAGAAAATATAACATAATATAATATATGGCTGTACACAGGGCACAGCAAGAAAATGAAGTAATCTATGAAGTGTTAGAAAAATGTGCTCCAAAGACAAGTTATCCTCTATTCCACAGAGCTGGACTAGATTGCTAAAGTAATGCCTCTGTTCAGAGAAGTCTCTAAAGCCCCAGCACCAGATACAACAGAGACATAATCAGCAAACACACTGACTAAAACCAGGAGCCTGCCGGAGTTTTGCTGCTGGCTCTGTCATCGAAATGAGCCCACCACAGGCTCACCACGGGCACTGACTGTCAGCAGAGGAAATAAAGAAGGACAGCAGTAGTGAAAAGGCACAGCAAAGATGGAATACAGCATGCTCTTCAAAAGTGACATTTAGATTTAATACAACTGCTGTCAGTTGCAGTTAATAATTCCTAACTAATAACTATGACACCATCATCTGTCTGGAAAGGGCTAGCACATCTGGTGCTTGGAACATAACCTTTGTGAATAGCTGCGTGCATCTTAGCCTGCAGAAGTGCAGAGTAGTAGAGGATGGCTTTAAGTCACTACTGTTTGTACAGAGATTTCTGTTTTCTAATCTTTCTTCTAAAATTAAACTGCTCAGTCTCTGTAAAACTGTGGAAACTGGTTACGCCTTTGCTGAGAAATACACAAAAGAAAATAAGACATCTAGTAAGTTAAAGGCTGCAGTTCATTTTCTGTCTTGTGAAGTTCTTAAAATACCAAAGGAGGAAAATTTTGGATGCTTAACCTGCGTAAAAAAACAAGTCCAGAGGGATCCCATCTTCTGCTAAGAGATGTTTGTAAAATTACTGCTAAGATGTGCAGCACCTCTGGCCTTGAAGTAGCTAAGCCAACTGCCTTTGCTGGGCAACTATGGTTTTCTTACCTACTTTAATTTCTATAATAATAATAATCATCCCGTATCTATTCAAGACTTTGCTGCAAAGTATGAAGACCTTGAGTCATCGTTAAGGAATTTTGTTTTCTTCTCAAAAGAGACTCCTATACACAAGTTAGCCCAGTAGCTGACTTGTGTTTAGGAAGATTTTCCCGAAGTAGTTTTTTATTATTAGGACTTAAATAAGCAAATTAGGTTTATCTGTAATCAAAACGGAGCAGTTACTTGCAGTTTCTGGTAGAACCTCCTCACATAATATTTATGCTGGATAACTATCTCGCTCTGGAGCCAAAACTACAAATCCCCAAAACAGAGTCCTCCAGCTAAATGTGTTTTTCCATCTGTTATTATAACAATATATACAAAAAAGTTGTCTTTACCTGTCCTCCTCGGGAGAGCTGAATATAGAAACAAAACAAAACACAATGGCAAAACCTGTTAAATCAATGTTATTATTTCCTTTAAGTCTTCTATCTTTAACAAATTTGCTTTGGTATTCTACAAGGCACACAAATTTGGAAAAGCATATGGCAAAATGGTTATAAGTTGCATAATTATTCTGCTACATAACAAACTGTTCTGCTTTTACTGAACTGAGATACTTCCTATTGATCACAAGGAATCAGTTAAATTGCTGTCAGTACCAAGAAAATCAAGGCTCGCTAATTCTACCTAGAGGGTTAGTTTACAAACACTTTTTTTGTCATGCACAGCAGAGCACAGAGCTCTGGTACTTTGCCAAAAATATCAACCTTTTATTTGTCTTCTCAAATGAATCAAGAGCTTGCAAATGTATTAGACTGCAGATACCGAGATGGAAGGTTTTGCTGCCTCCCAGGCTGGAAACTGAATGCAGTCTAGGGTTCCAACCATAAACGCTTTCTCACGATAGCTGCTTTGTTACCTGCGTGCTTTCTAGCTAGAATATTCCAGCCAATAAATTCTAAGAAACACAGCTTACGAAGTCTCAAAGAAAACACAATTTAGATTAACTCATGAACAGTCTCACCAGATTCTGAAAGTTATATCCAGTCTATTCAAGAAAAATCATAATTTGTGATCCATGTACCCCAAAACTCAGACATCAGATGTTTGATGCATAATATGCAGTATCCCCTTTTTTCCCAAATTAACTTGTCATCCCAAAGCACAAATTGATTTGAGGAAACTAGTCTTTAAAAAAAATATTTATACGTATAAATAGAGTTAAAACATTGCATATAATTTATTAAACTATTCACCCACCTTTGCTTTGATCAAAGGGAGACAGACCTTTACAAATCTCAAACACCAACCTTTAGAGTCATCCCAAATTAACATTAAGAAGTTGAAAAAAAAATTAAATACACCACATTTTTTCGAAAAGGTTTCTGTGTTCTTCCTTGTTTAATACTAGGACACATCAACAGTATTGAAGAGGTATCAGATACTAATTTTAAATTAGAAAAGATCTCTTTTAATTTTAGGATGGAATCTTGAACAAGAATGCCTTGTCCTAAAATCAAGGCAAGCATATCATGTGAGATTCTCTGGTGGATGCCAGGAGCAAAAAAGAGATTATTACATTTACATACAGTTCTGTATTTCTATTTCAATCTCTGTATTAGAGGTACCAATACGAAAGCACTCATCCTTTGGTTAACGCATCCTAGGAACTCCCACGCACATGCCCGACATTCTCCCAGGTGTGGTGCTAGCACATCACACCATCATACATGACCGATTTCAATCAACACATATGCATCAGTATGTTTTTACCTGTAACCCAGGACATGGATGTTTTTGTATCCAGGTAGTCCTTCAAATACACTTTCGATCTATTTTGAGGGGAAAACAAACAATTAACACAGATTTCCTCCACCCTACTCATCTAGTGAAAAAACAGGAAGTATTTTCAACATTTTCTAAAAATGTATCTAAGCTGTTCTCTCTCGTAGGAGAAAAATGGTTGAATGTTCTCTCTCTTTATGGAAGAAGAGTTTTAGTGACATTGTTTCATTACTAGAAAGGAAAATAAAAAGTATGAAGAACAACAACCAGTGTTCCCCAAGAACTGTATAGAAACATTCAAAGGGGGGGAAATTCAAACAGACTCTGCAGAGATCTGCACTGCCCACAGCAGACTACATTCCATCTCTTATTTATGCAGCACAAACCCTTCTCTGCCCAAAAGGTTTCCATTACCTCCCAAACCTCTCTGGATTAAAAAGAGTTCAGTAAAATGCTTTGGACCTTAGCAACTTAAACAAGAGGAGCAGCAGCAGCTATAGGAACAGGGACCTCAAAGAGGCACTAATGCATTACATAGTGCAAAACATGGTTCATCTCCGCTGCCCTAAACATACAAAGGGCTCAGGAGTGAGTGGCAGTCCTACTCAGAAAAGACGACTGGGGGCAGCAAAACGGTAGCACATCCAGGCCTAATTCAATAGTCAACTGTATTACACAAGACAAAAACAAGAAATAGGATATTGCGGGTTCGTGCCGGTTTGGGGTTAGGTTTTTTCCTCCCAGAAGATCCTTGCCAGTTGAGGATTATTTTTTACTCCTCAAATTCTTCTTCCCCTCCCCGATCTCCCTATTTTTAAACTGTCTCTGGTGAGGCTTAAACAATCGAAGTGCTGCCGACTTTCTTTTTTTCAAGAGCTTCTTTATCCAAGCACAGAGAAAACCAGGCAAGGGATCAAAGGAGTGGAACATCCATGTGCCAGGTGGACTCTGTCCCATCTGACATTTCTTCCACACACACACTATGGCATTGCTACTTGGCCACACAACTAGGAAAATTAAGATGTCTAGCCTACGCTAGCAACTTGTGACAGTTGTGGTGATGCTTTTTGGCTGCAGTGAAGAGTACATCTCTTTCCCATCTGGCCCAGGATCTGGCACAGGGTTAGCCCCAGTAAAAGGGATTCAACAGAGAACCCCAACTAAATGCGACCAAGAAGGAAGCAAAGCTAGAGAAAAGATAAGCCGCATGATGTGCTGCTGTATGGCATCCTAGATGCCTCTCCCAAGAGAAAGGAAAGACAAGCTCTCTGTCCCAAGAAAATGATGGTAATAAAATTACCATCATTATAAACAAAATTATAAAAGTAATGGAAACAACAGGGAGAGGAAAGTTAGGAGACAGCAGTATGATCATACTTTAAATATACATTTGTATACTGATAGGCCAGTAACTTTGTAGCATACAAATTAAGACATTAAATTTTAATTAAATCAACTTGAAATAAAGTTTTAATAAATCATGCATATATGTATATGCACATATATATACATATATTTATACATATATGCACATATCTATTTTTTCTTTTAAGTAGGTGCCTAACAGTCTAAACCATGGTTCATTCCCACTGACTCCAGTGGGATTTAAGCCTGTGTTTAAGAACTCTTCTGAAGCTGGAGAGTTTTAAAATGTGCTCACATGCACTGCCGATCCTGGGCATAAATGAGGAGCAAGAGCAGTCTCAGCAGCCTAGATTTCAGAGAGTATCTCACTGCAGTGCACAACGATTCATTCGAAACGTCGCTCCTGAGCAGAAATGATGAATGAGTTCCGCTGTTTGTGACTTCTTCCGATTTCCCCACGTATCACCTACTCTGTATAGACAGATTCTCTAGACTGATGCCAGAGTTACTTCTACAGTCCAAAATCTGGACACTGTGTAATCATTAAGACATCCTAAATCCCATTTCAGTGCTCAGCTTCTGTAGGAGACCCAGAGCATGTCCACATAGGCGGTGCTGATGGACTTGTTTGCCTCCTGCCGGCACTCCACATCAGTGCTGTGCTATAGCTGAATTACTCGAGCTGCCTTCCAGCACTGCCTCAGCACAGGCTGACGGCTCATGAACTGATTCATGTCCTGCCATTTGAGAGTGCAGGCAGGCTGGTTTGCTAGGACCCTCAAATTATATTTTTCTCTCCCCAGTTTCAAACCAACTACATTACGGTAGAATTCAAACTGGACAATGAGATTAGAAAGTGCTGAAATAAACTCTAGGCAGACTGGTCACTAGAGAGATGTTAAATGTATCTTTAAAATTTAAGATTTTCAAGTCCTAAAACTTTAAGAACAAATGAAGTTGCATCAAGAGGCAGACAAGAATCTTGTCACTTCTCTGTGAGCTTAAAAGCTCTACTGCAGTAACACTGACAGGGAGAGGTAGTGAAAAATTCTGAAAGGATGGTAAGGCCAAAGTTAGTCCTGGTAGAAATAAGTCTTTAAAAGGACTAAAATAAGTGGAAATGCTTTTCATTTATTAATAACATCTGGCTTAGTTTCTTTGGCTAACATGATCAAAGTAAATTAATGAAACCAGAAAAGGCAGGGGGGAGAGAGAGAGCGCAGTCCCTCAGAAAGGTCCCGTTTACAGTATGTCCCCATTCAGGGGTTCAGCATAATTTTCTGATCCTCCCAAAAGCATACCTCTACCTCTTTTGCCTGCAAAATCAATAGCAGGCTATTACATGAGAAACACAAGAAGAAAACTAGAGTAATCGGTCTTTGGCAACTGGTATGCTAGACACAAGGTATGGCACTCCATTACTTCAAAAAGTCAGACAAAACAGAGTATTTTCGCAGTGAGTATTTTCCAGCCTGCCCCAAGCAACAAAAGCCCTAAGCTGGTTCTGCAGAGCCCATGAGAAAAAGGCAGTCCTAACACAGGTGCTACATGCTACTACTGCTTTGCAGAGCCAGCAAAAAGAAAAAGGAAGTCAGGGAAGGTAATCACCTGAGAAATGAATTGTTCAGAGAGCAGTTGATGCTTTACAGAGGCTGGGTCGCTCAGCTCCTCACTGTACTTTTCACCAACAATCACAATGCTGAACTCGATCATCTGCTCAGTTACAGGTCTCACTAGCTTCTCATCCTGCTTCTTTATCTCATTATTGATCTGGAAGAGAAGAAGAAGGGAGAAAAGAAGAGGTGGTTTAATGCCTTTGGTTTTTTTGTTTTTCCTTTTGTTTTTTTTTTTTCCAAGAAATAAATCCTTGTTACTCACCACAGACCAGATTCCTACCTATCCTGGATTTACTCCATGTAAAAATCATATACATATGTACATATAGTCTATCATCTGTCAACAGCACACTATGTTCCTAAGCTTAGGTCCAAACATCTTTCTTATGCAGGCCAGAAACTTCTCCAGCTGCTGCAAACCTGGAGGTTTCTCTGGCTCGTGATGGGGCAGAAAACCTGAGCCCTCTCCATAAATGCTGTATGGACAGGAACACCTTCAGGGCATGACTGATGGGCCACACTGGTGGTCACGGACATACTTAATGACATATGAAAACTGCAGTCCAAAGCACAGCATGCTCACTTGAGCCATCAGCATACTTGTTTGCCTTGCACTATAATGGGGTGCTCATGAAGCCTCAGGGACAGAGGTGGAAACTAATGAGGTAGCCTAAGCAAGAATTTTTTTTGAGAATTTTTGTATTGTAGGTAATTCTATTTTCCATTTGCACATCTTTAGTGCAACTCCATCTAGCTGACCTCAGCTACAAGCAGAAACCTAGTTGTGTGGGACCACAAGGCTCCCACTTACTATTCCACCTGGAAGACAAGTTACCTTTGCCAAGTCCTAAATTCAGAACAACACCCTGTGTTGTTCAGCCTCAGAAAGTGAAGGATCTCCCCAGATATACAATGGGCATTGGGAGATCTGTGGGGACCTCTGCCCAGCTAAACTGGTGGGCTTCAACTGATCGGTCTGCAGTTGCCCAAGGAGCCCTGCAGCAGTGGCTGTGCAATGCAGTAGGGAAGTGCGTAGCTATCATGGCTGCAACAGGCAGCAGTGAATTCCAAATTTTAATCTAATTTGAAGGACTGAGCAACACAGGAAGAACGTTTTCTGCTTAGTTCCTTAGTATTTTACAACCAGTATACTGTTCCTTGTGGTATACTGAAAAACATGAGAAAAACCAGATCTTGTTTCATGGTTTTGTTCTAAAACAAAAAATTGGGATTTGTGGGGGAAAGGAGGGAAGGCTGGCTTAAGTTAACTTTAACCAAACAGCCAAATGTCTTTGGCCATTTACAGGCAGTTGTTTTTTCCCTGCATTAAAAAGTAAAAAAGAGAGCCAACAAAACAGACCTTTTCAGCAAAACTGCAGCCTGTGTTATGTATGGTGCAGGAAATGGAAAAACTTTTCTCCAGAAAGCTTAGCTGCCACCAGTGAGCAACTTATACATTGTTTAGGGACCCTCTAAAAATTTTTAGTTAAATTCTCTGTGTCTCCCTCTCCCTTTTTGACTAGATAACTTTGTTAAGGACCAGAATGACTGGTATGCTATGCTAGTTAGCATTTGAGAGATACGTACTTAGCAGGCATATACGTGCTGCTACGGTATGGCTGTTGGCAACTCCATGTAGTTTCAATCGTTTATCAGTCCCCCAAAACCAAAAGTACAGTCAACATATGAGTGCAGAAGATGAGCTTTGCTCACTCTTGGTCTTGTAATCTGCAATGCATTTTGGCTGCACAGAGCAAGGATGAGGTGTGATGTAACTGTATAGAGTGAAAACACTGTAGCAGCAGCAAGCTAGTTCTGGTTTCTTTCTCATTTACTGAGTGGTCCTATTCTCTGCTCAGGCAGAAATACTTCAGGCAGTTCTGTTTCAAAATAGAATAACGGTGTACATGGGACCAAACCACAAGTGTTCTTGGTACATAATATTAACTCAGACCCTGGACTTGAGTCAGAAGCTGTCTGTGTGTTTCATATTCAGTATTTATTCTTGGAAGCACAATATTGGAGCTCCACAGTCAGCCCTGAAAGCTCTAGAAGAAAGTACAGTTTGGCCCAGCTTTGTTTCACGGCCATACTAAGTTACAGAACAGTGCAGAGTTAAACCCAGTACCATAAATCAGCTTCTACTTATATGCAGCATGTGCAACTTTGTAAGCTTCTCAGTAAATCCAGTGAGAGTTTCACATTTATAAGAAAACAAAAGCCAGCTGATTCATACCACTGGTTTGCAACATTTTCTTCAGTCATGTAGGCCCACTAATACCGCAGTTGGAATCTAAAGTTTGAGCTTAAATTTTAATCCAGAGGAGCTGTTTCCTGGAAGCAAATGCCTCCCTGGGACCTACGTGGTGGTCAGCACTTCGGAAAGCCAGCTCACTTTTACAGAGATGTTTTAAGTACTTGATGTAGGCTTCCCTGTGTCGTAAGTTTTGTTTCGATATCAAGGTAAGGTTGACTGTGAGATGATATATAAAAGTTCGCCTATGTCAGCAGAGGAAAAGGAGCAGAGAATCAGAAGGAATCCTCAAGGCTATCCAGGCCACTTCTCTGCTGCCCTATGCAATTGTACCACATGGACCCTTGAAACACTACTACAGCAATTTAAGGTGTGTTTCCACAGGAATAATAACGCTCCGCATTCTTCTTGGAGCTTTCAAAAGCCCTAGGCATTCCCTGTCTAGTCCTATGTCACTAGCAAAATCCTCACCTGATAGCTCAACCAATCCATTCTCTCTCACTGGGGGGGAATTGGCATTGCAAAGCCTCTGCAAATGAAAAACCTACCCAGGAAATTATTTTAAAACTTTCTAAAATTCATGCCCTGTGTTTATGAAATCTTAATTCTTGTTAACACGCTATGCTAACAACACCTTTAAGTACTAGGAAATGCAAATGACCACAAACAATATTATTTAGGAAAGGCAACAGAATGCTGAACCAAATGAAAAAAAAAAAACAACACTCACATTAGTGTCTGCATCTTTGATCTCATTGACGGTACCACCCACAGGACTCTCAACAGAAATCTCATGAGGGGGAGGAACATTGGCAGCTGCATCTGAGTTTCAAAGAGAGCAGTATTATTTTGTTTGGTTTTTTTTTTTTTTTTAATACCCATGTACATGTAGATATACACAGAAGCAATTCAGCAAGCATAAACCAACAATAAAATTTGACTCCTATTCCCATCATTGTGACAGAAACAACACAGGAAACACCTGAAGAGCCTCAGGAAAAGTATCAAATACACTAATCAGAATAAAATGCTAATGTTCTATCTTAGCAGATGTAATTTTGGGAACATTTAGTAAAGTGCAGTAAAAAGTGCACAGAACTAATTTCTCAAGTAGGATTTTCACGATTCATGTAACAAAATAATGGCAGCATATAACATGATCTCCAGATCACAAACAGCATTATTTGGAGATGAAAAAATTCACAACTCTTTCTGAAATCCAAACACCACCGAATTTCTCAATTTTCTAGTAATTCAGAATCAGCCTTGACAGGAATCAGATGAAAACTGACCTCTCAATGTGGTAACATCAGCATCCGAAGCTGGAGTTGGAGTTCCACTGCTGCTAAATAAAAATAAAATCAGAAATTGAAGATGGACATGACGAGAGAGATTTATTAGTTTTCCATTTATCTGTGATTCTGCTGCCACACCAAAAAACATGTTTACAGAAGAAATTCGTCATGGTACTACTTTGCTGATAATGTAAAAATTAGGCTCTGCAATATTTCAGTTATCTTTTGCAACTTCGATATCGGTTCGCTTGCATCACGCAACACACCATGTGCCTCCCTGGGTTGCTAACCTCCTTATATTCCAACTGACTTGGAGCCCCCCCCAAAATACATTTTGCCTTCTAGCGGTTCTGTAGAGGAAGCAAATGCAAAGACCAGAGATAAAACACAAAGATAACCTGTAATATTCTATAAAATGCTCAGTTTTTAAAATACTCACCAGTGCACTAAAACATCATAACTGCACTGAAATCACTACAAGAAGATGGGCTCTTCTCATCATGACTTTTACCCCGCTCATTTGGAAATCTTCAAAAGGCATGAGTTTCCAAATCCAATTATTGCATTCACACACACACAAAACAACTCTAGGCCAAATGCGGAAAAGAAAAACATTTCAGATAAAAATCAGGTGAAGACTGTCAGCCTGAAGAAAAACTAACAGCTTTGACATGGCTCTTAGAGTAAACCCGAGCTCCATGGGGCCATTTCTGTAAGCCCTGAGCAACCGTCAAGTTACCAAGAGTGGGAGACACGCTCTGACAGAAACAAGCCTTTCCTGAATGAAGAAAAAAGGATTTTTCAGGTTTGTCATATTTTTAATATATACTGCCCAATCTGTAAGATTGGAAGTTTAAGTGCTGGAGAGAAACTGAACTTCAGAAAATCACTGAAGTTCATTACATTGAGATATTTCTCTCACTTCTAAAGGAACTCCTTTTTTATTTGTGATCATACTTGTGCCATAAAATAAGCATTGCAGCAAGAAGTCTTCCCTGTAATATATGCAATTGCTGATAGTATGTCAGCCATGCTTCCTAGCCTTGCCAGGTCTGATTTTTGATCCACATACTAGATTACTGGTCTCGCAGTCTGTCCTCAATCAAAACTCCAGTCAAAGTTGATGGATATTTTGCCTCCTTCAGGACATATTATCAGTCTCTGTATCACTCCAAAAATCAAAGGCTTCCAGCACCAGCCAGACAACCAGATCCAAAGTTACATACTAAAGATACCGGGGTGCAAGCATATGATCAAACACACAACGGTTTCACTGAGTTAATGGCTCAGACTCTGTTTCTCCCCCTGCCTCTCTCAGACACATAACACTTGCCGATAAAGAGACCTGAAGACAAATCTCATGAATTTTCTATTTAAGCCAAGAATCTTTTCACCCACCCTTTCTCAGGAGGCACAGGGTAGCCCTGCGCATAATGATTAAAATATAGTAAGTTCAGGGAATGTTGAACTGACAGGGTGAGATCTACATAACAATTATAAAATATTAACGGAAAATAAAATAATCTCCAGGTGAGCAAAGCAGAAAATACTTATTTGAGAGTTTAAACAGAACCTTCACGTATTTTTCTGAACAACTAAAGCCAATGAGCTATATGCAAGCTTTGAAATATACAGTTATTTGTGTCTGCTTCCATCTCGTGGACACTGCTACCTGTTTTCAGCCAGCACAGCACAAGGTAACTCTCTACCGATTCTTTGACAACCTCAATAAATCTTGGAATGATTTCCAAGACTGGAAAGCCAAATTTTACTAGCAAGTATAATTTAGACAAGATATCCTCTCTTATCCGCTCTGCCATTGCCATCACATGCATAAGAGTCACAAGTAACTCATTCAAAAAACATCAGCTTTAAAACTGCTAAAAAAAACAACAAAACAAAACAAAGTCCCACATAAAAAGCATTTAGATTTTCTTAAGAATGCTGGTTACATTTCAGAGGGATTTAGTTTCCTTACTTGTTTATCATCTTAGAACTGAAAGAAAACCTATTGCTTAATTATTAATTGGTCAGATTAAATATTTTCCAATTAAATTCACCTAACTCCAAGGATGCATTACTCTTACCAGTTTCAATAGGCATTAGATTACATCTGTACAGAGTCTCACCAAATTACAGTATCAGTAAATAAAGCCTTTTAATGCATTATATTTAATGATGGTATGTTCAGAAGCAAATACGATTCTACTTTTCAGGAGAGGTGACACAATCTGGGATTTTACTTATTACAAACTGTTTAGTGTAACTAAGGTCAGAATAAAAACTCAAGAAAAACAAAGTGATGTGCAGTGAAACAGCTCTGCTACAGGATTTGTAACCTTCTGTTCAGCTGAAGTGCTCAAACCCGTACATAAGCATTAGCTAAGCCTTGTATCAACCCTCTTTTCTTGAGAAGGGGACAGCGAGAAACGTGATTTGCTTTGGTGGAATGATTTAGGCTCTGAGCTCGACCTGAGACTCGGAGGATTTGATCCGGCTGCCCGCGGGTCGGTGCCCAGTATACTCTGAGGGGCCTCCAGGCGCTCCTGACCTCCAGCTGCTGCGGCAGAAGGCGCTGGTCGCCCGCGGATCCCACTTGATACCTGCCAGCCTTCTGCAGATGTGGACCGTAACTTAGGGCATCTCAAAAGGACCTAAAAGGCTATCTGACCAACCCAATTTTGTGGTGGGTTAGCCTTGGCTGAGGGTCAAATGCCCACCCAGCCGCGCTCTCACTCCTCCTCCTCAATGAGACTGGGGAGAAAATAAGATGAAAAAGTTCACGGGCTGAGATAAAGACAGGAAGATTGCTTACCAATTATCTCCATGGGCAAAACAGACTCACCTTGGGGAAAATTAAATTAATTTATTGCTTATAAATACATTTGGGTAGTGAGAAACAAACATTAAAACACCACCTTTCTTCCACCCTTTCCCAGGCTCAACTTCACTCCTGACTCCTCTACCCAGTGTGGGCTCTGCGGGGGCAGCAATTCCTTCAGGAAATGTCTGCCTGCTCCAGCACGAGTCCTCCACAGCCTGCAGGGAATACCTGCTCCACCACGGAGCGCCAACTCCGCCTTCGACCTTGGTGTTCCCGATGCCGCCATTTCTCATTCTTTTTGTTCCCTCCTCGTCTCCCTGTGCAGTGTTTTTGCCCTTTCTTAAACGTGTTTTCCCTGAGGTGCCACCAGCTCGGCCGCGGGCCCGGCCGTGCCCTGAGGCGGCGGGAAGCGGCGGGAACTGGCTGTGCCCGGCGCGGGGCAGCGCTGGCCGCTCATCACAGAGGCCGCATTGCAGCCCCCACACTGCCGGCACCTGGGCGCCCGCGCCCAGTACTGCAAGATCAATTTTAACTACCTTGCTTGAGTTTTTAAAGGAAAAATCCTCAAAGTAGGCAAGAAAAAACAAGGAGAATGCTAAGCTATGGTATAAATCTCACTTTCAAAAGAGGAGCAGCAGTGTGCAAATGGAAAAGCCTGAAAGCCTGAAAGGAGGCTGTAGCAAGGTGGGGGTCGGTGTCTTCTCCCAGGTAACAAGCGATAGGACGAGAGGAAATGGCCTCAAGCTGCGCCGGGGCAAGTTTAGGTTGGATATTGGGAAAAACTTCTTCACTGAAAGAGTGGTCAGGCACTGGCACAGGCTGCCCAGGGAAGTGGTTGAGTCCCCATCCCTGGAGGTATTTAAAAGCCCTGTAGATGTGGTGCTTAGGGACATGGTTTAGTGGTGGACTTGGCAGTGCTGGGTTAACGGTTGGACTCAATGATCTTAAGGGTCTTTTCCAACCTTAACAATTCTATGATTCTATAAGCCTAGGATTAGTTTTCTAGAGTAGAGTACTACTGCTAGACTGGATTAACTGGTGATAGACATTCAAAATAAAATTCTCCAAGTTTTCAAAGGTCCCAGAGCACTCTCACTGTTGCTGACTCAAATGAGCGGCGGCTCTCCATCCGACCGGGCGCTTTGGTTAGCAACATCAACTTAGGCAGTGGGTTAGCCATGCGGTGGCAACCACAGGCCAAACCAGGCCACAGGGCAGCCGTGAGAGTGCTGAAAAGCAAGGGAAGAATAAGGCCGCTGTCATTTAGAGCACAGCAAAACCATCACCTGAAGCAGTAACAGGCTTGTCAAGGCTGGGTAATATATTCTTACTGGTACTGAGGGGCTTTTAAATACAAGCCCCCAAGAGCTAACCAATTTTCTGACAAAATTCTGGCTCACAGCTGGCTGAAAATTAAAAGCCAACCGTTTAAATAACACCTAGTATAACCCTAATCAATCTAACCAAGCAAGATGAGTCAAGTACTGAATTTGGTCAAATTAACAGTTATCACTTTTTCTCAGGAGGATAAAAATACTGTTTTAAGAAACTGTGCTATAACCTACCTCACTTTATGCACAACATTGTGTTTTCATTGCTTTATCGGAACGATGAGGTTTGCTTTCTTTTTGCATCCATTTCTTTTTGCCTTCTACTTCCCCTTAACCTTTCGATTTCTCAAATGCCCACTTTATCACTCTCCTAAAAAAGCAGCAACAGTACTAGGTATCTAAGGAAGCCACTCAGAATGTACATGACAATGCATATACTGATTTGCCTGAACACACTGCTCTTCAAGGTAAACACAGATTAAAATTCCCCTTCAGTCACACCATTTAAAATACTGGGGATTCTTTTTTTTTTGCCCCAGGATTAATCCAGGGCCCAGGCTTTATTTTTGACTATACCTAAACAAGCAAGCCACTCTGGGTGGAGGGACTATATTCCAGCAAGAGCTTATGGTGAATTTGAGACACATACACATGAAATGTAATTTCTATTGTCCTACCTGCATGAGTGATGCCCTGGAACACCTTGGCTGAGCAGTAAGCAAAATATAAAAACATACACGTATGTGTGGAAAGGCAGGAAGGAATACGGACAAGCAGATGTCTAAGCAGCAGAGTGAACAACACTGCGCTGTGTTTCCTTGGCAGAAACAACCAGTTTCAGATCACACAGCTCTGTTAGACACCTGGATCCAGGCAGGTGTAAGACAAGACCCATAAGGGCCTCAGAAGTCAATCTGAAGCGAACGGTGCCTATAGAAAGCCTACGCTTATTAATACAGCAAACACAGCTCACAAATACAGCCTACAGTCCCCTTTTTCAAACCCCACGGTAAGTACTTCTGTGTGACAGCAGTCATGTCAGGAAAAGACTCCATAGGTTCCAGTCCACCAAAGCACAGAGTGTCTCATTGACTCACAGGCAACTGTAGAGCCTAAACAAGTTCTTTATGTGCAACCATACTGTGTTATTAAGGAGAAATACCACTCTGGACCTGTCAAACGGGGCATCAGTGATACCATTTCACCCCCCCATGACATTTTATAAAGATATTAGTTACATTTTTCTCTACATTACTCCTCAAGGTTTAACACAAACTCAACTGTGTGGCTGAAGAAGGTAACAGTGTCAGATTTGTAATACATGTTCTGAACATCCATCAGTTTGTTTATCAGTTTGAACATCTTAAAGTCTAATTTGCTATGTCAAGCATTTATTTTCCTTAAATGTTATTATTTCAATGCTCATATTGCACAAAGAAGGGAAAATCATTTTAGGGTCTGATTTTGTCCTTTTTAAATATTTCAATCATATGTTCTTGAACTAAGTAAGTATGCGATTTCAGAAGTATTTTTATCCAAGTACAGAATGCAAGACTGAGCCTTGTATTCAGATTCTTTTCCTTTTAAATTATACTTGCTTTTATCTTAATTTTCATTTAGGTAGTTCTTGAATTTTGACCTCTTGATTTTAATTAAAGCAGGACAAACCTTTCGTATTTGCTACCCGACAGTAGGGAGCACAAAAGAAAATATACAGCTGAAGAGGAGCAGTGTGGAACTCTTCACATGGGGTAACGCTGTGTAGATGCTAAAAAATTTCTGAAACGAGCAATATCGTTGCCAAATCCACCTGCAGACAGCAAAGGAGCTCAGGTATGTTTCTACTTCACTGCAGGCAGAACTGCTGAACTGTTGAAATGATCCCAGCACAGAAGACAAACTCTTTTTCTTTCATGAAGCACATTTAGATAAACAGTACAAATGGTATAAAATGGTACAAAACGGTACAAAATTTGAGTTGATACATCATCAACCATTGCTGCCACCACTGATGAAATATGGATCCTAAATTTGCCACTGTATTTCAAAGCAGAGAACAGGGACAGAACAAAGGAGGTCCAGACCTGACTTATTGTGACTAATTTCAGTGAGTCCAGAATCAGCAAGCACCACTCAGAAAGGACACATGCTTCTATTTATTTCATTGGACATTAACAGAGAGCCACTTCTGAAGAAGCGCAAAAGTAATACATTACATTAATCCTTTTCAACTATCCCATACTCCTTATCTTTTCTTCAGTATGTTATTGTGCACACAGCATTCAAGCAAGGCTCTGACACAAAAGCTATCGTTTTCTATTGCAGGAACTTTGTGCTACTCCTTTGCCTCCAGTTGATTCTCAAGATCTGGCTTTTGAGTCCCCCCAGGAATTAGGCAAAATGACTGTCCTATTGTCAGGAGACATACTGCAAAATTAAGAGAGCAAAATTCATTATACGAAGTCCCAACAACCTACTGAATAAAGCAATTATTAAAAGTCTTTAGCTGATGCAGTGCTCCCACACTTCCCACTGGGGCAAAACTCTGCCACGTCCACTGGGCTGGTCTATACACATCTGGATTATGTCCCATATATTACTTTTCCTTTGAGGTTTTCTCCTCAGTGGTACTTAGTTTAATCCCTCCGTTCCATAAAAGGCCAGGCTAGCTGAGCGTTTAACCTACGTGAATGCATGCACAAGCCTTACAGGAACAAACTTTCATCCTGCTGTTACGCAATTGTCAGTAATGCCGGATTGTGAGTTATTCTGGGAAGTAAATTCCACAAATACAAGCCACCTTTCCATAGGCTACACTAAAACTATCCTAGCATTTAAATAGCTGAAACCAGATTTTTCCAGATAGATAGAGACACAGTATTGACATCTAGGTAGGATTATTAGGAGATGTATTAAATGATTTAAATCACAGCTTCAATTCTACAGCTAGCTTTCAGTGCAGTTTTGCTTTAATCTAAAAAGGCAGTGTAGTTAAAATGACCAACAGATATCCAGGGTCTGCCTTCTGTTCCAGATCAGCCTCAAATTAAGGAAATGTCCCCCAATTGTTTCACAGAAAAAACAGATTGGTCAAAGCTCATAAAACTAAAACACTCTTAGTTTCTTGTGCCTGGGTTATGCTCTAGAAAACTTATCTACCGCAAAAATTCCTACGTTCTTATCAGTGGGAAAACAGACTGAGAAATGTGCCTAGTGCTAGGCCTCCAAACTGAAATGACTGCTTCTGCACAGTCATCAGAGAAACTGGAGTTCGCCAGAGGACAAGTCAGAGCACCTCTGTTAGACCCCTGCTCTGAGGCATCCTCCTGAGAAGCCTGTCCTTCACCTGAACATCTCTGCTAGATACCTACAGCTGGTGCGTTAGGGTAGTCCTGCCATCCCTTGAGACATAAGGCCGGGGCAATTCCCCGCTCTGACACAGATGGCACAGCTGGGTGTCAATGCAGCCATGCTCGAATCATTGCGTTGCGCTGCACTGGACCAGCCTCTCTGCATGCGTGGATTAGCAGGTGACACCAGCACCGCCCAGGAACCAGCAGAAGCACACTCACATCTCCTCCTGTGCAGGAGGGACTTGATGCTGGATTTCCCACGCTGTGCCTTAAGGACTGGGGGTGATCCTGGTTTAGGTCCTTACTCCGATTTCTTACACAACATTTTTAAAAGGTCTTCATTTTATTCTGATGTGTACTGGGAAGTCTAGTATATATTTTCAGGAAAGAACAATGTTGGCTGTTGGCAATACTGAGATGGCTCACTCGCTCCTCTTGATGGAGGATGTCTGAAGTTAGATGAGACATCTTCTACCCATGACAGCCAATGTTTTTACATGACCCTGGCTTACAAATTTCCCTTCTTAAACCTTGTGGTGCAGAGATGCCCAGAATGCTCTTAGAATAAGGGTTGTGGGTTTTTTTAATTTTGCCAAAATAAATCATATTAATTTCTTCCTCATGCTCCATTACCCAGAGCAAATCTACCTGTTTCTGTCTCATTGTTCCAGTCTTGTATGACTCTCTTTATGCAATAAAACACTATCATATCCAAGCACAAGACAAACAACTTTTAGAGGAAAAGATATAGTAGAACCAAAGTTTAAACTGATGGTGATCCCATCCTAAAGCTACAAACAATCTGAAGTCATAAATACTGGGATAAAAGCAGTGAGTTTTTGAGAGAGATGCAATACAGTCCCACAGTGAATTGAGTTGGGTAAAGCTTGCCAGTTGTCTACTGGAGCCCCTTTAATGCCTGTCACAAAGCACTCAATAAGATGACTTTTGTATGAGTACAACAATAATCACTCTGATCCACCTTTCAATCAAATGTTGGGCTTTTTGCATTGTTAGGTTGTTTAGCCCAGTGCATGTGGGGACTCCAGATTAATTAGTGTGGACTCTAATTCCTCTCACATTTACGAGATTTCCTGAATGATCACACAGAGGGATACAGTAGGTTTTCAAACTCAAACTTCTTCAGAAAGATGAAATTTTTCAGAGTCTTCAACATTCAGACTGAGATAACTGTATCTCTGAATTAACATTTTCTGGTAAGTAAGATGCGGTTCCATTCGTGTAAAGAGCCAGTCCAGAGAATGACTGATGCTAATGAGAAAGAATTGGATCTGCAAAGTTTACAAGGACAAGATTTTTTTTTTCTTTAATTTATTTACTTTTCAAAAAGAAAAGCATATAAAAGTTTGGTCAATGTTGCATTCTCAACAGAGAAAATTCTGAACAGATGTATGCTACCCAGTGACCTGGAGGCTTTGGGGAGCGCTCATGTCAAAGGAGTGTTTGGCTCAACAGGACAGAGAAAAACCAGTCTCTCAGGAATCACTTTTGCCCTTATCATCTCATACTATTAATTTTAATATATAATGTTGTGGTTATGAAATCATTATAAGGATACCTAATTTGGGAAGTTGGGTTTTTTTTAGAAGTCTGTTAAATGATTTCCCAGTAAATGAATTACTCATATTTATCATAGCTTTATGTGGCCCGTAAAGCAGGGAATTGAACCTGCCAATTTTTCAGATGAGTTCAGCACTAGGTTGTTTGGGTTTGAATTGCTCTAAAAATAACAGCTTAGATTAAGTTTTGAGTAGGAATGGAGTAATAATAATTTGAACTGGTTTTCCTTTCAGTTCAAAAAAGACATGAAAATAACAGGTCAAGTTCAGGTTTGCTTTGGTAAAAAGAAGCCACAATTCAGACTGGTTTTCATTTTTATGGCCTTGTTAAAAGTGTGAGGAGCCCAAACAGTCAGTTCCCTTGTAACTGTTTTTAGAGCACATCTCTCAAAAGTTTTTTTTAAAAAGCATTTAAAAAAACATTCCACTTTTTTGCTTTTCGTAATGATGACCAGGACTATCTTAAAGCCTTTGGGAAAGGTTTGCAGGATAACTGGAACACTAACACAAGTAACTATGGACACGTCTCTTTCCCAAAATAGATTTCCCCCACTAAACCTCTTCAGGTAAATAGCCTGTATCTGTGCCTGACGGCCAACAAGGTGATGACATACTTAAGCAAAAGTACAAGCCCCAGATTGGCTGGGATATTTTGAGCACGTCAAGCATGCTAGGACAGCCTGCGAGAGGTTCACGTGTGAGAACCACAGGATTTCTCCACCCCACTTTCCTAGGTGCCCTTTTGCACAAAGGTGAGTTTTGTTCATCTTCAGTGCACAAATCAACTCCAGCAGCAGCCAGAACTGGCAAAAGGACCGATCACGACAAGGCTTTACAAAGGGAAAATGACTTACCCACATGACCAATCAGTGCAGGAGCTGACAAGAAAAAGAGAGAAAAGGTTACAAAATCTCACAGCTCAGCCCTGCTGTTATCTCCAGGCAGAATAAAACGCAAAGCAAACACAGATACTCACCTGCCCATTGCTTCCTTTGTATAGGACAGTTTCTGGAAAACAAACAAACAAACAAACAAACCCTAAGTATATTTGAGTATCATAGGGTGAAAGGAACTGAAATGCAGTTTATATCACTTTGTTTCCTCCCCTGTGCCAAAATAATTCCCTTTTCTTTGTTCTATGTTCATTTTTTAAGTTCAAAATTTATTAACAAATTCCCCACCGAAAAGAAAATGTGTCCTACATTTCCAAAATACAACTGAAACTCAGCAACAGATGCTGTAAAGAGCACTAGGATTGTGAGAAGATGCACTGCATTTCTGGATTTTCCTGCATTGTTCTGCAGGAACAATGTTCTCTCACCTTAGAGGAGGCTAGTAGTAAGATCCTTTTCAGAAAGCGCTCTTAAGAAATACACTATTACTTCTGCTACTTGTCTATAGATTTAAAATCATCTTTTTGAAAGTACAGTTACAGCTTAAAAATAACATAGTAGGATTAGTCTGATGACTTCGTTCAGGGTTATACAAGTGACAGGGATGACATTTTTTCATTTATTGGTGTATAAAGACTCAGGCAGGGCTACACAGTTCACAATTTTTCACCAAAATTCTCCTGGTGTTAGTGACACTGGTTGCAGAGAGGAGTCACAGGAGTTTCTGTGGGGAAGCCCACAAGAAGTGGAGGAGATCCTGAGCAGTTTGCAGCACAACAGCTGTTGAGGAATAATGCTGTATCCTGCTGCTGTACCAATGTGAACAGAATACAAAATACTTACAGAAGATTATTGTCCAGCCGCAAAATTTCTGTTTCTCTCTGGTTTTAGGGGAAAGGGGATTGTTGGGTGGTTTGTTTATTGGGCTGGCTTTCTTTACATAATCAATGCAGATATGTTTTTCAGTAAAAACTCAATCCAAAGTGGATCAATTCAAATATCTACTTTGAAGTTAAATGACAATAAATTTAACACACAGTATTTCCACTTCAAAAACTTCTCTGCAAAACACCCATATGTATTTAGTGACCTAAGGACTTACACTCCAAGCTATCTTGGTGATTCTTTTGTGAAGGAGGAGTGAAAAGGCAAAAGAGACTTTTTGAACAGGTTAGCCTGTTCATTTTCTTCACCTATGTTTCTAAGGAAGTCTAGAAGTTCAGTTTTTGTTGATACGGAGCCACCCCAAGGACTACCTTTCTCTTCTTTCCAGGACATCTGTGGACAGTAAGTGCAATCACAGCTAGAACGGCAGGCAGCCTGGATATCAGCCTGAGGAGGGCTTGCCAAAATATTAATTTCAGTCAGTTTGCTTTTCAGCATGTCCTTTGGCCAACCTTTATTGTACAAGTCCATTGAATGAAGTATTTGGAGATACTTTAGTGGGAAAAACTAAGACACAGTGAGACCAGTTTTAAGTGACAAACAAAGAAACTAGCAAGACTAGGTAGTCTAACAGTGAAAAGCCTACCTCTGGGCCAATACAACTGTCCTAGACTTCGGGTATTTTTTTAAGAGGTCATTACACTGCTCTATACAGTGCTTGTACTCAGCTTTAGTGTGCTGGGATCTGCAAGGAATGGGGAGACTGATTCCCTGATACCTTTTGGAAAGTTATATATAAGTAGTAGCCCTTTTAGTAACAGGGGTTTGTTCATTAGAAAAAGAGGCTTTCTTCCATATTCAGTCAGTCAAGGCAGTTTGTAGGTGCTATTAAAAACAACCCTGGTTATGAGGGGCCCCACACATATTTTTAACACCACCTGGTAGTCCGTACCCAGCAGCTTTACTCACTAGACTCCACAAAGGTGACTGACAGCAGAGGTCAGTATAGCCCTGATCACTGCATAGAGCAAGGAACAGCGATGCCCCAGTGAGGGGTGCCTCGGCCAAAGCTCTGTTGGCCGGGCAGCCTGAGGAGCTGGTGGCACCCAGCTTTCCCAGACCTGGGTCCCAGAACTTAACCAATATGTCTTGTTATTTCCAAGTCTTCTATTCAATGAATTCAAAGAAGAACTTAAAAGAACCAAACCTGAAATGCCAAATTATTATTTTAATGGCCAAGGCCTGGAATAACGAACATGACACACTGTCTCCACATCTACATTTTAAAAAAAGGCATCAAATGACTAAGTTCTCATCCAATTAGCAATGCCTAATACTGTATGATTGGCTTTGAATGACAGCCTCTGCGTAGGGTAGCTGGATTATTCCTTAATTCACCTAGTTCAGGACAGAATATTCTCTCTTCATTGCAAATCACATCTTTTGTGAAATAAGATAACTTTAAAGGATTGCACGCTTTAAATGACTGTTTAAATGACCTGACTTTGCACCACACTTTCTTAGACAAAATCTCCCACTGGATTCAACAGCAGCCTTGAGAAATAATGGTAAAGTTTGTCACCCTTACATTTGGTTGCTATATAATGTTGTGAAGTGATTGCAAAAACAACAACAACAACAAAATGCATGAACTGTAAATTACGAATGAGTTGATAAAAGAATTATCAGTCATCCATTAAAACCCATATGCCAATGCAAAGCTTGCACAGAGATTATTATCATCTTGCAGCTTTATGTCACAGGTAAAATCTTAGGTTTTACAGTAAATTCTAATGGAAAGTATGATCTCAATACCCAGTCTTTAGTGTCTCAGTCTACAGAGAGCTGTAAAACAGATTCCCACATTTTGGATCAGCCCTACAGACTGAAATGTAAGACTTGTTTTTTATAACGTTAAATGTTTGTTTTTTGTTTTGTTTTGTTTTTTTTCAACTGAGGATATTAGGAAAAACTTCTTCACTGAAAGAGTAGTCAGGCACTGGCACAGGCTGCCCAGGGAAGTGGTTGAGTTCCCATCCCTGGAGGTATTTAAAAGACGGGTAGATGTAGTGCTTAGGGACGTGGTTTAGTGGTGGACTTGGCAGTGGTAGGTTAACGGTTGGACCTGATGATCCTAAGGGTCTTTTCCAACCTTAACAATTCTATGATTCTATGATTCTATGTGAAAATGAAGCATCCCGCTGTTGCTAAGCTGGCATGGTCTGCAATAGTTTGTAGTGTGATTGCCTTCCTCTCTCTTAAATATCTAATTTGCATTCCAGTCTGGGGTGGGGGCAAGCACTGACATATTTGAATTTCATGGCAAACAGGCACCTTTTTCCCCTAATTAGAAGCCAAGGGCTCTAGAGTTCTAACATCAGCTTGGTTTCTCATTTAGTACAGAATAGCCTTTGCCAAATCACCTCACCTCTCTGGCTCAGTTCCTTCATTAACAAGATGGAGTTATAAACATACCTACCACACAAGGATCTGCAAGGATTAATTAACATCCTTACCCTTTGAATACTCGAAGTGATCTATAAATAGTTCTACATAGCTGCAGCAGCAGCCACACCAAAGCTCAAGGGAATGGCTTTTACTCAGTGAAGCTACCTCTGGCAGATGCTTTGTACGAAATTAGTTCTCTTGAAGCGAGACCTTCATAACATTATTATACTAATTCTTCTAAAGCTGGGAGCTGAGTTTTGTGTCAGTTGCACCAGCGCTTCCCTTTCTCAACAAATCAGTTAGTTTTATATAATGCAAAATTATCACTAATTAATAAGAATCCATAGCATTAAATACAGGCTACCACAAATCACATACAGTACCGACTGGATGGATAAGCTTCTGTCAACTCGTGAATTTGCAGGAAAAGCAATTATATAGGATACTCTTGTCTGATCCTAGGAGATGATTGTTATGCACAGAAGACAAAATACCTTGGAGATAATTCCAGGCAGGAGAAAAAGGTGGAAGAAATGTCAAGGAGATCTTAAATAATCTCATATTAGTTTAATCCCATCTGTGTAGGATTGTACCAAGCATGTTTGATTTAACTCACCTGTACACATCATTTTCAACAGGAAACTCATACCAAGAAACCATTCTCTTTTTGCCTGTCCTGATTCCCCACCACAGTGCGTGGCAGAACCACAGTCTCATGGAGGCAAGGCCAAAGCTTTGGGGGGAATTCAAGGAAATGGACGACAATGCCCAGAACTGAAGCTGGAGGGAAAGGCCAGGATGGAGAGCAGTGCTCTGAGGCGCAGCCCTGACAGGTAAGGTGAAAATATGGTCTACAGTGAGCAAAAGGAGAGACAGCAGGAAAAGCTTAGTGGAACAGAAATTGTTTTAGCCATGTTCAACTTGAAATGAAGGCTGGAGATCCATAGTAAGGTGTCAGAAACAAGCTAAGGGTCCAGCCTGTCCAGGAGGAATCAGCTCCACAGTGAAGGTGAACTCAACACAGAAGTGATTCTTCAGTGTGTGTTAGGTGGTGCTATCTAGCAACATGGTACAGACCAGGGAAAACAAGAAAGAACTACAGATTTGCAAAGTAAAGGAGCTGATCAGACAAGGATGATGAGGATGAAGTATCAATTCTGAGCTCTGCCTGGAAAGAGCTGAGCACAGGCTTCACGGCTGACAGTTTCTGTGCTGTGCCAGGTGACAAAAAGAGACTGAAAATGAAGATTTAGGCTGGAACTGGAGGAGAGAGACCAGAGAGAGAATTAACACAGAAAGAGCTTAAGAGGTGAAAGGGAGAGGAGGCAAGACTTGGAGAAGCAACTGGAACTAATTAATCTATTTGCATACATGTGGTGAAGATTTGGGGTTGGTTTTTTTTCTAAGTGAGAGGAGGCTAAAACTTGCAATGCAAAAAGAAAGAGCCAAAGTCAACAGGAGAATAGTAAGTGTGGGGATAAGAAAGGGAGTGAAAGAAATCTGACGTAATGGCTCAAAGGAGGGAAACAGAAGAAATTTTTTTGCATACGTAAGGAGGGGTGGAGGGTGTGAAAGAGCAGATGAAATCTGCTTTTTTTCCAGATCTAGAAAAAAATTGAGATGTTCTATGCAAAGAAAAAAACGTTAAGGTATCTAAGTCAGCAATCAAAAAGATACTGGAAACTCTGATTAGGACATTTGATTGAACAGAGTAAGACAATGGTTAGCAAGGAAGATCACAGAAAAGGAGAAACAGCAGAAAAGGTCTTTCTGCCTCAGAGGAACCTTAAGAGGACAAAATCATCTGCTGCATGAGGTGATCAGAAACTACAGCACTGGGAGTAAGTGGCTGCAACAACTCATGTCATTGGGGTGCTACATCCCACCTTGGAACACAGCTCAAAATTCAGGAAAAATAATGTATTTTACATTGCTAAGTGCCCATTTCAGCATGCAAAGAGGTGTTTTGTTTTGCTACCCATTAAGGCATCCTAAGGCAGGGTTGCCTTCTGCCCCTTTCATCCTAGTGTCCCTCATTGAGCAGGTAGTCTCTGCTCCAAACACACTGAAACAGACAGAGCTGCTGATGGGCTTAAAAGTCAATGCTAAACAAATGTACTGCTGAGTCAGCACAGTTGCAGGTTTTGTTTCTTGGCCCAGGAGCTTTTCGAGTTGACTTTTGGTAGGCGAGCACCTCCTGTCACTGTTTTGGGGATTCCTGGGGAAACCGTCTGCCTTTTGGTTCTCAGACAAAGCTGTACTACAAACTCCTTTCCACAGCTAACTCTCAGCTTAACTCTTGGATCTCAGCCCCACCAAAAGGTGCGCACAGCACAAATCCCTGTCTCCAGCATCCAAAAGTCACACAGCCCTGCTTCCCTTGGAAAGGATTCATGATCTAATCCATGTTGTCATGTGTCTCATTTGTCCAACACTGTTCAGATATGCTTTGTTATGCACATGGGGCTATATATGAGCCCTCAGCAGGTATAGCTAAGTATCTGCACAATGACTTAAGTTACATGAGCTCCCTTAATTCTTCATTTCTCATGACAGCTTTTCTCAACATGCCTTGTTGTTATAGATTGTTATCAGATCTACAGGGAACAGCAACTCATTAAAAATTTTTCTTCTGAAATTTGATTGAAGTTTGGAGAAATAGAGATTGGGACACACAATCTGGCATAAAGGATGGATTTGCCCTATTACATGCCCACACTGGAAATGAGAGATGCAGACAGAACTTTACAATGGGAGCACTGCAGTGTCATGCTTTAAGCTGCATGTTGCTATGGACTTGGGAAGGAGATTCTACTTGTATTGGAAAGGTGAGGGTCTATTCCATTAGAGTCTCTTGGTAAAATATAAATTTCCCGAATTTTCCAAGAACTGTAAAACATCAAGTTTCAGGATTTTGATGAATTAAGAAATGGCCCCAAATTAACTGACCAAACAGAACAATGACAAAAATCATGCAAGTTGGTGGGCCTCTTTTCTTGCTTTAAGTGCCTTGATGAACAGGAAGGTCACAACAATTATCTTGGCTCACCACGACTGAACTGGATGTGTGGCAATTAAACAGATGAAGTATGACCATCAGTAGTTTTGGTCCTCTCCATCCACCAAGGAATATTATTAGACCTATTTCAAGGTATCCACTGCACTAACAACTCAGATACTAGTTCCTGGCAGGGACTGCTGAGTAGTCGTGCTTCGTCACCACGTTGGAAGCAGCTCTACGCAGACAGAAACCAGGGTTAAGCAGCTGGCACAGCCCTGACTTGCGTCTCTTGCTCCAGGAAGAAGTTACTTCTTCACCTTTATCTACATGCCATGTATTCTAAACTCTGATTGTCACTTTTTTTTTTTCCTCTGGGCCTATACGCACAGCAGTCTACCTACTTGTTTTGCTCTTATTATTGTTGTTACTCTGTTTGATAGACACATCAGTGTGGGTAAGGTTCAGAGCACACTGGCAATCAAAAGAGTATTAAACAAGAGGCTGTAAGATCGCTCAAAATAATCACCCAAGAAAATCTCCAATATTTTTTTTTCCCCACAGCCAAAGGCCACCTTCAAAATGTCAGCATATGCTATAGCTAAATGTTATAATACAGTTTGTATTACAACAACAACAAAAGTGTTATACTGGACATGTACGTGTGTCTTATTCCCTTGTTTTCTGTGATACGACATCAGGCTAATGAAAAAAAATTGAAAGTAAAAAAAGTATAAGCATAACTTGGTAAAGATTGGGGTTTATTCACTAGAAAGGAATTGTATTTTTTCCCTCCTCTTCTAATCACAGTACGTTTATGAACTATATTCATAACAAGACCTGACATTGTTTCCTGCTATATAAGCATATATACTACTAGTCAATGTGAAATCACCTGAGGCTCCATAAAAAAAATGTAAGCAATCAAGGTGTCCATAAGGTAAAAGGTACTCACCAGTATCTTTCAACAGAAGCTGAGTCTTTACAGTGTATTCTGCACACTGTGGGTTTGTTTTTGATTTTAAAGAACCGCAAACTATATAAGGATGTGCTTGATTTCAAATCTACTTTTTAAAACCTCTTGAAAATATCTTTGTTCTTACTACCACTCCACATTTTTCAAACTTCAAGTCTTTTAATTTTGTTCCTTCACACTTAAACATTCAGTGCAGCATCTTCTGATGCAATTTGTACAAAATGTTGCTTGCAACTTCTTATATTAATTGTTCTGTATAGGCTACAGATTGGAGAGCCTCAAGGTGTGCAAAATTTTGTTTAGGCAGCACAAAGCCACCAATTTTCTGAACTTTCCACATCTCTTCAACAAATACACTTTGGAAGAGCATCTGGTTGGTGTGCTACACCTTTTCCAGTTGCATTCTGGCTGAAACAGCAGCAGAGCTTTGTGTTGTTGAAACTAAAAGGATTAAAAAAAGGAAAAAAAGGAAAAAAACCTGACACGTGAGTTGAGGCTTTAGTCCACCTAGCTTGATGTCTTCTTCCTAATCACTGTCAGCAGCAGATGCCTCTATGGAAATTGTATGAAGCTCCAAAAACTGGACAGGAACCTTAAGCGATCTCTCAGCATGCTAAGGAGACACAGTAGGCAACCAGTCTAGAAAAAACGTTCTTCTGACTGTTACAGTATTTGGTTCTCAATCTGCAATAAGCCCATTGTCTAGAAATATTACAAATAGAAGAGAAAAACACAAACTTTGTCCCTGACAGCTTTGCTCAGCCCTAACTGGTCACAGAGGAAGCAGAAGTTTGTATTGCTCTGCTGAAGCTCTTGGATGTGTCTAGCCTGGGAGCTCACCAACACCCAAACCAGCTCCTGACTGCACGCCTGGTGAGCGGGTCCCAGCAGTTAAAGGAAGAAACGAGGGAAGCACTGGCAACTGACTCTCCTTTAATCTTCTTATTTACTATAAGAATAGGCTGCATATGAAAATTCAAACCTCTGGTTTCATTTCATATGACAAGCTGCACAGAATTAAAGAAAAATTGTAGAAAGGCAGGGAAGTCATTTTTTGTAGCTAAAAAACCCCTCCTTGTAGAACCCCCAGAACACACAGAAGAAAAAAAAAAGTCTTCTCTAAAAGACAGAAAAAGCAGGAAAGCAGGTGTCAAAACAGTTTGACCAGTTACTCCAGAACTGCTGCATTATTTCAGTAATTTATAAAGTAAAAAAATGTGCCCAGCGGCTAGGTGGGCATCTTACGAAGAATATCATATGCCAGCTGTAAACGCTCCTATGAACAGCACAGATTGTGCTGGTTTGGCAGCAGTGCTTCAATCTGGTAGCAAGAAGTACAAGGCTTCTGGGAAATCAAGTTACTTTTGCTTGTGTTTCTCCTCTCTTGGATTTTCCAAAAATTATCTAGCAAAAGTGTGAACACGCCACAGTCACAAGGCAGAGTAGGGGCAAGTTTTGGCAATATCAGAATTCGAGACACGCATGGCCCAAAGTGTAGAACGACCATGTGAATGGGATGAATGAGAACATTCTACATAATACAGAGCTATACTCCCCCTGAAATACAGCTGCGGAGTAAGGAACACAAGTAGAATTAATTTATACGAAGGAAAGTTTATATGATGAAATATACTGCAAAACTTCCCTTTGGATTAGAATTACCTTCTCCTTTTCTATTTCTGCCACGATTTGGAAAGAGATGGAGGGATAACATAATCCCACACTTTGTAAGTCTACTTAATATCCAAAGAAATTAGTTAGGCTAGTATTCATCCTATGTAAAGTACTTTCATTTATCATGATCATACAGAAAGCAAAATGAAGGAATGGGGGGAGGGGGGCAGAGAATATTTAAAATAATCTTTTATGATTAGCATAAATCTTCATCTGCTCCTTCTAAAAATCTGGCAGGTGATTTGCTTTAAGAATCTGATGAAACCTTAGTCTATGGATTACACATTACTGCATAACACGCACATATATATACACACACATGTATAGGCAATGACACAGAGGCAGGCCGCAATTCTCCAAGACAACATATGGCGCATAGCTTGCTTGTTACAGAGCAGCAAAAGCATTGCCTTCTGAGGCACACCTCCCCTACCAGTAGAAGCCACCTGATGGCAAAAGAGCAAATTCCAGCTATGTATGCCTTCACCTCCACCAAATTAGTCAAGTCTTTTTGACAGACTATTAGAGACTGAACAACATTTTTCCTGAAGGAAAAAAGTATGAGAGCTGGGACCAGAGCTGCTCTAAGCTCCAGCTGATATCCAGTAAGAAAGTGTGTTGAAAGCAAGAGAAATAGACTTTTTCTTTACATGAACTAAGCTGTGGTGGAGCAGACATTACAACATCTGTAGGTGTGTGACAGTGATTACCAGGGATTAGAGGAAAGGGTAAGAAATAAAACCAGGAAGGAAGCTAATAAAGTGTCATTTAATTACACTGCTCAAAACAGAAACTCCACACTACAACAAAAATAGCATGAAAGCAATCATTTTGCTGAATTATTGTTTATTGAGAGCAAATCCCACAGATTTCTTTTGCCTAATTTTCAGATATGCTGAACTCTCTCACAGAGAGAGAGAGAGAGAGAGAGAGAGAATTCATGGCATGCAGCACTTCTAAAAATTTAATTTCATGTTGCCATCTACCAAAAAGTAATACAAAAAGACACTCTAGAATAAGACTGCCAGAAACTGCCAACATGCACAATACAAAGAGGTGGCAGATCAATGCTATGGCAGTAATAGCCAATGTGTACCAAAACAAAAGCAGAAATACTTTGATCAGCTGCAGGCTCTAAACTAAACTCTTGAAATTAACCACAGATGATTCAGAGACACTGGAGGGCAGAGGAAGATTAAAAGCAAGTGATATTTAATGAAGCATGTAATGGCCAGACAAAGAACTACCACCAAACACAAGGCATGTAATGGCCAGACAAAGAACTACTGGCAACCACGTACACTGCTTTTCTACAGTGCCAGGCAGAAGTGAATCTTCCTTTTAAGCAATTGAGAGTGTGGACTATTCACATGTATCATGTATGGACACTACAGAGTACTGTGCGCCCTGTGAAATGATGGCAACCTAAGGAATGGAAAAAAAATACATGGCAACAGCTGACTATGAACAAATGAACAAACGTGCTGTAATGAGAGAGAAAAAAAAACCCACAAGTAAGAGAAAGCCTTAGCCATGCAACTTGGTCAACTTAGCTGGTGAAAGTGGAAAGAACAAGAGCGTAGGACACTGCTTTAGAAAGTGCGAGCAGTCCCACAGGCTGAGCCCCAGCTCTTACCACCACATTCGACTGGAGCAAGCAACTAGCCGGAGGAAGGATGTTCTTAAAAGCATAGACATAACCGCTGCATCTGTTTGGAGTTAATGTTCTCAGAGCTGCTTTAAAGAGGTTTCACACTCTGACAAGCATTTTGTGCATGAGCACATATGAGAAAGAGTGAGTCAGTACTAGAGTTAGCAATTAAATCCACACTCTGACCTATGTATTCAAAAATACACCATCAGACCTTCTGAAGCTGCCTGATTGGGGGACGGGATAGAGTGCTCTTGCATTCAGTCTTTGGCTCAAATTTAAATTGAATTCAGGCTTTTGTTTCAAAAAAAGTTACCTGACAGATTTGTGACATTTTATGTGGAGCACAGTGGTGACAGCATTCAATCCCCCTTAACACAAACTAGTCTCCCATCAAATCAGCCCAACAACCATCACCTTTTATCAACTATGCTGAAAGCAGATAGAAGGATAAACAGTCCTTTCCCAGAATACTGCAATACTGAAGGGAATATATCCATTTACAGGAGAAAGGAAACCTGAATTACACATAAACTATCTGAATAAATCATCAAACACAGAGCACTTTATCTGACTCCACTGTAATGCCGAAGGGTCATACCCAAAAAGGTAAAGCAGCAGTGGGAAGTTAGATGCACCATCCTGCTTCCAAGAATCATCCTGATTTCTTTTAATAAGCTCCCACTATAGATTATCTCACTACTAAAATCTTATATAAAGCAATGATACGTTCACTGTGCACATAAAAATTTCACATGAATTTTATTTGTTTCCATCATTTTGCAAAGTCTTCTCAGGACAAGAGTACCGTCAGACATCATAGAAGCAAACTTTGGCTAGCATCCACCTGTGAAGACTAACACAGGCTCAGAAAAAATCCCTCTCCCCATTATCCACAACAATTTCATACTCATTCCCTAGCACACATTCCTAGCATAGGAGTCCGTAAAAAAGCAGGAAGGAAAAATCCATACTAGCAGAACATTACCAATTCTATGGGATCATACATTTAAGACTTATTCATAAGTTTCATAAAACTACTCATCCATTAGCTTTCAAAAATAGAAGACATTGTAATCTTAAAGAAGATCCATAAACCACCATACATTTTAAGACAGCCTTTTATCCAGAGAAATTAAGATGTCTACTGTATCTTAGATGCATACAAAGTTAAGCACTTAATTTTGTACTAAGGACTTAATTTTAAAATTCACAAACTCCTGAAAAGACATCTTCATATTTCATTTGAGATAGGCTTCTTTAGTTTAGCTTAATGCTCCTTTTATTTGCTTTAAGCTAAAACAAGCTTACGTCAACTGAAATAACAGAATATACCAAGATATTCAGCAATTTTTTATTAAATTGTTTTACACTCGTACTCTGATTTTAACCTCTGCAACTCCCCATGGTGACAATGTTACCTATTGCCTTCATAGACACTAAAGGTTTTTGTATTTATGCCACACTCATTTCAGCCAGGCTGCAGTGCACAGACATCACAAACCTACAGCAACATAAAACCTCAAACAGGTAATTTTGCCATACATCTTGGTAGCATCAGAAATACAGCTTCCTGCATCGAAGTGCCATTGGAGCTGAAGGCATCTCCATGCGTAGTTCAGCGCAGGAGGGCTGCTACATGCCACAGAGGGCAATGCGCCACAGCCTGCCTCGTGTCATGCTGCCTTTTCAGACAAGGGGTCTAAACATCATCTACTTGTCAGGAACGTACCTACTGAAGACGACATTTTCATCATCGTTGCTCCTCCCTCCATCAGATCAGCTACAACTTTGTTTTTGGAACTGATCTGAGAACTACGGATCCAAGAGCTGGGATACTCATGCCTGTCCATTTTAAGTGTTTCATATGTTACCACGTGCCAAGGTGCGTGTTGCAGTGGCACATTATGCCCTTGCTCATGAGAAAACACCAACCAGGTGTAACACCCACCTTCACAATCAGACTCCGGTGCTCCTCGGACTGACTGAAGTTCATGCCTATTTCAAAGATACTCATGGTTCCTTCCTCACACAGGCTCATCCAGTTGTGATATTCTTCACGCTCTGGCAGTCTATCCCAGAATGTCTTGAAGACCTCCCAGACTGTTTCCTGACACACTGAAGGCACAAGAAAGGTCTGGTGTTAGTACAACAGGCATGCTTCCATGGCCTGGGTGGCCAGGATAGTATTGTCCAAATTTTGTATACCTTTCAGTACATTAATATGTAGAATATAGTCACTATACACCTAGATGTAAATGTGTAAGGTGTTGAAGGGACTGTGTATTGGGTTTGTGTGGCAAGGTTTTGGTAGTGGGCGGGCTACAGGGGTGGCTTCTGTGAGAAGCTGCCAGAAGCTTTCCCCATGTCCAATAGAGCCAATGTCAACCAGCTCCAAGATGGACCTGCCGCCGGCCAAGGCCGAGCCCATCAGCCATGGTGGTAGCGCCTCTGGGATAACAGAGTTAAGAAGGGGAAAAAAAACCCAAACTCTGCACAACTGCAGCCGAAGAGAGGAGCGAGATTGTGTGAGAGGAACAACCCTGCAGACACCAAGGTCAGTGAAGAAGGAGGGGAGGAGGTGCTCCAGGCGCCGGAGCAGAGATTCCCCTGCAGCTCGTGGGGAAGACTATGGTGAGGCAGGCTGTCGCCCTGCAGCCCATGGAGGTCCATGGTGGAGCAGAGATCCACCTGCAGCCCATGGAGGACCCCACACCGGAGCAGGTGGATGCCTGAAGGAGGCTGTAACACTGTGGGAAGGCAGCACTGGAGCAGGCTCCTGGCAGGACCTGCAGCCCCATGGAGAGAGGAGCCTGTGCTGGAGCAGGTTTGCTGGCAGGGCTTGTGACCCCATGGGGGACCCAGGCTGGAGCAGTTTGTTCCTGAAGGACTGCACCCCATAGAAGGGACCCACGCTGGAGCAGTTCATGAAGAACTGCAGCCCCTGGGAAGGACTCATGCTGGAGAAGTTCATGGAGGACTGTCTGCCGTGGGAGGGAGCCCACGCTGGAGCAGGGGCAGAGTGTGAGGAGTCCTCCCCTGAGGAGGAAGGAGCGGCAGAGACAACGTGTGATGAACTGACCACAACTCCCATTCCTCATCCTCCTGCGCTGCTGGCAGGGAGGAGGTAGAGAAAATCAGGAGTGAAGTTAAGCCCAGAAAGAAGGGAGGGGTGGGGGGAAGGTGTTTTAAGATTTAGTTTTTGTTTCTCATTACCTTACTCTGATTTGATCGGTAATAAATTAAACTAATTTCCCCAAGCCAAGTCTGTTTTGCCCATGATGGTAATTGGTGAGTGATCTCTCCCTGTCCTTATCTTGACCCACGAGCTTTTCGTTATATTTTCTCTCCCCTGTCCAGCTGAGGAGGGGCAGTGATAGAGTAGCTTTGGTGGGCACCTGGCATCCAGCCAGGGTCAACCCACCACAGACTGACAGTGAAGATCTGTGGATCTTCCACACCCATACTACTTCCCTCCCTGATTTTTTTTACTGAAGTAATTACTTCATTAAAGAAAAAAAGAAGAGAGCAAGAGAGAGTGCACTTGTCTCCTAACAACCATGAAGAACAATAGTATTTTCACTGAGTGAAACTGCCTTTGATCAGTGGGTCACATTTTTAGAAAATTTAGAAAACCAAAATAGTATGGCAAATGTCCGCACAGAAAGTAGAGCTGGAGCTTAATTTGTAAGAATGACAGTTGCACTGATCAAGGTTTTAGAGGCTCAATCAGTTACAATTCCTTTGGACTCACCTTTCCACGGAATTTAAAATAAGTCTGAGAAATTATAATTGCATTAATAATTTGAAAAACAAGGCAGGATGATGACACAACAACATAATATGCTAAGAAATAAGTCAATCTCTAACCCTATGGCATGTATGCAATGAGAAAGAACTAGACATCTCTGACTGAACAGACAGTCTGCGAATTAGGGGTTAAATTATCTTGTACTACGTCACGTGCTTTAACCTCCCTATCTTGCATGTGCTCTTTGCCAATCGGAGCAGTTGGTCACATAACGCTCAACAAGAACCTCTCTGTGACCCGGGATAACTGGAAGAGAGGAAGATTTACAGGATTTTCCTTGTGTCCTGGAAGAGAACAACGTTAAAAGGAGAACAACTCTAAAAATCACTCGCAGCAGATGCCAGCCTGGAGTAGTAGCAGACAAACCTGCTTTTTGGCCTTAATCGGATTTCACTACTTATATATACACAGTTCAGTAGAGGAATGCTTTGTGTTCAGGGAAAGTCCTGACGTCATAAGCAAGACCCTACAGGAGACTGACCATGAGTCTATCTTTGGAAAGTAATTTTCTTCAATCAGCTTAAAAATATGCTCCAGGCTGCCAAAACCAGTACCTTACTGCTATTTATTCTTGATACTCTGAATTCCGAATTCCAAAATCGATTAAATGTACTTGTTTACACAAGTAAAACTTAACATATAGATCACGTATGGAGCATACTCTCATTCAACAAAGAGACGGACATTTTTCTTAAATGCAAAGGCTTTATAAATAACAACCTTAAGGAACTGTTTCACATGCAGTAGCGCTCTTAAAGCTTAGCTGATTCTGGCATGCTGGATGGCACCATACAGAAAAAGCTCTTTTCTCCACCCCGAATTTCAGCTTATCAGAGCAGTTGAGACCATTTCTCCATTGTGGAACTCTACAGACACATAGCTATCTCTCATTTCCATGCCACACTCCTGACAGCTTTCCTACATGGACATCAGCCTTGTAGCTCATTTGGTGTGTGACTAGAGAAGAATACAGTCCTCAAACTCTTCATTATTAACTGTCAGTAGTATATTACTGCTCTAGCACCCCTCCAGCTTTCAAGTAGTTAACTTTATCTGTAAGACACAGTAATTAGGTAGGGAGTATTGGAGATACCTCCAATCAATTTTGCTTATGCATCTTTATTAATCAGAAATAAATAGCCAAATTTAAAAGCATCCATGCACCCTCTCACATTCCCCCTCACGTTACATATGTTTCCTCAGCAGCTGAAGAAGCAATCTCTTTGAGGCAGGGACGTTTCCATATGGCCTCTGCACAGACCTCAAGCAATGAAGCCATAATCCTGCTCTGGGATTTCTGGATCCTGCTGGAGTACTAATAAGCTTCCTGAAGCAGAATAACATCTGTAGTATCCTCTCCACCATCCCACTCATAAGAGCTGGAAAAGACCAGGAAAAGACCAAAATCTAGTTTCAAATCCAGAAGCCTACACTAAGGAATACCACTTGCTCTCATTTCTTTTGGCGGTACTTGTATCCTGCATTCTGACTAATGGATCTTTCACTCCAGGTGCAACATTGTACAGCAACAATCCCGCAAGGAGATTATTCCCTGTGGCTGAGATAACTCTTCACAGCAGGCTATCAGTGAGAGATGAAGCTATGGCAATAGCTTGCAAACGCATTGCAGTGGCACTGTCTAATCCTACAGTTTTCAAATGTCAAAGGACTGGCTTTCCAGTTGCAAGCAATAATTGGCAGTAATAACTGAAGGCAGTTTTCCTTAATGCTCTTAAATAAGTTTAATCTCTTTTTTAAAATAAACGTGATGAGACAGTGTCTTTGCCTGAATACAAGCTGCTGCCGTTTGAACAGTTGTCCCAATCAGCCCCCAATAGATTAAGGATTTGTTGTGTGTCCTTTCATTTGGGATTAGACACCATACGGAATTCCAGTCCCAAAGGCTTTATGTCATCTGTGGGCTCCAAACCCATTAGTCAGACCTAAGCTGTCAGAACAGGGTCTTATTTTCTGTGGAAAGATGAAAGGGGACGCGGATAAGGCGTCACATTCTGTCCTCTCCAGCCTGTGTCCTCTCTAGCCGTTTCCACTGCAGCGAGCAGTAACAAGTTGGACAATATGGTGCAAATTGCTTCTGTATTCAGAAGGAAAAGGCTGGCCCATTTCTTCCTCCCAAGTAGTCTGAGAGTTGGTTAGTTCTGGCACTCAGGGAGGGATTAAAAACCCCAGGCAAACATCTACCACGACTGCCATTTAAACACTTTGGTTAGCCTTGCCCAGGAAACGGCATCCTCAGCCACAGTGACCTGCTTGTCACACACAGTCACCCCGCAACCTTGTTGACACACAGTCCATCTTGCCATTGTCCTGTTTATTCCAGCTGGCCAGTTTGTAAAGCAGGGAACTGCTCTGCAGGATAAAAAACTGCAGGCTGTAAGGGCTCAACGCAAGAACCATCCCCAAAAGCATGCTTACCTATCTGGTGTTCAAGAGCAAATTCATAGCCTGGCTAAGAAAAGAAACGATTTTGTTTCAGTCTGTCTTTCTCATACACCTTTCCAATGTTTTGTAGTTAGATGAGAGTTGCCACTCCAAGCACAGAACAGCAGCACTGTTTCTTCAGTGTGATTGAAATCACTCTCATGTAAAGAAAGAGACAAGTATGATTCTGCCTCCTCTCTCTCCTTCAGGTATGTCAAAGAGCGAGCCAGTTCTTACCATGGCTTCACTGTTGTGGCCACGCAGGGAACTGAAGAGACACCACCCTCACAGTGCATTCAAGTTCCATAATAAATGTCATCATGCTTCGTTCAACTTGATGGTGGAGCCCACCCCTGTGGCAGGTTTTGGACTATCTACTGGCCAGGGAGGTTGTTCAAAGTTCCTTATCAACAAACTGTTGAGAACTCCCATATAAGAAAAACATGTTTTTCTTATAAACTAGATTATAAGCATTCTTAGACACTGTAGACAAAACTTGGAGACATAAAAACGTAAACAAAATTAAATAGGACTTGACTGGAAGCTTCAATAAATAACTATATTTTACTGTATAAAGATAATTCACTATCTATCCTTTCTGACCTTCCAGCAACTTGCCAGTGCCACATATACTATCTATATATGTTGACAATAAATGAAGCAACTTTTGACTAATATTTATAATAGCAACTCCTTGAAACCAAAACAGAAAATAAAAGAAAATGAGAGTCGGGGGGGGGGGAGAGGGGCGGAACCCAAACAGATTTACCGTAAGCTTTTTGACTAGCAATGTAACTTTGAATTTTAAATACAAAATGTTTAAAGTAGATAGGGAATGGAAAAAAACTGCAGCATCAGAGCTGACAATAAATTGACAGGAGCCCAACAGTTCGGAGTTATGACTGAAGCTGCTTGCTTAGTACAATATGCTGTGTTAACATACTCCAACTATTAAGTAAAATAATACTGCTGTACAGGCTTTGTGTGATGACCTTTCCAGGAATTAGGTTTCTACGTCCAGCTGCAAAACCCTCAAAAACCAACCAGCCAAGCAGGCAGTCCTGCCAGGGTCAGGAAGGAACGGCTGAGCAGACCCAGCAGTGCTGCCACATGCCACCTCATCAGTCCTCAGGGCACGTGAGAAGAGTATGTCTTCGTGGCTAGATCTCGCACCAAACTTTCACTAGCCTGCTACAGGGGTAGCCACAGGCACAGATATATGGGACAGCATTAGCAACAGCAGGCCCTGGAGGAGACAGGATTTGCGATGAGGCCTCTAATCCCTGGCAAACAATACTGATTAAAAGCATCATAAAATCGAGATCAATCTTTTAAGGCAGTGAGCTAAGAGCCTTGAAGCTACACGTGGGTGGGAAGGTAAGCTCCTCTAGAAAATGACTTCCTTCATCCCATGGCTGCAGTAATAAATAACCTGTATTTTAGTGTTAACTGATCTCTTGGCTACTTTGCAATTTTCCTCTAAAGAATTAAAATGTTAAAAAAATGAAGGCTTATAAGATAAAGAGAGGCTCCCTCCTACAGAGATGCGATCATTCCAGCTGTCTACAGGAAAGTAAATAGGTACGCAGAAGATGTGTAACTGACTGACACAATCAACCAGAATTCAAGCCGAGAATGCAAACCAGATGGCTTGTTCTGCAGTTTTTCCCCAAAGTACATTTTGCATGCACATACCACATTTTGCATGCACTCCATCGTGAAATGCCTCAGAAATTAGAAGTCACTTAACTCATCACTGAGATAATCATCTTCAAGGTGACAGAGAAGGTAGGAAAAATTGGAAGATCAGCATGTTTGGCTCATGCCCTTGTGCAAACTTCTACTTGAGCAAAGTGTCATAGGTACTTAAAGTAGGCAAGGTCTTGACTTTTAAAGGCCATAACAAGTTTCAAAGCCTGCCTCAGAAAGCCGGACATGTAGCAAGACCATGTGAATCCCAACATATCTACTCCAGAAGCCGAAAAGCCCAGCCCTTGGGAGCTTATCTGCTTCAAATGCAGTGTTTATGCTCAAGTAATACTTACAAATAATAGAGAATATCCTGAAAAGCTTAAGATAAATTGTGTTTCAGCCAAAAAAAATAGCACATAGGCAGGCACAAGCTCTTTTCAGTCCTATAAATCTGCAGGAAAGGTGAAAAAAAGTTTATTTGAAGCTTCCTTTCCTAAAGACTTCATCGTTGTTTTCAAAACCTCCAGCTAAGAACTGTGATGAGATGATCTCTCTCTCTCTGAAATTCTCCTGTATGGCTACCTCTTGTGCACCTGGGTAGGACACAGCGTCTCTGTGGCTCCAGCTTTACCATTCAGGATGCATTTATCTCTCAAATGAGAGACAATTAGCCTATTACACTCAGTCCGTGCTCAGGGATTTCTGAGGTTAACAGAAGGGGCACCACATGACAGCACTGGGCACCTAGTAGGGGGTAGGGTGGCTTTCTGGCCATTTGTGTAAGTGGGCAGTGCTGGAGTTTAATCCCAGTTAAATCCCATTAGTGCTTCTTAAGAGTTGAATCATGTACAGTGGCTAGGAGCACTGAATCAGGCTGAATATTCTATTTTGAGGCAACATGAGGCCAACTCCTTCTCCTCTCTAACAATTTTGCCCAACTGAATGGCTTAATTGCAGCGGGTTTTGGTAAGGACTACAGTGACAGGGAGACTGACAGACACCTCCTAAGAGATCTTTCCTGCAAAGACTTCGTTAGCACTCACTAAACAAATTAATATACACACATACAGAGAAATCACTTCTATTGCTGAAATGTTGCTGTGTATGGCCTATAACATAGCAACCCTTACACAACATACACAACAAACCAGGATTTTAAATTAAAATAGTGGAATGTGGATTAGCTAATCCACATAAAAGATTTTTTCTTTGAACACTAACATACTGAACTCTAGCACATAAACTCTTCTTACCAGTAATATTTCAGTAACTACAAAGGACTGTCTTTCATGGGAAAAGTCAAGCTTATTAGAACAATATGCTGACATCTAAAAATCCAAATGTAGAGGGAGATAGAACTAGACCTTCTACAAATAAACTTCAGAAATCTATTGGCTGAGTGTAAGCTATGCATAACATGTGCAAGGGATGAGGGGGAAACAAAGAGAAAAGGCTCACTCAGCCAGACACTTTATTTATTGTATGCTTGTTTAGCCAGGTACTTTTTATGACTTTTGACTGTTTGCTGTCATCATTATTCAGCAAGATTTGAATAATTTGTAACATCTAGGATTTCAGCATCAAATTGAAACTTCACTCTTAACTCTGTCCATGTGCAGAACATAACAACATTATTTCTAACGCTTCAGTAAGTAGATTTGAAGTGACCCAAGAAAGGGAAAATGAAAAAGCTCAGTGCTATGCCCAAGATTACCAAACCTAGGGATTATAATCATACATAGAATTTCATTCCTGAGAAATACCTTTTATTCTTTCCAAAGTTCCAAAACGTCCTTGTCTCTCATCAGCTATGACACACTAGAATACGGTCCACTTCCTTCTTTGCTCAGTATCTTTAAACACTATCTTTAGATTTCAGCTTTATCTGAAGCTCTGACAAAAACGGTTCTGGCAGAGAGACTAACTGATCTACTCATGTGAAAAGAAGATGTATTCACGAGCATACACTGAATTGTTTAAGACAATGGATCACAGTAGGATAAAATGCAAACAAAATTTAGAAAAAATAGCCACCAGAGTAATTACATCTTGGAGGTGGCAAAGAGCAGGAGTATTAACCCTGAGCCGTGGTGTCAAAATCCAGCAGCCTTTTTTTTTTTACCCAATTTACAGGCATAGGATAGGGAAACAATGCAAGCCATACTACCTTGCTTGCAACTTGCAACTACTATCTTGTTTCTGTTTTACTGGCTAATTCAGCTTCCAACTCTGCTACAATCCTCAGCCATCTACTATCAATTTACACCAAAGGCAACGGACAGATTCACTGAATTGTCTACATAAGGTGACTGGTCACAACAGACTTTTGGTCTGAGTGGGTATGGCTATTTTTCATATAATAATTTTTATTTACCAGGGGCTTGGGCTACTATCTCCCTGTCAGCAGTAAAGAACATCATTATTCATAATCAACATTACCATATACAGCACACTCACTATCTGAAATCCCACTACTAGATTTCCACAAAATCTGTTTTGTGAAACCTCCAGCTGCCTACTGGACACACGTGTTCATCACAACAGCCCAGCTATGAACCACAACTAGATTTACATGACTCTTCCAGCAGCAGCCTGTCACAGATGAGTGACATTACTACCATTTAAAAGGACGTGTTAAAAACACTATCAGATCCAACCCATAGGCCTACAGTACCCAATCTGTAAGCATCTATGACTGATTTCCATCTCCATATTCTGAGAAATAAATACAAAGCCAGCCAACAGCAGCAACCTCCATATACAGCTACAAGAGATACAGAAACTGTATCATACTGGGTAAATACAGAGACAATCACAATCCCAGATTCGTCTCAAAAGAGACTGAAAATAATACCTTCTGCTAATGCAAAACTCAGCTTGCTCTGCAATGTGATTGACTGTAGGAATAAATCAGCACTTCAGGAATCTGTCTTCTAGACCGCAGGTGCAGAGAAACAAATACAAAACCACCCATATTCTTGCTGGTGCTTCTGACTACTACAGCAATAACAACAACCACCAGTGAATAATCATACCATTACTTAGAATTTCATATGTGAAGGGAGCTGCTGCTGCTTTAAAAAAATACTGATTTTTCTCCAGATCCCTGTATTTTGCTGCCCTTTGAATTTTTTTTATCATTTTTTATATATTTATCATATCTCTTTATCTTGTATCTTTCTAAGGCTAAAAAAATCCAGGTGTTGTAGTCTGAAGAAAAAAAAAAGCTGTACACTGTTAAGCCTACAGCTATATGACATAAGCACTTGCTTAAAGCCTATGAAAGAAATGTTCGTCAGTCAGTCTCTGACACTAATAGAGACTTTAGCAAGCTAGCAAAAGTAAATAAAGCTAGAAGGTACAGATAGATAATTATATTCCCACCCGTTTCCTTCTAAGGTAGATACAGATAGAACAAATGTAATCTGGATAATCAGCACATGCAAACCTTTTCCTTTTTTCTAACATGCTCTTATATCAAAACAGCAATCAACCTTTCCTTCCATGGTAGTGGCACTGTTTACTGCTGACAGTAAAACTAGGGAAATAATAGATTGTATTGAAATCATCCTTTCCAGAGAAAGTATGGGATATTAAAGTCATTCCTTACTTCAACAGATACAGAATAAAAAGATTCTAAAAATGCAGACTGAGATTCTGTGTACCTTCATATTTATTCCCTTGTGGGGTCAGTTATTTTTCTAATCACTGATAGTAGCTGGTCTCTGAGTGCTAAACAGTGACCACACTCTTTCCTAGGACTATTTTGTTGACAGTGCAGAGAGAAGAAAGTCCATCTCACTATTTTATCACTGCACTGATTCAGCAAGCTAGTAAAAGCATGGTTTCAAGAAAAAGCTGGTATATAATTCAATAACGCTCAAGGAACAGCTTTACTGTGAATGAAAGTAACAGCATCATCAACTCTCACTTACCTCAGGTGCATTTACTCAGGATGCGATTAACTAGGCATCACCAAATACTCGTGGTGCAGCACACTGCTGCTATCAGAATAAAGATGACATGTTGCTTGAACCAGACCTTGCTTGTCTTGCTGCTGATTAAAGTTGCCTCTGCTACTTGTGGAGATCTTTTTCAGAAGTTTTAACTTAAAAGTGCTAAGAGTGGTCATAGCATCTCTGCTCGAGATATCCTTGTGGATTGTGGAAGCCATAAGGCCAGTAGGGAAGCAGATGGACTAGGTGGGTTTTTGGTTCAACCTAGGACCATTAAGTTCTAAATAAGCTTTTACAACCTAATTTACAGATTTTCCTTCTTTATTATCGCTCATACTTATGCTTACTTGGTATTGCCCTTACATATCGCTATCACAGAGAATTGGGGGGGTGACTGCAGTTAAAGCACATAGTATGGATTCATTTTGAGCAAAACAAAGAACAGTTGAGTGTTACCGGGTGGACATAAACAAGAAGCTTGCAGAGTCTGTTAAACTGTCTGCATGATCATCAGTGTCGACATCCCTCGCAAGCTGGGTGCAATTCATATTTGAATAAGGCTCTGATCCCACATAATTCCACTTTGTTCTCCAAATACATTCTTTATGTTTACTTTTACAGAGACACTGAGCAGCTCCCAGTTTTACTTGTTTTTCACTGCTCTAAGTGAACAAATCAGTTATCAGTGGGAGTTTCTTCTATAGGCACCCAAAAAAGTCTCATTAACCATGTGTCTCTGAACACCTTTCCTTCTCCTTTAAGTGACAGCAGCTCTTTCCTGTTTCAGCAATTATGTGCAAACATGTTAAGACATTATGAATTGTTTGAATGCTACAATGCAGAGACACACACATACCAGAAAGTGCTGCATGACCTCGACACCCCATTCCAATGTTGTCAGGCAGAAGGGTTAAAATACATCATATTGCTGTAGTATTTCATCACATGAAAGAAGCTGTTACTGGGATTGTTTCAGCTTCTCAGAGAAAGCTCTGTCACACCAACTTCTACATCTTAAAAGAAAGGTTTCATCTCTATTATACGACAGCCTGATACAGAGATTGGCTTGCTAGACAACAGAATATACTATGCTTTGCACAACCAGCCATAGTCAAAAGTCACATGGCTGAGACACCAACGTCTCAGACTTGACTCTTTTCCGAAAGATCCCTCAGTGAATTTACTAGCACTTGAAGAACACTAAATAAAAACAACAAGCTTAACAGTTGGACTTTATGATCTTAAACGTCTTTTCCAACCTAAACGATTCTATGATTCTATAAGCTCTGTCATTTAGCTAACCTGCACATAACACCTATTTTTCTTAGCATTCAAATTGTTCTTTGAGAAAGGATGAATAATTATTAAACACTAACTGCGGTTTCAGGGACTGAGAGTGTTTATGATATATGAGTGTAACCAGAAGGTGTTTTTTTAGCTCAGAATAGCTCTCATAAAGAAGATTATCACAGAAAACTAAGTTTCTTGGGTAACAATATATTTCCTATGGCCTCGTATTTACTATGTTTAAAAGCTTAATCTATTTTTTTTTTATAAATATATGTTCTTTATCAATTACCATGAGATGTACAATCACTTACCTCTCAGCCTGAAATATTTCAGATGGTTGGCAATAGCCTGCTCAACAGATTCATCAGGGCAGATCTTAACTCCACTGGGAAACAGAATGGACCGCTTCCTTCGTAACAGCAAATGCTTGTTGACCTGTTCAGCCTTCATGATGCCATGAAGCTTTTTCAACTCAGGAGGCTGAGAAGGGTTTGCCAACTGCCAGCCACTGAGCTGAGGGGTTGGTGAACCATCTTTAGCTTGTCCTCCTTCTGTACCTGAATAACCTTCTGCTGTAAAATTAAAACCACACATAAATTTCTCAGATGAGATAGTGATGCAATCATCTTATGTATCTTAATGCGATTGCTCTGGTCTCTGAAGGACCTAACTGTGCTTTTTTCTGTTAACAAAACCTGTCTGTATGACTGTCCTATTATAAACAACCTTAAGCTCTTTACAGCATCCCATCAAATGATAACATAACCTAAAGCCCTAATGCTTTGAATGCTAATGTTTTGTGTTTAACTTCCCTTCTGTGATTGGCTTGTTTAAGTCAATGGGACTATATTTATGAACAAACATGTACTTAGAAGCTTTCAGGGTCAGGAATAAAATAAGTAATTAATTACCAAGTCCCCTTATTCCATACTTTCTTTCCAGAAGAAACATTTATATCCCTCGCATCAAGAAAGCAGCTTGAATTGACAGCTAGCAAGTACACCTTTCACCACCATGAGATAGCTCCCTACTCAACTGGAGCGGGGAAAAAAAGAAAAGGGAAAAAAAAAGGGCTCATCAGCTTTAGCCTTTTTAATATTCCCTCTTACGATAGCTGTTCCACATCACTCCAGAGGAAACTTTACAGCTGAGGGGAGAATGTGTCTATTTGGTTTTAGTCCGACAGTCTAATTTTCTATGCTCCACAGTCAGCAGTCAGCTGATCTGAAATTAGTTAACACAACTTTCTTCTTTCACTTTTTCCCCAGAAAACATGACTGAAGAAGAATCACAATGAATCATTTATTAGAGCAAGAACAGTAATAAGTGTATGGCATTTTTCATCTCGCAGATTATGAGCTTGTTCTGCAACTTCAAAGTCAATAGCACCTTTGGTTTCAATGACTGAAAGATGAAGAACGTGGTTATTTTGATGGTATATTAAGTCCGCGCTAGTGCAGAAGACCACCACCAGATAGTACATCAGAGGGAGAAGGGAACATCAAAAAAGGTCACTAAGGCAAAAGCCCAAACAGACACATCTTCATCTTGTGCATAAGCAGAAGACGGAACCTCAATTTTTAAGATTTAACACAAAATTATTAAAGAAAAAAGCACCAAGTAAAAAATTTTTCAGTATTTACTGTCTCTTGAAGTTGGAAAAATTTGCCTCCTGTAGCTACATTCTACACTCAAAACAACATAAATGCACAGGAATACCTCCTGGAAATCACTCTTAAGTATTCCATATTTACACCGATATCATGGTACAGATTTGACCAAACATTTCTCTGTATTAGTCCCCCCTATCCCTGCCATAGATAAACTTTGAAAACCAGAATATTAATAAGATTTCTGTATTAAGAAGATTTCTGCATTACCTGCAACTATTTGAAGATCGCCTTTAATCATTCCCAAAACCGGAAAGCAAAGAAAGATTTTCCAAATGAAGCCAAACATATTCGTGCCAAAAAAAGCAATAGGCAAGAAAAAAAAAAAAGAAAATGCCTTTTAGCAAAAGAGCTGTTGTCTTTAACGTATCCTTGAACCAATCAAGAGCATTGCCCTTCTTGAAAATGTCTTGACGTCAGGTATGATTATCTTTGGAAAAAACATTAGGTAAAAAAAGTCAACCAAGACATCCTGGGAATCTTCTTTTCAAAGACAGTATTCTACTTTACTGAAGAAGCAAGCAAAGGTGATGGAAGTAAACTCCTTGGAGCTAGCAGATGGACTGAGACAATTTTTTAATTTTAAGCTGGCCAGCTAAGCTCTTTACCAGAGCTTGTCATACCATTAACAGACAGTCCAAACAAGGACAGCACCTTTCACATTTAATTAACCATGTTTTTTCATTGGCCCTTCAATTTCTGCCCTTTTTTAAAATCATGCTGGCCACAAAACATCAAAGGGAGCACGCTAGTCTCCCGTGGAAGGTCTCAGCGTGTTTGTCTTCTCCTTGTACAAATATACGTATCTAAAAATGCACTGACTCGCTTAAACACCAATGCATATGTGGATAACACCGAAGGAATCCTTCTGTAGGATTGTTTCTTCTGGTGACAGAACTAATACAGCCCTGCTGCCCGAGTCTGTGCTAAAGCAGAAAATCTTGTGCTGTTACACCACTGTCCCTTGCATCCCAGAAGAGGTGCTTCCCCCAAAGATAACGCCACGGCAAGTTGTGATTCTTTCATCTCTGTTCAGGTATTACCTGACATGAGGAGTAGGAGCAAATGAGTACAGACACCTGAAGAGATGATCAGCTAAGAAGAACTGCAGGAAGGACAGAAATGCAGGAAAGCAGCAGCAATCTCAGCTCCCCTCCTGTCCAGGGTCAGCTCACTGTGGAAACGTGTATGGAAGCAGTCCTGCAATGGCAGATGGCACTCGGGGCACGAGAAAAACCTCATCAGGGCTGTCTCCTGGGTGGCATTAAGTCAGGACTTGCTGGTTACTGCGTTCAGATCAATCTGAGCAAACTGCTCATTTGTCTGAAGTGACTATTTTCGGTAGTGGTTTTGCATAAATATTTCAAAGCTGGATTCCCAAGGCTTCCCAGATGACAGTCTGCAGAGCATTTACACAGAGCTCCTTAGGTATACAGTGCTGACTCTTCTCTTACAGCTGCTCTGCTAACTCAAACAATTCAGATAACACTGGTAATTCCTGATATTACACACAGGGCACTCACAAGAATCCAATAAAACCAGCTTTGTTTTTAGGCTCTGTCTTCTGACATCTAACAGACTCTAGTAAATATTTTTCAAAACAACATATTTTCCTTGATTCTTCCACAAAACTTCTAAATTACACTTTAAGTTAAACCACTGAGCTGCTCTAACACCCCAAAACAGTTTTCATCGAATCAGACATTTTGGATGTATCAAACCAGCACTGTTCACCGAGGCTGGGTCTGTCGAGCCTACTGCAATACTGGCAGCAGCACCGAGTGCAGTACACCACACTGGAGCTGGAAATCGAACGGTCCCAATGATTGGAGGCACAGGGAACAACATTGCACTGGTGCTCATAAACTGTTTTGAAGTCCTATTCAGCATCTCCAGGTAGACAGAGCAACTTTTCAGGCTAGCTTGGGTACTTTTATTACAATCTCTGATTCAACAACACAGACCAGCCTTTTTTTTAGTCCTCTGTAGAGACTGGTGCTTTCACTGTCATGAATGCTTTTGCTTGCATTACCCTGCAAAAATGCAACTGAAACAAGACTAGAAATACTATACATGCTTATAAAGACAAAGGCTAACTTACCTCAAGAATGAACAATAACTAATCCTTTTACAGAAAATTCTCAGAATACACGTGCTTCAGTAAGAATATGAAACCCAATTAAAAGTTTTCCTGGAGAGTCTTCAGATTTACAGCAGTGCTGGTTTTTTTATCAGTAAAGTACTCGAAACGCACTCAGAATGTGAATAGTATAAAAACTACCTGCTTTTGTTTTCTATGGTATGGCTATGTCAGCTTCTGTGTGATAAAATATTTTAAACATTTAAATTCAGTTTCATTAATATTAGTTCAAGCTCTCAATTTTAAATTCAACACTGATTTCAGCACTGAAATTTAGATTTGCAACAGCTGAAAATCTCCTACCCTTAGGATAGCAAAATGCGTAACTAAAAGCACAATCATCGTTCAAAGTTTCTTAAAACAAGTAAAACAACTCTTGCAATAGTTTTCCAAAATAACCTCGGAAAATTAACTCGTCCCTTGATGTGACTAAGGCCTTTGCAGTAATACTTTCAACCAGAAGATGCATAGTTCTTCATTTCCAGCAGCCAAATTGTATCTGTTCAAAAGTACTTAGGAAAAGTACATTCTTGCTAGGGAAAAAAAGGGAAGTATAATCCTAGTGATGTAACACGTCAAGGTCACATCAGTGCCTCCAAAAATAAAAAGACAATTTTCTGACAATTTGTATTTCTGAAAAGAAAGGACATGCACTTTCATATAGCAGATGTGATTAAGCTGAATTATAGCTCTCTGCAAGGTAATGGTCACTGAAATTCTGCTACAGCACACATACTGTTCTAAATAACTTCATTGTTTTCAAATGCAATTTATTCAAGAAGCTAAATTCAATCATCTGTAGCTAAATAATGCAAAATAATGGTATACCTTAATGAAAAAGCCCCTAATGAAGAGCCATATGATGGCAGACACTCCCTATCTCCAAGCTCAGCGGGCTTAATACCAAGATTATAAATTTGTCTCCTATGACTGGACTACAGCAACTGACTTTATGGCATTTGACAGGACTCAGCAACAAAATTCCCAATCAGTTTAGCTAAGAAAATTAGCTTAGATGAAACCCTTTTGCTTGTGCTCCTGGAGAGTTCTCTGGTGAACTGTCTCCCAAGAATAAGCAAGGTCTGAGGCTGTTTAGCCTTCCAGCTGAGCAAATTCAGCCCACCGTAGCCCATCGTACTGCCACCTCTTCCATCACATAGCATTGTAACGTATTTGGAGCAGAAAAATCAGGAAGTGAGGTCAAACAAATTGATCTAACACTTCGTTATCTACTCTGTCCTTGAAATGTCAGCCTATCCTCAACACTCCTCCTTTTCTGAACTGTTGATCAGATAAGTATCTCTTACCTAGCTCAATAGTCAAAGATGATCCCAGTGCCTGTGCTTCATCTTTGAACAGTGTTGCCAACTTCAATTTGGTTGGACAGAATTATTGCTGCTGTTTTTTGTTTTATTTGACCATTAATGGAAACATTTACAATCCTGAGACCTTTCAAGTCTCATTCTAAAATTCCTGCTTTTCCATTTAGAAACCAGAGTCTTTTTTTGGGGGGGTTGCCAGGAGCAATATTCTGCTTCCCTGTCATAATCAAGATAGAAGTGTTACTACTGTGGCTTTTAAGTCTTTATTATTTTGTAAGGTGTAGTACTTACTGAGTACTGCAAGCTCATTTCAGGGTCAAATTTGAGAAGGCGAGTCCCAGAAAGCACAGATGAACTGCAATGAATTTATGCCTGTAATTCCAGAAAAACACAGCAATCCACAGATGCTTTTAAAAAAGCACACTTGCAGTTTCATGATTCACTTCTCCAGTTCTTGATGAAAACTAGGTTTTTTTTGTTTTTCCTGGAAGATTTACTTCCTACAAGTTACTTCTCTTCCACCTTGTTTCTTGTGTCATGCTTGCCAACAGCACCTTAAACTGATCCCCATGACTGAGATTTCTTCCTGGAAGCCAGTTTCTGGTCCCACACAGCCAGAACATAGCAGTTTCTTTTAAAGAAACTCATAGCTACATTTAACACTGAGTACAATTCACTGCCTTGAAACCAAAATTACACAGTGTAGGGTAAAGAGCCTTACAAAGATTGGTTTGCTTTGAAGTATCACGCCACTCTACCATTTCAGTTAAACAGGGATTAATACAGGAAATGGAGATGCAGGAGATGTGCAAAAAGGTCCCTGAGTCAGTCTGGTGCCTTATATATGCCAAAAGTTCTCACTGGGGAGTTCTAACAACTAAAAAGGAAGCACAAAGGTACCTGGAGTGTAACTTTTTCCACAGACACTTCCTAGGATTCACCATGTATCTGTTAAATGCAAATGGCTGGAATGGGGTGAGTTGTGGCTGGTGGACCCAGGCACTTCGCAGGCCAGTCATTCAGGCCATCAAGACTGTTAGCCTAATTACAGAAACCAACTGTAAGGCTCCTGAGTCAAAAAGCAGCCTTGCTTGCCACAAGCAGCTGTGAACTAGCTGCAAGCCTTTATAAGGACTGGAGAACAAATAATCACTTTGATACAAACTGGGTTAAGATACACATACTGTGTACATACCTTAAAAGCAGAAAGATGGCCTATCTTACACTCAGCTCACTGGCTATTTGTGGCAGCTGGGAAAAGAATGGTAACAATCGCATTCAGCAACTTCTGGAGATAATTTTAATATCAAATGTATTGGCATTCTCATAGCACATATTTAATAAATCTACAAAGGCAATCCTTTAATGTTATAAAACCAATTTAGAAAAGTTTATACATTACTTTTGTTTTTAAATATCTATAAATCGGTCAATCTAAAAAAGAACAAATTACTTTATGATAAAAACTAACTTTACCATAAGAAAAAGCCCGAACTATTTGTCATAACATTGAAAATATGCATCACTTAAAAAGGTGTAGAGAAAGGGCACACATTTCCTCATTTTATCTTTCATCTGTCTTACAATAAATACAAAGATTATGCCTGTAAGTAATGCTGATGTTGTGATTTAGGCGATGAAAACCACAAAAGCTCTGGGATGAGGGGGACAGATGTTGGTGAGAGGGTAGTGACAAACTACAGAATTAAAGTAGAAACAATGACAAAAACCACACAGTAATTGCACTAGGCTGCTCGCAGCTATACAGAAGGTAACTGCGCTCAGCAAATTATTTTGTTTTAAAATTGCCTCTCTTCTCCAGAAAGAATGCTTCCTGCTTTGAGAAACAATGGTGGGAGACTTTTTTGGATGACTGTACAGAACCTGAAGTAATAACTGGATTTTCCTAATCCTAGGTTTCAGAGTTGTCTTGAGGGAAGGGGCCCTGAGAATTCTGTGATACCATAAAAATGTTCACATCTTTGGGTTGCCCTCAATTTTTATTGTAACTCTCTAGCCTACTTCCAGCTTTAAGAGCTCTGGTTTTGTAGGTATGTTTATGACACAGGTGGTTTTGATGGTTATCTGAGACATGGTCCTTCTGAAGGGTGTGATGACACTTAAGTTTACTTACAGTGGGGAACAGGAGGAAGCATCCTCTTAAAACAGTCACCTTCTATCGTGCAGTAACTACAGAAAGAAGCGTGCACTTGTCAAAATGTTATTGAAGTTTCATGTGATCACTGCTTGAGGAAAAACTACATAAATACATATTAAGACAACGATAAACTTGTACTAGTTTATCAAATCAAGTCTGAGTTCAAACACTCAAATATTTGGGCATCTTTACTCAATGCTCCTGAGCAAAGTATAAATCCTGTTTGTCTTATATGTAAATTACATATCTTAAAGACATATTATATATAACATAAAGACCTTTTTGAATGAAAACAGCCTTATTTTTCAGTAAAACACCTTAAACTTTTGAGGTTGTTGAGCCACAACCTGCTTGTCTTTCTAATGGAAGTGATGCCATAAGATTCGCAGGTATAACTCCCAAAAATAAGGCGAATAGGATTAAAAATCTACTGCCTACATGTATTGTATTGGCATGTACTTAGACAGCAAGATTTCTTCCAAAATCTAAGAAAAAAAAAAAAAAGTCATAAAAAGTACTTAAAAAAAATCCACTCTCAACTTTTAAAGATTTCAACAGTCACTCTCAAGCAAATGTCATGGAAAACACTCATGGAAATAAATTTTTACAATGAAAATGCTGGGGGGGGGACAGGGACGGGACACCAAAAACAAAAACAAAACTCAGCAGCCTCAAATCTTGACAGAATTTTCTGACACATGCAGACTACTTCTGTATGTGATCAGAAACAAACCAAAAAATACATCTCTAAAGAGAGTCAATATTAGATCCTTAAATTAAAACAATACATAGTATTCATTCCATCTGTATGAGCTGCAAAATCAAAAGAGACACAGTATTAGGGTCAAAATCCTGTCTTCAGGCCTGACTCCTACCTGATCATCCATGTTTATATAGAATTGTAAAGAACAGGCTCCAAAAGATGAAAATATTTTTGCATCCTTGTGGCACACACCTGTATGCAGCTTTCATATTCCAAGTAAAGAATCAATTAGCAATCCATATGTATTAGCTTTAACTTACATATTTACACTTTTATCTACAACCTTCTCCTTTCCCCACCACAACTGCATTCTGTGACCACACAACCCAAATGAAAAAGAATTCTTTAAATAAATACACACTGAACAAACAAAATACTTCTTGTAGGGTTTTTTGTTGTTTTTTTTTTTTCCTTTGTTGCAAGGCAGAAAGAGCCCAAATGCTGCTAAGCAGAGTTCCAGTTACTTTACACAGCAATGTTCTTTGCCAGGTCTGGCTTATTAGATTTATTAGCTGCTGCTGCCACTATGCTGTTGAAAGTGCAGTTGCAAGATCAGGTCTCGAATTTCTTCTCTTTTGCTTCTGATCAGCTGACGAGGGAACCACTTCTCCAGCTGCAGTGGTTCTTCAAAGTTAACTATGGGATTCTGGTAACAGAAAAAGGAATATTTACAGCATGAATTTCCTAAAGCAACCTTCAAAAAGAATTTCAAACCCTTCCATTACTGCTGAGACCAAGGAGGCACAAACAAGTTTCCATGAGACAGTGACAGGCTTCAAAGTCAAATTCCAGTTCTTCCATGGTAATCACATATATACATACCCTTACCACAAGCTACTCATGGTAAACACCAAACAGGTTAGCACCACTTCTCTTAAAGATACATCAGTATAAGTACATATTCCAGGCAGATTCCATGTACTATGATACAATTAGACATACTCTTGACCTCTAACAAGGGACAGATGTACTTCTGTCACAAAACAGACATGTACAATCACACTATAGGGAAGGATCAAGCATATGGCAGTTAAGTATGATGAGTTTTGTTGCCTCAGGCATGTGTTTTACTGTGATGAGCTGGTTTGTCTGATAGCAGACAACAAAGAAGCAAGAATACTGCTGGCAGTTTTAACAGGACACAAGAGGGGGAGAATTCGGAACAAGAGAGGGTAGCAAATTGAAATTGCTGAGAGATGCTGGCAGCTTTGGCAGTAAGACCACAACACCACATTTGGTTTGCCAAAGTCAATTTTTTTCCTCTTTCCCTCTCATTCTTTTGCCATGCTTATATTTCACCTTCTTCCTCTGAATAAAGTAGTATATGATAAATCGAAAAAGCAAAGCGAAAAACACATCATTGTTTGTGATCTATGAGCCCTGGTATGTTTAGGACAAATTACAACCACCGTGTCCTGGCCTTGCCTCTGCAAGCAGAACATGACCCCACTGTTAGAGAACGGGCAGTTCAAAAGCATTGGTAAAGAATTTCATTTTCCACCTACACAAGAGCTCAACTCATCTATCACAGAATCACAGAATGGTCGAAGATTGAAGTAACTTCTGGAGGTCACCTGGTCCAACCCCAGGCTGACAAGTCTGTCCCTCCCCAGGTCCTCCTTCCTGCCTTTTTTGAAGGTAGGAGCGACATTTGTTTTTTTCCAGTCCTCTCCCGATTGCCACGAACATTCAAAGATTATCAAGAGTGGTCTCACAATTATATCAGCCAGCTCCCTCAGCACTCATAAGAGCATCCCACTAGGGCCCATGGACTTATGAATGTCCAGTTTAAGTATTCCCTAGCCTGATCCTCTTCCACCAGGGGTATGTCTTCCTTGCTCCAGTCTTTTTCCCAGTCTCTAGGGCCTGGGACTCCTGAAAGCCAGTCTTGTTAGTAAAGACTGAGATGAAGAAGGCATTCAGCAGCTCAGCCTTTTCCATGTCTGTCACCAGGGCCCCTGCCCCATTCAGCAGTCAGTCCACATCTTCCCTACTCTTCCTTTTGCTGCTTACATAATTACAGAAGGCCTTCTCGTTGCATTTGACATCCCTCACCAGATTAAACTCCAGGTGGGTTTGGCTTTCTGCATTACATCTCTGCACGCTTGGACAGTGTCTCTGTATTCTTCCCAGGTTACTTATCCCTGCTTCTGTCTTTTGTATGCTTGCTTTTTGTGTTTGAGTTTTGCCAGGAGCTGCTCCTCCATCCATGCAGGCCTCCTGGCATCTTTGACTTCCTGCTTGTTTGGATGAACTGTTCTTTAGCTTGGAGGTGGCGTTCCTTGAATATCAACCAGTCTTCTTGGACCCTCTTCCCTCCAGGGCCTTATCCCATGGAACTCTCCCAAGCAGATCCCTGAAGAGGCCAAAGTCCAGGCTTGTGATCTTGCTTTTTGCCCTGCTCCTTCCTCTCATGATCCTGAACTCCACCATCTTATGGTCCCTGCAGCCAAGGCTGACTTTGACCTTTACATCCCCAACCAGACCTTCCTTGCTTGTGAGTATGCTGTCCAGCAGAGCACCTCTCCTCATTGGCTCCTCTGTCACTTGGGTCAGGAAGCTGTCATCGATGCTCTTCAGGAACCTCCTGAGTTGCTTATATCCTTCTGTGTTGTCCCTCCAGCAGACGTCAGGGTGGTTAAAGTCTCCCACAGGGACCAGGGCCTGTGAACAGGCTGCTTCTAGCTGTCCGCAGAAGGCCTCATCCACTTGTTCTTCCTGATCAGGTGGCCTACAGCAGATGCCCACTCCTATGTCACCCATACTAGTCTGCTCTTTAACCACTACCCATAAGCTCTCAGTTAGCTCCTCATCCAACCCTAGGCAGAGCTCCACACATTCCAGCTGCTCTCTCACATAAAAGGCAATTCTACCTCCTTGTCTTCCCAGCCTGTCCTTCCAAAAGAGCCTGTATCCATCCATCACAGCACTCCAGTCACGTGAGCTATCCCACCACATCCCTGTGATCTCAACAAGATCATAGCCCTGCAACTGCACACAGATCTCTAATTCCTCACATTTATTCCCCATGCTGTGTACATGAGTGTACAGGCACTTTGGCGATCTGTTCTACTAGAGAACAAAAATCTGTCCGCTGGCCAAGGCCCCACACAAGGCTTTCCGCGCACAGGACTCTCAGAGAAAACGTGGACCACATGTATAAGCATCAAACAAGCAGAGCCATTCAAAGAACAGAGCAAGAGGGCAGTGCACTGATCAGGGTAGGAAGAGTTGGGGACACCCTAAAAGACAGTGCCTGAACCCCAGCATCTGCAGATGTTTACAGGTATGTGCTGAAGAGGAAAGGGAGGCTCCCTTAGCTCTGCGCATTCCCGTTTAAGGACTCCTCCCTCCCTCTCTCCACAGAAGCTGCTGCCTGCAGAGCCAAAGGCCAATGCACAAGCTAACCAGTTTTAGAGGCTACAAGAAGAGATGCACAGAAAAGATGCCTTTGTAACATCTGTAGGCCAGAAATGTGTAAACTAAATAGACCACAAATACACCCAAATAGTTAGGGATATCGCATGTGTCAATGTAAAAGCAACATTAAACTACAGGGTCAGAAATGTTTGCCAACACACACAGATGAGAAACTGTCTGTGCTCCAGATACAAAGACCCCTGCTACTACTTGAAGAATGGGTTTTACCTCCTCTTCCTCAAATGGCTTTGACACTTTTGAGGCCAAACATCACAGGCTTGTGTGTCTGGCTATTTCCCTCAGAAATAGTTTTTTGGGGTTTAAGGTGATTTTGGGGAAAAGGGAAGGTAGTTTCCATTTGTACCTGGAAGAAGCTTTCCACATATTGCAGCAAATAGACACCACAATCGCTGCTGTTATCTTGTTTAGGCACTCTGGGACAGAGGTCAATCATAGTTGATTTACTGAATTCTCGATGCGTTTTTCGTTTAGCTTCCCATTCCGCTTCAAGGTATCTACAAAGGAAAGCAAACAGATTAAATACCTGAGAAATAACTCCCAAGCTCAATGTATTTTGGGATACTAGTCAATATTTTTCTGGAGCTGGCCAAAAAGCTAAAATAGCTTTAACCAATTTCTTTCACAGAATCTGTCAAAGAAATTCACAGAAGGAACAACACAATTTCCACCATCCAATGTTCTATCACACTCAGAGGCATCTCTACCACATAATATGCAATATACAAAACAGAAAGATGCGTGATGTTATTTAAAAACAAAGTTAATTGTTCTGAGTTTCTTCAAGCTATTAGGATACCATGACATTTTTATACCTTAACTAAAAGAACTCCTCAAGTAATCTTTCCCAGCTATCACACAGATTTTTCCTGGGTTCATCCTAAGAGGCCAGCAGTGGTTTTCTAACCTAAGCAAACCACTAAAAAAACCTTGGAATTCACCTTACAACTTCAGTTACAACTGCACCAATATAACCCTTGCAACCTACTAGTGTACAAGCTATATAGACTTGTTAAAAACCTTAAGGGATCACTTCTTTAATGATTATGACTTACTTGTTATCGGGCTTTTCTATTGTTCTGGTGCTTCAGTAGCAACTCACTGGCCCTACATTCTGGGCTGGCCACTGATTTTGAAGATGGGATTGAAAGCATAAGGGTCTGATTTTCAAAGGCAACAGTTACCTATACTTTTCTGCTGACTTTAGTGAGAGTTGCAAAGGCTCAGGGCTTGTGAAAAATCAAACATAAGGTCTGACTTTAGGGAATAAAATAAATATATACATTAAGTCAGACCTTGTGTTTGATTTCTAAAAGCCCCAAGTCCTTGCAATTCTGAGAATAAAAATACATATAAAATACCCAAAACACCTTTGGGGAAAATAGCAACTGTGGAGAAAAAAAAAGGCAAACATGAAACAATTCAAAGATGAAGACTGTTCAGTGAAGCACATTCCCTAGAAATGGTAAGAACTTATGACTGTAGGCTTTAAAATTAATTTGTTTGAGCCTGACCACTGCCCAAAACAAAAAAAAGCAACTCAAGGAAAGAAGAGGTCACAGAATCCCTGCGTCTGTTTACTTAAACTTCTGCTTTCAGGGTGTAAGTGCAAATTGAAGGAATAAGAGGTGTGCTTCCCAAACTTCCCTGATCTCACAAGTCCATAAATCACCTCTTTGTTTTCCATCTTTTCATGACATCTCTCTGAACTCCAGGAAACCACCCTCTCTGGAATTTCAACCCCAGGAGTAGCTCAAAGCATAGAGCACTAAGTTAATACATCCCACAGAGATTAAAAAAAAAAAAAAAAAATTGCTATTTCATTCCTCCTCCCAAGACACACATGGTGGGGAGGCCTCGCTACCTAGGGAAAAGATGGTTTCACAAAAATTTCTGATTCTCATCTAACCCTCACACAGTATTTTGAAGAACTTACTTTTACAAGAAGAATGTACTATTTGGTTTGCAGATTTTTGTTCCTTTCAGTGAAGTGGATACAACAGAGAACAAAAAGAACAATTCTGTTTAGCTTCAAATATTTAATAGTAGCAACTTTTTAAAAAGTTGTTGATAGATGTTAAAGTCATTAGGCATGTGTAAAAGTACTGAAAGTTTGGAGACGTTCTTCCAATACTTACATACCTATCACATAAAAGACTGAATATATTTTTACTCTCACTTTTCAAAACAAATAATACCATTCCGATATAACTATACTGACACATCAAGCTTTTAGACAGCTTCAGTCTAGTTTCTACTTTTTTGCACATAGATAGGAGCAGATTTAACAATGTAATTCTGTAAGCTCCATCAAAAACATGATCAGCCCTTTGGAAAATTAATCATTTACATTTCAAAGTATTGATTTTAAAGAATCTGTTTTTCTACCCTTACAAACACCCTCCATTCCTGAACTGGAGGGGATAAAAAAAAAAAGCCCCAAAACTCTCTACGTTTAATTTTTTTTTAATTTCAAAAAGACTGTCCACTTTACAATTTCTGCATTATAGCTGGGCTGCAGAACAAAGACAGGCTTTTCACACAAGCTTCTGTATTGCTATTACAATTTTCTTTGTCGTAGCTCTTTATGGATTTTCCTTTAGTGCAGTCCTTGCTATGCATGGTAATACATTAGAAATTTACACCTTTATAGAGGGAAGTATTTTGAACATAGAAATGTGACCAGCAGCATCTCTTTCTAATATACAGAAACTGTAGTTACTTACTCTCTCAAAACCTGAACTGTTTTCTGCACGGATCCAGCTTTCAAAGAATCTAAGATGAGTATACAAGGCCTGTACATAACAAAAACAAACAAACAAAAAAATCATTGTGGTCTTTCATTACCAACACTACTGAAGCAACTATTTGGTTTGAATACAGCTTAACAAGACCATCAATATCTGAACAAACATGGAAAAAATGGACAAGTTCCTACAGCTGTGGCTTTATGACAAATAATTGAATGACTTCAGAATTTCTTAATATAATTTAATGATACAATATTAGTATGAAAACAGAAACATACCTTTTACAAATCTGACTTTTGGAATTACTTAGGGAGATCTGGGAGAAGAGAAAATAAAAACAACATTAAAAAAACCTACAACAGTTATAAACTCAAATGTCTTCACAGATTTAAAGGTAAAGGCAGAGAGGCTCCCATTTCAGAAAGAGAGAAACTGATAAATAATCTTTAAAAACAGGTGAAAGCATAGCACAGGCAACATAGGTAGGCAAAGGAGGACTTCAGGCTAATTCAAAGTGCCTTGCACATGCTGCAGGCCACACAAACATCGACAGCTGCTGCAAAAAAGATGATGCAAAATCACTTAGTCAATTCTCGGAGCCTTCAGAAATAGAGTAATACGTTTCCTCTGTCAGTACAAAAAGGCACTTACTTTAGAAATACCTGCATCCAGAACTGCAGCAGAAGCAGCAATTTCATTGCCACCTAGTACAAAAGAACAAATTAAAAAGCGTTAAGAATACATTTCCTAACTGAAATATTTTCATTTTCAAATTCATGATTATTAGTATTCAAAATACAATAGTGAAGTATAAACTAATTTTGCTTCCCTTCTGAATGTTCAAATAGCAGAGTTACTGAGGGCCTGCCTTCCTGATAAAATTCTCACTGAAATCCAAGAACTCTCCACTCATGATGGGATCTGAGCCACTGATGTCACATGTCCCTTCCAGTATTTTCCAGAGTTGCAGACAACAAGAATGCAGTGCAGTCCTTGCTATGCATGGTAATACAAAAATATATTACATCAATCTTGATGTGAAAGATACTTTTTAAGACATCATATCTCTCCTTCAAGGATTAAGACACTATTAGAACTGTATATGGCTCGACATAATTTTCTTCTAGATTACCTACCTTTTGAGAATAAACTTCTGTTAGCATCCATTTCTTCTTCATCCTTGCAGTTACCAGGAAAGGCCAACACTGAAGCAGTTCTAGTGTTCTCACTCTCTGACTGAAGTGGAGACTGTTGAGGCTGGTGATATAATGAATTCTGATGGGGACACTCCTCATACACAGCCTCTTCTAACCAAGGAAAACAGATAACTGCAATGTACCAATGAGACCTGCCCAGCAGTGGGGAGAGGGGGGGAAAAAGGTCAAAAATGTACAACATCTGGTTCTGAAAAGGATATGAAAAGTTTTTGTAACATCAAGAGTTCATGGACAACTGTTCTGTGACGCATAACCATTGTTGCCATGTTCCTTCATGGCATCTCATACTAATCCTCTCACTCGTTTTTTACTTTGCCTTGTGGCATAACAGCAAAAATAAGTACCAATTCCTTTAAAAAAAAAAACAACAAACCCACTACAGCAATTTAACAGTGTCTCACCGCCCATCCCACACTGTAAAAAAAAAAAAAAAAAACAAAAAAACACAACCAGTAATAAAATAATCTGTGATGGTGATCCCAGCTTTGAATATAGCTGAGGGTATGGCATGCCTCTAAGCCTTATCTCTTCCTGCAGCTGTTTTGCAGATGTAACTCTCAATGACTTCAGTTTTACTGGAGTTTCCATGTGCAGTTCAGTTATTCAACCAGGCCAAGGCACAGACCGTGGAAGTACTACTCCTGATAGATTAACACTATGAGTTGCTGTGATTTCTTTAGAGAAATATTACTTAAGTGCACAGCTATCATCATAATGACACACAAATTATTTTGAAAAATACATATAAGCAATTTTCAATAAAACAAAAATCAAAGATGAAAAGTTGACTGACAACAACTAAATAAAAAGTTTAACTTTTGAAGAGACTTCAAAATTACTCATTCCACACCTGTTACTTCTTCAAAATCTAATCTGTTCATTTCCAATGATCCAAGCTTAAGCCTAAAAAGCCTTACAGATACAAATCTTTTTATCACCACAACATTTAAATATTTAAATCTTTAAATACCAGAAAAGGTGTCTAAAACATATAGACTTACTCCTCGTTCACAGGCACAAAGATATAATCTTTACTGAAGATGTTTATATGACGAGTCCATGTTCTTACTCTTCTGTGTCTTCTCTGAGCTGCTCTGCAGAAACCAAATAACAATTGTTATTAATCTTCCCAATCCCTCAATGGGTTTTTCATTTACTGTTCAAATTTCCCAGACAGAGAAAAAATAAATCAGCACACCATTAAGCCCAAGTGACTAACAAGCCATTTCCAAATCATCTTAAACTCTTCTGGAAAAAAACACACATAGATTTGAAGGGACTTCTTGCAGTTATTTATCCAGTAATTATTATTTACTACACTAAATGTAAAAATCTCAACTAAACACCAGCCAGTGTAAAAACACACCTACAGCAATTTACAAACATCCATGAAGTAAACCACAATACCACTTTTGAAGGCCTGTCTAAACAACCTTATCTTTTGGAGGAAAAAGCTAAATGCCTTCCATAGGGTCATGCAACACACCTGTAGCAAAGCCAGAACTGAAAGAGATCCCCTCCAGTCCTGAGCTTTAAATGCTGGAGCACATTCCATTTCCAGTCCTACAGACATAAAGCGTGAGGACAGAATACTAGGAGAATAAGAAAAATTTGAGAAGAAACTTAAATTTAGATTTTCAACTTTCTTAGTTTGGACAAGTTGAAATAGAAACCAATGGTTCACAGAACTTTGCTCCAATATGATCTGAAAGCAAAATTCACTCTACTCAGGAGACATCCCTATTACCATTCTGATCCCATCCTGATCTGTGATCAAGAAATGTAACTTCAGTGTAGGAGGAAGAGGAGAACAGAAGTGAGGAATGGAAAAACAAGCTGCTGTGGGCCAGCATTAAGAAGACTTGCTGCAAACTTCCTCTGCTACATGACTCTAGAAGCACTGGGAACTTAAAAGGGGAAGGCATGTTTGCAGCCTGTGAAAGCACGTGTAGAAGGAGCTTTCTCAATGTACTGCCTAAGCAGTGTGAAGAAAGAGAAGCAAAGTGTCTTTAAGTTAAGTAGCTACATCAGTTGAGATTAATTTCATCTACAAGAGTTAAGAGCCCAATTTTCCACTATCCATTTATCCAAAAAACCCCACAGAAACAAACCCCAAACTACCTGTAATCACCACATAAGTATCCAAGCCCAAACGCAAAATAAGAATTTCCAAAGCTATCTCCTGATCCGGAGCAGCTACAGGTCTGGAAATACGGTGAATTAAGAGTGCCATTCTAGTTCATCAAGAAGGTTATGGACAGTCCAGCCTTGTAAAAGGAATCAGATCAAGGCACAACAGCATTCCTAACGTGGATAATTTTGTTTCCACCTCAGAACATTCAGGGTCAGAAGACAGTAAAATGATGGAAGACATTCAAGCACAGCTCCTTGAATTTTTGAGACATCTTTGAAAATACTACAGAAGTTGCATTTTTTTTCCCTTTAACATAGCTTTCACCCAGCACTGTAACACAAACAAGATGGCACACCTCTTTGTGCAGGTGGCCTCATTTGCCAATAGAATGAAAAACCTGGGGACTTCATGGATCACAGAAGAAAAATCACTTCAGAGAAACAGAAAAAAAACTTCAATAAGCTGAACGATGAAAACAGAATGAAAGTTCCTGGCAGATCATCACTGTGAGTGAAGCAGCAGGGCAAGCTCCACTCTCAAACATCAGTGTTGAGAAGGAACGGAAAGTGTGCTAGGGATGGTCCTACCCTTTATACAGTCTTAGCTGGAAACACAAAGTGATACAGGGTTCTTGAGCTCTTAATGATAACTTTTTGGGAAAGTCTCCAATTCCAGTGTGCTTAAGTGTTAAAAACCAAATGTGTAAACTTGGTGTGTAAGAAAATCTTCTTACTAATAATTTGGACAATAATTTGTTACCAATATGTAAAATAAAATATGTGCTAGATCTAAAAATATTTTTAGAAGTGCAATTTCTTAAAACGATGCATACCTTGCAAAACTCTGAGTTTATAATAAAAAGATCAAAATATATAAATAATTGTCTGAAGTAAAGATTCAGATAAAGTTGGAGAAAGGTGATAACATTTTCATTCATCTTGAGTATGCATCACATGCAGATTTTAATGAAAAATACCAGTATGCTTGAATTGTGAGTTACAACATTTAACCACTAATCCTTTGGAGAACACTGATTACTATTTTATGTGCTAATTAGAACATGATCTGCAGAACTTCCAAGTAACATCAATAGATAGCTTATTTCTGGTCATAGTGGCATCTAAAATGAACTTACGAAACTTTGAGATCCCCCTCGGAGTTTTTTTCTGTCCTGGTCAGGCACTTATAGAAGAAACTGCTAAAAATGTGTGTACGATCAGCAAGATGTTTTGGCGCCTTCTCCAACAACAGGTATCTACCAAAGAAAAAAGAAGGAAATTATTAAATTCCTTTTCTAGAAAGTACCATTACTGATAAAAAAGAAGGACTTATCATACTCAAGTTATGCTTACTATCAGTTGCCTTCACAGCCGCTAATCATGCCAAACTTTCCTCTCTACTCTATTTTAATATGCATATGGGTGGACATCATCAGAGTACGTAACAGCCAAGCAACTACTAAGAAAGCAGTTATTTTTCATCTCAGATTTGTGCTCCAGTGTCAAGGCTTCTGAATTTATTTTTAGAGTTCGGTTTCTAGCCCTTGCAATTAAGACTGGCTTGAAAACCTAACCAAGTGTAAGCCTATGGATTGTTATACTTCTGCACATACAAAAAGCATCGAACAGTTCAGCACTATAAATTGTCCATTTTACTTCTACAGGTTATGCATGTGAAAGTTAAGAGAAATATTCTACAGGTACTCATTCTGTATGATTTTACTCTTGATCATTTCACTATAAACATCAGCTTTAGTGTTTATTTGGTCATCCTAGAAGGCCAGTTCTCATAATTGCAGTCACGCTACACAAGGTGCCTCCAGCTTCACCTGATGATTTGGGCAACAGATTCATACATGACACAGCTTGCAACACAATAAAAACTGAGAATGGGGGAAGTCTTAAAAAATTTAAAAAGCAGAGGGGTTTCTGCAATGATTGTATTAAATTCCTTTATTCAAATCTTCCTTTTCTGGTGAGATGAAGCTACAGCTATTGAGAGGACCACGCTACATGATTTATTTCTAGTTTACAACAAAATACAGGTGGCTTTGCTGTAAAACCACATCGAAACACTCTGGTACGTGTTTCCTTTCCCAGTCCTCTAGATAAGAAGTTTCAAATGGCTTCCTATTGCTCACAGTTACCGCAGCCATGCTGGATGCCAAGCAAAATGGAATTCTTGCAGACAACCTTCAAAAGAGCCAGAATTCTGCTTAGGTTTAAGTCAGCACAGGGAAAATAAACCTCAGCTTTAGGGAATAGTGGCCCACAATGCTGGTTTTGGAAAATTTGCGTTCACAAGCAACTTTAGCAGGATGGCATGAAGCAGGTAAGCCAAGCACAACTTCCTCAAGAGGTATTAGATGTGTTCCTTTCTGCAGGAGCTGTGTATCAGAAGAATTCCTGAACTCTTGCAAAGAATAGCAGAGGATGCTCCACTTCATGCAAACTTAGTAAATAATCTACCTAGTACAGACCCTCTACTTTGTTCAACTGCCTGCTTAAAACTGCTCAGTACATTTTGTTCTGTGAGGACACCAAGAAGCATTTTCCCCCAGCTATTCTGTCTGGATTACATCACAGCCCTTTAGAGGGACAAGAAGAATAAAATTGAAACAAATGAAACTGCTGAGAATACATAAAAGCTTTAAAAAAAGCCCAACTTAAGAATTCATGATACTGTTACTTCTAAAACTGTTGTACCATATTAAGTGACCAACATTTACAGTAACATTCATGTCCAGATCGAGTCCCAGAAAGAAGGGTACAATTAAGGCTGTGATTACTTACTTAAGATAGAAATCAATGATGACATCATTGAGAAACTCTCCATATTCTAAGCACTCCAGGTCTTCTCTTGTGACTCCCAGTCCTCCTTTTGCAGGTGGGGGTGGATAAACAATTAAACTAGAAAACACACATCACGTTATAACAGTGACAAACTGTGTTTACATGGCATTCTTCTTAGTATGGCTGTTCCACATGTAACAGGTTTTCTAGAAAACCTGTTAAAAGTGGTAGTTCTCAAAACTGTTGACTAACTCAAAAGTCCTTTACCATTTCTTCCTCCAATAGTTAAGTGTTACAAAAGAAATATGCACCCCACAGCACACTGGAATTTGGAGAAATCTTTTGAAAAGAAGATTATTTTTTACCTTCATCTTGTTTTTCTATTTTTGATAAAAGTAATTGACAAATGGCTATAGAAAATGGGAAGAAATACTAGGGGACACATGCTCAAATGGTATGAATGAACAGTGATTTTCTATTCATTAAGACTCCAATAAGGACTCCCACATTTCCAAGCAGGAAACTTGAGTTTACACACCATGCAGCATATGTACTATAAGTGGTTTGAAACTGCCCAAGTTATTCTAATGCTAGTATTTAAAAGGTACTTAAAAAGCTCTAGATTAACAACCATATTACTTAACTGGAACCATGAACTGAGCATTTTTGCTGTTGCAGAAACAAAAGCAACTGCTATACTGTCAGTAAAAACAGTGATGGCAAAAGGCAAAAGTTCTTAAGAGCAATTTACTTCACTAGCGTTTGCCATACGAGAAGTATGCGGACTAACAGGCTAGTGCAGAAAGAACTGAGGCATGTCAGCACTCTCACAGCATCTTGCCACATTATACATTTGTGTGTTCTCATTTTCTAATGTGTTTTGTCAACCAAGTTCCTGTACTAACTAGGAAATTGTATGACAAACTAGTTATAAATAGATTGAGTGTGACAGAACAGTGAAAGAAAACATTGTTTAGATTTAAAAAAAAGGCTCAGCTTAAGTTAGCAATAGTTTTCCTGTGATATGGACTTAGATGGACACTCACAGAGGCCATGAGGTCCCTACCCTCCCACTGATGCATCCATGATATGAGCTTGTAGTCACAGTTCAAGTATTCTAGAATTTCTGTGAGATTTTCTGTCATCCTGTAACACACCCATGTTGTCTGTTAACTATTAACTGGAAAGAGGAATAACTACATTCATATTTGGTGATGTTTTAGATTTCTAGAGCATCTTTCACATAACACTTGCAAATCAACTAGAGAATGCTTTTATTCCAGCAATTTGTTTATTCCATTTGTTTTATTTTCACCTTCTCATTTATATGAAATATACTTACTTCTTAACTGCTCCAGTTTCTCTTACTTCTTTCCATTCTTCATTCAGTGCAGAGGACAGAGAGATAGAATAGCAACCACTATTCTGCTTATTTGCAAGGGCATAACTGGGCCTGACCACTTTTGGTTTTGATTCCTACCAGAAAAAATCCAAACAATAATAACAGTAAAAAGCATTACACAGCTTGATATGCAAAACAGAACACACAAAAACGAAACCTGAAGCCCACAGGAGTACCCTGCATCACTGAAGAGGAATCCTGCTGGAAAACAGAAGTCTAAACATCAGTATTTAGGCAAATATGCCACTGCTCAGACAATAAAAAAAGTTATGTCCCTTTTAAAATGATGACAGGTCATCATCTGTTCATAACCTCTCTCTAAAACAGTTTAAGCATTATTCGGCCAACTGATGCAGAATTGGTTTTGGAGAAGAAACAGGACCTGGAAGGATGAAGACAAGTATCAGACTGTCTTACTAGGAGCCGTGTACGCTTGGAAGGTTTGAAAATCTAGTTCTTAACAATTTGCCTAAAAATGATACAGATTTGAACAGGCTGGCTCAATTTTAAGTTCCCAGTTTCATAGCCAGATTGACCTGTTGTCTCTGTGCTTTTTACTGATGGGAACAAACATACATAATTTCTGAAGTGACAATGATGTGGGGTTGAGTTGAGACATTTACTCCTCACAGGGAGGCATATTAACACATTAACTTGCACAGCCTCATCTCCTCAGCAGCCTTAGGAATCGTTTTGCATTTCAAGCTGTGGAGCCCCCACAAGAATGTCTAGAGGTGTCTGGAACAAGCAAGATGCGCAGCTCCTCCTCTGCTGCACCCCTTCACTTCCAGCTCAACTGAAAAATGGCTCCATCACTCATTACTTGATTAACTCCCAACTTGCTGCCCTGGAGATACCACAAGGGCAGGAAATACTGGTGGTTCTAGGCATACGCAACGATGAGTCAACCTAAAGCTTCAGTATTTGCCACCTGCTGATGAGGTCTATACACCATCCCTCTGTGGACACAATCTAGTTTACTGCAAATTTTGTCCCATTGTGAGAGAGAAATAACAAATGTGACTGATTTTTTTTTTTTGAGCTATGGATTAAGGAATAATTTATTTTCTGCAACTGGCTGATCTAAAATTTACTGAAATATGTGAATGCCAACAGGTGGTGATGAATCAAGCAACAGCTACTCACTAACCTGAACGGCAGGCTCATGAGCATCTGAGGTATTCTCTTTTGGCATACATTGCCGTAGTAGATCCTTACTATAACTCATAAAAGAGCTCTCTTCAGGAGAAAGGTCCTTAAACAAGGGTAATGCTTGCTTCAAAGACAAAAAGTCAGGGAGATCTGGTGCTCTGTTCTTCTTGCTCACATCTATAATCAGCTCAGTCAGTCTGTCTTCTTCCCATTCTGTGAGTGGTTGCGACAGTTCAAGAAATACAAATTCACTACATTCGGCTGGAAAAAAGGAGAGAATGGATAGTATTAACTATTAGGTTATGTGATAAAAACTTGTCTGCACACCCACAAAGGAGCACAGAGTGACAATGGCAGGAGGGGGAGCCCAAATAATACCCTGCCAGGTTCCTCACAGGGGCCATCAGCCCACCAAAGGCCCACCTCCACAAGCCCAGGGGAGCACAGGGGCAGGTAGGAACCCGAATTAAGGACTGGGAGGAAGGGACAGCCGCTCTGGGCCCTTCCCAGGGCTGTCCCAGGAGAGCCTCAGCCCCAGGTCCAGACCTGAAACCCACCAAGATGAGTCAATGCCAGAGCACCTTTTGGGCTGAGGGGGGTTGCTGCTGGGGTGTACGGCACACAGGATGGGATGCAGGGGAAGAGCATTTGGGGATTGCACAGGACTTATTATGGGATGTTTGAGGGAAGAACCAAAGGCAGGCAAAGGGAGGCGGTTAGGTGATTTGAGGAGGAACAAGTGTGGGAAAATAGAGGGCTAAGGGCATAAAAAAGACCAGTCGCATCTGAATACTTTGCTGGTCAGTACGCTTGTCTGGCCATGCCCTGTGTGTTGATGAAGTGCAGTCTGTCCTGTCGTCTTATTAAATTCCTGTCTAACTCTCTCCTGGGTGAGGGACTCCCTATTTGATGTGTGTTTATGGGGGTCTGAGCACAGCAACTGGAATGAGTGCACATGCGCAAGTAAGCATGTGATTGCTAGCGAAGATCAAGCCAAACTAGGTGAATGGGTGAAATGTGCTGGGAGCCCAGGGGTGAGCAGGTCCCCAAGGGACAGCTCTGGCTGCGAGACTGCCTGTGTATCTCTAAGGATGAGAGCACAGGGGGGTCAGCTATTGGGACCAGGGGGGTCCTGGCCAGCTGCATGCCTGCATGTGCATGACGGTCTGTACCAGCAACTGGCAGCGGCTTCAGTGGCTTGCATGTCCAAGTGCCAGCAACTGGAGAGACTGGGATCCAGGGCCAGCAACGGGGAAGACTGAGTGTCTCAGCCCAGCTGACAGAGGGATCCACTTTGTACAATGTGTGTGCGTGTGTGTATGTGTATATATATATATGTATGTATATATTTTCTCACTAGCGGGCCTCCAGCCTGCTCAGCCAGAGCGGGGAGCAGGATGAGGCTGTTGGTGCTGTCTGTGTTTGTATGAGTGCTGTGTGTCTGTGTTATCTGTGTGGCCAGCTATGTATATATGTGGTGTATGTGTGCTCTGTGTGCTCTACCTATTGGGACTACATCTTCAGCCTTGCTACTGGTTGGACCTGGGGACATGGAGCTGCAGCAGCCTCACCCCTCTCAGGCTGTCAGATCCAGCACAATATATTTTCCTCTAATACTAACACACTAAGAGGCAGAGCAGAATCATAGCAACCATTTCCACAACCTGTAAAACCACCACTGATTTGTTTCAGCAAGTCTCTACATACATTTCAAAATATTTACATTACTACATATTTAAAAGGCATAAAACATTCAAGCATAGAAATTTAATAACAACTCTTGAAAGTTTCTCCTACAACAAGAATGTAATCAAAGTAAATAAACCTAAGATTAAAAAGTGCCTCATGGCTTCATACTCAGATTCCACACATTTCACTGGGAGCTGTGTAGCTATAGAAACTACCCCTAACTTTGATAAACTTACATCAAGTAAGGGTAACTCATTGCTAAAATTTCACTCAGTATCTCACTTCAAACTACTCATGCTCCTTATGTAAAGTTAATATTACTTATAATTTTTCTTCATACAGGTGGTGATTGTACAGGGTAAACATACTGTTAAATTTCACACAGGCAATGATTTTGCTAATGTAAAACCCTTCTGTGATTGTGCCACTCTGAATATTTGAGCAAAAGTTATATTCAGTTTTACAGACCTTCACGCTAGAAAAACTAATAGAACCAGTCCTTAAGAGCCTACAGACTAAATAGCCCATTTGGCCTTTAGTGGAAATTTTCTCCAGTAATAATGCAACAGCCCAATGCAGTCTTGTCAAAGATCAAATAAACCTTTATCTGCCAAGTCTTTTGTCTAGCATAGACATTACTCAAAAGTAAGGACACTTAAAACATCCCATTTATTTTAAAGGGAGAGATACTTTATACACAAGCCTAGTTTCAGAAGGCCTCCTCGCACAGATTACAATTGAATTGTGTTACAAGGTCTTTTTATTAAGTAGCAGTGGTTTTGAATCACGTTATGTTAGATTTTTCTTCCAAATACAAGTATAGGGAGGCATTTTAGAAAAGCAAAACTGACCAACTTATCTTTAAAAAGCTATAGGCTTTTCTTGGTATTCCTGATGCACAGCTGTAAAATAATCGCTTTATTGACATGCCATATATTAGACCTTTTCATTGCATTTAAGGAAAGAGATTACTCACATGGCTTGCTGATAACTAACTTTCCTAATTGGGTTTCAATCTTTTCTCCATAATCCACAGACAACCAAAGGAAAATGATCGTTGTTGAAAAACAGCCATCATCACTTCTCCACAAACCAAACCTTCTCAGATCCAGAGTATCCACTGTCAGCTTAATATTTTTATTAAGAGCCACTGTAGAAAACAGAATTTAAAATAACCATATCTTTCACAGCCATAGGTAATTATAAAGTCATACGTGTTATAGTAATTACATACTAAGACTAAGTATGATCAGAGTGTATTAAAACAGTACTTGTAGATTTTATTCCTGGCATTACATAAAATGTGTTGAGAATTTAATACTTAAATTGGTTATATCAAACTATGTAAAACAAAGCTATGAAATTGTAACACCAAAAGCTAAACATCTAAATGCAGGATTCTTCATGAAAAAAATTGTATTTTTGCTCAGAATAACCACAGTTAATACAAATATAGAAAAAAAATATTGCAGATCATGAGCTCCTATTTGCTTTTAGTCAATCCAATTCAGAACTGCTCACAAACCTTCTCCTACAAGATATAGAAACCACACATCATCTTCAGAAGATGGACTGAATGCAAATCTACAGTTATATTCCTCTTAGCTTTAGTCAAGTCATACGTTTTTCTTTAATAAACCTAAGGGTCTAAAACCTTAATCTGAAAAGATTAATGTTTCACCTCAAAAACATGCACAGTCATATTTACTGTAGTTCAATGCTTAATATATGCAGGAATGTGGGAGGCAAGGCCATTAAAACTACAAGTCCACCTTTAAAGCGTAAGAAGCTGCTAATTTATTAATGCTTACACTATAGACACTGATACTTTTATTTATTGAAAAATGTATATTTAAAAAATTATTTAATGTCTTTGTGAAAGCAAATAAGATTATAAATTATTCATAATATAAATATATACTGACTATTTTAATGCAATACTTTCTAGTTAAGAGAAGGCTAAAGAAAAAATTCTCTTACCCTGAAATGGGATGGTAATATACTTGGCTGTAAACTGAAATAAGATTAAAAAAATATAAATTACTTTGCTTTTTACAAATTGATTAAAACAAAGTAAGAACTTTTAATTATCTGCACATCTTTCTTTGCTTATAGCCAGATAAACTGAAAATAATATCACAGAATCATTCAGGTTGGAAAAGACCCTCAAGATCATCAAGTCCAACCGTTAACCTAACACTGTCAAGTCCAATATGCCTAATTTGAGACTTAATATTGCCTATTTCACCTAAATCAACACGCCTAAACACATATTGCAGAATCTAAGTGACAGCAAACTGACTTCCAGAGGTGCTCAGCACTGAGAAATAAGTAGAAAGTTGCAGAGCTGCCTACAGGCTCCTTAAGAAGAAAAAAAAATGATGAACACTTGGGACAAGAGGAGCTTATTTATAAGTATCCCATGATAAAGACTGTCAGCTGCACTATTTGAATTAAGGACACTATATGAATGGTCCAACACTAGGGTGTTACTTTGCTATTTACATTAACCTTTGAATTAAAGGCCTTTAAAGTTTCCACTTACACTGCTGCTATGTTAAAAAGACTCGGCTAAATAAAAAATGTTTTATTGTCACTTTGACAGAAGGTTGTCATATACATTGAGTGAAGAGGTTTCTCTTACATTACCACAGGAAGCACAAAATTGCTTTTTCCAAGGAAAAATTCCACTTTCCACCTAAAAGCATTGTTTCTAAAAATATTTCAACTCATCCCTCAAATGATTTTGGCATATTAATTTAGGAAATTTCCACTAAATGTTTCCATTACTGCATGAGAACTGCTGCACAAAACTGCTGTTTTGTGAAAAGTTGAAATTATTATTACAATCCAAGATTTCAAAATGTCTTACTGTAAGCAAAAAAAAAGAAGATATACATGTCCAAACATTTATTTTTTCAATTGCTATATACAGAATGCGCCTGGTCAAAGACCTGTTGAAACTCCTGAAGCTGGTACTCCATTTGAAGTACACTTTCACTGATAATTTTACACCCTGTGAGTAGCATGTTGCCTATGCGCTAATGCTTTTAGTGTTGTTTTTATGCTCTTTAAAGCTACAAAACAAGCAATTTTCTGTTTAAAAGGAAAGATTAGCACATACTATGTATCTGAACTCTGATAACTATGGATTACTTTATTCTAATATCTGTATTATTTCTGAGAAAAGTAATTGGTGTTTATTTCAAGGGACATTAACTCCAACATAGCCATTATTTTCCGTTAGAATTCATGAAAAGCTTCCTCAGTATGATTTCTGTTCCAGTACAGCATTTATACAGAACCTTTACCTCTGAAAACTGGGGCCACAGAAAATCCCAGTTAGCTTTTCTACTGACAGCAATCCAAACATACGAGGTAATGGACTACACGCTCCATCATTTAGCCAAAGCAATTTGATGCAACAATAACCAAAACTCAGTGCTTCCACACTAAGTACCGCCAGCTTTGCTTAAACAGATTTTTTTTAAATATTCTCAAAACATCACCATAATAGAACAACTTACCCTAGCAGGACCTGTTGATAACCATTTATATTTCCCAATGTATAGACTATCAAATTCAACATCCAATGCTGGGTTCATCGGTTTTCTAGGTGTGCTTCCAGAAGGTAAGCTGATAGGACATTTATCTTCAATTGACTCTGTTAAAAACTGGAAAAAAAAAGTATCTTTACTACAGGGATTTAAATGAGATACTTCCCTCCTGTAACTTCAGGCATTTTCTCTTTATGTTTGTAAGAGTTTACTCCCAAAGCCAACTTCCATATAAGAATTCCATGTTAAAACGCTGTAAATGTTATGATCATTACTGACAATGTCCTTAAGGGCCTAGCAGTGTCTTACTCCACCTCTAAAGTTTGCATTGCTAAGACATAACCTGTGCTCTTTACTAATCTAGAGCCAAGTAAAAACTCAAACAACAGAGCAACAAAAAATACCCGTTTTGATATCAAAGGCACAGAATCCAACTCAATGCTTATGATCAAAATGATGCATCTGTGAGAAGAGGTAGCAATAGCTTTTCTGACTTGTTTCGGAATTACAGAGATAACCCAAATCCAGGTCAAAGCAAGCAGCACAAGGCTAATCAAGTCCAAAACGGGGCAACAACCTTTATGGCTAGTTTTAGATTCAAATTCCACTGCTAGCCACACAGGAAAGGGAACTTCACCCTATCTCTGTCTGCTGTCAACAAAGATCCTTGAAATTCTCCATGCACTGAATTACAGCAGAGGACTGGATGACAAGAAGAAACTACTGACTTGAACTACAATCAATATAAAACATTGTGTGGAAAAAAAAAAAAATGTTCACAGACATATGTATCTTCATCGTGTTCACCTCTAGCTCAGATTACTATTTGATCTTTCCTGTTTTGCAATATTAAACATTTCCAAATATTTATTTTCAAAACATGAAATACATTGTATGTTGCAAAAACACTCAAGCTTCAGAGCCAGAGATCTTCTCTGAAGACTGTCCAGAACTCTATCTGTGAAATAAATTACTGCAGCTACTGCTTCTTGCTGGGACTAACACACCTGGTCTAAGCATTTCACTTTTGTTCTAACATGCAAGAAAAAATAAACATTGGAGAAATAAATTAAAGGGTTGGCATAACAATACATAGGCCAAAAACTGGATTACCTGCTCTGTGTGACTTTTCATCTCATCTTCCAATTGCTTTGCTGAGAAACAGAAGTCAGACTGTTGGTCTGTTCCTTTATTGTCAGTGACATTATCCTGCAGCAGCTCTGTGCGTTTTGGTTCAGAAGGTTCATCTTCATCATCACTGGAAAGGACAACTAAAGAGGAAAAAAGAAGTATACGTATAGATGCAGACTGGAGAACATTTCATTCATTGTGGATTTCAGATGAGCAAAGAATTCTCTCTTGCAGTATGTAATATCAAAGTACATTGTCCAAACCAGTCAAGGTCTGCGTGCATGAAAATGTATGCAACAAGTACTGCTTCGTATCTCTAACACTTTTTACCCCAGATCCCCAAAATTATTTGACTATTAAAAGAAACAGGCCACAATATAGCTGCTTCAAAGAAGAGAGAATATTTTTCTCAGTTTAAGCATCATTAAAAAGTACAAGCTTGATTTTCCATAGCCACAAAATCAGCTGCAAAGTAAGGATTGGAATTTGAAAATCCTGCTGTCTATCCTGTTTCTCAAGTACAAGACCCTCTACACTCCAGTAGAGGACACTGGCACTAGGCACTGTTCTCTAACCCGCACAATGCATTACAAACAACATGATCTCTGCCTTCAATCTTTTGTTCCATGTGTTCCAACTAGTCAGTTACACATGAGTTCTCCTAGTACCTAAGCATACCAATAGTAATTATCAGCAGCACAGATACAGTTCATACACAGTACATACTTGGGTCAACTGAAACAAGTTGCCGATTACCCCTGCAGATTCTGTTCCGCAGCTTGCTCAGGTACTGTGATGTGTCCATCTTTAATTTTCTGATGGTACTAACTCGTGGTGAAATCACGTCCTCACTGGTGGCAGAAAGCTGTTTCTCTGACAAATTTCTGGGAGGACACTCTGAGCCAGGTTCCTCTGTGCAGCTGTGAGAAGGCCTTAAGTGGTTGTGGGTGGAAGTGTCTTTAGAGTCTCTCTCCAACGGCTGCGGAATACAATCCAGCACCAGAATCGTATTAGATCTGCGACTTCGTCCATCCTCACAGGATGTTCTGCATCCAGGAGACTGAGTTGAACTCAATCTTTGCTCCTTCTAGAAAACAGGAATCAGAGACAGGATATATGTTTATTTCTTGACATTTCTATGATGGTTCAGATCAATGATCACTGAGACTTAGCTATGTGCTAGACAAAACAAGTATAGCTTAATGCAGCTGCATTTAGAGCTCAAGTCAGGGTAATTTCTCCCTCCTCATATTCCAAAGGTTATGACATAAAGGTATGAGGGACAACCTTTTAAAAGTCTACTATGACCTCCATTCAAACTGAATGAGAAACCATTTCTGATTTTTTAGCAGATTCGGTGTCTGTCTGACACTGACAAGCACCAGTGATGTTCATTACTTTGCAAATGTGTGGTCTGGTCAACTGGGGGAACAGGACTCGGCAACTACCTACTTCTGTGCAGTTTTAATCACAAGGTTACAGAGATGCCTTTATTATATTCAAATGGTTGAATATAAATCACAGTTTGTACTTGACCCATTGATTCCCTCTGTCTCTGTTTTTTTTTTTTTTTTTTGAAATTTTAAGAACAGATAAGAATAAAACTTTAGGGAAGGGTACGATACACTGAGGAGGAAGCAGAAAGATGACATCTGCGAAGTTTCAATAACCCCAGGTATACTCTGTAATTTTTGTATCAAAGTCCCTAATTAGTTCTATACCATTTGTGAAAGAAGCTTCACTTAAGTAGCTAGATGCATTTCCAAAATTGGTTTACTCTATGCTCCTGTCTGAAGGAAACACTGTCATTCATCTCTCTCAACCTTTCTGCTACAATGAGCATATTCTCATGTTGTGGACAGAGTACATATACTCACTCTTCTTGATGCACCACTGAACAACTTTCCCTCAACAGGTGTAACAATGTCCTTACATCCCCTACTTGTTAGTATAATTCTTTTATTTTCGATGTTGCTACTGCTGCTACCGAAGTGTGTGTGCATGTGTGTACACAAACACATACATTAAAATTAAAGTGCAACTCACGGACAATAGAAGTGATTTTTCTGGAATGTGTGCATTACAATCATCAGAAATATGGCCACTAGATCTTCTTTTCCTTTTCTCAGAATCAAAAGATCCCAATTCCTTCTGACTAAGACTGGTGCTGCTCATGTTTCTACGCCTCTTTTGCAGTTCATCGTAGCTCTTGTTTTCTGTCAGGAAAAAAAAAAGTTATTTAATGGGTTATCTTTAAAAACCTTTGTATTTCTTCATATCTGTTATGTCTTAAATAAAGTGCATGGAAGCAGACACCTTCCATGATAGTTCTTTCCTTTCTTAATTGTGTGTGGCTGCCAAAATATATTCCCTAAAATAATTAAGGAAAGGTTATTATTGCACGATTAGTTAAGATAATGGTATAACCAAATTCATAGCTCCCCTCAAAGTAAGAATTAGCACTCCATACTCCACAGTCTTTCTTTTATCTTCTGCTGGATGCAATATTCTCCGTTCCCTGTTCTAATCTGCAAATATTACTAACCAGCATTAAAAAGACAGTACATTCTCCCTAGAGACTCAGCATAGAGCTCATAATTTTTCAGCCATAAATACAATCTTGTCATATAGCATAAACATTTCAGCAGGGTTCACAAACCATTTGAGCATTCTTAATATATTACATTCTTGAGTATAAAAGACTTTTTATAAAATCAGGATTATAATGGTGCAGTGAGGCTTCCCTCAGTTTTCTCTTTCTTCCACAGATCTGATTCACCGTAGCTTTATTCCTATTTAAAAACAGCTATTTGATATATTTTACCGTATCTGTAAAAAAATGCATTTTGAGGAAACACATACACTGCATGCAACATCAATTTTATTTCTGTGCTGTCCTCATAATACTAGACTAAAACAAGAAAATTTCCCAACACTCTCCAAAATTCATATTTAAATGCCAGATTACTGCTCACTACAAACCTTTCTTCTGCAGCTCCCGCCTTCTAAAAGTGAAGGTATTTTTTTCTGGTTCCTTAGAAGTCTTGGTCAATTTATACAGATCATCATCTGTTTTTCTCAGGCAACGCTCAGACCTGTAAAGAATATTAACTATGACTTATCTTTAATTTTGAAAGAATATTGAATAAAAATCCCAACAGAAACAAGTGTTGGTTAGACCACAAACTTCTGCCTCTCTTGTAAGCATGTGGGGCTTGGCAAATGAAACACAAACTAATTCAGTTCCTATAACAGGAAACACACAGATACTCTAACATTATTAATGAAACAGATGCTTCTAAAAGGCACAAGGAATGAAAATCTGACATGCTTGACATCAGACACTGAAATATTATTTTGCTGTAAAGCATGATGGCAACAAGAACACATAACAAAAAAAAAAGAGAGAACAACAGTCAGTTGAGTGTATCCTTGCCTTTATCATGAATGCGGTAGGAATGAGGCAATGTAGTATATTTTTAATTTAGATTTAGAACTGCTAATAGAATCCACTGAGTAAGTTCCTGCAACAAGAAAAGATTTGAAATAGAAATTCCTGCTCAAAAGGGCCTTCGAAGGAGGTGGGGGGGACAGGACATGAATGAGGAAGAAACGGAAAAGAAACAGAAAAGGATTACAGTACAAGAAACTAGGCAACCTACAGGTGTTTGGCTGAGTTTGTAGTTTCATTCTAAAAAGAAGGACATGCAAGAAAGTAATTTTTTTTTATTAGCTTTTTTATAAATAGGAGAATATATTCAGGAGGTACTGGTAGACTGAACTGTACGACATCCTCACATTTGAGGCCTGATCTTGTAAACATACTCTCAGCTTCTCTGGAGGCTAGTTACAGCTGACAAAGTCTACATAACTGTATTTTGGTTTCTAGTGTATGCATTAGGATAACATTTATTTATATGTTCATGTGATATTTTCTCACATTAACTTAATTACATTCAGTACGCAAGACTTCTCTTCTGAAAATTTATCAGGGTTACAAGATAAAAGAAACTAACCTTCATGACCTCTGCTTCATTTTCTGTGAGAGTTGGAAAATAAAAAAGGAAACAAAGAACATTTCATAGATAAAGCATTTTAATGCTGCTCTGGAAAATCTGTTCCATTCCTCCTTTTGTCACCTCACTTAATCCAAAGGGATTTTGTGTTCATTGTTTTATAACGTGCCTAACTCAGAATGTTGCAGTCTCCAATTGGCGAAGAGCTAAGAAATCATCGCAATGACTGAAATCACTGACAGCTGAGCCTGTACCCATAAGGAACATCACCAACCATGGGAAAGAACATTCTTGACATCTCTAACTAGACAGCCAAAACCGTTGGACACTTTCTGAACAGATGCCTATTCTTCAGTGCCGTATCTGTAGACTGGAGTATCGTTACTCTTTGGGAATACTGTCAAGACAAATAAGGATTTCCAGAGTGCTCTGATACTACAGTGATGAACAGTATATAAGCACCGTGAAGAAATTGCTGATTATCTTTCCATTCACAAAGAATCATGAATTGGACCATATACAGAAAAAGTGTTCGGTAAGCACTATTATTCATTCTGTATATTGAACAGAGTCTTCCACAGATGAGGCAGGATCTAGTTCAGGAATAACCTCACTACAGAAAACTTGATTTTGGAACCCACATCTCTCTGAACCTAAATATTTGTATGCATAACAGCTATATAGATTTGACTGCCTTCAAAGACCATACAAAACCATTAAGTGTTTTTTAGCATTTGTTTTACACCAACATCACAATTCAGGCATTTCAACAACAGCAAACATTTCAAAAGGAATGTTTCAGCTAATAGACTTCCCTAAACGTATTTACTCTATACACAAATTCTGCACATTCTATTTTCACTTCCAATCTTTGCTGATAACTCACGTTTAAAATGCACCTCTTAACAGATACATGCATAAGCTAAGAAGCGATGGCAGTATATACTGAAGTGTTCTCAACAGCCATGAGCAACAAGTATGAAACACACTTTAAAACCCTAAATTTCTTTACATTTAAGACCTACCGCAAATTCATCAGTTATACTGATAGGTCAGTGGTGACTTAAGCAAATGCATTTCACATTGGGTTGCAGTGAACAAGCAATGCAAAATCCACCAATTCTGTAATACCAAAAGCAGGAAAGGAAATGAGGAACTCGCTGCGAGTTCTGGCTGACAGAGAAAGGTTAACTTATTACCACCCTGTTCCGATCATACACAATTCTTTCATTTAATCTGAAATTTCCATAGTACAAAACTGGCACAATTTTCACTAAAACAGAGTGTGCGTTCTAGCTACTCTGATGATACAAAAGAATTTCTATATGGCCATGTGCATATATATGCATAACCATTATAAGAGGGGAGCTTTTACTCTACTCTGAAAGAAGAGACCCCAAAAGAATCAGTGCCAAGTGTATCTTATGCACAGAGCTTAGTTACAGAGAGGTGACCAGGATCAAATCACAACTGCGTTGAAATAATTCCTAAATTCTCCATTTTCCATGTGATATCTATTATAACTTGCACTAACATGTTGGTCACTGGGGAGGGGTGGAAAATTCTGCTAATGTTGGTTCCTGCTAATAACAAGCCTTTTTTACTTAATATGTTAGAAAAGCATATCACAGGAATGGAAAATTAATTCTTCAAGCAATGAACCACTCCAAATCTAAAGCAAGTTGAGTACACCAACTACTACAACAACTGACTAGTTCAAACCATTCTTGTGCTTAACATAAAATTCAACAGACACCTTTCAGATATGAGCTTGAAAAAATATGCAAGACGTTTCCTCAGATTTAGAGTTACATACAAGAGTGTGTGTTTTCCTCTCTATGAACCCACTACCTCCCATCATCCAAAACAATACCAAGCAGAGAAATCGGATACTAAAAATTATAGATCTTACACATTTTGTAGCAAAACAAAAAAACCCCAACAACCCAAACAAACTCCCCACACTTTAGTCAGCCTAAAGTTATTGAAAACTATTTATTAGCAACAAATGTAATGCTTCTAAAATGAGACAATCTAATAAACTGTTCTAAATCCCTGATTTAAATTGGAGCTTTGTCAGATTAATTTAAGCAGCAATGGGGATCCCAACAGAAAAAGAGAGAGGAATTCTTACTAATTTAGGTTCTCTAAGATATTTATGAGAATGAGGAATATGACTTACTTTTCTCAAGAATTTTTAAGATTTCTGTAACCTGGGAACTGTTGATTATTCCTGCCCTTTTTCTCTGCCTTCCTCTTTCTCTTTTCTTCCCCCAAATTTCTTGCTATTTGTTCCTGTGGATACTTTGCTGTTAAGCAGAGGCAGCCATAAAAGACAAGAGGAAACAGCTTACTCTGAATTCAACTGCCATCTTAGACCAAAACAAACGTTATATAATTCTAGTATCTGATTTCTGCTAGTTTTACATGTCAAGCATTACTGTGATGCTCAGTCAACCTAAACATAGGAAGAAAAGAGGAAAAGTAGATGTTAAGGAATGAGAGGACACACACAGAGCCCTTAAACAACACCACTCTGTTGGGATTGAGAACACTGGTGGATTAACGTGAAAAGAAATGAACTACCACAGAGAGGAATTTGGAGAAATTTTGCAAAAAAAGTTACTTGAAATCATGCTAGAACATATTAACAGCAACAGGAAAGCAAGATTTTGGTTCTGGACACAAAACCAACTTAAACGTGTTTGAATTACATGGCTATCTTCACAAATCAAAACACTGATCTGTTGTAAATGGAAATTCCTTCTATGAAAGAAAAGTAGCCTGTTAATATCAGGTACAGCAAATCAGAATAAATGCAATGCTAAAATGGCTCGTTGGAGCAGCATGTTAGTTTGCACTCAGGAAACTGATCTCCTGCTTCAAGACAAGAGTATAACAAAAATCATTTCAGGGAAATTCTTTTCCATTGTGAAGTTATGTCATTTCAGGAAGACTGGCAAAATCATCAGTGAGTAACATACCTTTCAGACAGAAAAGAACTTTCATGAGGAGAACTTAATATTTGACATGTCTGTAGGCTGGCAACAGATGATGAGGGTAGTTGACCCGATTGTAATTTGTCAGCACCAGATAAATTTGCATCAATTATTACGTGGCTGTCTATGTATTTTCTTCCAATTTTCGTCCTCAGGACATTCGTCAAAAGAACTGTGGGTTGCCTGCCATATATATAACAGCAAATCATAAATACTGCACTGAAATCTAGAGAAAGAAACTTCTTGTTAAATTCATGTATCTTAGAGGCTTGATAATCATGAAACATCATTCCTTTCAGTCCCTTAGAGACAAAACAAAATCCTAATGAGGAACTTAAAATCCAAGGTAAGCAGATAAACACAAAAAAGCAACAAGAGATCAGGGTAAGAACCACTAGCCATATAATTTCACCTTAGCCAGATACAAGTCACACTGCATTGCCTCTAACACATCATCTAAGTATTGTTTAAAAACTGGTAAATGTTTATCTCTAAATAGCTTTCATGCAATAACTGTACACATTTCTCATAACTACAGAGCAAACAATCTTGATTTTCCTGTGAACAAGAAGCCTCCAGTAAAACAGACTGAATTTTCTCAAGCGCTTAGTCAACAGGTAGAAAAGTAGCACACAGAAAAACGTAGCATTAGATTTTGTTCCCCTCCTCAACTTTCAGGTAGCATTCTACAGAATAGCAACAGCAAGGCTCAGAAAAACATCTGCAGGTGTTAGAAGAGACGAGCATCAAAAAATAAGCTAAACAGAAATATGAAGATGCAACTGCCCGCTTGAGCACAGATGTGTAAGAGCAGCACAACTTATTTCATACAATGCCACTGCAGCCTGATTGTTGTATAGTCCTTGATTTACGCACTTAGTTTCTCAAATTGGGATTTAAATAAAATAATAATAAAATATAAAAATATAAAATATAAAAAATAATAAATAAAAATATAGGAGGACATTGTAGTCTGGATGTAACCTCCAATAAAGGAATAAAGATACTGGACTTGATATACTTTTCCTCTAATCCTTTATGACAGTTCTCCTATTTTCATAAGTAGTCTGAAGCGGTTAACAGTGAAATTACACCTTGACACTTCCTCTGAGAAAAGAGGGTAGTTAAATGCAAGTGTACTCTTATTTTCACAAGAATAAAAAAAAAAAACCAAACACTTTCAGAGTCCAATGGCTAAATCAGAATTAATTGGTCTTGTCCGTACAGGACCATCTAGAAGCTATCCAATCAGAAAACCCACTACTGTGTGCCTGGAACCATCTCTCTCAATGATTATCAAAAGGAGCCAGGTACAAGGGAATTCAATCAAGTCAGATGACATGAGAATGAGAATACAGTTCATGAACAAGACAGCTGTGGTACAACAAAGAATACTTTCTCATTAAAAAAACTGCAAGGAAAACTATTTTGTTTAGCGACACGAGGCGAAGACAACGTACCTTTTAGACAGAAAAAGGCTTTGGAGAGTAGGGTTTAAAATTTGCCATATCTTTAGGCTGGCAGCAGATGATGAGGGTGGTTGATCTGACTGCAGCTTGCCAGCATCAGAAAAATTGGCACCAGTTTTAGGTTGCACCTGTGCGTATTTTCTTCCTATTTTCGTCCTCAGGACATTCGTCAAGATAACTTTGGGTTGCCTGCCATACATATAATAATAAATTAATAATAGGGTGCTGAGAACTTCTCATGAAGTCACATGAATTCAACAAAGCTTTTCTATGAGTTTACTGTCTCTGCATCATACCTTGTATCTTCAGTAGAATTCACTTCCCTGACAATTTAAAAAGCAGTTCTCTTTAGAGAAGAGGAATCACAAAGACATCTCTTGATCAGGACAGCCTTTCAAGGTTTCTTCTTCTGGCATCAATCACTAACACATCCATATGTGATTCTGAAGAGGTAAACTTTCAGTGCAGAAGCATGGGAATTTTGGTGCATCTTTTTATTGCAAAATGTTGGAAGTAGGCTCTATGGTCTTACAAACTATTCTGAAAGTATACACTTGAGCATTGGCAGGATATGAAAACAAGCACTCATATTGTGGCATCATATTTTAGAACCATGAATATTATTAGTTCCTATATCAAAAAATAGGTTATGATCTTGCTGGGGGGAAAAAAAAATCAAGAAGCTAATACAATCTTTCAGGTTTGAAGCTCCAGCTGTTTTCTGTTCAATTTGACTAAAGAAACAAATTGCAAATTATGAATTACAAAGTTAGTAAAAACTCCCTATTGAAGTTTTTTAAACAAGTATCCATACTCTGCTGATTCTGCAAAATTGGTACTGAAGTCTTCACATAAAGAGTGAATTCTGCAGCATGGCCAGTAATTTGGACAGTTTCCTTATAAGCCAATAAGCATTATAAATTATAGATGATTTGTCAAGATTGACTTTATTTTCAAACAGCTGAGAATTAGACTTGTTTTTCCAGGACTGGTCCTGAGAGGACACTGAAGTTATGGCTGATTTGTTGGTTTTAAAAAAATTACCGAGGCAAGAATTGCCTTCTCCTGCATGTCTTGCGTAACAAACTAAGTTGTTCGCATTGTAGAGCAAGAAACCTTCTTTTAGAGCTACAGAAAACCTTTTACTACTCGCATAGCTGTTACATGCTTGCTACAGTGACATTTCTTAAGCAAATGCCTGCTATTCCTCAGTGGGTTGACAACCGTGCAAGGAACTTTTAGGAAATTATAGCTGTCCCACTGACATGCTGCATTCAGCTCAACAGCATGGTTACATGGTACCTAGTGGTAAACAAATAGGTATGGCATAAAAACTGCTTAAGTACAAATATGCCTGAACCTTAAAAAAAAAATAAAATTTGGAACTGCCATGCTAGTGAAACATGTTGAACTTCGGGAAGACATTTCACATAAGCCTTATATTTTGTTCTTTTAGTAGTTGCTACATGTTGAGATTTCTTTTCCCTGGTTACTTATCATGTTAACAAGACACATGACCCCACATTGAGCTTGAGAAGACAGTCAGGGTCCTATGCACAGCTTGGAGAACCTGCATATAGGCTATGAACACTGGTCAATCTTATCAGATCTCTGCATCACTGAATGCCATGTGTATGCAACGAGCTGCTTTCTCTTAGAGCTCCGCTATTCATTTCCTAGACCAGTGGTCTCTCAACTTTTTTTGATCATGCACCCTTATCAGTGAAAGTATTTTGAGCATGCACATTCAACATCTTTATTTATGATTTATATAGATGTACTAAAGTACTAATATTATGTACACTATAAAACACACAAATAGAAATTTAAAAAAGGATGCGATAAAGATGAAATATTTTATTTATTAATTATACAAAAAAATATATTTCCTTCCTGCATGGCAGTGGATTGCCTTGCACACACCACACCTTGGAGACCCCTATCTAGACAATGGACAATAAACCTAAATGGTTCCCATTCAAAGCTAAGTAACTTAAGCTCAAGTGAAGACAGTTTCCTTCACTCTTTTGGCTTCTCTTAGTTTTTCTTTGGGAAACTTCTAAGTGGCAAAGAGCTAAAGCTTTGTCTCAAAAAAATAAAAATATGCTGATGGATTAAAAAAATAACCCAACCCCTAAGTTAAGGCACTCTGATGCCAAGAATCTGGCCAGAGGAGAAAGAGTGTTATGTAAGGGAAGGGTCCTAATTAGCTCTTGGAAAAACAGTCCAGGGTTTCTGAAGTGAGAGATTGACTCTATGAAGGCAATGAGACATCCTATGTACAAAGATGGTCTCGTTAGAAGACTGACCTAAACCACAGGAGTGCTCCAGAACGTTTTAAGCAAAGTCAGGAAAAGGCAGGTATACATTTGTTCTTTTACCTAGACCTGTATATACTCTATGACTACTAATGCAAAGAACTGTTTTTTGTTTTGTTTTGGTTTTTTTTTTTAAAAGAATCTATTACTGGGTCCGAGCATGTGCTTCAAATACTGTAGACCTAAGAAAAGTTTCTTCTACACTTCAAGGATCCAGAGATTGGAGTTTCATTTAAAGATATGCTTTAACTACTGAAAAACTTAGAAAGTAAATACAGGTCATGAGGGACAATTTTGTAACACTAATATCTTACATGGTGGAGCCCAACTGCAGCAGCCTAGTGAGCATATACCAAGCCTGCAAAGTGTTCTTGATTTAGCATAGGAAGCAAGAGACTTATTTTCTACAGAAGTCCCCGCTGAGTCAGAAGTTCTAGCTTTTTTCTGGGCTTCTCAAATGTTCAGAGTTGATACATTAACCATAGCTTAATATGTCAGAAGAGCTTACAGTGACCAGACTTATACATTTGTTGTTTGTCCAACTGTAAAGTATATTAGAAGTAAGGAATATAAAAGGAAATAAAGAATATATACCTTTAAGAAATGTGATAAAAATTCAAAATTCAGCTACACAAGAACCAATTAGACTGTTAAGAAAATGTGCAACTACTAAAGCAGTTAAAGGCAATTTCAAGGCAAAAGTCATCAAGTAACTCATGCGAATTAATATTATGAAATTAGGCCTTTACTCTTGTACTTTAATTTTCTCCTTAAAGATAAGGAAGACCCAAACTACTTTAGAGGTCCAGTTACTAAAGAACCGTACTGGAAAGACATTTCATCTTTTGGGATGCCAGAAGAGATGAAACAATGAAAAACTAAGCCAGATACTTCCCCTCCTCCTCTAAGAGGACTTGAAATTACAAATCAAACCTTGAAGTATCTAAATTGCATTTTTCCTCCAAATACAAAACAGTTGCAGAAGTGGGCCCTAGCAATATGAAGATGTGAATCAGAAATTATTTCTCCTTAAAAAAAGTGTTTTAAAATCATTACTGTAGAGCACCGTGAGACAACATAAATGTATTATTCTCTATGGTACACTTCAGTTCTCCTGACCAGAATCATACTGAGCCTAACAGTCTATTTCCCAGATCTAAATTCTTTCAGTTTTCATTGTTCCACCTTGTAGAAATGCCAGATTTTTTTTTCATTTGTCAAACACAAGATACCATAATGAAATGTTACTAACTTTAGCTTGACCTTGCACAGTAATAAGTCCAGTGGGAACATACATGGTCACAGAGTCTTTATTTTAATTGTATGATCAGGACTTGTAAAGATAACAGAAAAGATTTCAGCCTTTAGGGTCTTTAACAACATCATCACAACAGAGAAAGCCCTCAGCAGGAGGTAAAGGCATCAGAAGCAGAATTCCCAGTGAAACTGGATTTCATTACCTATAATTTGTTGGCCACCTTGGAAACTCAGGTCTGACATCCTTTGCTCACATTCGCATCAGGCTAGACCTTGGCAGGCTCCCGGCCCCTCTGAATTTGGTTTACTGATTGTTATTAGGTACAGAATTTGTAGTGTTTCCCACTCCCTTGATTTAAATGGGGTTTATACATTTTCAGCAAGTATCTTTGCAAAAATGATCTTACAATTTAAAGTACACACGCACCCATGCACCTAGCTTTGCACTGGGTGCAAAGGAGAGGAACCTTCAACAAAAAACAAGGAAGAAAACAGTATACATTTGGCTATTCTTAAAGATGTCAGTGCTGGGCTAAGGCATCACTTATGTGGCACCAGTTTTTGACTGAAGACCTTGACAGGACAGCTGGTTATGACCTGATCTTCAGAGCTGTACAGTGGCTTCAGAGCTTTCAATGGCTTCCCTTTCTAAAGGAGGAATGGCATCTGGCGGCATTTCTTGAGAAATCATGTCATAAAGACTGAGTGTAAAATAGATTCAGGAAAAACATCTACACTTAAGCCTGTACATCTGTAAACAATGGTTGGGATACAGACCCCTAAATTGCCTGTTAAATTGTCCATAGAATAAAGTGAACAAGTCATGCGAAAGACATTTCAAAAGATAAAAACTAGTATCAAGCAGAAAAAAAGCAAGCAAAGTATACATTAAAAGCAAGTCCCACCAGCAGACCCAGCAAATAACCTGCACAACAGTAAGACTGGAGGCATCTTGGTGAAGGAAAACCAAAGGCAATTATTTTTGTTTCTAAAGCAAGCATGTACTCTTATCTACCTCCACAAAACAGAAAAAAATACATGAGCAAAGGTAATGAAAACATACTTACACATGTAAGGAGGGAACAGACAAAAAATATGTATTACAAAAAATGCTGTTAGCTGCTCCCAGCAAGTCTCATATCCCTTTTCACAGGAAAAAAAGGATTATCCTACCTTACAAAGCGCAGGACCAAAAGCTATTAATTGTTTGTAACTCTTTGGGGAAAATGTTTGACCTCTGTCTCACCCAATAATCAGAGTTGCTAGATCCAGTTCCTTTCTCAATGATCATATTTATGTACACACCAGTGTTGTAACCACTGGCTCAAATTTATATTAGAAATTGATCAAAATGAGACCTGGAGGCTACTGACTCCTTTTGGAGTAAATTATTATTAATTGTCTACACCACCATCTTCATGCCTATATTCTTCTACAAGTAAACCCAAGTTTGGGGAAATACATATTTTGACAGTGGGATGCCACATACCATCACCCCATCAGGTCCCATAAAAACTGAACATCTGTCCTGCGTTTACAGAATAAAGCCACTGATAGACTTGATGTGCATTCAGCTATCTGAGCTGCTGCAGCACGTGCACAGCTCAGGAGGTCCTTGGCCTTTCAGAACCCAAAGGAATAACATGATGCACTATCATTAACAGGAAACTGATTGCCACATTCACTGTCTACACCCTGTTGAGAAGGAAGCCTCTGTCTGTCCCCCGCCTACTTCAATGCCTTGACCTTTCATCAACTGATTAGAAGTCAACATTTTAACACCAAACACGAACATCCCTACTAACCTCCTTGCTTTGCTGGACCAGGAGGTTATTACTGCCAAAATGTACTTGTCAGGGCAAGGGGAACCAGTATGTAAATGATTGCCACAAAAACCTGACTGCTATGGGGCCAGTACTTGATTCAGATGTGACAAATATTTCAATTAACATTTAAAATACTGAGCTGAAAGAATCACACACATCTTATTTAAGTACTCTTCCCACCCTCCCCCTAAAGAAAACTTGACACACCAGGACGAGAAGCTTAAATTTCAAAATAGTGTTCTATTTTGTTTCTTTCTTTTCTTTTTTTTTTTTTAAATTTCCCTCTATTTCCCTCTTGGAGAAGGTAGGAGTAATACAGCTGAGGTAAATGGACACCTCTAAGCTCTATTTCCAGGTGGTGATAGCTACCCTTGAAATAGTGTTATCCCCTTCCTCGCCAATAAATTTTTGTAAGTGAGATTCAAAACATGAATTGACCAATTACATAAATACCATACCTAGCCTTCTGCAATGACACTAATAAATTGAACTATTCTTATTTCATGACAGTCCTAATCTGTTTTGTGACACAATCGTAGGAACGTGTAAGAGACCTCCAGCATATGAGAAGGACTACGGCACTAACCTGACCCAAGAGCCCTGTCTGGGATCACAAACAAGTCACCTGACAGTGACCTTTCACAAGGCCATGAGCAGAGATGTTCAAGTGAGAGCAGCTGTGGCTGCTGCTTCCAGCCCCCATGGTCTTGCATCACAGCAGGACTGACACTAGCAATCAACTACCAAATTTTGTAATCCAGAACTTCAGTTAAACACACAAGTGAAGGTGGGTTTGTGCTAATACATCCACTCTGTCCTTTCTGACTAAAATTAAGTGGCAATAACAATGCTCAAGTAACACTTTAGACAAAACATGCCTCTCAATATTTGAGATTACCTCCTATCAATAAAAAAAGACTGTTTTTAAAACATCAGGAGCTAACAGGAGTTTGTCATTAAGACTTATTTCCTGCTTTTCAATGCAAATGAAAAATTCCTCATTCAGAAGAAGGAACAGAGCAACTTTCGCATTAGAAAGATTCTCAGCATGCCACTTCACACTTACCTCTTCTGAGTTTTGTCAGTTCTCAGACTTCTGCTCAACAAACACCACCTCTTTAGAACATGTGTGCTCTTTCTACTTGTTATGCAAGGAGGTCAGCCTGTTAATTTTGACTTACTGAGAAACACTGGGTACCCAAATGGAATACTCAGAACAAGCTTTATTGCAGAGAGTAGACTAAGTTTATTTTACTGAGAACCTCCAGCTAGTGTCTAGACACACATCTTTTTCTGAGGAAGTGACAAATGCATAGATTTAATATCTGAATAGTTATTGTCTCTACAGTCCAAATCATTTCTCACTAATGTGCTGGTAAGAATTTTGGTAAAAATGACGGAACACCTACAAATGCTACTTTAAAGTCTCTCACGTATCAAAATTAACATATGTAAGAGAAAATTAACCTATGTAACAGATCCAAAGGTAGCTTTTTTTTTTTAAAGCTCCTCAACATTGAAAGGTCAGTTCAAAGTTTACTGAAAGACCTTTAGAGATTGATATCAGATATCAACCGTTTCACAGCATAATTAAAACTCGGGAAACTGCAATTAACATAGCTTTTAAATTCTGCTACATTGACCCTGTGAGCCACTCCCTCAGTTAAAGTTACTGAGAGAAGCATTTCAAGGTAGCTACATGTAAACTGACAGCTATGCCTCTGAGGAGGCATGAAAAATAAATTCAGAATCTTTTATAAGTTCAGCTCTTCCTTGCAATTCTGCTTGAAGCATTCTGAATATAAAGACCAGGCTAAACAATGACTATTCGTAGGTCACAAAACCACCAAATTCAGCAGTGTCAAAATCCCCTGCTGTCATTAAGCATTTTCATTACCTGTGCACTTTGTTTTTAACAGCCCCTCCTGACAAGAAATCGCTTATGATCAAGTTAAGTTCCAGTCAGAAAATGGAGCAAAGAATGCATACCCTTATTTGTTCAGATTTAAATGATTCATGGAATAACAATTGCTTCAAGATAAAAATTAATTTCATCATGAAGTCATTATGCTTCCTAGCTGCTGTCAATGAACCTAATTCTACATTTTCATTTGTCAACTATGGCACTTACAGCTTCAAAATTTTCTTGGATAAACAATTATCTAGTGACAGCAGCACAGAAGATGATTTTAAATAATTTGCCATAATCTCAAAGAAACCAAGATATTTGCTCTTGACAACAGAGCATAAAGAAGTGGCACATCAGCAGTCTTATTTACTCACTTAGGTGTCTTAACTATAACATAGAGGTGAAAAACCTTTTTACTGCCTTTCCCTACTAATCATCATATTGCTTCGGGGGGAGGTTGGTTGTTTGTAAGAGCTGATAAAGCCAGCTTAATGACTGTGAACTACAGAGCAAAAAGTGTCAAACAAAAGATAATCTGGGAAACTTCTTAAATATCTAAAATATCTAGGGCTAGAATGATAATTTACACTTAGAGAGCAATGAACACCTTTCAAGATTCCAAGCAGGTCAACAAGCAGTAATTCCTCTAGTAAGTGTTGAATTCCCATTCTGATGTTGCAGTCTTGTGTTGTGTTAAAACAAAGAAAAAGTTATGGTTGCTTCACAATTCACGATGCCTTTAAATGACTTAAACATGATTCTCTGGAGGTGGGCTACCTAACAGCTTGAAAATCATCTCTGCATGACACAAATAATTAGCTAGAGACCAGTGATACCTATCTTCAAGAAAGACTATGAAACTCTGAATATACAGAGAAGAACTAATTTTGAGATGACTTCTTACCCAATTGATTCTTCATCATTAGAGCTGTGTCTGTCGCAGTCCTTTTGCCTTTTTCCTTTTGTGGAAGGCCTTCTGTTGTTGGCACTTAATTTCCACTGAAATAAAAAAAATAAAATTGGCAAGTTCTAAGACATAAATATGTCATAATGGATATCACACTAGAAAAAGGAACAATGCCAGACATTGAAACAATGCAACTGATCAAATAAAGCAGAACCACAAAGAATATATACAACAATTTTGCAAAGAAATAATTTGCTTGATTTAAAGCACCTGTGTACCACCTGATCTTGAATGGAACTTTTTTTCTCCTGAAGAAATTTGACAATACAGGACAAGTCAATTATTTCCCTATTTAGAGGAGGACTATCCCAAACAGAGACTTCAATATTAGGCCTGTTTTACATAATCACAAATACACAAGATAACCTCTACTTTCTTTAACTCCATGCATCTAACCAAATTCCACTCAAAAGATATAAAATTCTGAGAAAGAAAAGAATGTGAAGGTTTGGTACCTGGGTGGCAAAACCCACAACAGCAAGACTTCACTTTTTCCAAATTCTCTTACCTTACCAGAATGCACTTGTATTTTTAAATTAAATAAGTGAAGCCCTGCCAAAACATACAGTTATTTCTGCAATTCCAGAAACCTACCTCCCTCTGCCATTACCTTCTCCTAATCTCTCCTCACTTTTTTAAATATAAAAAATAGAGCAAAGAGACATTTGAAAATTATGCTAGTCAGGCTGAAAGTAGACAAACTTATCTTCATTTCTGTTTAAGTGTGGGGCATCTGAAAAATTCATGCCCACGCATATTTTACATGCTTTAGTGAAGTCTGAAAGGTGCATCCCAAATCAATCTTTTCCCTACCATAGGGGCCGACTCTGTAATGGAAAATACCCTCATTATTAAAACAGCTGGCAGCAAGAAATTGCCTTGAGGGTGCTCTCCCCTCCTCCTGCCTTCAAACATCATCTAGTTCACCTCATAGCACTGGTCTTCAAGCATGTTAGAGACCGATATGCCCAAATCACTGAAAGCTGCAGAAATTACTCAAACAACATGAAGCAAACTCTGGCAACACTAAATACAACCTGGACAGACCTTTGTATGGATAAACCAGTAATATGTCTTAATTATGATACCTCATGAGCAATCTTTTAAAGTAGAATATAAAGACTAGTCAGTGTTTAAAGCATACGGCACCCTTTACCACATGGAAAAGTCTGAAATATATAGACACACATAAGAAAAATAAGAAATGGAAAATTAGACAATATACAGGAAATAACAAGAAAAAAAAAAGATTTTTCAATTCATCCAGTCTAATCACTGTTTCTATAGAGCCAGAGAGAAAGACAGGAAGAATTCCATACAAGTGCTGCCTGGCTCTGCCTAAGATGCTGATGCTTGTAACCACAGGAGACATTGCGTCTGACTTCAAAACCCAACTATAATTGGATGCTCTGCTCACTTAAAGTATTAACAGTATAGAACACAACCACACTGTGAGTTTGTATTGCAGCATGCTCAAATGACGAGGCCTACCAAGAGGCCTGGGCCACCTTATCACCACTACTGTAAGTCAGAAAAACTCCTAACTTCCCTCACTAGGTTTTAAAAATTCATCTGTGAGGGAACCTGTTTGTCCAGCCCCATGATTCTGAAAGCACTAAAAGCAGCAACAAACTCTCAATACTGAGCTGAAGGAGTCAAGAGTAACAAAATACGTTTCCAAAGCTTGGCATTTTAAAAATGCTTACTAAATTTGGAACAGATTTGTATAAGCAAATAATTGCTTCTACATGTGACCAAGATGATCAGGACAGTCGTTTATGATAAATGCCATGTAAGTACTCTTACAGTCTTTTGTCTTAATACTGAAATCAATTATTTCTGTATTAGCACCTAAAATTCTGTCAAAAGTCATACAGTACTTAATATATTCTCTTAAAGTTTAAGCTCTTAGATACAAATAATGACTAATTGAAAACTCAATGTAAAAATTATTTCCATATCATAAGAAAAATTTTGGCAAGTGATCTGAATATAAAAGTTCGGGAATCAGAGGACAATTAACTAAAAAAAAAATATATATATATATTTGCCTTTAAATTCATGATTTTCAAGATAATTTCAAACTACACCTGAAGACCAACTCTGCTTTTTAATGATTTAGGTTGGCAATACAGCACCAATACTTCAATTTCTGTAACTGTATGCTTTCAGGCAGATTTCAGACCTACACACTTGTCTCTTTCCAAGACAATCTGGGTCAGATATTGGTCACAAGGCAACACTCAGTACTGAAAAAATCCAGCCTCCAAAACAGAACAAAAAACCCATATAACATTCTCCTACGCACTTTATACTGCGCAGAACTTCTCTTTACCTCTTTTAAAGGGTAGTCCCAATGGGGGGAGCCTGGGAGCCTTGCCAAAGGGGACTGAACTTGGACATCCTCTGACTTGGTGTTTGTTTTCTTCTTTGGTATACGGAACTGAAAATAGATGATGTTACACACATAATAAAACTAAATTATCCACTGGTGCTATGAGCTGACACACTGCCATGTACAAAGTTTTCTTAATTGTCAGGCAAAATAAGAAATTTGCAGGGGAACCACTGACCTATGACTTTAATTTAAACACGCTCCTCACTGAGGCTTAATCCTAAATCATGTGCCGAACCACATGAGGAGCTAGTTTTAACATATGAACTGTCTTAAAAAGCAAGAAAAAGCTCTTCCTATTTCATTAACTTTACAACAACTTCAAACGTGTGCCCAAAAGGTGAAAACCTTTTGGGTTCTACTGGCACTTACAGTTTTCTAGTTTCCCTCTGATTTGTTTACACTCTAGTTTAATCATCTCAGCTTAGAGAATGATAAAGAGAAAACAAAACAGCTGAATGTCATAACGAATGTCACACCAGGTTTGCGCTCTCAAAAAAAAAAATGAGGATGAAGAGCAATTGTATCTTAGAATAGTAAGAGTATTTTGGTATGATGATTTAGCACCAATACACTATCATGTACTCAAAATGGTATCAGCTATTGTCATTGCCAAGCTTCACAAAAGTGGAACCAGCATTTCAAAAGTAATTATTGAAAGATAAAGCAGTTAGTAATTCATAGAAGTTTGCCAATTCAGAGAAAATATGTAGGAAATAATGTCCATTCATTGAAATTCAAAACAAAAATGGTCAAATTAAATTCCTACCAGTTCATCAAGACAAGGAAAGAAGGTGACATTTCCTACCAGTTAATTAAACCAGTTAAACTAATATCAACTGAAAGAATAGAAGTGTGAGCCTTGCCATTTCTCCAGGTATCCTGAGAAGCAAAACCTTACACTGTAAATACGACTGGATTAGAATGTATCAGAGAGGGAATGCAACATTTACATCTTTCAGGCAACCGAGTCTATCTCAGCCAGGAAAAAGCTGAAGCTACTCCATATGATGGCCACTGTCAAGCATATTATGAACTTAATTTTCAAGCCACCAGATGCCCTACCTTGCACCATGAAATTACAAGCAAGGACTCTAGAACAGCGACGCCAACAACTTAATTATTAACACAGAAACTGCATTCATTAACTCTGTAGGGTCTTTCAGACAGATCATAACTGAAGCATACTGTACCATAATGAGATAATCCTTCAATTCTTCAGTTTGAATTGTGAGTGCTCTTATTCCTTCTCTACACTTCTTTGAAACAAAGACTTGGTTTTTTAGTAATTAGACCTGAATTTCTATACAGTACCTCAAACTGCTTTTGCTGGTCAAAATGCTGTAATAACAAATACGTCTTTAATAACAGGTTCCTCAAATTATAAATGTTACGCACAGGCAACAACTTCTAATACAAGCACCTCCCTTCCCTTTCAATCAACATGTAAGGATGAAAATAGATATTTTCTTATTCAAGAACATCTACAATTAGATTGTTTGATTTTTTTTTTTAATCAGTCAGAATGCATTCTTCTGATCTGCACCTTAATGGCCAAGTACAAATTTCTTACTTCAGAACTCCACCAGCTGCCTGATTAGAGGTTTCTGTTATGAGCTTCCTAAGAACACATATTTATCCAAAATTTTAACATCCATTTAAAGTTACAGAGGTTCAGATAACCTCTGTAATAACAGATAACACTGAGAACAGGTAAGGGCAGAAAACAGAAGGAGACGGACAGACAGAAAGGGATAAAAAGCACAAAATACATTCATCTGCAAAATTTCCACCTCACTGTACAATATCTTCCCAATGCTCACACTCATTAAGAAAATGTTGATTTGCAGTACCCACAATTAACTTATGGAACAAGCACGAAATCAAGACGTAACCAACAGAGGTCTGTATCTATGGTAAGTGCAACATATGCAGTTGCCTCAGCTTTTCCCTAACAGAAAGTGACTAACTCAACACATACATGTGCATATGCACTTAGCAGACTCCTCATCTAAACCAGCAGTACTTTTCTGAAGGTTCCTACCTGTAGGAGCAAGGGTCAGAGAAAGTGCATAAACAGGGTGCTGGAAACAGCTTATTTCTAAAACACTAGACAGGCCAGACCTTAACCAACCAAACCAGTTGCTGTGCCTACAATTTGTTTTCACCAGTGCTTCCATTGCTAGAAACTACTACTAATAGGGATATTTTAGAAAAAAATAAACACTAGCATAAGTAGTCTCTGAACAAATCTCTGCAGATAACTAAATATTATGCAGTTACGCACCTGCTCTACTTACCTGAGCATTACTCTTAGTATTTCAGATGTTAGCTTAGGTCCTAAAATATCCTTGAAAACACACTGTTTACATGCAATCAAATGTTAAGTCTATCATGTATTAATACATGTTCAACAGCAGACATTACTATTGACTGCTACCAGAATAAACTGTTTCTCAAGAAAGACTGCTCCAACAAAGCAAAAGCTGGACCACTGGAGAATGAATTTGGTTGTGCAAATACATCAGAACACCCTAGGATACCCACAGCCTCAAAGTAAATTGTTGCAAATTGTAGGAACACTTACAGTGACATGACTTGAAGATGATGTTCTTCCTTCCATGATTTTCTCTACTGAAAAAAAAAGATAAAAAATAAGCCTAGCAATTTGTGTTTTGTTTATTCATAGGCAAGCGGGACCACAGCAGTAGGTACTAAGCAAGAACAAGAAAATAATTTTTGAGCAAGCTAACACAAAGAAAACTCATTCATAGAATGGTTTGGGTTGGAAGGGACCTTTAAAAGAGCATCTAGTTCCAACCCCCCTGCCATGGGCAGGGACATCTTTCACTAGATCAGATTGCTCAAAGCCCCATCCAACCTGACCTTGAGCACTTCCAGTGATGGGGTACCCACAACTCTGGGCAACTCATTCCAGTGTCTCACCACCCTCATCATAAAAAATTTCTTCCTTGTGTCCAACCTAAATCTACCCCCTTCCAGTTTAAAACAATCGCCCCTTGTCCTGTCACGACAGGCCTTGGTAAAAAGTCAGTGACAGCCACAATACAAGAGAGACATGTGCTTGGGCAAGGCTCTGCACTGTCAGCATGGACAGAATCATTAAAATTTTCACTAGAATTTATCCTTAGTGAAGGCATTTACTACTTAACTTCACCCCCTGGCAAGCACACAACTAATAAGCGATTCAGGCTTTGACTATAAAGCAAAAAGGAGTCACAGAAGACATCTGTAATGCTACATGAGCTCTCAGAATAAATAAAATTCAAGGATTCCTGTTAACAAATAAACTTCTTCCTCAGTGGAAGAACACAGCTTCAGAGCTTCCAGTGTTTGTAGGGGTTTATTCTCTTTATAAATACTCTGTACGACTCCAGTGCAAGACCTTCAAACCTTATCGCTAGTTTGAAGTCTCTCAAAAAGACCTTTAAGTCCGCGTACTTTCATTTACCTCGGCAGTTTTTCAACTTACAGCCCCGGTCCCCTGGTGCGGGGAACAGCAACATATTACAGAAAAGCCAAACTGCTGCCTATTCGACGCCTGCAAAGAGGAAAAGCTGACGAGCGGCGGCCTTCTGACAGCTCTGAGGGGGAGGCGCGGCACCACCCAGGGGTGGCACCACCCGGGCTGTCACCGCAGGAGCCCGCCGCCGGCCGCCGCGGGGCCGCCCCGCACCCCCAGCTCCCAGCCCAGCCACCGGCTTCTCCCGCTAGGACGGGAACGGGCTCCTCGCTGACAAACGGAGCGGTGCCGAGGGCCGGCAGCTCCGCCTTTCCGCGCCCCCTCCCGAGCCTCCTCACAAGGCAGCAGCAACGCCCACCCACCCCCTCCCCTCTCCCGCTGTCCGGCCGCTCACCCGCTCTCCCCGGCCGGCTCCGCTCGCTCGCCACAGACACCCCGTGCGGCGCCGACGGCCCAGCCCCGGCCACCGGGGACACCGACGGCGCAGGACCCACCGGGGCGCTGCCAGCCAGCCTTATTTCAGCCTCGCTCCCCCTCCAGCAGCTAAAGGGCGGGGAGCAAGCGACACCGGCAGCACCCCTCAGCGCTCGCCGCCGCCGTTGTTTATCCAGGCCCCGCCGCCGCCTGCGCAGCTTCCCCGGGCACTTCCGGGCCGGGCACCGCCTCCGCCCGCCCGGCCCGCCCCGTAACGGCAGTAACCGCCTCCTCGCCCGCCCCGTAACGGCAGTAACCGCCTCCTCGCCCGCCCCGTAACGGCCGCCACCGCCTCCTCTCCCGCCCCTGAGGCGCTGCCCCGCAGCTGCCCGCAGTCCCCTCCAGCCCTGCCCGGCCGCTGTACCGCCTGCCCGATGTCAGCCCCGCAGGCCGGCCCCTCCTGCCCGCCTCCCCCTCACAGCCGCGCTCCACCGCGCCGCCGGCCTCTCCGGTTTACAACTTTCTTGGGTTTAGCCTGAAATTGAGCCGCTGAGGGGAAAAAAAAAAAAAAAAAAAAAAGTCAGCGGCGCGGAGCAAACGATGGCGCCGCGGGAGCGCTGTTACAGGCGCTTCCCTGCACCTGGCACACTGATGAGCACTCACGAAATGAGTAGGTCTGCGAACGCAATAAAATACAAAGGAAGCAGAGGGTCGCAATCCCTAAGGAAACGGGAGGAAAACTAAGGTTTGTGGAAGGAACCAAGACAACCGCGGTATTTTTAAAGCAGCAGTATAAAGCCCAGCCGAAGGGGGTTGGAGCGGTACCTTGCCGGTCCCGCTTTCCCCGTCGGACCCCGGCCGGGCCGCAGCAGGTGGGTTCCCCCCGCAGCCGGGGGCCGCTACCGCCCGCCGCCGCTGCGGGGCCGGGGCGGGGCCGGGCCGCGGGACAGGGCCGGGCCGTGGGGCAGGGCTCCTGGGCCCCCTCCTAACCCCAGCTGCGGCCGCGGGTTTCAGCTGGTGGCCTTGGAAATCCTCCCACAGCCAAGCGGAGACAAGGATTTGTTTGTTGGGTTTTGTGGTTTTTTTTTTTTGTTGGGTTTTTTGGTTTGGTTTTTTTTTGGGTGTTTTTTTTTTTTTCAGGGCAGCTTCAGCTATGTTTTGTGCATAGCTTTCTGGTTTGTCCTCTTGCCTTTATATCAAGTAATGGGAAGCTGTGCAAAACTAGTTTTGACAACTTTCTAGTTTCACACCAAAGAGGTTTAGCTTTAACTTACAGTCAGGTGTAAATTACAAACATGAGATGTTAGCTTGTAACTTGGAACTATCTGAAACACTTTAGATGGTCTTAACTATCAGCAACTGATACACTATAGATACACCCCAGAATAAAGTACCTAAAGTAATGAAACCTGAAGTAAGATGGGTTTATTTTCTTTCATGCAGGGAAATTGTCTACAATCCCAGAGTGATAAAGATTTCCGTCTATGATGATGACAGATTTTACAGGAGAGCATACGGTAATGTTGGGCTTTACTAGAGGAAACTGTTTTTAAATGGAAAATCTCATAAAGAATAATACTTATACTGCAGCAGTGTTTCAAATATGCCAACTGCTGTAACAAACACTAGCCGAATTTACAGCTGAAGAATCTTACAATCCAAACAGAAAAGTGGGGCAAAGGGAAAGAGGGATTTTTTTTCCCCCAACAGTAATTTTTTTAAATCAAAATAGCAATTGTAAAGGCTGCCAGAATAAACACCCCTGAATATTGCATTTATAGACAATGAAGCACCAGCAGCAGTCAACACTGATTTAGAATGTACATTTGCCAAATAGAAGTAAATGCATTATGCAGCTGTATCTAGAACAATCTATAGCTGCTTTTTAATACTATAAATGGCATTACTACAATAAAATCAGTCCTCTAGACTAGTAAGTATATGATTCTAAGGTGCTATTCAAGTGAATTCTTAAGTGATAACCCACTCTAAATTGCTTCAAAACTTTTCAGTTTGCACCTGGAAGTCAATTTTAGGAAGGGAAGTCATACCTATGCCTGATGTAAAACTGTATTTTTATGTTTCTGCTTCCTGAAATCTTCAGAAACCTTTCACGATGCTTTGTAAAGGAGATATTTAAGTAGATGTTCAATATTACATACACAGGGTTTAATTTGGAATCATGTATTCTTGTTTTGTTTTGGAACTGAAAAGGCAATGTTGTTGCTAGTAGCTGAAGTAAGAGCATAGTAACTTCCTGTTCATAGTATGTTGGGAAACTACAGCCTCCAACCTTTTTGGGGTGAGGAGAGGAAGGGACAGAGAGGTGTTGGACAGCATGCCACTCTGTGAGGAAACTGCATTTACCTATTCCTAATTGTTATGGAATGTGTCCTCTGTGCTTCACCTTTCTCCACAGACATCTTTCCTTAAACCATGTCCGTTTTTGTCCCGCTTCATTGCATGGGGAAAAGAACACAAATATGGGTAGCTTCTTCCCTGCTAAATATGACCTCTTTTGTGTGAACTGCCCATATTTCAGTGGTACAGCAAACAGACTGTCCTCCCCTCTCCTTTGTGTCTTTCATGCCTTCCTGCAGAATAAAAAAATGATAGATGAATGTGTGCACTTGCAACTCCTTTGTGCTGTTTCCATTCCAAGAAACTGGCAAGAGAGTAAATGGTTTATATATCATAGAATCCGACTTATTTCCCCTTTTCTATGTGTACTTATTATATGAGATAAAAAAGGAGAAGGTAGCATTTTCTAGCCTACTCTCTATTAATCAGAAGACAGGAATGACCCTGAAGAGATGACTTAACATCTCTGACCCGATGGAGATTGCTCAAAAGGAAAATGTATGTGGTGTTGCTCTCTTGAAAAGCAAAGAACTTTTTTTTTTTTTTTTAATTTGGACGTGTAAGAAATAATTTTCAATATGCTAAGCAGCTTACTCAAGGAAACTTGCATTCCATAAAGGAGTTGGGCTCCAACTCAAGTTGCTTACATGAAAATTGTCAGATCACTTTCTGTCCTAGTAATCAGCTTTATCAGATAGTGAATCTTAACATAGTCAGAATGTGATTTACTGTGTTCTAAAAACCTCTGTTAGTTCAGCAAGAAAAATTTAAAGGTATCTAGTAGCTTGTACCAATGTATTTGCCACACATAACTTCATATAAACCATTTGCCAAAACAAAATTACTGTGTTAAGATGATAAACTAATTTTAAAAATACTGATAATTGTGGGAATGTAATGCTTGCAAACCTCTGCTGTTAGGACAAAAATCCTATAAAAGTAGGATTCTAACCACACCAAAGGTTACCCCATGTTTACCATTCTACAGCCAGGGACAGTCAGTAGCAGATTAAAGAGTTATTAAGAAAATAGAAGGTTATGATAAGCTTAATTTTTCAGTTGCATGGAAACCACTTCCTGGTATAATTCGTATCAGTTGATCAGTCACACAAGTTGAAAAATGATCTTAGCTGAAACTAGAGACCTCAATCTAATCTCATGAAAGTTTGCTACGTGGACTTTCTTTTCTCCTGTTCCTGGATCACAGTGGCTAGCTTATTCTGTTATCAATTCCTCAATTTCCAGGTGGCAAGTGCTTGCAAGGATGAACGAATAACTGGAGAGATTAGTATTAATGTAGTGCTGTTGGAATTTAGCAACCGAGGTCTGTGAGAGGCTTTACAAGCATCTGGCTTACTACAGACCACCAAGATAGTCTGTATCAACAAGTATTTTGTTTGTAACCTCTTTTAAATCTGAATTCTAGTACAATAGGTTTTCTTTATGTAGGTGTTGTATGGAGGTCTATCACTACATTGACAGTCTTCTTCATTTGTAGTGGTTACAAATACGGCACGAACTAAGCTGGAGGAAACTAATAGAGGGTTCAGGGTATCAAGAGGAACTGAAGTACGACTTCAATATAAAAGGGGAACTGAGACATCTGGATACAAATGAGTCCTTTGTTTTCAATTATTACAAGAATGCACATGAGCGGAATCATAAACGCTACCAAGTTTTGGGATATTTGATTACCCAGTATGTTTATGAGCTCCTGGAAAGAGTCTGCATGCTGCAGAAAGTTTATATTCCTACTGATGCTACAGAGGATGAACCAAGAAGTTTCTTTTTCATGAGCAAGAATGCACTAACAAGTTCCTCTAGCCTAATTGTCCTTCTTCAAGACCATGGAGTTTTCCGTGCTGGACAGTGGGGGCAAAGGACAATTGTCAGTGAGGGTCTGGAGCATGGAACACAAATACCATTCATCAAAATGGCCCTTCGAAACCATGGGGGAGTGATTGTACTGAATCCCAATGACAACTTTGTTGATCCGAAGACTGAAAAGGAGAGGTTAAGCTTTTCTACCAGGGAAGAATCATCTACTTCTACGCCATCCGTCTGGTGGATTCCCAAGAGGGGCAGCAGCAGCCCCGAGGAACATACCACATATGTATGGGATCATTTCATTTCAAAGAGCGCAGCCAAGAATGTGGCCTTCATTGCCCACGGCTATGGTGGCTTGGTGTTTGTCGATCTGCTGGTGCAGAGAAAATGGGAGGTAATGAATAAAGTGTACTCTGTGGCATTCATCGACTCCATGCACAACACACAGCACCAAACTAGAAGTGATCCACAAATACAAGAATGGATACAGAAATACTGCCGTGGATGGGTGTCAAACAGCAAGCCTCTAGGTAAAGCTGTAGGTTCTCTCATGAAAGTGAATTGTCCTACTGTTTCTGCTGGAACGGAAAAGTACGGTTTAGCACCCTCCTGCTGCTTACATGCCATCTTTAAGTACCTGAAGAGCACGCTGAAAGCCAAGACCACAACAGCCTTTAGGCATTCACCTGTTGCAACCAGAAGCAGCACAAGTAAGAAGAGAGGCAATAAATAAAGGTAGACTGATTTGTTCTTGATAGTGGTCTCTTCCTTTCGTAACTGCCCCGTACTTTTCAGTCATCTAAGGACCTTCCTCTCACTGTGGAGCAACTTACAGTTCTAAGTTTGAAGCTAGTTTGTTTGTTTTCGAGAAACACACAAATACAAGTTAAGTATTCAGAAAGAAGTGCATTGTTGAAAGCTTTAAGCCACAACCCTTCACCTAGCTGTGAAATTTCAAGTTGCACAAAATAAAGAGGTTAAGGTATATCAACTCTCATCTGTGTCATTTTTTAAATAAACGTTCTGCAGTTATAGCTCTATGATCAGACTAAACTATCAGGAAAACACTTGCTTCTTAAGTGCATAGCTTTCATTAAAAGGACAAATCCGGAACACAACAGGCATGTAAAGGATCTATTCCCTCCCCACTATATACCATATAGTGTTTAAAATCTTTCAAGAGCTGGAACATCCACCTTCCTCCTTGAAACGTTTACTGTTAAGTTGAACGATACTTCAGGGAACTACACGCTGCTACCTTCCCTTCAGTCAGAGACAGTACGCCCCAAATATGATACAGTGAGCTAAAGTCATTTCCGTTTTAAAGCCAACTAAGCCCGTGAGATTACTGGGCATGAGCTGCTATAGATATACAATACTCTAGCAACCTGCAATTACCAAACTGATGCAAAAGAATGACATCGCTGTTTTCTCTCAGCTCTTTTCATTTTAGACAGAGGTGAGAAATAGAGACAGTTTTCAAATATCCATACTCAAGGTTTGCAGTTTATACAAGCAGAAGGTCAAAGCAAATGTAAACAAAATGGTTGTTCTGAATTTCCAGTTTAATCCTGTGGGAATTAAAAGTGCTCGGCGGCTGCAAAAGAGCTTTGAAGAATGACAAAACCTTATCCTACACCTCCAGTTCCCGTCTCAGTCAAAAAAATTGTTGAACAGTAATACTGGGTACCAGAGAAAAGAGAGTGTCAACTTCCCCTTTGTGTTTATATCCATTTCAGGTTTCAGTCATCTCTAATACTGTTTGAAAAAGCTTCTGGCCCGTTACCAGTAATGGGTAAAAGTGTAAAATTCCATTGGAAAGGAACAGTCATTTGAATGCTCTTGAGAGCAAGCATAGCTTTTTAAATAAAGATAGGTTTACTGTTATTGCATCTGAACGAAAATGGTACTAAATAGACAATTAATAGACTATACGGCGCTTTAGTTCACTTACGAAAGTTGCACTGGAGGTGCTGTCATTGAGGATGCACACAACCTGCCTGTTTTGTAGGTGCTGGTCAGCATGCAACTCAAAGCATAGTCACTTGCATGAATTCTACACATGACACGTAGCTTTATTTACAAGAGAAGAAGGAGGTGACAGAATGTCTGTCTTCAGAAGGAGACCAATATGATCCTTCAACATAAATGCTCAAACTGCCCCACGGTGTCAGAGGTGGCTAAAAGCGCTTGAAGAAAAAAAAGGGATCTAGAACATCGGCCATTTCCATAATTCTTTATCTCAGGTCAACCCATTAAATTCCTTGGTAGAGAAGGTCGTATTTAGGAATGTTATTGGGATCGATAGGGCTTCTCACAATGAGCTTTCCACGCATTGCTCCACGGTAAATCACTTCAATCAGATCTATAAAGTCTTGCTTTGTTTTGAAGCTTCCTACAAATTTGGTATGATCTGGAGACCTAAATAGAAGCGCAAGATAAAGGTAGAACTGTAAGGTTAAAGTGTTCAAAGCAAAACCATTTAAAGACAAGAAAAGATGTATAATGACGTTAGGGGTTCTGATTTGGTCACTCTGAAAGAATGAACTGCACTGGTAATGGCAAAATCAACTCAGGAATATACTGTGACCTCCAAAGTCCAAAACGGTGCGGTGTCATGTCTAAGACTTTAACCATATGATTTTTTGCAGAGTCGGGCATGTTTCACAGCTGACACCTACTTAATGCATCAGAGCATATTTCAAAATACTTCTTAATTTTACATCCCTCTGGCTTCCTACAAGATTCTCAATGCAGATGCTGTTAACAAGATTATAGTTTTCAAACATTACCTTCCCCAGACACGGCAACATAGAGAAAGACTGATAATTCTTACAGACATTATAGATATTGCCAGGTAGGATGACATACCCATAATCAACCTTCATGTGTTGTCCATTGAAGAAAAATACAGTAGATGGAATATAACTGATGTCAAAATACTGGGTGTACACTGGAACCTTGTTCACATCCACCAGGTAAATGACTGCCATTTTACTTAGGTCGTGAGCTGTCTTTGCAAGCTGAAAAGAGTAAGAAAGATGGATGACAAATGGATTGAGATGCAAGACGAAAACGGGTGGCAAGGTTTACAAAGCCCATTTCCCTTATGTCTTATCAGTTTAAGCAGGGCTAGAGTATCATGTCTCATCTACTTCAAGCACTTTGTACACCCACTACAATAACATAAACATTTGCTTAATTTTCAAACCGCTTTATGAATATAGTATTGTTTCATTTTACATGTAATTGTCACAAAAATTTTCATGAGACACTATATTATCCAAAAGTAACATATGACATTCTCTTGTATGCCACACATATACTAGTAGAGTTTATGTAAAAAAAAAAAAAAAAGAAAAAATTGCTCTTACAATATCATCGAGCTGCAGACAAACAGCATCGTTATCTCTTCCAAACCGGAGAACCAAAACCTTCTCGGCCACGCTTTTTATTGCCTGATCCACTTCCCTCTTACAGGTCAGTTTGGGCAGCAGAAAACTCATCCCGACAGACCACGGCTTCCACTAAAATCCCTACCAGACGGTTAGAAAATAAAAAAACTGCGTCAAAAATCAGCGAAACTTCTCCATGCTATTAAAAAAAAAAGAGAGGCATCACCGACCGCCACGCCGGGCTGACAAACCCCTCGGGCTCCGGGCTCTGCCCCACGCCCCAGCCTCAGGCCGGCAGGGCCCAGGCGCAACCACCCCCCGCGGGGCCTCGCCTCGCACAGGGGCAGCGGCGGGGCCCCCCCCCGCAGCCCCCCTCAGGGCCCGGAGGCTCCCCGCGGGTCTCCGGTGCAGCCCCCCGGGCCCGGCCCGGGGGATCACCGTACCTCGCAGGGCCCTGCGGTGGCGGGAGGAGAGAGGGCCGGAACCTTCGCCGTGCGGCCGCGGAACCCCGAGGACAGCCGACGGGCACGGCGCCGCGCCCGGGCAAGAAGGCGCGGCGGACCGGCCCCTCCCTGCGTACGCGCAGGCCTCTCCCCGGAGGTGAGCTGGAGATGGCGGAGGGGTCGCTGCCGCTGCCGGGCGGCCGTTAGCCGCGTCCGCCGCCCGGAGGCGTCCCCCCGACCCCTTCCCTTCCCGGGCGGGACGAGACGGCGGCCAGGCGGGCCGGAGCGCGGCCGGAGCTCGGGCAGGTGCGGGCGCAGCCGCTGGCGGGGGAGGCCTCTCCCGCCCCGTGTTTCCCGCCACCGGGGCGCCTGAGGTGCCCCGTCGTGCGCCCCTCCTCGTCCCGCCGGTGGCTCCCGGCGACCTTCGCCTGCCTGCCGTGCCGCCCGGCCCGCCTTTCCTCGGCGGGCGCGGGTCGGGCCTGCGGCGCGGCGCCCCGGCGGCCCCGCTCCCCGCCGCAGCAGGGGGGAGCGAGGCGCGCCGGTGACCCCGGGAGGGCTGTGGGGCCCGGCGCCGTGCTTTGCGGCGTTACCCGGCTTGTCGCCGTCCGGGTCAGCTGTGGGCTGGTTTAAAAGTTGTTAAGGAGCGGGTAGTGCTGCTCTCGGGAGGAGCCGCATCGCTGCTCGCCCTGCTCCGGCCCGCTCCCCGCACGGCCTTTCGGCCCCCGTCGCTGTGTAGGGGTCGGGCCTGCGGACAGCCCTGTGTAGGCATCCGTGCCGGGGGGAGTAACCGAATTATTCGGTCTGAAGTATCAGTGAAGGGCCTTTCTGTTCCTGGGATGAGTTACAGTGAAATCATGCTAAAAAAAAAAAAAATCGGAAAAATATTTTCAGTCTTACAAATCTAGGCTCTTCAAAGAGATTTACAGTAGTTCTTGCAGTAATGACATGGTAGTGTGCATGTTGGATACACTGAAAGGTAACTTGGCTTTTATCAAAAGCTGTCATTAAGTATTCAGATTGTGTAAATCTGCCTTTCAACTATTGAATTCATTGGTCCTCCAGTAAAACTGAGGAACTGATCCCTTGATTTCTCCTTTGTATTATTACTTTTGCCAGTACCTTTAACACTTAAATGTAAAATTATGAACATCTCTATTGTAACGTTTACAAATTTTCTCTTAACTTCACACTATTAGGGCTTTTTTGTTCATTTTTTCTTAATAACAGTAGAAAATGAAAGGTTGCTCACCAGTTTGACCAATTACAGTATCATAAGATGCATGCCAGTTTATGTAATGTTTCCTAATAATACTCTGTTCTTTCTGTGGCTCTTTATCTGGGCAGGTATATATATAACCCCAAAATTAGATTTAACTTGATCTTTATATTAAATTATTTTCAGGTGGTAAGTTGTTAGGGAGAGTATGAATTTTGCTTTTAAAATGTGGAGCTAATTTTTATGTTTCGGCCAAATCATGTTTTTTCAGACACTGAAACTTCACTGATTTTACTTAAGTAGGTTTGCATAGGACAAGGAAAAAAACATCCTTTGGTTTCTTTCTTTTTGCAGATCTTTTACATTTAAATATAAATGTATATGAAGTTAATGGGACTGTGGGTTTCATGTCCTTAGCTTTATGTGCCAACATCAACTTCACAGGCAATTTAGCAAAAAGAAAAAAAGATGGTCTTTTCCTATACTAGTTGTTTATTCTTCCATCTCCTCTTGTTTCTAGGTGTCTGGTGAATCAGGCGTGGAAACTCATTTAGGTGGGATGATAACTAGCTTTTTTTTTTTTTTTCCCCCTCTCTCCACCTCCTGGTTAGCTGTCCCTAAGATCAGATCTCTGATTTGGCTCATAGTGCGGCCACACGCATGCCTGCACTGCTGACAGAGCCAGGAACAAGGGGCTCAGGGGACGTAAGAGTGCCTTCAGTGGCAGGAGTATTGGTGTAGCAAAGCTACAGCATTGGTAGTTTCAGTACTTCCAGTGACCTGCAATGTGGAATTGCATAGAAGAGGAAGAAGTTTAGTACTAAAGTTTGCCAGTGGAGCTTTCCCAAAATATAATGGTAAAAGCAAAAATGTGATCTTCTGTGACAGAGAGCTTTTCCAGAAAATGTTGCAAGATGAAGCATCTTGTCCATTTTCAAAGTATAGGAAAATTAGGTAGGTACCTCTGGACATGTATAAAAATATTTTCGGTCTCCATGCAGCATTTTGCTTGCTTTGGTTGCGAAGGTTCTTACAGGATACAGATAGTTTAAATAGATCTCAGCAAATACTTGAAGGTTGTTTGAACACATTTTGAATCGCAGTAACTATAGCTGTTTTAAGCAGCAGAGCTAACCATGTCTCTTCACAGCAGTGCCACATACGCTGTTTTTATTTAGAAAACAATAGAAAAGTAATAGTGGAAGCAGGAATTCCTAGTATTCTCCAAGAAATAAGTTATTGTCTGTCAGTGTTGCTAAGGATGAAAATCTTTGTGTGTTTTCTTCATGATTTCTGACAAGTTTTTTTCCCCTTTTATTGGTGTTTTGCAGCTAAGTGTTTGAACACAGTACATGTCTAAGTATGCAGTCTGCTAATGTGCTTCTGAAAAAAATTGTAACAAGTTCTGTCCTTCCATTTGCTGCGCAACATGGGATGAAAAAGGATTTGTTTCCACTCAGTAGAACTCTGAGTTTATCACTTTGCCTGAAGCAGGACAATTCATGCAGTCCCTCAGAAAAACTAGATTTGGATGCCTGGAAGAAGGTAATGAAGTCTGGGGTGCAAGAAGAAGTCAGTGAGACGGTCTCTGAGCGGAAGGAGCTTTCTAGTTTGGCTGCTGCACGTGAGATTTTGGAGATGTGGAGACTAGCTGGCAGATCAGTTCCACAAAATATCAGTGAAGAACAGCTAAAAACCTTTATGGAATGTCCTTCCAAGTCAGCCAAAAAGAAGTACTTAAAATATTTGCATCTCAAAGAACTTTACAAGAAAAATGACAAAAGAAAGATGGATGAGAAGAGGGAAAGGAGGCTGGAAACACAAGAGCAAGCTTCAAAAACTGATGAGACCAGAAGGAATTCATTTGTATGTCTGTGGGCCAACTGTATGGATAGAGCATACAGTTGGAGGGTTGCTCAGTCTATGATCTTTGGCCAACCCCTAGTATTTGACATGTCTTACGAAAAAGATATGTCCGTCCGAGAAGTTGCAAATACAGTGAGACAGCTAGTGTTAAGTGAAGGCTGCAATCGAAGATCCGTGGATCCGTTCCACATCCACTTCTGTAACTTGAAAGATGACAGTGTCTATCATAAGGAATTCATCAAGCATTATAGAGAGGCGTGGGGCAAATTGCTTATCACTGTGACAGACCAGTGCTACACAGATGTCTTTCCAAAGGATAAGCTTATCTACCTGACTGCAGATTCTCCCAAAGTGATGAAAACATTCGATCACGATAAAATCTATATTGTTGGGTCAATGGTTGACAGGAGCATAAAAACAGGAGTCTCTTTAGCACGGGCAAAGCGACTGGGGCTGGAGACTGCGGCCCTTCCGTTGGAGAAGTACTTGCTTTGGAATACTGGTGCCAAAAATCTCACGCTGGATCAAATGATGCATATTTTATTAACCTTGAAAGACACTGGAGACTGGAAGAAGGCTCTGGAGTTTGTTCCGAAAAGAAAGTATTATGGCTTTGTAAGCAAGCCTGTGCATGAACTGAAAAAAACCTTAAACCTGATCAACACACTTAAACTTGGAAAGAGACAGGAAGAAGTACGAAAGCAATTTGCCAAGAACTACTCTAAGAAGCTAACGCAAAAGTAGAGTGACGGGGAAGAGAATGATTTATTATGAGAAAACTGTGCCCTTGAATGCTCCATTTTCTCGGGACTTCTGGAACTGTATTCAGCTATTTATCTCTAAAAATGCCTTTCTTGGTCAAGTTTGAAAGGACTGTTATTAGGGATTTTTTTTTTTAATTACCATAGTATTCCAGCTGTTTGAATTTATTCACAGAGTATTGAAATTATGTAAGAGAAATGAGATAATCAGTTCTAAAAAAATTACTCTATAAATAATATAAATCTGTTCAGTTGAATCATGCTGGGACAAGGGTGACTGTAACTGAATGCAGAGGTGATTCTTCAGAGAATACCTCAGTGCTTTGGGTTTGCAGGTGGAGGCCGTCCACAGTCATCTTCTAAAAGATTACCTAAGGTGAAACAGAAGAGGCCTTTCCCTGTTGCTTCCTGGATCCTCTTTTGGTGTGTAGATGAACTGACTTTCGATAGCTGAGCTAAAAACAAATGGTTTAAACGTAGCATGAGTTTGGGGAGTTGCATGATTTTTTTTTTCCCGGGTGTTCTATCTGGCACGAGTCAAGTCCCTGTTTGGAAGGAATAAGCCAAATTTTCTTGACCCTGCCAAAAACTACCATATGTACTTCTGTGTAAGACATTTGTCCCTGAGCACGTGTGCCTTCAGTCCATGTAACATAGATTTCCCAAAGTGCTGGAACTTTTGAGATGATACACAGTCCTGTTAGTAAATACTTACAGGGGCGGAGAGCCTTGTAGTATTTCTCGCAGCTGAAAATTTAGTTATTGATCTCGCTGTGAACGTCTGTGTTCAGGATGCAGAGCTACAATGGACGTGTTGTTAAATACAGTTTTCTGCTCTCTGTAGGAGGAGGAAGGATTTCTTGGTGCCTTTACGGGTGGTTAAATCTTTTTGATTTAATCTGACTACCTCAATGTGTGAAGTCAATGGTGGCAGATGGTGGGTTTTGTCCTGAAAATTCAAAAACAGTGAGCGGGGAATGTAATTTCAAAGAGCAGGCTCCACATACACCCGGGGTTGGTGACGATGCGTTCCCTGGTGCGAGGAGGGGCTGGAAGGCAGCGGATGCACCGCCCCAGCACTGCCCCTCGCCGCCTCTGAAGTGCGGGACCCCGGGCGTGGAGAGCCCCTGGCGCAGAGAGAGACCCCCTTCCTTTTGGCCATGTGCGGTTGGGTAGCGCGCAAAGCTTCGTCCTGGGGTAGTGCGTCAGGCGCGGCCCAGGGCTGCGTCCTTGCTCCCCATCGAGCTCTCGGGTGCAAAGACCTGCGAGCGTGCGGCCGCCTCGCTCCAACGGCCCTTCTTTTTCCTCGTGTGAGGACGAGGCAACACAGAGCTGTGTGTTGTGGGGGCTGTGCCTCCTCTTATTTGCTGTTTCTCCATAAAAACAGCCTCTTCTGATCTGTGAACTGGTTTTCGCTTTGGGGAGGGAAAAAATGATGTCATTGCTCGCTTGAGCTCATGTTGGCAAAATGTGGAAGATGATTTTTAAGCCACGAGGGGAGGTCATGCCAGTGAGCATGGCAGCCGCGGTTCTTCTGAACACCAGTGACGTGGGGGTTCTGCGTGTGACGCCTGAGGGGCGCGGGAGGGGGTGACGTTGAGCCTCCGGTCCCGCGTCACTCGCCCTTCGCGCCCGCGCTTACCCGCCGGAAGGGCGTCAGAGCAGCGTCACTCGAAGCTTTCCCGCCTTCCTAGCCGTCTCGGAGTGCAACGCTTCCGTCTACGTCATTCCCGCTGCGCCGTGGGAGGCGGGGCCGGCCTGGCCGCTCTGGCCTCCGCCCGCGCTTTCTCTATGGTCGGGGGAGGGCCGAGGGGCGGTGGCGCCGCGGCGGGGTGGCGCGCATGCGCGGCGCGGGAGGCGGAGTCGGGGGAAAATGGCGGACGGCAGAGCTGAGGGGGAGAAGGCGAAGCGGCCGCAGCCCGCAGGAGGTGAACATGTAGCGCCTCTCGCCGCGTAGCTGCGGGGTGGGCAGGGGGCCCGGGCCGGTCCCTCCGGGGTGGGGGGGGTGCTGGGGTGCTGCCCCCGGCCGGGCAGGCCTGGGCTGGGCCGTGAGGGGCCGTGCCCGGCCCTGCGGGGAGAGGGGGCGGCCCGGGCCTGAGGGGGCTGCGCTGGAGGAGAGGCCGAGGTCTGGGCCCGCTGTCCTCACGCCTGAGAGTCAGCCGCAGCCTTACAGGAGCATTTTTTAAGAATCTAACTGCTTCTCATTGTGCACCTAAATGCTTTATTTCTCTCTCCGTAAAAAATATACGGCATCGTTCTGCCGTGTATTGAGAGAAATTTGGCTGTTGTTGCTGGCAAGGATGAAGATAACGCCTTAAAGATTGGCTTTTAACAGCTGTGGCCCCTTTTAAAATGGGTACAGTGAATACTCCTTATCTGCCGTTTTAAGCATCTTGGTTTTTTTTTGCTTGGCAGCAATCTGCAAGTTTTCTGTTTGGTTTTATATTACCTATATTATCGCTGGACATTCCTGTCATCTTCTGTACTACTTATTATCAGTTCTCCTAAAATTTTTAATCATGTTTCTTTCCTTCTTTCTTCCCCGACTTAAAATTGAGAAGACAGTGTCTTTGCAAAGATATAGTTTCCCTTTCCTGTTGGTTTTTTTTTTGTTGGGGTTTTGTTTTTGTTTTTTTTTTGTTTAAGTATATCTGTAGGCAGAGGGCATTTCTTTAATCTGTTGAAAGATTAAATCAAGCTTGTAAACCACTTAGGATAGCCTCAACAGTGAATGTTATTTCTGATAATCACTACAATATGAACAGTAATAGCTGATTTTAGGTAGTTCCTTGACTCTTGATTCTCTCTTTGGGTTTTGGGGTTTGGTTTTTTTTGGTTGGGTGGATTTGGGCTTTTTTTTCGTATTAGTAATACAATAGCTGGACAGCATCAGTATGCCAGTTATCTGTACTGTCTTGTGTACTGTTTGGTGTGCTGGAACACAACCTTAACGAGTCATAACTCGTTACATTGGCCCTAAGGAAGGACAGTAACTCCCTGGTGATTTTTGAAAGCAATTTAGAGACTTTAGCTTTTGCTAAGGTCAGTGGCATTTACCTTAAAGTTAACTTAGTTGTGACTGGTTTGTTGCCACCATCACCAGTGGTGGCACTCCCGGGGGCAAGAGAACCTGAAATGCTGTGCAATTAGCACTGTCAGTCTTGTCACTTAAACCTCCTAGATAGTGAAAGTTCTCCACTGGCACAGCTTGTTGATACTCATGAGAAAAACTCATCTGTGAAACAGGACAGCTTTTTATTACTGTGATCCACAAAAAGAGCACTGGTCAGGCTAGTGTTCGAAATAGTACTGGTGCTTTCCATAGGTGAAGTATGACCTCCTTGAGATCTCTAGGAAATAATAAAGAAGCCTTAATGTCTTGAAAAATATATATGCATTGGCATGGGAGATGGGAGAGACCTGTTTCATGGATAATATATGTCTGCATTTCTGACTGTTTCCTGCAGAAATAGAACAGCACAATGGCTCCCTCCCCACCTACCCCAATTGTCCTACGCCCTTTGTAGCTCCTTCAGCAAGTAAGAGTTTTTGTAAGGAAGCTATTTCCTTCAGCAGTCTACAATTCTTCCTAAGTGGAGCCTAGTAGAAATAACATTCAGAATGCAGTGGTGAGAGGAGCTAATTTTGAGAGAGAAGCTATTTAATATTTTGGTGAGAAAACAGATGTGGGTAGATTGTGTTAGGCTCTATCTTGTGCTTAGCAATATTCCAGAATTTGCAGTCAAAGAAGTAAACTGTAGTGTAATTAGCTTCAAGCTAGCATTAGCTTAGGAACCTGGACTGGTCCAGTGTGCCTTGAGATTTGGGCTGCCGTGGATTTTGTATCTTATGAAAAAGAAGACTTTTAGGCCCACGGTTCCAACACTTTCAAGGCCAATGAATCTTCTACCTACCCTCGAATCACCTCACAGTCTGTAGCATACCTAGACTGGACTTGTAATTGAATATTCTGTTTAATGTGATTTCATGGACTGGCTGTGAAGAGCTTCTCTTAGCCTTGTGGGCTGCTGTTTGGAAAACTGTGCTAAGACAGCAACCAGTACCCAAGGTCACTTGTGTAAATTTTGCTTGTTTCTCTTTCCTCCTTTGTTTGTCACTTTTATATCTGTACTTTCTGGGTCAAATTTCTAGTGGTGCAGACTAGTACCATTTTTTTAATAGAGTGAAATTGATTAAAGTTACTAATTTTGTTGCCATCTGCCATGTTTCCAAAGGTGAATAATAAATCCGTTTTTGTTCCAACTACTTATTATCTTGATAGCTAGAAGAGTGGGGTAGAAAGGATATATTCTGCTGCTTATTATTTGGGAAATAGCAGAAAAATATATATAGATTGTGTCCCTAGTTTTTCTTTCTCCTGATGTTGTTTGCTTCCTTTTTTTTCTCAGAGCTACAATCTTGTTGACCCCCGGTTCAGACTAGCGTCTCTCCCATTGCTCTATATTAATTAATAGCTTTTTGCTGTTAGAGAGCAGTGCAAAGAGCTTTCTCCCCGATGGTCTGAATTTGCTGTGCGTGGAGGGTCCTGTTCTCAGTTGATATAATGAGGAACTGGTGCTAGCTCCAGTTTTTCTTGGGCTGATAGTATGAGCACTTTCCTGTGCATTCCCCCATGCGCGGGGTTGTTTGTTTGGTGTTGTGTTTTTTTTTTTTTTTCCTTCTGCTACTGCAGTGGTTTGCTTATTGCAGCAGCAGAGAAATGTATTTTTGCTAAAGGACTTACTATGTTCAGTACGAGTTTTCCAAGGACACCTTTGTCTCTTGGTGTAGCTGAAGAAGCTGAGTGTATAGGAATGAAAATGTGATTTGAGTGTTTTTCTCTGTGGATCATTGTTCAGCTGCTATGTTTTCCATGACTTTATACAAAACCAGAAAAGATGAAATCTATATATATGTTTTTCTAGCGCTGATTCCTTCCTCAAGCAGAGCTTGGCAGATTTATTACAGATGAGATGCGGACAAGCAGTGACTTGAAACATGATTGAGACAGCCGGCCTCACTGTAGTCACTTCCATGATTTTAGAGTTGTGCCAGACAAGCCTAGAGACTGGCATGGACATGTTTGTTATAGAAATTTAGTAGAATTAATTTTAACTTAGATTATCTACTCTAGATTTGGAATTGGGATTCCAATTATGAAAGCTTATCTATGGCAACTTAAACCCTAAAAAGATTTAGTCATCTACATTTAATTTACTACATGAACTTTGACTTCCATACTAAATAAAGAGATGGTGCATCAAGATTGTTTTCCTGGCTCATACACAAGAAGTTCTTTACAAGTAGTGGAGTGCTTGCAGTTTCTTCTCCTCTTTGTGTTTTGCTGTCCACTAAATGTACATTGGTGGAAACTGCTGTCACTAAAAACACCTTACCTGTTGCACCCAAAGTATAATGCTTTTTGAGGTTGCTGCTCCCATCAATCTGCTCAGTAAAAATAGCTCATCTTGGTAAGTTGTTTCGACTTCACCAGGACCTGAAGAAGAGGCAGAAAAACCTGTGAAAACTAAGACTGTTTCTTCCAGTAATGGAGGAGAAAGTTCGAGTCGCAGCGCAGAGAAACGGGCAGCTAATGAAGAAGCTGAAGACTTCACCACAAAGCCTGCTCCTGCCAAAATGTCCAAGTTTGGATTTTCCATAGGCAGTCAGACAGCAAAGAAGGCATCTGCAATATCCATCAAACTAGGAGCAAATGTAAGTTGTCCAAGGGCTTTTAATTTAAGGGAAGTGAGGCAAAGGGGGAAGTACTTTGGGGAGGCTTCCTCGCAGAAGGAAAAGCTTTGAATTACATGTGGGTAACTTGGATAAAGTTTGAGAGCATTGCAGGGCCAGCTAGTCGTGCATGTGTAAGTACTTCAAGGTGATTAATACCAGGTCAATTGTCTCAGGAAGCATAAGTCTTGATTGAAATGAACTGTAGATCTTTGAACATACAGAATAGTTTTGTAATGAGATTTGATAAGTCTGGAATAATTTCCTGAGGGAAATGAGCAGACTTGTTAAACTGTTCAGGCTACTTTGAAATGAGTGCTGGGAGCTTCATTGCATAGGATGCTTAAAGCTAGAAGAAAGCAAGTACTCTCCTCGATGGCTTAATAGGTCGTCTTCCACTCCAAAGATCTTATTTTAGCATGGGGAACTGTAGTTTATTTTTCAATGACTTTGCCTGTTCTTTGCAAGGTCAGTATGATTCATGCATACTACATGCGAGAGATGAGGCTTCATTACATAGGTTCCTAAGAATTCTGATCCCCTTTATTGTCCAGTACAGGGTATCCTTGTGCTTGTTCAGATGTGAATCTGATGTTTCTCTTTACTACCAAAGTAGTCCTCTGCTAGCTTGGGCAAGGACAAACCAGATGCTGCCTCTCTATTTAATACAGCTCATTTATACTTCCCACCTACCAGTGTGATGGATACGTTATAAATCCTTGTCTGGATTAAATTCAAACTGTACTCATGAAAGGCTTGCACCTGCAATGCCAGAATTTTACAGATCTGCAAAAGATGAAAAGAGTGCTCTCTTATTTTGAGATGGGAGGGAGATGTGAGCTGGCAGCATTCTGGTATAAATGCAATCAGCTCAGCTCAGACTTTGGAAAAATTGACAAAGCGGCCTTCTCTGAGCCACTAGCAAGCTCCCATTTCTCATGTAGAAAGATACTTCCAGTGGCAGTAAATTTGGCTCAGGATTTCTGGCTCACTGAATTTGGTGGGTGACTGACAGTGCACCAGGTTGGACAGAGCTGAAACTTAACCCTGTTTCTTTCTAGTCGTTTTTACTCCTTTAGTATGTTACCCATTCCTGTGGAGCTGATGCTTTAAAAAATGGCACAGTATTTATACGTTACACACTATTGGTGATGATTAGCTGTAGACAGTCGCATAAGGACTCTGCTGCAGTATCAGCCTCAAAACTATGAGTGTATATGAAACAATCACCAACAAAGTCAAAATGGAGGAAGCACTGTATATGATTGATTTAGATAATTGATAGTACTGTAGAAGCAAACAGTTACTGATGACTCAATGCTTTCTTAGTGATCTCGGAGCTGCTTTCGATATCTCTGCTGTATTACAGTAACAGTTGTGACTTCGATAGCTTCTTACACTTTAAATAGAGGAAGGTATTTATTGGAAATCAAAATAATACTTTTTAAAGGAGCCTTGTATTAATCAGACTGTGTGATGCACACTGATGCTGGTTAAAATGTATTGAATTGTTTTAAGCCAGAAAGCGGTTATGTTGTTAAAAGACAAGAAAATAAACATGTTCATCTTTCTGGCATTGATGGATAAGGATACTCCAAAAGAATAATGGAGACAGTGACATAGTAAAATTTTGAATACCCCAACTTGTTCAGGTTCTGATTTAATTGCTCATGTCATGCATCAGTGGCCGCGTACCCCTGCAGTCTGCTAGAAAGTCAAGACTTGCTTGTGGGGAATTGTAATATGAGAGGGGTCAACCTGCTTTTCAGAGTATATCATGCACACATGAACAGCCATTTTCCCTTTTCATTAGAGAGAGACCTTTATCTGCTTCATTCAAACAAAGACACTTTTCCCCCTCATTGCCCATTTCAGTGAAGATGTTTGACTTCATTTTACCAAAATATTTAAAATACCAGGGGTAGCTTTTTTTGAGTTAGTAGACTTACTTTACTTGTGCATTTGGTCTTTTTCAGAAGCCTAAAGAGCCTGTTCCAACCCTTGCTCCAAAAACCCTTTCTGTAGCAGCAGCTTTCAATGAAGATGAAGATGTGAGTAATAAGTTAGTGATCAACACAGCTTAAGGTACCATTGCGGGTTAGAGTTAGGCAGAGAGAGTGGGTCATTTAAAGTTCTTTACATAAATGTCAGGGATTTTCAACCTAGAAACATCCCTTGTGTTTCTGTTTAAGACTGTACAACTTTGTAGCTCTGTGTCGATTCAAGAAATCATTAAAGTGCTGATAACTTTTCCCTGAAAATGAGATGCACAACAGAATTTGAATTAATGGTTGCTTTTGCTGGCCTTGATAAAGGGGAGGCGAGGAAAAGTTGTGCTGCTTCTGGATTGCTACATATTTTATTGTTGTGTTACTGCTCCATCTTACACAGAGGTGAACAAAGGAATTTGTATTACTTTCTATAACCTTGTAGAACCTCTGTTTTGTCCTGAGTCACTTTGCTTTCCTGTAGGGCTGTAGTCCATACTTTATCTTCTCAGGCATTTGAAATGTTCAAAAGATAGCGGCCAGCCACACTCTAACCTCCTCTTTCTCTGTAGAGTGAACCAGAAGAAATGCCTCCAGAAGCCAAGATGCGCATGAAGAACATTGGAAGGTAGGTCAGCTTTTAACTGTGGTTTGGAGAAGGGTGAGTGTGTGACAACACCTTCTCGAGCACAGGTCAGATCTTGCAGATGGTTTAGAAATGTAGGAAGATAGAATAGCTTTTTCTCCAGAAACAAGAAAATTCTAATATAAACATTTTCTAATGTATCAGCTGTATGTTAAAAATAGTACATTTAGATTTGCGCTTTGAATCTTATTTGCCGCCTTCTTTCTTTCTGAGGAAGAAATTGATTCTATGTTAAATAGAAGCTAGCTTTCTTCTTGGAAAGCTAATAGGTGGGAGTTCCTCCTTGCTGCTAAACTTTGTGTTGTTCTAGTTCTCTATTTTATAAATTGCCCTGAAGTAGGGTAGTCTGCTCAGATTTTTAAACTCTTGTGCAAGGGGAAGATGAGAACCATCTCTCTCAGAGAGACAAAGACTAGCTTGTTTACTTTTAAAACAAATATATGTAATTCTTCTGCTTGCCACAAATTTGAGTATTGGGCCAATCCTAAAATAAATAGGGACATTTTCAGAGGAGGCTTCACTTAAGTTAGGGTGAATTTTGAGCGTATATATTTTAAAGATGTTTATCATGATAGGCTGCTTTTACAGTCAGTCCTCTGGAGGCTTGCTACTGTTCAGTGTTTTTTTTTTCTCCAGTAGCAAATTTGGATCCTCACTTTTGTAGCCCTTGCAACAAATTCTTCACAGCTGGCAGCAGTTGCTGCCACTCCCACCTCCTCTGCTGCCCCATCTCATCGCTCTGTCTTGACGTGCTACAGAGAGATCAATTCTCTGGCTAACTTACGGTTGCTAATAGTGAGGACTCCCAATGTAATGGAAAGAAGGAAACGTGTGGTAGTTTCTGGTGGCAGGATGGACTTGAAATTGGTGTTTTCGGTGTCATGTTGCACAAACTACTGTAGTTGAACTGACTTTCTCATCTGATCTTGCTTTCCTTTTCACAGGGATACACCAACCTCAGCAGGACCAAATTCCTTCAATAAAGGAAAGCATGGGTTTTCTGACAACCAGAAGCTATGGGAACGAAATATAAAATCTCATCTTGGGAATGTCCACGACCAAGAAAATAACTAAATGATGTGGATTGAGAGTTGGGTGTTTGGGGGGAGGGGAGGGTGTAACATTAAAGGAACAGTTTCCTTTTTTAAGAATGGTATAAGACTATCTTTGGAGCCACTTTTTTAAGATTTTGAGTGGTACACTAATAACTGAGTTTGAAATTAGAGGTAATTTATGTTTTGTATACAGATTTCAAGGCATTTGCTAATTTTGTAGTTCCATGTGATTAGTTTCAAAAGGTTACAGATAATAAAGAAATTGGAGTGGTACCTTTTTAAGATTTTTTTTTTGTCAGTGATTAATTAAGGTGGATGAAAAAGGTTACTGTCTCTTTAATCAGGTTAATGTTGAATGCTCTGGCATTCTCACTTCTGGCTCCCTCTTAATAACAGGAGAAACAGTTGACTCCTAGGAATACTGCTAAAGAAAGTGAGCATTGTCTTGTGCTAGAAGTGTTACTGGACTATTAATTTGAATATAAACTTATGCAGGAAATAATAAGAACCTGGATTTTTTTTCTCCCTGCAGTCACCTTTGTTAAGTCTCTGCAAACTAGGAATTACGTTGCTCTGAGTGGCTCTGGTAACTTAGCTCTAATTTTGTTTAAAACTTCATGTAGGATGTGTAACCTTCTGTGGCCTGTTTCATCCTCGGGAAATGGGCCTTGTCTGTATATTAGATACAGTCTGTAAAGAATATTCACTACAAAGGTAAATCAGTATTTTCAGTGTGCTCCTCTTAAATCGTTAGCCTTGAGTAGTGCTTGTTAGCATTTCCTTGTGGCACACAAAAGCCACCACCAAAAAGACAAGCTAATGTACATTAAGCTTCACATTTGGTTGAAATATTTTTCTTTACTATGCCTAGAAGGAATAAAGGCCACACCAAAAATCGGTAACTCACTGCTTAAGTATGAAAAATCAAAGATGCACTTTCCCTGTCTTGCCATTTAAAACAAAATGCCTCGATGCCTGTGACCTCAGTGGACACTATCAGGTTAAAGAAAAATACTGTATTTGCAGTCCTAATGCTTCTAACAAGTGTCAATTTCAGAAATAATACTCTACCTTTTCCTCCCTGTCTGCCTTTTGCAGTAATTTTCAAGAATTATGTTAGTCTGGTCAGTTTAATTTCCTAGCTTTCATACTGCAGAACAGTGCTGTAGGATTTCAAACCTAGTAAGGACACTCTAAATTTCAGTCTAATTCAGATTGCATATTTTTAAAACATTTTACTAGCAGAACTGGTTAAACAAAAGTTATCAACAGCAACATTCCCCTCTTCCCCACCCCCACCCCCCAAACATAAGGTTCTTTTTAAACTGAAATACCTGATAGTGTCAACCACTAAGTTACAAACAGTTCCAGGCTGAAATTAGAATTCAATGTGTTAACTGCTTTCATCCTGCCTCTAAAACCTTTCTTCATGCTAAAGTTGAACCTGCAAGTGCAGAAAGGAAAGTGCATCTTGAAGTGTATTTTTTTTTATTATTATTTTAGGAAAGCTCTGACCACTTAGACTTTTGAGTTTGTAAGTTCTAAAAGATATTTTTTTGTATTTTTGTATTGTATGTGTAATCTTTTTTTCTTTTGAAGTCTGATGCAGTTGAATACCTGTAACTATTTTCTTTAAAAGCCTTGTTATAAACGTAACATAAAAACATATACATTATTTTTTTTCCATAGCAGAAATCTTTGGTTTATTTAAAACAAAACAAAACACACTTTCAAAACTGACTTTCAGGACTTCCAAAACTGATTTGGGCATTACTGGAACTAAGCAAGGCAAAATGAAGCATTTACTTTTCTCTTTTATCACATGTGGTTATGTTTGTTGAAATAAATCCCTTTAAGATAGTGGTAATTCACAGTGAATAACTATTTTATCTTGCTCCTTAGTAGTTACTTGATGCTGTCTCGGTCACTTGTATTAGGAAAAAGCAAAAGGGAACTTTGGGTAAGAGTAAGAGGATGACTGAGACCTATTCTTTTTTTAGTTAACCTGACACCAGCAATGTCTTCCACATCTTTGGCTGACGTAGACATCCATTTCAACAGCACTTCCTGGTACTTCAAAATCCTTTCGGAAATTGCTAGGCAGAAGAGCAGACACACTAGGAAACACCTTCCATGCAAGTGAGAGAGCAAAAGTTATATTTATCTTACTTGCTCCCGTGGTCAATACGTGTAATCCTAGACCTTGTGAGAGACTGCAGCAGCTTCTACATCTCAGCTGAAGGTGAGCAGAGATCCTGCCTCACTTGATGTGTGAGTTCTGTTCCTTCTCAGTGCTTCATGGAAGAAAATCGATCAGGACGGCCTAAATCCACTCAGGCCTGAGTGCCTAACAAGCTTGACCGTGTAGCTACTGGGTTGTCTGCTGGTGTTTAATGTCTGATGCTTGCAGGAAAGAACTGATCTGAAAGTATTGTTGAGGCACATGTTTGTTAGCTAGAACTTCACTTGAAGTTCTAGGCTTTTGTTACAGTAGTCATGGTCTTTGCGTGAAGATAGTCTCGGGGGTGCGTGTGTTATTTTTTCGTTCTTTTTCTAAGAATACTCGGGAATCCTAAAACTCATGGCAAATTGCCTGATTGAGCTATCTTAAGTGCTTCCAGGAGATAGGCTGAGACCTTTAGCTGTGTAGTATAGCAAGGTGTGCGTACCTATCAGCGGTTGAAATGCCTATCCATGTAACTTGTGCAATTTTATCTCGGAAGGCTTGTGCTTGCGTAGCAGTAAAGCTTTACTGAGCACCTGAGCAGCTTGCAAAACCTTCAAGCATTAGGTGAAGACAGAAGTAGTTATCCAGTAACCTTCTCTGTGCCACGCTGCAGCTGGGCTGCTTCTGAGCCTGCTGGGTGGCGAATGGATCCAAACTCATCTACTGCTAACTATATTAAAATAATAATAAAACCAAAACCAGTGCAGTCACCTGCTAGTGGCAGTGTTTTGGGCAATCCTGGGTGTAGCCCCTTACACACCTAATTTCATTCCCTTAAGGGCGTAGGAGGTGCACTGTTCAGATGCTCAGAATCCATATTTTAGCAGCAGAAAGAAGTACCCAACCAGCCTGTCTGTGAGGTGACTGACGGATGCTATTTTAATTTTGCGGGCTTGCTCCCACGTCATAGATGACGCAATTACAGTATTCAGCCAACTTTGACAAAGCCTGCTGTCGTGTCCTAACGTGGCCACCGCAGCAGCAGCCGCGGCTGCATTCGGGCCTGACGCGCTCGATCTCTGCGTCTGCCAGATCTGTAGAGCACCTCCTTGTCAGAGCTGGTGTGCTTGTGGGGAGACTTGGAGGGAAAGGCAGATTTGGAGAAAATGGCAGCTTCTGAGGCAAACTGAGGTTTTAAGCTATTGGAAATCCCTGGTGTAACTAGAACTCTTTCTAGGCTGCCGTAAGATAAGAAGATAAATCTGTTTGGAGAAGCAGCAGAATTTCAAGAAGGCCTTAAAAGGTGTTCTGCAAAAAGAGGTAATTTGTAATTCAGTATAAAATTATAAATTGAGGAATGAGCAGTTCTGCCCTTAAGCTACAGAAGGGAAGGTTAACGTTCTAAAGTTCTAAAGTCACCATAATTTGTCTAGTTCGTCTGCCTGGAGACACCAGAACACCATAAAAATTGGACATTTAACAGCTTGCTTTTTACTTTATCCTCGTAACACCGTCCTTATTTCTTCTGGGTTTATTAATGAAGGGATCGCCTGCTGTTCTCTAATTTTGATGTATTGGCATCTTAAAAACTACGTAGTGCTTGCTTAGGAAAGCTACTTCTGCTTAGTCATTTGGAGCCATTGCCTCAGGATAGATGCATAGTTATCCATAGAATTAAAAGCATGAAACATGAACTGTTACACTTGAACTCTGTATATAGCGTGTTAAATTTCTGTTTATGAACTTCCATTTAAAAGCCTGGAGCGGTGGGAGGCCAAGCAAGATTTCGTTACCAAAGCAAACGTTTCAACTCCGCAGCGCACGCGTTTTGTGGTATAGATAGGTGTATGCCCGCTACCCTTGAGGCTAGGTAGGGTGGGTAGGAGTGGCAGCGGCTGTCACAGCTAGCAATTAGAGCGTGTGTTTTTTGATTCAGTGGCATATAGTGAGATCTTAAAAACCTTTGCTAATCTTGTGACTTCATTCTTAAAATTTGGTTCTTGGGATTGGATTTCCTGATGAGGCGAGTGCACAAATAAAGTGTTTGTGGTTCTGTAGCAAGAGCTCCACTGAAACTTGACTCATGAGCCTACGTTTATGTTTTCCTTGCAGTACAAGTGTATTAATTTAAGGTAATGCAAGTCATAATAAAAACGTCATTATCTCTCCTTTTCTCCCCCAGCTTTCCATAATTTGTAAACATCGTAGCTGCATCTAAAGTGTCGGCTGATGCTCAGTAGCTTGTTATAAAATCAGAATTCTGCCTTTGCTTTTGTGAAGGAAGTGTAACTGTGGTAGCCTTTCGCGTTCGTACCTACACCAGCCTCCGCCATATAGCATTGCAGGCACCAAATACAGCAGTGTAGTGTAAAGAGTAACTGTGAAACTAGCAAGTACCTTAGGCTGTGCTTAATTTGCTTTTTTTCACCTGTAGTTGCGTCCCTATTGAACAGCAGTTGTTCAATGGCAGGCCACGTTGCTCCTTCAGCACTCAGCCTTTGGAAACCCTGGGTTTATTTAATTGCGTACTTCCCACTTGGCTTGGTTACGCTAAAATGCTCCTGGCATTTCCCCTAGGAATGGGGATGAACCACAAAAAGCACTCGGCCTTTGCAACATTGACATTGCCTTAAAGTTTCTCTCACAGCAAGCGGAAAGGCAGAGGCTGCGCCACTCGCCCAGCAGCCAGGAGGACAACTCCCAGGCCACAACCCCTGCTCAAATATTCGTCCCAGAGCAGCAGCCAAGACAGAAGCGCTGGATGATGCCTGCTTCCCTTTTCTGCATGGCACTGCCACCCCCGGTCAGGAGAAATAACACCCCAGACAAACTAAAGCAGCTACAGGTGGGTTGGGGAGGGCTGAGGGGATGCCTGCGATGTCAGTGTAAATATACGCTGTCCTTCGTTAACCTTGTGCTCTCCCATCGCTGTGTTCTGGCACAATTCAGGAGGGCAGTGGGTCTCCTTTCCTCATACAAGTTAATTTTTTGAGACTTAAGCAAAAATTAAAAAATAGGTGTTACTAGAACTATTCAGACCAGACATCTATCTATATATGGAAGGTTAAATACCAAAAAGGAATAAATAATTCTGTAACACTTTTTTTCCCCCGAAAAAAAAAATTGCTTAAAAGAGTAATTCATGGCAAAGCTCAGTTTATTTAATGACAGAAATAACCGTAACTTTATACATCTAACACTAAATAAAAACAGCAGAATGTACAGATCAAATTCATTATGTACAGGAATTCACTAGGAATACTTTATAAATGGACACTTCTCGTGAACTTTATTTAAAAAAAAATCAAATTAAATAATACCAACTGCATATTTGCAGTCTGACTTCAAACAGATTGCAGAAGGGTAGTGAACATCTTAATTTAAGAGCTGAAATCAAAAGAAAAAACATAAGGCAACTCCACACGCAGGGGAACAGCAAAGCTAAGAGGGGCACTCCCTGCTTACCCCATGCCCTTCCAACAAGGTAAGGCACGGCGCCTTAGGAACGAACAGGGTGCCGCAGCATTCGGCTTCGATGTTCCTGGCTGAGTCTTGTTCCGGAAACAACTTTTTGTGATTTATTTTTTGTTTGTTTGTTTGCTTTTCCTTTTTAAATGGCAGGCCATCGAGTCAGTTAAAGCATTTTTACAGTGGGTAACAAGGCTCTGAAACTCAGATTCACTTCTGTCTCTTCCATAGGTTGGGCAAATAAATAAATGCACCAAAGATCAAACTAAGGTGCTGGTAATATTCTTTTTGTAAGGTAACACACTAAATATACAAATAATGTTCTAGCACTATTTACAGCTATTTTTCCTTGAACATTTCCTCACTTAGTCATACATAATTATTTGTAAGATACAAACATGGAAGTAATTTTTAAAGTTCACCTAGCGCTCTTTTAAATCTTTTTCCATCATAATGGCAGTATTTTAATTTTAAGCAGGATGGCTATCTCCAGATTCTTGACCATACAAAAATGCAAGAGTTACAGCTAGCAGTATTTTCTGTTTTAAAGTATTAATTTTAGTTTTACTCCATTTGGTAATTAGAAAAGAATACAACTGTAAAGGGCCACAGGATGTATAAATAACTACATTACTTCTCTGCTGGAAGACCTTGACCTCAAATAGTCATCTACAGATTAATTCGGATCCAAGGCAGGAACTTTAACTACATATTGCTTAAAAAAATTTCAACAACTGCTTATCTACATGCTTGCAAAGTATAAAAAGAACAGTCCATTCTGTAGCTTAGTAGACAGATACTCAAATAGTTAAATAAGATGAAAGGTAGAAATACCAATTCAAATGAGGTGGTTTATTTTGTCACAGATTTTGCTTAAATTTTGTTCAGTGGATCTGTTTCACAGGCAGTACAGAGTTACAGGCATGTAACTTTATTTACCAAGTTTACCCTGCAATACTGCAGGCTTCTGGCTGCTTGGCTACCCTGCTGCTGTCAAAGTTGGGAAACATTTGGTAATTCTATAGACTGAGAACAATTTAAGGAATACAGCTCTGGTTGTTCATGTGCATAGCACATTCAGGTACCTCGACAAACACCTGTCTTGCTTAAAAAACACCCAAGCAAACACCAATGAAACCTTGTACAGATTACGATGTGCACTGTTCCTGGCATTAAGTCACAGGCATTTAAACTTGGGCCAAGCACGGCTGTGATCAAAAACCTACTAAGAATTTTTCCATCTCTGTGGTGTAACACCAGGAATTAGCTTGCCCCAGAAGTATTTTCTTACAGCAGCAGTAGTAAGGTCTTCTGGAGACTCTGGTATTTTGAGAAATACTTAATTTTTACCCCATACTAAGATTTTCATAGTTCTCTATCCTGATATTGCTGTGTGTCCCATTTGGGTATTATCAGGGCTCCTCCTTCAACATGATACAAGACAAGATCAGATCGTAACTAGCTGGACTTGTTCAGTACAGTTATATTCCCAAAGAAGTGTGCCATCAGACCTTTTTCATTTGAGAGTTTCTACATCAAATGTAATGCAAAATCAGAAACATCCATCATTAGGTTGCCTGCTTTGGATACATACAACAGCGCAGGCGATAGCTTCCTTTACGCAACCGAACACCATTAAACAAAACACGGTTGTGCCTAGAGGATGAAGTGCGAGCTCCTCACTTACAAATAAAAAGCAGTTTAGCCCCCTAAGCAGCCTCCCTGCAGCGGGCTGTCCTCTGCAACTTAAATTCACAATCCGTCTCAGAGAACCACCTCCTCGGACGTCAGTGGACCCCTGCCCATTATCCGTAAAACATTTTACAGCATTTTGCTGAACCTTGGAGCTGCCACCCACCGACCTGGAATTCCTCAAAACTGGGATTCGCTAACTGCCGATGGGGCACCTACCCAAAGAAAAAAGCCTCGCGTTTTCTGTACGTCGCGTGAAGCACATGCTGCACGAGGCATTCTAACATCCCCTTGTCTTGGGGAGTGAACAGGCAGGATCCAATACAGGTAATTTGCTCACAAACTTGATGAAATGCACATAAAAACAAAAGTAAAAAAATGCTACCAATACCTGTGCATTTCTAGTATTTAGTGCAGCCTCTTTATTTTTTTTTCTTTTTGTTTTTAAAAGTTATAGCATGATACTTACTCCATGACACAGAAAACATGATTATTCCAACTTGTTAATTTTTTTTCCTACAGTTACGGCCAGCGCAGAAATCTTAGCCTTCAAAGCCTTGGCCCACACTGAAGCACCTTGTTTCCCCATAAAGCATGGTGCAGTATTTCGTCACCAAGACATTCCGTATTGGGGATTAAGTGTTTGAAAATAGGTATCGCTGTAAGCCTCAGGTGCCCAGTTAAATACTTCGCTCTCACAGATCGCAAGACCTCACCCTTCTTGCTCTCTCATACACTATATTCAGTCTGTCTTGGTAACGTGGGCCACTTCTACTTCTACGGTTTCAATGGCCTGTGTCACTTCAGCCATTTTCTGTCCTTGCTGTTGCGCCAACACGTAATTCACCACCTGCATGATGCTTTGGTCGGAGAGAGTAGAGACGGACGTACATTCCTCAGTAGCTGCAACTGCTTCGATGGCTTCGAGCGTCTCGCCTGTCACTACCACAGTCTCAATCTCACCACCGCCAACGCTAATCTCAGTTTCTTGTTCCTGCACGTCTGCTGCTAAAATGCTGATGGCGTGTTCCACCTGGGTCCCCTGGTTATGGAACTGAAGAGTATCTTTTTCCAGCATAATTTTGCAGGGTACGTAGTCCCTATGAAACTTGGTCATGTGCTTCCGTAGCGTCCGGGCATCTATGTAAGCTTCATTGCACACTGGACAGACGTACGGTCGTTCTCCAGTGTGCGTCCTCACGTGACGCTTCAGTGAACGCGCGTCGGCCCACGCTACTCCGCAAGTTAGACATTCAAATGGCTTCACACCTGTTCTCAAAGGGAAAGCAAGGAAAGGATGACCGTCAGCGTTCGTAAATCTGCACGAGCGATGATGAGAAGTGACAGAGAGAACAGCAGTATAAAAGAACAAAAGAAATACTGTAACTTTTTCCATGTAAGAAAGAGATCGTTTACCATTTCTCTACTACGATACAATGCGAGCATAATACATTAAATGGTAAGATTTTCCACAAGTGCTCTGCCCAATCTAACATTTTACTTTCAAAAAAAATTTTTCTTTTCAAAATTCCTTTTAATGCAGTTTCTCCCCTATTTTAAGTACATACTGCTTAATCAAATTCCAATTTTTTTTTGCCGGTGATGCCTTTCTGAAACCATGTTTTACTTCACAGAATTTGTCACTTACATTCCTAGTCACACTTTGTTTCTGTACATCTTACTGTGCAGGGCTCAGCAAACCAGCACTTACTCTAGTTAGCTTATAATGCCATCTACGGCTTCTTCCCTCCCTCCTCCTGCACGCCACATAGGTTCAGATACTGCACCTGATGCTTGTGTAATCTTATTCTCCCTTACGGCGTCTGAGTTCTGTGGTCTGCAGTATCTAATGGGGCGTGTGGATGGCGACAAACACTATTTCAAAACTGAGTTTTCCAGTTACTGTGGATTTAGGCTAGGTACCTATTTACAGGACATTTTCTCCATTTAGAAACAAACACAAAATCTCTATTTCAATAGTTTGACAGCTCTTTGATTTGTTCATAACAGCTCTTTAAAAAGACACATGCTTCAAAAAAGTGGGTTTTACCCCAAGACAGGAGTATATATATAGACTTCCAACACAGCTGGAACAACCAAATACTCAAAAATCAAGACAATATTTCACATCTAAAGTAAAAATGCATAATTTTTTTAATTATAAAGCCTTCTCATATTTTTCCCCAAACATCATATAGTTTACTCCTTGTTATAAATCAAGAAGCTGACCAATTTCCAACAGTGGTCCTTTTTTTAAATTCAGGCCAATCACTCTCCTGTTTGAAGAATATTTTGTTAACCGTGTGCACCTTTCAGACTGGAGAATGTTTTACTACATCCAATTCTTTGCCAGATATACATCTTTTAATCACTTCTGAAAAAGTTCCACTTCCATTAAAGTTCTGAGAAGGACAAATTGTCACTGTCCCTGTGTGTGACCGCAGTTTTAGGACGATCCCAACAGCTACTTCTGGGAATCACTGGAAGCAAGTTAACAAACAAACCAGGACTAGTGTAAAACTAACCAGAGAATCTGTAAGAACTTCTGTGCATCTCGCAACACAGGACATACGCAGACTCAAAGAAACAACTACCCCTTTCTCCATAATGTTTTTAGGGGTTGAGGGATGTCATGACTACTTGTTTTCTACGTACCTTCATGATTGTTCATGTGTCTCCTATATTCCCGGAGCTGTGTGAATTTTCTTCCACAATGCTCACAAACTCGTTCCAGATTTTGTTTCGCTCTTCCTTTTTTACCGTGTGTGGCTTTCTTTACATGTCTTCTGTACAAAGCTTTCTCATAAAATTCTTTACCACATATATTACACCTAAAATGGTTTAAGTGAGAGATCTATTGAAACCACCATTCTGTGCTTATGTTATGCTTTTTAAACCAAAATGCACTTAATTACAGCAGGCAAAGTTTAATGGCAATACTGTCTCATATGACAAGTAGTTCCTTCATTAGGAATAATGTTGTTGGACTGAGCTACATTTTCTCTTATTCACAGCCACAAAGCTTCCACTTAGCATTCTAGAGAAGTGAGATCACATACAAAGCATTTCTAACTTCATTACTTACATTTCCCCTCTTACAGCTTCATATGTATTAGTTCCAGGATTGTGCCAGCAGGTTAACAGTTGGACCACGCTATTTGAAGTCACCCATCCATTCTCAAGTACTCAAGACCCCAGCCAACGTGAATCAATCGGTACTTTAACAAGGCACTAGGCAGTTCCTTGTTGACTGGCTGTGGATCCGTATAACCTCATATTGGTTAGTACATTTCAGTTGTTAAATGAATTTCCTCTTACCTGTAAGGGTCTGTGACAGAATGAGACTTTACATGAGAATACCAGTCTTTCTTCCAACTATAACATTTTCCGCAGAACTGACACTGAAATGGCTTCACACCTAAATGTTTATTCATATGCTGCCGAAGATCCCGAGCTTCATAGAAACTCTTTTCACACCTATAGTAAACAGGAAAGGAAAACCTTTAGCATCCCATATAAGAAAGATCTTGGTGATGCTGATTTCAAAGGCACTGGAATCCTCTTTAATGGCAACTGAAGACTTTGAGAGGACAACACCTGTTGTGTCATCAATATCTATATAAAGCACAATCCCTTTCCAAACTAGGGAAAATTAAAAGGAACAGCAGCTTATCTCCAACTCTGGAATATAACTTGAGCACCTCTGAAACACTTTTTTTCTGTTATGGGTAGCTATATTCTTTCTGTTATTTTTATGGGGAATAATCAAAGGCAAACTGACTGGAAGACATCAGAAATTTGTATCGTACCATATGAACTTATGAGGATAGCAACAGCTGTTTCTTCCCTTAACCAAAGAGGATTAATTATTGATACAAAGATAACTGGGATTTGTTGTTTGTAATGCTCAAATGTATTTTTTTAGAAATTAAAAACCAAACTCAGAATCCTACAAGAAACTGGTGATACTCATTCTTTAGCTTGCTGTTTGTATACATCTAAACCCAGGCAAATTCCTAGTTTTCCTTCACTTATACCTTGCCGTAGTATGACTATATAAAATTACAAATCACTAGCTCTTCTTGGCATGAAATTGGAACCAAAGTTGCCTTCCCTACTGTCCCTGTTGTGGACCCTATTAACTCTATTCTTTGTATTTCTAAGATGGATATTTTTAGCATTACAAAGCACTAAATAAAAACATTGCTGACAGAATTAAAGTGAGTTTTTGGCAGTTAGAAAATATTATTTTTGCTAGCACGCAGCAGCACTACCAGAGATACTTTAAACTATACTTTAGATTAAAGCTTTCATTAAAACCATGAGTTGCATACAGGCAATCATATAAATTGTACAACCCCTCTTAATACCTGAGAGAGCTTTCCAGAGACCTAATTGACAGTTTGGAAATTAAGGACCATTTGTGCTTTTGCAGGTCACTTGAAAGGTTCTCCATCTACGGTCTGCTTGGTCATGGAAGAAGTATCCATGTTTTGCTAATGCACCAGGAGACACACTCTTTCCAGTTACAGAGTTTCTGCTAAACTAAAGTCCATAATGCAAAGATATTTAAGTGGTCATACAAGTTTTATAATCAAGTTAACTGCAATAGTCAGTGAGTCTTAATTTATGATGTTCCCGCAGAGCTGTTTGTTAAACACAGCGTGTACTGCAGTGCACAGAAGTACATGACTTCATAGACTGTATAGGAAATATTCAATTTAAACTGAAATCAACTATCACAGTACAAGAGGGCAAGAACAGGCTGAAGGCCCTTTGCCTCTGACAAGCTTACCGCTCTTCTATCTGTCCTACAAGGGAGCTTTAAAACGACCTAGCTACTGATTATAGCTACAAGTGCAAACACACTCATTGAAAAACAACTGTATGAAACTAGAGCTAGGTAACAGTTAAAAAAACCAAGCTTTTGCTCTCCAACGCATGTATTAACAAAAGCGCATTTTTTAGTCTTATGCTTTAAAGTCTTATTCCAGGCCAGTGAACAGTTTTACGCTACAACAAGGAGCTGCTTTTAATGTTTAAAATTACTACGATCATTAACATTAAGAAAAAAAGCCCAACAAAAAAACCACCAACCAACTTACTGAGTACACTGATATCCACGAACTTCAGGCTTTGGCTGGTGTTTCTTTATGTGTTTACTGAGTCCTGATGCCCTGTGGAACGATCTTCCACAGATGGAGCAAAGATACTTGGATTCTCCTGACAAAAACAAAACAAAACATGTTACGAAGCCTCCATATCTCTGGAGTTCTTTGTGAGAGCATTTTTTCTTGTCATATAATTTATCTTAAGTAATCAGAGCAGTGCTACAAAGAGAAGTTGGTTTAATTACAAACAGATAGAATTTCTAAGTGTATTTTGTATGTGCCAACGTAATAATACAGAGAGTGGGGAGTAGCAACTCTAAATTACTTTATTCCATGTTTTTAAACACAGGTACAACATTGCAGCTACTAATTAGTCATGACATGCGAACAGCCTAAAAAATTGCCCTCTTGTGTGAGGAAAAAAACCAACAGTTGCCTGTGCTCATATAATATGCAACTTCTCCAGCAATGCAGCATTGCTTACAGATGACTTACATCGTGAATTTGTGGAACACCATCTTAAAATAAAAGTTTTCCACTCTGATTCATCAATTTAGGAGTGCTGAGTACTAATATAAACGCCTTCATGTCTGGAACAAATTGTCTTAACAGAAACAGTCCTTTACTTTTGATTCCCCCCAACTCAGGAAACGAGAAACGCAATTTCTACACATTACAATTTTAATACTGTGCTTATATTAAATTATTATATTGTCATCTTTCACATGCTAAGATCTTTCAAGATACCAGGTTTTACAAAATTTCAGTATTAGTCTTGTAAAGCATATATGCAGATTCTCAGAGATTTAACTTAGCATGTTCTCCTCTGAAAGCACAGGCTGGAAGTGCAAGTGCTCCAGAACATTCCAGCCTGTTGCCTATCTTTGTTGAATTAACATCATAGAGGCATAAATACGTACATAAAAACATAGGCACAGACCAACCATGATTCCCTGTTCTTGTATACAACATTTGCATAATAACATTAAGCTATGGTAAAATAAGCCCAGAAAATAAATGTAAAATGACTACTTACCTCTGTATCAGCTGCCCAACCAGTAGAAGAAAAAAGAGAAACTACTATTTATTTTTTTAAACAGTTCCTTTGACACTGAAGAACAATGTTAAAGTTCAGCAGCATACAATAGCCAACCAAAGGATCCTCTTTCTCATCACTTACCTGTATGAATGCTCATGTGTTCCTGAAGACTTCTTTTTGTGACAAAAGACTTTTCACACAAGTCGCACTTGAACTGTTTCTGTACTTCATGGAGAGCTAAGTGCATTTTTAATCCATGCTTATACGTAAAGGTCTTTCCACAAACCTAGAAAAATCCGTATCCAGTGGAACAGGACAAATAAAACTCATTATGTAATAGGTGTTTAACTTCAAACACAACAAAACCTCCTGTATTTCTTGGGAACCAGTACGGCCAAGCCTTTGATTTCGCACCAGTGGCAGAACTGGTCTGTTAAAAAAGAATACTCAAGGGAAGACATTCTTCTAGACACAAGAAAATGAACTTTCATGATTCAACTTCATTCTAGTTGTCTCAGTCTTGGACTACAAGAATTTTCATCAGGAATGTTACAGTAGTTTTCCCCATTCTGAAGTGACCTAAATTAAACCTAAATTTTAGGACAGTGTGTCAATGCTAAAATATCAAGAAAACATTATTAACTTGATTACAGAGTAAAAGGACTTTCTCTTTACCTTGCATGCGTGTGGTTTTACACCTGTATGTTTGAGCATATGTATTCTGAGAGAATAGAGCTTAGGTAGAGTTCTCCCACATATATCGCATATAAATTCCCGTTTAGTTCTCCCTTTCACCGAAGACACGCCTGTCTCTTCTACACTAGCAGCTGCAGTGTTCACTTCGGTCTTCCGAGTGTGCCGGACAAGATGGGCTCGCAGGGAGGCACCATACTGGAATTCTTTTTTACACAACTGGGAAAGAAAATATTACAACTTTATTTTGCATTTAATACTCCAAAATTATTTAAAAGAAAAAAAAAAGGTAATAAAAGGTTTTAATTATAGTAATATGATTAGCTAGGTCTATAACCTGACTCCAATAGGCATGTTATCTCAGGTTAATTAAGAGTGGTAAATTTTGAATTTTATGGCTACTGACAGAACCTCTGATCCCTTCCCAATGAAGCTAACTTCCAGGCTAATCTAAACACCATTGCAAATTTACTGGTAAGGTTAAAAGTAAAGCCCACACTGGCACTGTCTGGAGCAGCAAGCATGTTCCCATGTCACACAGTGCTGTCAGGCCATGTGGCTGCACCACATTTTACCCCACCCCATCCAGATCAGGGCCGCATCCATCTCTGAAATCCATAAGGAAAATAAATACATGTACGAAAAAAGGCAAGAAAAATAATTACAAACCTCATTACTGAATGAATTTTCATAAAGAGGGAGGATTACAGATAAAAAAACCCCACAACTTACTGGGCATTTATAATCTTTAGATCTTTCATGTTTCAGTGTGTGCATTATAAGTGCATAGCGCCGCTGGAACACCATTCCACACTCAGTGCATTTGTGCTGAGCTTCTACTTCATTATTTTCCGTGCTCTCTCTTTTGGGCTGTTTCATTTTTTTCCCTCTTTGTACCAGCTTCATGGCAACCTAAGTTGGAAAAACATAACCCTTGAATGAACTTTACTGCACTGTATTTCATACTTCCTCTGCAAGTTAGTACTAAAAGCTGATGTTTCTGTGTGTTACTATAATACCACCTAATTTTGCTCAGTTTACTTAACTGCTAGAAAGTTACCCCCTTTCAGTTCACTGCAAAACTACAGATCTCATGGTGGGTGAAAAACTGGTCTTGTTTTAAAACCATAAACTGATTATAACTATAGGCAGACAATGACTTACCAGTTCAGAGACAACTAACTATTCGGCCCTGAGTAACTGCCTAAGTGAGAGCTAAGGGATAGTTACAGAGGAACCACAAAGTACTCCCAGTCACAATTTCTATCAAATGTTTCCAACCCTTTCCTAAACTCCAACTTCCCTTTTCAGGATTTACATTTGCTTTACTACAAAAGTCATTGGATTAAAAAAAAAAAAAAAAGTGGCCTAATTAATTTTACCAGCCAGCAAAAACTGAGTTATTAATAACCTGTAAAAAAATTTACAGCATTTAAGCAAAGTTCTTTCTGGTTAAGAACATTCCAGCTTTACTAGTGTTTTTTTTATTTGTTAGACAATATTGGCAGTGCTACCTGGAATTGATAATCTCATTTTCCTTTGTAGAAACTTGCTGTCAAGTTCTTTAAAAGCCAATTTGTAAGTGATCATGCTGAAATTTCCTGTATCAGGTATCTCCCCTTCAGGTTTGTGAGAGTAAGGCAAGGGAAAAAAGTACAAGCATCCCCATTTATTTTTCCTGTTCTCTCAACAAACGAGGTATCTAACAGTTTTTGAAAACACGCTAGCCCTTCCGTGTCTCTCAAAACCAAACTGAAACTCAACACAGGGAAAACATTTTTTTTTTTTTTTTTTGAATTTTGCTGTTGCTCTGAAAACTTATGCAAACTTCGCTAACTTGTGAAGCCACAAAAATAATTTTGTTCAGTAAATGATTAGTAAAGGCTGGGAAAATAATCCATTCAAATAAAGCACGCTTCATCCCCAACATCTCCATGCCAACTGCTATTACTGTAATTCAAAAGTCAGCAGCATTTTTCCCCGCAACCTCTCTTTCCTGTTACTCTTCCACCTCAAAACTGGGAGAACTCGGAAAGAAGTGTCTCTTTCCCAATGTTATACAACATCCAGTGCCACAGGGCGGAGTTGAGGGATGCATGAGACAAAAATGCTAAGAGCTATGAAGTGAGTTAGGAAAGCAGAGACCTATTCCTGAGTCCAACTCTGACCAATTATCTAAACCAATCTCTTCTCTCCATAGGTGGCCACTGTCTGTAGACCTCCTCTGTCAAGGGGTCAGATTTAAAAACTGCAAAATAAGTTAACAGGAGCTGTTCCTGAAGGTAGATATTCCTCCTCCCAAAACAGAACAAAAACCTGTCATTCTCCAACCATCATAAATAGGTTGCTCAAATATTTTGATTGTGCTAGTTTTAACATCTGGGCTTTCAGTTGTCCACCTGTAAAAGGTGACTAATGCCACAATTTCTATGGAGGAGGGTGTTGTAATGATAACAAATTATCCCCCTGCCAGTGGGACTGGTGGCTCTGGTATGTAAATGTCACACAGAACACCTCTGGAAATTAACAGTTCTTTGTAAGATTTAGCCAACGTGCAATGAGTAAGGCAAAGTGTACTCTGTCACAAAAACAAACGTATTAATGCTCAGTGAGGTGAGTGTCAGCTATCCACAGGCACTAAAAGAGGAAAGGCTCCTGAAGGGGAAAGAGTAAGAAGATTGTTTCATTAAAAAAAAAAAAAATTGAAACAACTAGTTCAACTACTACACATTTAATATGTCCGAGTGCTAGTTTTTAATACCAATGCTCTTTGAACCTTTTTTTTTTAACTGACCCTAATCTGAAGGTAGCAGGACTGCACTATTGTGACTTATGACTATGTCTTAAGATCTACATAGGATGTCAAATTTTTCATCCCCAATGCTCTGTTTTCAAGTCTTAACAAATGTAAGGTCTCACTTCTCTAATAGATAAATACATTTGTACGACTGACATACACGCATGCTAGTTAAGAATTCAATTCCCAGATCATTAAGAATTTTAGGGAGAAGATACACCTTCTGTCCAACCATAAGAAGCTGTGAGAAGATACTCAAGCTGGGCTAAGTCACTGGGCATTCTAAAGATCTTCAATACGGAAGGAATTTTGATGCCAATGTTTTTTGTTTTGCTTTTTTTTTTTTGCACAACTGTCACATCTTAGAAGTTACTTTGGTTTGCAGTAATGTTAATTGTTCAAAAAAGAAAAACATTTGCCAGACAGTGCTTGGAATTGGGAAAGAGTCTTTTCAGATTGGTCTCGAAACACTGGATGATTACTGACAACGGGCCTAAAGACAGATAGAATACCTGCTGTATTGCAGATTTAGGATTTGTCTTTCTATTTTGCAGTTTTTTTTCAATTCCTTTATGCAATCTGATATATCCCCCTTCACTAACAGACCGCTGGCGAAGCTTGCTTTTGTAAGTATCATCTTGGCTGGAAGCTAGGCTTTCCGGTTGTGAAACTGAAATGCTCTGTTCTTTACTTTGCCTGCCACGTTTTTGCTTGAGTGTTTCTGAGGAGTCTTCAGAAGCAGCGTCCACATTTGCTTTACCACTTTCATTTTGATCTGTCTCAATTTCCGTTTGACTTTGTGTGTCCATAGCTTCCACAGCCGATGGCTCAGCCTCTACGACAGACATGGTGCTATTTGAAATGCTCTCCAGCAGCTGCACCTTGACGTAATTTTCAGTTGTTTCACACTGCTCCACAGGCTTTGAAAGATCACCCGGAGTGGCCTCCGCAGGCTCTGTGGGCAGGTCAGGCTGGGGTTCTGCTGCCTCCTCTGTCCCAGCAGAGGAAGGAGCTCCATTCACAGCTACTGGCACTTCACTGGCTGCGAGCTCAGGTTGCTCAGCACCATCCACGGGCTGCGTCTCAACTTCAGTCTGCTCTGCTAGATTTTGTGTTGACTCTACTGTTTGAATATCTCCCTTTTGGTACACCGTAATTTGTTTCTCTTCCATCTGTTTGTGCACATTTTCACAGATTTCGAGGACCTCCGACATGAAGAGGTGCCGAGCCAGCATGGCCACTTCTGCCATACTACAGAAGTCAAAAGTTAATTCTGAAGTATAAGCAAATTCCAATAGAGGCAGGAAACTGGACTTGCAGAACCCTACCAGGAAGAAAACAAGAAATTAGAGCAAACACTGACAACCCCAAATTACACCAAAATATCCCATGATGGATACAACAGTTCACCTTTGATATGGTTAAGTCTGACATTTAGAGCAAAACACACTTGCAAGTAACATTGAAGCCCCTCCACTGGGACTCAATTAATTGTAATTTACGAAAAAGCATCCTCCTTGTGTATTTTCTATGTGGAAGTAAGCTCAGACAACTTTCCAGTAAGTAAGTAGAACTGAGGTAGTTTCACAACAAAATTCTCTAGAAGAATGTTTCAAGGAGCTGGGAGAGCCACAATATTTGAAGCAGATTAACCCTGATTTAACCAGAGTCTTTCTGGACCTGCTACATTCAGGAAGTAGTCGGGACTTAATGATGTGGCAGAAAAATAAGACAAGGAAGTGGCTAATGAAAAAAATAAAGATATGGATATATAGATAGAAATGCTTAAAAATAACCATTTGGTATAATTTTCCACAGTTTTGTAAATCGTAAATCAAATATGTAATTTGGGGGACCTTCTGGACCATCATACTAGAAATCTATTGGTCATGCATGTTTATTGTTCATGCAGAGACAGACATAGTTAAGAAACTAATAAGAAAGCAATGCAGCAGGCATATGTTCTGTACAGTATTCTTCATCACGACAAAGCTATTTTTAGAACATTTATTTTAGGATCATCTCCGATCTTTAAGGTACCAGAAGGTTTGAGAAATAAGCGGAAACATGTATAACAGCGTTTCACAGACATAAGAAACAATTCAGTATTTGTTCAGCTAAACAGCTCTCCGAGAAGCTAGTCAACATCCCCTCTTGATGTATTCAAGCATTTGATTATGTTCCCTTTTTTAATGTTTGTGACCAATACAAGGAGAAAACATGCCTAAGCAAGGTAAAAAAAATCAATCCAAAGCTTCTCAGAAATTTTAATGAAATCCCATAGTCCATTCAATATGGAAGATCAGATTATGCAAAACCAGAGTGATCACTTTAGCATTAAAATCCACACAAAATACTTTTAGATTAAAAGAGAGAAAAAAAAGCAAGATAAAATATTTGGTTGTCTTGAACACTCAAAGAAGACTGAATCAAATACTGTACACCTTACTTAGGATATTATGATTTCTAGCTTTGAAACCCACAACAATTCACCTGACAGATCCACTACAGCTTCATGACTAGAGACAGCTCCCTTTTCAATGAAGAGCTCTCGGAAGTACTCGCTGTTGGCTGCCAAGACAGATTTGTGAGCTTTGTACTCCTCTCCTTCAATCAGCAGAGTCACATCACAGAACTGATTGGAAAGCCTCTGCTGATTCAGTTGGTTTAAGACTGACAGACAATGTTTGGAAGATGACTGCTTCACAAGGCCCTTACTGTCAACCTGTCATAAACAACATTATGAGAACTTCATTACATTTAGACTGTGCCTTTTTAAGCATTCGCACTGAAACACAGAATTATTGTCTGCAACCATACAATCACTTCAAGCCTGTATAATACACAGCTTAACTTTACTATTGTTTTCTTTCTTTAAACATGTCAAGTTTCACCCTCCCTCCAAACACAGTTAAAACAGACAACTGGAAAAATGGGAAGACACGGATATTCAAACAGCTCTTTGACTGTATTTTTCAATGCTACTGTCTGAAATGGTTTCTAGATTCAAAAGTCTTTACGTGCATATGAGCTCCCAGTTATCAACAAGAATTTATATATAAATACAGCATCATTTATTAAGGAACATATATAGATTCCATGAGAATCTTGTATGTGATGCTTTACTACTTATACTTTTGCCATTCATTTTCCCTTGGGTCTTGTATGCATAAATAGGAGTCAGGGTGATTTTATTTTCCAGAGATGATGTACTATAATTACTTTCATGTCATATATACCAGTAACCCGTTTCCACATATTGAATATCTTTGGCAAAATTTATATCATCTTATTATTACAAGATTATCACAACAATGGAAAATAAGTATATGAGTAAGAACGCATTAACAAACATCTTAAATGCACTCAGATGTAAACAATGGTACTTACAAATACAAGCTCATGCTTCGCTATTGGCTTCTTCTTCGCAGGCTTTGGGGATGCAGCTGGGATTGATGCCGTATTACTCAATTCATCATCTGTTTCATTACTGTCTTCATGAGATTTTGCATCCAGTCCTAGTTCCTCCAGCATTTCAGAAGGATCTGACAGAGATCTAGAGCGATCTAGCTTTTCCTGGCACTTGCTGCATTCTTTAATGTAATCTTTAACCTGTTTAAGAATACCTAAGAAAAATTGATGTATCTTAATTAGGCTTCTAATCTTCAATTTACCTTAAACACATAATTGAATATGTAGGTGATTAGCAAAACAATATTACACACTTAGAAAAATGAAGTCAGTCCCCTACACTTTCCTTCTCTGACTTCTTTTTACCAGTTCTGCTTCTCTCACACCATTGAATGATACTGTCTGTCACTACTGTAATCCCTCGTTAATTTGAGATAGAACATTTAAAACATCACTATATCAAGCAGACCCTCCTTGAAAGATTTTTAAGGCTAGAAAAAAATATTTGTATTTATACATTCACCCTAAGAATCCCAAGACGATGAGAGCTGCAACCTAATCCTGCATTTAGCCTGCACAAGTGGATCTCAGCTTGTCCTTACTGATGGGGACAAGGACTGGAAGGCTCACCTAAGGGCTTTTGCAAAATTGGGACCAACTGTGTTATGTGCAATGATGCTGATATGTATTATTAACACCAACTTAAATCAAAATTGCTTACGATTTTGGGATTTAAAGAAATTAATTTTCCACCAGTATTTTAACCGGTTTAACTAAATAATTGTAGATACTCAATAGTTCCTATGCTCAGGGTCCTCTTCTAGGTACCAAGGCATTTTCAGTGTATGGCTTTCAACCCAAATTCATTTTCTTCACTAGGACAATATAAAAGCATACATAACAACAGTTGTGTCTCTATAGTTCAAAGTCTAGCACAGCTCAAAAACTTGGCCGACACAGAGTTAGACTGGCACTGCTCACACCTTTTCAGGGCACGAGATGCACTATCATTACATACATATCTCTGCAAGGATCAGGAAAACACAGACTGCAGGAAACCCAAGACATTCATGCCCATTTCAAACATTTTTACGTTTCCGTGATTTCATCCAAAACCAGGGCTAGTTCTCAGGACAGAAGGTCTCTGGTCTTCAAATCACATACCTAACACCCTTCCTGGCCACGGGGCCACACTCCAGCCCATTGCTTCCCAGTTACAGAGCAGACAGACACAGCAGACTGGCGCCCATCTCAGGATGACGACTGGGTCAAAGCTGCTGTCCGCCAGCAGCAGAAAAATATTATAATGGCAGGGGAAACCAATGTTTTAAAGGAGACACAGATAAGAAACATTATGCTTGAACTGAAAGCAGGGCATGAATTTTACTATTCTCAGTGCAAGAGAAATAAGAGAATATAGGTTGTGCAAATAAAGGTAACAAATTAGATCAAAAGATACAGAATACAGAATGCCCTCTTCTGACGAACAGAAGATATACTGAGGTCCATTAAGGAAGTTTCCAGCATAGGATAACAGTAGATGCTAGAACAGTCCAAGATTGGGCAGACAACGAGAACCCAGAAAAAGGCAAGGAGACCACCATCCAGAACAGATCTATCAATCAACTTTGAGACACCAAATCCTTTTTCACATCAAAGATCTTCAAGTCAGCAAGATCTGGACTGGAAGGATGGGCTGCGGCTAGAGCAAAAAGCCTCCAAATTAAGACAGGGAAAACTAAAGCCGAAATGACAGACTTGCTGACTGATAAATGAAAAAAAGCAGAACAAGAGAAGCAGTACAAACAGAAACTGGGCCCTGGGCAACTGAAAAGCAGGATATTTGTTTAATGGATACATCAAGCTAAAAGCAGAACACCAAATCCAAAAAGAAGGCAGATACTCAGTAATTGGCTCAGCCAAAAGAAGGCCCCGATTGGGAATTACTGATGTTCATACACTACTGTTTCTAACGGCTACGACATCACTCAGGACCCCACTGAGAATCAGTGTGGTCTTTTTGGCTTCTCATTGGAAGAAAGAGACAAATGTAACGATGAGTGCAAGGACTACGAACCGTCACTGGCAGCTCTATTTAAACGCGAACACCATCCACATGCTGCTTGGAACAGGTATTATGAGGTTAAAAACCGAACTAGGTCACGCGGAATGGATTATCGCCCTATACAAAGCGTACAAGTTGAGAAATCGCTACCTTAAGCGGGCTGCACGCAACGCTTGAACCGGGACAGCGGCGCTCGGTGTTTCCATCTGTTCCAAGTACCGCTTCTCAATAAGAAGCCGCAGGGCAATGTGCTGGGCGAGGCGTAACTCGCAGAGCCAAGCCTGCCTCCTAAGGAGCGACCCGCAGCCTACGGAGCGGGTGCTTTGCGATGGAGGGTTCGCGGGCAGCGGTCATCACAGCCTCATTCGGGTTGGAAAGGACCTCCGGGATCATCGAGCCCAACAACCCACAGCCCCGGCTGTTGGAGGACGGCTCCCCAGCCGCCCTCCTCCGGACGCCGGCCCCCCCGCCTTCTCCCCCCGGCTCCCCGCGTCTCACCTCGCCACCAGTACTTCTGGGAGAGCCCCTGCCAGGTCTGCAGGCGGGTGCGGTGGCCGCCGTCGGGCGCCAGGTGGGCGGCGCGGATGAGGCGGGCGCGGCGCTCGGCCTGCAGCACCACCTCGAGCTCGGCGAAGCGCTGCTGGTCCCGCTGCCGCCGCTGGTAGTAGAGGGTGCCGCCGCGCACCACGTAGCAGGCGGCGGCTTTGCGGATCTTTCGCTTGGCGTTACCCTCCGTCCCCGGCGCGTAGGGCTCCCGCTCGTTGGTCAGGTAGCGGAGGATGGCCAGGTAGCTCTCCTCGCTGGACATGGCGGGGCAGGGGGAGAGGAGGAGGAGGAGGACGGGGGGGGTGAAGGGGCGGCCTCCGCGCCGCTCCCCCGCGCCCTCAGGGCCGCGCCGGGGAAGGGCAGGGCGCCGGGCACGGCGCTCTCGGAGGGCGGGCGGAGGGTCGGGCTCTCCGCGCGGGACGGGGCCCGCCCGGGCCGGTCACATGCGGCGGGCCGGTGCGGGGTGGGGGGAGAGGCGACCCGGCCCTCGCCGGGGGGCTGCGGCGGCGCCTGCCGGGGCGGGGGGAGCGGAGGAGGATGGGGGCCTCCCGCGCCTCCGCCGGCCCCTCGCCCAGGCGCGGGGAGCCGGGAGAAGGCGGGCGGCGGGTCCGGCGGGAGCCAGGCCCGGGGGGGAACTGGAGTTTCGCAGCCAGCGGCGGCGGGTGGGAGGGAGAAGCTCGGGCAGCAGCAGCAACGGAAAGACAAAATGGCTGCTGCACAAGAGGAAGTGAGGTCAGAAGCCCGCGCGCATGGGAGGGGGCGGGAGGAGGGGCGTGTGCTCAGGGAAGGCGCAGCTCGCAGCGGGGAACAAAGCCGCCATCTTGGGAACGGGCAAAGCAGGGGGCGGGCGGAAGGCTGGCGGCGGCCATCTTAGAGCCGGGCAAAGCCTGTGAGGGCGGGCGCGGCCATGGCGCTGGGAGCCCGGGACGCCTCTAAATAAATACCTTCATAGCCCTAGCTCCGAAACGAGTAGCCTCCGCTTCAAACTTGCCTCGGGAGTAGGAGCTATGAGAAAATTAGAAGTGTGATTTCCTGTTGCGGTGTGAGCGCGCCTATCAGGAGCAGCACAACCGGGGACAGCTGTACCAGCGCGGGCGGGTGGCACGGTGGCTACATCTCGGTGCGTTGGGTGCACTCTATTTTTAAAAGGAAAGAGAATCTTTTGAACGTCAACTGCTGGTTTTCCTTGTCCGAGTTCTGACCTGATTTTGTTTTACACCCGTAACAGACATGAAACACAGGAGCCGCACGATGCCCGCGCCCAGGCAGCAGCGCGCCTTCCCCTGCGCTCAGTACTCACAAGACGGCATCTGGAGTACTGTGATCCCCCCAAATACAAAGATACTGACTGGATGGAGTGAGTCCGGCAGAAGGCTGCAAAGATGGTCAGGGATCAGAGCATGAGGGATGAGGTGAGGCTGAGAGCCAGGCTTTTTCAGTATTAAAAAAGGAAGGCTTTGTGAGGACCTTGCTGCTCTCCACAGCTACCTCACCAAGAGATACAGAGAAGATGGAGGCAAACTCTTGTCAGAGTTGCATAGCAATAGTCAACAGGCACAGGTTAGAACACAGGAAATTCTAGCTATATATATATGGATTTCTTTAATTTTTTTTTTTTTTAAAACCACAGTGGTGCTCAAATGCTGGAACAGGTTGCCCTAAGAGGCTGTGAAACCTGTGTCTTTGGAGTTGTTCAAAACTCAGCTGGAAACTCAGCTGAGCAACCTGATCTTAAATAGACATGCTTTGAGGAAGGGGTTGGACTAGATGACCTCTGGAGGTCCTTCTCAACCTAAATTATTTTGTGGGTCTAGGAAAAATTTAAGTGTTCCATTTTTCATGATAAATATTTTAATAGAGGATCAATTATGTTGCATTAGTTAAACACAAGGGCTTCATTAATTGCTGTGTTAATTCACTGCATTATATCTATGTTTGAGCTGAATTATGTGCAGTTACACCAGGTTAATGCCCTGCTCTGTACAGCCTGCCTCGCTCACTTGAAACATAGCTTGTGAGAGGAGTAACCTGACAGGCTGTTATTCTTTATGCCATCTCACCGTATCAGTCAGAACTCATGAATAAACAGCAAGGAAGAGTAATCATAAAGCATTTCTGTGCACCTCTGCAGTAACACCAGGCAGCCAAAGCCTGCAAACTTCAAAGCATTAACAAATATTGACTTCCTAATTAGTCATGTCTGATAATCAATTCCTGTATATCATTAATGGTATTTCCAGCAGATTGTTTGTAAAAGCTCATCTTCACTCTCAGCTTTTTAGCTGAAGAGTTTCACTTACACACAGTGTACCAGGTGCTTTATCCAAGACACTGATAGAATCAGGACTTTATATAGTCGTCACTAGCATAGGTAACTTTCAGTGGTGTTTTCAGCCTTTGGTTTTAAATGGTTAAAAATTCCTTTCCCTTATAACCAGCAGTTTTCCTTCCCCTCTTTTCCTCTCCAGTTTCTGGCTCCTTCACTTTCAAGTATGTTAACCAGTTTAAAAGCCTTCAATTTAATTCTAAACACAAGTAGCTCCTATGTTTTTTTTTTTTTTACAGTAAAAAGCCTAATTGTTTGGAAGATAACAGTGCAAATTCCACTAATCGAGCCAGACCTATTTTAAATGGGTTGCAACCTTCACCCAGACCTGTATCTACTTTATTAATAAACCCCAAAACAAAGTATGATGGAACTCAAAATACAACCCATAACCCAAAATGCCCATTACAGCCATTGTGTTTTTGAAGCCCAAAAGAACTGCAGGAAACGAAACTATGAAAAGACAGCTGCTCTCTTGACTAGCGTAATAAGATAGCAAACCTAACAGGCATTAAGATGCAGCATCAATAAATTGAGAATTATCTGATGCAGAAAGCAGAGGTGTTTTGTTTTCTCCTATGCTTCTAGTACATCAGAGGACATCGCTTTGCCAAGGCTATTACTGTCCATCAAAACTACGGCAAAGTTTGGGCATGCTGTCTACATAGTGTAATTACTAACGTAGAGAGACATATACTTCACATGAAGAATTTAACAAATGGCCGTTCCCTCTGGGGGTGGGAGGGTGTGGAATTACGAAGGGAACCCCTATCTGCATTCTGGAGGTTAAACATGAACTTAAATGGGCTTGAAGTAAATGTATACCATCAGCTGCATTTGAAGCTCATTCAACCTGTTACCAGTGTTGCAAATGCTGATAATTAGATCATAATTGCAGAAGAATGGCCATACTGGGTCAAGAAACCCATTTAGCTTAGTGAGGGAGTGCCAGGCAGGACCTTCACAGCCATCCTTTTCCTGACAACAGCTTTCAGTAATCCATGTTGTTTTTTTTTTTTTTACTTCCTGACCCAGGAGTTGCATCTGAACCTTAGCATGTCACAGCCACACGGTCCATGAAACCATCCATTCCCTTTTCTCAACCTGTTTCTCCGTTTATCTTCTACAACATGCGTTCCACAATGCAAGTGCATTAGCCTTTTTAAGTCCCTTACAGACAGTACTGCTTCACACACCCTTTAGTTTGCATCTCTGAACTTAGAAACTTCTTTTTATGCCATCTGACATAGATGTGGAATAAACTTGTACTCATGTGCTGTTTTGTCCTTCAGGCAAGAACAGCTTCTCAAACATCAGCTCCATCTTCCCTGCCAGCTGGGTCATTTAAAGACTTAGGAAATGTGTGCTAATACAGGAGAGTGTCTAAGAAACCAAGTGTTTTCTGGCAAGATGATGTTTTTCAGTCTGCAAAAACAGACATGGTTATTTCATAGATTAATTTTCTTCAGTATATCTCACACAGTTGAAGAGAACATGGCACAAGTTATGAAAGTTAGTCAGGTGTTTATTCAGCATCACTAACAGTTTGGCAAGTTAGCGCTTTCCACCAACACGGGGAGCAGAAACCTTGACTGGTTTCACAATCTTCTGCTTAGGTGCTGCCTTTGTAGGAGCCTGTAGAGAAATAATAAAGTATGAGTGATGAGAAGCAATTTATCTGCAGTCCTGAAAGCGTCCCTATGTATTTAAGAATCTCGAGGGAAATCAGGCCACTTAAATGAGATCAGATTAGAATTAGATTGTCATTACAATTTATCAGATTAGAATCATGTGAACAGATTGTTACACACATACCAGTGTAAGCCTATAACATGTATGATGCCAACATATGGTATTAATTCATAAGTAATAATGAAATAGATGCTAGCATTCATCAATATATTGTTACCAAGTTCCTAGACAGTGAAGATGTCAGACCCAGACAAGTTTTTAGCTATTGAGAATCTCTGACATATGGTCAGAAAGTTGTCTTACTGTAATATTTATTTCTTCTATAAAAAAGGCTCATTCTATTCAGCTGTTTGGGTATGTTTAACTTCAGTACAGAAGTCTGGTCAAGGTGCTTCCAGATCAAAACAGATAAGCAAATGCTTCTTCCAAACACAAACGGGAATTTCCAATTAAGTGCTACAATGGACTGTTGTGTTACAACACGGTATATTCCATTTCATTATTTCTATCCACCTATTGCATCTTACCTTTGCAGCGGAAACAGCTGTTTTCTTGGTTGCCTGCTTAGCCTTCTTGGCTTCTTTTGCAGCCCTGTTAATTCACAGAAAAAGAGTAACAGTTATCCGTGTCTGCCATTCACTGTTTGTCTCAGCACTGTAAGAATTCTCTAAGATCAAGAAAGGAACACATTATTTCAGGTTTATCATCTGCATTCAGTACCCTCTAGGGGAGACTACTACAGAGGCAGCAGAACTGTGTGTGACGAAAGCGGTGTTTTTACAAAGGGAGAGGGCAAAAAGAGACTTGCTGAGATTTACTCAGTATCACCTCCAAATATACTGATGAAAAAAAGAAACCTCAAACCCTCAAAAAACGCTTATAAAACATGGAGCTCATCTAGAGTTTAAGCTCTTGTATGAAAAGCATTAATAATCTTTGAAAAGCCTAGGATAGCTCCACTTATCTCCGATTTCTCACCTAATAGCTTGTTCCCTCTGCGCCTTTCGTACTTCAGGCTTCTGATTTCGTTTAGCCATAATCTCAGCTAAAGATGCACCAGTGATAGCCCTCTGAAACTTAACAGCACGACGCGTGCGCTTCTTTTGTATCTCTTCCTAAAATGGCAGGAGATGAAGACAATTAGTATCACAAGACATTAAATAAAAGGCTAAAGACAATTATAGAAACAAGCTGCTATTAAGATTGAAACTATTATAAAACTGTATACAGAATTTTACTCCTCACTTTGGAGATAACTGATTTCTTGATTTGCCAAAGCAGATGAATAGCTAAAAAAGAACAACATATTCTCCTCTGCAAGGTATTAAAATAATTATTTTGGAGAATGTCAGAAGTTCGGGCTTCTGTAACTCCTAGGAAAAAAAAAGGAGGGAGGGATAAAGGCCACTTTGATGGAATCTTCTGAAAGGAAGACACTTCCCACCTGCCTCAAGCGGGATCACAGTGCTGGGCAGCAGTGTAAGCCATCGAGCATCAACTTTCCTTCCCCAAACAAACTGGTAATAACACTGACTTAGAACACGTATGTCAGCCTTTCTAAATGCTCTTTTGCTGTGCAAGGTTAAGCAAGAGCACTGAAAATACCTCATGCTACATGCCTTATTAATTTACTTTTTCATGCAAGGACAGCTACATAGGAAAGACCTCCTACTAAGTTACAGCCCAAAGTTTTCAAGAAGGGTAGGTGAAAAGTGCCCCCACCCCTTAACCCCGAAGTCAGCTCTCCATGCTATCACCATTCAGGAAGTTTACAGGTCCAAATTTTTAGAAAGTCTGCATATTAAAGAGCATTACCCACCTTCTCTAAAACTGATTTTTGTAAAACATATGCCATTCATACAGTTGTTAATATCTACTGAACCTACGGTGGTTCCGAGTGGTCCCTCAAAGAAGCGATATACTACAAATACAATGCTTTTGCTGAACTGGTTACCTTTCAAACATAAAGCAGCACATAAACTCATGTAAATGCACTCACATTTTCACCATTAGTGGCCAGTCTTCATCCTGGTTCTATGGGTCACGCTTCTGCTAAACACCAGCATACTGCAGTTACCGCTATTCTAACAAACCAGTGACCACATCTTCTGGCAGAAAACTTTAGAGCGCCATTAGTCGGTATATACTTACTGACTGTCCTTTCTTGTGTTTACGCCTATACAGAACAGTCCAGTTGATTTGACGGGGGTTTCTCTTGGAAAGGAATGCAGACTCACATTTTGCATTCAAGAACTGAAAAACCTGGGAAGGTAGAGTATTTTGCGTAAGCTTTGTTTCTATGAAAAACATTATCACAGTTTACGTTAACGTATCAAGTAATTCTTTGGTTCAGTGTTTCTCAACAGTGATGCTTTTGTACTTGTTTACACAGCTCTGACAATTAAAAATTTTAATGGATAATTTAAAAAATTTTAAGTTCAGAATTCTGTTCCATTGATCAAACTGATCTCGTACAAGGCATTCCGAAGCAGCTTAATTTTTCTGAGGAAAGCTCAAATTACCACTTGCATCCACGGCTGCTGTGTGTTCTAGGCACAGCCTGAACAGCCATATCCAGCTTTTAAGTGTCTACTTTTAAGTGTCATACTTTTAAGCATCTGTCCTCAAGTAACTACGTGCTTCCTGTGCGTGTACGCGAGTCAAAACCCAGCGTAAGGAACAACAAGACCAATACTCCACCCCATTCCTTCTTGCATAGTTAGGCTAACCTTCTTGCCTACAATAACAGGCAGAGTTAGCAGGTTGGTTTCTTATTAGCTACACAATTTAAAGTATAAACTAATTCCTAGGAGAGCACCTGAGGATTTGATCAGTCTGTTTATTCAGCTGTCATTTCCCAGGAGATTCTGTACTGCAAGACTGTACTGGGATATCCAAAACCCAAACCCACCTTTTGCAGATATGAAGAGTGTATTTTTCTTTATGACAGTCCTACCTGTGTGAGATGTGAGAGCCTGAAAGGACTCGCCTCCCTATTTTATCCCAATGACCCGTACCCAAACTACTTGCAAGTCCAGTTATTTGCTTCAGCAGGCCTCAGCATTAGATGCAGTATGTCTAAGCAGCATTTTCTACAGACCTTCGGTACTTCAGACCGGACGCTTTGAGGCACCCTTCCCAAACCGCAACCTCAAACCCGACTCCAACTCCCAGGCTACAACACAAGCGCGGTTCTCCCGCCGACCAGCGCCGACGGCAGTCGCGACATCTGGACACCGACGGCAGCACAGCGATACTCTGCTCGTACCACTCGATACGAGCGGTTCAGGCAGACGCTACAGCAACGGCCCCGGAGACCCCGGGCAACACCGAGTTCCCCGCTACGCGGCCGGTGCGAGGCCTTCGCTTCCCCCGGCGCCGCGCCGGCCTCTCCCTCCACCGGGCCCGCTCCTGCCGGTCCCTGCCGCCCAGCACCGCGGCTACCCCCTCCCCGTGGGGCTCGCCCCGGCCTCCCCACCCGCCCCCGGCCTCACCTTGCCGTCGGTGCGGGCGTAGCGGCGCCCATGGCCCGGGTAGATCTTGTACCCGCTGAAGCTGCACAGCTCGACCCTGCGCGGGAGAGGAGAGAGCGGGTTAGCAGAGGAGGGAGAGCGCGGCCCGCCGGCGGCCTCCCCGCGGCGGATGGCCCCGGATAGGGCGGCGGGGAGCCGCCCGGGCCCTTACTTCATGATGGCGGCAGCTGCGAGGCGGGCGGCGGCCGCGGCGAAGAGGAAGAGGGAGTGGCGGGAACCGGCGTTCCGTGCGCCGCGCGCAGCACGCCGGGACAGCTCCGCCCGCGCGGCGCCTGACGGGAGCCGGGCTCTCCGCCGCTCGGTTAACGCCCCGCCGGGCGGCCCCCTCCGCGGCACCTGCCGCCCCGCCGAGGAGAAAAGCCACCGTTTTCCCGTCGCGGAGTAAGGCAGCCCCTCGGCGTCCGGCGGCAAGCATGGCGGCGACGGGGGTGGCGGCGCGGAGCGAGGCCGCCCCGCCGGCTGGCGGGGGGTAAGGGGAGCGCCGGCGGGCAGCCAGCTGGGGTGCAGGGGCCGGCGGGGTTTGTTTGGGTGGCCGCTGTGCGCCGCCGAGCGGCGGGGCTGCGCAGCGCACCCTGGGAGCTGTAGTGCGGAGGCGGCCCTGCGCCGGCGGCGGGGCTCAGGCTGCAAGCCCCGAAAGCCCCCGTGGCCCCGCCGTGTGCGGGCGGGCGGTGGGTGCCGCGGCTGAGTGGGACCGGGGCGCTCCCCCCCTCCTCTCGGGGGTGAGGGGGCGGCTTGGCCGCTCTCCTCTTCGCTCTCCGCCGGCACCTGAGGTCCCTAAGCGGGGCTGGAAGCGGTCAGGGAAGCGGGGGGGGCGAGGGGAGCGGCGTCGGGAGGGGTTCCCGCGCTCGGGCAGCCCGCCCTGAGGAGCGGGGGTCGCCGCCCGGCAGCGGGTTCGGCTCTGGGCATGGGCGGGGGGCGCGGAGGGGGGCTGTCCGCCCTGCCGGGGCCCGGGCCCCTGAGGAGGGATTCGCCCGCAGCCTTGCAGGAGGAGGTAGGCCAGGAGCTGGGGTAAGGCCCCTTTTCCCTACAGCGGAGGGTAGCGAGACCCGGGGGGCAGCGCCTCCTCGGAGGGTGCAGTTTCTTGCTTCCTGCAGCCCTGTCTGAAAGGACGGCGCGTTTTAATAATGCGAGTCTGGCTTTGGGGGCTTAAGGACTCGGTGAGCAGGGGCCTGAACAAAAATTGTGAGTCTCTGAGGTGGGAACCTCGTTGTGTCTGTTGATGTACATAACTGCCAAGTGAGTAATAAGCAATTCTGAAACTTTTTTCTGGGTACTGAAAGCCTGTTAGGAAAATCTCATTCCCTAACTACTATATCAATTAGTCTTTATAGCGTGCAAGGGTATTAACTTTCTTAACATATATATATATTTATGTAGTTTACATTGGATACTGAATAGTCGTGCTTAAGCAAGCAAACTAAAGGACCCCACCTCATCACAAGAAGGACAGCTCCGCCTCCCCACCCCGGACAAGGACCTTTGATTCTCTGAATCTTAAAGCTGTCCATGAAGGTTAAAGGATACCCCTGAACAACCGAGATGATAACATCAATATCCTAGTCCCTCCAACACAGCTGTGAAACCCTCCTATTATCTGGTGTCATAGATAAGTATAGTAAGACTGACTCCAGGGTTGTCTAGATCAGTGGAGCAGCAGGTGGATAATGATGCCATAGAAAGACAGTTGCTTTGCAAATGGTAGTGTGTGTTAGGTAGCAATTAGTCAAATCATGTTGTACCTGAACACTATAAAGGTATAAGAACCATGTGTAAAACCACATTTGGTGTGCCCCAGTTTGAACGGGACACCCTATGCGCATGAATAAAAGAATTATTCTTGTAATTCTATACTGTGTGTCCTAGCATGGGCCAGTTGCAAATTTTCATAACAGGCCCTTAAGGGGCAGATGGAAAACTTCTCTGTTTAGTTAAAGTGACCAAGTGGTTGCAGAGGTGGCTACTTAAGTGAGAAACATGCAGTACCTTCTCTCTGAATGTGTAAAGACAGGAGTGTGACTGTTTCTGCTACTGCTGGCTCGGCCTTGCTGCTCTGCAGAGCTCTTCGAGTGGCTGTGGATTTGAGAAGCAATGGAAGTGTCATAAATGTCATCAGAGATGCTTCTTAGGAAAGCATATTCTCTAGTTGACAGAATGGTACACCAAAAATGTTTGTCTCCATCCTTAACATAACTGAACCCTAAAAGCCTGAAAACCGTAAGAATATTTAGTGCATGTTAGTGTAAGGACACTTCTGGGACATGCTGCTGAAAAAGGTAGCATTATTTCCTGAGCAGATAGTAAGAGATGAGCAAGCACTAGAATGGCGTGTGTATGTAAAACACACAGCAGAGGCTTAATATACAAAAATTATTATTAGCAGCTGTCACCATGGGTACCTAGTGATTCAAGTTCCCTGTAGATGGCAAATGTTTTCCATTTAACTTTATATAGTAACAGTTTTTGCATAGAACATTTTAATTGTGTGTTCTGTTAATTAAATGGTATGCTAGCCTATTTATAATTTGCTCCTGCCCAAATATCACCTGTACTGTAGTATGGCTACATGAATGGGTCCTTTGTTCTGACCTTTCACTAGGTACTTTTCTGGAATATGTAACATTTAGCCTATCAATACAATTTGAGGACACAAGCACCAAAATCCTAAGGTGAGATGCACTGAAGGATTTGGCCAGTGAAGTCCTGGAGCGAAATCTTTGGCTCTGAATTAGACACATTCCCTACCCAATAAGTTAAATACTTAGGATTAGGTTTTGCAGCAGCCAAACTGCTAAAAGGAAGCATATCTTAACATATCTGATAGGAAATTTTAAAGGGAGGGTTGAATCTTAAGTTTGTTTCTCTTCTGACGTTTAAGCATTCAACTTCTGACAGCAGAGAGGTGTCAGTTTTGGTTTCACAGGCTGAAATCTCTGTGTTGAATTTGTACCTAGTTGCCCTTTTGAAAAAAATGGTATAGGCTAATATTATTTTTTCCTTTGAAACACAGAGAGAGAGAAAGGGAAAAGAGAAAACTGCAGGCTTTTATTTAGTGGTGTAGCTTTTAGAGGATTTGTTCACGATAAGACTGTTTCTTTTCCTCAGGCTGAGGACTGTCCCATGGGCATTTCACATTTACAAATTAAATGCCCTAATCTTCAAATATTTTAGCAGAGTGTTTGATGGAACTCTCCAGGAAGGTGAAGTTAGTAGGTTTGCATCTGCCTCAGGTTTCCCTGCATTCTGATTGATGAAAGGGTCGATGCTGCTTACCCTTTTTCCAGACCCTTCCCTTTTTAAATTTTTTTTTTTAGTGACAGATATGGTTGCTATTGTGTGTGGAGCATGATCCTACAGATGTGTGCTAGGCATGTTCTGCATTTGCCTATAAGCAGGAATTTAGATAGTGCCTACACATAGATACGTAGTTGTCAAGCTACTCAAAACTTGAAATCTTTGAAGAATTTAAAAATTTAGAGGCTTTTGAAATTTGGGGGTTTGAGGATCACACCTTTAAATTTAGCTACTGAAATTTCGCTCTGCTTCCCATTCCAGAGGATGTGTTACTGACTTTCCCAGAATTGCATCAGAATTCTTTATTGGGACGGGGCCTGGAATCCATGTCTTCCAGTAACTGTTGTTGTTCTAATGTTTGGTCTGAAGTAATCTGCTTCAGTTTTACGTGGACAAAAAAGTTCATTTGTATTTGCAAATTAGCTGCATGCATTATAAAACAAGTCTGTTTCTCTTGCTTGGCTTTTTCAGTATGTGTTCTCATATATAAAGTTGACTTTGGAGCTTCCCCCCCCCCCCCTTTTTTGTTTTTCTTCTCCCTTTTCTTCTAAGGCTTGGTAGTCAACTGGTCAGGTCAAGGATTGCAAAAACTGGGTCCAACATTACCCTGTGATGCTGATACTCACACTCTGATTCTGGACAAAAACCAGATAATTAAATTGGAACACTTGGAGAAATGCAGGAATCTGATGCAGGTCAGTGTTACTTGACTTGAATTTGCTATGAAATAATGGTACCGTGATGCTAATTAATATACTTCTGCTTTAAGGCCATATTATGTAATTGAAGTAAGTTAGCAGTTACTGTCTTCATAGGAAAATAAATGGTGGCTAACTAAAATAGAAAGCTTTGTTTTCAGTGTAGCTCTACAGTTGGTAGTGGGTGAGGCTGTTTTGCTAGTTACCTAGGTAACTAAAAATGAACTAAATAAATCCTAATGGGGCGGGGTGATAAGGACACTTAAAGTCACTGATAACCCAAATTTTGATACTAGTTAGCTTTTGAATACTTGAGCTTTGTAACCATAAAAATAACTTTGTTTTATCTTTCCTCTGTGTAATTGTAAACATGCAGACATACATATATACAGGACTCTCCTCCCCATTTGGGTTTCATAACTCTTCACAAAGGAAGAGGATCAGTAGCCTTAATTTACAAGAAGGATAAAAGGCATGTGGATTAGGTTAAAATAAAAGAGCAAATAAAAAATGTGAACTGGGAGGGATCTATGTAGTCTTGTTAATGTATCGATTCATGTAGGCCCTGATGTTGCTAGTGCTTATCCTTAATTTTAATACTAGCAACAGTCTCTTTAAGTTCATAAGGGTATTAGTGGTAACAATGTTAAGTGTGTGCATGGTGCTTGCAAAAATCAGAGCATTAATCCCCCCGGGGCAAAGCCGTACAAGTCCATGTTAATTATCACTGAAAGTGCCTCCAGAGAGACTTGAAGTCACATAATAGCTTCTAGAGACAAGCTAAACTGAGACAGGAGAGGTGGGGTTTGTTGGTGCAACAAACCTTCACCAGTCTGCCAGCTTGGTGGTCGTGTTATTAATGTGTATGTCTAATAAGGATTTGTCCTTTAAAAAGTTTGTGATTTACAGTCCTGTTAGCACAGGACTTTTTTGAGAATCCTGTGAAATATACTTACTTTCAACATGGCAGAGGACAAATATGATTTTACACCAAGAATGGTACAATGATTTGGCAATGCTGATCTTAAAATCTTATTTGCATATGACACGATTCCTCATTCGTTCTCCTTTGTTTAGCTGTTGCTAGGAGGAAGATTTCTTCTTAGGTTTGCAGAGTGAGTTGTGAAGACTACTTTCTTTGATCAGTAATTTATTTCCTGGCTCTTGCACTTTTTTGTCTGTGTTATTTGCTTGACAATGGAATACATAGATTGAAGTAGTTCCTGTTGGATTAGATTTTTAACGACTAAAAATAAAAGCCTGTGCAATTTAATAGTTAAAACTGTTTCTTTTATTTGTGTGTCAATCTGCAGCTCTCTGTAGCCAACAATCGTTTGGTGCGAATGATGGGTGTAGCAAAACTGACTAAGCTCCGGGTGCTAAACTTGCCTCATAATAGTATTGGGTATGTAGAAGGGCTGAAGGATTTGGTGCACTTGGAATGGCTGAACTTGGCAGGAAATAACCTTAAGGTAAAGTATTTAGTCTTTATATACTTTCCAGAACCTAGTGTTGTAGAAATTTGGAAAATGCTCCAAAGAAATCTGAATATGTTTCTGGTTTTGGCTCAAACAAATGTTGAAGTTTTGTGTCCGCTGGTTTATGAGGGCAACTTTTGGCCAAGAATTATCTGGGAAAAACATAAAAGGTTTGATATTGAAATGTAATGAGAATTGGGAAATAGTCTCCAAAACAGGAAAAGAATTATCATCTTTAAAATGAAACTGTGTTAAAACATGGGTTTCGGTTTGGGTTACTTATCTGGTGTTTCTTAGCTTTCAAAATAACTTATAATTATCGATACCTGGTTTTATTTAATGACTAAAACAGAGTTACTGTGAGTAATTGACTTCATTATTTTTGTAGGCCATTGAACAAATCAATTCCTGTCTATCTCTTCAGCATCTTGATTTGTCAGACAATAACATAGCTCAGTTAGGCGACCTCTCCAAGCTCACGTCACTGAAGGTAGATGCTATTTTTATCTCTGGTTTTGTTACGTTCTCTGCATAAAGAAATTTGCTTTGAAAATTGCTGCCTTTTAAAGCAGTCATTATTCAAACACTAGCTCTTAAAGTATTTTAATTAATCACTATAATTTCTCGAGGGAAGCATGTAAGAATTCTTCTCCTTGTTTTTGAAGTTGCAGGAACTGAGGCAGTAATTTTTCTACAACCACTCTAATGATTTTGATAAAGATAACGTGGTGAGATCTTGTTCATAGCTCTTGGTTCTCTTGTCCTATGTCATGAATCAAGACAAAACATAGTGTTAACTCTTTCAGCATGAACACAGTAGAGAAAAAAATGTTTGCAAATATTTTTTTTGTAGCTGTGACTATACTTCAGTTCTGCATTTTAAAATTAGAAGATTTTGCTCTAAAATAGAAAAATTAAGTTTTCCCTTGCTGGAATAAACAAAAATAATTTTGATGATGCCAGAAAGCCTTAATTATAGTTCTTTTGTGTGTATTTTGCAGGTATTGCCTGAACAAAAAAATATGGGCGTTTTGATCAAACATACATTTCATCACCATATTTTTATTTTATAGACTCTGTTGCTACATGGAAATATTGTAACTTCACTTCGCACTGCCCCTGTTTGCCTACCTCAGAATCTGACTGTTCTTTCTTTGGCAGAAAATGAAATCAGAGACTTAAATGAGGTAAGATACAGAAGATATATCACCTTGTCTTGAGGTAGACTGAAAGGCGATAGTTGGATAAAAATGAAATGCGCTCCCTACTTCGACATGACCCATGTTGACAGAAGTAACTTTTAGTAGTCTATATGTGATAACTATACTTTTCACTAGCTGCACAAGCTAGGTGATACTTTTAAAAACTTATCCTTAGAAGAAACTTTGCCTTTTCTATTTTTTGTTTTTGTATTTATTCAAGGATGTCAGAAGTATACTTTAAGGAGTAGATTCATAGAGAGCTTTTAATGATTGTCTGAAGGTTGAAAACTGAGCTGATTAACTGCTGCAGAGGGCTTCTGCAGCTTCTGTGTTTAGAACAGAGGTTTGAATTCTGCTTGTTGCAACTGAATGTTTTTGGGCCCATGTCTTATTTCACCTGTTTCTCAAACACTGTATAAGATAAACAAATATTCTCCTGTGATTTTTGTCTTTATTGTTTTGTTTGTGGGGTGTTTTTTTTTTTTTTTTTTAATATAAGTAGCAGCCAAAACTGTCAGTTGGACTTCCATGTTGGAAGAAAAATCTTGTTTTGGTAATACATTTCTTTTCTTCAAACAGTTTCTCAGCTTTTTGGCTTGCCATTTTTTTTCAAAATCTCAATGCCTGTTATAGTGACCTGAATCGTATAAATACTATACCTTTCCATACATAAAGCCCAATTCCCAGATTTTAAGAGGAGCTAATACTTTCTAAGGGCTATAGTACCTACAGGAGAATTAATGGGAAAATGGCAATAGTTGATAGAAGGTCCTTTGAAGATGTTCATTTCAAAAAGCAAATGTGACTTTCAATGTGTTTGTAATTGTGTTGCGTTGTGTGAGATATCTAGCTGTAACTAGAGAAATGTGGTACATTCTGTAAGCATTTAATGGTTCTCTTCAGTTAACGAATATATCTTATTTTCTCAAGATTTCTTTCCTGGCCTCTCTTCGTCAATTGGAACAGTTGTCAATTATGAACAATCCTTGTGTGATGGCCACACCTTCTATCCCTGGCTTTGACTACAGGCCGTATATTGTCAGCTGGTGTCTCAACCTTAAAGTTCTCGATGGATATGTGATTTCTCAGAAGGAAAGGTGACATCATATCATTAAATCTCTGAAATTATGAAGTAAAGTTTGGCTAACCTGAAGTTGCATTTTTATATAACAATAAATGGAAAAGTGCTAATGATCTGAAATTCTGTTTGCCTTGCTAATGAGATACAGGCCAATTAACACTATTGCTTTTGCGAAGTTTTTCATCTGTTACACTGGAATTATTATGTGAAATCACAAGTTTATTTAAGTAGGAGTATAAAGTTAATGTTGGTTTTGTTATTCAACTCACAGTAGCACTTTTACAGAGCAAAACTGTGGTAGCAATTTATCAACGGTCTGTTATCCCTTCCAAGTTTACAGCCTCTTTGACTTTGCAGAGTGAGACAACCAGCAGATATTAAAGCTATTATCTTGGGGGAAGCTCAAATGTGCTCTTTTGTAAAGGGTCTGATTTGCATATGCATTTCTAGATTTTTTTTTTAATCAGTTAGTTAAATGCCACTTTGCTCACGTTACTTCTTGCTGTATCATTGTGTCTATTATATCACTGATATCTGTATGACATTAGAGATGTTTTCTTAAAGCTCTTGACATCAGAACAGTCCAAGTGTATAAATATTATCCAGTATAAAGATGTTCTAGTCCAATACATGAACACATTCCAGGACATTACTGTCTTATTTCCCAGTTAATAAAATAAAAAGCTGCTTATTTGGTCGAAGGCAACCCACTCCTGTTTCTGTTTCACCATAGCATAGCATGAGGTTACCAAAAGGTTTCTGTAAGAATTCTAGAATTTTTTTTTTTCATGGCTGGTGGAGTTTTCTGTATTAGCAGTACTATTATATGTGAACATATTATGTTAAATGTTCTCAGACTGAAGAGCATTTAAATTAGAAGCAGATTTTAGTTCTTGAATGCTCTCAGCAAGATTTGCTCTCTGTGGCTGTTCTGCATGTTTGTGTGAGTTTTTTCTGTTTCTGTGAAAGCTTTGCTGATAAATTCATTCACACAAATGTGTTTTCAGTGCTCAAAGGCTACACATAGATAAAGCAGAGACTGCAGAGTGTTTCTCAGACTTTTTTTGGTTTATCCATGTTTGTGTGAGGGGAATAATTTATTCACTATTCTGGTGATGAAAATCCCAGTTTCTCTGGGCACTGCTCATGTTCCAAGTTTTCGTTAGATTTGTACGTTAGCTCTTAGGTACCAACTAGAAGAACAGTAATCAAAGGAGAGCTAGGGAGTTTACCCATGCATTAATGGTGGCCATTTCCCCCTTTCCCAACAGTTTGAAAGCAGAATGGCTCTACAGTCAAGGTAAAGGAAGATCATATCGACCTGGGCAGCACGTTCAGCTAGTCCAGTACTTGGCTACTGTTTGTCCTCTTATATCTACATATGGTCTTCAGACTGAAGAGGATGCCAAACTAGAAAAAATACTGAGTAAGCAAAGGTGAGAACTTCTTGTTTCTCTATTGTTAGAGAATGTAATTGAGAACATAATTATATGTCTTATTATGTATTAGATATAATAACATTTCCTTTTAAGTATTTCAAAGCAGCAGTGAGAGCTGGAGGTGGGAAGAGTACAGGTACAGGATGTATCGTAGAGGGGAACAAGAGGCAAGGCAGCAGCAGGACTGTTTTCCTGCTTGCTGGGTCACCTGGGGCAAATTCTCTATATTTTTCAGTCTGTCCTCTGTAGGACATTGAAGGTGATTTGTGTTAGGACTGTGATTAAAATAAACAGCCTACCTACTGGGATTTTTTTTTTTGCCATGGAGAAAGTGAGGAAAACCTTAAAAAGGAGCTTAGATAAACTTTTGCTCTAATTGTAAATGAAGACTATTGTGGTACACTGGTGTATTAGCCACTTTTTTGTTGTTAGCATGTTCGTTCTTGGTTTTAAAGTTAACGCTGTCCTTTGAGGGACACTGTTCCCAGTGATGCTCTTGATGATCTCTGTATCTGGCATCTCAGGTCTGTCAGCAGAGGCCTCTGTAGAGCCCGCTGGTTCTGCCAGCAGTAGCCATTTTGCTAAGGTCTATGCAAGTAGATCAGGAGAGTTACCGTGGTGCACTTTCCTTCCATGAAAAGGTGAACTAATTAGGATTAAAAGCCAGAAAACGTAACAATACAGGTATCCCTAGTCCCCAGGACCTATTAACAAACTTTTCTTGCAGAAAGATCAGAGCAGCAGACTCAGCTCAAAGGAGCAGGCTACGTAAGTGGCATAGTGTGGGTAGAAGGTTGGGCAGCAAAAGTGTTGTGGTAAGCAGAAGGGTGGCATCTCATCAAAAGGCTGGAAACTTGAGAGCATCTGGAAGGAGCTACTGTATATGTTGCCAGTGTAGACTGATCTTCAGGAGGAAATTATAGAAATGTTGGGGCCATTTCAGAGGAGAAGGATTTGGGAAGTTGGCTTGCAAAATATAACTCTTTAAAAATCAACAAACAAAACAAAAAAAACCCTCACCAAAAAAACAACTGCCAAAATCCCCACCCATATATATATATATATATGCATGCACACACACATGACTTTTAAGGCAGTTTGACTTTTCTGATCTCTACCTTATGGTCTTTGAATTTAGCTGGGCTGAAACAATTTGTTATCTCGTTTGTAAAGGATAATTTTGTTTGTGGCAATGTTTGTTGTTTTGTATTAGGATTTTGTCTCTTTAGTAACAGGGATACCCTTTGCTTGATTCAGTCATTTTGAAATGTAAAAGGCACTCCCTCCATTCCTCAGACTCCTCTATGCATATAAGCATAATGTATACTGCAGTAGACACTTAAAATATCTGCATACCTTCCTTCCTTGTGTGTAGAAATACTTCATGGTTTTCAGTCTATAGTCAGAATTGCATGTTGGATTTTTTCTTTTTTTTTTCTTTTTTTTTTGGTACTTGTACATGTAAGGAAGAAAAAGGGGCAGGAGGAAGGGGAACAGGAGCAGTCTGTGCAATCCCCTACTTTGTGAGTAGTCCTGTTAGTGTCTTGTAGGTGTAGGGATCTGCATAACTAGCCTCTTGTTTTAGAATGGTTTGATCATTTTTTTTCCTTTAAAGTAGTTGATGGCTTTTTAGATGTCTTCTGTACCAAAAGAGTTGAAAAGAAATATGAAATCTGTTGGAACTCTGTGCTTAGGCTCCACCAGAGGCAGTTGATGCATCAAAACCAAAATGAAGGACCACCTACATCTTCTACGCCCAACAAAACACTGACAGTTACTTATGAACACAGCAGTCCAGCCCAGCCACCACAGATAGTTCTTGAAAGTGGTAAGAAGCTAATCTGCACCTGTGATCGAACCTGTGGAAATAATTTTTATTTTTTTTAACATAGATAACTTTGTGGAGAGAATTTCAGAACAAGACCCTGCTAATATTTTGTTTTATTGATTTTTTTGAGATTTTCAACTTTGTTTTCTAAAAATACATTCCATGCTTATTCATGTCTTAAAATGCTGGTAAGATTGTTAGGTGAAAAACACAATCTAATAAACTAAAGAGTTGTTACTCTGACTGTTCCATCTGATAAAAGCTAACTTCTCCAGGGGGAGGCAGTTTGTGCAATTTACTGTACCCAGTATTTGCAAAGTTTGTGGATGTTACTGTGATGAGTAGTTATTGTCCTTATTGTTATATAGAAATAACGCTTATCATTAGTAGCATTTTAGATCTTCTTACACACCCAGGTTCTAACTATCTAAATCAAATTATGAATCCCTATGAATTAAAATAAGATATGTTGTTGAAAGACTATGACATTTCTGAATATGGCTTTCTGCCTGTCTAGAACCTATCATCCAGAAGAATTCTTGGGTTGGACCAAGTGCAAACGACGATCATTCCTATGCAGTAAAGAACACTTTTCTTCTTGAAAGAACTTTTCGCAAGGAGCTATACCTTGAAGATATACAGACAGATGAAGACAAGCTAAACAGCAGCCTTTTATCCTCAGAGTCTACTTTCATGCCAGTTGCTTCAGGATTGTCTCCAGTGTCTCCTACTTCAGATCTGAAGCTACATGGAATCAGTTTGGGCCTAGAAGATGATGACGATACAGGGATTCAATGTATGAGAGATGTTAACAGAGGAGAAACAGCTAACAAGCAAGAAGCTTCATGTGCTACAAGGGAGCACTCCAACAAAGCGGTAGAAAGTGTGGAAACTCAAGAGAATATCAAAGAGAGTATGCTGTTGCCTTCTCCTGATCCAGTAACAGCTAGCCTCACTGCTAATACTGGCAGCTGTTCAGCATCCTCTGAAGACCAAGTTCTGCATAGTCGCCCCAACACCTCAGTAGGTGCTGAATCGGGAGTTACAACTCTCTGTCCTGACCAGATGGCAGGAGAATGTTCTGATTCATTGGCTGTTGTCGATCAAGGTGCAGCTGAACTGCGAAGAATGACTAAAGCAGCTACCAAGCTTCAAGCCTGCTGGAGAGGATTTTACACAAGGAACTATCATCCCCGAGCCAAGGAAGTGCGGTATGAAATTCGACTAAACAGAATGCAGGAGCACATCATTTGCTTAACTGATGAAATAGAAAAGTAAGTTGAGGTCATGCTGTGTATTTTCAAATCTGAATTAATATAACCATTGTTCCGGGATATTTCAGAACAGGTATAAATGGGTCTTAGTAGAACTACTCACAGTAGAACTTAGCATTGGTAATATAAAACTGTGATTACAGTAGAGGATCGCTTCCTGGAAGATAAGCACAGTTATGCACATCGCTGTTCATACTCTCAAAGTGCCTTCTATGAGTGGGTATTCTATTCCTCTATTAGTAGGACTTGCGTATTTCACTACATAACCAAAATAGAAATTGCTAAGTGTGGTTTGTTTTTTTTTTTTTTGAAACTTGTCTCCTGGCAATTACAGAGTCTGTAAATGAAGTGTCCATATTGAGAGTCATTACTCTGTTACTGGTGAAACGAAGATTTCTCTCTCTGCCTTGCATGATACAATTTTAAAATGTGATTCTGTGCTTGGTTCTGTTTTTTTGGTCCTATGAATCCATGTTTGGAGGGGATCATTATCCAAGTTCCTCCATTTGTAAGATATAAATTGCAGATTTAGTTAATATCTTTCTGCCTGGGAACTGGCAGTCTGACAGGCTCTCTTCCTTTACTGTCACAAGTGACAAAAGTTCTCTGAGTCAAGTTGAGCCCTCAGTGAACCTCTAAAAACTCCCAATGCTTACACATCATGCCTACATCCAAGTGGTATCAGCTGGGGAGAGCATAATTTGAAATGAAGAAGCACTATTTTGGTTTTTCTTTTTTGTGCAGGAAAAAGAAGCACGTCTACTTAAACTAAACCAGAGCTCTTCATTTTACAAAAAGCACTTAAAGTATTAGCAAGTCAATAAATGCACTGCAGCAAAAGGAAGCAGAATCTTAATGTAACTCTGAAAAAGAAACTTGAAGTCAGCAGCTGGATATTGATGGCAAGCCAGACTGCAGTAATGCCTTAATGTTAGGCTCTGTTGTATCTTTCAAGAGTGCTGTTATATAAGTAGGCTTTTTATGTATTTTTGTTGATCTTCTTACCAAAACATTGCTTATTTAAGCTGCATAAATTTGGATGTGTGCTCTTGCAGACTAAGAAAAGAAAGAGAGGAAGACAAGATTCAGAGGCTTGTACAGGAGGAAGCTGTGAGATTTCTTTGGAACGAGGTAAATTGTTTGTCCTCTTATTTTTCTGCTTACGTATGAATTTGAAAGTCATTATTTCATACTGTAAATCCTGAAGAGATAGTCAATATAGTTCATTTTTTCCAGTGATGACTTGGGTAGCTTATTATAATCTAATTGCTGTGTTGTTTGCTATACTGGTATTCTGGGATGAAATAACATTCAGAAGTATTAGTGCAATAACACTGGTTTTGTTACAAAAGGCTAAATTGTAGTCTGGTGTGAGGAGGAGGACAAAATGCAAGGGAAGCTAAATAAACATAGCAGAAGCGTGAAGAATGATGTGACTGCTAGATGCCCAGGGCAAATGAAATGGTGTCAAGCTATGTTGCTTGTGAGCAGCTCACTTCTAAAGCAGAAAAGTTATTAATACATCTTGCAATAAGCTATTCTTCCAAAAATAAGACTGTTTTCTGAAGCATGAATTATTTCATAAAGGTTCACCATCCTTTCTGGTTGTAAGAGCAGATTCCTTTTTCTTCAGGTGTTTGAACTGGGAGGCTTATGTGCTCTGTCAGTGTTGAGCATCTAGGTTTAAAAGACATTATTTAACAGTGGGAAGAACATTTTTTTCCTAAAGGTATAGCGAACCTTTTGTTAGTTCACTTGGTCTTAAATTTTATGCTAGAGCTTTGTTGGTGATTGCAAGAAATACTCTAGAAATCAAAGTACACTCTTAATTGCATTTCATAACGAAATTCTTTCTATACTTTACAGGTTAAATCCCTTCAACAATGGCAGCTTTCAGTGACACAAAATTTAGGTGCCACTTGGCAACCTGTGATCCCTTCAGCCAGTACTTTCGGTCCACCTGAACCATCTATTCAATCATCCACCCTTGAGCAAGAAACCCCACCAGATGTTAGTCCTGCTTGGTTAGCTCCAGCTAGTGATGTTCTTCAGGAAAAGTCTCTGTTGCAGTTCCCAGATTCTGGTTTTCATTCTTCCATGGCTGATCAGACTCATGCTGATGACTTGTGTAGCACTGAAAAGAGTTTAACGGAAGGAACCGAGAGCTCTCTTTCAGTGGAAACTGTCAAACAATGTGGCAATTCTGTTTCGGCGTATTCTTCAGATGCAGAGGATGACCGTGGGGAAAGTAGAGAGAGCTCTAGTAATGAGCAGGACAATGGACTAATACAACAGTATTTGAAATCTGTTCAGCAGCTGGAAGAGGCTGATGAAGGGACAAATTGCAATGATGAAACAGAGGGTAGCTGGCCACAAATCACAGTTGCAGCAGAAAGCCAAGATTCTTCGTCTGACGCTGTCTCTGTAGATCTCCCTCAAGATACATCTTCCCCTGCCCGAGGTGAAATCAGTCAGGCACCAGAAAGCTGCAAACTGAATTCGGGAATAGTAGAAGGGAAGCAAACGGACTGCGATTCTTCATTTCAGATGCTGCATGTTGGGATAGCTGTATAGGCTCAGTTCCACAAAGGACTAGGGATTCCATTTCACTTTCCGTTCTCTTTCTTTTTCTCATTTATACAAAACTTACTTTTCATGTGTGCTGTTTCAGAGTTTGACTCATGTTACCAATTTGTTTTAATTAGTATTTTATTGATGTTGCTGAGGACAGACACTAACTATGCTAACCTGAAATCAGCAAAGTTCTCAGTGACAGTCATTATGCACTTTATTTTCAAACATAAAACTGATATCCTAATAACTGGCTTCCATTAAATTAATTCTGAAGATTGGAGGTGTTGGGGGGGGTGTTTGCTGTAAATTCACTTCAGTGAATGTGTTAGTAAGTCTTTTTTTTTTTTTTTATAAAAAGCAGGATTGAGTTCTTTGCAAAAGAGAAGGAACAATGTGGGAGGAAACAAGTCAATATAGGCAGTGTGAGCATGTATGGATACAGCCTGAGAAAGATGAAAGCAGTTGCCTTTCAGACTTCTTTTGACTTTAACAAGAGTAATTTGGTCAGTGTTTCAAAGATGCATTCCATGAAACCAGTGTCCAGGTCATGACTTTTTTGTCATTTACATGAAACTGCTGGCTAGGAATTAGGTCATTTACATACGCGCTAAAACAAGGACTTACAGGAGTCAGACCTTAGGGAGCTTCGAACAAACTTTGACCTTTGTTTGCCCTGGGGTTGAATTTCCCTGCTTTCTCAGGTAAGACTCAAAGTGGAACCAGTAGCAGCCTTTACTAAATAAGAATTTCTAAAGGGCATGTGATTTGGGAACATAGTTTCCAAGGCTGCACTGCTGGGTTACAGCAGCAGACTTGATGACGTATGTTTTACCTCCACAAGGATGCTAATGTCACTTGGGGATTTGGATCTGCATGGCTTTCAAGACATTAGTGTGTTTGGATCACAGCTACTTCTATCTACAGGTATAGATATTAAAAGCAAATGTCATGACTTAAAACTATTTCCTGACATCTCTGTTGGTTTTTTTTTCTCTGTACGTCCAGTATTTGACATTCTAATTGGATGTGGATAAAAAGCTGTATTTCTTCCCTGTTGGCAAGTGTGCTAAATTACCTAGGCTATGCTTTCCACTTAAATGCTGGGCAAGCAATAGGGTTTGTATTTTGCCTAGCCATTGCTATTTTGGTTTTTTTAGCGGAAAGAGATCAGGTATCTTAGTATACCGCAAAAGTGGCAAGGGAAATCTGTTTTGCCATGTGACTATAAAATAAAAGTTGATGTGACTTCTAGGGATCAGTTAAGTTTGCCAATACTTCATTTTGCAATGTGCACTGGAAGGCCAGTGTTTCAATAATTTGTTAATATTAACTTCTTGGATATAAAGACACATGCATATTATAATTCTCTGAATCCACAGGTTAACTTCTGGTGCTATGGTGTCGTGAAAATCAACTAGTGCTGTTTTGAAGTGTCTCTTATGACCATGTTACCATGTAAAATAATTTAATTTTTGTAAAAGCTTTGGTTGCTTGTCTGCTTTAGGTTCTGAGCTGAAATTTACCACTACTCAGGAGTTTGGCATGAGGCCAGTATCTGCTTGAGGCCTCAAAACAGCCTTTATTTAGAACATAAATGTTGTATTGGACTTGTACCAGCCATCTGCCCAGCAGTGAAGTTCACCTTGGAAGAATAAAGCTTGCCTCTGTGTATAGAGTAGCCATCATCTTTCTCCCCACCCCCCAAAAAATAAGTTCTAGGGCACTAACTTCTCAAAAGAGCTGTCACTGCAGTCAGGCTGACATCTGATTGTGCCTTGTGTACATGACAGCAATTTTTAAAAACAAAAACAAACCCAACTGAGGTGATAGATTCTTAATATGCTATCTTTCTAACCCAGTCTAGTTACAGCATGTTTGTAGCATAACCATATTCATAATTAGATCTTAGAGCATGAATGTGCTTGGGTACTGAAAGTGGTACAGGTGCATTAATGTATCACAGCACCTAATTAACTGTGCAAAAAAGTGTGTAGGCTACATGATCATACCCTTGACCTCTGAAGGTTCTCAACTTGCATTTAAATCTGCCATGTTTGGAGATCTCCACAGTTCATAGGATTTGGCTCTTTGACTGTCAATCTGTTATAAAAAAAAAATTGTGTAAACCTTTAAAGAGACTTTCTTTGGGTTTTGAGAGAGGAATCATTTCTGTCTGTGAAACAGTTGTGGGACCTTACACTCTGAGAGAGTGGTTAGGTAAGTTCTCTTTTGTGGCAGAGTGCTGTATTAGCATATGCAAGACCTGGGAGAAACTAGACTACTGTCTGGATAAAAATGTTTTGCTTACTGAAGACACTGAGGGACCATATATATTTTGCTATTTTGTATTATTGTCACTTTTGCTGCAGAATTAGAGGAGAAAAAACTTTAATTTTGGAGGTGTCAAAGGGGGAAGACTTGGTGAAACTTGTTTTTTTTCACGGAAGCCCTAGACTTTTCTTGACAGTTCCTCTGTTATTAAGGTTTGCAAACACAAACATGAGACGATATATTTTTGACTAATGCGTAGGTCAACTGTGGCTTTTTTAACCTGTATATCCAAAACTGATTTTATGAAGGTAGAACAAAGTGTGTACCAACATATAATCAGCTTTATCTTACTCTTTTGGGGAAGCTGTGAAATATGAAAGATTTTTTTCTGATGTTCTGAAAAGTATCTTGCATGTGTAGAAGACGAGTTGCCTAAATATACAGAAATCACAAAGAATGATGAAGTTCTAGATTAGTTTTTACAGGGTTAAATGTAATTAGTTTGTGTATACACAAAATATTTTCATCCTGACCATTAAAATACATACAGGGAAAGACATAACGGGGGATAGAGTGGAAGAATGAGGAATCAAACTGGATGTATACTTAAAAATGGCTTCTTCAGTCCATTTTGAGCTCTCAAAGAATCACAATACAGAAATATCATAGTTTAATATATGGCTTAACACGTACTCTTCTTTGTATAAGTTTTCTTAATCTGTGTATGTAATAGTCTTTTACCTGGATAGGGATGCACAACTCCCTTTGGAGATGATGGAAATTTCATAAAGGGATCAGAAGGCCTAATATATGAAAATCCAGTCTGAAATTTTCCTGTACTCATATCGTATGTCTTTCAGCATTTTCCTTTTGCAAGGTTTCATGTTCACCAGAAGAATGTACTTTGTAGAAGGAAAGTTTGTTCTACTTTGTCCTCCAGTGCTGATGGAAGAGATTACTCATGGTTGTTTGTCAGGCAATGTTGTCAGCTCTGCTGTGAGTACAGTTTCAGTGCTTCTTAATTTGCTTCAGAAAAAGCTAAATATAGCTCAGCTAACGATTTAAACTGTGCCACATAAGTAGTTTTGCCCCAAATGAGGTGTTTGGCACAAACAAACCTCTTTCAGCTAGTCTATGGCAGAAACTACTCTCTTTGCCTGCTTTTCTGAAGGTAGGGACAAAGGGGAAGGTGGAAATTTATCTGTTTTCAGGTTTAGTGTGTGATGGTAACACCAACTCTTTTATGATTGCTATTTCAGTTTTCTCCCAATTACTTTTATAGTTTACAAATTTTAATCTTTCATGTAATCAAGAATGCATTTTTTCCTACTGTATGCAATATTTGATAGACACTGTTCCAGATGGTATCTGGAAAGGTAGAAGAATATCATGAAAGCAGGCCTGTCCACATTCTACATTTCAAGTTTTTTTAAGGTGTTTGGATTGTATTGATTCCTCTCTGTTAGATGATAACTTTACAGAAGAAAAACACAAGGCAATGCCTCGTTAATGACAGTAAGTAAACTTCTGTTTCTGCCTTCTTCCATGAACTGAGCTTACTGGTCACAACTCTTTTTTTAGTACCTAAAACTGTTGTTTAAATGAATGGGAGGTTTAGCTGCTGAATGAATGCAGCAACTCTAATGTTTTTTTTTTGTGGTGACTATTCCTGTGTGGTGCTATTTTGTAAACAAAGTATGTGTGGCAACGATGGAATTTTTAAAAGGTACTGAACATTGGCCTAACTATCTGCTTTCTTTTCCTTAGAAGCAGGGTCATGCTTAAGTTGAGTCCTTGTGAACTGGCTGTCTAAATTGGGTTTTTATCATATTTACATCTCTACCAGTATTCTTACCCCACAAAGCAAGAAGGCATTAAGACTGCAAATTTTATTTTGTTGCTTCTAAAACACAACTATCTTTCAGCAAATACTTGAGAAAGTCCTTGTTAAACTAAATTGCAGAAGCCTAACAGTTTGTTTATAGTTAAGTTCCTTAAACAACCATAGATTATATTTGCATGCAGCAATCTAAATAATGCACTTAGCAGCCAGTCTGTCTGTATATAAAAAACAAGTTTTGGGTTTTTTCTGAATAATGTTGTATGTCATTGAGCTTGCAAATTGTTCCTGGTTTTTATGAAGTTGTATATATTGTCTGAAGAGCTCCAATCTTAATTTCTACTTGTAGCAGGTTATTTGAAAAACAGAAGTGAAAGACACATTCCTTTGAGACTACCTGGGTACTTTCTACTGGACTTGAAGTTACAGTGTGTCTCATGCAGATACGCTTTTCCCTGAGAGGATAGAATTGTAGCATTTAGTGGAGACTGACTGAAGGACAATAAAATGTAAAAACTGGTCAGTTCCCCGGCTTTTAGCTAGTGGGAAAGAGACTTTCTCCTGTTGTATTAACCCTTTTTTTTTTTTTTCCTTGAGGACTGTGCCACCCAAATAAGTAAGCATCAAGTATTCATGAAGTCTTTCAAAAAGCCTTCTTTGATAGTTACAGCTTTTTTCCCAGTTTGGCTTTCTAGGACAAGTTACTGAAAAACACTTGCTTTCTATATGCCTGCCAAGAAGTTGGGACTTTCTGTCTATTTTTAAATGCTTTCTTTATGTCAGTAATGGAAAAAGGACAGGATCCTTTACTTGCAAAAATATAAACCAGTGTTTATCAGGAGAGGTGCTTTATCTTTTGGAAAGTGCCATGCCAAATTTTATTGTATAAGAGCTCTCAATAAGAAACTTATTTTCTGGCTTCGTTACATTTATAAGTGTATGGGCCAAATGCACTTGTAGCATAATTCTACTGAACTAAATTTTGTTGAGTCTTTCACAGTAGTATTCTACCTCTAAACTAGAATCTGAAAAAATAACAATTAGGCATTGATTTGTCTTTCTACTTCTCACTATTTTCTGTGAAGAATGGTGGGTGGATAAATTGGTACAGTTCGTATATTTTCTATAAGTGTTTACATTTCTGGATTTATTGTTTCTTAAATATTTTGTTTGTACCTCTGAGTTTTGAATTTTAAATAAATGATTTGTACGTTTATTGAAAATGTTAATTTGTGCTTGATCCTGACTCTTACAGCTAATAGTCATTGTTGTACCATTGGAGGGCTCTTTTGGAGATAAAAGGTTTAGAAATCACAGAACAGTGATGACAAGGTAAGCATTAGCATTCATGACTTGGTACAGCTGAGGCATCTAATGGCCCACTGTTTCAGTGCTGAATATAGTAAGAGTGTGGTAGGGTACTCGACATTTATACACCAGTTGATTAGCAGATGCCACTAAAATTGGTATTCGTGACTTGCAGTCCCTTGTTTCTATCACTGGCCCACTCTTTCATGTTCTTAATTCCCTACTGTGTTTAAATTAAAAGATGTGGCAGTATTCTGTACAGAGCTTTCTAGAAAGAGAATTAAGGCTGTGGGCTTATCAAGAGAAATACAATTGCAAAGCATGTTGTTCCCTCTCCTGCTATTTTGGTTTGGTCAGATTCCTGCTGTGTGCTTAAATAGATGAAGACTAAACATCTTTCAGGCTTTAATAGACAAACAGTGCAGGAGCTCAGACATATATGAAAGTCATGTTTTACTGCAGTACAGTCATCCCTAAGGTAAAAAACAAAAAAAAACCAATCAAAAAAACCAAAATAACTTTGTTTTGCTTAACTATCATTTCACACATGGAGGTTAGCAGGCATTTTTTAACTCTGTTATGTGTTTGCACTTCGTTACACTGAAGAAATTAGCTGAGGTTTTTAAATGAGACTCTTCTTGCTCTTCTATGAAGATATTTGAAAGACAGAAATAGGCATAGCTGAAGTGACTTCACTTTAGTGAAGTCTAAAAAAGAGCAGAGCAGTGCTGTTTTCTCATGGAGTAGAGTTAAGACCTTAAAGCTGCACTGTTAAGTTTAAATGCTGTGTGTTGTAGGGACAGTAGTCAAACACTTCAGGAGCTCAGGCTGAAGGTCCCTCTTGTCCCTGTTTTTGATTCATATTTGTAGTAAGATGGGCCATTAAAATCTTTGGCTAGAGTTGGAAAATAAAGGGATAAATATATCTAGTGGACAGACCCAATTTTGTTCAAATGGGAATAGTTACTTTGAATTTTATGGGCTGAAATCTTTACATATGCTAGGAACTGAGTTTATTTTGTGTATGACAGTGTGGTTTGAAAAACTCCTGTTAATTCTGCATCACATTGTGCCCAGATGGTAGGTGAGGTATTTTTCCCCTTCACACAGGTGTTACCATGTGAAAACTAATCTTTCTCTACTGTATTGATACAGTTCCAAAAGCACAAACCACTATGTCCAGGTATAGTTTGCATCAGTACATCACTGATTTCAAGCCATAATACTGCATTTGTGAAGGATACAATTTGTGAAGGCAATGCAATGCATCAGTTTGGGGTATAGGTAGAAGGAAGTATTACTCTGGCCTACATGGGACAGCCCATAGAGATTGTTTCAGATCTTAATATGTGGGCTTCCTCAACTTTATCCATGTCACTGTTGGAGCTCATTCTCATTTTCTGTCTATAGCTTGGCACAGGTTTTGCCTATACATAAGGATATTTTCAGATGTGTCCCTTGTGACACTCCATCATAACTTCTTGTGTGTCTGGAAAGGTGCATGTGACTGCCACAAGTCCTGCAAGTAGTCCAGCGTGTTCCTTGGTCTAGGAGCACCAAAACCAATGGAGTCAACATGCCACCCTGGGCGATTATGCCTGGTGTCCCAGTGGGGACTTTGTGAGGATTACTAGGACCTTTTCAGGTACAGCCCAAGTTGTTTCTGGCAGAACTTGTGAATGTGAGGGCTTTGGGGTTGCTCAAGTCTATTGCCCTTTTTCCTTGTCAAGATCCTGTTTGCCTGCTTTCTGATATGTGCAAGAAATAGCAGAAAATTGTGTACAGGATGCTCAAATGAAACCAGTTGCAGCCTTTGACTTCCAGGACTCTTTAATTTGTCTGTGAAAACTGGGAAGCCCACAATATGAAGGATGCCCCGGAAAATGTAAAATCTGTGCACATTGTGTTGAAATTGTTTGCCTGTGGGGCTGAAAGCAATAAACCATTACAAAAGCCTAAAGAATTCTCAAACAATGTAGGGTTGTGAGGAACAGCACTCCAGCAGCCAGGGCTGTTTTGTTGGTATTGTACTGAACTGCACTCAAGCAGCAGCCTTTGTGATGTCTCTTCCTGTCTGTTTTTGTTACACCACCTGAAGTTCTCCAGTCCCTTGAGAACTTGCAGCATGTTTTCTGGTGTGGGAAGTGCATGGAAAATGAGCTGAGGAAGTTACTGCTGCTTATGTGTGTAGAGGCTGTGGGACCTGAGGAGAAACAGGAGACACTGAGAAACTCTACAGCCTGAGCTCTCTTTTCTTCCTTCCATCATGAGCTCCTACAGCCCCTTCAGCTTGAAATCAAAGGCAAATGTATGTGCTATTGGAGCCTGTACTTTCAAGAGCTGTCTTGTAGTGCTGAGCTCCCCGGAGTGGAGTTCATTCACTTGTCCTCTCCTCATTGTGGCTTGCTTGTTCCCAATTTTGGTACTTTTTCTACAGCAGATTGGCAATCCTTTTGGTCTTTGATTCTCTGGCTTTACTCAGATACTGAGAGTCTTAAGCACATGAAGTAGCTATTCTTTTGCTAGCAGGACAGGTAAGCTACCTTTATCGCCTGCTTTTTCATATTCATAGCTGCCTGGTGCTTTCCCTTCTATGGTGTAGCAGTGGCAATGTTAAACCTGGATGTGCTCCAGGGAGCCTTTGGCTGAGATGGCTGTGGCCACACCCGTTATCTGGTGGAGAAAGGGGAAGGGAGTCCTGGAAGAGCTTGTGTTAGTCCCAAAGGGGGACAAAACGACCTGGGGGCAGCGGGAAGCTGTGCTCCTGCATGTCTCTGGAGTGGGGAACGCAGCACAGCTGCCCGAGGGAGGATCTGCAGCAGATTTGCTGGCACAGACGGGAAGTGGAAAGGCTGCTTGGTGCCTGTAGGTAAGCTTCTCTGTAACCTTTTGGGAAAAGACTTGGGGAAGCTGGAAGAGGATTCTTCTGGCAAAAACTCTGCCCCTTTACAAGTGTTAGATGATGTGAAAAGGGTCTGGGCAGCACCAGATCAGCAAAAGACTTTTTCAAGCCAAGTCAAATATACTTTAGTCGTTGCTATGCCTGAAACCAGGGGACATGCTGAACTTGTGTGCAAGGTCAGAGCGAAACTCGCTGTTGTAGGAGCTGCAGGGGGACACCACCAGATGGCTATGTAAGTGAAAAATGGTTGGAGAAGTGATACAGGGGTAATGTGGCAACAGGGGACTGGTCGAAGACGTGTACAGAAAGGGAACGGGGTGGGTTGTGCTCTTTGCAGACTCTGTCCAGGACTCTGTCCAATGCGTTGTTTGTTAAATTAAGACTCGGTTTAGTAATCCCAGATGCATTATCTAATATACTGTGTATTGTTAATGATTATTTGCAGGTGAGGGATAGAAGGGCAATGCAGCCAAGGGCCCAGCATAACATCACCTTACTGCATGTAATTCTGGAAAAAGAAATAAGGAAAGATTGATTCTTTTTCATTTTCTGTCTTTCTGTACTCATCTCAAAATAATTGCCAAGTGCTTGTGGTGTGATAAACCAGGCGGGATGTAAGGTGAGTGACAGCTGCTGAAGCTGTAGTTTTTTGGGGCTAATGCCGTCTAGATGTTGCATGTGGAACAGACCTCGCCAAAGCCATTGACATTCAAGTAACTTAAAACCAAACAGCCTTTTACAAGGTCCCTTCTACAGAGTGTGGGGGCAGATGTTCAGTGATAGGTTTACGGCCTCTTTATGCACAAGGGCTTACCACTTTAGAGACTAGAAAAGCACATTTGATTCATTATTAGGTCTTTATCAAGGCTAACTATAGTAATAACTGAAGAATTTATGGAGAAAAGTAGTAGGGATCCCTTCCCATCGCTGAGGGATGGCGAAATGTAAAATGTGGTGGAGAATAGCATAGCTGTGCCAATGTCCTGTGAAAAGAGCACGGGTTTTGTCATCATTGTCATCTTCCACGCCCTCACCCCCAACATCATCCAGTCATATTACAGAGATGGGCTTATGCCTGGCAGTTAGCACACTAATTAGATAGTTTTGCCTTGGGTCTCACTTTGAACTGAAGAGGCTGTAGGAGAATTTGACACACTGCATGGCTCATGAAGGAGGGGTGATGAGAAATGAGACTGCCATAAAATTAATAGACTTAATAGATAGAGAGGGGAAAAAAAATCAATACCAAGTATCTTTCAAGATACTGTATTTTTAGTGTTTTGCTTGTACAGCCAGATGGCTTTCAGTTCTTGACTGACTGTATAGAACTAATAACAGCTGGTGCCTGTTGAGACTTCTGCGTTCTGTCTCTACCAGGTAATCAGCATTGTAATGTGGGGAAAGGAAGAGAAAAGTAGAAGTGATCTCACTTCTAACTCATTTGAAATAGCTATGGCTGATGGGGAGGGGGCAGGAGACAAGAGGAGGTATTTAATATTTATTATATATATAATATATAAATATATATAATATTTATAATGGCTGGAGTAGCATGTTCATAGGAATAGTTCAGCTGCTCTCTCTCTGTGTGCCTGGTTCTAAACAAGCCAAGTATTCCTTAGTAAAAATAAGATTGTGCCTTTAACCTGTACTCATGCAGACAGCTGCTAGCAGATGAATGGTTTGGAAAGCAGTATTCCCGAACTCACGTGGTGGTCACAAACCCAGTTGCAGATGTCCTGTCACCAGCTCTGGTGCAGGGTTCTAAACTCGATACTGAGGGTGTGCATCTCCTCGAGCACGTTGAAGTCCTGCCTTAACGCAGCTGGCTCTGCCCAGTTTTGCTGTCCGGGTCCTCTCCCCCTAGCTCAGCCCCTGCAGCTGGCCGAGGGGCCAGTCATAAACCCCAGCTCCCCCCATCCTGGTGTCTTTGCCTTCGCCTAGCGCGACTCAAAAATTAGAGAGGCTTCCTCTGCCCTGTTTCGAGGCCCTTCTCGGCAAAGAGGATGCCCAGAGAGACGTGCGTGCGGTTTTACGGTTTTTCTACCCCCTAGGATGGCTGTGTCAATCGCTGCGAAACCCCGCTAGGTTCGGCCAGCAGCTCCCCCCGCCGGGCCAGGCCCGCCAGCAGCGGCCTCGCCCCCGGCCGGGGCCGCGGTGCCGCAGCCCGGGGGAGGTGGCCGAGGGCGGGCGGGGCGGTGCCGTGCCGGGAGGTGGTGCGATGGCGGCTGCCGGGGGCGGGGCGGAAGGAGGGGCGGCGGGGCCGGCAGCCACACGGCCAGCCGCCGGCGGAGCGGCTGGGCCTGCGGTGAGGGGGCGCCGGGGCCTGCGGCCGCGGTGTGCGGGGCTCGTCCGGGGCGGGGGGGGACGGGGCTCCGGCGGGGGAAGCCGGAGCGGCGCCGGGGCCGGGCGGCAGCGGGGCCGTGGCGGGGAGGCCCGGCGGCCTCAGGCGCCGTGGCGGGGGGGGGGCGGGTGCCCGGCTGAGGGGAGGGCTCCCGGGGCTGGCGGGTGTCGGCGTCCCGCTCGGATCCCCGTTCCCCCCGCCCCGTCCCCTCCCCTCGCTCGGGGTTCATCGCGGCGGCGGCCGAAGGCGCTTCCTGGCGGCGCGGGGGCTGCCCAGTTCCGGAGCAGCCTCCTGCGCCGCTCCCCCGAGGCCTCTGCCCGGGCCGCCGGCGAAGGTGTGCTGCGGGTGGGAAGAGCGCGGTAACAAGTACCATCAAAGCGGTAAAATCCAGCTTTGCAATGCCTATTGCCGGCAGCAGCGCTTCCTGCTTGCTTTTTGTTGCCCCCGTCCCCTCCTTGCGGGTGCACACTCTGTCCCCGGGAGCTGGGCAGCGCCGTGGGAGCGGGCTGTGTTCCTAGGGCAGAGCTGCTGCAGGGAGCTGGGGCAGCGCCGTGGGAGCGGGCTGTGTTCCTAGGGCAGAGCTGCTGCAGGGAGCTGCAGCACCGCCGAGCTCCCGCGAACGGTCCGCGCTGACCTCTGAATGTCAGCGGGCCGTAGGGGCTGCCGTCTCCTCGGGGGGCAAGGCTGAGTTGGGGAAAACAGTCGCAAATGTGATTTTCTGTGACTGCAGCAAGGCAAGGGGCTAGCCTAGAAACCTCCTGCCTCAATGAAATGGTTTTGCCATGGCCAGAGTTACCGGCTGGTCTGCTTTAGCGCTTTGCGTAACAGCGCTTTGAAGCGGGTGCACTAATACGTGCTTTTGTAACGCTGCTGGCTTAGAGAAGTGTTGGGATAGAGACCTGACAGTATTTAATGACTTAAACAAAAAAACACTCCTGTGATTGAGCATGAGAGAACGTGAAGACGGTTCATGAAAATGTCACTGAGATGGTTTTTGGTTTTGATCTTGGGCAAAATGGGGCGTGTAATAACATGGAACAAAGCTGAGAGGAGTAGTACTTAACAATAAGTAGCAGAAAATTCAAGTGTAGGACTGAAGTTAAAAAAATGTAAAATAAAAAAATTAAAATACTTTTTTAAAAAAATCCCTGGATTATTGTAGAAACAAAATTAATTTTACGGTAAGGAGGCTTAACTGCCATGTTACTTTGTGTCACTGCAAGCAAACCACCGATATATGAGATTTTACTAAAAAATACTTGTGTGTGTATATATGTGTATATGTGCATGTGTATATATAGGGTTTTTTTCTGTATTGTTTCCAAGGTTGTTTTTGGCCTTTTGTATGGATGGCTTCAGAGAATGCTCCAAGAGCAGGGTAAGAATCTAAGGCTTTTGGGCATGCTTATGTGATTCCATTATATAAAAAATGAACTCGATCAATTATTCAGGGATGATGAAACTGGAAGTATGTTAAGGCCTTTAGTACAAAGAAAGCTCTAAACGTGTACATTTGAATGTTTTAGAACTTGTGACGTTTACAGAAGTACAGAAAATTTTGAAGAAAAACTTTTGAACAAAAATACATGGGAGTAGCCTCCGTGGCCTTTTTAGGTGTATGAAATTACATTCTATTAATTTTCAGTGCCTCATGCTTTTCAGTGATTTGAAGAGAATTCTCAGGAACAAAATTGGAAATTCCCCTTTTCTCTAATGCATTTATTTCTGTTCCTCAAATGGTCGCATGTGGCCTTAAATTAGCATTTCAATGTATTTAAGTATATTCATTATCAGTTATCATTTGAAACCCGAGTTGATATTTTATACAAATTTAATACTTCATATTAGTGCCGAACTGTTCCAACAAAGCTGTGTTTTTATTGCATTTTGTCAGTTTGATACTTTTACTTTAATGGACATCTTGTTTTTTCAATGCTTGTTCATCAGTGAGAAATACGATCTCTGTAATTCTCAGCAAAGCATTTGAAGTTATAATCCCTATAATCCTTGTAAAGCAATTTCATGTGTGGTCTATTTTGAGACTGTCCTGGTTATACCAGTAATATATTTCAGTTTTCTAGTCTATGTTAATTAGCAAATTTTGATATTTAATGTATCGTTATGTTTAATTTAAATTTGCACAGCATTCTTCATATAGTCTTAATAAATAGTATAACTTCTTAGTTAATAAATAGTATAATATATATAATAGTTATACTATTTATAGAAAGTTATACAAAGTTTATCTAATCATTTGATGATGTTGTTGCACTTGGTGGATGGTTGTATGAGTAACGCGGCTTTGAGGAATACTAGGTTTGAAGAGACTGGTGTCTTTTGACTGTCTCTCCTTGCCATCTGTTGTCTGTTTCCAAGTTTAGAGCTTCTCCTTCTGCAAGAACAGTACCCTTTTTGCTTGCAAAATGACTGCCTCAGAATTGCCCCTCTAAAAAAGAAGGAAGATACAAGAGTGAAACTGAACAAGCATTAAGCTGTCAGAACTGTTCGTCAATGGTTGTTAAGTCTGATTTTATAACGGATCAGCTATCAAGCGACCTCAAAGAAACAATGTATTTCATGAAAATATAAATTTTGTTAAAAACATAAATATTATTATATTTTATTTTTAAAAAATCGCAAACAACAAAACCAAAACCCAACACCTTGCATTCTTCCTAGAAGCCTACTTTTTTTACCATTAGAGCTGCATAAGAGTACATGATGTAAAAGGAATGATAAAAAAAAAACCAAGGTGGATGTAGTCTAATGTTATAGAAGACTTCTGAAGTTCAATTTTAGTGCATTCAGCTCTGTTAGATATCTTCTGTTTAACTGATAGGTGTTACAGCTTTCCCCCCCCCCCCCCTCTTTCCAGCAAAAAACTGGAGAAAGTATCTTTTATCTTGCTAATCCAGACTTGCTTCAGACCTTAGTTTTTAATAACAATTTATTGGAATCTCTGATCAGGTAAATAGGGAGATGTCTAAAAACACAAGTTTCTGCTAAAAGTCTTGGGTTCATGATGGCTGGATGGTGATAGTGCAGCCTAATGGATAGGCTGGATGGGTGGTGGTTGGTTGTTTTGGTTTTGTGGTTGCCAGAAAGAAATCTTGCACTCTTCTTTTGCCTTTTTTTTGTATCAAATACAGGTGAGACTGGCTTTATGATAAGATTTTGCCTTGACGTGCCCAAGAGAATTAAGTAACATAATAGATAGTACTGTTCAGATTAATGCCGCAAAAATCTGTCTTAACAGTTCTGTTGTACTAGTTGTCGCTGTTCAAAGTTCCGCCAATTTATATGCTTTCAGTGTTAAACTCAACTTTACTTCTAATAATATTTTGGGGACTTAATATAATTTTTGTAAATACATTTGCAGGAATGAAGTGGAAGTCAACTGAATTCTCTTGTGCACTACTGAAACGAAATGACATTCATGTTTGCGGTGAATGGAAGTCATGGCAGCGTCTAACATGGGAGGGAAAGACATGAAGGGACAATGTGGCGTGACTCGTTCAGATTGCAAATCTTCTGCCTGCTTATGGCAGTACTGGCTGTTGTGGTACTGGTCCATAATTTTTTTCAGTTAGAGGTAAGTGGAGCCTGTTTCTTCTCCAAGAGGGCTTGAGCAACATTGTTCTTCTTTCTAAGGTTAGAATTGTGACTGACAGCGTTTAGCTACAACTCGACATCACAGAAAATTCAGAGTGGAAGGGATGCCTGGAGCTATTTAATCCAACACCCTCCTTAAAGGGCTAACTTCAAAGTTAGCTTGGATCACGCAGGGTATTGTTGAGTTGAGTTCTGACAGTCTTCAAGGACAGTCAGGTTTCACAACCTGCCTGGGCAGCCTGTTGCAGTGCTGCACCCCTCCTGTAGGGAAGAATGTTTCTCTTACACGCCAGTGGAAGTTGCCTCTTCTTTTAGTGTGGACTTCTGACTGCAGTTCCTCTGTAACTCCCCTTTAGGAAGTGAAAGACTGCAGTTAGATCCCTTCTCGGTCTTCTCCAGACTTTAAAAAAAAAAACCAAAGTCTGGTTCCCTTAGTTCCTTAGTCTGGTTCCTTTTGGTCATGTACTCCAGTCCCCTAATCATCTCAGGGGTTCTTAGCTGGTCTCTCCAGTTTGGCTCTGATACGAGTTATCCACAAACCAGACACAGTGTTCTAGATATGGCTTCACCAAGGTCAAGTTGAGGGGAGTTATCACTTTGCTCAATCAGCTGGTTATGCTCCTGTTAATTCATTGCCAAAACGCTATGCTGTTGACACATGGTCAGTTTGCTGTCCACTGGAATCCCTAGATCTTTTTCTGCAGAGCTGTTAGCTAGCTAGTTGACCTCCAGCCTGTACTGATGCAGCTTTTTTTTGCCTTTTTCTTTTTCCCTCTGCTGTGTCTGACTTGCATATTTCTTCATTTTATTTATTGCTTTAGTGCAGAGGTACTTTCAAACTGCATTAGTCAGTAAGCCCAGACTAAAATCAAGACAGATACAATCACCGAGGATCCGTTCCAGGGAGCCTTGGAGGCTGACCCTGCCCGTTGGCTGCCTGCCTGGCCAGGCTATCCAGTGCGGCATTTGGTGGGTGAGCATAATAATGCTTAGCCTAATACCTCGTTAAATTCTAGCTATCTTTTATGTGTGTTAGCCAATAAATAGTTGCTTTATGCTTTTAAGTTGCGTGTATCCTGCTTGCAGAGTCTTTTTTTTCTCCTGGCTAGTGATGCCCAAATGAAATGATCCAAAAGAGAGGCTGTAAAATCCCCTCTCCCTCCCCAAAAGATAGAGTTGAATTGGAAAAGGTTCAGATAAGGGCAAGGAAGATGTGTGAGAGGTCTAAAATCACAAGTGGCACAAGATCAATAACTAAAGAATGAATGTTTGTTACCTATTTCAGTAGTAGTGGAGACATTACATAAAAACTGCAGATACCGAATTCAAAGGAAGCAGGGGTGTTTTTTTATGGATTGCAGCAAAACTGCAGAAGTCCTTGCAGTAAGACTGTGTAGCTGCTAAAAGCATATATTCAAAAAGTCTGGATGAATTCATAGAAGAAAAATCCATTGGGGGGTACTAAATCTTAAAGATGTCAACCCTAGTGTTTAATAAGTCTCTAAGCCATGAAGTGCTAGAAACTGGGTTCAGTCTTCAGGAGGAAGTATCACAACATGTTTGACCTGTATTCTTTTCCCACATACCTGCTGTTCGAAACGACTGGAAATCAAAATACTGTGTCTGATGGACCTTTGGTTTGAGTTAGCATGATCATTTTTGTGTAACACAGAAGGTAATTTTTTTTTGGCCTAGGATGTTGCATGAAGAACAGTTTTGATATTCTTTCTTAGAGAAAAGGGCTCTACCAGAGCTTCGAGAATGAAATGAAAAATGCAGTATGGGTGTTCACCCTGTGCTTTTCTTGCCACTATTCATAATAAGTATCTACGTGGCTTTGTTGACCTTTACATATCTGATATTCCAAACTCAGTTAAGTATTGTGTTGCTGGTAAATCTTTATGCCATAACATGCAACTCTAACCCATTTTGTTGTCTTGACTTTTTTGCATGGACCTGCTCTGGTATTTGTCTCTGCCTTTGGCATAGCTTTCCAGGCAGTCTAGTGTACGTATCTATGCTGATTCTTTTCAGCCAGAGATCAAAGCCGGAAAAAGTCTTAGAAAGCTTTTATCGAATATCCGTAACCAAATCCGTTCAGGCTCTGGAAGGAGGGCTTATTGTTGGTTACTGTTGAAAACATGTTTGTAAATGCATCAGGCGTGCTTCTCATCCCCAAATCATCTAATCTAGCTGGCTAAAGCTAAAGAGCTAAGGCAATTATCAGCTAGCCCCCAGCTAGCCTCCCTGCTTTTTCTCTTTACGATTTTATACTTTTTCATGTTGGAATCTTCCCTCTTGAATTCTTAAGCAATAATGATACCCTCTCAACCGTCCTACCCATGTCAGAATTTACTTTTCTTACTTTGTGTTTAAAAAAAAAAAAATAAATCAAGCTGTCCACAAAACATTTGATAGCCTGCTTAGAGTTTAATTTGCTTTTTAGTAGGGAGTAACTCCTCCCTTGAGGTCCACAGCTGACCACTGCATTATAGTACCAGAAGAAATGTAGTTTTATTTTATTATATTTTTTTATAAACACAGCCAGACAGATAAAATGTTCATTAATTTTCCACAAAGTATCAGGTTGTTGCCAAGGAGCAATGTCATGCCTTTGGGATACCGGAGAGTTTGTATATTTCTACCAATTGCCTTTAGAGTGAGAGAACCACTTCAGGATTGGTTGTGAGCATTCTTTTATTTAAAAGCACTTAGAAAAGAGAGTGTATGGGGAGGGGGGAAGTTTCTTGCAAGGATGAAGGAATCGTGTGTGGAATCAAACAGCTGAAGCTGAACAAAAGCACTGTGTAACAGAGTTTTTTATTCTTGCTTCTAAATTGCAGATGCCTGCAAAAGATAACTGCATCATCTTATTCGGATTATTGCTGGAGCATTTGTCTGTCAGGTGATGGCTTTTTAGGATTGGCTTTGACATTTAGGGTAACTTAGCACCCACTCAGTGCTGTGAGACAGTAAAGACAGTGAACTGATCTCATGCCTGTCTTAGACAGCAAAGAGGTATAAAGTACCTGGAGTGTAAAATTGCTGAAAATAAGATGACTGACCTTTCAGTAATTGGTATTTGTTCAGTTTCAAATATTGTCTGCTGCATAAATTTTCTTTATTGGGCAAACTGGAACTTCCCCCCGCCCCCCATGCCTGTCACCTGGGAATCTCCTGTGATGTTTCCTGCTCTAACGTTAGTGACATATGTGGGTTTACAGCAATTGTTCTGAATGTACTAGGCCAAGCTAAGAGTTACAGCTGGTGGAAGATATTGGGCTTTGAGATGAAGTTCCACCTTCTCAGCAGCATTTGAAATACTCAACATTTTTTATCAACCACCAACATTATTGCATTTAACTGAGGACAAGTGTTCATTGCAGGTCTAACCAAGCACCTTGTGACCCTTCTAGAATATCTTTGAGAGCATGATTGCCTGGATGGGGCTATATCTCTAATTTTTGCTTAGTTGGCAGTGAGAATGCTAAAAGCTGAGTAGTTGAGTTGAACCTTCCAGTAGTTCTCCTGAAAATACAGCTTCCTTTTTTCCTTTTTATGACATCTTTCATGCACCAGGAACAGCTTCTGGATTTATTTGTGCTTAATTGACATGTAATCCATTCTGTCCTACTTGCGTTACTTGGCAGACATCCATTAAATTACTTTATGATCACATTCGGGTTCTGGTTAACTTCAGAACGCAGCAAATAAAAAATAATAATGAAAAAAGCCCAAACAAAAAACCCTACAAAAAGGGACGTACACAAACTAAAAGAAACCCCAAACAAACCCAACAAACAAACAAAAAACCTGCCTTGGGAATTGCATTCAAAATCAAGACACATTGAATGGAGTATATATGGAAATAAGCAAAGCAGGGCAAGTGTTATTCAACGTGGAGATTGTATTAAAAACTAAAAGAATCTGTGTCATAAGATAAAGGAAGAAGACTCTTGAGAAATCTTGAGACATGCTCTTTATCTGCCCTACTTAAAGAAATCTTATTTTATTTTGGCTGCTAACTAGAGTAGAGAGCCCACAGTTCTGCATGGCCTGAGTATGACATCTTAACATACAGGAGCCAGAGAGATCTGGAAATGCCAGAGAAAGAGAGGGTAGGGAATGGAGTGAGGACGGACTAAGCTATTAATCTGCCTCAGGGCAAGCCATGTGTATCCGCAGGGATAGGAGAGCTTGAACACTTGTTTGGAGATGAGCCTGGGAAGCACTTAAGTGAGGAAGATGGTTTGGAAAGCTCTTCTATTCCAGTCAAGGATCTTCGGTATATTAATTGACTCTGAAGCTTTCCCTGCCTTAACTGGAAAATGGAATCTCTGTAATATTTTCTCCTGTGAATAGCATACATGATGTAGTTTACTTTCACACGTAAGCTTACAATTCTGCAATAATACATGGTCCTGTTTGGACTTGGGAAAGGGCTGTAAAGATGAACAAGGATGTTACAGAAAGAATGGTCCTTCAGGATGTTGAAGAAGCTCTGGTTTTACCTTCATAGAGGTTTTTTTTTCCCCTTAAAGACTGACTGAGGAAATATTTGTGGTATGATCTATTCTGCTTAATGGGTCATAACCTGGAGATGCTGGAATTGAAGCAACAGTGCTTGTCCGGGACCTCAGCTGCATACAAGTGAAGAGCTTTGGCCTGCTGCTTTGCTAAAAAGGCTGTGTAGGTGGACTGCTTTAGAGATCATAGAATCATAGAATGCTTTGGGATGGAAGCGACCTTTAAAGGTCATCTAGTCCATCCCCCAAGGTATCGAACTATGTTCTCTGCTCTGTTTTCTGAATGTATGAGTTTGTTGGTTTGGTGTTCTCTGTACCCTTTTCCGCTGGAAGACATAGGTAGGCCCTTGGAAAGACTTCAGAAAGGCTAGCTAGGCCATAAACAACATCTTCTACATCTCTGACTGGGTTAAAAACCCTGAAGAAATTTATAGAAGGTTAAAAATAGTGATAGGTCTGGTTTTAAGGCCTTCTTGAATAGCCATCTCTCTTTCATTTGAAAGGATTTTTTCTTCCATGCTCCCCTGCACCCCCCCTTGAAGTACCAACCATTGAAGAACCAACTGAAATATAGAAACTTTCTCTTGAGAGCTTACACTGACCACAAGAATTAATTGAACACGTGTATTCTCTCTCTCCACCCCTCCTTAGGAAAATGCTTAAATATTTTTGCTGACTGAGATGTGGTTACCAGCTTGTTGGATGCATCAAAATATATAGCTAACTTATAAAAATATTTCCCTGCAGTATTTTCTGTGTTATGTATATGCATGAGCAAGTGAAAGGAAGAAGTTGTGAAGGTATCTGAAAATAGAAACTTGGCTTAATTCAAGAATGCATGTAGGCAAGCTTTAAAGTAGAACTGTGCCTGAAATTCATTCTCATCTTTGCCTGAAATTTACTGGATTAATGAAAGTAATGTGCAGTGACACGTTTGCATTTTTGCCTGCTGTGATGGAAAATAGAAATAATTACAAATTACCTCAGATGGCCTTCAGGGAAAATTTGTTAAATCCTGGGTGGAAATGTAAAACAGAAGCAAAAGCTTCTATTGTGATAATAACATTTTGTGTATCTGTGGGTACCTGTCAATTTACATTTTATAGTTAAAATGTAACAATTTACAGTTTCAGATTTTATGGTTAACATGGGTATCAAACAGAGAAGATCCTGTGTATCCACATCCTACATCTGAGTGTGCCCATTATCCTCTTACTCTTAAGCTGATCAAAACCAGCTTCTTAGGTAACAGGCTTCAAAAGCCTGTGCGGTTCTACTGCTTGTTAGGTTTACCTGTCTTCTAAAAAAGTACATTGAATGTCTGTGTTGTGCAAATGACTTTAATATACTGGCAAATTCAAATAAAATGTAGTGGAGGGGAAACTGCTTAGTATGTACATGTACTCTAGGTGATATTTCAATGGACTAAGAAAGGTTTATAACAATAAATAAGGCTTTAATGTAAGTACTGGGAATTTTAGTACATTTCTGAGCAGTTAATTATGGAGGAGGTAAATGGGAGAACACTAGGATATTGGTAAGTACAATGATCTTTTAAAAAAATTCAAATAGCGTAGTTTTAATTTTTTAGCAATCTTTCAAATCTAAACTAGCATATTCTCTGGTGCCATGTGAATGGCACATTGTATAATTTTAATCTTTACTTGAAAAATGATTTGATGTATTTTGCTTCTTATGAAATACGAGTATGGTTAAGTTCTACTATATACACCTGATAATTAAGTACTCATTAACTGCTGATTTTATGCATATTTGAGGTGTAAGTTTGGATTTGCTGATTAGAAATCTCACAGGTAGCTCTGGGAGTCTTAGACTGTGCTATTTTTTAAATTTCCCTTATGCAAACCTGCAGAATTGTGTAATGTCTTGAAGAAGATGGTATCTCTGCAGTCATTTGCATAAAAATACAGTTTTGGACACTGATCTCAAGTCACAGCAGAAGCCTCCTCTCTTAGTCTAGCATTGTGTTTAACTATTTTAATTTTTAAACTCTTGTGTGGATTAGGGGATGCTCTGGTTGTGTTTCATTTGGCTCTAGAAGAAGCTGTGAATAGATTTTCAAATCTTAAAAATAAACAAACAAATACATTTTTTTCCTGTTTAGTCCTAGCTTGTCCTAGACTATTTTACTTGTCCACCAGTTCATGAATTCATTGCCCCTGAAGCATTCCTTTCTTTTCTTCCATTTCTTTCAATCTGTACATCACAGGGAAACCACATTTCAGATAATTAGATAAGAAGCAATGTGAGTATGACCAGATAAATGACCGCAGCTGCTACATGCAGCAGACTCCTCTAGAAGGCATGTGCAGGGAGTGCATCAGATTCATCTGCAGTGTAATGTCTCAAAGAAAGCTTATTTCCTTGCACTATACTGGGCAGCTATTAGACCTCATTGTGCTCGAACACTAAAATCTTACTACGGTAAGAAAATTAAACATGAGTTACAATTTGCTATTTAATCATACAGCCTTTTGTAATTTTTTTCACACTGCTGATATTTACAGAATACACTGGTAGCCAAAATACTGCCGCAGAAAATATTGGGCCTGAGTTATGTAAAAGCCTCTTTGCCAGAGCAGGGTAACCACAGGTTGCCCACCTGTTTCCTTAGAAAGCCCACGGCCAAAGTAATAGATTTGTGTCTTCTCGTGAAGTTGCTTCATTTGGTCAGCTTCAAAGCTCTGTAAAGCAAAGCCCAGTTATTGGGATCATTTCCTGACAAAGCATCCGTTATTCATAGTGTTTCATTTAATAGCACAGTTTCAGGTAATCTTTTTCCTCCCCAGCACCTGGATGATGACACAGTTTCAGGATCAAATTGGATAACAGAAAACGATGTCCAGCATTCTCTATCACAGACAACCAAAACTACCAGGAAGCCTTACTGTGGTTATAAGCAGCAGTTTTTGTCCAAAAGAGAACAAGCGGAACAGGAATCGTTGCTTGCTGCAATACAGTGGCCAAAACCCTCTGATGGCAAAATTGCCTTTGTACAAAGCACTGATCCCGCACGTAGCGACTTTGTGATTGTGAAACCCGGTGGGTTCTTCAGGGTGGGTGATCAGTTAGAGGTGCTTGTTCATATGAAGGATTTCCAAGGAAGACCCAAGCAGTATGGTGGCGACTATCTACAGGCACGAATTCACTCTCCTCTGCTGAAAGCTGGAGCAACAGGAAGGATTGTAGATTGCCGTAACGGCCTTTACAAAGTCTTCTTTACCTTGCTTTGGCCAGGAGAGATCAAAGTTTCTGTGTCACTTGTCCATCCAAGTGAAGCAATCCAAGTCCTCCTGCGTTTACGAGAAGAAAGGCCAGACAGGGTTTATTTCAAAAGCTCATTCAAGTCTGGGAGGTATTCGGAGACCACTGAGTGCAATGTTTGCTTGCCTGGAGATCTCCCTGTGTGTAACTTCACAGATCTCTACACGGGTGAGCCATGGTTCTGTTATAAGCCTCGAAAACTGCCCTGTGCCAGCCGAATCAGCCATGCCAAAGGTGGATATCAAAAAGGTCTTCTGACCCAAGAGGAAAGCCTCTTTTTCCAAAGGTATGTATGTTGTTGAATTTATATATACTCAGTCAAGTAATTTTTTTTTAAGGACAAACTCTAGGTTATTGGTGAAATATGACAGATTGCCTTAGAGGAGGTGTGTATCAGCAGGAGCAGGTGTTTGATGTGAGTTGTTGAATATTTTCTTCCCCTCCATTCAGCCATGCTGAATTACACAGTAATCTTAAACTAAAGAAACTTGGAGCGTAGTTCTCTCTGTGCTTTGAATTCAACCCTGGTTCACCTGCTAAATTTCACCAGAGCATGCTGTCTAAATCTGGTGGTGGTTTTGGGCAGTGTTTCCTTATTTTTTGTTTGCACACCTACGCTTGCAATATCAATAACAATGCTTTGAGATGTATTTTTGGCCAAGTCTGAACTGCCTAAAAAGGTCCAGGTTTTACGCTTATTTTTACACAAAATACCAATTGCTTTTATCCTCAGCAAAAGTCATCTTACATGTAATGCACTGTGTTCTTTGTTGCTCAGTGTGACTTTCAAATCTTAGGAATAATTTAAAGCCAATCATGAAGAAAACACCTGGTAGAACAAACTGCTGAGCAATACCCGGGCAAGTGGAAATGATCTGTGTGTGTTTTATCAAGTGTCAAACTAATTTAGTTTCACAGTCATGTTTTTCTTCCACATTCAGCATTTTTAAAAAAAAATACATCTCTTAGTGCATGGGTAGACATGATAGAACTGTTTCTGTGTATACCCTCAGCTGAAATTAGCCAAAGTAGCTACTGTGTCGTGTCAGAATTGTGGTTGAAGGCTACTGCCTTGCTCTACAAAAAAGGTGTTGAAGGAAAATGTTTCAGCAGTATGTCCACTTGAGGCTTAAATTCGGAAAGATTTTAGAGCAGCTCCAAATACTTTAATTAGGAAAGTGTGTATGCATGTTTGTAACTGAAGACCAGAAATCAAAAGTAAGTATCAGTAGAATTGTTTTTGGCTATTCCTTATCAAGTTTTGTCAGTGGGTCTTCTGAATTCCTGTGCCTCAGGCAGTTCACCTGTAAAATATGGCTGATGTTTCCAAATGGGAGTGGGAATTTTTTTTTGCTTGTTTTGTTTTTTGTTTGTTTCATTCAGCTCTGAGATCTTTGACTGAAATGGTTTATAGAAATTCCAAATAATTTATTTCTAAAATAGAGAAAAATATTAGACAGGGATTCTCTTCAAAACAGCAACAAAAAAACAGAACAAGAGCTTAGTATTAAATCTCCACATCTGTCACAGCTGTACAATAGTGATATGTGTCCAACACAAATGATCAGAATTCATTGATGTCCACCAACAAATACTTCTGAGGTCTCTTGGCGTTCTGGGGGATGAGATTTATTTCTGTATTCAGCAAATTGCTGTCCTACTGGAAGACCTTATTGCTGGAGATCTCTGAAGTTGGTTGGACATCGGCTGGTCCTACCACCTCCCCTAGAGGCAGGACACCACCGCTAGCCTAGTCTGGATCTAGAACTGCAGGTGGCGGTGGTGCTAGACTGTCTCAAGCTCTGCTGTGTACGGCGGAGCAGGCAGTGGGATTACGGGGGCTGAAGGCGGTGTTGAGCACCTACGGAGAGCCGGCAGCGCTGGGAGCTGCTGCTGCAGCATACCTGTCGGTGGTTTGTCTCCTGGCAGTGGTACACGTTCCACAAGCTGGGAACTTCCCATCTTTGTGGTAAATCCCCCAAAGCTTCTTGCAGAGCTGTGATAGCTTGCTAGCTTTATCTAGATTTGTGCCAGTAAAAGGGTGTGCAAGATTTGTGTCCTAGTGCTATGAAATTTTGAATTCTGACTGAGAAGAGTGATAGTGGTCTCAAGGAAATTAACACAGAATGAAATCAGCTATAGAAAGTAGAGCAAACTTAAAGTAAAAAATTCTTATTGTGAGTCCTATTTGCTTATTTGAAGTGAGTTAAGAAAAAATGAGATTAATATTACCTTCAAATTTTACAGCCTTACTATATTATTGTTATTAATTTTTGTTCAAGCGATGTGAATATCAAAAGGCCGATACTCTCCAGTGGACCTGATTCAGTGATTGTAAAGCCCAAGGCATTTACAGGTAAAGTGAACTTTATCAGATTCTTGTTTGTAATTCATAATTAAATTTATAAAAAGAACAACAGCATGAGGTAATAATTGGTTTGTTTGTTTACGTAGCATGGAATAGAAATTAACTTCTAAATTTGTATTGAGAAGATGAAGGCTTTTGGGTGTTACTGTAATATAAGTTCAGTACTAATAACACAATTGTCTAAAATTACATACATAAATGGGATTTTTGGCAAAAAATAATTTAGGAAAAAAGTTTGTTCTCTTGCCAAAAGTGTCTTTTTTCTAGCATTTACTCAGAGATGCAAAATGTCTTACAGTAACTGCCTACTAAACTCTCTCAAGTTAATCTAGCAAAACCAGCTATGTGGTGTTTCTTAATTTCTTTCTTTGTTAAGAATTTTGTCTAACAGATTTTGACAATTTGCATTTAAGTATTACTATCATTTTCATTACCACAGGGTGTCAGAACCTACAGTTGTGGACCAGAACCCGATTGTTCTGTACCCTGTCTAAAAACAGAACAAAAGTACAGTCCGTACTAAGTTAAACTTAGAGGTTTTATCTCATTCATATCCACGTGCACGCTTTTTGTGCCTCTAAAAAGCCTGCATAAAATGTGATACACAGCGAGTTACTTCTTAATTGAAAGCTTTTCTAGATGTTTTTTCTATAAGGTTGTAGGAGACTTTAAAGGTAGAGTTCCTGACCTGAGCAAGAAGGTCTTAACAGAAAACAGCCTACAGCATTTCTTGCTTTTAGTTCTGCTGTTCACTAAAAAAACAGAGTGCTGCTATTAGGGCAGTAGCACTTTCCCCCCTTTCTTTCTCCCCATCCCTTAGATGACATACGTCCTCACAGAAACTGCTGCAAATTTGAAATGTGATTATATTGCCCTTCTTTCAGGAGTTACAGATGATCAAAGCCTGCCTGCATTTCCTGAGGATTAATGCTGGGTTAGACAGGGTTGATAGGAGTAGCACAGTATTCCTCAGGGAAATTCCTTTGATGAAGAACAGTCTCTGAATAAATAAACGTAATACATTGGTATAATGATCACGGATGTATGGATTTGTTAGGATTGATGGCACGCTTACATTCATTGTTCTGCTGTTGTTGGTTTTGCACGTACCTTTCTGTTTTGGGGTAAATGTAGATCAAGTTGATTTTTAAAACTTTCTGTTTCTGAAATACAAGCTTTTATTTCTATTCTTGGTTTGTAACTATTCAGAATGGAGCTTTCACTCTCTTCTATAAAATCCAAAAGAAATGACTGTCTGAATTCTGAAGCAGAATGATGCAAACCAACAAAACTGGTATGATACTGTACACGGATTTGAAATGCTGGTGTTAGGTTTAGTGTGTGGCACCAAAAAGTTGTTCTAGTACCATTTTTATATACGTGTGTGTGTGTGTAGTCTAAGAATCAATTTAAAAGGTAAAAAATAGAAATGTTTTTACATCAAAACTTGAGAAACAAATGAAGTTGTGAATTGATGTTATGAATTAGTCTTTAATTATATGACCACGTGAAGGTTTTTTTTCCTTTGTAGGATTCCTGTTTCATACATATTGGATGAGTCAATATTACTAGTTGGGTTTTTTCTCTTCCTTCACTGTCCCTGTTGCCTGATTTAAAGAATCATCCAAAGATAAAATTTTCTAATGGCTTTTTCTGTGGTACTCATTATAATCTTAGTGTTATACCAACATAATAGTAGTTTGCATTTTACAGTGTCCCTGTGAGGTCTAAGGCAGTTAACATCTTCTAATGCAAGACACAGAGAATATGCAAGAAACAGCGAGACCAAAAATGCCTGTTAGGAATGGGTGTTTAGAGATGCTTATGGCCTGATTTTTTGAGTGTTTAGGTTTTGGCTACACCCGTGTTATAACGAAGATCTATCAGAGGATATTTCTGGGCACTGGAGTTCCGCTGCCTGTACCTTTCCATAGTTAGAGCGGTCCCTGACATGATTTTGGCCGTGGCAATGTGTGCTTTCCCAAACAGCTGTGAGTTAGGACAGGGCAGGGACTGTTCTTAACAGGTAGTCTCCACGCCAAGGTGGGTAAAAGTGTTTAAAGAGCTGGACGTGGCTGCTCCACGCGGCTGGTGTTGGTGCCAGGGAACACCGCTGTGCTTGCTCAGTTTAGGTATTTGAGTACACACGTGGTAAAGGAAGAACCTGTAGTAACCTCACGGAAGTTTGATGTGCGAGTATTGCACTGGATACTAAGAGAAATATGGCAATGTTTGACTGATGTAACCACGAGATTGCAGCTTCTCTTCCTGTAATCGCTGGCCCTTGCTTGCAACATATCGTCCAACTTGGGCAAGTTAAATGGGCATCCTACAGAGCAGAGCTTCCCTGCTGGCGTCTAGTAACTCCTCAGAGGGCCGCCTGTCCAGGCAGTTGAAGGGGAAGGGGCTAGGTAGCAGAGAGACAGTATGAAATCCACGGAATTGGAGACTCTGGTAAGGGCGCACATAGAATTCTTGGTCATCGCTTTAATTCTGGCGTTTCCTCGTTTTGGAGTCCTTGTCATTCCGATGTCACTCTTCTAGCACGCGTGGCTGGAGCAGGAGTGTCTGTGTGTTATTCCATAGGCGGGTTTGTTTGGTTTTTTGGTCGTTTTGTTTGTTTTTGAGCCAAGGGGAGCGGTGTCAGGGTGTCACCTCGGGCCGGGCGGGGCGGCCCCGCTGTGTGCGGGCCGGCCGCTAGGGGGCGGCAGCGCGCTTCGGCGGGGCCGGGGCCGGGGCCGGGGCCGGGGCCGGGGCCGGGGCCGGGGCCGGGGCCGGGGCCGGGGCCGGGGCCGGGGCCGGGGCCGGGGGGGTCCCGCCCCGCTGCAGGGCGAAGGGGAAGGGGAAGGTGCCCTGCCCATCGTTCTGCCTGCGCTCCTGCACCTTTTGCAGGCACCCACCGTTGAGCATTTCTATCTAAGCGTGAAAGATGTCAGGCACTTACTATTTTTTACTTTATCATCAGAGATACCATTTAATTTAAGCCAAGTTAAGCTATACTTGCTCAACCAACTCTGCAAGTAGTTGCAGGTTTTGCTGCAGAAGTAGGAGGTGAAATACTTGGGCTTGCAGAATTGTGATGCATCAAAGTTTTTAATCTACACAGTACATCATACTCTTCCGCTTTAAACTGGGGAAGATGTTCATACATCACTGGCTGTATGTCCACAAAGATTACAGAAGCTGGTTTTGTTGTATGTTCATTTCAAAGAATTATTCTCTTCCAGATTCAAGCAGTATGGACAGAGCTGAAGATCCCACAGTTTCCCCTTCTGGTTATTATTATGAAGACCAGTGGAGGTCCAGAACGCACTGGATCCATCATTTCAACAAGTCAGATGATATAACCAAGTGCTTACAAGGAAAAGTAATCCACTTGTTTGGAGACTCTACAATAAGGCAGTGGTTTGAATATCTGACAGCGTTTGTTCCAGGTGATTTTTTTTTTTTAATTTGGTTTTGTTCTTAAAGACCTTTGCCAAGCTTTTTTTTTCACGTCTCAGACACAGAGTTGATCTTAGTGAATGACAGTGACAAAACAAAGGAAGAGGAAAGACAAACCATCATCAGAAGTGCTGGCAGAAAGGCAGTTAGTCAAATGTTTGAGCAGACACTGGAAACATGTAGGCCTTGGAGACGGGGCCACAAGGTATCTGCAAAGTTGTCCTTGTAAAGTGTTTCACTAATGAGGACCGCTGCTGTGAGTTAAGGCAGCCACCCGGGGGCACAGCAGAACTCACCTAGGGTGTTAGGGTGCCTGCGTAAGGCCTTGAAGCAACCCAGTCACACAAGTCGTTTCGGAACGAAGTAGCAAATGACTTCTGTTACTGTTGATTGGTTTTGGACACTTTCTTATATTTCTGTTATTTTAACTTAAATAACAGAATTTCAGTAGCCAATTAGATATTCCTCTCTTACCCCCAAAGCAGTGAAGTTGTGTTGGAACACAGACTTTGAGACTCCTTATTGCCTACATGTTGAAGTCCTCTTTAAATTTAATGGAGTCTTAAAGTTGCTAGAAGGGTTCCCGTGAACACTGGATTCGTAGGGCAGCAATGACTGAATGAGTCTATTTGGAAATTTCTTTTTTACGAGAGAGAGAAGAAAATTGTTTGGGAAACTTGGAAAAGGCATTGACAGCCTGGTGAAGTTGAGTGTGCTGTCTTGCAAATTTCAACACCCACAAACTGTAGGCTGAAATATGCAGCTCGCACATGTACGACGCTCATCTTCTGTTTCATTTTAGAGTTCTTAGAATTATGTTCAGATTTCCTTATCTACTGCTGCTTTTGCCCTGTGGTCTTAGCATCTTGTTGATAGTGTTAATCTCTTATGCTGTCTTTCACTAACGCTTGCTCTTGGGTTTTCAGATCTAGTGGAATTTAACCTGGGGAGTCCTAAGAACGTGGGCCCTTTCATGTCTGTGGACCTGAAGCACAATATTCTACTGAAGTTCCGCTGTCACGGGCCACCCATTCGCTTTTCAACAGTCTTTAGCAGTGAACTGCGCTACATTGCCAATGAACTGAATGGCATAGTAGGTGGGAGAAACACGGTGATAGCCATAACTATATGGTCCCACTTCAGCACTTTCCCTGTGGAAGTGTATATCCGGCGGCTGAGGAACATTCGGAGATCAATTATTCAACTGCTGGATCGCAGCCCCAAGACTTTAATCATCATCAGAACCGCTAATGTTCAGGAGCTTGGGCCCGAAGTGAGCCTCTTTAACAGTGACTGGTATTCCTTTCAGCTTGATTCTGTCATGAGGAAAATGTTCTCAGGAATTGCTGTGCACTTTGTGGATGCCTGGGAGATGTCTCTGGCTCATTACTTGCCACATAACTTGCACCCAAAGGAAGTAATTGTTAAGAATCAAATAGATGCATTTTTATCTTACGTGTGCCCTCTGCAAACTTAGCACAAGTGGGTATCCATATGTTGTCTTTTGCTGTAGCCGAAGTGAAGTTGTTGGAGCTATGGAATTATGCTGGATGGTATGGAGGAACTCTGGTTTTTGTACCTGCATGCAGTATAAGCAGGGTGGCCTTAACTCTGGGTAGCTGTGAAGGGTGGTAAAGAGGAGTTGACTGTTCAGGCCATATCTTCCTGCGAGGCTGATTCCTTCCAACCTTATCATTCATATCTGACAGTATTAGAGAGCACTTTAAATTACATTGACAGAATTCAATAAGAAATTATGTGGGTTATTAGCTTTACCAGTTGTCTGCACCGTATGCTTAATTTAATCCATATGACACTGATTCCGTTGCCAGGGTCTTGCTGCTCAGAACTGTGTGTGAAACCTGGGAAAGATTTTGGGAGCGGTCTTTCTCTCAATGTTCCAGAGTTTGAGGGACATCCCCTCCAGTTGTATGTCAAAGAAGCACAGTGTCTGCTCTATTTTCAAAGTCCTAATTAGAAATATGAAGGGAGTGTACCAAAATCACTAATATCAATCAAAGAAGCACAATCAAAATATCTATAATAGTAAGTCATCGAGAATTTGCTGAAATTTATAATAGAGCACACTAGTTAGGCACCCTTGGTGTTTACAAATGGCTGCTAAATAATGTAAATAGCCAGTATTTTAGTTTGGTTTCCAGTACTACTGAATCTCTTCTGAACTTTGTTACACCATCAACTTCTTGATTTATCTGTAATGGAGAAATGTGTATATTATGACTTCAGTGAAGACACTGTCTCAGGCAGTTTCTGCAAGTTCAAGTTGCAGGCTCGCCTACTTGAAGCTTGAAGTGTTTACTAATGAGAGTATTTCCTTTCCCTGTAAGATGAAGCTATTCCGTTATGCTCCTGCAAAGCTGGGCTTCTGATAATTACTGGTGTACATCATTCATACATTGCGTCTGTATGGAGAAGCCAAGTGACCTGAATGCACTTGACGATGTTTGGCCATGGGTACCAGTAACTGGCACGCACTAGCGCCAAGGCCGTGCGGTGATGCCCCTTCTGTGTTTGGCGGTTTTATCATTTAGTCATGAGCTTCGCTGCTGCCAATATAAAAGGTAAAAAAAATCGCACCCGAAAGCCAAACACACACAGGGTTGCCCTTCATGCAGGTGCTTGGTAAATATTTGCAGGTTTGCTGGTGTGAAAGCTGGTGGCTCTTGGGCCTCTTGGCGTAGTGTTTTCTGCTGCTAATTTGATTGAGCCTGTCTACAGTTTTAACTAGTAGTGCTTTGAAAACAGAGTTTTGATTAAATTCAGCCCCCAAATTAAACAGCAGAGAAGCGTTCCATGTTGTCTTCTTTCTGGTCCCCCTCGGGCCAAAGGTAGTCTTTACCAGCGGCTTTACTGAGAAATGTGTCAAAACAGTAGTGGAGTGCTTCTGAAGCAGCTCATTGTGCTCAAGGAGAATACGAAAGATGAGTCTTTGTGAGCAAACTGAGAAGATTAATAAGGCAAACTGGTAGGTTGCAGAGAGTGGAATAATTGAAATGTCTTCCTATTTGAAATGGTTTACTCTTTGCCAGGTTTGCTGCTATCTTAGGGACGTTGTGCTCTTAGTGCTGGAGCCCCAAGAGAGCTACCAGCTAGAGGAACAGTGGGGTTTATTTTGTTCATTTGAAAGGACAACTGAGAATAGTTTTAAAAACAAATGTAACTGCTTTTAGCATGTAAAAGTCGTCAGTAGCATCCATCTATAAACGTAACAATTTTAAAACGTTTAAAAATGACTGGAGGAGTCGCATACACTGAAATAGCATTTATTCGTAGCTTTTCAAATCAGGATTAAGGAGGTTCAGTTTGCTGTTCCTTCTGACTACTGCCTCATACAGTATCTGTCCATACATTAGCTTTAGGTAACTATTTCTTACTTTAGTATGTTAATGGAAAGTTTTCCTCTGCTAAAAAGAGACCACACCGATTCAGGTCTGGGAAGGTAAACCACCACAATGCAAAATGACCTTTCATCTTTCCCAGGTGTGTTTTTTAAAATAGGTAGGGTATAAGGCTTTCATCCTGAAAACAAATCTATCCAAATAATGCTAATGAAAATAAGACTTCAAACTTTTACTTTGAAGGAAGCTACTTAATTTGTGGACTAACCATTTGGTTTTCCTCATAAAGCCTTATCATCTGTGAAGGTGTTGTGGCGGCATGTTTCTTGTGCTCACCGCTGCTCTTCAACAGCAACTTTATATCGCTCTCAGCTACCAGGAACAGATAAAGAGGAACAAATTTTTTTTAATGTTTTCACAATTGAGGGAAAGAGAATGGGACTGCTGTTAGCAAAGATGTCTAATCACCTTCTGGTAGAACATCTCCCTTTTAGATTAATTAGATTAATTTTTTAATAACAGATTAACTAACTTTTAGGGCATGAACTTGAGGGAAATTGCCAGTTAATTTGGAATGAGGACCAATATTTCATTTCTTTGGGCTCTGGAATAGACAGCGAGGAGAAAGGGAGGAACTGAGGAGTTACTCATGTTCTAAGATGAAGACGGGGGACATTATGCTTCTGTATGTCATTCAGTTGAACTACAAATGAGTTGGCATTTCTATTCTTGTCTTGTTACCAGTTGCACCAGTTGTGTATGTACTGTATATAGGAACATGGAAGCAATAAAATATTTTTAAAATCAGTTTCTTTAGACCTTTAAGCTTCTAAATGGATTTTAATGGGGACTTAGATTAAGAGGTTGGTTATTTTTCAAGTTACTTAATCTGAAACAGGACTGGAAAGGAATTGCTCAGTTAAGTATCTTCCTTTACACGTCAAAGTTTATTTCATGAGATTTTCCAAAGCCCTGTCTTCCTTTTCTTTCCATTTTACTCACTTGAAGGGAAGAAATTGTATTATTTTTGATATTTTCATTCCTGTCCTGACCCTTTTGATTATTAACCTTTCAATACAGAGATTTTTTTCTTTTAAATTTCTTTATTCCAAATCCAGCTCACTCAAGTCCCAGTGAAAAATATTGTATTTTTATGGTGTTTATCAGAAGATTTCAGAGCATTTTATTTATAAAATAAGTAAACTCCCTTTCACAGATTAAACTGATCCACAATGATTTTTCTGCTCCTGATATTTTGAGAATCTTGTTTTTCATATATACCATGTTACGCTGATTTCTTCATTCTAGAAATGTAGGGAAAATGTTACTTGAATTGTTGATGAAAATGAGGATAAAAAGCAGAAGTTCCCATTACTTTTTTTCAAGTTTTCTGTTGCTTCTAATTTTATGTGCTGTGCGGCACTATTGCCGTTCTCCTTTACAAGACTGAAATTATCATTTTTCATTGTTTTACTTGTTAGAGGTAAGCATTTAAAAATGAGAACTTTGCTTACTAGAAGGGTCTGTATGACTTTTTACGTACGACAGTTGACACTTCCCACGTATATGTGACAAAAATGAAGATTTGATGTCGTCTGCAGGGAAGGATAGGCGTCCTGGGGTTTTGCTTCGTTTTTGCTGCAGAAGTGTGGGTTAAAACATCGTTCCACTCGTGATAGTTTAACTAACAGCAAAATAGTTCAATCGCAAATGCGTATTTAATTTATAAAGTCCTTACTTGTTAAGTCTAGATCACTTCATGCTTAGTTTCTACTCTTCTATTTAGACTGCTTGGAAGGCTCTTGTTACCTGTTGGTAGCAGTAAAGGACTCTGTATCTGTGTATTGGGAAAAGAATTTGTTTTCAAAAGGTTTTTTTCTAGTATATGTTTCTCCTATATTCTTGAATTGCTTACAATGCAAAGAAGGCTCCAATGTCTCAAAGAATAAAAAGTTCCTAATAAGAGGGCAAGTTTACTTAAACTGTTTCATCTGATTTAGTCTCAGTTTGTTTGCCGTAACCCCACATACTTTCCGTTCTTATAGTTGTGTAGTAGTTCCCTTAGTTTTACCTCTTACATTTTGTGCTGTGTGTTGGGTAGAAGTTTCAGTTTGTAGATTAAAATCACTTCAAAAAGTGATTTTTTTTTTTTTTTTTTTTCCCCTTCCCTAATGATGTGCATTTGGAGGGGAGTGATCTGTGCAAGCAGCACCAGCCGGGGACGAGACCTGGCGCCGAAGCGCGCTGATGTTTCCTGTCGTCGGTGCCTCAGGCCGGACACATAATCAAAGCTCGTACATAATCTAGGCTTCCTTCTTTGAGGGCTTTTGCAACCCAGCTGGCCAAGAGGAAACCCTTCAGCCACTTCATTTACAAAAGCAGTGCGAAGAACAGGGGAGGCGCAGTGTGGGCATTGCTTCTCTAGCTTATGAACAGTTTTTACTTTTAAGTAACGGAAGAAAACCCGAGGAGAGATCTGTTCTGTCAGTCAGTCAGCGCGTTCAAGGGCCGTAGGGCATCCTGCGCTGCCTGGCTGCGTGCCCACTGCCACACGGGCCCCAGAGCTGTGTTCGCAGGGTCGTGGGGAGCGGGAGAGAGCGGCCGCACGGTGCAGACCAGGGAGCCTCTGGGCTGGCTGGGGGGCCAGGGTGAGGAGCCGGGGGCCAGCTACAGGGCTGCCTTGGGCTTAGGCTGCAGCCGGGATCGCAGTTGGGAAGGAAGGAAGCAGGGTGCATTGCCCTGTGTGCTGATTTCCTACACGTCTAGCCAAAAATAGCCTGTTTGACTCAGAAAATCCCTGAACTACAAATTCCTGGAAACTAGAAGAGAGCACACTGAGGCACTATTGCTGAGTCTTTCCTCTCTTCTTCTGTTCCTCCTCTCATTCGATGGAGACGGCTGAAGGAGGCAGGGTAGGGGGCAACGGCCGGCGGGGTGATCTGGGGTGCTGCGCTTATGTTCCTCCAAAACGAGGAGCTGAGTTCACGTCCCAGCCTGCTCCCGCCAATGCCGCCTGACAGCCACGAGGCCACAGGGCAAAGGCAAAGTACCTCATTCCCAGCATTTTGCTCTGGAAACTGAAAGTGAAGTGTGCTGCCATCGTGCCCCAGCTATGTCAGCCTTTGCTTAGCCAAAAATGGAGGAGAGAGGCTGCAAAGCGTGAGCCGCTTTTCAGTGTGGTGTGAGGTCAGGCCCCAGGCACGCTTAGAGGGGAACTGGGAGCGAGGAGCAGGAAGGAGAGGGGAAGCAAAAAGGGTAGGGTGGGGTGGAAGGAAGGACAGCGCGCAAAGGTCTTGCTCTGTGACACCGGGGAGAGGAAGAAGGTTGGCGATTTGGTCATGTGGAGGTTTCCAAAGGCAGTATCAGTCATGTGGGACAGAGTCACTCCTCCCATATAGCACGCTGAAATCTGCATACAGCTATTTCTCCAAATGTGTCAAAAAAGGAACAGTTCTTCCCACCCAGGCTGCTCACCCACCTCTTCCTCTGCTCCCTCCCTGACAGCAATGACATAGCAATCATATGTTAGGTTCTGTTCCAAACTTTCTGCTGACAGTTGGTTTGAGGCCATGTATATTGGGTTTTCAGGTGTTTGAAGGCATGACAGATATCATAGGTGGGGAACTTTTAAAAAGAGAACCAAAGCATTTATAATCAGCATAAGGGCCAGTGCACAGGCAGGCTTTCGTCTTGTGTCGTGTGCTCTTCAGAGCCTGTGGTGGCTCAGAGAAGGCACGTAACTTAGGCCTGAGATGGCAGAGGTGCTCGGCAGGGAAGGGGCTTGAGCCTCACGCTGCCAGACAGAGGGACAGGAGGCTCGCCGGGGCTGGCAAAGAGCTGAGACCGCGTAGTTTCTTATCTGGTTGGAATGGGTCTTCTTGTGCTCATCCCATGGTTTAGCACTGCATCCCCAATTAGCAAGGTATTACATTATTTCTAACATTAGTTGTCTTACTTACAGTACAGGACCAATGTATTTGAAATCGAGGAAAAAATGTTTTGTTATCTCCCTGAATCTAGATATTTATGTCTTTCCTGAAATGTTAATTCACCGCGGTGCTTGTCACCCAGATCTGAACTCTCACGTAAGATAACCTAGCTTCTATCTGGGTGGTGACTCTCTCAAATCCTGTCCAAATCACTGTGTCCTCCTTCACTGTTGGTGTTACTAGCCCTTCACGGGCATATTCCATAGCCTTTTTTGGGGTGAGATAAGCAGGTCTGCTCTGTGAGTCCATCACAGTGAGTTGCACAGGAGCTTCTCTGCCTGGAATGGGGGGGAGGGATTTTGTGGGAGGATGCTAGAGAATTAAGACCGTGTGAGTTATTTTGTACGAGCTCCGGATGCAGAGTGAGCACATGGCTAAACCCAAGTGAAAGTACAACATGGCCTCCCCCGCATCCTGACTGCGTCAGCTGGCATGGGCTGAACAGATTAGTGACTCCTTAATGAATGTGGCCAGAAGAGGGCTTTGAGGCACTGAAAAAGAGCCTGAGATGACTCTCAAATGAAAAACATAAGCCACAATGTAATAGTCTTGGTGGTGGTTTGTTTTCTAACTCCTGGGTAGTTGTGTTTTGAAAACAAATGGCAGGAACACCACTGGATGAAGCTCTTTTACTTGGGAGTTCATTTTCGAACAAAATTCAGTTGATGACATAGATGTTGATAACCCATAGGTTGGCTTAAGACTGTCCTTCAGAGGATGATTTTTTTTGCCCTAAATAGTCTCTTAAATCTGATTTTTTTTTTTCCTAAGTCACAAAAGGATCCAGAGGAGTAAACTTTACTGGGATAGAATAGTCCATCTCAAGCCACTTCTTCCTGCAATGTGGAAAATTTAGCAGACTCTGTGGTCTGACAGCAAGTCCATGCAATGGCACTCAGCGGTCCCTGGTTCAGCCACCCATTAAAGGTTTTGTCCTGCCCCTCCACTTGCTATTCTCTCCCTTCCCTGGCTAGCTCTGAAAATAGACAAGTGCTTTCTACCCGGTGCCCTCATGCCTGGGGCCTCTGTACCAACCTGTTATTTTTAGCTTCAGCTTGATACGGAGCTCTCCCCTTTTCATTCTAAATCCCCGCCACAGGTTGTTTGCGATGATCAGAACTAGTTATATGCCAAGCGTTACGGCTCTGCCGCAGCATGGCAGCCCGCTCTGAAGGATCTCACAAAAGAGCTTCCAGGTGGGACGTGCCCATTGGAGTTCAGCAGCTGAGAGACACAGCAAAAGTACCTGCAGTGAGAGAACCACGACAAATTCACGGGTTTTTTTTTCCCCCTCGCCATCCTGCGCTCAGTTCTTTCCACTCCTTCCTACCCCCTGGTTTTCCCTGGGCCGGGTGAGTCACGCTTTCCAGTCCCGCATGCCCTCTCTCTGCCTGAATCAGCTTCTCTCAGGGAATTGTCGCTTGCTGCTGGCAAGGCAGCTATTTCTGCCTTCAGCCGTTTCTTCCTTCTAATGGTTTCTTCTCTTTCTGCTCCACCTTTATAATTTTTGCCCTGTGTATTTGTATGATTGTTATTTGCTTCTGCTGTGTCTCGTTTTTGCCTTTGCTTTGATAAGTAAGAATAGGAAAAAAAAGTTCCTTTACAGAAAAAAGATACTGTCTTAAAAATCCAATGCAAAAAAATCAAGAGCTCCAGAACAAGCAGATACCACAATTATTTTATGTTGTTGTAAAATGTGTCCAATATATGTGTATCTGCCAATCCCAGAGATTTCATATCCGCTGTTTGAAATGTAGGTTCTCTACGTCAACAAATTTCTTCCTGATGTCCCTGTTCTTGTGTGCAACAAATGCTGCTACAAGCAGGTATTTTGATTTCTGACTGAAGTCATGACTTTTCATCCTGCCCTGCCACACATCAGCCCTTTGGCCGTGCCGGTGCTCCTCTGCCCTTCTGTGCCTCTGTTTGTTTCTTGTCCCATTTGGATTTTCCTTCTCTTTGCAGCAGGGATTGCCCGTTTGCACAGGTGAGTGGTGCCCAGGAGGGGCTGAGCTCTGGTGCATTTGCAGCTGATAACAAGAGTCCCCTGTGGCTTTAGGAGCCAGAGCACCTGAGCTGCTCTGATTCAAGAGGCAGCAACACCTGGGGAGAAAGGGATGGAGAAGCTGGATGAGCTGCATGGTGCTCCAGGTGCTGCTCCTACTGCCTGTGATATTGGGCCATCCGTGCCCCTCTGGGGCTGCAGCCTCCCCTCTTTGCAAAGAGAGACCTTGGGACCTTGTGAAGGCACCCAGAGGCCTCCCAGGTCCCCGGCGGCAGCACACTTTGCTCCGCAGTCGCTGTGGGAGAGAGCAGGGCAAGGGTCTGGTCGGGGCACTGCCCTGCCGTGCGTTGGACAAGACTGAGGGCACCGCGGGCCTTCGGTGAGCAAGCAATCAAATTCCAGCCCTGGCTGGAACAAACTGCCCTTATTTCAAAGAAAAGTATTGAGCCTATCAAGATTATCAGTTGAACATGTTCCAGTGATATAATACATCTGCGAACAGGAAGATGGAGCCCACGCAGAGTTTCCTGCCTGCAGGGGGAAGGTTTCAAGATGATCACCTTTGGGAAGGAGATGTTCTCTCCTACCTCCCTCCTGCAGCTTGCTGAGGCAGGGGGAGGGTGGGGGTAAACTTTGAGGGGTTTTTGTTTGTTCCTTTTTAACAGGAGGCACTGGGGATGCAACGGGCAGGGGCATAAGTGGTTCAGTGCTTTTACCTTGTTGGTGCCAGCTGCCGGGAACCGTATGCATTCACTGCGCTTGGGAAGGGGTAACGAAAGGCACCGAAGCCAGGGTGTGATTGCTCTGAGAAGATTTGGGTGTCCTGTCCTCGCCCGCCACATTTGATAAGCATGGTGAATCCCGCCCCGTGCCACTGCTGAAAGGAGAAGAAAAGGGAGTATGATTCAGATGGATCTGCTCGCCTTTTAGGAAAATCCTGGAAACATCTCCCATGCTGAAGGTTATCGTATCTACTGGAGCAGGTGACTATTTTACATCTGATACATCTGTGACAAAGGGGAGTACTTTTTTTCCCTTTTTTTTTTTCTTTTTACAGCCCCCCATTTTAACCAGGCTTCTGGCTGTATGGAGCTTTCATGCTAACTGACACTAGCCTCTGTGAAACTCATCCCGACCTTTCCGAGGGCAAAATCCCACTGAAATCCAGGCAGTCGCCAAGGAGAGGTGTTTGCCCTGCTCCACCTCCCACAGGCTGAAGCTGGTTTTTTATCTATGGGACACTGCATCTCTCCTGCTTCCTATGCGACCGCTACGCAGGCACCTGCTTGCCCAGGTTACCCTGGAGTGCCAAGACAGAAAAGGGGTAGGAGACGCAGCTTGGCTGCTGGTGGCCGTACAGGCAGCACTGCAGGCAGGAGGTGGGCAAGGAGGAGAACCTGACCCTGTCAGGAAAGAAACCCCGCCACGCTGTACGCTGCAGGTTTCTCTTCGCCCCATTGTCGTACAGCCCTTTTTCATCGTTCTTGCCGTGAATCTTGCATCGGTGTCTTCTAGACCCTTTTTTGGCAGCGTTACGCCAGCCTGGGATTTCCTGCCAGCCTCTTTGGCAGGGGAATGTCCCTGCCAGGGCTTACCCTGCCTGGGAAATTCCACCGCGCAGAAAAAGTCCAGGGAGCCACGCTCACGCCACCCTCCTCCTCCACCCTGCCGCTTCCTCTCACATGGCACAACATCCCCTCCCCGCTCAGCCAGGCCTGAAAGATAAGCGGCGTGTGATCCGCTGCAATAAAAAGAGCCCTGTGGGTACCCAGCCTGGAGCCGTAATAAATTTGGGGGAGGCTTGTTTAGGGTGTCTATTTTTTTTTTTTCTTTTCTCTGTGACCAGAAAGCCAGAGTAAGCAGGACTTTTGTGAGGGAGGGGGGAAACAAAAAAAGTTTCCTTGCTGCAGCTTCTCTGTTTCATACCGTTAAACCTCAGAGGAACTTTTCAATCACTCACACAGACGTGGCCATAAGGAACGCTCAGTTGCCAGTGGGGTGCAAAGAAATGGCTTGTTTTCCGTAGAGCTAATTCTAACTTCACTCCTCCGACATGAAGGTACACTATTATAATTTTATTTGCTTTCTTGCTTAAAACCTGTAATTGATTGGAACAATATTGGCTTCTCATCATTTTTTTACTTCTACTAGCCTTGCAAGTGGCTTGTGCTATAATTGTCTGTGCGTGTTTTGGGGTCGGGTACGGAAGAACGCCTGGCTTTTGGGAAGGTAACAGGTAATAACCAAGCGTGAAGAAACCACAATGAATGGCGGGATTTTTGAAAGCCCGCAGTGGATCTAGGGGCAAAATACCCCTAAATAGCTTAGCCGTTTGGGGCAGTTCTCTCTGAAACAATCTTCTTTTTTCAGGGGAGGAGGTAGTAGCTCTCCAGAGTTAGGATGGATGGATAGATGGATGGGAAGCTAAACTCCGAGAGGACTGAATGGAAGAAGCATTGTTAGTGGAAGCAGGTGTTTTGTATATTCTTGATTACAGATTCTTTCCTGGCAGCTCATCATTAATTTTGGAATAGCAGAGCATCATCAGCATACAAGCCTGCCAGCTTCACCAGGACAGGAGTAAACTGGGAAACATGTATAATAAAGGGGGATCTACACCTACTTTCTTGTAATTTAGCAAAAAATCTGTGGGAATGAAAAGGAGTAATTTTAATGAACTTAAACTTCACTCTAAAATTTGTAATGCTGAGGGGTTTATTAAACCAAACCATAAACTGCTTTTGATTGCCTGGTGAGGGTTTCTCTGGCTTACCACACGAGGTCGATTATGCAGCACCCGAGTTCATTACCTGTGCCCGTATCTGGCAGGCAGGGAAGGCAGCTCAGCACTAAGCTTCTTGCAGAGGATGAAATGCGGTCTGGATTTTAGACCCCCAAAATCTGGGGGCATGTTTGTACCATGGTGTCACTGGGGACTTGCGTATGGCTGGGGACGGGTCGCTTGCAAGTACTTTAGATGGAAGCCAGGTATCTTCAGCTGGGGTGTTGTGGCTTGCCTGGAAGCACATGGGGGCAGAGAAAGGGTGATACCCTGGGCTCTCCCTCAGCCAGGCTGGGTGACCAGTGGTCAGGGACAAATGTCACCTAGGGACATTGGGAAGAAGGCCGTATTTCTGCTCCAAACAAAACTCCAGTATCAGCTTGGTTCCTGAGGCAAGTGATTTCTTTTTGGCTAGTTAGACCTTTTATTGACCTTCTGTACAGCAAGCCACGTGTTTCCCGTTGCGTTTAATGGCAGTGGATAGGAGGAAGGTGTGTGTGGGGAGGAAATGCCCTCTGCCTCCAGGGGCCGGGCACCGGCCGAGCCCTGGGCTGCTTGGGGCAGCTGAGCAGCCTCAGCCCTGCACCCTGCCCTGCCGACACCAGAGCCCCGCTGCTGCCCCGGAGGCGATGGTTGGGATATCATCATCATCATCAAACAGCTGCTGGAAACGGGCTTCCAGCAGCTCTCCTGGGTGCTGGGAAGCTTCCCTTCCCACCCTGGGCTGCCCGGAGCAGCAGGGTGGCAGGCACAGCCCCATCCCTGCCTTCGGCTCTGCCTCCTGCCCGGACGGCCTGGCCTGGCTTTGCTCCTAGCCCTGGGCTTTCGGGGGCAGCAAAACTCAATGCTGACCGTGCTGCCGAGAAACCCCCGTGTGACTTTTCACGTTCCCAGTCACAAGCTCCTGAGACAAAAGGTGCGAGGTAGGAACAAGAGCTGCCTTTACTCTTGCTTTCTTCTTAAGAAATTGGCAGGAAATTAAAAGGAAACTTAAACCTCCACGGGCGAGCTTCTGTGAAGGGCAGCGTCCTGTCAGACAGGATGCGTCTGGCTTCGGCCGGTGTCTTGTCCCAGCTGAGAACTGGAGGAGGGAGCCAATGCCTGGGAACAGAGCTTTGCACCGTGCCCCACCAAATCAAAGAGTTTATTTCCAACTTTCTTGATGTTTTATGCTAACTCGTGCACGATTTACATATTACTGTAACTTTGTCTTTACTGCCATGGATTTCTTTCTAAATGTGTGGCAACTGGCTGTTAAGTCTGTAGATGCAAGAAAGAACATGGTATTAGTATCCTTTCCATGATATTAATATCCTTTATGCAGACACAGGACATCTGTGGTTGAGACTTACGTGGCAGCAAATTCTGACCCATAGACGGCGTGATGTAGTCCCAGTTGTCCCAGCACACATTTAACTGAAGATAAAACCTTCCCTAGTATGTGCAATTCATCCCAAGCACCAGGAAAATTTTTGTACTGCTGCTTAGAAGCAACCTAACATTTTCCCTACCATAATAACATTTTATTTGGCTGCCTTGGTTTAGGTGTTTTTTTAAATGAGAAAATTTCCTGTTTATTGAATTTTTGTCTGACTAATGGAGGAGAGCTCTACAGCTGAGTTTCAGGACTTTCCCAAGGTCAGCCAGCCATGTGTTTTGAAACCTGGGATTTCTGTAGTGAATGGAAGTCTGAACTGAAGGCATTTCAACTCTGTAAACTGGAAAACACAGTGAAATAAGATCAAGACATAAGATGAGGACATTCCCTTCAATGATCTTTGCAGTGTTAACGTGGTGCAAGTGTCTTTTACTGTGGCTGGTTTGTTTCTGCCTGAGCTTTCCTGCACACCGATCTGCACCCCTGAGCTGATGGTACGCTCGCAGCCTGTGTAGGATCGCGCAAATCAGTGCTGAGGCTTCCTGCGGGCGTCAGTCCTGCCATGCAGCCGCAGCACGGGTGGGCTGCAGGCGTGCTGACACTGTGCCTGGGATTTCTGGACTGGTCAGCCCGCTTAGATCTGCTGTCCGGTAGGTGTGACTGGTTTGCCATGTCCAAGAAGTGGGTAGATTTTCAAAGTCTGCCTGGACAATATTTTTAAGCAGAAAAGCACATGTTTGGAAAGCCTGGCTGTATGGCAACCTTAACCTTAACTATGTTACCCATTACTACGCGCAAATTGAGAGACTAGGAAAGCAGGGTCTTGGGTAGATTGCAGTTTGAAAAATTGTATTGTTCTGCATTAAAATCTCGCTGAGATAAAGCAGTTTTTCCTCCTGTTCCTGTACTAAAGAGCTGAGTGGCAATGCTGCGTTGGGACAGCTCTGCAGTCCCTGCGAGAAAGCAGTTTTGTTTTACAGGTGGTTGAAGTGGCCCTTGTTTGTGGAAGGTGGGAAGGCTGAAATCAAAGTCCTTCAGAGCCTAACTCACCTGCTGTGCTTACAGCACAGGCTCCTGCATCTGACAGCAGAAAATAAAATTAATGTGGGCTCAGAATGACAGGTTTTGGCCCAGGTTGGTCACCTGAGTTAGGGGGAAAAAAGTCTTCATCCTGAGTCAGGAGAAAAACTGATGCTTACCCCTTCAGACCTACACTGAGACTCCCTAACAGCACTGAGAAACTGCGCTAACTCCCTTTCTAACTGGAATATCGTAACAAGGAAAACATTTTGAGGCCAGAACATGCACTATTTACCTCATCTATGTACACACAGGTGTACATAGGTGACGTATGACGTTGCCCTTTGCTATGGGGAAACAGCCTTCTGCTCCTTGTTTACACGCTGTGATATCAGCGGTGCGTGCATTTCTTAGCCGTGCGTCCCTGCTGCAAGGCGCTAATGAACGAATGAGACATGTAAGCTATGAGAAAACATGACTAACCAGGGCAGTGAGTACCTTGGGAGGAATGTCCACAAACACGAGGTGTAGGTATAGGGAAACTGTTTGCTTGTACAGAAATCAGATCCACTTAGCCAGGTTTGTAACGCTTGCTGGGCTTGGGGCTTCTTTTCCTCTGTACTGATTTCAGCTGCTTCATATCCACAGCGTGAAAGGATCTACTTAGGAGCAACCCACTTTTTTGTTGGTATTTTTTTTTTTTTAAATATCAAACAGCCTGGGAGAAAAAAGCAGAATTGAGGGCATTCTTTGGATCAAAGCAGCAAGGCCCAAAAGACATATGTTAAATAAATAGTCTGAGTTTTCCTTTAATATGAAGAATTATACATGCCCCCTTTTGAAGTTCAGGCTAATCCCAGAACGTCAGTCTTGGAGACCAACATCCAGGAAAAATGTAGCAATACAAGTATAGCAAAGAGGGAAGAAACACTGACTCCTCTGTACTGGCTTGTAGAGCAAAACCCTGTCGTGGACCATTTCCAACCTGCTGACGTGCGCTCTCCTAAACCGTTAAAGCAAACACGGGTATTGATCCTGAACGGTATTCTAGGAGTGGAATAGTTACTAAGCTTTTACCTCTGGTTTTCTTGATGCCATTCCGAGCGTTATGCTGGACGGCTTGGGGTTTGCGCGCTGTGTGGAAATACTGCTAGGGTACAGAGGTGCGGCAGCGGCGTTCACGCGCCTCAACTCACAGTGTGCAGCAGGAGGCTAATTACACCCGCTGGAGAATAAGGAACTTCTGACATCCGTACAGTGAATATTCACTTGCATTAAGCAACTGGATTGTAAACTACCATTTTTATTTCCAGTTTAAGAAACAACTTAACTTTGCTAAGTATAACAAAGGTTATACTGCTCCAGAAATGTGTTGCAAAACCAAGTTCTTGTTACTAGTAGTTTGTGCTCTGCCACTTTACCTAGAGGCTGACCCGTGTCCTGCGCCTCTGCTTAGGAGACAGACCAAAGAGAGATATTTATTCTACTCCCGTACCCGCTGAACTGTGGGTTCAGCCGGTACGAGAGAGCTGGCGTGTTCCTCACTCGTGATTAGGAGGGACCGTGTGCCTGGCAGAGTGACTACATGCTGCTCTACAGGGAAGGTAGAGCTCCACTTTCTGGGCTTGATTTATTTATGTATTTATTTATGTATTTGTTTACTTAAAGCCTACATCCCCTATAGCATTCACCCCAGTACATGCGCCAGGGACCAAGCGGTGCAGGCACGCTGATGCCGTGAAGGCTAGCCCTTTCCTTACAGCCCACCGGCCACATCCATCCAGCGTAACAACCCTCTCTCAGCCTTGGTCTCTTCTGAGCCCCATGTGGCCTCCCCAGGACGCATCTTCTGTTCATTTGTTTGTTTTTTTTTTTTTTTTTTTTTCAGCTGTTGCATGTGTTACTTGGAGCTACAGCTTCAAGGGGATTTTCTGAGGGGGAAGAGGAGGTAGGATGCCTTTTTGGAGAATAAGCTAACATGGAGGGAGACAGCTGGCAGAGTCGTACTCGTGCTGCCTCTAGGGAGCAGCCCTGGAGCAAACCATGCCCAGGCTTCACCCAAAGGAGCTAGTTTCTCCCACCAGAGATCTCAGAATTGAGCTCACGTAAGAGCACTGTTACCAATCCTGGGGCCAGGACATGAAGGTAAACTGCGGGGCCACATCGTTTGACCATATAGAGGTAGGGACGAGTTACATCAGGGATTAGATCAGCAGTGATCCCTTACACATAAAGCTATAGGGGGTGGCATAGGGTGTTGAGAGGATGCCTTTGCAAGCACACACAAATCTCTACCCGAGTTTTGCAGCCCAGATTTTTCTGAGCTGAGAGCCTCAACCCGTCTGCCTGGTACCCCGCCGCTCCCTTACGCCGCGTGTGGGCTTTGCTGGGCTGACCACGGGCAGTTCTGCGGGAGGTTTCCTTGCGGCTGCCTTGCGGCCACTCGGCAGGACGGCCCAGGAGTCCCCTGCCCCGCGGCGTCCCAGCTCGGACTGCAAAGCTCGTCTCGGAAAGGATAAACCGGAGATGGCTGAAAGCTGGGCAGCAGAATGCCTCCCTCAGTCTGAATTTGTGCTATCGTTATTGAAATGCTATTCTCAGTATGAGGGCCCAGATATGAGACAAAATCTCATGGTTACAATTAAAAAGGGTGTTGAAGACATGGAGGTCTGTTCTAACAGAAAAAAACCCAAACACTAAACACGCTTCTTGATTTTACTTTGACTTAGGACAGCGGCTCAGCTGTTTCTGTGTACGAGGACAGAGTTACTGGAGGCCTGATGCAGAAGGAAGCCCAGCACAGCAGGGCCAGCGCATCTTTGCTGCGTGCTGGCTCCGATTAGGATAGCACAAGGGAGATCTATGACTGTCCTTAGCCTAGTTGGTGGTGAAAGTCTAAGGCGCCGGCTCTCCACCTCTCTGACTTTTGTAATGAGACCCCTACCCAGCGCGTGCAAGCTTTGAGACAACAGGATATTTTTTTTTTGTTCTTAACTGAATTTTCAGATCCCTTCAAAGCAGCTTAAGGGCGTGCCCAAGTCTCACGCTCAAAAGCAGTGATCAAAGCCGTTTCAGTGATCAAGTATATGGGTATAACCTAAACCAAGGCTGATTAGCTTTAATTTCACAATACTTGTCCAGGCTGTGTTCTGAGGAGAGAGAAGGGGCAGAGTTTTTGGAAACAAATGCATTTTGTTTCTTATTTTTGCAGTGGTCTGAGATACCAAGATAAGCACATCTCAATATTTCCAGATGCATATGAGAGAGGCTTCAGGACAAATGTTGCTAATGCTGGCCGCTAGTTGGCATTATTGATGCATCCCAGTAAATGCAGGTGGTGCAATAAAAACCTGGGAGGGCAGCGCTTGAGGAGCTGCGGCATCCTCCTCCGCGCTCGCCTCGCAGCCTTCACCAGCTCTGGAGGATGATGGATTGTGCTGCGTTACAGCCCGGCCAAAGCAAGCTGAAACCACCTGGACACCGCAGCCCTGCAACGCCTTCCCAGTGACCCCCCTTTTCCCCAGTTTGTTGCCATCTGTACAGGCTGTGCCAGAGAAGAGGTGACAAAGGCTTTTGGTCACCACCCTGCCCAGGAGGAACTTTCTTAGGCTGAAGATGCCTCACGGGGTTTGGGTCACCACAGGTGTTACGTAGTGTTTGGGCCAAAAAACAGATGCTCAAGGTCTGTAGCACTAATAATTACAATTTGTAGATGTAGCAATAATTTACCAGTAACTTGCATGGAAGCACTTTGAGAGTGCGAGGCTGCTGGGAGCCAGCTCATCTTGTGCAACCGATGGGTGTGTGTATTTTTGAAAGAGCCTTTTGTTACGGAGCTCGGTGGAATTAGACTTGTCTTAATCTGCTTTGACTGGGAGTAGATTTATGCCAGAAGACCTGATAAATGAGATGTTGCTGATGAAACAAGTATGAGTTGAGGTATCAGAGTGTTGCCCGAAGTGGATTTTGCTTGGTAAGATGAAAGCAAGTCAGCAGTTCAGGCTTCAGTAGAGTAGAAACTTTGGAATAGAAGAGAAAAAGAAATTCCACGCCCTCTTCAAGACAAAAACCTCATTAAATTGTTTTATAGAATAGTTTTCATTCATACGCAGAGACTAATCTTCAATTAAATCCATTACAAAATAATTACTGAATAGCAAGGATAAAGGCGCTGCCTGTCCCTGCCTGCGTGTGGTTTAGGGACCTTCCACGACACAGTAGGACTGCAGTGAGAGAAATCCGCTTTTGGTTTGAAATCTACTTTTGATCTTGATGTTTTTAAGGGAATTACAGACAACTATGGTGCCAAATCAGTGCCAAATCTAATCTTCTGGATTATAGACTTCTGAGATTCACGTTGCCATTTGCATGTCAAAAGACAAGATCCATTTGCTGCCGTAGTTGGAGACCCTCCTGGCTAGATTAAAACGACTCGCTTTCCTGGCTACCTGGCAGGGATGAGAATGCAAAGGTTGATCAGTCGGATCTGCTTTCGGGAAGCTGGGTTGCAGGTCCTCCCATCAGCCGCCCAGTGTGCAAAGAGCGTTCGGGGGCTAAAGCATCTCTGAGCAGCAAGCGCTTTGCAACGGGGAAACACCTAAAGTGTCTACCTAAGGCTAAGGTATCGTAACTGAGATCTGAGGCTTGAAGAACAACAGAGAACCATCTCCTTGCATGTTTAAAACACACGGCCTGATTTCACAAATCCTCACTTGCATAAAGACGTTCATTGAAATCAGTGAGAACACGCGCTTGGGAGATAGCTGCTGATTAGGGAGCAAGCGAATTTTTACCTTTATGAGACGATGCTATTTCTGGTACTGCTTGGCGTCTGATTTCATTTTATGGGTTACATTTGCAAATTTTACTGCGACTGCATAAACTCAATCTATGGCATAATACAACAGTCTTTGGAATAGAAAGCTGCCTAGCTAATTCCCAGTGAAACCCTTCCTTCACCTGGCAGTGGAAGAAATATTTGAATAATATGAAGTAGTTCCCTCCTGCCTCCTCATGGGCTGATTAATATAATTTCATGTTGCACCTGTCCCATGTTTTTTAATACAATTAAAACATGTATAATAAACTAAATTATAGACCTCCAATTTGCAGAATATACTTTAGAAATACTGTGTTGCTTTACTACGTATTTTTGGGGCAGCTGTGGTGCTAAAAACATCCTATCGCAACCTCATGTGGAGAAGCATGCATGCTTGTATTTTAGAAGATGGTGACCTCAGTGGAAAGGAGGAAAGCAGAAATATTTGTTTGAAAGTAGAAATCTGAGAAGTTTCCCCTGTGAATATTGGTAATAACTCAGTAGTGTTGTTAACAGTAATCACAGGCACACGGTTTCGCCCACTTTTTGTTTCGGCATTGTGTTGCTTACCCACTTCTCCCCGCTGGCGTTGACCAAGAGGCTTTGCCACCGCGGTATGGTGCAACCTAAAACCAAAATAACTTTTGTGTCTGCCCCCGGCCTACTACACGCTCCGATAACAGAGGAAAAGAGGTGACTCATCTCTGTTGTGAGTAACCGCTCACGTTCCCCTTCTCTCTGGATGCTGCCCATTTGATGCACGTGGCCAAAAAATCCCCGTACTCCCAAGCCCGTGTCCCCAGAGCCGAGGCCTGGCAGGAGCGGGGCGACCGCTCCCGCGCCGTCGCGCTTGGGGCAAGAGGAACGTGTGCGCAGGGACGCGAGCCGCACCGGCAGCGGCGGGAGGCCGAGAGCGACGCTCGTGCTTTCCATCTGCAGCTGCACGAGAGGGTGGAAATGTGGGGTTGTGTGCGTTGCGAGCGGAGGCTGCGAAAGCTGCGGGAGGGATTGCAGGGGCAATTTTGGAGGACGGGGTGTGAGGTGGCATCCATCCCCATCATCTCTATCCCCATCATCCCTATCCCACCCTATCTCCATCCCTATTCCCACCCCCATCATCCCCATCCTACCCTATCTCCATCCCTATTCCCATCCCCATCATCCCCGTCCCACCCCATCTCCATCCCCATCTCCATCCCCATCCCATTCCTATCCCCATCCCCACCCCATCCCCACCACCCGCTGCCCGGGCTGGGGGAGCGGGGCGGTGCCGCCGGCCCCTCCCTTCCCCCGCCCCGCTCCCGGGGGCGGGGGGGCTCCGCGGGGGCGGGCCCCGGGCCCCGCCCTCTTTGCCCCGCCCCCTCCCGCCGCCCTTACGGGAAGCGCGGCCCCGCCCCGGCCCGGCCCGGCCCGGCCCCGCGGGGGGGCGGAGCCGCTATAACGGCCGCCGCCCGCGCCCGGGCCCGCACTCGCCGCCGCGCCGCCCGCCCAGCCCTGGCCGTGCCCGCGCCCGCTCCCGCTCCGCCGCCCGCCGCCCTCCGCCGCCGCCCGCCGCCCCGCGGCACCGCCATGATCGTGGAGAGCAGCCGGGACGCGGCGCCCGATGTCGGCGACGGCGGCGCCCTCAGCAGCCCCATCAACCTCGCCTACTTCTACGGGGCCTCGCCCCACTCCAGCGAGGGCAGCTGCTCGCCGGCGCACTCCGCCCCGGGCTCGCCGGGCTCCGACTCGGACCTCTCGGTGAGCAGCCGCGGCGGCGGCCGGAGGGACCCCCGGGGCGGCGCCCGCCCCGCGCTGCAAGGTACGGCGTGCCCCGGCGGCGGTCCCGGCCCCTGCGCCCGGCGGGGCGGCGGCGGCGGGGGGGGGGGGGGGCGCGAAGCCGCGGTTCCCGCTCCCTCCCCGCCCGGGCGAGCCGCTGCGAAGCCGATCGCGGACCCTTTTGGGCTTAAAAACCCCCGAAGCGGTGAAAAGCGGGAGCTCCGCCTCGGGTGGCGGCGCGGCGGCGGGGGGTCCCCGGGTGCGGGGTCCGCGGGGGAGCCGCGGGCCTCTGAGGGCGCGGAGGGCATCGCCCCGGCTCTGCTCCGCCAGCCCGGCGACTTAGGTTCTTTTTTCCACAAGCCTTCCCCTTCTTACTTAATTTTGTCTTTAAGTGAAAACGGAGTCAGTGGCTTTAAATTCGGGTTTTGCTTTCTTCTCTCACCAGTTGAACAACACATGGCGGGGGGGAAGCAGCACCGAGGGCCTTTCCAGGGGGTGCGTGTGAAGAACTCGGTGAAGGAGCTCCTGCTGCACTTCAGGAGCAGCAAACAGATGTCCTCGGGCCCCGCCACGGAGGAAGGCAAGGTAACCCGCATTTTTCAGCGCTGACATCATTGCTTTTAATGGTTACTGAAGTTGGTTTTTAAAAAAAAAAAAGGCATGTGATAACGCTAGCAGCGAGCTTGCCGCTTTATCTGATGTGGATGGAGTCGGTGTTTTTCCTTTGCAATACGTAATGGAAGAACAGGGCTGGGAAAAAAATAGCGAGGAGGTTTACTGCGGGAGAAGGAGGCACTTAAAAATGTTCTTACTAAGCTTTATTTTCTAACCGGAGTTTGGATGCAGCTATGTTTGTGTTATGAAACCACAGAAACTCCCTGTTAACTCGAATGAGGTCATTCATTGTAAGAGCTGGGGAATCTTTTCAGAAAAGAATCATTTGTCATGCTGTTGTGCTCCTCCGTGTACAAAGGCGGACGCCTCCAGTCTGAAAAGACAGAAACAAAAAAAAAAAAAAGAAATTCTGGGAAGGTTAAAGGAGATTTTTTTCTTTAGAATAGTCTTTTTCAGCATGTGTTTGCAAGCTTCCTAGATAAGTGTTGTCACTGGAGAATTTTTGCATAGAAAAGTTCATGGCATTAAAGATGGATAAAATTGGCCGGCTTATTTATGTTTAAAAAAATCCTCAGACCTCAGTAAGGAACAGTGTCTTTCTCTAGATTTTCTTGAGTTTTGTGGTATTGTAACAAATAGCTTAAAAAGCCTTAAGAAAAATCGTGGTTTTCATTTAAGTTCCATAAAAGTCTTTCCATTTTCTAACCTTAATTAAAAGCAATTAAATTAGGGTTAGACAATCATGTACTAGAATTATTCTAAGGTATATTCTGTGTTTATAGAAGCAAGTCTCTGCTTCTTTCTTCTTGTTTTTTTTTTTTTCCTGAAATAATGTTATGCTAATGGAATAATTGCATTTTTCTCAAAAGGCACAAGGAGGATTGGTGAACTACGAGCAGTGCACAGGTAAAAACGCCTTTCTTTAAATACCCTGCAATAAGATTTTAAAAGTTGATTGTAAGAGTAACCTCCGAACGGATTCTAAATTAGTTTTCTTTTCAGCAGAGCTGAAGAGCATACTAGGTCACAGTGGCAAAAGAAAGGCTCCTGAGTTCCTTTCTGATGGACCTTCTTTCAAACGCCAAGCTAATGTTCACCCACACCTCCTGGTAAGTAACTTTTTTCAGCGCCTTTATTTTTCAGTTTGCTGTATGTAGTCAGAAACTGCCAGATACAGTAATACCTCTTAACTTGCTGGGGCATGTTTTGATTTTTCTTTTTTTTTTTTTTCTCTCCTGACAGACACCACCCCAGACACCAACTTCTATGGATAACATGGAGGAGACTCATAAAAACGACCCAAAGCACGACAGCAATTCTGATCTGCTTCAGAACATTATAAACATCAAGAACGAGTCGAGCCCGGTTTCTCTGAGCACGGTGCAGGTTAGCTGGTTGCACACTGTCTCCAGCCACAGCTCGCCCGGTGAGCAATACCAGGAGAGCCTGGGAACACAGGCTTTCTCCCCGTCCCAGAAGTACCAGGCCTTCCAAGATCACGCCTCCCAGCACATGCTTGATCCGGCGCAGCATTGCCAGTTCCCTCCATCCCAGAACCAGGATTTGTCACAGAGCTATCCTTCAGATGCCTCCCTGGAGTACAGACCGTTTGCTGCCAATGACCAGTCTCCTGGCTACCAGCAGAATACCTTTGAGAGCCAGGAACTGCAGTACTGCCCGTCGCAGAGCTTCTCCTCCCTCTTGAATGACTCTGAAGGCTCAGAGGGCATCTCCGCTCCCCTCCAGCCGCTGACCAGTGCCCACCCCCAGGCTGATGTCGGCCCCCATGCTCCGAACTTCAGCTTGCTTTCCAGTAACATCTGTGGCAGTCTGGAGCGCAGTGTCTCTTTGGCTACTTTGAATGTCTCTCTACCTGACCAAAACATCGCCAGAAGCACGACGCAGCTGGGCAAGTCATTTTTTCAATGGCAAGTGGAGCAGGAGGAAAACAAACTGGCTAACATCTCTCAAGACCAGTTCCTTGCAAAAGACTCGGATGGAGACACGTGAGTGCTGTTTAACTCCACGTTTCTGATGTGGAAGGATGGGGAATGTTTCTGTTTGGGTTTTGGTGGACCATGGGGTTGTAATGGAAGCAGTTCGTTAGCAGTGTTTGTGTCACGAGTGCGGTAGTTTCGCTAATCAAGTGAAACCTGTGGTCTTGCTGATGGGCTGCGATGCACAGAGTTGCAGCATGCTGAGTAGATAAGGTGTTGGTATCGTCTAATTTCAGATACTTATCGTTAGACTTTTATCTAGTAAATGGGGAGAGAAAGAGTCTCATTTCGATGCTTTAAATTGCCCTGGGAAGAAGGTACCCGTGTTCCTGTCTTAGTCACCCAGAGGAGGTCTGAAGCTGGCAGCATAACACCGCTCCCATATGTTTGGAAACGTAACGACTTCAGCCCTAGTTTGTATGGTGGTGTAACTCTGTGTTTCCTCTCTTTCCCGCAGCTTCCTTCACATTGCGGTTGCCCAGGGCCGACGAGCTCTCTCCTATGTTCTTGCAAGGAAGATGGCTGCCCTGCACATGCTGGATATTAAAGAACACAATGGCCAGGTGAGGTTCTCAATCTTTGCACCTGCTTTGCGCACCTGAGTGTTTCTGCCCGTCTGGACCTTGAGGAAGATGTGGTGAAATGCTTATTTAATATTAACCCCGAGATTTGGCCTGCATACTAATATTAACCTTGAGCTATTAATGCTTCTTGGGATCACCTTGAGCTGGTAAAACTATGTGCTCTGCTTCATTTGTCTGGGCTTCCTGGTATTCATAATCGCTGCTTAAATAATCCCAGGTAGCTAGGCTTTTTATTTGTTTTAGTTGCTCTTTCCTGTTAGAGATCAGATGACTAACAGTTTAAATTTTCTTCTCGATGTTTGCAGAGTGCTTTCCAGGTTGCTGTGGCTGCCAATCAGCATCTCATTGTGCAGGACTTGGTTAGCTTGGGGGCTCAAGTCAACACCACAGACTGCTGGGGTAGAACGCCGTTGCATGTTTGTGCTGAGAAGGGGCATGCCCAGGTCCTTCAGGTAAGAACCAGGCAGGCGTAGCTCTGCCCTGACCGTTAATGCTTGTGCTCTGTATTAGTTGTCTTGGGAAACTCGGAAAATACCACTCCTCCCTTTATCTTTTTTTTTTTTTTTCCTGTGTAGCCTTGTCTCAGGGCTCTACAGTAATGGCTTAAAGTGAGACTGAATTTCACATAAAGGTTCTCACTGATGTTTTAGAGTAATCTGGTGGAATCCTCTAGTCTACGAAAACAATAAGTCTCTTCTTAATACCATTATTTATTGCAACTTTGTTGCAGTAAGACTGTATACAAGCTTGAGGAAGCAACATGTGGTTTGGATGAGACCTAAGTGCATACCTGTTCCCATTTTTGTAGGCAATCCAAAAGGGTGCCATGGGAAGCAATCAGTATGTGGACCTTGAGGCAACAAACTATGATGGTGAGTAGCAAAGAGTTTATAATTTACAGAGTTACTCGATGTTACAATGTTTTATGGCTGCTGATGTGAATGTTATCCTGGGTTGAGAAGCAATAAAATGGAGTACATCTTTGCCAGGTTGAAATTTACAATTACAATGGAAATTACATTGCAATTGGCATATCTGTCAGATAAAAACATGGTTAGTCTGTGCCTGTCAGGACCTCTTCCCTCTTCCATGTGATTGCTGTGTTTGGCATGGAGAGGGTAGGTGGTAATAGGCTGTTGTTAAAAATGGGTGAGTGCCAGCAATACATTGGTGAATACAGAAGCCAGAATCTCTGACACCGGAGAGCTGTTATAATTGAACCACTTATTATATAATAGCTCTTTCTAAAGAACATTTTGTAAAAAAAAAAAAAAAAAAGTATCAGAAGTTGATTCTTGTATTATCTGCTGGCTGAGAGCTCACAGTCGGTTGCTATTTAACTCCTCTGGCAATGGACGACCCAAATCCAGAGCCCTTCAAGAGCAATCACTGTCACAAATGTGGAACCGTCCCTGGGCTTGACAGGGAGAGAAGCTTCTCTATCCATCCTTCAAACCAAGCAGCCAGTCAATATTTCTGTATTGCATTTGCTCATTAATGATGTTTTTTTTAACATTAAGGTTTGACAGCATTGCACTGTGCTGTTCTGGCCCATAATGCTGTGCTGCATGAACTGCAAAACAGTCAGCCACCTCACTCCCCTGAGGTCCAGGAGCTTCTGCTGAGAAACAAGAGCCTGGTAGAAACCATCAAGACTCTAATACAAATGGGAGCCTCTGTTGAAGCAAAAGTAAGTACAGTGGCTTTGTCTGAAGTGCCAGATCCAGAGAGAATGTGGAAGCAGAACATGTCCCTTCCTCCCATCCCCGTCTCAGCTTTATTACAAAGGAAGCAGACTAATTTGAAAGCTTCCCTGCAGCTTAATTTACCCAAGTGGAATGAGAATATGTTGCATTTATTCAGAACAAAGTATTATCAATGTAAATGAACCATGGGGAAAGAGGGAGGTGACAGTCTAATTTCTGGATTAAGAACGATGCTATGCTGGCTGCAGCTGGTTGTGTCTTAAAAGTAAGAATATATTTGGAGCACTCAGAGGTGTCCGTAGTAATAGGGTGCTGATGATACCTTGTTCTCGAATGGCAAATTTTAATTAAAAACTGCTTCCCTGTCCAGTTTAGGTCTGTGCTGGGCCAGGTCATTACTTGGTATGACATTTGATAGTTTGGCTGTGTAAGCTTACTGCCAAATGAGATCTGGTCCATTGTTCATTAGATAGTCATATTAAAGGACATACTCAGATTGACTTTCAGTGAATTGTAGTGCAAATATGTTTGTTCAACACTCTGCAGCAACTCTGCTTTCTGTTTTACTTGTCTGCATGTTCATCCTGGATAGGTGAAGCACCTTCAGGGAAGACTAACAGTTCCTTTTTTGATAGGATCGCAAAAGTGGTCGCTCAGCTTTACATTTGGCAGCAGAAGAAGCGAACCTGGAGCTCATTCGCCTCTTTTTGGAGCTGCCCAACTGTCTCTCTTTCGTTAACGCAAAGGTATGATGGTTTTTCCAGAATGCAGATATAATCCAGGATGTGCACATGTGTGGCACCGTGAGCGTCATGAGACTCATGCCCCTGCCTTTCCTTCATGGGGTTACTTTGTCTTCTCCAGGCTTACAACGGCAACACAGCACTCCACGTAGCTGCCAGCCTGCAGTATCGGGTGAGTCAGTTGGATGCTGTGCGCCTGCTGATGCGAAAGGGAGCTGATCCAAGTGCCAGAAACTTGGAGAATGAGCAGCCAGTTCATCTGGTTCCTGATGGCCTTGTAGGAGAACAGGTAAAAAAACCAAACAACCCTCTCCTCTGCTTCCAACTGTCCTCATCTACACAAAAGCCTTATTCCTCTCCAGAAGTTTATTTTGGGTTTTGAATTGCAGGTTTTAAGGAAAAGATTTAGCAAATGCCATTATATTCAGGGATCTCTGGTTTTAATGACAGGACCAGGCAGAATATACAAAAACCTGAGATCGCAGGTTTCACTTGTAGCTTTTGTTTTTTCCATCTCAAAAGCTTTTTTTCCTGTCAAGCTAGGTTTTTAATTTGTAACCTTGCAACATAGTGGAGGTAATATCCCTTCTCTTGTTCATCTCAGTATGGCCTGAGATCATGCTTTTGTTGCTCTTGTCATAATTAATGGCAGTTCTTAGGCCTGAATAACAGATGAAGAAAATCCCTTTTTCCTAGGAGCTATACAAATACATGATGGAAAAGGTGACTCTTGACCTACGGAGCTGATAACTTAAGCAACTGAGTAATTGTTGCCTTTCATTGGTTCAAATGCTGTAAAATTGGATCATTTCTGGTGTAACTGAACTCAGAACCTAGGCTCAGATAAATGAGGAATGCAGGACTGGGTCTAAGGTTTTGTGGGTTTTTTGGTTGTTTTTTTTTTCAGATCATGGCTCACTTTAGGATGATGAATACTAATGTTTTGTCTTTTTCTCTTCTCCAGATAAGACGTATCCTAAAAGGGAAGGCGATTCAGCAGAGAGTGTCGCCGTTTTAAGCTCCATGTTTCTTGGAGTTCAGCATCTCACACTCACTGTCAGTCAGGCAGTCCTAATGTATCTGTAAATAGACCATTTGCCCGGTGTGGGCAAATGTTAGTTGTTTCTATGAAACAAAAGTATTTTGTTCACTATCATATAGTGGGTTATATAAAGATTAAAAAAAAAAGAAACAACCAAACCAAACCCCAACAATCAAATTCCTCTGAGCAAACGGGAATGTTTCATTCCCAAGTATGTGGAACATTTGCCTGGATACTTGGATTTCATAGCTACAGCAAGACTGATTTTATTTTAACAGCCATATAGATAACTTCTGGACAAGGACAATTCTACACGAAATATTTCTATTTAGAGAGGGCTGATACACGTCAACGTTGCAAAGTTTTTGTTGTGTTTTTAATAGCACTTAAATATTAAGTGCAAGAGAAATCAAATATTTTTGAAGTTGAACATTTATTTATGTAACTTTGTAGCTTTCTTCCGGTATCTCATGCAGGATTGTATATAGTCACTGGCATTATTGTACAGCTGTATAGTTCTAAGAATCTATTGATTGCTTGGGGAATGAACTGAAGAAACAAGTTCCTTGATCTTGAACTTGCAAATTGCATATAGAGTTTTAATGCTACACTGGTGCAAATCGGGTAAATTTTGTTGCTTTGAAAGCCTGAAGACCGGAAGTATGGTTAAGATAGGTTGTCCCTAGCACTGATTTCTGCATGCTTTTGGAGTTGTTAATAAAACATGAAAAGCCATGCTTCTTCAGGGGACTGTATTGGTTTTTCTTGTACCCAGTAGGGCTTTTTCTTTAGGCAGGACAATAGATTGATGGAGAAAGATCATGACTTTTATAATGTATATAACTTTGTTGTACTTCAAGGAATACGATCCTGATTCAGTGAAAGTATTTAGCATGTACTTAACTGTTGATGCGTGCTGAAATCTGTCCATGTTAATTATAATACTTCAATATGTGTAAGCCCCACTAGTGTCAGTAGGACTTAAGCACATGCGCAAGTAGTTTGCTGAACTGGGCTCTAGTTAATTCTAGAGACTTAGTGTTTTTCACCTCCTAAGCAGAGTTAGTCCATTTATGGTTTTACCTTATAGGTATAGTGGCTAGCCAAGTAATATTTGAATTTAACGTTTTTCTATTTTTTAATAATTATGGGTATTAATGCAAATTGTATACTAAGGATCCTGTATACTTGTGTTCTGTTGGAGAAAACTTCCTCCTCCTATCACTTTCTGAATGATCCATGCTGGGCTGTAATCCAGTAATATATCCTCTCTTTGGTCTTTGCTCTTAAACTGTTTTTGCATCACACGCGATTGTCTGCCGTAACTGTTTAATTAGTCCGATTGTGCTGTTTTGACAAAGTATGTCTTGTAGACAAGCTAAGTGAAAAAATCTGATATGCAGAGGCCTAGTTGCGATGTATTTCTTGAAGGGTCTCATGTAACTTGTGTTTGAATAAACATGCTAATTAAATTTTGGTGGTTACTGTCTGTGATACAAATGATGATGATGAAATCAAGCTTGAGATAAAACCGATTCAGCATGGTAATACTGTGAGACTGGTGAAGGTCCCTTTGTTAAGGATGAAATGAAGTCTTTCCATCCTGCTGTTTATGCTTTCTCTTGTTTGATGCTGGTTTTGAAGCTGGTGCTTGGGTGTTTTGGGTCATGCACCACGCAGTTGTATTGCCTGTGTATTTAGTAGATGTGCCCCAAATAGAGTTAATAGCCACCAGCTCGTCCAAATTGCAGGTTGTTACCTGAACACTTGTCCTTGTGTATTTGAAAGAATGATAGCAGTTCTGACAATGTCATGTTTTCCCCATGACTTCTTTGCCTTGGTCCTTGATTCTTACAGCTCAGGTACAAGCAGTCACATTAGCACAGGTGAAAGTCTGCATGAGCAAAGGAGGCTATACCCATGGGGAAAGACTCTCCTTGCTTCACAGATGAAAAGATGGGCTCTGAGCTGTTCAGGAGGAAGAACTGTTGTCACAGGCTGTCCTTGCTGAGCACTGAGCTGCTGAGGTGGCAACGGTCAAGAAAAGCAGATGAAGCATTAGGATCTGTAGGAAAGGAACTGAATTACAACAAGAGTGCTTCTATGCTGTTGTATAAACCTGTTGCCCACCCCTGCTGTACTGCTGTGTGTGGTTAGGGTGTCCCCTCAGATGAAGGTGTGTTAGGACTGGAAAAGGCCCAGAGGTGTGGAGGAGCTTCCCTGCAGGGAGCAGAGCAGACAAGGGCTCTTCAGCTGCAAAAGCAATGGCTGACCGCAGGTATGACAGACCTGTGGAGTTGCGTCGGGCCAGAGAAACTGGATCGGGATGAACTGCTCGCTGTCCCTTCCAGCATGAGAGCTGGAGGCTATTAACGAAGGTACCAAGTACACAACAGACAACAGGATACAATTCCTTGAGATGATTGAAGAATGTGGTAGAAATAAGACGTTAGTTGATCTGGGGAGGGCCTGGGTGCCTGCTTAGAAGTACCTTTTTGTGGAGAGTTACTAAAGGGATTAACCATGTGAGGCAGCCCTTTCTGTTGAAGGGTGAAGTACTGTATTGCAGGCTTGCCCTGCTCTCAGCTTGTCCTTGGGGACACTTGCAGACCTGATACCAGATGAGATTACGTCCTTTACCCAAATCATTGTGGTTAGGCTTTCAGTGGTTCATGGGTTCAATCTGGATCCACTGATGCTGGTTGCACCTTTCATGAGAAGAAAACATAGGAAAATCATCTTGCAGCTAGTTGAGTGCTTCGGGGGAGTGCTCACAGATCCTTTGCTCTGTTCCTGCTCTGTGCAAAAACGCATCCCTGGAAGTCTCAAAGGGCTTTTGGTGCTGAGGTGAGGCGATGGAGAGAGGAGGCTGTATGTTGTTCAGCAGATAAGAGTGGGAAATGATGATGGAGACTGGAAATGGAATTGAATGTCTAGTTAGGGTATGCAAAGATGAAATGGCACCTCTTTAAGTGAACGGCTAATTGGGCCTAGATTGTGTTGAAGATGCCGTCATCTGTACCTCTCACTGCAAGTGACCCTGCCTTAGGTCTTTTTTTTTTTTTTTTTTGTATGAGGAGCTTGATAGTACTGTTTTCACTTCATTTCCATTTTCTTTATAAGAGGTGATTACACAGGAAAAAGAATTGCTGATGAGGTATTCTGGCCTTCAGATCAGCCCGATCCGACTGCCTGGCACTCCTTTCTTGGGTGGTGTTGACTGAGTCATCTCACAAAGGGATAAAGTACCTCGGGCTTGTAAGGGTGGCAGAGCAATAAGCATGCGTGCAGTCAGTGCTGGAGCATGAAGTAGGTGCTGCTGGTGAGAGGCGTTTAGTGAGCGGCATGGTGCTTTCAGCAGCATTTGTGCCCTTCTGGAAGGGGCACTCCTGGCAGTCTGAGTTAGAAAATTCCTGAGGGGAGACTGAAGTGTTTGAAGCTAATTTAATCTGCCTAGAGCCTAATTTCATTGTCCTAAGGGCTCAGTAGGCAACTTCACAAGAAAGCATCCCTACTCCGACTATAACAACTGACTCATTTTTCTCTCCTAGGATATTGGGAAGTTCTGGCATATCTGACATAACTAGTTATTAGAAACAATCCTTTTTTACTGAAGGGCAAGTGACACTAAATATTTAGCAGGCTAATGGCGTTTACCTGAAAACTTATGGTGCTGGGAAAGTGCTGAACAGCTTTTATTGATGCGGATGCAGGTGCACCGTTTATTTCTCTGGTTGGAGTAGAGGCAGAAGAGACTCTGGCTTGGGTCCGAGTAGGGATATTAAGACACATGGAGCTTTGTTCCCAGGATGTTTCTGATTTGTTTGTCTAAGTAAGCCAAACCTCAGGAAAGGGTTGCTTTTTGATTTTTGTGGGCTACTCATCTGGCTGGAGTTGTGGAAGGTGGCAATCCACAATTTACATGAAATGTGTTCTGCTTCTGGGGATGGAAAAAGTACGTTTCCCACATTTATTGCTCATTTTGTATTTTTATCAGAAAAAGAAAACATATCCAGGAAGTGCATTCTTAGAGCGGTTGGGTGTGGTAGAAGCGACTTCAAAGATACAACATGAACTGCTTGTTCTTCTCGCCTGACAGTTTGCTTATCTGGTTGCCTTTCTTTTCAAAATACATATGCTCTCCTGTGTAAGGGAAGAGCTGAGGATGATTAAAGTGCAGTGAACATGGGAAGCTAAAGAACAGGCTCCTGCAATTAAGCATCTGACAAAAATTGACCTGGTCTTTCAGTGCATTCAAAACAAATTCTTCTATTGTTATCTATTGCCTTTCTTGAATGTTTGGTGGTGATCTTGGCCTGATGGCTTGGGAGAATCATGCAACTGACTCCTCATCAAGATGGCTAAGTGTCATCCAGCCTCCAACACTGCTACCTTTAACTTTTAACGATTAGGACAAGGACCAGCATTGCTGGTGCGGACACTGGCCTGTGCCTGGGTTTAGGAAGGCAAGCGGCACCCCCAGAAGTCAGGGCAGCTTTCAAGCAGCATCCCACCTCCCTGCCCCACTGCCCCCAGGGCTGCAGTGAGGGCTCGCCTGGCAGCATTTTGCTATTTTGAGAGGAAGCCTCTCTTAGCATCTTTGAATTTCTTCTAGAAGACGAAATACTAATTTGCGAGGAGAAAGGTTTAGTTTGCTCAAGGGATGGACTGCTGATATTTCTGCCTCTAAATGAGTCAAAACTAGCCCCTACATGAAGTTGTTCCTGACAGGTGGCCTTGCTATCTGGGAATGCTCATCTGTACACAAAGCCCATATGGGCAGCTCTGCTTCCTGGCAAAATTTCCTGAGTGTTGCTGGCTAATGGACCAGTGTCTAATCTTACAGGATTTCTTTAGATCCGATCACCGTTAGCAAAAAAACTCAAGGCAGCACTAATGAAATTGGGAACTGCACTAGTGCGGAGATGTTACACCAGAGGTTGTCTCTTTTCAAATAGTTAGATTTGGGGGTTGGTTTCTCCTTCAGGTGCCTATCTGGGTCTTGCTGGAGGAAGGTAATATATCTTGGGCTGTGTTTGTTTAGTATGTGTTTGTTTTCAGCTCTCATGATTAAGAGGCTGACTCAATAAGTCTTTGTTTTACCTGGTGAACCTTACTCTTAGCTCTGAAAACTCGATCTAGGCTGTTTTGAGAAAGTGGTTGCTACACTAGCCAACCTATACTTCACACGTGGTTTTCCTCTTAGTTTCTGGTGAAATTTCTCCCTTCCCCTTTGCTAGTCAAAGAGCCTGGGGGAAAGATGACTAAGGTGGTGCTTTAGATTTAGGAGGGGGAGCAGACAATTGAAAGAAGTTGCCCGTTGCCTCTGTAAACTTGTCTGGGCTGCGAGTCAGACTGTGAAGAGTCCGAGTGAAATGTCTTCATGTGGATGCAGTGCAGAGATGCTTTTGCGTATGTTTAATGAAAGCCTGTAGCTCTGTTCAGATGGTCTCGGTCATGTATGTGACCTTTTGGTACCACAGTAGCTACCATTCGGTACCGTGGTAGGTCATGGTACCAAATGCTGCATGTTGGCTGCCTGTGGCTGGTTTTTAGGCCCCAAGTAAAAGCTCTCTTCAGCAGTGCTGAGCTCTTTCCATCGACTTGACCTGAGAGAGAGGTAGAAGTTGGATCATTTCAGTCCATGGCTCCTTGGGATGGCCTTCACTCATTGCTCACGTGTCTCTCGAGGCCTTTCTGGGGAGGCCCAGAGCTGCCCTGCAAGCTTCAAACTCAGGCTTGCCATAAAAGAGGACTGAGACTACATAAACACTGCTGTTCATGGCCAGCCAATAAAGCCTGCGGAGCTGAGCAGGTACATCCTCAGGCAGACCATAGCTCCTTGCCCAAGGACTTTCAATCCACTAAAACCAGCCCAGTAAGTGATGCCAAAAAGAATTGCAAGGAGAATTGGAAATTTGAGGTCACAGCAATGAAAGATCTTGAGAGACGCTTACGTACTACTATGACCTTGTCCTTTGAACTGCGCTGCAGTTGGGCACGCTGTGTGGGGGTAAGAACTGGGCCACCAGTGGCAGCCCATGTACATTTTGAGGGGAATTGTTTTAGGAGCAATTTGAGGGAAACCATCAAGATAGTAGTGTGCTATTATCATTATTCATCAGTAGATTTCCAGGTGGCTTCAAAAGCCAGTAATAATCACTAATCCCATCAGCTAGATGAGAAACTAGAGGCAGGGAGAAAGAAAGAAGCTTCTCTGAAGATACTCAAAGAACTGCAGGAGCTTCATCCAAAGGCAGTGCAGGCTTGCAATTATCCTTCTAGTTGCCTGCTCTTTCTAAATTTGCTGAATAACGCAGTGAGCAATGACTGATTTGTAGGTCATTTATGTTTAGTTCATCAGAGACCCTGTCTGCCATACTGCTTTTGCTTGCTGCTAGGATTGCCAGACCGTTCAGATCAGCCATTGGACAAAAACCCAAAAATGAGCCGTAAACTCTTTTTCCCTGAAAAATCTCATCTTTCTAAGCCAAGATTGCTGGAACAGGAGAGAAAAAGTGGACCCAGCCTAGGAAAAAATATACTAGAGCACATTCAGTATGCTACATCTGCAGGGAACTCTGAGCTAGATTCATGTCTCTAGTCTTGTTGCATTTTGTGAACATTTGAGGCAAAACTATAAAAGTCTTTTTAGAGTGAGGTGAAATCGTATAAAGGCATTTCTAAAAGTTGGTCATGAAACATGCTTAGTCGTTAATGGATTTCTCAAAAAACAAAGGAGATGATTCAAACTGAGGAATAAACATTTGCCTTACTGGTATGGGCTTTTAACTGTGCTTAAGGCATTGCCATGAATGCTCTGATGGAGCTATATAAAATAAGTCTTCCTATTGGGATAGGGGTGGCAAGATTCAGCTCAGGACATGGATGACTCACCAGGAGGTAACTATGCCATTGGGTCAGCTGCTCTGGTACTTGGGATAGATAGACTTCTTGTAACAAAAATAAGAAGGGGAGGGGAAAGAATACCTTTAAAAGCAAGCAGATAGGAGAGGATGCTTTACTGCCTAGAATATACAGCTTTCGTCCATCTCTGTCCTTGCCCCTGGCCCCCGTCACAGGCTGGTATGGTTTTTCATTTTCTCAAACTTTCTCAGACACGTCTGTGAATAAAAAACATGCATATGTAGAGTAAGTTTATAATATGGATCAATTTATTTTTGTACTCTGTAGGAGAATTGTATGTATATATGCATGCAAAATGTAAGTATGTAAAATGCATTGTGTGGGAGTACATAAGGCAGCAAAACTCTTTCAAGAAGATTAATCTTTTTATCCAGTAGTTCATTACTTCAGAAGATTTTACTTTCTTTTGTTAAAAATAGAAACTTTTCCCATACTATTCCCTTGGATTTGCAAATTGAATGCACTAGTAAAGACCTGTAGTAAAACTCAAAGCTCTATGGGGAGGAAAAGTCAGGTTTCTAATGGTTTTCTGTCCTGAGAATGAATGCCAATGTTGACTCTCCCATGCCTAGTAAGGATGAAGCACAGTCCTTGGCCATTGGTGAGGACCCTAATGTCCTCCCTTTTTCTCTCTCGATAAATTCATAAATCTGTAAGTCTGTGTGAACTATTAAATCTTGCAGTCTCCTCTCTCTGTTCCTGTAAGGAGAAGGACCCCAGGAGAGGTGTTTTGTGTGCACCTTGTGGCACGGAGGGCTGAGTTAACACTGCAAAGGGCCAATCTCCTGGAAAATGACATACAGCGCGTAAAGCAACTTCTAGCCCTCACCCGGGGCTGAAACCTGCCTGTGCAACCAGTAGTGCAAAGGCAGATACCTTTGTACTTTATTACAGACCCAGTAAACAAAGAATTTTTGTTTCTTCTTCCTTAGCTGTCATAATGAAATTTTTTTATTGTAGTGGTTTTATCTGTCTCTTGATGAACATGAATGTTGTTAGCCTCTTTCCCACGCTCTCTGCATCGGTGTCTCAAGGTGCTTCTCTTAACTTCATGGCAGCCCTTTCTTTCCACACCTCGTGTCCCCAGCCATAAGTGCAGTCTGGGCTGCGGTGGCTGCGGTTGAGCCCGGGGACAGCTGATGGGAGGGATTGCTGGAGCAAACCTGACTGCCGGCGTGCGGTCGCTGGGCACTGACCCGCTTTGGAGTGGCCCAAGCTAAGGATTGGGATTTTCAAGCTTAGACGCAGAGAGCAATGGGGTGGATGCACACCTCCAGCTGCCTGGCTTTGGTCCTTGGACATAAGTGAGTGAGAGGTATCCTTGCTGCAGGGACAATGGCAATTGTCCCCTGTTACTCTGGGCTGGATGGAGCAGGAGCATGGCTAATAAGGTTTATGTGCTTTCTAGGAAGGTGCTGGAAATATGCAGCAAGAGCTGTGGGGAAGGCAGCCTGCTCCTCCTGCCCTCCCGCTCCCCAGTTAATGCTGGGCTCCTGTTTCCCCACTGCCATGGGAGGATGGTCCTTTGCTTTCCAGGGAGGTGCCTGGTTGTCACTCCTTAGCTGGGGCTGCAACTGTTAAGCCCTCTTGCCCCTTCCTTGTGCTGCCTGTGCTCTCCAAGCCCAGCAATGGCACCTTCCTTCAGGGACCTACTGATGGCTGCTGTCCCCTGGAAATACCCCCTCCACCAGCCTTGCGCCTGTCCCCACCCTGTCCACCCCATGCACGGTGGGGATCTTGTGATGGCCTCTGCCCCAAAGAACTCTTGGTCTAGATGCTAGGTGCAGGGACAAGTGCAATAGGGGGCTTACTTCGAAAAGATGTGTCTTCCCTGGTGACTGGCTTGACGTCTTCCCAAAGGCCTCCTGGCGCAGATGGGTATTGGGGGAAGATTTGAATAAGGAGAGGGAGGAGGCCCAGCAGCTCCATCTGGGCCTCTGCTCTCCATTTGTGTACAGAGCTTATATGCTGCTGCGGCGTGGTCCTTGTTACCATGCTGGTGGCTCTGGTTCTTGCTCTGCCTGTTTATTTTTACTCCATTGTTGAATTTATTGCTCCTGGACTCTTTACTCTTGTTGGCTCCTGATAAATTACTGCCTCTTATTAGCCTTAAATTACTGCCTCTTACCAACCTTTAATTATTTGCTGCCATCATATCTTGGTGCCACATCCTCTTAATTAGTGTTGCCATACTGGTGGAGACTCCTCTGTGCCTTTGTTAAATCCATTATCTTTGCTTTTGGCTTGCTTTGGCTGTTCTCTCATCTCTCCCTGCCCCTCCTTCCCCATCTCCTTGTGTCTTGCATTGATACTATGGAGCATCATCCCCATCCTTTCCTGTGAGACTTTGTGGTCTTACTGCAACCCTCTTGGCTCGTCCTGTGCCACCAGCTCCCTGCTGCCTTGTTCCTCCACAGCCTGTGTCACGCCTGCCTTTTCAGGGCTGGAGGGTGTTGGTGGATTTCTTTTGCTCTATCTTCTCTATTTCTGCTTTTACGCGTGCTCTGATGTCCTCTGCGTACCCAATTCCCCCCATCTCTCTTATTTTTTGCTTTGCTAGTGGTTTGGGTTTTTTTCTGCTGATGTCCCCATTACTTTGGTGGGATACACTTTGCAACTTTCTCCTCCCTTTTGCTGCCAAACTTCATTTTGAGGCTTGCTTTTCTGCTCAAGACTGGTGCTGATGGCTCTTTGGTGCCTCTTTTCTTGAGCAACTCCCAAGAGTCTCTATCCTGTTGTATTCAGTCCACCACGTCTAGCTCCGGCACTTGCTTTTCCTGATCTCCTGCTCAGTCTCCTCCTTGGAGCACCGTGCCTGTGCTTGGGCAGTTGGACCCTGCCTCTCCTGGTGCCTTTGAGTGCTTCACTTCTATGGAGCTCAGGCTTCCCGCGTTGTTACAGCATTCGGTCTCCATCACCACCCTCTCTGTCGTGCTCTATGTTGCTGTTCCCAGAGTCGTATCCGTTCCCAGCCATCTTCTCCCCTGCCCATTTTCCCACTTGTGTAAATCCTACCAGCTTAAGCTTTCCTTTCTAGCACCACCAACGCATTTCCTTTTGTGGCTGCTACTGCTGAAGTGTTGGCTGTGGAGAAGGCAAATTGAAACTTAGGGAGACTAGAAGAGGAAGGAAAAGTGGTCAAAGCTAGAAACAGCCAAACCTTGCTGATGTGCCTAGAATTAACCCATTCTATCATCTTAGTCTCCTCTTCGAATTCCTCTGGTCATAACCCATTGCTGAAATGTCAAGTGCCTGCTTCTGTCCCCCATGTGCCTGTCCCAGTGCTCATGCAGTCCCACAGTCCTTGTATCTTTTTGTTCACCACAGCCTGCAGCTCACCCTCCTGCCCACCCTGCATGTGGGACTTTATCTACAATAGCCATTCTGACTTGCTTTGCTCTCTCAACACGAGAGCCAGCAATTGCCTTGGCGTTGCCATTTCTTTCCCAAAACGTGGCCACAAAAAATTGCAGCTGCTGTCTGTGTGCACCCAGAAGTGTTTTCTTTGCTGTGCCACATCTTCATGGCCTAAGTCGCGTGCCTCATCAATGCTGTTGACCGAGGCTGGTGAGGTCAGGGGCTTTTGCGGGGACCAGGGAGTCCTCTGTGGTGCAAACCTTGTTCAAAAGCTTCGTTCCCCCTGGCCAGCGCTGTCAGTTCTCAGGACCTGCCTGCTTGCTTCAAGCATTTGGTGAGATTGCGGGAATGGCTCTGCCTATGTAAGTCATTAGTTTAACTAATATTGTATCTCTTTATTGTAAAAATGCTCTTTGAGGTTGATTAATGAGGAGTGGGTGGAGATAAAATGAACTCTGGTTTTGCAGGTGAGACACCATTCCTTTAAAACAAAATACTTGTAACGTTAAAAAAAATGAACCCACTTAAAACAAACCTCTACTTCTTCCTGTGGGGAGACTATGTCTCCCACAGAAAGTTATATTTTCTCCTTCTTTTTTTTTTTTTTTTTAAGCAATGTATTCCCTGCACATCTACTTGTATTTGGTCTCCCTCTTTAACAAAGTGCTAACATGTTGGGTCACCAGGATGTAGCCTGGTGGCTTGTCCCTTCGAAACACATCTGGTGCGTGCCATAAGGTACAAAAATGCTGTGATATCTCGAAGCTTTCTGACTCTCCTTCCGTGGTGCCACGGCAGCTACCATTTCCTGTTGTATCTCACAGGGCCTCTTGCACAATGAATTGTTGACTTAACGATAAATCTTAGCAAACTCTCAAAACGCCCCTGTGGAGATCGCTCCCTCTGTGAAGAAACACACCTGAGAGCAAGCATGGTGCCTGGCTCTCCCTGTGCTGTACTCCAGCAGAAGGGAGGCTGCTGCTCCCCAGGGACGTCCCGGTGGGCTGCTGCAGAGGGGATGGTGCAGCCCCCCTCTGCCCAGCGGGCACCGTCCTTGGCCAGGGCTGGCGGAGCCCTTGCAGACTGCAACAAGCCCAGAAAGAGCCTCCCTAGGTGTGGTTCCTGACTGTCATGTCTTTTATCAGAAAGCCGTGGGGAAATCTGTGTTAGGCCTGTTCTCTTGCTAAATAGAAGTTCAGCTTCCAAGTCTGTCAGCCTGGCTGGAAACTCCTTTCCAAGTGGAGGTGCCTTGGGAGGAAGGCAATGTAGAGAAACACTGCAGCTCTTGCAGCCATCCTCATATCCAGTTTCTGATACCACCAGCCTCTTTCGGTGCATAACTTGACAACACCTTGGTGGTACCTATGGCAGTAGGGGAGGAGTTCCTGGTTGTCACCACAGTGCTCTGTTCTCCAGTGGTGTTAAAGACCACCTTTTGCTTTTTCTCCATGAGACATGCTAACCAGAAAAAAGGCCTCACTGAACACTTTTGGAAATACCTGGCCATTTTGACTGTATGATACAAAGCTCCCCGAAAAAAAACCCTGGAGCATCAGTGTAGGGTGCCCTTTTCTGCAGGTCCCTTGTGCCCTGTGGCTGGTTGGGGTGAGGACGGGCTGTGATGCTGAGGTTGATGGTTAAGCTGCAAATGTGGAGGCCAGGCTGCTGAGCAGAAGATGGATGAATTAAGTTAAAAAATCTGCGCCTGGCTGCAGACCAATGCCTGTCTGCCTTGGCACGCTCTGCACTGGGCTGGGTGAAGAGCAGGAGGGGTGTGCGTGGGGGAATACGCCTTGGCACCGCGGCAGCGTGAGCAGCAGGGCCCCTGCCTGCACCGGCGGAAGCGAGTGGGGGGTAACGTGAGCCTGGGAGCTCTCGTGGCATGGCTCGGCTTGCTCTTCCCTGCTGTGCCAGGCTGTGGCCCTGGCTCTCCTCACTGCTCCTCTCCTATTTCCCCTTCTCTCTCTTGCTTTTCTTTGCTTTCTGATGAGCTAAACCTTGTTTTGGAAAGGGAGGGACTCTGATACAAATGAAAGAGGTACTTAGCAGTGGGGAGAGCTGAGGATTGTTCTTAAAACCTTCTCTTGCCTCTCTCTTTCCTGCTCTTAGAGGAGCAGCAAAGTACCTTCCACATCCCAGGGCCATGCAGAAGCTTCCCTGGGATGCTGGCACCTGCTTTCAGACCCCAAGCTGTCCGTGCAAATGCGTGTGTGAGCATGTGGGGAGGGCTGGGGCCGAAGGCCAAACACGTGCTGTTTGTCCTGCGAGGGAAAGCGTATCATCACACACAGCCTGTCCTGGAGCTGTGCGCAAGCTCATGAGGCATGCGCGGGGACAGAGGTCTGCATGATGGGGACCGAGTTTGGTGTTAATCGTCATAACATCACATTAGACTCCCGGTGTCTCTAGCGCAAGGATTTTGGAAGAGTGACTCCGGGCGCTATCAGAAGACATGCAAATGCATGCAGAGCCAGCTCATGCACCCAGCAGGGACAAGCCTTCCCTTAAGGTAAGAGTGGGTGGGCCTGCTAGTTGTCTGGGCCTGAGAGGTAGGAAACACCCCAGCGTCAGTCCTGGCTCCAGCAGTAGGCAACACAACTGCGTTGGTAATTGCAAGCTGTGCGGGGACTTTTGACAGCCCTACCCCACACTGGCTCATCCCTATCTGGAAGGAAAAGGCTGTTTTTCTGTAGCGGAGGAGGGGGAACTGTGGTCTCCTCTCCATTTTGGTCCGCATCCAGTTTACAATGTGAGGAATGGCTCTGGCACAGCTGGCTGGGGGACGATATGCCTTAAACCCATTTTCTTCTTGACATTTCTTAATGCATCAGCCATTGCCTTAGTGGGACGAAGACTGTAAGGGTGTCCTCTTCCAGGAGAAATCACGCACAGCAGGGGTAGCTCAGTACAGGACAGAGAAGGGGGTGCAGGGGCTCTGCCAGCTCCCCTCTCCCTCTGTGGGAAAGGCTGCCGAGGCGCTGGGCGCTGGCAGCACCCTCTCCCTCGGGCGCTGAGCCCTCGGGCTTGTCTGCTTCCCTTGGCAGCAGTCCGGGTGACTCCTCCAGCGCCCTCCCCATGTCAGTCGCACGCAGCTTCTTGTGGGTGCTGGCATGGGGTGGGGGTCAATAATGCTAAACAGCGTTGTTTCAGGGAGGGACACCGTGGCAAACTGTGAGCCCCTGGTTGGGAAAAAACCCCTTATTTCCCTGAACAGAGGACCCTGCCCTTAGTGAAAGCCCTGACTCCACCAAGGAGAGCTTGGTGCCGACTCCTCCAGGGTTTCAAGCACCAGCGCCTGCTTTTGCAGGACGCGGGACATCAGAAAGTGAAGTGGAGGGAATGGACCCCAGCTCTGACTCCACCAGGTATATGGGTTGAGATGCTGGGTTTTGCCCCATCCTTCCTCATGCCCTTTCCCACTGATTGCCACCTCCTCAACTCTGCCAGGTGTTGCATGGCCTCAGTAACTTTTCCCATGTGTTTTTATTATTTTTTTAAAGGATTATTTTTAACCTGGGCCCCTTCACTGCCAGGTTTGGTCCCACGGACAACTCCTGCCATTATGAGAGATGAGCGCTGCAGCATGGGGATGGATGAGCGGCAGCATGGGGAGGAAGGCGACAGGAGGAGGAAGCCGGCTTACTGTGCTGCGGTCGCCATCTCCCCAAATCGCATGGCGAGGGGGTTGCGCTGGAGATCACTCGGCGCGTCAAGGCAAAGCGATGCCAGCTCGAGGAGCCCTGCCAGCCCACTGGATCCAGGGGATGGTCTGAGATCTGCTCCCGATGTGGTGAAATCCTGAGGGAACCTTGTGGCCGCTCTGGGATGCGGAGGGAGGTGAGGTTTTGGAAGGTTTTGGCTGTAGGAAGGTGTGGAGGGCTTTCCTCATGTTTCTGAGGGGTTATGGCAAGTGCAAAGGGTGAGCAAAGCTAGTTGGTTGGTGAGATGAGGCTATAATTAAAGCCTTCCGACCTCCTTGCCTTACCTAATTTCTCTTAAATCGAACCTTAAAACTACTTTTCTTTTCCTTACCCAAGGATAAATGCAAAGTAATGCAATTAGGTTCAATGAAAAAACAAATAGTAGAAAACTGATCAGAGATAAGAATCTGATTTCATCTCCTGTCAAATGGTGGTCTTTCTGCTACTTCCTCACCCTGGCAAAACCTCAGTTGCCAAGGGGACTTTTGCCTCTTCTATCATTCAAAAATATCATTCCTCTGTAATTTTAATGCCCAAAGTCTCCAGCCAAGCAAATATTTAGCGTGTGCAAAGCTTGCACCAAACAAACCGGGACAAATTCCCCACACTGTAATTATCCTCCAACACTATTCTTTGCTTTCAAATAGCCAGGATACTCTTGCAGGGAGGCTGTGGCTCACCAGAGCCCCGAGGTGTCGTACAGGGCTGCTCCGGCCGCTTTTCCCCCAGCAAATCCTTCCTTTCTCCCCCAGGAAAGTGCTCTGGTTTTAGTGTGGGCACATGGCTCCCCGAGCAGTGAGGGCTTGGCTGTGCCGGTGGAGAGTGGAGGTGAGACCGGCACATGGCTATCCTCCGTGCCCACGTGTGGAGGCTTGCCCAAAGTCTGCCTGGGCTGTACCTCTGAAAGCAATTGCTGCCTGTGAGGGTTAGGCACCTGATGGAGATCAGGGAGTCTCCACAGCCTACCTACATATCCTAAAAAAACATGGCACTGGGGCCTGAGCTTCGTGTCTGTGAAACAGCCGTGGTCCTTCCCTGGGGGCTTCGGGAGGGAGAGAGAAGAGGCTGTGTGAGCGTAGCAGATGGATCGCTTGACTCCTGCCTCAGTGCCCAGTGTCCAAATTAGCTTTCCACGTGCAGATAAGAGTTATTTTATTCCCTGATTTCATGCATCTGGTTGTGCAAGGGAGACTTACCAGGATGCTTTACTGGAAACGTCCTTAGGGAGACATAACCTTGGTTTAGACCCAAGGATAATAAAAATCAGCAGGGTATGCCTTTTGCCCCTTGCACGTGGAAGGGAAAATGAGATACTGCTTTGTGCAAGGATATTGTGGTTTGCTTGTAAGGCAGTTTTTGGCACACTTCCTAGAAGGCCCCCTTGATTTTTGTTTCCATTTTCCCATTAAGCAATTAAATTCAGTTTTGGAAAATGTTCAACCTGCCGCTTCAATCTTTTTAAAGTAGCGTAAGTAACTACCGTTTGCTCTGGTTAAAGTAGCACTGCTGGACTCCAGCCCTTTGTGGATGTACGTAGGTTGCTAGAAATAGCCTGTTGCTGTGGGTTAGCCTTGGTGGGCAGCTCAGCCCCCACCAGCCGCTCGCTCACTCCCTGCAGTGGGATGGGGGAGAGAACTGGAACGGTGGAAGTTCAAAAACTCGTGGGTTGCGATAAAGACAGTTTAATAGGTAAAGCAAAAGCTATGTGCACACGCAAAGCAAAATAAGGAATTAATTCACTGCTTCCCATGGCAGGCAGGTGTTCAGCCGTCTCCAGGAAAGCAGGGCTCCATCATGTGTAATGGTGACTCGGGAAGACAAACGCCATCATTCTGAACGTCCCCCCCTTTCCTTCTTCTTCCTTCAGTTTTTATTGCTGAGCACAACACCATACAGTGCGGGATACCCCTTTGGTGAGTGGGGGTCAGCTCTCCCGGCTGCGTCCCCTCCCAGCTCCTGGTGCTCCCCCAGCCTGCTCATGGGCAGGGCAGCCTGAGAAGCAGAAAACCCCTTGATGCTGTGTAAGCACTGCTCAGCAGTAACTAAAACATGAGTGTGCTATCAACACTGTTTTGGTCACAAATTCAAAACATAGCCCCATATGAGCTGCTATGAAGAAAACTAACTCTATCCCAGCCCAAACCTGTGCACCTGTTATTTCCAGTGAGGAGGAGTAATAAATCAGAGCTTTTATCCTGGTATTTTGTTACAAGTGCCTTGTTCAAAGGACATTGGGTGGACAAGATTTGTAGGCAAAGCTAAAATCTTTTATTAGACCAACTGTTATAACTGCAAAAAAATTAAGATGCTCTTTTGGGAACAGAGTCATTCTTTGCTTTGGGGCTGTAGGCATGAAAACTAGTTTTTTTTCCACCTGTACCAATTAGTTTAATAAAAGACACAGGCTTGCAGTTGTGCACTCATACCAGGTGACTGCCTCTGTACTATTGAGGCTACAACAGGGCAAGAAATATAAAAGTAGCGCCTGAACAGGAAGAGTTCTGCAAGTACACAGCGAGTGCATAAATCAGGTCAAAGAAATGATCAAATTAACCTGTCAAATTCAATAATTCACCATGGCATGTAATCCAAAGTTCAACTTTGTTTAGGCTTTTATTGCTCGCTCAGGACCAACTGTTCCAATAACTTGCTGCTATTTGGGTTTCTTTTGAGTGTGTGTTAGCACTGTTGTTTCAAAGAAGTAATAAAACTTCAAAAACTGGACTTTGACTTTACACTGTTTGTGCTTGGGAATTGAAATTTTTTTAATGGAATTTGTCTTTATCACCTGGAGAGAGTGTGTGTGAGTGAGTGAGCAAGAGGGAGATCTTTACATATCTACATCATCTTGAATTTCAAAGGGCTTTACAAATCTTAGTCTTCCAAAATCTACTAAAATGCTGTGCTTTGCATATGATTATATGAAGCTCATTAGTAAGGGTACTAATGAGCCTCTACACACCCGAGGCAGATAAATGAGGTTCCAGAGTAAAATGATTTGCTTAAGGTCAGACTCTTGTAAGTTGACAGCAGAGCTGGAAATAGAAACCATTGTTTCCCAGTCCCTTGTACCATATTCCCACGGATGGAATGTGTTGGGTTTTTTTTTTTTTGAGATGAAAACACTGCTGTTTCTTCATGCTGTTTTGCTTCTTGTGCTTTCAATGTAATCTTCACAAATGCAAATGTCCTGACCTAGAGCTATATAAGGCCTTTATTAAAAAAAACCTCTCCACAATATCAGTCTTCATGCAATTGTATGAAGCAGAAGGGATAGCCCAATTTAACAATTCCCACACCTCATAAAATGATTGGCCTAGTTTCTTTAAAGTGGGTTTAAGCCATAGCCCCCAATGTGATTTAACACGGAAGCCGCACTATTAATTGTCTATCTTCTCCCATTAAGGTAGTGAGTTACTGGAAAGTGAGGGAAACAACGTCTGTCTTTCATGCACTAATAGCCAATTTTGCATGTTTTTTTATCTTTATTTTCAGGCTGCAATGGAGCACACTGACCTTCCTCCTCCCTTCTGCTTGAGGAGCTGTAACTGGGATGGGGATGATTGCAGGGAGGTGCAGAACTGGTGCTGCATGAGAGAAGTCCCAGTATCGGCATCAGGGCTCTGCCCTGGACAAGGGCAGCCACTGAAACACCCCATGCCCACACGCCGGAGAGAAACTGAGGATAGTGTTCCCACCCTGGGAATGGAGACAGGCTGCGTTAGGGAGATGCCTAGAAACTCCCTGTTACACCCTTCAGAGGGTACCGCACCTCCATGACGGTGTGCTTTACCTGTGAAGGGCGAAACCTCTGCCGTGCTTTTCCCCTTCTCTCCACTAACATCTCTCCTTCCCCCCTACATGCAGAGCGCGCTTTTTCCTCCCTTCCCTGTTACTGCTGGAGCAGAACAGCTGTTGCTCCTGTCAACAATTTGGAGCAAGGCCAGCAAAAGGGGTTTTTGGCAATTCTAGGCTTGCAGGGAAGGCTTGTGACCCAGAAAAAAAAGAAAAGATATATACACACACACACATATATATGTATATATACACATATATATGCATATATACATATGAGAGGGAAAGCAAGGGAGAGAGCCTGCCAACAAGCCTACCATGTGAGTGCGTGCGTGTATTTTTTTGCCAAGGCACATGTGACTTTGTGCCCGCACACTTTATGCCATTTCTATGTACTCTTCTCATCCTGAGCCTGTTTCAAACTTGAATGGCTGGGGACACGAAATCCTTCCCTGGGATGGCGGTGCCGAGGAAGCCATCGGTACCTGCAGTCATGGTTTACCTGCGACCTTTGCGGCACACATGGCACGGCTCATCTGTCCCTGGGCAGATGTTGTTTTCTCCGTCAGCGCCCGAGCTGGCATCGGTAACGCTGGCAAGTGGAGCGTGGTAAACGAAAGCAAACAGTGTACTTACTTCTTGTATAAACCAAACAGATGAGCACTCATTCTCCTACTTATCTCGGCAGGGCTGAATCAAATGATGGCTGCAGAGTTCAAATACCTCATGTTGATTAAAATCGGGGTTTTTTTTGTAGGTTATCTGAAAACAGACTACTTTTTCAATGCATTGAGACAATAGCAATAAAAGCTGTAAAACTGTGTTCTTCTTTTGGCACTAGCCCATTGTAAACAGCGAGCTACCAGGCTTAATGAGGCAATTCTGTACCATTGCTTTTAATAACTGAATGTTTGTCTCCCGGCTATTCAGGTGGGCTATTACTGGTATTTAATATTACTGGCAATGTTGTTATATGTTCTGTGCCAGCGCTGGCAAAGAGCAGGGCGATTCTTCCAGATAACAGCCCTGCAATAGCATTTTTCTGGATTTAACTGAGAGAAAGGCCAGGCAAAGCCACTGCGCGCTTGTATTTAGCTTTCCCTGTTCCTTGCAAATGTTATTTCAAACACTGAAAGAGTTAAATGAAATAATTACAGGCGTAAGCATGTTGATTCTAGCTTATGTTATGGCAAACATAAAAATGTATTGACCTAAAAGATAAATGTTGATTGAAGCAAAAAACTGACGTCAGTATAAACTCCAAAGCACTCTGTATCTTGATGCTTGGCACATGAACGCCGTACCATATATGTAGTGTGAAATACTTAGGTTTGTTTTAATTAGATGGATGATAATCTGGTGATCGTAGTTCTCATTTCAAGTGTAACAATTTACGGCATGACTAATTCTGCTGAAAAAAACGAAATTGTCAGCGACAATCTGGAGGGCTGAGCAAACTGTTAAGTGACGGCAATTTATTCTATCAATGACATCGATGGGGTTTTCAGAGAAAAAGATTCATATACTCTGCCTAGTCTGCCCAGATTCTTGGGGTGTTTTTTTCTGACCAGCTTGTTTTGTACCAATATTTCCCCGCCGCCCAGAAATCTGCCGATGGAGATTGGTTTGTGGCTGAAACTGTGGATATTTGGTCCCAGTACCATCCCTTTCTCCCTCCCCTGTAGATGCGCTGGTGCTGGTTTGGGCTTTTCCCCCTCCTCTTGCCTCCCACAGCCCAGGCTGGGCCCCTTGTGCAGGTCACCCCACCATCGTCAGCCTTTCTTCACATAAACCAGTGGACCTGATCTCGTATTTTTCTGTGTCTCTAGTTTTGCACGGCACTGAATTATCTCCTGAGAGTTAAGCAGCTCTGGGCAAGCTGGCCTGCTGAGGAGAGGGCGGCAGCAAGTTAAGTCCTGTTGAAGCATTGTGGGTGCCTCAGAGAAGTCCACCAGTGTGCTCACTGGTGAGTCCAACGAGACTTCCACCATGTGCAAAACAAGGGTAAATTTTATTTTGCCTTTCCAGCAAAAGCCCTACTTGCGGAGTGTGGAGATGGGTCACGGCTGGTGGTGAAGGGGGATGTGTGGGCAGCTCCTGGCTCCCAAAGGTGAGGGATGGGGCCAGGTCTCAGACGGTGGAGGCAGATACAAGCACTGGGTTGGAGTCTGGGGACGCGGGTGTACTGGGACAAGAGATGGCTGGGAGCTGGGACGATCGCCTGGGGGATGCGAGGGTGGAGCAGGAGGGGCTGGCATGCCTGTAGCTCCGCGAGCGGCCATGTTTGAGTAAACTATGATTAGGATTAGCTTTGCAAATCTCCCAAGCAGCCCTTGGGAAAGCGCCCACTGTGATTCACAGGGCTTCCCTCTGCCTGCACTGCACTGTCTGCAAACCCTGACCGAAGCCCTGGCTGCCCCTCTGGCAGGGATGTTTCTCCAGCCGTGAAATCTGCCTGTTCAGCAGCTGCGTCTGGCTCTGCCGCAGAGCCTGCTGTCAAATGTCAGTGTATCAAGGCCCTCATGCGTGGGCTTCGGCTTATCCTCTGCTTCTGTGAACTGGCTAAAGCTTGCATTTGTTTTTGTGAGCCCCCAGTGTGGGCCATAAGCGTGGATAACGTAAATGTGTATGATGTGTCCTCCAAAGCAGCACCCAAGAAAAGAAAGGCAAGGTGGAAGATGAAAAAAAATCAGGTGTTGGTTTCTTATGACAGATCTGACCTCATACATAGGCTCGTGTTTTTTCCCATCCCTGTTTCCTCACCCCAATATATAAGTGGAGACTGACTGGTTTCACAGAGTGTGCTGATCTTGCCAACCCAGGATTAACCCAGGGTTAGCTTGGACCTGGGCTTAGGAGAATGACTTGATGTGAAGGCAATTTGGAGTGGTGCTTTTTTTCCGCTGTTTTTAGAGTATCCCCATGTCCCACTTTCAAGCATTTTTTTCCCTTTCAGAAACTCTAAAGGGAAGAAACTTTAATTAGGATTTTTAAATTAAATATAAACCAGGACATTCTCAAGCTGCAGCCTGGTTCTGGCAGTTTATGTCTTAAGAAAGAGATTACTGACTTGAGACCTGAAGTGTTCCCCATTTTCATAACTTGGCTACATTAAAAACACAGTGCGTGTCTGTAGATTTCCTTGGAAAATGCTCAGGGGCTTAATGAAGAATTAAGCCCGTCATTGACTGGTTTTCCCTGAGCCTTGATGGATAATCTGCAGGTTTTTCTTTTAAAGCAAGAATACCTTTTTTCTAAGTATTTTCAGGTATTTGAGCTATGTGGTAAAACGAGGTCTCCAACAAGCATTTTCTTCTGTTTTGCAGGGTTTCTTCTCTGTTGTAGCTCTGGTGCTTTCAGGGAAAAGTGCGACAGACAAGACTGGTGCTTAACAGCAAAAGCCAGCTGGAGAATCCCACCGCCGCCTCTTCTGGGGAAGAGCAAGAAGGCCGCCCAAGTCAAAAAAGAAGCAAAATAGAGAACTTGCATTTTCCTTCCTCTTCCAGGTGACTTTTAACGCAGCACGTTTTTGTGATAGTAATCTGTTGTTTCAGGCCACTGCCCACGTATGTGGGTCTGGAGGGGACTAAAACCTGATGCTTCAGAGGAAATTTTGTAATCCGCGGTAACCCAGTTATGTGATGTGGCACACGCAGGGTAAAGAAAATGGGAGGGCTTCTTTCCACACCTGCCACATGTCTCATTTGAGGACTGAACATCCAGTTTATTAAGAAATCGTGGTGACGTATTAATATAATTTCCTAGTGTTGTGCAAAGCAGAAATTGGGTCTCCCGTATTTTAATGGCGTGCTTTTTGTGACTGCTTTGGCATTTAATTTTGCAAGGTTAAAAGCATCTGGAGGCAATAGAAGGAGGCACTTTAAATACAAAGGAGTCGAAAATGAAAGGCTCCTTACATGAGGTGTAGCTTTTGCTGTGTCACCTGGATCATCAGGTGCGAGCCCATCTGGGGAACGGTGGTCTTGCCCCTCAGCCGTGGCTGGGGTCTGAGCTCAGGATGCAGAGTACAGTACGGATCTGGCCATGCAAACTTATCTCGGTCACCAAAGGCATCTATTAAACTCTGACTCACCCTGCAGAAACACAGCCCACGGAGGGAAGGTAACTTTTCAAGGCAGTCACTCTTCGGAGTAAAACCGCACTTGAAGAAACTGGGTCCTTCTCGCCAACGAGCTCAGGAGCTCTGTGCTGGCACTTCTTCATGTTGCAAATGATGTCAGGGGTATTCGCTTGAACAGCACAGCATGTTAGGAGATGAACCGCCCAGCCTGCTTCTCGCAATTTACCAATAAATCAAGGTTTCACGTAGTTTGTGAACTACTACTAGCTGATTCATCCTTCTCTTGGTAGGTGGGTGATGTTCCTGTTCCTAGACTGGGTATTTCCCTGCCTTCAATACTGACGCTATGTGAAACGCATCTTTCTCAGGGTTCCTCTTTCAGCCGGCTCCCGGCACATGGAGGCTGAGAGTTTGGGTGTCTCTAGCTACACCACTGCATCGCTGGGGAGGATGACAGGGAGCGGCGTGGCAGTGTGCTCTGCATCCTATCTGAGTTGGCTTTTTAAGGGTTCAAGGATCTCCTGCTCTAGTTCTTACATAGAGCCCAGGTGCAGGATTCCTGCTTAGACAGCCTGCCTTCCTCTTCCCTGCTTTTTCAGGAAAAACTCAGCAAAACTGCCATGTACAGGTCAGGTAGAGGCTTCAGAAAGATGCGTCAGAAATCACAGCTGGCTGACCAGCACAATGGCAGGCCATTTTGTCATGTCGCAATGTTGGCTCTGCCACTGGCGGCACATCACGGTTGTGTCTGGTGCGCTGGGATAATTTGGATGGAGATGAAATTCTGCGTAGCTGGGGTGAATCACGGGCTGCAGGAGCTGTGTGAGCTCCAGCCGTGTCTTGCAGGGCGAGCTTGTGTTTTGAGCGACTCAGATGTTATCTTGTCCCAGGTTCTTTCCATGCTGTCAAAATCAGTGCTGCTGGATGATCATGTGGATGTCAGAGAGCAGATGCTTTGACCTTATTCTCCTTTTTTAAAGCAAATTGGTGCCTTTTATGAATGCTCACCCTGGTATAAATCTAATTTCTGCTAATTTCAGCTAATTTCTGCCTATTCAGAAGAAATCCTTAGTAGCCTTAGGAGTTTATGTACTGTTAACTTGCTACACATCCATGTACAAAACTGATATCCAGTGTCTGCGTTTGCAGCTGGACAGCAGGTGGGACATGGCCAGGGATAAAAAATTCCTCTTATGAATTATTCTGTCAGCTGAAATAACATGCAATCGGTTAAATATTTGGACTCTACATAACAACTGGAATGGCAAAGAAACTGAGAGCAAGTAACATTTTTATACAATATATAAATCCAAGCTACACCCATATCTTGGGTAATGTGAGTGTTTATATACACTTACACACACATATCTGTGTATCTATATAGTTAACTCTGGAGGTAGAGCTGCTACTGTGCGTGACATGCTGCTTGATAAACTTTTTGGACCGAAGTGGAAGAAACTGCTCTTTAATTTGCTGAATAAAAATGTAATGATTTCAACTTAGCTCTTTGATTTGCTTCCCTGAAGACATAGCATGCTACTTTTGGTTATTTTTTGTCTTGACGTCTTTTTTTTTGGTTATTTTTTGTCTTGACTTTTTTTCTCACGTAAAAAAAAAAATTCAGTTTCAGCATGTAAACTTCTGGCACAGCTGTGCTTCTGGTTTTCTTGGGAAATAAGCAGTGCTAGCAAATATGCAACTCCACCAACAAGTCAGTCGACGCTGATAGAGAAAAGGCGACAGTCGGCAGAGGCAGAGCACGGCGTCAGCCGGGCACCAATGCGCTGCCTGGCCATGGGGAGCCCGGCTTTTGGCAGAGCTCAGCCTGGGGGCCCGTGGCCACATGCAGGGAGGGTTTAGGTGGCTGGGGTGTGTTTCATGTCCCACCGAAGGAGCTCTGGGTGGGCTCCTGTTCCCACTCCCAGGCATGGTGCCGCTCCCCGTTCCTTGCTGGGGGAGCCCCAAGGTGCCTGGTGAGGGGAGGGCAGGTGCGGGTGGTGGGGGTCTCCAGTGGCCTCCACCCGCTCGTCCCCGCACCAACGCAGGAAACTGAAATGATGGATCATGGGTACGTCCAAAACCCTGCCGCCCTCTTTCACTCCCACCACCTCCTCAAGGCCAGAAGCTATGAAAATGAAATTGATAAGAAGTAATTTTTAATGGGCTATTTCTCTGGGAGGCAACCTTATCTGGTAGAAGAGGAGGCACCAAATGCTCGCCGGTACTCCGGTTGTTTAAGCTAACCAGTCGCTCTGCATTCCCTCCCTTTTTTTTTTTTTTTTTTTGAGAAAGATTTTCTTATGAGTAGAGACTTCCTTTTCCCAGCACTTCATGTACTTCTTCATTTCTGGCAGGGCTTAATTCCTGACTAAGACATGGCTTGCTAATGGATTATAACCCTTGAATGGAAAAAAAGATTTCTCAGATGGAGAAATATTTGCCCAGAATGACCTTAGCTTAGAGCAAGCACTCACAAAAGCATTGGGAGCACATGATCATCCATCTCCCTTGATAATTTGCTTGAACTGAGTAAAAAAGGACTTGTTCCTTATGGAAAATAGAAATGTTGCATACTTGAAGAGGCAAAGTGCACATCCTGCTGCTTATGAGACCAAACCACTCTGTGCATAAAAAGACAAGATGCTGAGGATGTCTTGACAAGTAAAATCCAGACAGCCGAAAACCTCTTCTGAAAATCTGTGGGGATATATGCAGAATGAAAGTAAAAATACCTATGCTCATTGGAAATGCACATGCAATGTCTGTTTTGTATTTCTTTATAGGGGCTTACATTTGCATCAAATGGATTTCATTACTTGCTACTGAAGAGATCTTCCTAACAGGCATGTGTTTTCCTGTTATTAGATCAGGTTAAGTCTTCCCGTTAAGTACAGATCTCTCCACACTTGGACAGATATTCTCTGATTACTGTATATGCCTTGAGTCATGACCCCAAGGATGTGTGCAGTGGTCCCCAGTGTAATGGCTGGGCTTCAGTCCTACCATTTGCTTTGGATTAGCTTTTATCATGTTACTTTACTACAAGGGGTCTGGGGATTATAACTGATGTTTGGACACACGGTATCTTGTGAGACTGGGTTCGCAGCTGAGTGCTACCATTAACCTGCGTAGAGATTTTCTTTTGATAGCAAGTTACATAGATATATACTCTGAGTTCCCCAAACAAAGGCTTTTGTGATGGGAAAAAAGCAGCAATGGTACAAGGTCCTCTCAAGAAAGGCACTAATAGCTTAGTCTGACAGCTCTCTACTCTCTTCCTCTCCCCCGCTCTCTCTAAAAGTTCCATATGTGGCACAGAAATATTTTTTGCACCCTTACAATACACCCTTTCTATCTGTTAAAGCAAATAGTCACTGGCACATCCACCCTATGGATCATCAAGCCTGCTTGGGACAGTCCTCCATCCCGGCTATTTGCTATGATTTTGCTGCCTTTTGTAACTGGGTCTGGATGTTATGACAATCTAACTCAGTGATGGCAAAGCAATGAAAACAAACAGTTTGTCTTCATGTTCTGGCTCTTGGAAGAGGGATATGCCTAACAGCGGGAAGTCAGGGTTTACCTAAAAACAGGTGGAACCCAAACCACGGTAGGTGTAGCTCCACTTGGCTCGAGACTATTACATCAGCAAGGGACTTAATCCACAGAAAACATCTAAGGGTTATACGTATGAGGGATCTAGGACTAATATGTGCACCTTAATAGCAATTATTTTTTGTCTGGGAGTGATTACTGGAAAATGGTGGTGTTACTAAGTAGTTGGTCTCCCTTCCAGCTCTGTAGTATTTCTATTCCTTTGCCTTTTTTATTGTTTTATGAGGATTTTTTTAAAATGGTTTTGTTTGTAAACAAGGCAGCAGATGCCAGGGCTTGAACCCTATTAAAGATCTAATCCAAAAGCTGTGAAAGTCAGGGATTATCTTGCCTATGAGCTCAACTGACTAACAAGCTAATAGTTGGACTAGACTAACAAGATAATAATAAGATTATTTTACGACCTGAAACAGAGATTGACTAACTCTTCTACACACTTACAGCAGTAATTCTGGCTATTCTATTTATCCACATGGACTGGGGTAGTTGATCCTTTGCTCCATCTCTTCTACCAAGGTGTTTTTGAATGGTAATGTTACATAATTTTTAATGGGAAACTGTGGATTTGGAGCAAAAGAAATTATACATGAACTGTAGTTCGTCCCCCAGTCAACTTTTGATGTTTTGCTGTTGAGGGAAAAAAAGCATTATCTGAAAAGCTCTGGTTTGTAAATTCTGCTGCACTCAGCCTGCTGAGAGCCACTGTCCTTGGCCTGCCTTTCCTGCTCACGCTCCTCCTGTGTCCCTGATGCACAGTGATGCCTCTGCATCTGGTGCGGTAACTCACTGCCAAACTAAAAGTCTAAAATCCTCTGAATGTCTCCCCTGCACCTCTCCCTATCACCTATCCCTATCCAGTCTGGCTATGGGGATTCTCTGATACCCCAGAAAAGTGCAAAATTATTTGAAAACTTGACCCAGTAAAAAGGTTACAAGTGTTTGTTGCTAGCGGAGATAGTGACTTCTGATTTGGTCTATCCAAGTCTATCCAAAAGGACATCTGGTGGGAATGGCAGTAATGTTATCTTTTCCTTCTTTGTTTTTGAAATTAGACCAAAAATGGCCTATGTACATGATTTAAAAAATACTTGCCGCTTTGGTAGGGCTAAAACTGTGGTCTGCAGGTTTCTTTGAGAGGGCAACAGCCTTTTCTGGTTGTCGACACATCTACCTGATGATGGAGAAATCAAGAACTGAGAGCTGCTGTGTCAGAGAGAGACACCGCGTCTTACAGATGTTATTTGCATTGGCCAACTTGCAACACATAATAGAAATGTTTCCCTTTGGATCTAGGGTGAATCATGAAAATGTCTCATTATAGAAAATGTCAAAGCATTTTCCATAATGGCCCCAATTTTGCTATGCTATTGCTCTTTCCGCTTCGAGAAATGGCTTTTTGGCAAGTTTGATTAGCAAAGTGCTGAAAATTAAGCTGGCTAAAGGAGCGTCTCCTGTGTTATGATTTCTACTGGCCAACATGAGCATCAGCAAGCTGTGGGCATTTCATCTGTGAATGTGGTTAGCTGTCTTCATAAGCCTTTAACCGTGGAAATCCCCGCTGTAAACTGACCTTCGCACGCTGGCGGGAAGCAAGTTGGCCCGGCGTCTCCTTCCGCGCAGTCCCAAATCCGTCCTGCCATTACCCTGAGCAGCTCTTTACCTTGGGAGGCGTTTTTCTCTGCCAACCTGACCGCTCTTACGTGACCATGCAGAGTTCACTGCAAAGCCTCGGTGTTGACATCAGGAATATGACAGCCCTTATCCGGCCACAGAGGTTTTCAAAAGCATTGGCTGGTGGCCCGAGTTACCTGAAGCAGTTACTAATTGTTTGGTGATGACGCAAATGCCGGGGTCCAATTTCAGCCCTGCTGCCGGCTCCCGGGCAGGAATGACCTGCTCGACTATTATTGCTCTCCATATCCTGGTGGCAGGCAGGCCTGCAAATTCCCCAGGTCCTGCGCTCCTGCCGTAGGTAGGTTATATTGAAAGGTGCATTTTGTTTCTTTTGGAGTGAAATACTGTTTCCTGTGGCCTTTGCTCTGATTTAAACCTGTGTGGTTTTTTTTCCCCCCACTCCCATTGTACATAGAAATTGTTCCTGGTGCCTATCTGAGCATCATTTCATGTATGCTTACTCTACACACTTTTGTTATTATCCAAAACTGTTAAAATCATACTCAATGGCTTAAATACTCCCCTTTTCATCCAGGTACCTGGCCTAACTCTTCTGTAGCAGGCACATCATACAAGATTGCTTCACCATGACTTGTATGCTCCTCATTGAACTGGAATTGTCCTCTGCACCCCTGGCAACACTTGTGGAAAGCTGCTGTAACAGCTGCTCAATAGCACTTCAGGCAGTTTTATATGTTTTTATAAATGTTTTCACTTCTGATTTGGTCATTTATAGCAAATGCCATCTGATGTTATTTATGCAATGGTCAAAGTGTAAGACATATCCCGAGGATTAGTGATGGGAAGAACTAGACCGCAGCCTTGGCCTCCTACCCAGCCTGATTCTGTGATGTGGAGTGAGTCAACGGCTGTGCCTCAGCCTCCCTATGTATAAGATGGGACAATAACACAGGTGGACTGCAAATCTTACGGGGTCTGTCAGCCTGGTGTCACCTGCCAGTTAACTTCTGTGATTAGTGGGAGAGAAGCGAGGCAGAGGCACAGAGCAGAGGCTACTGAGGTCCTCTGGGAGCACACCACACGCAGCGGTGGTGAGACTTCTGCTGCAGTTGGCTTGCTTGGGGTCAGTCCCGAGGGGCAGGTGGGCAGCTGGGGGAAGGGGGCCTGGGAGAGAGGCTGAGGCTGGGTCGAGTATCCTGAACAACTGCAGTAGATATTGTCTGTGCACGAGAATATTTTCTATACGGCTTTGTCACCTGTATGGTTATTCAGTTCTGTCTAAGCTTTTTGCAAAACAAGTGAAGTGGAGGGAAAAGAGAAAAAAAAGCTCCTTGTTTTTAATGGTAACATTTAAAAATAATATAAAACCATCCTCAGTGGCCAAACCACAGAAATTGCCATGCAGATCCAAGAGCAGGTGTGCCTCCTGGAGCTACTGGAACAGCATCAGAAACCTGCTGGATCCCCAGTAGAAAGTGTCCTCTTAATTCTGGGTCAAATTCTGCTCCAAATGTGGTTGAGAGCAAAACTCCTGTTTACTTTAATGCTTGCTAGCTTTCATCTGTTGTTTTTGGAATAAAGTGAGATCAGACGTGAGAAGTGCAAAGTATGTCTGTTAGGGCAGGAGGAAGCTAGTGATGTGCTGGGAGAGGTTGGGAATGAACCAGTCGGTACATCCAGGTCCTTGGGATGAGACCTTTTAGGAGAATAATGTGGCGAAGGATACTCCTGGTCTTTCAGCTTGAAGCTGAGGTTATGGCTTTCCATTCTCACTTCCATTTTCCTTAATTTCTCCCGCAGGCCCCCCTGGGTGGCTGCAGCCAAACGCCCATGTTGCACTCAGCTGTGGCCCAGCTCAGTAGGTCGTTTCCGTCGGGTTTTGTTTGCTCCCTCCTGCCAAACCAGTGGCTCTGGGGGAGCCATCCCTGTGCCTGCCACTGTGAACGTGACATACCCAGCAAAACAGCTCCGTGCCTGGCATTAGGCATCTGAGCTGTCCCCTGGCATTACGGGTGACCCCCAAGTGCATGGGTAGGTGTTTATGCTTAGCTGGCTTCATGGAGCTTCATGGACTTTAAGCTCCCCCCCCCAAAAAATCTACCTTCAGCTTGGGACGTGCAGAATTTCAGCCATTTTGAGTGCCACAGAAGTCATCTCATCCCTTCAAGAACAGCAGGCTGGCTAAATATGTTCTTGTATTGCTATGGAAATAGGGAGAGAGAGCAGGTAAGTTGTGTGCATAGGCTACTACAGGACGTATTTCTTAATGCAATTTCCTAACCGTATAGCCAGTCCAGTTTCTGGGTCAGTGTGGACGTCAGGTGGTAGCTCACTGTTAACACAAATGTCCAAACAGATTCAGACCTTTCGCTATTCTTTTCTCCATTCGTATCCATCACAAACTTCAGAAATAATTGACCTATTATTCAGTGGGAGAACTCCTTTCCCGCCCACTTTCCTCCCCCCTATTTCCCAAACCATTCCCTCTCACTTAAAGCCTTCCAAAACATTTAAGACTTGATACTCCGGAGTGCAGAGCACCCTGGCCCCGATTCAGTAGAGCACTTAAACATAGGAATAATTTCATTTGAAGTCAATGCAATTATTTGCATGCTTTAGTTGCTTTGGAGTGAGAATCGCTCCATATTCAATAGGGTGGAGCCCATCGAGTCCTTTCCTGGCTGCACCGCTCAGGTTGCTAGACGGGGAGGAAAGCTAAAGTAGCTCTTTTCAGTGCTTGTGCTGCTGGAGAACAAAAGGAAGCGGCACCTAGAAAGGGTATTTCTGGGCAGGATGGGGTTGTGGTTCACTAATGGTGTATTGTAAAAGGCTTGTTCTCATTGTATTCTTATCAGAGCCTGGGAGATTATTCTTATCACAGCCTGTAACATTATTTTTATCAGCTTGAAAGATGGTTCTTTTATACCAGGGCAGCTGTGAGCCACTTAAGGCCTTTCCCTTTATTTACCTCTCTGCTGCACTTCTCTGACTCTCTCCCATCAGCATTTGCCTTTTGATATGAAAGCTCAGAGTAGACTGACTTTGAAACATATAATGCTGTGCTGGAGCTGTTTTGCAGTGTAAAATGCCTGGATGTGTGATTTAGACCACTGTCTCTCAGTTCCCATATAAAAGTTTGGCTCAAGTAGGGCTCCAGTGCCTGTTTTAGGAGATTTAGCCCAGTGACGCTCATTCCAGACAGCCCAGGCTGGCAGTAGAACGTAAAGGTATGCGGCTGTGATTTTATCTGTGCTACCTCGGGCTGCTAGTCTGTGGTCTGGGATGAGCTGAGCAGCTCTTTGGGACAGGAACATCCTCCTGTTACATGTGTAGTCCAGAGTAAGACTGGAAACAGGTAATTTAATAACAACAACAACAACAACAACAACAACAACAACAAAAACAACAACAACAACAACAACAACAATAATAATAATAATAATAATAATAATAATAATAATAATAATAATAATAATAATAATAGTTCTGTACCACCTTCTCTGTCAACCCCCCTAACTTGGCCAATATGCACATGCTTGTATTCTGGTATCCTAGCTTGGAAACATCAGCAGACTCCCTGCCAACCCTTATCAGAAGAGTGGTGATAGGGTGGCATCAGCAGATGCTCCAGGCCTCTTGTGAAGTCTGTTTGTGTTGCCAGGAGGTTACCTTTGGTGTTAGCAATGCAAGGGGCTCTATAGGATAGTTTTTGCTGTGCCTGTGAATATGAGAGGCATGTGTGTATCATCCCAAAGGTGAAACCACAGCCTCAGAGCTGCCAGATGGGGATCTGGACTGCAAAGGGCTCCCAAAGTGGTCCCCAGAGGCCCCCATGTAAAATGCCCAGCGCAAACACAGAAAGAACAATTACGTCTGCACCAGCCACTGGAGCAGGGCCAGAGCGGGCTCAGGAGCATGTCCCTGAGCAGCCACCCCCTGGCGCTGCCAGTGCAGTGCCTTGCCAGCCCAGCGCTGACCCCGGGGCGGGCAGGGACAGTGGGTCTGTCTGGGCTGTCCCCCAGGGCAGCATGGACGGGTCCCAATCTCCTGGCTGGGGGAGAGAGGCTGGCTGCAGGGGAGCAAGCCGTGCTGTGACACTTGGCCTCCGGACCTGGCCCCTTTTGTTTCCTGCTTTAACAACAGTCAAAGAGACCAGCCTCGGCCATTCATGTCTGCAGTGTAAATGAGGCCCAAGAAAATTGTGTGAATGCTCAATGGTTTTTATTTTATCATGCTCTTGCTCCTCTGTTCACTTTCCCACAAATAGCCTGTGCACGGGGATTTGGCTGGTGGTGGTGGTGCTGCAGAGATAGCAAGGGTGGCTGTGTGCTGAGCAAATACCCATGCACTGAGCAAATACCCATCTCAACTCGCCACGGCAGCCAGAGAGGGTTTGAAACACCTCTGTCAGCAGCCATCCCCACTTCTGCTCCTTCCCTCTCACGCCACGTCTTACTCTGCTGCAACCAGAAAAGGAGCAGAAAAAGTGCTGTGATGAAGTAACTGGCCACGAAAAGGATAGGAAATACCAAAAAACAGCCAAGGGGAGTTGTCTGGAAGCAACCAGTCATGTTCCCATTGAGCATTTTCAGCAGAGATGTAAAAATTGAAGCTTGCTTCAGACCAGAGATGGGGGATAAGCGACATAAATGCAAGGCACACATGTAAGGGACCAGACGAAAGGTCTGCCTGGCTCAGGGTCCTGCCTCTGCCCCACAGCAGCGGCTGCACGACCGGGACGGCGAGGGGGAGCTTTCCCCTCCGGCAGCATGCCTGGCTTGAGGGGAGCAGCCTGCACCCCACCGCTGCCCCCATCGTGCTCCCGGCGCTGTGGCCAGGCACTGGTGCGTAGAATCCCGTCAGGGCACACGTGGAGCAGGATCGTGCCCCAGGAGCGGGGAGCACCAACCCCGGCACTGCCCCGGGCGCGGGCAGGGGAGCAGACGTGCGAGCGTGTCTCTTTCAGCTGGGGCCAGCTGTAGCCTCCTCGGCAGCAAGGCCCTGCATGCATTTTTGGAAGTGCTTTGAGACTGTTTCTCCCGAGGGCTGTTGCTGTCTGGGCGCAGCACAGGCAATAAAACCCAACGGCAGCAATGCTGGTGGGGCCCTCACACCATGGCTCCTTCTCCACCGGCAGGCAGTGCCATATAGAGGGTTGTTCTGCAGTTGCTGGCCGACACAGCCTGAATTTAAGTTGCCTAACCCTCCCCATTTTTTGCCTGTTTTGGCAATTTTTAACTCCACCAGCCTCCACTGAGGAAAGATGCCCAATGGGTCCCCTCTCCCTCCCTCTCCCCCGCAGGGCACCCTGTCCGCAGATGGCGAAAACACGCTGGTGAGTCCCACACGGCCGTGCCAGCTTCTGCAATTGGGCCGTGGTTCACGGCGGCTGCGCCGGGCTGGTTTTGCTCATCTTTGCTCCCTCGCACCCTGCAGCCCGGGGTTTCAGCTGCCGAGGAGCCTCCGCTGACTTCCCAGCCGCCTGCCCCACTGTGCCCGTCAAAAGGGAGTTGCGTTGGCCCCCGGGGCTGCGGTGAAAACATTTGGGGCTGTGGCTGGAAAACTCCTCTCACTCAGGGACCTGAAGGGAAACTGCCCAGATGTTTGTTTTTTTTGGGTTTGTTCTTTTTTCTTTGTCCTTAAAGTCCTGAATTTACAAGATAGCCTTGTGGGGATTTTTTTTCAACTGGTATGGGAAAGGTCTATGTGGGGGAGAGAGAAGGGGCTGGCCCCTAATTTCTGAATATTTAAAGCTGGTGAAATTGGCAACAGGGCTGTGTCATTTACCATGATTGCATTTCCCTCTCCTTCTGCTCCTCCTCCACAAAAGCACAGGCCTGAGCTCCTGGGCTGCTTGGGAAGAGGCTGATCCCTCCAGAAAACCCTTTTGACATGGACTTCAGGAGGATCTGGATCAAGCTTTTAAGGTAGCTGATATAGGCTTTTAACAAAAACTTAAGGCTAATCTAGAAATGATACTGCAGACTGATATTATCTAAAAGGAATGACAAAATATTGCAAAAATACCCTGTAATCCTCCAATCTCTAGCCCTAATGTAAGACCTCCCCTTCTCCTGGAGTTATGCTAGGACTGTGGTACCAGCTGTGCCGTGTTTTGCCAGCACTAGTTGTATTGTTTACCCATCACAACCCCTGACTGACAACTTCCCTGGCAAAAAAAAAGGTTTGCAATGTGTACCTGGCCAATGTGATGTAGCCACGAGGTGTCTTGTCAGCAGTGGTTTATGCAGATATTTAGATTTGTATGAGTTTCACAATTGCATTTGAAGCCCCTGGGCTGCTGGAGCGGTCCCTGGGTGCTGGAAGGGGCTGGGGCGCTCAGCAGTTTGCAGGGTGGAGCTCATCCTCTTCTTTAAAGCAGATCCTCATGAATGCTGTAGACTGAGAGCAGAGGGACAGTGGCGCTTCCCACTGCTTGTACCCAGGGCAATAAAGGGAAGCGGGACTAGTGGGAGTTTTCAGAAGCCTCTAACTCACCGGAGGAGCATAAATATCTTCAAGGGATTCCCCTGAGGTGCTTCTTAAAAAAGCAGCCGGGTTAAAGTGGCTTTCCTAAGTTTGTTCCCATGAATATGATTTTCCCCAGGCACACTTTTTACATATACCTGTTAGATAAAAGCTACCACACAGTAAAAGAAAAACAACACACAACCCTCTTAATTAAAGATAGCAGGGGAAGGAGGTTCCTCATACAAACAAAAAAAGAGGTGAGGTGGTTCTGGTTTAAAGAGCCCTGAGAAATAAAGCTGCCTGTGATTGCTATGGTGGTCCACCCAGGTTCCTGCACAGAGCCTGGGCTCAGCGGGTGCCGGTGCCTGGGGTGCTTACAGGCATGCCCATGCCACTCTCGCCTCCTCCACCCAACACCAGCCCCTCATTGCCTGCCAACGGCAGGCATCCGAAAAACCAACCTAAAAGCAGCTCCTGTCAATCTGCTTTCTGGGCTGGTCGCTCTGGGTGTACTCTGCCCGTGGCCTCATAGCTCCCTGCCTAGGTTATCTGCCTGCATGTCCAGCCCATGCCAGGATCCCACCGTCCCCAAACTCATGGGGGGTTTCCTGAATGCGTGATGTGTTTTGGAGGATGGACTCCTTCCATACCAGTGACAGTGGGATGACTCTGTCCATTTACATGGGCATAGTCCTGGATCTCCCTGCCCCATCCTCGCTCTCCGCAAGGCTGCCCTGCTTTTTCTTTCCCGATTGCCTGGTGAGGGCAGGTTGTCCAACTCCCTTTCTGCAGAGGTGTGACCCCCAGTGTGGGACACGGTGATTTTTACATGGCTTTTCCTAGCTAGCCCATCATGTGCCGTGGAAACGATCCCATTGTGCTGAGGGCCTGGGAGCAGCGAGTAGGTTACTTTGCCCGCAGTGCTGAGAGTGTAACGCAGAGGAAAAGGAAGCAATGATTGGTGCCGATAGAAAAGCCAGCTCTTGGATGTGCCTATTTTGTGCCAGTTAACACAATTATGCTGACGACTTGCTTTGATGTAAACTCACTCTTGTGAACAAGTCTGTGATCTTATATTTGAAAGCCAGGAAACTTCTGTTGTTGGAGATTTGGAAGTTGCAAAGGCTTTTGTTGGGGTGTGTGATGACAGTATGGATCCATGGGATATGCCCTTCAAAATACATTGGTCTGGGACGTTGTGGAAGGAGGGAAAAGGTGGAAAAGGGGTGGGGGGTGCCTTCACCAGTAGGGGCTGTTGAGCATTGGGTCTGAAGAGCTCATCTGGCTCGATGGATGTCTATCTGTCATCTAATGGGAAGGGGTTTCACTGTGCTATCCTGTCTGCCCCACCGCAGCTTGTGCTCACATGGGCGTTTTGGGAGCTCAGCGACATACTGGTATGAGCAAAAGAAGCAGTCCAGCACCTTGGTAGTGAAGCAGTGGACCTGACCAAAATGACTAATGCTGATAGAAAACAGAGCTACAAGAGCTGTGTGTGAGATCGGGAAGATAGTCCAGACCCAGCAAACCCCTGTGAGAGCGACAGCAAAAGCTTATCTTGCCCTCCCATCGGTCTGCTGCTCATGGGAACCCATGCAGCAAAGTATTTATTCAGAGGGCTAGTTGTGTAGGTGGCCGAGCGTGTTATCACAGAAATGAAATGTTAGTCATGAGAGCGTACTCGCTAGACATGCCTTCTGCATGCGCCTTCTCGTGCGGCAGCCGGCTTTATCTCCTGGCGGGGCGCGGGCCCTCGCCAGCTTGGCATGGGAACGTGGCAGGACGGGACTTGATGCGAGGAGTCTGGAAGGGAACGCTGCTCTGCCAGCACCGAGCGCTTTGGCTGCATTTCCATGTCTAATCGGTCTAATTCACATTTGAATTAATGCAACGTATATGAAGATGCTTACAGCTAACAAGTGGTTGTGGTTTTGTTTTGTAAATCGTTATCTCGCTTTCAGATCAATGAAACTAACTCCGCGGCCGACAAACAAAGTTAACGTACTAAGGCTTTCAGATGTACGTAACTCTTAGGTTGTCTCAGGTTTTTGGTGCCCAACTTTAACCAAACTTTCAGTGGCTTTTGGAAACGCGGATCCTCTCAAGGATGATGAAAATGAGCACAGCAAAACAGAGGGTCCAAAATGACATCCCTTGGGTTTAAATCCTTAGATCTGGTCTTTCCTTGTGTATTGGAGAAGGTAGTATTAATGAGGGGTCATAGAATTACACCATGGTGAGCCCTGGTTTTATGCAAGTGTGAGTGAATCCAAAAACTTATTCCCCTGTGAGAAATAACAAGCAATGTTATGCCAGTATGACTGCATGGCTTCCAAGGTCATTTTCCCTCCTTTTGGCTGTTCCAGTAGAGTCCAAGCAAGTAACTGTTAGTGTAGACTTTTCTCTTCAATACAAGAAAGCGTAGGGAAACCTGCTCTGCTTCAAGTAGGTTCCCCAGAGCAGCCGTGAAGGAGGGGGCTGTAGGACCCCATTGCGGGGAGCTGCGAGGCTGTACTGAAGGAAGCAGAGGCGGCTTTGGTGGGTGACACACATCTGAAGCCCAGTTTCACTGGCACCCTGATTTTTTGAAGGCATTCCCATCCGCTGCCGCGCTGTTAATTTACCTACAGCACAGGGTGCCAAGGTTTTTTAACTATCATTTTCTTGCTATATATTGATTTTATTCTGTTGCCTAAAGGTATAGAAATAATTAGCAGACGAGTCTTCCCATCGCATTTACTATATAGTTAATTAGAAGTTTTATCATATAGAATAGTCATGTGAGAAAAACAGTGCTGTAGTAACTCCAGTGTGCTCTTCCAGCTGTGTGAAACAGCAAATATCCATTGACTCCTGCCAGTCCTTGTCGTTTTACAGCAGCAGCAGGAACATGGTCCCAAATGACATGGGAAACACCAATGGCTTTTATTTCATAAACACTCAGAGGCCCAGCACGTGCTCCAGGGAAGCTCTCGCTGTTTAAGCAGCTTGTCAGGGAATTAAGCTGACTTGCTGCAAATCAGTGCACCATTCCCCCACAGTTTCCTTCTCGTCACCATGGGAGGGACCCAGCAGGCCTGTGACACTTCCACACTCTTCACATTCACCTAGTGTTTAGACGGTTCAGGACATTCAGGATAAGTTTGCCTCCGGGCTCAGGGACTCTGGGGCTCACCATGATGATACCAAATGCTGAGCCCTTCATTGCATCTCTGCTAGGGTTTTTCCTGTGGCAGGATTGCTCTCCATGCATTAATCAGCTTTGCTATGGCAGGAAAGCCTTTCTTGCCTTACAGCGCCAAGTCTCTGGGTCAGATAGGGGCAGAAGAACGATGCTTGAACTCTTTCACGCTGCGGATCCACGCAGTCTCCCACAGCCAACTGACAGTGGGTGCTGTGTCCGGCTCAGGAGGTGGCCAGTTGACCATCTGCACCGACATCTCTGAAATGGCCTCCCTGCAGAGTGTGGCTGTACCTGGCCTGTGGCTCACTGTGGGGTTGCACCTTTGCATGCTGCGCTTGACGGTGGTGATCCCTGATCAGTTTGTGGGTGCTGTGAGCATTACTTGTGACTGCTGCCTGTGAACTACGCTTGCAGGTGCTGCTGGGAGTGGCGGAAACAAGCTGTGATTGTGTGTGTGTGTATGTGTACGTAGCAGAGATGAAAAAGAAACTTGCACAAGCCAGTAGGTAATTTGGGCATTGATAATAAATCTCTCCCTTGTAATGGGGTGGCTTAAATCCAGCTCATGGCCTAGAGAGAATAATGTTTATTCCTGAAAAGAAGGCTCTTCGGCATGCTTTTCTGGCTGCAGTCCAACGTCTGATATCCGTTTCTTAAATTGGGATAGGTACATGTGCATCCTGGAGAGGAGCTGAGACTGGTGGCTGGCTGAAGGTATAGCTCAGTCTCACCTCCTCCCAAAAAGTGGCTCCTGTAAAGCTGGGAGGAAGCATATGCTGGCCCAGGTAGAGCTCCATCTCTAGACCCTCACCTCTCTGCAAGAGGCGTTGCGCAAGGTAGCTGGTGATCCTCTGAATCTGCCTGCATTTAAGTGTTTGTTCCAGCTTGTGACATGCAGAGAGCCTTTGTGCTTCGGCAGGGAAGGCAAGACCATCCGGGAGCTGCTTTCGAGTTGAGTAGCACTGCTTCCTACTGAGGAGATGGGGTCTCAGCGCTCGGAAGAGCAACTGAATATATGGGCTGGTGGCATGTCTTTGGAGAGGTCCCCAGTCAGCAGAGTAAGGGTGGGTGGAGGTGCAGAGCAGGACATCTCCCAGCAGAACCCCAGAGAGGGCGTCTGAGCAGAGACCAGGGTTTTGGCAGCTCCAGGTTCTGCTTTCAGATCCTCTGCTGTAAGGTGCCATAAGTGATGTGCCTCTTATTTCTGCAACCACTAGTCTACTTATATGGCAAGCTCCTTGGGCCTGGGTGCTATGGATTTGCCTGTTGTTCCCTGCAGCCTTGGTTTAATTTGATGCCCTTCGAGGGGGTGGGAGCTCCTGACTCTGAAGAGCTGCGGGTGCCCGAGGTGGCTGCTGTGCCAGGGGCGCAGGCGGGCAGCCCGCCTGGGGAGGCACAGCCCAGACTTGGGCTCTGGGGATCTGAGTCGCCTTCTGGATACTCTGCTGACTGCCTAGGGCTGGTATAAGCACCAAAGTTAGGTGCCTGAAATTAACCTAAGATGGTGTGATGATCCTCCTTGTCCCTTCTCCACACACACCGGTTTTTTTACCCACATTCACATTTCTATATGGCCGATGTCTGATTTATGTCCATTCATTTCCACCCAAAGGCCTTTTTACATACAGTCAGTTTTGTGAAGTGGCCTGTTCCTGGGTAACTGCAACACGCTGAATGTTGTTCTGCAAATCTTTGTTGGTGCCTGAAACGAGGGCTCATCTATTCTTCGTGTGCCTCAAGACTGTGGTCTGAGATGCATGTTCAGTTTGGATGATGTTAGACAGTATTTAAAAATAAAATTTCTGTTGCATCAGTGGAAAGAGAAATTCTGCTTGCCAAAAGCCCCTTCCTCTTAGATATCTATCAATGCCTTGCCTGGCTTAGATAAAATATCTGCATCATGGCTCAAAGCTATTATCATGTTAGAAGTGAACTTCCCATCTGAATCTTGCACGAAAGAGTCTATAACCTCAAAATTAAGCTGTAGTTGTATAACAACAGCTGGACTATAAATTGGTTGCTTCTTCAGAAAAGGATTTTTTTTTTCTTTAAAAACCTGGCTAAGCAATATTGCTTGCTCAGTTATAATTTAAGGCAAGTTCACTCTAAACCAGCTGTGCTAAAGGAAGATATTACCATTGCCTGCCTGCTGGTTACCGCTTCTGTGCCAGAGGGAGGCAGCTGCAAGAGTGACAGCCCTCTCCGGAGTGTCGTGGCGGGATCCCTGTGAGCGTTTCCCAGGCACAAGCCCCCTGCCTAGAGCAAGCAGCTGGCTCTGGCGGTTTGAGGGTTTGCCCTCAGCATGAGCGCACAGGGCAAGCTGCTGGGCAGGAACACAAGATGAAGCCCTGACTCGATCTGCCAGCAAAACTGCTTGTTATCTGTAACCCGCTGGAGATGAAAGGAGCCCCGTTTACCTATTTAAACTCTTGGAATGAGTGCGTTGTGGCTGTAGTACACTAAGGAGGAAAGCAGGTTATGGGCATGTCGGGATGCTAAGCTTTTGAGCTGACACAGCAAGATGTGGACGTCTTGTCCATCCATGACTCCAGAGTTAGAGCGGGCTGCGGTGCGTAGCAGTGAAACGAACCCCAAGCAGTTTTTGGCTGGAAACAAGAGAGGCTGCTTGTATCCCCAGCAATGGGAAGGTGCCCAGTGGTATTCCTAAATGGTGGAGGAGGGAAAGGGCAGCAAATCTTCGAGTGCCTGTTGTAGTTAAAGAGGACCCTGAGCTCTCAGATATTTTAAGTTGCAGAATGACGTTGCGTCTGATGGGACGCAACACTGGCGTCTGTGTTTGGATTTCCATGGGCTGTGTGAAAAGGCTATGGGGAATGCCAACCAAAGCCATTTCAGCTCTTGCCCATGATCTTTACGTATCAGGATGACTCCTTGTTTCAGCGTCAAACAAGACATTTCAGAGCTCAGAGAGCTGCCTATCTCATATGTGATGAAAGCAGTGATTCTGTTGCTGGTGCCTGGGGAATCTGTAGTTTCTAATTATCAGGTATATCATTTTTGGGGTTGATCTTTGAGCCTCTCTGACTCTAAAGCACTTGGGAACTACCGCAGCTGAAGCTAGCATTTTCCCCCCAACTGATGTTCTCAGTGAGGCTTTCACAGGTTTTAGCAGGAGGAAAGGAGGGGAAAACACTGGAATTTCCCTCTGCAAGTAACTGATCAGGAACCAGTGGTCTCCTTGCACGCCTGCAACTAACCTTTGGGTGGGAGGCTCCTGGAGTCCTTTCCAACCAGCAGAAGATGTTGTGGATGGAGTCTGTTGTCTTCTACTTAAAAGTCGTGTATCAAGGGGTTTCCCTTTCAGCAGCTGCCCGGTACGCAAACCTCTGAAGCACACTGATGAAAGGTAATCATTATCACTGCAGAAAAATATCCCTCTTGCTAATTGAATTCAAATCAAAACTCTTCATGCCTGACCGCATCTGAGGGAGAGGATGATCTGGCCAAAGCAGGCTGCTATCATCCTAACTAGCTCGACACTGTCCTAATGAATTTCTGGCTTGAGGATGAACTTTCCTTCCAAAACACACATACCTACAAACACAACTGTGAATGTGGCAGCTGGAGAGGCTGCAATTCAGCGTGCTCCTCCAGATGCAGATCTGCCTCGAAACAGTGATCAGGGCCTGATTCCCATCGCCAGCCCTTTCAGTGGCTCTAACATGAATGTGAGGCATGGGGCTGTGCCGAAACACTCGTGGCGCACAGAGAGGGAGGAGGGGGATCTGGCAGCAGCAGGGGACGGAAAGAGAAGAGGAAGCCTGGTGGGAAACCAAGCTCATCCCTCCACCATTTCTGACAGGAAAGGTGTTTGTGGGGTTGTTGAAGGACACCACATCTCTCTCTGGACACGTGTAATGTGATTTGCAGGAGCCACTGGTCAAAGCAACGCCAGAGGACTTTGCCCTAACTTGAGGAACCATGAATGTTCTGCTGACCTCCAGAGGTGGTGAAAACTGCTCTCATCTAAACCAGATTTACAGATAAACCGGATCAAGTCTTGCAAAATATTTAATTGTTACATCTGATACATCCGGGTAGTTTGGCAGACAATAGCCGTTTTCACAGTCTAACAAGAGCTTTGCTGATTGTGTAACTGGAGAGGGAAGGGAAACATGGAGCAGCAGCTCCTGGCAGGGCGAGGACAGCAGCACCAGGGAGGTGTGCAGGGGAGAGGAGCCAGGCATCTGCAACATGAAGCAAAAACCCAAACCAAACGCAGGAACCAAAGCATCCCAGGCAGCTCCTATTTGCTTTTCTTTCTGATTTGCTTTAGTGGCAGCCAAGCGAGCCCCATGTGGGCCTGGGGTTTCTCCAGGAGCCCTGTCTCGCTGCATGGCCTGAGAGGAGGGAGTGCTGTCCCCCCTCACTGGCCGGCTCTTTGCCTGGCACGGGAGCTGCCCCTGGACTGGGGCTGCTGGGGGCTCCCTTTAGTTTCTGCTTCAACCCACCAGCTCGCCCTGAGGCTTCTCCTTTCCTCCTTTCTTACATGGGAAGGTTTTTTTTTTTTTCCCCTTCTTAGAAAGCGCATTGGCAAGGCACATCATGGGCAGCAAGCAGGAGCCTTGATCAGAGGTGGCAAATCCTCCCTCACAGCTCGTCTTGCTGCACCAGGGCTGGAGGTGATGGCTGCTGACTCACGAGAGGTGCTTCCTTATTCGCGTCGTGGAGATGAGTGAGGTGCTGAGCTGAGGAGAGTGAGAGATGGGATTTGGCAATGGAACGAACCTCGCAGTCTTCTCGTGTGGGTGTGCAGAGCAATTCCCGCAGATCTGTTGAGTCAGTCCCATTTGCAGTGCTTGGCTGCTGCTGAGCCTCTGCTCGAGGGCAGGAGACTGGCATGACACACAGACGGGCGCAGGGAGGAGGAGGAGGAATAGGCTGAGCGTGAGGTTCCAGCATGGGCATTGCCAGGCATTAAAGGGCTCAGTGGAGCTCCTGCGTGAGAATCACAGGGCTCAGACCCTGCAGCCTCTCACCCATACACCAGATGCTCTGCTTTGGATGTTGTGCACTAAACCCTGAAGCAGGCTGGTTCAAGGATATTTGTTTAGTATTGCCCTTTCCACTACCTTTTCATCTGACTCTTACTCTTGTGTTTCTCTGATGAGCCAGAGAAGTGCTGTGTGTGCAGGCAGGTTGCACCTCTCATTTCAGGGTGTTCAGGTCACCTGAAGATGCTTCTGTTCCCCCAGCTCCAGCTGGCTTCTCCAACTCCAGTACCCACTGGAAGCTGCTTCAATTTCAAGAAAGGGAAAGAAAATCTGTGTGGTTTTTACCTTTTAAAATAGGCATTGTGCTACACTTTTAAAATGAATAAATGCCACCAAAAGAGGAAGTGACAAGAGTGAAGGGGAAATCAGTGACTATCAAAATGCTTGGCTCGGTTGAATCACCCAACTTGCCTTTCTGAAGTTAGCTTCCTACACTGATGAAAGCACATACAACAAATGTATCTTAGAGAAATGAGAGTGATCTTCTCAGTTTCTCTCTTTCTCTAAAAACAGAAAGTGCCGTTTGACAAAGGGGATCACTGCATGCTCTGACATGACGTGGGACGCCTCGTTTAGCCATCTTGCTGCAAACTAATTTGAGGAAGAATTACTCAGCAAAAGCTCCCTTGAAATAGGTTGAGACATAAGCACATTTTGGCTGCTTCCTAAGAGCAAAATGAGTCTGCACCGTGATTTAAGAAGAGCTGGTATATCAATCAGGGTTTCCCTAGAGATGAGTTACTCTGATTCTCGGGGCTGCTGCTGGAAGGCTGCTTGCTTTGCTCAGACCTTGCTCCGGCTGAGCCAGCTTGAACTGCCGTGGCTGCAATCTTGCACAGAGGTTGTGCTCACTGTTTTAAAGGTAGTAATACCTCTGCTATCTGATGAATGCAAAGAAGCTGATAGTGCTTCAGTGCTGGCTAGGGAGCAGATGCGGTGAAGAGGGATCCTTTGATAGAAAAATCCTGCGGCGTGTGGGCAGGCTGCAGTCAGTACAGATGCCATCCAGCCTGGCAGGGAGAAGGACTCTCCAGGAAAAAGCCTGTGGGACTGCAGGCCATGGGCCCTGACCCGTCTTCTGCCCTTCAAAATTGAACCTGGGCAGAGTTTGGTTTTAGTGTTCAGGATAGAGGCTAGTTTGGGGTATGAGTCCTCTAAAGCTGTTTTTCACAGATTGGTCCCTAACCTGGTGCACTGGGGAGAAGACCATGTAGGGAGCAAGATGCTGCTGGATATTTACTTCGAGCTGCTGCTTCCTCCTGTGCAGCACCAGATCTCTACACACAAGACCCGACTTGCGGGACTTTATCATCAGCGCTACCATTTTTGTAGCTATCCTTTCTGCTGGTTGTCAGTGTGAGCGCTTGGTGCGTGCTGGCTATCGGACTGAGGCTGAGCAGAGTGGAGGAATTCAGATTATCTCTGGTTTCTGGTAGTGTGTGTCACAACCTTACCTATCTACGAAGTGTCTGTATCGTGTCTCTCGGTGACGAAATGGGGCTTCTTCGTATTAGCCCTAAGACCTATTGGGATTGGGGCATTCCTGAGAAGCAAGTCTGTGAAACAGAAACTTTCCAGCAGCTGCTGCTCAGTGTGAAATGCTGGGAATGAGTCCACTTCTGATTCACTGCCTGCCATCCCCGAGGCCGGATCCTTCTCAGCCAGAGGGCTCTGCTCCTTCCCTCAGCCCATCAATGGAGTAGAGAGGGGTCACCGGGTCTGTAGAAGCTGCCTTTAAAGGAGTAGAGTCAAAACGATACTCAGGAATACATTAAATTGGAGCAAAAAGAAAAGAAAGCCACCCAAGGCTGAATCAGAAACTGAAGAGAAATAAAGGAGCAATGTAGAAACAAATAACATTGCCTTTGCTTGCACCAAGCCTGTTAAATTTGATAGGGACACTTTAAAGCAGTGAAAGACCTTTGAAAGGTGCCACCAGGTCCAGTAGTGTAGAAAGTGGTCTACATGCAGGAAAACAGGGGATCAATTATGTAAGGAAAAACAACTTTTAAAAAGATTTTTTTTTTTTTTTCCTCTTACTGGAGAAAGTAATTCTCCAGCACTGGGTCCTGTCACTTTTTTCCTCTTGGTGAAGTCTTTCTAAGGAGATAACAGGCTTTGATTTGAAGTAACCTGTGGTTTCAACCCATGCAAATATTTTCCTGCCCAATTGCTGAATAGTTTGTAGCAATGTACTCCAAATTTCAGGTACCACTGAAATGATTTCAGCAAAACTGCAGATGTGGAAATAAGGCAAAACTTTGTCTCAATGCAAAGGAAAAACTAAAAAAAGGACTTTCCCAGGCTTTTTTCATCTCTTCTTTGATGTCATTTCGTCTGACATTTATTTGAAAATCTAAACATGAGAGCATGTGTACTTCCCATGCCTGACACTGTTGCTATTTCTGAAGGAAAGGAAATGATTATTTTCCTATGAATTTATTTCTTTTGTACTGATTCAGCCACAAATGTTAGCTGACCTCAACTGGATGCAGATCTGTCCAGGCACTTCTTTTTTGCTCCTTGTGAAATCCTGTATCTATGCCTGCATGGATCCTCTCCCACCTTTCTGGTTTCCCAACCTGTATTTTGGTTTACAGTCTGTAGCAGGCAGACTGCTGCCGTGTGCCCAGAAACCGCAGGGAGCGTGAGTGCGGAAGAGCCACAGACCACACACATGTTCTGATATTTTTTTATGAAGCCAGGTTGGTCATTTTCAATCACCCTTGCCGGCACAGGAAGATGACGTCTTGTGTTGTGATAATACCAAAAATCCCCTGTTGCTTTTAGCATGAATCAGCTGAGAGCTGTTCCTGTTTGCGATGCAAAAGCAGAATCCAAACGTCTCTGTGCTGCAGCGAGATGAAGTTGGGGCGGCAGCCCCGAACACACAAGCCAAAAATCTCCATCTGGTAGTTAAGGCTTATTCTCACACTCCTGCTCATATGAGATTGGGAAGTGTGCAAGGCAAACGTGAGCGGGCTGATGCAGCTCATACTGACTCGGTATTTCTACCTGTGTGCCGTAGCCCTCAGAGATGCATCTGTTCTCGACTGTGTATTCTGAAACTTGAGTATTTATATAACAAATAATTCTTCAAATTACTTTCCTGATTCTGTTGTTTAGCTAGAGCTAATAGTTTCACCTTTGGTAATAAATCTCCAAGGCCTGTCTTAGAGGCATAGGTTTGAAACAAGGACCTATCCTATTGCTCATTCTCTGCCAAAAGTTAAATTGCAGGCCCATTTCTTCAGATGTCTTGTTGAAGTACATGTTTCTGGCTAACAGGTTGCTATGGGTATGCCTACAAAAAATGTATGTGTATGTCTTATTGTGTATCTGCAGGAACCGTTCCTCCTTTCCACAGAAACCCATGTGCTCCTGCTGACTCACGTAGGGTAAGGAGATGGCCCATAATTTTGGTGGAAGCGCTGCAAGACTGAGTCTGAATCAGAGGGAGCGTGCTATGCTGTTTGCTATGGTTCAGCAAGGGTTTTTCTTCTTCTGGTCTGCTTTGCTGTGGGCCAGATGAGTTGGGGAGACTCAGAACATCTTGTAGCAGTGGTACCCGTCCCCTCTCTTGTCTTGTACTTTAGGATTGGGAGGATGTTGAAGAACTGTTTGAGTTCTGGAAGAAGGCTCCCAGACCTTTTTGGAGCTGACTACAGCCCTCTTGATGGCAACATGTTCTGTGAGGCTGGGATGTTTCTTGTTTTGTAAAGCGTTGCAAACAAAAGGTGTCTCTGCCCGTGGCTCTGCTCCAGCCAGGGCTCCGCTCCACATCCCTATGACACGGTGCCATGCCCAGCATGGCTGACAAGGACCAGGTGGGCATCCAGCCCGTCTGCCAGAGGGCTGAGCACTGGCCCTTCCAGCTCATGCAGAAAACACTCAAAACTTCTGCAAAGAAAGTTATGGCAGGTTGCCCAAGGTCACAAGGAACATTGGGCGAAAAAAGGAGAAGTAAATCTAGATCTTGATGTGCTACACTGGTTCCCCATCTGCCAGACCTGCCTTCCTCCTCTCTTTTCTCTGCTTGAGGAAGCCCGCTTCTTCCTTTGCATTTCAAAACGATCTCCCTTGTAGCTGGCAGAGAGCATTCCCTTCTGCATGGAGCTTCTGAAACCACGGGATCACCGATGCAGGTCACTAAGGAGTGTCTATCTCCCACGGGGAGAGGCTGCCTGTGAGCTCCCTCTTCTCTCCCCGTGTTGGCCAGAAGGTTGAGCAGCCTCCCAATTTTGCTCTGTGTCCCTTTTATGGTGAAACTGATGCCAGCTGAATTCTGGCTGTTTACTTACCAGCATGAGCTTTATTTTACTACATGCCCTGAATGTCCACACATGGGAGAAGTCACAGCTGGATCTTTTCAGGAGGTCTTGGAGAGCAAGGGGAGGGGAAACGCCATGCTGCCTACTCACAGTGTGTGTCAGGAAAAACCCCTGATGTGCTGAAGCAAAATATGCACTCAGGGAGGGAGCGGCAGCTTCTTCCCCGAAGGCTGGTGGAGGATTAGGAGTGCATACATGACCCACAGAAAGAGGTGCTGGTTGCCTGTGTCTGTCTTGCCTGTGACAAACCCAGTGGGGCTAAGTCTGCATGGAGTGAAATTGAGCTGAGTGACATGTGCTTGGGATGCCTCCCCAACAGCAACAGAGCCGCTGGAGGCTGGTGCTGCGGTTTCAAATCCTAAATATTCTCTGTAGTGATGTGGTTGATCAGAAAAGAGAAAAGGGATGGCTTATGGCCAGTGGGAAGCTGTGTCTGCTCAAGAGTGTCCCGAGAAGCTGACGGTGGTTGCCAGTGCCAGGTCAGCTCACAGCCAGAGGGATTGCGCAGCGCCCAGACGGAGCAATGCTATGCTGTGCCTGGGGCCTCTAGACATTGTTGTCCTACAGATAAATAACAGGGTTCAAACTGCTGATGTTGCTTGTAACGTTGTGAGTCAGGTTTTCCAAAGAGCCCAATGCCTCATGTGCTGAGCTCTGGGAAAAACCGGCCCTGTATTTAGGTGTCGTCTGGAGTGCTGAGCTCCCGAGAAACTTTGGTGCCCTCCTGCAGGAGCTGCATTTCTTTGGGTACCATGGCTCACGTCTTCTGCTCAGGCTTGAGCCTAGCCTCCCTGGCCCTGTGCTGCATCCCTTGGTATGGTGCTTCGGCTCTGGGTGAGATCACGTGCTCCCAGCACGTCATCTTTGCTGACCTCCGGCCGGCCACGTTCCTGGAGAGGCAAAGTGCTGGCTCTTGGCCCTCACTGGCCTTCACAGCTCTCTGGGCCTTTTCCAGGGGAGACGAGGCTGCTCCTGCACCCTGCAAAGCCTGGGAAGAGACAGGCATTGCCAGTGGCATATTTAAAATTAATAGAAAAAGGTGGGTCTTTGTACCATGCTTTGTTCAGCCACGGAGCAAAAAAAAATCCAGTGGAGGTTATTAAATGCACAGAAACTAATTCTGTCTCAGGAAGTCCCTGAGCCATAAACTGCTGGAGGTTGGGAATGGATTCAGGGGAGGCATTGCCGTATGTTTGCACTGTTCGTGTGCTCTTCCCAACCTGCCACCTGGCTGGTTTCAGAGAGCAAAGATGAAGTGAGACAGACTTCAGTGCCCCCGTGCATCTGCTCCGGGGCCGTGCAGTGACATGTGGCTCTCCTGGGGACCGACGCAGCGCCCCTGGGGAAGTTCCTGCCCATGCAACTCGGTGAGATCAGGCAGAATCAGCTCCCTCACATACTGAGCGATTTCTGCTTAGGACGGTGTGCTTATTTTTAAAAAGGAAAATACATCTGCATGATTTCCTCACTGCATCGATACCAAGAAAAACCACAGAGATTAAGCTGTCACAGGACAAACCCCAAATCTTCTCAAAATGATTCCAGCTGTGCTTCTCTGTTCGCATAATATTGAGGCGTAGCATTTTCACTGCTCTTCTGTTTTACTTGTTGTTTGTTTGGTTTTTTGTTTTTGCCTTAGGCCATGGCCAAAGCGCAGTGGTAGAGATGAATTTCAGAGCAAGTGCTGTAAGTCCAGTGGGCTGTTGGCAGCGTTCTCCACACCTGCAACCAGGGAGCAAGCAAGTGAGACTCTGCTTCATGCATGCAGCCATGCGGTGGGGATCAGCTGCCCTTCGGGTCGCGCCTTTGGCCTCCTGTGTCTTCCCTTTCCCTGTATGATTTTTATTTCCCATTTTCCCCCTTTTTTTGCCATTATTTTTAGATGATGTTGGTGGATGGATAATGCAAGGATTCCTTCTCTGCTTTTTTTTTTTTTAATATGGTTTAAAGATTTTTCTCCTCTTTCTACTCCTTCTTTCACTTAAGACTGCTAAATGATCTACAGTGAAGCTGAGATCTGGATGGTGGCTTTTATGGCAATGGTTCCTAGAAACTCTGTGAAACGGGCAGAGATGTTGCCAGAACCAGCCGCTCACTACCCTGTGGTAACAGGTTTAATGGCCATCCAGTTTCTGAAGCTGTAATTCAGTTATGGTTGCAGCTACGAGACCCTCCTCACGGCCCCCCTCCACCCCCTGATGCAGCAATAACCCTAACATAGACCATACACGTCTGTAGGGTGAGCATCACCTGCGGTGGTGTCCCTGCCGCCTTGCAAGCTGCCCACAGACCCAGGGAGAGGTGCTCAGCTTTTTGGGCAGCTTGTTATTTCTGTTCTCTGAGGAGAAGGCTGAAGTCCACGTGGAAGCTATTTAAATGAAATTCCTGTTTGTCTGGCTGCCACAGCAGCTGGTCTTTTGAAGCTGATGCTTCTTTTGGTGGGGGGAAAGGTGACCATAAAAGGGTCAGTAATCCTGCAGGGCACTGAACTGGTTGGGATGCCAGCAGGGAGGGATGGAGAGCTGCCTGCACCCGCCTCCTGCACGCTCTGCAGTCCCTGCCCGGGGCCAGGCTGGACATTCAAATCCTGCTTACGGAAGGTGTGAGAATTTGGGTTGTTTGGGGTTTCTCTCTGAAACTGCTCCCCAAAGGTCCAAGCTGTCTGAAAAATAGGACTTCAGACTACCCTGTGCAATCTTTCCTGCCAAGAGAGAAAATTAAACTCTTTAGTTTTGTTTAGATGGAGTAAATTGTTGTGGTTTGCGTTTTGGTTTGCATCTTAAGATTGTATATTTTACTATAGCTTATTTCTACAAAATTAAATGGAAACATATTGAAACATCATCATTTGGAAAGAGGAAGATCCCTCAGCAGTTTGGTTGGCTGCAACTGGGTATGGGATCTTTTGCCCCTCAGTTGTTTTTACCCCAACCCAGCGTATTGGCAAAATTGAGGCTGAGCCATCAGATGGCAAAGCAACCCCATTACAATTTTCCAAACAAACCTAGTAGTTATCTTTGCAATGCAGGAGTGTGGGATGGAGTATTTGTTTCCATATCTAATAGATGAGGCACAGAGACTGTTTGCCTCAGCCTGTAAGCCTGCTTAAGCACTTAACCCCTACTGATTTAAATGGAAATGGTGTGACTAAGCATCCTTTGCCAGGGCCTGATCTTAGCTAACAGGATGCAGAAAGCTTTCGAGGGAGCAAGGAGCTAATCATCCTCTGTGACGAGGGATTGCAGCCAAGGCATAGCTGCAGTACGCGATAGGACTTGTGATGGACTCTCAAACAGAAGACGTGGTCGAGTCCAGAGTCTGTGCAGTCAGGACAGGTCAAGCCAATGGGAAGTCGTTTAAATAGCAAAAGATGCTGCTGAAAGGGTGAGAAGAGTAAATGGCTTGACAGATTAAATGAGCTTAACATACTGCACAAAAAGAAACCTGTGAGAGCGCGTAATGTTGGTGCAAGATGAAATTTAGATGCTAAATACAGATTTATCCTGTTCTGCAAACCTTAGACATGAAATGTGTGGATGCTGGAAATGCTGCTGGCTGATCTGCAGCGGTGCTGCGTGAGAACGTCAGCGGGGAGCGTCGCAGCTCCCCAGTGCACGCTCCTGGGAGGATAACACAGCATTCGAGTGGCACTCCAAGTTCATGTGAATTCAAGTGAATGCCAAAGCTATGGGAAACCATTTGATTTTCTCTGGGAAGATGAACTCTTGAGCAAATGTGAAACTAAATATCCTGCGGATGGGGGAGAAAAACCCAGCATTTCAGCTGAACTTATATTTTCCTCTGTTAGTCTTTTTTTTTTTTTCTTTTTTTCAGAAAAAGCATAAAGAAGGGACTGAAAGTTTAATTTGCAGATTAGAAGTTCAATTTTTGCATGGTTAGGAGACAAAATGCTCTCAAAGCAAGATGCTTGCAAGTTTCACAGGTTTTGCTTACGTCATTCATAACATTTTGTACCCACATTATGTCAGTAATGATGCAATATTATTGCTTTTAAGACACTCAGTTGCTCAGCCAGGAGGCTAAATCTCAAGTAATCAATGAGTGCTTACTCAGGAAGCTGCCTCCTCTGCATCCTGTCAATGTAAATGATGTTAACGTAAAGAGTGTAATTGAATGCGGTGTGTGGACTGTTAATGGAAAGAAAAGTTAATTTTTCAATCAAATGTATTCTAATGTTTGCATGTCTTCAGGGGAACTACTAAACTGACTTGTCACTCTGAAGTGTTTATTTTTATGTCATGAAAAAATGCAATAAGAATAAATATAGAGCATATGAAATTAAAGTAACTCTTTTAAAAAATAGATCAAAGCCAGAATTTAAAATATTTGGTGTTGGGACAGGTTTATAGATGTTAACCAGAGAGCATAAAAATTGGTAGATTATTCTTTTCTTTTGTTTTCCTACCTTATGTGTGGCTGGAGTACTGTGGGAAGGGGATTACATATAAGGTGACAAGACACCCATGGAAACAAGAGTTTTGGAGGATTTGTGCTTCTCAGGGTATGCGTTATGCAATGCAACAGTAAGGATGTTCAACATATGGGCAGAAGGGTATATGGCACTGTTACGGCTGGACTTTCCTCCAGACTGCCATAGCCCTGTCAGGACCTGATCTGCAGAAAGAGTTGCTATCTTGTAGCGCCTAAATGTGACCCATGTCCTCTTAGTTCCTAATATGCAGTGTTCAGCACTTGAAAATCTGGTTTTGAAGATTTTTAAAAATATTTTTTTTCCCCTGTGATTCTTGTTCTCATAGCTTCTTAATCATTCTCCTCTGCCTTGGCTTCCTGAAAGGAGCCCATCTGCTCTCTTGCACTCGTTTCAGTCTGCACTGAAACCACAAAACTCAGATTAGGCTCTTCAAAAGCTTAAGGAACTCCTGAAGCAAATCTGGGCCCGTTTTCATGCAAATCCAAATACCTTTTATGGTTTCGTTTCAACTTGACATTTTGATTTTGAGATTTTGAGTCGCTCAAACCCTACGGCTTTATGTGAAACCCAAAGGGCGTGAACTTACATGAACTGAAATGGAAAAATATTCAGATGAACCCACTGAAGACTGAAACTACGTTCCCACAACTGTGCTTAATAAACCGCTCTGTTTTTCTCTTAATTGGAGAAGTGGCAGCTACTGTTCCACAGCTAGGAGCTGCAGCAAGGCAGAGTTTCCAGTTTATGTATACTGGGTATATTAAATAAGGATCCTGGCAAATCACGGATGGTTTATACTCTTCCAACTGGGAAGTCGGTAAATACAGTGCCTTCTCCCTCTCAGCATGACCTGAGCAGCAAGAAAATCAATGTTTTCCCCTCCCAGGGTGTGCTGGCATAGGGGTGATGCAGGGTTTCTCGTCACGGTGGGTCACTCACTTGCTCTGTCACTTCCAGGAGAACTGCGGCGTGTCCTCTACCTCGGCGTGGCTGAGAGCAGCGCCAGGTCAGCCCAGCTCCGGTCGTGGTGGGGAAGTCCTGGCACTGCTCTGGCTGAACGCCTCCAGCATCACTTCTGTTTTTTTCCAGCACGTGGTGGGTGCGCCGACCAGCCATAAGTGGCCCAGCAGAAGCCCCCGACCCTCTGCTGAAGCCCCCGTGTGGCCAAGTCACCACCTCCAACCTCGACAGCCCTGGGACGCATGTTGCTGATGGCAAGTGGATGCACCAAGGCACTCGTGGGTTGGTGCCATCTCTCTCCTCTGCCCTTGACACCCGCCTTGCCAAGGGCCAGGAGCCCATGGGGATTGCCCGATGGGAATGGGAACAGGAGGAGAGAGGAGGAGGAGGTAATCCTTGATTCGGGTACAGGCAGGGCCACTGACAGCTTGCTCCAGGCAAGCTTTAGCAAATAATCGGGGACCTGGCTCTCATGGTAGTAGCCAGTTTGGCCCAAACAGACCCAAACTTGGCTACTCTATGCAAAGAGCAGTACCCCCAGCAAAGCTTCCTCTCAGCTGTGATGCAGGCTGCACACAGTGTTTCTAAATCTGTTTGGGTCTTTCCAAGAGGACAAGCTCATGTTGCTTCCCAGCCTGAGTGGCCGAGCACAGTGCTGGGGAGCTGGGTGAGATGCAGGTCGTGGAGGGAAATGCAGCTTGCAGGGCTCTGGCACCCTGTGCTGTCACGGTGTCTCATTGGACATCAGGAGCAGCGTCAGGATCTGTGATGCAAATTGCACGTCCTGTGTCACCGGTCCTGCGACTCAAAAATTGCAAGGTCCTAGTACCGCAAAAGATTTTAGAAATTATGAATGCTCTTACGGTGTTCTTGTTCCTGAGTTTTTCTCTGTGACTCTGAATGACAGCAACTTTTTTCCACCCCCTTTTAATTCAGCTTGTCAGCCTGGTACATCCATCGAGGTCTGGGGACTGGCTCTCCAAGGAAGCCCTCATAGATGAGGGGAGCTGGAAGCTCTTGGCACCCCAAACTTCTGCTCTGTCCTTTTGCTGGACCTGCTGTGGGACAGGAAAGTCTGCCCTGGGTGCTGCAGCGCACAATGCTCCTTCCCCACCCATGCCAAAAGGCAGTGGGCTTTCAAAAGGTTTCTTAGGTTTTCTTCCATCCCTGGAAGCGTTCAAGGCCAGGCTGGATGGGGCTTTGAGCAACCTATTCTAGTGGAAGGTGTCCCTGCCCATGGCAGGGGGGTTAGAACTAGCTGATCTTTAAGGTCCCTTCCAACCCAAACCATTCTATGACTCTATGATTAACACCTGAAAAAAAGTTGTGATGTTGTGATGAACCTTGTTTTCTCATTGCCTCAGTGGTCTGGACTGCTTTCCCTGCCAGAAGGGACAAAGCCAGGTGCTCCTTGCAGGAGAGGTAGGAGCAGAGGTAGAGCCTGGGTGGCTGTCCTCACTTCTGGGCTTGGTCCTGCCCAGGGCCCCTGCTCTGCTTCTGTCCCTCAGGTGTCAAGCACGAGAAGATACGGTAAGCACCATTAAATGAAACAACTGGTAGTGGTGGGCTTTTACTTTTTTTTTTAAATTAAAAAAAACCCCAAACTGTTATTGGCACTGCTGTTCTCAAGCCCTGACAGGGAAACCCCATAGCCTGTGACACTTCCATATACAGGCAGATGGTGGTATATGACCTTTTGGCACCATGTTCCCCTTGAGATGTTACTGACTATAGAGTGTGGAAAAACCGCTGCAGAGCCACAGCTGTGAATGACCATGCTCAGCCCCTGGTTTTCACTTTTTTTAAGCAACCGTGTGTGTGGAAGTGAAGGTCTGCCATTTCAAAGGCTGCCTCTGATTTTGTACACCTGTGTCTATGGGAGAAGCGAGCCAATCCACACCTAGGAAAATGAAGCCTTTTGAAATGAAGCTTTTAAAACCATCAGTTAAGACATTTTACGTTAATTAAAAGATTAATATAATTGATTTAAAGAGCATGCACATCGCGGCAGCCTATTACAGATGTGCTATCTGCAGTTTACATATGGTTTACTCACTGCAAATACCATACATACAGTGAAGCAAAGAAGGTGGTGAGGTTAGTCATGGGTGGAGTGGAGCAAGTTGTCCTCATTTAGTTATCTTGTGGTAAAAAACTGTCCTGGTTTCAGCTGGGATAGAGTTAATTTTCTTCTTAGTAGCTAGTAGAGTGCTGTGTTTTGGATTTAGAATGAGAATAATGTTGATAACGCACTGATGTTTTGGTTCTTGCTGAGTAGAGTTTACACTAGTCAAGGACTTTTTCAGCTTCCCATGCTCTGCCAGGTGCACAAGAAGCTGGGAGGGGGCACAGCCAGGACAGCTGACCCAGACCAGCCAAAGGGCTATTCCACGCCGTATGACATCATGCTCAGTATATAAACTGGGGGAGTTGGCCGGGGGGGGGCATCGATCGCTGCTCGGGGACGTGCTAGGCATCAGTCGGCGGGTGGTGAGCCAATTGTATAGTGTATCCCTTGCTCTGTATATTATTATTGTATTATTATTATATTATTATTATTACTACTATTCTATTTCATTTTACTTCAATTATTAAACTGTTCTTATCTCAATCCACGAGTTTTCTGACTGTAACCCTCCCAATTCTCTTCCCCATCCCACTGGGGTGGGGGGAGTGAGCGAGCGGCTGCGTGGTGCTTAGCTGCTGGCTGGGGTTAAACCACGACAAAAACACAGCCACCTTATCTCCTTTAGGATTTTACTACTGGCTTGCTAGCACTCAGTAACTAGCTTGTTAATGTCTTTCAGTCCTCCCCCTCCAACTTCTCCTGCACTAGAGGCTTTGTTTCTGAGAGTTACCTGACTTCCGCAATCATAATTTCTCCACATTGGTTATTGCTGGGTCTAGTTTCAGAGCTCTTATGGCTGGTAATGGATGCAAGAACTAAGTGACTTTCTGAAGGTGATGTAGGAAAGCAAGCTGGAAATTGAACCCAGGCATTCCCAGTTAAGTTTCTTACTTAGAATATGGGGTTTTTTTCAGTCTCTCCACATTCACTCTCTGAGGCTTTTTTCCTTTGGCCAAGCATTAGTTAATCCACCAGCTCTTTCTTTGTGCTATCATCACTGTAACACCAAAGTTTACATAGTTCCCTAGCAAACAGCATGTTTTTTTTAATAGACAGTGGTGTGTGGACAAAACTACCAACCAGTGGCCCTCCAGCAATTTCTTAGCTTTACTTTGAACAGACCTGAGCAATGATCATGGCCTGCCTTTCTTTCTAAAAGATTTACGGACTCCTCATGGAGGGAGAGGACAGGGAGGGCTGTGCTGGTTTTACTTTCTGGCAGATATATCAGAAAGAAAGAGCTTCCTTGAGAATATTTGCCAGTCTTTCACTCCTACTTCTGTGTTTAACTCCTATGCTGAAAATGTTTTGCTTCAAGAATTATTTGTCTGTGAGAAAGCATATGGAGAATTTATTGGATGATCATGGGTTTTTTTATTTTTCAAAGCTTCCCCTAGAGAAGAGGGCCATAAACCTTGACCGCTCCTCCTTTTAGAAATATCAGCCTGTTCATCAAAGTTGTGTTGCCTTCTGGGAGCTTGGTGAAGCATCAAAGCCCCTCTGAACAGTTATGACGAAGATACGGCAAGTAGCAGAAACTAGGAGGATTTTTAGGTGTGTCTGATTTTCATTAATAATGCCCCAGTCATTGCCTTTTGCCATGGCCAGGCTGGCAACACCTTGGAAGTCGCCAAGGTGATTTTTGGTGAAGGAGTGTCTGTTGAGGACCAGCCCATCTGTTGGGTTCAATTTAAATATGTCAGCGCAACAGATAATTTGATTTTTCTTTTCTTTTAACCAGAACTTACTGCGTTTCCTACAGGCTCCTCAGGTCGAATGTGCTATGGTTTTGCTAGTGGAAAACGTGGTGCTTTGCAGTTTTGGGTGAGATTTACACTTTCCTTTGGGTGGCTGAGCCTTATGGGGTTAAAACTTCTTAAATTAAAGCCACTAGTAATGTTTCCTGACTTCTCTTACCATCCAAGTCGCAGCGGTGCTTTTCTGTGTAGTTGTTTAAAAGGAACTAAAAAAGTTGTTTAAAGTGCTGTGCATGTAAAACACCATCTGATCACTTTGCATTGGCATGAATGGTTGCAAAAAGCTGGAAAACCGTGCAATGTTGGTCTGTTTGGAGTATTTTGATTTTTTTATGAAGCCTTTTATTAACATTTGGCTGGAGCTTTGTATCTGCTTGGTAATGACAGATAATTTGTATAATGAGAAGCCTGCTCAGAGTGACAGGTCAGGATGGGTTCTGTTGCCAAATGAAGTGGGTGACTCCCAGGAGAGTGGCCAGAGGGGATGGCTGCCTAGGGCTCTTTCAGGAGGACATGTAATGAGCTGATTAATATGGCTCCAGTGTTTCATTCTGGGAATTTAGAAATAATGATGAATAAGTGTTGAAAAACAAAGCCCGTGCACCCTTCTTAAAATAGAATACACAATTTATACTCTTGGTTCATCATAGCTTTGTTTTGAGAGGCAGGACCTCATCCTTTGAAGGCTTTGGTCACCTCAAAACAATGCTATACCTCTGAGTGACACTTTATCCCTGGAAGAGGCCAACTTGTCAACAGTGCTCAGAAAGCTTAAGGGGCATTTAAATTTGAAATTAGATCTTGCCCGCACACAGCAGACTGGTTTCTGTTTAACGTCTCATTGTGATTTTGTTGTTTGTGGGTGCAACGAGAAGCTGGAGATGTTTCTTTCTTGTGAAGATTTTGCACATCCTGTGACAGTTGTTTATAGCTGGCCTATCTGTGTTTTCTGAGCAAATCAGAAGGGGCTGGAAAAATAATAAACCACTGAAACAGTTGCTAGGGTAGGAGATGGAAATCTATAGCCTTTGAAAATGGAAAATGAAATCTTTCAGACAGCAGTGGAAAGCATGTATCAGCTGAAACAGAGAAGAACATTCAGCTTCACGTCAGGTTGACAAAAACTGCTTACTTGAGACACCTACTGAGTCTCATTTCTCGCCTCCCCGCCCTGAGTACTTCAGTTTTCGCTAGCTGGCTGGTTGCAAAGGAATGGAGCTCCCTTAGCTTTACATGGTAGATACCCAGGCCTCTTTATCTGCCAAGGGCAGTCCCGTGTTACCAGGGCACCCAGTCTTTTATTGCAATGCAAATGTTAGCACAGGTTTGAAAAACCATATGGATGGTGTGGACTTACCATAGACATTAATTTTTCAGGAAAGTTTTGGGTTTTGTTTTTTTTAAGGTTTGACACTGAAAGCAATTTCTTTTCCCTGATTTACACAAGTACCTGTGGCTCAAGTTTCCAGCCATTGTTTTTCTAGGGGATGGATGTGGAGGAGAGGAGAGAAATCATATGCTTCTTGCATTAAGACTGATCGCTGTGCTGCAACTGCCGGGCATGATGTGGGATGGTGTTAGTCTGAGGTAGGCTCTGACACACAGCCGTATCCCCTCCATGATCTATGGCACCTACACACCCCTCAGCATCCTGGTGGTAGCAATGGCCTGGTCAGAATTAATGTTCTTCAAAGAAAACTGATCTGAAAGCAAATGGGTTCCCTGCAAGGTAGAAGGACTGCCTGTGGCTTCAGACCCTGCCCATAGATTCTATGTGCTCAGGAGCATGTTCAGGTCCTTCCACCGTCTTGGTTATGCCTTTGGCCCTCCCTGTTAGGTACCTCTGCTCCCAGGTGTGGAGGCAGAAGCTCAGCCATCACTGTGTTGTAGCCCTCAAACCCCTAGTAACGAAAAAGCTCCTGCAGAGCGAATCGTTTTCTGCTTTTCTTTATAACCCAATGCAACTCCATAGTAACCCTATCCCACGGCCAAAGTCATAAAAATTACTGGGAAATGGCTCCATCTGCTACTCTAAGCACCTCCCAGGAGGTCTGAACCAGTAACTGGGGACTTTTTGCAGACAACTCTATGCAGCATTGTACTGTGTATGGCAGTCACTGAGCCTCCTCCAAAACCTTTTCCAAAGTAATTTTCCTCTGTGCAGGACTGTGTGTTCGCAGGAGCGCTCACCCTGGCCTGCCATTCCCTGGGCTCACTCTTTATGTCTGATGGGCCTGAAGAGCAGCAGAGTGGAAGTGGCTGTTTAATAAGTGCTAGGCACCTTCCAGCTTTTGCTCTTTCTTCTTGGTAAGTACTTCTCCTTCCCCCCATCCCCGTGCCTTTTCTTCTTGCTAAAATGACCAGGCTCCACACGACGTAGATACACCTGGGTGGTTTCATTCTCAAAAGCACCCTGGCATCCCTCTCACCCGAGCGTTTGGTCAGCAGCAGTAGGAAACCAAGCCTGCTGCCCATGAAGCAGACCGTCTTCGTTGCAGTGGAAACCCAGGCGGTGTGCGCTCTCAGCAGTTCCTGCCGCCGACCCGCTCTGTCATACAGGCACGTACCTACCGTGCGCTTGCAATCGGGTCATGACGCGCTTCTCCGTAACCCACTTCCAGAGCGGGTGAAACCTGGTTTCCTACAGCTCTGCGTCTTGTGGTTTGCTGCAGTGGGGCCTGGGATGGAGCAGGCACCAGCTGACGTGGCTCCTGCGCTGCAGAGAAGCATTCGGGAGATCTGCTGCCTGGCCAGGGATGGCTCCGTGCCACTTCCCGCGGCCGGGGGCACCTGGGGGACCCTGCTCTCCCTCCTGTCGCCTGTTGCCTCCTTGAGAAAATTCTAGGAAATTGCTGTCTTTGAAAGCTCGGTGGTGGTGGAATTTGGCTGTGTTTGGGGCAGTAGGAGGATGGATGGGAACAGATTTGTGAAGAGGCCCAGAGACAGCTCACGTTTGCATAAACCTCATTTCCTTAGAAAATTAAATGAAAAACGGGATAAATGCAATAGGAATGTTTCCTTGTTTTGGTTTGGTCCCTGTTGCCCTGCACTGCATAGGCCATCTCCATTTATAAGAGTACCCAATTCTCTCCCTACCAGCACAATCTGAATTTGTAAGCTCCTAACCAGGAATTTTTCAGTGATGACAGTCTGTCCAGGGGCCACCTTCAGCAAGCAGGTGGTCAGCACCTGGCTTTCAGAGAGGGGAGATGTGGCAGCCTCGCCAGCCAGGGCTGGCTCCCCTCCGTGCTGCGGAAAGTCCTTGTGCCAGCATCCTACAGCACACGGCCACCTGTGTGCCAGGCAGATGGAGAGGGATGGAGGCTCCGGTGACCAACTGGGTACAGATACAGGGCTCAGGCAAAACCAAGCTTTGCTCCACCACTCCACAAAGTGCCCAGAAGCTGTTAGGTAGGCAAGCCTTTAAAGCTTCCTTGCTGCCCAGCCCTCAGTGTGCTTGTTTGACCACGTCACCTCGCATAAATAAGAAGCGGTGATCTTTACCCCTGAAAGTATTTCGATAGCAAAGCACCTGCCGTTGGAGTGATGGCATGATGGCGCTGAAAAGTCAGCGGGGAGCGGGGAGTCAGCCATGGTGTTGCCATGTGCTGCTGCGCTGTTGTGATGCCGGTGGTGCTGCTGGGAAGGGGCAGGGGTGCAGAAGAGGCCAGGCTTACAGGGAGAAGTAGTTGCTCCAGGCAGGTCAGATTTTGCTTGCCTGCGTGTTCAGCAAGCTGTCTTTCATTCAGATGGATGCCTGGATCTGTGCATGGCTGTAAGCATTTATTTCTGTAGTCAGTGTGCCATTATTTATTGATGGTTATTCATATTTTTCCTTTCAGAACGCCTCAGTCAGAGATTCCGAAAGCAGAAATAATGCTGGCACGACAAAACAATTTTAATGATTTATAAACAGTTGAACAACACTGTTTGCAAACAACTGTGGGGCTAAAAGCTGTTTTGGCACCCCTGTGGTTGAAGAAACTGAATGACTAACGCATTCTTGGGAATCAGGACTGTCCCACAAATGAACTACAGACAGAAAGATATTTACAAAATATTTCCTTTCATTCTTTTCAGTAATTCATTTCAAAAGTCTCTAGTGCCCTGCTTTATACAACAGCTGTGAGCTGACCTCCATTAGCAGTTTTAAAGGATTTTTTTTTTAAGGACATGAGTGGCTTGGGAGCCTATGATGTTAATTTAGCAAAAGAACCAAAAAGTGTATTTCATGTGGCTTGGTCACTTAGCTAGGGCTCGTGTAATGGTGCCTTTAGCACCACAACAGCTCCTACACCAGCTGTAGTTTAACTGTATCAGTAAAGCTACAGTCCTCAGCCAGCGGTTACCTACACCATAGACTCTGCAGCACCATGTGAAGTTTGCCGCTGGAGGCAGGGAAATAGTTCAGCACAACGCTTTCAGCAAGGAAATAGCTCTTTGCATCTTCATTTCCTTGTTTCCAGAAAAATATCCAAAGGGCTATTTTCATTTCTCTGTCTTGGGAAACAGAAAGTTCAAGTAGAATAAAAAAATACTTTCTGATAGAAAAAAATCCCTTCTTTTGTGGCCCAGGTTCACTCATCCTCTTGAGCGTGTTGTTGAGGGGGACAACTGACATGCTTTGATTCAAAGTTCTTGCTGAAAGCCTTTGCTGAATGACGGGGGCTGCAGACAACGCGATGTTAACAAGCTTTTCTCTGCTGTGGATCCCGCTGGAACATCCTGCCAGCCACCATATTTCAGCTACCAAACCCTACCAGTGTCACCTGAGCTGCACCTCACTGGTGATGGGTATGAAACGCATAAATTTTATGTATCGAGAGTTGAGTTGTTTCACAATGCCTCATCTGATCGCAGATCTTCCTTGCCCCTTTTCCCTCTGGAAGGTGGTTATCCAGGTTGTTGGGCTGTATATCAAAGGCCACCTTGTCCAGCTCTCCCTGCCTTAATTAATGGAATTGGGACTGGCTTCGGGTGGAACAGAGTAGGCTGGAACAAGGTTAGTAGCTTGCTCTAAATGCATTTGTTTTTCTTGTAAACTAGAAAAAGGTTGAGGCAGCTGGGATTGCTAGCACTGCCTATCGGATATGATTCCTTTGATGCACACGGAGCAGTGCTAATCTAGCCGAGGATGAGACGCAGGGGTCTTTCTTCAATGGAACAATAATCCCATTAATTCACACTGTTGATGCCTATGTTGTGGGCTAATCTAACCTCCTGTGAGATACCCAGTTCTATGAATAATCTCATTGTGGTTCTTTTCCCCCACCTTGTTACCTTTTAACAGGGGATGATGGCATAGGTTAGATGTTTTTGTATGAGATTGCTGGTGTGCACCACTAAGCTTGTATAGTGGTTGATTTGGGTTTTTGGGTTGATTTGGGTTTTTTAGCTTTGCATAATTCACATCTATTTTATTTTCCTCATATGAAAGCTCAAGTGGATATTGGCTGGAGAATAGCAAGAAAAAATATTTGGATATTACTTAGGAAAATGAATGACATTGCAAAACTCCTGCAGTTATAAATGGAATGAAATATTTTCATTTTCCACACTTCTGTTCCCCTTTAGAAAAATCCCAGCAACTTCCATTTACATAGCTGTGAGTTGTACTGAGGAGAACTGGCGAACGTGCTCCTCAGCATAAAACCCACACATGCTTTCCATGGAGAGGCATAAAATCAGGTGGTTTTGGGGAAAGCAGTTGGAAAAGCCTCTCAGATGCTCTTTTTCCTTTCTTCTGATGAGAATCCAGGCCATAAACCAAAAGTACTGTTTGTTCTCAGGCTAAATAAAAGTCCCAAGAGGGCAAGTAGTTTTGGAGCTTATAACTGTACTCTTGTCTTGGGTACCCCGGCAGCATTTCTGCATGGGGCTGAGGGCAGGGAGGCTCCTCCCCGTGCTGCTCCGGCGGTGGATGGTGCGAGGCCTCCAGCATCGCAGGGAGGAGCAGATGTGCTGGAAAGGCTGAGCCATGCCCTGTGCTTTCCTCGTTTATCATGGAGGAGAGAAAGGCCTCTCGATGTGAAAAATAAACAAGGTGCTGTGGGCTGAATCACACTGGCTTGTGAGGAAGCAAGGGGGGAGCGAGGCTCTATTTTAAATGTGTTTGTTTAATTTATCCCAACACACGCTGACTTCATCCTTTTTCCTGGGGAAACCCACGGGAAGGCATAAAAGGAGGCAGCATGAGGTCATGTCTCCTCCGGGTGCGATGCCTATCTGCCTGGCAGGGGTGCATGGCATGGCTGGAGGGCTTGCTGCCAGCTCCCCCACCTCTGCGGCACCCCCCTCGGGGGAGCAGGGGGAAGAGGATCAATTCAGCTGTGGCCATGTCTTTTTTGGGAGGGAAAACCAGGCTGGGAGGTGGGGAGTGAAAGGAGCGTGGGGCTGGTGGAGGGAGGCGTGCTTCTGGAGCCCAGGACCTCGCAGCACCGCTCCCAACAGCTAACACAGGCATCGCCTCCAGTGTCCAACCTTTTGGGCCTTTAAGTCTCTTTTTGTCCCTGCTTTGCAATTAGTGCTCAGCAGTAACACTGCTCTAGGTCTGGCTTTCCTTTCACAGCAGCTGCTATTGTGAAGGGATGAGCTGAAGGAAGAAAGAGGCTTAGGTTTATTGACCATAACCACCACTATGCCACCAAGCTGGAAAAAAAAGACAATGATAAACTTGATTACCAGGTGAGCGTTTTTTACTGCATAGAGATAGGGAAGTATTGGTACGTTTCTACAGGCATTCTTCAATGAAATATTTTATATAGCTTTGGTTACCCATGCTCCAGAAGGATTAACTAATTAAATGGGAACAGGTGCTACTCACTTGAGAAGAACAGCATGTCTTCCTTTGGAAGAACCATGAAAAGAAACTGGCTTCTGGAACTGGAGACATTAATGATGGCTCTTTATAAATATATTTTTGGGAACAGGGAAAGGGCAAAAATTGCAGATGGAGAAGAAGTATTTAAGTTAAATGACATTACTGGCACTATAACCCAATTGTCTAGAAATTGGTCACAAGGGAGTTTAGGCTTGAAATTAGTAAAACCGTTCAAAGACTGAAGTTCTGGATCAGTCTCTCAAGCAGTGTAATCAGAGCAAGGACCTAAATCCTTTTTAAAATGGAATTTACTAAGTTATTGACATGATTGTGCAGCAGAGGAAGAAAATTCTTAGTAAGAAACAAGATGTGTCCTTAGCTAACCAAGAACTAGCATGTCCAAAGGGATTGGAAAGGAGACCAGATCACTGTTCACCTTGCAAAGTATTAAACCTGCGCTTGGGTGCCTCTGCAGCAGGGATGTAGGAGCCAGGGAGGAAACCCTTTCCTCTCCCCGTGACAGTACCCTGGAGGTTGGCTACTAGGGATAGAGAGTGGCAGGATGTATGGGGAAGTAAAAAACTGGTCCTGTTCAGCTCTCTGGTGGAGGGATGGTGCACCCTGTTTGTGTCCTTCAGTTTAGTCCCTGGATTCAGAGCTGAACAGGAAATTTCCTACAAGCCAAGTGAGCAGTGCTTCCTTCCTGCCTTCAGCCCATGGGGGTAGGGCATGGTCCCCCTCCAAGGTCTGCATGGGAGCTCGTCCCAGTAGCCTTCTACCATCAGCAGAAAGAGGCATTTTTGGGGAGAGTCGTCTGACCTATTTTACACATTTACTTTGGGATGAGATAGAGTGCCCCAAAACTACATATGCCTTTTTGTTGCCCATACTGGGAGTCGAGATGGGTAGTTACATGCCAGAAGAATCCTTTTGTCCTGAGGACAGGGTATGGCAAGGAGAAGAAAGGAGTGTTTTCTCAGAATAGCTGCTGTGATGAGTTCCCAGGGAAACAAGCATTTGTTTAAGATGGGAGGAATTAAGTTCTTTGAATCATCAGTTTCCTTGGCTATTCAAAACCTTCATCAGCTCTCACCTCATCAGTCCCTCACTTTGATGGATGTCAGGGAGGGCTTTACCACCAACCTGTATGAAGGAGAACTGAGCTAACATGAAAGTAGTTTGCTCTGTGTGTGTGTCTGCATGTGGTTAGCATTGCAAAACAAGACAACAAGGCTTCCAGCTTTCCAGAGATACACTCATTTACATCATGATGTGCTGCCCAATTACTACAGGGTCCTTTCACAGCACTTTCCTTTTTAAATTGTGGTGGATCTTACACATGTGAATGTTTGTTTGTGTGTACGTGACATGCATGTGTAAGCCTTTACTGTGGTATGGGAAGAGGAAACGTATTTTGTCTGCCCGTTTAAAGAGGAGAGTGTTGGGTTTTTTTTCTCATAGGAAGTAATCTTGCTTTGCAAGCATATTTCTTGTAAGCATGTGCTCTAGAAATGTTTATACTTGGCTTCCAAAAAGTAAGCTACTAAGAATATAGTATCAGTTATACAACACCCGCATGACTGCATTATCACTTGAACTGATGTGGAAATTATTTTTAAAAACATCTTTGTCTTCTAGTGCAATAACTGTCTTTCTGAGGTACCCGAGAGATGCAAGACTGTGTTCTGGCGTCAGTGATGTTGAAAGTAACTGGAGTGGAAACCAGGAGATTATTTATATCTCAATTACAGCACTGAGATAAAATTATGAATTAAAGCAACCTGGAACCTCCTGAGGCTCTTTCATCGCCTCTTTGTGTTAGTCTCCTATCTCTTCTGGAATAGCAGTAAGCTGTATTATTAGGAAGCTGGCAGAAAGCGGCCTCAGTTACCCATTAGGTTAGATGTGAACTTGTGAATCGGAGGCACAGACTGGCACATCACTCACTTCTGTTTGGAGGCAAGGCAGCGAATGCGGAATAACCTCCCAAGTCACATTGTGTATGAGCAAGTGCGGGGCATCGTGCTCCTGCCCAGCTGTAAAGGTCTTCTCTTCCACCAGAAAACATTTCCTTGTTTTAGTACACTTGTTTTGTGTAATACAGCCTGCCGTGGTAGGAAGGAGTAACCTGCCTTTGTAAAGAATCTACATCTGTGAATGAACTCCATCCTTAAGCTGTTGAGGTGCCAGTCATTTCGCCAGAGAAATTACTCTCTTGGCTTTGCTGACAGTCCCATTCACACAGCTGTCTGAACATGTTTGAACTGGATGACGGGGGGGGCTCAGCCTGGGGAAGGAGGAGAAAAGCAGTTTCCACCCCAGCTCAACTGATGCGTTAAAACAAAAACTCAGCCTTGATTTATAGCCACAGCCAGCACTGGTTACAGCTGTTTTTGTTAGCAGAAGATCTACATTCAGCCCCTACAATTTGAAGTTAGGATCAAATCCATTCCTTCTGCTGATTTTTGTGTGGAAGCAAGATGGAAAACCATGTGTGTCTCCAAGACGCAATAGTTGTATGCTCTTTGGGACAGCACAGCCAAGCCATCCCACCTGGAGCACACATCGGCAGTTCTCAAACAGTGTGGCCTTTCACCTGCCAGGGAGATGTGGTCCCCCACGCCAGCTTTGCCTTCAGCCACCCTGGGCACCGGTGGCAGTGCCACCCCTTTCCCAGGCCTCCTGCCTAGGATATTTCCCCCAGAAAAGTCCACTTGGATGAGGGAGGTCTGGGCTCCTGTTCAACTCTTCAGCAACATGGTGGCAGAAAGGGGGGGACCCAGAATTAAAACAGAGCTTCTGGAGAGATACGCAGCTGGGAGAAACAAATCCTGAAGGCCTACCGAGGCAGGATGCTGCTGCTCTTCAGAGGCAGGATTCTGCCTGGTGCCCCTCAGCAGCTGAGCCCATCCAGACCCGTGTCGAGGTCCTTCTGCCTGGGGTGAGCCTCTCGTGTCAGGAAACCGCTCGTCTGCAAATGCCCCCTCCCTCTTCTTTGAGTTAGGATTCAGGATTAGAAAACACATCCCTTTCCTCTAGAGAGATCTTTACTGAGGATTTATTCTTTTTGTTATCTCTGTCTGGCCTCTCTCACAGTTGGCTCAGCTAAGGCAGCCTGTGCTCCACCATTGGCATCCTCAGAATAAACCATTGTTATCAGGATTCAGTTGCTTTATGCCCTTACTGGAGACTTACACTCCGATCTGGAAGTTAAATTGCAAAGCAAACGTTGCAGTGAAGGTTATAATAACAAAGTGGAGATTTCAGTTTGACACAGACCTATCTCTGCTGTTCATCGTAAGATCATCTACCCTTCCAACTTCCACCTATGATCGCATCAAATTGATTTCACTATTTTATTGCTTTTGAAACAACACAGCCGTTGTGTAATAATCTGGGTGTGTGTGAACTAATACTTCTTAAGCTCTTGAAGCAGGGAGCAGAAAAAGAGAAGGCATTTAGAAACTACCTCGGTGAAGCCTTCTGTGGTTTAACCAGCAGAGCTGCATGTGGAGAACAATGAGATACATTGTGAGCACTGGAAAGCTCAGTAAAATACTCTTTAGCAAAGTATTGTCACTGTCACTTCATGCCCTATTAGCTCCTGTCCCGCTGGTTCAAGAGGGCATGAAAGCAGAAGGGCTGCTCCCACCCGGGATGTTTTTGGGCTGCCAGTCACCCTGTGCGGGGAGGGTGGGTACGGGAGACCTGACTGCAGGTGTGCCTGCTTGTAGGCTGCTCCTGAGGCGAGGGCTGCTGCAGGAGATGGGACCCCAATGTGGCCTCCCACACCCTTGTAAGCTCTGCACAGGCTGCATTTACACCGAATCAGCCAGCACGCTCGTGTGCCCACGCAGCGCCGGGCTGCCTCCGTGCTGGCAGCCCTGGAGTCAGCAACCTGGAGGAGGGAAAGTGAGCGAGCAACCACCCTCTGCTGCCCTCAGAGGAGACACTGGCACTGTTCTGGTGGGGCTGATCTGACCAGGTTGTGACCTGCTGACTCTCAATTTCAGTTAATTACCACTCCTGTAAAACTTGCGGCCTTCCTCTTTGCTTCCCAGTGTTAACAGGTGAAGCGAGTTTCTATTTATAACTGTTTTCATGGACTTCCTTGCCAAGGGCTTTCTATGTTTGTTGCAAACACGGAGCGGACAGTGTGGGTAAAAGTTACACTTGTTTTGCTGTGTTTTTAGCCATGGCTTCTCACCTTTCTTCCTATTGAGCCATTGCGCAATGCACTTTTCGGACTAAAGTACACATGGAGTGAGGAATTCATCAGCCCAACCTCTTGCCTCTTATCTTACATGCCACGTAAATAGATATATAGGCTCTGTAATCTAGTTCATTCAAAAAGATCTGCTTTAAAAACAAACCCAAGTGTGACAGAAGTTCATCTGGACCATTTTGGTAGCAGTGGGTTAGGAGCTGGTTCCATGGGCTGTCGTGGCGGCAGGGTGGAGGAGATGTGCTCTGCTCTCGGCTCAGCTGCGGCTGGAGCAGCGTCTCCTACTCTTTCTGTTAGCCCTGACAGCTGGCCTGCAGCAAGCCTCTCTGCATGATGTATGCTGACGTAAGAGATAGGAAGAGGTTGGATCAAATCTGTGTTTGAATGATCTCGTAGGCTCTGATAGTATCTAGTTGTCCGACAAGCCACTTTTACACTCCTCGTGTGCATTTCAGAGGGAAAAGGGAGAGCTCTGCTTTGTCCGAGGCATGTTCAGTGGTAAACCTGCCAGCTGTGGGAAAGGTGGTGAGAAGAGAGAATGTGCTTTGTTAGGGAAAACCCGCCTGGTGATGGGCCATAGGCTCCTTGAAGCACCATGCTCCCAGTTACTGTGCCATTGGGGGGCATTGGACCCAGCCTTTCCAAACTCACACATGGCCCATCTCCTCGGCATGGTGCCTCTGCCAGCGCTCCCCCGTCACTTTGCATGAGCCTTCCCCTCAAAACTTGCCACATTTGGGGCTAACATCACTGCCGGCTCCTGTGAGAGGGCGAATAATGGCCACGTACTGGCAATCAGCAGCCCTGGTGCAATTTGGAAACCCTGCTGTCTGAGCGCCAGGTATAACTTAGGCACTTCCCCCCAGGTCTTTCAGCTTGCAGGTGTATAGTTTTCCTAATGGAGCAGTAGACCTTTACCTCACCAGCTGATGGTGACTGACATGCCTGAACTGGGGCTTTAGCAGTCTGGGGCGGTGGGTGTTTTCCAGATGACTGTATCGCTTTTCTTCTGCCTCAGCCTGGTACCCCAGCGGGGTCGAGCGCTGTGGGCAGGTACTTGCATGGGCCCTCAGAGATCTGTGTCATTGGCTCTGCAGGTTTCGGTGCCTCTGCAAAACTGGATCAGCTCCCAAGTCTGTGCCCGAGCTCCGGCTCTGGAAACACCACTGTGTGCTTGGACTTAGGACAGACGGGCTCCTGACAGGCTCCTGGTTCAGGACAGATGCTGGGGATCACAACAGAGGCCAGATCCCCTACTCACTCCTAAATGGGACCTCCTGTTCCAGTTCAGGGGTTAGAGGTGCTGTTCCAATGGACAGGATCATTTTGGTTGGTTGGTTTGTTTGTGTTATACTCCCTTTTGCAAAGCTGCAGTTTCCCCTTTGCAATAGTTGGGTGGATAGCATTTATGGTTTCAACCAACAAAAAAAAAAATTATTGCACTCAGGCACAACTAATGAAGAGCTTACCCAGGGCGTGATCAGACCTGTGACTCTGAATAATGTAAGTTAGAATGTTATATATATAGGTTAGAGTGATAAACAAGGCAAACCAAAGACAACCAAGGTATCTGATAAACTAAATAAACAGAAGGTCTCAGCCAGAATCCAGATAGTATCGCTGAGTCCCAGACAGTGCCTTCGGTTCCGGACCCTTTTCGCTTTTCTCCTTTAGCTGCCGATGTGGTGCGACCTAGTTCTGGGGGGAGAGGGAAGGAAGGAAGACCTGTGCCCCCTCCCTTCGTAGCCCTTTAACCACTCCGAGCCAGGGGAGGATGACTGCTTCCATCTCCCACCACCCGTGGGGAACAGCGGCAGGAGCAGGGTGGTGACAATGCGGGGCAGGATGGGGTGAGGAGGCAGGGCAGCTGCGGAGCCATGTCGCCTGGTGCCAGGGCCAGCTCTCGGAGGGCTGGAGGCAAAGAGGGGAGCTAAAACCTGCTGCTTTCCCCCTCGCCGGGTCCCTGCTGGGTTTTGTGGAGAGTGTGGGGTGGAGGCTGGGGTGCCTGCATGACTCTCCCCTTGGAAAGCATGGATGCACACATGACAGTGCACATCCCTAGCACGGCCCTGTTCGCACCAGTGTCTTACAAACCCCGTCAGCCTCAGACCTCGTCAGCTTGGCTGCCCTGCATGCAGGCACCGCTGGTGTCCCAGTCCCAGTGCCCCTTTGCCAGTTGCTTTCTCCCTTAAACTCTTCTTGTCTGTCCTGTGGTAGCTGTACACTCCTCTTGCACATCTATTTCTCCTGGTCACTTTAGGATTTTGTGCAATTTGGCCCCTTTGCAAAGGATTCTGAAAGGCTATGGGTGCACAAGTACCTCCTGTTGTCTGTCCCTCAGCTACAACCTCCATGTGCAGCAACCATGGGCTGGGCACAGCTGCTGTCTTTAAAAAATAAACTGTCTACCTGCAGGCAAACAGTTATGCTAGCATGTAGAGGATATCAGTGAGATCCTCATATACTGCGGGATCATCTGCCTTGCCCTCTTGTAAAGATATTTCCTTGTTTGTGCATATTTGGGTAACTGTCCTGTACCGGTGGTGGTGCCTCACAGGATGTTTATGAACGCCTCCCATTCACGAGTGGCATTCAATCAGGAAACAGAAACAATACTGGGCAATTTAGATAATCTGATTACAAGGTGAATTGTCTCTATGCCATTAACAAAAATTTATAAACAGCCCGAAGACTGTAAATATTTTTCACAGGGATTATTATTACTTTGTATTTCTGAGTAATGACTATGCAGCAAGAAATTCGTCAATAAGACCAGGATAAGGAAAATGGAATAATGCGCAAAATTTTCTCATAACAGATCATAAAAACATGCCTCAGTCTACCATGTGATGATTAGTGATGGCACATACGATAGAGATAAGAAGGTGATCCGTGGCATGACCATAATATTTGGCAAACCCAGGACAAACCCAGGATAATGCACACTGTCCGCATCTGAGCAGGGAGACCATGAAATGGGAAGGGGGGAATGAGGGCAAGAATGGCCATTAAACCTTAACCCAGCTTTCATTTGGCTTTAGTGGAAACTGCTGGTATCAACAGCATGCAAGATGATCTACTCAGATTTTTATTTTCGCTTTCACAAAGTTTAGGTAATCCTTCAATTTTGAAGGTGGTGGTAAATTGTCAGCGTACTGCTCCACCTGCAGTAAGGACCACAGTTCAAATGGCTCTGCCATGAAATAAACAGAGGCTCAAAATCTGTCTGGGTGACTGGTTGATCTCAAAAAAAAAAAAAAAGAAGAGAAAAAATCAAGCCTCATTTTAGATATCTTCAGAAATTAAAAGGAATGGGATTGAAGGTATTGGACCAAGACGACTTTTCTTTGTTTTCTGTTAATTTGCCACGTTTACCACAACACAGCATTTCATATTTGATTTTGTAGTGTTACTTATTGCTGCCCGCAATGGAAAGTAATGTATTCCCATCCACTTAATCTCCTTTACAACAGTGATCCAGACCACAATGAAGTCATTCTGGTAGCATGACACAGATATTTATAAACAAGCTGTTGTTATGCTGGTCTCTGTAACTATCTTCTGTCACTGATTTAGCACTTACTAAAATGTCAGAAACTATTTATTAACCTGCCGTGAATGTATACACTGGAATCACGAGTAACATTTGGCTTAGAATATTGTTGAATTTACCGAAACAGTGGGAAGTTACAGCTAGCAGAGCAAGGACGATGTCCGTAACTCTGCATTTCCCAGCCTCTTGGTGTGTGGATTTTATCCATGATGTGTGAAGGAAACACACTGTCTCACGTAGCAACTGCAAGTGGTGTTTATTCATTTTGGGATGAGGGGGTGGAAAAAAGTGTCTGAGTCATAAAATCCCAAGCTTTCTCAAAATTTGGGTGCATTCAGAAGCAGAGTTTTTATCCCTGTGACTGTATGTGAGACCACTGTTTGTTTACTTCTGGAGAGAAGCTTGAAAAACATCAATATTTTGAACCCAGCTTCTCACAGGGCAAGATGATAAAATCTTTTTTTCATAAGCCCTAGCTTACTAGCACAATCCCTCTCCCTGGGCATTTTGCCTTCTATTACTAAGACACACAGAGAAAATAATTGTCTTACACCTCTCTTTCTCTTAGCCTAGGATTGCCCGTGTGGGATTTGCCAGGCTGGGTAATTAAGGCTGTTGCTCACCGTTAAAATTCGCTTGCAGCTGGTGCTCTCCCTGAGCGAGCAATCTCTGGCTGGGAATGGTCTTGGACACCCCCGAGGAGTCTCATCCAAAATCCAGCTCTGACCGACACGGCAGTGCCAACCTGGCAGTCCCTGTGGATGGAGAAGGCACTGGCGGCGTTGAGGGCCAGGGCCATGGACCGCACATGCCGCCGGTCCTCGGTTGCACAAGAAGTGCCACTTCCCTGCATCAGGCCGGGCGCCGGGGGGGAGATGGGCTCGGCGGGCGGGAGGCGCGGGTGCCCGCAGCCGGCGGCGCGGCTGGACGCCGCTTCTCGTCTGCGCTTGGCCAAGGAAAAGGCTCAGTGCTGTTGCCTCGCCAAATATGTCATCATTCCAGAAGAGACCGAGCTAGAGGCTTGGAAAACACCCTCCCATTTTGGCGTGGCTTGTCCCTGCGCTGGGACTTCTCGACCTTATGGGGGAATGAAATGAAAACAAACTCTGAACCTCAGTTACTGCTGTCCAAAATAAACAGGGCTGCGGGGGAGGCAATCCTGCTTGGTTTTTCCATGCATCCTCCAGTTGTGGCTGGGAGGGATGAATTAACCCCTCTCCTGCTGAGCTGCCCTGCCAGCCCTGCCAGGCAGCAGATGGGCGCTTTGCTGCTGGCGTCCCTGCCAGCCACGGCCACAAGGAAGGGAGATGTCCCCCGGGGTTGGGTTCCCGTGCTGCCACCTCGCTGTGTGAGGTCGTGCCAGCTGGCGCTGCGGCCGACTGTGCCCCGCGGGGCTGAGTTCTGCATGCTGTCCCCAATGGCACACGTGCTTAAACCCCAGGAAAAGCAGGGCAAGCCACACACTAAATCCCGCTCTGATCCTGCAAGGCTGTGTGGGGTCCTTTTCTCCCCCTGCTTCGTGCTACCTGTGGGTGCTGTGACTCCTGCACTCCCCATCTCTCCTTCAGCCCTCTCCTGGGACACTGGCGTAGCACCGTATGAGACATAAGGATGGTGCTACGAGTTTTATGATAAGACGGTGGTAACAGGGCCCAGCAGTCTTATCAGGTAGAGGAGTATTACTCCCACAGTGCGTCTTTGCTGCAGTTGCCCCAAGGAGCGATGGCTGTCTTTGCTCCGGGTGGATTGGGTGGCGGATCCAAACTGCCACCCTAAAATACTTCTCATCTGTGGTCCCCTTCTGCAACAAGAACAGGGCATATTGCTGTTGACTCCCCAAAATGTGGTAAATTTGTGCATCTGCCATGGGTTTCCTGACATCTGGCAGCGCAGCGGGGGGAGGAGTTGCAGCTGCTCTGCCAGAGCCTCTGGGTGTCCCAAAATCCCAGAGGTGCCCACCTGGCCAGCACAGAGCCACTCAGACCGAGACATCCAGGCTGACCAGCGCTACTGCTGATGCTCTCTCACAGCTGAGATCTCCCAGGCAGAAATATGACTGTTTGAGTTCCGCATCTCCAACACTTTCATTGCTTTTTTTTTGGCAAAGGTAGGCTACTATTCTAAACATAATAGGTTTAGGGTTTGTATTATCTGTCGTTCTGCTTTTTTTGTTGTTCTGCTTTTTTCTGGGTTATTCCATTTCCTCTGGTCCAGATAACCAAAAGCTACTGATGGCAGCAGCTCTATGCATTGGCACATAAGATGGAGCTCAGAGGTGTTTGGGAGCCTAGAAGATTATATAGAGATATATATATGTAAAAGATACAAGATTATATATAAGGTAACCCCCACCACCCCAAATAACAAAATTTAAGTTTAGGAAGATGTCTATTGAAGTCATGGTTCATTGGTAAATGATTAACATTATGAAGCAAATGAGTGTGCAACCGGGAATAGTGAAATACTTGAAGGAAATCTTAGTGTATGAGACAGCTGTAGGCAGCCTGGAGAGCAAAGGCCCAGGGGAAGAGCTCCCTTTCGTCTGGATTTTCACAAGAGACTGGACAAGTGACTAGAAAAAGTATTAACAGTGCCAATTTGGCATTGTGTGTTGGTTGATTGATTCTCCTTGAAAGTTTATTTTTTAAAAAATAAAGTAAATAATGTAAATAAATAAATATCTGAGAGCCATACAACAACCGTTAGATGGGCAGTGCTCTCCTTCTCTGAGCTGGCATCCAGGAGAGTGGACAAGATGGCCCAAGAGAGAGTTTCCACTTCTGTGGTTTTAATGACTGTGTCAGTGTTTGAGCTGGACTGAAGAAACTCATACTGGAAGCAAAATCAAAGCGTCTTTGGCTTTTTGTCAGCCACCGCTGTGTGCGTCTGCTTCCCTGTTCCCAGACCTTTCCCGTGTTTCACCGTCCAGGCTGTGCGACGGGAGGCGTGCCAGGAGCGCGGTGGTGAGGAGCTGACGTGGGGACAGGGGTGTGCAGCGGAGAGCCTGCCCGCGTGGCACGCAGGGCACGCCACGCAGCCGTCTGGCAGTGGCCAGGGAGCCTTTGACTTTCACACCACCAGTGATTCACACTGCTGAGAGGAAAGAGGCAGCGTGGGCAGATGTCTCGCTCCTCCTGACTGCGTGGCTGAGGCTTAGAAAAGTGAACGGACCTTATGTGACAAGGAGTACTGGAAAATGCTTGAGCTCAAGGGCATGTTCCACAGTTAATATCAGAGCTTTGTAGTATTGGGGCAAGCATGAGCCCTTAGTAGCATCAAACCTCAGATTAAAGAGTGGATTTAGCTGTCCTGTGCTAGGGCCTGTGCTTCTGCGCATGTACTGATTAATATCTGTTTTCATGCTGGCTGACTCACAGCTCCTAAACAACCAGTACCTTGGGGGCTTGGTTATTTTTTCTAGTATCCCTCTACCCACACCTAGGATGCCCAAGCAGTAGTGTGGGAGCACAGCTGGCCTCTCAGGATTATGCTTCCTGGGGGAGTTTTCTTGCAGTTGGGCAATTCGTATGGGCTAGAAAAACAAATTCCATATTTGTAATGATTTTAGGCCTCAGTGTTTGGCAGGGTTATATACCCTTTCTCATTCACGTCCGTGTTCAGCTCTGGGCTTTGTCAGTGATGAGCGTGTATCCCACAACGCTATCATAATCTAGTATTTCCAACACCAACACACACACAAATTAACAGTTGAGCTTCTAAAACTTTGACACTTATTTGAAAATATATGTTTTTACACACAGTTAGGTTTCACTTGCCTTTGATTTTGATTCTTAAAAGATGCCTGCTTTGAAGCTCTTCTGAGCTCCAGGAACTTAATTTTGTTTTAATGAGAGTCCAGATTGTCTTAATTGCATGATACTTGGCAGTGTTAAGAAAAATAGTAAAAATCATGAGACCTTTGATACTTGCCAGAGGTGTACCAGAACCCGTGGGTAATTTCTTATGTGTCGTATTCTTCAGCCCAGTTTTCAGGTGTGGCTGACTATTAATGCTTTCCAGTTAGTGGACATGAGCCTTAGTCATGAGTACCTTTGTTTTCTACATCTGATATGACACACAGTGCCTGAAAGCTCTGTTTATTTTTTAAGGAAGATATGAAAAACTGCTTTGTCATAGCTGATTGTCTCGGTGTTTATCATTATGATGCTAAGCCCTGTCAGTTCATTTAATGTGTGTTCATTAGCACGTGTGTTTGTGGGTACACATCACTGCTAGCAGATTTCTCCTTCCCAAGCCATGCTAATTACTCTGACTATTAATTCAAATCCCCAGAGATGGGAGAAGGCAGAAACGATAGTTAATCATGAACTGGAGAGCTTGTGCTGTTTGGATTATAACAGTATATGTCAAGAAACATGTTAATTTTTGGTTATACTCCCTTGGAGCTGGATTCTGTGTCCACTGGGGTCAATGGATTTTGTTTTGTTGACTCCAGCAAAACAGGATACAGCTTGTGGAGGCTGACCCACCTCCAGCTCAGACAAAACAGCACCATCTTTAATAGCATGAGATTTTTCGGGAGGACTGAGCACTTCCAGGCTCTCTTTCCCCTTATTCCACTGTTATTCCCATTTGCTAGTAAGTCACCAGTAAACCTTGCTGCTTCTTTAAATGAAGTGGGGCAAACAATGCCAAGTGGACCAGCTGGGCTTCATCAGGAGGGAGAGGCAGCAGTGGGGCTGATGAGGTTGGAAGAACCTGTGGGTATTTGCATAAATGTGCTGCAGAAGGGAGAATCACCTGTGAAGAAGAGTTAAGTGGGCTCTGAGGTGCCTCCTTTGGGGTATAAAAGGCCTGGAAATGCCTTGTTTCATTTTGGTTTTCTTGTCTTGAAGGGCAGAATGGAGATGGAAAGCTGTGATGGGACCTGCCTGCTGTGGTCGGGAGGGTATTTACATGTTGATTCTCTCCTTGGGTCTTCAAGCAGATGGCAACAAAAGCAATGAAACCAAAAGGTAGGGTTTCCCTCCTTTTACAAGTGTTCTGCAGGAAGCAAGTGCCTCTTCTTGTGTTGATGCTGTGCTTGCTGATGTGTGCAATAATTCAGTGAGGTTTTGTTTAATTTTTCCTGAGTTTTCGTGAATCATTTGAGTCACCTTAACTGCAGTTTATTTAATGCCCTTGTTTTTTCTAAGCTATCCATGAAGAGGTAAATGAATTTATATCAGTGTGGCTTCTAAAGGAATATTTCCTAATTAATTTGAGCTGCCTCTTCTGTTTGCCTGTACCCATTGAACTGGTAGTAGCTATGAACAGAGATAACTGCTGTCACTGGGCAATTATGGTTTTATTTCCTTCTGACAAAAAGTCCTGCTTTAAGAGGTGTTTGAAGCCTGGGCCTTGTTTTTGCTATAAAACAGGGATACTCCTAATATGACTTACCTAATGCTTGGTAGGAGCCTAGGGAAGACAAAGCATTTTTGTAGTTGTGATTCAAGATCATGAGTTGAGCTAGTCAGTGTGTTAACTTATGGACAGAAGCATGAATGGGACTGACCCCTCAAATCCTTTTGATTTGCAGGCTTGTTAGGTCCACAGATCTGCAAATAAATCTTTCAGGTCTAGGCACTGAATATCTGTGTAAGATAAACCTGTTTGCTGAGTGCTGCTTGGCTACAGTTATGAGGAAGTTCTGTGCCTCTCTTGTGAGCAGAAGAGGATTGATTTGGCTTTCTATTACCCTGTCTCTCGTCAAACACCTGTAACCCTGGTATGCAAGACTTCTCATAGCTTATGAGATGAATTTTTGGTGCCTGTGCTTACAAAGGTGACTGTTTGTTCCCCTCTCCCAAGTGCTCTTCCTCCCTTCTCCAGTGTAAACTCTCCTGCTGCTGTTTGCTTGCCTGAGGCTTTCTATGTTATCCTATGAATATGATCTCAGCTTAAAATTCAAACCAAGATATAAACACAACAGCAAGCAGCAGAACTGTTGGGGTTTTCTTTTTGTGTTGTCTGTTTCTGGAGAAATCACCCTTGTGTTTAGCATCTTGTTTAAATTGCTGAGGTGTTCCCATGTGTTTGAAGGGTTACTCTGTGCTTGCCTGTGGTATGCTGCTCCTAATCACCTCCATTTATTGCTGACATATGCTTGTCTCGTTTTACTTGTAGTCATCAGGAGATGGGTGCAGGAGGAGGAAGCATCTTGCTTTCTTAACCTGGACCTCAGGTAGCAGCGCAGAGCCCCGACCATGTCAGGCGCTGACCTGCCAGGGTGCGATAACACTGTGAAAGAGGGGAAGAGGAGGGTTACTAACCACAGCTCTCCTGTTAATGCCCCTCTTGGGAGTAACAGTGTGCTGGCAGAAGGGTCTGGATATGCACATGTGCTGCTGCTGCTCCCCAGAAGTGGGAACAGGATGCTTTAATGCAAGGTGCATTGATGCCCTGTGCCAGCACTGGAAGGGAGGTTTCCCTTGTGCCTGGCTCCTGATGGTGGTGCTAGCATGAGCGCAGTGGCTGTGCTCCTCTGGGAGTCCCTTGGTCCCTTTTGGTTCCTGTCGTCCCTCCCTCATCTCCTCTTCATGGAGCCCAAACTGGAAGTTGGTTGCACCACCCCTGACCGATACTCGTGAAAGAGTCGCTGTGGTGTGTACAGGAGCTGTTTGGGAGTGAGGGCAAGCCTGGGGCATTGAAATGAGCGTGCTTGTTGTTGCAACACCTCCTGTGTGGCCGTGGTTTCAGTTCTTGCACTCCTCCCCTCCTTGCTGACGAATGCTGTAGGAACACGCCAAGCCAAAGGCTCTGGGTTTCTGTTTAAATTTTTGCTTTTTTTGACTCTGAATAAAGAAGCTAAAGAGACGCACAACGTTCTGGGCTCCAAAATACAGTGATGCTGTGCTGCTGGAGCATTTTCAAAAATGACTCATGGGCTTTTAGGTTTTCGCAAGAGTCCAGTTAGACGGAGCTCCTTCTCAGAGAGCAGGTACTCTGGTCTTACAACTTGTCCCTCTAAGATACATTCAGGAGAGCAGTGAAATCATTAGCTGCTCCCAAAAGCTTGGTCTAAGAATTTAAGACATACTGTCCAAGAGGATATGAAAATTCAAGAGATAATTATATTGTGGTTCCTGATGAGGTCTGCTAGCCAGAACACAAATACAGACAACATGTTAGTGGAAGCTCTCTTGAAAAAAACAAGTGCAATTCATATGCTGTGCTCATCTTTCTGGTGATATCTTCCAAAATTATTCCAGTGTTAGCCTGATTTGTTACTAAGCTTTCAAAGTGGTAACATGAAATGCTACTGTGGGTTTTCTTCCTGCCTTACAATTGGCTGACCAGTGATTTAAAGTCAAGCGCAGGCTAGGATTTCAAAGTCTGAAAGGTGTTTTTGTGCCTGGGAATGGCTTCAGCTATCCCTTCTAACTTAAATATTTGTCTTCTATAACTTGGCTGTAATGTTTTCTTGCCCCAGTCAACACCATCATTGAAGTAATGATGTTAAATTAGTCATGATCCTGTAACTTGCAGCAGGTTTTGTTCTCAAATGGGATGCTGTGTCAGCACAGAACATTGTGTGTTGTAGATTGCAGGGTTGGAGTCTTCTCACTCACTTTCTTTTTACTTTTTTTTTTTAAAAGTACAAGTTGGGATGCTTTCTAAAACTAACAAAAATAGAGAAAGCAAACATGATTATTTTTAGGGTTCCAGCTCAAGGGGGTGAAGGTCAAAAACCTGCAATTGGCAAAGTTATTAATTAACAACTAGTTACCGGATTCTTCCCAATTTATGACTTCATATATCATAACTCTTCCGGTAAAACATCGTTGCTGGTTATAAACATGCCTACTGAGTAATCATACAGTGTGTACAGCCAAAAAAAAAAAAACAAAACCAAAAAAACCACCAAACCAAAAAACACCCAAATGCTGAGAACTCAGCAGCTAGGAATCAGTAGAGCCTGTTCCTGACTGGAGCAGGTCAGAAAAGTTATTCAGCAAAAGTTCATTGAAAGAAACTTCTCAGTTGTTTTAATAAAATACAGAGGAAGCCTCCTCTGTACTGGAGAAGAGCCAGCTCTGCTAGAGTGTGCTCCCCATGCTGGGAGCAGGGGCTGGCTGCAGGGCAGCCCTGCAGCTGGGTCAGAAATCAGCTGCATCCTTAGGGGCACTTCTTGCCCCTCCCTGAAAAGCAGTGCCTTCCATGACTGAGCTCCAGGTTTGGGTGAGGGCAGTGGTGCCCTGGCTGTGCTGAACCAACTATGAAATACTCTGGAGGGCCCAGGGGCATGGTGGGGGCCCTCAGGGGAGACCCCCAAGAGACTTGAAATGATAACCACTTCTCTGTGCTTTTTTTGAAACAATGCTGTGCAGTTTGAACAGAAGACTAAACCTGAAAATGGCTTGGAGAGCATCTGCTTCCCTACTAGCCTTCAGACTTCAATGTTTAACCACCCTTTATAATCAGGACATCATGGATGTTTGTATCCCTTTCAGCAGGAGGGGGAATGGAGAGGGAGAGAGGCAGGTATGAAAAGCAAGTGTGGAGTTGGGAAGGTGAAGAGCAAAGAGCTGGACAAGGCCTTTTCTCTCCCTGCCAGCTGGAGAAATTTTTGGGTAGGGAGGACCCCACAGTCCATCTTATTCTGATTTAACCATATTTCAATAATAAATGCAATTTCAGTATGAGAGGCTGAAACATCACTAGAAATCAGTGCTAATGAGACAGTGGCCATTTTACTTGTGGGAGGTTTGATCTCAGACAGAATCCCCAAGGGATCAGGATCCTGCAGAAGGTGGATCTCCCTATCTCCCTGATCACCTCTCTGCCTCCCATCATCATGGCTATTTGCAGTCACTAATAATGTCATAACTTGCCTGTAAGGCATTGTCTTTGCCTTATGGATTAGAAGCTGAAGTGCAGCACAAACTAAATGACTTGCCCAAGGTCATGCAGGAGATCAGTGTCTGAGTCAAGAGCTTCAAAACCAGTATTTCTGAATCGTGACTTTGAAATCTCTGTACCAGATCTGATTTGGTTAAGGTTGGGTCCCTGGGCAGAAGAAAAGAGTTAAACCAACCCCAAACCCCATGTTGACATTCTTTAGTGAGAAACAGTTCCTCCAGTCCAAGTGTTTTTCTGATGCTCTGACCCTACATATCTCACCAGCTGTCAGTTATTCTAAAAAGCCTTTCCCAGTGTGTTTGCTTTGTCACATTCCCTGTGAATGGACCTTCAGGGTCACAAAACCTTCTTGCTTGCTGCCTCTTGGGTTTTTCTTTGTTTTCTTTTTCTTTTTGGTGATTTTTTTTTTCTTTTTGTATTATTGGAGGGCAGGAGAAGGGAGGAACCTCAGAGGCAGGCAGCCAAGGGTGTGAACAGTGCAAGGTTAAGTAATGGCTTTGCTGACATGGATTCCCATAACTGCTGCCTACTCCTGCTCTGCCAGGAACAGCCCATCAGGCGGCAAGTTTTGAAAGTCGAAACAGTCCAGGCCAGTAATCTATTGGCCTGTACAGGGCTGCTGCAGGAGAAAGCTTGTGCATATGCGTGTATTTTCTGAGGGAACTTATTAATTAAATGTAATAATATTTAATTATCTAAGTAATAAGTGGCTGGGAGCTACAGGAGTCTGATGAAGCACATGCGAGAGGCTGAGGAGGCTGGTTGTGCTCGGGGTGCAGGCAGGAGAGAGGACCCCGCAGGATGAGCTCTGTGGGGCTGCAAGAGAGCTGGGGCCAGAGCTGCCTGGCCCTGAGGGCAGGAGGCTGCTGATCCCCAGTAAGCCCTGCCTCACTCCTGTCATATCTGCTCAGTAAAGGACATGATTTCCCCCCCTGCCTTTTTGTCTACATCCCCTTTTATTTATTCCAGGTCCAGCAGAGATGGACTACAGGGGTGGAGTTATGGGTTTCTTGCAATGCCCAAGCAAATCCTCTGCATTGGTTGGGGTTCTAAAGCAATCTGAACAGGCTGAATGCAACACTTTCTGATGTCCACAGGATCAGAAATTTTCTCTGATTTTCTGTAATAGCTTAAAAAATGGATGTAACTTTAAATTTGTTTCATTAACCCCTGTCCCCCTGCCAGTCTATCTCTTTAACTGACCAATGGAGCAAACCCGGAGACCTGGTTTCTCTGTTGTTTATTTCCTGCTCGCTTTCAGTTCATGAATTCATTCATGCCTCCTCTTTGTCGCTATGTCGGAGAAGCAGTTCAAAGTCTACTGCTCTGAAGATGACTGTTCAAAGTAACAGCTTGATGGACAAACTGATGTTTAGATATATTTTTTGAAGTCTTCTAACAAAAAAGCCACATTAGGTTCTCAAGAATGCCCTCTTTGTCAGAGGAAGCATTGTTTTTTTTCAAGTGTATTATCACTATGTGCTGCTTCATCTTGTTCAAAAGGAGCTGTTGTCCTGGAAATCTGCGAACTACGGGTGACAGAGATATGAAACATCAGTGGCTGAGGGATGATGTGAGAGGGAAGTGCAGGTTATCCAGAATCACAGCAGAGAGTAAAGGTCTGCCAGACTTGTGTCAGATTGTCTTCTGCAACCAGGCAATAAAACCATAACTTTTATCAGCTCTTCAGAAGGGAAAAAGCATTTAACTTCTTTCCTCAAGCAAAGCTTAAAGTTGCCTTCATTCTACTTGTTGACTCTCCTGCTGCCATTTCTCATTAAACAGACTGACCTATTTATTCATGTTTAACTCTTCTTTGACCTAAGATGCTATACAGATATAGGACTATTGATTTTTCTGTGGTGTGGATATGGGAACTGTAGCCCAAATGTGCTCTTTCCTCAACAGCATATTTTTAAAAACAAAATGAACACCCTTCTGTCCCCTCTTTAAGTACTACTTAAAAGATCTGGATGCCAAGGTATCATTATGGAAAGATTTTAGAGAAAAGTAAAAGCTTGTTTATGGACTTATTTTTAAATCATCAGATCTGTTGTGATTTGTAGCATTTTTATTTGTGATAGTTGCAGTGACTGTTTTCCCTGACTGGGATTTTTTCAGGGGCTTTGACAGGCAATCTGTCTGTGTGCATTTTTGCATTCTGTAGCTTGGCTTTAGGAAACTTGTGCTCTCAGCTTATCATAGAATCATAGAATTGTTAAGGTTGGAAAAGACCCTTAAGATCATCAAGTCCAACCGTTAACCTACCACTGCCAAGTCCGCCACTAAACCATGTCCTTTGGGCCCTAAAATGTGGCCACTTTCATAGGGCTGATGTGAAGAGTGGGTGATTGCTTGTGAAGTGCTCTTGACCCATGCTTTGCTAGGGCATGGGCCTTTGCACAAAATCTGGAGCAGGGCTGGGAGGAAGAGGGGACAGAGGTGGAGGTGCTCAGGGAGGCTCTTGGAGCTCCTTCCTCTGCTGGGGCAGAAATGAACTGCTGTCGCGCTTGTGAAGAGGGGTTCATCTGGGCCTTTGGTGTTTTAGCTAGTCATGCTGTGGACTCATGGGTAAAGGAGCTTTGCTTTGCTTAATTGTACTACTTGAGGTGACACTTTACCTTGTGGGGAATGTCTCTGAAATGACACCATGGTTTTAAACATCTGTGTTGCCTTTGTGTGGGCTGCATGCATAGGTACATTGTCCATTCCTCCTTGGTGTGAAAGACTGTGCAAGCTTGCCAGAATCCAGCCTTCTAGAGATACTAAACATAGTTGCTAGGTAGCACTTGTAGAGAGTATGACAAACCTTTGTATTTGCAGACTGATGTCAACCAACTTGTACCAATAAAACCAGCAAGAAAGGATTGCTGTTCTTGAACTTTTTTTTTACTTAATCCATTTTAAAAAGTTAAATCTTCTGTAATGAGGACTTTGATATTTCTCAGAACAGATAATGGAAAGGGGAGGGGCAAAATAAATACTTGGCACAAAAGAGGAATGAGTTATACTCTTGGTTCAAACACCAGCTGGAACTTGCTTTGACTTTAGTTACGTAGAAAGAGCTCCACTCACTGGTAGAGCAAATTTCTAGGCTGTTATTTCTGATTACTTGGCCCTGGGCTAAAAAGATGTCAGCTGGAGAAGCTATTCCAAAAGATAATGTGACTGCCTTACCAGGAATTTCTGTGTTCAGTACAGGACCACTTGTTTCCTTATTAAGTAAGGAAACTAATTATGGAGAAGATTATTCTGGGAGTTATTGAAAAACCCTTGAGAGAGAACGCAGTCATTGGCCATAGCCAGCATGGGTTCATGAGGGGAAAGTCCTGCTTAACCAGCTTAATTTCCTTTTATGACAATGTCACCCATCTAATTGACCAAAGGAAGCCAGTAGATGTGGTGGTTTTGGGTTCTAGCAAAGCTTTTGATACTGTTTCTCACAGTATTCTTCTGGACAAAACGTCCAGCACACACTAGACAAGTCCATAATACATTGGGTGAGCAATTGGCTGATGGGTCAGGCTCAAAGAGTTACAGTAAATGGGGTTACATCAGGCTGGTGGCCAGTCACCAGTGGGATTCCCCAGGGCTCAATTTTAGGGCCAGTGCTCTTGAATGTTTTTATAAATGATCTGGACTCAGGAGTCAAATGTACATTGTTTGCCAATGATACTGAACTAGGAGGAGCTGTGGACTCCCTTGAGGGTAGAGAGGCCTTAAAGAGAGATCTGGATAGACTGGAGAGCTGGGCAATCACCCATGGTATGAAATTTAACAAGAGCAAGTGCTGGGTTCTCCACCTGGGATGGGGTAATCCTGGTTATATGTACAAACTGGGGGGTGAGAGGCTGGAGAGCAGCCCTGTGGAAAGAGATCTGGGGGTCTGGGTTGATGGCAAGTTGGACATGAGTCAACAGTGTGCCCTGGCAGCCAAAAGGGCCAATCATGTCCTGAGGTGCATCAAGCACAGCATAGCTAGCCAGTCAAGGGAGGTGATTGTCCCACTCTACACTGGAGTGGTGTGGCCCCACCTCAAGTACTGTGTGCAGTTTTGGGAGCCTCAATATAAAAGGGACATCAAACTATTAGGGTGTGTCCAGAGGAGTGGCTGAGGTCACTTGGCTTCTTCAGTTTGGAGAAGAGAAGGGTGAGGGGTGACCTCATCGCAGTTTATAACTTCCTCAAGGGAGGCAGCGCTGGTCTGCTCTCTGGTGACCAGCAATAGGACATGAGGAAATGGAATGAAGCTGTGTCAGGGGAAGTTCAGATTGGATGTTAGGAAAAGGTTCTTCACTGAGAGGGTGGTTGGTCACTGGAACGGGCTCCCTGGGGAAGTAGTCATGGCACCAAGCCTGTCAGAGTTCCAGGAGTGTCTGGATGATGCTCTTGGTCCTATGGGTTAGTGTTAGGCAGTCTTGCGAGGAGCAGGGAGTTGGACTTGATGATCCTAGTGGGTCCCTTCCAACTTGAGATATTCTATGATTTGAAGTAAATCCAAAAATATTTAATAGTTTACTAATTTCATGCATGGAAGCTAATGTATATATTGGGTTAGAGAAAGTGTATTTTTATGAATGTGAATGGAGTAGGTCCAGAAGGTCTTCAGAAGAGTTTTCTATCTGGCTCACTACACGTGGGTGGCTGATATGGATGACGCACACAGCATACTTTGTTCCCACTATGATTAAAAAAAAATTCCAGCTTTGACCAAGCAGTGACCAACATATCTTTTTCTTTTTCTTGACCAAGTCAGCACTTCTGCTTCCTCCTTTGCTGTCCACAAGGAGCAGGCCGCTCTGCAAATGTCATAGAATGGTTTGGGTTGTAAGGGACCTTAGAGATCATCTGGTTCCAGCCCCCCTGCAGTGGGCAGGGACACCTTCCACTAGACCAGGTTGCTCAAAGCCCCAACCAATCTGGCCTTGCACACTTCCAGGGAGGGGGCATCCACAACTTCTCTGGGCAACCTGTTCCAGTGCCTCACCACCCTCACAGTCAAGAATTTATTCCTAATATCTAATTTAAATCTACCTTCTTTCAGTTTAAAACCATTACCCCTTGTCCTATCACTATGGTCCCTGATAGAGATCCTCCCGATCTTTCCTGTAGTGCCCCTTCAGGTACTGGAAGGCTGCTGTAAGGTCTCCCTGTAGCCTTCTCTTCTCCAGGCTAAACAACCCCAACTATCTCAGCCTGTCCTCATAGGGGAGGTGCTCCAGCCCCCTGATCATCATTGTGGCCCTCCTCTGGACCTGCTTGAGCAGGTCCATGTCTTTATTATGCTGGGGACCCCAGAGCTGGACACAGTACTCCAAGTGGGGTCTCAGGAGCAGAGTAGAGGGGGAGAACCACCTCACTTGACCTGCTGACCACACTTTTGATGCAGCCCAGGATATGACTGGCTTTGTGGGCTGCAAGTGTACAATGCTGGCTCATGTCCAGTTTTTCATCCACCTGGTGGTATGCTGTGTAGGTGCCTGGCTGCTTAGCGGGGGGGCTCTTGGGAGTTTGCTGTTCCAATAGGCACCAATTAGCTTTTTAACAAAAGGTTCATCAATGATGGTTTGGAGGCCCTCCTGACAGTTAAATGTTGTAAGCTTATCCATGACTGTATTCTTCAAAGAGAGATTGTAATTCATTAATTGTTGTGTCCTACATCTAATGCAGGACAAGGCTTGCCTAGTTACAGGCATGATGGGACTGTGCATGCAGAGATGTCTTGGCTGGCTTTGTGTGAGTCGGTGCTGGCCCTGGAGGCACTGTCGTTGCATCAGCAAGACAATGCTGAGGTGTGGGTCTACACACATGGGGCTGGATGGCTTTCAGATCCCAGCCAGGCATGAGCTGCATGGATGCCTGGGGCTATCTTGGCTCAGGGGGTCTCTTTGTGCTTCTCCTAACCAAGTAGTGATAGGGCTGTTCCTAGAAACAAGAAAAGCTTCGTGCCCTCATAAAATGCTTGCAGCTTAATGTGTCATCCTTGTTACATCACCTGGGCTACTCCACTGCCATTGACTATGAACAAAGTCCTTCTTGGTTGCCTCAGTCTCTGAGGCTGGCCAGCTTCCCTGCTGCCCGGCTAGTGGGTAGGAGGGTGTATGAGCAAGCGGTGTGCATATACAGTTCTGTGACAGTATGGCCCCAGGGTATCTTGCTCCTTTTTGGGACAGCAACTCTGGCTACATGGTGTTGTGATTGAACCCAGCAGGCAGCTAAACACCACACAGCTGTTTGCTCACTCCCCCTCAGTGGGATGGGGGAGAGAATTGGAAAAAAGGTAAAACTCATGGCTTGAGATAAAGACAATTTAATAGGACAGAAAAGGAAGGGAAAATAATAATGATAAAAATATACAAAAGTGATGCATAATGCAATTGCTCACTACCTTCTGACCGATGCCCAGCCAGTTCCCCAGCAGCGGCTGCTTCCCCCCGGCCAACTCCCCCCAGCTTTTTTGTTCAGCATGATGTCATATGGTATGGAATAGCCCTTTGGCCAGTTTGGGTCAGCTGTCCTGGCTGCATTCCCTCCCAACTTCTTGTGCACCTCCAGCCTCTTCACTGGCAGGGCAGTATGAGAAGCTGAAAAGGCCTTGACTTAGTGTAAGTGCTGCTCAGCAACAACTAAAACATCAGTGTGTTATCAACATTGTTCTCATCCTAAATCCAAAACATGGCACTATACCAGCTACTAGGAAGAAAATTAACTCTATCCCAGCTGAAAGCAGGACACACAGCCACAGCAGTCAGCACAGCCACAAAAATGGTGGAGATACATCTTATAAATAATAAACATCTGAGCCTGAAATAACTGGGTCATGCTTCAGGGTTTTCAAGTCATGATTTGAAACTGATGTGATTTACTGCCAGTTGCAAGAATTGATTCTGGCAGTGGTAATCAATACTGCCTCTTAATTGTCTTGAATAGTGTCAATACATTCATGCCTGAACAGACATGTTCCCTGTGTTAACGCATGACGTGAAATGCTTCAGTGCTGGATGAAGATGCTGAGGGACCTAAAAAGACAAATCAATGTGTGCTTGCTCAACCATGATTAGAATATTATCTGATTTTAGTTCTGGAGTGAAAAAACACCCTTCTCAGTGGCAGATGAGCTTGTCAGTCCACATAGCTCTAGGCAGAGCAGAAGTACTGTGTGCATGGTTGTGCTATCTAGCACATGGTGTGTGTGTGGGGGGGAATTGTGGTGGTACATTGTGGCCTGGATATATCTGGGAAAGATGGAGCCCTTTTAAATGTGGGGCCTCATGTAACTGTACTCGTATCTGTTTAAATCTGCTCTGTCCATGTGCTGTATGCAGGTTGGTCATAGGGAGCTCACTTGAAGGACTGGAAACTCTTCTGGGCAAGTGTCTCCATGTCTCCATTAATGCCATGGTGAGTGTACCTGAACAACTCTGTACTGGCTTGTCTGGCCCCTGTCCTGTCTCCAAGAGTGGCCATATAAATAGGTGCCCTGGTGGAAGGAAGAGTAATGCAAGTGTGTGTTACTGTTGCCCAATATTCTTGTAAGAGGTTGTCCACAGTAACCTGACTTTCTGAAAGTCATCCAGGAATTTGTTGTGCACTTATTAAGGGTTTTTATGATCTTACAGTCATATGATTTTACTGTCTTCTCTGCATTCACAGGGAACTCTCCATCAATCAAGCTTTTAAACAGCAAATAACCTCTATGAACAATGCAGTGTTTCCCACTTCCCTTCTCCCTCACCTTTGTGATCCTCAACCCTTAGAGCTGAGCTGGCTGTGGCAGAGGAGGCTCAGCTCCGGGCTCTGATACAGGGCGGTCACCAGCCTCACAAGTGGCTCAGTCAAGCAGACTGTTGCTTTGCAGATGGTGTGCAGCACCAACCAGATGGGCTTTGGGCAGGGTAAAGTGCTACTGCTCTCCAGCATGGATCTGGGATCTCACTGTGCTAAGTGATGTACAAATAAACATGGTCATGGCTCCTGCCATTCTGTAAGCTAAATGATTGCTGACATGAACTCCCACAGGAATCTAAACAGATATATCTACATTCCTCTGGCCTTACTAGCAAAGATTTGCCAAGTCATTTATGAAAGCATTCCAGAGACTCTGCAAAGCTGCTTTGGCAGATGAGATTTTATCAGGCTTCTTTGCCAGGAAACTGAAGCAATACCATGATATGGCTAGGGACATTTAATTCTCTTCCAGTGCCAACGTAGTCATGTTTTATGAACAAATAGCCAGCTGACACATAGCTGTATGAAAACATACTCATTTAATAAATGCTTGTGTGTAATAGATGACAGATACTTGTCATAACCTTAAGCATAACAATGTGTAGCTACCTGGACCAGAATAATTGTTAGAAAAACACTTCAATTCCATTTCAAGTGTTCTCTGTTTCAATCCTGTTGAAAGCCATAGTGTAGCCAAGATATGAATATTTGAAATAATTAAGTTTTATAGATGAGAGGAATCTCAGTTGTAAACCAAGACTTTTGTTATTTTCCCTGATCTCCTCTTGAAGTAAGAGTGAACACCTTAGTACTGAAGATCAGCATTTCTTCAACTTGTGGAGTTTTATCCAACATCCAGTGAAGACTGGAAATTCTGCATTTAGCTCCTTTTGCAAGTAGATTGGTGAATTAAAAGAAAAACAGAAGTTTAGAGCTAGATCTGATTCAACAGTTGAGGTTAGTAAGTATGATGAACAAAAAATCACCTGAAATTTCTTGTATGACTTACTTTGCATTTCTGGGATTTTTAGAGTAACCAAATATTCGTATCGTAAGGTGCAACTGAATTTCAGTTCCTGCAAAGAATGGGAGTGTTACGACTTTTTTGTATTGTGTCTTTTAATCAAATTTGGTTTTTTCTGACAAAAGCATACAACTTTTCGGACTTTTACATTAAGATAGGCTCTCTTCATTGCCTGAATAAAAGGCAGATGCTGACACTTGTGTGTTATGATCTACACCATGATGCAACTTCTGATGTAAAAACCCCTTTCTTTACTTAACTGGCAACTTCCTTTATGTGGTACTGAGTGCTAGAAAATGAGCTCCAAGTGATTGTAATACTCTTCAGACACTTCAATTATGTCCATTTTTCTTTTGTGGAACAGGATTGCCTAGCCTGCTTGAACACCCATTCTCTTCCCTCTGACAACATTTTAAGTTTTCTTAAATGATGAAGTTGTTTCAAACACTAAGTCTTGAATGAAGAACATCTGGGTAAAATAGATAGCAGAGATGCTTTATTTGTCATGGACTGAATTAAAGGTGTGATGGATTCTTGTATTGTGAACAAACTGGTCTTCCCATCATCGCCTGGAAGTGCCCTGATTTCACAGCATACACCTCTGGGGCAGGAGGTATTTAGCATGTTAAAAACACAACTAGCACTCAACTTTAACTTTAAAAAAATGTTTGAGGAAGAGCTGATGGGTGTACTCTAGTATGAAGGAATGATGAGCAGCAGCCAAGGAACATGGAGGTGCTTTGGCTTTGGTGCCTGGTTCTGTGGCATAATTGTATATCAGGGCTCTCCTGGAGACGTGGGATCTTCCCCATGGGAAGCCTGTGCTGGAGCAGGCTCCTGGCAGGACCTGTGGAGAGAGGAGCCTGTGCTGGAGCAGGTTTGCTGGCAGGACTTGTGACCCCGTGGGGGACCCAGGCTGGAGCAGTCTGTTCCTGAAGGACTGCACCCTGTGGAAAGGACCCACACTGGAGCAGTTCATGAAGAACTGCAGCCTGTGGGAATGACTCATGTTGGGGAAGTTCATGGACAACTGTCTCCTGTGGGAGGGAGCCCATGCTGGAGCAGGGGAAGAGTGTGAGGAGTCCTCCCCCTGAGGAGGAAGGAGTGGCAGATATGTCTGAACTGACCACAACCCCTATTCCCTGTTCCCCTGTGCCGCTGGTGGGTAGGAGGTAGAGGAACTGGGAGCGAAGTTATGCCTGGGAAGAAGGAAGGGGTGGGAGGAAGGTGTTTTAAGATTTAGTTTTTATTTTGTCATTATCCTACTGTGATTTGATTGGTAATAAATTAAGCTAATTTCCCTAAGTTGAGTCTGTTTTGTCCATGATGGTAATTGGTGAGTGATCTCTCCCTGTCCTTATCTCAACCCACAAGCCTTTCATTATATTTTCTCTCCCCTGTCCAGCTGAGGAGGGGGAGTGACAGAGTGGCTTTGGTGGGCACCTGGTGTCTGGCCAGGGTCAACTCACCACACCATCTGTAAAGATCCTATCTGAATTCGTATGAACATGTCCTAATATGGGCTTATCCCACTGCATAGTAAGAAGAGAGGTTTTTAATTGAAGAAATTGAAAATAATGTGGTGTTTGCATTTTCAAAGGCGTAGCAAATGTGGGTTGTGGTATTATGGCAATCAGTGTTGCAACTGGTCATCATTGGTGGCAACACTGCATGAGAACCGGCTGGGTTGAGCATCTGTCTCTTCCACCAAGGCAGGTGCCTTTTGCACTTGCACGATAAGCTAACAGGCTGGGAGTGTTGGAGACTGCTGTTGGCCAGCTCTGTCTAGCATCTCCCTCTTCTGTTATGGCACTATGGTACATACTGAAGAAATGAAACAGAGGTAAATGTCTCGCGTAGCTGTAAGCTCATCCTCCTGTTGCTGTGATGGGAATTTGAATGCACATTTGAAATCTACATTGACACAATTCCCCAGAGTTTGAGACCATGGGGATCAACTTCTGTTGTGCCAGGCTGTGAGGGCTGAGATCAGCATGGCTGTGAGCAATTGAAAATATTTTACTTTATGTGAGGAGAGATGAATACTGGGGTTGTATGGCAGGTCCAACGGTATAAGGACTCTAGCTAATCTCTGCTGAAGATTTTCAGAGGGAAATATTTCTCCTTGTGCAAGATGGCTGGTACTTGATACGCTGGACTTGGGTGTTGTGTATTTTATCCTCTAAAACATGTGACATTTGAAATGCTGCTGCTGTTTGATTACTGATTTGCTAGTGTTTCTTCTTGGAAAGAGCAGGTGTGGAGGTACTGCTGCGCTGTTTCAGCATGCCATGGTGAGAAGTGAAGGTAGGCAAAACAAGGCCCTGTTGGGGGATGAGAGAGAGGAGACAAGTGTGGTTCTGTCTGGAGTTCAAGTGAGAACTCAGACCCTAGAGGGAGGTTTTATTTGGGTAGGGCAAGCTGGTCTGCTAATCAATGGGTATCTCAAATGCACTTATACAAAAATATAAGGTAGAACTCTTCCACCTAGAAATTGTACGTGTAAAAGTGTGGGCATATGCACATACAAATAAAAGGCTTTTAAGGGGGGGGGGAAAAAAAATCTTTTTCTAATTGCTGGGTATCACTGTAAAAGACAGATAAGTGTCTGGTCTTTTTCATTTTTATAAAAAAAAAAAAGACCTTAAATCCTCTGATCATAAGTGTAGCAACCCCTCCTGAATTCTTCAGGTCACAGTCTCAGAGCAGGGAGACTAAATTGCTGGTGTTGAAAGATTGAGCTTTGCTGGAAGCTGAGACTGTGGCGGCCCAGCCAGTGGGCTAGTGAAGCAGAACTCCATGCTGGTTGTTATGCAGGCAGCCCCCTGGCTCCTGGAAAAACCAAACTGTGTATTCAATTGCCTCTGAGTTGTGAATTGAAGGCCTGCAGATCACACTTTTCCACTTGGCTTTTCTAAATGCTTTGAGCATGGCTGGAGCTTTTCCTGATATTCCTTTGTCGCTACTTCTGTCTTGCTCTTTCTGAAGGTTTTCAACACTGAAGGGAGACTATGGAAGTGTGTGTACATCTTGAAGATGAATGTAAGATATCGTGGAAGGGAGCAAGAATGTATTTTGGGTGTTCTTGCAAAGACAGTTTTGAAGTGAGAAATACAGTGGCGGGGAGGGACTTGATATTTTGGAGGAATAAACATCCTTATTCTCTTCTTTCCTATGATCCAGATCAAAATTTGTAATGGCCTGCAGTAATACACTGAACATTCAATCAGACTTATGCTAAAAAGCAAACTTGAGCAATGAGGTGGCAATGCCATCACTCTGGGATTTCCTTGTATGTAAAAGCAGAAAATTTGAACTGATGCTTGTTATGTAAAGCAGAAAGGAGAAACAAGCTGTGGAGTGGGTGGGAGCTGCAAAGCATGGGCTTGCTGAGACTCCGTAGGTCCTGAAGTGTAAAAAGGGGGGCTTCATGCTCTTCATGGGGTGAACTAAGCAGGCTGCAAAAAGCTGGATGAAAAGGTTGCAGCAAAATGAAAAGTAGGAGGGTGGATGTGTGCACACTAGAGAAAATACAAACCTGATCAGAATAAAAAAGAAAGTAATCCACACACACTTTGATTGGGACTGGAGTTGTCTTCTATTTCCCAGGCAATGCTGGCATCATGTGGCCACTTTATTTAGCTTGCCTTGTACTAAAATATATTTGAAAAATCTTTGCTTTTTCTCAGCATCTTTCTGATTGGAATCCCCAAAAAGCTCACAAACACCACTAACCTCAGCTTCTTCACTTGCCTGGATGCCCTGGGACACTCTCCACTTTACAGAAGACATAAGGAGTCTTAATTGGTGGTTCGGGGTCTTTTACTTTGACCAAATGTGACTGATCATGTTTTTTTCAAATGATCAGACTGCCTCTTCTAACATGCAGAAGAGTGTTTAGCTGTCCTTTGCTTTTGAATCTAAATGAGGAGGAAATTGTCACCTTGCATGGCAGGCTGTGGTGGGAGTATTTTCCCACTGTGGGGACGTGCTTGTAAGGAGAGGGAGCAATGTTAGGGGACAGTGGGTTTGCAGGGAGGGAGAAGAAACTCTAAGGCAGCAATTCTTCCTAGAGAGGAAGAGTGTGGAGTGTAAGAGGAGAAGCGAAGCTCATTTTGGAAAAAGCTGGAGAGGGAAAGATCTTGCAGTGGCCAGGAGTTACCCACACAAGGAACAGGAGTGGGAACAAGGAGGAAAGGGAGCTCTAGTGATGCTTTTCATGGGTAACCTACAAAGGAGCAGCACCCTGTAGATCTTAGTAAAGCAGACTTCAGTGATTGCTGGGCTATGGAGAAGAAAACTGTATATGATTCTGAATTTAGCTGATTAGTTTAATAAAACAGGCTACAGAAAATGAGGCTAATTTTACAGCAATACTACTGGTATTCCGGAAGAAGGAAATTCCTGTGTAGAGATAGTATCTAATACTAGTTAAAGTTGGATCCTGTTACATCAGATTTAAAGGATTTTGCAGAAATGCCCCTGAAGCTCAAGTAAATAAAGCCTAGGTAGTGTAGCTTTAATCAATGATACTAATAGCTTATTAACTTCCATCCAAAATAACCTGCCAAGAACAGAATCTGTTCAGGGGAGTTCCTCTTTGAAGGTCTGTACATCCAGATAAAATGGAAAACTTGGCAAGAAACATAAAACAGCCAAAAAAGAGGGTATTTCTCCAAGCAATGTTTCAGATTGTGAAAGAGGCAATATAGCATTCTTAAATATTAAGACAGACTATGTGTATAATTGCACACTTGCACAAATGTACAGAGGAGCTGTGCAGAGTTGTATGTATTTCTGTACATACAAACACTTGTGCATAATGCAGATGCATGCCTTTCTGCAAAAACTGTCTATGATTTTAAAAAAATCTCATACAGGTGCAAAAGGGGTGACAGTATAAAATGTAAAATGAATCATAAAGCTGTTAAACCTTCTTCAAGCCTTGTAAAGCCCAATAAATCTCAGGTCTCTGGATACCTGATATCAGCAAGCAAGAATTCAATTAGTAGGAAACACATGCCTCATTCTAAAGTATGCAGTGCTAGCTGTATAAATGGAGGCATGTGTTTTAAGTAAATATTGATAATAATTATGGCTCTGATTTTACAGCTTTTATGAACTTTTTATTATGTGTTTAGGTGACAGGGAATCTTTAATTCAACTCAGTGTCTTGTTCAGATTGGCTGCTCTTGGCTAAAATGTCTAGTTTAGATCATGCTTTGATCAGCTTTGGCAGGGGATAAGGTACAAAATTCCATAATGCAGTACAGATACTTTGGCATCTGTACTGCATAGTTGAAAATAGATATTTAAATGTTTTTGCATCTAGATGAAAATCCAAAGCAGATCACTAAATTCCTTCTCCATTATTACTTAGATTCCAAGTGCAGTTTCCTGAGAAAGCTTTCTATCTCTGGAGCAGGCCCAGCAAAATCAGACTGCTTGAAGTTAGTCTGCAGATACATGAATGCAGGCCCTTTGCCCTTCTAAGGTAGACTCTTTCCTACAGCTTCTGTCCAAAAAGCAGATACTTTTATTTCTTTGGCTATATATGATTAAATAAAAGATTAATATATGCACATACCTACTGTGTGAGGTCTGCTAGACCATTTGTTCCCAAAGATTGCTTTCTTCATGCTGGTTCTTAGAGATGCATTGATAGAAAGGAAGCCAAAGTACCGTGTGTGCTGGTTTTATGTGTTCTTCCAGTGTAGTTTTAAACAGGAGGCTGCCTGCATCATTAAAAGTTGTTGGGCTGGATACATATTGAACTCTTGTTGCCATTACCTAGAGAGGTCACCATTGGAATAGGTCTTGATAAAAGCTATTAAATAGGTATTTCTTTTCCTGAGTGTTTTGGAAGGGGATGAATGGGTGGAAAAGGAAAATGAGAAAGTAGATAATGTGACTGAGAAAAGAACAGGTTCTTCTGCTTAACTGTGGAGCTAGGGAAAAGGTGAGCAAGGGAAAAGGTGAGACTTTTGGTAGGTTACTCTTTCTCTAATTGTAGCTCTGCCTTCTCATTTCTCCCGGCTGGAAGAAAGTTTTCTTCAATACATGTTCTTAGAGGCTTTTGCACAGCTTTATGGGTGAAGGATGGGACTTGTCATTAGTGATGATCTTAATAATTTTGGGTCCTGATGGCAGATAATCTTCCTGATGCCTATGTACCTTTACCAGAGCCATAGAGAACAAGCATTGGCAGATAAAAGTGAAGTGCACCTTTACAAGGCAAACCGGGCCTGTATCTATTGCTGCCACAGGACAAAACTTACTTTGGATGTGAAAGAAAAATAATGAGCTGGTTGAGTTTTTTCTAAACTGTTACTTCACCCTTTCACCCTGGTTTCTCAATGGAGTCAGTTACAGCAAGTAACAGCTAGTTATCACCAAGCATCCCTGCAAGGCATACTTCATGCTCTCTGGAACATTGTCTATGAATCGGATGCATTGCAGGAAGGACTGGGACATCAAATGCAGTGTAAGAGACATTTAAAATGTGAAGCAATATGCATATGCTGGAAATTGAAGATACTAACGTGTTTACTGTAGTCGAGCTCATACTTAAATCTGTTTTCAGGAAAAGAAGAAAACATGTTAAATATCTTTTTTTCAGCTGGAGGAAGGAAAAGAGGGAGCTGCCTTAGACAATTCAGATCTTGGTTTCCTACCTAGTTTATTAAAGATTAAAAGTTTTGGAGTGCGTGTCTCCCAAGTATCTTTCATGACAGAGCTCATATATAGGGAAGTTTCAGCCCTGTTTTTGGGGATGAGAAACGGAAGTAGAGTACAGACTGAGTAATCAGCCCAAATGCCCTGGGGAAAATTTATGACTTAACTGGAAATGATGTCAAATTCCCCCATTAACTAAACTGTCTTTCCTTAAACTTTTAAAGAGGTCAGTTCTCTGGTCATGGTAGGAAAGTGAAGTTGCTCTTGCTACAAAAAAAAAAATAACCCAAAGAATTCAGGGCTGGCAAGACTGCATTGCTGCAGGAATTGGTGGGTTTTACATTTGGGGGAAGAATGGTTAAAGCATTAGAACTTCAAGATCAAAGTGCTCTTTGAAGATACCTTTACAGCTATTAAATTGAGGCTGAATATCCCTACTTTCCTGGGTTGTACCAGCTACAACCCAGTTCTAGGATAGACAGGGAGGAATGTAGTGCTTAGTTAAGTGTGAGAATATAACAGCCCTGATCCAATACATAGGAGGATCACACTTGGCTCAGGTGGCACTATGCTGGCAGAATGGCATCTTCTGGGAAGGAGATGGGGTATAGTGGGATACTACCTCAGCTCTTGAATGTGGGGAGGAAAGGAGCATTGAGGGAACTGTGTGGTCTTCAGCAGCCATTTAGACAAGCTCTAGGTTTTACATCTCATGGAAGGTAGAGACTGGCAGAGCCACAGTGCCTGTCCACTCATTGCGTGGGTCCAGAGCAGAAGAGCAAGCAGATGTTGGGGCTTGGGCCGGGTGCTTCCTGGTAGTCCTTCTGGCTGCCTTGCTACAGGCACATCTCTGGCCTTACCAGGTGGATCTGATCTGTGCGACTGGAGACTGCAGGAGAAGCTTGCAGGGCTGCTCTGTAAAATGTAAAATATGTACCTACCCGAGGGAAAGAGCGTGGGAACTATGCCTTAGTGGTAAGGCTTGAGAATAAATGAAAACGGGTAATACCACAAAGTGTAACAAGTGTCTTATGGATCCTGGCTATGGACTGACTTAGTGCTGTTGGAAAAAAATTGGAGGGGGAGTTTAGTATAAAACAAAAGAACCCTGGGTTTGCTGGTGGAGGCACACAGGATTCTATCTGCTTAAGACATCCTTTCTGCTCTTTCCCCAACCACTAGCTGCGTTTCCATCTCATTTTCCACCTGATAATATATTTTTTACTTTCCTTTTGTGTCCTTGCCTGTCTTCATGGTGGGTGCTCTTTTGAGAAAGTCACCATGAGCCTTGTAGGCAGTGTTCCTTGTTGCCATTACAATTGTTCTGCTGCAGTGTGGCTTCTAAAATTGAATTTGAGTTTGATGCTGTTGTTCCCTTCCTCCAAATATTTATCATAAGGTATATCAAGGCTGTCATGGGCTTTTTAAACTTACGAAGTGGAGTGGGTAATTGTATTAAATGAAGGTATGAGACATGAAACTCTCTCAGCCACCCTAAAAGAAATCTGGAAATTTCGCATCTCTAACATTTTCCTTGGTGTGCTTGAGTTCTCTGTAATTTGTAGATGAATCAATTCAACTCTTCAACATTTTAAATGAGAAAACTACCCATAATCTATAGCAATAGCTTCAATATAGTGTATCTTACCTTGGTAATGAAAACATGCTACAAGATTTTAATCTAGTATTGTGGAATACTCTTGGGTATTTTTTAAAATTACCATAAGGGCTGACTGCTGGAAGATACTCCATGAGAACAAATTATATTATTAATCAAACCAAAGCACAGAATTCTCCACATAGTGATTTTAAAATGCCCAAGATGGTCTTTAATTGAAATGTTACAGAAAATAACAGAACAAGAAACTGTCTACTTGGTGCTTAATTAACTTTACAATGTATGTTCAGCAGTTTATATTAGATAGTGGGACCCAAATGCAACTATCTAAGATGTTGCCAGCACAGAGTCCATTTATCTGTTGTCTAATAATAAATTTCAACTTAGATTAATATGCACCTTCTTAATTAAATACTGTCATTCGATGTTGCATGCTGAAATGGCTGATGCTAAATGCCATTTCGATGCTTTGTCTTCCATTAACTTCAGCACTCACCTTTCCTTATGAGGATTATCTGTCACACAAAGAAACCAGGTTTTAACAATGCTTTTTCTCTCAGCATCTGTCATGGTGTTGATTGTTGCGGTTTTTTGCATTTTTGTCTAAATCCAGGCTGTGTTTAAGCCTTCTGTGGCTGTGAAAAGGATACAGGAGACCTAAAGAACTTTATATTTTGTACAGAAGGCCTAGACTGGTGGTCCTTCATGTGGGTTCTGTTTGCTCCCTGGGCCAGGCATAGAGGTGACTGTTTCCTTGGAGGTATGAGCCTCGTCCACTTCGTGGTTTTGCTCTGGAGCCTGTTCAAAATAGCTAGAGGAGGACATCCAGATTTCGACAGAAGAGCCATCTAATCTTGCAGCAGTGATAGATAGTGGATGACTGGGGAGGAGTACAAGGACAGGATGAACATATGATGATACATTCCTGTTACACTCTGCCCGAGCCACAGTGCTGTGACTTTGTTCAAGCTGTGGATCATGCTACCAAAAGCTACTTCCATAACTGGTCAGTGCTTGGGCCCTCAGGATTTCCCCCTCTGTGCCCACTGTCCTCTTCTACCAGCACAGCAGCTCCAGCCTTGCAGAGCCCCAGCTCTGCTCTGACACTGCTGTCTTTGGTCTTGTTCTCACCACCTCAGTACTGGCTGGTGAAGCCCCTGGCTGCGGCTGGTGTGGTAGGGCTACGGGATCAGTCAAATATAAGTAGTTTCTCTGCACCTGACAAGGGACTCATTTCTCTTTTTTTAACTTTAGTAGGTTGTGTGGGATTGATTGTAGTACAGTGCTGGCACCTCTCTAAATAATCAAGCAATATGCTGGGCTTGAGCATACCCCCAAAAAAGCAGGGGATGATGGTGAGCAATAATCTTGGTTCTATTAAGTACCTTTTGATGTCTGAAGCAAGTGTTTAGGACCTGTTCCCTTCTGCTTTATTGGAGAAAGGCTCCTCTCTGGATGAAAGAGTCTTACCTACAGGGTTCAGGCCAGGGAGCTCTGAGACCCCCTGCAGTGGGTGGGTGGCAGGGGTGGGGGGATGCAGGATACCTGTGAGGTTTGCTGAGCTGCGGGAAGTGGGGTGACATCAAGATGGCATGGTAGGCTAGGACCTGGGGTGGGATGATAGAAGTGAGGGCAAGCAAAGGTTTTCCTCTTTGGTCAGCTGAGCTCTCAGCCACCTGACCCAGGTGAGTGTCAGTGATATCTTGTAATATCCAGAGCTGCCTCTGCTTTGTATCTGGTACTAGTCAACAAATCCTGCCTCGAATGAGAAGGATCTTGTGTCTCAGTTGGTGCAAAGGTACCAAGTGAGCTGAGTGTGGCCTCTAGTGGCCTGTTAATATCAGACACTGAGAGTCAGGGCTTGCTGGGCTGCTCATCTGTTAATTAAGACCTGCAAATCTGTGAAAGAAAAGAAAAGGACCACCAGAGAGCTGGGATAACTAGGTTGCTTGCTATCAAGCACCTGCTCAAGTGAGATCAAACAGCATTGTGGGCATCTGTATTGGACTAGAAGAGCTGCCACTATAAGGCATGTGCAAACTGTTTAAAATGGTGCCGCAATTGGATCTCACTGCCAAAGCGTTGGTACTTTAATTAAATATACAGTAGAAGCTTTCAGTAAACTAAAAGCTCTAATAGATGAGATCTTTCAAACAAGGACAAAGTAAATATTTAGATCACAGTAGCTTTAATTTCTTAATGTTTACTTCTCTAATTTGCAAAGCTCTGTTGTAGGGTCTTTGGCCCCCTGTGCATCTGAGATGTTCTCCTTTAATCTGAGTTGTAGTTTCTTAGCAGCAGGTGCCCATGTTGGGTGTCAGAAGATGTAGTTTCAAAATCTCCAGCCCATCTCACTTGGGATATAGCAGGATCTATTGCCCTCCACAAGAGAACTGCAGAAGCAAAACTGCTCACTTTGAGCACGTTAGTATGAAAGAAAGCCCTAGCCCAACAGAGCTTGTGTACCCTGAAGGGTGTCCATTCCCCAAAGCACAGACTTAAGTGACAAGCAATAACAGTGCTAACAATCAGCTTATCCATTTATCTGCTAGCTTTCATTTTAATCTCAAGCAGTATAAGCATCTAGCAGGCAAGGTAGAGCAAGTGGCATTTTTGTCTTGCTTTTGGTTTCTGGGGGATGTGTGTGTGGGGAATATTCCTTCTCATCTTCCATAGCACCTTTGCGTAGAAGTGTTCGCATCTGTGCTTGCCTGCAACTCTGAGGTGCTTACATACCTTGATATTGTTGAAGAAAGTTATTACCAGCGCTCACTAAGTGCAAAACATTTTTTGCAATAAGAAACTTTCATAATTCTGTACTTCAGATCTGTGGTGCTGATTCACAAACATGAGTAAACTGTAAAATTGTGCTGGTGCAGAGCGTGCCTTCCATGGCCATCCATTGTGCCTCTGACTCAGAGGTTATTTCCCTCCAAGGTATCTGGCCCTGCTTCAGCAGTGACTCAACTGTTTGTAGCACTGAACACCACAAATGACAGCCTGGCATATTGAGGAAAGCTGAAACTGCCACTGATTATATATTAATATGCTGCAGCTAAGCAGCTACTTTGTGAGCATCTGAGTCATGCCTGCAGCTGGTGCAGATAAGTCTGAGGTAATTGAGAATAAGGCCTGCTGCAACTCATGCTCTTCCTTTCTCCAGCCAGAGCCCTGTGTCATTTTGGTACCTCAGCAGCTAGGGAGAGCTGTCCTTACCCTGGAAGAGAGAAACCTGGGAAATAAAACAGAGCTTAACTCCCCTTTTGTCTCTGCCTGGTGTCTGCTATGGTGACTTAGCCTTGGGCGTGAGTGAAGCTCCTGGTTTTCTGCTTGTAGTGGTTTCTCTCATGTGATCGTGCCAAACAACATATGCTTGCAAGAGTGTTGTGAGGATCAGTCAGGGCACATTCGGGTTTTCAGAAGTGTATTAAGCACACTCCATAACACTTGGTGTTTCTGAAAATTGCCTCTTGAGTATCTGTTTCCCAAGGCTTTTTCCCAGGTCAATTGACTGTTTTCTTCATAAAACAAATGCTTGAATTTTAAAATCAGTTTTTTTGTCCTTGTCTAATATGAATATGGATGCTCTCTGCAGTGAGGTTAGTCACACCTGGAGAAAGGTGATGTGGGAATGCTCTGAGATGGTAGAGAAGATGAAAAAGCATACTTGCTCTTTTGTTCTTCCTTGCTGTTTAAGGGCACAGGAAAGACTTCAACAGTTGCTTTCTCTTTAGACTGAAGCACCCTCATCTCTGCTTTTAAAGTTGTGCTGGGATGAGTGCTGGAAAAAAGGAGACTTTTTTTGGGTTTTGCCTGCACAGTACAGTAGAAGCTATTTTAATGTTAACATCTGCAGACCGTTATTTTTGTTTGTAATGAGACTGGGAAATGGTGATGTCTCAGATATGCCTGAAAAGCTGTGACTGGCAAAAGCTGGCTTGGGTGAAATTACTAAATTGTATTTTAGCCACAAAAATATTCCTCAGCTGATTCCTAGAGAGCTTAGGATGTTGCCTGGAAAGAAGCAGGCTGTCTTCATATGTGGAAAAAGCAACAGCTTTTGGAACAAAAAAGTATTCAAATGGCAGACTGAAAAGCGATGGTAACTGGCAAACAGGGAAAACTGCCTCTGTGTCTGGGCTTCTTGATGGAGCTGCTTTTCCTGGTGAATAGACAAGTGCTCTCACTGCCCTTTGTGGAGATGGATGCTCAGGAGAGGCAGGATGGAGTCAGCTTTGCTGGTGGATGTGCATGATAATGCCTGTCAGTCTGGGGCTAGGAAAAGGATCTGTGCAAGGGAAAGGAGAAGGAAAGAGGATGCAAGATATGAAAGCAGGCCCTTCTCTTAGCAGTGTTTTCTTAGCATATCTGTTCTTCACAGGCATAAGCTCAATATCCAATTTATTTTATAGCAAGAAACTAGTACCTTTTGAAGTCCTTTAACTGAACGAAGATTTCTTACATTTTCCTTTTTACTACTAGCTCAGATCTCTTTTGTTTGTTCTCATCTGGTATTCTGATTTCTGTATTAGTTGATGCTTCAGGGAAAGACAAAGAAACAAAATGAACACCTTAAAATGTGGTACATCTGTATAAAGTGTGGAGGGCTATGCGTGAGAAACTCTTCTGTGTCTGCAAGGGTGATCTGCCTGTGCAGTGAGGCATGAAATTTGATTATTATCCTATTCCAGCCTTTATTGTAGCTTGCGGAGCTGAAAACATTATTAATGTAAATAAAATGATTCAACCTTTCCTAGGTAACATAATCCTGCTTTAATTTTCAGAGGCAGTGAGTCCTGCAGGTTGGTTCTCTGCAGTCCCAGCTGGCGCTTGTTCTTTGCCCTGCAACTTGTTTTTGCTGTAGCTGTGGGATGAGGGACCATCAGGAAGCCTTTGTGTCCTGACCCAACACAATGTAAAACTGAATGCTTTGTAAGGACTCAGATTTGGGTGGTGTGCTGGTGGTTTTTTTTAAAAAAAAAAAAACAAACAAAAACAAAATCCCTTGTGCGACAGGTCAGAAGCATCCCTGTTACCAAGGTGGGTCGGGAGGACGTGGTGTGACTGGCGGTGTATTTTGGCATATGCCTCAGGTTCAAGCTAGCCTTTACCCTGGGCTTGGCTTTCCTGGGTGCCAGGGGGAATGAGTAAAACCAGCGAGCTGCAGCCGAGCCAGGCCCTGCAGATGGCAGCAGAACAGCACGGAACGCAGAGCCGGGTCCACCCGGCGCAGCAGCATCCCCAGCTCTGCCTCCGCTGGAAACCTTCGGACACTTTCCACTGAATCCTTCGGCGAGGCTGCAGGGTGAGGGCAGTGAATTCACATATTCAAACCGCGTGCGAAGGTCCCATGTTGGAGTTCAACACTTTGCATTCGGGCACGGCAAAAAATAATGCTTTGGAAGTGAACCGTAAAGGGGGAAAAAAGTCTCAAACAGAGTACATACTAATAGTGTATCAGGTGCTGATGTCCTCTCAGTGTGTCCTGTTATTGCCCTACTGTGTAAATACTGGCGAAGGAATTCAAATTAGGGTGGTGTTTCCCACAAGGGTGTCTTAACTACAGTTATGACGAATGCTCTTGTTCTCATCCTGAGCTGACGGATGCTTTCTGCAAAGCAAAACAGGTTCAGTGATACAGACTGGGAGAAACCTACTCCCAAAGTAGCCCTAACCTCACAGTTAGCACTTTCTCCCTTGAGACGCAAGTTCAGAAGCCTTCAGACAGGAAAGGAGTTGAAGTAACATCATGAGTGGTCCTTTGACTGCTGAGTAGCGGGGACTGTTGCTGCTGGGGCTAAAGGATGAATTGCAAGAGCTGTAGGGCTCTGTGTACCTTGTCCTGATCACTGTCCTCCCATGTGTGTTATAAGGTGGGAGGCAGGCATCAGCTGTGAATTTCCATCACTTCCAGGGTACTCGGTTTATTCTGGGAAAATCTTCAGCCAGCTGTTGAAGCTAGTTATGAGCCTGTTTTGCACAGTTAGCTTATGTGCCAGGATCTAGCTCTGGGTGTCTGTTATGATTATTTATTATTGTGGGTGAATGTAATCATTATAGCAGGCTGAAGAGGCCATTTACTGTATATAATAACTGCTGATTTTATTTGTTGGTATATTTTACTGTTAGTAAAAGCCCCCACAGCAATGGATCTGGTGTTCTGATATCAATCAAAATAAGACTGCTATGAAAAAGGCTATCGCCCATGCAAAACAACTCCTCTTCAGCAGCATTTTTATTACGTATTTTTAATGCACATGCAGGTGGTAGTACATAACCTCTGGAAGATGTGCAATTAAACAGTGTACTTGCACTCTTTTCAGAACTCATGCCAGTATACCAATTTTATGTCTGCAGTCATGTTTCTGCTAGTGGCTTCTCACAATTGCCGTAAAAATTAAACAAAAGGCAGTAGTCTATATAATGTGGTTTATTAGACATATTGAGCAGTAATACACAGATCAATGAACCTGTGTGTAGCCAAATACCTCTAAGTCATGGCTGTAGTACTTGCTGGCTTGCAAATGAGCTCAGAATTGAGTTTGCTTTTACCATAAGAGTCAGCAGGATGAGTGCTTTGCTTTACACTTACCAGCCCCCCTTGTTGACCTCTAGAGCACTAGGTGGTCAGCTGGGGGGGTTGTTTCCCCTATTTATTTGCTTTAAATAAGAAGAAGCTTCGTCTGGCTCCTAATATTTTGCAGTACTGTCAAGTCAAAATAGTCAAGTACTTTTAGCCAAATGAGAACTGGTGAATCTCAGAAGTGCCATTGTGTTACCGGTTTCCTGACGCAAGTTGATCTGGTACTTAAGGCTGCCACAGTACTGGGGTGTAGGAGTAAAAGGAGTGGGTCACAATCCAAAACTTCAGCTGCGATATGAAAAATGTAGAGTTTAAACATCTAGGTTTGACTTGGGCAGAGACTGGAGAAAAAAGGACTCGGTCTCAGAAGACTACCTGTTGATTAAAGGATATTGCAAGATGTCACCCGTAGTCTTGTATGGTTGGTCTTGATCTGTTTTGCTTAAAATACTTATGAATTTGAGAGAATGACTGTCTTCAGTGGTGACAGCACTTCTCAGCACAAGAAATAGCTGGATTTGAATCTTCTGATAAAGGATTCCAAAATTTTGTACCTAAGGAAACAGGTCAGCAGAAAAGAGAGAAGGCAGGTCCCACTTAGCACTATACATTAGCTGGCAGTTGGGCGCTTCTCTCAGAAGATGATCCAGTCGTGAGGATCCTTCTGCAGAGGAAGCTTGGCTGTGTTTTGCATCCAGTGATCGCCCCAAGCACTGGGCCATCCTAGGGCAAGTGGAATCACACTGAAGCTGTTGCTTAGTCACAAAAATATTAAGATTTGAATTCTTTGAGCTCAGTCCTTTGCCTCTTTTAAAAGTGGCCATCAGCTGGGGAGGAGGGGGAAGTGGATGACTTGCCATGGGTTGAATGGAGCATTGAGTTTTAAGTGACCAGACTTTGAGAGACTGTTTTGGGGGCATTTCTGAAACGATATTCCCATCTTTCTTCCCCTCATTTTAGTCACTGGCTTTGAAAAGCATTCCTTGAATGCTGTCAGAAGTTTAGTTTTTGTATTGGAGCCCTGGTGCTCCTGGAGACTGCTTGGGTTCTGCCCATGCGGTCAGCTGTGTGCCTGGGTTGCTCATGTGCTGCATTAGCTTGACTCAAGCTACTTCTCATCCAGAAACCATTTTCCACGTTAGCTAATATGGCACCTTGCAAAGATGCAGGTAATGCCAGGTGTGCCATAGTAGACACAAAACATACAGATAAAATATCTGTAGCCTGGCACACAATGCAAGAATCCTGGCTTATGCGGGGTCTTGTTTGCACAGTACTGTTATATGCATTTGTAAGTTTAGGCAGTGGCAACAGGAAAGAACAATACTGACAATTTCTAAGAAAGTATGGACCACTAGGAGAGGCTGGCAGTGATGCAAGGAGCAAGGAAAAGGAGCATTGGTGGTGTTGCCCTTAAAGTTTTTAAGACAATGGGACTTCCCTGAGTATTCACTATTTCCAGAAGACCTCTCATATCACCTCTCTCCGAACACCGTTTATGTATAGGACCATTGTAAAACTGTAGGCTATGCAGGGTGGAGAAGGACCTCAGGACATCATGTAGGCCATCTCTGAGTCAAGCCAATCAACTCTCTGAGGCAGAGATGCGTGTCTTAGATGAAGACAGCCATACAACAGGTACAGAGATAAACAGAAACAGAATTCAGAGTATTTGTCAGTGGTTTGCCACCAAAATGGGAGGACTTCTGGAGGGTGTGTTCTGGAGCCTGTACTGCTAAGAAGGTACAGAAGAAGGTTGTTAAATGTGCTGCTGCTGGATGTTAAATTTCCTGAGCTCGAAAGAACTGGAGGTAGGTTAGAAATGAAAAATAGCTTGAGAAATCAGGAAAATTGTGTGTGTAATAGAGAAATATCACAGGATGGAAAGCAAGAGGCAAAATACAACTCAGCAGAACAAGTATGAGGTACTTCACTTGAGCAGGAACAATGAATGGCAGAGAAGCAGGAGAGGGGAGTAACTCAATGGGAATAACTCTAGTCTCTCCTACAAAAGAGGATGTAGGGGATGGTAGTGTATCACAAGCAGCATACGAGTCAGTAGTGCCATGCCACTAGGAAAAGGGGCAAATATATTACTAGAGTGTATAGTAGAAGGGATTACAGTCCATCAGATGTGAAGCAGTACATCTGCTCAGTATTGCTGTGTCCTGGTGCTGCCGGAGTGCTCTGGGAAAGATGTGATCTCCTGGGGGGAGAGCTCAGTGGAGGGCACCAAGGAAGGCTCAGACATCTGGAAAATGCAACCTGTGACAGGACAGAGTGAACTGATGGTGTTTAGCTCAGAAAACAGCATCCTTCTGTGGGGGCATGTCTTTAAATCTGCAAGAGGCTGTTGTAGAGGAGGGAAATGATCTGTTCTCCGTCTCTGTGGTGGGCAAGATGAGAGCTGATGGGCCTGAATTGCTGCAGCAGAGATTTAGGTAAAGCGTTAGGAGAAATCTGCAGTGATTAAGATGGAAAGGATGGGAAGAGGGACTCTATGCACTCTGAGCAATTGCACTCTCTGCAATTGGAGGTCGTCAAGAATAGACTAAACACCTGTCAAGAGTGACACCAGAAACCTATGATCCTCCTGTTACAGTGTTTCTGTGGGCTGCCTCCATCATTTTTTATTTGAGTGCTATCTCCATCCTTCCTCATTTTTTAACCTTGTGGGATTTTTTTTCCCCTCCATTTGCAAGCACACCTTTGCACTAGTGCAATCCATCCCTGCCCGCCCGTTTCCCACACAGCTGCCTGGCACGGCTCACTGAATGTCCTCAGCTGCTCTGCCTGTGAATGCCTCTGTCAGGGGTGCTCTGGCACCCGGGGTGATTTGCTGCCCCCCAACTCCATTCAGAATCATCTTGGGGGGTGTCTAGACCTTGCTGCGGACCGATGGGTGCTGAGAGGGCTGCAGAGCGGGAGCGCCCGGGTGCCTTTGGCTGACTGGAAGGGGAGGGAGGGGCGGCGGCAGCGGCCGACCGGATCCCGCGCGGGCGGCGAGGCGGGAAAACGCTTGGGGGGGGCGGCAGCGCGGAGCGGCCGGCAGGGGGCGCTGCCCGGCCCGGGGGGCGGCCGCGGCGGGCGGGAAGAGGGGATCCTGAGGCGCCGCTTCACACGGGGCGGCAGTCGGTGCTCTCCGCGCTTGGGGTAGCCCTGTTTATTTTCCTTCTCTTGAACATCCCGAGTTCCTTACAAATGCTAGTCCCGTTTTTCTAATGAGCTGTCCAGGCTTCCGAGAAGCTTATTACATAGCTGTTGCTCGAGGTACTTGAGTACCTTTCTATGCCTTTAGGTTTTAGACGCTTTCTGTCCTCTTTGGCACGAGATTTAGAGCATCCCTTAGGCGAATTTGAAAACTCGGTTGTCGACAGAGTAAACCTGCCCTGGTTACCCGCCACCTCTGCTCCAAATTTGTACTACCGAGCCCTTTAGTAGCTTAGCATGCGACAGTCTCAAAGGCAATGTGACACGGTAAACTCCATCATTCAATATTAACAAAAGATGCAATCTTTTCTTGCATGAGCCCTTCCAAGTATTGTCACCTTCTCGGGGGCTGGGAGCAAAGCCTCAAGGTTGTTGTTGTTTTGCTTTGTTAGGTTGTTTTGTCTTGGGAAAAATATTTGGGGTGTACTGCGTGTCTCCTAGAGCGGGATTCCGCAGGGCTGGAAGAACGGATTTGTCTGCAAACTGGTCCCAAACTGCAAACTTAGCTGCAAACAGTGTCTTGCCCCTCCTTCCCTGGAAATGAAAGGAAAGTATTTTGCTCTTAATGCGTTTTCAACTATACTTAATATGAATAATAACGATCTCATTAAAGGCTGACAAACCTGTCCTTTTTAGAAACTTTATTTTAACATGGCATGATTTGAATTTCCATAGATAAATTAAGTGTTAGCCTTGAGTAACTACAAATTTGTAGATAATTAAAATCAGGATTAGTGAGAGAAGAGGTGAAGAATGGGGGTCAGATGCAAACCACCATGGGTCAGGCGCCATCGGTTTTGCTCTTGCATTTTTGTGCTGTTCAGAACAAAGTTTTTGATTCTGCTGGTTAGAACAAGTTTTTTAATAGTTTGGTATACCGAGCCACTCATTTTTAAGCGGAGCCTTATCTTGGTGACAGTGATAAATTCTCTCACTTAACTAAAAGGTTTAAATATGTACTTAGTGTCCTGCTAACTTTATGGGAATGTTCCACAGAGACCTAAAATAGGTGCAAGGGGTTCAATTTAGTTTAGAAAACTTATTCTTTGTGTTTTGTCCTAAGGGGATATATATTCTTCTAAATTTATTTTTGATTTCCTTACAGATAGTGATTTAAGTATTATTTTTATGTCTGTTTCTTCTCTCCTGCTCATTGCCTATCTAATCTTCTGGCAGCCATTTTGTATGGGTGATAAAAAGGGGATTCAGCTTAACGTGGTTTGAAATGGAACTGTTATTCTTGGAATAAAGTAAAACGCTCGAGGAAACATGCAAAATTCATGCAGCTTCATTGTTTGAGGAATGAGAAAATAATTTATGAGAAGTCCAGGACTTAGAAGCTGTTTCAACCTCTGGCAGATTGTAGTGGTCCCCAACTTGAGACCTTTCTGTGATACAGTCAATGGCAAATACTAGGAAATGTAAGCTTGTGCACTTCTGGTTCGAGCAATAAAGAGTTTTATTTCTCACTGCTGGTGTGGAACACCGTTCACACAAGTTTATCCCTTTTTACTGCACCATTATAGTGCTTCTGCTGGCTAATGGTTTTAAAATTCTGAACAGACCTAATCCTTCTTACGGTTATTTTTCTGGTTAAATCAAAACCTATGCAATTTGTAAGTGTTTCAACAGGAGTTTAGTATTGTGCAGAAGTGGTAGGATTTGCACACTGAGGTCTAGTGTCGTGACTCTCTTGAGGTTTAAGCAAGGGGGTTTGAGGCTAGACATCAGAACTTAGAAGAAGCTATATCTTGTGCTTTGGGTAAAATAATTTTTAAGCATCACCGCAATTGTGCTTAATGTTGCATCACTTTTAGCTGCTGGATCAACAACAGTGTAACCTGGCAATCAGCCTTATCACACAGACAGTAATGAAAAAGCCTGAGGCCAGATATCAAGGTTTCCCAGAAGGCAAAATAGAGTCTTACAAGCGGTTTAGTTGCATTTTCTGGGTAGAAGTGAGGGATACCTTTGTTCCTTGGTGATTCCTAAGGACTAATACAGACTTCAGCCGTTATGCATATGGCTTTGAGACCTTGGCTCTTGACCAACTTGGTACTCTTTTGGTCCCCATAATTATAACATCTATATGCTGGCAGTGACTCTTCTGGTAACAGAAGGTCAGTGAAATGAAGAGCTGTCTTGACTGTTTCCCTTTTCTTTAGCTATCCCAGAGGTGGAGAAAGGTGTTTACTGTAAAAGCCACAGCACGGTCTTGTGCCACTGAAGAGCTCAGGAATGCTGCTGGAATCTGCCTATTCTGTGAGGTTTCTTTGGTCATTTTTAGAAACAGGATATCCATCACCTGAGGTGCTGAGGCTTCACCCTGTAGCTTGAAGGGAGGAGGGGGCATGTTAGGCTCCAGCAGGGTTCATGAACCCCCAGGGGACTAAAAAAAATGAAACTACTATTTTTCTTTGTTTCTGATATCTACAGTTCCTGTGGTGAAAAGCTCATTTCAGTTGTTTGAAGGAGCTGAACCTTTCCTCTAATTGACAGTAAAAAAACCAAAACCCAAAAAAACCCCCAGAAACAACCAAACCCCAAAATACCCAACCAAACAAAAAAAAACCCAAACCAAACAAACCTAAAAAACAAAAAAGCCCCCACATCAACAAAATCCCCCAAAATGAAAATGCATTTTGCCACTGTGGCAACTTGCAGTAGGTTGAAGACAACTGAGGTGGACAGAAGAGGGAAAAAAAACCCACCAAACCACCCACCAAACACAGTGCAGAGCTTCTTCCAACTACTTGCAATTCCTTGATTTTTGTAGTACAAAGTGAAAAGTCTCTCAGACAAGGTATAGAGGAGATAAGCAAAGTGAGCTCTACTGCACACTCCCCAGATGCGTCAGTGGACTGGTTCCCATCTCTTGCATTATACTTCAGGGCCTCATGGTGGGAATCTTCTCTGGATTTCCTTCAGTTCCCAGTCCATCAGGGTAATGTCTGCTGTAGCTGCCAAGTTCTGCCCTGATCTATTGTCATCATTTAGCTGTTCAGAAGGGGAGAATTCTTGAGTATTACTGGATGGCAGTTGTGCAGACATAAGCTGAATTCTCCTCCTTCTCCAAAAGTCAGGAGCACAAGCTGGCAAGCAGTGGGCATATACTGAGGGACCTGAAGCTTGTGAGAAGCCCTTGAGAGGTGTCTTGTCAGGGTAGAGCAAGACAAGCATTTGAAAGTGGGCAGCTGCCATTATTGTAGCGCTGTGTTTGTGAGCGTAACTGGTTTCCATGTCTTGTCCCCCTGGGAATGAGAAGGCTGCAGGAATGGCAGGAAAGAGTGGAAGAACTGCTCTTATGGGAGTGGTGCTCCAAAGAGGACAGGCTTTTTAGAAGGTACACCAGTTCCCTCTGGTTTGGCAGGTTTTTAAGTCTGCCTCCCACTGATGCTTTGTAGAGGTATTCTGCAGAAGCTGGATTCCTTCTGGATTAGCTGTGCCCTTATGCCCTTGTGATGACTTTCATATTTAGAACTTTGGTGGAAAATAACTAATTATGATTAGCTGCTTTATGTATTATTTGACATCATATGTGGATATTGGCCTTTTAAAATGTAGCTGAAATGAAGCCAGGGTATAAAACCAGGACACTTACTTTTCATAGCTTGTCTGGAGTTTCCCTGTATTGTGCTGTTTACAGCAGTGTGTGCTTACGACTTAGGAGAAAATGAGAGTTAGAAACTAAAGATATTTCTCTGTGGTGATATAGTTTGCAATAATTCCAGCACAGCCAAAGTTCACTGAAAATAAAGAAGAGGTTGAGTCCTATGAATTTACTTCTTTATTTTAAAATTGCTACTGCAATTGTTGTAAGTGCTTGGAAAGCAAGATTAGAACATTATTAGAAACCTGTCCCTTGGGGCATGTCTTTTATAGTATTACCAGTGGGAAAGAGGTGGTTGGGGAGGGAAGCATTTATACTGAAACAGCAAAGTTGGAAAAATATTTTTTTAAGTAATTCGCTACTGAATGTACGACCTGGTGCCCCTTCACTGTCACAGGAAATGAATGGCATTCTGCCTAGCGAAGGATTTCTTTAAGTGCCCTCTCACCTCCCTTATTTGTGCACTGGCAGTATTTTTGCCTCTAATAATTCTTAAGGCATTAGGCATAATAGAGTCTCCAGCTGAACCTATTCAAACATGGCAAATATTTATGGATGTTCTGGTGAACTGGGATGTACTTTCTGGCTTTTCAGCATTCTCTCCCCTGGCAGTTTATTGTTGCACGGCACCTACAGAGAACTTTCTTCATCTCACTGACAGTCCATATAAAACAGACTTTTCCTTCTCTTTGTTTTTAGCTGCCACAAAGTGAGTTCCCAGCATCACTCCAGCTGTGGAAGTCTCTAATAGGCTGCAGGATTGAAGAGGAAAGCAGGGAAAAAGAGCAGGCTGGGGGGAGGAAAGGAGGAAGAAGGTGGTGAGACCTGTCCTGTGGTCTCTGTGGTTCTTTAACTGAGTTTGGTCTTGTAACTATTTTTGACTGTTGACATTATGTTAAATCTGCACAAGAGGTGACTGCAGTCCCGCAGAGCTAGTGTCATTGCCTGCCTGTCGATATGGGGATGGGGATCTGCCCTCTGGCCCCACGTGTTTTCTGTTAGGTGCCTAAGTAAAACCTTTTAAGAGCTATGTGCTGGCTTGTGATGGACAGTGTGATCCTCATTCCTTGTTTTCCAGTAAAGCAGTGCTTTCCAAGATGAAAACCTTCCTTGCCACCCTATTTTGGTTTAAATCTATTTCCATGTATTCTCTATAATTTTCTTCCATGAGAGCTGGAAATTCTATTTAAAGAAATGTTTGATTACTTTGCTCATTTAGTTTACTGAATCTGCAGTCCTACTCTAGGTGCTGTACAGAAAGAGGTATGCTCTCATCAGGTTCTTTTAAGTCTTCAATCTGCAAAGAAGTGTTTTTGCATGCCCTTTCCTTTGAAAAGCTGACCTTCTTGATAGTGAGATGGTAGAACAGTCCAGCACCCCAGAAATATCAAAATAGATGCAGACTGGCTGGCATAGTTCTGTTTTTTTATCCCTCAGTGAAAATGTTTGCCAGTTTTAATTATGAGCCCTGGATGTGCATCTTGAGATTTGCAGCATCTGGAGCACAGTGCAATGATTTCTGTTCTGTGTGAGGCATGCAAATAAGTAGCAGCTTGAGCTTGCTCCCCATTCCTAATGGTATCTCTGCCTCTTCTGCATGCGCACTGCCTCATCAGCCCATACAAATATGTGCCTCCTTGTCTCACGTGATGGACACGTTTTCCAGAGTCCCTTAGCTTTTAAGGCAGAGGGGGGGATTCTCTTAGGGACAAACCTTACATGGCTTCAGTGGCTGACTTCTTGAGTTAAATCAATATGTTCTAATTGGATAAACCCAAGTGAGTCAAGCAGCTACATACGATAGGGGAGAGCAGATTGGAGCTGAAATGGTTTGTTTATTGCTAATATCCATGGATGATGTCCTTCATAGTACCAAGTTTTCAGTCCCACTTCCCTGTCCCTTCCATCACTTCATATATTGCTGAGGATAGCTCTCTAAATGGAACAGCTGTGCTATCCACCTCCAATATTATTTCAGTCCTCACTGTTTTGGGATAAACTTCATAAAGTGTATTGCACATACAAACATTTAATTGAACAAATGGGAAGCCTCTCCAGTTAAGAAAGCTTTGCAAATGACAAGTAGTGTCCAATTTCCATTCTAATGGTTACTCCGGGGCTTTAAAATATGTGTGAATTCATCTAGCAGGGGCTGATGGTATATTTGAGGCAGATGGCTTGGTTCTGCAAAGAAGAAATGTAAGTGGCTTTTACTATAAATCTTATTTTTTTTGGCAAAGGGTTGACATAATAAAGATGTGAGTATTACTGAGAGTGCTCCTTAATAATTATACTACCTTATGTTTTCCCTCAAGAATATGGTTAACCGACTAGAAAAATCCATTCTGAATTTTTATGCTTAACTATAACAAACAGTTTAGAAACACCCCTTTCTTCCTCTAGTAGAAAGACTGAAGAATGGGTAGGTTAATAAGCAAAAAGGCAAATACCAGTCCTTAGAGAAACATTGCAACCTCTGGAAGGGTGTTGTACCTCATGAGAAATGCAGCTCAATCGCACACAATGTCCTTGGCTAAGTGTAGACCTAAACCCCTATAGATTCTCAAATTTTTAAGGCAGTTAGAAAGTGGGCAATTGGAAGATATTTGAAATGTTTCTCTTAAAGCTATGCTGGTGACTTTTGCTCAAAGCTTCAATGCCTGATACATCTTAATGCTCACGACAGCTCAGCTGTGAAGCAGAGTTTCTCAGCCATTTGACTGAGAGCCATTAACACGCAGTGGCAAAGAGGCAAGTGTTACTGAATGCACTGGAGATGAACATGCCTATGGGATGAGTCAGGTGGGAAGGTCTTAAGGATTTTGATAGTGCTCATCTGAATTTGTGTTCAACCAATGCATGGAAGTAGGATGTCTAATGTAGGTTTAGCTGTTGTCTATGGCTTTGAGACATTTGTATTACTAGTGGAATTAAACATGAACAAGTATAAATTTGTCAGTGAGCTTTATCTGCACAAGGAGGACAGATCTTGCTAGCAGGAGCAGTAAGGATGGACAGACTGGATCTGTATAACTGAGAATGTCTGCTTGTTTGCCACAGACTTGGTCAAAGGTGCAGTCTCATCATGCCTTTCTTAGCAAGGTTTACTGAGCTATACTCCTTCCCTGGTGCTTTCCCTCTAATATGTTCTTACAATTTTGTTTCCTCCTACCTCAGAATTTGGATGTATGGATGGATTTTGTGGATTCTGGTGTTCTTAAGACTGTAAAGATGTTACCTTGTTAGTCTTCTGGACTCTCTAATTGGAAACTTGTGAACAACTGAGCTCTGAAGCTCAATTTTTTGTCTATCATAAAAATAAATATGAACAGAGGACTAAATGTACTGCCTACCTTGGGGACCAGCTCTTGACATTAAGTACAAGGAGACTTGAATTAAGTCCTAAAAGTTGCAGTAACTGTTAAAAAAACCACAACAGTTCTGTCTGCACCACCCCCCCCCCCAAAAAAAAAAGCGTAATCTCATATAAAGTCTGGGCTTATGCACTTGAATTTGTATACTTCTGAATACTTGCATGTGTCTTAAAATTTAAAATATGCTTGTCAGAATTCATTTTATAAGAACAGACTTGATTGAGTCTTCAAATGGCATTTTTTTGTTGTTGCTTGGGACAAGTTTTACTAGAAAAAAAGACAGGCATGATGGAAACCTTGACAGATTCCTTAACTATGGTATTGTTGGCAGGCGCCAACCTAGACTTCATAACCCTTCTCAGTAATTCTTATTCTAAGTGTAATAAGCAGGTATTGACTTCTGTTGTATTCAGCATCAAGATTCATTGACCTGAGAGGTAAATATTGGTGAGAGCAAAGCCAGGGTCAATATAACCCTCAGGGGACTGTTAATCTTCCGTAGACTGAAAAGGAAGTCAATATTGGTATTATTACATGATTCCAGTGTAAAAATTTCTATTATGTGCACACACAAAGGAAAAGAGAAAAAAGCTACCAAAAATGCAATGTAGCTATTTCGCTGGGCCCTGTGTATAGCGTTCAAGTCATGAAAGTTGATTATTTTTACAAAAATATTCTGAAAGGAATTTTCTCTTGTGATGCAGTCTGGGTTTGGATCAAAAGCAAAGGAAGGCTGTGAGATCCGGTGAGAGGGAAATGGCACTTCCCAAGTATTGTTTTTCCACCTGGTGGGCATAACCCTGCCAAGTGCTAAATGTCTTGCTCTTAATGCAGCAGAGCATGGGAGTCGTTGTTGTTGCTTGCATCAGAAAACTAAGCACTTGCTGCTTTGCAGGCTCAAGGGACGCAGTGCTCACAAGAAGGCAGGATCCTGCCTTAAATGTAGCTGGTAAACTGGTCTGTGCAGTGTCTGCCAGTCAGTCTTCCTGAACAGTTACCTGAATTTTAATTGAATCCCAGTTTCAAACAGTGCATGTTCCTTGTGTCACCTTGCTCCCTGCTTGTCCCTCCTGAGGCCTCTACTCCATTCTCCTACTCTGATCTCTCTCCATCTCAGCTTGGGTAGAAATCTTAGAAACTAGCTTACTTTATGAATATTGTATAGTTCTGAATGCAATGCTTTTTGAAAGCAGTGATGAGTTTTTGGAGAATGTGATGCACTTATTTTGGATGGGCTCTTCCGATTCATGATTTGTACAGTACAGCTGTAATACAGCAGAAAAGAACTGTGGGCTGATGGTGATGCCAAATAACTACTTAATTATTGTATGCAAAGTAGTCTTGCCTGTGCCATAGAGGGGTTGGTGGTCTGGAAGGTGCTTCTGGGCTTTGGAAATTAAAAAAAAGCCACTGAGAGCCTCATGTAGCATTGTTCCTGCCATGTGTGTCTGAAATGGGATTTACCTTTTGATGAAGCACACTGCTAGCCCCACTGCTGTGGTTAGTAAGTTTGGTCACACTCCTTGATGTGCTTTCTGAGGGAATATTGTCAGCTCCTAAACAGCTAGGCAAAGATCGTTTTTCACTAGGAAACAAAATTGGCTGTTCCTGATTCATGATTTGTTATTCCTCTTGTATGGATATAGCAGCTTAAAGTTTCACTCATTCACTTAGGGAGTAGAAATAATGTTGTGTGACTTGGGAACCTGCTCAAACATATTGGATAATAGGTAGGGAACAGTAAAAGCAAACAAGCTTGCAGACAAACCCTTAGGGTGAATTTCCTTCATATAAATTATTCAGTGAATAACTTGCAAACAGCAAATACATTGAGAAAGAGTGGGTTTAGTTCATGAATTACTCACAAAGAAAAAAATAGATTTGAAATCATGAGACCATTTACTCACAAAAAGTAATTGGACTGACTCTTGTTCTCCCTTAGGATAATCTGTAACTTTAAAAATGGGCATGTTTTAGAGATACATAAAACTCCACTTTTTACAGTTGGTAACATCTACTTATCTACCTATCAGTCTACACACACATAAGCTCTGTGATTGCTATTTGCATAAGGATTTTTAATTCAACTCTTAAAATAGGAATATAACACTTATGATGTGGATATTGATATTTTACAGGTGCTGGTATTCAGAAATATGCATGCATGCAACACAAAATATTGAGGCCATTGTATAGAATACATTTTAAAAAGTGCCTGTTGAGAATAAAAAAGGAAATTATCTTTTTCCACCGTTAATTGTCTTTGCAGTTCATCTTCAAGTAGACTTTGTGTAGGCATAACATCCTAGAAAGAAATGCTTTGAAAAGTCAAATTAGCTTCAGGTTTGGATCTTATTTGGTATTATTTCAGGTTTATCATGGTACAGCAATGGAATTAGGTCAACATAAAACTAGTTTAACATGGTGGTGCTGTGGTTCTAGCTGTTGTAAGCTTTGGCAGCTCCTTCTGCCCCTTTATCCCACCCCATTCTCTAGCTATTTGATTTTTTCAAGAGAGAACTTTTACCTAGAAAAAATTGTTTTATTAGCTCTTTAAATGTTAAACCAATATTTTTGTGCAATGCCTTGCAAACCCTCTGTATTACATTCCACAAAATGTGAATCAGACTACCAAGAGAGAGTTTTCCATGTCTACAAATTTCCTTACCTGAATGTTCAGCTCCAGACTTCAAGGTATTTTTCCTGTATAGGAGATGATTTTCAACCCAGCCTTCTTATCAGAAGTTGGTTAGAGCTCAGAAAGATAAACAAGGTGTTTTGCCTCTTTAATGCTGTCCCAACCCAGAGAGCTTCCTAGAATGAAATGTTGCATTCAGTATTGAGGAGTGCAAAGAGGATGCTACTATTTAGCTAGAGGTATGTTAGAAACAACTATAGATGGTTAGAAAACAAGAAACACTTGAACATTTTCTGTCTGGAATTACTAGAGCTGAAAAATAGAAGTTACATAACTGTGGCCAACTCTGTTAAACCTTGAGTTTTAACAAGTCAGTGTTTTGTGGAACTTTTGATGAAGGGAATGATAGAAATACTCTGATGTTGAGTGTGTTTTGGGGAGAGAGGAAATTGTTTTCATCTAGCTCTTTCAAGTAGTTTCTTAACACTATGTAGTCATGGGATTATGTCCCAAAATGCAAAAATACATGGGTATGCATTGTTTCTGCCATTGTGGCAGGGTTTCTACTGATAGTCCTATTTAACAGTAATAATAATAAGCTCAGTTACAATTTTTACAGCATTGGGGCAATTCCTCTTTTCCAAGTTAAAATTGCTTGTATTTTAGGCAAGGAAAACTTGAGCATAATGGTGATCTGATGAAACATGCACTTTTAGATCAATCCTACATTGAAGAGGTAGACGTATTGGTGACAAGAAAATATTTAAAAAGGTTTTTGTACAAAAGCTTCCTAGGCAGGAAACTCTACCCCAAGTGTTTACTGCTATGTGTGCATTTGCATGTGTCTTTCAGTGCTATAAATTGTGAAATGTATGCCCTGTTAATCTGTCATGAGAATATCAGTTTGTCAAAAATTGATCAGCAGCCCATTACGGATTCATGCATTTTCCTTTCACTGCTGAATGGTAGCACAGTTTTGTTTGAAAGATTGTTGCACAATCCAGGTTTCTTTCTTTCTTAAATACAAATGAGACCAAGATACGAATAACCTGGTAAAAGGGAAGAAGTGCTTTTTCTAAAAGCCCAATATTTCAGTGCAAAGTGTTCATTTGTCCCAGGAGCTTCTTGCTGGAAATGCTGTTGCTGTTAGCACTAAATGGATGTTCAATTTCCAGGCTCACAGCAATGGAGCTAAAGAATGTTGCACCAGTATGACAGTGTGAGTCAGACATGCGGCACTGGACTAACAAATTCATGTGCCACGCTCAATGTTAATCAGCTTCTACCCTGTGGCTTCCTCAAATTTGCTTTTAAAGTATGTACTATCCATTTTGTGTAAAGAGCAGATGTGTATTTCCAACATATGGTGTAATCAGAAAAGTCCAGAAGATAGTAGAGTAGACATTGCCCATATTTTATTAGGGTTTGCAGCATATTGATAGTACATACAGCGACTCTCTCCACTTTTCTGTCTGTTGATTTGGAACGCCCCATCTCTTTTCTTGCACATTACAGCGAGCAATCTGTAGCAGTTTCATTTTGGTTTCATTTTTCAGAGACTGTTCCTTTCAGTTTTCACCTTCGTGTTCTTCATGACACTAATTCAGAAGCTCTAGATATCTCTATGCCTGTCTTGTGTCCCTTGTTTTAACTTTTGAAACAACAAAGTCCTTTTCTTACGAAAGCCAGAAATAGCTTTATTCTTTTAAGGGCGCTTGGAAGGATGGCCTTTCCTCACTGTTTAGTATGCTTTGGGGACTTGAGGGCAGGCTGAGGGTATTGTCAGTCTTATAAGAGCCCTATTGTGTGAATTCAGTTTATTTGTACTTTGGTGACAGCAGTCAGTACCAGAGTTGGTAAGACACATCGCCAATGTCGTAGGCTGTGTTTATAGCGTGTGTTAAATTTAGGTCTGGATCCTTTGGCCATATAAAGCCTCCTGTTCTGCCTACAGAAGCCACAACCTAAGGCTGAAATGCCTTTGGAGGGCCCAAGAATCTGTAGTGCTGACTTGAAAATTAGCAAGGTCATTAATCATAAGGCAGTGAGCTTCATGAGTTGTGCAACGTGTATTTGTAGGCCTTGAATGAGCAAAGCTTTTCCTTGGCTTCAAAAATATTGGGTGCTACTGTGCTTGCCAGACTGGTGGTTGTCAGCTAAAGGAGCGAGAGGAGGTGAGGCAGCTATGGCAGGCTAACTTCCTTCTCCCAGTGGCAAGATGGGGGAATACTAGATTAGCATCAATCTAAGGTGACATGACTTTGACATGAAATTTCTGTTGGATCTAGCGCATATGTAATCTTTCCACATTTCCTCCAGAAGACTCTTGGTGTACCTCCTTTCAACACATCAGAGGCTGACTGGGCTTTTGCCCTTGGTCTGCTGTCTTTGTGGCTTTCTGCTGTGCACTGTCTGCCCTGGACAAGGAGAAAAGGAGTGTAAGTTTGTGTGTGTCCTGAGACAACATTCACCTGGGTACCCCTTCCTTCTCCTGATCCAAGATCTTGCAATGAGGGTTAAGAAGTCCTCATTAGGACCCAGGGGTTGGAGAAGGTTTTCATTGCAGAACTCCCTCATTGCTTAATAAAATGAAGTGGCCAGAAGTCAGAAAAAGCTTAGTTAAGGTTGAAAAGGCATCCTTATTTCTGTAGCATTTTGATTACACCTTGTATCTGTTCTTCACAGATACTGAGCACTCCAAGTACTGTTGGCAAATGATGTAACTTCTAATGCTATCTGACCAGAAAGCTTCTGAATAATGAGTCAGTTACACATGGAAACACTGAGTGAAAAGATTATTTCCACAGCCTCACATGTGGGCATTGTCAAATGATGGGGTTAAATGAGAATCACTGGCAGCTGCATGCAGAGCTGTTTCCTCATCATAAAGCTATGCACAGAGTTCCCATAAGAGAGTAGACTTTCACAGGGCTTGAGACCACCTTGATGACTTCCACTTGGAAAGCAGATCTGGCTAGGCTTCTCCACCCCTCTCCTACTTTATTCCCATTTGCCTCTGTGTGTTAAGCTGAGGGGACTGAGAATTGAAGTATCATGACTTGCTGCTTTCGTGGTGTGACTGTAGGAGGTAACTTAACTCCTACCTCTGAGGCTTTTGCTCGTACAAGATCGGAAAGGGAGGAGTAAGGGCAGAGACTCTGGGCTCTTCTGCTTCCTCCCCCATGCTTGTGCATTGTCTCTGAAACACTGAAAAGGGAATTCTGGGGCCTTGTCTGAAACATGTTTTCCCTCCTATCCATCACCCAGGTACTGCTATTACATGTGTATCAATTTTCATCTCTTCTTTTTTGTAAACACCCTTTTATCATAGGACATTTCTGCCTGTCTCATCTTATAGATGTGTGGTGGGAACTAACTGGCCTTTTGTTCTCTGCAGATGGAAGGAATATGACACCAATGTACTTTTCTGGTTTGTTACCAAAATTAACGTATTTCCTTCTCTGTGCCTCTCCCACAGTGTTAGTGGAGTGATGGGAGTGATTTGCCTTGGTTCTTTAAATCTGCCGCAGGAGGCATCAGGGAGAAGTATGTAACTAGATGTTCTGCAGTGGCACAAAGCTGAGAGAAAAGCTTCAAGGGTAATGTTCTGTCCTTAATCTAATAATGTTCCTTGTTCAGTATTAGTAGAAAATGACTCTTTCTGCATTCCTTCATATTGCTAGATAATAAACAACAGCATAATACAGAAAATATGAAGTAATTTAATAAGTTCAGGCTTTGTTACAGATAATGGATAACTATGCACAGGAGTATAGTAAATCTTGAATGATGGTTTTATTTGATTACCAAGCCTGAATGCAATGTTCCATAACACTGCTTTACCATAATGCTGTGTCATGCTGTAGAAAGTCTGATTACCCTTAGATCTGATTGAGCAGTTCTGCTTCTGTGGCCTCCTGTCTCATCAAATCTGACAGACTGTGCTTGGTCAGTGCCTGGGTGGAAGACCTCTGGAGAAAGATGTATGCTTGGTAGGAAGAAGTCCTGGTGACTCAAACCTTTCATTTCCCACCTAGTCCAAACTGAACTGAAGTCTCTGAGGTAGTGTTAAGTATGTTAATGTTTGATGGAGTTTCTACTTTCATGTGTGATGTATTCCTGAGACTCAGGCTAAATATTGAGTCTTCAAAATAGATTCTGTGGTTTCACTTAATTTTGATTTTTTGCTAAAGTAAAGTTTTCATCAGGTATTATCACATTGTCATGTGGCTGCATTTTAATGATCAGTGAAATGTTTTCTAATGGAGTATAAAGATGGCAAAAAGCTTTGTATTACACATATTATATCTTTCTGTTAGAAAAATCACAATGATTGAAGGAAACAAGACACTGCCAGGCAGATGGAGTATGTTTCTTCCTTCCCCTGTGCCCATTTTTCCACTCAGCCTCTTACCACTGTGCTACTTTGGCAGGGTGACTTTGAGCAAAACAAGAAAAGGCATTTGCCAGTTTTCTAACAAAGCACTGACACTGTCCTTTAATACTGCCCTGAGAGAAGTCATGGTATTTTGCTCTTGCTTCATAGGAGGCAGCCAAATGTTGTGACATTTTGTGATGTGCAGGAGCTGGGATGAGGTTTTGTCCTTAGGCACTGAATTTGTTAACTGTTAGATTGTTTTGTACCGAAAAAAGTTCACTCCTGGTTTACTGAACACCCAAGCCTCATGTTTGTAGTTTGTTTTATTCCTCGCAGGCACACCCTATAGGTGTGGAAGGGATTGCACTTCAGGCAGTTTGCAGTTTTCCTTGTGACAAATGTGGAGGTTGCCAATTTTGACAAAGATTGTGTTGCACTTTGTTACTTTATCAGGTTTGTGCGCAATTTGCTAGTTTCAATTTTTAGAGGTTTCAGTAAGCTGTTTTTCAGTTTCCTATGTTTCCACGTAACTTTAAGGAAGTATAATATTAAGTGGGTTTCGAATTATGTTTTTTCCTTGTTGTACCTCTTTGACAGAGATCCTGGGACAGGAGGAACAGAACCTAATTCTCAATTAAAAGATAAAATTCTGGGATGTATTAAGCTAAAGATTGGAGAGAGATCTAGCTACATATTGCTCCTGTGCTGGGATACCACAAGGACAAAGCTTAGTCTTTACTAGAGATAGGTTTGAGGCTGTAGAGCTCACTGGGATATGCTTCTAATACCACTGCTAAGTCATAAGACTGCAGGAAGCAGTATTGCATCAGCATCAAGACTTTCAAAGTGTGCTGAAAGTGGTCAAAATAGGAACTTCTCTATATTCCAACCAGTGACAATAATTTATTTTGACTTTCAAAAGGATTTTGCTATACACATTCATAAAAGACCGCTGAGGATTCTTGGGTAAAGAGTGAGAGGAGGAGCCCTTTGAGAGAGGGAACAAAGGCTGATAATAAATAGCTAATTCTCAGTGTGGAGGGAGGTTAATAGTGGGGCAGGCCAGGGAAGAACTTGAAAGGAGTGCCTGTAGAGTGAGGGAGATCAGAGAAGCTGTTTTAAAGAGTCCATCACCTACTCTTTAACATCTTATTCACCACTGAAGCTAACTCAAACATCTAAGGAAACTTCTTTTGTCTCCCTAATTAAGACTGAATGTTAAAAGCAGCTAAAACTTCTGCAGCTAAACTGAGGTCAAGTAGATGAGTACTGAGGTGTCAGGCTCCTACGAAGGTGATATAGAGATACAGTGTGATGAGGGCATGTGCAAGACAGAACTCCCACCTTCTCTTAACACTTGCAAAGAGAATGCAAGTTTGCAGTATTTGATTCCATGTTTTATAATCCTAGATAAGGCACTTAAATAGGGGAAAATCAGCTAAACTTTTTATTTCTCTTTAAAGTGGGTATTTCTGTATTGTTAGGCCTAATAGTATGTCTTGACAGAGACCAGCATAACTTCAGACAACCACTGTTCCCCACCATTACATGATGTGTTTTACTGGCTGATTTATTTAGATTACATCAGTGCATGGAGCAGCCAGTAAGTGATATGCAGCCTGTGGATACAGAACTCAAATGTGATTGTTGCTCTAAGGACCTGTAAGCCAACCTGAAAAAAGGATGTGTCACCTTTTTTATCCATTTCTGTGTATTTCTCTAATGTGGTTCTTTTTATACATGATGAGGCTCATTTTTGAAGAATGCCATAATATTTGGATTATGCATGTTTTGTGTATGGGGAAAGGAGATAAGGACAGGAACAAAGTAAGGAATAGAACCTGATTTACTTCTGGTCCCATTAGATTTGAATGATATTACTTTATTAAGTTAAGTATCTGGCCCCAATTCACTTGGCAGAATGGGCCCTTTATACTAAGGCTCTGTGCTGTGTATACCTCAATTTCCTTATTTGCAACTAGCTATTATAGTACTAGAGCGGAGTAAATAATGCACAATCAATGATTTATCCTGCAAATAGTGTCTTATTTTTCTGCTTGTGGAAAATCCATGAGCAACTCTGGATTTCTTGTAGTAGTTACTCAAATATTTTGTATTAATAGATTGAACATAAACCCAGTTCTGTTGGCGTTTGTGCTGTTTGAATTGGGAAGATGAGTTGTGTTTGGGGTAAGTCATTTGGTATTATTTTTGTTATGTGGAGAGATGAGCATGAAGCTTAAATAGTTTTGTACAATCATCTTGGCACCAAGACCTGTGTTTAAGTGTAATGCTTGTTTTTAGCAAATAAGCACCTTAAGTTCTTTGTTTCAAGCATTTCTGCTAGTGTAACTCAGTGGCATAAACCTATGGGAAAGTAAATGCAAAAGAGGTCCATGAGGTCAAAGTCATCTGCATATTTTCAGGCTTAGAGATATATATATTACACACACACATATATATATTTAGAAACCCCCATATTGTTATATATATAGAGAATTCAGTCAGATCTTTCCTCATCTTTCTTTTGCTCAAGGGAGTTGCAGAAGTTATTGCATGTCTGCAAGGTGCTTGGTAATATGCTGCCTCAGTTAAAGCATTCTTTTAGAATGGCATATTTTTATCTAACCCATATATTTTGGGTCAGAAACTGTATCCAGAATATAGCCAATTAGAGACTGCCCTGATGATGCAATGGTTTTCCTGTAAAGTGCCATTGGTTGACTGGGGAGAAAGTGGGTGGAGGTGGCAGAGCACTGCAGATACTCCTCTCTATTGCATGCATTTCATCACGGCTTTTAATCAACTCTCTCCCTTTCCTCACAGCATCAAACCGGTTTTGGAAAGAGGTGTTAAGCCAGCAAGACAGACCCATTCTTCATTCTTGAGAGAGTGGCAGTGAGCACAGACATCGTAATCTCCTGTGCAAAGTGCAGGTAGAATTTCTGACACAGCCAGATTTGTCTATAAATAGTCAATAATGTGAGGGGGCTAGGTCATGGATAAATCTTGCTCTTTTCACTTCGAGATTTCATTTTGCCCCCTGAAACAGACTGCACAGCTTTTCCAAAGGAGGTGGGATATGGCCCTGAGTGATGGAGGAGCTGTGATATTGCACATGATGTGAGAATGTCAGCCAGAGAGCCGCTAGAGCTATAATTGTTGATTTTTATGGCTAGATTGAAAGAGTTAAGTCCTGTGTCTGGGAGCTGTGTAATGGACTTCTTTTAATCCTTTGTGCATTGGGTGGATAAAGTGGATGTGTAATATGCACAAACAGTAGCTAGCACTCACGCAGAGGTAAAGATGGCAGGCTTTTATTCATTTATGTTCATCCTTGTGCAAGTGGGTGACATTCCATGGAGAGAAAGCTTGAGATATTCAGCTAATGCTGTATTTACAATTAAGCCACAGGCTGAGTTTTGGCTTAATTTTTAAATTTCCTTATGACTATAGCTTCAAGTAACCTCTCTTCTGTTATTTTCCCTTATTTTTCTGGTTTGGTTGTATATAGATACAGTATCTTACGCTAGAATGGCTGAGATGAGACTGCTAAGACCATCTGATCTGTATTATAGAGAGCTGACATGCATCAGAATACTAAGTTGCATCTTCTTTGGTGCCAGTAATCTACACAACGAAACAGCCGGCGACTGCATTAAATTGCTATGATTTTTGACAGAAGAGACCTTGTTTGCATAAATCCCTTGAATACCGATGGGAGTGTGATTACAGCTTTAACAAAGGGAAAGGTTGAATACAAATTTGTGAGGGCCAGAAAGTGTTTAGTATCTCTTATTGTTTTCATCAGAATTCTAAATCTTATTCATGCAGATGACTCTGATCTTTATATCAATGCTCAAAAAGAAAAGAACAGAGGAGCAAAAAGACTCTTTTGACTGAAACGCTGATTTTGTTATCGTGTTACAGATGAGGGTCCATTTGGGATATTATTCAAGCACAGAGATCAGTGCTGGCCTTTTGTAAGAGCCCTTAAATGTTTGGAATAGATTTGCCCTTGAGGGAGATAATCTACTGCAAAAAAGTTAGATTCGGATCAGGAGATAGAGAAGGTGGGATTGTGCTTAGCACATTGATGCTTGCTGGCAGAGCAGTTCTGCCTTAAGCTTAATACTACCTGCATTCTTTTATAACCCTCTATACTTAATAGCTGGATTCTGTTTTGTGTGTCAGGTTTTGTTCATGAAACAAATTGGCAATTAGCCACTGGCTGAGGGAACAAAGGGTATTTGTTTGGAATAAATGCAGTGATCAGGATGTGTCTAGCTATTTGGTTTCTTTTGAGATCAAACATTCCAGGTATGTGTTTTTTGAACCAAATAAGTTAAACAGACTGCTGCTTATACTTAGAATAGACGTTCAATTTTGTTTTATTTTCTATACGCCATATTGTCTCTTGTTGCTGCAGGGGTGGTAGTTTTGCACGATGAGTGGACAGTTGAGTTCTGTGTGGACTCACAGGGCAGAGAAAAATGATGAGCCTTTTTCTGATCTTGTGCCCCATGTAACTTGGCCAGCCTTCCACTTGGAAGCACAGTTGCTCTTCCCTGCTAGTATCCTGACATCCCCTTTCTGAAGGGAGGCATGGTGTTTGAGGCCTGGGCTGAAAAACCCAGCAACATCCCTGAGGCTGGGGGATCTCATCAACGTATACAAATATCTGAAGGGATGGTGCAAAGAGGACGGACCCAGCTCATTTCAGCAGCGCCCAGTGACAGGACAAGAAGCAATGGGCACAAACTGAAACGCAGGAGGTTCCCTCCGAACATCAGGAAACACTTCTTTTCTTGTTGCGAGGGTGATGGAGACTGGGAATGAGGCAAAGGTGGAAGGAGTAGGGCAATCCTGACTGAATTCAGGATGCTCAGATTCAGGCCTGCAGTGATACAGCCACTGCTTTCATAGTACTCTGAATGTATCAGTTCATTGTAATTGTGAATATCAGACTAGTTCAGGATTGCTTTGGTTTTAAGCTTATGCCTAAATAGGTCTCCTGGCAGACCTGAACATAACTGAGAAAGGCCATGCGCTGAACTGCACATTGGGAGATATCCATGTGAAACATGAGGTTTGGGCTAGGTTATACTTACATATGACAAGTTAAGTGAATCTATGTATTTGTTGTGGCTGAGGATTTGAAAACTAGGCCTAGACGTTCTGGCAGAGACTTGTCTCACTGCAATATTCTGCTCCTGCTGCCCAGTGCCTGGAAGACTATAATCTAGCCTCCTGTGCAAGTTTAACCTTCCAGGAATGTCAGCTCCCATTGAAATTTGGAATGACTAGGAATTTTTTAGGCTTTTTCAAAAATTGTAACCTGAAGGCTTGTCTTCCTATGGAATTTTAATGGCAGAACTGCATTGGGGTAGTGTTGCTATAGCTATACTAATACAGTTTTTCCCTTATCGATACAGGATTTGGACACCCCTTGAAAGTTCTGAACATAGTTTAAAGTTGTTTAAGAACTGCCCTAATTCCTAGAAGTGGTCTGAATCCAAAATTACTCTCCATATAGGCAATATAATGGTATAGTTAATCATATATTGTACTGACATAGGTTTTTCCTGTGGACTTCCACAAATGGACCAGGTCTGTTTCTGTCTGTCTTTTTCCCTGCCTATTTTCTTCCCTCATCTTTCCAAGCTAGAAGAGCTGCCAAAAATGGACACTTCTCTTTCCAGGAATAAGATCAGAACAATTCAAGTAACCCTTTTAAGCATTAACATGGGTCATTAAATAACATCGCAGAGAAAATCCACTCTAAATTGTATTATCAGTTTATGCTTTTATCAATACATAATGCCTCAGAAGTTAGCACTTTACTTTAGGTCATCAGTTTTGGCAATTCCAAAGAAACTGTTATTAAACAAATGTTCCTCATCAATAATGCAGAGTTTCTAGGAATACCTATTTGTTTTATTAGGGTTTTTTGTGCCACCATAGGTAGCAGCAAGAGCAACTAATGTACTGCAAAGGAGATACAAGTATTATCTTGTCCAGTTCCTCCAGTGAACGTGCTGCTCTGTACCTTTGTATTTTCTCTGGCATTGTTATTCCCATCAATGCTACCAGGGGATCACAAGCACAGGAACAAGAATACCTGCAAAGTCGATCGTCAGTCTAACAGCAGGGTGCAGTTATGCCTTATGTAGTCCAGTGTTATTTTTGACCTAACGTTGACAAAGATGGATCCTCCTTTAGCAGAGCTTCTGTAGGTTGAAGCTAATGCAGATGTGCCTACATGACTACAGGCAATGTAAAGGATTGTAGTGTAAGTGTGTGAGATGCATGTGTGTGGTGGCAACTGAAGGTCATATGAGTGGGTGAAGCGGAGGAGAAAAACCCCACATCTGTCTTCCCATTTCCTTAGTACCAAAATCCTGTGATCTTCAAATGCTTTTACAGCTGTGCAAGAAGTTGGACTGCAGCACTGTGCTGTGACCGCTCTTTGTGGTTGTATAGGTTACATGACAGTTATCAGTTTGATGCAACAGCAATTACTCTTACGTGTCACAGGGAGATGATAGATTGCTGTCTAAATATTTCACTGTATTAGTCCAAAGGCACTGCAAGAGTTGTTCTGTGTGATCGTTCAACTCTGAATGATCTGTAAAACTTTTCTTATTCTTCCTTTTTGCTTTGCAAATAGCTTGACGTTCCTAACTAAAGTGGTGTTGGTGTCCTCAATTATATTTAAAAACAGAAGTTAAAAAGAATAGGAATATTGAAGTAACTCAATCTCCTACTGCTCAGAGTGCAATCTTTTGTCAAAGTACTTCAGAATTAAGATGATGCTGTTCCTAAATTATGTTCTAGTTTACTGGAGTTACTAAAACTGGAGGTTTAGTGTCATTTAAGCTGAATACCAGCTATTTTCAAGTTCCTATTTGTGACTTTCTTGCTATACAATGATGCGGATAAAACAAATATCGGGGTTCATTCTGATTTCCAGTAAAGCACTTACATCCTGACATACCATCACCTATTTCATATCTCGGATCTTGTCTGGGGCTCTCTAAGAAATTAAATAGGAACCATTTAAAGGAGGTCCATGAGAACTTGCCACACTCCTTTAATGTTATATAGGTAGGCTTGAGTAGCACTCATTTGTTTGTGAAGGGAGTTCTCCGCTTTAGTACATTTGATTTCTTTTCATAGGAATTATAGCCATAGCATGTGAAGCCTAGATCCTAGTACAAAGAAAGAAATGAAGGCCCTATGGCCATTTGTCTCTCACATTTCTTCCATGTTTGTAGTTGGTAACGTTGCACCTTCTACACATCTCAATACCCTGGTTTTGGAAGTTGAGGGGTCTTGCAGATCTTCTTGGCTCCTACAATATCAGCCTGTAGTGGGTGGTTTTTGGTGTGTTGTGTTTTTTTTTCTTTTTCCCGAGTAAAAAAACCTACAAAACCAATCTCAAAACTTATTCTCTTCTTTTAGAACCAATTCTGCAGTTTGAATTTTTAAATGTGCTGGCTTTGCTTTTGTGAGCAAAACTAGTCTTGAGGCTTAGTTTCCTGTATACCTTGCTGGTCCAGTAACCCCCATCCTGTTCTGACAGGTTAAACCTTAGGTCTGCTGATGCCTAAGTAGTACAGCTCTCAGTGACTTTAGCAGAGGCATGCCTATGTACTCAAGGACAGAATTTAGCTCTTAATTAGCTGGCTCTGGCTTTTCTCAGCTCTTTACCCAGCAGAACAAATTCAGAGCAAATGAAGCATCTAGAAATTCCAAAGCACTGCTCTCAGTAGCCAAAAGTAGCCAAATGATGAGCATCAATATTTAGCTTGCCAAGGGAGGCTGATATTGTCTGTAGGCAGAATGTAATCAGTGACTGATGTATTTTTCTTGTGCGGAGAGATTGGGACTGCCTGAACATATGGAGGTTAATCAGGGGTGATGTTTAAATCTGGGCTAGACAAAGAATAGCGTACAATCATCAGCACTGGTTCAGGGAATAGATGGGACAAATGATGTGCTGGATTCTTTCAAATTCAAAATGGTTGGTTATTAAATTTAATGACATACATGTTTCACCTTGTAACTAGGTTTTATGGAGCAATACTTTTAATAGGGAATAAATATATAGCAGACATGCTACAACTTCAATTTGTCCAGTTTTTCTTTGAAATGTTGCTTGTGTAAGCCCCTCTTGGTAGGCATGAAGGCTGTTTGTTTTTGGTTTTTTTTTTTTCAAAATGTTTGCTGAAATCAATGGACCTGAGGAATGTGCTTCAGGCTGAAGCTTGACCATCACATCCTAGCCAAGTGCCAAACATGGGTATGGCTTGAAAATCAGCAGTGGAGTGAAAACATGGTGGGGGTTTGCCTGCAGGGTCCTTACTACATTAATCTTGGAGATACACTATTGCTCATTTGTTTACTCTTTGTATTACATGTGAGAACTTGCACTGGGGCCCATCTTGCCAGCTTACTTCTTGGCAGGGCTTTTGCAGGGACCCTCTGTGGATTGAAGTTTTGCATCTGGCCTAGGGTTAGCTAATGGGAAACTAGATACTGGTGTAAGTCTCAGCCCTGATAATTCAGGGCCTGAGTGCCTGTCTGAGAGGGGTGAGCTCAGTAGTTACCTTCCCAGTTCTGATTCTCTCTGGGGCTAGGATCTTCCCATGAAAGCAATGTTGTCTGCATCTGCTTTGGCTTGCCCTTGACTTGCACTGGGTTGCAGTGAGACCAGCAGGGAGAGAGGGACAGCTGTGAAAACCTACTTATGGTGGAGCTCTGTGAAGGAACTATTGTCCTCTATTTGCAAGCATCTTTTGCAGAAAAGAAGACCTTAAAGCCCTTGGGAAAAGCCTGGTAGAAGTTGGCTTTGTCTTCTGTGTTTTGGAGTAGGAAAAAGGGGAGGAAGGAAGCTCTGACTGTTGTAGGGGAAATGCACCTTATAAATAGTGAAACACTGAACACCCAGGTGAGATGTTACATCGGCACCTTTTGCTGCCTATCTTGCAGGCAAACGGTGTTGTGGGTTTTTGTTTTTACTCAAGGGAGAAAGCGGGTGGGGGGTGGGGGGAACACTAGCAGTGCGAGTACAATAGTAGCAGCCTTCACACCTTGCAGCAAGTAGGTATGGCTGCAGGCATTTTAGATTACAAAAAGCCTGTGTCATTGCTTGCTGGCATGTGGCACAGCTGACATTTGCCTGCTTGGATAGGGCTGTGTCATCAATCTCGGTGCCTGTGCTGCTTGTCCAGGCTGGGAGAAAGGTACTGTAATAATAACAATCATAATAAAAGGGCTGTTAGAGGAGTATGACGGAGCCTCTTGTTGAGAATGCATTGTAAGCATATTGACATATGGAAATGTACTTCTGTCCATTTAGTGCTTTGTTTCCTTGAGTACATTTTGATGATATAGGATTGTCATTTTCTGTGTGGGGTGGGCAGTTGCTTCATGTTTTGTTGCATGGCTGTGTGCTGTAATTATGAAGTGGGAATGGAATTTTGAGTTGTCTCTCACCTGGGATATGAATCTTCTGCTCAGTGCAGCTCAGTGCACCCATGCTTGTTTCCACAGCACCAACGAACAACTACATTAAAAAAGTGTTAAAGCTGTGAAATAAGTGTGGAGAGGCTGAGATAAGGAGTGAACCTCCAGCCTGGTGACATGGGGCTCAGAGGCACATCAGACTACTGAACCACACTATCTTCTGCTAGTCAGAAGAAGTTTAATACTTGGGTGTACGTTTCTGTGCTTATTTCACTACTTGAATGGTATTTTCCCTGTTACTTAAAGTCCTATGTCAGCTGATGCTGGCAGGCTGGTGCTTCTCTGGATATCCTATACTCTCTTATTCATTGAAATAATAGAAAGCAATACCCTTATGAAATGGCAAATGTGTGTGAGCAGTGGCTGCCATGATGAGAAACCATGTAGTGTGTAAATTCATATCAATTTTTACTTGATGTATATTTACATTGTGTAGTTATATGCAAATAACCAAGTTATGTAATTAGCTATTTATCACTGTATTATTGTAAGTTAAGAAATGCATACTCTTTACTGACCACAGTTTGGTTGTTTTTCAAAGTATATTGTGCAAGGGACCTGTGTATGCAGGATTTGATCTTCAAAATATCTCAGCTGCTTGAAAATGTGGTAATTCTTGTCCAAGGAATTTAAAATAGTACCTTTCTAGTTAGTGAAGCTGTTAGAATTCTGTCTGGAGTTGATGCTGTTTGTGGCACATGCGGTATTGTGTGTGTAACTCTAATGGCTTTTGGAAGATCCTGTTTTACAAAACTGGATTAAGTATCTGCCTTCTCTTATGAGGCTACCAGTGCAAATTGATGTATTTCTATCATATGGAAGTCTTAAATCTAGTTTTACAAATGGACAAATGGTATAGCAATGTCAATTAAGCATGTTTCTACAGCTGCTTTTGGGTTTACAGAATTAATTTTGAGGCTTGGAAGGGCTTTGCTTTGTGTTTTGTAAATGTATCCTTTTCATGTAGTCTGCCTGGTTGAGAGCACAATTGTTCCTAGAAGTTAATGGAGTTTAAACAGGAAAAAAATACAGAAAGGTTTTCTTGTTCATTTTTCAAATCCTATTCCTAGATAAAGGGAGGTGTATCAAAATTCAGGATCTTTGTTCATAATATATTTAGGTTGTCTGAGCCTCAAATGTCTTGGTATTCCATAATGAAGTACAAAGTCTTTTGGTTTTTTTTTTTTTCCAAATCAGATTTCTTTATCTTGTCTCTTTGTTCTCTAAGCACCCTAAATTTGCTTTCCTTTTGTATTTATTTCCTTTCTTTTTGTGTCTGAACTCTTATCTCTTCCATGGAGCTGAAGTGTTTCATAGCTGGTGCCTGAAAAAAATTTGGAATAAGTGGGTGCTGCTAGTTCCATCAGATAATGTTTGATCCCCATTTTATTATTGTAAAGATCAATCAGTTTTGTAATCACTTCAACTGTTGAAAATTTGATGCTGTGGTTTGCACAGTAAACTTAAAGCTGTACATTAAATGCTTCTATAATGCCTCTGAGTTAGATTCTAGGGGCAGAAACAAAAACTGTTGCACTAATTTTGCCTTGAAATCCTAAATGCCATAGGGAATGCATAGATCAAAGCCACTTTTGGCCATTGACCCAGGACTCTTACTGATTTATTTTTTTCTTCCAGCACAAAGATTACTGTTTGAAAACAACGTAAGAGTCCCAATGAAATATTTTTTTTGTCTTTCAACCTGCCTTTTAAATATACTAGCTCTTCCAACCAGAGAGTACCCTTTTGTCTACATCTTTATTTTTATTTCTTTTTTTTTTTATTTTACTACTTAGAGTTGGCAATATTCAGTCCTGTGTTACTGACAAGCCTGTTCACAGCTGATGGATCAGAATTAGAAACAGCATTTATTGCTTCCAAATCAAGACCAGAAGTGATTCTTAAAAAACCAAAACAAACCAAACCCAAAACCAGCAACTGCTCAAGCAGGAGTTAGAGCCTGATATAGAAAGAATTGGGGAGGCTTTCTGGTCTGTGTCATACAGAGGGTCAGGCTATAACATTACAGAAGTCCCTCTGGCCTTCAGTATTGATTGAAGTTAGAAGTAAGATTTATGCTGTTCTGAGGCTGAATCGCAGCCTAGAAAGGGAACATACAAATGTTTCTGATTGTGGTAGAGATATCGGTAATTGAATTCATGCTGTGAAGCATGATACAGAGAACTCAGAACTTTGTTTCTGGCACTTGTATGACCTGATGGTGGTCGTTTTTCCCCCTGCCACTGCCTTGCCAGTTCTGCCCTCTGGTACTTTGTAGGGTTTTGAACAATATCGGTTTTCATGCAAGAGATTTTTGGTGGGTTTTTTCCCCCCTGTGCCTTTGCTTCACCTATGTCGACTGTCTTTCCTGGAGGTGTCTAGTGACTACTCCAGCAAAGAGACTTCTTGGCAAGAACACTTGACACAGACATGGGACAATGTCCCTGCTTAACTGGCCCCTGTGAGTGCATTTCCAGGGCCCTGGCATGGGTACCTTGCAGCTGGAAATGAGTGGATGATGGGGTAGAGAATTCATCTGAAGGCTGGTAATTAAGGTAATTAATTGGCATGACAAGGGGTCCCTGGCATTGACAAGTATATCCTTCTGGTTTAAATAATGACAAGTAAGGATATTTCTTATTATTCAATAATCTGCCTTAAGAAATCAAAATAAGTTAAGAGTAGCTAATTCTTAAGCCAAACTTTTGGATAATTGATGAAACCAAATGGTAATCACAGTCTCAAAGTGGTGCATTTTTACATATCTGCTTGATGAGAGAAATAAGCTGCTTAATTTTGGGAGCAGGCCAGCTGCTGTGCTCAGTCTGTGGGGTGGTGGGCTCCTACATCTCCCACACATGAGCGGCAGGCCATGCATGATGGGTGTGCAAGACCGACTGCCTTCGGGGGAGGCATGGGTAGAGAGCTGCTATCAATGGCAGCAGGAAACCAGTCTGTCATTTGCTTGGGTGCTGCTGGAAAGAAAGGTCCAAACCTGTGGTTGATGAGAGGCAGACTGATGCTCTGTGCCACCCGTGACAGCCAAGCCCCCCCACCGCACTGCACCCTCACCCCACCACTGGGCGAGCACCGTGGCATCGCTGCCTGGCTCAAAGCAGAGTGCCTGGAGAGAGCTGACAGCCCACAAAGCTGCTTGATAACCAGTGCTTACCTTTTGTCACACATGATGCAGAGTCCTGAGTGCCCCGGCCCTGGGGGCACCACCAGCCCTGACTGCACCTGCCCAGGCCCTGTTTCAGCCCCCAGGGTCATTGGTGCCTGCCCCAGTGAGTGCCTGTCCCCTGTCCTGCCTCTGGCCTGTCTGCCGGCTGGACCCCAGGCCTGTGTGGTTGGTAGCCCCTCTCCTAATGCCATCCGTGGCTTGTCTCCAGCCCTGCTGGTGGCCCTGTCCCGTGGATGGGCTCTGTGTGACCCTGCCCATGTCTACCAGCTGGGCTCCCCAGACAGGCCCTGGATCTGGTTCCTTGCTTGCCTTGTCCAGGACCATTGATGGACCCCACGGCCAAGGTCTGCCTGTTGCCCCCAGACCCTGGGGGGCAGTGCCTGCTGGTGAGGGCCACCAGGGCTCCTGGCTTGCCTTTGCTGCTCCCTGACACCAGGTGACTTGGGTGTATGAAGATACTGTGTGTCTTTGTTGGTGCTTTCTTGAGGAATTGGATCTTGAAACCACAGTCTCTGACTTGCGTAATTGTTTATCTTGGGCGTTAGCTCTACAGGGGAAATAATGTTAGTGTTTATGGTAGCTTGTGACAGAAAATAGCTCTTTGATATCTTTCTTGCACAGCATAATGAAACAATGCTATGATGGCATAAGATCTTTAGAAATATAACAACTGTGGTTTTCTGCTGGGTGGGGTCTGAAACGTGGGGTGCATCTGCCATTCCTTTTGACAGACACACAGCACTTGTGGGACAAGTCCTGCAAGACTGGCAAAACAGGAAAAGCTCGGATTTCAATTACCGAATGCTTCTTTATAAACCCGAAATGTTCTGGTGATATGGTAAATCTTGCTACAAATCTTAGTGCAATATGATGAATTTGGGTACCAGCCAGGCCAACCAGCAAGGTATCTGAAACAGTTCTACACGTGGAAACACACAAAGCATATGCAATGCTTTCTGTTGTGACAGCAAGAGAGAAGGTGGCAGTGGAACCAGTGCTTTGGCTCGGGTCGTCATGTTGCAGGACTGTTTCAGAGGTGCTGGAAAAGGCTGGGAATGGCTTGGAATTGCTCAGCTGTATGAAAGTGCAGAGAAACTATGATCTTGCAAAATGTTTCAGCTGGTGAAAAGCTTTTTAGTTTTCTTTTTCCATGGCAATTTTAAAATTAGGGAGGAATTGTAGGAACTAATTTTGTTCACTTTGCCAATGTTAACACAATATCTCAGACTTCAGTGAAGTCTCCTGTATGCATCTCCTGAATGGAGAAGAGAAGGAATGGTTACATGAAGTGTGCTGCAGAAAAAAGGGAAACTAAATTGATGGAAGTCAACTGGTATAAGCTTGTGTGTATGAGGGAAGCATACAAACCATGCAAGTTTGGCAAACAACTCAACTTGATTCCTAGCTGGGTGTTCTTTAGAGTTCAGTTTGTGGAGGCTTCTTTGTTTTGTGTTCTCTAGTGGAAGAAGGAAGATGCTTGTTCTGATGGGAGCACAGATTAAAACTCTGAGCAGTATCTAGTGCTGCTGTCTCACATTAGAGCAGGTTAGCCTTGGCTGCAGCCTTAAGTTAGACTCAGCTTCTCTGCTCTGAATTCTGTAGGGTCTTACCCATGCATTTACCTAGTGCAGACATTCATGCTTCTGTCTAAGACGTGGTACAAATTTGAGTCTAAAAAGCAGAGGGCTGGAGAGGTGCAGTGTTTAGAAGAAAGGGATGTGAGCAGAGGAATTAAAATTGAGGTTTTTGGGGATATGGAGCTTAACAGTAGTGACCTGAGTTGGCCCTGGTTTGCTTAGGAGAGCAGGGGAACCTGTGGTAGTTTGTACATGAAAAACAAAGGAAGATGTTCTACCTTGGTTTACATATTTGAGTCAAATCAGTTGTAGACAGGAACAGCACTGAAAGTTATGGAAATCCAGTTGAGTGGCTATAGTAGACGGTGATTACCAAAAAAGAGGTAGATGATGTACATCAGGTACATCACAGATTTAGAAGGATTCTGAACTTCTGTAACTGAGATGACTACATGGGTTTTATTTTCTCAAATAAATTAAAAACAGGTATTTGTTGTCAGGATGTGTATTCTGACTTCCATTTATCAGATAGTTTTTTGAGATGCATTAAGGTGTTTGTAAAGTCTGATCTTCCAAAGGAGAGTCCTAGGGTACAAAACATACTAAGTATGGAAAGTGTTGAGAAATGTGAATTTTGAGGAAAGTAATCACGATACTGTTTAACTGCCTATACCCCATTTCCTTCCTGGTCCCCACTTTGTCAGAGTATTGGATTATGTTGCCAGCTTCTCTGCACTCGTGCTGCTCATAGATACAAATTTTTTTGTCCCTCTTATGCGTGCTTCCAAACATCCATCCTTGTGTCCTGATCTATGCAAGACTGGCATATAGGCATATCCAACCTACTGCGTTTTTCCTACTTAGATCTGGCCTGAGGCCTTTTAAGCACTAAGCTGAGAGAATTTTTCTCCCAGATAAATAACTTAAAGGTACAGGGAATGAAATACTGTGTAAGTATAAGGTACTGTAATCTAGTAGAGCCACTAAGTCTGCTTCATCAACTAGTTACTAAGAAATCATGAATACATACATGCATAGAAATAGACTGAAGGCTCACCAGAGTCTCTGCCTAAATTTTCCCTAGCATAAATATTTAGGCACAAAACTTAAGTGGCCTGGAGTGCTATGTTGGTTGGTAGGCTTTTTTCTTTAGGGCATGCAAAAATTGTGTGGCCTAATTGTTACTCCTATAGGTGTATTTTAGCTCCAATAGTTCTTAAATTTACCATGCTAACTTAAGTCAATAAATGAACTCACATGAAACTGTTATTGAAAGCTAAGTCTGTCTGCATCATTAATTGCATGGTGTTCCATATCCTTGGAACAAGCATCTTTACTGTAAAAGAATCTGCCTGCAAGGTCAGCTGTCCTTGCGAAAGTTATGGTTTATAAATCAGATCTAGGTATTCATGCTGATAATCAGTTTTGTTCTTCTCTTGTTGTGCATAGTTCCTAGGTTTTTTCCTGAGTAACACCATTATGGAACCTTGTCTGAGCCCAGTATAAGCAGTTGAGGTATTTACTAGCTGAGAGTCCTTGTGTGGTACTAATTAATGTAGATTTTTGAAATAAAGTGATGAAATGCTTTAATTTACTGTGTGTGTAGAACAACATGAGTATAAGTAGAAATAAGTGAATCCTGAGAGTAACTACTTCCAAACATTTATATACATACCCAGGTGTATTGATCTGAGTTAATGTGATTATCTACAGGCAGTGTGCAAGTACTGCAGGTCCCTTCTGTGAAATCTCTAAGCTTTTCCTAGCTGTGTGAGCAGGTGAGACTGTTCTTGTCCTTATGCTCAGTGTCATGTTCCAGAGATAGGGGCTGCAGTGTTTTCTGTAGGCTTGCTGAGTGCATTCATGCTCTGCTTGTAGTCCTCTAGCATGCTAAAACCATGCTTTTAGCGTGCAGTGCCAGGCTGGGGGTACAGTGTTGCCTGTTTCTTTGTTGACTTGCTGCTGCCTTCTTTTGCACTGATTTCTGTCTGTGCTCTTTGCTGAGGTCCTTCATGGCTTCAGCTGTTGTAGCTCCTTCCTTATTCAGTATTGAGAATGCTGTCTTCTCCCTGTCACCAGCAATGTGTCCTGGTTAAATCTTCAAAAAGTATCTTCATCCTTTTGCTTCCTCTCATGCCAGGGAAGAAATCCTGGCAAATGTCTCTAAATCTGTATCCCTGTTCCTCTCCCTGTTGACTCTCCTTTGCCTTAAGGCCTGCACAAATCTTGGCTGGACTGCTCATGGTCTAAGACGTTTCTCTTCTAGTCCCAGAAGAGATGCATCAGTGCGGCAGGGAAGAGCACAGGAAGGCTGGGAGCAAGGGGCTGGGGCAGAGATGAAATAGGCTTATTTCCCCCACTGCCCCAAGAGGAGTGCCCGAGGAACTGCAGCCAAAGACCACAACAACTTTCGCTGCCTAGTGGGGTCTCATTGTTTTACTGGCTGTCCTGTCTGTATCCCCATGTTCTTGTGTACTGCAAGTATAATTACAAGGTCTTTGGGACAGATGCTATCGTCTTGGTGTTTATGCAGTCTCTGGCACAAATATAGCATTATTACAATAGAAACAGTATATAACAATCAATGGATTTTATATAGAGAGCTTTCACTAGGTAGAGCTCTTCAATTAGAGCTTTAGCTGAAAGAAAATAGAAATATAAAGCTGGAAGAGAATTGGAAAGTTTGGTATTTATTTAAGAAAAAAATAAGTTTAAGGGCTTTTTTAACTTGTGCATAATGTTGCATATTTTTTTCCCTGTTGATAGTATTTGGTATTAAACTAGACAGTAAGCTCTCCAAAGCACAATTGTTTTCCCAAATGTATTTGTATTGCAAGTAGCATGCCTTCATCTAGAGAGAGGAGCTTTTTGCATATAATAATAAAAAGCAATAGTAATTACTCTTGTTTGGAAGTAAAGCTGAAAATGATTTGGACTATGTGGAAAAAGTGTTTTCTTGCATGAAGTGTAAAAACAGTAGGCCTTGTTTATGACCTTTCTTCCCATGCACTAACTTAAACCACAAGTATAGTTGTAGTCTGTGGACATATTGCCTTAAAACAAACACAAGATCACATTCTGATGCATTTGTTCAGAGACTATTTATAATCATTAGTGATTAGAGTTGTACTTTATTTTTGCAAGAGTTTTAATCTACTTTCTTTGGTTTCTTTTTTTACTATTGGTAATGTTGCTGCCATGAGCTTACACCTATTTTGACATCAAGAGTGATTCTTTTGCTCTTATGTGACTGTCTCCGAGGTTGTACACAGGTCCTGTTGAGGGAAGAAGAATATATTTTTATGTATAAAAATATTTGTTACACAAGGCTAAAGTTTTATTTTAGAGAGCTTTTATGTATGTGTCTGACATATTTCTAAAACATGATCCTCAGTTTCTGTAGCTCTGCAATCTGATATGAGCTTTCTAGCTGTCTCCAGTATTTCTTTTAAGTTCATTGTAGGTTTGCAGCTCTCTTTTGTTACAAGGACGCTCTTGAAGCTGTCATTTGTATTTTATTCGGGAATAACATTGCTAAAGTTCTTGCTACTTCTCTGTTTTGTGACCCATTGTTATTTGTATGTTCTTTTCTCTGTTCTAATTTTAAATCTATCTGCATTCCAATTTAGCTGGAGTGTTCAGTGTATTCCTTTTTATGTTACTTACAAGTTTTTTTTTATATCTTAGTGGCTTGATTTCAGAGAAAGATCTAATGGAGCCAGCTGGCTGAGATGGATTCCTCCATTTCACAGGAGAGAAGAAAAAAAAAAAACCTGCTTTTATTTTAGGAAAATGATTTCTTTATTTCTCCAGCACCCTGATTTGAAACAGAAATGAAGTTCAAAATTTTCTATAGAATTCAGGTTCTAAAAAAAATCTTTCAGATGTACCAAGCTAAAAAAAAAAACCCAAACCCTTATGCCCTTTTAATGATTTATTTAACATTTTATTTTGAGAGATTCTCAACGACCAACGTATCAATGTTTTGGTCCCTTTTATTCTGATTTTGTTTTCACTGCTCAAAAAAGTGGAGAGAAAGGAAATAGGTACCTTCAGACCCAATAAAGTACAGGAGACTCTCTAGCTACAATGTGAGAACATGTAGACAAAGAAATAAAACTTCTGTTGAACGTGGCTTTACCAACACTTCTTTTGATGTAAATTTAAGTTTTGAAGGCTAAAAATGGCTTGAAAAATGCAACAAAAACACTTAACCTGACAATATTTTTCAGCCAAATAGATTTAAAAACAATCTTTGATATTCTTTCCATGTGATGAAATAGCCTGTCATTGACTATATTTCAGCCTGTCAAGGCTATTTTAAACAATGTGTGTAACCTCACTGCTTCTGACATGTTACTTGAGTATACAGCATTCATTGTGCACTTTATGACAACATTCATAGTTTAACTCAGATATATTTTATAAGGAATCTAATGCTACTCTTCATTGTAGTGTCCAGGCACCTCACAAATCTAAGAATTTACCTAAAAAGCCTTGTTTTGGGTAGAATTGTTATCCTTGTGTGGCTGGTAATGAATGCGAGAGTCTGTGGCTAGCCCTGCATCGTGTCAGCCACCACTGCGCTGCACTCAAAAGCATGACAGCACTTGTGCAAATTGTGTAGCCACAACAGAGTGGTGTTCATGTTAATATGCCGCATATTTACCTGATTCTTGGGTAGGCTTTTCAAAATGCTTAGGGTCCCCTGCTGCTGCAGCCTGGCTCCCCACAGGTAGGGCTGCATGCTTGGAATGTGCCTAAGTTAAATAGTGAATGGCGTCTTGTCTTGCAGAATGAACCTTCAAACTATGGTTGGTGGTGCAGCGTAGTTGGTGTGGGTCCCAGGATCGAGCATAAAGGGGAGGGAGGACTGTCTCTCAAACAGTATTTCTTTATTTAAAAAAAAAAATCTCCTTTTTACACCAGACTGACTTTCTCAGCTGTAACCACGTAGTGTGTCCTCAATACAGATAGTTTTTTGTGCTGCTGTACATCACCGTGGGCTGTGAATTGCTGTGATCTGTTACCGCTACATTTAACACTGCATTCTTTTAAATCAAATGACTTCTGAGCGGTTATCTTGATTAAAGCACTTGAATGAATAAATAATGCAGTAGACTTAATAGTGAGGGAAGAAATAGATCAAGTAGAGCTGTAATTCTTGAGAGGATACATTTTTCTCACTTTTTGATTTTATGGCTTATTTAAAAGTAGCTCTAATCACAATGGTTTTCTGTAATGTTTAGTATAGTAGCATTTACTTTGATCTGTTGCTATTGTACTTAACAGGCAATTCTGATATTTAGCCTACAGTATCTTTCCATAACGTACAGACTAATGAAGATTTGCAAGCATTTTGTTTCCTCCATGTTTTCTCCAGAAAATGAGTGTGAAGTTGAGAACTTCAACTTCATAGGTCTTTGCACCAGTTTTGCATGGAGGAAAAGATAAAAATTAAGGTCTCTAATGCTGTACTACCAGTATGTTTCCATCTTCAGTCCTGAGATGTTTCTTTGCGGACACTCAGAATGTAACAACAAAGATGAGACAAAATCGGAGTATTTCTGAGAATGGCAGTTCAAGGGGGGGAGTAGTCATACCAATTGAGACACATCTGCTAAGATCTGTGGATGGGCATGTTCAGCTAATGAACAAAGGAAGAAAGCTACAGCTTCTTTGAGTTCTCTCAATGCAGAACTTGGAGTAGGCTGTTTCTTGTGGAGTGTGATAAACTGCGGTTAAAAATACATGTTCAAACAATACAGGGAAGAGAATGAGTAACAGGATTTATTGCAGGTTTGTTTTGGTCCGTCCCCCCGCCCCCCCCCCCCCCATCATGTAGTCCTCAATGTCTGGTCTTATTTTCCCAACTACTGAGGCAAGAGTCTTCATCCTCATTCTCCCCTGAAATGAGCAACTTAGAGAATGTCTGACTTCTGCAGAGATATGACAGAATGGATAAAAGAAAGGGTATATGCAAAGACCAGAGCCCCCACCCTTGTAAGTCTGTTCCTTTTGCTAGAGAAAAAAGGATAAGTGATAATGAACTTTTGACTGCAACACTAAATTAAAACAAAAAAAGCCCTCCAACCTATTCAGCTGCCCCAACCTATACCATTTGTCAATGACTCTACTCCCTAGCAGAAGATAAATAACTCCTAAAGATAAACAACATTTTTAATTGAATTTTGCCCTGGCAAACAAAATAGCTCACTTGGAATGCAACCAGGTCCTGGGATGAGGATCACTCTTAACAGGAGAAAATTGTACCTACTACACAGTAAAGAAGTGAGGTAACAGAACATCAGACAATTAGTACCCAGTCAGTCTAACTCACTGACAAGAGCAGGGTGCAACCAAATAAAATGAAAGTACTGGAGGGTGAAACAAGTGAGAAGGGGTTAACATTGAATTTTGAACATATCAGTGTAAAATCTAAATAAGATATATAGAGGAATGAAAAGAACATCATGCATAGAGGTGTCATCTGACAGGACTGTTCCCTCAGATTCCAGCCTTTCTCCTTCTGAAAAAAATACAGTCAGTCCTTTCAGCATAGGGCATTTGTGGACTGGTGATGTTGGGTGGCAGGGGAAACCAAGCCTGATTCGCTGTAGCAGGAATGTAGATGTGTATATGGCTTCTGAGTGCTGTCATAAAAGAAGAAATCAAATATAAACTTGAATGAAAAGACCATTTTTTTAACTTTTATGTCACTCTTGTGATGTATTTTATAACAAATTTTGGATGCCCTGATAGAAACCTGCCTCTGTAGTAGTTCCTCTCTTTTAGTCCAGTGATCTGGCTACTTGACTAAGATGTTGAAGACTCGAGGTTTAATGCCCTTCTAGTCCGAGGGCTTTATTTCAACTTTGTCCTGTTTCTCAGGACAGTGCTTTAGGCACTAATCTAGAGCACGTGCTAAACTGGATTATTCTGACATTTGCCATAACTGATATTAGAGTTTTTGTATAAACAGTTTAGTATGAGTTGGTGGGGACAAAAACTGGTGTCACTAACCTTGGGAGTAGGTTTCATCCTTTGGCCTAATGGAGCAGTCCCTAAGGGGAGATGTGCTCCCTTGAGCTGGAGGAGGGACCTTCAGTCTGCTTTTACTAGATAAATCCCCTAATAGTTGCTGGGGGTGGGGGGTAACAAGGATAGTGATTGTGGGGTTGGTGAAGGCACAGTCGTGGCAGCATGACTGATTTTGTGATCAATTATTATGATTAGCCCTTTGTTATCTCTGTGAAGATGCCCAAGAGGGGAAGCAAAATGCTTATTCAACAGGGCATGAAAACACTTTCCTTTTTCAGTTTTGGTAATGACCATGAAATATCCATCTTGAGTGGATCTGAATTCATGACCTTTTTAGCTTATACAACCATTAAACTGGTAACTCCTCCTAGCGTAGGTGGAGCCTGTTCTGGGACATGCCTCTTCTTGGTGGGGGCCTGGGGCAGAAAGGTCGTCTTGTGCTGGATGCTTGTAAATGATCTGAAGACCAGTGAAAATCGATGCACCCTTGGCAAATTATGATTTGGGAGCTCATTATCTCTTTGTGAAACTCATTTTCCAGCCTACTGATTAAGCTTATAAAAGCACAGTTTTAATATGCCTCCTGCTCTGTTTTTAATTCCCTGGCTGACAGTAAAGAAAATTCTGACCAACTCTCAGGACAATTTATACTCTTCTTTTATCTTGATGGCATATTGATCCTGCTGAACGTTCCTTCTGCAAAATATTGAACATGCATCTTAAATCCAGTTCATAGAGGTTGTGTAGTGAGCCTTTTCTTCCTAGGGGCAGTTTGCTGTTTTTTGTATTCCGATAGCAGGCACAGCCTAGGAGGAAAGGGTCAAGGGTCCTCTGTGCAAAAATCTTTCTGATCTCTGTCACTCTTTCTCTCTCCTTGATTAGAGTTTCCTGACACCTAATGGTCTTATTGTTTTGAAGTTTTAATCTCACATTAAATTATGGAAAATTGTCCTAGTAACCAAAACAGCGGCTGTATTTACCTAGGAAAAAGCTTATGGCAAGTGATCTTCAAAATCTGTCTGTGGCCTGAATAAACATGCAAAACTGTGTTTATTGCACTAGCTCTGCACTTGCTTACTTGTTTCTTGAATAAAAGTAGGTCTAAAAAAACCCCAAATCCCATAAATAAGACCCTCAAAAGGAGCTACTAGCACAATGTAAGCCAAGCTCTAAAACCGAAAACCCCTTTTAAACCAAAGGAGTGGGGAGCGCAGTTGGCTTGGGGAACTTCTCTGGTGTATTAAAGTACATTAAACTTGCATCCTACCTTGTGTGGAGCTTGCTTTCCTCCTTGGAGAAGCCCCAGTGTGGGGCACATGTGCACATGTGGTCTGCAGCAGTGCTTGCTCAGGCAGCCCCTTTGCTTCAGCTCCCTTTGGGCTCTTATTGAATATGAGCAGCAGCTGGGACTATCTGCATGTAATTTTTCACTGTTGTGAGCAGAGCATGAGTCTCTGAAAAGGAAATAAAGGCCTCAGGATTTGTCCCTGGAATAATGGCAAATTCAGGCATATTTCTTTGCAAAGCAAGCTAAACTACCTGTATTTTTCAAACAAATAATTATTGCCTCACTCACCCTACACTCTGGAGGCTAACAGGCTCCCAATCATATGAATGAGGTAATCTTTCAGCAACTTAACACTAAACTTGAGAACAGATGAAATAAGGAAACCACTTAGAGGAAAATAACCTCTCTGTGATGGCCCTTTCTCAGAAATACAAGATTTGCTGTTCAGCACCAGCAAGCGTGTAGGGAACCAGCTGAATGGGAGAATCTGTCCACTCCTCTAAGTACTTAATGGGACACTTACTTCCTTTTGCTAAAGAAAGGCTGGTGACATCTGCATTTAGTTGAAGAAGCTAATGGCAGAGGGAGACAAGGAAAGGTTCTGCTGTAAAGCAAGAGAACGAGACTAATGTTCCTTTCAGGTGGAAAACATCCTCTCTTTCTCATCTGAAAATTTGCAGGCTTCAGTAGAAGAAAAATGCTTGAAGTACTGAAAGTTTAAGTATAATCTAGTTGTGAAAGGAATAGGGACTGTGGGTTTGAGGGGGTGGGAATGGGTTCAAAAAAAGAATGTATCATTAAAGATAGGAGTGTATAATGTTTAGGGTTCATCTAATGCTAATAAAATGTATGTATATTTGGAAATGGGAGTCTTAAAAACAAACTTTGCATATTGTGTTTGGACAGTATAACTTTCTATGAAGATAAGATGGCAAGTGGTAACAAAGTGATTTTTACTTTTTTTAGATTTGGGGGAAAATAAAAATTCTCTGTATAATCCAAGAAGTTTAATTCCAGATTTTTTTATAGCAGGTTGTCATGGTCAACATGAAAACTTTTTCAAAAAACCCCCAGGTGAGCTGAAGCTCATCTATGATACTAGATGTAGATTCTGCTAGTAGGGGCTTAAACATCTAAAACGAAAGAGCAGACAAATTGTGAAACAAAGGGCAATTTTAAAGCAAGAAATGAACTGTTTTTAATGCTGTTCTAAAGCACTGGGAGAATATATTTGTTGCCACTGAGCAGGCAGGTTTCTATAAAGCTAGAGAAGCTGAAGGAGTCTTGTGTGTGTTTTTAATCCAATTCATAATTTGTTACCACAGCCATTTCTCATTTAAGTTTACCTCTGCTAATACTGAAACATGTTGGTCCTTTGATGTATGTTGTTGTGTGCTAGTATGACTAACAGGGATTTATATATCTCAGTTCTATGGTCTGTATCCAGATGAAACTGATGCCAGCGTTATTTACAATCTGTTCAGGTCACATTTTTGCCTTTGGTAAAACTCTGCATAAACTGGATTTGTGTTCTGTGTGATGTTTCAGTGCAAGTATAATTTCATGATCGTTTTTCTCATTTGTGCTTTCTGTTCTGCTAACATTTTGCATTAGAGAGATTTAGATTACAATTGCTTTGGCAAGATAGAAAGTGAACTGGTTGGTTCTGAGGTTGAATACTGTTCAGTTATTTAAAACTGGTGCACAGTCTCTCTAGATGCCAATAATGTAAATAGCCATGACAATTTTTAAGCCATGTGTTTGTGTGAGTATATTTGATTATAACTAGGGAGGATTTTCTTATGCAGTATTGACTTTTTAAATTTAATTTTTCCTTGTGGCTACAGCACACATTGACTAGTTATAGTAAGAATGAAATAAATTGTTAATCTACATTAGCTGGGTTCTGAATTAAATCTGATCTTTCAGAAAAGAAACCCGGGTAGTGTGCATTGCTTATACCAAGGGGCTTAATGTGGGCTTAATACTGAGAAATGGCTAGAAAAGTGAAAGTGTGGGGATTTTTAAATGCAGATAAATACAGGTATGAGAAATACAAAACAACTGGAGGAGGGGTGGGGAGTGTTTGGAGGCTTCCAAAATTTCTTTGTAAGAATCAAAAGTACTAGTGTAGGCATGGTTGGAAAAGACACAGGTAAGAGAAGACATAATAGCTGTGTGTGGATCATGATAATGTCTAGAGAAGAAATCCATGAGATTACTCCCAAATATAAACCTATATATGCTAATATATGTCCCAAATATAAGCCGACTTCTGTCAGGTTATTTTGTGGGAAAGGTTTGCTTGTTGGTGTTTTGTCAGCTGAGGTTGTGCTTTTAAGTGTGCTTTTTTCCTGAACTTTTTTGAAATATTTGCTGTTGAGGTATATTCTAGACAATGCATATGGCTGGATAAACTACTTGTCTAATCACGTATCGTGTAAGACTTCCTCTGTTCCTAAACAATGGATATGCGCTTTGGTTGAATTGTTCCCTTAGAAGGCTGTTTAGGCTGCAGAATTCATTTCACAAACCCTCCGGCAATCACTGCGCACCTTCAGAACTCATTCCCAAAAAGGCAGGGTCCCTCTTACGAGAGTAAAGCATTTCACTTTTGAACTGAGCATGGGAATTTCATATGACTTATAAAATTGAAGAATACTTTGTTTTGAAGTAGCCTTATTTCTCCTCTGTGCTTAAAAAAGCTAGCAATTTAGCTGAGCTTTGTGGAATTTCACATTAATGGTGAAGTTCTGATATTGGCTTAAATTTGGCAAAAGAAAGTCTAGGATATCTCCAGAGCTCTATACAAGAAGATAATAATGATAAAAACATAAGGATTTTTTTTTTCTGGTAAATAATAAATGATAATCTTGTCTATCTTATTTTTTTTATTAAAATAAAAGCAAATCTGTCAAACTGAAGTTATATCACGGGCAAATCAGCAGTAGAATTTGGCTTGCATATGAACTGGTTAATAATCTTTGGATTTACCCTTTTATTTGGAATTTGTTCTCTTCTATTGAGTTTTTCGGTCCTCTTGCAGCTACTCTGTCTCCTTGCAGGTACTTAGATATCAGCAGCAAATTGGGGGTGAGTGGGGGCTTTCCAAATCCTGGAGGAGCGGGGAGGAGAAATGGTTTTGCTTATGCATTGTGTCTTTCTGTATGAAAAGAGAAGTCTCCATAGATGCTAATTGTTAAAACTTGTAATCAGACTGTCTCCAAAACTCCTCTGAAATTAGTGTTTAGAAGAATCAGCTTGTCTGATCTCAAATGATACACAAAATAATGAGACAGGCAGAGGGATTTTGGAATGGAGACAGATTTTGAATTGGAAATGAGCAAGATGTCTTTTAGTCATAATGAGGTCCAGTTGGGAAGCTCTTTATGTGATATATTCATAGCATTGTGGTCTTATATTTGTTCTGGCCAGAATAACTATTTGAAATCATACTGAAAGCTTGTAAAACTATTGGATATTATATAGAGTGAAAATAATTTCTTTATTATAAACTGTGTAAGATTAGAGAATCAAATAGTTGGGGGCACATTCCTTCAAGGATTAATAGTGAAAAATTCAGGTTTGTTTTATTTTCCCATGTTAATGAATCCAGGAATTTATTTTTTAATTTAAATGTCAAGAGTAGATAAATTTATATAGCACTGGAATTACTGAATTATCTTGTTTATAGAGAACTTGAAACAGAACCTTGGATTTTATGGGTGCATGCAGCATATCCTTAAGGTCACTTATAGGTATGGTGTGATAGCAGTGAAGTGCCTGTTTCTACTAAGTGCAGAGATTTGTTGATTGATTGCTTTCTATAAGTAAAAGCAGTTAATTACTGATAGAACATGTTGGGGCTGTTTTCCCTCTTGCCTATGGAGTTTTAATAAATTGAGGGGGACGCAGCCACCACTTCTTTGTGTGTAGCTGCTGAGGTGGCCAGCGTCTTGGGTGAGTCTCAGGTTGTAAGGACCTGGCCTGCAGCCTGGTGCTTTGTCTCTTTTTATTTACTGAAAAGCATAGTCTGCAGCAAGAGAAAGATGGGATTGCAGCTGGGATGGTGGGCCAAGTTTTCATTGTGTGTATATCCCTATGGAGGGAAGAAACCCAAATGTTGTAGAAGCTGTACTTGTTGTTAGTGGAAACAGAGAAATTGCACACAGTGTCTTAAGATGATTTGATGTTTTTAATAATCTTATCTGAAGACCAAAAGGCAAGGGATGACTTTTGATATTATAAGTGTCTTAAAATAAATCGAGATTCCCATTTTGGAAATGTACTCAAGAGTAGGTTGTGCTTTAAACACTCTTGTTTGTGAAACTGATGATATGCCGAGATATTTCATTGTGGGTTTGTGTGATGAGGTATCAAACCTGTCTAAACACTTAATATGAAGAAAACGACTGGAACATGTCATTGCTGCTTATCTCTTGGTTTATGTTTTTATTAGTTCAAGGCTGCCCTAGTCCAAACTGTATTACGTTATTCATATTATGAGGTCGGATTTAGTTTTTGAGTCCTTACCCAGCCAAAGCAGCATAAATATTATAGGGTATGGACCTGAATAAAGGGCTAGAAGTTTGCAGAGGTAAAGAGCCCTTTGGTGCCTGATGACTTCAAGGTATAACTCTTATAGACTGGATCTTTTCTAGAGCAAAACTCCTGCTGGGAACAGCAAAAGCTCTGGCTGCCTGAGTAAAGGGTCAGTGCTGGACTTTGCTGGGTCTGGAGTGGCCAGGTAGGGTCTGCCATTCCCTGGTGCAGAGCACAAGGTTTGTGTGTGCAAGGACTACCCCCTTTCAGGACTGGGAGGAAGGTGAAACGAATGCCTCTGGAGAAACTGAGAGCAGGTAGGGGACACGCAGATCCATGGGTTCTCTGGGGTTCCTCTAGGAACTCCTTCACCAAGGCCTGTGCCTCTGCAGGGTGTTTCAGTGTTAAAATGGAGATCTGCTTTCTTCTGTTGGTGCCCTGACATGGTAGAACCATGGGGAGGAGGGGAGGGTCAGTGCATCATGTCGCTGCTGGTTTTGCCACGGCTGCTCTTCGAGGCCTGCCCAGGTTACCATGAATGTGCACAGTGTGCTCTGCAGCACTTTGATGTTTAAGAGGAGCTGGCTGAAGTGAAGGCATGGCAGAGGCAGGGCTTTTCTGTTCTAAAAACTGCCCTAAGCCCCAACAAATCCAGGCACCTCAAAGCTTTCTCTGTGGTGCCAAAGCCTATAAACTACAGTTTTCCCTGACCAAAGGTGTAATGAAAGCTTCCAGGTATAGATGGTTGCAATAGAAACTGAAGGGAATGGGGCAAAAGGAGGCAGGAGGAAGAAAACTAATGCAACAAACAGAAGTTAAACACTTCCCGCCCCGCCCCCCCCCAAATCCCAGAGACAGGGAAGTAGATATTATGAAGCAGGTTCGGTTTCTAGCAGCTTGATCTTTGCCTTTGTGTGCACTTGGCTTTGTGTGCATTGATGTCCTGTTGGTAATTATCATTCTGTTGACACCTGTATTCATGATGACACCCCTATATCACATTTTCATCACAGTGTGAAATGTCGCTCTTTTTGCTTTTGTTTTGTTTAGTACTATGAATTTAGCCCAGAATTGAAAAAAATAGACACTTCTCACAACGCACAACGGGACATTGATAACCTTGCAGCTTAGTTACTGATCCTATCTCAGCGCTTCCATCTCTCTCCTTCCTCCCACCCCTCTTTTTAAGCAGACAAGGTTTTCCCTCAACAAGCTGATGACAGAATAATTTCTCCAGGCTGATTGTTTGCCCCACATGGTCCTCTGGAGATCTTCATACAAGTGGAGAGAAGCAGATCAAAAGGCTGCAAGAAAAAAAGAAGCAGAGGATTGAAAAAAAGCCACCATAAAGATCCTGCTCAGGTTTCAGTGTGATGATGAACAGACTTGTAAAGTATTCTGAGACCTGTCAAATTTTCCCATCTAAAATCCAGACCTATTTTAAAAAGAATTTTCATAATGAGTGTCTCTTTTCCCCCATCCACAGGCTCAGAGCATTTTCTGAAAAAGTTCTGCAGGGCAGAGGAGTTGAACACTTGATCACATGCAGGAGCACAGGATAGATGGAGTACAGCTGACTCAACAGCTACAGGGGATTTGGGTAAGTGCCCACCATGTCAGCCAACTAGAACTTACTAAAACATTGGTAAATGTCAAATTATTTGTTACTTTTTAAAGAAAACTCTCATTTTATCACCTGTCAGACAAATTTAACCTCACAGGGAAATTTTGGTGGGAGTTCGTTGGGGAAGAAGTATGCAGGGAATGGCTAATGAAAACAGGAAGGCAAATTAGCATCCAACTGTGAAAAGAGGTGATTTTTTTTTTTTTTGCAACTTAGCTTTTACCTAAAGGTACCCAGGCCAGACTCACGCTATTAATGTGAGGGGAGGAAGGTTACAAACCTGTTGCAGTGCTGAAGCTATCAATGTATGTCAAACCGACTCATGTTGCTTTCAAGAAGGAAACAATCAATTGCTTGAAGGAGACAATGTTATCCAACTTGTGGTGTCAGTCAGCCTGTTCCCACAGTCATTGCGTTGATGGAGGAAAATTTTGATAAGCGAGACTTCTTATCTGGCTCCACTGCAATCGAATGACATGGGTTTGCTGATTGGAAATGACATTGTCTTCAGTCACAAAGGTGACTGGACATAATTGCACCACCTTTGTTTATTTTTAAAGTAATAATAATGACAATATATTCTTGAATGAAGATAGTGGGGATTTGAAATCAAGTCTTCGGTTAAGCTGATGAACTGATACAGTCCAAATTGACATAGTTACTGTAATTGCTTTGTGTACTACGAGAGGAAACTTTATCATGGTCTAAGAGCAGCAGAAGATAGGAGTGTTGGCCCTGCTTGCATGCTTTTGATGAAAGAATATTTTTATTGGTGCATGATGTTTTAATTTTTTTTCAGCTAGGTCTTGGGCAGTACCCCTCAGGATTGTTTTAGAGGTTGGCTTGAAAATTACTTCAAACCTTGTTTTAAGTCCAAAATGGCTATGAGAGGGACTTGAAAACATGGTGAAAGAAATATCCATCAGTGAATCTTTTCTATTTCACAATAGAAATGATTATTCTTTTTCTTTTTTAAATATAAATCTGGGAACAGTGTAAGTGCTTCCTGATTTCACAGTGTTTGTGAAATCTGTGGTATTACATACTTTCTTAGACCAAGATATTAGCAGCATTATTTACTGCAAATTTGTTTAACTTTTAAGGATTAGGTAAGGCTGTACTGCAGCAGTATTCTACAACTTTACTGCTTAATTTCTTTTCCTAAAAGTAAGGAAATGAAAGTCATCATGATGGCATAAACCGTTGCTGCTTTTTGTCAGGGAAGTCTTATTTTACTGGTAACTTTTCAAGTTGGAAACAGATGGCTGCAGTATAATCTAGTTGCTAGTGACATCAAGCATTATTTACTGAAGACTTATATTTATATTGCTCTCTTCAAAAGCATAAAAAGAGTAATTAAGTAGAATGATACACATTTAGATCTTTATCTGCCCATGTGACTGCAGGGCTCTGGGGGCAGGCAATAGGATTAAGAGCATCTCATCACTAGATCAGTGTGTTTGAATCCAGACCATGGTTACAGGCAACTGAAGGCTATTAGCATGTGATGACTCTTCAGTGGCCTATATCAAATGATTTGGTAGTCTCTAAATTTGCTAGCTGATGGAACCCCCATAATGATCAGTGGTCTGAGCAGGAAATCTGTAGACTGAATGTGCATGTGTTGAGAATGTATTTCAGCCTAGGAACAAGCTCTTTGTTCCAGGATTTAGAGATGCTCTCTGTATGCTCCCTGTACAGGGGACTCAATGTGACTGTTGCTTTTGTGTTTCAGTCCAAGATGATCCTGGACTCGCTTTAGTGTCTCAGTGATTTTCAAATTGCAATGTTTCCACTAAAAGTGAAAGAGGAACACAGTATGAAACAGGTGCAAGAGAGCAAAATCAGCCCATTTTTTTCTTAAAAAATACTGTACTAGTGTTCATGAGAGATACTTCTATATAATAGCCAGTCTGTAGGTGGGGGCGGCATGGCTGGTGGTTACCTGATGGTCCTTGTTTTGTAATCGGGCAGTTTTAACTGGTAACTATAGAACTTTTTTTCTTGTTTATAATATTTTGTAGCTGAAGTGAGAAGTGGAAAATCCAAAATTATTTTTATTTTAGTTTTATGATGTGAGTCACATATGCAGTGACTTTAATAGGAAATCTATCTGTTTTCAGTCGGTTTATATTCTCGGCATTTCATGATGAATCCACTGAAGTTGCACTAAAGAATCTACCTTCTAACATACAAGATTAAAGAAATGCAGAGCTAAGCACAATAAGTCAAATTATGTGGATTTTAATGATTAAAAGGCAGTCTTGCTTTGTGAAGAACCTCCAAATTTGGGCTAAAATGATCTCTTCAGATCACTGCAATAGTCTCCAAATCTTATACTGAATTTCCTTTCTTTTTTCTCAGGTCTCTTGCTGATGTCAAAGTTTTTCTGATGCAGTAGACAACATGAAGAGCGTGAAAGTGAGAGGAAAATTTGTCCAAAATTCTTTAATTTAGGTCCAAAGCTTTGGCCATAAATCACTTCCTTCAGACCTGTTTTCCTCTCAAATCTGCTCTCACTGACAACATTCTGCACTTCATATCTGTGTGAATGTCCTGTGAAAAACAGTGGTTAATTCATGCAGGTTGGAAGAACAGAATAGAAATCTGTCTTTGTTGTGAGGCTCAGGAGATGTGATTTTTGTGCATCTTTATATCTGCAACTTTAAGCTGATTTGTGTTTTCATATTTTATTGAGGTATCTGTGAACCATGGAGTTGGAAACATCATTTCAAACATAAACTTAAAATTTTTAGATTATCTATCAGATACATATTTAGGTACTTTCTATAATATAATGGAGACGATTTGGAAAACACTAGCATTTCCTTAGGTTATTAAAATAAATGTCTGGAAGAGTTTTGGCAATAATTTCTGTGAAATGCAGGAAGAAAGATCTAAATATGCTATTTAAATCTTTGTGGGACAGCAAAGCAAGTATTCTGGCAATATTTTTTTATACTTTAACATACTTTAGTAAAATCCAACTATTCCATTACTAAGCATAACTACAGTAAAAATAATATGAATGGGGTGGAGGGAAGGTAGCACATTTGAAGAATATTAGTATTTCGCTAGTGGATGTATTTCACTAGTGGATGTAGGAAAAGCTAGAACAACTCTGATATTTACCACAGTATAGCAGGTAAACAGTTTACTTCAACAGTCTTAAGTGAATAAGTTTAAATAGATCTAGTAAGTCAAGATCAACAAATAGTTGTTCAGTGTTTTATGCTTTAATAACTGTATTTCCCTAATAGTCTGTCTCCTTGGAAGAAGGTATGCCTCTTTATATAAATCTCTTGGAACTATTTCATATAGTCATATTCTTCATTTGGTCACTGCTTCTCTTTTTACCTTGTAAATATGCAGTTAACTTAGTTTCTTTTCAGACCAAATTAAAAAAATCCCAGTACATCCAAAGATTTGTTGTAACAATGAAGAAAGAGACATACACTAAAGTACAATGTTTAAAAGAGTATTATGAATATTTTTGTGTTAAAATGTAGATCTTTTTAAATTTTTTTACAGCCTCTTGGCAGTATGGTACACCGATTAAATTTCTCTAGTCTTTAGTCAGACCAAAAAAAAAGTCTCAGCTGGAGTTTTACCTATTGAAGGCCATGAGATGAAGCTCCAGATGGGCTTATGCTAGTGCATATCTCTTTAAGAACACCTTTTGCTGATTTTGTAGGTTGAAGAGCACTGCATGGCTGTAAGGCTTCTATTATTTACCAAAAATATACTTTTAATTCTCACTAGCAGTAATAAGATTAAAAAAAAAAACCTGAGTTGTGTCTTTGGGAACTAGATCTAGGTTTTCAGCGTCTTGGTGTTCAGCAGGGTTTAGAATGGTTATTTCATTTCAATTCATAAGCAAGCTATAGATTGCTTACATGTAAATATTTTATGGTTTTGAATTTCAGTTGCCCATGTAGCATGCTGGTCAAAACTTGGAGTCTTTCAGATTAAAGCCTAGTGATTTTGGTGTGGTTTCCTTCTGTGGAAAATTAATGTCTCTTTCTCAGCCCTTTGACTTTTTTTATCCTGTGAAAGAGATGATTGTAAAAGGACTGCAAAATAAAGCAGAATTTTTTTAAACTTATATACAAAGCTTTTGCTTTGGTTCTGTTTTTTAAAAAACTGTCCAAACATTTGTTCCCCAGTCTCATTTTCCTCAAACACTCTAGGCACCTGCTTGATTCATAAAACATCTTGGCCTTTGAAACTAGCTATGATTTACTCTTCATCAGGCAAAACTCCTGTTTAGTTCTGGTGGAAGTTTGAAGGAGGGGCTCCGAGCTTTGACCCAACATTTAATTACAAAACTGATGTAGTATGGAGCTAATCCAGGACTCCTGTTTTTAAATCTCAAGAATTGAGTGGGAATACACAACTAGCAAATAAACATGGTTTGTTCTAGGACCAAATAATTGATGCTGAAGTCAACTCTATGCCTAACTACGTGTGTGCATTTCATGTGTGCTCTTTCTTGTGTAATCTGCAACTGCTTTTTGTGTTCTGAATAGCTATGAGAGAGAGAGATTAGTTTACCTATTGAAAACAAAACTATTTTCCCTTTTTTATGGGGGGGGGAAAAATCAGCTGTTTTTGTATATTCTAGGGTGCACTGATCTCTGGTCATCTTAGTGTTGTTATTTCCTCATATATGTTAAATTATTACATTTGTTGTATTTCTGTGCTGTGTGATCTCAAATACTGTAATTTTGGGAATGTACAGTCTGTTCACAGGTTTAGCTCTGTCATCAGCTTTAGTCCTCTGTTTAGGAAACCGCTGACCTTCAAGATATATATGTGTGCCTCTGTGTGTATATATTTTTCAGGTATATATGTGTGTGCGTGTCTGCATATGTATTTTTTTCCAGCTTTGCAGGTTTTGCTTGGTGTCAGAAATGGGATAGCACTACAGAGTCTGAAATCGGAGAAATCTGTAAGAAAAGAAATGCTGTGTCTCAAAGTCTCTCAGCACCAAAAATTATCCACAAGCAGAGGGAAATTTTATGGTTGAAATGTCTTAAAGTTCTTTGCACCTCAGGTGCCCTTTTTTCTGTAACAATCCTTTTGAAAAAAGGGAATTATCACTGTTTGGTAGGCTTGTCTTCAAAACAGATACTGTAAAGATCCAAGTCCTATTTTATCTGCATCAGAAAAGCCAAGGAGATAAATTGGAAGGCAATAGTGAAAACGTGATCTGGATAATTTGTTAGAATGAGATGTATAAGTTAAAAGAGAAAGTTCCACTGAAGAACTTGAGGTAGAGCGGTATTATGCTGTTTTTGTTCACAAGGTTACTTTCAAATGATGGCAAATGATCTAGTACGTATCTAGAAGCAAAGCGTTTCTGGAAGACCTGATAGCAGTACAGTTGGCGCACTTCACAACTATTCCCAGCTTGAGTGCAGATGCAGAAGCAGGTGTGAGAGTAAGACAATTGTAAACCAAAAAGACAAGGAACTATTTTGTCATGAGATGACTGAGAAGTACTCATTGAACTATCTAATGATAATTTGAAAATATTTTTGAGTAAAAGTAGTAAAGTTTCTATTCCATTACTTGTGGAGACCTAATGTACAACGCTAGAGAGCATTTAGGCAGTTACTGGATATGTATGAAAGCACTTAAATGTTCCACCAGCTTTATTATGTGCTTATCACATCTATAACTTTCCTTCAGAAGTTTTCATTATTACTGTTAGCAGGTTTTTTGAAAGACTTGTCCAGTCAAAAGGCATAAAGATCACCATATTATTTTGCAGAACTGCCACATCCTGTGAAAGAAAAATAGAGAACAAGCAGTAGATTATAGGATGTTCTCATAAAATACAGAATGAATATTTGAAATAAGTAATACACTCAGAAGTCAGAACTGGCTCACAAATGAATTTCAATAAAAATGTAGGGCTGAATCAGTGCATGCTGTTCACAATGGAAAAATTAAGATCTTTTAGAGAGGATGGGTAAAAAGAGAAATGAATGTTGGATGATAAGAGAGAAAAGAATAGGGAATCTAGGTAGGCCAAACCACTGCTTCTCCATGAAACTAAATTCGTAAATTGACTGCACAATGTCTTTTGTTTAAATCATAAACATCTTTACTTTGAAATTTTGTGTGGGTTTTCTGACATGGTGAAGTTTGTGAGAGCAGGGATAAGGGCTTTGTAAAATGGTAACAATTAAATTGAGGGCTGCATCTTACTTCTTTGTACTCTTCAATGATACGCAGCAGAGAAAAGTAAGACCCGCAGTTGTGACTCAGTGCTGAATATATAGACAACTCTGGTTCAGCAGAGATTCATACCCTGACTATTTCAGCATTCTGGAAGTTTACTCTAATTTTATTACACTGAAACCTGAATATGTTGGGCTGTTTTTCCTTTGAATTGATTGTTTTAGAAATTTATTTGAACCATGGTCTCTGAAATTATTTAATTAACCGTGTTTGGTAGGTCTTTAAATCCCTGACTCTTTTTGTCTGTACCTGGCCTTTAAAGCTCTTTTGTTCTAGTAATGCTTGAGATAGTTGTCATGTGAACTACTTTTCATGTTAATGGGAGTCCTGCACATGGATTTTTACCTCCACCACCAAGTTAAGGGAAAGAACGGTTCCCTTGCTAAATAGAAAACACCAGACCTTGTTTGGAAGAGATCCTTAGGTGGATGGGTGGAGGCCGAAACAGTTGGAAGTGAAATTACTTAAGTGACTATGACAGGATTTTTTGAGGTGATTTGGGCATTTCAGTGAGACTAAGCACTACATTGTGAATGTTGTAAACAAAACACAGGAAATCATGTAAACATTAAAAGATCCTTGAAGATGCTTAGCAGAGAAATCTGGAGATGAGGTCTGAAGAACATAGGAGAGAACTCTGGGTACATCAGTAAAATGTATGGGTTTGTCAATTAAGTGTTTCATAGATAAAGGGTCACATTTCCCTTGCAGTATGTGTTGGCATCTTTGGAATCATAGAAGTAGTTTTAACAGCCAAATATGTTTGCTGCTAGACCAAAGAAGTGCTTTTTTTTTTTTTGGAAAGCACCAAGAGCTGTATTCCTTGAAAAAGGCAATTAGAATTGCATACTAAGTTGAGGAAAAAAGGCAAATATCTTCCACATGAATTTGGTGACTCCTGGATTATGAATCGCCCTATTCCTGACACTTGCATATTACCTTCCTTTTTTTGTACATGGAATTTTCATTTCATATTCATGTACAAGCCATAAGATTATGACGTTTCTGTTACTATTTTGATAAAAGTTTTATGCTTTCTTCTTTGAGTGAAATGTTCAGCAGTATCAGTATGGTACAAATCTCTTAGTTAGGATGCCTTATACATTTGGGGGGCTGAAGTTTTACAAATTTCTGTTTGAGAAATAAATTGCCAGAGGCCTTTAAGAACAGGCTGGAAAAGCAGGAACGGCTGCCTTGATTCTTGCTGGGGTGGACAGGTGGGTGAGGTTGGCCTCTCAGAGTGCTTTCTAGCCCTGCAATTCTTTTGAGAAATGAAAAATAATGTATGTTCCTAACTTATTTAACGGAAATCAGCAGTAGTCAGCTCAACTGGTGATGTGGATCTGCATGTTGATCCATATGCAGATGAGTCAATAGCCGGAAAGCAAGTAGGACATTATTGGCTGTGTTTAAAATCTGACTTGTTCTGAATACAGCTAGAGAACTAATGCTATAAATACTTAATGTCTTAATTCAGCTTTGTTCCTTAGCAATCATCTCTCCTTCGTCTGAAACATAGCAGCAGAAGTTAAGTTTAATAATTAAAATTTTAGAGTTTATTGTAAGTTCTGCTTTATATCTAAAATAATAGCTACAGCTTTGTCAGTGTAATCTTTCATTAAATTCCTTTCAAACAGTTTTTTTTGGTAGCAAAAAATACTGTGGCAGTTAGAAAATTGAAGTCAGATTTAGATCTTGGTAAATTGCCCCTGATTTATACCGTTGTAACAGACATCAGAAACCAGCTCATATACAACAGAACAGTAATAGCCACTTTATCGATGTAACTGTTGTACAAGCAGAGGTAAGGCTCCAGTATGCTGGAGAAATGCCAATTTTCCAAAGGAAAAAAATGTTTCTTTCAAGATAAAGTATGAATTTTCATAGTAAACAAATAAACAAAACACCACCTTACTTCTCCATCTGAGAGTAATGGAGAGGGCGAGGAGATCATGAAAATACAGAGGTTTCATAGCAACCCAGTTAGGAATTTTTGTTTTCTTTCTTATGTTTTCACAATTCTTCATCAGCATTAGCTGCAAGTTCTGTCAACCTCCACAGGAATCTAATGGAAAAGGAGTAGAGGGTCAAAGAGTGCTTTCATTTAAAGTTTTGTAGCCACCTGAAACTAAAAGGAGGTTGCATTGTTGCTATAGGTGACACTTTGAGGAAGTTGTGCAGAACTTGTAGCAAAACTGCTTTTGGATATGATAGTAAAAGTTATACCTGACTTACAAAACATGCATGCTTAGCAGGAAGCTGGCATTTCCAATTCTCCGTTTTTATTCCACATACTTCCAAGCAGAATTACACAGGAGTGAATGGCCAGACATTTGGACATCCCTTTGAATTTTTAGTAGAGTTTGGCTCAGTGCTTTGTTGTAGTTGGCTGGTTTGCTGACAGGGAGCACTTGGGAGTGTCCTCTGTGGGTCTGTTGACACAAGGCTTTAAATCCCAGGTTTGTGTACTCTGTGAGCCTGGTTTGAAAACTAGTGGAAGCCTTTCTATTAATTTGAGCAGACTTTAGCTTAGACCACTGTGTGTAGCCATGAAAGATCCAGTTAAGAGTGAGGGTTTGTCTCAAATGTTCTCTCTGTGTGCTGTTGTCAGCTCTTTTCAGCAATGCATGACAGCCACTTTCTATGCCAGATATGGCTGCATTTAGGTGTGCTGCACCTATGGAGTTTACAAATGTTCTTTGTCCACTTGGGGAAAGGTGATGATCAGCATCTCTATCTATAGTCTTAGAGAAAGCAAGCCTTCTAAATCTTAGAATTGCTCAATTCCTGTCTAGGCACATGGAGAGCGTTGCCACATTTGAGGTCTACATCAGCAGATATATTTTCTAGGATTGCAAAATCTTATTTAAAAAAAAAAAATCAGTAACACTTGGATTAATGGACAAAAATCTCAATGTTTTGGCATATTTTTGACAAAAGCATGGATGGGATATTTTTTGGTTATGTGAAATACCACAGACATTACACCTTGGAGTTTTTCTCCCAAGAGGAATAATTACTCAAGACACTAGAAATTCATGTCTTCTGATCTCCTGGTCTGGTTGCCAAATACAATTCAAGTAGATACAAGTGTCTGTGCCAACTGTGTACATGAGCTCAATGCAATTGCATGCATGCTTCAAAGAACAGATTTGTGGCAAGTAGATATAAACTGATTTTTATTCTAGGACCTTGAACCTGCAAATTGCTCAGCAAGCCATTTATCTGTATGGTTTTCAAGGACTTGTCTAAAATAAAACAATTGTTTGAAGATGTCTTTCTCAAAGAATTTTTACACTAAAATGTCAAAAAAGCTGTTGGAGTTTAAATATTTAAGTAATCCTAATCAATATATTTTAGGGATTTTTTTCCTTCTCTTCTATATCATCCCTGTGTACCTTTTTTGCCACAAGTTATGATTAAAAGCTGTATAAGTTAATAGAAATCACACATTACTCGGAAGTAGAGAAATGGTCCCTGCTGCCTGTGGCCTCTTTCCCATAAGCTTGTGAGCTTTATCCCCAGTTCCTTTGCTGGAGACCATCACCTCCCAAGCGGTTAAATGTCTGCGGTAAGCATCTTTAATGCAATGAACAGATGTGTGTAATAACCACCTAATGTTTTGCTAGGTTTTGCAATGGAACAGGTATGGTTACTGCTCCTGCTGACGATTAAAGTGCTTTCAGTGACTGCTCAGTTCAATGGATACAACTGTGATGCTAACCTCCATAGCAGGTTTCCTGGTAAGTGTTTAATAGACTTTTTTCCTAATGGCTTCTTTATTGTCTTGGTTCAAAGCAGTGCTTATTTCTAAAAACAAAGCTTTAAATTTGTCTGAAGCCTAGGGGTAGGACTCCACATTAAGTGAGTGTTAACTATCTCGGTGACAACGAAACTCCTCTAATGTTGCACTTTACTTTCCTCTTAATTGCACAATGGGTCAAATTCAGCCTAGTAGTAATGAATACACCTCCCCTTGCATCAGTGGGGTTTGACCTGCTTTTGCCAGAGCTCTATCCTGTCCAAGAAATTCACTGGACATCATGTTGTTGGAAATGTTCTCTATAGATTTGAGTCTGAAACTTCTATCTGGTTTTCTTTCATGTTTTATAAGATAAAAGAATATAATTAGTCCTTTTAGTTAAAGAAAGAAAAATATATCTATTTTTGAGCAAAATGAAGTCGATGGCAAAATTCAGTGCCTCACTTCAACATTAAGCACTTAGGGACAGATGAAGCAATGGGATCTATGTATGACGTACACTCATGCCTATGAGAAAATGGGAATTAAGTCATTTTAGGGACATCAGACGTTCAGAGCTGTTGATAAAATAAGAAATAGAAATGACATTTTGGTCTTAGTGATGCGTATCAGAGTTTACTCTGCTAAAGAATGTTTTTAGTCTCTGTTACATTGCTTATCCTTCCTGCCCTGGTTGTTTCTTGGACAGAATAATAATAATAATAATCAAGGCTGTGAATACTGGCTCGTTCACGTCTTGTGTTTCTGAGGTAGCAATCGATTGAATGGTATAGTGATGAACTCTCAGTATAGTATTACACTGTAATACTTTTCAGTGTTGTTGCTTTCTGAATAATAATAGTTTTGATTTTTTTTCAGGAAGGATCAGCTCTCTTATTAAACTTAAGTCAGCAGAAAGCCTACAGTCTGTTTATTGTTTTGTGTGTTACCACCACACTGCTAGGTGCTTTGTTGACATAGAGACCAACAGTGGGTTTGATCCTTGTTCATTTAATTGATGTGAATATGAAGAGTAGAGAAATAAGACATGCAAAGAAGATCAGATATGTTGTCTCCATCTCTGGCAAAAATCACTGTTTAACTGAGTATTTCACAAACTACTTCTGTATTTCCCTTCTTAGGTAAAAGTTTTACAGGCTTGTCTTGAAAGTGTGGGTGAATTGTGCCTACTTTCTTCAGATCTACCTTTTGTAATTTTTCATGTAATTGTTTTTCTGTTTCAGGCTTCTTGAGAGGATTACAACAGCTAGAAGGAAGTTTAGAGTCCTCTTTTCTGTGCTTTTTAAATATTTCTCTGGTCATTTTTTGCAACAGCCCTGTGCCAAGGTCTTATATTTGCAATGTGATATCCATGAATTGAATCCAGCTCTTATTGTGGGTATTTAGGGGCCACTTGCAGTTCTGCCTCATAAAAAAGGGTCATATCAGATTCCATGTCTGCCAAATCTCAGAGACTTGGGAGAAAATCTGTTTAGGTTACAAGTAAACAGATTATTTTTTTTAAGTAAATGCTAATTGCCCCACACTGCCCATAAGAGCTGAGAGTTGAGTCCTGTTCTTTCTTGTTTGTGATCTGAGGCAATAAAGATTCAAAGGCTGGAATTTAATCAACAATCTTAGTACTGATTTTGAGAGCTAGGAAAGAAAAATAATTCTGTTTGTTAGTTGTGCTTTTGAGATAGAGGTAAAAAAACAGAAAACCCTTTTGTCCCAACATTTTTTTGTATTATTTACACACAGTCCCTTCTGCATACTGAAATGAGCTGGGGCTAGTGGAGCTGGGTGAGGCTGCTGGAGCTCTGTTTTCTGCATTCAAGAACCCCAGAAGATGGATGAGAGAGCCTCTGTGGGGAGAAGGGGCTTGCCCTTGCTATGCTTGCTTCCCCAGTGCTCAGCTTAGGCTGTGGCTTTGAGGGTGCTGGCCTGACTGCCTCCAGAATTCAAATGGAAGTGGACTGGTGAAAGACATCAAAAGAGAGAATGTTTCAAAACAAGCATCCTCTAGGCTGAGATACTACTCACAGAGTCTGGTTATGGATAGGACTTTCTTTCTGTTCCTTATTTGTTCCACACAAAAGAAGTCTTCATTGTTGTCAGCTGGAATTCCAAACATGGGGTGAGAACGGACTCTCTTGCTGAGGTCTGTGGTGCGCAGAAGCCAGAGAAGCCATTGGGTTTTGAAGTTGTCTGCTCTTTTTCTTTAAATTCTGTGAAGAACAGAAGTTGTCTTCAGCAAAGATGAGAAATTAAGCCTTCCTAAAGGAACCTTGGAGCTCATCCATTTTTCATTTGTTTGTGCTTTTATCATTCGTTGCTTGGGTGACTCCTGCATAGGGATGCTGCTGCATAAATAGTATGATAAATAATCAGGCAGGACTTTTGTTTCTGCAGTTTGTGGGTTTATTTTAGAGTGTAGGTATGCAATAGTTAGCAGGGATGAAGAAAAAAAACCAACCCATATTTGGTAGATTGAAAACTCTGTGACATCTTATACCAAAAGCAAGATGTGTTCTAGAGAGTATGTAATAAGGTCAGATCCTGCTGTCCTTCAGAGAGTTACCTGGAGAAAAAAGCTTTAGTTCTGCATTGCAGTAAAGCATAGTTTTTAGAAGGCTTTTGGGGGATGGAGCAGTCTGGCTGTCTTCAGATGGGAAATGCACTGTTTTGATTTAGGGGGCTCTTGCTGTAAGTACATACTGAGAACTTAGTAGAAACTAAAAAAATATTGCAGCTTTTTTCACATACACTCTGCATTTTAATTCACTATCAAAGCAGTGATTTGATCAAAGAGGAGGCTTATGCAGAGAAGCTGGTTTTGAACTGTAAATATCTTTGCGCACCTCTTCTGGTGGAATGACTTTTGTCAATGGTGTTCTGCAGCAAACTCTTGTCCTCTACAGGTGTTTTGCAGCCTGCTCTGGGGTGAGTCTTGGCAATGTGTGGAAAGGTGCTAGAGCAGAAGCGGGCAGTGGAGCTGTCAGTATTTGGCTCATGTTGCTGTGGGTCCGTCCTTGATTCAAGATGGTCTCTGTTACTGTAGTATCTATGTACCTCTTGAGCTTTACTCTGTTTTGCATGTGACACCTCTGTGAGTACTGTTGACTACAGGTAATTTGTGGGATTTGAGTCAGAAAGAGGCCAAGTGCTTTGTGTGTATGGAAACTGTGACAAATGGGTCATTATATTTAAGGCCTCATCAGCTGGGTGACCATTGCTCCTCTCTCACTCAGAAAACCAGAAGCTTTTACTACAGGAATGCAAATATTTTTTTGTTTAAATGTAAACATATATAGGAATAATATTTACCTTTCTAAAGCAACAAGAAATGAGCCTAGATGTTTAGCATCTAAAGGAGCATTAGATATATTCGCATGTGGTTTCAGATTAATTTCTGAACAAATAATGTTTTAATTCCAGAATGGACTAATTTGGCAACAATACTTCCTTGTAAAGTAATGGGCAGAAAAAGTTCAGTCTGGAAAGGTCATTTATCTTCCTATATAGCACAAAGGTGCTTTTTGTACTGTATGGTCTCATTTCCCTTAGTGTCAAATGAGAATTTTGCAAGTGGTAATGGTACCTTAACTGGTAAAGTAATATCATGCCTTTTAAAAGGCTTGAAGTGAGTTATAAAATTAACTGAGCTACTTTATATTACATCCTGCAATTTGTTACAATCTGACTGTTTGTGCATTGGTCCAAATAAGTATAAAGGCGCACTTTGCCCTAGGCCTTTTTGTACTGTTCCCTCTACCTTAGTATACCTATTAAATGGATCATAACAGTCCTCGTGTGGAGAATGCCAAGGAATGCTGCTTCTTGATCTTTGCAGGTTGTTAGTGGAATTATGTGTATGTACAAACCAGGAGAATTTCTTGCCAAATCACTTCAACTCCTGTCTTTCCTCCAATACCTTTCTGTGCAAATTTACACCCAGTGAGTAACATTTATCACCACGTTAGCTCAGGACTGAGTTTAGCCTGTTATTTCCTGCACTTAATTGTTTTGGCTTTAAAGCCACCATTAAAGCTGTCTAAATTAAACCACTTGTGCCTCTGTACCATGGGGGAAGAGCTAGTTCGTTATAGTGGAGACTTCATTTCCTCTCTGTTGTGACAATGCAGTGAAACAATTCATTTCAGCAGGCTTAATGGTATAGTATTGACTGAAGTTGTTCTGCAATTTTTAATAGCAGTTAATCTTTACGTAGATGTAATAAATGAGTTGTTATATAAAGGAGTAATGTCTGTATTTAACATGATGCAGTATGTCTTTTTGTAAAGCACTAGGGGGGGAAAAAATAGCCCCCCCAATCATCTACAGACAGAGAAGAGCTTATAGAAAAGCTACATTATAGCTCTAAAGCAAAACAAACTTGCTTGTGCCTTTATCCTAACCTGATGCTTTTCCATTCAAGTACATAAAAATCCTCAGAACTTTCGAATAAAAGGTCAAATTCATCCAAGAAGATTTTTTTTGCTGTTGTTCAAAAATTGATCAGTTGTAAAAATTGCTGTTTTCTAGGTCTTTTGTATTGTTATAATGTACAGAATGAAAGATTGGAAGATGCTTTGTAGTGTTGATCATTGTCTTTCAAGAGCCAACTGATTTTTCATTAAAGCTAAAGTTGATGGCTCTTAAAAACCCCAGCTTTAAAGATATAGTAAATTGCTCTGATATACTGTTGACTGTACTTCAAAGTCTGCACAGCCTGAGACTGCAGTCTCCTACAAAGTGGACTCCAGACAACCTCAGACAAACACACTCGACTTCCATGCCGGAGTGGGCTGGAAGGTAGAGCTTGGCCTCCTGAGTTTCTCAAAATTGCTGGAAATTTCTGTTCCAGAAGGGGGCTGTTTAATCAGACTCCAAATATTTAACCACTTGCTGTTTTCCACTCTGCAGTGCTTCAGTTTATGAATGTGCTACTGAATAATTTGCTGGGGAATTTCTGAATAATATTTTTTCTTGTTTTCTCTTTAGTAAAGTTGTAGAGTCAATTTTTTTTCTTCAGAATAATGCAATTCTGACCTTTATATTCCAATATTTTGCTGTGACTGGGGTCTAAAAATTGATTTGATCAGAAGTTACAACACTAGACTGTAACTACAACAATAATTACATGGAGATTAGTTGAAATACATCATCTTACAATGTCTTTCTCTGTATTTTTTCTTGCAGCTGAACGAGATATCAATGTTTTCTGTGGAGTACAGACAATTACGATGAAGATAAATTTTTGCACAGTTCTTTTCTCTGGTTATTCTGAGACAGATCTGGCATTGAATGGGAAACATGGGGATGCCCACTGCAGGGGTTTCATCAATAACAACACTTTTCCAGCCGTGGTCATTTTCATCATCAATCTGAGTACTTTGGAATCCTGTGGAAACACTTTAGTGGTAAGACGAGGTCAAAGTGAAATTGTAGCATGGCTGTTTATGCATAGGATCAAGTGAATGGCCATGATAGCATTGTATCTTTTACAGATAATGTTTACATTGTCTTGCCCAGCTAGCAATATACTGCATACATCAAAGAAAACTAGAGAAAGTTGGTAATTTATAATCTTGATTACTAATGAGAAAATGTGGTGGGAGACATTTATCCTCTGATTAGAAAGTGTTTTTCATTTTAGTATTTTTTTTCAGCGGAAAAATGAGATTTTTTCCAAGCCATTTTTAAAACTCTTGATGAACATGCCTTAAACTTTGCTGAAACTTTTCAAATACCCACTCAGAAAATGAAAGTAAAATATTTTTAAGAATGGGTTAGATAGGTGGGAGTTATAGTTTGGGTACCTACTTCTGTGCTCTCATATGAGAGGGGCTTGCTGACTGATTGACTATCTTATGTTCTGCAATAAGGCAGTGACTGAAGGTCTCAGGGGAGATAGTCTGGTCAGAGGGCACAACCCACAGTAAACATCTCTGCTAGTAGTGCCTGGAGGTCTTGCACCTCCTTGGAAGGTCTCAGCTCAATATGGAACTGCCTGGCAACAAACTGAAGTTCTCAAGCAAATTTTGAATGTTTGACACACAAAAAAGGCTATCTAACCTATGCGCTCAATTCATGACAAAAAGGTCAAGATGGGGGGACTGAACTTCAGATTTGTATGTTCCACTCTGATCTCTTAGTGCACAGCCACTCTGTGCTATGGTGTTTTGCCTGGTGCTGTGACTTCAGTGTCTGTTTCATGTTGCCGTTTCATGCATGGACAATGCACATCTTTGTACAGCTAATGGCTAAATCTAATCCTTAGCTGTGGGTGAGATTTTTGGAACCAGAATGTGATCCAGGTGCTAACTTTGAAGTCTATTTTGTACCAGTATAATTTCATTTTCTTCAGTGAAACTGTCTCACTCTGAATGGGAGGAGGGAGGGAAGTCAGATATCAAACTGTCTAAACCAAGGGAGTGGAGAGTTGTACAGTTCATGTGTATATCACACTGTACAAACAGTGATGACTTGTATCAAAGTATCTATCAATAACTTACAAAAACAGGTGTAAAAATGTATAATTTTTAAGGCTTATATTGTGCCTGGAATTCATACTTGCACTTGACACCTGCCAGTTTTTATAACAATCCCCCTGTTTTCTGTTGCTAATAATTTTGCAAAACTGGGCTAAAATGTTTGATGTGCTCTGTGACCTATTTGCCTCAGGCTGAGTTTTCTTTTAAAATTTCAACAAAAAAATAGCTCCGCAAGTTCAAGATTCTCTTTTCCTATTTTCCCTGAGAAGCTGTAGCACTTCCATGTCTTGCAGTAGAAGAATTCACCAGGAAGCACCTTTTTCCTGTTCCTGTGGAGTCGGTCACATTGTACACTCTCTGAACTTGCTATTTGATTATAATTATAAGAACTTGATGTTTTTTTAAAAAACCCAACAGTCTGGTAAGTCCAAATAATGGCAGCTCCCCATGAAGCCCCCCACAAGGCTGTACAGGATACAAAGACAAAGTAGCAGCTGCTAAAAATAAAACCAAAAATTCCTCTCATCCTCTCTCAGTTTATGCACGCTGTGCCACAAACAAAGAGGATAAAGGAGAGCAGGGAGCATTTCTTATCATGTTCTCCACATTGGAGTAGTACAATCCCATGCATTTCTTGGCTGTATTTCACAGCAAAGACCTTAAAAATAATTTTCAACAGAAGTAAAGACAACAGTTCAGGTAAAAAACAGGTCTGTCTCTAATATGGCAGACACAACTTTTTATTTTTTGGGGGTGGGGTGGTGAGGAAGCTAAACAGAGAGGTATTTGGCTATACTGCTTTAGTGCTCTAGCCTCTGCTTTTTAGGCAAGGAATAGATCCTAGGAAATCTGATTTTCATAGTTTTCCTGCCATTTAGCAGATGCTTAGGTATACTATTGGCAAAGTGTATGACTGTATGTGTCTTCTAGCTGGTTTTTCTGTAGCCAAAGAAATCAAAATAGCTGCTGTGTATCCTGTTCTACTTAGTGTAAAATATTACAACTTGTGTACTTCAGGATGATTCTTCCATAATGAAATATCTTTTTAAGAAACTGTGTTCTAATTCCATTGAAAGAGTCTGTTTTGCTAATACAGCTGTATAAAAGAAATGCTACAGTGGAAGTCCACTGCCATGTTAATTGGCCTTCTTGTGTATGTGCCTACTGAGAAAGTAATTTGTGACACTTTATCTGCTGTTTTCAAACCACCCCCTTACTCAGATCACTAGCTACAGATAGAGTGGGGCTGGGCTGCTACCAGGAGGAAAGGGGGTCCTTCAGTTTTCTGGAGAACTGCATGTTAATTGCAGGCTCTGCACACTCTGTGAGCCTGAGCAACACAGGGTAGCGTGTGTCCAGGGACTCAGTTAAGGTTGCATGGGCATTAAGGTTGTATTACTTTTCAGCTCTTGCATTTCTGACAGTGTTTCTTTGCACATAATAATTTAGATTTAGTGATGTATGACATAGACAAAAACACAGACTCAAAGTTCAGCTATTTGGCTTGTATCTGCTTATAAAGTACATTGGTTTTGATGTGCCAAAAACAAAGCTCGCGTGACAGAGTATTTTTTTCTGTGAATGAAATTGCTTGTGTATTGACTTTATTATTGCATATAGAAACTCATTTTAAGCTAATATTTTTTAACTGCAATAGAAAAGTTCCTTCAGCTTTTCCCAGTAACTCATGTGAATTCACTGGGAATGCTCAGAAAAAAAGCACCTACCAAAAAAACTGCTTCCAGGATTCATCAAGCTTTTTCAAACGCTGCTCCAGCCTGTGTTTTAAGAACAGGGATATCGCTTGTGAACTGCATATGCATGATTTCAGGGAGGTGAAAAACAGAACGTAGGGAACATGTTGTTAAACTAAATTAATTTTTGAAGGATTTCCTGAAGATATCTATGGGTAAATTATGGGCTAAAGCATCAGTGTCCTTAGGTGTCTTTTGTTCCACAGTTAACTTTCTGATAATAGTTGTTTTCTGTCTCCCTCAATAGGTATCCTCAGCTCGAGGTATCAATGCTTATGGAAATACCTCAGTGGTACAGATAGGTAATGTTTCAGGCTATATTGATACACCAGACCCACCAACGATTATCAGCTATTTGCCTGGGCTTCTGTACAAATTTAGCTGTAGCTATCCACTGGAGTACTTGGTTAACAATACCCAACTTGCTTCGTAAGTGTGCTTTTCATTTCTGTGTGTTTCATTTCCATGTTTATGTAAGCCTGTATGTATGTGTATATATGCATACACACCTAAATATATGCATGCCATAGCAGTACTGTCAACAGCGATTTTTAGCTGTGCAAGAGTAAAGGGAAAGGAAAAGAAAATTCTGTAGCACCATTGTATGACATAACATAGTTTATGAAGAGTTGCCATTATGAAGAGAGCCTTAATGTAAAACTTCCCTTAAAATTCAGATGTTCTGATGACAAAATGGTAGCAGCAAAAAAATGGAAATTCTTCATGAAATAGTTTGTAAGCATGTGAATATAGAGTGCAAGAGAAAATATTTCAATGAGTAAACCTTGTATATCATGAAAAGTGGGTTCCTTTTTGTCACTTTGACTCTCTGCTAATTATTTTTCTGATTCATGTTTTCAACAGTATCCATTACTTTCTGCATAGTTAAGGTTCTGTCAGTGTTTCCACTATAAATTCCTATTTCTGAAGTTTATAACCCAAATACATAAATTAACTCCTTGTGACATGACTCGTTGAGTTTTTTAATGATTAAAAACACTGAAGTATGTAAACACAAAAATAAGATATCTTTCTTCATGATGGTTTTTGGTTTCTGGTTCTGTTGTAGGTCATCAGCTGCTATTTCTGTAAGAGAGAACAATGGTACATTTATCAGCACTTTGAATCTGTTGCTTTACAATGTGAGTATAAAACTGGATTAGCAGAGCATAGTATAAACTCTTCATTATTTGCTATTCCCTTCCCACTCCTCCCATGAAGAGTGAGGCCTTTCATCCGGGCATCTGTCATCTCTGAATTCCCTTGTCCTTTTCGTTTGCATGTATCTGTTGTCCTGTATTTATACATCTGCTCTTTGAGGACACACACAGTCTTTTTGTCCTGTATTTATACAATTTACAGCTCTGGCTTTCAGCTTGCAGTGCCATGTGAAGAACAAGTTGTAGTAATAATAATCATCATCATATTCCAGAGTGCTTACTTGTGTTTGCATTTATTATGTATATGTGTGTGCATATTTCTCTCTGCGTGTGTATATATATGTGTGTATAGGAACATTGTACTGGTACAGAGAGTACTCTGTAGAATTCTGTAAAAATATTCTAGATCTGTTCCCTTAGCAATAAACTGTAGCACTTTTGCTGGGGTATTTTTATGTTCAAGCCTCATCGGAGTGTTTTGATCATCTGTAATTGTTGTGAGGGACGTGGGATTTCTTCCAAATCTATACCCCACTGTACTTGTTGCCTCATTGTGTGGACTTTCAAGATTTTAAGGGTTAATTTTAACAGCTTTCAACTTACACTTCTTCCATATGTTTTAGATAATTTAACTTGAATATGCATTATTGTATAAGCTTTTACTATGTAAATATGGATGGTGACAGTAAAATGTGAAAAATGTATAGACCTCTACTTAACAACATTAATCTCTGAAATGATATTTTCGTGTTGATTAAAATTTTTATTCATACATTTTAAATACCTGATTTAAATATCAATTTTTCAATCTATCAAGCAACATTTTTGTAAATTATGAATCTGAATTTTTTGCATTATTATTCATGCTATCATGACACTGAGTTATAATTCATGCAACTGATTTAAAAGTCAATGCTTTATGCTTTGAACATAATGAGCTATAAATATTGTAACAGGACATTTTCCAAAGGCATGCTTTAAAAAAAATCATGTTTGTTTGACAGAACAGAGCTCCAAATAAGAACCTATAATCTGTTAAAATGAAGATTATACTTCTCATTTTAAAATAAACCTGTGACCAAAAAGATGGGGCAGGGTGAGGGTAGCCAATGCTCTCAGTCAGGTCAAGCATTGACCACCACGTTTGCTGCCTTTCAGGGCCCAGTTCTGCACACAGGCAGTTATAAATGCTATTGATGCTTGTACTGAGCACGTTTTTTCCTCAAATACTACACACCAAGCTGGGCTTTCATCCTCCCTACCCCAGTGAGTTTACAAGTTGACCATGAACAGTGGTGTCTTATCCTACTGATTTCAGTCGTATTACTCTAGTGAGTAGCACTAGCATGAATAATACTGCTAAGGCTGGCAGGCTTAAGTAATGGATATGCCCTTCTAGTTCACATCCTAGGGCTGGCCGTGTACACAGATGGCTTGTGCATTGCCTGCAGTCTGCCTGGTTGGGTGTGCCTCTTGGGATGCCCATGGTCTTGTGAGCTCTGATCCCGTGGGCTCACTTGGTCCCTGCTAGAGAGTCCTGGTTTTGGGAGGGGTCTTGAGGCTCCTGTCCACCCTTGGTATTGGTGAGGGGTTGTGTACAGATGTGGCTCTTGACTGCAAGCAGCCATACTTTCAAACTTTAGCTGTAGTGTTATTTCCTAACATTGACACTTCATCTTCTCAGCTCACCTCCATCTTCCCTCACAAGGTGACGTTTACATTTACTTTGTGTTGTTAGTGTGTGTTATCCTTAGGAGAGACAAGAGGAGCCATTATGATAGACTCAGAAAGACTTTAATAGCAAAACATTTAATGGGCTTTCACAGAGCCTAAGTGGCTGTGTGCTTCTAGGCCTTCCTGTAAATGTCTGTCTAAATGAATAAAAACTACTCTTTAAGAAAAAAACAACAACTATGGAATGTAATAGTGAGGGACTTGCTGTAGACTTTTTAATCAGTTTGCACAATGTGACAGAGCTATGTATTAGAGAAATCTATAATTAATTTTAAAGAAGGCAAGCTCACCTGATCTCACTTGAATGCATATTCAAAGACTTGCTCTGTGTATGTCGCAGAGCCGGTCTGTGTGTGCATGTGTACATCCCAAGGCCTCTGATGCTGCAGAGATTGAATATTGGGCATGCTGTGAATTTTGGCATTTTTACCTTTGGAAAAAATACTTGATTTATGTGCTAGTCCTTCTTGTTGCTGGCGGCTGCTGCTCTTGGTCTTACCTGCCACACTGAACCAGGTCAAAATTCTGTTTAACAAAATTTTTTTTGTATTGAGTGTTTCAGCCTCTCACAGGAGGTCTCAACATGCTGAGTCCCTGTGCTTTCTGGATTAGTAATCTATTTGATGTAGGTGATGTTACCAGTAAATGCATTTTGATATGCTGAATTAATGTCTGTCGCTCAGATCTGTTTCATGGCATTGTTGCTAAAGTGACATTAATGGTTCAGCCTTTGAACAAGAAACCAATAAAACAGCTATATCTGTGTGGTAGCATATGGGGAATTCCCAACTTTTATGTTACATACAGATTTCTTGAAACATCTTTTTTGAAATATTAGAATTTAAATGAAAATGTTTACTTATAGTCTTCAACAAGCCAACTCCCATAAAAACTACATTTTGCATAATAGAATGTGTCTGTTCTCCCAGACTACAGCTTAAGCTATATAAAACCTGGTGGCATTGCTATCTCCACTAAATCAAATAACCTTAACAACTTTTCCTGGGACAGGGTACACTGTGACAACCCAGTTAAGCTCCTCCTTTAGAAAACCACAGTAGCTGCTATGTTTGCATGTAGGTGCTGGGAGACTTACTGAGGTGTCAGTAAATGATACCTTTTCTTTGATCGCTGATCCAACCAGTTCATAAAGTCATAAATAGATTCACCAAAATAGTTGCACAGGCTAAGGCCAGTCAAGTGTTGTTGATCTTTACAGACAAACTTGTAGGCAAATGCTCTGGTGCTGCTTTTTGCTTCTTCCCTTGCAGAGGACAAAGTAAATGACTGTCCTACATAGAAAGGTCAGAAAAATTAGATGGGAGTTCAGTCAGTGGATGCAGATGGGTTGTTAGTGTGATTTCTGGTACACTGAGGCAATGTTTTGTTTTTCAGGATTCAACCTACAGCCAGCAGCTCCTTATTCCAAGTACAGGTTTACCTTTGAAAACCAAAATATATGCAGCTGTAAGAGCAACCAACCTTGATGGCAGGTACCATAAAGGATGTTCTTTCTTGTCTTGCTTGCTATTCGGCTCTGTGTTGCAATTTTTTCTGATTTAGAAGCAACTGTCTGTCCTCATAGCCTTTTGTATGTTAAGATAATGGTTGGTGTTTGATAATCACTGCCCTTAGCTGGAGGGCATTGGGTCCTTGATGGTGAATACATATCTTGCTGCTGTCCTCATTATGAAAGTTTTCCTGAATTATACTTTAAATCCTATATTGCTGTTATTTAAGAAAGGGCCTCTATAAGACCAAGTGAGAAACTCCAGGGCTTTTGTTGTGGTTTAACTGCAGCTGGCAACTAAGCACCACACAGCTGCTCTCTCACTCTCTCCCGCCCCACAGTGGGATGGGGGGAAGAGAATTGGAAAGGTAAAAGTGAGAAAACTCGTGGGCTGAGATAAGAACAGTTTAATAATTGAAATAAATAATAATAAATTGTAATGAAAAGGAAAATAACAGAGAAATAAAACCCAAGAAAGACAAGTGATGCAAATGAAAACAGTTGCTCACCACCAACTGACCAATGCCCAGCCAGTCCCTGAGCAGCAGCTCCCCTGTCAACCTTCCCCCTAGTTTTATTGCTGATCATGATGTCGCATGGCATGGAATATCCCTTTGGTCAGTTGAGGTCAGCTGTCCCATCTGTCTCCTCCCAACTTGTTGTGCACCCCCAGCCTACTCATGGGTGGGGTGAGAGGCAGAAAAAGCCTTGACTCTGTGTAAGCACTGCTCAGCAATAACTAAAACATCCCTGTATTATCAACACTGTTTCCAGCACAAATCCAAAACATAGCCTCATACTAGCTACTATGAAGAAAGTTAACTCTATCCCAGCCAAAACCAGTGTATTCTCCACCCCTTATTCCATACCAGGTATGTCATCCTCAGGTCTCATTGTATCCGATACATCCTCATTACTCCCCCCCGCCTTCTCATCCTTTGATATAATACACAGATATCATTCCCTTAGTCCATGGACCACCCCTGTGAAAGGTCTGTAAAACGTCCACAAAATGTCGATTGATTTAATTTAGTCCATGACTTTGGGCTTCATCTGTGGTGGTGGTCACTCAGGACAGGAGAGGTGGTGTGTTGCAGGGAGTTTTTGGGCACCAAAGCCAGCTCAGGTCGGGTCACTGCTGCACTTGCACTGCTTCTTGTAAGGCTTCTCCTCCATTGGTTCAGGTGGTTCCTGCTATAGTAATTCCCATAACATGCAACTCAAATCCTGGGTTACAACAATTTAAAGGTATATCCATTAATCTCCACCCCTGGTCCCTTTGGGCCAGATTATAGGGTTTAACATTGCAATGAACTCCTCCCCTTGCTCCTAGCTTGGCTAGCAACAAGGGATTCCTGCTATAGTAATTCTGTAACATGCAACTCAAATCATGGATTATTTTCACCCAGGATTAAATAACCTTGAGGTACACATTGGACTCCCCCATCCTTCTGCATTACCCACCAAGTGCACCCAAGTCCTTGAGCAAAAAACAATCCCATGAATAGGTTTACCCTTCCCTGAGGAAAGAATAACCCAGACTGTTTTTTCCCAGCAGGTTCCTTGTATGTACTACGGGAATCTTATCTCCTTCCACAGTGTACAGGGGCTTTGATTGGGCAGACACGTCAACTGGCAGATCCTCTAGAGTTAGCTATTTTGCTAAATGTGTATCCCTATGCTTGAATGCCCCAGCACCCATTGCACTCTGTAGTCTTTAACAGTCCATTGCATCGTTCAGTTTTCCTGGAGGCTGGTGCATGATAGGGGGATGTGATATAACCGCTCAATGCCAATGCTCCTTGGTCCAGGTGTTTATGAAGTTGTTTTGGAAATGAGTCGCGTTGTCTGACTCAATTCTTTCTGGGGTGCCATGTCGCCATAAGACTTGCTTTTCAAGGCCCAGGATAGAGTATTCCTGGCAGTGGCATGGTCACAGGGTATGTTTCCAGCCATCTAGTAGTCACTTCCACTATTGTAAGCACATGGTGCTTGCCATGGTGGGTTTGTGGTAGTGTGATATAATCAATCTGCCAGGCTTCCCCATATTGATATTTCAGCCATTGTTATCTATACCAAAAAGGCTTCAGCTGCTTAGCTTGTTTGATTTTGGTGCACGTTTGACATTCATGGATAACCTGTGCAATGGCATCAATAGCCAAGTCCACCCCTTGATCATGAGCCCATTTGTATTTTGCATCCCTTCCTAAATGTCCTGATGTGTCATGGGCCTATCAAACTCTAAATAGCTCACCTGCATGTTCCCAGTCCAGATCTACCTGAGCCACTTCAATTTACTGCATCATAGAATATTTTGGCTTGTAAGGGACCTTTAAAGGTCATCTAGTGCAACCCCCCTGCAATTGTCAGGGACATCTACAACTAGATCAGGTTTCTCAGAGCCCCATCCAACCTGACCTTGAATGTTTCCAGGAATGGGGCATCTACTGCCTCTCTGGGAAGCCTGTTCCAGTGTTTCACCATACCCTCATTGTAAAAAATTTCTTCCTTATATCTAGTCTGAATCTCCCCTCTTTTAGTTTAAAACCACTACCCCTTGTCCTATTGCAACAGGCCCTGCTAAAAAGTCTGTCCCCATCTTTCTTATATAAGTCCCCTTTAAGTACTGAAAGGCTGCAATAAGGTTTTCCTGGAGCCTTCTCTTCTCCAGGCTGAACAACCCCAGCTCTTTTAGCCTTTCCTCATAGCAGAGGTGTTTCATCCCTCTGATCATTTTTGTGTCACTCCCCTGGACCCACTCCAACAGGTCCATGTCCTTCCTGTGCTGAGGACCCCAGAGCTGGATGCAGTACTGCAGGTGGGGTCTCACCAGAGCAGAGTATTCTAGCAGCCTGGCCTACCTTCTCACTGTTTCGAGTTCTTCAGTATCACAACTTTTGGGTATGTTGAGCATCTACGTGATGTACTTTTACAACCAGGTTCTCTACCTGGGCAGCAATATCTTGCCATAATTCAGCAGCCCAGATAGGTTTACCTCTGCACTGCCAGCTGGTCTGCTTCCATTGCTGTAGCCATGCCCACAGGGTATTTGCCACCATCCATGAGTCAGTATGGAGATAAAGTACTGGCCATTTTTCTTGTTCAGTGATATCTAAAGCCAGCTGGATGGCTTTCACCTCTGCAAACTGACTCGATTCACCTTGTCCTTCAGTAGTTTCTGTGACTTGTCGTGTAGGACTCCACACAGCAGCTTTCCACCTTCAGTGTTTTCCCACAATATGACAGGATCTATCTGTAAATAGGGTGTATTGTGTCTTATTTTCTGGTAATTTATTATACAGTGGGGCCTCTTCAGCATGAGTCACCTCCTGTGGTGACACTCCAAAGTTTCGTCCCTCTGGCCAATTGATGATCACTTCCAGAATTCCTGGGTGACTGGGGTTTCCTATTCAAGCCCATTGCATTATCAGTGTGACTCAGTTACTCTATGTAGCATCAGTTGCAAAATGGATAGAGGGGACCCTCCCTTTGAACATCCAGCTCAGCACAGGCAATCGAGGTGCCAAAAGGAGTCGTGCTTCAGTACCAACCACTTCTAAAGTGGCTCAAATTCCTTCATATGCTGCTAATATTTCTTTTTCGGTTGGAGTATAACAGGCTTCAGATCCTTTACATCCCTGGCTCCAAAACCCTAGGGGCTGACCTCAAAGTCACTCCAGGCACTTTCTGCTAGAGGCTCCAGGTGGGACCATTATTGCTGGCTGAGGTGTAAAGCATGTTTTTCATATCGTGTCCTGCCCGGACTGGCCTGAGTGCTACTGCATGAACTATCTCCTGTTTAATTTGTTCAAAGACTTGCTGCTGCTCAGGGCCCCATTCAAAGTCATTCTTCTTCTGGGTCACTCAATAAGAGAGGGTTTACAATCAGACTATAACCTGGAATGTGCATTCTCCAAAAACCCATGACACCTAAGAAAGCTTGTGTTTCTTTTTTGTTAGTTGGTGGAGACATGGCTGTTATTTTGTTGATCACATCCATTAGGATATGATGATGCTCATCTTGCTATTTTATTCCTAAAAACTAGATTTCCTGTGCAGGTCCTTTGACCTTACTTCATTTTATGGCAAAACCGGCTTTCAGAAGAATCTGGATTATTCTTCTCCCCTTCTCAAACACTTCCTCTACTGTGTTGCCTCACACAATGTCATCATCATACTGCAGGTGCTGGGGAGCCTCACCTTGTTCCAGTGCAGTCTGTATCAGTCCATGACAAATGGTAGGGCTGTGTTTCCACCCCTGGGGCAGTCAGTTCCAGGTGTACTGTATGTCCCTCCAAGTGAAAGCAAACTGTGGCCTGCACTCCACTGCCAGAGCAATCAAGAAAAACGCATTAGCAATATCAGTTGTTGCATACCATTTGTCATCCTTTGACTCCAGTTCATACTGGAGCTCTAGCACGCCTGGTACGGCAGCACTCGGCGGCAGTGTGACTTTGGTCAGGCCTTGGTAGTCGACTGTTAGCCTCCACTCTCCATTAGGTTTTTGTAACAGCACAACTTTTAAAAGTGGGATGGCTTTGATTTCTAGTCCTATGTGGCCATGACTTCTGAGAGGAGGTATACAACGTGTGTTTGTATGGTGGTTGACTTGCATGATACCAAGTGATTTGATTTATACAATGCTGCTGCTATGCTGTGCTGTTTAGTTTTGTAAGTTGTGGGAAGAAACAGGTGATATATTGGGAATGCAGGATGACTTGTACGTGACCTGTTAAATACAGTAACTCAGCTTCAATCTAACAGCCTGCATGATCAGTTTGTACACTTGCCTGTACTGTCTTTTATTCTTATCTCACTCATTCTCCACCTCTACTCTTACGTTGCCAGTTCCCCTTACCTATCACTTTTCTCCCTGTGCAGGTGGAATGTTTTGATGGACTACTGTTACACCACGCCATCTGGCAATCCTAGCGATGATCTTCGATATGATCTTTTTTTCAGGTAGGTCCTGTGCAAACTCAGTGTTTTGTGGGTCCTTCCTTTAAAAAAACAGTTATAGATCTCTCCAATAGTGGTGTTCTAAACTGCCTGGAAAGTCTAAGCAATATTATCGGGGAGGACCGGAGGCTGGGCTTACAGATAACATGTCAGGACTTATCTTGTTTATGAACATAAACATAGAAGCAAATGCAAAGTCATAAGAATTATGAAGGTAGAGAAGCATATATCTAAAATGGTTCTACTAGAGATACCATAAGCACCCAAACTGAATGACTAAACTGGCCTTTATTTTACCAAAGGTACCCTTGTGGTGAATGACAGTGATATAAAACATCATGGACTCCAGTTCAGGAAAGCAGTTAGGCAAATGATTAAAGATAAATAGATGCTTCTGCTTCTACTCCCAGTAATAACATTTATTTGAATTGGAACTTTGAAAAACATCTTGGTAGTATTTCAGATTAAATCTTATCAGTGACAGTTGGTGGAGAGATATTGTCTTCATTTGGAGTTACCTGTCTATACCAGTTAGCATACCTGATTACTTTTTGCTTCAGGTCTCAAGTTTCTTCGGGCACTGGAATTAAATGGTACCTTGATTATAGCTGTGATGTTGCAAACAAAAACATACTGTTTTTGTAGGAATGTATTTCAGCACAGGACTGTGCAGCCTAACAAGCAGATTGTGGCTGCCCACGTTGGACATTAGGGCACAGTGTTTTTTTCCCAAGGAGCTAAAGCACTGAACTTGCTGCTTAAGTTATCTTATTCTCAGCTAAGAATTTCAAAATGCTAATCATACAGTTGCTCATTCTAGTTTTAATCTTCTCTGCAAAAATTAGCTGTGACAAGGACCCACAGACAACTATAATTGAAAATGGCAAGAGCCAAATGGGCCGGTTTTCCTTTGAGGTGTTTCGCTTTGTGAAGCACAAGAACCAGAAGATGTCTACAGTCTTCCTTCACTGCGTGACAAAGCTGTGCAGAGCAGATGACTGTCCCTTTCTTCTGCCAGTAAGTTTCAATGGACAGAAGTTGCTGTTAATTATCTGGATATAAAATAGGCACACTGGAGTTATTCTGCATACAAATACTATGGAAGTTTGGATGGCACAGAATGAAAGTGACTTGTAGGGTCTGAAGTAAGAATGTTTTTTGTGTCCGAATGATGAAGAATAGGGAAATGAATGTTGTCATTTGGAGATAGAATAATACTAGACCTGCAAAACACAGGTGTTTGAACCTGTGAGAAATTACCTCTTTGCCTTTTGGTCCTTAATTCATTGTTAAAAGTAGTAACTCTGAGACAGCTTCAGAGCTGATATTCTTACTATAGCATCTAAGAAATGAGGTATCCACAATCACAGTGGATGAATAGAAATATCTTAGAATAGAATTTATGGAAGACTTAAAGCTATAATAAATGCTGTTATGCTGACAAGGAAAATTTGAGAGAGTTTCTGATAATGAAGAAAAACCTTGCTACATCCCCTATAGTTTATTGTCACCTCCCTTATAGTTTGGAAACTGCTGTTTGGTTGAAGTTCATGAAGTTGTGTCAATTTAAAAGAATTATTTAATTTTAGGAGTGTCAGGAACAACAAATATATTTTGAAAATTGAAACATTTAAATAAACATATAAATACAGAATATTCTGTGTTGATGTGTTCAGAATGCAGTATCATTTCCTATTGAATGACTTAGCATTTCAAAATTCTAAATGGTATCAGCTCAGTATACTTTTGACATTTCGTACATTATTTTATACTTCTATATTACATTTTTAAATAATTCATTGTTTCCATTGAATTTATGTTCTGAGGTTTTTGAAGTTCTTTCCCAAGAAGTTGAAATTAAAGAAATGCTCTTGGTTGAAGCATACTTAAGTACCCAAGTTTAAGGTAGATGATAAGTTAGAGATGTTAAAGGTGGAAAGAGTGCTGGGGATTGTTTTAACATGGGTCATTGCTATTTAGAACTTCATGGAAAATGTGTGAACTTTAACTCGAGAAGCCTGCTAGAATACGCATTGTAGCATGTTGTCTGTCCCTAGTCAAGCAAAACATTTGTTGGGAAAAACTGTCTGTAAGCAAAGCTTTGGGAAATTAACTACTGAAAATTTAATATACTATAAGATGGATCTTGTACACAACAGCAATGTAGTTCTGTAAATGAAGTGAGGCAAAATACAACAGGAAGCTGGGCATTTATAAGATACACTTCTAGGGAATATTGCAGCTGTTTTTATTGCAAAGTAATTTAATGCATACTAAGAAATAAAATCAAAGTTGTAGTATTGCTTATAAAAGAGTTTATATTAAAACAGGAAGCACAGAAGGGCGATAATTCCATTCCACTCTGAAACTGTGATTGTTTTGATTAACCGCTCAGATTTGCAGTAACAGAGAAAGAAGAGACGCTGGTGGGAGGACAACTTGGAGCCCTCAGAGCACCTCTGGCAATGCTGTAATCTCTGCTGGCCCCATCATTACAAGGAGTGGTAGGAATGAGCAAACTTTTTCTATAGACTGCAGGAATTTCAGAAATCTGGGGAAATGTTTTGCAGTTTAATATAAATTTGCAGTGACATAGAGAAAGGGTGGATTCTCCATGAGTTTTTTGGGTATTTTTTTCCCTACTGTTGGAGTCTTTAGTAGAAATGTTGAGCTAATATTTCTTTTTGGCTCTCATGTGCTTCCTCCCTACCCCAGTAAAATCACTGTGGGATACTGTTAATGCATATAAGGCCATTATAGAAGCCCAAACTCAGTGGGTTGACTTTTTTTGTCAGATTTCACTGAAGATAATGGAATTTAAGGTATAGTGTTCAGTGTTGCAATTTAATTTGGACAGCTAATGAATATTCCCTGTCACTTTCTATTCACCATTTCTTCCAGCTTCACCTGTGGGTTTTTATCTAAGTGTTGCATAAAATTAATGCATTACATGCTTAGCCTTCAGCTATAAGAAAGAAATGGGACAAACACGTTGTAAATTCTAAATAGAGTGGGCCAAAATCTACTCTTTTAAATCCAGGGTGAAATTCCATGATTTCCATTTTTATTGACAAAGTTAAACAAACAATAAACCCCCAAAACCAAAAAAACCAAACCCCCTCCAAAATACAGCTCTAAACGCAACCTGCAGTCTCTGAAAAGAATTTGTGACTGCTGTTGAAAAAATAATAAAAATAAAATATTTGAAAAATGTTTAAGAAATTCTGTTTACAGATATTTATAAGTAGTTGCAGTTAAGCAACTCATTTCAGCAGTCTTATATTTAGGAAGCTGAGAGCAGGACTGAATCCTATCTAGGAAAAATAATTGAAACGCTTGAGAAATAACATCCTTCTTTATATGGAAAGTGATTCTGCCCACATATACAAAGAGAACAACTGACCCTCCAGAATAGGGAACCATCTAGCAAGAGACCATTTTGAGAACAAATACTCTCTGTTAAAAGCAATGTTTCTGCAATGAGAATATTTTTGTTCTGCATTATACATAGTCCCAATTAAGTTGCTGCTATCTGATTAGTCAAGAAAAAGTGAAAAGAACTAACTTCAAAGTTGTGTGCATGAGTACTTATGGGAAATGAATGACAGATTTGCTCAGACAAACGTATGCTAGAGAAATGCTGTCTTAGGCAAGGAGTAGAAACTAGATAAAGCTTGTTATATGAGCCACCCCTATTAGGTAATATAGCTTTTATTTAAATGCTTTGAATGCTATTTTTAGAATTGAAAAAAAAAAAGATACTTATCAATTACCTTTACATACTGTATAACTTCAGGCAGACAAAGATCTGTCCATGCGTGTTTAATGGCCCCAAAGAAAGGATAAATGATTTTATAATTTCTTGACAACTGTTGAGGTTTTTTAAAATGAAAACATGAATAAGGCTGGAAAAGGAAAATAATAATTTTTTAAGTGTCTTCTACTTGAGATATGTGGCTAAAGCTTTTTAGATTAGACATATTTCCGCATCTCTATACTATGTTTTTGGAGCATCTCACTCCTGCTGATAGAAGCATGGTTTGATGGGAAGTACTGTGAAATAAACGGGATTCAGTTCTGAATTCTGACATGAATTTCCTGAGTGGCATTGGGCAAGTCATTTAATCTGACTTGTACTTCACTTTTCCTTCTGGAGCAGAAAGAGGGAATTAGTATTTCCTCCCACTGTCCCTTCCCATCATGAAAATGTGTGTTAAAAATTTGAGGTTCATGAATACTATAATCAAGAAAAGGGGGAAGGTCACGAGAGAACTGGAACAGAATTACTTGCCTTTGGATGAGGAGTGCCAGGGTGCAGTGCTGGCTTACTCGGGTGCGATGCTGCATGGAGGTGCTTATACTATTTTCAAGGCAAAGTCTGGTCCAACTTTAGTGCAGATACATTTGTACAGAGCCTATCAAACCTGCTGCACTGGACTCACCATAGTACGTACCCCAGTATTAGGTCTGCAGCTGCATGGATGTGTAACCCCTCGCTTCCCTCATTTAGGCTGGTACTGCATCTATCCCGGGGCCGGTCCTGCGCACATTGGTGTCTGCAGAGGCACCTCGAGTTAGCCAGGTCTCCCTATTACTCTTGTCACCAGTTGCTCTGGTAACAGAGCTGTTTATGCAGTTACCTTGATAGGAACTGAATAGTGCTACTGCAAATGAGTAATGGTCCTTCTCCTGTGTATTTCTGAACTCTTATTTCTAACACTTTGTTCTTTTCAGAGAAACTTTATTCTTGTTTGTTAATCTAAAATAAGTCATTACAGGAGACATACACAGAAGAAAATGTTTTAGTCTCTGTGTATAGAAACAAAGCAGGTACCTACTTGTGAAGGTGAAATTGTGTAGCTTTTGATGGATGTCTCACTTAAACTTAGAAGACAGCTGCTCAAAACAAATATATACGTGAGCTGTGCTTACAAGTTGCACAAAAAAGGAAAAGCAGTGACAAGAAATGTAGTTCTGAGATGGACAACAGTAAGTAAAAACTGAAGACAAAATACAAATGTTTCCCTGAGTATAATGCCACTATGTAACTGTCAAGAGAAAAGTAAGCATGGAGAAAGGGCATTTTTTAATCATTTATGGTCACTGATGTATTTTGCATTGAAAAACTCAGGTTAATTTTTTCCCTCTACAGATCTGCTTGTAATATGATTAACAGTGAAGGGACTTGTGTATAATACTGTGCTTATGGTTGTATTTTTATTGAGGGACAGAATAGAACTGTCTGTATTTTCACTTAAGATGTTCCTGCATTAAAGTGTGTCGTTTTTTGGTTGTTCTTTTTTCCCCCACAAAATATTAAGTAACTTCATATTGGTGTGCTCGCATTAAAAATGAAGCAATGTCATGTAATTAACGTTGTCCTTGTTCTACCAGAGATGTTAAAAGCTACTAGTTAGCGTTGCAAGTATAGCTGATGTGTTTTGAAAATAAAGCTAGGATTATTGGCTTTTGTGTTGCAAGGATGGGAGGAGGCAGGCAGAGGTATTTGTAAAATATAACGCATCCCATTTTTGTTTTATACAGATGAGATGCCAACCAACAATTCACAGCTTGGTAAGTTAATCAGAATTCCAAGAAACATAAAAGAGGGTTTATGAGTGAAACAGGACTGAGGAGATGAACCATTTTGATTGAGCTCTATGCACTGAGCTGGAATGTTTTTTCTTTTTGGCTTTTTTTGTAACTTAAATGAGTCAATACTGACATGCTGTAAAGAAAGCAATTGGTGAATCTGGAATGCTCAGTTTAATTTGTGTGCCCAGCCCCACCAAAATAACAACTTCTAATTCCTATGATGGAATTGAAATGAAAATCTGCTGCTATGACATATGAGTGTGAGGGAACATTGCAACTGCCAGATGCAAAATCAGGCTTAAGCAGTAAAATTTCCTCATGACATGCAGGAGGAGAACAGCAAAATGGTTATTATTGTGCAGTCCAGCTCAGTTTGCAGCTCCAAGTCAGAAGAGCTCTGCTTCAGCTCCTGTTCTCCTGGCATTTAACAACACAAAGACCCTTTGGAGAAGCTTGGATAGAACTTCTGGTCTGCTAGGGCAATGAAGGAAATAAGCTGCAGGGAAGATCAGGTCTCTAAGTTTTAGGGGGCTTCTCCTTTGGGCACTTGAGGACTTATTTCAGCTTGTCTGTTACTGTTCTCTGCTGGTAACAAGGAGTAGCTAATGACTAGGAAAGGATGGTCAAGGTAATCAGGGGGTCCATTGGGCCATTCCACCTCTTTCTTGTTCATAAACAGGACTAAGTGGCACAAGCAACCTATCCCGTCCTCTGAACTCTAATCCTATTTGTTCCCTTCTTTTCTCAACTTAGACCACATAAAAGCAGCTGCCTTTCTTTCCTGTCATGGAAACAAAGTTCTCCCTGTAATGAATTGCTCTCTAGTGTGTTTCTACCCATGCTTTTTATTATTATTATTTTAATGATACCCAAGTTCTCCATTTGCTGCACGCAGCTTGCTCTGCTAATGGCTGCTACCTTTCCTTTCCATCCAATGAAAGCAGCAGCCCTCTCTTTCCATCCCAGAGCAACAGCATTCCTGTGCCCATTGCTGTCCTAGTGGAGAGCATAGAGGTAGAGCAAGGTGGGATCACTACTGTAGTGAAGAGAAGACAAGTAAGGGCAGAAGGCAGCACAGCATTGAGAAGGGGAGGGAAACCTGATCAACAGAGCTGACTTTTTTCAGCTTTGGCGAGGAGGGAGAGATTGGTGTTGAGAGCAGGTGGCTGCTTCTGGGAGAAGTCTGGTTTCCCAGGTAGAAGCTCTGTTGTCATTTCACCTCACCCTCCAGCACTGGTAATGGCAAACACAGCTCTTAAGCAAACACATGACTCAATTTTTTTTTTCCCCCCCTCCTGCTAGAAAAGATGGTACAGGCTGGATGTGTGTGTTCCAGTATCCAGGAACGGGTCCATGAACAGTCTGTTGAGCTACACTAAATAGTAAATACATATGTTATCTTCTCTCTGAGAATTGATGAACATGTTAAGAAGCCTTCTCTGAAGGCGTACAGACAAGCTTAGAGTAGCTCAGATATCTGGTGCCAGATATGCCTGCTAAGGATTTATATACCCTTTGAATTGAGATGTAGACAATGGTATGGGGGAAGAAATCCTTTCATTAACTTGGTTAGGCCACAAATCCTTATACGTCTGCCTTCACAGTTCTTGGACAGTGATAGTCTTGCCTTAAATAGTGCAGATCAAGGTTGGTCACTAGTATATGAGGGATTATGCCTTAGAAGTATCCTTACTGACTTTATCCCCCAGCATGATGGGTATTGAAAGAACTAATAACTATTTTCAAAGTATACTTTGAAAAAAGCTTTATGCAAGTAGACAGGTGCTCATTCTGAAGTACAGTTTTATTCTCTTCATTTTAATTATTCTGTATATAGGATGTTGCAATGGAAAGACAGAAGCATTTGGCACTGCTGAGAGATTCTAACCAAATCTTACCTGTGCATTTTTGTTCTCCTTGCAGCTCATCCAAATGGACCTCCTTTCCAGCTGAACTCAGTCACCAGCACGCTGATTTCAGGCATTGTCATCCTAGGAATCACAAGCATTTTCTTTTTTGTATGTTCCCTAACTCTTCTGCACAGAAAGTGGCCCAACAGTTCAGTCTTGAGTGGCATCCGAAACCCAGTTTTCAACTGAAAGTGATGATTTACTTGCACTTTTTCTTTGGGGTTGCCTTTCTTGTCCATGAAATATTATTCCATTAAAAAATGACATTAAGGCAACACTCCAGCTGTATCCAGCTTCTATTCCAGCTATTCTATATTTGTAGATTTGCTAGATGATGTTGTGTAGATAAGCAGCCATGATATTGGTAACAATCCTAGAAAATTACGAGAATCTCAATTGTGTTTGTGATCAGACTGTATGACATTATGCCCATGGGTGTGCTGACAATAGAGCTTGTGTCTCCAGCTTCCCAGTAAGGTCTCAAAGCTGAAGGTGCTGAAGGTGAGAACTTTTCCAAATATACCATTCTTATACAAAACCTAACACATTCAGAAATATTTGTAAGTTCATAAACACCTACTGAGATAAGGATCACTTCTATTTTTTCATGGTATTTTTCACAAATTTGAAAAAACAATTGTGTCTCAGGAGGAACTTGTTTTCATCTATCTTGGCTAAAAATAACCCTAGAGAGACTTAGAATAAGTGACTTATTCACTTGGAAATGTTTTCTTAAATATATCTTCCATTGAATTGTGGTGACAGCACGTGAAGGACATAATTTGGCTGGATATCTTTGAGTCAAATGGTTTAGGGCAAACTGCAGTTGGTCCCAGGGAACAATGCTGCAGTTCTTGAGGTGGAAAAAAACCTTTTTCCAGCAAAATCATTGAGAATCTGAGAGCTTTAAATCAACTTTAATCTAACTAAACTTTTAATTTAACTTTAAATCTAAGCAGAAAGTTAATTCTGCATAGAATTGCCACATCTGCAGCCTTCAGTCAAATTCTAATCCTGGGAACTGCTACAAGGGGAAAAATATTCCTTTCCCCCTGACTCCTTGAAAAGGGAAGCTAATATGAACACATAATGCCCAAACTTTCCTCATACAAATTTATTTTTGAAGCACAGTTTGGCAGTTGAGTAAAAGTCTCATTAATATCCTAATTTGTAAGGGCCAGTTTTGCCCCATGAGTGTTGCAGTTCTCAGATAAGGCTTTCCTTTCTACATGAAGAGTTGTAAATCAACGCTTATTTCTTTAGCAGATTTTCTGCATGGATCAAACTCTTTCACTGCATGGATGAGGGAAAGAGGGCAACTAAAAGAATAACAGGCCACAAGCAGTACCGTTCTGTTGACTCTAGTTAATCTGATAAATGTCAGACTTATCTGAAGTGAGTGACCAGGTGCCCTCAAACAGGAACACAGGGCAGTGGCATAGCTGTGTAGAATAGACAAAAATGCTGGTACTAGAGAGGCCACGGTGGACACAACATATATTAAGCTGGACTGGATAGACAGTTGGGATTTTGGCCACACATATAGCAGTTAAATTTCATTTTTCATGTACTGTACATATTGGCCTAGAAACACCTCATTGATATTTATCGTCATCCTGTGTTAACCATGTCTTTGTTGTCATTGATGTGACACAACTGGCTAATGATCCGAGCTCTTTGGCTCTCAAGACTAAAGACAAATACAGACTTGTTCTCAGTTTTCTCTGATCCTGCAAATGCTGTATAGAGGCCTGTTGTTCGTGAACTCCACTCTGCTGTAGCGTGGTATCCCTAACAACCAATACCGTACCTGTTTTCCTCCAGTCTTAATACCTCAGAAACATTTTTGCACTTCAGGGGTTAGGTCTGATGACATGTAAAACATGATTGTTTAATAAAATTATTTGAAACATTTCAGAACGGATGCTTTGTCTGAACTGTCTGCCTCCCCCTGTCTCGTTGTTACAGTTTTGTACGTGCTTTCAGTGACCTCATTCTACAAAGATGAAAACTGGACATGCTTTTTTAAGTCAGCTTGGTAAGAGCTTTCAATATCTAGGATAAATTAATGTAAGTATAGCTTTACTGGCCTTTAAAGGAGGGTGATAAACTCTGGAGATTTATATCCTAGTCTGGGGATAAATAACTTCAGATAATCTATTTTAATTTACTCATAAAGACAACCACAGAAATTCCATTAATGTAATTACTACCTCATAACCAACAGCTTTAGCTGAAAGTTTCCAGTGATGGAGATAGCCATTACCATCCTTAGTAAGTTGCAGTTAATTGCTGTCTTTAGTACTTTTTAAAAGACTATTTCTAATGGGAATGTGCCCAGCTTAACTTGCCAGCCTTTAGAAACTGTTGCATCTTTGTCTGCTAGACTGAGGGAGACCCTTTTTCTAACACAAATCTCACATAATTTAAGACCACAGGAAAAAAAGTAGTGAATGGTGCTGCAAAAAAAAAAAAAGCTGCTGATACAATAATATCATACTTGTTCTATTTCAATTTATCTGTATTTCTGGACAGACAGTTTGTTGCTTTTATATAGAGTAATTTACAGTATTTAACAAAGACTTGTTGACCAAACTTTTTGAGGCTTGGGTAGCCTATTACAAAAATGGAGTAGTTACCCAATAATGTAACATGCAAAATGTTTTTATGTTAGTTAAAATTTCTGGAGTGGCTTGTTTTTGTGAAGAACCAGATAAAATGATATTCTTTGTGTAACTTCTCCTTATGTGAAAATTATTAAGTACCAAAGGGTGACCCCGCAACAGTTAAGTTAGTGAACAGAGTTCCCAGAGTCATCTGTAGGAGTCATTTCTGAGCTTGCTATGGATTGAATATATTTGCCTCCATCATTCATTAAATGAAATAAATACCTGTTCCTCCTTGGTAAAGCAACATGGAGAGTCACGGTGGAAAATGATCTCTAAAATCAGGCTTAATAATTTGCAGATCTGACATGGGAATGCTTTATGAATGGTTTTTAGGGGAGGTGAAAACTTGAGCCAGGCTGCCCAGATATTTCTAGCAAGGAGATGACTGACTGTATTTGTAAAATCATCCCCATCCCGGTTTGTTTGAAAGAAGTATACAGGTATTTAGGAACACGTGGAGGCCATAACTCGTGACCTCACGCGTTTCAAGAAACAGGTTAGGTAGAAGTTGGGTGAATGCGCATGAAGGTTACACCCTGCTTTTTGAAGGGTAGGATGTTAGGTGGGAGGGAAGGGGGAATGGATTGCAAGCATAAATTACGTACAGTGGGCAGGGACTTCTGGCACTCAAGATACCAAGCTGTAAATGGAGCAGTGAATTAAGAAGGCACTTTGTACTTTGGATAAAGGAACTCTAGCCAGGTACATAATGGGGGTCTCACAGGTGTTAAGTGAAACTGAATTACTAAAAGAGTAGTGGCTCTGCTAATAAAATTACTTCCATTAGGGGTGCCCATTACATGTGTTTAAATGCTCTTTTTGCACAGAGGTCAGGTTTCTGCAGGTAAGCACAGAGTACTGAAACATTGTCAGGTCTGTGACCCAAACTGGGGGACAGACAGAAAAGAAACTGAGTGAGACCTTAAGCTTAGGTCTAAATCTAGTAGAATTTAATAAATCTATAAAGAGGTGAAAACACTTCCTGGGTTCCTGTCTTTGGAAGAAATAAATGGCATATCCAACTGGAGCTATGCATACCAGTGCTTGGGATAAATTCAGCTGATATTTGAGAAACAGGCCTTGGCAAGGGAACCGGGAAGTAAATCATGTTTCCTACTTCATTTGGCAGGCAATACTTATTCTTGATATCTCTTAGGCTCTACAAATATGCCAGAAGAAGCAGCCTTGCCCTGTAAGCTACTCATCTCTTCATGTGGAGGAGACAGAGGCAGGAGTATTGTGATAAACTAGGAAATGTTCCAAGTGCAGTGAATTGGTCCTTCCTTAGGTTACTCTCAGGTTTTATTTCAGTGCCACTTGGACCCTTCCCATGCCTTTCAGGAAGAAGAGGTAGCATGGAGGTGGAAGAGACAGCAGAGAGTAGCTCTGCAGAGTCATTAGTGGCTGGACTGGCCATTTGGTACATTGGCAGTTTCAGGGTTGTATCATGGCTCTTTACCATGATGTCTGTTTTGAAAAGTTTTTATAATGTTTCTGTTATTCACTAGTTAATTAACTCTTTCCTAATCTTTAAAACAATGTTTGTACAATTAGGAAGCACATCCTTGAGACAGCGAAATTGAAAATGTAAGGCAGAAAAGTTGCTCAAGTGACTTATCTTGTGAAGAAGGTAAACTCATTACTGTCAGCAAACTGAGGAGGGTTGCTTGCCAGCCAGATTTCAAATGCTGGAATTACGTTTATAACTTCTGCTTTTGGACTTCACGGTGTAGTGTGAAAAGTATTTTGTGCTAAAGCTGGGTCTATACCAGTCCTTGTAACCAAGAAATACTGCTTAGCAATAGCTCAAATGTTTTGCAAGCTCACTTGCAATCCCCTGCTAAAAGGGGAAACCTTCAGTGCTTTGGACTAATAAGATGGTTGTTATACAGCATCCTAGCCTGAGCAGGCATTGTATTCTCTGTTTACATGCTGAACTGGCTTGCTTATGTTTAGATTCTAGGTCTCTGAGGTGTGTTTATCAAACTTGCTTGTTTTGCATAAACAAAAGAAAAAAAGGCTTGCTTCAACATGTTTTCAACTGGTTTCCCTGGACTGGAGAATGAATCGGGAGAGGCTCTATGTTCCTGTCAGCAGCATACTAAATTTCCCATCATGATGGAGAGGCTGAATGATGTCCATTACAGGTACTGTTCAGAGCAGGTGAGGCAATGTCTGCTCTTGTGATTGTTTTCCCCTCAGTGCTTTAATCCCTTATCTCTTGATTCATACTGAGGTCTGCCTCTATTCAGTCAATTTTATTATTCTTAGCAGGTGGTAACATCTGTCTGCTCAGCAGCTGTTTTGAGGGACAGGCATGGTTTTTTGTGGGATTTTCTGAAAACTTTTTTAGAACACATTTTTATCTTTTTTTTTTAACCTTATGAAGGGGAATTAGTGAACAGGATTCATCAGTGTGATCACAGGTTACTTTATATAGCAGATATTCCTGCTTTATTTTTTTCCTCTCCAGATTGTAGTGAATAAAAATAATGATCCTGTTAATGCAAATGTTAATTGCAAATGAATGTGAGGGCAAAAGCTCAGTGTGGGATCTGGACTGGATGATTAATTCGGCACATACGAGCACACACATTCACTAGGTATGTATTCTGTGTGGGCTTGCATTGATTCTGGAGCCCCTGACACTTGTCAGGAGGTAAGTACTCACCATGTACTCACAGTTAGTGTCACCTTTTCCAGGTCATTGATAAAGGTGTTAAACAGGACAGGTCCCAGGTAGACTCCTGCAGTACTCCATTTGTTGCTGGTATTCAGGTAGACAATGACCCATTAGCCACTACTCTCTGAACTCAATCATCCAACAAAATTTTTACCACCTAGCTGTCCACCCATCCAGACCATAATGTTCTAACTGGGATAGAAGAATGCTGTGGAGACCACGTGGAAACCTTGCTGAAGTTGAGGTGAATGATGCGTGCTGTGCACTCTATCATAGATTCAATCATTTTATCAGGTTGGTCAAGCACTGTTTTACCCTTGGTAAATCCATGCTTGCTTTTTCCAGTCACCACCACCTCCCCTATGTGCCCATGAATATGTTCAAAGAGCACTGCAAAGCTGCATGATTGCTCCAAATGCTGAAGAACACTTGGGATTCAACCCAGGAGGCTGAGTGTTACCACCTGCAAGTAGCTATGAAGCTTGTGGTTGAAATCTGTTTCCCATTCACCAATCATCACACTGGCCTGCAGTTGCTACCATTCCTCTGTTTGTTTAACTGAGAGAGATTGTTGCTGTCACTTTAAGGTTCATGTTCTGCTGATCATGTATGATAGGGACAATGATGATGCTACACAGCAAAGGTTGTTTTATTAATTTATTTTTAATCAGGAAATTATATCAGTAATCTAATCCTGACAGAAAGCTAATGTTACAAAGTAAAGCACTAAGAAGCTATACTCAAGCATGGTGTCTTTTCTTGGGAAGGCTCTTATTTTCTATGGAGCCTTGTTTTGCAAAGCACAGGGTGAACAGTGAACTAGGGTAGTTTCAAGCAGTACATGAAAAGGAAGTTACTGTCCAGTGGAACTCTGTCTCCCTTATCAAAGAAGTTATGGTTTCTAGTGAATGAGGCAGGGAAGTGGTTTAAGAGATGGTGGTTGCATGACTAAACTGGTTGCTTCTGGTCTGCCAATTTAGAAAATGATTCTGGGTCAGTCTCTTGCTGGACATGGCTGGGTTGAATTTACAGACTGAATTCAGGTCATGCTCTGTACCTTAATTCTTAACTTTCTCCCCACATCCTGTCTACTCAAGCCTACGCCTTAATCTTTGGCATCATTCCTGGTACAGCTTTCCACCACTGTGTCTGTCTGTTATTCTGGCCTTGCCTGCTTCTTGAGGGCTCCTTGGCACTGTAACCTCTGTGCTCTCTCACATCCATAGTTCTTGCTACTCTCTGGATGGGTGGGGGCCTGCCTTCTCTCCTTTCTGACCTCAACCTGCCTTGACTGCAACTCTTCTACTTCTGTCCAGCCAGCCTGGCTTAACCCTAAACTGTGACCATGTGGGAGCCGTGTTGGCGCTGCCCCCACTGTGATTCTGGTTCTGAGTGCCAGGGCCCTCCCCCCTGGGGTGGGGGTGGTTAAGCCAAACTTCTCTTAGGTGGCTGTTGCCTTCTCAGTTTCTGTTTACCTGGGATAGGGCACATGGGACCTCTGGTTACAGTAATGAAAGTATACAGTGACTAATAATCTAGAAAATGAGTTCTTGTTTTGGTAAATGTCAAACTTACTGCTCCTCCGGGTAAGTCTTAAGCAAATAAATCTTGATGCTCAATATATCGAGCATGCTCTGCTGCTGTCATCATACTGGAGAGAAGAAATACTAGCATTAAGAGGAAGCAAAAAATGTTAAGCAACAGCAAAACCTTATGGTAATATTTTTGTATTTACCTCATAACTGAAAATAAAATGAAATATACATGCTTCAGTAGCTGTTTTGGACTGGAGTTGTGCAAAAATGTTACCGATACACTCTGATTTACATGGATGTGAATCCAGCATGAGGGCCCTCTACAGTTAATAAAATAAAGATACTTGTGTTCTCAGAGGGCATCCCTCTTGTGTACTTCCTCAGCTGTTTGTTCATATGATTTGTACAGGTTTGCTCTGATACTGCAGAGGCTATTTGCATTGTTTTATGAGTTTTACGGTGGAAGAAATCTGGAGAGAGACTTACATCCTGCTGCTTGTTTCTGTTTCTATGATTGACTGGGTTAATTCTGCTTATAGGTGTGTTGGGGCTGCCAATAATCTCTTTTAAGGTGGGTATGGAGATCACTTGGTTTTGCTTGCCTGCAGACAAAGCAGCTGAGCTTTGCTGCTGTTTGTGCTGTCTGGAAACAGCTTCCTCCTGTGAGAAATACCTCTGTAATGATTACCAGGCAGTGAATATACAACAGAATAGCTAATGGTATCTGTATCTGTTGATTCAGTGTGGTAAAAACAGTCCAGTCTCTCATACAGTTGCCTCACGAACAGTTTCCATTTGAATTGCTGAAAGAAACACTGAAATGGGTGTATTTTATAGAGGTGTAAATTTTGTGGTGTAGGCTGCGTGCTTCCTTTTCCTCATTCATTTCATTCTGTTAAAGGTTCCCTTTCCTTTGAAATTTTAGTTTCCTACCTCAGAAGCTCTCTGAAACCTCTCTCCTTCTCTAATATTCACCTTTCATTTGCTAGAGCAGAGTCCTTCACCCTCTAACTTCTGCTATAACTCACTGGTGCCTGTTATATTTACAGTGCTTCTGTTTCTCTGCTATTTTTAAAGCTGCTAGGGACACTAGGAAAGTTATCTCTGGAGGAAAATAATAAATAGCAATCTGATTTTTTTTTTTTCCTGTTGATTTTTGGAAGATATCCTTGACTACCTATTTGCTAAGGTGTAGCAATGAAAGACAGGATTAGCAAAGTAGTCTATGGGTAGGTTTTCCTTTGAAAAAAACCTGTGTATCCTTCCAGCTTGGCTGAAACATCTTTTCTGTCTTTCTAGACTTTAGAGCATGCTTTATCTGCATTTTATTCTAATTGGGTGACTTGGCTGGTCAGGGTTTCTTCCAGTGAAATATAAATGTGGGGTACTAGTATATAGAGAACACATGGACTGTGAAGGTTGTAAGGAGAGCTTAGAAGATAAGCTTGTTCCCATTTTACTCCTTCAGTCATCTGAAGAGTTATGCTACTTTAAAATTAGGGAGATGGAGAGAGATTCCCATGAGATAAAGCACACCTCAGCATCATGTGTCCACTCATTCGGAGGTGGCAGAGGGTGGGAGAAGCTGTTCAGATGAGGTGGTGGTGTTCAGGTTTGGTTAATATCCAGGCTGGGAAGATGAGTTGTTAACTGGGACTTGCGTGTCTCCTCGACAACAGGATCCTTGCTTGCTGTGTCCTGCTCACTCGAGACAAGCCTGTGCAACCCTCAACTGAAGGACTATTTACTGGTATGGTAGCATCTGCCTTGAGTAAGTGCAAGAAAAGCTGAGGTACAAAGTTGCAGTTTGCAAACTACACTGTGGTAACTGCCCACCTTCACCTGCTTCCAGGGTTGGATAAGACACCTGACATGGGGTAGCTGCCCCAAGATAACTAAAATGTAAATCCACAGCCAGCTTAGTGTGTAACTTCCTCCTGGAGCATCAAGAGGATGACTGCCTGCTTTTCAGAGTGCAGAGTGTGTGTCTCCTGCTCGGCTGGAACAACACTAGTGTATCCTGTAGAGCATCTTCCTCATGGTATATCCCAAAGGGAGTAAATATTTAACGTGGTGAGTCAGATAATGACAGAAAAGCAGGAAGGAGTCAGAATTAAGATCAACAAGCTAGAATGAGAAAGAGGTTTTGCAGGTGGAAGCTGAAAATTTGTCAAGTCCAGATAATTTTCCTGAATCCAGATTGGAGTTGTCTTAAGGATGTATTGCAGCACCTTCCTTGTATGGACACATCAGGTAGGTGGATTATAACCCCAGACAACAACACTCTGAAGTTTACTGACTAGGGAGTAAGGTATAGCACCAGTAAACTAGCAAATATTATGATTGATACACAGCTACAATCAGATTTTAAGTTGTGCTATTTTGTTTCTGAACCAGCATGTTTCCACATCCATACAAGCCAGCATGAGGGACATTGGAGCTGCTGCTGTTAGTTTATGGTAATGTTAGTAAATTTACTGAGACATTGCATAATGGGAATCATTCAGGTTAGTATACTTAATGTTGTTGTGTCAGCAATGTTGGTGCAAGCTCAGAAACTGCTCATATTAACACTGCTGATATGACTGGCTGTATGAGACAGTTGCTTGGAGTAACGTTGGAGAAAATACTTCTTTTGCAGTTATCATACTTCATATCTAGCAGTAGGGAGAAGACACATAGTGATATTAAAGATCAACAGTAAAAAATAAAAATGTATGGCATATCAGGAATTTATATATTTGTACATAAAGCGATGACATAAAATTCTTGACCTGATCTCTTGCCTTCTGTTAAGAGACGTGAAGCCGCTGTCCTGCGGTTTCCGATGACAGCTCAATACCTCTTTCCTATTGGGACTGGCCCATCCCATGAATGGTGGGAGGAATCAGAGCCCTGCAACTCATATCATCCATCTTGGTATTTTATATCATGTCTGTCAATCATTAGAGTCTTGAACAAGGCCACTTCACATCACCCAGATGAGTTCAGAGAAAATGACTTTGTGCTGCAGAGTAATATCGTGTTTTGCTTTTATAATGCTGTACATCGTACTGCAATATAAGATTCTTTTTTCTCATAATATGGCACCATTATTTGCTTTTTCCATGGACAAAGGTCAAGCAGATGCCCTTTGTTGCCTGTGTAAAAAAAAAAAAAAAAAAAAAAAAAAAAAAACCTCCTTGGTGGTGGCAAGGAGGAATAAGTTGCTTTTTTCAGAGGTACTGACCAAGCAGTTAAAAAGCCAGTAGCAAGTGCAAGTAGATGTGTTTCCTGTTATATTAAATACTTTTATTCTCTGTAGAAGAGAGGCAAACCAACTTAGGAAGCAGTTTGAAGTTTTGAAGTGAGCAGCACCTTTTTGACTAAAAATCCCTAAGTCTGTAACTAGAAAGTCTTTGTGCTCAGGCCTGTCCTTACAAAATTATCTCTGGAGTAAGCTGCTTCAAGGTGGGGATCCCCCTGGCTTGGAGGAAAGGCAGGAAAGCCACTGCTGGAGTTGGAGCTGTTGAGGGCAACTGTCAAATACCAACAAGTAACAAGACAGGAAAAAAAAATCGCTTTTGCTTCTGTGACCTCCTAGTCTGGGATCCTCAGGGTTTGGTTCCCCTCTGCTTTGCAGTCAGGTAAGGGTAATAAATAAATCATACATTGCAGCGAATGCTTGTATGGTGCTGAGGGTGTTACAAGGCAGCGAGGCCCAAACAGTCTTCTGTGCTGTCATCTGAAGGGATTGTATTTAAAGGCTGTAATTTCAGACTTCATAATATCCCTATCAGCCAAGGCAAGCATGGGTTCCTTGACAGATCTCACTGAGTGAATACAGATTTATGGTTAATTAGATATTTAATTTGGATTTTTGACCATCTGCTCTCCATCATCTGCCGGATATGTGCTTTGTATCTTTATTAATAAGGAGTCATGACTTGCTGACATGCTTGTGTGCAGGGTGGGCTGTGGTCTGCCCGGGCTCATTTTGTGCCCTCAGTGGCAGGCTTGGGAGCTGCTGCTCTTGCGCTTGTTCCACAGCGAAGCAGGTGGGTCTGGGTGCTGCCTTGCGTCCCTCTCACAGAGCTCAGGCCTGGCCATGGTTTTTCAGGTCAGGCCTCCTGCCTGCGGGCAAGTGGGATGTAGCATCACTGTTAGGTTAGTGTTGTTTCGAAGTTGCTGCCATGCCATAGGTTCAAAACAAAACTGTTAGAAGTCTCATAGCTCCAGTAGTTTTTTGACTGTTCTGTTTCAGATTGAATTCCTGTAACTATCTGCTTTCTCTGCTTTGTGTTCTTGTGGCTCACGACCTGTGAAGTTATGAAAAGAAGCAAAGTTATTTCATTCTCAGAAGGCACCTCTGTATCCATTAGAAGGTTCAGTTAACTGTTTACATATGAGATTTAAGCAGTTTTGCTTTGTGCAAATGATTTACTGAGCACACGAGCTCCCTTAACTTTAGAGGAAGCTGGGAAAGATGACATCTCAAAACTGTCAGACCAGTAATCCCCTTGTACTCAGATTAAAGGGATTGTCACTGATGGTGACCTTCAGGTGCTGAAACCACATGGGAATGTTCTGCCTGGTCTCTAGCTTCCACTCCGTAAAGGTGAGTGTCTCCTGTAGGTTGTGTGGCAGATGTCTTGCTTACACTAGTGTACTGTAAGTGTGTGCTGCAGTGTCTGAACTGCTCACCAGCTCTTCATTCATATGATTTTGGTTTAGTGGCTGAAGGGCAGCATGAGCAGATATGGGGAGTACTGAGCTTCAGCTCAGTCAAGGGTACTGATGCCCTGTATATATTCATCTCAGCAAGGCTGGAAAGACAGGCAGTATAGGAAGGGCTACATATACTAATGTCAGAGGATGCAGAAAGCACTCATCATTTACCTTGGAACAGAGAATGGGAGATAATTCTTGCCAAGTACTAATGACAAGAAAAAACATGAAGAGCATTCCTGCACTGTTCTTGTTCTTCCCTCTTGTATTTATTTATTCATTTCAGGGCCAACTAGAATGCCTTTGGCCTCTTTAAACTGTAAGTCTGTAGTGTGTTGTGGAGCACCTCCAGGAGCAAGGAGATACTTAAAGCAGAACGGCAATGAATTTTTCAGCTGATAAAACATTACTCCATGTGCCCTGATACAGAGAGTCAACTCACAGGAATTCCTACTGTGTTACCAGGTCCGGTTGTAGCAAAGAAGCTCGCTAGAGTCATCATTGGACTACACAGAGCAGGTAACTGCTAAACCCGGAGCTCCTTAGAATATAAGCAGAGAGCCTCAAGGACTTTGGGTAATAACCTCCAGTTTGGTTTCTTATGTTAGTCTGCCCGATCTAGAAAGACAGTGGATGACAGACATGTGAGCTTATTGCATTTCATGTTTTTCTTATATTCTTGGTGTCATCTGTGAGAATGGCAGGGGGAAATAGTACGGTGCGGAGACCTGTTAATGTCATCAGATGTCCCCTGCAAAGCAGGGAGCAACCACACAAGAGAACACAGGAATATTGTTTTATTTGTAAGATGGTGGGAGGTGAAGGGTTGGAGAATAAAAAGCCTCAGCATGATAGCAGGGACTTCATCCATGCTTAGGAATAAAAGTGAGGATATTGTACAAGGAAAAGGATAGCTGACTCAAGCCAACAAACCTCCCTGTTGTGGTTTAACCCAGCAGGCAGCTAAACACCACACAGCTGTTTGCTCGTTCCCTTCCTCCCCACAGTGGGATGGGGGAGAGAATTGGGGAAAAATGTAAAATTTGTGGGTTGAGATAAAGATGGTTTAATAGGACAGAAAAAGAAGGAAAAAATAATAATAGTAATGATAAAAGAATATACAAACCAAGTGATGCACAATGCAATTGCTCACCACCTGCTGACTGATGCCAAGCCTGTCCCTGAGCAGTGATCGTTGCCCCCCTGGCCAACTCCCCCTGGTTTATATACTGAGCATGACACCATACGGTATGGCATAGCCCGTTGGCCAGTCTGGGTCAGCCCCCTGGCTGTGCACCCTCCCAGCTTCTCGCTGGCAGGGCATAAGAAGCTGAAAAGTCCTTGACTAGTGTAAGCACTACTTAGCAACAACTAAAACTGATATCAGTGTATTATCAGCATTATTCTCATCCTAAATCCAAATTCCAGCTACGAGGAAGAAAATTAACTCTATCCCAGCTGAAAGCAGGACACTCTCTAAACGTTAAATGATGTATGAGAAACTCAGAAGTGTTATTTGAAGAAAGGTATCTTCCCAGTTACACTCCTTCTACTTCTTATAATAATTATCTATCAGCAGATACCACAAAGTCAGTATTGCTTTTGTGGGGAGCCATTGATGTTTTAGGAAATTGCTTCTCTGTTGGTTTTTTCCCCTTTGCTGGAGAGTTGCCTTTTATTAGCCAAGACCTAGCAGTGATTGATTCTTGGAAGGAAGGAGTGACATTTGAATAGTCAGAGCTGCAGTGACCTACTTCTCGTAATAGCTTGATAAGAAGCTTCACAATAGGTTGTGCTTCTGAACAGCTGTATCTTTCAAAAACATTTGCTTCATGGAAATTTTAATCTCATCTCTGCCCCTTTGTAGCTAACTAAACATGTGAAAATATAAATATTTCCCAATAAGTGTGTTTGCAAAACTGCATTTGAAACGAGTTAAATGGTGCATAAAGCAGGTCCTGACTAATATGTCAAAGCATGAGAAATACTGTAATGTCACAGCAAGTTAACTCCCGTTAGGAACGGGGTGCAGAGGTGGTGATGGTGGTGTGTGTCTGGGGCTTGGCATGCTGGTTTTGCTCAGCTTGTTTGTTTACCTTCATCTTCTGCCTGTGGTTTGGAAAAGATCCTTAGCTGCTGGCACCGTTCCTCCTGCCCTGCCTTCCCTGCTTCTCCCTGGTTTCCTTCCATCCTCACACCCTTCTCCCCTCTCCCTAGTATCCTTCCTTTTCCTTCTCTCTTAATCATTATGACTTCCCTGCTGCTTCAAACCCGGAGTAAAGATGAATCTATATACCGTTACCGATAACTTTAAATCATGTCTTAATTTTGAGATGAAAACTCTGTTCTAGCATTTGCTCTGATTGAACACACAACATAGAGAAATAATGTATTAAATAGCTTATGGGGAAATTAAAAAGGAAAAGCTAAGTATATAAAATCTTGACTTTCCCAATAGATCTTCCTAGAGTTAACTTTTTAGTAGTTTAATATTGAGGCTGTTTATGTCGATAACTTACTGCTATGTAACAAATTTGCAAAAGGTTCAAGACAATGATCTTTTGGCTGCTTTTCAAATCAATAGGAATAAATGAGGCATTTCAACAGTTATTTTTCCATTGAAATAAAACTACATTTCACTCAGGAATAATTTTATGGAGACAGGCTGCTACAATTAGAAGTAACTTAGATTAGTGATGATCCATTTCACAAAACCTTTCCCCAAAACAGAATAAAAATCCCACTCCCCAATAAAAATACTCCCACAAAAAAGATCTTTGTTTGTGCTTGTTCATTTGAATAGAGAAAAAAATCAATTTGGTGTTAAAGGTTTTCTGTTTAGAAAAAAATCCACCCTCAACAGAATCAAGTTAACTAATGGAAAAGCTATTTTTTTGCCAAGAGGCTGCATCATTAAACTGGGAATTAGACAAATGAGATCCTAATGTGTTTTAATAAAAACAATATATTTCTCCTCTCATTCTAAAACCCTGTGGTCCTGCATATTTTTTGTACTTTGGCTACCAGCTATGTGGAGCTCAGTTATCTCAGTCACCTTATAACTCCTTCTGACACTTATACCTAGAGCAGACTGTGTTACAAGAATGTAGATGTATTCTGAGTGCATGAAATATTTTGTAGCTATTCTAGAACTGTGTTCAGGAGAAACGAAGATAATTTTGAATGGTTCTTCAACCACTGAAAATATGAATCTGTTATGCATTTTATGCATATTATGCATATCTTGCTATTCTGTATTGTTCCATTAAAAATGTGCCTTTTGAAAAGTAATGGTGATATGTAGAAATAGCATTTCTCTACGTAACAGTTCTGTTCCTTGAGTGTACTGAGCCATATTTATTTCCTTTTGTGAGTAAAACTGAGTGTTACAACTTTTATTTCTTACAGCTAATGTTGCAGAAAAAAACATTGAATGCTGAGCCAGATTCTTGTCTCACCCCTGCACCATTCATTTGAGCCATTTCACTGAATTCAGTGTTCAAGATCCTTCCTGGCGGTGCATTAACGCAGGACAACTTGTTTGCCTTTAGGCCCTGAGCTGGGTTTGGATGCCTATCAGCAGAAGGCTGTGAAAGGCAGGGGAAACTGGTGAAGGGGGAACTCTCCCATCTTGTGAATAAGTCATATTTAATTGGTGAATTGTGCTTAGATGTGAATGCTTTCTACATAATTTTTACAAAAGTAATCTTTCAGTTTTCCCATCTGCATGAGAGAAGGGCTAAACCACTCTTCCTAGCTGTGCGAATCCATATGCACCATCCCTTTCACCTGTTTGAAATTTCCTCCCATTTGTTTTCTGTTGCTTAAGCAAATCAGTTGTTTGATAACCCTGCTGCATTTTTGGCTTCCCTGTTTAATGTGGTTTCTTTCTAATACGTACAGCTCATGTAAACGCATTGGGATTTGCTTCCTTCAGTAACTTTACTAGTGTTTCATGCAGGATGAAATTGGAAGGCTTTCAAGTAGAAAACAAGTTCACGTACTGACAGAGTAACGTGGGTATTAAACACTGTACAAGAAATGCTAGTGAATTTTTTAATTCCTCTGCGTGAAGCTGCCTTTCCAGTGGGAGGAAGGATTTAAAAAGCTGTTGCTGAATGTGAAGTGAGCAAACACTGTGTGTGGGAAGCTTTGCCACTGCTGTTTCCCATTTCTTGTTCATGGTTTTCCCCTTCAGAGTGCTTTACACACAGCAGATCAAACACACTGCAGCTCCTTGTCCTGTATCTTGTCCTACCATGTCCACTACAGGCAGTCCTCCAGCAGAAACTACAGCCAGGAACTCCTGGCTCTCGGTGCGTTTCTCCAAGTTATGGCAGGGGATACGGACGTGGCCTGCTGCTCCTTTCCTCAGCAGGCTTGCTCTTTTCTGGTAGTTGCTCTGAGGGAAAGCACCGAGACAGTGCCTTCCAAATCCCCTGCTCCTCTCCAGCTAAGTGGGCTCTGCTAAAGAAGCTTTGGCTGTGCGCGGTGGAGCGTGCTCTTCATTGCAAATATAGTCAGAGTTTGGGCCATGAAGGTAAGCAAAGTGTGCCAGTAGAGAACACGTTGAGCGTATTGATTGGCCATGTTGGCAGGCTTGGTCATGTACAGTCAGGTGGTAAATGTGGTGCTGGTCTTTCAAATATTTGTCTGAGCTTCCTGTTTTTTCATTTGGATGGTCATGTTACTCTATATGGTGATGAGAGAAGGTGATGAATTAAAGCTAGGACTGGAAGGAAAAGGGAAACCCCTAATGTTTTGCCTGTAGTCCTATTGGTAGTATTCATGGATTTGAGTTCATGTAGTACTGGTAGGCAAGGGCATGTATGGAGTCCACTGAAGAGAAGTATTTCCCTTTATTCATGGGGAGGCAACACCCAAAGATCAAATGTGTACTCAAACCACTGCTTGTCAGTGTAATTGAGACATGGAGCATAGCCTTCAGCTGTGCCCGGAGTGCCTGTGTGAGTGCAGGCAAAATTAAAAGGTGAATTTTAAACCTTTTTCCCCGCATTTTGCCCAGCTCAAGGGAGTGGTGAAGGTCAAAACCAGCCTCAGGCTTTAGGTTGAGTTGTCACAGGGCTGCTCACCCTTTTCTTTCTCATCCAGACTAGAAGTGCTGAAGATCTGATTACATCACTGCTAAAATAGGTGAGGCTTCGTGACCAGTGTGTGCCAATGTCTCACTGTGTGTTGGTGGGCAGGTGGACTCCTCCAACATGATTTGTCATTTCTGTGGGGTTTCTTTTTTTGCTACCTTATTCTTCAAAGCTGCTGAGTTGCATAAAATATAACAACATACTTTGCACTGTGAATTGTAGAACTTTTGTCTCTTTTTACACTGAGTCAGAGGTGAAGCTCTTGACTTGCTTTGTCTGTCATGCTTCATCTATCACAATAGGAACAAAAAAAGTTTCATGGTCTTGATTCAAACCAAATATAAGCATGGAAATTGCCTGCTAATTACCATCAATGCCAAGTAATTTTCTCCTATACAATAGTTATATTTGTTTATTATGCATGTTTATTGCAGTCTTCTGGCCAGTGCTCATGATCAATACCCATAAAGGAAAAGGATGTAGAAAATTCAGGGTCTGATTAGCAAAGCCCAGTCAAAAGTACTATAGTTCAGCCTGAGAAATATAACACGATAGTATTGTCAGTTTTGTTATCCTGTCCTAGGTTCTCAGATACAAAACTGCTTTGAGTATCTGAAGGCCTTTAACTCGTGAAATAGTGTAAGTATATAAAATTGGTGTAGTTCTTGGAATAGTGTTGTAATTCCTGTTTCACTTGCTGTCTTCTGGTGCAGCTCTGAACATGAGGCTTCCTGTTCACTCTAGTCTTTACCTATGGACAGTTTTTCTAGCTCTGTTGCTAGATGTCCATTGATTCTTGTTACTGTAAAAAAAAGTCTCATTTTCTGGGGTTGTATGATTAGGTGAGATTCTCGGGCTTTGTTTAGAAAGGTCCTGATCTTTTTTAGTGGTGGTGAAGATTTTGAAAATGTGATCCTTAAGGGATCAAAGGCTGAAAGTATGAATGTCAGAGGTATTATTTTCAAATTTTATGCATTCTGATATCTGATGTGACTTTTCATGGCTTGAAGAAGGCATTACAGCCTTAAAGTGCCTGACCCAGTTCCCATTATGATAAAAAGACAATTATTGTACTGCACTAGGAAAAAAGGTTGGCACTGAAGCACCTGAATCTGCATTTGTTTTGGTGCGAAATGGGTGTCTGCTGCTGTTGTGGAACCATAGAATCCTGCACCAGTGTGGAAGGCTTTTCCTCCCCTCTCTGTCGGCTGCTTTGCACAAACTGTGTTGGCTTTGGGAAACAGTGTCTTCACATAGGTGGCCCCTAGGACTGAGACAAGGTGCCTTCTGTTCTGCTTAAGACCTCATGCTGTAATAGATATGGTGACATATATCCGTTTCATTGTTTTTCTTGTCTCAGTAACCCAACAATTTCCCTCCCTAGTTCACCCCCAAACATTGTCTGGGGAAGTGTCCCAGACCAAGTGACATTCTAACCTTTGGTCACTGAATTGATGAGCAGCTTTTGTGGCCAATGACTGGTGCTAGCAGAAGTGATTCAGGGCCCCTGCCTGATGCTTTGGGAGAAGGCTTGATTTAGAGAAGAGGTCAGATGTGGGCTTTACTTTTTGTTTACCCACGTGTGTAATGGGGTCAACAGTAGTTCCCCATAGTTCAATGTGTGGTTCATACCCTTTTCCATGAGATGGGTCTTCTGTGGCCAGAGTCTGCTTTGTTTAAGAAGGTTTCATGTGCAAAGCAGTTCACAGCCTGAATTGGTTTAATCTATGACATTCAGAAAAAGCTTTACTAAGTCCCCTGAAACTTCAGAGTCTGAGCCCTTACTTGAAGGTAAGTCCCTACAGCTCTTGAGAACTGGCTAAACTTGCCCCTTGAGGTGGCAGAAAGAGCAATGGTCCATAAACTATTTAGGCACAGGGGTATAGACAATAATTTCTGCTTAAGGACTTCTCACTTGGACACAATTGCACAACGAAGCATAGAACCATAGAACGCTTTGGGATGGAAGGGACCTTTAAAGGTCATCTAGTCCATCCCCCCTGCAATTGGCACGGACATCTACAACCAGATCAGGTTGCTCAGAGCCCCATCCAGCCTGGCCTTGAATGTTTCCAAGGATGGGGCATCTACCACCTCTCTGGGCAATCTGTTCCAGTGTTTCACTACCCTCGTTGTAAAAAAATTCTTCCTTATATCCAGTCTGAATCTCCCCTCTTTTAATTTAAAACCATTACCCCTTGTCCTATTGCAACAGGCCCTGCTAAAAAGTTTGTCCCCCGTCTTTTTTATAAGCCCCCTTTAGGTACTGAAAGGCCACAATAAGATCTCCCCGCAGCCTCTTCTTCTCTAGGCTGAACAACCCCAGCTCTCTCAGCCTTTCCTCATGAGAGAGGTGCTCCATCCCTCTGATCATTTTTGTGGCCTCCTCTGGACCCACTCCAACAGGTCCATGTCCTTCCTGTGCTGAGGACCCCAGAGCTGGACGCAGGGCTCCAGGTGGGGTCTCACCAGAGCAGAGGGGCAGAGTCACCTCCCTCGACCTGCTGGCCACGCTGCTTTTGATGCAGCCCAGGATACGGTTGGCCTTCTGGGCTGCGAGCGCACATCGCCGGCTCATGTCCAGCTTTTCATCTATCAGTATCCCCAAGTCCTTCTCTTCAGGGCTGCTCTCAATCCTGTCATCCCCCAGCCTGTACTGATACCAGGGATTGCTGGTAAACAGTTTGCATCTAAACAGTTTCCAGAGCACGGCAGTGTACCGCAGCCTCGGAGCCCAGGCAAAGCCACCCCTGAGTGCTGTGCAGCTGCTGAGAAAGGTATGTCCTCCCGTTCCTTTGGAATCCCAGCTTTCAGCTTTATAAATCCCTTGGTGATCCTTGTAAGAAAATGCCTGTGTCAGAGCCAATTATTATTACTACTGACATGATAAAAGGTGAAATCAGATATTGCTTAGAAAATTGAATTCCTGCTATAAAATGCCACTGTCAGGGCTGCGCATTACATAGTACCTGCATTTGCTCATTTAAAGTAGTACATCATCTTCAGTGCTACAGCTGGCTTTCGGCTCTCCACCCCCCCCCCCAATAACTGGCAAATGATGGGATGTGATTACATGGCCATTTACAGTACTTATTAGCATTTCATTTATAACATTATCATATAAAACTGACTTAATTGCCCTCTGGGTGTAAACATTTAAATTTTGTAAATGGCAGCTCCATTCACTTCTCTGCCACTAAGGAATACAGTATATTACTTCTCAGAAAAGAAAACACAAATTTGTCACGGATGGCTACATCCACTGTACGTGAAGAAGAAAGAGCTTAAAAGATGCTATGGCTCCTTGGGAGTATAGACAAGGATAACAACATAATTTGCATTCAGATATTTGCATATATGGTACAGTAATTTGGCATGGCTCCTTTGGTTTTTATCTCATAGTAGGGAAGGATTGTCATTTTTCTATTTAGCATCCTCAAAATCACAAAGTCTAGTGCTGAAAAAAGTCTTTGTAAGAAAATCCATAGTCTTGTCACTGTAGAATTGTTCTCAATAGAGTATTTATTGGTGCTTTGCCAAATCTGCATTTAAATATACCAATTGATAGCTTGGCATTCATTTCTGTTGGAGAGTATTCCAGAAGCTGAGCAATGGTCTGTCTGGGGACTTTTTTTCTTGGTGTTTTAGTCCTAAATTACATTCCAGTTCTCCCTCTGTTCTTACCTGCTCTGTCGCCTATGTGCTTATTCAGCCAAGCTGAACATATTTTTAGCCATGCCATCCACATTTAAATCTTGCAAGGGACGTCTGAACCACTTCAGGGAGCTGTTGCTTTCTACCTTGTAGTGCTTTTTAAATTCCCACTGCTGATCTCTTCCATAACACTCTGTCCCTGCCCTCAGATGTTATTGGCCATTTTCTTCTGAACTTGCTTTGGATAACAGCTTGCTCAAACCACTGAGCAATGTGCCAGATGCTGCCGTGCCGGGGCTGTGGGTCTGATCCAGAAGGCACTGCAGCCAGAGGAAAGCCTCCATCGATTTTGGATCGGGACCATAATGAAGAACCAGGGAATAAGATAATGGTTCATAACTTAACTTAAAACACTGAAATGTGAGCCTGCATCAGAGTGCAAAGATGGAGAAGTTGAAGGTTAAGGGTCTTTCACAGCCATAACCAAGAGGGAACAGCAATGAGCTAATAATCCTAAAAAGAAAGAAATGATCCAAGTCATTTTGGCAGCTGAAGGCGTTTTGGCAGGTGGGCAGAGCTGGGCTTGGCAGCAGTGGGCTGGGGGCAGTGCAGCAGGCAGTGCTGCCCGCGGGCTCTGGGGTGAGAGGAGAGCTGGGGGGGCTGCGGGGCAGGGTGGGGAGCGGGGGGGCTCCCTAGAGGGCTGGGAGGATTTGATCACAGACTGTGACAGTGTGACAACAGTTTGCTTTGTTGGAGTTTGGTGGGAGCAAGGGGAGAAGAGGTCCGCAGGGCTGGTGGGATCTCAGCAGCTTTGAGAGGGTTGTGACTGTGACTGGGGGTCAGTGTGGCTTCTCTTTGTTCCTGAAGCCAGACTCCATGCCCGCCCTGAGTATGGAGAGGAAAAAGCCGTGTCTGGAAAGGCAGATGGTTAGGGCTAGGCCAGAGGCAGCAGCACACCTGAAAAGGCGTTTTTCTTCTGTGGTGTTGGGGGTAAGAGTCACCCATGGGACTCTTTCAGCACACGACTGTACAGATGAGAGATGGGGAGAGACTGCCTGCAGTACAGGAGCCATGTTGTCCCACCTTCTCCCTCCCCACCACACTGCTGTCTCACGCAGTCGCGTGCTGTGCCATCTTGTCTGTCCATGGGCTCAGCATCCAGCGGAGGATGGGGCGGGTTCTTCCCCAGGGCTGTGGGCTTCTCTTCTGGTCTCACCTCTCCATCTGGACATCCCTCTGCTCTTGCCATGTGGCTGTGTGACATTTCTTCTCCTGTTTGTGCCTTGCTTGCCTCTCGTACCTTCCCATTCAGGTATGATCCCACTGGCTTCTTCCATCCCTGGAAAGCCAGCTTTTGAGCTCTTTTGCCCCTAAAATGCCGCTCCATCTCCGTTTGCCCTTCTCTTTCAAGTCATCAGCCCAGCACTCGCTTCCTACGCTATAGCCAGGGCAGGGAAGGAGCAGAGTGAGGTGACATAAACCTGTGCAGGAGCTTTTTGGGGATCACTGCAGCCCTGTAAGTCAGGGACGGTGTCAGAAGTTGCTCAGTCCTCTGCTTTCCCACAGCCCCGCTGGGCTGGACTGGGAGTAGCAAGAGTGCCCTGGCTCTACAGCCCTACCCCTAATGGGCCTATCAGTCTGACAGGCTCTTCCTTATCCCACCTCCCAGTGCTGGGGCCTGGGAACAAAGCTGAAAGAATTCCTTGGAGCCTGCAGTGCACAGGAATGGTCTCTGCTTCAGGAGATGCTGCTGGGATGCCCCATCAGCCTCCCTAAGAAGCTATGTTACCTGAAACAGAGACTGCCCTCCCTGCCTGAGGTGAGACAACACACAAAATGGTATCAGCACTGTTTTCTCCTCTCCCGCAGTGTATTCAGTCTCATCTGTGCTTCCTGCAGAAACCAGATAAGTTTTTACTGTTTTATCAAAGACCAACAATGCATATTTCCATGGCAGACTGAGCTAGCTGGCCCGATCTCCTTTGCATCAGCAAGACTGCTAATGCAGATTTCCTTCTCCTTTCAGCTCTTGTCCAAAAGCATAGAATCATAGAATTGTTAAGGTTGGAAAAGACCCTTAAGATCATCAAGCCCAACTGTTAACCTAGCACTGCCAAGTCTGCCACTAAACTGTGTCCTCAAGCATCACATCTTACCTCTCTTTTAAATACCTCCAGGGATGGGGACTCAACCACTTCCCTGGGCAGCCTGGTCCAATGCCTGACCACTCTTTCAGTAAAGAAGTTTTTCCTAATATCCAATCTAAACTTGCCCTGGCGCAGCTTGAGGCCGTTTCCTCTTGTCCTATCACTTGTTACTTGGGAGAAGAGACCAACCCCCACCTCGCTACAACCTCCTTTCAGGTAGTTGTAGAGAGCAATAAGGTCTCCCCTCAGCCTCCTCTTCTCCAGGCTAAACAACCCCATTTCCCTCAGCCGCTCCTCATAAGACTTGTGCTCAAGACCCTTCACCAACCTAGTTGCCCTTCTCTGGACACACTCCAGCACCTCAGTGCCCTTCTTGAAGTGAGGGGCCCAAAACTGGACACAGTATTCGAGGTGCGGCCTCACCAGTGCCGAATATAGCTTGATTCATTTCAGTGTTAATTTACTGACATTTCAGGTTAACTTTTTCAAATGGCCATGAGGAGAGAGCATCTTTAAGAATAAACCAAAAGTATCATTATACCCGAAAGCGCGCACTCAGCATCTGAAACATGGGGTTTTTTATTGTTTTCCATAAATGATTGAAGGAATGTGAAAAATTCTTTGAGATTAGGTAGGAAAATGCAAGGAAAGAAAAAAAAATCAAAAAGAAGAAAAAGAAGGAGGAAGGAGAAAAGAAAAAGGGACATTCCCCCCCACTTCAACAAATGATAAATAACAATTGCAGTGGCCGCGTTTTCATGGCTCATTCCTAAGGATGCACTGCCACCTGCCAGCCTTTATGCAAAATGCATGGGAAGAAAAAGTGGATTTAATTCCTAATTGTACTGGTTTTTAACTGCCTGAGTTGCCACGTGGCCTATATAACCATTTTAAAAATAAATCTGCAGCCAGGGATTTACATATGCATTTATACCCTTGCATTTGCACATTATGCAAAGGAGGGGAATGCATTTGCAAGGTGAAGGACCCTGACCCCAGCTGGCGATGGCCGTGGCTGGGAAGCAGGGCTGCCCAGAGCTGCCCTCGCCCTGGAGAAGGGACCCTGTGCTCGCCTGAGGGTTATGAACAAATTAGGGGGAAAGGCAGAAATAATGGAGGTGCTGAGAGGAGTGGATTCACGCTACTAGAAGAGATTAAAACCGCTGCGTATTAAGGGATTGTTAAATGGGGGCAGGAGGAGTGGGTTGCTGAAACTCGAAGGTGACAAAGAACGGAAAGAAAAGAAATATTGACTTGGGGTGGGGCCCAGGAGTAATGGGATGAAATCTCAAAGGGAAACATGAGTGTTGTGTATTAGGAAATTCTTCCTCATACTGAGATCTATCAAGCTGTGAACAATATCCCAGGGGAAGCTTCTTCACCCCAAGCATTTTTAAACTAGACTAGAAAAAATGATATGAAATTATTATAGAGTGAAATCTTTATAGTGGTAAGGGGATGAAATAGATAATCTAATAGGTTTTTATTTCTTCCCGGATTTTTTACTCTCTATTGTCTGTCTTTATGCAGCATGCAAAAGCTGTTCAAGTTTGCATGTCACACAGTACGCTACTATGTTCAGAAGTGTCTGCTAAGCATTGTGTCTGTGGTACAACCCCTGATAAAGGATGTGTGGAGTACAGCTTTGTCTCGAACTTGCTGCAAGTGGCAATGCAAATGGCATTTTTGATCTCTCAGCCTCTTAGTCCTGTTACAGATTTAGCTTTTCTTTAGCACTGTGTAGGGTCAATTACTATGAAGAACCTCATATATGCTTTGTTCAGTATATTTCTTAGAAAAAAATACTTCTGTCATTTGAGGCAGTACATCACCTTAAAACCTTACTGAGTCAAAAGCAATTTAGTAAGCACAATCCAGTTACCTCCTCCTAAAGCGTTATTGTCTTTTCTTGGTAGGGTTGTGTGGGATGTAAAAATTCAGAAATGCCTCTGGAAATAAAGCAAGCCTTACGTCTCCTTGTTAAACTTTGAATGCTCTTCTCTGGGTTGAGATTGAGATCAAAACAACTGTCTTGTGTTCATGACTGACTGAATACCTGTCATGCTTGTTCTTAACAGAGACCTTGTGACAAATGGCAAACAAGTAAAGAAATGATTACTCTCTTGAGAGTTTGATTGTCTTTTTGCATACAAAGGTGAAAAGTAATGAAGATGATGGAAGCACACAGGTGGAAAAGCATGATGAGAGCAGAATCAAACCCTGATTTTTATCACCTGGTTAACTGAGTTCACTCCAAAACATTGGCTAAAAAGTCTTCATTTTTTTGTATGTGTGTATCCTGAAATACAGTTTAAAAAGAACCTCTCCAGCTTTTGCCAGAAGTGATCCAAGTTCACGCAACAGCCATTTAATAATGCCTCCCATAAAGCACCACATCAGTTGAGCGTGGCATTATGAGCCTCACGCACTCGCTGCCATCGTTATGCCACAAGTTCCTCTTTCCTTGAGAAATTGACTGTATTTGTTCTTTTTCTTCTCTCTGGGAATCATTTCAAAACAAGTTGTGCTTACAGATACTAAGAGAAGTCTTACTTTAGTAAAGCAGTTACTATATGCTTGAAACTAGGCATGTACCAAGCTCTATTTACTTCAAATGAGTATTAAGAACATGTGCATGTTTCTAAAAAGCAGTGCTTGTCTGTCATTGAACTTTGGGAACTGAGTTGGTGGATTTATTCTTGGGAAATGTGAAGTTTCTTCTGCACTGAATATAAAAAGAAAAATAGTTGCTGTTATCTACATAGTGATGCCCAGGGCTACATCACTCTGAAGACCAAAGTTGGCTGACTGCATGTGACAGTGCCTGCACTAAGAAGTTGCTTTAGCTCTGGTACGACCAGCAGAATATTCAGTGCATTAGCTCTCAGTCCTCTGGCTGGACCAGAGGGTGAGATAGGTGGCCATGTGATGGTCTTTTCCACCAAAAGCCCTTTTGAGTTTGGCTTTTCTTGAGCACAGTGTGGAGACCTCAAGCACCTTGTTGAGCCCCCACTACAGATAGGTTAAAAGTCAGCTGCGAAAGTCAGAAGCGCGGCAGTCCCCCAGGGTTGCAGTTCAGACACAACTCGTGACCAATCCAGAGGACAGTTTAAGGGTACAACAATGAAAGTGTGGTCTTCTGAACTGGTGGGCAGAGTGCATGAAGATTTAAGCTGGGCCTGAGCAGCAATTCCTTGCAACCTGCCTTAGAATTTGTTTTGATACTGGAGCAGCTGGGAAATGAGGTGGTCCCTGCTGCAAAAGCAGTTTCCATTAGCTTCCCCCTTCAGGACAGAGGGACTGGATGAGGAGTGGTTTGGCAGGGGAGGGTGAAGTTAGTGCCTTGTGGATAAGGGCCAAAGGTGCTGCCAAGTGAGTGGGGAGAAGAAATTGGGTGAAAAGCAAAGCAGCTGTAGGGGTTGGATGATATACTAGAAGAAAGAACAAATCATATGGACTGATTTGCCTTCATTATTTTGTCTTCTGGGCAGAGTATGCTATGGATCAGGACACCAGGATAATGAATGCTTGATAAATGTAGGGTATTTGGTAGGACTTTCTTCTAACTTGGTTATGCCAGTGTCAGCTTACGCAGGAGATTGGTTTATTTGTAGTCTCTGCAGGATGGGAACAAAAATGAATATCCACCTCATTAATCCCTTTTAAAGTAATATATGGATGGGCTAAACAAACTCGTACAGTTCTATTTCTTAAAAAATAAGGAAATCATGAAGTTTATCAGCTTTACATTGGTCAATCTTCTCCATTGTTTCACTCTTATTGTGTAGCCTGCAAGAATCAATTAAACTAAATGAGCCTTTATGAAAGTCCTTTTTAACAATGTTTTTGTTTAGAATTTCCTCACCAGCTCTGTAAAGCTCCATACATTTCCAGTTTCTCAGATGGATCTTCCCGCATCTATTGTTTGCCTAAATGTAGAGATGAGAAGGAAAACCTAGTTCTCTTAGATATGCCCTCTGGGACTAATTACACTCATTTGACTAGACTAGCAGTTAGATCTGAATTATAGTCATGAATAAGTTAGATCTTAATTAAAGTCATGTTTGGGTGCAAAAGGCAATGTCATACATGCAAAGAAGCTGCTTTGTAATATGTGGAAATTAGTGTTAATAATAATTTGTGTATGAGATTTGGATTTCAATTTATTCTTCATATCGCTTTCTCTGGCCGTTTACCCATATAATAATACATCCTGCTCCCGTTTCCGTATTTGAGTACTCTTAGAGTAATAAAAGGTAAAATATTGCTAAACCAAAAAATAAAATGACCCATTCAATTCGCATCAATATTTAAGGAACTTTGTAATTGTTAAGGCCTTATCAGGTGTTTCACAGCATCTCACTTCTATTTGGAATATGTTGAAAAATTAACAATATTATGGTGTAATATAATTACTTTGTTCTAAAGACTATCAGAGTTTCCCAGGAGGACAGCCTAGTCTCACATTTTTTCCTGTTCTGGTCCACACTGATCTCTCCCATAAACTTTCCAATAACTCATAAATATATGTACATACATAAATAATAATACAGCACACTTTGAAACACTGTTGCATTTGGGTAACCATCAGCCCTTGCTTTGCTTTGGATGATGGTATAAAGCTTCTTAGGGAAATGCCTACTCCATGCAGGAGATGAAGACGACTCTAAAGCATAGAGAGCTGATGTAAGGCCAGTTGCCTACACAGGGCTGAAAGATTAACATGGAGGTACTATCTAGACAACAGGACATCTACGTGGAGTAACCAAATGCCTCCAGAACAACAGCCACTGTGGCTGGTAAGTGACTTTATTTCTTCATGGTCTGTTCGTTCTTGCTTCACGGTGATCTAGGTCTTGAAAAACAGTGTTACTCTTGTTTAGCACAAGCAGGTAGCCTGAGCCACAATGTGGAAGCCTGGCAGACTTCTTTTGCATGACACATCTTCTGCTAAATGCTGTATCTGAATATGTTTGGTGACAAAGGATCTTCTACGTTTGGTGACAAAGGATCTTCTACGTTTTTTGTGACCATTTTGTTAATTCCTTTTTATTTCTGAACAAAATGTTCTGAGAAAGTCAAAGTACTTTCTTTTGATATTCTCTAAGGAACATGTTATTTCTTGAAAGAAGATTCTATCTTTTCCTAATCCCAAGCAACTTCTTTTTTGACACTTTGATCTAGTCATTTAAAATAATAAGGAGGAGTTGAAGAGATGGAAAACTTAAAATAGAAATGACTCTTTTTGACATCATCCTGAATGAACTATTTTTGCCTTAAGCTAAGATTATTTTTTGCCCCCAAAATTCTGCTCTTTGCATTAGAGATGCTATATATGTTGAGAACAATCCAGGCAGGCAGGATGTACTTGGTCACAGATGCGGACAGAGATGTAACGTGAATTTTGTATCTCTTTCACTGCTCAGGTCAATGACTGAGTCTGGCTCTCCACTGAACAGCACTGAAGATCCTGGGTTTGGCCCTCGCACATACAGTGTCCAGAAGGTGTGGATCTCAGGAGATCATCTTGGAAGATGGATCTGGTGAGCAGAGCTGCTTTTGGACAGAGGTCAGGTCATGGTGTATGTTTAACTCTGCAGCCATTGCATCTCTGCCAACACTGTGCTTGTGGATGCTGCAACTGCGTGGGCAGAAATCACTCTGTACTGCTCACTGTGCTTTTAATGGTCATTTGAAACCACTCGGTGGCCAAAACACTTAGGGCAAGGGTACGTAAGACAATCTGGTTTTGCACTACGGGTACGTAACAACGTATGAACAGGACAAATCGTGACGTGTTTAAATTGCAGCAAGGGAAATTTAGTCTAAACTTTGAGACAAACTTTCCAATAGGTAAGCGCTGAAGTTGTCTATCCATAAACTTTATTAAATTCTGTTTCCTAAAGATTTTAAGAACAAATAAGTCAAATAAGGAATGATTTTGGTTAAGTTGATCCATGCTTGGCTAGAAGATAGATTAGAGAACTTCCTGAGGTCTTGATGCTTAGTTAAATCCTTTAAGGAAATTACCCACAAGATACTAAGGGTAGCTCTTTACACAGGTTTGAATTTAAGAAGTAAAATATTTTAGGTAAGCAGTAGATAACAATATGGAAAGTAATCACACAAACGCTTTCCTTCTGTTACCATGTTGACTTCTGGTCCTTTCACTGCTGAAAGGACATCAGAGTTGTAAAGAAACACAGTGGAAATTCTCAGGCACAGAGAAATTTTCAAATCTCGTTGAAAATTTTAGGACTTAATCAAATACATTGTAATGAAAAATAAAAGTATATAAAGTAACTAAATATTTAAAGGAATAATTTGGACCTTTTTTTTACCCTTTATTGTTATTTCAGAAATGAAGATAACTTAGTAAAGTGAAGGAGGAAATTGTGAAAATTTATGAAAATACTTTTTTTTTTTCCTGCCTCTTTTTAACCTGTGAAACTCACTGCTTGTAGACATTATTACTGAGGTACTAAATTTGACAGGAGAGGATTCCACTGAGGTGAATGTAGCTGTGCTAGCTGGGATAAAGTTAAAAAAAAAAAAATTAAAAGAATAAAGTAAAAACCAAAATAAAGATCTGAGCCCTTCTGCTTCAAGAAATTAACCAATCTTAAGTGCATGGTTTTGGAAGAAATATCCTCTGTGGGAGCATTACTCTGTGACTGTCTATGAGGATTTGAAGCACCTGGTGCTGGTACCCGTTAGAGACAAGATATTGGGCATAACAGATTTATTGCCCGATTCAGCCCAGCAATTAATCTCCTCTGTAGGAATTATTATCCATTAAACCGTGAGCAGAGCAAAGTCCTGCCACTTTTCTTTAGTCTTAGGTATTGCTTCTTTTCTTCTAGGAGACAAGTAATAATTGCAACTGGATAACTTCAATTACAAATACAGGTAACATTCCTGTAAGTGAATGACTTATTGTCTAAGTAGTACTTAAATGTATAAAATTTCTATAACTTAGAGAATAATTACAGGTATGGGTACTCTAAGATGCAAAAGGAGTCCTGAGCATTTGCATGGATGCATCATGCTGTGAGGGAAGTGCAGCTGACCCTCTTCCTTGTCCTTGCATGTGATGATGTTTACATGAGTTACTCAAATTTGATTCAAATTTTCTTTTTGTGCTTATTTGTGGATTGTCACAAAGTCAGTATCAGTAATATATTTACTTTTATTTAGCTAGATATATCCATGTCTGGTTCAAGGTGTTTTGTTCCTATTGGCAAAGGCAGAAGCACTGTAATTCCCATTCATGTGAATAAACTCAAAATACAACTCAGGCTGGTATAATTAGAACACATTTATGCTTGTTTTCCAGCCTTGGTCTGTTGAACAGCAATTACTTTGAAAGATAGGTCCTATGCCTGTTTGTTTGTTTTATTTTTTAAAAATTTTTATTTTCCAGTGTTCCTTTTTATCCAGCAGTAGAAAGATGGAGGGAGCTGAGAGATACATAGGGCTTTGTGTATTTCTTAGTGAAATGAAAAAGAATACAAGGTACCTGATATAATAATCTTCAAGTATACAAAGATAGCTGCAAAGAGTAAGGGCCTTGGATAGAAAAATTTCATTATGAAGGAAGACTAGAAATAAATGGGAATGTATTTTACCAAGGGAAATTGAGATTGGATATTAGAAAAACTCATATTTAGTAAAAAAAAAAAACACTTCTCAAGGAAGATATGGGCTTCTGTCACTGAAAGTCTTTAAAAAAGGTTAGATTAACTGGTTGGGAAATGCATATGAGTACTTGATCCTGTTCAGCACAGAGCAATGGGCAAGATGGCCTCTCAAAGTCATCTTCAGTCTTCATTAGTTGATGTACACCTCTGTTGCATTGTGTTTCAACCATATACGTACAATGCTGTTAAAACGTAGTTACGCAGCTATGACAGTGATGGAAGCAGTTTAAGTATATACTATCAAGATACAGTTGCTCCTGTGGAAATGCCAGCCCCTACCAAATGCTGTCAAACAGCAGAGCTTGCAGTGGAGCAGTAGATGACTCTTAACTAATTATAACAGTGATGACTACAGGGTTCACACACAAACAAGTGTACCACATGCCATCTGCTTCATTGCTGAAGGTATAAATGCTTCACACTGGTACAGAGCTTTCATCTGAGGATCTCAAAGTATTTTACAAAGTGGAAATAGAAAGTGACATTATCCTAATTGCACAGTTAGATGAGCAGGATTACCACCTTCCTTAATTGCATGCCGATATTGTAGCCTGGCATCTTCCTGAAGAGGTGTTCCTTATTCAGGGCTTGTCCATGCGCGAAGGTTGTTTTGCTTAGCCCTTCCAGGGATACTTAGAGATAAAATTGTTCTGTTGTGCCACAGGCCGTATACATGTGTGTGTGTGTGTGTATAAACACATACCTATTTTACTAGCAGAAATTCTTTGCATAGTGGATGTGATGTAGTTTTGCTGTTGCGAGTTATCTTTTTTTATAGATAAATATATGCATCCAATATAGCTGTTTTCATGTCTGCATCGCTAGCAATGCTGCTGAACTGACGTATTTACATTGATGTGGGTTAGTTTATGCCCTCAAGAATGACTTTTGCTCCCAGCCAATTAAACCTGGAGATGCTTATGTGAATAGGTCTGCATAAAGCACCACTGTTACCAAACTAGTGTATTTTCACTCAATTTGCACAGAAGCAAATGACTGACAATGCTAGGAATGGAGAAACAGGCCTTCTCTTTGCAGCGTGATTGCTACCAGCACAGATGTAGTATACTCAGGAATACATATGTACACTTCCTCCCCGCCCCAAATATTTATAGAAATAACTTCTAGCCATTTCACTTTACATTTAGGACCCTAATGTGGAGAGAAGTTACCATTTTACTGGGTACTGAGTAAACATGTAGCAGAGGCGTCGTGACTGAATGCGTGTTGGCGATGAACTCATATCCACTCCAGTTCCTTTTCAATACCTGTCTAAGCCAAAGTGCGCATAAGATATCGGAGTGCTGTATGGAGGCCACGTAAATCTGTATTTGGACCCTAATAACATCCTCCAAAGCAAGTCATTTCTCTTCCTGCTCTCATTTTTTAAATCCACTCTGCAGGTGAGATAAGAGGATTCTTTTTGCCCTTAAATTACAGCAGTTACAAGTAATCTTTGCTGTCTCTGTACATACGGGGCTTTTTGTTGGGTTTTTGTCTCTATTTTTTTTCCCCAAGGAAAGTAAGTATTTTGTGCTCATGGAAAAACAGGAGATTAGCTGCACCAGAATACAAAGTACGAGTTAACCTGAGGCAAAGCGCAGCTGAACAGCAGCCATACAACTTTCCCTCGGCTCTGCTGCCAAATGTCTGCAATGATAAACCTTCGGGGGCCATTAAGTGGAAACCAAGTGTCCTTTTTAAAGTTTCCTTTTTTTATTAAAACCAGTAAATATAGCTGAACATCTGATAGTAAATAATTTCCCCCTAGCCCTCTGCAGATAAAGGAAGGTTTTGAAGGGCGGCAGAGGTGTTTGCTCTCAGAAGAAACAATTTCGAGATGGTTTGAGGCAGCAGCTGCACTTGTGATCAGACAGGTCAGTGACATTAATATTGTTTCAATGCATATTTAAAAACTCTCTGAGCAACGTACAAATATTTCAGGACATGCACATTCTTATTCTAGCTGGTATCTTTTATATGTGACTGGAGAGGCCCACACCTTTCTCCACAGACAAAGGTGCTACCTCCCCTGTTTTTAACTATGGAGAGGATTTGAAAGATGCTCGGACAAATTATTCTGTGGTGGATTTACTGGGAAACGCCAGTTCGGTTGTCTTGAAGCGAGGCACAAACTTGAGTTTGGTTCACCAAATACAAGAATCTGTATTAAAAAAAGAATATCTTAGGAGAAGAGATGCCATTCAGAGAAGGGCAATAACGGTGGCAGTGTGTTCTCTTTGTTTCAGTAGTGTAGGTAGAGACACTCGGGGACGCAGCAGTGAGATGGTCAGATTGCATCTGCCTGGTTTAGATCAGAGGCTATAGGGTCGTCTGGGAGAAGTGTCCTTGTTGCAGCTAGTTCTGCTTGTATGGATGCCAGAGCAAGATGAGTAGTAATTAGGCTGTTCACTAGGACACCTTTGTTACAGCCTATGCTCTGCATCGAACAGAGAAGCTGCTGAGACGTCTCCAGCAAGTGTCAATTACTGAGCTACGTGGGCAGGGCCATATAGGCGTTTTCTCAGGTGATCTCTGTCGCTCAAGTCTTTGTCTTATTAAACAGGTAGGAAAACTGTTGTGACTTGCTAAAAATTTGGAAAAGAACTGAAGTTTTCCAATTTAAGACGCTTATTTTTTTACTTCTTCGGGAGAACGGTATTTTGACTATGGTGGGAGGATTTGGGTTTGCCTTGAGCTTGTAGGGTGGCAGGGGTGGGTAAAGGAACCTGTCTACCTCTGGGGCTAAGCAGTAGTGCTGGTAACTCTCTAATGACCATCCTTCTCCAGGTGCTTGGGGATGTATAATAGGGATGTATGTGCTTGTTCAGATGAAATGGAAACTTCTCTTTGAAGTTTGTCACTGAACTATGCTAGTGTCAATATTTTTCCAGGGTCACTGTCCCCTGCTGGGGCAGGGACAGTATGGCTCTGCTAGAGATTTTGAACTTGAACGAGGACTGTTGAAGCTGGTGTCTTGTGCCAAGAGGCTGCATCTTCAGGTTGATCATAAGTCTGAGGAAAAGCAGAGTGGATGTTTTGGTTGCCTTCCAGGACTTGTAGGTAGGACGATTTTTGACTTGGCCTGGCAGCTGTCTTGCTAATAATGATAGGTGGCCAGCATAAGAGTTAAAGAGTGCAAAAGAGTTGTCCTCTGCTTTATGGTAGAGCTAGGAGGGAGAATGCGTGGTCACAGAATCACTCATTTAGAAGAAAACTGGAGACAAGGATGGGAGAACTTGAAGAATGATGAAGGAAAGGTGAGAGATGTCTTCAAGGGTATGCAGTAACAGATTAAGGGAAGACAAGCAGTTTCTTACTTTTAGTTGTTTGACTCTAGGAGGAATTTTACTTATTGTTTATTTGTAGGACTGTTGATAGAGACGGGGCTGGAAATGAGAAGACTCTGAGTTTCTCCCCCTAGAAAGAAAGGAAACAATCATTGCAGTCATTCACTAGGGAAGCTGGCAGTCAGAAGTGCAGGGAGACTGTGTTCCCCTATTTCTCTGGAGCAGGTCATGAGATTGCATTGCAAAATAGCCACGAAAATGTTAATTGTAAAGTATGTGCTGTTTTGTGGGAAGAGCAAGTGGGAAGTGATGATAGATGAGCAACATTGATCAAACATCTGCATGTGCTGTGATTACCAAGGGCTCAGGCAGATCTCTTTACTGCTTAGGGAAGTTCTTCTGCCTCCCTAAGAATCACATGAGAGGCTTTCCCATTAGGCAAAAATAATACTGCAGGGACTTGTGAAGTGTTCATTAAGTACAGTAAGCACAGGAACTTTAAGCGACTGAGTGTCACTTTGATGGATAGACTACAGTATGTTATACTCAATAAATCCTCGTGATCTCTATGTGCATTGTCATTCAAAATGAATTATTATTCCTAGCTAAAGAGCTACTGAAAGTCTAAAAGGTCTGTACATTGTGCACTGTCATGTCCTGGGTTACTGGGCCATGTAAGTGATGCCACACAAGTCAGTGTGGAGACAGGGAATTAGCAAGCTTATTGGACCCTCATGGGGATGGAGCTGGGTTAGATGCACTGGAAGTGCTCTCCCTGTACATGGGGTCTGGAGAGAGCTGGATGGCTGTGAGTAGTCTCTGATTTCTAGGGCTTCCTAAGGTCTCCTCAAACACCAGTTTCTAGACCAACGTACAGTCATTTTAACATGTGCAAAGGGAAGAGGGAAAAATAAAAAGAAATGTCACTTTTTTTGAAAAAATGAAGGATTGAAAATGCTATGGGATTAGAGCAGAGCCCAGTTCAAATTTGTAAAATTCACTTGGCTTTCACCATATTAAATCTTAGGCACCATTAAAATGGACTTTGAAGAACTGGGAGATTCTTTAGGAGATGTGAAAGAGTAGGAGGACAACAAGGCAAACATGCCATCTGCATTCATTTTTAAGTGGAACTGAACTTTGTTAGCTTGGTGATGAACAAAGCTGACTTTATTCAGCTTTTGACCAAGATATTGGGAGTCAGGTATGATCTCATTTAAACTTTGTCATTAGATTCCATACCTCATCTGTGCCCATGAGCATGACTAGGACACAAATGGGCTTACTCACTTTCTAATTGCTTTCATTGGACCGTGGATGGAAAGTAAGACAGACAGATGTGGGCGCGATATTCCAGAGCCAGAAAGAGACGTTTGTTGATCATGTGGCTGTATAATATCACAGTGTATAAAAGCATACAGTATTGAAAAATCTAGCCACCTAATTTCCTGGCATCAGTACTAATTAAAAAGCAAATTGGAGTGGGGAGCAGCTGAAGAATATCCAACTATTTCTATGATCATAACTGCTTGCAGTAAAGGACAGATGAGTAAATGTTGTGTTTGAATTGGCAAACATTCATTGTACAGTTTCAAGGCTGCTGAGAAAACGAAATGCAACTTTTTATTTTTTAAATAGAGATGCGTTTATTATTCTTCCTGCTATTTAGCACATAATAGCCTTAGTAGATACAATACAATAAGGCGGTGGCTGGATCAGGTCCAAAATAAACATACAGTGATCAGGTGTTATAACGTGAATATCTGAGCTGACATTTTAGTTCACTGAATTGCCCTCCTTGCTCCATTTTCCAATGTCTGTAGGCAGTGGCCTTGCAAAGTGCCCACGTTTAGATCGGTGTCAGCACAAAGTAGGGAATGAGGGCTCTTGGCCGAGGGGCGGGTGGGTTCCTGTCTCCAATGCTGTGTGTGGTACAAGAGGTTTGGGGAGGAGTGGAAGCCCTGGATTAGAAGCAACCTGCAGATATTGTGGAACATGCCTACTCTGAAACCTGTGCTTTTCTGGCATCACTACCTGCTTTGGTTGATGCTAAAACTGTGTGGAAAAGTATTACTCACCTCTTTATTTGTGTCTCTGCTGGGGTGAACAGTGATGGAGAGTATACGGTAGAATAGCTATTTAACCTGGATCTTTGACTATAGCTCTGCAGAACTGGTTATGTTGTCTGCTTTAATCTGCTTCACGTTATTTTTAGGTTGTGACTGTGAAAAAGCTAGCAGTTTGCTGGAGTCAATTTTCAAGAAAAGCAGGTAACAGAGTAAGAATTTCTGCCAATCTTCTTAACTTGTGCTGAAAGCTTAGTTTCTCAGGTGGCAAGAGCACAATATTGAGGAAAAAAATGGCAGCCATCAAAGCAGGCTCTTAACAGAAATATTCTGCTAGCTTTTATGACTCCTTGTTTCACAAAGAAAAACCCAGATTTAGAAGGTATGACTTGGCATAGTCCTATACTTTACACCATTAATCTAACCCCCCTTCCCCCTCGATTGCTTGTCCCAGTCACTGACTTTTTGAAAAGTATTTTTCTTTTGGTGGGTCTCTTGGCATGGTTCTTCATCTGGTACTGCTGCTTGTTGCTCCTTATTGCTGAAGAGCTGGAGAACTGAAATGACTGATCATCATGTTTGGGCTCCTTCCTGAAGAAGGACCTTTTTTCTGGCTTTAACATGCAGATGGAAGAAATTGGAGGAGAAATGTGACCCTGCACTTCTGGTAGCTTTGTCCAAAAAGGGGGCGAGTGAGGGCTCTAGAATTCTTTCCTGAAAAACTTTTCTATTCATAGCCCTCTTGAGAAGAAAGGAGGAAAGAACAGAAAGGTGCTGGCCCTACCACCATGGAAAACTTGCCTCAGGAAAAGCAAGTTTCCCATAGTTTCAACAGTACTTTCTCACCTTCTTGCTTTACCAGTAGTTTGCATAAGGTGTGCTGTGAACTGTAAGCAAAGTATAGTGCTTCTGTGACCCTAAATGTGCTCTATAGGTACTTGTTACAGGATTGGTATGCAGTAAATGTCGAGGATCAGAAAACAGGAGTATGCGCATGAGAAGTAAGAGTTCTTCAGTAGGCTGTGAGAGTGTGGGGTCGGGTTTTGCCTTCTCTTACAGGCAAATCTTTACTGAATTCAGTATGGGTTGACAAGCATTGTTGGTGTTGGGAATTGGCCTTGGCTAGCTATGAGGCTTCAATAACTTTTGTGGCATAGTCATTTAGCCCTCTAGTAGCTAGTAGACGTGCTGGTGTTGGAGAAGCTTGCTCGATAACTCAGGACTTGCTTCTCAAGTTACTATGGCTTCTGCAAGAATTTGTCTGCAGCGTGCACAGGCTCCATGCTCAAAACATAAAAAATTGGGTGCCGCTTTACTTGATTCCAGTTGGTTTTGATGCTGTGGAAATGAGATGCTTAGAAATAAATAAGCTGGCCGTTAATGATGTTTTTTCTTTGGTTTTAATGGCTTGTACTAATTAACTGGGTCCTGTCTAGTTTCACTTGAGTGGGAGTGACACAGGCACAAAGATCACAGAATGGCATTTACATTACTCTGTTTCATTAAACAGAAGAAGATTCCTTTTAGCAAGAGACACCTCTGAGGAAAACAATGCCAGAGGAAACAAAACTAGTTCTGTGCTCAAAGAGAACAGGGCTTCAATACAGTAGTCTAATTAAGATGGCTATCTGCTGGTAAACAAACATAGCTGACTTCTGTACAGTGGACAGGGGGATTTAAGAAGAAAATGTATCGATTGAGTCTGGAAGAAGAGCTACAGCTCAACAATGCACCAGATAAACATATATGCTTTCTCTGTCTCTTTCTTTCACATTGAGCAGATCTGATTGTGTTGGGGAACCTTTTTTTTTTTCTCATTTGCGGTTTTCTTTCCCCTCCCCCCATCAGGCTTTTCTGTGAAAGACTTTGCAGTGATGGATTGGCAACATGGGTCAGCCAATTCAGCTCCTCAGTGAATCACTTTGTTTAATTCCTTATTCTTTGATTCTGTCAGCTCTGAAAAAACACTGTTGGTGCTGCCTTGGTTGAAATTTGTCTGTAAATCCCTGCTGTATGAGTTAAGGCTTGTGCAGATGGTGGCAGTGCTGATCAAAATGACACTAAAGAGTTGTTTTCTCTTTTCTAAAGCCAAGCAAGAGCATTTTAAACAAGCGGGCAGCTATTATGATTTTGGTGGCTTTTATCCCTGCTCTGTAAAAAGGTGTAAAAGCCCTTTGGTTGCCTCTTCCACTTGTCTAATTTGAAAAAATAATAAGTAAAACCTCCCCAGAAACTGGTGGGTATAACTGTTGCCTTTCTTCAAAATCTCTTAGAAACCATAACTTTATGAAGTGATAGATGGTTTAGTTTTGGACCAAAGACACTCAGAAGCATGAGGACTGAGGAGGCTTCACTGAGCTCTGACAGTCCAAACAAGCAGTGCCCAGGCAATCTTGAAGAAAGGCTGGATGAGGATGTTGCAGAAGTCATCTACTGAAACCAGCTTGGTGCTGTGCACTGGGAAACTGTCCCTGGTGGCTTCATTTCACTTGGGTAAGTACATTGCCTATTCTGTTGTAAATGAACAAAACATTCCACCTACCTTTTTCTTATTTTTTTGAATAAACTGTAGATATAGCTGCATCATTCACGTAGAGGTATCTAAGCTAGCTCTAAACAAGGTGAGGTAAACTACAAATAAACAGGACAGTAGGGTAAAAAGCAATACATCTTTGTTTAGTCAGGTCTTCCTCTACCCATAATTTGTGTTATTGACTTGTAAGTTATGGAATAAGCTGTCTGGGAAGCTGCGGGAAATACATCTGGCCTGTGAACACAGGCAAGGCAGGGAACTGGATTATGCTCAAGTCATGAAGAGAGTAACATCAACCACCCCCACTTTCTACTACTCTGGTTTCCATGAGTTTCTTGCAATTGATACCTCAAACCTGAAGCTGGTTCAATGAGATGTGTCAGACAAAGCTGAATGGCATTTCTGTCTGAGAAGGAGTCTCAATGGTTTGGCCCAAACATCCAGCCAAGGTGTGGGGAATGCCATGTTGTTTAATTGACCACTCGCAGGCCATAAATAATAAGTAGTCGAGGAGGTAGCTGAAGTGACTAGTGCCTGCAGACAGAATCCATATGTTGAAATATGTTTGCATTAATTTTTTGCTGAAGAGCCTTGAATAATGAGCAGATTAGTAAAAATCAAAGTCCTTTGTGGATAATTTATGAACAGGAACAAAACAAGGTAAGTTATGAACTGCAAATAGTTCTCCTAGCTGTACTCATTGGCCTGTGGAATTCAATCAATGCCTAATATTTTAGAGCTTTTTAAAAAAAGGTAATTTAAATGAATTCAGTTCATCTGGCAGAGTGGACACAGTCAGAGAGAGCAGATGGCTAAGGAAATGCCACGCAAAATCTAGACAAAGGGATATAGTTGGTGTATGTAAAGTGCTCTTTGATTATGCTTTTTTGTGTATATGGTATCTCTTTTCTGCAGAGGCTTTTGGACAACATCCAGCAAGCATACAGGAATGCCATGGGGACAAGCACTGTCCATAATTTGGACCAGAGTGGCAGATCAGACTCTATGAGCAAGAGATACAGACACAAACTTGATCACATCTGGCAGAGAAACCTGAGCGCCAATAGTTTAAAGACAGCTGTTTAAAAACCTGGCTGAGAATTGGCAGTGAGGAGGGAATACAGGACTGCCAGCTAAAAAGGGCTTAAAAGATGTGATTTTGAGAACACTTGTTAAATATGTGTTTTTCCCCAAAGCAGCCATTCTGGCGAATTGGAGAAAGACAGCTCACAAAACCATGTCCCTTGGTATGTACAAGAGGAGAGGAATTACCATTCTGATTTTCTTCCAGAGCCTCCCCTAGCAGCTTTTTCTCCTCCCTGCTGCTTCAGCTCCATGTGCCTCCAGTCCATGTGCCAAGCGACCTGCCAGCCTCGTGCTGACTCTCCCTCCGCTTGTCACGAGTGCTGACCTCTAGCACTTGCATTAAAGAAACTTGTCCTGCAGCTAAGATCATTAGGTTGCTTTAAGCATGAAGTGGCCAAAAAACATTGCAGAGCACAGGGTGATTGGTAAGCATGTTACAGATGCAGGGAATATCCACTCTGAGTTTCTAAGGACCAGCAGTTTTTAAAAGGCTTACAAACCAGCTTGTTAAGGACTCTTTCAGCATTTTCTCAGCAGAGATGAAGTTGTCTCTAAAGTACTGCAATCTACTACGTGAACACAATGAGCAATTTGCTAATGCTACTTGAAAAACTTGTGTGAATCTCTTCCTTTGCTTTCTAGGCTTCGCCATGCAGAGCTTTTGTTGAAGTTTCTTCTCTTCTTGCTCCACAGCTCGACAGTCTGAGTTCTCCTTCCCAAACCAAGTTGCTCCATACATGAGACCTTCTCCTGCTGGACTATGCTGGGCATGGCATGGATGTCAGCTAGGACCTTTGTACAGGTGGTGCAACATTGCTTTTTAGATCAAGCATGCAGCATTCTTGCAAACAATATCTTCAGGCATTTTATTGTTTTGGTGCTTGATAACAATTTCAAGTCTGACCTCAAAAACTCCTAGCCCTTCCCTCCCCCATCAAATGGCACACATTCGGTGCTTCAGGCCTTGAAACCGCCTTCTTTGTTTTGGAGTGTAGGGGGCTGAAAAGCCCATTTTCCTTTAGCTGACAGTCATGCAATCCTAGCCTCTCAGTCCACCTCAAGGGCAGAGCTGGGCCACGAGTTCACTCTCTAGCAGCATATGTGGCTGAAGTGGACCAGTCTGATGGCACTGGGTGAGAGCATAGTCGTCATCTCATGGTCACCTGGTATCAGCAGGAGGTCAGTCAGAGCTGTGTGCTGGCCACAGGTTTGTAACACCATTTCAACTGAAGGGATGGAATAAAAGAACTGCTTTTAAGAAAAAGAGGCTTCCTCAACCTCAGTTTAAGCAATAACATGCAACTCCATGGCTGCTAAGCCTCACTGGAAATTTTGAGAAAAGATAGTTTTAGGGGGAGTGAGCTTTCACTTTCATGCTCATCACTCATGACAGAGACGAACAGCTCAGTTAATGTGCTGCATGTGGAAGACCATGGTCCTGCTCTAAAGCAGACCCCCCCAGAACTGGTACGCTCAGTGCTCTCTGCTCCAGGAGACCAGCTGTGTCCAGAAGGGTCACAAGTTATCTGTAATGTTTTCCAGACTTGGGTATGTATCTCTCTGTGGAAATCCCATTCTTCCTCAAGCCTTGAAGAGAGTTACACACACATAAAAGGAAGAGAAAATGTTAAAAACATGCAGGGCCTCCTTTTAATATTTCACTAAACATACCATGCACTTTCAAGTCTGTGCTCCAGGCTATATTGCTCTGGCACTGTGATGAAAAGCAGTTTCTTTGATTCATCCTCAGCCTTCTTTTCAATAATACCTGAGTAACATTAATTCATAGTAGAAGAAATCAGCATGAATCCATGAGCGAGTCCTCCTGAATGGCTTCAGTGTGTACTTTCTTAAGAAGCCTCCTGAAAATATAGACATCTAACTTACCTCTTAATTCAGTGCTAGTTACTCTGACAGCACTTATCAGAGTTCAGCTGCTTTGGGAACAGGCACTGTGAATTTGAAAGCTGTTGAGATACATTGGCCTCCTTCACTGATCTTCTGCTGACTTCTCATACCAGGAGTAGACATGCATTTATTGTCCATCTCAGTCTGAAAGAAAAACACATAGACTGCAGCACAATGTTGTCCATATGTGTGCCCTTTTATTGCACAACATTGGAAAGAAGGAGAAACAATGAGACAACGGCATTTACACATGTTGGCTTGCTAAAGTGTGTGTGTGTATATATATATTTTATATATATATATATATATATATTTATTTTCATTTGAGGAAGACCAAAAGTGACATGCTTCAGGAAGAGAGGCACGTGGCTGAATTGCAGTGTAAAAGGCAGGCTGAAAAAGGAATACAGGGATGCATGCAAGAAGAAAAAAAAGAAAAAAAAAAAGTGGTATTTTCAGGTTTGTAGCCCTCAAATTGGTATTACTCACCTTTGAATGCCAGTGCCTGGAGCAGTGTGAATTGCGCTGGGTGCCTGAAAAAGCAGTTTCATCTGGTCTTGAGTGCGATGGAGGGAACCATGCAGGAGCTGCTGTGTGTTTTATTTGCAGCTGTGTGCGTGAAATGACCTCAGGTTTAATCAAATGCTTGTCTTCTAGTCACTGGCTGCACACATGAAATAAGCCAAAAGGGATTTTACTGTGGCTTTGAACAGGGGCTAAAATCAGGCTCAGAGAACCTCCTGCTCTATCCCGTAGAGGTGGTCTGGTTCAGAGAGGTCCTGCTGTGGGACTGGATCCCAATTTTGGGACTCCCCTGGTTTTGGGGTGGAGGCAGAAGGAAGTCAGGATTTGGCTGGGCTGTCCCTATGCCCCTGCAGTGGGTGGAGAGTAGTGCATGTAGACCAAACCTAGCAAAGGTGTGAGTGGCAGTCTGCTGGCCCAACAATAATTTTGTGGACTTCAGTGGAAATCCTGTGCTGCTCCCAAAGCCTGGGAAAAGGGAGGAGAGATAAGAATGAGAGATACAGGTTTAAATATAAGGGATGGGAATAGCTCCTCCAGACCTTGCTGGAAACTGCTGTCTCCATGTGAATGACACTAGTGGATCAAATTAAAAACAAAGAACTAGAGAATGGATCACTTCCCTCCAAAATGCTCACGTTTTTACAAAAGAGGGGAGAGAAAGGAATGGCTGGGATTTGGAAGGAATGGCAAAGACAAGGTTTAGTTGGTCACAGGAGCTGTGAGATCTTGCTACGGCCATCACAGCTGTACCTCAGGGAGGAGAGGAGTGAGGGAGATATGTCTAGGAAGAGCTCTTCAGCTGTGCTAGCCAGTCATTTTTTAATTTCCCCTCCTTCCTTCTCCTTGAATGCCCTGTGAGAATTTCAGAATCAGTCTTGAAACTGTGTGAAAGAATAGTCTGATCCGTCTTCAGCTACACAAAGACAGGGCAGTGTGCATGTGTGCAAGAGAGAATGTATGTTGTATGGGGAAATGGGGGAAAAAATACACCTAAAGTTTGCAAGGGGAGAGGCAGATATGACTATTTGGTTCAGTGCATTTCACATGATAGTTATTGGTAGCTATTGGTCTTTGTTTCTTTCTGTCTTCAGTCAGAGGCATTTTGGGGCTGGCTAGTGGTTTGCTTGTGTGTTTTAGAGCAACGAGTATCTGACCTTATATCAGAGACTCTAGTCATAGCCCTAAAAATACTAATACTGTCTGTGTGAATGAAGCTAAAGGCCTGCCTGTGCTCTAGGAAATGAAAAGAGATAATAGTAGGCTCACAAGCAGTTTGCTGAGTGTGAACAAGGCACCTGAGTCTTCTCTCATTTGCCCATTTCATAAGTGCACACAGTTCCTTTGTGGATGAATAACTAGGTTATTCCCCGTACCATTTCCCCTAAGAGCATCGGCTTGCCAAGCTGGCCTAAGAGATAAATGGTAGCACCAACTAAACGATCTGTCATTCCCATTCCATGGTACCGTTGCCAGCGTTGCCATAAGCCATCCTCAGGGCGCTGCAGTCTCCTGCCCAGCTCCTTTTCCCAATGTAAGTAACAGCAGCTGTAGTTTGAGATATTTTCTCCATTTAATGTCTCTCTTTCTGTGTTCTTAAAGCCTTGAAAAGTATTGTTTTGGCTCTCAGCATGTATTTTAGGGATCAAGAGCGCCTCTTGTTTCAAAAAGTTGACAACCACTGACTTCAGTCCAGAATTGCAAGGTTTTAATTGCTCGGTTTGCTTAATACTCTGGTTTAGCTCTAAAAGAAGTTTGGAATAAGCGACAGAATAATAAGTACTTCATTTGTTAAGATCAAATATAATAAAATTACTGACAGATTGACTGAACACAGTGATCAGGTATCTCTGGAATGGTTGCTTGAGATATGAACACTTAGGAGTGTTCCTCATACGTTAAATGGGAAAAAACAATGTGGAAAGTTCAAATGGGATAGTCTTAACATAAACTTTCATGGAAACAGGGAATAAACAAACAAATCTGAATGGGAATGGCAGCGTCTGAGAAGAACAGTAATCAAGAGCAAAGGATAAGCACAGCAACCCCTTAAATTTCCCTGCAGCCAAAGCAATGTTTTGGTTTTTTCACCAGCTGCTGGTTTTCTTTTGATAAAGTCTTTTCTTGTAAAGAACTGAAGAAAAGAACAGCAGCTTTTGTGAAAATTCTGCTACAACTGACCAGAGGCAGGACTGTGGACAAAGATAAATTTCTGCTATTTTAAAACAGTATGAACTCTGAAGAAGGTGGGATAAACATAAGCAAGAGACAGAAAGGTGTAAGAGACAGTCTTACACAGAAAGGTGTAAGAGACAGACTACCTACAAAGGTAGGACTAGCCTGAAATGCAAACTCAGAGTGTAGATGGAAATGCAGGGCTGTCCTTTCATAGCAAGTAGGTGTCAACTTAGATGATGTGGCACTACTGGATGCAGGAGATCATGTGCCTAGAATAAAGCATTTCCAAATTTCTAGTCAAGCCAAATACATCTGAATTCTTAAGCATCTAATGGGCTCACGTGACAGCTCTCCGACACCTCCTCTGTTATCGTTTCTTCCTTTCCCTCACTCCTTCTAATACAATAGCTGGTTTTGCTTCTAAAATCTAGCATATAAAAATGCCTATTTTCTTCCTCTTTTTCATGCTCCTAAGAAAAGGCTGCATCATTATGAGAGAAGGAAACTTTACTGTTGCTCTGTATTGCTGCAGACTACCATGAGCAAAAGCCTTTTGTCTGGGTGCCTCAGGGGAACAGCCAGCTCGATCTGAGCTGAGGGACTTTCCTCCGCATCACTTTCACCTACCTTTTCTTTCTTCCAAGTGACATTACTCTAAATTAAACACTGACAAGGAAGCACATGTCATAGTTAAAAAAGAAAATCTGTAAATGATCTAAATGTTCACTTCTTATAATGTGCTTCATTAACACACTTTATCATAGATAGCTCAAAATAATTTTTGAGTCAGTAAATGAAAAGAGGTCTTAGTCTGATAAATGCTTTGCATTATTTCTGTGCTATAACAGACTGACATGTTACATACAAGAAAAAGATTGACAGCTTCATAGTGAAAGGAAATTGTCTGCAACTACTAGACTGAGTTAATGAAAGAGGGAAAAAAAGGGGGGGGGAAGCTTGTATTAAGCACGATATGATCATTAAACTAATGAGAGAGGCATTATTTCGCCATTAGCTTAAAGACTAGGAATTTATAGTAAACTAATGTTAGAATTGCATTGAGTTATGTTTCTATTTCCTGGTGAAGTAGAACAAAAAAAATTGCAAACTGAAGGAGTTGGTATGTTATATGTATGCCCATGTGTTTGTATGGGTGCACATCGGTTTACAGGTGTAATACATACCTTACACCTGCCAAGGAGTTTGACTTTCCTTGCCTGTTCTGAATAGTGTAAGCATTACTGAAGGTAGCATTCAGCTGACCTAACGTTTAAACTTCACAGCATGGATGTCTTCATCTGAGCTCACCACACTGTTCCTTCCATATGGGGGGCGGGGAATAGGGGCCTTAGGACATGGTCTGTTTGACTGAATTTATTCACGCATATTAAGTTGAAATGGGTGGCCTCTACAAGTGCCCGTTTTTGTCCATTGACTACAAATGATGTCCATGCTGGCTGCCTTATATTTGAACGTAAACACACTTAGTCAGATGAACACTATACTAGGGTTGGAATTCAGTTCATATATGATTACACTTAAGTGTCAGCATGTGGGTGTAAGACAGGTGTTTAAGCTCCTGTTGTAGCTGATGAAGAATCTAGTCAATAAGTCTAGAGAACTGTTCTACCAACCGTATGTTGGGTGTCTGCACCTGCAGAACAGAGGCTGGGTATGGGTAGGCTTGCTCAGCATAAAAATGACAGTGAAATTGTCTAACTGAAAGGTTAATAACAGCAAAAAAATGTGTTTAAGATATGATACCTGCTTGGGATTTTGAGGCTAAAACAACAACTTTGGGGGATCAGGAGAGGAAGAAAGAAATTATTGTGGTTTTAGGTAAAAATGGAGGTTCAAACATCAAAACCATGATATTCAAGATGAGTAAGGCTAGCCATTTACATCCTGAAAAAGTATTACTGACCACTTTCCCTGGTGTTTTGTCCCAGCTTCTGACAATCAGTGGTTTAAGGACTCTGAACCAGAGCCTGCATTAGAAATACTATGTGAATAGTCACTTAAGGACATGTACTTTGTGAACTTGGCTAATCTCTGTGAATCCATTTAACCACCCCAGCATTCTACTGCTTTGAGTTCCACCATATAATAATGCGTAATCCCCCAAAATTAATGAATTGCTCTGTTTTAAACTGGTAGCTTGACAATTTTGGGAAAACTTGGGTATTGTGGAGAATGATTGCTCCTCATACACCTTTTTTGATACCAGTCAGTACCAGTTTTTTCTTGCCTTCTGTCATATTCCCTGTAACAAGCGTGCCTTTTCCATGCTGAAGTTTAATCTATGCAGGTTCCTTTCCAGCTGAACCCATTTCACATCTTAGATCATCTCTGTCATCCTCCTCTCTATAGAGTTTTTAGTTCCTCCCACTCTTTTGTTTGACATGGTCTGATTGTGGCTACATGCTGTGTGGGGGATGATCATGTTGTGGCTTAGGGCAATGGAAAAATGCTTTTTCCTCTTGAGTCCTTTTACAGAGAGTGCTCATACTCGGTTTTCCTTGTGACCCCCCAGACCACTCTGCTGGTGTTTTCTGAAAAGTATCCACGATGACTTTCTTTTTGCTCATAGCTAATGCAAACCCATTCATTATCTACACATAGTTAAGGTAGCATTTTTTTTTCTCATGTACATTACTTTGCTTTTGAGAACCCTGAGCTTCACCTGCCACTTTATTTTTGGGTTGCTTGCAGTTTTGTGAGATTCTTCCACAACTCCTCACTGATGGTTTTAAGTTTTGCTACCAAGAATTACTTGTTGTTACTGGCAAATATCAACATCGTTACACTTCCTATTTTCTGGATTGTTTCTATATGTGTGGAGTGACACAGAACCCACCTCGTGGATGGTGTGGGGCCTTGGTGGTGGGTAGCAGGTGGTAACCTCAGGATTCCTCACCTGCTTTACTAAGATATAGCAAATATGATGAAATATTTGAATAAAATCACCCTTAACAAATATACCAGGACCTTAGCAATGCTTTTCCTATAAATGTTAGCCCCTATACCTTCGGATTGATCATATAAGCAACTGCATATATTGAAGGAGATCGTTCTCCTGAGGCTCTTATTCCGTTATGCTTGAACCAGGCAAATATCTGCAACAATGCTTTAGGTTCTGCCAACATAAATATCTCATCGATATGCTGGATACAAGATTGAATAAAATAATAGATGATATCTACCATCCTAATTAGATGAATTTAATAAATAATGATCAGGCATTGATAGTACAAGATTACTGATCGAATTAATGACTGTCTGTCAACACTCAGATAAATCCTTGCTGCAGTGCTGCTCTGATACAGAAAAGGCATTTGACAAGATTAGGTTGACTTGGTCCTTTATGTAGATTTGGCTTATGTGATAGTTTCTCACCTGGATTTTGTTGCTTTATTATAGTCCACAATCACTCTGACTCAAAAGGAGGCTAATTGCTTAATTCTTAAAAGCTGTGCAAAAGAATAGGGCATCCATTTTCACTCCTTTTATTTAACACTGCCCTTGAACAGTTGGAAATACAAATTAGGGCTAATCATAAACTGCAATGTATGAAATCAGGAACACGTGATGTTAAACTATTACTTTATGCTGACAATATACTTTTATTTATATCAGATCGACAAAAATCTTTTCCTAATATATTGGACATGGTAGTCGACTTTGGGAAATATTCCTGGTATAAAATCAATTGGACTAGATCTGAGGTGGTGGCAATCTCCCAAAATATAACACAGAGAAAACAAATCGATAGCCCCTTTCAATGGCAGTAGACTAGTTTTAAGTATTTGGATGTTCAGTTTCCTAGGAAAAGTAAGGAAATTGTTAGAGCTAATCTTAATCCTTTAATTACGGAACTGACTAATGACTTAAACAGATGGTGGGCTTTCCCCCTCTCATTATGGGGGAAGGTTAATACAATTAGAATGAATATATTACCCAGCCTTCTTTCCATTCTGAGTACATTACCAGTTTCTGTTCCCTCTCTCTTTTTTTTTGAAATTTAATATGTTTCAATTTCTTGGGGATTAAGAAAGAAAGAAACAAACAAAAAGTCATTAAGGAAATTTAGGAGCATTATACTACCCAATATTATGTTGCACTATATGCCTGCTATCTTGGGGGCAGGTGGCTTGATTGCTAAATCATTATTTTTTAGGGTCCTCAATGTGGCAATAGAGAGAAGAGAATTAGTATCTTCCCTGCATTTATGGGGCACTTTGAATTCTGATAACTTGTCTCCTCCAGGACATTTGCCATGGTTGGAGGCAGCTGCAAACGTCCTCTCTTGTAGGCAGAATTTTCAGCTTGGTTAAGCTGCAAATATCTGCTGCTCAGCCACCTCTGCTGCGGGAGAACCGGCACAGAAAGTCTGAGAAGTCTTGTGGAAAGTGACAGGTGAATGCCTTCCGTACGTCTCGAGGAGCAACGTGCACTAGAGTGCAGGGAGCAATTGGTACATGAGAGAAAGCAAAACTTAAGCACGTAATTACAGGACAATTTGGGACTCAACATTGTCACTGTGTTGAGTCCTTCAGAACCCTTTTTGCTGTAGTGCTGTGGCCCTTTCGGCAGGATTAGAAATGCTCTCCATGAGCAGACGGAGCCTATGTAAAAATCTAGTCACCAGTGTAACTACCAACCACTGGCATCACACATTATTCAGTCTAAAACCAGGTATGATATAGTTCTTCTGACTTAGACATCTGATTGCCTTCACAGAACACTAGCAGGAGTATGCGTTAGAGCCATGTAAATCCTTTTAATCTGGTTCTGTATGTAGCACTAATCACTGGCACTGTCTGTGAGGATACTGGGATAACTTGTGGGATTGTGTTGTGAATCCTCCTCTCAGTGATCCCTCTTCCTCCTCCTGGCTGTTTATTTCCCCCTGCTTTATCTCATCTCCATTTTTATTACTCTTTCTGCCAGCTAAATTTTATGTGATATGTTTAAGTTAATATGATTGGTAGTTTTACTCATCGGGTGGTAATTTCTGTTGCCATAAAAAAATTCAAGAAAAAGCAGAGGAATTAAAAATAATATTGGCCCTATTTCTGAAAATGTCTGCATGATGTGGAGAAAAATTTGGGAAAAAGACAGCAGTGTCAGCAAACCACCAAATGACAGCCTTCATACTGTATTTCTGTCTTCCTGTCTGGAGATTATGCAGTATCTTTTTATTACAGACCATATTTTAATAGGCAGTTCTGATAATCTCATTTACAAATTTGCCCATTATAAAGGGACATTGATTTTTACATTAGCCATACTTCCAAAATATTGCTGTTGTGTAGAAGTAAGTGCTGCGCATATTCTACAACAAACCATTGGGAAGATCTTGTGCTGTAGCTGTTTAGGATTTGTAAAATATATTTGTGCATGCTTGCATGGCAGCTAGCCATACAGGCAGAGGAATAGCGTTCCTATTTTTACTCCAGCTTCTGGGTGCAGATGTGAACAGAAGTGTTTTGCTGGATGGGCGTAATATTTGGTATGCATCTTGTCTCTTTTATGCCTTAGCACTTTGGTCCTCATGTTTCTTTGTTTTTCTCTGTTTCTTTTTCTAGTTACCCTGAGGTCAGTTTTGAGAACACTTCTCTAACCTTTTCTAGTGTAATAAGAACTATGGTGACCCTTTTCTGCCACAAATCTGATTATATGCTGCCTGGAAACAGAGATTAAAGAAGAAATATCAAAGGACAACTATAGCACTCCTCATGAGAAGGAAATACTGGTTTTTCTCATCTGGGCAAGGCAGGAAAAACTTTTCAGGAGAGAAAGAAATTCTAGAGTAAGGGAATCTGATAAATGAGTCAGGATGAATATTTTCTGGGCAAATGGACCATTGCAGCCCCACCAAAACCCACCGATTTCAGCAGCTCCCCTCTGTAAGGCAGAGCCCTCCTTGTAAAGGGCTTTGACACATGGGTGATATCTGGGCTTGGCTGAAGTCAGTGGGGTTTTTGTCATGATCTTCATGGAAACTGGTCTGGTTTCTGATTTCAATCTGTGCCCTAGATTAATTTTTAAAATGGAATAAATAATAGTAAAAATAGATAAGTACTTCAGAAAGAATTACCAGGCAGAATGTAAAACCAAAACATTTAGGATGGAAAGTATGTCTTTTAAAGATGGTTTTATACATGTTTTTGTGGAGAAGCACACATGGAAAAGAAATAAGGATTCATAGCTCAATGGGCAGAATCACTGAATATTGATAAATCATTTTTTCTATCACACTAGGATAAGACTAATGAAAAGACTATGTGGGAGTCAGGTAGTTATAGATAAAAATGAATATTTTTTCTTTTTTAGTGAATTTATTGAATTGAAGCCTTGGAGTGATAAACATTGCTCTGCAAGTTTGGGTCATATTCAGGTCATGTGGAAAAGAAGTGGAAGAAGCACTTGAAAAAGTTATAAATTTTTGTGATCATTTTCTTCTTTTAATAATAGAAGAAATGAGCTCAAGAGTTCAGCTGCAAATGTAAATGATTTTTTTTTCTTTTAAGTTTAAACCTCCAAATCTTTCTCATACACATATATTTTTTTAATCTGGTGAACACTGAAAAATACTGTTATTTCTGCAGTGTCACAGCAAATGGATACAGCTGGTACCTGGGCAGATGGAGAAGCTATCAGAGGTTCAGAAAAAGGCAGACAAGCTTTGAAACACAAACAGGAAGATTTTCTCCACATCCAGTGCTCTGCAGACCTTCGTGGCCAACCTGGAGAAGGCAGTCCTGGGTCAGCGGGAAAGGCCACTGACCACTGTTGGAACAAAAGGTTATTATCTTTGATTTGGATTTCTGCTGCTGGATTACCCTGGCCATTTTTTGTCCAAAGAGAGCAGCACAGGTAGGTGGGCTCTCAGCTCTATAATCCTTGCAACTTCACACTTTCCCAAGAGAAAATTGTGAGGTGCCATCTGTGTTCAGTGCTTGCTTTTTCCCTCAGGTGTGCGAGCTTTAACTAGAGGAAAAAGGAATTACCCTCTTTTTGGTACCAGATGTTTCCCTATGAGAGGCAAGATCTGGGTGCTTACGAAATGACTTGCTGGTGAGAAGAGTTCCTTCCTGCACTAGTTAAGAGGTTGTTTATGCTCTGATACCTGAGGGTTTATATGCTTTCCAGACTTCTGCATTTTCTGGTAGTTTGTATGCAATGTTTATCCAATAAAGAAAGAATCAGGCCATAAAATTGTAGGTGACAGCATTGAAAGGAACTTCTTAGATTATTGTGTCCAGCCCTCCTCTTTCTGCTTGGTGATATGATGGAGACATATTTCTGAGATGAATTTGCATTTTTCTTTCTTGACTGAACATGTCTGTCTCTCTGAGTCTATCCTCTATAATGCAATATATGTTTGACTTCACCCACCTTCCATCTTTTTGAGTTTAGTAATATTTTTAAATGCCTGTATTTACCTGAAGTATGTAAAATGTGTATGTTTGCAAAGCATTTTATGAAAGATGCTAGGACAATGACAGAGATTGCATGACCTTGGTACATTTTGATTTATTGTAGAGCTGCATTTATTCAGTGTTTGGAGCCAAACATCTATAATTTGTTTTTGCTTGCGTTGTTCAATTTTATAATGTATTAGACAGCATATTATATTACATACATCTCTCAAGTATAATGGATGGAGAGTTAAGGAAGTGATTAGTCTTCTCTCAAAAGTTTGGTTTAGTCCCCCATTTAACACCTTAAATCAAATCTTAAAACCAGCCTTGTGATTATTTGGCTGTGGGACTATTATGGCTTTGTTTTGGGTATCAATAGATGCTAGGAGTCAGCAGCAGCCATTTTGTGCTTTGTTCAGACACTACTCATAGGCCTACTTACAAGGATGGTGACTGATATTTTTCTTTTATGAATTTTTAATGAATATTCCTTAAACAATTGAGATATGGGGAGCTCTCATATCATCACTGTTGTTTCCTTTATTTCTTGTCTTAAATCTAAAGACATTAAACCCCAAGACGTGAAAATGGTAGAAGTTTATTATGTATCTTTAAAAAAAAAAATAGGACCATCCATTATTATCGCTTATTATCACTTTTTAGGTTTTTTAAAGCAGGTTAAAATGTCAGTGGAAAATAATGTTAAAACTATAAATGGAAATGAAATGCAAGGGTACAGGCAGTTACACAACTGTTCAAAATTTCAGGATGAGACACTGAGATTATAATTTTATAGCTGCTTATTGCAGTTTTTTTTAAATTGTGTTTATCTTGCAGACTAGAAAAAGAGTTCTTATTTTGAGTTGAAAAACTCAACGAAGGGCTTAAAAGCTATTTTTGTCAAGGGCATTTGTAATAATCATTAAGAATATGCAAAGGGCCGCAACAAGAGCTGAAAGAATTTGTGGCACTCTGTCAATTGAGGAGCAAGGTTGTTAGTCCTTTCATAATCTCCATACAGTGCTTTTGCATCTCCTTGTCCTTATCCATAGGCTTTCTAAGTTGCTACAAGGACCTTTGTTGCTGCAAAGGTTGACTGGAGATTGTTTGGACTAGCGCGCTCCCTCTGTGCCCTCAGCAGCTCTTCCGATTCAAAAAATCTTGATTAGCACTGGGGGATGTTTTTCTCTTTTTCTCAGATTTTTCATTGTAAGATGTGTAATGATTATATTCTGAAAAAGCAGATTTTTCTCAATATGAATATAGTTAATGTCATGGAAATGGGATGCAAGGACAGAGACTATACAGGACAGGCTAGTTGTTCTGAAGGAATAAATTTAGAAGGTGCATGAGCACCTCTTTACCTCCTTATATTGCAAGTTTTATTGCTGAGCAGTGGGTGCTCAATGTATAGAAGGATTTCAGAAAGGTCGAGGATAACTCCAGCAAAACGTGTTTTGAGGCACTGTACAGAATCAGTCATGCCTTTGTTGGGCGCATCTAGAAAGGGCATAATTGTTCTAGTTTTAGAGGCAAAGTTTCTCTTTACAGAGCAGCTGTAGAGTTTAGCCAATACATAGCAATGCCGTGTAAATTAAAAACACTAGATCTTGGAATGAAAGGGTGATTTTTTTGTATGGACAGAGACTTGAGCAAAGGAACAGGTTTAGATACTACCTCAGCTTAATTTTGCAGCTAAGGCATTATTCTCCTGCCTTTCTCTAGACAGTCTTTCTTTTAGTCTTTCTGAAGATAAACGGTTTTCTGTCAGATCTTAGAAGGAAATAAAAAAAAGGTAATGATGTCATGTTAGTGGTTAGAGCCAAGAAACAAAAAAAGGAGAGTTGTCCTTGGACACCACGTGTCAGGGTAGAAATTCTACTGAGAACTTTATTATGGGTGCCTATCTCCCCATATATACAACAGAGGAAAAAAATAAAAGCACTAATAATGGGGCTCAGATGGGCAATAGCCTACAGATCAAGTTGCATGTGGAAAACAGCTTGAAATATAACAGCATTATTTAATGAGTGTGTAAGAGGCTGGGAATTTCAAAGCAAAGTACATGTTAGATGGAAATTTTCTTGAGCAAAGGGAAAACATTTGTTGGAAAGAGCTCCAGAACTAACTGAATGAATAAGCACTTCAGTGGAATTAGCTGGGATATGCAGCAAGTCCATAAGGAATGGAAAAACTTGTTGATCAATGAGAAGTGCAGGACTGCCTTGAGAATCGATGAGCTCAAATGGAGCTTGCACAGGGTAAAAACCAGGAAGCATTCTTCAACCACTTAAAAAAAAAAAAAATTAAAAAGCATGAGACAAAGAAATAGCCCATGATGTATCATATATTCCCCATGAAATACTGGGATGAAACAGACTTTAAAGAAAATATCAGAAGAGCCCTTCTCCTCCTTTCCTTCCCAAATACACTGCTGCATTTTTTAAGAAGGGTAATGTTAGGGTATAAGGGCAAAAGGCAGCAATTCTTGGTCTCAGGTAAACTTTTCTCCATGACCCTGGAGGAACAGCACAAGAACAAGGTTATAGCTCTGCAGAATGTGTAATACCTCTCTTTAAAAAAGGATTTAAAAGAATCTGAACAACTATTCATCCTGTAGTGTGACCCCAAATACAGGCAACACATTTTAGACTGAGTTTGGAAAACTTTTACACTAGGTTTGGAAGAAAATTCAATGGAAAATGGGACAGGGGGAGAGAGGGAGAAAGTCAGCTTGGGTTTACTCACTAGTAAATTGCACCAGTTGATGAATTTGGCATTTCTGATAAGATGTCCAGAAAACAAGTAGAAAGAATGCAGTAGACCTAGTCTCTTGGACATAAAAAATGTTCACTATTGTCCATTTGTTGGGAAAAAACCACACCTGTATTTGGAGAGATGTGTATTACTCCAAAAACCATATGGCATGTGAGGAGCTAATTGAAAGGAAAACCATGGTGGTTAGGATTAAACTTCCTCTAGCTTCAGCACTTCCCTGTTAATGAATAATCCATCTTGGAACAGATACATTTTAATATTTTCACTAGGTCTCTGATGAAAAAAAGTTTTTTTTCATTAAAAAGCCAATAAAATTTGGATATGGAAAAACTGAATGATCTTGACAGTCTGGGGGAACAAAGGTGGGGTGAGATTTAGTGGCACAGTGTATAAGATATTTAGCACTAAATAAGAAGATTTTTAGCTATAAACTGGAAGGTTAATCAGCTAGAGGTGACAGATTAAAATGGGTAGAGGATGGCTGTGACCCACAGTGTGATGGGAGACTAATGCAGTCCTACAGTCTGCCAGAACAGAGAGGGAAGACTTCCAGAGTAGGTCAACAAATCTTGATGCCACTGTATGAGGCCCCAGTAGTACCTAGGGCCACCTAAAATATTGGTGGTTCATGTTTGAAAGAGTAACTCAGGCTGGAGCACACGTGAAGAAAGGCCACGAGCATGATTAGCGGAAAAACTGTGACGTGCTAGCGTGATGTGTGGTAATGGGGGATCATGGAGCAAGCCTTCCAAAAGAAATAGTAAAGGCAAGACCTCTGCTGGTTTCTTAAATGGAGCTTGGTACATTTATGAGTGAGATTGATATGCCTGCCTGCAATAGCAGGTGACAGACTTGATTTCTCAAAGTCCGCTTCAGCCGTGTGTTTCTAAGCAACCCAGCCGATAGGGATGGGAGAGGCCACTGTTCATTTTTATCGGTGCACAATCAAAGGCAGAGCCTAAGTGCACCCTTATTTCACAGAGAAATGTTCCAAAGGTATTAAAGCCCACAAGCTTGTCGCCACAGACAAGGGTCATCACCACACATTACCATCACAGACAGTGAAGCTGTAGGCATCAGACACTGTGTGATCTAATCTGCAGTTGAAGGCTGGAGAGTTGTCAGTGTCTTCTCCTTTTATGTTCCAGTTTCTGATTCTTCAAAATAAAAAGTTCAAACAGACTAGTATCTTAGCCAGAAAAAAAAAACACCCAAAGAGCAACCTCCTTTGAGGATGTGTCAGAACTTTAAATGATAAACCAAAGAGGAACGAGTGCATAAATACTTAAAATAAGTTTGAACTGCAGCCAAGTAATGTTCTCCTACAGGTAAGCACACGTTGTACTGTACCAGGACTTCAGCATTTTGTGTTCAGTATGTGCCAGTGTTGTTGAATCTTATAAATCATAATGATGCTTTCAGAAAGTTAAACTGTGAATGAATGTAATTGCAGAATGATAAGAACTATTTGGCATTTCCATGTGCTCTTGGAGGTAAGTTTTTGTTGCTATTGCACTAGATCACAGGTATTAAAAAGCAGGTTTAGTGGAGGTTGTGACTATGCAATTTAAAAGTTTTTAGGGGTTACTAGTACAAAAGGTATGAACTATGAGCCTTTTTACTGCAGGAGCCCAGTATCCTGTTGTAATGCAGATGGAAACTTCCAAGTAAAGCAGGTAAGACCCTTTATGAATAGCTTTAGATCACCTCTTTTTCCACACCAGAAGACCAGAGGCAAAGCTTCTCTCCAGCACCATCTTTCCCTCTCCATCTCAACCAGCCATCTGTCCAACTCAGGACTATGAGTTTTCAAGTTTTTGTTCCTCAGTGCAGTTCATTTATTTTGTTACCTCTCTTTTTTGGTCTCCACTTACCTTTTCCAGAAAATTGTTGGTTAGGATCATACAGCTTCATTTTTCAAAGCACTCTGAAAGATTTCTCATGGTGGATTTATTATAGGTGTATCAAAAGTAGGTAGAAGCATTTAAGAAAGTTCAACATTAATATACAAAACTTTGTGGTCAGCCATTGCAAGGAATGTGTCTTCTGCCATCTGAAGTCTGAAAAATTGGAATGGAGAATCAAATTCAAGGGGAAAAAATAACATTAATGATGGTTTTGAAGCTTATGTTGATGTAGATTTTTCAGATGATCAATACCTCCCTGTAGGGAAAGTTGTTTTCATGCTTGAAGGAATACAAAGCAAACATTGCAGTCTGGGGACTCCAAATTTCATTATGGGCTTGAATGACCGTAGAAAGAAGCAAGAATCAGTTTCTGACATACCCATAACTAAACAGTCTGTGAAATAGAGAGATGGAATGTAAAAGTCAAGAAATGGGCAATCCTTACGTTCTCATTTGAACCCTAGATTTCTCACTGGTGCCATTGGCACCATTCACTGCCTGGTACTCTGCTGGGTACAGCAGCATCCTTCCTTCTAGCCATCCCTGCCAGTAACTGCTCTGCACTCAGTTACATTCATTCTTAAATCCCTGCAATAAGAAAGTGTGGAGAAGAAAATTCTGACACAATTTGTCTTTTTGTTACTTTACAGGAACGATTATCAGTATTGTGTCTCCCTCTCAAGCAACATCCTCTTTGAAGTCACTCTTCTTTTGGAGTAGTACGATTGAAGCTTTTCCTTGGCATCATTAAGTAGCACTCAATAACCTACTTCTTCCTTCCTGAAGAAGTACTGGTGTAGTCCTGGTTGAATCCTGTGCTTTACCTGGGCTCCCTCTGTGTGCTTTTTTCCTTAGCAAGGATATCTGCACACAGGTTTGCCTCGCTTATGCCTTTGCTTCCCTTCTCTATTCCCTTTATGAGGCCTTTCTCCCAGAAAAACATTTCTATCTCTTTTAGGGATGTTCTCTTTAGGGGGTCTTGACAACTACATTTCCTCATTCATTTGCAGTATCTGTACATTCACATTCCTAACAATCCATCTTTGCCAGCATGGGGGTTGACCAAGCCCATCACAACACAATAAAATACGTGAGCAAAGGCCACCACTCTTCTGCTTGTAACCACTGTGGTTGGCAGGCTTTTAATAACAAATGCATGCTCTCCTGCTGGCTTTTGTGTGTCTTCATTGTACCACTTCATACCTACACCAGAAAGTAGCTGGCACTGTTATTCTGCTTTGCTGTGCTCTCCTGCTTGTCTCTTACCCATGTTAGATTATTTTTCAGGTCTGCATAATTTCACAAGATGTTTAACACACACCTCCTGTACACATGCTCCAGGTGCTGGAACTGTTTCTTTCCCACCACAGCACTGTCTGTCTGCAACTCATTTAGCATCTTCAGTGCAATGTCATGGAGAGAAACTTAATACTGGTAATGTATTACTTATTTTTGCAGTGGAGTACCTTCAATTAAAGAAGAGCCAGACCATGCCTGAAGGAAATTAAAAAAAAAAAAAGGATTTTTTTCTGAGGCTGGAGAACACAGACAGAATTCAATGTTTACTGTGGGCTGCCTTGGGTCCCAGATGAACGAAAAGTCAATGACTTAGTGACAAAACTGCGTGCTGCAGAGAGCCATAAAATAAGGTATGTGATCGTGTCCTTGCTTGGTCTAAACACTACTAAAACTTGGATTGAGTATATCATTTCAGTTCTGTTAGACTACTTTGATGCACATGAATTAACAAAGACAAGCATGTAGACAGCCAAGATTTATTACCAGAGTACGCTGAGTCTTTACAGCTTTGATAGTTTTGTTTTCCCCACAGTGTAGCAAGTTTTTCCTGAATATCCATCCTCGCCAAAATATTAGATTCAAAAGATTTAAGACTTTAGGAAGTACAGAACTTTTCTTTATAAACCATTCCTGTTATTTTTCTTCCTGTAAATATCCTTAATTTCCATGAACAAGTAAAAAATCTTTGATAAGAAGATAATTGCTTCCAAAGACTTGGTCAAAAGTGATTAAAAGGATAACTGTATAATACAAGGGCATCTGAGATGTGTTAATGTTGAGAAGGTATTTACATATTTTAACTGACACAGCGAAGTTGTCTGAAACACGAGTCAGAGATCAGACTCTATAGATTGAAGTCACAAATATTACTCAATAAATGCCAATTAGCACCTTATGCTAGACCCCCTCCAAAGCAGATGTCACCTTTGACACCATGCAGTGCCTACAGTGAAAAAGTCTAAATATTTTCTAACATTTTCAATAGTTCATAATGCCACCAGTTCACATTTATGACAATTACTATCTGATGAGCTCTCATTTCTATTCAGAGAGGCAAAGGGCAAGGTTGTGAGAATGGTTAAAACATGGAGGAGACAAAAAAAAAAAATCCCCCAACCCCTTTTACTTTCATCTTGAGGATGGTTTCTTTGAGGCCAGGTGGAGAGCCAGGGTTTAATGTAACAATACTGAACCCCAGACCTAGCAGAGTTTTCCTCAGTTACCTTACATGGGCAAGGTCTCTGTGAATGTATTTGTCCTAGATCATAGATAGTAAGAAACGCGGCCGATACCGTGAACTGATGGCACAGGGTGAACACCAAGCCCTTGCAGCTGAAGGTGAAAGGGAACCCAGTGCTCTGTCAGCAGCCCCTGATATTCCAGATGAAGGGCACCTTCATGGCAGGGATGGAGGAGACAGGGATAGCATACAACCTCACTCTCAAAGCTGCAAGTTTATTTGCCTGTTCTTGTGTCTCGTGATACCTTAGACTAGAAGCTAGCATTGTTTGTCCTTTGTTTGTTTGACAACAATTTATGTAAAGGCAGTTTCCCTCAATGTTTGTGCAGACCTTTAGCTCAGCAGTGGGGAAGATAATTTATTGCAAAACAAAAAGGGAACAAAGTAGAAGGTGATTGTAAAACCAAAAATATTGGCAGGGGACAGACTTGTACCTGAAAGTACTCAGGCTTTTTAAGGTACAGAATTTCAGGCTGATAGTATCTGCATCAGTGTCTCTCCAGTAAAACAAAACCATATTATACTTTTCCTGTGAAATAAAAAGCAAAAATAACTTCCATGGAATACTGTCCTGACAGGATGGAGCAGAGACCCTTTGGGAGGGCTTTGCACAAAACACAGGTTCTCTGAATACATAAGGTGAGGTTAAATGGATCTGAAACCTGCAGGGACGCAGAAGTGACAATGCTTCAGAAAAGGAACTGCATCTGGTAGCAAGTGAACCGCACACTTTGTCTGCCTCCACACCTCTTTGTTCTGATGACACAAGGAGACTTTTAGGCTGCCCATGGTCGTTAGGCTCACAAAGCAATTTGCTATGCGGGAGTTGCAAACATCTCCTTGTGAGTGGCTAAAAGGAGGTCTGTGCAGTCACTTCAATGGGACCTCAGGACAGCAAAAGCACCTTACCGTGCTGTGCAGCCACATACATCCAACTGTGCTGCACCCAGAGTGTGAAACAGCTGCCAAGTAAACCAGAGCAGTAAAGAGAGGCCAGTGTGCAAGTCCCACACCTGAGCAAGCACCTTCAAATGAAGCAGATGTGAAGTAGTAAAGCAAAGTTCTGCATTGGAGATTTGAGGAGTGGAGGTGATCACCTGCAGTCAGTCACTGCATTTTCCCTTGGCAAAGCTAACAGATGAGAGACGGTAGCTTTCCAAACTGCTGCCTGTCTGGAAGTGCCTCTGGGAACACCCTTGCCATGCCAGTTAGTTTTTTGGCTGCCCCTCATTCCCCTGCTCAGCGGTACGTTGAAGGGTACCCCAGTGAAGCTGGCTTGCCCTACACTGTTTGACAGAAGCAAACTGGGAACATTTGTGCAATGACTTATGGCAGGGTTGTACTTCAGGAAGCTACTGATATTTTGGGCATTTCCCCTCTCATCTGAGGATTGGTACCTGACTGGCCGGTGCGGACCGATGCGGTATGAACTAATGCAATAGACATAAATGCTCATTAGGTATGTTGGCAGACTCTCTGTGAATAAGCTCAGGGTTCAGAGCTCAGTTGTGTAGACACAGTGTTTTAGAAACGCGGGATGTTGTCAATGAGGCTCTAACAAAAGCCCCTGGGAGACATGCTTGTAAAACCTTTAAAATCCTTTGGAAGATATGTTGCCAATAGGGAGAATTTTTCATGTGATGTGATAAGTTAAACTTTGAGAAGAGTGTGGACTTTCCTTTATTTTCTTTTTAAGAATTGGGATTGACAAAAATCTTTATATTTTCTATGTATATGTATATAATTGGTGGCATGGCAGACTGCTGTGTGCTGTTTTACCTTGAGCGCTGACAACAGAAAGCATGTTACATAGGAGATTAACATTATCTTCTTAGTTCCAGGAAAGAATAGCAATAGCTTTCTTTTGTGTTTACAGTCTGTACCAATGGCAATGTCTGTGGGAGGTAGGCTCCCAAACGCACTGATCAGCAGTTCACAGTTTGCATGCCACAGTGGCCAAAAAGACTATCCTCAAGATTGCAGGTCTTCTCACACTTAAGGCTTGCACCTGTTATTTCTGGCAACAAAGCCATGCTTCGTTAATTCGTTGTTTGCTTAGTTTTCTACTATGAAGGAGGCTATGGGAAGGGGTTTGAACTGTGTAGCTGCTGTCATCTGAACATGAAGGTCTAACTGAGATAAATCACTGCTATGCACTTTTGGTTAGGGTAATTTAAAGGATGATTCAGAAGCTCCTGATGTCGGCTGCTACACAGGTAAGAGTCTGTATTAGGCAGACTTTTGACCCAGTCTATGTAGTTCAATATCATTCAGAATCTTGAATCTGAAAAAGCGTACTATTTAATAAGCCAAATAATGAAAATGCCATAGATGCTTCATGGTGTCATGACTAAACTGTTCATGTCCAAGACAGTGAGATTTCAGCTACCGCTTCTATGATTAACAAAATGTCATTATAATTATACCAATAAGTGTGGACATACCTATGGTAGCATTTTAGGCTTGATGAGGAGTTACCTTCTGAAGTGAAGCTGTCCGTCCTCACTTACCATGCTTTGATCCACCTAGCGGAGTGGTCTTGCGTTGCACAAAGGAGGCACCTTTCTGGTGAATAAAAACCAGAAGGGTCGCTCCTGCAGCACTGCAGAAGCTATAGGCATTCAGTCCATGGAACCAGACTGCAAATAGTTTGCACTAAACACTTCACCCCCAAAACATATGAAGCGTTAGCACCAACTTTCTCTCTACAGATCTGCTCCTCAGTGAACTTGCTAATGCAGGCACAACCTATATAGTACCTCCATGGTTCTGGGTCCAACTACATTCAAGTCATTACAAATCTTTCTGACTTCACTGAGGTCTGGATCAAGCACCTTTTGCCCAACCTTCTCTAAGTGAGCTGTTTGAGAGGCTTTGAAATACATACAGTGGGTTGAGAAAGAGAGGACAGAATTGCTGAGGCCTGAAAGGCCATCAATATTTCCATCAATATTTCGAAAGCTTGCTTTACCTTAAGATCAGCTATCAGCTGAAATGGCTACCTGAGGTCTGTTGAATGAGAACTATTAAATCACATATAAGCAGGAAACTTCTTCCTGACAGCTATCTGCTATGCTTTGGAGCCATGAGTATTAGAATGCCACTAATATGTATCTTTGCCAGTATAACTTGGCAGTCCATCCTGAGATGCTTTCAGAGGAAAGACTGCCATGTTAACTGCAATCAATTTAGACTGATACACAGCAAATAAATGTGTTTACCTGGCATTTTTGGCAGAAACATAAACTTTTTATTAAGCGCATTCAATGTAATTGTATAATGGCATAGAGCATGCAGTATCAATGACTTATTGGAAGTAATCCTAGTTCTATTGTTTGTCCTTAAAAATAGATATAGTGTTGTAACTTTAAAGTAAAAAGTCATCTGGGAGTTACTTTCTGTCTGTTGGGGATGTGTGATGAAAATCCTGAGTGCCTCAGAAATTGAATGTTGGCAGCTGTGAGATTTCATTTTACTCATTGATGATTGGATGCAAATATGAGCCAAAGCAACTGACACAGTCTTGCTCATATCTCACATGCCATTGCTGAAAAAGTGTCATAAAAAATGAATCACCTCTGCCCTGACATTATTCATGTTGTCTATAATCTCCATGCGTACAAAAAATAAAATCAAAATACACAGAAAAAGAAACCAAAGGAAAAGGCAACATTTCCACTGCTCTAGACTGCTTATCTCTAACACAGGTGTGCAAGAAACTCCTAATAAATGTGATGGGGGTTACCTGAGCCCTCAGGGGAGTTTTCATGCAGACTTTCTTTTAGCTGAGCTCATGCTAATTTTCCATGTAACTTTCATCCATGTGCATCTGGAGTGACCTTCATTCCCCAGCAGGAGGTTTTTAGCACTGGAGAGGGGAAATGGAGGGGATAAAGACTGCCCATGGACAGCTGAAGTTAAAATACTTCACATGGCCCAAGGTACTGTTCCATCCTGTGTGTCGATAGGTGTGATTTAAAATACATGTTGGAGCCTGACAAAGGATAATTTTAGGGAGAGCGTTAGGAGTCCCAGTCTATTCTATGCCAGTGAAGTATTTTAACTCTTCCAGGGGTGACTGATCACTTGTGCAGGGTTCCTTCACCAAATCACCCTAGGAGGACTCTGTTTTCCCACAATTACAGTGGTCACGTAGAGCCAGGCATCCCTAGACCAAAGTCACCCTTTGCAAAAAACCACTTCTGCTTTTATTCCACAGCGGAGGGAAAGTGCAGTGCAGGAACTGTGAAGCACGGGGGAAGGAAAAGCACGTGCGGCAAGGGATGCTTGTGGCACTCGCCCAGCCCCGATGCAATTGCACTGTCATTCAGGATTATAAGGAACTCCTCATGAAACAGACCTCCAAATATAAAAGACTTTGCCTTATTTTTCAGTAGAATTCTTGGCTGATTGGTTCACATGGATACTACACCCTTACTCAAGAGATTAGTTCATGTCTAGAGGCATAATGCTACTCTGTGTGCCCCTCTGAGCCCTCAGACAAAACGCTCCTGAAATGCCACTTGTGCCATGGATGCAAAGCTGAGTCTTCCACAGCTGGCAGCAGCTCTGCCAGCTGCGGGTGGATGCGATAACAAAGAGACTTGCTTCTGAAGCTGGAACCAAACTGCTCAATTACCCTTTCTTCTTTTGTCTTGCTGTGGTTGAATACCCACCGGTTTGCTCAGCATTGCTAGGAGCCTGGATGTTTTAAGCCTGAGGCATAGCTTTCCAAGTTTCGATAAAATCATTTTGGTGTGTCAAACCTTATCTGTCAGGGACTTTCCTCAGTGCTGGAGGATGCTGTTCTGTGTGCTGACATACTGCACAAATATTACTGTTCTTTTCATTGCTGGTAGTTTTAATATGCATTTCTTTAATCCTGCTATTTAGCATGTCATTGCAAACAAAATCTACCACAATATAACCACAAATGGTTGAAGTTTTCCATTTGAAGATGCATTCATACTTTCCTCAACTGTACGTAGCCTACAACAGAAGACCAATCTGTAGTATCATTACCATGACAGACCCCCATGTCTGTTCTTGCATATTGGTATAACTTTTTGCACATGCTGCCAGATTTGCTGTTGGAAATTCTGAGTTTATGGCAGCTGGTCCGAACGCTGTTAGTCTTACAGAATGCAGCCTAATTCACCCTCCCTGTACAAAAGCCTACTGCATCATTATCGATTTCAACCTTTGGCTGCCTAATAGTTTCCTCTCCTAAACTATCAGCATTTTCTTTGCAGACCGATTGTGCGTTGGTAGCCATTCAAATATTACATCAGAGTCCTTAAATGTTGATTCCAACACTAAGTGAACAACCTTGTCATATACAAACTCTCGGTGTAACTTGACCTTCCTGCGGTAATCCTCCGTTGGCTGCTGAAAAGTCGACTCAGGCATGCATTGTTAATTCATTAAAGAAATATAACATTTTAAATTATTTAAAATCCTATTTTAGAGCTCTGAATCTGGTGTTTCTCTGCAAATAATGTCATACTGGAGTTTTTCTTCTAATGTTTAGGATTTTAATCACGAAATTACTTCTCTCGTTAACTGTCATCAAATTGTAATGGGCTCAGGCTTTTTAAATGCTTAACAGTAATGATAATTGTGGTGAATACAGTCCATCTTCATGTACATTTTTAATGCCAGTAGAGTAGATTTCTCTGCGATAACAGAAATTATTACAATGCTGGCTGAATATGAATGTATTTTCTCTATAGTCTATGTGCTAATATGTTCCTAAAATTAAATTGCAAGCATTTCAGTCTTTAAAAACTTTCCAAAGATTGAAATGTACTGGATAATACAATATCTCTTATGCATTATAGCACACCAAAAATGCTCAAGCAGTCATATTGCTCAATAAACTGAATTTACTAGCCTTATAGAAAAAGCACTACAGAGTTTAATAGAAAACGGTAACCTTTTTACATGCTTTTGAACCTTTCTATATGATGTAGCAAAGAATGAATGGTTGTGGGAGGATGGCTCATAGCTACAGATAGGATGGGATAGTGCCTGGAGTTTTACTCAGCGAAGCATTTAAGCGTGTGCTTGTACTGGAGTGCGAGTCATCCCACTGAACTTGAATGGGAGACGCAGATGTGCGCATTTCCTATTGACTTTCAGGAGAGAGGGTTGTGATACGCAGTGGAGACGCACTACTACTTCCTACACAGAAAAACTGAGAGAATAGAATATTCTGGCACTCTGATGGATTTCATGTGAAAAAATGGGGATTTGGGAATTTGTAGATTCTCTGCTGTTCCATTCTGTGCCCTTTAATTTTCAAGCAATCTGAAGTTAGGCTCGTCCCCTTTCCTCACGTTGGCCGCAGAGTGAGCAAGCCTGACTCAGCAGTTCTCCTGTGGCTGCAGATTCCTCTCCATGTGCATCTTGCAGTCACAGAATAATTTAGGTTGGAAAGGATCTGCCTCCAGGAGTCACCTGGTCCAACCTCTGGCTCCAAGCAGGGCCAGCTTCAAAGCCAAATCAGATTGCTGCAGGCCCTGAAGAATCAATACCAAATGCAAAGTCAAGCTGACAGCATCTTTAGTTCACAGTAGTTGGTGCAAAGGGAAGGTCGTTGCTGGTGCTCATTCTCAGACAACTGGAAACTTGTATGAAGGCTGAAAATGATGGACCTAACAGTTTTACGGTTATTGAAGTGGGTTAGTAAAGCCTAAGCTTCATAGGCTACCACAGCCTAGTTCAAAGGGAGGTGGTTCTTTCTAAGGAAAACTTGCAGTTCTGTTTGAATGCAGTGTTTGAGGGACGGCTTTTTGCCACAATTAATTGGTAGAAAAATGTACTTCAGCAAAGGCCTTCTCTCTCTGAGACAACTGAATCCTCTGTAGAAATCACTGTGTGTGTGTCTGTGTGTAAATATTTGATTTAACACTCCCTCTGCAGCCTCTCTGGTCATGGGCCTGGCTGTCCTAAAGGTGTGTTAAAATGATGGCTATATATAGAAACACATATTGAGGGCAAGGAAGGGAGGAAAACTCTAACCCTGCCTCCTCAGCTGTTTCTCTGGCCTCTCTCACCCTACAGTTCATCCCATGTGCGTAACAGAAAAGGGCTCGGATGGCACCACGTGAAGTGCCCGTCCTTCCAGGAATTTGGCCTGGGCTAGGGAAGCTGTCGTCTGCCTTCCGAGGGAGCTTCTCATCTGCTTGGAGCCATTCAAGCTGTACAGTGGAATTGCACCGGCAGGCCCACTGAAGATATGGTAACAGGCACGTGTTGTACTATGGGAAATGTTCCACACATCTACTTCGAGAGGTCAGTGCTCGCTGGTGTGAGGAACTGGTCTCCCCAGGTAATCATGGGACCCAGTGCTGGAGGCAGCAGAGGGAGAAAGAATACATTTCATCCAGGAAAAGCACTGGACAAGTCAATATCTGCATAAGTATTTACACATGGGTGTTTTCTTTCTCCAGGGCTGACCCAGTGTAGAAGTCTGCCTTCACAATCTCCTGTAGAGGCTCTATTGACTAATTTGCTAAGATGCAGGTTTAGCAACATTATAATGCACAGTACACTGTTGTTTACTTATGAAAAAAAATTAACTCCTCCTGCAGCTCGTTGTGGAGAGCCAACAGCCCGGCAGCAAGAACGGAAGGAAGGATGGAAAACACTGGTCTTGCTAAATGGGACAGCAGAGGGAGGGAGGAGCAGCTCTGGAGTAGGGGAAGGATTTTTGAAGCAGCCATCACAAAGGAAATCGCCCTCCTTTGTCTCCCTAATTCCATGAATGCTTTTTACTTACTGTTTCTCTTGCTTCTCTTGTCTTCCTGATCAGATCAGCTCTGGAGCACACCTCTGCCTCTGTCCAGGTGGAGTTTAGCCTCGTGGTTGAAGTTAATTACAGGTGCTTAAGTGCTTTCCTGAATTGCATCAGTAGAAGGGCTGCTCCAAGGTCCATTCTAGTCAACAGAAAGGTCTCAACTCAGCCCCGATGAAGCCAGAGCAGAGACGATTAGTAGTCTTAATGGGTGCTGCTACCTGAGCAATGTTGCGGCTTGTATCCTCACTCATAATGCTGAAAATGTTATTCCTAGTGGGGAAAAAGGTAAACGAAGACTTCTTCCTCTATTTTAGGCATTCAGCTTGCATTAGTTACTGATAAAGATCATGCATTCTGATAGAAATTCTTCAGAACAGTTTTTTAAAGATTTTTCTAAAGAACACAAACAACCATGTTCTTATCTGGCAGCAATACCCTGTGTGCAGAAGCCAAAAATAATTGTATTGACTCCTCCTGGCTTCCCTTTTGAAACAAAACGCAGCAGCCCATTGTCTGTTCTTTCTTAGAAGTCAGTGGGAAAAGTTTTTGAGACACGGAACACGGTATGCACCAGCACACTGCTGCTCGCAGCTAACAAATGATAGGATTCCTGCTTTTCAGTTTTGGTTTCATGTGCAATTGCTTTCAGAAGTGCCTTATTTAAATGGGCCCAGAGTGGTAAATACAGCATAGATAGCAAGATCTCATAATCTTTTAATTTCTCTAACCCTGCAACAGGTAGTGTAGATAATAGTCTAGGATTATACGTGAAGCAAGTGCATCTCTCAGAGTAACTTTATTGTGTCACGGTTTCAATTACTTTTAGAGCAAACAGTTTTATTCAGCTCTGCTTCCTAGCTAGTACATTTATGATAAATACTCTAAGAAAACAGAGGCCTCTATCAGAGCTTTTCTAGGATGCCAAATATTTGAAGTGTTTGTAAATACACTTGCTGTTTAAGTGTGTGTGTGTGTGTGTATATATATATATATATATACACGGTGATGTGTGCATGTGAATGGAGATGGCTCTTAAATAGTAGCCAGGGCATTGAGGTATGTCAGCAAGAAAGCCCATTCCCGATTTCCTCACTGACAAAGAAGAAAGTCCATCAATTAGCCAGTGCAATGGAGCTGTGCAAAAATACCCTTGTAAATGTAAGCTGCTGCTAATTACCGAGCTGCCTTCAGAGGCAGGTTTTTAAATGTTCAAAATCCATAACGAAAATGGTGTTCCTGCTCCTAGCCCTCCCCTTATCCTTCTCCACTGCTCTCCCTGCAAAGGGAACTACTTTCATGTTTTATTTATTTGTCAAAGAGCTTCGCAGTAATGGGTCATTTAAGTCCCCTCGATGCTGACATCTTTGCATCACTTCAAAATAGCATAGAAAAGTGGTCCTCTTGGTGCTGGGGCTCAGCATGAAATTCCTGTTACAGCGTTTGTTGTAGCATTTCTCTGAGCTTAGGGATGTTGGCTGGCAGGAGATTTCCTCTCTTAACAGAATTTTTAATTTTTGTTCAATGCAGAGGTATGCAGACAAGGAGCCCCACTGGTGCCTGCATGGGGAGGAGGGCGCCGCTCAAACTCCAGTCTAGCTCAGCTGCTGCCACCACAAACTTCTCATGAAGCGTTCACTTGTTGGGAGAAAGGGGAGTGGGAAGGAGGAGGAAAGCATATTGGCTTTCCAAAAAAGTTGCTTCTCTTTCCACTGAAGCTTCTCGCCTGGCTGTCCCATGGTTTGTGGGAACCGCTGTGCCTCTGTTTCGGGTTTTCTCTTTCCCATCAGTGTTAGCTTCCTGTTGTTGTGCTTGTGGGTATTGGTGAGGAGTTTGCACAGGCAATAGCATTTAACAGGGAATCCTCTATGCAGTTGGTTTCCAGCTGCTAAGTAACAGCACCCCACGACAGGCAGCAGGGGTAGGGATTCTTATTTACTTTTATTACGTGCAAGATTTTCTCCATCATATCAGGCTATCCTTTAGCGATAATTAAGCAAATATATTTCTTATTCTTACTCTGTTAAAGGAGTAGCTTGAATTTGCAGTCAGGCCTTCAGGATAGGTTTTATATACGGAGCCCAGATATTTTCAGCCATCCTCAGAGACCCCCCTCAGTTACACTGGTGTAATACCATTGCCTCCAATGCAGTTCCTGGTGATTTACCCAGTATAGGAGGAGTGTGTCCTAGGCTCTCCTCTCTCTCCGCTGATCTGCAAACAACGAGACAAACAAATGCTTCAAAGCAGAAATAGTAGCCATTTGTTCATTGACAGTGCCTATCAGTTTCTTGCAACAATGTGCATGGGTGTTATTGCTTTTTTTTTTCTTCCTCTGAGCAGCCCCACATCTTCCCATACCACTAAATGTGAGTTATACATCCACCTAGGATTGGGAGAATATCAAAAGCGCCTGGTTCCTTATTTGTTTTATCTGGCTCTGTTCCAGGCTGCTGATTAATTTTGATGATTCAGAATCTTTGGCAATAGAGCACTGAAAATGTGAAAAAATATACAATAAAATATATTGAAAGCAACTTGAAATGTCAGGTAGAATTCAGTGGAAATAATGTACCCATCAAGGGAGATTAATGGCGTTTCTGCACAACACTTCACTTCTGCATTCTAGATGGGCAAATAGCCCATTACTCTCTCAATTAGTCATGGCTTTAGATGTGGATATTCTTTGCATCTGACAACCTCTGCTCTTGTGCGTTTCCCCCCAGGTGTGTGCCTCTTTTCCCTTCTAATTATTTCCTGGGGTCCCTTCTACCTTTGGGCATCTCCAGCTAGCCAGCGCCTCTCCTGCAGGTGACCAATCCTTTTCTCCAGTCCTTTCTTTTGTGGTGTGGAACATACTTATTTCTGAAAGGATTTCTTGGTCAGGCAGGGTTATTCTCTTTGACTAGGACAGGAAAGAAATGGTGGTCTTCCCTCACAGCTGAGGTTTTCAACTGGCCTTTATGTGAGGGGCACCTTTGCTGACAGAAGAGGAATCAGAGTTGACTCCTCCCTGGTGTGGCGAGGATGTCACTTGGTCTTTAAGACCATCCAGATGACCAGAAGGAAAGCAGGAGATTATCTCCTCCCCAGCTGGTGGGTTTTGGTAAAGAAACTTATCATGCCAGTCTTGGATGTTTCTTCCAGCTGGTGAAAGCAGCCAGGGAGAGCTGAGGACTAGCAGAGTAGTGTCGGAACAAACTGTACGTGAATTTCACTGTGGAGATCCTTGAAAAATCTATAGGACAGCAAGTGGCTTCGTTAGAAAATGCTTGAAGAATTTTCTTTTCCATCAGAGATGTGGAAAAAGGACCATGGAAGCAGTTCAGACTTGCCATAATGCAAACATAATGACCGTCAACATAAGGTAAGATTATACCTGAAACAGCTCTCACATAGGTGCTGGTAATAATCTGGCTTTATTGGGGCAATGTAGGTCATCAGTGGGAATGGAGCTTGTAGCCTCAAAATTGGAAAACGGGAGTCTCAGGTGAGAGACAAAACAGTTTTGCCCTTTGCTTGGCTGCTAGTTCAGAAACACTGGCAGGCTCCTATGTGACGGGGGCAAGGAGAGACAGAGTGAGTGTTGCCCTGCAGCGGTACCTGGCATCGTGCCTGCCAGTCGAGAGGCCGTGCTGTCCGGCAAGTGCATGGGAGAGCACCTCCTGCCTGTGCTCACCCGGCTCCGCAGTGCTCTCAAGTGAAACAGAAAATCCCAAAGAGCAGCTCTGCAATGCTTTGCAGGTGAAATAGGCTCCTCCCTCTCATTCAAGGTCCTGCTGTTCCCAAAGCTTTGGGAAAACCAACCTCCTTCCCCATTACCTTTTCTACTGCTTCTTGCCTCATGCATTTTGGCTTACATTTGCCTCACTTCCCTTTCCTGTATTTTCCCTTCCTTCACCTTTAAATTGTGCTTTTTGCTCATTTTCTTGTCCCTTTCCTTTGCTATGTATGTTACAATATGTATTTGTTGATTGGTGTCCTTTTCTTTTTACAGATGTTACTTTGACTTGCTCTGGGGCTTTCCTTGGCTTAGCACTTCTGTTCCTTTCTCTCAGCCCTCCTTTTACTTGCTCTTTCTGTTTGCAGCAGCAAGACTCACACTATCCTCTTGACTTGTTTTTTTCTTGTTTTGCTCCTTTTAGTCTCCCCAGGTCCCTTCATCCTCCCACCTACAGCTCTTTTTCTTCCAGTTGCCTTTACTGGAAACTTCACATGAATATCCCAGAGCGTCCTTTAATATTTCATTTCCAGGAGAATTCGAGGGTGCCATCATGTCTTAGGATTTACTGCAGGTCTGGATAGTTTCAAAGAATAATATTGCTGGATTGTAGCCAATGCATCAAACCCTTTATTGCATTATGCAGTCCAGGTAGATGAAGAGGTGAGCATGACCACCAGCTCCATGTCTCAGTCATGAAGCTTGAGCCTTGACTTTCCAAAAGCCCCTGGAGAAGGTTTTTAGCTCCAACCCAGCTAGAGAGATACACTGAAACGTGGTAGAGCCAGGAACACATCCGGTGTCAGTCCTCATTTGTCTCTGGGAGAAACGTCGGGGGGCAAGCAGCCATGCCACCGTGACAGGTTGCTGCATGATGTGCTGCTGCTTCATCTGGCTTCTAGGGGCTCGGCTGTGGGGCAGGTGCATCCAAATAATGAAGTACCTTAGCTAGGCTCAGCACGAGTCCTGCAGAGGAGGCTTGAACCAGGCCTGTCCTGCTCCCTGGGTAGCTGCTGCACCAAGGAGGATAACGGAGCTGCCTTTTCCTCCTCCCCATGTAAGTAGCCTGCAATATGCGCTCCCATGCAGAGGTCTCGATTGGAGAGTCAGGAGGAGTACGTGCAGGCGCTGGTGCGCTTGCCAACAGATTTTGCAAGAGCAGAGCTCTGCCTGCGGGGAGCTGGAGAGGTGATGAGATGAGAGCTGAGTGCTGCCATCCGGCGCGGTGTTTCATTAAATACCTGTTTGACCGTGCAGGGGAGCGGAGGCAGGGGGAGCCCCCTCCCCGATCCCTCTGGGGATGCCAGGGAAGCAAGGGCAGAGAGGACAGCCTGCTGCTGAGAGATGCTTCTGGCTGAAAGACGTGGTGTTTGGGAAAGGTGGGGGGAGCGTGGGTGGGGCGAGGGCTGTGGTGGCCACTTGACTGCAGGTACAGGTGGCTGCTGGAGGGTTTGTGGGAGCGCGTGTTGGGCTTGGGGCAAGCTACCATGCTCCCTGGGCACTGTGGGCACCCTCCTCTGCTGAGCTGTAGCAGCCGGCAAGCTCCACTCAGCATCAGCAGCCACTGCCTTGATTTATCTCTGCTGAAGTCCTGTCAAGCAGAGTGGTTTTAATTGAGTGAGGGCCAGGGGCAGCAAGAGGAAGCTGTGGTGAGGAGGACAGAGGCACTTACCCAGCATGGACCTTTATTCCCCCCCAGCTGCCTTCCCACCTCCTCCCACTGCCAAGGCCATCGTTGCTCGGAGGCCACCTGCGTCCCCTCCCCACGGTGCCCCTCTCACTCCTTCCTCCTCCTGTCTACGCACAGATGGCAGTCTTGTGTCGGGGGAAGAGAAGTGCTCGTAGCCACGGTATGTGGTGCCTGATGCGGGGGATAGGTCTCTTTAGGCTCTCTTCATTAAAAAAATTATGAGAAAAGGCTTCCTTGGAGGCTGCCCTCCCCATTGCCTTCAGCAGGAGGGCGGCTCATCTCCCTCCCTGCCTCTGCGGTCCTCTGAGCACCGTCTCCTGTGCTGCTTCTTTCCCTAATCTCCAAATTTCTTGCTTTCAGGCCTCTTCGCTCCCTCTCTGGAGTCCTTCCTTCAAATATGCTTCTTTCAGAAATCCTTCTGATAGCTTGTTCTCATTATCTTAATGAACAATTAGGGAGTGAATCCATCAATGTAATTCCTGTGCTCTTTCTCCTTCTCTTCGAGCAGCATGAGTTATACCTCTGCTCTGTGATGAGCTGCGCCAACATTCTGCGGCCAGCCCTGGGTTTCCATGGGATGGGGAAGTATTCAAAGGCACAGAAAAACTTCTGTGCTTCTGGCTTTGAGACTATTTAATTTTTTAGAGGAGATTATTAAGGCTGGCTGGGGGAGAGAGGTAAAATAACAAATGCAAGAAGGAAAAAAAGAACAGAACTGAGGGCTATTTTTAACCTTGTTGGAGAAAAGCAACTGGAGTCATTGCAAATGAAAACATTTCCGAATTTCCAGTTGGTATATGGAGCTCACTGGATGCCTCAGTCCACCCCCAGCAAGGAAAGGATTGGCTGGCTGTAAGCTCCGTCTCCAGCAGAGCTCCGCTTAACTGAGGCACCCAAACTACCTGCGATGCTAGTGTGCATCGTACAAATGTTTAAAATAGGGTAATGCAGGCTCTGCTGATACCCATTGAGGTTCTGGCTGGGCTTCTTTCCAGTCAGGCTGAAAAGGATGCCACCTTGCACAAAAGGCATAAACCAAGTATTTGTATGCAGAGTCTTGGATAGTTCTGCGATGATATTTGAATTTAAGCATTCATTAAAACTGAAATTGCTTCAAGTCAGTGGGTGAGCTGGGAGGGAAAGACAGATAATGCTACTGTGAATGGGGCCATATAGCAATGCTTTGCTCCCAGCAGATTGTGCAGATCCCGGTAATGTTTTGTCTTTATGTGTTTCTCACCTTCTGTCTTACCTCTTTAACTTTCTGAAGGAGCAAGGGAAATAATTGAATGCTGTGCTGACTTTCTAAGTTGTTGTAAATAGCCATGAGAGCCACTGTTTCAGGATAGTAAAGTCGATTTCTTGCTGCTCTTAGAGCTATTGACATAGGCTCTCAGGAGGCTGAAGCAGACAGCACCATGGGTCCCACGCCTTGCTGCCCTGGCTCCCTCTTTCTCTTTTGAAGGTTAAGATCTTGGGGGGGTCAGGGGGACTGCGCTTACCACCCCAAAGCAATCTGGCTCCAGTCAAACCCCCCGGCAGCAGGAGCCTGCTCCGGTTTCCAGAAGGATTGACTGTTTCATCATTTGCCATCTTCTTGCAGTTTAATAGTAGGCACCTGGTACCTGTCACTGTCAGCTAGAACGTGCTATATTTAGATGGACCAGTACGGTGATCCCTATGTTCGTGTCGGTGGGCCATGCTAGAAATAGCACTAAAATAACACACTAAATAAAGCAGCACTTATATTAATGAAAATAGAGAATTTTATTCAGTTACTTACAATAATTACTCAAATTGGAACCTCTTTGCATTTTATGTTTTTATACTGAATTTTATTTATTCTCTACCACCCCCACCCCATTTTTCAGTCTATCTTTTTTTCCCCCAATAGATATCACCTGTGGAAAATGCTGTAGGCAGTACAGTAAAGAGGGAAGTTTGGGTGTCTGAAATTGAAACAATAGAGATAATTTTCTATCTGAAAAGGCATAAAAGTAGCTTTCTGGAAGGGTGTGACAACCACAGTATTCAGATATTCCTGCTAAATGCTGAAGAGTGGAATAACTCTTAGAAGAAACAAGAACTTATCCTTTCTAGATTCTCAAACCTACTACGAACTCACTTAGAGGAAGGTGGAGTTTGCAACTCAGAGCTCCTATTTTCTTTTTTTTTTCCCTACAATACAAGTAGAATGCAGTGTATTAGTTGACATTTCATTTATATTTCTGATATTTTTTACAGCCAGGAGTGGTAATTAATTAAAAATCACGGGTATCTGGATGACTGGAATCTGTGGCAAGCTGCATCCAAAAAAAAAAAAATCACAAAATATGTAGTCCTCACTGAGCTAGGGAGAAAAAAAATCCTATGGAAGTTGTTCAAAGTGTCAATATTTTGGAAAAAAATGTGTTTGGAATGACCTGTTAAAAATATTTTTCAGTAAATTGGCAATGTGAAAAATGGCTCATTTGTCACATTGCATTGTAAAAATATCAAAAGATTTCTTTTCAGTGTTCAGTTTTTTCATTTTTTAAAAGGAAAATTTCATTTCAAAGCTGAAAGCCATTCCAAACTCAAGACTGAAATGTTCCATGAAAAATGTTATTGTTTTTAAACATTTTTAATGAAAATTTTGCAAAGTTCATGGCTTCACAGAATGTTTTGCTGCATTCAGTTCTTCATTTTCCAGCAAGGCAAGTTAATGGTGAAAAGCTTTCACAGGAAGGTATAACACGCAGCTTCCTACCCAAAATCTTCAGTAACCCATGATGACAGCCAGGATTTTTGCAATAGTTTTCAACAAGGGTTCCTCGTTCTTTGCACACTAAATGAGCCGCTTGCTTAACTTCAGAGGTTTTGATTTGGCTGTGCGTTCCTGGGTAAGCTGCAGAGTAACCCCAGATTGCACAGGTTTGTGCTTGGAGAGATGGAGACACACTTTTGGGTTTCCAGGGTATGTGGAGTTGCGTTTCTCCTTCTTTCTCTTGGCAAGGAGAGCGAGCGTTTCTCGCTCCCCAGGTGGAAAGGGCAGTCACCTTCCTCTGCTGTTGAATCAGCAAGAAATTGGATGGGTTTCTGTGGGCTTTTTCAACATTGCTGATACTCCTAGCTCATAAAGGGGAAGGGGAGAGAGGGAGGGAGGAAGGAAGGAAGGAAATAAAATTAATCTCCCATGTGTTTCCCACAGAAAATACAGTGTCTCCTCCTGCTGATCCTCCTGAAACTCTTGCAATGGAGCGACCTCCATGTGTCCACGGCAGCATGTAAAGTAAAACACCTTTTTTTTCCCCCGTGGCTCCACTCCCCAGGCGAAGAGGCTGGGCCCCTGCCTCAGGCAGGGAGCTGTGTGAATTACCACCTCTGCAGCTGGCACCCGCCTCCCCCTCAGAAGAGCACCCTTGCTTACCCCCAGCCCTCTCGTATCTTCCTCTTGTTCTTCAAGCATTGGCCGCTCTTCCCTGTTCGGCTGCTTTGGTGCCTCAGGGCAAGTCCCTGTCGGGAGCTCAGCAACAGCATTTCTAGTGTGTCTGATCCTGGTCTCCCCTGGCTGCCCCACATCTCCCAGTGGGGACCCCTTTAGTCTCAAGCCTGGTGCCTCTAGGCGCTGGCAGAGGAGGACAGCCGCCCAAAGCAAATATCCGATGTGCACTTCCAACTTCTGCCGGAGAGACAAGGTCATGGGTAATGGAGTGTGTGTGAGGCTAATGTGACCTCAGAGCACTTTAAAGGGCCGTATTCTTTCCTTCCACGCCAAAGGAAGAACTATTGCAGGCAATTTGGCAGGAACTAGCCGGCGATTAATTGAGCAACAATTTCAACCATTGTGAGGCTCTATTGTGAGGGTATTGATGGCAAAGTGACTGATGCCTCCCGAGCTGCAGGTAAATGTGATTCTTGGTGCTGGAGGCAGGCTGACTGAAGGGGAGTCAGTAATGCCAGGGACTTCTGCTGGAGAAATAGGCTTTTGTAGGAATAAGTAGCAGCAATATATACAATATTATATGTAAAATTACACATATTTCTGTGTGTTTCTTGATTTTTTAATAAGAAACAGTCCAGTTCAAGCCTAGACAGACAGAAGCTAGCGGCCATTGATTTCGGCTGCTAATGTTGCTAAAGGCAGTCCAGGTTGGAAATGTCTGATCTTCCCCCTTCTGTGCCTCGGTCACCATATCTGGAAGTGGCTATCAATGTGGGTGGTGTGAGGAGCAACACTTGGAGGACCAAGGAGGAGAGCATCCCCTTTTGATGTGTTGGGCATCCCTATACCTCAGGACTCCTTTGCAGCCTTTCTTCTCAAGCAGGGCTGGGTCCTCCATGGCCAGTTACTGGGAGAAAGACCCCCAAACATGGAAAAGCAGGCTGCAGCGTTTGAGAAGGCTGCCAGGGTACGCTGCTCTGCTTGTCCTCTGTGACAGCGTGGGATTTGTTCAGCTGTCAGCACTTGTGCCTCTCCAGTCGCGTTGCAAGCCTGGGAGGGGAAAACAGATACACCGAAGCAGATGATGAACATTATTCATTATCCTGATTTTGTGGGAGGGCTCAGCAGTTCAAGTGCTGTGAGGGAGTAATTGAAGTACTAAAAACAAAGAGCTGACTTGTCACGGCGCTTGAGAGAGGAATGAAAAAATAAATGGGGAGAAGGGAGTTCAAATGTGTGGGAGAATGGCGGTGGCTGAAATTTCAGCCTGCTTGAGAAATCGGCTCTTTTCTTGTATTACTGTCTCAGCCAGAGATTTTGTGGGGGTGCTGCAGCCAACTTGCAAGCTGAATGAAGTTGGCAGAAGCACACAAAGGAGTTCTCCTTGCTCCTGCCCCAACATCTGAGGGGAGGGCATGTGGGAGTTGTTGCTCCCAGAGGACATGAGAGGTTTCCTGCTGCCTCCAGGGACATCTTTACTCCTCAGCGGTCCCTCCCTTAGCATGTGGAGGCCGTACTCTCTGTAGCCTCCTAAACTCTGGGATTCACCTCAGTCTTCTGTTCACCAAATCTAGATACAGTGATTTTGGGGTAAAGGGTTTGTTCTCCAGCCCTTTCTCTGGTGGTGGGAGTTCAGTGATGGACACTGTAGTGCATGGCACTTTGCTTAACTTTCCCACCGGTGGAAGGCATGAAGTGGTAAGTTATTCATCTTTCAAATGAGATATAAACCCTAAATCCTTGCTAATCTTTATATCCATAGCACAAAACCATGCAAATGACAAGATGTGCAGAGCTTCAGCTCATTAGGAAGAGGCAATTATGTAGCCAACTGCAGCACTGGGCAGTGGTGGGTAAAACTCAGATGTTTAATCTGGTGTGGAAAAAATGAGGTTCAGAACTTGTATTGTCTAATTCCCAAATTCATAAGCCTGCCAAATGTATCAGGGTACTGCTAGAATGAACGAGTTCTGTTTTTAGCCAGAAGAGAGAGTCTCTGTGTTAGTATAGCCCTCTCATTTCCAGTCCTGGGTGGGTTTCAAGTGGGACAAAGGAGAATTTTAAGGTAAGTTGGAAAAATCATAGCAGGAAGGTGAGGAAATTGTATGATCTCTTCTGGCTTCATAAAACAGCCAGTTCCGGATGGATCCAGGCTATGGGTATAATCTAATTCCCATACTCCTGTTTCCTCCTACATAATTTATCCATATCACAAAATACTTCTGTGAGGCAAATGGCTGTACTGGATTGGATGGGAAAGATGAAGCATAGTAGAAAAGCAAAGAAAAGCTTGATACATTCAAAGTATCTTTTCTGATTTCAGAAGCTTTTCCCTATCCCTTCCCTTGGTACTACTGATGGATGCAGCCTATCTGGAAAATGGACACCCTTACGCTACTATATAGAGCGGGTTTTGAGTGAGTCCTAAAGATTTTAACTCATCCATCAATTGATTGTATTGTCATTGCTACATAAGACTATTCAGCATAGAGCATCTGTTACTGGAGCTCTGATTGAAACATTGCCCTTGTTGTGCAGAACTATTTAACTTTGTCTCTTTGAAATGAAATGTGAAATGTTTCTTATCTTGCAAAAAGACAGATTTATTCTTAGCCTCTTGAAAAACAGGGATGTGAATCTGAAAACATTTCTTTTAGCTGTGTACATCTACAGGGTGCTGAGTTTTCACCAGCAAGGCTTAATTTCTCCTTCAGCTCCAGTGAAAATACCACACCATGAAGTCTGGTGCAACACAGAGAGTGAAAAGCGTGCGTCCTTTCCCCAGAAATTTCCCATTTTGTGGCTTGCAGAAGACTGCTTGAGGGCTATATGCAATAAAGGTGAGGTTTGGCTTTTTTTTTTTCTTCCTTGAAGGGCTATTAGAAACTCACAGCTCCCTTCGTTTTTCCGAAGGGGCTCCCAGGGCTGTCGGATGCTCAGCCCCCGGGGATGCCCGGGGCTCCCGGCCTTCGCCCCGCCGCCGCTGGGTGACAGTGCAGCCCCGGCGTTGGCAGCCCGCTCCTGCCTCTCCCTCGCTCTCCGCCGCTTCTCCCTGCTCGCCTTTCCCCCTCTTCCTCCTTCTTTTCTTCTCCCGTTTTTTTCTTTCTCCCCCCCCGCCCCTTTTCCCATGTACACGCCAGGAAAGGCCCCGGGTCTGGGCCAGCCGTGCGCTCCCTGCCCCGCCGCGGCGGCTGCGGGCTGCCAGGGCAGTGCCTGCGCGGCTGGTCGGGCTAAAGCGGAGGGGGGGCAGAGCAAACAGTGAGGACATTGAGCCTGAGCTTCCTCTGCTGAATGGTTTGGCAGCCTCCGAATCTGGCTCTTCGCTGTGTCTTTGACCTGGCAGTCGCGGGGAGGGGAGCGGGACTGGCAGCAAGAAGGGAAGACCCTGCTCCTGTTGGGTCAGTGAAGCGCCTGCTCTTTTCCACATCGGGGTGCGGTTTTTTTCACGCCTGCAAAGCAGGGTCAGGGCTGCCAGGCTGTGCTGAGCGCTCGCTGGCTGCCCGAGGGCAGGATGGGCCTTCTGCTCCTCGCCTCCCGGTGTAATTCACCTCACTTGTCCCGTGCTGCAAAGCTCCCGGGGCTGGAAACAGAGCAGGCTGGGGACGTGGTTGAAGGGGATGACTGAGACGACTAGAAAAGGATTTAAAGCTTTCCAAGTAACCTGGAGCTGTGGCGGTGGGAGCGTGCTCCCACCCTTTGGTAGTGCTGAGCATTTGTGGCTGATTTAGTCCCACACCTTTGGTTTCAGCAGAGGGAGGACCGAGAAGTGCCTCTTTCTGAAAACCAGCTCCCTTTAGGTTGTTTCAAGTTGGACAGTTCAGAAATCAATTGTATATATCAAAAGGCAAAATTAGGCTGGGAGGCTGTAGATAAGATTTCTAAAGAGTCTGTGAATCTGGCAATGGTAGTTTATTATTTCTACAGCACTTTTCACCCAGCAACTTCGCAGCTGCTGCACTGGTGTCTGTGAGGCAGCAAAGTGCTATCTTTACCTCCAAAATGAAAGTAAATGAGCTACATGTAAATAAACTGGCCTTCTCAGGTAGCGCAGGGAATTCATAGCAGAATAGGAAAAAGAAGGCAGAACCCCCAAATCCTGCATGCCACTGGCTACATAGAGAAATGCATAATTATAACCATTAGCACAGCTACATCAAGATATTTAGCCTAGAGTCTAATGCTAGGTGGTCTTCTGAAAGTTATTGCCTCTAGCTAGTGCTACGATACCGCTGACGCTAAGGCTCATGAAGCTGCTGTTCAAAAGCACCTCCGTACTCCTGGAAATGTTTCCTCCATCAGATAGTGTGTTTATTATTTTTTTTTTTTTGACCAAATCGCACAGCCTGAACAGAGGATAGTGCTCAATGCAAAGTTGTGTTTCTTCTGCAGACTGAAAGCCTGGAGCCTGCCATCCCTGAAATGGCTGTAAACGTCTCCTAATAATGCTAAGGAGCATAGATGGGCATCAGGAGGAACCCAGGCTTTAAAAAGAAGCTTGTCGCTGGGGCATCATTTCTCTAGGAGCTGTCAGGAGCACTGTGCCTTTTGAATGGTTCCTGTTCACAAAAGTAAAAAACATGTCATTATTTTGTATTCCCAGAGAGCCAAAAGGAGGCAGTCTACCCCAGGCTGCCTTCAAAAGCAAAGATCCTGCAATCAGCAGTGGCAGCGCTGTGAGAGCTGAAGGGATGAAGCAGAGAGCTGTGAATGATGGACGCCAGTCGGGTGTGAATTTAAAAAATGCAGGTGAAAATGCCTCTTGGTGCCGGTATGACAGAAGCAGGTGACATCAGGCCCGTGCCTGACAGCGTGAAGTCGTCACCCCTGTCTCGTGGACATCCTGCTCTGAAGAGTGAAGACAAGAGGTGGGAAGGGGAAAGGGTAAGTGGCAGAAAACGAAGTTTAGGCACCGCTCCCCAGGCTGGCGTCCTTTCCACCCGGCCGCAGGGGAGGTTGTGTGTGGGGGGAGGAAACTCTCGCAGACCCGATCTGTCGAGCCTTGAGTTTTGGCCCTCTCTGGAATAAACAAACAAAATTCAATCACCTCCATCTGTTAAGATACTTTCCATTTTCCTCACTTTTCCTCGAAGTAAAAGCCTTCGTGTAGAAAGCAATGCTCTCTCTACCCATATTTTCCCGTCTGGAGCCTGAGCCTCTTTTCAGCTCTCCCTTGTCTTGCTTTGCCCAGCCTGTCTCCAGCGCGTCAGCACGCAATAGCCTTTTCCAGGAAACACCACACGCACTCAGTGTTTAAAAGCATCACGTTTCTTCCAGTTAGCATCCAAATAATGCTAATTCTGCTTTCCTGCCTAGTTCTATTTCCTTTGCTGGCCCTGCTGATTATGAAGACATTTGTGTAAATACAGGCATTCTTCCCCCTTTATCATCCCGATTCCTTCAGCAATGCCGCGATCTAGCATTCGTGACATCACACTTCATCACTGGTGACTGCATTACAGATGCAGCCAGGACCAGGCAGTCTTTAAATCAGGTGGTGGTAGTGGCAGGCGCCTGGTAACGAAGCAGAAAGTCAAAGGCTTGCATGTAGACGATGTGGTGGCTGCTAACCTGTGTGTGACACTGGGAATGTAAAAGCTGTGGGGTGCCTAAAATGTAACACCAGGTGAAGTTTGCCTCAGCAAGATGTGGAGGGCGTGGTAGAAGGTGACCTTGGTTGTCCCATACAGACAGCCTAGTTCCTGAAATGGCCGTTGCGTGCCACTGATCAACTGCGGTCACTTCCCACACGGGCCCTCTCCCTCACCAGGTTTGCAGGATGGGAGTGGGGGTCCCCTGGGAACCCAGGTAACCTGGCAGGGAGGGGGGGGCTTGGCTCTGCAGCACCCTGCTCTCGGGGCGAGTGTGCCGGTATGCTGGAGGCTGCTCGTCTTTGGCAGCTCTACTGGGGACTGAGAGGGAAGGATGGCGAGAGATGGCACCTCTAAGAGGCTGAGTTGTGTTTCCATTTTGAACTCTCAAATGTGAATGTAAATTAGAAATATTAAACACCGTTTCCCAGCAATGAATATGTTTTCCGTTTGTGCATCATAGCCTACTAATGCCTGAATATTTCCATTCCCTCTTCCACTCTCTGTTTTGGTTTTTCTGAATTGCTATCTTGTCTTTTTTTTTTTCCAAACCCCATATCATAGGTGTGCCTAAGTAGCTGCGATGAAGGGAAATAATGTTTTCAGGTAGGAAGGGAAGCAGGGAGGGAGGAACTCCATGTACATCACTGTGATAACAGTGGCAGCCTTGGTTTATACTTGCAGGCCATCATGATCTGAGATGGTGGTGACCACTTCAGGCATAACCTCTCTGCGCACTTGCCTGGATGGAGGAGATTGGAAGCAAGGTGGGTGCTGACCTGGTGTAACAAACCGCTGGTTTGCAGCAGCGCCAGGCTACTTGCCAAACTATGTGCAAATGTCCGCGTCTGACTGTGCTGCTTAAACACGCTGGTTGCTGCTAGGATGCCTCGGCCGGCTGCCTGCAAGGTGGCCTCAGGGTGGCAATGGCAATTGCTGTGACAACTGCCACCATCAGGCCAGAGGTGCACGGGCCCCTGTGCCTCTCTGAAGGAAAGGGCTTCAGCTGCCAGCTCGGTCCTCTCAGCTCCTCTCCTTGTCCCTCTTTGCCCCTGGTGGGAGTCAATTAATTACAGCCTCACTGGCTGTTTTGGAGGTTGCGTGCCCTTGCAGTTTCAGGCAGGAAGCACTCGGGGCAAGCCCGCTTGCCCCAGCCATGAGGCTGCCTCTCTCTAGAGAGAGAGGGGCTGTGAAAGGTGAGGGACACAGCCGTCGCTCTTGTAGGGGCTCCTGCCCCAGTGGGAGGATGGGGAGAAGGTGGGGGCTGGTTGGAGGTCTCCCTGGCAGCCAGGCATTGCCTTACCCTTTCATTTTGGTCAGGGTAAATGAGAAGCAAAAGGAGAAGAGACCTCCATGAACGTGTGCATCTGCTGCTATCCTGTCCTTCAGGTGGTGCGTCTTTAGGAGTTTGTCTTTCCATGTTGTAGGAGTACCACAGTGCCAGAAAATGAGCTGAGCTCTCCCCTCTACTTTTCCCTTTCTTCCCTGTGCCCCTCAAAAAAAGTAAATGGTGGCTGAAACCTTTTTTTAAGAAACATTTTATTTGGCCTCTGAGACTTTCGATGATACTTGGGCTGTGTTTTTCCAGGTTTGTCAGCAGTTAGAGATTTGTTTCCTTATTGTAAACTGAGGCCGTGCTTTCAGCTTGTGACTGTATGGTCCAGGCTACCGGGAACAGCATCGTGTCTTGCTGTCGATGAGAATGGCAGGGCTGCGGCTGTGGAGCCGAAACAGAGGTTTTGCCCCAAAACATTCAGAATTTCAACTAGTGGGAAAGAGGGTTGAAATTTCCTGGGCATGTCAGATAAACATGGATCTGGTAGTCTCTCATAAGGCCAGACTTGCTCATCACCGATATTGTTTTATACATGGTGTGGACCTAGGTTTTATTTTTTTCAATGTGGGTAGATGAAGCAGGGCTGGGAATGAGCCACCAGTTTGGCTCTGCTGCGGCACCGTGGTGAAAGGGTACGTGGCTCATGGGCGCTCTGTGTTGGAGCCTGCTCCCAGTCACACATTTTGGCTTGAGGAATAGACATATCTGCAGAAAAAGATTGATTTTTCTCTGTTGTTTGTACTGGAGTAAACCTCACATCCCACTAAAGTCAATGCTGTTACATCAGTGTAAAAATGAAAAAAAAAAAAAAAACCACCCAAAACCCAACCTACTCAAAAACCCACAAAAAAACCCCACCACCAAATTGCAAGCAAAAGGAGGCAATGGTTTTGGTATTTCTTTTTCTGGAAGCTAAAACTATCTTTTTTAATCTTTGAAAATGATAATAGTTCTCTTCACGAACATTAAACCCAGGAGCATTCAGTGCCTTTTAGCAAAGCTTAGAGTTAAAATCAAACCTTTTTTTTTTTTTTTTTTTTTTAAAATGGCAGTTTGTAGTAAAACAGCCTGCAGGGTGTATGGAAAGGGAATGGCTGAAAATTTTTCTTTGCTGGTGACTGTTTTAAGTCATGTGGTGGTTTGGTCCTTATTTACTGCACCAGAACGTGCTCGCTTCTTAAAATAGCGCAGAAGGGACAGACAAACAGTCGGAGTAAGGGCATTAGTGCAATGTCAGTTTTCCAATAGAGATGTGACGATATTAGCTATGTCTGTGGATATGAAAAAATACATTATCGCCTAGTGCCTCTTAAAACTAGCCAATTTACTTATATTCTTCATGGGTTAGATGTCTGTTGCCAGGATTTATGGCAAACATCTGAACTAAAGGTAGCTGTAGGTTTGACAACAAAAGTGATAAAGAAGCTGTGGAGGGCAATGAAAATTGATGGGGAGAGAGAGTGATGAACAGCAGAAGTGCCATTACGGTCAAGTGATGGGGTAGAAGGTGGAAGAGAAAGAGAAATGGGCTGTTTGCAGTAATTTGGGTACCTTCAAACCACGTTGTTCAGCTGCCTGCAAACATCTGCTTACTTTATTTACTGTTGCACTTCTTGGTAATGTTGCTGCAGTTGAGCAAAACACCTTAAGTGTCTACGCTCGTGCCTTTTTGTTTTTGAGATGAAATTTGTATCTTTTATGGACAGAAGAGGTAATGGTGTTTTTGGAGGGTAAGTGGATTGTTCAATGGATGTAGGTTTTCCACTGGGAGAAAAGCTCTCAGGGAGGACTTGCAAGTCTATTATTTTAACACCAGAAGGGTGCAGGTGAATTGGTTTCTCATGCAGTTTATTAAAAAAAAAAAAAAGCAGTAAACACTGTGGCCCCTTTATATACATAGCGCTTTTACTTTTATCTTTCATAGAATGATAGAATCATAGAATAGTTTGAGTTGGAAGGGACCTTTTAAGATCATCGTCCAACCCCACCTGCAATGAGCAAGGACATCTTCAACTAAATCAGGTTGCTCAGAGCCCCATCCAACCTGACCTTGAATGTTTCCAGGGATGGGGCATCTACCACCTCTCTGGGCAACCAGTGCCAGTGTTTCACCACCCTCATCGTAAAAAATTTCTTCCTTATATCTAGTCTAAATCTACCCTCTTTTACTTTAAAACCATTACCCCTTGCTCTATCACAACAGGCCCTGCTAAAAATTTTGTGCCCATCTTTTTTATAGGCCCCCTTTAAGTACTAAAAGGCTGCAATAAGGTTTTCCTGGAGCCTTCTCATTTCCAGGCTGAGCAACCCTGAATGAAGAAATGCTATTAGATTTGGGAAATTCTGCTAGCAATTCTGCTAAGCTCAAAGCTCTGGGTAGCACCACAAGAAAAGTCTCCTTTTTTGCTCATTTCCCATTTTATTTGTTTTGATTTAAAAATTGCCAGAGAGGTAGGAGGTGGACAGATGCGCTCTGTCAATGTAGCGGGAGTGGGTTATGAAACTTATGTGAGCGTTCCTTGTCTGCTTCAGCATAAAGTCAGCCAGCAAATTGAAATCTCCTCCAACAAGGATTTAAATTAAATTGACTGCCTTTGCATTGGGGCAAACCAGGAGCATTCATATAATCAATTAATGTGGCTCAGCTTTGGGGATGGCAATCTCCAGTTGAGACAATAATGAACAGATGGGGCTCATAGCTTATTAAATTGCTCCCTCTGTGGCATCTGTGCCCCAGACTAAAATGCAGGTGGGGTCATAAATGTATTGCGTGACCCTGGGGGAGTCTTTCAATTGCTTTCTGCCTCAGTTTCCCTTCTTCAAGAAAGCGTTTAAAGCGTGAACTCTTCAGTGCCTATTTAGGACGATGATTCTCTCCCAGTGGCTCAGACCTACATTTGGAGTTGCTGACAGTAAAATAATGTTGGTTAGATGAGCTATTTTAATAATGCTTTCATGCTGATGTAAAGCCCTAGTTTAGATGCAGCTATATGGGCAAAAAAAGTGCGGCTTTCTGCTGGTTATCTACATTCTTTTTGGGAAGTGGTGTTTTTCCTGTGGAAATGAGGGAGTGGTATTGCCTGTGTGATGTGCTGAAAGCAAATGTCAGAGTGCTCTTCCTCAAGCTCCGAAATGACCAGCAGTGACATGGATAGATGAGTGCCTCGCTAAACCTGAGGCAATAGATATTGCTGAGAGGAAGGGTGTATTAGCTAAAGTTTGGCTCTGCGGCCATTCAGCTTATAGATGGGTGGCTGGCAGAGTGAGCTCATATCTATGCCACGTACCATGGGAAGATGTATCTCGGGCCTCAGCTAGAAGGGTTTGCCCATATAATCACACTTGAAAGCCTCTTCTAGCACAAGATAGGCCTGAACAGATCTCTAACCCCGCTGCAGTACGTTCCCAATCTCACTTGTGTCTTTTAACTGCTATAATGTAATTGCTACTATTAATAATAAACTGACAGGCTCTCTTTAAATAACTGTAAGGCTGATAGACTAGTATCGGTTGGGTGCTTCAAAGTTTGACTAACAGTGGGGAGAAAGAGAACAGCTCCATTTTCAGCTCCTTGTGCAGAGAAGAGCTGGCATCAGGAAGAGGCGATGGAGGGCTGACACATGGCACTGCGATGCCTCAGGGACTTTCTGTAGAGCATTTGCTGAGCAACTTGCCTGGTTTCTTTAGAAAAAGACACGCTTTCATGCTGACAAGTAAAATTTTTGGCTTTGCTAGAAGTCCTCTTGACTCAAAGAAGGATTTTAGCTGGTGTAAGTTTCTGCTCTCCGTATGTGTGTGGCCGGTGGCTGGCAGTCGAAGTGGGAGAAGATGTCCAAGTCCAACCTGCCCCTCCATTCCCCCTCCTTGTGTGAGCTGGGCTGCTGATCCAATGATGAGGCAGACTGCCTGCAGAGATGTGCTGGCAGCCTAAAGAGATGCTGTAACCCTGTGGGGTGTCCCCAGGGAGCTGCGGTTTAGCCCAGGCTTCTCAACGCCTGCAGTTTGAATGGTCTGTGTTGGTTTTACCTGTTTTATCCATAAATGGAGCATCTTGAAAGGGGACTTGGGCAGAAGGTTGGGACCCATGGGATCACTGAGGCCAGTGATCAGAGCAAAGATGTCGACAGGAGCATAGTGGAGGGGTTGCCGGGGGGGAAGCGAAGGCACCTGTGCTTTAATGCCCTGCAGGTCTCTGACAGGCAAAATCCACCCACTCAAGAGGGTTATTATGAGGGGACGGTATCCTAATGTCTCGCTTTCAAGGCTTCAGTGGGGAGCAGTTGTCTCCACCCCAACATTGCCAGCTGTAGCATGCTTCTGCAAACTGTGTTTTGTAATAGAAAACATGGCAGCATCAGCGTGTGGATGTGGTGCTCTGATATTCGGTAGGCTCCCCTGTCAAATGAGAGGGGGAGAACAAGATAATGAGCCAAGGAGAGAGAAGCCTGGCATGGGTATAAGCTGTAAAAGCACTCAAGTGTTTTCTGTACATTTTGACCCAGGTAGCTGAATTATTTTTTGGGTAATCTGGCATGTTTATATGAGAACAAAATCAGTTTCTAGCCAGCCTGGACATTTAGAGCCATTTTTTAATCCCTTTCAAAGCTTCATTAATATCTGCAATTACAGTCAGCTACAGTGCACTTGACCCAGCGTGCCAGTGTCACCAGGCTAAGCTGAATGAATCAAACAACTTTTTATTACAGACTCTGACCCTGCTTTGGCTACAGACACAGGGGATGAGTAGAAAAATCTTCTACCTGCACCAGGCAACCAAATCCATGCAGCTATGTTATGTGTTCCTCTTAAAACCATTTCTGTTGGCTTATAAATGTCTCTAATACCTAAATGTGATTATGGCATTTCTGCCGTATTTAAACCGTTAAATAAAATGATGGTTTCCAGTGATGAAGACAATTAAGCACGCAGGATATAATGAAACTTGATAGAGCCTCGGCTGCCGTCCTCCCTATTAGCGTGCACAGCTGCGCATGTGTGTCAGTGTTTGCAGATTAAAGAAGCAATTAATCTGAGCAGGGTGAACGTGAAACTGTTACTTAAGCACACCGGCAGATTGTGAGCCTCGGTCCCCGACTTTTTCGTTAAGGTCACAACTCGAATTGCAACCAGCTATGAAAGTCAGTTCTTCTCAAATCCCATATTTCTAATCTAATTTAACAGCTGATACTGGTGAATTACATGCCGGTGTCATAAATCCACATTGCCAGCGATTTATGTACCTAGTCTTAACTGACACAGTGATTCATATCTGCTATGATTAAGAGCTGAATGGCTTTATAGATCTTGATATAGTTTCCAAGGGGTTAGATTACTAAAACAACAGAATGTCAAGGAGTAACATTTAATATTTTTGTTCACGAACAAGCCTCCTGCGTTTGGACAAGCTCAAGAACAATCAGCTCTCAAGCGTTTGGCACAAACAGCGCTAATAGCTGCAGCAGTCGGTGCCCGTTGCACTCTATGGGGGCTGCAAGACTTGCAAAGCATGTTTGCAGGAACCGTGCGAGCGGGGGCTGCGAGGTCCTTTGAACACCCTTGTGCTCTGTGAGGTGGGAAGGAAGCGGGACAGGGAGTTGCCTGTTTAATTTCATTTTGAAAATCATATGTTAAAGATGGTGCTATGGATGATCTACTGAACATACTGACACTCTGAAAGAATGGAGAAAGGCAGTTTATAAATCACCCAATATCCACTTTAGTCTGCTTTTCAATTTTCATTTCTCAGTAACAAAAATTGCAGCTGTTCCTTAAGGTGTCTGATCTATCCTCTCAAGAAGCCAATTTCTTTTTTAATTTCCTCTGATGAGACTCAGAAGATGCTGGATAAAATATGAGGTGAGTTCTTTTATTTATTTATTTTCGAAGGCAGCCTTCTGTGTGAAACATGTCATGGTTTGCTTCTTTGCTGCCAAGGAAAGTGCTCATCTCTTAAAGCATTCTTGATGGAAGCGTTGTCACTGAGGAGCGTAAAGCCAAGCAGGCCTCCACTCTAGCTGGGGTAAAGAAAATATAATCAGTAAAATGGGTAATCGAAGCAGGTGCGACACTTGAAATTAACCAGAACATTTTGAAAGGGAAAGAAATAGTAAAAAGACCTGAGCTGCAAAGGTTCTTACTGGCGTATTTATTGCACCCTGCTAACCTGCAGTTAGAGAAGGAGAAGTTCCAGGTCTAATTCCCAGCACACTCCATGATAATAAAGGTACTTTATTAAAATATTAGCAACTGGGAAGGAACTTTGCAAAATGCTGTAAGAAAAGCCTTCCTGCATAAATAGGATTTTGTGGAAGTTTTCAGTATGGTAATTTAGTTGGGGATTTTATTATTTTTTCAGTTGCTATGGGACTTCAAATCCAGGGATGTAAACAGAGAAATCAAATTTTTGGAACCAGCTGCTGTATTGCACATCACCAGTCATTGCTGTCATGCAAAGCTGTCCTGTCCTCAGTAATGACAAGGAATAGAAAAGAAAAATGAGAATTCCTTCACATGGCAAAAAGGGACATTATTTCCTAATAGTGTACTACAAAAACTGAGGAGGAATCAGAGAGGAGTCTGATGGCAGCCTATATTATTTCCCCCTTTTTATGCAGAATTTAATGTATGATACAGAGTGTTGATGTTGTTATATAGGTTAGTAATAGAATGGAATTTACAGAAAGCCTGTATTTGACTTTTGTGTAGTTTGTTAATTATCTGTACAAATAGTCCTTACTACAAATGTGTTTACTTGAAACTATCTGACCAGGTTTTGAGGATGCATTTCTGTTAAGGGGTTGTCCAGGAACTATTTCTCTAGTCTTTTCCCTGTCCAGGCACCTTCCTGCTTTTGGCCTGCTGCTTGCCTGTAAAGCAGCCTGCCGTTGTTTCCCCTCTCCGACGGGAGGCTTGACATTTCCTTTAACAAGAAGGGTGCCTAAAATGGCCACCCAGACCCTTCCTGGGCAAACCTCCCAAAGCATGTTCTTGGACGGCTTTGTCACCCTTTCCCTTGCCAGCGATGGTCTTGTGAGCGCAGTGTATCCCTTTTTGCACAGAAAGGATGTGTAAAGGGGTATGTTTCACAGTGTAGAAAGTTTGGGGGTTTTATCTGACCAAATGCTGCTGGAAAGCCTAAACTTTGCCTATACCAAATATGTTGTCCTCTCCCCGCTCTGGATGGTGGGAGAGCCCGTGTCAGAGCCCAGAAGCAACCTGTTGCCTTTTGTTTGCTCTTTGCTAATTCTTGCTACTGTTCTGCTTTATGCTTCTTTTCATATACAGGGCAGTTTTGGCAGCAAGACCAAAGTTTTCAAACTCGTTTTCAGAGGAGAGGAGAGCGACCAATCTTCTTGTGCTCAGGTTGAAACACAAAATTTGCTGCTTTGACTTAGTTTCCCTGCACACCACAATGAATTATAGAGCAGGAGGTGAAAAACTATAAATAAGTAAAGAAGAGAGGGAAGAGGAAAGGGGGATGAGGAAATGAACTCAACTGCTCAGACCAGCCGGAGAATATTTCTGAATGCCTTGGGAGGAAAATTAGTGTGGAAAATGAGCCTGTTGTGATTTTTTTTTTGGTTACTACAACTGGGAAGGCTCCAGAAACCTTCTAACGATGGATGCTGTAAAATAAGCTATTTCTTCCTGTAAGCTCTTGAAGGGAAATATGCACTACTTGTTTCAGCACAGATATACAGGGCAGTGTACATTCATGGAGAGCTGTAGATAACCACTGGAAATAAAGTAATGCTTTCGCTAGCTGCTGGTGGTACCTAATGCTTGTATCTGAGCACCTTTTTTCAACAGATTTGCCCTCTGAAGTGCCTGGAATTGGGTAATTCTGCAAAGTGAAGCCTGGAAAGAAAGGGAGAAAAGCGAGATGCTTACCTCCTTGCACTCAGTGGGACTTGCCCGTTTTCCCAGAGGAAGTCTGTGGTGTAGCAGTTATCCAAAACCAGGTTTCCTAGGCTGGCAACTTGACTACAGGACTGCCTACAGCAATGCTTACCTATGCCTTTTGGACTAGCTTGACATGAGTTCTTCAGTGTTATGTGTGCCAAAAATTCACACAAAGCTCCTGAGCAAGCCTGGTTAGGCTGAATAATCTGATTTTATGGTCATGTTATCAAGCCAATCTTCCGGGGCTTTGATTTTGTGTTTGTTTCACTGTAATAAGGAGTGACTTGGGAGTGAGTTGTGGGGAGGTAAGGCTTCAGCTGCAGAAATGATGATGTTTGACCCTATAACTCTGTGCTCAATTGAGTCGTATGATTCTGTATATAGTGAAAGGGATAAATATATTGAAATGCACCTATGGCAGGCTTGAGGCCAGATTGGCCATGAGTCTGGCATGGGGTCAAGCATTTGAAGTTGCACATAATCAGTCAAGAATATAGATCCATGCTGTGACTTTTCATACAGTGGCAACGCTTCATTGGCAGCAAAAGCTGGGGGAAGAAAGAGGCAGAACATCTCAGTGAAGTGTCTGGTTAACAATATTAGAGTGTGGGGGGGTTTGATGTGGGTGAGAAGCAAATGAAATTCAGTGCAGCAAAAGTTGGAGCCACTGCTGCAGAAAGTTTTCTAACAAGTACCACAGGAGGCAGGGTATTGCGTCTCCCCGTCTATCTATTTCCTCGCTTCCCTACTGGGACTGCCAATTAGATCCAGCTCTGATGGTGGCTTTTTGACACTTTTGCTCACTGGGAAATGGACTCAGACTAGTATTTCATTGCATTTTAGGCTTTTAAACAACATCAGAGAGAAATGACTTTCAGCTGCTCACTCTGAACTGGATGTGAGCCAGTGCTCCACACAGAAATGGAGAGAAGGTCTTGGTTTGACACAACTATTCCCTAGTGTGTGACAGGCTTTCTGCAAATGTACTGGGCACCCTCATTTATCTATATCTAGTAGGAGTGTGTGCACCTCAGATTATTTTAGGTACTGTCTCTACACTTTCAGCATTCATAGACAAAACCTATTAGAGGGGAAAAGGAAAATCAGAGGGGGAAAGGATGAGAGATTTTAAGTGAAAAGAGTTTTGCATCCAGTTCCCCCTGAAAATGAAATCAGTTCAGCTGAATGCCCTTTGTACCTTGTAAACTTGACCTTTGGTCCTCACAAAAATAATTCTAGAATTGAGACTTTAGGCTAAGTGCCTTTTTGAGACATCAGTTGATGCTTTACATACCTATCATATACCCATACCTATTTGTATATGCTATGTATGTATGTGTGTTTTATGTTGTCTGTGCTTTCTGAATGTTGTAATTGTTGAAATATACTGTAGCTAGCCCCAGGATGGGAAGTACTTCAGGGGTGTTTGTCTCAAAAGACTTCCTCTCAGAGTTTGCCAGTTGCTTATCTGGCAAAATTTTCCTTGCACAATTAAATCCGTTTCCTCTTCTCTGATCTTCTGCAGACATAGAGAACGGATTGTTCCCTTTCTCTTTGCCGCTGCCTTGAACTTGAAGACTGCTGTCAACCCTCCTTCCTCTCCCACCAAGTGTTTTCTTCCTCTGGGAAAACAGCCCCCCGTTTCCCTCAGCTTGCAACCTGCCATCGGAGGATATGTTTTCTAGGCCACTTGTGGTGCTCTCCTACGTTGTGCCCAGTTGGTCTGTATTTGCCTTCAGGCCAGTGGTTCACAGCAATGCAGACAGGAGTCTGACATAAGCTGAAGAAGAGAAAAATGATGTCACTGTGCTTATATACTTTTGTATAATGTGCACCTTTCTCGTGCCAGCCAGACATCACGGACTCGTGCTCTGCTTGTGAGCAGCATGAGCCCCAGCCCACGCTCTGCCAAACTGCCAGCCAGCAGCTCTTCCCCAGCTGATGTGCTCCTGCCTACGTGTCCCGCTTTGCGTGTTTGTCCCTACTGTACCCTTCTCCCTTTTGGAGCATTCCTCCCATTCGTCAGGACTGTTCTGGGCTCTCCTTTGCCGCGCTGGCTCCCTGCTGGGGAGGGTTGCATGGTGCCCGTGCACCGAGGGCCAGCTCTGCTTTGGGACCACAGGGAGGCACAGCTGATTTTTTTCAGCTGATATGTACATGTGCACACCCACACCGGGCTGGTCTCAAAACTCCTGCATTTGTATGCAGACTCACTAATGGGATTTCTGCCAAACTAAGAACCTCTTCTATTTACATTTTTAGGACGTGTGTGTGCGTGAGCTTCCCTCGCTGCTTGACTTTCTTCTATTGACTGAGGATGGTATATTAGTGAAACTTTTTTTTATTTCAGCCTTTTTCAACCTTTCCTTTTCAAAAATTTCCAGCAGGTATAGTGGAGCAGGCAAAACAAGTGATGCCAAGAGCAGGAGAGAGAGGAGTTGATGGGGTGTGTGAGGAGAAAGGACTTAGATATAGCTGTCTGTGTGCTGATTAGCAGGGGGGTTGGGATACAGTAAGTAATACTGCTATTTGCTCGGCTTATAAACAAACACAGCTTAAATTTTAATTCCAGGATCTTTTCTCATCCTGTTGTATAATTTTTTTAGTCATTCAGCTGTAAAAAAATGAGCTAAAATGATGCCTGTCATCAAAGGGACTTAGTTCCAGCCTCGGCTGAGGTGGGGATGAGCTGGTCCTGCTGAGGCACTGCACTTCTTATCGTGATGTACTTAGGGACTATGTAATCTTCCAAAAGTTTCAGTCTAGATATGGATTTTCACTGAAGAAAAGAAGAACAGGGGCTCTCGAAACTGGCTGGGGGGAGTGATGACCTGACTGCTGTTCTGTGCCTCTGGGTGTGTAACTGGAATCAATGTAAAGAGATGGTTTCTAAATCGGGGTGCCAGGAGGAATAGAGAAACCATTTCTAAGTGAGGTGAGAGCTGTCCTTGGCAATGGTTGTTTATACCAGTGCCACTACCCCCAGTGAGTGGTGATATGCACCAAATTAAACCAAAAAAGATCTGTTCATGGGTTTACATGGTATCCTTCTGACTAGCTTGTGAGACCTCCAGAGGCCACGGTTCCGGAGAAGCCATGGGAGCACATTTATATCAGCTGCAAGTGTACACAGAGATGGGTTGCACACAGGAGTAGATGTTTGGCTCCCGCTTCCTTTTATCCTACTACAGTGGGAAAGACACAGGCTTTATACACGGGATTGCCTATGGCTTTGGGAACATTATACTCCATTCCTGTAAAATAAATCCGTGTCCTCTCTGAAACTGCTTATTTTGGCATTGGCTTAGGAGGTGACGTATTCTTGATAGCAGGTCTCCATCCAGAGTCATGTGCCAGCCAAACTTCTCCACAGTGCTATGGTTCTGGATCTGGGCTGGACATTGGGTCTGGTCTGGTAAATAGCATGAAGGTACTAAGGATGCCTCATCAGTAGGGAAATTCTTCAGACTCCTCGATCTCTTGAGAGCAGCCAAGTCTGAAAATTAGACATGAACTTTCCTAAAGCTTATTTTGGCTCTTATGAGGGCTGCAATAGAATGACAAACAGCATGCTGCTTTCTTTATTGTTTCAGTTCAAGGACTGTCTACAAAGAGTCCCAGCCTTGTGCTTAGCATTGCACAAAATTATCCATTTCCTAGCTATACAGAAAAGTGATTGAATTGCAGATGATTAACATATGTTGTATTTTCTTTTCTAATGCCTTCCTGTCCTTTTGTGGCATACCTTGGTAAATGGCATCAGAACACTTTGCTTTCAAGGGGGACATCTCCCTCAGAAACCTATTATCAAGGCTATTGCAGAAAAGTTGCTCTTGCTTGGTACATCTCATAGACTGTCTCTAGAAGCCAAACACATCGTTGCTGTAGCAACTTGACCTCCGCTAGTCAATTTATTCCAGCTCCTAGCTATATTCAAAGAATTTTTTTAAAGGAATCCTCTCCAGAGTAAATGCAAACCTCTTCACTCCGAGCAGCTGTGCTAGGAAAAAGAACCCTGTAACACTTTTCCTTTAGAGATGTTTCAGTTTCTTATAATCAAATCTGGCTGCCAGGACTGATCATGGTCAGCAGCATAGAGATTTTTACCAGCCTGTGTTTGGCATACAGGTACTACTGCTGAATAGCACACAAGCGAGAGAGGCTGGATACACCAAACTGTCATTTAAGCTACCAAGTTCTTCTTTGTCTTGTTTCTGGCTTGTTTTAGAGACAAGGTACAGTGGTGATTTTGTGTTCAGAGTTTTGTTCCGAGACTGAGGCAAAGACTAACTCAAGGCATTCAGCACTGCTGAATTTTAGGAATTTTCTGGTATTTTGCAATGTTAATTGCCTAATCATCAGAACAGTGAATGTCATCTCATATAAAAGAATAGATGATAGAGCCAGAAGGGACCATTGTGATCATTTTGTCTGACTTACTGCATGACACAGGCCCTAGGACTTTTTCTATGAACTGGAACAAGACTTCAAAGAAAACAAAAAATCTGATCTTGATTTAATCACCAACTACAGAGAATCAATCAGAACACTTGGTAAATTTTCCAGCAGCTAATTGCTGCCATTGTTAAACAAATAATTTCACTGCACCTCATTTCTATTCTGTCCTCTTTCAAATTGGGTCATTTGGTCTTTTGTCTGATGACTTGACAAGCACTTTAATAATGTTGTGTTCCCTATCTTGGTCCCTAAAAATTGTGATCAAGCTTCACCCTTAACTTTCTCCTTGGTAAATTAACCAGTAGAATCCTGAAGTCTCTAACTCTAAGGGAAGTTGTTTTGTTTTTTATAATTATTATGGCTTTTTTTTCAGCTATTCATAGATGTTCATCCAGTTCCAGGCCCCTCAGTACAAGAGAGAGATGGTGCTACTGGAGAAAGTCCAGCGAAGAGCCACAAAAATGATTAAGATGCTGGAGCATCTCTCCTATGAGGAAAGGATGAGAGAGCTGGGACTGTTCAGTCTGGAGAAGAGAAGGCCCAGGGGGATCTCATCAGTGTGTACAAACACCTGAAGGGCAGGTGCAAAGAGGATGGAACCAGGCTCTTTTCAGTGGTGCCCAGTGACAGGACCAGAGGCGATGGGCACAAACTGAAACACAGGAGGTTCCCCCTGAACATCAGGAAACACTTTTTTCCTGTGAGGGTGACTGAGCACTGGCACAGGTTGCCCAGAGAGGTGGTGGAGTCTCCTTCCTTGGAGATATTCAGAACCCATCTGAACATGGTCCTGGGCAACTGGCTCTAGGTGGCCCTGCCTGAGCAGGGAGGGTGGACCAGATGACCTCCAGAGGTCCCTTCCAGCCTCAGCCCTTCTGTGATTCAGAGTCTTGCTTACATGGTAGACAGCAAGATTTAGCAGAGTATTCTGGTAGCACAGTATTCTGGTAGGAGGTGCATCAGAGCTAAATACTGAACACCAAATGAATGCCACGCCAGACATAGGAAATGAAGGTGGAGAGGGGTGAGTTGAGCCACAGAGGAAGGCAGTGTCAGAGCCAGGGTAGAACCTGTTGCACTACTCCTTGCTCTGTCCCCATTGCGTATGCACAGGGCTATGTTTCTTTTTATAAAAATAAGACCCAGCTGTTTCAAGGATTTTGACCTGAGAATTTCAAAGTGTTTTGATCAGTTGATCTCCAAGCACATAAGAATTTGAAGCAGAGAAAGATGGAGTGACTTGCATGATGTCATCCAGCAGCCCAGCAATGTACCTGGCTGCAGACCTTAGCTTTTTAGAAAACCAGAAGCAAAGATTCATCCATCCCCCTCCCACCCACCCCCCGCCATGCTGGAGCAGGCTTACTGAATAGCAAACTCCATTTGCAGAATTACTTTTGAGTTGGGTTGAAATGAAACTGGGTGTGGAAAATTTCCTCCAAACTCAAAGGGCATTGATGGGAAACGAGAGAAAAAGAACCTTAAAGGGACTTAGGGTTCGCATTTAACTGAGATACTTTTCTGTGCCTGTCAGTTTATTGTGCTGCAGGTTACTTTTTAGCTAGGTCAGTGGTTTGTGGGTATCTAGTCAAATGAGTGGCAAATTCTTGCTCTGAATGCAATGCTTCAACAAAGCTCCATAGATTTCTGCTGATATAAACCTCTTAGAAATTGTGCTTTCTCTGCAGACCTAAAAGAGGTTACGAACAGTACTTCTGAAATCAGCATTTAAATAACATTTCAAAACCACTAGAAACCTCATTATCCTGAATATATAGTTTTAGCAGTCATACAAGCAGTAAAAACACTGAAACAAATGTGCAACTTGTAACTGGGGAAAACACAACAGTAGTGCCTAAATACTGTGCTGATAAACATCCAATTAGCCACTAGGTACCTTTACACATCAGTGCATTTGCTGAAACTTGGTAAGGTAAGAGCAATCCAGAGGTAAGTATCCATCTTGTTGTATGGGGATTTGTTTCTGAGCTTGCCACAGATCATGATAAGTACAGCCTTTAACAATACAAGTGAAGGCGTCTTCGGTTACCCAGGTTTATCTAGGAATGTAGGGCAAAACTGGTGACCATCATTAAATAGTCACATTTTTCCATTTTAATTCTGGAAATGTAATTCCCAGTCCCTACAAGACTGGAGTGCATGTGCTCATGCACACGTGCATATATTGCTTTCCCAAATCCCCCCTGACCACAAGTATGCCAATCTACTGGAAAAACAATTCTTTTTATGCATGTTATAAATTAGTGCTGCCTGCCTACTCATGAAGAAAAGCAAAGTGTGAGGGGCTGTAGCCTGGCCTGGGGCAGGGAAGGGACCTGTAGCCTCTCTTCCCCATGAACCCTGTCCATCCCAGTGCGGGGACATCCTGAACCATATGGTAAGGATGTGGCCATGTCCCTGGAAAGCCTCCATGCTCTTCTCCCTGCTTTCACCATGTGATGGCATTATACCAGCGCATCTGCCATCTATGAAACCTGTTCCTGGAAACACAGGAACACACAGTGCTCTGGTGGACCTAATGGTGATACTTAATGGTGGGCACCCCCATATCTGCCAGGTACAGATGTTTGTTGGATGGCACTGTGCAGGTAGTGTTCAGAAAACATGCCTCCACATCACCGGTGAATAGAGCAATGTCGTCCTTTAAACCAGTGAAAGTGTGGAGCTAAGGTGTGAGGTGGGCGGGAGTTTGCATTGAGGTTGCTGAAGCACGAGCACACTTCCCCTTCTCCCACTGTGTCTTGGGCAGATACCAAGGAGCTGCCAGGGGTGATGCTTTTTGCAGCACTTTTGGTCAATGAAGTACTTTAACCCCAAACACATCACTCCCAGCGAGGCAGGGCTCCTCGCCCAGTGAAACCATGCCTGGCCCTGGGGGATCACACCCCCTGTGTTTTAGTGAGGTGTCTCACTTCTTTGAAAAGACACTTGCATATTTTGTAATTGACATTTTCTGTGCCATTTTCTTCTTTTTCAGGGCCAGATGGTGACCCATGACCTATCCCTTCCTACGTACCCCAGGACTCTGTGGCATCAGGGGAAACAGCTTCTGCGAGAAGCCATTCTCTAAAGTTAATGAGCTCCCACAGACTTGGTAAAAGTGTTTGTTTTCTTTGTTGCTGTTTTTATTTCTTTACTCTCCCTCCTAGGTGTTTTACTAATTCTTTGTTTTCCCTATCTCCTTTACCAGTAGTTTCTGTAGGCTGTGGGTTTTGGGGTTTTTTTTTGCCTTCTGTGTAAAGCAGCGTGATTCACTTTGAAGCTCCTGCTTAGTGACCTCTCCTGGTTCCTCACCTCATGTTCTCCACTGATCAGACCCATTGGTGATTAGATGCTCAGCAGAGGTGATTGCGCAGCCTTTGACACCTTGCATCCCCTGCTGCCTGGATTTCAAAGAGGTAATCATTCCCAGGGACCTGCCACTGACCCTTTGCTCAAGCTTTTGTCATTCACCTTTTACTGTCTCTTTTCTTTAAGAGCTTGAAGTATCCGGATTCTTCTGCTAGGGGAAAAAAGGACACATGCACTGAAATCTTAATGATTTTGCCTTTCTTTCAGAGTACTTTCACCTGAAATGGTACCAGATAGTACCTCTGTATCACATCTTTAATACCTTTTGGAGTGAAATCTTCAGCTCCTATTCAGAGATTCCCTTTTTGTTCACTCAAAAACAAGGGGACAGTCAGTGAGATGGAGAGGTGGTTCAGTTCAATACCTGTCCTTTTTAACTCGGTGCGTACCGGCAATGGCGAGCGGAGTGGACCTCATTGCCAGGCAACGTGACTCGTTCCAAAACTTTAGCAGGATTTCGAAAGGACTTGGGTGCAGACCATGAAGCTATTCACAGTCTTAGCTGTGAACAACTGAAACAAACATGAAGCCAAGGAGGAGATCTGAGCCCTCAGCCAACCTCTGTCTTGGAGGTCAGGAGGAAACTTTCTTTTTTCTGGGGCTTACTATATAGTTTCTTCAACTGAAACGTCTGATGCTGACCATGGACGCTAGACTGCTGTTTGGAGTCAGTCTAGCTATCTTTGCCACAAATTACAGATAATATCCGGTGCCATAAAGACTGAGAAAATATTTTTGCACATTTTGCACGTTTTATTTGAATTCATATAAACAATAAAAAAACAGCTAAGACTAAGGAAACATATTAGTGCTATTTAGATTATTTAAATGGCCACGCTTTCTCCAGAGAGTTAAAATTGTGCATCAAAAATCCTAAAGGCTATGTTAAATCAATTGCAAACACAGAGAAAATTGACTTTTAATAGTATAAAAGCAAAAAGTCCTATAACTCCCCCAAAGCCCCTTGATATGTCTTTGATGAATCCATCTGAGAAAAGAGCTGAAAATTGATTTCCAAAAGCATAATATGCTTTTTTTTTTCATTTTTGCTTCAATAAATGATACATTTGAAATATTTCCTTTGGGTTTCACAGTAAATAGATGAAGTAATGATGTTGTGATTTTTTTATTTTTTTTTTTTTTAAATGTCTCGGAGTAAAGCAACTTCTGGATTATCTCAAGTGCACTGGCAGCATAAGTAGCAACAGTCTTCCAAATGAAGAATCCTATGTGGAATACGTTAAATGGTAAGCAAAGTTTGGGTGCTGAGTCTTATGAAAGGTGTAATAAAAGGAAATTCTGCTGCTTTAGTGACAACATGGATGTTTACATTTTAAATTTAAGACTGACTGTGCTATTTTTAATGAATTTAGCCCCCTTTTTTCTTTCCCCTCCTCTTCAAAATGCTTCACAAATTGTAGTATTTGTGCCTTCCTTCATTATTTGTAATTGTGCTGGGACTCATTTGTCTAAAAAACTGCAGCTGTTGGATTTGCTATAAATCAAACACTGGTTTTTTGTTTGTTTTTTTTTTTTTCCCCCGCCTGGTAACCTGAGTTATGTGGTGCTATTCCTCTTCTTTAGTTGGATTAAAAACTTTATGAACTGGTGACCAACTAACTGTAAGGTTCAGATAAATTCCCGTGTTTGAGGTACAAATGTACATAGATCAGAAGAGGAGATACGGGGCACCTGTACGGGGGCACTAGTCTTTGTGTCTGCTGAGTAAAATGGGAGTAATGCATTTATATAGATGTGATTTTGTTAAGACTCCTTTACCTACATTGAGAGCTTCTTGCAACAAAAGAAGCCTTATCTAGTTTATAATAAGAGTTTCATCAAATGTGTGTATAGAAAGTTTACACAGCATGCAATACTAGATAACTATATGCCTTTTGATTAACCATGTACCTCCTTAGCCGTGTTCTCTTTTTTTTTTTTAAAAAAAAAAAGCCCCCTGAAGAGGCTTTTTCCAACTCTAGAAATCCTTGGAAATTTAGAATGGAGGAAGCCCAGGTTGTGTTGCTCAGAGCTCAGCAAAGCAATGCTGTTGCCCTGCCTCGCAGGGAGCCGAAGGATGGAGGGGCAGTCCCATGGCAGCAGTATGCCTTCTTGAGACTTCAGGCCAAGTTGTTCTTGTGGGCTTACCTGTATCCTGGGTCTGACTGGGGCAATGACTTGAAAGTGGGTTAGTCAAGCTAGGATAATGTTGTGCACAGTCTTGGAAGAAACACTATTGTGAAATCTCTCTCTTGTAATATCTTGGCATTATCAGTCCTTGGTGAAAAATCAAATGGATTGTGTTCAAGTCTAATAATGGGCAAGAAGGGCTGGTAATCTTAACTCAGTTCAGATATCCCAGAGGTGTATGCATCCATCTCTGTAAGTCAGATGGTGTTATGCCCAGGAGTTCTGCTGTAAGGTATCATCCCCTCCCCTCCTTGCAGGAGTTCAGGGAGGGTTACAGGAGAGTCTGTGCCCACTGAAGTATCTCCTGGCAGGCACAGTGGTGCTCACAGAGCTGCTGTGAACGCAGCTGCAGTTAAGAGGAAGATGAACTCAATGGATTGGGCTATAGTCTAGCGATCTAGGTACCTAAACTCCATACCTTTTTCTGCTACGAACACTGTGTGCGTCTTTTAGCAAGTTGTTCAGTCTCCTCACCTGCAGATTGGGTGTATTAGTGTTCATGTTCTTGGCAGGAGCGTTGTGAAGAAGAGGCTCACCAAAAACCAAGTGAAGGCTTTGAGACAGTGAGAATGTGGAGGTGGCACAGCCTGCAGCCAAGGAGCAGCAGTGGGATGTGGGAGAAAATAAGGACTTTAAGTCTGAGTGGTTTTGTAATTATGGGAAAGTTGTTCTGTAAAATGAGAATAGCTTTTGCGTCTTGTGACCTGGGGTTCACGCCATTCTCAAGTTTGCATCACGTATCTTGATGGAAAGAGTGAAATGACATCTTTGGAAAAGCCATATAACATTTTCTTCTTTTTGGGTTCACTAGTATTAATTTACACAGAGTGTGCCATATTGTGCTTATGCATAGAAGACCCTTCAACACCACACTGGTGCAATGGAGTGGTGGTCCCAAGATACACCAGGCTTTTGTAGCTAGTGGTGCAATAAGCAATGAACTTGCTAACCAGGTGGTAGTTTCTGAGGAGCGCCCGAGGCTACAGGCTCTGGTCCTACAGTGCCAACCTGGTACACGCACAGCTGGGGCCACAGGGCACCCTGGTAGCTGCACAGCTTCCTCCATCATGCTGTACCACAACCTGGTGTCTTGTTTGTTTGACAGCTAGTGCTGGAGGAGGAGAAAGCCATGTTCATCTCTATGGAGCAGCAGCAGCAAATTTTGGCAGAAGAGCAGAGCAGAGACTCATACCCAGACCTCTAAAGCCATAGAGAGGTGCTGTAATTGCTATGTCTGCTTTTATCGTACAACATCTGGTTTGTATTCTTTAAGCATGTGGCATACAAACAAAGAGGCAGGAGAACAGAAAGTAAATACATTGAGGGGTTTGAAGACCTGTGAAGGGACTTGAAATACCATGCTTGCGTGCTTGTGCACAGGCACGAATCCTGGTGTTGCCTCAGACTGAGCAGGAGGTGCAAATGGAGCTGTGTAAGCCCGGTGGAAGGCAGAGCCCTCAGCTGGAAGTTGCTAAGCACTGGGTGGTTCTGAGACAGGCACACAGTAATGTACTGTAACGTAAGCTGGATAATACAATAATTTGAATTCAACACAGTGCAGATGGAAATGGAGAGGAAATTAGAAAAATCATATAATCCTTTCCGCATACAAAGCTTGACTCAAGGTAGATTTGGTGGAGGCCTCTAGCCAGCTTCAATTAATGGTTTCTGGACAGCCCCCCACTTCCAAATCATGTAATGTTATAATAACTGTCTGCTATTGCAAGTCATAGAAAGAATATAAAACTACTGCTGTCTTTGAAGTTCGCAGCCAGGGAATCATAGTTACTAAAGACTATTAATTATCTTAGCAGTCAAACTATGCTAGGCAAAACTCCAGTATAAAGGGGAGACAGCAAGTCTGATGTTATACTGCAACGTTTCCTCAGAATAATGTCTACAAACCAAGAACAAAAACCGTGTGCAAACTCTAATCTCATTGAAACAGCCTGCAGAGGTACATGTATAAATCAAGGGTTAAGCAGGAATGTGTTTTTCTGAAGAAAATAAAGGCACTTTCGGTGTTTAATTAACAGAATGCTAATTGGGTAAATGAGGGAGAATTAAAAGGGAAACACAGAGTGTCTGTAAGAGATTGGTGATGAAGCTGTTAGAGCTGAATATTTGACCTGTGAATAGAAATTGTAAGTCAAGAGCAAACTATAAATTTTGAGAGTTGTAATGAACACAAAGATGTTCAGAAAAATCTAGATTCCTGAGAATGAACATGCTTGGACAAAAAAGGGCTATTTTAGGCAAGAATATGGGAATGCTTTGTACGGACTGACCTCCTTGCACTGACTGCAGTTTTACACCTCATGACCCTGTGAGCAATACTGGGTTTTTTTTTCCACGTGGCTCTGATGGATCAGAGCTGAGAGCAGGGAGGGAAAGGAAGTCAAAGAATAAGTTTTTGCTCATGGGCAGTCACATTAGAAGATATTTGGGAAGGGCTTTATTCATGAGAAATGGGACCACGCATTTCACCATGGTTACCAGGAGTGTGATTTAAAAGCTTGCAGCCCTTGGGCACCACAGGCGGGGGTATGATAAGTTTCAGAGTCCAGCCTACAGAGAAGGAAAAAGCAAAAATCTCTGAGTCCATGTTCATATTTGGCACACTGCTCACGGCACGATGCTCTGGTGGTTTAAGCCCACTGTTAGGGCAGCGATGAAAGCGCTGCAATGCCTTCGGGCAGCGCCGGGCCCTCCGAGTGCTGTGTGTGTGTGCTGCTTTGAACGAGCCCCACGTGGCATTGACAGCACTGGGCTGGTGGAGAGATTTTGCGGACTAAGTCTGTCCTGTGGTGGTGTATTGGCAACCCTTGTTCAATGGCCATAAAACCCAGAAGACCACATCCCTTTTTGTCACTGCAGAGGGAAACTGCTTGAGGCAGTCAAAGCAGCAGCCAAGCAGAGAAAAACAAAGTCAGTGTTACAAGAGGTCTTCCAAAGCACTTGCAAAGTTAAATAAGCAGTAAATGATTCCACTCATGTGCAAAACTCATTTAGGTTATAGCTGGAAACAAGGCTCTGTGAGGCACTTCATTCAGTCTCCTCTTTTATATGTACATTATTTTAAGGACTGGAAAGAGGCAAACTGATAAACACTGAACATAGGTCCTCTGGCTCTTTAGAAGAGGAAAACAAACCATACATCATAGCAGTCCTTCATCTTAAGATATTGACAGCAGGCTTGAGGTGTGTTTATAGCAGTGTTCTGTGTCTGATATATACATATATATATATGTATAAGAATGGTATATGTATCTTTAAAAATACATTCTTCAAAATTAATCTCTCAGCCTATAATTTAGCTTTGGACCACATATATTTTATTTCTTGGTGTATGCCAGACACTTCTCTGGCATGCTCTGATTCAGTGGGCCTCCAGCATCAGCACTGAGAAACTTCAGGACTGAGCCAATGCCTCTGAAACGAATCAGTCTTATTCTGCTGGCCTAGGGTGGCCCTGGCAGCGACGTGTGCGTTGCGAAGGCCAGCAGGCTGGGAAGCACTGGGCTGTAGCCCACGTTTACCCATCTGAGCTTCATTGCTTCAGTCAGTCCCATGTCAAAACCAGGATGTATTGTTTTGTGTAATAATATATTGTTTCTTCTCCTACTACTAGTGACAGCATTTTTTTTTTCCTCTGTCAAAGTCATGGCTCTTGGACTAAAACTGAGCACGTTCCTCAAGCTACAATAAGTGGTCAGAGCTGATTAATTGCATTGGCACCTAGTACATTTGATGAGTCTCAGGATCTTGGATTCATACATTGTTTTGTCGGAGACTGAAACTGCTGTTTAGCATATTATTGACCAAACTTTCTCTGATGTGACTTGGGACAAATTAATGTTACCATATCACTTAGAAGCTTCGAGGACATGAATAAATACCAGGTTTTTCACAAGGTAATTAAACAGGGTGTGAAATCTTGTTGGTGCTTGTGAGCGACTAATTGTATGTTAGATTTAGGTATGATTGATGCGGTGGATTGTGCATCTGTGCATATCTTGAAAATTCACTTAGATTTTATTTCAGAGCACGTGTTTTTGGGTTGTTTTTTTTTTTGGTCAGTAAAATTGATCAAGGGATTTAATTTTTTGAGGTGAAGTAGGGTTATAGGTTGGTTGAGCTGGCATATCACTGTTTTCACTCCAGAGATTACTGTGATTTTCTTCAGTTGCAGGGGGAAAAAATAACCCCCAAAACAACCAGAGTCAAATACAGTTGCATTTCTTTTAGATGTTGCATGATGATATTTTAAGAAGGCATACAACCAGCCAGTTGTAATTGGAAAAATAACGTTTAACGAAATCAGATAACATGCTTGGCTACTGTGTCCTGCCTCCTGCAGCTGGCAGATGCTGGTGGGGTGTTTGCACCTGCAGAGAGCTGTATTTTCAAGGGCTGTGTGCCAGCATAGCATCTGAATGCTTCTTCAATGGGCTTGTCCACCCTTAGGATGAGAGACATCTAAGCTGGCCATGGCTGCACCCCAGCTGGCTCTATTTGTGTCATACTGTGCCACAGCAAAGAAGATTCCCCAACATCCTGTGAACCATTGCGCAGAGTCACCCAAGACAGTCCGCAGGCACCAGTCTGGAGCCAGAGCTAATAAGCTTGGCTGGGCGTGAGCTGATTCCCAGGGAAGCTAGAGGGATACCACTGCGCTTTGCTCCCCATCGTTTCCCGTTCCAGTTCAGCACTTAGCAAATAGACACTTGGGCTGGCTTTCCCTGGAGCAGCTCCAATCAGGCAAGGCTTTCTGAAATCTCTTCTATGCCTTTGGAGAGTGGGCAGGCTGTTTCCATGGCTGGAGCTGGTCCTCATAAGCATGGTATTAGGCATACACTGACGAGCCCTGCTGGGCTCGCACAAGTCAGTCTCTGCATGTATGGCATGGTCCATCCTCAAACAGAGGTTAAAGGGAGGACTATGTTGGTATAGTTTCTCTTTACAAGAGGGGATTTGAGGTTCAGTGATACAGAGAAGACAGGTTGGCATTGAATGGAGATATGGAGCACAACATATTTAAGAGGCTTTTGCCAGCGAGTGCAGCCTTGAGAGGGAAATGTATTTTATGTGGTGCCATTTGGGTTCCACTGAAAACCATAAACCTCTTCATTTCCAGGCAGAGCCCTTTCTGCCTTGTGAGTGTCCTTGGCTCTGGATGCTTAGTGGGAACCAGAGGAAGAGCAATCACATGATCCAGCTCCAGCGTGCCTGGTCCAGCGCTGCTGGCAGCAAAGCCCAGCAGTCAGGCTCAACTGTGCACAATCCCAGCTGAGACTGTGGCTTAGTTGATGTCTATTTCCATGCAGCTTCACTGGATTAGAGCTGATTCTAGTTTGCCTACATGTACTGAAACCATGTTTGACTGCAACGCAGGAGCACCCTGTGGGCTGTCTTCAGGTCCACACAGGGAATCTGTGCTAGGGTAGGGAACTTGAGCTCACTTGTGTTCAAAGTATGTGGCTCATCCTTTGTCTCTGCAGTAAGTTTTATATATAAATATATAGACATCATTATCAGAAACATGCATATTGAGACAGTCTCGAAGCAAAAAGCAAAACCCCTGTAATTCCCTGAATTAGAAGATAAAATATTTGCTTCCCGAGATCTCATTTTGTTGCAGGACTGGAGGGCAATAGTTCTTTTCTGCTAAGCAGCCTTGTTGGCTACTTCAATATTAACATTAATTATTCAGGACAGTAACTGATAAGCTTGAAGTTTTCCTTCAAAGAATATGGTGGACTTCCAGGCATTGTGGAGACCCCTGAGGTCCTCAGGAGCTGCTGTTCTGGGTTCCCTCCTCAATGGCAGAAGCGTTGACAGTATAGTGGTAATTGCAGCCTTTTTAATAAAAGCAAACAAACAAACATACTGTGGGGAATGTTTTAAAATGCAGCTGTAAAAACCTTGCTGGCAAGAGTTTTGGCATACCTTTATGTGTTGGCTTCAGTTTTTGGTTTCTTGCCATTTTCCCTAAGGTCTAGATTTTCTCTGTAAGTTCCTGACACATGACAAGCAAGTCCCTGCAGACAAAGTCATTTGAGAAACTGAGAAATTTCCTGTGCAGTAGGTCAGGTCACCCAGTTTCAAAATACATCCTTGTTTATCATATATGGTGGATCTAAGGGAGCAATGCCCCCAAGGTGAAGTATCGGAGTCATTGATTTCTGCACGGTTTAGATCCAACGTGGGTGAAAGGCATGTGCAAAATTGTAAGATGCACTGGCTTGCTCTGAGATCAGAGATTTGATTCTCTTAGAGATTTGACTCTCCTAGAATCTAGATGTAGGGGAGAAACTCACATGGCTCTAATTTCAAATAAAATAAAATTTGAAACAGTAGCAAGAGGAATCCAAGGATGAGTCAGGCTACCATGGCACTATTCAGCTCCCTGCAGTCTCCTTTGGGACTGGCATGCTTTTCAACTGATGGCCCCGGAACTTGTTTAATGTGAAATGTTCCAGGAAAATCATTAGAAAATCGGTCAAAACAGAATTCAAAGAAACCTGAGAGAAAACCTTAGAGAAAAATGCTGAATTTCCTGCAATCCTTACCTTGAATTCGTCAAACCTGTGAAGGCAGGCCATATGGGATAAGAAAGCCATATCAGGCCACATCAATATGCATTTTGCCAGCATGCTGGTTTATCAAAGTCACCAAAAATCCTCCAGTGTTTTCCTTGATGGTGACAAGGAACATTTTGAGATCCGGTGACTTCATTAACAGTGCTCTGTCCCTTCTCTTGACTCAGTGATGTTTCACCGGCATGCAGGCTCACTCGGTTAATGAGATATGACACTTGGCATGCTACTAATAAGAAGGAGAAATGGGAAGAAATCTATGCATCACTTCTGAAACGTTGCTGCAGGCCCCTTTTCTGTACATCTGGTACATATTTCTAATCTTTTGTTTTGCAGAGCAAGGTGCCGGAAATGTGGGAGTCATCAGCAGTTAGTGCTTTTCATAAAGGAGAAGATGCTGAAAATCTATGTAATTACAGACCCATTTCAATTTTATTCTCTGCAGTTAAATTATTTCAATGTCTCTTTTATAGTCAAAATGAACAAGTTTAGTTTACAAATATTTTATTACCATTAGGGTAACTTGATTTCCATTATCATCTTTTTACAACTGTAGTATTATTAAAAGTGACAAATGATTCTGTAGTCAATTGCTCTTCTGAATAAATGTCGTTTTGTGCGGTGGTTTATCTCCGCTGCCAACCTTTGATCTAATGAGAGGCAGCAGATTTTATTTGGCCTTTTTTTTCCTTTGGCGTGTGACAGCTTTGCCTTAGTGACAGGAAACAATTCATTTTCAAGTGAGGCAGCTGGAAATTCTTCTGTAATGAAAGATTTGGCATTTGGCATGGCAACATTCGGGGATCCTGCAGCAGGCTTTGACAATGTCCTCAACTGCACGTTTCTACATTTACGGCAGTCTTTAGCAACAACACAGAGTTGCAACAGCTTTTTCCCCTTTCCTCCTGTCGGTCTGCGAGGGGCTGGCCTGAAGGTCTGGGGATTTCGGCACTTTACGCTTTTGCTGACTCCTGACTACACTCAGGCTGTGACCAAGACTTTTACAGCCGTGCTGTCCAGTGAAGGGAACTACAGTGGCTTCAGTTTTAGGTACTGACCTCCCAACGTGCTCGCCAAACTCTCCCTGCCACCACTTGTGCTCCTTCCCCCAGGGTCCATGTTGGTTGCTACCTCCATGGTGTTTCAGGCAGGTATTGATGCTGAATGTGTGGAGCAGCTGCTCCCTCTCCCAGGGGTGATGGTGGGACTGGTGATGGTGGGTTCATTTGCCAGCAGATCTCCCCGCTGGTGTGCAGGTGAGGATGTGGTCTGTCCCTGCTCATCTTGCTCTGAGGTGACCGTGTTGGTGTGAGTCAGCTGGGAGTGTCTCGCCATGAGGACAAACATCTCACCGCTGTCTCATGTGTCGGCAGTAGAGAAAGCTGTTGATACTGGTCTTTCTGGCATTTCAGCATTAATATTGTTACTCCCTTAATCAAACAACATTGATTGTTACATGCATCCCTGCTGCGAAGGTAGTGGGAACTTGCTGAGTCAGAGCTCAAGAGGATGAAAAGAAACTTGGTGGCTCTTATTTTTTAACCTTAATTGACACTGAGTTGAAGCTGGACTTGAAGAGTCGGCTGAGGTGGTTTGTTTGTGGTGAGTGTTTTCCTCAGCCCGACTGCTCGCATGTGCTGGGGACAGCTGGAGTTTCCCACCTGAAGTTGCTGGGAGTGAGCCTAGCCCTGGGGTCACTCCCCGGAGGGTGACATGACTTTAATGGTCCTCAGCAGGCAGGTCACTGCATCGGCTTCACTCAGCTGAACTGGTGGGACTCCCGTTACAAGCCATACTTGTCATCTTTCTTTCTTATGTAAGTGGAATAACAGCAAAACCCTGGGATAACTGTTGCCCTATCAGTCAATGTCAGATAGCACTTACTCTTTAAGATCATAAGGCCAATATAGATCTGAAATAGCAAAAACTTCATGTGGGAGAGAAGTGGTAAGACTTTGCTATTTGCTGCTCCGAATAGCTGGCATCAATTACAAGCCCGGCTGAAGGATGTATTCTGGTTTTGGACAATTTGCAGTTCAGGCTCTTTGATTATTTGTTCCTACAGACAGACAGCTGTGTTTACTCATTTCCCCCTCTTTAAAACATTAAGTAGAAATGCTTGGAGACTTTTTTAGTAAAAACTGGTGGCATTAATTTTCTAAAAATGAACTCACAAACCCATTTGATTCTACTTTTACAATTTGCATTTCTTTAAAGTATACTGCAAAGGCCAGTCAGTGGAAATGTTGGGATTAAGTAACTATTCTTTTCAGTGTTTTAGTCACTCAGTTTAATCTATTTTAAAATCAGTTTATTTAGTTTGGTCTTACATATTTTTTAAAATTTTGGCTACCTGAAAATTATGTCGTTTAAAAACAATGGAGAAAAGAAAACAGAAAGAGAATCATGATTGGAGAGGGAAAATAGCAGGGTTTGGTGAAATACCTCCAGGTATCTTGCCACCACGGATCAGACTGGAGGCAGCCATGGCTCTGCTATGGTGGCAAACCCACAGTGAGGAGCTTTGGGGACATGCCAAACCCATTGCGCTTTCCCCGATGTGCAGTGTCAGCCCTCAGTGAATGTTTGCATGGGAGCTCTGATCACCAGATTTGGAGATGTTGGAAATCGCGGGCAGGTGCTTCGCATGGCGAGGTGGTAAGGAGCGGGGTGGAGGCAGCCGGTGCCCCTGCCTGTGTGGGAGCAGCAGGAGCAGTGCTGCCCTGTGATGGACACTGAGACAGGGGCTGTCCGTCACCGGCCAGAGGTGCAGTCCCATGGCACCCAAACATGGAGAGTCCCAGGTCGGCCGAGAGCCCAGAGCACCAGGCGAGTCCATAGCGTGGAGGCAGGTCCAAGGTCAAGCCGGGAAGGCCAGTCCCCAGGCAGGGGTCCCGATAGACGCAGGATGCGGCCAGGCACGGGCTCAGCCCTAATATGGCTCGGGCAAGGAGCAGCGACAAGTGCCTGAGATTAAATGAGAAGTATGAGCACTGGCAGGAGAATTGCTTGCATGTGAGGTATTGCTCTTTGAGCCCAGCGTGGGCTACATGTGGATGTCCTGGTTTGATTGAGGATAACAGTTTGGAAGTTTGGGCCGTTATATTGTCATTGTATTATTTTTTTAGCATTTCTTCAATGAAGCATGATTTTTCCTCCTGCCCTCCTGAGATCTTCTTGTAAAGAAAACACTTTGTAACAAAGGGTAATTCCTTTGCCTCTCTCTGCAAGCCAAAATCTGGTTTTTAGATTTTGGGATGGAAATGTGGCCATTACTGTTTGTTTTACGCTGACATTTTTATTCAGTTCCTGGAGTTAGAGATCCTCTCTGATTCAGTCTGCAAATCCCTTTGCTATTACAGACATATCCCTGATTTAGATTTACTGGAAGAGGTAAAGAGACTTCTCTCCTCTTTTTAGCAGCAGATGTACTGAGGGCTCCAGCGTTATACGGTACGCTTATACGGTTGCACAGCCACCCACTAGGTCAGGACTCCGTTCACCCCTCTCTGCATATTGCTCTAGCAGTAGATGGCTCTGATTGAATCCGTGTGAAAATAATTCCCCGATAACTTGCATGGCTTACCTGCTGGGAGGGTGATTTGTGAGTCTAACCACTGCTGCCCCATCCTCTCTTGGCCATGTAAACGCCGCTCACGTATGTGTTCCTGCAGAGCTCGGCAGGTGTTAGGAAAGTGATCATGCTTTTGCAAGAGCTCGGCTTTGGAACTGGTTAATTGCATTGTGTTTAAGTGTTAAAATTTTGGCAGCGGGTTTTTTTCTGCCACCAAACAATTGTTCACAAATGTTTCCGTTATTCAGCCATCTGTAATGCATGCCTATCAAAGGAAGAGCAGTCCTATTAATAATTACTGTCAGCCGTGTGCAGTGATGCAGTCACCTCGCAGCGTTCACTCTTGGTGTAATTCCAGTCAAATGGTGTATTTCAAATGTCAGCCTGATGCTCCTGTTGTAAAGAGGAATGTTTTATTACAGGAAAATAAAATTTACTTGTAATCCAGGTCTACAGTCTGAGGCAATGTAGGATGGCCGGGATTTTCAATTCTGTCTTAGTGCTTGCTAGACTTACTTTTTACTCTTTTTACTCTTTTTTTGAGTTCCCTGCATAGGCTGGGATGGTTTCTCCATTTGTGGGACTAACCCAGCCCAGCCACGTGATTTGAAAGCCACCTGAGTAAAGACAGGGTTTAGCTATCAGATGACTTGCCATTGGAGCAAATAAAAGCCAGCTGCTCCTCATCGTCCTGTTAGACAAAGGTGGTGAAAGCATGGGGATTAATGCGGCCTTTCTCCTGCCTGTTCATGGGCTCATGGGGAGCTGGCTGCTGGGAGGGCAGGTCCTTGGGACCACATGTGCACTTGGTGACATATCTGTGCAAGTCTCTGATCTCCGGCAGCGCTCTGATCCTCTCTGGGATTTTTTTTTTTCCTTGGTAGCTCCGCTGTCCCATGGGGCAATCGAGATTTTCCTTGGTAGCTATCCTTTCCCCGTATCACAAGGCAACGGGGAGCTGGGATGCCCCTGGTGGGAGAAGCATCCCTCATCTCAGCACCCTCCAGGATTTCTGCTCTGCGAGATGCGGCCGATCTCCTGCCCTCCCCGGGCTGCTGGTGCCTACCCCTGCCCTGGGCAGCGAAGGGATGGGGCAGGGGGTGAGGGGCCTGGGGCAGCCTCTCCCGACTAGGGGACGGGGCAGGGGGCTGCCAGTGCCATGCTGCTGTGGCTGGTGGGGAGATCCATGCTAGGGTTAGGGAGTTGTTCCCAAAAGCCTGGCAACACTGAACCCAGGAGAAGCTTGTATTTTAGGAGTAGTGATGTTCAAATTTTATGCAAGGCTTTGCATCACATTACTGAGCCTCACGGACCCCCGAGGATAGATGTTACAAGCTGAGGGATGGAAACCTGCTAGGAAAAGATTAGGCACCATTCTCTGCACACCAGAGGGGGGGCCTGTTTCTGAGTTGGGATCAGCTTGTTCAAATTTCTAAGCCCCTTGTCCTGTGGTTGGGTCTCCTGGGTTGTGTAATTAATGGTGTATTTGGGGTAGCACCTGCTGACACCCGCATGGTACAGGCAGACACAAGGACCAACATGTGCTAGCGTCATGTTATTCACAGCTCCCATATTTGAATGCCAGAGAGCGCTGCGATGATGCCTTTTATTTAGCACTCCCCTGAATAATGTTGGCCATAGATCCTCACCAGTGCTTTTGGTTCTAAGCCCAAATAGCAGTAAAACCTATTGCTGCTAAAACTTAGTTATAACCATGTCTGCAAGAACAGTTTATTAAATCTTATGCTTTATTCGGGTTTAGTAATTCTGAATGTTTCTCACAGTGACAGGAGTGTCATTTCTGCATTTCGCATCTTCTTTGTGTTTTTCATTTGTTGGTTTATTTGCCTGATAAATATCAGTTTTATCCAGCAATATCTCATATTACCAGTTCTGTGGGCCAGGTAACAAAATTCACCCCTTCTTGGATTTGTTTCCATAGTACGTCTCGGTAAAACTCCAGGGCAGAGGGTGTTTGGGCTGCTGTGGAATGAGCCTGAATAACTTTGACAGACCTTGAAATGCATCTGTATGGATTAGATTACCTCGGAAGTAAGAGAAAATTTATATTTATTGGAAGGTACTGGCCCTTTCTTACTACTTCTGCTAGCACCGAGAAAAATGTTAAGGGTAGCACTTTGGGAAGTATATAATTAATATTACAGGGACAGTCTCAGGGCTGAGAGATCACAAAAGTGGCATGCTGTATAACTTACAGTAAAATCCCACTTTGAGAAGTCACCATTTAAAAATGCTCTTACTCGACACATCTGCTGCCTCTGTGCGTAGCTGTATCTGCTGACTTCAGTCACAAAAATAAGTTCTTAGCTACTTTTTATTCCCATCAGTCCTGCAGAGCCGACGCAGCTATGGGACTGCGGGTCGGGTCCGGAGGACTGACAGCCAAATTAAATTCCCCCTGCGGGTGCTCTGATGCAGGCTCACCAAAGCCAGAGGAGTCAAACCGGCAGACCGTAGTTGAGAGCAGACTGGGTCTGCAGAAGAGGTGGTGGGCAGAAGAGGAGAGATTAAAGCAGCCACTTCAAATCTGAAGTTTCAGGCTAAGATAAAAACCCCAGATAGGTAGAGGAAAAAAAGGGCAGGGGGGGGTTTGCTTCCAGGGCAAGACCATTTGTCTTGCAGTTCAGTTGTAAGTAGTTTTTTTCCTTGATATTTAAGTGCTGTGGGGGTGTTATATGGAGGCAGAGTTAATGCTAAATGATGTTAATGCTGGTGTTTCCTTGCACCAACCTATTTAAGAAGGCTCATCTTAGTGCAGATTTTGATGTCCACAATACTTATTTAAACTCTGATATTCCTGTAGCTTTTCCCATTTTTGAAGCTAAAACATATATATTGTTTCTTGCTTTTATTTCTCTCATGAATATTTGTGAAATGTTGACATCAACATTGTGGTTTTGGGCAATATTGTTAAACTGAGATACTAAAGAATCATGAGCCAGACCTCTCTAAACCCACTGAGACTTGCTTAAAATTGTAATGTATTTGTTCTTTTATTTCTGGTTTCTGAACTTTTGGGACGTGCTTCTCTCAGGTTTTCAAGCCTTTTCTCTATCACTAAAATGTTAAGGTGGGTTTTTTTTTTTTAATTGATACATGTGTTACCAGTACTCACCACTTTTAGCTGAAGGTTCAAGTTAACAAAAAGGCAAAGTTCAACGGCTGGCAATGGAGATGCTTAGGCTTGTGGGTGTGCTCAGCACAGGAGGACTTGGCTTCGCGCTGCCCAGGCCCCAGGACGGGAACCCATTGACTCAGTGAAGGTTTTCTGCTGGCTTCAGTAATCCAGTATTTCATTTGTGGTGTTTGGAGGGTTGCCTTCCAGCCAGCATTTAGGGGCTGTGCATTAGTTTAAATGAATTTATGGCCACTTGGGATGCGGCATCTCATGAAGCACGGCTTTTCCCAAAGGAGGGGGGCCCCAAGAGGGATGGGATGGCCAGAAAGTAAGACAGAGGCTTTCAAGAAAAGGTAGCAGATATTTGAACCCATTCCTGTGTTTTTTTTTCTTTTCTGTTTTTTCCTTGTCATTCAGAGGACACCTCGGAAAGGATGCCATGAGACAGCTGTATCAGGCTTCTCTCAAACTGAGCTCAAGCATCACTGCTGACAGAAGAGGAGAAAAAACCCCTTCCCCACACAAAGTAATTCCTATATTCCCACCAGCTCCATCTCCCTTTTCCTGGCCCTGCTGGGGGACCCCCTGACTAGAGAGGGGTCCCACGAGAGAAAGGAAAATACCCTGGTCAGGGTAATGGTAGCCCAGGACTCAGGGCACCAGGATGCAAATCTTTTCCACTGACCATCCCGTGGTCCCAGGTCTTGTCGGATTCCTGAGTCCAAGGATACACGTGTGTATGTATAAATATGTACGTGTATTTATATGTGTACATTTTATCTCAAGTGTGTTTGTTTTCAAAACCTCACCCATGAGTGTCTGAAAATGGCCACCGGCTGATAAAAACCGTGTGCACGCTGAGCTCCCATGCAAAGTAATTCCAGGGTATGATAGGCCTATTATATATATGAACAGACCTTCAAGGGATGTGCGAATGAAACCTTTCTTGATCTCCTGTCTCTTCAGAACACTTCATGCTGTTGCCTCTGTCTCTTCACTCAAATTCTGCTATTTTTTTAATTCACCTGTCACGTGCGTGGCGTATTTAGGAAAAAAAAAAAAATATTGAGGACCGGTCTTCCAAAATGGATTAGGGATGGGGAGAGGTGGAGGAAGGAGCTGTTGTGAAAGGCACATGTGCGCGTGTGAGATAATGTTTTTATAGTAGGTCACATAGTACCCAATTTTTCATGCACTACTCCAAATGTTGGAGACATCTGAAAATGGAATGCAAATTAAAAAAAAGAGATTCCCATAGGTATTACTTAGAAAGTGAGCCAATACCAAACTTATGACTGCATAGACCACTACCTGCTTGGTTTTTTTTTTTTTTTTTCTTTTCTCTGTTTTTAATTTTCCATAAAGGTGAGGTTAGTAAGAGCTGTAATTTCTCCCTGGCCCAGCAATAAAATGATATTTTGATCTTGCATGTGATTCCAGGCAGAAATAGGAATCTGCCCAAGGGGGGCTTGGCAGGACTGGCACCTCTGAAATGACTTTGTTGGGCCCTCATCCCCATTTCCGCTCTGAGTAGGATGGCACTGTGTCCTGCAACATGGACAAGCTGCAAAGCTGTGGGGCTCCCCTGTGTCTCAGCATAATTTGCAATCCATTTTTCAGCAGATCTAGGAAAAGATAATCACATTTCAGGAGAGTCCTCTTTTGATGAGCTGGAGGGAGGAGGACTGACCCTGGGTTGTGATGTTTTTATTGTAGAGAGCAAAATTTAGGATATGCCCCTAAAATAGCCAATAATAAATAATTGATATTGTCTCTCCTTGATATTTTGTTATAAATAAGCTATTGTATACAATGTACAATGCTTATACAGTCCCTTTCAGGGATTCCCTTTGTATGGTAGAGAGGGTGAACTTGATAGTACTGAGGAGAAAGTGCAAGAAGCTGTATAAAAGCACTTCTGGCTTGGCACTATACAGAGCAACAGGGCTGTGAGCATGGGAACCAACGTAGCCTGGCTCCCTGTGGGCGTGCCTCTCATGGCTGACAGACTTTTTAATTGAATTTTATCATAAAGCAGCAGTATGAGGTCACCTCTTTCGGACACCAGAGAGTCTGTTTGGGAGAACCCTGTGAGGAGAGATGTTCAGATGGAGGGGTGCCCATTTGGGAGCAAAACCGGGGCCGTGCAGCGGGTTTTCTGGTACCCAATAAGGCACAAACTGTGGCTGAAGCTGTTTGCAGAGTTGGGGCACCTGCAGCAGTTCTCTCCATGGACTCCCCACCTCAGCCTGCTCCTCGGGGGGACACGAGTTGTGGCTCTCTCTTATTTCCACAGCTTTTTAAGGAACACAGTATCTTTGAGACTTTGACCTGTCATGAGTTTGGTAGGCATCAACCTGTGGGATCAAAAATCTTCATAATGGGGCACTGGATTCCTATGCTAAAAGTTGGCTAAAAGCCAAGGGAGTTTTATGGGTTTGTTGCTGCTTTGTGTTGTTTGTGCATCCTTTGATTCTCCCTCCCGCCCTCCTCTGGGGCTTGTTGCCAGAAGACAGTGGTAGTAACAAAAGCCTCAAAGCTCTGCAGTGAAGTGTTTAGCACTGGGGAACACCATGAAGATGGTAACTTTTAAAATCATAAGCACTGTTGTCTCCCATCACGTCTGAATTACTCTTGGCTGGTGCGTGCAACCCGTGGCGGTGTGGTGGATGCTCAGGAGGCCACCGGGCTGCGATCACGCAGAAGGTGTGGGATCGTGCACCGGGCACCAGAGAGCCTGGGGCCCGAGAAGCAACGTGTGCCACACGTGCTGTGTTGGAAAGGTATGAGCAGAAGAAACTGCTGTGCAGTGTGCTGGGCTCAAGCCACTCAAGAAGGCAGTGCAGTCCCATTCGGTCTCTGCAAAATTACATGTTTTGGAAGCCTTTTCTGGCCATTTGGATCTCTGCTCTTGCCCTGGCCATTAGAGAGAAATAGTGTCGCCGAGGGTGGCTGCAACACATTTCAGCCACAGGAGGGTGATTTAAAGTGGGGAGCGGGGATGTTAACTCAAGAATTCCTTGCTCCTGTCAGCTTGCAACACTGCCTTTAAGTTATTTTTATGTCATCCTTACATACTTTGTTATTCACAGTAGCGTTCAGTTTAATGTAGGGTGACCAGATGCCCCAGCATGACTCAAACAGTCTTTATCCTTAATTAAATGTCCTCTATGCATCTGCTTTTCCTTGCTGGTTTCTGAAGTCCTGGGAATTCAATACAGTTTTCACTTTCCTGTTATTAGCAAACATTGTTTCATATCTGGCTTTACAGTTTTATTATACAGTCAGCTGTAGAGCTTAAAATTGCATTATAAGGCTCCCTTGAATACTCTGGCTTTCAATATACGCTCCCTTCTGTAGCACTGTGTTTCTAAAGCTTGTGCTATTACACAGTGATAATGCACAATTTTATATTTTACAATCATCAACTGTAAAAATAAGACAGTAAAAGTTTGTAATTTACAAGGCTATAAATGACATCTGCAGATCTTATGGGTTTAAAGATGTATTGGTTCAGTTTCACATATATATCAGTCTGAGACGGAATCTATTAGGTTCTGCGTATATACAGCATATTGCTTCCATTTACACTCGATGCTGTCATGTCTTTGAGGGAGAACATAAAAAAGAAAGAGGGGAAAAATAGGAGTATGGACTCTGTTAACTACAGCAGATGTTTTCTAAATATGCCAAGTCATAGGGGCTCAATAGACATGAAATGGCAGCAGAAACAGGCCAAAAATCTTGCAAGCACATACGGATGTGCTTTAAATTTACACATCTGAATAGTTGCGTTGATTTTAATGTCAGTGTTCATGGATGTCATGCTAAGGATGTGCATGAGAGTTTTCAGGGCTGGATGATAAAGAACAGTTTATCTTAGGGCCAGAAATTAATTGCATATGTATGTGGGAAACCATGAGCTGGTCTGTGAATTACTTGCAAGATCATTCGGGCAGTCTTGCAAAATCAGTTGTGTGATCAGAAGAGCAAACTACTGTCAAAAACTCACTTTTAACCAGCCAGAGAGGGGTAGGAAGTGGGCAGAAAGAAAAATATGGCAGAGCCTGTGGCTGCCAATGCATGTAGTTGATTTGTTGTGCCATTGGAGAAGGTTATTACTCCCATACAGTTAGCCGAGATCACTTGTTTACATGGTTTGTACCGAGCCAGCTGGTGTAGCCACAATGAACAGGGAGGACTTGAGCTGTCCGGCCACTGGGGGTGAGCTGCTTTTCCTAGTGGGATCTGCTGAGTCTGGGCTTGGGCAAGAGTGTTGTCCGCAAGCTGGTGATGTGTGAGGGGGCAGCGCTGCTGGAGGGTGAGGGGTGCACCTGGGGCTGCGCCCACCATAAAAATAGGTGACAAAGTGCAACATTTGCTCAGGCAGTGATGTTTTGAGGAAGGTAATCTGAAGGCAGCTTCTTAGCAACAGCTTGCAGGGGACAACATGGTCTTCATCTCACAGAAATGAACTTTCTGAGAAGGAGGAAAGGAAGTATCCTGTGGTGTAGCTACCACAGCACCTAGCTGCTGAATGCTGAGCAGTAAAGCAGCCTTTCAAGGATAATAGTGTATGTAAGTGTAACTATGAGCTTCCACGCTCAAGAAAATTATTTTTGAGAAGATAAATATTTTTAATATTTCTTTAATCATGGAAGAAAGAACAAAGAAGAAAGCTGTTATGGGAGATACGCTTGACTGTTGCAGGTGAAAAAGATCGACCATATCATCTGTTCAGATCAACATTATTGCAGATACATTGTAATTTGGAAGGAAAAAAAAACAAACCACAAACAAAACAAACCCTTCCTCTTGTTTTAAACCAGAGGTAAAGATGCTTTCAGAAAAGCGAATCTTGGTATACAGTAAAACAGCGCTGTAATGGTGGGAGCATGTTTGGAGAAAGAGGCAGGGAAGTCTTGGGGTGTAAAATCAATGAAGAATTGTGATTTCACTCACATTGTTTTGCACTGAGTCCTAAGCGCACATTTCCATTCTGAAAAAAGGTCTGATATCTGATCAGCAAAGGTTGGGGAGTATTATTGATTTTCAAACATCCTCAGAAGAAATACCTTTTTCCAAATACCTATGGTAGTTCAAATAAAAATATTCTGGACAGAGCAAGTATGTACTCATTTGATTAAAAAGGCATCAATTTTTTATTATTCCAGTTTCAGAAATCATATTTCCACTAGTAAGACTCTCTGTATACCAGGACAGTGTAATTGATTGGACACGTGTTCATCTAAGCCAGAGTAGTTCATTTCAAACCTATTTATCGTCCTGCAAAGCAACTGCATTGTAACATTTTTTTTCTATCCTGCGCTCTCCCAGGCTGTGGGACATAGTCCTGTTCAAACAATAGACCCATTCATTTAACTGAGTAGGTGCTTGCAACTAAATGTATGGCATCATTATCATTAGCTTCAGTTCCATCAACAGGGTGTCATTATCGCATTTAACTTAATTAGTATGGGAGCTCTCTTAAAAGAATGCTTCATAGAGAGGGATGTTGTAAATGCATTCTTGACTTCTAATAAATAAACCAATAGGCTAATGCACAATGAAGAATTTATAAAATAGCTGCTGGAGTGGAAGGCAGGCGAAGTAACATTTGTGTTCACACTTAGGGCAAGGAGCTAGCAGGAGAGTGGCAGAGACAAGCTCACCTAGCAGCTGCTTATCATGAATGTATTATGGCATGGCATTTTCTTTTCAGGTCTGCTCTGGAGGAGACACGTAGCTTCAGGAGGATGGGTGGGCCAGGCACTCGTGTGTGCAGCTACAAAATTTGGGCACCTTTGCTCGTGAGCACACTTGTCCTATTGCAATTTTCAGTGTGGAAAGGCAGTAGTCACTTCTGAATTGCTGCAGTGAGTGTGAAGGAGTTACTCGCACTGTTTACTCTTACTGGGTTTTTATAATCTAAACAACTCATCTACAGTGATGGAAAACATAAAAGGGCCTGTTTCAGCATATTGGCCTCCCTGGTCGATCAATATACCCTCCTGCCCCCCTGCTCTGCTCCTGAGACCATGTCTCAGAGCTCTGTCAGGAGTTACTGCTGAGCGGCACGCACACCTGCTTGTGACATACTTTGGATGTTTTTTTTTCCATTGCAAGTATACACAGATGAGCTGTCTAATGAGCAATTAAAAAGATAGCCAAAGACTAGAAGTTAATTGTTTCGCTTACCCAGCTGAACAGGCACGCATCCCCTTTCACCCAATATCCTCCTTCCTTACTCAGAGACAATAGGAGAGCCTTTGAATTTTGCCTTGCGTTTTTCAAAATGCCGCATTTGAATGCCAGCCTCATCCACTCCAAGTTAGGCACAGCACTCATAATGCTCAAAACAAATGGAGCAGCTGCCTTTTTTAGCTTGCTTTTCAAAGGAGAGGAAGGTAGTATGGTCACGCTCTGGGTAAGAATTTGTGTGGCTGTTTGGCCTTTCCTCCATAATAATCTATTGATCAGGTTTCACAAAGATGTTGGGGTATTTAACTTCCTGCAACTTGCAAGGCAAAGAGTAGATGGAAAGGCTCGGTCTGAGCTCAACCCTAATTAGACTCCAGGGAGTGAACAGACCAGGGGAAGAAGCAGGGAGAAAGATTACAAGTGTCACAAATGTGGGAAAAGCTTCGACTGGAGTTTGTATGAGAATGGGTCTGTAGGAACACTGGCTTTGTTAATTTGGCAGCCCAACTAACTAAGCTCTCTGCTGTTGTTTGGGTGCTTAAAGTTCACCCGAGTACCTGTGTTCTAGCTTTTCCTTATAATAGTCTGGTCCAGAATTGCCTTTTCTTTTTTTTTTTTTTTCTTTCTTAAAAGCCTAAAGAAAACAAATAAGAGAGCCACAATAAAAATATACAAGCTGACATCTCTGACAATGAAAGGTAAATGAAATGAAAAATTTCCCTACAGCCTTCCTCAGCTATGGGGCCCCCTCAAATTTTCTCTTCCCTCATTTTGTTGAATATCAGTAGTTAAACACCTTCCAAAGGTGCCTTGAAATCACTTCAAAAGACTAAAAAGATTGCAATCTACCTTTCTTCCAACAGAGGCAGTTTTGTAATACATGTTTGATCGTGGGGCTCAAATTAAGTCTGGCAGGACTGCTGTGGACAGCTGCTGCTGCTGGCTCCTCGTGGTGGGATCCAGCCCTGGGTGCTCGCTTTGGCTGGACACCCGGGCACCTGCATCAGCGGTGTGGACAGAGCAGCTACAGATGTGCCTGGAGAGGGGGCAGCCACCCCAGGAATGACAACTCAGTCTATTAGCTAGGGTATGTTCAAGGTTTTCTGCAGGAAGTGAGCTCAAAGACAACTGAAACTGGAGGAAAAGTAATTAAAATGAATCTGGATTCATTAAAGATTATTATTATTTTTTTTTTAGTGCATTTCACATCTTCCAGATGGCAGAAGAAAACTTGTCAGCTTTCACAGCAGCAGGAGGTCCAGGATTCACTGGATTTAACAGCCCAGCTCTAAGCAAGCAGTGGACATAGTTCACGTCTGATTGACTGTAATGGACAATATGTCAGAATACTTCTGCTTGAGATTGCAAGAAGCTGGGAGAAAAATTGAGGACATGAGGTCAAACTATTGCTAGAATAAAAGTCCAACAAGAAGTAGAAGGAACATCAGAAACACTCAAAACTAATTATCTTAAACTTTTAAGACAGATGAGGAAATGCATCAGAAGATGCTGAAATTTTTCTTTATCATTTTGATCGGGACTAACAAGAGGGAACATTTTTACTTTGTCATCCTCATAGCTGGCTAAACTTACAGCTCCTAAGAAAATTATTTTTTACTGTTGTTTTTTACAGATCACATGTTCATGGAAAGAAAACTGTCAAAGTAGGGATTGAACAAAAGAACAGATCCTTGGGGAAACCAGACTTGAACCTTTGGCATTGGTAAAATAGGTACAGCTGAAGTATTTGAGATAGTAAACCCCTTATGAGGCACAGGTGGACTACAGATGAATGACAAGTATCTGGGGAACTTCAACAGTTTCTGAAAGAGTCTGCAGCTAAGCTACCTTCACCACAGCTAAATGGCAATGCTTCGGAGATCTGTATGGATTTACTTTATTGAGACTGATCCTGAATTCTTAATCCTAAATTATTTGCTCAAAGCTCTTATGTCCAGTGAAATCAGGGGGAGACAGTTTAAACCAACTTGAAAAAGAAGTTGCATGCTGTTTCTGATGTGAAAATTAATGAAATTATTTTGAACACAATATGAGCGAGTCTCGGTGTTTGTTTTTTCTGATTAAATTTAGTGCCCTAGGAATCTGGGATGAACATGCAGTCAGAATGCCAGGGGAATAAATAGTGAGTGTATGTTTTTAAGCTTGTATCCAAATGTGCTACTGGAACTTGATTTGGAGTAGGCATTTTGTCCATTGTACTACATGCAAGCCGTGGAGTTTACAAGTGTTAAATTCATGGTAGGACACCTCTTTGTTTCTTAATTTCAAAAGGACCACATTGAATGTGGCGAAGAGAAACAGTTTGTTTCAAAACTGTGTAAGAGAGGGCCACAGAGTTCAAAGAAATTATCTTCCCCATTTCCTGGTGAGATCTGCAGGCGTGCTGAATTCCTGGCAGATCTCAGTTAATCTGCTGCTTGTTTTTGCTGTTCTGAGAACGAGAACCAGCCTGCGTGTTTGCTCTCAGTCACTCCTGCAAACAGACCGCTGGCTGGATAGCAACTCCCTGTGCGTTTGTGTGCGTACGGTGTAAACTGAGAGCAGACAGTAATGGTGGGTCTTGCCAGGAGGTCCTCGATCCAGCGGTCCTCCCTTATGGGAAGTGACCATTTCTTGTCTTTTTACATAATTGTCTGTTGATACAAATGTGAACCTTGTAAAGGAGCATCAGCATTTTCCAACTGTGCTGTCATGGTATCTATGACATGCTGTGAGGCACCTCCCTATGCTCAGAATAGTAAATAACTGCGGAGGCTTTCAATTTGGTAAGTGTTTAATGCTGATTTTTCTCTTTATTCCTGCAAAAGTTAAGGGCTCCTCTGTCTCTTCTTACTATTCCAAAAAGTATGTCTTGCTAGGTCAGCTGGATTAAGCTGGCATGCATCTGGACCAGACTGCATTAAAGCAATTTTTCTCTTCTCGTTACCTGAACTCATTCGTTCACAGCTTGGTACTGAGAGTGCTGTTCTGAATACACATTATTGGGGTCATCTTCCCCTCAGCCCTCTGAGGTAAGGAGGGAAGAGTTTTAGATTTATGATTCAGCATTAGATTTACCATTTCACAAAGTCAGAAATAAAATTCAAGGGAGAGTAAATGGCTAACCCAGAGCCACACATAAAGGCAAAGAAAAGAAACAAATAGATCCCTTTATTTGGGGAAAGAATTAACAGCAATTTTTCATTTCCACCATGCAGCGCTCCATGCATCCTGCCTCTCTCCTTTTCACTGGCAAAAGAGAAAACGCCTTTTGTCTCCACAGCCTAATAGGAAAGGTTCCTTAAATGTGTTTACACTGAAGTGGGCAATTGCTGCACCGGTTAGTTTTATAGGAACAGCAAGTGTTGCATTGACTAAAATTATGCAAACTCAGTGTGACGTTCACAGCTTCATTGCCATTGAACTAACAAAATATCTAAGTTAAATCCACAGTATGTCCATTTTACAAATGCACAAAAGTCAAACCATTTAATAATAAATCAGGGCCTTGCACACGTTGAGGGGGGTCTTAAACTATAATCAATTTCAATAACTAATTCAATCAAGGAAACGTACATGCCCTAAGGGAAAATGTATTAGCAAATTAATTTATTGTGATGAAGTAATCCTCCTTATGAAAAGAAAAATGAAAACGAGCACGATCTTATTCCTTATGCATGCAGTATGTTTCCTGTATTTGTATTTGGGTTTTTAGAATGCATGCACGTTATGGAGAAAAGTATACATGACAGCAGTGTGCAAAGTGGCTGGTCACCCAACATCACTGGGGGCAAAAATGTATGGTAGGCTTCTTACTATGCCTTGTGACCCAAAGAACCTGCTTAATGGCTGAAAGTTTTGTAAGACAAAGCACCAAACTGAGCTCTTCCAGTAAGACCCCCACAGGCAACTTCCAGGCTCTCAAGTCTGATGACTGGCTCTGGTACATAGGAGAGCTCACGTGCAAATGTTTGAGAGCTTTATAAAGCAGCGTCTACATCCTGAGATGACTCCTGAGATGAATAGAGAGCTAATGAAGATTTTGGAGGACTAATGTAGTGTGCTCTCTGCAGCTCCTGCCTCCCAGGAGGGAAGTGTGCGCCGCACCTGCCTGAGCCTCAGAGCTGGCTGTAAGCATTGCTGCACGTGAGCTGTACTACAGCACTACTCCTGATGGCGTTGCGTGAATAGCTACCTACCAGCGTGCAAAGCGCTGCTAAAACATAACAAGGTTACCTCTGGCCGGCCATCCTAACGCTGTACTGAAGAAATGAGGTGATACAAGTTGGCAAGGATACTGATGGAGGCCCTTCTAGTCAACTCAGTACAGAGCTGAAAATGCAATAAAAAGATGGTCTTGGCACAAGGTTTCTTTCCTGCAATTTCTCTTTGTTCCTCTTGTAGAAACCTTGGAGAAACATTAGCTGTTTCTGTACAGTGAAAAAGATCTTGCTTTAGCTAAAAGGCTTTTGCAGTTAGTTTGTGTTTGGTTTTTGAGGGAGAAAAAAACCATTCCCTGCTGGGAATGAATAATACTGGCTACCACAGGAACATGCGGACACTTCTTACAGCTCTATTAGTTATTAAATTTTATGAAGCGACAAAGAGGTGACTTCACTGAATTGCTTTAGCAGTGTAATAAAGCCTTGACCAACAAGACTTAAAATTAGCTGGTCAGCTCTGTTACAGACTAATAGGTAGTCAATTTTAGGAGCAAATGCGTTTTAAGCATACAAGAGCAACAATCACTCATATTATAGAACTACTGGAGATGAATTTTCTTGTCCGTAGATACGGAGTTCCTTGGAGCAAGGAGTTATAGTGACCCACTGGAGGTCAAGAATTAAATTTTTGGACCTGGCTATGAAATTTAGCAGGGTACTGTCCCATGAAATATTGTTGTAGTCCATGTTTTTGCACAGGTATCCAGGTGTGTGGAAAATACATAATACAGTAGAATATACAGAACATTTGTGAAAGTCTTGATCCAAAGGTGAAATATTTATGTCTTTCAGTTTGTCCTTGAGTTGCCTTTTGTGCAAAATAGTTTGCCATTGAATTATTCAAAGACAATGGGCAAAGACTGTTCCTTGTCTGACTTGAGCTCCAATTTGTAACTGTACTGGAAAGCAGGTTAAGCAGGTTATGGTACAAAATGTATCCCAGTTGCTACCATGCTCTAAATCAGAAGGTAGTATCGCTTAACAGCAGAGGAAAGAGACAACATCTTTTGACGTATTGCAGTGGGGTCGGTTGGTAGATGTTTATGGTACTGGTTGATAGCTATGGAGGTGTGGTGTCATTGCTAGTATGTGCTGGCAAGAAACTTTTCTTGCCACATATCTGCAAACGTGCTGATTAACCTTACTGTGTTAAGCAAGACTTAGAAATGTCCATAGTGCAGCTGGCTGAGAACAGCTTGTTAACGCTACCAAGCTACAAGAGAGCTGGTGAAGAGGAGCCGGTGGTGGAGATGGACGAGCTTCTGCAATAAGTCACCACCAGAAGTCACCAAGTTGGGAGAGAAAACTGGCTGAACATCACGCTTGGTACAGTTGGACCTAAGGAAGGCAATACGCTGCAGCTTTGCCCAGCACAGGCTGGGGCAGCGCTGGCTCACAGGAAATGCAAACCCTGTGCTGTGAGGCAGGCAGAGGTTTTTCTGGTGTTGTCAAAGTGATTGTAGGAGTACTGACGCAGGATGGGATTTGGTGCCACTGTGGAGGCACCACACTTTAAGTGGAAGGTGCAGTGCTGGGAGCGCAGGTAATGCATGGAGACAGCAGCGAGCACTGGCTCATGCTGCAGGCGAGGCTGGGAGCGGCACCTCTTGGCTCAGCTCTGCGGGACTCTCCAGTGACTGGCGGGGAAGCCGAGGCACCCATCTAGCTGTCCCTGTCATGGTCTTTCTTAGCTCTGGTACTGCTGTGCCTGATCATGGTGGGCCAAAGGCTTGGGCCATGGGTTGGAGCTTGTGTTTTATCTCCTCCTTTTCACTTCTTCCTGTCAGCTGATCCATCTCCTAAACCCAGGCAGACTCGAGCCATCCCTCTGCCTCTTCTTGGTCAACTTATTCCCCAGAAGAAAGGAGATAGGCTCCAGTGTTTCAGATATTTCAGCTGTACTTTAACATGTCTCCTACCTGGGCAAGGGAGAGGTAATGGCATCTCTCAGTGCAGTAGTCCTTGGTTCCTGGCTCCTTGGGGCCTTCAATTGACATGGGCTGCCTCGTTAGCAACCTGCTTTTCTCTCCTTTGCGGCCACAGGAAAAGAGTAGAGGATGGCAATTCAGCACTGATGGTTGTCGTGGCTCTTGCGATGTCCTTGATGCCATGCAGGAGAAGATGGAGATCTGACTGTCCTTGGTAGCCTGAGATACAGGTGATGTCTGTCCCTTTTGGAGCTAGTAGCAGCCTGGCATGGTGTTGATCAAGAGCTTCCATTAATTTGATGGGGCGCCTCCTTTTTTTTTCTGTCCTGTGAAGGATATTTGCTGGAGGATGTAGTTGGACAAAATGCTTGTTTTTCCCTGAAGGATTCCCACAGGTTTCACTCCCCTTTCCAACAGCTAGTGGGAGTTCTTGTAGGAAGCAGCAAGAGAATATGGCAAGCAAGCTTGTGGCCCACAAAGGAGCAATCAAAGCACCCGTTCTTTACTGTAAAGTGGGCAAAAAATATAATCTCTAATTCTGCCTCTGCGCTTATGAGCTTGACAGGAACTTTTCTGTTCTGTACAACTTTGTCCTATTTCCATCAGGATATCAGCCCCCACCCCCTGCCATCGGTGCGCTTTACTGCAGAGCACAAAGCAATGTGGCTTCTTTTGGTTTTGTATCAACAGCACTCTTGCTGTAAACCAAAGCAGTGAACTAACAGGATTTAATTGACTAATGCTGGATTTTTACAGCTGACCCCCTGGGGCACACCAGCTCTGCTCCTGATGGCAGCCTTTTGTGCCATGGATTTTAAGTGTAAGATGGTGGCACAGCATGCAGGATATTGGAACAGCATTGACAGAGTTAATTTACACTCTGGTTGGTCTTGATCTCTTGCAAGCGAAGGGTGAAATCATCATGAGGCCATGGACGCATATGGGGGGGTGGGGGGTGGGCGGGATCTATACTATTTGAGCCAGCAGTATCCCAGGAGTCTTTCAAATAAACATATGGGCTTCAGGTTCCAATTAGGAAGTTCTAAGCTGATAACATCACTTGATACATTAAGTTTCAATAAGAAAGGTAAAACTTTCCTCTCATCTGTGCTTGTACGAATCTAGAATATCTCCTGTGGCTGGGAAGGATTTACCCTTGTGTTGCAATTCACAAACAAAAAGTGGTGGGTGGGGTGCAAAGTGACAGAATTGACGTTAATAGATATTTCCAGACTAATTTTCTATGACTTTGTTACTGGATACTGTGGGACCTGGGACTCATCTGTGCTAGGTTTTATGTGCCATATGACTAGCCTGTAGCGTTCTGGTAGTGGTTTAGCTGGCCCTGCTCTAGCAGTGCCCTGAGGGTTTTTTTACGCATTTATGCTTGCACCAGGTGGCCTGAAGTGTCCACCGTGATCTCCATCCCACCTTCTTTGCTCCACCCTGTGTCGGGGTGCATTCGAGGAGTCCTGCAGGTTTCCTGCTGGGTAATGTGTGCCACTTCATGTCTCTGTCCAGAGTCTTGGCCTGAGATGTGGCTTCTCCCCATGCTTTGAGCAGGTTGTGCCTGCATCCCTATTGGCATCTCCTGGCAGCGGCAAGAGCGCAGCAAACTAGACCACCTGCAGCACAGGCTTCCCAGTGCATTTTGAGAGAGCGGCAAGTGAGAAGTGAAGCAGAGAAAAGAGGATGAATGAAAAAATAGCCACCCTGAGACAAATGTGATATGATGGGCAAGATTAACTTATGTAAAGGGATTGACTAAGCTACTAGAAGCAGGAGCCAAGCAAGATGTTTTTAATGTGGTGCACAAACCCATTAATCAGACTAAAATGTTGTTTGTGTAACATTCTGTGCCCTACACAGTATGCGAGGTCTATAAATCTCTCTGATCTATATAGAAAATTTGTGGGTCAGGATAAGCAGAGAATGCAGCATCAAATAGAAGAAAGCAACTGCTAGGAAAATCAGTGATTAAGAAGTATTGAAACAAATATACGAAGACTACTGGAAATGACAGCTTCAAAATGCTTGCACAGTGGGCTTCTTTTTGAGGCACGCCGTTATAAAATATTATGTTTCCTTATCAAAGCCTTGTAGCTGAGCAGCTTTGAGAGTATGGATTGCAAGTTATTGTCTGTTTCTCTAGCTCGCTTCTTGTTGTTAGTTAAGGAAGACCCCGAGTTAGAGGATAATTAAATGAAAGGACCATTTCAAAGAATTATCTGGATAATTAGTTGTGATAAATATGATTTTGCTCTCGAGCACTGAAAAAATAGAAGTCACTGAGTTGAGACAGGAAATCATATGGGATGCCTTTCATGTGAACATATTTATTATCTATTTTAATTAGCAAACTAAGTCATAAATGTGTAATGTAGAAGTACTTGTCTGGGGTTTCTTTTTGTTAAATGACTTAATTTCTGAAAGTCCATTATGCCGCCCTTTTTATATATATACATCTTTTTATGGCTACATCAGTGGCAGGGTTTTACAAAAGGACAGCAAAGTGAATTATGGAGAGATATTAACATTTTGAACTAAGTTGGATTTTTTGGTCTGTTGAGTTCTGGATTTGAAAGGTTTTGTGTATATTTGACCTACTTCTAGTGGCTGGAGCCCTCAGACTATTAAAGTACACAAAAGCAACTACAAACAACATTAATTCTGTGATTGAAACTCACCAAAGCAAGAAAAGTCTGACTGAGGTTGAAATGCTTTGCTTAACTTTCTCTCTTATGCCTATCCCTGATGCATGGGCAGAGTGTGAAAACACGCTGTTCTGCGGCACCACGAAGTTTCATAACAGGAATTTCCGAAGGCCTTCCATGAGCAAGAATAACCACAGAAGCTGATCGATGTTGGCCTTTCATACTGGAATTCTACAAGTTTTGCACTTCCTTCAGATTTCAGCTTATAGTTTTTAGGGACCAAAAAGCAAGCAAAAAAATTTCTTGCAGTAAAATATTCAATTTGCACCTGGAAGATCAGTCTTCTGAAACTTGCTGTTTCTGGCTGCATTCTGGGTATATCAAACATACGTTCTTTGTTACTGTTGGAGAGGATTTTTGGAGGCATTGGAGAAATTACTTGATTTGGTAATCAAGATTACATCGGAAATCAGCACCCAAGGGAAGCTCAGAGCTGAGGAATTTCTCAGTAATGCTCATTTTGCGCACAGGTAGATAGTATCTGTCTCAAGAGGTTTAGGCATAATTTTCAGCAGTAAGGCACGAGGGAAAGTTTAAATAAGCAATTAAGCACTGTTTTTTAGACAAGTTGCCCGGTACTGAGTGCCCATTCCCTGTGCAAGCATAATGGGATAATAACAAAGAAAGAATTCCTAATTGTTACCTTCAAATTGTATTGGCAGTATTCATAAATCCTGAACGAGACTGACATCCCAGTCTGTCAGGTACTGACAGTCCATGGTAGGTGACCGTCTTTGATTTTGAATGCTTCCTGGCTGAGTTGACAAGACAAGGAAAGGGCAGAAGATGAAGCAGAACCTCAGAGATTAAGTGGTCCTGTGGCACGCCACGAGCAAAGGGCTGTACTAGATCTGACCAAAGGCTCAGTATGCAGCCACCAGCAGTGAATGCTTAAAGAAAATTTATTACCAACCGGGTAAATTCAGGGTGAATTAGCAGGTGAAAATCCTGGTATATCCTCATAGCTTCACAGATTACCAGCATCTCAAACTGGATGTTGTATCATAGCAACTGATGAACCAATTCTCCATGAATTTCCATGAATTTCCATGAAATGGCCTTGTAAATGTATTGTTACCATAACCTCCACAATTCAGTTGTTCTGAGTGAAAAAATGCATCTTTCTTTTTTTAATTTTTTTTTTACACCTCCTGTCTGATTATTCCCATGGCTGCCCCCTAGCTTGGCCACGTGAGAGTGGTCCCTTTCCTTCTCCTCCAAAGCATTTGTGATTTTGTAGATGTCCCTTAAAGATCCTCCTCCTTTGCAATAAGAACAAGATTAGCGTTTAAGTGTCCTGACTTATTTCCAAGCCCATTTGGCTGTCCATACAATGTTTATCTACATTTAAGTGTGGACATCCATGAGTAAAAGCGTCCGTGCCTCCATCAGTATGTTTGTTTATGGAAAAAATCTCTCTTAGAGTTGTAAGGCGCTTCATGAATGTAACATTCATCCTCATTCGCTTTTAATCCTGACTGTTGGAAAGTCTGACCTGATCTCAGAAAGCCAAAGAGCCTTGTTATCCCTCCCAGGGCTTTTAAATTTGGGCCTGTCATGGTACTAACATAGCTCGAGTGTATGCACTGAAGGTACCTCCCTCCTGACTCATAGGGGCATGAGTAGTTGACTCCATCTGATCCCCTCTATTATAGACATCCTCAGATCTCTAGATTCCTGCTTCAGTCCCGTAAATAAAAGGTTTCCCTTCCTTGTGTAGTGGCTGTAACACACTGGAGAATGGTTGTTTGATAGCTTAATTTGCTTTTCTTTTTTATGATACCATTTAAAGGAAACAACATGTGGTCGACAAGCGCTATAGCATTAAAGCTCCCTTAAATCCAGGGTCCTACCACTGGCCTGTTGAGATTTATTTTTTTTTGCCATGTGAGTGGCAATAAAGAAACCATGCTAAATAAATATTAGGACTTTCATCAGCTGTGGATTTAAGTTTAATTATAAGAGGCAAATTCGAATGAGGCTTTCTGATACTTTGGGATCTTCTAGCAGGCCAGAAGGAGGTCTCAAACATACCTCAGCTAATTTCAGCGGAGAGCTGTGTGCTGTCTGCTGACTCCTATCTGAAACCGAGCAAAACTTGGCTGAATGTCACATTAAGCTTGCCCCAGTGCGGCGGGCCCACCCGGCAGCACATGGGATGCGTTGTGCAAGCCTTTACAGTAAGAATCTCCCCCTCAGGCAGGCAGCCAGAAGTAAGCTCCCTTCCCACTTAAGTCTTACTTAAGTTGTATTTTGAGAACTTAAATGATTAATTGACCTTCTGTCATCCTTCTGCCCCAGAGTGAATTTTACCTTTTAATGCAGGACTTGACTAGGATTCTTGTAATTCCTGAACCCTTGTACAGATGTGCTGCGCAGACATGATTTTCATTGTGAATTTTGGGGTTTGCTTGAGTTTTATCTCAAAGTGAAACTTAACTTCACAGCATTTCTCACAGTCCTAACCAGGCCTACGTCAGTCCTTGGAAAACGGAGTTTATTCTTCAGCAAGCTCAAAAGCTATATAATTTTGTAAAATATATCATATATAGCACTTCTTTGCACGGATAGAAAAATTATTTTACCGTTTTTCATATATTTGCATCTGGACTTTCAAAAATAAATTGTTTGTTAAAAAGACATGAGGTTTGGAGTCTGGAAGCTTGAGGTCTGGTACTTTATTAATGCACTGTTTTCCTTTTGAGCAAATTATCTTCCTTTCCCCATGTCCCCATTTGTAATGTAGTACAGGACTTAAAGTTATTCTCCTTGGCAAAGTGCTGAGTAGAAAATGTGTGTCAGGTATTGCTAAATTCTCACTAAAACAAAATTTTTGTCAAAAAGGTCGTCTGACAACTAATAAGCTGTTAACTTTTACAAAATTTGTTACTTCCAATGAATTGTATCTCAATCATTTTATTCCAAATTTAATGGAATTTTTCATCAAATTTTGTCAAAACTATTATTCAACTATTATTCAAATTTATAGAGATTTTTTTTAGTCATTGAAATTTTTATAGCTTCTAATAGATTTTTAGCCAGAAACTTTCATAATATTTTATTTCATTTTAAGCAATGTTTTTCATGAAGTAGTTTGAGGAATAAAAAGGGGTCAAAAACACACCTTAAGAGACAGAAAAAAATGTAGAACTATTTCCTAATGGGTTTGGCTTTTGGATTTGACCAGTTCCAATCGTTGCAAAGCATCTTTGTGTATGCTGTGGCTTCCTCTGGAAGTACTTGTGAATTTAAAGGCACTGTAATGCAAGAGATCCCATTTTTGTAGATTTTTGCTTAGGTAGTAATCATGGAATAGTAATGGCAGGATTTAACCTGAAGAGATTATCAAAATCCTTTCTTCTTGTGTGTGTTTTTTAAAAATTTATTTTATTTTTTTTTAATACATGTGCATAGCCACTTTTTTAATGCAGTTTGATAAGTTATTGCTGCATCAGACTATGTGCAGTGTCACCAATGTATGTGGTCCTACAGATTTTTGGAAAGCTTATAGTGCCGGGGTCTTGACAATTATTAGAGGAAAGTTCCATGTTACAGTTTTCTCTTGTTTGCCTTATTATCACAGCAGCATCCTGAAGGACCCCTCAGGATGGTTGGTTGTGCCCCGCACTGTGCACGAAGAGATGCTTCTGTGATGAGCACAACTGATTTATACATGCATGTTCAGCCTACGCTGGAGAGACCTCTCTATTTTTTATGAGATACAGGATTGAAAGGATTTCTCTGTCTCATTGAATTAAATCCCCCTGCAGTCCCAGGCAGCCACCTTACACGTTACCTCCACAAACCAATAAAACTTCACTGTAAAATAGCTAGATTTCCTGCTCCTTAGTGCTTCTCCAGAATTTCATTCCTGTGATGGTTGGAAATCACGCTCCCAGCCTAACCTTATTTATGTCCAGCTTCTACCTTTTTGTTCTTGTGCCAATGCTGGCCTTTAGCTTAAATAGCTCTTCTCCTTCCCTGGTGTTTACCTCTTTGATATGTTTATAGAGAGCAATTATATTCCCTCTCAGCCTTCATTTGTTAAACAGTTTCTCTTCTTCTCAGACAAGCTTTCTGTTTCTCCGATCATCCTAGAAGCTGTTCTGTGCACCTGCTTCAGTTTAAATAGCTTAAATTGATCATTTTTTGGAAAGTGGATCACCAGTGTTGCCCACAAGGCTCCAAAGGACATTTCAGCAGTTCCCCATGCCCCATGCAATTGTCTTGTGCAATTACCTTTGCTCAATATCACTTGCGATAAGATAGCTCACTCATGTCTTCCTTCTCTTCAGACTGATGCCCTCCCATCTTCTGCCTGCATTTCCCATCCACTCCTTACTACTCTACTGCCCTCCACTGCAGTATTTCATCCCTTTTCTCCAACCTCCTTTTAATTATCGGTGTTTTATTGTATGGCAATGCTCACAAGATTTGTCTTATCAGCATATTACTTAACTGCCCTCATACTTCTTTTGCTGAGTCCACTAACATAAATATTGCTGAATAAGATTGTCTATGAAATCAGTCTTTGAGAATACCCGCATTTATCTCCTTTCAGCCCCTGGCTAAGTAGCCGGTACTAAGTCATATTCTCTAGGTCATGTCCCATGTACTCCTATAACAGATGTTCTTCTAAAGCCCCAATATACTATAGAAAGTAAGTTGTTAGGTTAGTCCAACCTATTCCAGATTAATCTATTTTGAATTTTATTTTACCATTTTCCCTTATTTCTGTGTCTTTGATTATTGCTTCTTTCAAAATTGATTCAGGTATGTCACTGGAATGCATTACTATTTTTTTTTTTACTGTTTCTTAAGTGCAGGCAGTATATTTCATATGACAGTTCTCCTAGAGTTTTTGGATAGATATGGACACATCAATTGCATGAGTTAAGGTCCCTTGTCTTTTTGTTCCACCTCACTTTAGCCTCTGTTTTATAGTGACCCTACTTTTGCGCCTTTATTCTACATCATCTGATTATTCTCTACCATCATCTTTAGTGCAAATATGCTAAAGTGCTTGTTTAGTTTATGGGCCCTACCAAGATTATGTTTAATATTGATCCTATCTTCAGTGGCTAATGCCCTTGCTCTTTTCTCTACTATTTATGTATCAAGCTAAAAAAAGGTTTACTGTGCATTTACTTTTTCCTTTGTAACTTTCCTCTTGCGTTATGACAGTTCTTGATTTATCCTTTATATATCCCTCCACTGACTGTCATCATGTCTTCTCTCCATCTTTTTTTTTTTATTCATTCACTCTTTCTGCGTAGGTCAGATACTTTATGCTCTGACCATTCCAGTTGTTTCTCCTTGGATTCTGGTCTACATCTTTCTTAAAGTATTCGAAGTAGACACAATACTAAAGCAAAGACTTTACACAGCACTGAGAGAGAAAACACTACTTCATACATTTCGCAGACTATCCTCCTGCTTATATATTGTGGTACTGTGTGTGTTTGTGTCTTTTATATTAGCCCCACATTGCTGAACTGCACTTATTTTATAATCCCCTATAATCCTCACACCCTTTTATGCTGAATTGCTACTTAACCACTTGTTCCCCATCTTGTATTTGTGCAAACTGATTATTCCTGACTAAGTGTTGTGTGTCACGCTTATCCTTCCAGTTGAATTGAATCCCACTTTTGCAAGCTATTTATCCAATTTGCCAACGCAATTTGAATTTCAGTCCTGTCCTCCATTGTTCTCACAGCTTTAGTCGTTGTCTATAAGCTTAATAAGCATATGCTGTACTCCATCATCTGCATCGTTAATGAAAATATTGAATGGTCTTGAACTGAGGACAAAGTTGCAGGACTGCACTAAATACATTCTTCCATTTTTATAGCAATCTATTAATTGCTGTTGTCTTAGTATAAAGTTAAGAGGTAGTTTTCTTTACTGGTCAATCTTCATCTCTTTCTTGTAGGCATCTTCACTATCATTTTTAATGCAGATATGTGTCCAGCAGGGTCTATAAAGTCTTTCCTTTTTCTGCATTTAGAATGCATATACCAGATTTCATTTCGTCTATTTGACTTGGAGGGTTTTTTATGTCTTCTCTTAGGTCTTTGAGATCTTCAGTTCAATTGACTTTAATAAGCAGGTCTTAAAAGCTGTCCTGCTCAAAATAAACAGACTGTAATTATGAGTGGGGATTTTCCCACCTGTAATTTAAGTTGATTTGAATCATACAGTCCTTCTCTACTATTTGTTATTTGATAATGTTCTTATCATTTAATAGTCTATATTATGTTGTCTTTTGTTGGTTCTATGACTGGTCAGTAAAGATGTTTTTCTGCTATCAGTCTGGTAGGTCTAGGTCCTTCTTTTGACAACAGGATGTACTTTTTGGCCTGCTTTGGGGATTTTCTCAGTTGGGCTTGCATGAGAGTCTGCTGCTACAATGTGTATTTAGCTAATTGCTGATTTGTAACACCTTCTCTGGCATTCCCTGGTGAGAATGACAGCATGCTGTAGGTGCAGTCACTGGCTTGGCATTTGAGTTGCTTTTTGCTGTGGTTTGGGTGTAAGGGAGTCCTGAGGATGCTCAGGCCTGGGTGCAGGGTCTGAGTTGGGTGTGCTGGGGTGCTCTAGGGACTGGGGAATAAAGCAGGGAGGGAGATCCCCTTTTTGGCCATGTGCTTGCTCTTGAAGCCCAGACAGATTTAAAAGCAATTACCATATTCTGGCATTTAGCAGCCACTTTGGGCTCACCTGTAACGGCTGGAGGTTGCTGCCCTGGTGGGGCTCAGGAAGAGATGCAAATCTCAAGTGAGACAGTGATCTATCAGATCTTCTTTGCTTTTAAAACTATGCTATAATTTATATTAGGAATATTGCAACTTTTCCCATTCAGAACCGTTCTCTCTCCTCTCCCACCAACTTTCATTGCTGGAAAAAGAGGAAGGAGAAAGCATTAGTACACCTACAGTAATGGTGATCAGCATTTTTGTTGATATAGCCAACTTCTTGTGCAACTTTGAAGTAGTCATGAGGACACAATGAAACTTGCCTATTGGAAATCATCTGGAGTGTGAAATGGGACTTCGCTAGAAGAGACACACTTATCCATTGATTTAATTTGTCTTTGGTTTTGGTTTGGGTTGTGTTGGTTTTTTTGTTTTTTTGTTTTTTTGTTTTTTTAAATCAGATACAAGGATACCCAGATATTTGAAATTCCCTTTTACTGAGGAATTGATGTCTAACGCTTTGATTTTGCTTGGACTCATTGAATGAAAACTCACTGGGTTGTATTTACATGAATTGGATAACTTTTGAAAAGGAAAGCTCAGCTTTTGTCTTTTGTGTTTATAAGATCTGATTCCTTGCTTTCTTTTTTCAGCTCTTTGAGCACTAAAGATTTACATGTTCCCTGCTATGTACCTGAAAACTAGCCAGAGATCCTGCTAGATTTTGATGTAGGCTTTGTGTTGTTTGCCAGATTTTCTTGGAAGCAATCAGACATATCTCATTTCTTTGTAACTTTTTAATATATATTCTTTCGGTATCCCCAGATAAATTCCTCTGCTTTTGGACATATGAGGTTGTTATCACCCCATTTAAAAATTTCTAAACATAAGATCCTCCAAGATTTTCAGAACAAAGCATGCTCAGCTGTGACCCTTGCATTGGTGAGATAATAGTGTGGCCAGAGTATTGAAATGTCACACAAAAAGAATACGTAGTGTAAGTTTATTTTATGTGTTACTAGCAAATTTAATAACATTGTTCCTACCCAAATGTTGCTTTAATAGGTCATATTATGGATTACTATGAAACATCTATTTTTAGGAGGAGGGGAAAACTGATATAAAGCAAAACCAATCTGAAATAGACCTTGGTCCAGGCTGTTTCCTGGGATGCTTTTTGGTGCTTGTAAATTCTGACTTCTCCTGGCTGTTATGTGATGCTTCTCTGTAGTGTGACAGCTTCAGCTTTCTGCCTGAATGATCTCATCACACACACGCACAAAGAGCCAAAAATGAAAAAATGAAAACTCTCATATTGCTTATCTGCCTATCTTCTTGGTGAGGAGAAACTCATAATGTCTGTGCAGAACTTCAGACATAAAAAATGCTATGTAAATGCTTAGCATTATTATGACGAACAGAGAGAAGGCTGAGAATGGGATATGATTGCTATCTATAAATACATTAGGGAGGTAAACTCTACAAAGGAAAAGAGACATTTAAGGTAGAGGACAATGCTGGTGCAAGAGGAAACAGATGTAAGAGGGCCATGAATAAATATAGGCTGGAAATGGGAAGAAGTTTTCTATTAGAGCAATGCAGCAGCCTTCAAGACAGAGTCACAAGGTCAAAATCTTTCCTGGTTTTAAGATGGAGTTTCAGATGTCAGAATCATATGCTGTGGTTGCTTGCCCAGAGGGAAACTGAAAGTTTAGGAAATCCTTTCTATTGCTCACCTGGCTGACCAAAGATATCTTTGGCTACAACCAGACATCCTTCAGAAGGTCTCACCTCTCCCAGTATGGTCGCAGCCTGAACTTTTCCCCCCTCTGAAAGAAAATAAAGAAATAGAGTGTGAACTGGGTTTGTTTCCCCAAAGAAAACCTATTTATCCTTGCTTTAACTGACTCGTACCTTATAACCAAGGATAGTATCTCTTTGCATCACCTTTTCCATAAATATCCTGCAAGAGCAAGGTACAGCTTGCCGGAGGTGGGGTAAGGAAGCATTAGGGAAGTATATTCTACACACCAGTGCAATTTGTTGCTAGAGTACTCATTCCTATGATCCTAAAACTCCTTGCTTGTGCAGGCAGGGGAACGGGGAAGGAACGTTACGCAAAGGGTGGACAAATGTGGATGCAGTTTGGCTAAATATTCAAGTGAAAGCTGTCGCCCTGCCTCCAAGTGCAAAGAGTGAGGATGTTCTCTGTGTTAACCAGCTCAGATGACTTGGATTTTTTGCATGGGAACTCGGGCTTCTCGAGACCTACCGGAAAAATATAATACAGTGAAAAAAAGATCCATGTAGCAGTCAGCAGGATATTCTAGCTGGGCGAGTTATCTCGTGCAAGTAGCAGAGTGGAAGGGTCTGTCTTTCATCAGTGGAAAGAAAAGCTTCTCCAGAGGCAGTTTGCAGCAGGAACAAAACTCCATCTTCCACTGCTGTAAAAATAGCCCAGTGGGACTACCTAGCCAGGCTGGGAATCTAATAGGGCAGAGACAAAAAGCCTCAGAATTTGCCATTTGGAAATCTACAACTTTGATGAAAGCCAACTAAAAACAATTTCAATGTGTGGAAATCTTTGTCGTCTATCGTTAGGAAGGGTCTTGAACATTAAAGTTGGGAGTCATCTGCTACAGACTTTACAGGTAAGCACCATTCTGGCAGTGGGGTTAGGGTTGTGCGCTGCATAATATTTGTGCAGAAAGAAACCAGAATTGCTATTTGTGGAAACATAAGCTTACTGATAATTGCACTCACTCTATGCTATTAATTAGAGGCTAAACAATGATATTGCTGTTGCCATTGACAACTGAGTTTACAACCTTGGTTTTTTGGGTACTAGCATTAGGAAAAGAAGTCTATTCCTTATTTGCTATGGTATAGCAAAGGCAGAAAGACTCTGAGGCTTGCAGCTCAAAAAAAAAAGCAATGTGCAAAGAGCCCTGTGTTCAAGTTGGCCTCTAAATTTATATTCATGTATTAAGAAGGCCCTGGTGGATAATTTGCCTCCAAAAGGCAGTTGATGCTGTCACCTTGCACTAGAGAGAGATCAAAATGGCACTGCACTGATCCATAGTGGCTGTAGGCTAGTGCTCAGAGCTTGGTTTTGAGGCAAAAGCAATTCTAGGATTCCAGTTCAAGGGTGATGAATTTCAACTGTTCTTGTGAGACTTGTGCCATAACTCAAGGGAAATATTTCTGGGTGTAATCCCCATTGATGATGAAAATGGCAGGCTATGTTTGTTTCTTGGGTGATAAACCCAGACTGATTTTTTTGCATTGCTAATGTGGTGCAAAGCGGCTGCAATGCTCTGTGGATTTGAGCTAGCGCTTCTTGATGGGAATAGGGCTACCTGGAGGAAGCCTGGGCCCTCACAGATCATTTGAAAAGCAGGTAGCAGATGCCTGTTATCTACAGCCTGCTCTCCTGTGTTCCAGCATTTCCCTACAGCAAGCAGCTGCTAAAGATTATTTTGGAGTAACATTTATGGGTTAGGGAAGGGTAGATTTTTTGGTAATATATAAGGAACTTCATCATGTGAGGTTAGAAAATCATTGAATTTTGTCATCCTAAATGAGTTCGATCTCTGTCAAACAGAACCTTCTCCCACAAAATGATTTAATTCTGCAAAAGAAATGATGCTGTATTAGTTCTCATATTCCGTCCTCATCCTGAAAACTTAACCATTGTCATTTATGGCCCTTCTATTTCATGTGGTTTTTGTCAAATTTCAGATCACAGCTGAGTTACTGCTGCTTGCATCAATAATGGTGATGATTTCTGTGGAACAATACTTCCCAGATCTGTTAAGCCTCCCTGAAGTACGTTTGCTGAAACACTTTTCTATGTTTATATAAGCGGTTGAGTCATTAAAGAATTGAGAGAGGTTTAAAAAAGAGATAGAAAGGAAAAAACCACTCTTTCTGCACCTACAATTGCAGTTGTGCTTTGACTGGGCAGCACTTGAGCACCGTCTCAAATGAGCAATCTCCTCTCAGTGCATCATAAACAGTCTTTGGCTAATGTATCGCTCCTACCAGTTTCATGTACATGAATAACGCAGACCATCAGTGGACTGAGAAAGACCTCAATAAATTGGACGAAAGTAATGAAATGTGTCTATATTAGGACACAGAAACCCAGAGAGGCTAACACTCAGCTCCCCGCTTGTTTTCATACAGTATCAAGTGCAAATTAAACTGTGGTGTCTTTCTAGATGTGGAATCCTCTGGATAGTAAGGATTATTAGCTTTGGAGGATATGTCTACATAAAAAATGGCAGTGCAGGAAGCACACTTTGCTGGTGTTGATTAAACTGGAGTACACGTACCCCCAGTCCCTGGCAGGATTGCTGTAGTCCCGCTGGAGTCCATGCTGCGACATCTTCACGCTTTCTGCGACTTATGCTAGCTAGATTAAATCTACCATGGGACATGTTCGTAGCCTGCACCTCAAGCCTGCTTTTGCCAGCTGCATAGAGATACTGTGAATGTAAAACAGGAGGAAACCTCTTCCCAGAAGCAAATATGTGTCCGCCCCCGCTGCTGCACTCATCTGAGGTTTAAGGGTTTGTGTACCAAGGTGGGTGATAGCAACAGGTCACAGCCATCTGTGGACCTGCGCGGGCTGGCTCTACTGCCCCTCCTTTGCACGGCTTACGCAAGGGGTGGCCACTGCAAAGAGAAAGGCACTGGCCTTTCCTGATTGTCGAGATTGTCTGTCAGATTAAATTTTGTTGACTAAAAAAAAACCAACCCTATCTCCAGAGAATAAGCTTCTGCTCTGCAGAAATTTGTCCTCTAACTGCTCTTTTTAAATGGCAGATTTGGATTACTGCTTCTGTTAAATGCAACATACAGGACTGGAAAGAAGATTTCATAGTTAATCGAGTGACATCCCTGACTAGTGCAAGCACTGTATTACATGATCTCCTTCACTGTAAGACTGTATGTTAAAACCAGTTTTCTTGTCCCTCTTATTCCCACTAAAAGACCCATTTAATTCTTGATTCCATATTTTTCAAGCCCAAACGATCCAATTTAAAGCTTGTACTCATTCATTCCTGGGTGAACTTTGATTTTAGCCTAAATAATTTAGTGTATAACAATCATGCTCCTTTCAGTCTTCTTATCTCAAGTTTCTTCTAGACTTTTCACAAAAAATAAGTTCTTCATTTCTTTGATTATCCCTGTAATTCTTCCTTGTATGTCTTCCATTTGAAATTTTATTTCTCCAAATAGCAAGCATCCTTCCCCACCTCTACAGAAACAGCTCTTGTTTATGCGTGCTAGGATGACGTTTGCTTTTTTCACAATGCCCTCATAGTAGTGGCTCATAGTCCTCCTACAAATCAGCAAGCGGAAAAAAGTCCTCCTTCTCCTTAGCCATTTCCAAGGGAGGAACACTCAGTTTATAGGAGAATTTCTTGCTGCTAGTCCCAAAGATTGTGATCCTTCAGTTTGTACTTTCAGATTTCTTCCCATTTTATTAACCTAGTCTCCAATGTTATCCATTTCTTTGTCTACTGCAGTCCAGTTTTTCCCTGCACTGAAAACATTTTCCATTTGCAAGTTATTTATTCATCAGTGCTTTCTTAATGTTTCTTCCCTGATCATTAGTGACTTTTATAAAGTTACATAAAGTGGGGCTACAGCTGATTCCTGAGGAACCTCATTTATAATCTCCTTTCAGCCATAAACCTTCCCTTTCAAAAAGTACACTTTGTGTCTGACTTGAGACAGCTTCTCATCCTCACAATTTCTCTGCTAATCCCCATCTCTTCCTGTTTTACTAATAATTCCCTGTGTGTTATCATAAACTTCAATAAAGTTAAGACAGATGGGATCAATCACATGTCCTTTGTCTAGACTGTAGGTTATCTTGTCAAAGAAATGTATGAGGTTAATCTGGTACAATCTACTTTCGTTAAGCCCATGCTGTATTTTATGCCATTTTCATTTGACCTCCATGTCTTTAATTATCTTTTCCCTTAAAAGTTGTTCTGAAGCTTTGCACACCACTGAAGTCAGAATTCAAGGACTGTGCTTATCCGCAGTCCTTCTCTCCTGCTGGCTAACCCCTTCCTAAACACAGGCACTATATTTTCTAGTCATCTGTCTTACAGTACTTGGTAGATTTATTAAAAAGTATTGCTAGACAACCAAAAAGTTGCAGATTGCAGTAGTGCATTTCTGGTTTGAGCCCTTTATACGTTGGCCTTAGCATGTGCTGATGTTTACTGGGAATTCTTGCACAAATGAAAACAACCCATAGAAGTAAGACTTGCATACACAGAAGTGTAATGAACAGAGGACCACAAGTAGGACAGTTTTCATGGCACTTTGGCTGAGAAAGGTGGGGGGAAAAAAGTGCAACTGGTCCCTGGAAAGTGAGTTAGACTGATGCACCTCAGCTAGGCCAGATCTCACTTTGCTGTTAACTATCTTAATAAGGGGAATTACCTGACTGCCCAACCAAGTGGGAAGCTAAACCAGTGTAAGCTTCCATCTGTGACACTGTGGAGGATGCTTTTCAGAGTCAAGGGATGTTGCTGGGCTGCTGGAACTGTTAATTAAAAGCACAGAAGAAGGTTCAAACTAGAAGACGGAGAAGATTCCACAGGCATAGGACTAATACAACCCCCAGTGCGTCTCCAAAAAGACTGGCAAAATTGCAAAGAATAGGGAAGGCAAATCAAACTGGTCAGACCTCTTCTGACTGACAGGAGAATGAGCAGTGACATCTCCAAATCTGCAGAGGATACTAGGGTTTGGGTTTTTTTTTTGGTTAGTCAAATACTGTGCTGATAGTGAGGAGCTCCAAACAAGTGTTGCCCTAAAAACTCAGTGGGTGAAAAAAGTGGCAGATGAGCTTCACTGTAGAAAAATGTAGGGTTGATGCAGTTAGAGGGAAATAATCTAAACCATGCTTATGCAATGCTGAGCGTTTAACTGGTAGTTACAACTCAGGAAAGAAATCTTGGAGTTGTCCTTGACAGTCCTCTCAAATCACTGCTTAGATGTGGTGGCAGCCAAAAAGTCAGTACAATGTTGGGTATCATTAGGAACGTCCTAGGAGCAAACTAGAAAGCACTATTTTCCTCTTATATAAAACCTTGATGCATCTTTTGAGTACTTTGTGTTGTTCAGTACTTTTGAGTACTTTGTGTGATTTCTGCAATTTAAGAAGGACATAGTGGATATAGAAAAGATACCGGGAAGGGCAACCAACTAAGAGGGTGAAGAAATTGCCTCATGGAGAGAAACTAAAAAGGCTGGGATTTCTCAGGCTGGAGCGAGGGCTGAAGGGAATATGGTGGTTGTTTATGACATCGTGAATTGGTGAATAAGGTAATGCAAAACCAGGACCAGACCTAGGGGGTCTAGCCTGAGGACTAGGTCTCTTGACTGCTAACCTAGACCAGACCTCGTCTAGTGCAAGACTAGAACAAGGAGTATGCATTAAAACCAGCAGAAATTGGTTTAAAATAGATACAAAGAACTACTTTTCACACTGAGGAGAATTAATTTCTTAATCTCTTGCAACAGGAGGCTGTGGAGGCAGGTTGCATCAGCGGGCTCAGAAGGGAAATGCACAAATTCATAGACATTTAGTTAGGACCATAAACTGATGCTAATGGAAATCATCAGGGATGTACCCCCTAGCATCTTCAGTCCAGGAGTTGTGGAAGCTGCAGGGGTATGGGGAGAATAAGCAGCTAAATAGCTGCTTCTCTTGCTGCTGTTGCAGAGTACTGGGCTAGAAGGTCTGACCCAACAGGGCTTTCTCTATGCTCTTTGTATTGCAGGTGCCCCTGACAGCATGGGATTCGGTGCTGTAAGCAGACTGCTGAGTGGGAAAAGGCTGGATCTCAACAGGGTCCACAGTCATCTTCCAGAGGAGTCATTGTCATTCCTATTCCAGTGGGAACACCTGTGTATTGCCCAGTCCCCTACCAACATGTCCTTCTTGACTTGTTCCCACCTAAGATTGTGTATTTGTTTCTGGCTGGAGATCAGAGCTACTTCTTATCCAGCTTTTCAGCCTGCATGGGCTATCTCTGTCATGAAGAATAAAAATAAAAATATATACACATATGTGCACACATAAGAAAGGCTAGAAGTGTGTTTATTCCAACTAAATATTTTTGGGTGACTTTGGTTGAGGGTATGTATAAAGGCAGTTATTTATTTGATTGAAATCCTCATTAGCTTCCTATAAGCCCTCCCTCTTAGTAAGTCCCTGACCTTACAAACTCCATTAGCTTTGTGTGTTTTGGGTAGTGTGAAATGTTTGCAGGGACTGCGAAATTATAGGTTATTTTCTATTTCCTTTCAATTTGTTTTTACCTGAGGGGGAATCTACCATTATGTGGCCAAGTAAGGAAAGGTACAACTGTACAATGCAAGCCCTTTAAAAGATAACAAGATATTTTATTTCTTACTTCTGTCTGACCTCACTACTGGCCTTTTCCAGTTTGTCCTTTAAAAATATCTGTGCATATGAATGCAGAGGGCTGATGCGCTATCTGTTACAAGACAGCCCACCATAGGGTCCTCCAGAGGTTTCAGCTTTGCACACAGAAGCATTGTTTCTGAAAAAGGCAGTGCTGGGAGGGAAACTGAGAGAGACTGGGCATGCTGATGCAATTAGACAACAAGATTGTAGGGTTAGGGACCACATTTATATTCCTGTGTTCATTAAAAAAAAAGAAAAAAGAATTCACAAGTGTTTGGTCTTGGGAGGAGATGGAGCCTTTAAGGAAAAAGAAAACCAGACTGAACTAAAGAAGGAGGGAGAAGGGTACCTTTGAAGCTGTAACTCAGAATAAGTGTAAAAACAGAATGGGAATTCTAATAGACCTAGATAAATAAGATTTGGATCCAATTTAAATAACCCAAAACATTAAATACCAGCTAAGACATCCCCAGTGGTAAGAAGCAGAGGAATGCAAATGTACTAAATTGAGCAAGACGGTAAGGGACATTATATTATTCTCCCATGGAACGAGTCAACATCTGCTTTTCCAGGAAGAAGGTGGCTTTCAGTGGAATGTCCAGCTGAGATGTGTGCTCCTGCCTAGATGGGAGTTTGCAGCAGTCACTCAGCCCCCTCCAGGCTTCATTGGCAGCCTGACGTGCTGAGAGAGCGAAGGCAAGAGACAACACACCCCTCTCCGGAAGAAAACAGTTGCGACTATTTGTCTTTTTAAAGTCAATTATCTTGTGAAAACCTGCAAAAAGAATTGGGAAAGAGGAATGTTTTCAGCTCAGCTGATGACTGAATCCTGCCTTTGGCATCAGAAAACACACAACAAAGTGGCCCTGCTCCATCTTGCAAGTGGTGACCTAGAATCAAATACCTCTCTGTCCTTTATTCAGTGCCCAGGCTAACACAGCCTGCAAAGTACCAAGCTCTTCAGATTCAGGGATTTACATTCATAAGAGTATTTGTGGGTTACATACAGTATCTCTCTTTAAATAAAGCACTTATTAAGACGCTTTCTTCAACCCTTTGTAGTTACAAAATGTCCCCAACATCTTTAATACAAAGCAAGCGGAACACTTTGTAATTTAAGATCAAAACTTATATATAAATGAGATGAGTATTTTACAAAAACAACTCCAAACTACCTAGCTTCACTATATTGTAAATTGCAGTATTTGGCGCCATTACTTCAGTGCTGTGTTAAAACGATGAAAGGCTTAGAAGATCAGAATGTGGTGATTGATATGGAATTTGGTTTATCTGCCTTAGAAGATGTGATGAAATGAAGATGTGTACAACTTATGATTTATCTTTGAAATTGGAGGCTCTCCTCTGCATATCAAGGTTACACGACAGACTGGTTTGAATGCAGCATTCTTAATTTCACTGTTGGTCCAGTTGTCTTCTATGTCTGTGTTGAATTAGACTGCAAAAAGTGGTGTGTGTGCATAAGTCTGCCAGTAAGATAGATTTGCTCCATTTGCTCCTGCGAAATAGGCTTCCCATTTTCCCTCCTACCCCCTTGAGAAATTAGTTAGTAGGTCCCTAGGAATATTGCTGAATAATATGGACTCCTAGAATGGATCTGTCATCCCATGGTTCCCAATCAGTATGTCTTTGAAGAGGGGACTGGAAGATGATTAAAAGAAAGACAGGAGTGATGTCATTCTGGTGACTTTTTCTCCTTTTCTTTTACACCAAGGACGAGATGGAAGTGTTACATTTTGTGGCGGTAGCGTGGCAGACAGGAATAGAAATACAGTTGTGTGTACCCAAGAGAGAGAGTGAGCTGCAGAGAAGGCTGTGTGAGTTTCCCAGTGGTCTGTAGCCTTGCATGAAGCACAGGTGCTGCGGTGGTCTTTTTACAGCCCCTTGGCACTCCTTTCAAATTCTCTCTGCACTCCACCTCTGATGCACCTTGGAAGAATTAAATTCTAGTTGGAATATCCATACAAACACAGATCTGGGAAAGAGGTACTTTGCAGGTTAGCACTGGGTCGGAGGGAGGGAGGGAGGGAGGGAGATGCACGCAGCGGATAACACTGTCCCCTGCCGAAGCCGTAGGGCTCACTGCCATGGTACTCTCTCCATCAGGGAGAACTCAGCCAGATCTGTGACACAAAGCATTGCTCGAACCTTCAGGATTTGAAGGTGGCTTTCCAGGATTTTGTGTCTTTCCATCTGCAGTTTAAACCATAGAATCATTTGGCCTCCAATGATCACATTTCCCTCCATCTTCAAAGTATGGAAAAAGGGACACATGAACATGTGTCTGCATCAGAGGGCAGTGGGGTGCAACAGGAGCAGATCTGTAGAGTCAGACAGCTGCTCTGGGGTACCCAAGGTCTGCACCACCTGCCTGTTGGCAGCTTTAACCTCAGACTAGCTCCAGGCTGCCTGTTGACCCAATGTGCATTCATAGCTCGACCACACCAGGTGCAGCTCAGGGATGCATCTTTTGGTTTGGTCTCATCTGAAGGGAATCCCGTTTGCAGCCCAGACACCTCGGCAATGTGAACTCAAGTGCAGGAAGGGGAAACATTAGGAAAGTAACTTCAAAGCTGCTTTCCTGAGCTGAACTAAAGACTGTCACCAGGCCCACTTTGAGCAGAAAGCCCAGCACCCATTCTGCTTTTCCCTGGAGGGTATGCATGCTCTTTGAACTGTGCGGTATAGCCAGAACTGTGCGGTATAGCCAGGGGAGTGGAGTAGAGGCAAAGAACTGCTAATTAAATGATCATCATAAATAAAACATAAGAATACACTACTATATTTAAATCTAGACGATTATTTTTCTTCCTGTTAGGAGTCTGGAATGAACTCTGCCAAAATATTAGGATTTCTGACTGCCTTGTCACTCCCCCTCAGCTATCTTTAAAATGGGTCAAAATGTAAATGCAGTGTCTTGTACATGTAATGAAGTCTTCCTCCAGCAGCTGATTTACTGACAGGAAGAGTCTATTGCCTAGTTACAGCTAAAAGATTATTCTGAACTTTCAGGGTATAAATATGTGCTTTTTGGTGCCAAAGGCCCTGAGTTTGACTCTCAACGTTTATAACACTGCAAGAGTGCAAGTTGCAAAGTCAAATTTTCTGCTGTATAACCTGGTGCCACTGTACTGATTGATACCAGCTGAGGATAAGGGTCATAGGCTGGTATCATGTTTTGGCAGAAGTTGGGGTGTAGAGCCAACCTCTGAGGCAATGCTGGGGAGCTGCTGTTGTCACAGTTCATCTAGCCATGCTGCCATTTTGACTTGCAGATCTCCGAGGAAAAAACCTGCAGTGATTATGAATTTTGGTCAGTCAGGTAGTAAAGCCCTCAGCTACTCATTGCACTTACCTTATAGCATCTTTGAGGAAAGGACTCTGACCACAAGGCTATGGCTGGGGAGTAGAGGAGATACAGGGAACTGGCTTTGGAGAGCTCAGTATGTTCAGCCTGTTTGTCATCACAGTAGACAAACTGCATGGCAGAAGCTTAATATTCAGTACTGGTTTGCCTCCCAAACCAAGAAATTAAAGAATTTTAGGGTTTTAGACAAATGCTTGCAATTGGAACTTTTTTTTTTAAGTTAGAGCATATTTAAAAGCTGGTCTTTGAAGACACAGCTTTGGTGGCTACCAGCTAATGCAGTACCACTGAATTAAACAGAAATATCTCTGAGTATCATCAAGGGTGTCATTCTTTATATCAGCTGGAGCAAACGCCTCAAATGTAGCTGGGAATGTACTACTTCACATTAAATCATTCTTTAGGCATTTATACTTTGTTTTGCACTGCAGTGTTTTACACAATATTCTAAAGATCCAAACAGACTTAAGCATCTTCTAGAAATTGGGCCTTCTGATTTTTAGCCATAGATAACCCAGATCTCTTTTCTTCTTCCCTAACCCACAAATGACAGGATTTCCTCCCTCCCCCTTTCCTCTTTTGGGCCATCTTAGCACATTAGGCAGAACCTCCGTCCTGTGCAGCCCCTCTAGCACAGTTAGGTGACTTGCCTCTCTGTACGAGCTCTTTTTCAGCAGGCTTAAGATTGACGAGGTCACATCTTTGATTTAATAAGGACTCTACAGTGCATCTGGGAAACTCGGGGCTAGTATCAATCCTACCCTGCCTTCAAAATTAATTGAAAAAGCACTTCACCAGTAGCTCAATGACTACCTCAGAACACACAGACTAAATTAAAAGAGCCTGGTTTTCATTCTGGATAGTCTCTACCCATAGCTCCCATAAAATTTATGGATAGTAGTCTCAAAAAAAGGCAGTCTTCCTGAACCAACATTCACCTGTCCCTCGACATAATTTTAGCACATCTCTCTCTCAAAGTATGTTTACATTCGGATGTTTGCCGACACACTGATGACAATCTTTCTATATGCACACGGGCTGGTAATAGCTTTTCAGAAAGTATTATTGAAGGATATGTTAAAAATTGCTCAGTGGCCAGAAAGCAGTCACCTTACTTAAGTCTAATTGAAACATAAACAGCCAGTTAGAGACTTCTGCAGATGATAAATAGTCTGTTTGGATCATTTTAAAAGATTCACTACGCAATGGTTTCTTCTCATAACGCTAACTGCACTGAAATCCAAAATGTCATCTGAATAAAATATTGTGTATGGTCATCCTATTAGGTTAGCTATTGCCTTTAAGGAAGCCGCATACTTAATGGATCTAATTGCTCAAAGAGCATTAGAAAATTCCATTTTTTTGTAAAATATGTTAGATCATGTTTAAGCAAAAATAGTTTAGTGATTAATATTCTCTCTTTCTAATTCTAGAGGAAGTCTGAAGTGAGCATTGAAATGGTCCACTGAAATTGTAAATAGCGTGCATGTGGGGAAAAGATAGCAGGTTTGTGATAAATGGTACTTCTAAAATATTACAAAAATAATGTTCTGGGCATAATTGTATTCCATTAGAGTGGATAGGTGCCTGGCAACAAAGCTGAACAAATGTATACATACTGAAAAAAGAGTATCTTGATGGAAAAAGGTTCTTGTCATTTAGCTCAATCTGTGTATGCACAGATTTTGCTGGTGAACACAACGGGAGATGCTGAAGCTGAAACAAATTAAACTAGTTTACCAGGAATGCATTTACAGGACCTGGGGACAAGACGCTTGCCTTTCTGGAGGGTCCTGATGCTCCCTTCAGCAAGAACAGCCGAACACATGTTTATAAGAGAGCATTATATGGAAACCACTGAACAAAAGAATGATGCTTTGATATTTTGATGCCCACTGGAAAAATATTGACATGGTTGAGAGTGGGGGGAGTGTAGATTTTTGGTTTGATTTTTTTTTAGGTATTACTTTCCCCTTCCTCCAAAGCATGAACTAAATCTGATGGTGTTCAACATGCCTAAAACAAGCAGGCATATGATGTTTCATTTTGGGGTCTGAAAAATGGAAGCAGTCCTAAAACAGTTGACATGACAAAATGTCACCTACTGTGGCATGAGGCTGGCTATTTTAACACACGTATCTTGAAATACGTACAAGGGCAAAGCTGCGACCCATGTGTGTGCAGGCAAAGTGGCAGCTCAACACCAGAGTAGATTCCCATATGTGTGCTATATGTGTTGCCAAATTCATGATATACGCTGTAGGAGCAACACACTGCTCTGTGTAATAGGTTACAGGTATCAGTTGCCAGTCAGCATCCAGTCGTCCTGTTGGCAGCTTTAACACTGATGGGGAACGAGGCTGTGACAAAATGCTCCTTATGAAGTGTAAGGACTTCACCCTGCAGCCCCAAACAGAGGTCACGTGTGCTCAGGTGGAAAACAAGATAAGTAAGGTGTTAAATATGTCCCCAGCACATGAGCATGTGAAGTTTGAAGCACTCATGACCACTGGGGATGACGTGCTGAGGCTACGTTTCCTGCAAACCAGGCTTTGCTGTGGGAACTAGCGCTGGGAATCCCAGCTCTACGGTGTAGCTGGAAGAGCAGCAGTGGGCCGGCAAGGGACTCCCCTGGGGACAGCGCTGGGTCCCTCAGCGGTCACTTTACTTTAAGCAGATGAGTAAGCCTGTTCATTTCAATGCTTACAAGTTTAAAGCCAAGTATGTCCTAAATATTGTGTTTAATTAGGGGCTTAAAAGCTCAGCTGTCTGCCTGGTGCATATTTGTGCACATGGAGCATCTTTCTTAGCGGTTTACCTTGTGGAGCTCGTGGCACAGCTTGGTGTTAATTTTGGGGCTATCGGAGGGATGTGCCTGGGCTTGGACGTACATTCCTCTGGGGCATGTGAATACGTACTCGCGTGGAGAAATCTATCGCTGCTTTCCAGGTGTCAATTCTTCAATACGAAGATTCTGAATTCTTGTAAATCGCTTTGAATTTGGATGTGAGGGAGCAGAATGTTTAAAAACATTGGTTATATTTCCTTTGAGAGGGGCCTTTGTGTCTGCACTAAGTAGAGGAATGGTGTCCTCAATAAAATGTGCTGTATTTCCTCTCAGGATTATACAGCATATATCTTCCTCAGGGCCTTTTCTGCTTATGCTTGAAAAATCATTTTACCTACCACTGCCATGAGTTACCTCAGAATCAAAAGGAAATGAACAACTGAAGCACAGCTTGCTGCTGAACATTAGCCTCTTTTCATGTAATTACAATTTTGTTGTCACTGGATGGTAGAAGACATAGAGGATCAATTCTAAGTCCCTACCTACTTCTTCTGAGGTAGACCAGAGGAAGAAGGAAAAAAATCCCGAAGCCCAGTCTTCTGGCAGCAGAAAGGCAGCAGAGTTTAGGCTGAGTTGAGCAGGAAATGCCATGGACATGAAATTTTAGCATCCACCACAGAAACTTAACATACCGTCCAGCGTTTTAAAGGTATCAGCTCTGGCTTGGTCACCTCCAGAAATATTTCCCTTCTTTTCTTCATGAGATGTACACAGTTGCCCATTGCCAGCTTCACAGCTATAAGCTTGTTTTTATATTTCTGGCCAGGAGCTGCAGACAAATGCGCAAATACAAGCCCGAATGCTCTCCGGAGCAATGCTGCGACTGTGCCAAGTGCAGAGCCCTGTGCTTCAGTAACACGGGAGTCCAGCTGAATGGCAGCGGTCTGGGAGGTAACGGTCTTGATGCTTCTTCTTAAAAGTGATGGCAAGAGGAACAACTCTTACGAAGTAAAAAGAAGAGGCAAGGTCAGGTCCAGGGTATTTTGTGGATAATTCCAAGCAGCTGCGTTTTGTTTTTTTTTCCCCACACATTTATGACTCTCCACCCACGTATTTTTATGGAAATGGCTAGGGAATTGCTCTTCTTGCAAGCAAAATGACTTCTGGAGGGATTCAATGTTTGTTCTCTAGTATCTCTCATGTGACCAGTTGCACACCAAGAAGACCAAATAACACATTTTCAAAGCAAAGAGGTTGCAAATGTTTCAAAGACTGGAATAAGTTTGTGGAAATGCCTGTAAATAAGATATACAGTCACAGTATTTGGATTGGTTTACAAATGATTTGCAAGCAGGGGGGAAAAAAAGGATGAATAACATCACAGAGTTTATTTGCAAAATAAATAAATAAAATAAATCATTTGACCGGCTCTGTTTCTCAACATAAGAGCACAATGGAAATGAAAGAGGACTCTGTAGTTCTCATTGCTGAATTACAACAAATATTTGAGTTTGACTGTGAAAGGAAAAAGTGAATGCTTAGATGTTGTTTGACCAGCAGCTGATGAATGCACTCTTTAGAATGTAAATAGGTTTTTTCCAACAACCAGAAATATGTAAAATGTGAATAGACTTTATTTGCAAATTGATTAGACTCTTACTTGGTCTCATAGGGTGTGGGGAGACACAATTAAACTAATACAGTAATTGGATTCCCCTCCCCCACACCTCATAGCTCAAATAGAGCCTATTTCATAGTGATACCTTTTGAAACTACAAAGACAAGAGAGAAATCGTATTTGCTCATTAAGTAGCTGATTATGATTTGAAAGACCAGACAGGCAGCAATAAAAAGTCCCCCAGGTCTACAAGAAATATGCAGTCAGTTTTTCAGTTCCCTGTGAAAGTAAACATTTTAAAAATAATTTCCTCTAAAAAAAAAACTTTTTATCACAATTATAATCTGGAATAAAGGTCAACTACAGCTAAACCTCCTGCAGAGATTTAGACATTTGATAACTCTCTAGCATGCCTTGTCGAGCAGTCATTGATTGTGAGCATTAGCCAGAGGTATATAAACACTTATAAATATTGTATGCAGAAGACTAGCTGCACTTAGATTGATGATTAATAGGTCTGCTGTTGGTAATCTATGGCATCTCTTTTGCATGAAGAAAGCAATTAGAAACACATTTCCGAATATCCCAGACAGACCTTAGAAGATACACAGCATAAAATTGAAATCTTTAAGTACCTGCATGCAAAAGTCTAAATTAAATATACAGATACAACCCTAGCATTCCCTGTTGTAGTTATTAGGAAACTATCAAAGTTCTTAGGCTGAAAATGCAATTTATTTTTCTCTTATCTTTCTGCATGATCCCTAAAGTTTTTTTCTTTTTCTTTTTTCCTTTAGTTTCATTTTAATATATTACCCGTGTTAAAAATTAGAACAAAATCTATGGCACCTGTCTAGCATTTGTAAGCAACAATGCAATTATAAACTAGATATTATGTGGAACTAATGAGAACAGCATCAGTTAGGAAATGAACAAGGATTAAAGCAGCACCCTTCAAAGGCATGAAAATCCTCACCGAGTGGTGTTTTCCCCATGTCCCCACTGGTGTGGCCTGTGGCAGCAGGTGGCTTTTCCCCAGCTCGCCCTGAGGAGACCACTTGGGAAGCAAAGGTGCTGCTTCATCTGGGGGGATGCAGGTTATCGCACATGTGAGTGTGGGGTAGCAGCAGGGATGGGAGGGATGGATGGAAGGCCCCCGAATGTGAAGATACTTTGAAAGGGAAGGTTAAACCTGCCAAGGACTCATGTGGCTTAGGAAGTAACGTGGAGCTAAGTAACACAGCATTAAGTAGTGTGGAGCTGATGTTAGGGGAAAATTTCCTCTTTCAGAAGCCTTTTTAAACATCTGGTTTTCTAAGGCAGTGAAGATCGGTGGATTACTGCCTGTGAGGATATCCGCCAGCCATCCTCCCACTCTCAAGCTGTCACCTCTTCCTTAATTTCAGTCAAAATTGTTGATAGGTAGAGACCACAGAGGCCCACAGGATTCACGGTCCAGGGGTCATATGGAGCCTGTGGGACCCTTGGGTTCCCCCGGCCAGCAAGTGGCCCATGAGGCTCAGGTGGGACATGTTCTCCCCTGGGGAGACCCGTGGGGAAGGTGGGGATGGGGAGAGGCTGAGGGCAGCGTGGTGGGAGCTCAGGCTGTGCTGAAGGACTGAAAGAAACAGAGGTACTTGTGTGGAGGGAGTCAGAGGGTGAGGAAGGCGATGGTATTGGGAATTCAAAGTAAACAAGGCTTCGCTGTTCTCTCGCTAGTAGAGCTTCCTGACTGTGTAAGAAAATTATTTGCTATCCTATGTTACTCTGCATTGTTTTTTATTTTGGGAAATGGGTGTTCAGGGTTTTTTTATTATTTTATTATTTTAAATTTCTGTTAGCATATCTGTAATTTTGTAAAAGCAATTATGACCGCACTGTCACAGCATACTCAGAGAGAGCACTTGGTACCTGTGACGGGTACACTCCTCCCCACCCCGAAGCTCGGGGCTGTTAACGCGGCGGTCGCCGCCTTTTCGCGCCTCATTTTCGCGCCTTTTGTGCTCTCCCGTGCCCCCGGCCCGCGCGCCCCCGGCAGGGGGAGCCGGCGGAGCGGGGCCCCTCGGTCGCCAGGCGGGGCCCGCAGCTAATAAAGCGCCTGGGCTCGGAGAAGCTTCTGGATCATGGCCAGTGATGGCCACAGCTCAGATCCGACCTCGGGTATAAATGGGGCGCTGCCGGAGACCCTCTTGGGGCGGTCTTCTCAGAGCAGTGGGTCTGTGTGCGAAACCTCTCCCCTCGGGTCGGGATGCCGCCTGAGGAGACTTCCTGGGATTGAGTGCCCTCACCTCTTTTGGTGAGTGATTTTTCTTCTGGGTGTCCTTGAGTGAGCCCTCACCCATTACATCCTCTGGGTACCCACGGGAGGGAGAGAGCGTCCCCCCTTTGTGAGTGAGTGGGTGTATGTGCGCACTTTGGATCATCATTGCCGTGTGTACTGCCGTGTAGTAACAACACCCTGCCCGACTGATGCCTCCAGCCTCTTATATGTGAAATGTTACTGGAGTATCGATTGATTTCGGTGTACCCCTGTTTCTCACTGGTTTCTTTTGCGGTTTTGGTTGTTTTGTGCAATAAAGTTGTTTGAGTTTGTCCTTGGTTTCGGTTAGTCTTAGTGTACCTCTGTGACAGTATTACAGCTTTATCTGAGGGAGAATAATTGTTAATGTGCTTTTAATTTTTTTTTTTAAATTAGGGAATTAACCCCTTCATAACTCCCCCAATGAAATTTTGGGAAGGAAAACATACCTAATTGTGAGTTTCTACATTTAGCTTGTCCAATAATGGAGTGCTTGATTAAACCATAATTTTATATTAAACCCCAGCTTTTGGAATCCTTTTTAAAATAAGAAGGAAAAATCCCTCTTCTGTCCTGAAATTTCTCCTGCTGATTCTCAGGCAAGAGGAGACTTTTTCAATCTTCATACAGTTTGGTTGTAAAGCCCGTATTTCTGCATTAACCACCACAGCATGCTGTCGATAAGGGGTCTTTCTTTGCTTTGTCTTGATACCTTTAAAACAGAGGAGCATTTGAACTCAAAGTCTCCAAACTTGGCTAAAGATCTGAATTCCACTTTAAAGCACAAGATAATTCATGTCCAGTTTAAAGTCATGTCCTTAATCTATTGTACCTACAAATTGAAAGGGTCACCAAACCACCAGGAGATCTTTCGTAGCTACAGTAGGTGCCCCAAGCCCTCAATGCAAACAGTAGGCAAAAGTCTGATGTTAGATACAGAGAGAGGTTCAAACTTTCCTCTGAATTTCCTTACTTTTGTGCATCCAAGGTCAGAACCTTAATGTTATCTGAATATATCGTGTTTTGTGGTTTAATAAAGCGATGTTAGAGGCTAAAGGTCTGCCTGCCAAGTGAGTTATTTTTAAAATGTCCTTCAACTTTACGAGACTCTTGAGGATAGAGTAAATTTTTTATATGAGTAAAGTCATCAGGGAGAGTGCTGGTCAGGGGATGATAAAACTTATGATAGCAGCTATTCGCCCATTTTAATTTTGCTGGTGTTCGCACCTGGTGAGTTTCCTATACAGCTGTATGTAAATTAAACTTTGAATGTATTGTTCAGCAACTACTCGGAGCGAAAGAGCCTACAGAGCCCTGCCTCAGTCTAACCATCCTGGTCATCAAAACCTGGTGGAAATATCTGTGCAACATGGCAGCTGGGTCCTTCTAGAGCCTCCAAAAATCAGTGTTCCCTCCTTCTCCCTTTTCCTTTTTCCCTTTCTGCAGCTCGTATTAAAAATCACATCAAGTAACAATTTCCCTTAATTTAACATAGGATTTCAAACACACCTGATTGTTAATGCCATCCAGTTAGGCTCTTAAAGACTCAGGGCTATAACAGGGACCTGGAAATCTCTCCTGAGGCAGTGCATCACCATTTGTGCAGTTGTAATCCCATTTATTCTAGTTCTGTCCTATCTTGGGAGCTCAACTTCCAGTTTTAGGTGTCCTCTCATGTAAGAATACTGACTGCATTCTCTTTATCTCCATTTTGTATTACACCATTGTACTTTACTGCACTATTTATTGCAAGTCTCACCTATTCCTTTCAGTCTAGCTGGAGTGGCAACCTCTTACAGCTGCTGCTACCTGTGCAGTTATGCCGCACCTGTCTCTTGGTACATCAACTTGTTCACAGTTCCCTGTTGGAGAGAAGCCGATCCAAGCCAATACGTGCTGATCTGGGCTATCTGGTGCCATCCTGCAATTCAGTAGTGCTAAACAGAGATCAGAATCTGGGCCTGTATTTCCTATTTAATGTGTGCTTCAGTATTTTGATGTGGTTTTTCATACACTTGAGGGTAAAAGGAGTGGTAGGCGAAAGGGGACAAAGGTGCTGTCTTTCAACTTGCGCTACACTGAAAACTGCTCAAACTCCTGCCCATTAAATTGTGGCCCATGATCAGAGATTACTTCCCCAGGCATAACAAGTGGGAGTTTTCCTGTCTAATTTTAGCCATCTAAAAATTAAGTATCTCATCAAAGGTAAATGTTTAGACTCTGTCTGTAGTCAATAGAGATAAAATGAAGATCAATTGCTACAGAGAGCAATTAATTCTACTACCTTAGATAACAATCCTAGAATGACATGAAAATGATGAATCTTCTCAAAGTACCTCATTTTCTTCACTTACTGGAAAAGGAGTCTAAATAACTAGCTTAGACCAGGTACTCTCTTTTGGATAGCTAAAATGAAATTATATGAATCCCACTACTGGGTCTAATGAAAACAGGATTTGACAAACAACTCTTTATTTGTAGAATCTTTTAGAGGGGCTGAGTTGGAAATGAGAATTACTGTCTAGGACAGTTGTTTTCCTGTTTTTCAAGCATCCACATATCTGTGTCTACTTTGCTCCAGGACATCAGTTATTCCCTTGCTGCCATGAAGGACTCAATTGGTTGAGCTTGCAAAACACCTTTTTCCATGTCTCTTTTTTCTGAAGGTCAGCATCTCCATTATTTCAGTTTGATTTTTTGATCAGAATATGATGATAATATTGTTAATTTTTTTCTGTAGGTACCTTCAGCTTTGGAAGATGACCTGGCCGTTCACACTCCTTTTGAAAGAAAAGAAATGGCCAGTGACTTGTATGCACTGCAGGTTTAAACTCAGCTCCTTAGATTTTTGTCAAAGGTGAAGTGTCTGTGCATTTAACTATTAAATCTTTTTCAAGTTTGCATGACTTCTATAACTCATACATTGCAGATGGAAAAAACCCATCTTCCTATTTCAGGGAAGTAGACTGTTTGCCAAGCCCATTTTGACAAAGACATTAAATTGTTTATAGTTGTTTCAGCTCATCTGGGCTTTATGTAATGACTTAAAATTTTACATATGTGGACAAAGTCCCAGTCACCTTCTATACTTGAGGGTAGGTCTCTTATTCAACCTGTAAGATGTAAATCAGTGGCCTCCGGGTTTGACCTCCTCATTTTAGGAGGGCTATGACACTTCCTTGCTTGAAAGCATTTGTGGGAAACTTATTTATATGTTCCTAGCTTATGGGACTTGAGATTTACTATTTTATGAGAGTATTGTGTGGAGCTCTTTGTGCTAAGTTTCTGAATTCTTGAGACATTCGTGCCATTCTGTTTCTGTCGTTTTTACATTCTCTGTAGTGGCTTTAGCATCAAACACTTTGGATATTCCCTAGCATCAACCTGAAGTGAATAAAAACCTTCGTAAGATATATTCTCTTATTTATTTATTTCTTATTATTTTAAGTTAAGAATTAATCCCAAGCTTCTAGTAATCACTTTCTCTGGGTGTTTTCTCCCTGTTGTAATCACCATCTGGTCTCTTATCACGAGCTCAATTACTGTGATTGCTAACTGCAATTGCAAGATTAGCTCTTTAACCTTAAATCAGTCACAAACTCTTCTGGATTTTCACCTTCTGTTTGTTTAAAACTTCTCTCTGAACTATTTCACTTTTATGAGTAGTAACAGCCTTCTCAAATTAGCCTCATTTGCCTGAGTTAAGTGAAAACTATTACAAATTTTTTTTTAGAACCAGCTATTACCATAATTTTTCTTCTAGCTGTCGTCTTTTTGACGGATGCACTCTGCTTGCACGTAGAGAGGGAGTAGTGAATTAATACATTCCTGTAACTCAGGAAGATATTTAATTGCTTTTTACCAAGTGTGGGCCAAAACTGTCCCTGCATTTCTTAGAGTGGCCTTACGACACATGGGCCCTCGCCGAGAGCCATATTGAAGCATAGTCTCCCCAGAGTCTTGCAGCCCTTTCTTTAACAATTGAATGTGATTTTTCACAGTGCAAGAAGAGGTAACTCCTAGGTGGCCAGCTTCACTGCTGCATGCATGACCAACACACTACTTTTTCTCCCTTAGATAGGTGGGGAAGTGTCATGTTGCCAGCAGGTTTTGTAAAACAGGCAGAAGCCCCCAAAACCCTCCCCCAACCTGCTCCCAAAATCCAAATATGAAACTAAACATTTGGCTTCAACCATGAGCTACGCTGCATGCATATGCATTTCCTTTCTTTTACCACCTTGAGAGACCTGTTTCTATCTGTCCTTTCTTTTTTAATTGGCCTTGGTCTCTTAACCTCCCCTTCTTGGCCATCCAGCAACTAATCAGTGCAATTAGCCTCTGCCTCACTACACTAATTGCTAATATTGTCCAGCTGATTTCTTCAAAAATACCTGAGGAACCTGCACAGGGAAAAAAAAAAATAAAAAACAAAGACCACAGCAACAATGGGGTAGGAAAAATGGGACTACAGAAAGACAGGACAGGATATTTGTCACCACCTGATTATCCATGTATCTGTGTGTAAACATTAAATTCCTTTCTACAAGAAACAGAGCAATCTAGGACAGAGCAAGCAGAGAACTGAAAAATTTACCTGTGTTGGGATGGACTCAAAATCCTGGTGAAGGATTTATCATTACTTTAAGTGATATAATAGCACAAAGGTTTCTCCCTAAAAAGACTTCTTTGCAATGGCATATGTTTCATTAGCATATCTCCTTTCTATGAGATAAAAGGTATGAGATATATGGTGAAACATCACATACATCTGGGAGATAAAGCTTAAGAATATATTACTTCCATTTAATTCTCCATGAAACTGAACTCTTACACTTTGAGGACCTTAGGCATCCAAGCTGTAGACAGGGGCAAGATTTACCATTACACTGATGACTGCACAATTGTTTTAATTTTCCTTGAAAGTAATAATTACAGTGAAGACAGCCAGCCAAACCCTTTCATGACCAATTAGGTCGAGTCAAGGTGAAAAAATCCAAAGGGGGTGAATTCAGCTGGAGAAGGACTACCTGCCAAAACCAAAATATCATACAAATTTTCTCAGGAAAGCACAATTGTCAAGTGTTCATTTGCTCAGTTCATATGCATCCTGTTCCAGAAATTCTTCAGTAGTATTTATACTTGAAACATTTGTATTGCTTTTTGCTTGTTTCCTCTACATCTTTTTTTCCATGGAAGCGACAGTATTTTCTTTGTCAGGCCTCAAGCAAAATACCTTAGCATCTGCTGGGAGAAAATTTACCTCAGGGAGCACCAATTCTTTCAAGAGTAGACATAGGTTTTCTATATTCTATAGCTGATTTATTATCCTTGTTGCTTATAAAACTTTAATATAGACAGAACAAATTCTGCAATAATTCAGAACAAACATCAAACAGTTTGCTAAGTTTCCACATTAACCCCTCATCCCGATCCCTCCTCCAGCTTTGACATCAGGTTATCTTCCATTTCTCCACCTTTCTCTTTCCTTCCTACCTCTCAAAGGTAGTAAGGTGATGTGTCTCATGGTTTGAACATCACAGCACACAGGGAACAAAATGGAGCAGCATCCAAGGTCTAGACCTCCTGGAGAAGGGTCAAGCAGTAGTGCCATCCAGTTTAGGGGCCTGGCTCAAAGCACTGAGCATGGTGACTCAGTGCTCAGTAAGTTCCAAGGAAGAAGCAGTAACAGAAGAGGATGCATGAGCAGCTCTGTTGCTATTTTGGGAGACCAGGGCAAATTTCCTGTCTTGGATTTCTAATCAGATCTGAATGGAAAGTCAGTACCTAAACTCCTTGTAGGGTGAAATGAATGGGAAATAAACACTACAGGGGCTACTATCAACTACCCATTCAGTATGGTGTGTGCATTGCTGGGGATTGTATTTATGTACTTAGTTTTCCAAAGCCTCCCAGAAGGGGAACAGAGTCATAAAGTCTCCAAAACGATGTATGGGAGCACAAAGAAATAAAGTGTTTGCATCTTCTCATGTTTTACGCATAGGACCTTAATTGGGTAGGTCTTTTTTGGGGATAGGTGAGGAAGGAGCCCAACCAGCTAACAGAGGGAACAGAAAACCATCACAACACTACAATCACGCCTCACTCTGTGTTAACATGCACTGTGCAAGGAACTGCAATTTGCTGTTGCACTCAGGTACATGTTGTTAAGGCCCTGAGGGCACTAATAAGTCTTAATGGCCCTAAACACCCTCACCTGGGGCTGCCACCCACGCCCAGGAGCTCTATTTAAGCCCAGCTGTGGGCATTCACTCTCTGAGCTTTGTTGGAGAAGTGCTGTTTTTCAGTTCTGTCTCTACCTGTGGAATTTCTTGATCTGGACCTCAACCCCTGGACTGACTACCTGGCTTGACCTTGTCCATCACTACAGACCAGCTTGGCAATTACCGGACCTGGTCCTGATGCTGATCTGTAGACTGGTTTCCTGCTTGATGTCAGACCTGCTTTATTGCTAGGAGATTGCCTTATGATCTAGATTCCTGGTTGGACTTGGCTACTGCTGGACTTTTTCTTCTTGGACACTGTAGAGCTGGGTCTTGGCTGGTGAGGCCCCTCCTCTTCTTGCTGTGAGATCTGCTTGGTGGCCTATCCTGTTTTTGCTGTACCCTGACATGTGTGGGATTCCTGCAAGGCTTCCAAGCAGCATGGAGGATGCCTTTCTGAGGGTGAGCCTGTAGTGTGATGCCAGAGGGAGTGTACAGCTAGACAGCAGTGAGAATGCTGAGGAAGCATGCTGTTCTTCCTTACAGACTACCTTCTCTAGTGAGAACAGCTGGGCTCTCCTATGACTTTTTCATATATTTGTTTGCCTTCAGCAAAGCATCTGGCTGCTGACCTTGTGAACCAACCTTTATGCCTGTTTGAGGCGCTAAAGTGAAGAGCTGGAGTAGCTGGATGTAAATGCCTGTTGTCCTAGGAGCAAGTAATGGCTGGTTTCCAAGTGCCATGAAGTGCTGCCACAAAAGCACCACAACTGGGAAAAGGATATGGGGCTGGTGTGCCCTGCTCTCTGCTGAATGTGTGACTTCATTTGGAAGTGGCATTTGAATTGCAATGCTTCAGATCCAGCTTGTGGGGGGAGCCTTGCCAAGGTTAAGATAACTCCCCACCTGATTGTGAGTTAACTGGCACACAGGAGAGCAACTCCCAGCTAATTGGAGGCATCGAATTAGGATGAGAGGCTTCTAAAACAGGAGGTGGAGAAAGTGCATCCATTCAAAATCCATTAATGGCAGCTTCAGCCGACCTCAAGCAGTCATTTCTAATGCAACTAAAGGAAGGTAAAAGTGCTGAGCTTTATTGCTTTTGCTGATGGGGCTGTACTTTTTGAGGCAGTATGTTGCACATATTTAAATGCTTCCATGTATATTTGCAAATATAACTTCTATTGATGCCTCTCAAATGTATTTTAAAGATACTTTGTGCATCTGTATGCCTTAGCATTACTCAGTGAGGGTTGCCACAACTACTGGGCTAAAAGCCCTTCAGAATAAGACTTGACAGGAGCTGAAAGGAATACTGAAGGCAAATATGCAGATACTAATCAAACTTTGTACATGTCTCAATAACAGAACAAACATTACTGTGTGTGCACACCTACATATTACTGCAAACACTTTCTGGACTGGGGTTGACTTGGAAAAGATGTCTTTGTGTGGATGGTGTTTATTACCTCAGCTGAGCTGTGCATCTGCCAGAGCTGGTTGAGCTTGTGGTGCAGGTGTTGCTCCATCTCCTTCAAGCTGGTGAGATTTCTGTTACCTTGCTTCAGGGAAGGGAGCAGTGAATGAATCCTTTCATCAGGGAGGTAGCAGCTCTGTCTACCTCAGTGCTGGCTGGGGCAGGAATGCCTTAGGGAAAGGAAGTGTATCTGTGTGGTGGTAATGGTTACACTGCTAAAAGAGGGTGCTTGAGACTATATAGCAGTGACCGCTGGATTTTATATATTAAGTCTCTTTGTTAATATGTATATCATGTACTGAAAGGTATGTCTTGTGATTGGCTGTATATGTACAGCTGTATGCGAAGTTATTCCTTGTTAGGTTAGGCTATTTTGTACTCCTGCAATGGTTCTAGGTCACTTGGACCTTCTGTCAAGTTGACTTTTGGCACAGGTTCATGGAGTTAGTCAAGGAGTCTGAGTTCTCCATGGGACTGGGACTCCTAAAATATTTTTTTGAGTTTGAGGCTTTGTGCCCTCAAAGTAAACATGATCTGTATATTGCATCATATTCCCAGCTTCCAGAACAGAGCTATAGGAGTAGCCTGATAATTTAGGAGGACGGAGAAGAAAACCCTACCCAACTCATACCTATTTCTAGGTATGGTTCTAACTTGGCATATGATTAGAACTGAACAATTTACTGAGCTTATTCTCCTCTTTTTTTACTCATAAAATGGTCAGAAACAGACCACAATTTTCCTGAATTTACTATTTGTTCAGGACTCTTACACACTTGGTTTTTTCTCTTTTTTTAATCTACAGAGGAGAGCTGAGCAATTTTGTTGACATTTAGCTTCTGAGCTGTATTTTTCCTTATCAGGAGAAAGCCTTTAAATCACTTGCAGACTAGTAGAAAATAAACAAGTACAGGGATTTTTATACTTAACTGTTGCACGTGTCACTTGCAAAGTTTGTGATCTCGCATTCTTAAGATACCTGCTCATCTGTGTGTGGGGTGGCCATTTTCTTCCCTGCATAGAGAGGTTCCCTTAGGGTGGAAAGAGGGGAAATTCTAATGGGCTACAAAATGATCTCTCTAAATTCTTGACTACTTTGAATATCAAGTATGTAGTATCTACTAGAGTTATTAATCTTATTTCCTTTGCTTGACTTTTCTAGGTCTTCCTTGAAGATAGAGAGCAGAGGTAGACTTTTTGTGATATGTCATGCAACTGTTGGGTGCTTGTCTTTCATAGACATGTCTGAGTTAACTGACTGCATAGGGGCTGCCTAGTTCCTTCCAGAGGGCAATGTGATGAAACATAGTATGTTCTAGAAAGTCTATGTGTAGGATGCATGGATTTTGATGGCTGCTGCAGGAGAGGAGTATTTGTTGTTGCTGTGGAAATGTGTCGCTGTGTTTTATATTTATCTTAACGTGGTGTGTTTTCATCTGGTGCAAGCAGGTTGTATGCTTGGAATAAGAGTTTACCAAAGCTGGAGAGACAGAATTGCAAATTCTGAGGAAAAAGGCAGAACCTAATGGGTGGCACCTGTTAAATAATCTTCTGTACTGGTCCCAGGTCAGGACAGTGTGATGGTCAGGGCTTCTATGCATGAGCTTTCTAGGATGTACCATGCTTCATCTGTGCTCTCCTGACAATATGTGCTTCTAATTTGGCTCTTAAAATCTTAAATATCTAAAAGAGCACGTATTTTGTTTTTTCCTCCAGTTATAGTGGATTATTAAATACAAACTATTACCATTCTTTACTAGTCTTACTTCTCAACACCATCATGGCTACAGCACTGCTATAAAACTTATTCCTTTTCTCTCATGCCAGCTTCATGTTGGAGGAGGTGCTGTCCCAGAGTCTGTATTAAATCTGAGCCAGTGCACAAAGCACTGTCTGAGCTACTCAAACTAGTCACAGAAACTGAAATCATGAGCACTCTCCAGTGATGCTTAATCTAATCTGCCTCAAGGAAAGTGTGGTAGAAAACTAATGGCAGTGCTGGCTTAGCCTTTTTTCAAGGCTGAAAATGTGTTATTAAGAAATGCTTCTGCCGCATGTCCTGTGATGGTTAGGGTTACACAGTGTGTGGGAGTGAGTGGGATGGGGAACTATCAGGTTCTCAGATCTACTGACACAGAGGACCCTTGCTTATTATGCTGGCATGTGTCCTAATGTCTTTGCCTTGGTTCTCTTGGCTGCTTGAATTCACTTTAACACCGTTTTTACCATGGTCACTAACAGCTTGTTTGAGAGGAAAATTGTACTGTGATGGGTTTTGAGGTGTATGGACAGATTTTTTTTTTTTCATTTGACAGTAACCAAAACTTAAAACTATGTTGCATCATCCTTTTCACAAGGAGTGTAATTAGATCCTTGCCTAGTTAATTTAAGTACTTGTGTGCCAAGGCTTTGAGAAATGGGGCGGGGGAAGGTTGTTCCTGTATGTCAGGCAGTGGCCTTTAACATACAAACTGCTATTTTGGTATGAATATTGGAAGCAGCAATCTTCAAATTTGCTTTCAGATGACATTTATGAGCTAAACTCAATCACTTATATTTGTGGAAAGCTGACATTGAAGGAACTTGTCTTTAAACCAGAATGGATACTTGGGAAACTTTTTTACATTAGAATACCTCTATTTATAGGATGGATGTAGATGGGGAACCTGGCAAGCTGCCCCAACAGTACAAATCACTGGAACTTTTTGGTCCTTTTGTGCATATCTTATCACTTTAACATCACATCCACAAGATATTGACTGTAATAGGAGCCCTGGTTATTTATAAATGTATAGCTAAATTGTGGGGGGAAAGGTTTATTTTTTTTGTTGAAGCAGCAAAACACAGAAAGTTAGTCTGATTTATGTGTAATTATGCATGCAGCCAGATCTTGGTATGAACTAGGGAAAAATCTTTTGTTTGAACTTTCTAGTGCTTATATTCAAATTTTTAATTAACTTTTTTCTGTAATTCTCAATATGTTTCTATTGTAATTCTCAATATGTTTTGATAGCATTCAGGGAACAAAAGGTAAGGTTTACTGTGGCTAATTTAACACCTGTAAATTCCTGCAGATGAGCAAGTAAAGAATGCATAGCCTTTTGGGAGGGAGGGGGAAAACATAAGCCTTACCTTACAAAAGCAGTAGTTCAAATGCTGTTTAGATTGATTCATTAATTAGAAGTTCTATTTTCCATCTGTGCAATTATAAACAGATTAATTCTTATCACTTTATGCAAGTAAAATACAAAACACTTCAAAAGCTTACTAAATCCATCTTTAAAAAAGTAAAATAGACCTGTGACCAAAATGTAAGGCCAGTATTATTTCCACACCTTTTCCATGTTCTTGAACTCACGCTTTGTTTGGGGGATGGGAGAATTCTTTAGTCTTTTTTTATATCTCCAAAATATTTATAGCCTTAAAAGAATCACATCTAGGAGACCAGTTCAGTAAGGAACTGCAGCTGACGCATAATCTTAAATTTATGCACAGTTTCAGTGTCTTATTGAATACTTACTGTCCCATTTTGCACAATATGGTGTATGAATTTCAAGTTAGTTGACCAAAATTGAATCACATAGAAACTTGTGCTGAAGCCAGCCTTTGTACTATGCAGTTTGAAATTTTTTCTTCTAATGGATTGTGCCTTGAAACCGATTTAAGAATGCTTTGAACAAAACTTAGATAATTTCATTTTAAAGCTATAAATTCTCAAGAGACGAAAAACTTGGAGATTAAATTCTAGTATGTGCAGGATGCTTTTGCCATGAGGAATAGACTTTAGAAGGCTTGGAAGGACTTCATAAGGATTAGATCTTGGCTCAGAAGTGGTTAAATAATGGAAAAACACAAAAGCTTAAAGGACGCTGATCTTCTTTCTGCACTGCAAGAATTTCTCTAGACTTAATTTGCTGTAGGTATAGGTGAAGAAGCTGAGCATCAAGAGATGAAAGAGTAAAAGGAAGCAGTTGGGAAGTGAGTCTGGGAGGTTTTTTTAGGGAGACATGACAGAATCAAGCTGCATAAAGTTGTCTCCATGCCCAAGCTCCCATGTAGTTTGTATATAATATTAAATAAGTTTGCACATTTTGTACTCTTTTTAATGAAATTTCTTAACTGTGATTTTTGTTTTAAAACTAAATGGCACTTTGCCTTGTGAAAGCTAGTAGGTCACTAATTCATGCTGCTGCTGTCCCAGATTGAAAAGATAGTTGCTGATGTTGTGCTGAGGTGAGACCTACTGGAGTTACTGATGGTAAATTGTGATGGGATTATAGTTTTATAATCCTGATTTTAGGAAAAGAGGAACATAGACCCAGCACAGTAACAACAGAGGTGCTAGAACTGAGAGAACTCTGGAGTAGCCTGAGGGTTTCTGATGTGCAATTAGCTCCCAAACTTAATTCTTCTTTCAGCTTTGGTGTTGGGAATGAACTCATGCTGCCTCAAGATGAAACCCCGAGTCTCTGTGCCTCCTGAACTGCAAAGAAGGGTTCCGATACCTTTATTGTAGTGTGGTTTTAATGGAATTTAAATGTGAGTAATTATATTTCCTTGGATGATATGTATGCAAGACTGGTACTTTCTGAAAGGCTGGTATTTACTGTGCCTTTACTGCTTTCTTTTCTCTTTTGTCTTCCTGTTATTCACATGTGTGCTTTGAAAAGAGAAGGTTTTGACTCCTGAAGTCAGGGTGTATTGCCTTAGAATGTGTTTAAAGTATCATCTCAGTATTCCCTCTTAAAAGTAACTTTCATCTAATAATACTTAAGTTCCTGGCTTTAACTCTGTGCCTTCAGCTGATTTGCCTTGACTCTCCTGAGCATGCCATGGGTGGATAAGCTCTTAGTGTATGTCAGGCTGGGGTTTTGCTGCAGGCATCTTTACATGGAGATATATATATAGGCAGAACCACATTCCTCTGCACACATCTGAAAGATCAGCTGTGAGCCTGCTCCAGCTGGCATGAGTATCATTGTGGCACTGGCACAGTGCTCATGTTGGCAGGGTCTGCCACCTTGACCCCAGGGCTGCACAAATGGTTTATACAGCTATTGGACTAGAGTTGGTGTACAAGTCATGGTGAGGACAGAAGTTCAGGTCCTCTCATGCTCCTTTAGACAACTGTTAATGCTGAGGAAAAGCAAATAAACTCATTTTTGAGCAGTCAAAATAGACATTCTTTCACATTTAAGTGTTAAAAAATCATGTGGTTAGAGGTGCTTATGTAGAGTGCCAAAAAGCACTTGAGTTAAAAAAGCTGCTTCTAAGTTTTTGTGCATACTGAATGACATTTCAAAAAGTCAAGCACAAAATGGAATTCATCACAATGTTTTTTTTTTTTGGTTGACAACAACAAAATTTTATTCCTTATTACTTTCATCACTCTTATAGCTGTAATTTTTCAAAAAACAGGCAAGCTGTTTCCAGAATTCCTGCCCTGAACAATGAACTTGGTGTTACTGAAGGCAGCATGGAGTGGAAAATTTGCCATTGACACAAGCATTATTCTTCAAATTATTCTGACGCTTTTACTGCTTTTTAAATGTGGGAAGGGTAGGAGAAAGTGGAGAGCCGAGGGTGTGCACGTGTGTATGTATGCATGCACAAGGTTATGTGTGACTCAAGTTAGCTTTTTATGAGTCTCCAGAAATTTCAGCTCTTATTTTGAACAAAGGTTTAGGAAGGTTCATAATTCTTCTGAATTGCTCATCTAAATCATTCACCTAACCTTTTTTAATTAACAAGAAGAGGGCTCCACAGTGTCTAAATCAGAAGACAGAGTCTTGTTTCTGCCAATTACTTGCATATGATTTGGGGATGCTGTGTATTTTAATTTTTATCTTGCTGTAATACTGCCTTGATTCCCTGGAAGTGTGCTGACTAATCTTGGTAAGGGAAAAGTGCTTGATGCCAGGTGAGTGCAGGAAGAGTTGTACCAGGCTTCTCTGCCAGAACACCAAAATAATTCTTATTAAAATTAGATAAGCACCTTTTAATATATTTTCCACATTAAAAGGAAAAAAAAATCATAGGCAAATAGAAGTGCAAATTCTTGTGCAAATGATGTATGCTGTAAAACTTGTCTTTTCTGTGCTTTAACTTCTGTTCATTGTGCTTTTCAAAGTGAAATTGAACTACTTTACAAAAGCCAAACTTATGCTGTCCTATTCTGCACAGGGTATGCACAGGTAAAGTAAACATCCTGTGTGGCTCATTACCCTGTAGGTTTAACAGTCCTGGAATTTATGGTGATGGCTAAGAGAAAATTGCCTTTTCCCTGCTCCCTGAGCCCAGTGCTGCAGCAGCTGATCTAAGGTAGTGAAGGGACCTTTGTGGTGAGGGTGATGCAGGTGAGGTAGCTTTGGGGGTGTTGGTGCCAGATAGAGAGACTACTATCCCCAGCCAGAGACTGCTGTCCTGTTAGACTTAACTCAGCTGCTTGTGAGAGCAGTGCCTGCCTTATTTCAGTTGAAATGCAAAAGTTTGGCTTAATTTGTATTAAAAAAGTTTGCTAATCTGTTTCTGAGCAGCTGAGTGGGCAGCCTGGGTAGAAATGCTTTCCTCAAGTTCTTAGCATTGAGGTAATTTTTTTTTTTAAAGCCAAATTGCCACCACCACCACTGGCCTCCCTGGGGGCAGACCTTGCATAGATGCTTGCCCATCCCTGCCCTGCTTGGCCAAGGCGGGGGGTGCTCTGGCCATGACTGCATGGCTGCCACTGCAGCATGTGTGCTGGCAACCCCCCTTGCCTTGGGGCCGGCCCTCATGCCTGGGGGGGACAGCTGGGCCCCCTTGCTGCTTGTGGGGGTAATTAATGCCGTGAGCTGGTGTTGGGTAGGCCATGGACCCCGGGCTACTGGGCCTCCCACCCCAATGGCTGGGAAATAGCACAGGTTAAATCCTCTTCTTCACAGTGGGTGTGAAGGTTGTTCACGTGCCTTGCTGAGGGTTATTTGTTATGAAACACTGGTTATACCAAACAAGCTTAATTTACTCTAATTTTTTGTTGTTTTGGTTGTGTGAGGTTTTGACAGGCAGAACGCAGTACATGCTGCTTCTGATTCTTTGAGTGGCTTGATCCCACTTGTGCCCTAGGTCACAGTTGTAAATATTCTTACTTGAACCACAAGAATTCCCCATTTGCAGCCCTGTTATTCCAGATAGTCCTAAACCCCATTTTCAGCACTAAGGCATATGCCACTTGCTGTTTTTGCATCTACAATATATAGCTTTAATGCAAATTACTCGGCAGTCCCAATGTGCTCATACTCATTCATTAGTGCCATAAAAACCTTGAGATTTATTTAGTAAGTCTTGATATGCAGAATATTTTACTTTAATTTTAAATGGTATTGTGTCAAGGCCTTTCTGAAATTATATCTGTCTAAAACTTAGTAGCTATTGGCTTTAGAACTGTGTTTAAAATAACTTTGTCAAGGCATATTTGAGTTTTTATTGCTGCATTAAACCACTTTTTATTGTGTCATAAAATGCATAGGCAGTATTTACACTTCCAAATATTTTAAATATGTAGCCAAACCCTTTAGAAAAGATGAAATATTGGCATCACTCACTTTAGTGAGGTCTTGCTTTGCGAGAATGCTGCAGTGTGTCATCCTCTCGTTATGTATACTCCAGCGAACACGTGCACACAATAATATCTTGTTTAATGTATCTTATGTGGGTAGAGAACTTATCTGATAGGCAGCCCTTAATGGATGGCTTACCACGTGTTGCCGCTGCAGAGAGGCACTGCTGGCCTACTTGCTGGGCTGGGGAATTGGAAATCAGGAGAGCAGAGTCTATTCACAGGGCTGTTGCTGAGCCGTTGTTGCCTGACCTTGAATATTCTTGAGCAAATCACTTAACTCCTCTGAGTTACTGTCCATTTTTTTGTGAAAACGGGCAAGGAGTTACTTGAAATAACCACTCTCTCAAAAGTGTCAGGATACCTGTAGCTGAAAGATTCTGGCAACATATGCTGTTACTGTGTATGCTACTTTTCTATGTGATTCAAATGACCTTTGCATCAAAGAGGGTATTTTTGACCATTGTTTTTCCATTAGGCATTGCTCCTTGAGGATAATCCTGGGCATGTTCCTTAGCAGTGCGTAGAAATCCTTTGCGTGCAAAGAATGATGTGATTGTTTTGCTTGAGTGCCTGTGAATTGCTTTGCAGAAGTACAACTTCATATTTTAAAAATATTTTTTCCACATTGCCCTATTAATGTACCTTAGCACTGTTCTTGAGGGACTTGCTCTAGCACTGATGGGTAATAGTCAAATTTCTGTGCTAGTGCAATCTCTTGCATCAGCTGAGGCTGCTGACAATTGTACTATTTCTACAGCAGGCATTTGAACTTTAAAAATTGGCCTTGGATCACTTAGCTGCTTCACATCCATCCCAAAATTGCTATGACACTTTAAAGGGGATGAGCCTGATGTTCAGTTTTCACTGTGAAGCCTATTTGGAAGTGGGATGCAAAGTGCATATTGCCTACAACTAAACATTGGATGCTATAAGCTTCTCTCTGGGTTTGTCTATTGTTTTGGTGCATATTTTTCTTGGACCTTGGTGGGTAGATGGATAACAAAAACCATAAGTGTACTGATGCTTTTAGTAGAATTGTCATCTAGATTAATTGTTGGACCCAAGCTTGGTCAGGAAGTTTTAGCCCTTTGGGTTTGTTTTTGTTGAAAAGCCAAGCTGTGTTTTGAAATATATCAAATAATCATCCCTCCCTCTATCCCTCCAAACTTATCTGAAATCATAAAAGTATTTCTGTTGCAGTTGAAATCAAGTGATAATTTTTTTTACTTTTGTATTGTTATTTTTTTGTGCACACCTAAAATTGTGGAAGAAAACAGTGAAAGTTGCAATAATTGTTTTTATATAAAAGTAAACCAAAATATTTTAATGCTGTCAAAGTTCCTTCCCACCCCCCCATATTAAATAACTACATTCCTTTGAAACATTTTGGTTTTTAACAAAATGATGTTTTTATGATAGAGTAGTTTCCTCTTTTTTGACTATTCTAGGGATAGCTTTGTGGGATTCACATTGCAAGACTGACTGATTTGAACACAGGTTATCCTGAACAACTGTATTTCAGCTCAGCAGCTTTCCTTGCTTCCCAAAGAGTCTAACAAAGTCTGTTATAAGGGGGATTCTCTTTCCTAAATAAGAAAAAAAAAAAAAAGCCAACCGCCAAACACCTACCTCCTCTCTCAAGTTTCTAACACAGAAATCAAGGGCTTCTCTAAACTAGGATCCTGAATGAGAGAGCCAATTTCACAGGTTTCCTTTGGAGATCCCTGACAGCAGATTGAAGACATTGCATCTGGAGATAAAGCTTTAAGAAGTTCAGACCATATGTTTGACAAGTACTTTTTGTGTAAATGAGCAAAGTAAGTATCTGACTAAAAATGGTGGAGAAGTAAAAAAACCCAAACCCTCAAAACATGAAAACAAGACATACTTTTTTGAAGAGTATACTAACATCTGTTATGTTGCTATGTTGGAAACAGTCATGCGTAACATCCTCTGGGCTGTCCCATGCCCTGCACAGCTAATCTAGTCTTTGATCAAAGTCCACTTTATTCACGCAAGGGCAGGAGGGTTTTACAGGTGAACAGTGTATCTGTATTGAAGACCTGGGGTAAATGTGGCACAGAGAACTTCCATGAATTTTTCCAGTTTTGTAACTATTGTATGAGTTTACTAATACCTGGGTTCTCTATAGCACACTTTGTCATCTGGTGTTAGTGGTTCTTAAAGGAAGAAGCTCTGATGCAGGTGGTGCTTGAGAGGTAATTACCTGCCTAAGGGCTAGAGCCCAGGTCTCTGTCTAGAGCTCTGTCAATATGGCTGCACAGCTTGTACCAATGGTATGAAGGCTTACTGTTTGCAAGGAAACATTCTACCAGGTTCACAGAAAACAAATCATTGAATCAGGTTTGAGATTAAAATGTGTAACTGTGTGAGTTCCCAATAAGTGCCCCTGCTCAGGGGAGGAGGAAAGATGTTCTGTGTGAGCTACATGCTGATCAAAATAGCTGGAATTTCCAGCACTGAATAAGAGCAACCATCTATTCAGGCAGAAGGTATAAGTAAATAGTAATTCATGGAGATGATTCCATAGATAATTTCTGAATAACAAAATTTATCTGAAAATCATGAGCTGTTCCTGCTCCATTCTGGCAGGAGGTGGGGAGGAATTCAATGAGTTACATTATTTATGACTTATTCATACAGTTCAGCCTGTGCTTCTAATATATATGCCCTGCATCTTTTATAGATGAAGGACTTCCTTCTGCAGGGCTGTGTATTGAGGAACTTTCAAAGCTGCTAAATTTAATTTAGGAATTGGGTGTGTATATCTCTGACCTCCTTTGTCTCTTCAGTCTCCATTAAAGTGTGCTTACTTCCTTTTTTATTGCATTGATTGAACTTTTTCACATAATCGGACAAAATCTGAAGTCCTCAAAATAATAAATCTTGAAGAAAATGGGTCTTGTTAAAACAACTGATTAGAGGTGTTCCTCCAATAGTGTTCTGGAAGTAGTGGGCTCTGCTTTTTCCTTTGAGGAATGAATTCATAATAACTGTTGCTGCATGTCCTAGTGTACAGCACTGGAGATGCTGTGAAAAAGGCAGGCTAAGCCACAAAAGTGAAGGAGTGGTAGCTGTGGTGTTGGCAATAATCTTTGCCATCCTGCAGTCACTCAAGCAGTCTCTGGTAGTCAGGTGCAAGTTGACTTAGTGGATGGGAAAAGCAGCTGGCTATAAAAGTTAAGGGGATAGGGGAGGAAGATGCCTTTGCAGATGCATATGACCCTGTTTTCAATTTATTCCTAGCTGTCCATCCAGCCAACTTTGTGGTTTGGACTTGTCAGATATATATTTTATTTCTACTGCTGGTAATCATAATACTGATTTAGCAGTTCTTTTAATCTCCTGCATGACGCAGTGTGATTTCCTTCAGCAGTGACTTCATAGTGTGCTTTTTTAAAAAGGTTCTTCAGTTGCTTAAGGTGTGGCTTAGAAGCCCAGATGGGCCTGGAATACTAAAATCACAATGTTTGGGTCTTTGTTCATGTAGGATGAATGTATTTTGCTGGGGCAGCTTTATCTGGCAGGAAAGGTGCTTAGGTTCCTCCTCTTACCCTGTGATCCTTTTCCTTGTGTTTGGCATTATTGGTGCTGATGACAGGCGCTATCAGCAGTTCTGCTGTTGCTTTTACAGTAATATATTGCAGTTGCTCTCTTAGTCCATCCTAGGCATGCAGGCCTCACACCTCTGCAGGTTAGTCCTGACTGGTTGGAGAATCTGTAAGTTAGTAGATATATTTATCAGACTGTTGATTTAAAAGCAAACATGCCTCTCCCAATAGATATCTTCCCCTCAGATATGTGCTTATGATACTCACTTCTTAATGTGTTTTCTTTCATGCAGACATATGCCTTTACTTTTTTTTGAAGTCTTGTCAATTTCTTTTTAAAAATTCTCCTTCTGATTATCATTCTGAATGACGACAGGTCATGGTAATTGATGCGGTTAGTATGAGGGAAGTTCTTGGAGCCATATTTAGTTCTATCTTAAATTTTTCAGTTCAGCTTGTGTTCTTTTCCAATCCACTAGATGAGTGGATTGCCTGTGACTGTCCTTAAAGTGTCTGTGTTTATGATGATCAGGTTTTCTAAGATTTGAGAAACTGTGGGCACAGAATATTATGGTTGGGATCTACTGGAATTTCAGGATAGAGATGCTTTATGGCTGTCAGAACCTGGGTACCCCACGTGGCTAATACTGCAAGTACAATTTAGGACAGGTCTGACAGAAGCTTTATTAACTACGATTGTAGTGAGAACATTTGGACAGCATCCCCTCCTTTGCTCCCCTGTTCTCTGCCAAGTGATTGCAGAGGCCCAACCTATATACTCTTTCAGAAAAAAGAAAGAGGTGAGGAAAAGCAATCATTTCCATGTTAACAAAGACAGATATACATCCCTGGTAGAGATGGGCTCCTTAAGTAGCTTGCTAGCTGCCACAGTTCTAATAAGGAATCAGTCAGTAAGGTGACAATATGGAGAGGTGGCTCTTGGTGGAGTGTCACACCCAATACTATCTTAGCTCAGCAGTGGGGGGTTAGAAACAATCACAGTGTTTAGGTTTTCATTAGGATAAACTTCTTAGCCAGAACTCTCAAATCTTAAATATTAATAACTTTACTTCCACATGGAGGGGACTATCATAGGTTGAAAAAGTTTTATGGAAAAAAAAATCTCAATAAGAGTTATGATCTTGAGGCCTTAGGGAAAAGTAGATAAAAACAGAGCATGATCAGAGTGGAGGAAGAAAGCTGGAAAATGTCAGAGTTTTTACCGCAGATGTGGCTAACGGGATGCATGATCATCGGTTACTTCAGAGAAAATCTGTTTTGTTTTGTAACCAGAGAGAGTCTTCTCAAGGTCTTGATCCTGGTGTATCTGAGGGAGACTCACTATGGATGTGCCTTATTTCCTGATTCCCACTTCACATATCGCCCTAAACAAGAGGCCTTGCTTTATAGTTACCACACAGGGAAAATGGCCAGTGAGAAAAAACAGCTCATGATGAACAACCAGAACAAATCTATCCAGGAACCAGGTGAACATCTCTTCCTGTTGGTGTGGTCAGTTTTAAGTGCTGAAAGCTGATGGTATGAGCCACATCCAACCAGCTTCATCTCGTGTCGCTGGGGAAAACAACAGTTTAGCTGGATTTCTGTCTTTACAGTGAAATACTAAAACTAGATGCTCATTCCCACATCAGTGCACATTATGAACTTTTAGAAACTTCGCTATTATAACACCTTTGTCAGATTATGGTCAGCTCAGTATACTTTAGCCTATTTCTATTCAAAAAGCTAAAGCAGCAATGAAAATCCTAATGTTTTGATGCTTGCTTGCGAAGTAGCATGTTTTTCTAGTTTTTAAGCAGCCTTTTTCAGAGCCAACAACTATATCCCTTCTACATATAACGATGCAAAATGAATACTTCTCTGCTTAAATCTCTTATCAGCATGTGCATATGTGGACTGAATAAAGGCAGGAATTTGCATGTCAAGTTACTGCTGTGCAGCTGTTGCCCTTTTCATGATGCACATGATTATTTTAAAAACATGAGTTCTTTCACAAGTACATCAAAGTTCTCTGCCAGGAAATGGTCACTCTTCTCCCTCGGCAATTAAATCAAGCCCACTGGCACCTCTATCTTGATTTATTCTTTAAAGATTATTCACATCTATTATGTTCATATAGATTACTTCCTTCAAGATGCTTGCTTTCCCACTTTAAATCATATATTTGATTGAATTGTAACTAAAATAGAGTAGATTAAAATGCCTGTGATCAATCAATCACTTGATTCCCTGAGTAATCACTTGTACTTCTCACTTCACTGAGCTTGTGGTTTTATCAGCATTTCCTGTTAGTAGATCTCAATTTCAACTGTTTGATTTCTTTGTTTCCTTATTTTCTGTGTACCCTTTGCTTCCTGTACATCACTGTGAATGTCAGAACTTGTCTTGTCTCTTTGCTCTGTTTTTTAACTCAAATCTTGCTGTGATAACACTAGCCTCTAAAAGCTGTCACTCCTACTTGTTAAAAATAATGTGTTTTTAAGAGCCTTCAGGCACCACTCATTTAGAGTTATGCTTTTTCTGAGTTTTTTCTTGTAAACTTATAAATTCTTAACTTATGAGTGCGTGTGTGGGTGGTTCTCATTTTCTGATGGTCTTTTAAGCAAAACCTGAGTCTGTAAAAGAAAAGGCAACTAGAGAAACCAGAGAAACAATGAGATGGATTCCAGCAGAGACAAGCTCAACTTCAAGATTTGTGTCCACGTACTTCCGGGAACAAGGTCTTTCTACTGTGGGTTTAGATGGAAATTATGTAGTTGACCTCTCTACTTGAAGATCTTTTGACACTTTTTATCTCAATTGCTACCCCTCTATAGCTGTATGAATGCTCTCAATATCTGAGTAGCTCCCAGTATTCATTCTCATGTTCTTGGAGATGGGGATGAGACATAGGGAAGGTAAATTACTTAACCAACATCATACAGGAAACTGGTGGTGGATCCATTGCAACACAGCTTTGCACTCTTATTGTATTATCTTTCATTTTCTCTAAGTTTGACTCCAGTTTTTGTTTAATCCTGTGTCATTGGAGGTGGTTACTTCAGCCCCAAATTCCCTCCCTGTGGATGCAAGCTCCAAGATAAGTCTAGTGATACAGGGATCAAGCTTTGACTGAATATGAGCACTGTGGGTACCAAAATATGCATGACTATCTACTGTAGTGTGTCAGATTGGATGAAGATGGCGCTTCTGCCAGTGTCTCCCAATTGTCCCTGTTGGAGAATCTATTTGGAAAAAGTGAACCAGACTCCTGCAAGATGAAACTAAGCAAAGATGTCAGCAGTGCACCTAACACCACTTCATAAAGCTAATGAGTACTCACTCTGCAGGACCATGTTAGACCTAGCATAAAGTAAAGGTCCTGGAATGGTTATGGAGTGGATGCTGCCCTCCAAACCCACTGCTTGGCCTCCAGATCTGCCTCTGCTGAGCTGCAGTACTTGCTAATGCAAATGTAAGTTACGTCTGTCAAACCCTATAGGAGGCCTGCTCTAAAGGTGCTGTCATTCTGCTTTACTAATATTTCTGTAATGTTTTTTAGAGTGAGCCTGGGTTAATGTGTATGTTTCTATTCTTTGTGAGCACTAAGATGAACACCAGAGTTTGGCTGATTGCATAAGGTCTTCAAGCATTTATTGCTCATTGTGGCTGGACTATGTTGATGGTTACTTTTTTGGTACCTTTTTAGTTGGATGCATTTAGCCAGAAGTCCTTACCATATGGAGGAAAGGTTAAGTGCACACTAACTCTTCACAACATGGTTTGTTTGGGTTGTCCAAGCTGTGTGGTATGGTTTAAATGTTGCTCTCTCTCTTTGTCTTCCCATTTCCAGCTGGGTAACAAAATATTCTGAAAAAGCAAATAATTGTGATTAGAAAAAGCTGTTTAGGGTTCTACTAAAACTCGTAAGATTTGAGGTTTTCAGACACTGCCTGGGATACCTGGCACAAATGTAAATGTGAATCAAAATCGCTGAGTTGCAGTGAGTAAATTCTTGTTAATAAGCAGTCTTGGTTTGTTTTTGTAATAAAACTTAGCTTTACAGATAGAATTTTGCTAAAATGTAGCCAATAGGGGGGGTAAACACTTTCAAAATAAACGTTAGTGCTGTCCCTGCAGGATGTTGCTAGGTACTGGGAAGTCTTAAAACCCCTTCCATTACCTCTCTCCTTCAAATAACTTTTAAATCTTTTTAAAAGAGAAATACCTCCAAATAACAGGGCTGCAGAATAAAGCAAGAGACTCATTATTGTTATGTTATTATTTGGAGGAAAAGGGGGTTATTTTTCTCTTATCCCTGTCTGATACTGCATATGATTAATTTCTGCTGGAAGAAGAAACCAGCAGGTGTCCAGCTCACACCCATCTTCTGCTTTAAATTCATTTGGTCTTTAATTTCAATTTACTAGTTTATTTTCTCTCTTCCTGCACTTTCCACTAGGTTCTTTACTACCATCAGTGGGAGTGAGCAGGACACCCAGAGAACTATGGAATTCAGAGGAAATATCTGTAAAACTCAGGGTGTACCAGAGCAGCATCAGTGTTTTGCTGGATGGCAGCTGAGGAGATGGTAGGATGCACAGAACTGGCAGAAGCAAAACACCTTGTGTGAAGGATCCCTTGGGAACTGGTATCTGGGAATGAGACTTACATGCAAAGTCTCCATCTCCAAACTCTCCTGTCCCAGGGCAAAGATCATGCTAAGCCTTATGCTTGTGACTACTCTACTCCAATTTTATAATCATACTGAGGTTAGAATAAGCTGTATGCACCAAGATGTAAACTTTTGCCAGTGTCAGTTTTTCAAATTTCTTTCCCACAAACTGTCTTGGGGTTAAGTATTTTAAAACTTTACCCTCTGCCTTGATTCTGTACTTGGTGAATACGCACCTACAGTGTGCAGCAATTCACCTGGAGGATTTATATAAACATGGTGGCTATTGATGCATGAAATGGGAGGTTAAGCAGCAGACTGCTTGATGAAACAGGATAGCAGGCGGCAGCCTCTGGCTCTTGAGGTGACTGAGGCTATCTTTCCAGGGGGATGAAAGCTTTGGGAACAAGAATATAGAAAAACTTGGTCACTGGCAATGATATTAATCCTTCTTGGAAAACTAATCTGGGTAAAGGTCAGGGAAAAACATATTTTGTTTACTGATTATTTATGAAACCCCTAAAAAACATGTCCAGATGTGTCAAGTCTAAATCTGCCTGCAGAAGAATCTAATGCCTGGGGAAAAGCTAAGGAGGGCAGAATTAAAAACAAAAAAAAACCCCCAGCCCTGGACTATGCCAGTGAAGAGACCTTCTTTACTTGGAACTTGATTGATATAATTAAGTTTTGTATCATTGCTTTATATTTCTGCTGACCTGCTTTGCTGGATCAGGGTCTAGTTAAAAGATTTTTAGCTTTTATCTAGCTCTAAGCCAGTGGGCTCAGTGGTAAAGTTGAGGATTATTAACAAAAGCAGACTACTTTCAGTTCTGTACCTTTAAAATGAAATTAAAGCCAACTCCCAACCTTGAAATGGACTGATTTTTTTTTTCCTTAGGCTTTGCATGTGTCTCAATACCATGTTTTAAAAATAGTTTGTCACCATATTCAGCAACTGCAGCTGAGCCTGGGGCTGGAAGTAAATTTACCAATGTGCAGGGATCCATAATGCTGGCTGCTGAGGCTGGAGAGCTGTGCAGCACTTGTTTCTTGGCAAGAAATCATGTAAGTAATCAGCAGGGTTCCAGAAGGTCATCCTCCTTCAAGTGTTGCCTAAAAGGCTTTTTGCTCTTTTCCTTTCCTCTGTTTGAATTGATCCTGTCCAACAGGGTCCGGCTTTGTACATAAATCCTTGCTAAGCTTTCAGTCTACACTCTGGCTGTGCTAAGTTGCCTCGTACTTCTTGGTGTACAAAACCCAAAAGATATTCCAGGTTGGACAATGCTGATATTTATTAGAGCTGTGCCCTGAAAACAGACTGCTCCAGTGCTGTACCAACCACTGTGTCTGTAACAGCTGGTGCAGGCTCCTGTCTTGCCATGCTGTATTGCTCCAGAAAGGGAGCTGGAGTGGCTCGGCAGCACAGAGGACACAGGTGAAACTCGTGCCTCTAAATTAGTTGGTTATGGCTGAGAAATCCCACTCTGTTCCCAGTGTTGAGCAGCATGAAGAGCTAGCCCCAGAAAAGATGGGCTGCTATGAGCTTGTGCTAGTTCAATCCTTTTTTTTCTATGTATCGAAGAGTTTTTTTTAAAAGTAGATGAAACTTTTCTAAATCCAGAAACTGAAGTGTCCTTCACAAAACTAACCTATTTGGCAAGATCCTGGACCTCGATAGCACGATATTATGGAAAAGAACATCTAGGGAACTGGTTCAACTTTTAAGTTTTCAGTTTCTCAGATCTGTACAATTTGGTATGCAGCAAGTTGTTCTGTAACCAACAAAACTCAGGAATCCTTTTTCCTTCCCTTCCTCTGTCCTATTAAGAAATCTTATGTTTGGGTTTGCCAATATCTAATGGAGACTCTGGCCTGCCTTTACCAAGATCAGGGCTGAGGTGTCTCTCTTCTACCTGCTGATGAGTTTCCTAATGCATGTAAGAAATGAACAACTCTCAGATCTCTATTCCTTTGTCAATTTTATTGAAATACAGATGACTGTTTTGAATTTGATCAAAAGTGAATTCATAGACAGTGTGGTTATAGATATGCTTGTCAGGTAAGCAAAAAATCCTTACAATAAGGATCTTTAATATTTGATCATAGATTAATAAATGTACGAAGCTTCCCCTTTCAGTTGACTGAAGAATTTTATGGTATGTGAAGGAGGAAGAACTGCCCATATCCTTACAGACACCTTTTTAGTTGATTGGGCTTTTAAGAAAAGCGGAAGCTCTCTGAGATCATGTATAGCTTTCGAATGGTTGGATCCAGAAAGCTTTGGACAACAGGTAGACACATGAAATTCAGTATATCACATCATTCTACAACTTGTGTTCCCAGGCTTGGGATGATGAAGTGATGTGTATGTGTTTAGGTTAATGCAAAAATTTTTTTCATGCTTCAAGGAGCAGTATTTCAAATAACATCCTGCAACTTAAAGCATTGTGTCACCTCTGGACATGCTGGTTTCTAACTCTGAAACCAGCCAGAGACAGCTAGGTGCAGCACTGTGCGATCAGAATTGCTTTTGACTTTGGTCAGAGTAGGCTTTCACAGGATAAATGAGTGTTTGACCTAATAACACTGGACCAAGCCTTCTTCTATTTGGGAAGTGACATGGCAACTTTCATATCCACTCAGATTAGACAGGCACTTTTATTCCAAGGTCACATCACAAAGGCATATACAGAATAAACTGTGTTGTTCAATTTATCTATGTCAGGAGGACAGAAAAAGGACCTGGCTCTGCTAGAACTTGATCCAGTTGTGCTTTCATGCCCAGGTACTGCTGTTCTGGTAATGAGACCCTTGTGCTCCTGGGGATAACAGGTGTCAGTGTGATTCTTCTCTAACTGGTCCCAGATGCTTTTTTGAAGAGATGTAATGGTTCAATAGACCTGCATCAGGACATGAACTGTGGAGTGACAGCGTTTTGCCTCACTTGAATCCCTGATTTTTCTGAATGCTTCGCCTGCTTCCTCTCCATAAATGGAAACAGGAGATGTTAATGTATATGGTGGTTGCAAAAATTCATTGCTGTTATATGTAAAGATGAAAAGGGACACGTGAGTGCTGAGCAGTGATAATTGATGTAGACTTTGTGAAGGAAGCTGAGGAAAAACTAGAAAGAGGATGCTAGGTTTAAAAATAAACAACAAAACCCAGAGAATGAACAGTATATACTGCTACATCCTTCAGGGTTAGAGCAAGACATTAAGAAAACTAATGCAAAAAAGTAAAGAAATGATATGGTAGTTCTTAAACACTTAGAAGTCACATGTAAACTGCTTCTAGCATTCAGAAACTTGGCTTCATAAACACTAGCTGTAATTGTAGGTCTTATGTGGAACTGATTCCAAAACTAGTAAGAAATCTACCAAAATATTTAAATGTCACCTATGGCAAGAACTGTGTAGAACATTTTAGTAATATAGAGGCATTTTGTATGCCAGTGTTTTTAATTTGGAAATAGCTGTCTTCAGGGAGCATGGGCATAGGAAGTTGAGAGTACTTCTGTTGTTTTGGACTGCTGTTAGTGGGTTTATTGTTTTTGGTGTGCATCCTTCTTATCTATATGAATGAAAGCTGAAATTCTTGTCCGGGTCCAGAATGGTGTCCTTCTATTGCATTAACAAATGGCAGCCTGATGGAGTGATAAATAATTTATGAACTTGGGATATTGATTTTTCTTCAGTGCTTATAGGAAATTATACGCTTGTGGCTTCAAGAAATAATTGGTCCAATTTAATCGCATAAAAATTATAGTCCTTTTCAATTCTTTTCAAATGGAACTTTAATGACCACTGGGTGTGCTACAGAACAGAGCAGAAGAGAGGGTGTCTGCATGGACTGAAGAAATAGGAGGGCCAGAAATGGCAGGTTTTACAGGGCTAACAAAAATGACCACTATGGAGGTGGTTTTGAATGAAGGCTAATGGACATTTGTCTGATCACAAGTCAGCCTTTCCACAGGGAAATATTGCAATGTCTAATAGAAACAGTAGTACAATGCAAATTAGAGGTACAGAGTGCCTGGCATATTAGGAAAAAATGTTTCATTTGTAAAACGTCACTGAATAGAAGGTGGGTTTTGTTCTAATGCAAAGTAATTTTCTCTGTAGTGTTCTGGTCTTTGATGTAAGCTCTGCATCTGGGAGGAGGGATAAGATCTAAATTAGGGGAAGGAAGCAATTTCAGTAACTTCACCAAAAATAAGTCTGAATTTGTCTTTTTAGGGAGGGAAAAACCACCCTGCTTCTTGGTCAGGATATTCCATGATGTTTCTGCCTGATTCTATTTGAAATATAAGTACCTTGTGAAACATACCTCCTCAAATATTCAAGTTTGAAAGAACTACATTGACCAGCTTCCCAGGAATATAAAAATAAATTGTAAGACTCTTCTGCACTCTTTGCTTAAAAAAAAATAATCAAGAATACTCATCTGCAAGAAGATTTTAGTTTAATAACATGGTACTCTGGCTTTTTACCATTATAAGTTTTTTAGAAAGCCATCGGGAAACTGACTTTATAAAACGAATATTCTAGAATGAGGTTTCAGACCACTCTGGAGCAATAGTTAAATTCCATCTTCAAATTGTAAATGTAAATTACTCCAAAATGTAAAAAGGGATGAGTGTTGTTTGATCTGGCTTAAACTCACAATTCTTTCTGAACAAAAATGGGGAAAATGAAACTTATTTCTATCTGTAAAAGAGTATCATTGAATTGGATGTGAAGCTTGTGTAGTGTAATCCATTCTGCCCATCCATAGCAGGAACAAAACAAATAGGCACTATTTAAAAATGGAAAAGCTGCCAACAACTTCAGCACTAATAATGAGATGGTATTCATAATAACTCATACGGGTGATCCCTGTAATGGTAACTGTAGGCTTAATGTGGCATGTTAAATGGTGAACTGATGCCTGGTGTTAGCTGGAGGCTGAGTTGCAGAGCATCTCAAAACATTTTCCAGCGCAACAAACTAGATCCAGGAACTGTGACGCAGGCAAGCAAGCGAAATGTCTTTATCTAGTATCTTCTATCACCAGCCTGGGCACTAAAACAGTACTGTCGAGGTTTCAATCCCAAGTGCTGCCTGCTGGGGGTGTTAGCTGTATATGCATAGCTACACTATCTTATGGGCATAGCCTGCTAAGGGGATGTACTGGATGTGGGCATTTTCTGCCCATATGCCATAGAGAATGTCCAGGTCTGCTGAGAAACGTGTGGGACTTCTGGTGTCCTTGGGACAGCCTACTCCTGTGTCAGATTTGAGGTAATTTGGCCTTTAAGCATGGTGAAGGCATGCAGACATTGCAAGACCAGCTTTCATAAAATCATAGAATTATAGAATTGTTAAGGTTGGAAAAGACCCTTAAGATCATCAGGTCCAACTGTTAACGGTGGTTCATTTTAGATGGTTGAAGGGAAGGGTTTTTTCTTCTTCCTGGGTCTCTGGAGTTGTCCTCAACTGTTGCTGGCCAACACAGAGAAGCTGTGAAATAAGTTTTGGTTATTCTGTTCAAAGCATGACACTGTTGCTACTGCTGTACCAGGGACTTACTGTGGTGGTTATGCTGGATGCAATGTCCTGTTTCTAGATGTGCTTCTTGAATCTGCAGGTTTGTAGTTCAAAACACTGATAATTGCTGGACAAGAATGGTCCTCTTGACTGTTTTATTCAAAACTCACAGTAGCTATTATTAAAAATGCTATAAATATAGAATGAATATACATGTTACACTTCAATACACATTTTATGACCATCAAACGTTTGCTTTATGATGGGGTAATAATAATTTTATTAAATATAACATTATGGGTCTTCTGTTTTGATGCACAGACATATGCAAATAACTTGCATTAGCATTTTTATGACTGAGATTTCGATGGCAAGCTTATTAATAAATCCCTGGGTAGTGCTCAAGCTGATAACATTAGTTCCCTGTACCCTTTTATTTGGGCAGCTAATGAATTTTTCCCCTAGTAATGAATTTTTTTCCCTAGTTGTCAATTCTGAATTGATGAGAGATTAGGAACAAACAGGACATGGCTGTGGAATGCCTAGAGCTATACTTTGTTGTTAAATTGCCAGTTCAGATCCATTTTGGGCTGGGTAGTGAGCAGTGACTGAAGATCACTTTGTCTGATGCCTTACTTGCCTATGTGAAATAAGATCTTAATGTGTCCTGCAGTGCAGGCGCTCGGGAAGGGGCAGAGGTGGAGGGAAGCCAATGACTCTGCTCTGTTCTATCTGCCTAAATGTCTTGTTTTCTTCTGGAAGATGGTCTTGGTTTCATACATGGGCAGGGCTCATGATGGCAGGGCCTGTGGCAGCATGTGATACATAACACAGGCTGGAGCACAGTGTGTGTGGGAAATTGATATAATTTGGCAATTTATTGCTAGTAAAAAGGAAAAGAAATTATTTACTTGGGCATGGAGGTAGGACCATCTCTGTAATCTTTGGGCACGGAGGTAGGACCATCTCTGTAATCCTAAACAACACTGAGTCTGAGAAAAACATAGTTTTCCTCTGTAGAGAAGATATTGAGGCGTAGCTCTTGGGACTGCAGCTCAAAGCCCAGCCAGTGCAGGTTGTGCTGGGGGAAGGCTGAGAGCACGGAGCTGGGGCTGCACTCAGTGCAGCATGCTGCTTGCTGCCAGTGCCAGTGATGTGCCATGGATGGCGGGGCAGCGGGAGAGGTCAGGGGAAGTGGTGCAGCGTGGGCAGATGCTGGGTGGCTTGTGGCAGGGAGGGAATAGGCAGCTGAAGAGAAGATCTGAGACAGAGAGCAAGCACCTGAACCTTGTTCTTCAGTCTTCTGCTGCCTGTGCCCCTGGTTGTTTAAATATAAATGCTTCAGTGTCTTTGAAAATACTCTATATAATGGTAAGGTTATGAGGGGAGTATTATAGCAGAACTTCTAAATGTTCTGTAAAAGTCTGAAATTGAGACGTCTAGCTGAGGCCCTGAATTAGCAAAACCCCTAGAGCTGAGATTCTATTTAATAAAGCGCTTGTGAACACAATTCACTAACATGAATGGTGCTGAAAAATGCTTGCAAACACTTTGTGTGTGCAACCTCTGAATTCCATAATGTTACAAATATCCACTATGTAGCCTGGTAACTGTTTCTCATTCTAGGCGGGTTTGTTTCTTTGCTTGAGAGTATGGATCCCACACACTGGGGAGAAACCAGAGTTTACTGTTCAATTAGAAAATTTTGTTTTCTTGGAGACAGCATTGATCTCCCAGACTGTTATTTGTCACTGTCTAATCACAGAAAATCTGTTGCTTGTACAGCAGAGCCCAAATGAGACTCTCCTAAAAAGGTAGGATGCTATTTCTGTGTGTGGAAGAGGGTTTCAGAACAACAGGGGTTGGCATTTGGCATGAGGCTGATTAACCTTTGAGGAAAAAGATGAGTCTGCTTAGCCTAGCTAGGAGGCAGTGGAAAGAAATAGCCAAAGGGCATAGAGTTTTTCCATCTTAGCATTGCATAGTTGGACCAGATTTGATTACAAAACAATGGTGGACAGCTGTGAATTAAGAGGTAATATATTACTACTTTGAGCTACTTCTGGTGATATTCTGGCCAGAAAGGCCAGAAAGATGATTAATCCTCACCCCTGCTCCCTTGCTTTCTGTCAAGCAAATGACCAAAAAAAATTAGCTAACTGTTTCTTACTGAAAACCAGACTGAGAATCTGTGCCAGACACACAAAGGAAGGTCTGCTGTTCCTGTACCTGCCACTTAAGCTCTGTCTATCAGTCTGGAGACTACCCAGACTCCATACACAGGCCCTTGCTGCTTCTTGTTTGGGAGTACTTTTCCTTTCTGCCCTTTCACTGTTCAGCTTTGTCTTAAGATTCCAGATGTGGCCTTGCTGTTGAATGTTTGAGTGAGTTTAGCCTAACACAGGGTGACATTTCCCAGAAAATATAGCTGGTTATCAAGATCCCAGAACATATGTGCTTCCTGGCAGTTGGCTGGTTGCTGCTTCATGGAGATCAAATAGAAAAGGGGAAGGAGAAATGAGTTTGGAGTCTCCCCCTTTCCCACCTCCCCCCATGCTCCTTGCTCTGCTTGTTGGAGAGCCCCAGACAGCCTGCAGGAAAGCTTCCTGGGCTGATGAAACAAGACCCTCAAGGCTGAAAGAGATGGCATATACTTTGTGGGAGTCATTGGTAGAGGTTAGCACTTGGACAGCAAAGCTAGTCATCTACAATTTGACTACTGCTGCAGATGTACTGTAACTGGGGGCTCCTTGTTTGTTTTTTATGAAACTGACTGCTGCCCTTCTGTAGGAGCAAAGAGAAAGATGTCCAAGGTGGATAAAAGGTGATGGTGTAAACAGGAGGTTCAATTAGACAAGGAGCAGCAGCAGCTGACGTATCAAGGAATGGTACAGTAATGACTGTATATGCTGCAGCAAAAGCCAGTGGCGGTTGCAGTTACTGGGAGAAGGGTGCAGAGGTGAAAGAGCGAATGCTCCGCTGTGCAGATGGAGAGGTGACTGACCGAGCGTGGACCGATGGTGCTGAGGAGGATGGCAGGGCTGGGAGGCAGAGATGAGAGGGTTTGGACAGCTGAAGAGGAATGGGATGTAAATGGCTTGATCGGTTGGCTCCTAGGGATGAAGGATTTTATGATAAAGCTGGGCAAAATGAGGTTTGGGGAATTTGGTGGCTCTTTGAGGAAAGTGCTGGTAGTAGATGGGCTAAGCAATGAAGAGGAACTGATGGTGTGAGGCAGGCAAAGTGAGTGTGTGTGTGGGGGGGCACTGACCACAAGGATCAGTATGGACTAGAAAAAAAGAGGGTGCTGTCATCCCAGTGCTCCTGAGTCAGTCTCTCATCCCAAGCCGTAATATAGATATTCCTTCGTCTTTACCCTCTATCGTGAGCTCTGCCAAGAAGACCAAGCACTTAAAAAGCTTGATTTTTATTACAGTCTAAGGCAGGAAAATGAACATTTTAAAACAACCTTTTTGACTATGTAAGACAAAAATAGGGATAAGGGATTGTGAATAACTCTTCTCTGTGGTGCTGTATCCTTCCAGGGAAGGTATTTGCTTCCAGGCTCAGTTTCGCTCAGCTCTACTGCTGGGTGAATTTCAGTAGATGCTGGTCAGCCCTGCCTGGTCCCTGGTTTCTCGGAGGCCAGGCTATGGGTCTGCTCTTGGTCTCGCTCCCGCTGCAGGCTGTGCTGAGTTTTGCTCAGGCAATGGGGTAAGTCGGGCAGGAAGGGACCCTGGGAGCAGCGTCTGCTGTGAGGGCAGGCCTGGAGGCTGCTCGAGGCTTGGCCCAGGTGTCCGAAAAACCTCCAGGGATGGAGCCAGCACGACTTTACACTCCGCAGCCCGCTCCATTACCTCCCTGCCCTCACGGGGAAGAAGTTTTGTGGCGAGCAGCGCCCGCCCCGCGGCGAGCTGCTGCGGCGGCAGCTGGGCCACGTCCCGGGAGCACACGTGCCAGCGGGCCGGTTAGCTCAGTTGGTTAGAGCGTGGTGCTAATAACGCCAAGGTCGCGGGTTCGATCCCCGTACGGGCCACTGCCTTTTGCCCGCAGAAGCCGGTCCCGTCCGGGCGGCAGTGCCGGGCCCCCCGCCGGAGCCCGGGGTGGCGGGGGGCCGCGGGGAAGGTTTGTTTTCCGCTCCGGTTCCCTTGCGGCGGAGACCGGGATCCGGCGCGGAGCGTGCCCGAGGAAGAGCCTGGCCAGCAGGACGGGGCAGCCGGAGATGGAGGAGAGGGGAGAGCTGCCGGAGAAAGGGGAGGTGGCAGCTTGTGCCGTCGGGGAAGGGGCTTAAGCCGGGTTTAAGGGCCCATCCAGGGATGTAGAGATGAGCTGGGGGAAAGCAAGCAACTGTGGGAGGGAGCAGAAGTCAAAATAGAGCAGCGAAGGGCAGGGAACAAGGGGAAGGGCAGCGGGGGCAGGGAGGAGGAAAGTGAAACAATCGAAAATGCAATAGGAAAAGAAATATGTAGGGAGAAAGTGCGCTCAGCAGAATTTTAAATCTTTCCATGGGATATCACCAGATACTGAATATCTTTTGCCTCAGAGCACTTTCTCATCTTGTGGTTCTGTTAATTAGCATTAGGCCTGAAGAAAGTTTGTGGGATTTCAGATGGTCCTTGCTTCCCCTTCATAATCATAGTTAACTAAAATTTCATATTGGGTCTTTAGCCCATTACATTAGTGTAACCCTTTGGTAGTTCTCTATTGTCAGAGGCTGGAACTAGTGATGCTGAAGTGAGTGTGGTTTATTTCTCCTTTTTTCTTTGCAGCAGGAGGACAAGCTAGTCCAAGATCTCCCTTGACAGCCTGATTTTGCAGAGAATGTTCTGAACTCCTCTTGAAAGCAGTCCCTGTACAGTATTGAAACTTAGATATCCATATAGGAGATATTCAGGCTTGCTAGGCACTTGGCAATCTCTGCCAAGTTAATTTTTTATTTATGAATTTATGTAAGAAAAAATTCCAGGCCAAACTGAGATGTTTTATTATTAGAGTAGTAGGTCTGCAAGAGTGGCTGAGATGGATCTCTGCTGGCTCAACTGGCCTGTATTGAGGGTGTGTTGTCTCTGAAACTTCTCTTAGGAGCTCAGGACAGATATTATTTTCTCCTATCTACCTCTGAAGTGAAATGGGACTTCTCCAGAGGAAGGAAACTTTTTGGTACAATGTTTTCCTTGTAGAAACCAGTGGTTTCATTATTGGAGCTGTATACAGTAAGGCCACAGCTTCTTTGGGAAAACGCCTTGAGTTAACAGCATTCTATTGATTTCTTCCACAAATTTGCTAATATGCCCTTCACTCTCCAGGCCTGCTGCTTAAGGCTTCTTCCAACTGCAGTGCTTGAGTCAAAATAAGTAGTAATCAAAAAGAAAAAAGGAGGAAGAAAATCAGGTGTCAGTCCTTTCAAAGTCAGTGTTTTGTCATTGCATCTTCCCTACAGTGTCGCCAAGGTACAAGAAGGGCACACAAGAAGTGTCATTCCAAAGTCACAATGTAATTTTTAAATGATAGAGATGAATATTCATGTTATCTAGCATCCAAACTGCTGTCATGACTCCATCAGATGTCAATGGAGAGTAATGTGGTGCTGGTTTGACCTTCTGTCTTGCTACTCCACTCAATGATCCTCCTCAATTCCTTTGGGTCCAGTTATAGTGGTCAGGGCTTGACTGCATATAATGACATCCATTTTAAATGAAATGAAAGGAGAAACAGCATGGTGTTTTGTTTCTGGAAAAAAAATCTAGGAATAATATTGCTTTGATTTATGTTTCCCACATTAGGAATCAAATTTTATAGCAGCTATGTTGTTGTATAGCAAAGTCCTTGCTATAAACCAAGGTGATGCAATGGCTCCTTGGCCACTTTTTCAGTTTGGTTTGAATTGCTTATATTCAGTGTGGGTTTTTTGGTGGCCAGGACTGTATGGGCATATTTTCCCTAAATTTAGTTTCAGCAGATGGTTGTCAGATTGTGAGGGTCAGCCATTGTCCCTAGGGGAGTCATTCCAGAGCCCATTCTTCAACCTCAAAACTAGTTGGAGAATAAAAAGAGATTAAACAAACAAACCCATATAGTAGAATAATGCTCTCGTGAGGCCAGCAGAGGAATTTCCATTCTGAATGGTCTGCAATGGCAGATGCTGGGGCATATTCTGGGGTTACTGTTTAGTGTTTCATTTAACCTGTAATCGGATTGCATAACGCTGAGCCTGGAAGGCGTGCTGGTTGCTGCGTGCTTCAAAAGTGTGATGTGAAACGCAGCTCCTCTGTGCACAGCAGACAACGATGGAGAGGATGAACCTTTCTTATTGCCTATGACAATGCTGAACATTGGCAGCTGAGGAGAACCACCTTCTAATCAGTCTAGCCAACATCTGTTACCATTTCAGATATTAACTATTGCATTTTAAAGTTACACAGATCAAATAAACCTATTTGTTTCCTATTCTTCACTGAGGACTGCAGTTTTCTTTGCATGAAATAGTACTGGGAGGGCTCTTAAATTCAAATAGTTGAAGCTAGCCAGAAAGTGGTTTTACACTGTATTAAATTTGGTAGATGTGTATTCACTCACTCAATGTCCTGAAGCATTTTCTTTTCTGGCCACATCACAGGTTAACTTTATTTCTTATATTGTGTTTATTACTGGAGCATCTGAGTGTCTTGTGATCAGGGTGGTTTATTCATTGAGTTTTCCATTAGGGGTCTTAATTATGGTGAAAATCTGAGTGGCGAGGATTTGTCTGGAGTAATACACAGATACAACCCAGAAACAACATTATTGAAATCAAAGGCAGGATGTGGTGGAAAGGGTTTTTCTTCAGATTAATTTGTGTGTGACTAAGTGTAAGCATTAATGCTATTATCATAGGTGAAGCTTAACCTTTGCTTAAAACTGAGTGTAGCGTTTACCTTCCATGCACTAGAAGAAAATGGCAGCTCAATTATGAAGCCCAAGTCTGTCACAACCCCAGACAAAGGTTTTCATTTAATGTTGTTGTGAGCAGGGATGCAGGTGGGGGGGTGTGAGGGAATGCCATAGAAACAGACCCAGGAAGGAGCCGCCAGCCAAGAATGTGGCTGAATGGGCACAGGCAGCCCAGCGCTGCCGAGTCTGGGATCTGGCTCAAAGGAGCTGGGAACTGTAAGCAAAAGCCCAACAACCAGCCCCCTGTTCAGGTCCTCTAGTATCTCAGAAATGGGTTATTCAGGAAAGGCTGCATGAGGATGCCGGCTTCCAGTTTTTTTCTTTGCAACTGAAATAACAAGGACCCGAATTTTTGCCTTGCAGCTCACATCAGAACAGGGTAACTATACTTACTGCTGAAGCTGGAGAAATATTTTCTTCAAATTTGTATGTTCTTAGAAAGCAATCACTAAAATGAAGTATGAGCAAGTATGAATAATGTCTTAAAACCCAAGAAAGTGCGATGGACTGGACTTGAACAGGAATCAATCTTTGCTCTTGGGATACTGTATAAAAGGATTAAATAACTTTGTAAACAAAGTATCTGGCAATTTCTCCCACAGTTTTGAATTAATGCCTGCCTGTAGCGTTACTAAGTTTAAATAGCCAAACAGTCCTTTTTTCATTGTGGAAGAATTCACCAGCAATGCTCAATAGTACAACAGGACTGTGTGGAGGTCACTGAATTCTCATTTGAACATGTACCATATAGAAGCAGGTGAAAGATAAGTGTGAAAATATGTGTCTCCTGGTATGTATTTATGCTTGTTTTACAAAGAATAGACAGACTTCTCTTACTAGATTAGCAGGAGTAGCTATAGCTACACACCAATTCTGTGTAAGGCTTCTTTCTTTGTGGTGAGATACAAAAGTGTTCAGTTTAATTGGCATCTAGTCACTGTTTCACAGGGAAAGTAAGCTAGAGGTAACATAACCTTTGGTGGTACTCTCTCAATGCTTAAAAGGAAGTGTATCGAAGTCTGGGTATGAATTTTCTTATTTTTGGAGATGAAGAATACAGTTTTAAAGACAAATAATATGAATATATTATGCTATGTCATTTTCGTCATTTAATAATGTAAGGAACAGTGAAGGGCAGTGGGGGTAGTCTGGAGTTTGGCATCCTCAGACTTGTGTGGAAAATATCTTGTGAATGACGTTCCACTAGCTTGTTAATATATGCTATCATCACTTTCAGTAAGAACAGCTTTTTGATGGTGAACTCTTTGCTCTTGAATTATTAAAACTGTTTTTTAAGGAGAAAATCTTCCTGTGTCCTACTTAAGCATGACTTCTGGGTTTACCCTTATACATAAAAATTGAAAAACTGAATAAAAGCAAAAAGAATATCATTCTGTATTTTGCCACAAAGCATTTCAGCAAAACCAAGGCAACGTGGGCCCAGCATCTGACTAAGAACTAAAGGACACATGAATATTCTCAATTCTGCTTTTGACTCCATGCCTAGGCCTTCAATTCTTTCTGTCTGCCCCATCTGTACATGAAGGGAAAATGCTTATTCTAATTAGGAAGCACTCTTGAAAATCCACAGAGAAGTGCTGCAAAATCTGCCTCTATACAAAAAGAGGCGGTTGCCTTACTGTATCCTAGCTGTAGAACAACAGCCTGTTGGGCTCATCTGCATACCTTCTAGTGGTGGATGAACACCAGCAAAGAAGGCAGCTGGTCTGGTGATGAGTTACAATATTAGCCATTAGAATCTGTTTAAAGTATGATTTTATTTCTACTAGACAGAAAGCATGCCGAGACCTTCCTATGGTGATAGAACTTTAAAAAGTGGTAATTTCTGCCTAATATTGGTTTTAATAAGGAAATTGGATTTTCTCCTTTCATGTGTATGTGCTTCTGCTCTTCAGCTTTGTGCTCCAACAGATTTGCAATAACTCTGCCAGCAATGTAAAGGGCAAGTTTTCTTTTAAGCAGCTGAGGCTCTAAGCAACTGATGTTGAAGCAACAGATAAAGAATATAGTTTTTATGGTATATTTTGGTGGATACACTGACCAGGGTCTGTCTTCAAGAGCACTTATGAAAATATTTGCTTTTTAAGGAATGAATCTGAGGTACTGTAACTCTGCCATTTTGTGGGCAACAAGGATAAGATAAAGGTTCCACTACCTGCATACACCTTCTCCTTTTTTTCCTTTGTCTCCTTTTAGATAGCTATTTTGGGGACAAGCTGATGAAGGCAAGCTGGCTGGTTTGAAGTTTAATGTTTATAATGAGGAAAGAGTGACTCTGCAGAGATGAATAACTAGAGAACCGCAACAGGCCATTTTCTTCAGCTCTTGGATTATGTTTCCAGCTCACATGATGCCTTTTTTTTTCCTTCCTGCCACCCTGCTAATATCACCTGGTCTTAAAAAGCAAAGTTATATTGTCATGTAAATCACCAATGCAAATCATTCTCTGGTTTCTTCTCGTCATATCTGACAATCTTGCTAATGTTAGATGCTGGACAGAATCGTTTTTGTTCTTTGACAGAAGTTGTGGCTCTGCAAGAAAAAATAGGACTTCAGTTTTGTCAGAAGTTCAGCAAGACTTACAAAAGTGCAAGGATGAGCTTTGTAGAATGAGAATATGCCTCTCTTCTAGGCCAGTTTAGTTTTCTGACTGCAGCTGTACTTTTATTTCCTCCTCCACAACAAAAGGCAAAACTGATTGTAGATTTGGGCCGTTGCCTGCCAGTTGGTAAGAAATTTGGAGGAAATGTCATGATTGTAATGATTAGTAAGGGAGGGAAGGTTAATAGAGGGTGGCAGGAGCCCAGAATAGAATCGGCTGTTCTTACATTTCTTTTACTTGCTGCATGTAAAAATCTGGCTGTACCCCAGCACTAATCTAAGTGGAAAGCACGATAGGAAAATATTTTATTTCTCCCCAGCTACTGATTGGGGGTGGTGGTGGTGTCTTAAATGTATTGTTCAGAGTAGTTCTGCCTGGCCAGGGAGATGAGCCAGAAGCCTCAGGGACTTTTCATTCTCCCTTGCGATGTTGTGTAATGGTCTCCTGCACTTGAGCTGTACCACAAGAGCCATAAAACCACCAGGAGATTAGAGATGTATAAACCCAGGCAAGCTCCAGGAAAGCTGGGGGGGATACAGGGAAGGTGTAAAATTCTGCTAAGACACAACTGCTCAGACGCACAGAAGCTTCTAATGTTATTAAGCTTCTACAAGTGAGATGCCATCTCTTTACCTAGTTGAGTTTGCTTCTGATTCTTCTGGAGAGACAGTCCTGTCCAAGACTTTGTGCTTTAAATTCCCTTTGAAGCCAAAAATGGCAACAAGGAAAATCCTGACAGTTGAAAAATCAAAATAAATATATTTCAGTCACTGGAAATGCACTCTTTCTTTTGACAGTAGGGAATTGCTCTGATTTCCCCATGTTAATGTTGGATATTTGGGATTTTTTCCTATTCTGAGTCAGAGCAAGATGTTGATCTCAAAGGGAATCATGCATAAACCCCAAATTTAAGTCAGGCCAATCTGTTTTGATTTGGGTTCTTTTAATAGACAAACCACAATATCTAGTGAAAAATCACTCTGTCCAAATTTCTAAACTGTTGAGATGCTTGAGTATATTTCCCAAATATAAGATGGAAATTTTATTTACACTAGGGATGTTTTATGAACATGCATTTTCAAAACTGTATATTTTGACTGAGAAATTCCTGGTTGGTTCTATTCCTCAGCAGCATGTAACACTTGAATGAAAGGACATCTCTGGCCTTTTAGATTAGTGGTATTTACAAGATTGTTAGACCTCTAAATACTACAAGACTTGTGTCACACCTAGGTGTTGATGGAAAAAGCCCTACTGTGCAGCCAGATGTCTTTCATCACCTCTAGAATGACTTTAATTCTTTCTCAGAAGTATTGACTTCTAGTCTAATCACTTTAGAATGGTCTTTAACTGCACTTGAGTTATCTGCACATTTTGCAATTGCTTAGCCTCATCCTATTTCTCACAGATCTTGTATTGTCTTACACAATTATTTTCTCTCGTTTTTATGGTTTTGAAATACTTAATCTCCTGTAGCTTGCAGTAACGTTCTTTTTCAGTCTGAAACGCAGGAATCTTCAACTTCAAAATGGTACTTGTCCTCTCTGTTTACAGTTGCTTTAATATGTGTATAGTGCCTCTTCCAGCATGTGTACTGTCACTGATGCACTTGCTGACATATGCCTTGAATTTCTGAACCCTACCTGAGTGTAGTTAGGTGTACATGTTTGACAGCTGGAATCATGCTCCAGTCAACATTGGTCTCTCCAGCCTATTAGTCGACTCTGCTAGACTCTAGTTGTAATTAGTAAATCCTTTTGTGATATTGAGATCTAGGTCAGTGGTGTCAAACTTCATTTGGTGACTTAAGGAGGCACTGACAGCCATGAGCTACGGTACTGCTGAAAAACAGACTTTAGCATCCCACGCTAAAAAAAGTTCAGCATATCTATCATACTGGGAGAGAATTACTGCTGTTTTCCTTTATGATTACTGTACATAATTAGATGTGATATTAAAACTGTCTTGAACTCTAGCTATTCAATTTTAATCACTAGGAGGCTTAATTCTCAATAATGGTACACTTCTGGGCTCTGAGTGCAAGCAGAAACAGCCTCCTGAAACTTTGAAGGACAAAATGGTTTAGTTCCAGGTTCCCAGGCAGATGAGGGTCTACACTGTGGTGTTGTACAGGCACTCTTTGCTTCACAAAACCTTTACCATGACTTTAATTAGAAGTACATTAGAAGTGAATTAAAGAAGCCTCTAATTCCAGTTAGAGGTTGGACTATGTGGGTGAGCAGTAGTGGCTTATATTGCCCTTGTTTCCCCTCTTAATACTTGGGTCTGGAATATCTATGGTATGTTGTGCCAATTTTCTTCTCTCTGAAACACATGAATCTTCAGCCCAAGATTGTCCTCTCTGTTTACAGTTGCTGTACTACATCTGGTGCTTCTTCCAACGCATGTACTACCACTACAATATACGAAGTTGCATGTTAAGAGTTCACTACCTGTTCTGGGACTATCTTTGATTCACTGCCCCTTCAAGAAGGCAGCTCTGTGTATTTCTATTTTGTACTGTGATATTTTCACTTTTTTTTGCTTCTGAATCTAAATCAGCCTGGGCTCCCAGGTTTTCATATCTCTCTCTGAATTCTTACCTGAGTACTTTGCCTTCCTGTTGCCTGTCCCTACCAATTCACTCCTTAAACCTAGGATACCCTCAAGTGTACACCTACAAGCCTTTACTGTGGAAGATAGTTTGGCTTCCAAAGATGAATACTTATTTGAATGCCAAAATGTGAACTTTGAATTCTTTGTATTAAACCTTTAAACTCTGACATTGATTCTGTCCAACTATGCAGGCTTTGTAGCTGTTACTTCTGTGTAGATCAACTGTTTTCTTTCTTATCTGCCCTTCTTCCATGTTGAAATGTGTGGCAACTGATCTGTTTTCATTGAAGTGTATCCCATACCTAGGGCAGGTTCAAACCTGAGGGACTCCGAAGTGGCAAGTCTTGTATTATCAGTCTCCCAAGGCAGTTGCTAGCTGCAGTATGTTTTGTCCATGGCTGGTTTGAAGTTCTTTCCATCTGACATCAGTTCTGAAAGCCTTTATGCTAAAATAGCAGGAGAGAGAATTATTTTCTATTTATAACATCTGAAGAGGGGGAAAATCATTTACATCTGTGAGGTTTTTAGAAATTCCTCACCTTGTAGGTGTAGTTCAAATGATAATGTTGCCTATACATTTTTACACAAAATTAAAAGAAGAATGAGAACTTTCTTCCAGACTGGATTTTTTTTTCTCTCAAAGAGAGAGTAACTGTTACAGAAAGTGAATATATAACATTTGTCTTTCTTACATATGTAATTTTTCAAGGAACAGAATATTAATGGGACATCAGAAGATCCCTGTTTAGGAGGGGAAGGAAGGGGGAAACAAATTCTGAGAAATTCTGTTTTTCTGTTCCGAATGTCAGCGTAACTCTGCATTGCAATTCAGCCCATACTGTTCACACCTAAAAGCCTGTGTTCTGGAGTTCTACAGTTTTCCTCAAATACCCAGACAGAGCATTGTAACCCTCTGCAAACTTGCACTTGATAGGCTGGCAGTGGTCCAGATGCTGACAGAAGCACTTGCACAAACACAAAATGTTAGCTTTTTCTTGTCTTTATTTTCAGCCAGACACAATTCAGCAGTGTTCCAGATGACACACCTTCTGTTAAGTAAGGGCAAAGAGTGATGAATGCCTTCAGAAGGGAAATTGTGATGCAGTGGCATCAGTTCAGCATAGTCTTCCTCTCTGGTTAGTTCTAGCCCCAGCTAGTTCTACTTAGCTGCCTGATTTGAATGATCAAAGATGATCAAGCCCATCCTGTTTGCTCACAGCTGTAAGGCCTTTTAAGATAAATCCAAAGTGACTCCAGTGATCTGAGAAGGTAAAAGGGGGAAATGATGGGAAAAGGGGCAGAGCAAAGTGGAAAAATCACTATTACCACAGCTAAATATGTACCATCTCTTCATGCTGCATGAAATTACACTGAAGAATACTTTCTGTTAAAACTGTATAGTAGCATGGGGTTTTATTCGCTTTTGTCACCTAGTCCTCCTCTGTAAGCTAAAAATGAGCTGTGAGGCTGACATACAGTTGTAAAGATTTCTGCCGGCTTTCTGTGTAGGCAAAAGCTACATAAGCGTAGGGAGATAAGAAAACCAGCTCCTCTTCAATTTCTGCTAGAGGCAGCCAAGGCAAGACTGATTTATCTCCAGGAAAGCTGTTCACGGATGTCCAAAGTATTGAAGTCCTGTCTCTGAAACCATAGAAAAAGTGTTTGCTTCTGAGTAATACCTATTAGAGCTTTTTTACCTCCTTCCCTTCTGTTCCTTGTCCAGCAGGAGTGAGAGGGGCTGAAGAGCACTAGTGTCCTGGGAACTGTTGTCTACTGTCCGTCATTTTCAGAGAAGAGTCAGCACTTACAGTGACTCTGCATTTCACTAAGCAATGCATGAAGTTTCACTACAGGCAAAAAGAAAAGTTACAGAAATACACTTTAGTATGCCTATTTTTCTTATTCCCTATAGACAGATACTATAGCCCCCCTGCCCCCAAGGAGGTTGTAATACCCATGTGGAAGAACTAAGATCAAAGGATCAGTCACACCCTAATCAAAATTATTGGTTCAAAAAATACCATATAAACTAAACCTTACTTCATTCTGCTGTAGCTGAGGTCACTGCAGGTCTGGCTGAGTTAAAAGGCCTTAATCTTATACCAGAAATGCCAATGAGGATGCAATACTGTGCATGAATTTTGCATGTGCCTGTGCTAGCTCAAAGCTAGGACCCCTCCATGGGCAGTGTCCTTTGCTGCTATCAGCAGCACAGCCTTTGCCCCTGCTGCTCAGGCAGTGCTCCTGGCAAGCACAGGCACCTGGGCCATTGCTGCCTTGGAGAGAAAAGGTAGTAATTGGATGTTACAGGCAAACCAGAGCTCTGAGGTGACTGGGGAGGGTGTAAGAAATTTATAATGAGAGGCACAAAATGGTGGACTGGGGAGAGACTGCTCAGTGTGTCTCAACCAGGGCAACAAATGAAACTCTGGTGACAGATCAAACCAAATATAAGGCATGTCCTCACACAGCACACACTTAAAGTGCTCCAGGAGGTGCCACAATTCACATGGTCACAAAAGTGATTGGATCAGTTCAGAAGGGATGTCTGTTCAGGGATTTTAAATGCAAAAGCCCTGGGTGGCCCAGGAGGTCCCTGGGCTGAAGGTTGCTGGACAGAGGGGAAGGGTAGTGCTGCAGAAGGGTCCCTGCTTGCTAGTTCAGTTCCAGGGCTCTGCTGTTTCTACAGGTGGGCAGAAGACACTGGGGTGGATGGACCTTTCGTCCATGTGCTGTTCTCACAAACCCCTGTACTAGACTGAGAGCAGATACAGAAGGTGAAGCGTTTGGGCTGTGTTTTGCTTTGGAGGAGAGGAGGCAGCAGAGACAACTGCTTTCTGCGGTCAAAGTCTGTCCTGTTATCTGCTAATTGATCCCCCCCAGTGACTTAAGTAATAGATCTGTGCTATCCTTTTTATTTTTATTATATAATAGATTTCTTTTTACCCTCTTTAAGTGGTGGTGATCTGGTTTAAGGAAAACATTTTTTGCAAATGTTTTGACTGTCCTATGTATGTGTAAATACATATGTATATCTGCATCAACTTCAAACATCAATTCTTTTTTAACCTCTTTGCTATAATGGTAGCAGCATCAGGTACATCAGCTTGTGAGAACTTGTTTTCCTTAAAGTGCAGCATTTGCATATGCTGAAGGGTGGCAAGTTAAAACTTTGACAACTTCATTTTTATTTTTTCCTCGGATAAGTTATTCTGAAAATTCTGGGAATAGCACAATATGCACCATTCAGGCTTTGCATGAGCTACTCCTGTGTTTGCAAAGGCAAGGCAAATATCCTCAGCGTAGCTACCCTATGAAAGCAGATTAATGATGTTTGCAAAGGAAGCAGGGATGAAGAACGCTGAAGCTAATGTAAGAATCAACCTGATAGATGGTCTAGGGTAAGCTTTCTGCATTTCTGTGGCTTCACAGTGAATCTGGTTGTCCATATGGTAACTTCAGGGCATAGGAACATAGGACTGGAAAAGACTTGGATAATTAAGTCCATTCTTCTATTGCAGGCAACAGCATCAAATAATCATATCATAAATGTATTAAAACCACATTTCCTCTGGCTTCACACTATCCAGCAAAACTGATTTATGCTCTCTTGAGTAGCCGAGCTGCACTTGTTGCCTGCCAGTTGCCCGCACTTGAGAGAGAGAGAATTTGTAGCAAGTGATCAAGATGATCTTAATCATTATTAAAGAATAAAATCCCAGTTCACTAGGGAAAAAACCAAAATGCAACAGATAAGGAAAACAGGTAAGGTGTGTTAATGAGTTGACAGCAAATATAGAGATGAACATTTCAGACTTATCCTCTGATTAAGAGCAGAGGCTGCTTTCTAAGGATAATTGAGTAAAGAAGAGGGACTTCACTTGTGTAGTCTTCAGATCACATACTGCAACTCAAATTCAAGTAGTATATGTGGATTTTAGTGCCTGGCTATGCATAGTCACATTTGAAGACTGTACCCTATTTGTTCCCAAGCTCATTGTATTAAGAGCTAACAATAGGAACTTAACAAATTAATTTTTTGTTTGCATTAGACCTTGAATGGAAAAGGTTAAAAGACCTGGGGGGGGAATGTATTTTGTAGTTGTGTGATTTACAACAGTAACCTGTCTCATCTGTATCATCACTACATGATGAAAGAGAAAAATGTGAGAAGCAACAAGAATATATCATCATAACAGCAGCAACAATGTTCTTTATCATTTTGGACTTGTCACTCCTGGAATGATTAGATACTTGTCCAATATACAGTAGGTGGTGTGTTTCCAAAATGTGTTAATGAATTGGATGCTTTGAGAGGCAAGCAGAAATTTTAGAAGATATTTCATAAAGGTTTTTTTGAGTTTTGATAAATGATCCAAACTTTTCTTATTCCATCTTTCTTTTTCTGCTGATGTCAGTAATTTTTTGACCTGACCTTTAGTACATCTCTGTGGCATTTCCTCCTGTAATCAGGCCATGCTGCTTCTCCCATTTACTGGCTAGTTTGGGGATATGAAGAGGTTAACAGGCAAGGCATTCCCTCCCTATTTGTCCTTTCTACTGCCTTTCTTCATCCCTGTCTCTTCATACTGCTGAGAAGAGTGCTAATATTCAAAATGGATGAATGATGTTTTAAAATTGATAATTCAGCTCCCCATGTTACTAGTTGAATATGAATCTCTTTGATAATGTTGTTTGTTCTTTTAGTAACAAATCTTCATCAGTGTTGGGTGCTCTGTCAGACACAGCCAGGGGTTATGACTGTGTGCCTGTTTCACTGTACCGTAACCGTATTCTGGCGATATCCCAGACCCATGCCCCCAGACAGCCTGCATTCTCACAAGAATGATCTTGCCAGATCAGACAAAGTCCATTTAGCTTAGTATCCCATCTCTGATAATGGCCAGTAATGTCTAGCAGAGGGTAGGTCTGGCATTTAGCGTTATTTTCCCAGAACGCTCTTCCAGACAGAGCAATTTGTGACCCGGGGGCATCCTGAACCAAAAGTGGTGATTTGCATTAATAGTCCTCAGCAGACTCTTCTTCCATAACTGTCCAGTCTCTTTCTGACCTATGGAAATGTAGCCACAATGTTCTGTGGCAAGGAGCTCTGCAGCTTAACTTCATGTTAGTTCAAGAAACACCTTGGGCTTGATACTCCTACCTCTGAGTTTCTCTTGATGCTGTACCCCTACCTGCTCCATAGTTCTTCATTTGGAAGCTGGTAATCATTTTGGCTCTATACTCAGTATCCACAGTTGTATATGTTTTTATTGTACCTGCCATCGCTTCAAGCTTTTCTGTGTGAACTCTGAGATCATCAGTCTTAATGATTCCCTTGAAAAACTCAACTCATCCTCTTAGTTAAATACTGCAAGGTTGTTCCAGACTGTGAAGCAGATGTTACCCTTGCTCTGAATGCTTGGGTGGTGTCACTCTTCCGCGCTGCAGCAGCAGGACATGCAGCCACCACTCACCAGGCACCAGTGCTGCTTGCAGGACTGACTGATGTTTTCAGTTGTTTTGGACTTGATTTGTTTTTTTCCCCTCAGAGGAGGTCAGCATTCAGCATCTCCTTTAGAGTGAAGAGAGGGCTCAACAGCTATGAAAATCAGGCCATTAATATCTGGTTACTGGAGCCTCTGAACTTCACTTTTTGGCAACGTTTCCCTACCCTTCTGTTTTTGTGAAACACATGTCCTGGAGTTGCTTCTTCATGGCTTGGTAGAAGTGTTTTCCTGAACTGCAGGGAATCAAGATACTTTGTTTTTGCCTGCACCATAGTTGCTGCTACTTCCTAACAGCTGAACTGAGCATTTGGAGACTTCAGGTATAGAAACAGGACATTAAGAACTAGGTCATGCTTTTCCAAGAAAGACGACCGTGTTCCTTTGGACTGATCAGTACTGATAACTGTGCAAATATGCTCCCGTGAGTCAGAGGCAGGTTAAGGTTATATTTCTTTACTAAGCTGGTTTGATGCAAAACGGACTCCAAAGGAAAAAAGCTTTCTTCAGATTGCCCTTATTGGTATTCTGTTAAGACAATAAAAGGTGCAGAGCTGTTTATTTAATCACTTTCTACTCTTTCGTGTTTCCCAGGGAACACGGGTAGATGTAGAGACCTGCACTTAGAAAGGGAAGATAATTGGTTGGCATCTTTCGGCAGCAGGTATATAAGAATACCCTTCAATGATCTGTTTTTGCACTGTGTGCAACTGCGATTTCAGCTCTGCCCATGAAACGCAGATTAAGCAATGCTGCCAACTTGTATTCTTCTGTCAAACACTTCACTGGCTTGGGAGTCTGTACACAGCTTACAATGTACGTCCTCTGCCAGGGTTACTGCAGCTTGGTGCTTGCTTGTGGGGTTTTTTTCCTCTTGAGCAGAGGATGCACTTCAGATACTTTGTCTGCTCCCGAGATAACATGATTCCTTGTATTTGCTGTTTTGAATATTCCAAATTTGTGTTGTCACTGCTGAGGAATTCACTGACTGTGACATAAAGTTGCTCCTGCATGGGAAGTGTAGCAGAGGGTATCACCCCACACAGCATCTTTCTTTTCTTTCCTATAGTGCTCTGCCTTTTAGGCAGCCAGCCTCAGCTTGGTCTTCCTGGCCCCTTTCCACATACTTTGCTCTTTTCTTTCCAAACAGTGTTTTGACAACAAAGCTGCAGGCATGTCTGCTTACATGTTGTCTCACAACCAACGCACCTGTCATTGAGAGAAATTCACTGACTTAATATTAACATGCTCGCCCCTTTCCTTAGAGTTAAGTATTTGTCACTCTTCATGGCCAGCCAAACCAGTGGCTCCTACAGAGATATGACAATATTTGAAAGCATGATTTCATATAAGTAGTCTGAGAAATTCCTAAGGAATGGGCAAGTTCTTGGGTATGTTGATCCCCTTCACCACCAAAGGTACTCATGGGCAGTTGCTCTGAACTTTCCCTACTTTGTCCTTTTCTTTCTCTGTAGTGCATTTTAAAATGGGCCAGTATATCCTTCACAGACTCCAAAGCTGTGGCATTTACTCTCTCATGATGTTCTCTGGCTTGACTTCTGATTCTGAAGTGGGAGTACACCTGTAGGAGTGTTTCTCTTGGACGTAGAAAGGCCACCATGCTTGGTGTCACGTTACGTGTGCCTGTACCCTTGCAGCGCCTGCAAGTTTCCTGGTGTATATTTGGTGTTCCTCTGGAGTGAAGTGTTGGTGTTGTGTGGCAGAAGTGATGTGCGAGGCCTGAGGTGCAGCAAATGTTACAGTGTTATCCATCATTGGAGAATCCTCTTATAAATTGGTACATTCACTAGTTTTGAGGTTTCTATTAGTATAAATATGCTGGCAAGAAACACCATACTGATCTTTTGGTGATGTATCCTATGCAGTGGTTCCAGCAGGACGGAGAATGCCATTTAACAAAACCTGGAAACAACTGCTGAGTTGTGGTTGTAGGTAAAATTCACTTGTAGCTTTCATGGACGGAGTTTTCTTTTGGCTGGCAGTAAAATGCTTGTTGATGTAGTTTTCTGAGAGAAGCCACTTAATTTGGATCTGTTTTTTCTTTACCTTCTTTTAGAAATGTTGGTTAGGATATTATGGTTTTGAGGAGGTATAGTTCTTGTGTGCCCAATTGCTGTATAGCTTAAGGATGGACTGCTTTTTGGAGAAGAGGCATGGCACTTTCTGAAAACTGAGGAGTTTTTTTAAACTACACCTTTTTAAAAAATGAAGACATTGAAAGACAATTAAAAATAAGGCGCTCAAAAAAAAAATAGAGAAATTGGTGACCTTTTGAAGACTTGTATTCTATGACAGTTCAGGAAAACTGCTGATCTGGGAAAGAAGTAGAGAGAAGCAAAACTGCTAGGGTTTGCTGAGGATTTAAATCTGTACAGGGTGAACCAAAATGCTTCTTTTAATGTCAGAAGGAAACTGGGATTATCTCTTTTTTCTTGCTACTCACTCCTAAAGAAGTATCCTCCTTGTATGTGCCATACTTGTGCACTACTGGCACCTTGTCAATCCTTAAGAAAAAACTTGGGAAACATCTGCTGCATTCGCTTGGCCAGTAAAAACACTCATTTAAGAAACAAAAAGCAAAACCAAAATGAAATAAAAGGAAAACAGGAAACTGATTTGTGATGATTGTGTGTGTGCTTCCCATTATCTTTTCCCTCCCCTTCCATTTGGTTAATCTGTTTGTTTTGCAAAGCTGTATTTTTTTTTTCTTGCTGAATGGCTTGCATTATACATGTGAGCTATCCCTGTGAATCTGGATGCTGAACTCCATCCTCTCTAACTACCAGTATGTAAACAATACTGCATGCAATTTCTGCCCTTAAGTTGAGTGCATGAGGAGGAGTCAGGCAAGCAGGCCAAGATAATTTCACCTAGAAGTAAGACTGTAGCTGTCTCTACTGCAAGAAAGCAGGACATGGGTGCAGGGAGAGAGCTAACTAATTTTGCAGGATTTACTTCTGACTGTGTTATGTCTCATAGGATCAAATTGTCACGGATGTGGGAGAAATGAGAGTCCTTGGTGTGTTGATATCTTCACTGTAGTGAAGTGAGCGCCTGGTCAGGGCTCTGGCTCTCCTGATGACAGAGTTTCTCTAGGACTCAGCCCCGTGTAGCGAGATTCTTGTGACAGTGACACATCCCTTCCATGGCCCTTGGTCTGTTGAACTTGTAACTGCATACCCCTGCAGATCTCTTATATCAGTAATAAACTCTAGGTAAGCTTCCTGGGGTGCAGATCCAGAATGAAGCTTAGAGCAGGGCATCAGGGGCTAGAAACCAATGTGGTTGCTCAGCAGTGTAGTGATTTTTAAAAATTATTTTTTGTAATCTAAACACCTGGTTAATCTTGTTCTTGTGAAACTCAAGTCTTGTGTAGCCTTTCAGCTCTTAGACTTATTTTTCACTCAGTTTGGATGCAGTCCTCTTCTATGGCTTGGATTTATTGCAGGATTGACTGGGGAGGTTACATTCATTCAAAGCTCCCTTCTGAATTTTTTTTCAAAGCATTTGCATAGTGGAAAAGAATTCTACTAGCTGTATCTAACAGCCTAACAAGCAAGGTCTTTGCTTCCTTGTTCACAAATACAGATATAATATATATATCTCTGTATACATACATTTGCTTAATTTATGTCATTACAGAAGTAATACAAACAGCCCTTGTTAAGCTGGAAGGTACTAATAGCTGGCAGCTGGAGGTGGTAGATTTCTTCTAAGAGCCTGAAAAATAAGCTTTTAATGGCTCTAGAGAAGTAACAAAGCTGTTTTAGCAGTAATGAAAACAGCTGTAGATAAGACATGCCAGCCTAAGGTGATAGGTACCCATAACGGGTACATCCAAGCTACGGGCACTGAGAGGTATCCTTGGTTGCGGTAACAGGTCATGGTTTTTTGCTTGCAGGCTGTGCACGTAGAAAGAGCAAGCAAGAGATTTTTGCCTTCACAGGAGCTGAAGTAGCTCCTCCAAATAGAGCTTACGTGAGAGACACTTGAGGTTTCTGAGGTAGGAAACTGCCAAGTCTTTGCTCCTGCTGTATTTGAAAGATGTTTTGAGCATGTTTGTAGTTAATAAACCGATTTGTAGATGTTAATTTGTCTTCAGTGACTGAACTATGTTCTAATGGATGTAGAGCTCTGAATATTAGCCAACTGCTTGGGCCAAGAGCCACAGACATCAGACTTTTCGGATTAACTGGATGCTGATATGTGAAAATTCATGTTTTGGGTCAATTGATAGAGGGAGGCTTACAGTCTTTTTGGTGGGTGTGATGAGCCCAGAGCAGGACATGCCTCCCTAGGCATGTGGTGGGCAGTGTGCCAGGGGTCCTGTGCTCCATCAGAGGCCTGCTGGATGTCAGGACCTCCGTTGGTGGTATTGCTTTTCGTGTGGCCAGCTTCTCTTCTGTCTCCGGCAGCAAGTGTGACCTGGAGTACACCTGCAGACAGCTGATAAGTGAGCAGGAAGTGTCCTGGAGCCTGAGACTTGGTGAGTTCAATAAGTGCTTTTTTCACAGGCAAACAAAGCAAGCTCCTGTTTAAACTTTTGCCAGTCATAACCCTTCTAGTGCTAAACAGCCTATAATGAAGTTGCTTAACATGTGACACAGCATTAAATTGTCACAACTTTATTAACACTGATCTTTGTTTTACCTTTTGATAATGTCTTTTGGTATTTCTTTATTTTAGAAGTGTGCAAATCAATCTTGGAGAGATAGTAAAGCAAAGTTGGACATTTATAACTTTAATGAAATAAACTGCAGTGAGAGAGTAAGGTATCGCAGGTCAGAGATACCGAAGTGAGAAACAGCAAGGGTTTCTCTCAAGGATTAGGTAGTAAAGTCTCACTCAGTAATTTAGGAAGAGAGCTGTTGAATAGCTTAAAAGTATGAGGAGAGCCTCCCCTTGCCTCGGGTCAGAAAAAGGAGTGTGACTTTTGGCTCCTGAGACCCCAATTCTCAGTTTCTCTCTTTGAACCAGAATGTAAAGTAACAAGAAAGAAGGATAGCTGCGATCCACCTTTGTATTCTGGGACAACTGACAGCTCTTACGTATAATATTAGAGCAGCTTCAGAGCATCCTGAAATTGCACTGTGCTTTGCAATCTATGCCAGCCATAGAGGGACCATAGCGCAGGGTCCTTATAGCTTGTGTACACTCTGCTGCTACTCAGCCTTTGGCCTGCTCCCAGGCCATCTTGTTCTCAGGATGGCATTTCTAACTCCTTTAGGTCTTTTTTACTTCCAGCCAGGTGGAGAAAATGGACTTAAGCTCAAGAGCTCTCAAGTTCAAAACCCAAGAGCTGTCTATCCCAATGAGCATGAAATCAAGCCAAGGCAGCAGGAGGTCTGTGTGGGTGAGCAAGGAGCTCCTGATGAAACTCGGGCACAAAAAAGGAGGGTACAAGAGGTGGAAGCAGGGTTAGGTGGCCCAGCCAGTAGGTAGAGTAACTGTCCAAGCTTGCAGGGATGCAGTTAGGAAAGCCAAAGTCCACCTGGAGTTGAGTCTGGTGAGGGATGTGAAGGGTGATATAAAGGGCTTCTACCAGTACGTCAGCAGCAAAAGGAAGCCAAGGGATAACACGGACCTGCTGCTGAATGGGGCAGGGGATCTGGTGACAAAGGACACCAAAAAGGCCAAAGGTACTCAATACCTTCTTCAGCTTGGTCTTTAATGGTAAGATTTACCTTTCACAAATTCCAGGTCCCTGAGACCAGAAGAAAAGTCTGTAGCAAGGAAGACTCACTCTCAGTGGCAGTGGATCAGGTTAGGGAACACTTAAACTGGTCGCACACAAGTTCGTGGAATGGGGTGCCCCCATGCATGCAGAGGGAGCTGAGTGATGTGATAGTACGGCCACTCTGTTACCTCTAAAAAGGTACAGTGATTGGGAAATGACTGATGAGTGGAAGACGGCAAATATCACACCCTTCAAGAAGGGCAAGAAGGAGGATTGAGGGAACTACAGACTGGTCAGCTTCCCCTCCATCCTTGGGGAGGTAATGGAACAACTAATCCTGGAAACCATTTCTGGACACATGAAGGACAAAAGGGTGATCAAGAGTAATCAGCATGGATTTATGAAGGGGAAGTCATGCTTAACCAGCCTCAGACTTCTGTGAAGAAATGAGTGGCCTGGTGGAGGAGGGAAGAGCAGTGGCTGTTTAACCTGTCTTTAGTAAGACATTTGACAGTCTTTGACAGCATCCTCACAACAAAACTGATGATGGTACAGGCTATATAACCGGGCAGTGAGGTGGACTGAAAACCAGCTGTACTGCTGAGCTCAGATAGTTGTGATCAGTGGCACAAAGTGTAGCTAGAGGCCAATCACTAGTGAAGTATCCCAAGTGTTGATGCTAGGTCCAAGGCTGTTTATCCTCTTCATTAATGATCTGGATGATGGGACAGAGAACTTAAGGACTTGTATCATCTTCGTATCATCTGCAAATTTGCAGATGATACAAAACTGGAAGGAGTGGCTGATACACCAGAGGGCTGTGTTGCCATTCAAAGGGGCCTGGACAGGCTGGAGGATTGGGCAGAGAGGAATGTCATGAGGTTCAACAAAGGGAAATGCAAAGTCCTGCACCCAGAGAACCTCACATGCAAGTACAGCAGCTTTCCTTCCCACACAATCTCATCCAAAGCTGTGCCCAGGTGAAGCTTCTCTTTCTGTTCAGCTGCATACTGCTGCTCTTAAAACTGCTGCAATTTGATTCCTGTTTATGAGGTCTACCAGGCTGTAAATAAGATTAATATGGAGATATGCTTACTGCTATAGAGTTGCCTAACTTAGATTGAACTTCCTTTAAAAGGTTTAGTGATCCATAATTGCATTCTTTAGTAATTGTATTAAAGCATATTCTTTACATTGATCATTTTAGTTGTGCTTCAATTGTTTTTGAATTGATCACAAAGAAACTGACTGTGTTTTGGCTGGTTATCTTTAGAGCTGAACATGAAATGATCAAACTCAGTTTGTGAAAATGTCAGAATAATTCTTAATTTTCTGGCAAAATGTCTGTAAACTAAACACTTCTACACTTAAACTTCTTCAAAATAGGAAATCCCAGTCAGTTGCAAAGAGTATATGGGTCTTTGCGGGGGCTGCAAAATTGGAAATATCTCAGGAAAGAAAAAGATGATCTATTTAAGTATTGCGACAGTATTTTGCAGGACATAAGGTATTGATCTTGGTTAAGTGAATTTAGGTTATACCCTTGTTCTATCCTTCGACCTGATGTGACCTATGGAAACTCCATGGGTTTCAGGATCATCAATTTTGTAAGTGGTAATAGTTAAGCTGCTTTCACTTAAAAAAATAATAAATTCAAAAAAATTACGTAGGCACTTCCTCTCTCTTTGACCTAATAAAGAAATTGAATAATATAGTGACATGAAAATCTGAAGAAAAAAAAAATTAAAATTCTCATCACTTCTAATTAAAAGGAAGAATTAAATTTAATAGCAAAAGAACAAAATTGCTGTGTGATTGCCTGCCCTCCTCCTCTCTCCAGTGTTTTTTTGGAAACTCTTAGCCAGGTGTGCAGAGATAACAGTCCTGACAAAGAAATGTTGAGCTTGTCAGAACGGAAAGCAAGTTGCTGGTTGGTGACTATCACCAAGCTACTTATAGTTCCCCTCTCCCTCTCCTTTTTTCCTAACATACCTCTCTTGCTCTGACAAAATGAAATTTAGTGCCGTACTTGGAAAAGGAAGGCAAAATGGGATACTGGTTTGGATGTATGAAATGTATACAATGCTACCACTGAAGGCATCAAGACTGCAGGAATTTAAAAATGAGAATATTTTGCAGAAATACGAAGAGAAGGTTTTTACCTTAAAATTTATGTCCACATAGGGACAGCCTTATAATTTCACAAAATCACTTCTACTTCACAGTCACAATTTCTGCTTGGGTTGGTGTAGCTTACACCAACCTTAGGCATTAGTATTTCAACCAGGGAAAATGCATGCAAGATCTGAGGACAGGGGTAGGCCTCTCAAATGGCTTAATGCATGTGGTAGCATCTGATGAGGCAGAAGCTGCAGCTGGAGACTTAGCTGGTCAGCAGACTTTGAGGATGGGGCTCTGCTAGGTGAAAATATAGCCCCAGGTGCTACCTCTTTTCTTGCAACCCTGTGCAGCAGCATCTGGTCAGCAAATCAACCCATGAGTTGCACTTGTAGGTGAAGCCATGAGCTGCAACAAAAGCTCAGGTCAGGTCATGGAGGGGCACGACAGTCTTGTGTTCTGCCTTGCTTTTGGTATGTAACACCCAACAGGTCTGTATATTTCCTGATGTCTTAATTAGCCTTTTACCATTCCTTTAGGAAAAGGAAATGTATAGTGCCTACTCTGGAGTTGTGGAAGCTGTGGAAAAGGCCCAAGGCAGAGTGAAATTTGAGCTATCTGTACTTGACGCTCTTCATGATGAGTTTGCTTTAGTTTTTGTCCCTGAAGCTTTTCCTGTGTCTGTGATCAGCTGCATTCAAATTAATGTGGTGTTTCAGTATGTACAAACAGGCTGCCGCAAGCAGAATTTATTTGTTCTGCATCTGTGTTCTATGCAGTGATGTATGGCTTGCTGTCCACTTGTTGCTTGCGATTGCAGTGTCAGAGTTGGCTTCTCTCTAAGGGATGAAATGAAACAAAAAATAGGAAATGTACATTTGGGTGCCTGCCCCTGCCCCTTGCCGATGCAGCAAAAAGACTTCAGGTTTCACTTGCTACGTGGAACTTTCTCCTGTCGCTTCTAATATTGGGCTTCACACATAGCTAAGGGCCTAATGTTGCTGATGCAACTGTACTTGTTTAATTTTATCCCATTGACTGTGCCACTTAGTGTGCTTAGTCATCTGCTAAAAATCCTTTTGTTAAGATCGAGAACCAAACACAACACAGAGTATTTGATCCTACCTACTTATGCATGGCTAGCATCCTTTGCTTTTATGTTTAGCTTGCTGCTACAAAAATAATGAAATATTTATTCAGCTGTTAAGGATCAGTTTTTCCTTCTCTCATGATTAGATGATCTGCAGAGGATGTTCCTTAGAGAAGGAAAAAGGCTCTGGCATTCTGTAGCACCGCTGTCAGGAGAAGCTGTATGCTGAGGTGGGGCATGTGTTGTTATTTTGATAGGCTAGACTTTTTTGCTCAAAGAACCTGTGGTCAAACCCTTTGAATTTTGGCATGTGTTTTGATGTCACAGGTGGCTTGCTGTGGTCAGCCTGACTCCTGATCATCTGTTAAATGCTGTGGTTCTTAGGCGGTGCTCTGCAGCCTGTCTTTTCCTGTTAGGTTTTGTAGGATTTAAATCAACATGGCTGATATTACAATGAGCTGCAGTGAGTGCAATGCTGTATCGCTATAAAAATCAATGAAGGCTGAATCATGATCAGATTTTTAGGAGTCACCAGGAAGGAGACATTTTTTTTTCCTTTCCCACTTTCCTGGGATATGTGGTACCTTTCGCCTGGGGATTTCTACCCTGTCGACTGAATGCTTGGGTATTCTGAGCATCTCTCACCTGAGGGGTATATTCCTGTACAGGTGAAGCCAGCTGAGAAAAATCTTCAATATATTTAGCTCACCATATGTTTTCAGGAAACTCTTCTCCTGGAATGATAATTTTTAAAAACAAGCATACTAACAGGCTAGCATCTGTTCATTTAGTTGTCAAGACCTAGAGTGCACTTAGACAAGAGACAGTAAATGGTGGAGATGAGGGAAGGAGAAAATATAATTAAATGACTTCTGCTTTCCCCCTCAACGGTCATACCCCCACACATCCTAAAGAATCACCAGTTTCTTGATGCTGTATGATTTTTCTTATTTCCGTTAGATTAAACATTTACTGCAAGGGTACATGAACCTCAGGCTGAACTTCAGGTTGAAGTCTAGTTTTTATATCATTGAAAATCTCAGCCAAATTAATCTGTTTCTGACAATGATGTCAGTGCCAAAAAAAAAAAGGCATTTTATTAGCTTAATTCTCTGTCAGTGGCTCTAATATGTCCAGGCCTCGAAGAAGGGACTTGAAACTTAAAAGAAGCTGACTTTTCTGTTAGAGTTCAGCCTCTGCCAATTCTGTGAAACGCTTACTAAAGTGTAGCTAAGCAAGAAGCCTGTGGAAAATATCACAGCTTTTTCATGCCTTGTCAGTTTATGTTGTAATTGTTGGATAAGATTTTTAAATGTTGTGTGTGTGATGGTTGTTTTTGTTTAACCTCCATCTTTTGCTGCTTCCATGTGGGATGGCTCTCCAGCAACAGAGCATCCTGGTCTGCAATGCAATCACTGAGAGCAGTGGCATCATCACTTTATTTTTTTCATGTGAGTTTGTGTATGAGCAGAGTATTGGTATCCAAAGGTAGGCTGGTCTCCTTGTCTCAGAAGAATCAGGGACACCTCAGTGTGTGAAGCACCACCCCAGTGTGCACAGGGATAGGCAGTGAGCATCCTTTTTCATAAGGACTGGTAGGTAAGGTTACAGATGTGCATAGAGCCAAGTCTCATGGTTTTCCTAGCAACAGCAGCAATTGAAATTCTTACAAATGTATTGGGTTATGTGCAAGAAGGGAAGCTGGGAACAAATCTCACTGTTTTAGGAAGGCTTTTACTGTTACTATCAGACTGTGGTTTGTTACAAAATTATGTTGGCTAGCATTAAGTTCTCCTAGCTGGTATTTGGTCTGTATCTGCAGGGCTTTGGAGGAGCTCACTGGCGTTTGTTTTAGGGGTGGGGATAGGTCTTGCATTTTGTCTAGCAGCAGCAAAATAAGGCACCTGGATATAAAGTGGAAGAGTATAGGTGCTCTTTGAGAGAGAGGGAGCCAGGCCTCAAGGTCTTCATAAGAGAAAGTTCAGCTGATCATCCAGTAGGGTGCTAAATCACCCTGCTGTTGCTGCTAGTTTAGGCCACAGAGCCCAACTGCTCTTACTTCAGAAGAGAGAAGCCTCACCTTAAGGGTTAGCATTTGGAGGAAAAAAAATGGGAAGGAGAAGGGAGCTTGGCACTGCGCTGTAACTCATCCTTGAGTTAAGGCAGCTCCAGATCATCTGCCCTTGTTTAGTCACTTCTCAGAAGACTGAAAAGCCCATGTGAACGCATCTATAGAAGCAGGTGAGATCCCGGCTTTTCTTCTGAAAGGGTTCGAGAACATAGCAGACATACCCAAAAAGTCATAATCAGTATGTTCCCTCTAGGTGCTGATGAATGAAGGCTTCAAGTGCAGGATGTGACTGGTGGCCGCCGCAGAAATGGAATGGAGTTTGGAGCATGATATTCTTACTTTCAAACTGTGTATTGCTGTTGTGTTCTAGAGCAGGAGGAAAGATGGGGATGTGGGAACAGGTTGAGCTGTGGGGAAACAGAAAGGAGCTTTCCCTAGAGATGCCAGAGTTAAGGTGGAACATGCTCAGACAGAGGGGTAAGCTCGGGGGGAATGGATTTCTTTCAGGTAGTGTGGGAGTCTGGCACTGTGCTCTTTTATTTAGAGTTCTGAGAATGCTAAAAATGGCCCCTACTATGCTTCAGGTACTTTTGACATAAGTTAGAAATACGTGACAAAAATACCCTCAGTGCAGAAGTACAAATAAATATTTCAAGGAAAATGACAGTAAAATGAATTTAGGGTTGAGAGTTCACATTAATAATGCAGGCTGATCTACAGCACCTTCATTTTTCATCTGTAAAATGGGGATAATGCTGCTGACCTGGTTTGTAAATGAGCCCTGAGATCATCTGATGAAAAGCATCACCAACATAAGTTGTGGTGATAGAAATCAGTGTTAGAGATGTGGTATAATTGTTTCAAACTAGAATTTTGTAAGTACCGGGAAATCCAGAACAGAAGTTAAAGAAATCAACATATTTTTAAGTGTGGAAATGCTCTCACAAGGTATAGGAATACTTCTGCTGAGCAGTGATGCCATATGGTAACCATGCAATTACAAGCAATATGGGTTTTTTATAGTCATGGATCAAACCGATCTTTTTAAAGAAACATAAGTTTTCTTGACTTGGCTCCTTCTGCCATCTGTCTGTCACTGTCACTCATCGATTCTGCATCACAGGCTGCTCCTCACCACCTTCCTCTTTCACTGCTTCCTACTTCTGAGGCCCTTTGGCCTGCAACATGCCACTGCTGACCACTTTGTTCTTTCCGCAGTGTTTTTGGTTTAGGTACCTAGGCAGCCTCTGTCATCTTTTTCCTTCTGACTGCTTGTCTCAATCCTCTACTGTCAACTCCACCCAACCTTTTTACTCATGCTCTGGTACCCTGAGAAGGCCCCTTTGTCCCGGTTTCTTTGCCTGCATACCGGTCCGAGTTCTGCCCTCTACTTGTCAAACATGTCTGCAGCTGGCTCCCCCACCCATCCTTCGCCTCCACACACAACCCTCTCTGCTAACTTTCCCACCATCCTCCTGACACGGTCAGTCTGTTTCTTATCTCTTTGCCATATCCCAAACTTAGCTTCAGCCTCCTCTCTCCTTCCCAGCGCTTTGACCTGGGACCTGCAACTGCCTTCCCTTTCGCCCTGTTGGTGCTGCGGGTGCTGCTAGAGCCAGCTTGCTCTTTGCCCCTTCATTTTTGCAACAACAACAATAAAGAGAAAAATCTATGCAAATCTTGAACAAATAAATAACTAGGAAATTATTAGAAATAGATCACTTAAAAAAATAAAAGTAGAAATGTTCAACTCTCCAGTATAGTCACTTGTCTAGAAAAAGACACTATACTTCATTTTACTAATGTGCTTTATTGACCTTGCTTATAGTTAAAAAACCCCCACAACCTTGGCTTCTGATCCTAGCCATACATATTTAATTTTGTGTGCAGTATATTCCTTTGGACTCGAAGATAAGCAGGTGAACAAGCCCTTCCCAGATCAGAGTGTTGGAAGGCAAAAAGCAAAGTGTGAAGTTGTGGCGGAAAGACCATGGGAGGTGATGAAATAAATGGCGGTGGGTCTGTATTCACATGCTGCTTCTAAGTGTTCTCCAAGGCCTCTTGCTTGTCTTTGGTTCTGATGCGTAGAGTGTTGTCAAGAAAGTACAGAAAACGCTCTTTGTTATTGTTTTGGCTGTTAATTTCTCAGACTGCTAAAACTTCAAATGCTGGAGGCTTCACCAGGACGGATGGCTTTTATTCTCTTTGTATTTGCATACCTGAGACCAGAACAGGACTGACCCTACACTAACAGAAAGATGGAGCTGGTTGAAAATTCTGCTAATAATGGAAAACTACCTTCCACTGTAGCTATGCAGCAGGCGCTCTGTAATAACAGATCTGTCAGGCTTTCTCCCTTCCTGGTGTTACAAATGTTTGCAGACGTCTTAGCAGGAGGGACATTTTTATGAAGGAAAGGAAGACAGTTTATACGATTTCTTTTCTGATATGCATGTTTGGTAAAATGTTATGTGTAGCTTTTGTAATTTTAAATCTATGGGGTTTGAGGAATAAGTGTTACTCCCTGGTTTTTGACAGTGCTATTTGACAGATTAAGAAATAAAATGCTGAAGTAATCTTGCGTCTGAAAACAAAGATGGAAATAGAGCAGATGTCATTTTGCAAATGGGGAGTAAAAAGGTTTTTGTTTGCCAGCATGCATAGTTTGGAATAATTTCAGTGCATCAGGAAATGAGCTTTAAATTATTCTAAAGTGGTTGATAAGTGGGAGCAACACGGTTAAATTTATTAAAGCTTTTTTGGTAAATAATTGATAAAATGCTGCAATAAGAGTACATTATATATTATGAAATGATACATTATGTAAATAGATGTAGCACACTTTTTCCCTCTGCTTGATACTAGATTCCACACACTGACTAATAATTGTGAAGGAGCTCAGTCAGTTTTTCTCCAAGAGCCATGAGTATTTTAGCTGTGGAAAATTGGCAGGTGGTGTGCTATTTAAATTACTTTCTCCATCTCCATACAGTTTTCAGCTTGATTTAGAAATAAAATAATAATAATTAAAAATCAGTCCTAGAGGAGAAGATAGGCCAGCCTGCTTACTACAAGTGGCTGGGGGAAAAGGTGGGAACTTGACGTTTCCCCCAGTGTCACCTGAATGATGTTCAGAGACCTATTGCTCTGGGCAATTTGCTGCTGTTGAACTTGTATGCTTGTCTACGCCTAATCCAAATGCTGGTTTGAATACAGTCTTGATTATCTCTGACTGTGGGGAGTAGTATATTTGTGCTTTTATTAAGGCAACAATACTATTAACGGTAAAACAGACTGTTATTTTCAGATTTTCCAGAAGTCAGGTTTAAGGGTAAAGCATCTCTTGAGAATTCTTATCTAGTTAACACAGTATTTTCATTTGACAGGGCATGCCTCATACCATGCCTCAGCAAGACCTCTGTAAATAATTGCAAGGTGAGGATCTGTTCTCTTTTTGCTGTTAATGGATTGCAAAATTTTCTTCACATTTACTGTCAGAAATAGGACTTGTGGCAAGTCTATCATTTGTGTGGGCACCTTGTATGTGTAAGTTTTGCTAAATGGTTTAAGAAAGGTTTACTAAATGTTGAACAGAGGTATGAAGAATGAGTACATAACAGCTACTAGTCTTCTGCTAGTAAGTAAAGAAAGAGTAATATCCATTAACTACTTCTGGCAGTCACCAGTTGTTAACCCTTTACCAATGAGATGTTGATGAAACCTTTATTTAGAATACAACCAGGCTCTCTCCCAGGTTCTCATCTCTGAGGGAGAGAACGAAGAATATTTTGGAGCATGAAAATGCACTACCTACCTGCTAAACTGGGTAAGGCTCAGCATCTCATTTAGTGGAGGAGGCACTAGAGTCTCATGACACCATTCTTGTATGCCACTATAAACTTAATCCCAAGTACCACACCCAATCCATGTAGAAATTCTCTCAGAAAAATTGTCCAGGAATCTGTGGCATTGGATGATCACAGCATTAATTCATGAGTATTGGCCTCCATTTTTTTTTCCACTTTTTTTGTGGGTGAAGACACTTTGGTAGATCTACTAGGAACGTAAAGTGAACTCCTACAGCTGACTTCAGTTTCCACACTCTTCCTGTTTTGTATTTACTAAGTCATTGTAGGTGGTACATAAATAATTATGCACATGATTAATGGGTACTGTATCTCCTGTCGCCCCCACATGTTGTCAAGACATTGCCAGAATCTCTGGAAGGGACAGTAAGGAATTAATTTACTATGGTGATGCAGCAGTGTTGTGGTCAGCATTATAATAACTATATACTTACAGAAAAGCACTGCATATGTAACTATCAGAAATAAAGTATTTTTGAAATGTCCACATTTTCCAGTGAGATGAGGAGTCAGAGGTGCCTCTTTAGCATGAGACAGAGATACGGCAATGTTTGATATTGTTGCAAAGAGTGGGACGGGAAGCACCCTCTCTTCCCTTCCCCTGTCCTCCTTCCCCTTCTGCCTTGCTGCGTGATACAGATTTGTCTTGTGGCTATAGTGGTATAAACCCACAGAAACATCACTTGAAGTAAATGGGTTTTCTGCTGGTGTGACTCAGAGCAAGTTTTTTTTCCCCCTCTCTCCAGAGTCTTTAAGCCTGCTGGCATTAGTAAGAGAAGACAAATAGTTTTACAACAATAGTATGGAAAAATTGCTGCAATTTTCCTAAATGCATCAAGATATTTGTTACATGCAATTTAAATAAAAAAAGATATGCAAGAAGGGACTGCGGAGCTTAACACAGCAAGTTCTGCTCTATGTTTATCTCCACCTCTTTTCTTCCCGTGACATTTGCTCACTGGTTTCATTTTCCCTCCGTTCTTTCTAGGTGCAAGCTCCTACCTTGAGGAGTACACCAGTCACAGTGTAACTACACTAGTGTCTGCTCAGGTTAGCTTGATCTAAAGAATTAATGTAAATTGTCTTCATTGTATTTGTATCACAGGTTAATTCTTCTCAGAGCTGTTTGCTCAGCTGTGATATGCCCCATTACCCCTTCCTATCAGAGTTCTCCTCCAACATCCGCACCTTCCAGGCTTGTCACATGGATATATTTTGCACCATTCCTTTTCTTCTGTCTTTCTCCGACTGGTTCACAATAGTGCCTTTAAACTGGGTGACTCTGATCCTTTCAGATAATCTGAAAGAAAGGCTGTTAGGAGCAAAGCACTACTTTTTCTTGTGAAAGTCGGGGCAGGACCCCACACTGAGGGGAAATGACCCGAAATCTCTTGGTCCGCACCTGTGGGCCCTGCTAAGGGATGGAGCCCATGGCATGTGGGGTAGTGGGAGGGGGACCCAGAGCCACGGTGTGGGAAGGGGAGTGGGACGCTCGGGCAGGGGGAGCTCAGTGCAGGATGTATCAAACCATCGCTGGGCAGAGGAGAGATGTCTGGTACTCAGTGATGAAAACTGAGGTAACAGGGAGCAAAGAACTGAGGGGTGTTATGAAGCACCTCTTCTGGAGTGCTCATTGAACTTGTTTCTCAGTAGCAAGAAAGAAATATGACCTTTTTACAGTACTTAAATTGAATCACATAAAGAGTGACCCTTTTGGCCTGGGTTTTGTCTGGGGTTTCTGAATCTAGCTACTACTACTTTTAATCAAAGCCTTCTCTGAGCTCTGTCAGTGCTCTCCTCTTCAGTGTTGTTTTCTTTCCCCTCCTGCTTTCTCTGACGTGTTTCTCCCTGAATCTACAATTTCAGTTGTGGTTTCAGTCCTTTGGCTGTCTGACTACCTGTAGACTTTGAAGTGGGAGGCAGAGTGGAAGGGGTAAGCACACCCTGCGATGGGTTGTGTGGCAGTGGGGGGAGCGACCCCTGAGGATCAGCTCTCTAAGGAGAAAAGACAGAACTAATGAGGCAGGCTGTGAAAATCATGTTGCTTGTTTTCAGGACCTGTGCTCCTCCAGTTCAAACCGAGTATTTGAGCATCCAGGTGGGGTGAGAGGGGTCCATTTGAAGGTACAGGAGGTGTTGAAACAATTACAATGTTCCTTGTTTGGATTAGTAGAAACTTTCCCCCTTCAGCTGTTCTATCCTCAGCATTGGATTTCTGTTGTCTCGCCAGCTGCTGGCACTTCTGACTGTTGTCTGGCATTATCACAGTCAGCTTGTCTGGATGGCCTTTTGTAAGGATTGCCATGGGATGTTGCTTTGTCCAGGAATGGTTATTCTCTGTTGGTCAGGTACAATACCCATCAGCTTTTATCCTATCTTAAATCACTCTTGCCAAGAAATCAGATTGTGTTAGAGTCCTTTTTAATATGTCTGATGGTAGGATATCACTTGTAGGAAAAGGAGTGGATTAGTGTGCTGAAATTGCGTGCAGAGGTAGAATTTTCTTTTTTTGATAATTGGGTCTGACAGTGTTGTGACAGGAATTTTATGGAAGGTTGGAAGCAAAAGCATTTTGGAGTAACCCTGATATTCTGCTATGTCCCCAACCCTGGAGCCCAAGCGGCAGTCATGGGGCACTTCTGTTTTCTTCCTTCCTCTTTCCAGCTTTTTAGCCCCATGCTGTAAAGTGTTTTGAATAAGTCCCTCTAGGAGGTGTAAGAAATACATATTTGCTGTTGGCTAGGTTTGCCAGAGCTGGAATTATGCTTGGAGAGAGCTGCGCAGGTTATTCAGAGGGGGAAGCCTCGTCATCCTGGGAGGCACGCTAAATGGAAGTAGATTCCTTGCCTCCATCTCTGACAGTTGATTTCCAGTATAGAGGTTAAAGCAATAACTGCATGCCAAAACACTCTTAACTTATTCTTTGGTTTTGTTTTTTTTCAAATCCTTTTTCCTCCTGCATCATCCAGAATTGAACTGACCTGCATTTCCCTAAGTCCTTGGCGGGGGGAGGGGCTGGATGCAATGGGAGCAATCAGCAGGAAACAGGCTGTAGATGGACTGAGATATGGAGGCAGGTCAGGCTTAGTGATGGGATGGCAAGTGCTTTGCCTCATGATGCTTGGTCGTTTGTTAGAGGCGCTCTCTTCCCTGCTGGTGGTCCGAGCCTACTTGTCCTCCTGATGCTTATCTGTGATAGCCCAGTCTGATCTAACTCTGCTTTAGGTGGGAGAGACAGCCCCACAGGTAGACGCATGAGAGAACAGAGGAAACATGTCTAAGTGTAAACAGCAAGTGAGAGCACAATTCCTTCATTGCAGCATGCAGCATACATGTAAAACACCTGTACAAAATGACAAGCAGTAATGACAACAACAGTTGTACCAATGAATTTTGTTGTGGAACCATCCTCAAGAATAGCTTATTGAAAGTTTTTTCCTTTGGAGCTTTCAGTCTAATAGGGCAACATAATAAGGGAAGCAGGAAAATACCATGCTGGGCAAGGACATCTGGCTTTATCTACTATGCTTTTCTATTTTAAAAACGAGTGTGATTTTTTTCCACCACTACTACTGCATGCAGTACTTATTTTTAAGGTGGTCATCTTAAAAGTTGCAAGCATTAAATGTTGTAAAACTGCCCAATGCTTGGCCTGTTCATCAATAGGTGGTGCCATTTGCATTTTGGGACCTGCCAGCTGTTTTTCAGTGTTCCAACCAGTTACAGCTTCAGCTGCATCATGTCATTATTAGAGGTGGAACAAAGTCCATGGGTACTGATTTGTGTTGGGATGATAATTGGCCAGTGGCTTCCTAATCTTCAAACTGGGCACTTCATCTGTACTGTACAGAGCTACTCTCAGGGCCATGAGAATGGCAAGATCACTGCTGTGTCTCTGTTTATAATATTTCACCTCTAGCAGTTTGCATGTCATGGCAAGGCTTCACCTAGAAGCTCAAGCTCACAAGTTCACAAATTCCAGCAGTAGCAGACCATCACCCTCCCCAGGATAATAACTGGAGGATCAAAAGAAAAATTCTCTATTGCGATCTATGACTGTTGCTTCACAGGCAGGTGAATGTTAGCTGATACTTAGAGGGCAAAATTGAAGTCATTGATAAAACCCCAATTTACTACAGTGGGACCAAACTGACCCTTGGGGTTTTATAGATGGTTCTTAACTAGTCACCCAATAGAGAGGCTGATTTTTATCACTTTTAAAGAGGCTTTGCTTCTCCAAGCCATTGAGCTTATTAAAGACTGCTTAAGTAAGCTGTTTGTAATCACTGCTGATTGTTTCCCTCTGTTTATTTAACAGACTAAATGTATTTATAAAATCCATTTCTGTTCCCTTGTGACTAGCATTAATGTATTTGGTTATTTTACTTCCTTTATCACTGCCATGTAACTCTGAACAGATTAATATATATATTGTAGTCTGCTGTTTTCTGATTTCTCAGTGCACATTCATTTTTACCCTCATATCTTTGGGCAGACTTTCCCAAAAACACATTAACCAAACCTTGTCTTGCATTTTCCTTTTTTGGCTAATTTGTAGATCTTTGTAGAGATTTGCAACACACACAAGGTGTCTCCCTGCTGGCAATCCTTGTACTTTATACTGTATTCTTAATTTTTTCCATAGTGTTTGTATATACCTGTACAGTAAAATATGGAAGGACAAGGAGGAACATTTTTCAAGAGGGCTTTTGCCTATGTTATTTAATATGGAATATAATTCTATCAGGAGGAGGGTATCCATTGCTGAGCTTCAGAGGCTGCAAGTATTGCTACCAGTTTCAGGTATTGTCTATCTTGATAAAAGATTGGTATACCAGGGAGAAGAGATGCAGAACTTCATGGATCTTTTGATTGTTTATGTGATAATACAGCAAATAAACAAAGCTGGACAAATAGAAAAACAAGGATTGGTGGATATTCATGCACATTATGCTAACTTTAGGTGACCAGCTCTGGTAGCTCACATTTGGGTGATGTGTGTTCCTGTATCAGTCCTGACAATTAAAAAATCCTGCAGTGATGTTGTCTTCAAAACTTCTGGGGTCTAATGAATTTTTACAGCAATGAAGGCAGCATGTGAAGGGATGCCCATTTAGCCACTGGGCAGACTCAGTAGGAATCAGCTGCAAGCTGCTGGTCTCTAGTTCTGAAGAAAGAGAGGGTTTTGCTTTTGAATCGGGGAATGTGAGGTTCCCTGAAGCCCCTTCAGGGAAAATAGTCTTTCTTTTTTCTCTTTGGGACAGTGTTGTCCTGAGGAACAGCCATGCCCTGGCAGCTTCCAGTTATCCAAAACTAGGATGAAATGTTAACTGCTTGCTGTAAAAATGGGACCAAATCCAAACAAATCTCAAATATCATCTTCCTTACAAACTGCATTTTGGATTACCAGCTCTGTTCCTTAACTGTAGTTTTTGCTGTAGTTGTAAGGATAGTCCTTCATAAAATTTTTAAAACTGTAATTTTCTGCCTTAAACATAGGCTCTATATTTTTCCAAGTTGAATGTTCTACATCCCTGCTGAGATGAGCTGAAACTTCCTCCTGTTGAAGCGTGTTGACACGCAGATTTCAGAAGAGCTGTGAGAAATATTAGACATAAACCTGTTCTGGGATCATGAAAAAACCTAGCGTTATTACAGTAAGACTAACAACTTTGGGAGGGATGTCTTCCAAAAATACTGGAAAAGCTTTTGCTCTTGAAGACTATCTCTATCCATATTTGTGGAGACCTACACAGATTATGTTCAAGTTTGTAGCAGAAAATCTTGTATGAAGCCAAAAGCCACAAGGATATATTGGTTTATTAGCCAATGACTATAGATCTAGTCATGCCTGGGACTTCCTAAGTTCCTAAACATCATATTATTTCTGTTCGTCCTGGTGCTGCATAGTTGTACTGCAAAAGTGCTACATGATCATTCTCTTATATGTGTAATACAAGAGTAAGAGGCATCCTCAGTTACAAAACAGGAGCTGAGTGGTGCGGGGCTTTGCCCTTCAGCACTATGGATTTGTTGATTAAGAAAATACCTTGAAACTGCCTCCTTCTGGGCCCTTTTGATCTTTTCTGCCCTCTCATTTCCTCCTGACTGTTTCTTTACTTTCCTGGTGTCTTTAGGGGCTCCTAGAGTTTTCATATTCAAATGGCTGAGGGACATGCCATCTGTCTAGCAGGCACACAAATGCCTTGAAGATGGTCCAGTTCAGCAAGTGCATAATATAATACAAGCCTTTCTCTTGTGATGGGAGAGCCAGGATTCTTAATAGAATTGTGAAATCAACATATTTTTTTGCAGTGAAAAGAAAAAGGCCAATTATGAGCAGTGTCTGAAGAAATTCATGCTGGGCTAGGCCATTGGGCCACCCCAGAGTGTTGCCAGGTCCGTTTACAGAGGAATTTGGCTGTATAGTGCTCAAGACCTTCATCATCAATTTTTTTCTTTTGGTTCTTCTTTTCTTTCTCTCTCTCCCCGCCCCCCCCAACTGCTCCCACTGATTGATATGTTTTTAATGATTACCCTCACCATACACTCCATACTATGGTGATTTACAGTCTTTAAGATCCTTTTTTATTTGACAGCTCCTTCCTACTCATTTTTTGTCTCTGCGTGGCAGATACTGCAGTGATATTGTAGTGCTGACAAAATGGGAATTACAAAGAAGCACTTACCAACCTAATGAAGCTGTGAGGGGAGAGGGGAGGAAAGACAATGTGAGTGTTTAAAACAGCTTTCTGTTTAACTCATCCACCTGAGCAATCAGTTTGTATTGAATGGCCTCGTTCGTAATTCTGAAAAAAATTAAAAAAAAAGAAACACAACAACAAAAAACCCCAATTGTCTTGAAAGGTGTTGGTCTGTCATTTAATGAGAGAATAGCACTTGATGTAGGGCATCTCACAAGGATCTTCATCAGGCAGAGACCCTTTGTATTTCTGTAAAAAAAACATTTTTCTTTCCCACAGGGCTAATGAATATTCTCAATTGCTAAGATGGTGGCTGTGATATCCAGAGGGCAGAAATAGAACCCCAGGGACTTGTGCACTTATGTGTTAATCTGAGAAGACAGAAATGACAAGCAGAAAGAAAAGTTTCCTGGGATCTAAACACTCTTAGCTCATTACTGAAAAATAAATTGTATTGGCTTTTACTGTTTCTTATTAAGTGATCATAATCTCTCATTTTTGTTATTCCAGCTCTGTTTTGCTTGGTAGAGAGCAGCCTTCTGAGAATTGCCTCCCAAGGAGCAGGGATGCTTTCTGATTGAACACCCCCTGTAAAAATACCCAAGTCATTTAAACGAACAGGATTTGTATCTCCTTCAGCTTAACTGTTTCCTATTTCCCACAAGACACCCTGTCACTGAGCTACTCAAGCGGTATGAACAGCACAGCAACAACACAAGCAAATCAAGCCTTGGTTTATAGCATTTTACTGTCTCTTTATGGTCTTTCTGTATTGTAGGTGGTATTGTTTCTGAACTGGAGCTGGAGAAAATCTATTTGAAGCAAGCAGCTCAATGAATATGGTCCTTTTATTCTGATAATGAATTATCTGTGTAGAAACTCGCATGAACAGAAGCCTTCGTTGCTAAAAAAATTATCATGAGAATAGTTTAGAAAGAACATATTTTGGCTGACCGTCTGGCTAGATGCATGTGGCTAACGTAATAACTACTACTTATTTCCTATACTTAACTTACTACTTGCTCTTTGTGACTGATGTCATGTGTCAGGTGGTATTGCCTTTTTTCCCCTCTGTGTCTGACTGCCAAACCCACAAGAGCTATCAAATATTTGGGAAATGCATGTTCCCTCCATACATTTGACTGTTCTGACAAACAAGAATGTACCTGTACTATAGTATTTGTGTAAAGTGGGTCAACAGAATAGGAAGGCAATCAAGGAGAATTTACATTTGGACAAGGGTTTACAAGTAGCTATTTTGCATTATTTGCCCAGCTCAGGCGTGAACAAAGCTGATTTAAGTACTTTCCTTGTTCACAGATGGCACACAAATAGTAACTACAAAAGTACTGTGCTCTCTACATAGCTGGATGTTGTTTCTTTTTAAAGTCTCTGTGAATTTTTATAGCAGTTTATCTTAGCTACTTCCATCTCACCTATTACTATAGTATCTGAACATCTCATAATCCTTAATGTGTTTATCCTTATAACCTCTCTCAAAGAAAGGGAGGTGCATTATCTGCTCTTTATGGGTTTCTTATTTATGGTTCTATTCCTTCAAGATTGGAGATAGGTTGGCTTGAAGAGGTGAAATCCTGTGGTGTCCACCACCTTGATCTCCCCCACCAAGTCACCATTAAAGGTTACCATTCCCATCCCACAGCCAGGGGTCTGTCTGAGGAATTCCCTAATACATTTTGGGCAAAATGAATGGAGGAGGCAAACACTCACTATTTAATTCACTAAAATAATCTGGTTCCTTTTGACTGACATCAGGGCTTTTGCCATCATGTGAGCAGCAGAGATGAAAGGTGTGAGGTGACAGTGGCCAGAGAAGAAGAGCTGGGGCAGGATGAATGTCACAGGAGGAGGAGGCGGATGCCAGCCCTGAAGGGTGGACTGTGGTAGTGCCACTGTGCCAAACTGGTTGTAGGCTGCCTGTGAAAAGGAAGATTCAGTTCATATGCTCTAGCTGCATGCTGTCACCATTTCCCTTGCGCCAGCACTGCCTGATGGCACCGTACACTTGCCTAAGGCTGCTAAACCAGAGGGAAGTTTACTCTGCAACAAAGGATTGAGTGGTTTTCAGCAGGGATTTCTCCCAGCTTGCAGTGGTCAGGTAAGCATCAGGGCTGGAGCAAGGAAGTAAAGAGAAATGTGCCACAGGTGGCTGTTGCTGAAGAAGGGCAGAATGTCCCCCATTTCCGCAGAGACTGTGTCATGAAACTTCACCCCTGCCAGATTGTCCTCGGGCACACTGCAAAACTATATGTGAAATGGCTGGCCAGGGTTATGCAAAGTCTGTAGGAGAGGAGAGACTTCTGCCCATGTTTTCCAGGTCCTTGGCTGTGGGCTGACTTTGTCCATCTGTGAGCTGCTTCAGTTCTTTTGGTCTCATCTACTTGCATCTGTTTTTCTATTGTCTAATCCTAAATGTGGTGGTTACAGATTTTAAAAACAGTATTTCACATGGGGCTTGGTTAGCTAAAGAATTTATGGTGTGAAATAGTGTCATGCGTGGTAATCAGAGTTATGCTAAAATCTCCTTTTATTAAGCAGTATTTCCATACAATTTTTTTTTGCAATGGGATGTATTGCTAATTGTAATGCTAGCCCTCAGAATTTGTTGGAGCTACATGTGAGTTTCTAGTAGGCATATACGGTCTGTGTCCCTGGTTTCACGTTACCTAAGTTACCATGTATTAACAATTAGCTCTCTTGTAGCAATTCCAATTTGAGAAATCGTTTTTGTAAAAAATGTAAATTATTTTTAGATCTTTATTTTCCTCTCTTCTGGAGCAAGGGTAAGGAAATGAAGATATGCGAGGTGCTTATATTGAACATATCAAAATGAACACAAAACAATACATTGAAGTGAAACATTTTAGTGTAACAAAACATTTTTGTATTTGGTATTCTCCCCCCCATTTGACTTCATGAGGAATTTTGAAATTTCTTTTAAAATTTTATAATGAAAAAGTATCAGACATTGTAAAGTTTGTTAAGTGATGGAAAATCTAGCTCTGATCAATTCTCCATGTTGATGCTCCGAAAACTGGAAAAAATCAGTCTTTTTTTTTTAACAGATTTGACAACAGTTTACATAATTTTTGGAGGCAATTCAGAATGGAAAGTCTCATTTCTCTGTCCCCTAACAAACAGAAACCACTGCTAGTAAGTTCTTTAAAACAAGCTGTCCATAAGAAGACACTGCAAAACCCAGGAGATATTAAGTGTAGCATTAGCTCTAAGAAACAGAATGAGTAGGAACACAAAAAAAAAATCAGAAAGGGTAGAAGAGCACATTAAAAGACAGAGTTGACTCCTGTTCTGCTACTATGCCCTTCTGTTTTAATTAGGAATGGGCAAATCTCATCTCATGGCAGAGTTTATAAACAAGGCTATCTGAAGTTCCTAGGATTGAGAAACCTATTTGTGAAGAGAGTTAAACAGGGCAGAGTGTCCCTAGCAAGTCTACTAGAGTGTTTTTCAGTGCTTTAGTTTTCTAAACTACTTGGGAGTTTTTATGAGAATGGGCTTTTTTTTTTGTGCCAGGTCTGGTATTCCCAGGTTCAAATGTTGAAGACTATGGAAAGTCTTCTTTGTGTCACTAAGCCTCTCTTGTAGACTTTGGCTTGGAACTAGAATAATCAACAAAATTCAGGGTTTCCAAAACCTGTTTTGCACCTTGAGACTGTAAGAAAATGTTTTGCTTTTGTCAGCAATGTCGCAAATCTTGGAGACTTTATAGCAGGGGAAGATGATTTTATTTTGAAACAAAACTGATTTCAGTTGTTTGTAGTTGTGCATCCAGGTGTTGTGAGTATGTGTGTAGAAGAGTGTGAGACCAAGTAGTCTGTTCAGCTGTCTGGTCCCAGGATGCGCACATCCGAGTTGTCCATGCAGGATTTTGTGCAATGATACTTAGGACAAAGGATGCCAGCTACTGGATCCTCACTGCTTCTTCTAGGCTGGGGCCATGTGCTGGTTTTGGGTGCATCTTTTTGTACTGTCTAGGAGCCGTCATTGGGACTTATTTCCTGTCCTTTGTATTGTGACCTGGGTGTCCGGAGAAGCTGCACAGAGATGTGTGCTGGGGTCTTGGTGACTAGCTAATCTAAGAGCCACCGGCACTTGCCTTTCATACAGTCCCACTCCTGACCCCGCTCATTTCCAGTTGTTCTCCAGGCTTACCAGTCCTAAAATTTCTCTGCAGAGGGAACTGGTGGAGACAGCTGTGGGTAGGTAAGTAGGGCTGTGTATTATTCTCTGGACTTCAGTCCCAAGTTGCCCTTCTCCCTTTCTTGGTCTTCCTTCCTAATTTTATTGAGAAGCATGAAATGAAAAAATATTGACCGAACATTCTTGAACATTGGACAAATAAAGTAAAATCACATTTTGAGCAAACTGGCGGGTTGCATCTCACTGCATCCGAATTTGTTTATAACTTAGCTGATAAAAATATGCTGCTATTTTTAGGAGAATTCTTTTGGGTATTATGTATTACGTTGTTGAAAGAGCTGTTCAAGTTTTATGCTAAGGCAATTTTGTTTGATTGTTTGGTACAATAGTGAAAGAAAAAAATGATTGTTTTAGTAGCGTTCTCTGTGAAGCTATGTCTCCCTCTGTTATTACCGGTTCCAAAGATTTTAAACGAGGAGGAATCCTTACTGTCACCAAGGCTGACACCTGCATGTAAAACAAAGCACATGGTTTATCCAGTAGCTCTTGTATCAATCCCTTAATTTTTGCAGAGCTAAAGCATAAAAAGGTATTGTAGAGCAGTCAGGCTCTCTATCGACTCTCCTGTCTACTTTGTTGATTATTTCGCAGCTTAAGTTAGAAGTTACTGAAAGTCCTTGCTTCAGAATGTTGTTTTACCCGATGTGAAATGAACTAGTGGGCTAGATCTGGCTTTAAATGTCATTAACGGGGGCAAAAATCATCAGAAGCAACCTATGAACTGTCAAACTACTGTTAGGATGCTCACCAGTGCATGCAGAGCTGAAGGAAGCATAGTCCCTTCTACAAGGCCACTGCATGAAGTGTTTCTCAGTAGGATGGCTCACGAAAAATGCTGTTGTACCTAGCATGGAAGCAAGAGGCTTTCAGCTTCTCATTTTCTGTTAATGTATTGCATTAGTATCTAGAAAAGAAATAAAAGTTTTCAATGAAACATGACAAAAATTTAGGTATACATCATTGGTATGTAATATGCAGGCTTTCTAAACCACAGCTAGTACTTTTTTTATCTTCCAGTGTTTAGACTCTTTTCCCCTTTGGGATTATGTCAGCATTCTATGAAGCAGTCTGTTGCAAAAATTAGCAAGAATGAAATTAATGTCAAAATCAATGTCAAAATTCACCTTGGGGTAAAATATATCTATATACACTTGTGTGCATGTATGTATACACAAAAAAATTCCGAATGCCCTTAGTTTTCTTAACAATCTACATCTGGTTTCCTGTCTAGATTATGTTTTAATATGTGAACAGAATTATTGGCCAAATATTCAATATTATGCCAATAAAAATCATGTGAAATAGTGAAAATATCAAAATATCAGTAATAGTAATTCATTTTCTGTTTTTCATGTTTATAGAGTCTTCCTGGTTTTATTTGCAGCCATGAGATCTGGTATTACAATCCTATCTTAATGAAACCAGAGTGTAACAAAAGACTTAAGAGCATGAGTTTTTACAACCAACTCATCAAATATTGCAAATTTAGTAATTGTAGCAAAATGACAATATTTTAACGGAATAGAGTTTTTAATGGGTGGGGAAATGTGCAAATTGTGATTTGGGATTTCTTTCTGTCTTTATTCTTTGCTTTCTATGTCTTGATGCCTATATTTTGGCAGTCTTTAAGTATCTATTGAAAAAAAAAAAGCTAGATTCTGCAAGTACTTGTGCAGTTGAATTGGATCATGCAGTTTGTACCACTTAGATTGTTCATGTGTAAGATTTTTTTGCTACGTTCGCACCTATATTTTTCTCTGTTGCCAAAATGATAGTCATGACAGGGAAATGAGATGTGTTTTTTCTTGCTGACTTAATCTTGCAGAAGATTGTTTGCAACAAACATGATTATCCTGGTCATTAACTTTCCCTACTAATATATTCATTTTCATGGTATGGGAAAAACAAAACCTGATGAGGTGTCTACTTAAATATTGTTTTGGTTTTGTGCAAAATTCATCTTGGAGGGTGCTATGGATCTGCAACCTAACCAAAAAGGTACACTACAGCTTGGTGTTGCCAAAGTGCATGTGAATGGTGTGCAGCATGTCAGATCCTGTAAAGTGGAGCAGTTGTCCCAAGGTCTGCAAAGTGATGCAAAGGAGGGGCTGGGGCTGGGGCTGTGACCTTACCAGGACGCTGCTTTTGCTTGTTGCAACATTTGCCACTATTGCATTAATCTGGAACAGTCATACACATGCTTTAATTTTTATTGTAAGGAGCTGGCGGGGGGGGGAGAAGAAGAGGGAGAGTTTGGTTATGGAGAGGAGGGGAATACAGATGTGCCTTTATACACTGTGGTTCATGAGGCATATTGACCACAGCAACCTGACCAGCAGCACCGAGATATTCTGGGCTCTCCTCCTGAGAGAGGAGGTGGTTATGGCTGTGTCTCTTTCCTTGATCTTTTTACCCTTCACTGGATCAATTCTCACCATCTTCCTGGACATCTGTTTATGTGGTGAGGTCTTCAGGGAGGACGTCCTTGTTCTCCCTGCATTATATCTAGTGCCCCAGCGGCCTCTGACTGAAGGTGGGCTCTGTCTGCTAATAGTAATGGACTTTCTGCCTCAAGATGGTTTTACCTTTAATCCTCACAGTATAGCTGTCCCTCAATCTTTTATGACAGAAATATAGTGGCACAGATAGACCCATTTTTAATTTGACAAAAAATAGAAATCAGTGTGTGTGCACAGTATGGCCAAGTTCAGATCCCTAAAGTCAGACTAACTTCTATTTTTAACCATGCAAAGTAGAACTATGTTAACATATGCAGGGAGTGGGTTTTTTGTCTTTAATATCACAAGCATTAGCTACAGATCTTTATAGACTTCACTTTAATTCAGGCTTTTCCCATCTGTCAAGGAGCTGTAAAATTAGGACACATCCCATCCATTGCTTAGTGGGGAGCAGAAGGGGAGGGCTGTGCTCTGCATGGAGGCTTACTGCAGGTGGCTTGTGGCAATGTCACCAAACAGGGGAGGATCTAGAGATCAAAACAGTGCTGAGGACAAGTTATGCAGGGTGTATGTAATTTTGGGGATGTTTGCCTCAGACTGCCTTGAGCTTGGACCCGTGCACTGAATGGTTGTTTGCAGCTGCAAAGCGCTAGGTGTGATACTAGTGTGCATCTCCCAGCTAAATTTCATTTGGAGGGAATCTCGCTGTGAGGCTGCTCAATGATGCAGTCCAAAGTGGAGATCAGATATGCTTTGAAAGCATGCTCCCTTCTGAACTTTAAAATAAAAGAAGGGGGGGGGGGGGGAGAAATCCCCACTAGGTTGCACCCAAAGTATGACGAGGTATGAAATGTTTGGGCCTTGAGGGTGCTATCAGCCCTGACTCTCCCTTGCCCAGTCCCCCTGAGGGCTCCTGCTGCCCTGCCCAGGACCCCATTTCAGCCTGCTGGAGCCTCCTGTGTCAGAGGGCCCATGCCCAGCCCCCTGTGGCCCCCATCAGCCCCTGCCTCAGCAACGCTGCAGCAGGGCTGGTCTCCAGCTAAGCCCACATCCCAGCCTGGCCTGCCCCATCCCCAGGGAGGCGCCTGGGGCTGCCCTGGTCCCCTGCTGCCCGGCTCCTGGCTGGGGGTGGGACAGGTCCTGCCCTGCTCCTGGGGGAGCCCCCGCTGCTCTGGCCCCTGCAGTGCCCTGACAGGAAAAACATTGTTTTAAGGCCTTATGTATGTTGGGGGGGGACCCCAAGTTTTGCAGACAGGGATTCATGTATTTGGACTCCCAAAAAATACCATTGGCCCTCTCTTGTTGAGGAAGACCTATGTACTTAGCAAGTTCTGGGAAATGAGGCTGCTCTTGGTTTCAGTGCCCAAATGAGGATTTATGTCCTAGATTTTTCAGCGTATTTTGGTCCCCATTACTCTTCCTTGTAACAACAATGCTGGCTTGTTTTATGTTTGTAAAACATTGGTCTTGACCTCCTGGTGTGCTCACTTCCTCACTTCTGCTCCTGATGCCTGAGGTGCTGCAGGCAGCTTCTGCGCAGCCTGATTTCCAAGTGGCAGACACGGTACTGAAGGAGAGGAGTTGTTAGAGCTTTGTATTTTGTGGTATTCATGTATTGCCAGTTTTCCCCTTCTGCTCCTCTGAAAAAGGGCACGCTGTCCCCAAGAACTGTGAGTGGGCAGCTTTGGACCGAGGGAAGTCAAAGGGGGAAGATGAGCCAGTCGTCCCTAGGAGCGTGCTTTCTTTTTGTTGCCTCTAGCTCTTATTTTTCTGTGGATCTTGTGGGTCAGCTTTTGCTATGTGGTGTGCTGCTCTTTCACCACAGATAAGGCCTTATTTTGTGTATGTTTTGGATAGTTGTGCATTTTTCAGTTTGCCAAAATGTTTGGGATCCATCTGATTCTTAAGCAACTCTTCCACTTGTGCTGATGAAAAGAGAGCACAGATGGCTTCTGAATTAGAAAATTGTAATACATCTAATTTGCCCTTCTGCCTAAAGCTGCGCTGTTCCAAACCCACAAAACAATGATACGTCCTCTGTCTTACATGCTTTAAAACAACATAACCTTAGCTGGTGTGGAGTGAATTTGAGGAAGCAGACATTCTTCTGACATGCAGGGTGGAAATCAAGTATTTAATCGATGGAAGCAAGTTTTCTACACTGGAAGTATTGACATTCTCAATTACAGTGGCAACATCAAAGCTTTCTGCATGAAGCTTTAGCCAGCCCTTGAAACATATGGTGGAATATTTTTGTGCTGCTGCTGCTCTACTATGGTGTATTGGATTTGCGCTTGCATCGTTTTCTTCCATTAGTTAGGCTCACCCTACTTCACCTTTCCAATTTATTGGAACTTAACTGTTCATTGTCAACTGACTCAGGAATGCAGAGCCAAACTCCGTAGCTAACATATGGCCTGAAGTTAATAAATTTAAATGCATGAAGTAGAGTAAATTAGAACTAGTATGCTAATGTTCATAGCTTTTACTGCAAAACTCTTATTACATCTGTCTTGGAGATTTTGATTTTTTTCAGATGTTCTTCATGCACATCATATTGTACATATGCATGGTATCACAACTCTTTTTTTCCTTACAGGGGCCTAATGGGAAAATATGAGTTTTAGTACAAATAAAAGCCTTGCATTCACTGAAATGGAAATGATAAAATTTCATCTTTTAGTAAAGACCTTTGCTGACATTCTCATAAACAGCAAGAGTAAAAAATGGAAAAACATGTTTGGATGTGGCTGAGAGAAAAGCTCTTTCCTTCCTTAGAAGAAGGAGGTTTTTTCTCTCTCTCTCCCTCCTCATACTGGCAAAATATTCAGGTAGTAGTAATATGTGCAGGCAGACCTTTCATAAGTCGACATCCATTTATGCTCATGGGGGAAAAAAGGTCTCATACTTGAGTGTGCTTTCACTGTGTGTATTCATTTTATTTGAGCAGAAAAATGTGAGAAGACCAGTTACCTACAGGTACTTTGTCTGAATTTATTGACATCTCTTTAGGTTGGCTTGGGAAGAATATTGTATTGTCCCTGTATATTGGCTGATGGGTTGAAGATACAATTTTATTACCACTACTGTCTGAAGGTAGCTATTCATTTAACTCGCTGAGGTCTGAGTTTCACTTCCAAGTTTCTCCATTCAAACTGGAGAAATTTTAGCACTTTTGCCATCCAGCGTTTGCACGGTGGTTTCGTTACTTCCTGTAGAAAGCTATGAGCCTCTCCTGATCAATATTAAGATTTCACTTCCCTTTACTCAAAGCCATGAAACAGCCATTGTTGTCTCTCATTTCTCCTGACTTTTATTGATGCCAGTTCCCAGGGCTGCCATTGACTTTAACGGGAGCAGGACAAACACCATAGCTGATCCTCTTTCCTGTTCTCCTCCTCCCTCAAGATCTACAGTGATCAGGCATCAATATTTTCTTTTGCTCTGAAAGGGCTGGAGACAGGAGACTGCTGTGGCATCCCTTCTGTGGAGGGAGTTGGGAAGATTATTGGGGTCAATGATCTGAGACCAGCTGAAAGACTACATTGTTTTTTTCTTTTTTCTCCCTCATAAGACTCCAAAGTGACAGGCTGAGAGTTGGCACCCTTGAGGCTTCAGTAGGCGCTCTCTCCACTGTGAGTCTATGTTGGATGTCTTAGCTCAGAGGGCAGGTTTTGGGGTGGCCCTCAGCCCAATGTGCCCTAAATCTTGTTTCCGCTTTACTGCGTGGCAGGCATTCTGCCCGGGAGGGAGGTCGGGCAGTGGGGTGCAGCTGTGCCCCCCAGCAGACCTAGCAGCCAGGGCAGCTGCGTGGCTGCCCTTCGTGTGCAAGCGAAGGTGCTGGGAGAGATGAACGTGCCCAGAGCTCTCAGGTTGCACCAGGGCTTCCTGCAGCTACTCGTTCCCTTGTGATGCTGGTGGGTCTCTTGTGATACTTCCTTTTATTCTCTACCTTGGCATACCTACGTTGGCACAATCTTTGTATCAAGTATGTGGAAAACTGACCTGTTTGTTTTATAAATAGCTGTTGAGCATTTAGGGGAGGAGGAGAATAAAGCTTGGCCCTTGATGGAGATCTGCTGGCATCTTTCTTTAGCTCCATTCCACCTCCCTTTCTTCCCAACCCCACACCAAGCTCCCCCATCTATTCTCCCAAGCCCTGGAAACAGAGGAGGGAAGGGAAGATGGAGATGCGGCAGCTGGAGTAGAGATTAAGGCATTACTTGGTCCTGTAAAAAAACTCCATATGCTTTGGCAGCACCTCACTTGTATTGCATCTCAGATTAAATGGCTGGATGTCATGAGGCCATTGCACGTGGCAGTGCTCCATGATTTCTGAGGGTTGTTCAGTAGTTTGAATTCCCACATACAAAGAACTGGCCAAAACACATTTTTTTGTGGAAAAATGTCTCATTATACTTCATGTTGGAAAACAAATGAACTGACAGTGATTAAGCACGGGTACATACAGATGGCAGAAATAAAACTTTATGAAATGGTATAGGATGAAGTAGCCAGAACTGGTACACCAGTGATTCTGCTGTTAAGTATTCGTGTTAACCAGGGGAACAATTTGCATGGTAAGGACATACTGTTCTGCCTCTGTTAGAGGGAAACTAAGTAATGGAGAGGTTAAACGTCCTCTCTGAAGTTACCCAGCCTTGTGCATGCTCTGTATGTCCCTGTTTCTCCCCCTGCATTGTGCCTTAGTCCAGAGCTTTATGTTTTTTCCTGTTACATATTATAGATATAAAACCAGGAAAATGGTATAATATATATCTGATCATATGAACTACAGCATTAGTTAATTTGTGGTTTGGTTGTTGGTGCTTTTTTTTTGTAAGGTCATAGAGTTGACCTGATAAATATAAACCAAAACTAAATAGGTAAAAAAAAAAAAAACAAAACACAACCCCCCCCCCCCCCCAAACACCAAAACCCACCCTTTTTCAGACTGACTCCTGACTCTTCTCTTTTGTCTGCACTCCCTAATTCTTTGACACAAAAGTAAACACTCTTTTATGGACATTCTGAAGAAAAGCAAAGGAAATGAATAGATATCATCCCCAGAGAAGGAGGAATTTCTTGGATCTCCTCTCAATCTTTTTACCAGTGATTAGGATGCTTGTTGAGGTAATAGGAGATTTGAATGGATTTTCCTTTTGTGTCAGAGGAAATGTCAACAACTTCATGGAAAAATGTGTGCCTTATATACAAAATAGGTGCGGATGTCATACTCTTCTACATATACAGTGTTTAAGAAAGCATTTTTTCCTGATTCCCCCCCCCCCCCCCCCCCCCCCCCAGATGGCTGGCTTGAGTAGGAATCTTATGTGAAGGTATTAAAAAGCTTTGTGGCTGCTCCAGGGACCGAACCCAGCTCTCTTTATTCTTAGATAAGCAATCAAACTATGAAACTGCCCTTCTATATGCCACTGCTTGGCTCCCCCTCCCCAAATGGAGTTGAGTCCCTGCTAGCTGGCTCCCCAGTTTCTCTCTGTGCCCTATTCATTTCATAGGTTTTGGTGACTACTCGCAAGTAGTAAATATACAAGACGCTTGCCAAAGTTATCACATGGTGGAAAGATAAGATTGCTGGAGAAGTACTTGTTCAAATGGCTTTGGCTTGAAGTCTAGATTCTGCACGTCTGATTCCTTGGACAGTATTATTGGCCCCTTGGGGGGTTGAATGTATTCACATGTTTAGATATTTTCTGTTGCAATGAAAGTTTTTTTTGCATTGCACTTGACTTTCACAGTAAGTAGGTGCTTACATAAACAAGGAGGTAATAACTAGATTCTTCTTAGTATGATCTTAAACTAGTCTAAAATGCATTAGTTGGAAAAAATCTAACTTGCCTCCTCTGTATGTGGGAAAGGCCTTGAGCATTTTTGTTGCCTATGATTTCTAGCTCTATCATTGTCACGCTTCTACAACGTTGTGGCAACGAAAATAATCTAATTTATGAAATGCAAAATTATGCATCTGCTGACACTACTTTGAATGTAAAAAAACTGTGCAAAAAGAACTTAAGTAGAAGCAGAGAGAATCTCTTGCTTGTGTTCAGATATATACCTCTGATTCATACAGACCCTTGTTGAGTTTTAATGTCATGTTTAAGTCTTATTGGTTAGTGTGGTTTTTCTCCTATGTTTAAACTGGGCTTTTGCTCTGTAGATTCTTCAGATGCTCTCTGCTGAGACATGTAAATACGCAGCCCTGTAATGTTCTAGGAGCACCCTTAGATGTCTGAAAGTCAATGCAAGCTGGGATAAGAGTAGCATGCAGGAACTTGGGGTATAGGAGTGGTGGAAAAGCAAGAAACTAGAAATTGGATTACATCAATGTATTTTTGGTTTTGATAAATCAAGGTAAAGCAGGTTTGGGTTGAAACTATAGAGTCGTGAGCAATTCAGGCAAATGCCTCTTCCATGCCTTTAAACTACCTTTGAGTTTTTTGCAAACTTGACTGCAATAAACAAATATATGCATATAAATAAAAGATAGTATGTAGACCTATGTGTAACAGTGTTTGTAACTTTAAATTCCCACAAATCTGAATATTAAATCTCTTTTGCACTTGCTATGGTGCAGCCAGTCTCTTGAGAGCCCTTTGGCTTTGTGAAAGTATGTAAATTTGAGGCACAAAGATGTACAGAAGGAAACTGCTTTTTGTCATGAGAACTCCATTCCTGTTTTATGTTGCAGACTCCGCAACATAGCTCAAGGATCACCTCTGTAAAGATAGCGGTGGTATGGTGTCAGCTCTGCAGTGTTTTGGGTCAAGGATCTCTGCATTTCGCTGGCAGGACTGGTTTTAACAGTGATAGAAAATGATAGATTTCCCTAGTTTTTCCTCATTACTTTTTTCCCCCCTCCCTCTTTTGTGATGCAAATCAACACTCTTGTAAAATCATTCACCTTTGCTTCTATTTATGGGTTGCATGCACTTTAAAAATATTTTTCGAACACTTTTTATATAAGATTGGGGCAGATGGCACAGCTTGTTAGAAACTGTTTAAATAAAACCTCAGTGAAATATTATATGTGTGAAGAAGCAGCGGTCCTTCTCTTTAACCCCAGATACCTTTCTTCCTTTCCTTTGTGTTCTTAGTTTTGAAGCAAGATTAAGAAATGTTTATTTATTACTAATTGATATCTGCTCAGTTTGGTGTTCCTCCTGTCTTCTGAAGCAGCCGTGGCTCCTGGATACTGTTGTGCTGGATACTCCGAGCAATGGTATCGGATGCTCCGCAGGAGCTAGGCGTTTAGTCAGCACTGGTGTTTTAATATAAATCCCACCTACTGCTTCAGTTCCTGTTATTAATTACACAGGGGATCCCTGCACTCCGAGAGGCAAAGCCTGATGCCGCTGGAGCGGGGCGACCGAGGCCGCTGGGCCCCAGCCGTGACCGGGCCCCCGCTGTGACCAGGCCCCGGGAGGGCCCCGCCTCGCCTGGCCGGAGCCCAGGGGGGCTGGGTGGTGCCCGTGCTTCTTGCTCCGGCTGCCTGCCGCTCTCAGGATGGCAGGAGTAAAAATTGAGCCCAATTGGTGAAATCTGCTTAGGGCTAATTATCAAGCAGGTTTAGGAGTAGGCCGATGAGGGCCCTGCGGGATGGCACCCGCGTTTGCCTTTCTCCCTGGCAGCTGTGGGCGTCGGGAAAAGACATCCCCTCTGCCAGCCCGTCTATCGGACACTCCCGCTGCGGCTACACGTCAAGAAAGAAGATGAAAAACAGAAAAAGTCCCGAACAGGGTCAGCGAAGGGGAGCTGCTCTCGGGCCCCCGGCCGCTGCCGCCCCATCCCGGGCTTCCGAAGGCGGGGAGCGGGGGCGAACCATCACCCCGGCGGAGGGGAGAGGCGGGAGAAGAGCGGGGAGCGGGGCGAACCATCACCCCGGCGGAGGGGGGAGGCGGGAGAAGAGCGGCTCGACTTAGTTTATTCTTTGCAAGCCTCTGCATGATGGGTCAAAAATTTTGTTTTGAGGGAGCGTTTGGGACTCACGTGATGTGATCAGCTGATGTCCCTTACCTTACTTGAAATTGGTTCCCCTCCCTCCTGCCCTGTGTTCTGTCTTTCCCTTCTCCCCGCCTCCCTTTCTTGGTTAAAAAAAAAAGAGAAAGTTTAGTTCTGAGTTAGATCAATGTAGAAGATCGCTGGTATTATCAAATACCCTGGCTGGCTTGTAGGGTGAAGTAGAGGAGGGGTTTGTAAGTGTGTTTTAATGACAGCCAAAGACAGTTTTTGATCTTCTGAAAGGGTCTTTCCATGGCTTCCCCCCTGCCCAGCATCTCTCATTTGTGCAAGACCCCAGCTATTCAGGGACAGACCCAAACTGCAGTTTCTTTCTTAATATGTTTGCCTTGTTCCATTCACATTTACTGCAAAGTAACTCAGAATAACTCCATTACGTGCAGTGGAATTAATTACTTCCATTATGTGCAGTGGAGAAAATACTGGATAAGCAAAATGGGGCCAAGGACATCTTTATAACAGCAGAGCAAATTCTTTAATCTTAAAGTTGGCTATTCTGGTGTGAGATTAAGAATTATAATTTGTTTTACCTTTGGAAAAGAGTGTAATAAAAACACCTATGAGGAAATATTGTGTGACACTTGAAATACTTGCATACCAAAAGAGTTGAAAGTATTCTTGTTACTAGAGATTCAGAGTACCTTTCTCTTCCTATTTTCAGGGTTTTTCCTTTGAAGATGTCTAAAAGAAAGGAAAAAAACTAGCAAAGTCCCTTTTTATCCCCTTTCCTACCCTTTTCCAGTCATAATAATCTACTTTTAAAGTTTAGTCTTGTGACTCATTAGAGAAACACAAATGCTCCTTTTTAGAGGGTGTAAAGAATATGTGAGTAAATGGAGACACAGAAGTTTGCTGCCCCAAAGCTTTTTTTTCCCCTCTTTTAAAAAATATTTTATTTTTGATCAGCATCTTCTCTTCATCTAGAATTATCCAGGAGGTTTCTTTGCCTGCAGCCAGCTGGCAAATCTATAACTAATCTGTAAATAACTGTCTGTGGCTCAAATGGCAAAGGGGACACAAAGGAACCGCTGTATGGCTGCCCCCATTACATATAGCTTGTCTGGTCAAGCCTGGCAGGAGTTTTGCTCTGCTGGAGCTGCAAATCCACGCTGCCCAAAGCCCGCAGAAACCGTGTTTTGTTTGTGCACTTTAGTGAGGCTACAACGCAGCCCAGGAGTGGAATTACTGCATCTCTCTTCCTTCCAGGAAGAAGTGCTATTTTCCTAACTCTAAATCTGCTGGAATTTGATTGTAGGCCCTGATTAATGTGCTGAGAAAAAGGCATGCAGTGTATTGTGCTTCAAAGAAGGTGCACCCACCTCTTGTGAACAGCAAGTCCAAAAGAAATACAGGAGGTGCTGCATGTGGCTACACCTTCATGGAAAGTATGGCATAGAAGGAAAAGCTCTACATTTAAAAAAAAAAAAAACAAGCAAACAAAAATTTATGAAGCAATTTTTACTTTATCTAATTTGAGTTTTAATAGACGAACATTTACAACAGTGGCAGACTGGAAGGAAATGATGATTGAGAAGAGCCAAAGGAGTGCATTACTAGATAATTACTGTACAATTTAAAATGCATGTTCCATTCTTTCTGTACTATGTTTCACAAGCTCCTCATGGTATACGGAAAAGTTACAGCTGAGAGTCACAGCCAGGAATATAGCAAAATACAGGCCCTATTGATAGTAATCCATGGTTTTCTCTGCAGCAGGTCCACAAGGTCTTGGTTGCAAATAAAAAGATACCCTGGTGACTATGCTTGTTCATCAAACCAGAAATAATTTGCAGATCAGGTGCACAAAAGAAAGGAGGCACATAAACTCTAAAGTAGGATGCAAGAATAGCGAGTGTAAGAGAGGGTGAGTGAAGGTGTGGGAGTTGATTCTTGCTTTTTTCTGACTGTAAATGGAGAGACTACTAAAATATTCTCTACTGTGACTTCGCCAGGTACTTCCTTTATAAAAATCTTGATGAAACGATATTTAGAAACATTTGTCAAATGGTGAATAAGTTTTCACTGGAAATCTCTTTCTGCACTAAAGCCTCAGTGCCTGAGCAATTAGAAAAACATAAATCAAAATTGAATTTTAAACTGTTATGGGGATTTAGCTTGGGTTTGTTGGCTCTGTGTTTCTTCTCTTTGTGTAGCTTTTCAACAAGTGTTTTCAGCTTCCTGCAAGAACACAGATGTGTCACGTTAAAGAGTGGATGGAGCTGGGCTTTTTGTACCCACTTGGTAAAAACAAAACAGAAAAAAAATCTCCTTTCTGAAAAGAACGTAGTACATATAATCACCACTCAGTTTGTGATTTAAAAACATCTGTTGAATAAAGAATTGATTTCAGGAATGTATTTGTTCTCTCTACCCTGCAGGGCTCACTTGAGAGAGGGGCTAGATTACCTGTATTTTTAATATCTGCTAGGCTCTTCATTGCTGCTCTTCTAGCAAATACTTAGCTTGATTGCTTCTCTAACTCTTCAGTACAAACCTGCAGAAAAAGAATATTTTGTAAGACTTCATTGCATTGTTGAAGGTCAACTGAATTTTTAAGTTCTGTGAAGGGGAAGGTGGGCTATGGCACAAAGGTGTACATGGCTGAATGCTGCCCTTTAGCTTTCACCCATTCGTGTGAGAGGAAAATGGACAAAAGAAAGCCCTAGAAATTTGTTTGCTGTATTTGGGGACGTGTGCGTTTTTGCTTTTGAAGCAAGCTGGACTATGTTTATTTGTGAAAACAGATGTTGGCTTTGTATTATGCTTTTATTTATTGTGTACATTATCAAGGAGTCCTTTGCTAGCTGTGTTCTGGAGAGTGCCTGTTTGACATAGAGACGAAGCTGGGAAAGTTATGTGGAAAATAAATAAATGTTGGTCTTGTGACCTAAGCTTTGGTTCGGTTCAGTTCCTTGTGCACAGCAGCCCCATGAAATGACTCTGGTGTGAACCTGCCTGCAAAGAGAAGGGAGAAGACCAGGGCATTTTACCTTGGCCTGCAGGGAAGGGAGACAGTAGGTTTCTTCCTGATTGTGAACTCTCCCCCAGCATCTCTAGACTGGATTATATCATTCTGTATTGTTTTTGGAATAGGCAGCTGGTTTTATCTCATCCTTGCTGTTCCTTGGGTTTTGAGGCAGGGCTGCTGTAGCCCCAGAAGGCACGGGCAGCCCTAGCTCAGGTGGGAGGCAGGTGCCCTGTCCCTCCTCGCTCCTGCCAGCCCGTGCTGTGCTGAGGTTTGCAAGGACCGAGGGCCCTGGGCCTGCTGGTGCTGCTTCTGGTCAGGGAGCTAGAGAGCTTCCCCCCCGCCCCCCGTGAAGCTGTTTTGGTGGTATGTGTAATTTCATCAAATAACCAAGAATAGGCCTAACATGGGCAAAGTTTGTTGCTGTTAAGACACTTCAGGACATCTCCTTCCATTTTCCAGGATGAGGTCTTGTGGTTGAGTGGTGTCCGTGCTGGTGTGTGTGTGTGTTTCCCAGTCTCATCTTGCTGGTATTGCTCCAGTAGTAACACCTGCAGAAGAACAGGCAGATGGTGGCTTCTACCATTCCAATTAGCCCTTCCAGGTCTGTGCATTTGTGAGCTAGTGCTGAGGAACTTCAATGGCTGATGCTGTACCTGTTCAACGGGTTGGGGGAAGAGAGGCCTTTCATAACTAGAGCTGTTAATATAGCTGTTTTAGCCTTTATTCTGAGTAACTTTTAAATTTTCTCTCCAACTTTCATACAAGAGATGTGTGGTTGTGTTTTTCTTCCAGAATGAAAGAAAAGGAAGGGAGTAGGAGACACTCCTCAGAAATAGTATCATTAAATAAAAGTCACTAAAGAAAAATAGAAGGAAGTAGCCCCATGAAGGAGTCCAGATTAGCTTCCCCTACTGTGATACACAGTTTTTCATCCTGCTTCTTTGGTACTGTCTTTTAAATGCTAAGGTTAAAATACTTGCCAGTATAGCTGTAGTCTTAGCACTGTCTAGCAAAAGCACTTTATACCTGCCAAAACCACTACTATTAAAGTCACTTACATTGGATTGCTAAACAAAAGCAGTTATATCATCAAAAGCTCAGTCAGATTGCTGTAACTGCATCTAAACAAGAGCTGTTGATGATGTAGGAATATTGCCAAAAATCATCTCTAACCAATGCTGCTACATAGACAGGTATTTTCCAAAGTTGACCTGAACTGAAAGACTCCCCTATATGCATGTGTCTGTATATCTATTTGTCTATCTATCTCCATGTGGGTGTGTATATATATATATGAATAAACTTTTTTGTCAGAAAAACAAGGATTCCCAAGCTGCTGCTTTTCTGATTTGAAAAATGTAATTTACTTAGAATCCATAGAATCATAGAATTGTTAAGGTTGGAAAAGACCCTTAGGATCATCAGGTCCAACCATTAACCTACCACTGCCAAGTCCACCACTAAACCATATCCTCAAGCACTGCATCTACCTGTCTTTTAAATACCTCCAGGGATGGGGACTCAACCACTTCCCTGGGCAGCCTGTGCCAGTGCCTGACTACTCTTTCAGTAAAGAAGTTTTTCCTAATATCTAACCTAAACTTACCCTGGCGCAGCTTGAGGCCATTTCCTCTCGTCCTGTTGTTTGCTACCTGGGAGAAGAGACCGACCCCCACCTCTCTACAACCTCCTTTCAGGTAGTTGTAGAGAGCAATAAGGTCTCCCCTCAGCCTCCTCTTCTCCAGATTGAACAACCCCAGCTCCCTCAGCTGCTCCTCATAAGACTTGTTCTCTAGACCCTTCACCAACCTAGTTGCCCTTCTCTGGACACACTCCAGCACCTCGATGTCCTTCTTGAAGTGAGGGGCCCAAAACTGGACACAGTACTCGAGGTGCGGCCTCACCAGTGCCGAATACAGGGGCACTATCACCTCCCTGGTCCTGCTGGCCACACTATTCCTGATACAAGCCAGGATGCCATTGGCCCTCTTGGCCACCTGGGCACACTGCTGGCTCATGTTTAGGCAGCTGTCAGCCATCACCCCCAGGTCCTTTTCAGCCAGGCTGCTTTCCAGCCACTCCTCCCCATGCCTGTGGCGTTGCCTGGGGTTGTTGTGACCGAAGTGCAGGACCCGGCACTTGGCCTTGTTGAACCTCATACAGTTGGCCCCGGCCCAACAATCTAGCCTGTCCAGGTCCCTCTGCAGAACCTTCCTGCCCTCCAGCAGATCGGCACTCCCACCCAACTTGGTGTCATCTGCAAACTTACTGAGGGTGCACTCAATCCCCTCATCCAGATCGTTCGTTCTTTCCTTATTTTTGGAAAAAGGTCAAAAAGATACTTTGCATTCAGTTTGCTTGACTTGGCTTAATCTTATTCAGAAGTTAAACATTGGGTGTCCCTCTACTAATCAAGAGAAAGCATGAAAGCAGTTCTGGGAGTAAGTCACATATCATTTATCTTAGAAAGGCTAGCTATGCCTTTGAAAGTGTCTGTCTCCCTGTTAGCTCATAGAAGGAGCCCAAAGAACCTTTTAATGGACAGTATCAGGTGTGATGTATCTCCTTCCAACTAACTTCCTAATGAATTCAGTGGATGTAAAGAATAAGGAGAACTTGAGGTAATGTTGAACTTGTTGAACTGGAGGGAGCCCTGCCAGCAGGCTGCAGTGGCCGGGAGCCAGGCTGGGATCCTATGAGCTGCTCCTCAGCTGCTGGGAGGGGAGCAGCTGCTGGGTGCGTGCTGGGCGCGTGCTGGGCTCTCCCTGTGCTCTGCTGCTGTGGACCTCTCCAAAGTGGGTTGAGCCTGTCCCCCCGCTCTTCAGGATTTGGCCCCTGCTTAAAATGCCCAGTGCTTTTGTCTGCTGCTCTTTCCCCCTCAGGCAGGAAGGAACCCATCTCTGCAAGCCTCCAGTTGTTCCTCTGAAGGAACCAAGCAGTCTATAGCTTTTCTGTCATTGGGACTGGCTTCCTCCTGAAGTCACCGAAAAGCTACTTATTCCTGAAAATCCTGTAGCACTGGTAGTAGATACAGCAGTCAGTTGAAAGCTGTCGGCGGGCATTGGGTCACACTGGGTCTCTCTCTTAACTAGCAAAAAACCATTTTGAGTGTTTGGTCTCTGTTTCATTTATGGCTTTGAAGTCCGTGGTGCTTTGTACTTTCTCACAAGGTGTGACAGTCACTCATGAATGACTTTTATATCTTCTTGTGCCAGAAACCATGCAGCACCTCGTTTTGTGAGCTTAAAAGCCTTTGCAGCAAGAGTCTTTACATTTCTTTGTGCCATAGCTGTGAACATTGTGAATTTAGGAACATGTTTTTCAAAGGCTGGGGCACATGCTAACTCCACAGAGGTTGGGATTAAAAGCACAGCGTTTGTTACCCCAGGCACTGAGAGGAATTGTGTGGCTCTGTGTCCTCGTGGGATTTTGTGTTAGTTGATTTTTATCAGATTTCACAAATACCTGCTAACTTTTCCCACTATGTTAGCTTTAGAGTTCGGGAATGATTTTGCTTTGTTTTGCTTGTTTCTTGATAGAAGACTCATGGCTCAGAGAATGAAAGGAACAGCACAACTGATGAACAGAAAATTTATGAACAGAAAATCAGTCTGAGCTGTTTTAATCAATTGATGATGAAATTATCTGTGAATGTGTATTTTCACTATTTGACCAGTTTTATATATGGCTCAATAGTATTCATCATAGAAAATATCTTCTGTTCCCCCTTGTCGGCTGCTAAATAAATTACTAGGGAATAATTTTTTGTTGTTCAGACGGATCTATACTGCACAGGGGTGTCTGGATTCTGCTATTATCAAGTAGTCCATTTTGTAGCTTTGCATCCAGCATACGTATGTGTTTCTGAAGTTTGAAAGAGTATGATCTCATGTCTTTCATTTTAGGTCCTCTGCAGTCTCACAAAGATGTGTTTGCTTCTGTGCGCCATTTTTTCCACCTTCATAAAAAATTAAGCATAGGAATAATTGTGTCCCCTCCTTTCCATTCCCCCAAGCAGACTGCTAGGGTCTGCAGCCCTGTAATATTCTTAGAGACCTGAAATTGATTCTTAATGAAAATCACTGGTTTGCTGCAGGACCAGGACTGACTCAGAGTTTCTGAAAATTAGAGGGAAGACGAAGTTTTTCTGCTGCTACAGCGAGATGAAAACAAATTCTTTTGTCCTCTGCTGAGGGTGGTGAAATGCAGTTTTGTGCTGGCAGTGGAGTGGTTCCTCTGGATGCTGGCTTCTTTGCTCGTCTCTTAGGATTTAGTGGCAAGGATGAGGGATATATCTGGCAAACACGGATCTTCTTTTCCCCACCCCTCCTGAGTCTGTGTGCAAAACCCACAAGAGAGCATCATCGTCTGAGGAGCGCAGATGTTAAAGCTGTCAGTGCCCATCGCTGGTTCCAGGAACTTGCTTGGCCTCAGTCAAAGCTGCGGAAGGATGGTGACAGGGTGGATGCTGCTGAGACAAGGTGTCCTGGGCCACATAGGGAGACCTAGGAGATGATTCTCAATTGATCAAGGCTGTATTTAAGGAGTAATTTTACATATGTAAACCTTGCTGGTGATCAGCAAATGGAGTTAAGTGCAATGCTGTGAGCTTGTTGCACGGTATGTATAAATCCCATGAATTGTGTATTGGTTTTAGGGTTAGGCAATGGAACCATAAAAACCAACTTCGCTGAGCCACATTTTCTCAGCCATGCTGGCTCCAGAGGGCAATAGTAAAGTAACTTTCTTTATAATAATTTGCCCTATTTGCTTCCTTTTACAATGTGGAAAGCTGTGTAAAGTCATTTCTGGCTTTACTTAATACTCACTCCCCACCCCCCTTTCTTTAAGTAGATAGCTCAGTTTTAATCACAAATTACAAAGGGAGAAAATCTGTCTCTTTAGACAAGTCTATTTTAAAGTAAGGTAGAAACTTAAGCTAAATCTTCACAACAGACACTTTCAATATCTTTTGAAAATAAAATGCACAAAAACAATGTTTGGTTTCTAAATGCCCAATATAGAAATATATTGAGAGTTGATTAAAATACTTTCACAGAAATGTTGCTTGACAAACATACATTAACCACAGTCTTTGTGAAATCTGCATTGAAATGTTTTGATAAAATGGGCTTTGAGGTATGACACATTATACACCTGTCAGTGGTCAGAAATCTGAATAAACTGCAAAAGATTACATAGTTCAAGTGAATAAATACATAAAACAAGTTCTAAGCTTTCAACTCCTGGCTATTTGATATTCATCCATAACTGCCTTGTAACTAAAAATGCAAAAGGAGGACTGAAAAGCTCTGGACCTGCACAGGATTTTAGGTATGTACTCATAACTAGATATTTTAGATCATCTTAAAAAAAAAAAAGCTGTAGCCTGATATTTTGTATCTTCTGTGAAACATTATATACATGCCTTGTCTTCTCTCTTCCTGAAATCAGTTATAATCCATATCAAATAGCTACGGGCAGGGTTATAAAAAAATCCAATTTATGGTTGAATTTCTTGGTAATATTGACATAAAATTACTTAGGATGTTTTAGAGAGAGGATTTTTTAGAGGGCATATGTTTGGCATACTGGCTGCATATGATATGACAGATACTGTGTATTCAGTCACAAGGTGGCAGGTAGCCATACTCTCTTCAAGGGCAAAAGAAGGGCAATATTTTTGGTTGCTAATTATTGTCCTTAGCAAATCTGTATCCTTTATCCAAGGGGAATGTGTTGACCATAAAAACCCACAAAAGTAAAGCTCAAGTGGTTTGTTCATGTCACCAGAATTCCAAGATAAATGTTATAAAAGGGATCAGTCATCATGTATTATATATCTACAGACAGTGCACATTTTTCTCCCACTGTACTTCAGGACTGAGACTTCTCTCAATGACAGTTATGGAAAATCTGAAGTGCCTGGAATGTGCAAAAATAGAAAGTTCTGAATGCGTTTAATAAAAGTTTAATTTATGAGTTATATCAGCATAGAAATAACTACTGATGGGTGAAACTCAAAGGTGCATCAGTTCAGACAAAGCTCTATATATGAACTTTTTAAAGATTTCAATCTTTCTTGTGGTGAAGGCTTTATATCACTTTCATTCCTCCTCCCTTACCCTGTTCTTCCATGTGTTTTTATGACTAAATTAACCTGCTTGTTTACAGCAAATCTTAACACTCCTCCTTTCTTATTAGTGTTTCAAACAGTTTATCTTTTATACCAGTATGCTCTGGGGGTGTAATGTGTTTGGTTAGCCTTTTTTTTTTTGTTTGTTTGCTTCTTTCTTTCCCCTTTTGGACTCTGTACAGATCTCACATCTTTCTCTGACTCCATTGCTATATTTCTGAGGTGGTTCTTCCCCAGACTTTTGTTTTTCTGTGCAGGATTTTATCACAGGGGGTTTGCAGACCTGCCAGGACTCGGCATGAAGTTCCTGCGGGTTTTGGCTTGTCTTTCTGTCACAGTAGGGAAATCATATCAATCAGTAATCAACCCCAAGTCTTGATGATCAGTGTGGGGCTCTTATAAGTTTGCAAAGCTTAAACAAAAAACATTGATTTAAATGTTTGTGTGATTCCCTAGTTTCTCCCAAAGGCTCCCACATCAGTGACCATTGTGTATAGACAGGCAGAACCAAATCCTGGTGAGCAGAGAGCAGCAGGCAAGTACTGAGAGTAAAATGAGGGATTGCTATTATAGCAATATGCTGAAGATCAGTAGCAAGTGAATGGAACTGGGTGAAAAACCAGAATTTTTTTCATGTATCCATTGTACTGGCATCATTTAAATAGGCGTTTTGGATTTTTTTTTTTTTCTGGATAATGCGGTGCTTTTGTATAGTTGTGTTGTTTTTTTTTTTTAATGTTATTTACCTTTAGAGGTGTTCTGCAAGGGATGGGATTGTGAATAGATTGCTTGTAAAATAGCAAAAGGTACTATTATTTCTAAGCTCAACAGGAAACATTCCCTTGTTATTTCTTCAAGTTGTGATTGAAGAGCCATAGACAGAGCTGCTGTTTGCTAAAAGAGCGTTGTATTGGCTCTGGTGACAGCAGCAAACTATCTTTTAAGAGAGGCAATTTCTCCTATTGGACCTGATTTTGATGTTTGCTCTGGTGTAAATCGGGAGTAACCTACAGAAGCTTGTCCGTTTGCACTGAATATGAAAGTAGAACAAATGAGGTAAGAACTGTTTGCTGGATCTGAGAAAGTAATTCTCTAGCCTCTGGTACTACTTATTTCTCATCAGTTTTCATTATAATTGGTCAAGACAAGTGTTGAGACAGCGCAGTTCTAACTGTTCGAAGTCATGCCTGTCTCGGATTGTGACTGACTCAATATATATACATGTGTAAGCAGTGGCATCCCCTGGGACTCTTCAGTCACATCTAGTAACTGTACCTTAAGAAAAATGATATCAGCTCTTTGATGCTCTTAAAAACTGTTTGACTTGCTCTAGAATCCAGGACCTAATTCCACTCCAGTGCAAGTGTGGCCTGGCGTAACTCCCAGGATGTAAAAGGCAGTACGCTCGCAAGACTGGCTGTACTAATTTCACGGAGTTAAAAGTGAAGGCAGTAAGTAAGAAGTCAAATTTTGTGTGGGGACTGGCAAGATACGGGAAGTGCCACTCTGCTGGCAGATATGTCAAAAGATGAGAAATCAGGCCCAGGAGAAGCTGGTGTGGCGGGAGGTGGTGAAGGATGAGGGAGCCCTCACCACAGGAGCCTGAGGAAGCGCTGGAAGGGCTTCCACTGGGAAGGCACCTAGACTGTGGATCTCCGTGCTGCCTCAGCGGACATAGTGATTCAGATCTAGATGATGTGAGGAGGAGGTGAATAAGAAAGAAGGGGAGGTGATTAGCCCTGGGCAGTGGATTCTTCTATTTCCTTCCCTAGAACAGGTGCCAGCAGTAAGTGCCTTTGAAAGATGGTTGCTAACTCAACGTTGAGATTTGCCTTCCTCATGCAACTAGAAAATTATGATGCTTGTCATGGTGTATTATGTTATGGAGGTGGACTTACAAATCTTTTCATATACACGATCTCCTTTATGGCTGTAGTTTCTCATGTCTAGTACAGGAAACAATATCTAAACATGCAGTTTGGAAGAGGCTCCATCTCTCCTTGGTTTCCTATGCTTATCGCACTCTTTTGAGTCTCACTTGCCTGTCTTGGAACTCTGCATGTCAGCTGGATTGGGAAAGAAGGTATTTGAGAGTGTGAAAAATGAGCAAATGCACTATAAGAGTGAGGAGGAGAAAGAAGGCAGAGAATCCGGTATTGCTCGTGAGGAAATACAAGGCAGGGAAATTCATTGAATAAAACCAAAAAAGCTAGAGTACATTCTTGATGTATTGTGTCAAGGGAAAAATAACTAATAAAAAGTCACTTTCACACTGTTTCAAGAGATGGAGTCAGGCATGAATGGTGCAAAAGAATTAAAGCTATTTATGTAAAAAATACATCTGGATTTAAAAAAAAAATGTACTGGGAAGCTGGCAAGGTAGAGGGACAGCTTTGAGGTATATTGGAACTTTTCTGAAGTTTTTTGAGTATTACTTGATTATTTTTCCCTATCTGTGATTGATTGATGGAAAAAGCTCTGAAGCATGAGAATTATTTGGTAGAATGGCTTCTAAAGGTCTGATAAAAAACAGCAACCCAGTAACTAACTCTATGATTGTTCAGATTGTCTGGTCTTGATGTGTTGGAAATTTGTTCCTTGACAATTATATTTTTCTTGCTCTGACTTTGCTTTGTTTCCTTGCTATCTTAGTTATGGACTTGCTGACAGTGGTGGTTGAGGATCCACACCATACTGTGGGTACTTTACACCATGTTACTGGCATGAAGAAAGATTTTCCTGGGGTAATACTGAGTCAAAACAAATTGTTCCAGCATTTCCTCTTTTTTTTTTTGTGTCTAGGACTTTTGATGGGGTGCACGAGGGTCTTTTTATTCTGTCCACATTCCTCAATCTGTTTTTTATGTCTGAAGGGAACTCTCATAACTAAATACAGTCCAAATAATTCTTCTAGCTATTGCAAGATTTTTTTGCAGTGCGTGGTGGATCTAGGATTAACAGACTGTCCAAGCATTTTCATCCAAAATCCTCTCTGTTCCAAGGACAGTTATGTTGAAGCCTACCAGGCTTCCCCTTTTGAAATGGTAGCATTGTCTGTATGCTGATGGCCTAGATCTAGGTTTGTTTGAAAGTTTGTTCTTTTTCTTGTTCTTTAAGGCCTGACCAGACCTGTTGTTAAATTCTGCAATCTTTGCTGCTTTGATCATTCACAAGGGAAGCCCTTGAGCAAGAAAGAAAATGATAAAGCTGGATGTTTATGGCATATTGAAGCCTGTTCTTCTGAGCAGTGTTTATCTACAGATGGTGCCCTTAGAAAACCTTAGAGAGGTTTTCACATGTGGAGGTGCATGTACCTGTGAATGTGATTGGGAACTACCAGGTCATATAAAAAGTAACAAAGTACATTGTGAAATATCACAAACTATTTTAAAATGCTATGAAGCTTTTTCAGATATTGCTGGCAATACAGGAAACTGCTGTGCAGGAAAAATGAACTTTGATATTTGAGAATATGTGGATAGATGTTGATATGAAGGTTTACAGATTTATGTATACTTTAAGAATTATATAAATATTATCCATATCTCTCAACTAAATAAAAAAATCATACTTAAACTATGTACCACAATATTAAGATAAATACTTTTCCTTCATATTTACAGCAAAATGGAATAAGCTGTGCTCCCCTAAGATCATTGCCCCAGAAAAATTCACGTGGTTTCATAAAATGCACAGCACAGATACTAAAATTAATAGGCTTTGCAAATCTTCTTTTGAAATCAATCCTGATAATAGGTATTTTACAAGGGAAAACTGTTAAGAACTTGAGGAACTGAACTTTTCTCAAAAGTAGTCCTAGCTTTTGAAATGTTACTGAGGTTTATGTCGAAGAGGTTTGTAAAAAATGTGGTGGGAGTAGGGGTGGGCTGGCTGTCTGAGGCATCCATTAGGACTGGATGTTCTGAAGTCCCTCTCATGTCACCCTTTTGCATGGGGCACTGTTGACAAGTTGTGAAAGACTGACTCATAGGTATAGAGCAATATATGTCTGGATGCTCTACTGGCAAGAATTTGAGTTATATATTTTTTAATGGATAGTTTTCATTTCAAGCATATATTTTCTCCTCCTGATTCAGTGCAGGGCACTTTTTTAGCAACTGGAGATGAATGCTAAAAATGAAGAAGTAGTTCTTTAATCGATCCATCCTATTGACTCCCACACATTCAGTATCGGCACCTTCCTTGTCTTTGAGGTGTTTGAAAAGGTATAGAGGCAGGATGAGAGTCAGAGACTCTTGTGTGCTTGCCCTCAGACTAATGGTCCCACAACACAACGCCAGACTTCATAACAGTATGCTTCCTATGAATAATGAACAGGTCGGGCTTTATGGAAAATACCTCGATTCAAAAAACAATTTAAAAAAAAAATGACGATAACCCTTATTCACTGTGGTCTACTAGCTAAGAAAGCAAAACGACAGGAGCATAATATAAAGTTCTGTTTGCTGACAACTAAATCAAAAAATGTCATCCCACTGGGCACACAAATACACAGTTTGGAGGAAAATATACAGGTGAGGACTGTGCACTGTATCCTGTTCCTTCCCACAAAGGGAGCTGAGTGTATTTAAGGGCCTCATCTTTGTGAGTTAGTAGTGTTGTGGGCAGAAATGGTGAAATGATGCAAAGCACTGTTTATGATCTCCGTCTCCATTTCAAATGGTGGTTAGTTTCTGTGGCTGTGTTGGCTTATTTAGACAGCGTTTCTGCTTCTTCCCTGCACAGATGGGTGTAGTGATCCTTTCTGAGCAAATACTCATTGTTTTCCTTTAGCAAAACACTGCTGTTTGTAATAACTGGGGAGGGGGGGAAATATCCCAAACTCCCCTGAGACCCTGTCAGATATTTGTGATAAACTGTGTGGGTTTTAGTCTTCTATTGAGGGCTCTCTAAGGAGGCCTTGTTATAAGTAATCTTTGGAGAATTAAGTATGAGAATAAGTAACGTTTGGAGAACTAGCACAGAAACCTCCAAATCTGAAACTGCGAGTGTCTGGGCCCGACAGCCTGGGTTAGTGGATCAGTGCAGAAGTGCGTATGACACCACACACACAGGGTATTTATACCAAACTGATTGTGATTTCATATACAATTCTTTTTTTTTTTTTCTTCAGATAATCCTGTCTGTAACTGGAACCCTTGCTTTCTGTGAACATTCATACCAGCTACATGTGTAAGCTGTGTAGTTGAAAGCATCAGTATCAGTCATTTGCTTAAAAAAAAGAAGTTTGCTTGTGGGGAAACTGTATCTGTAACACTTGGAAATAATATAGAAGATGAAAACTAATGTTATAATTCAGCCTCAGAATTTGCTTACATTTCCAGAGGGCAATGAATGAAAATATACATGAAATTCATATAAATGTTCATTATACTGTAGTTAGCACAGTACAAATGGTCAAAGACAATAAGTGCATATAATTTATTCTTTTCAGTCTTTCTCCCGTCCCCCTAGTTTACTGTTTTCCCCAGAACTACATACTGGAACAGTGAGAAATGAGGTGATCACTTTGAATTCTGCTGAAAGTTTCTTTTTCATTTTCGGGATGTGTGTGTGTTTTTTTTTTTTTATAGTGACCAAGATTTTTATGAGATTGCTGATATTCCTGTTGTCTTTAGTTGGTGCTGAAGATGTGAAACGCTTCAGAAACCAGTTTTAATTCAAAATGAAACTGTTCTCTCTGAAAGCATTAGCTCAAGAGAGAACAAACTTAGTCAAAATAATGTGACACTTCCTATTTCTCCACTCTTGCTAAAACCTAAATTGAGAATTTACCTTCTCAGTGACCTCTCACTTTTCAAGAGCTTACAGCCTCAGTTCCCTGCCTAACTATTCCACATTACAAGTTACAGCTGAAATTGTTACTTTCGTAGTAAAATATTTTTGAAAACTAAGTGTCTTGCCTGACTGTTATGTCCAGGGAAGCATGAAAATTGTAATAATAAAAAGATTTGCTTTGTATTCTTTACATTTACACTTTCAAATTCCAATTACAAAAATGGACCCTGCTAAAATGTAAACAAATATCAATTTATCTGCAGCGTCTTGTCCAACTTCAGTGACAAATGACTTTTTAAAAAATATAACTTCTCAAACCCTCAGAAGCTTTACTAGGTGGGAAAGAGTAAATACTGAATAAGTGCTTGTGATGCAGAAGGCTAGACTTGCTTCTAAAAAAGCTTGCCTCTGCTTCTCCAGTTGCTCAACCATGTGTATCTTAACAGAGCTGGAGCAGCAACCATAGGACAGAGGGGAATGTGATTTGAGAAACTTGAGGAGTAGCAGATTGGCAGTACAACTTGGACAATACCTGAATTTTCTTTTGTCTGTCTCTTCCTCGGTCTTGGTTATGTGTAAGTTAATGGGGGTTGCTGGGTATTTTTTTTAATCTCTAAATTTGGGTTGGCTTGGATCTCTGAGTTTGATACGTTTTTTTTTTTCCTTCTGTCCTTACCAATCCTGAGGTGACTAAGACCTCATTTCTGCACTTGGCAGTCCTTCTCAAACAGCTCTCTGATGCACCCACCAGAAGCCCTCTGTAGTTTTGCGGCGTATGCAACATATTTTGTGCCTGCAGGATTCCTGTTTGCTTTTTTAATACATGCAAAACCATTATGTGGGCACACTTGTTTTCTTCTGGTGTTCACAGACTGTACTCAAGATGATAGCACCTTTCCACCTGTCAGAAGTGTGTTTTCACAAGAAGTTTTCTTGTAGTTCCTTATCTGAAGGACCTATCAGGACATAATTATTCTGAGCAAGAACAGAGGAAATGTGGAATTATTGTGAAACAACAGCCTTTTCCTGCACTTTTGCTAGTAGTGCAGGAATGAATCATAGACTTAGCGAATGCATTCAAGAACTAATGCCAACAACTGGCAATAGATAAAAGATGAGAACAGACTAGTAATAACAAAGACAAAGAGCCAAGTTTAGGTGCAGTATGTAACTCAGCAGGAACACATCCAGACAGTCTTACAGCAGAAACGACAATGCAGCATGATGTTACACAGAAATAAAACTCGGAGCTGTGCAAGTAATGGATTTTTCAGTCTAGTGGTCAAACTTAAGCACTGTGTGTGTGGGAAGGCTCATGTTAACTCAACATGTAAGGTTCTGAGGTTTTTTTGGTAATGCAAAGATCTGAAGAATGTCTTTCTGTTCAGTTACAAATACTACCACTGCACAAAACACGTGGTACAAAACTCAGATAATTCTCTTCTGAAGGTATTTAAACCTTTAAAAATTAGATTAGTTTCAAAATGGAAGAGCTGTTCTAATTTTTAAATGTCAAAATGCTTCCATCTTCCCCCCTTCCTTCCTACTTGAAAGTATTTATTGAGTCTGGTCAAATTTGTGAGTTCTTGTCTTGGGGTACACTAGAGGGCAGAAAAATGAAAAAGCACCTCTGTGTAAATTCACTGAATGAATAGTTCATCTTATTTACACCCAGTTACTTTTGCCTATACACCTTCCCCCCCCTCCCCCCCCCCCCCCGAAAATTCAATGATACGTTGCAATTAACTCATCAAACACATCTGTCAAGAAATTTTTGCTTAAAAAAAATTAGTTTCAGAAAAAACTTGTGATGGTTACATAGAACTTGTAATAGTTTGGATTTTTCCATTTGAAACATCTCAAAGATTCCTCTCAAAGATTGCATTTTTCAGTCAATGTGAAACAGGTTTGTGATGATTATGAGTATAAATTTGCTTTCTCTTCCTTTAAGCATGTGTCTTCGTGGGCAAAATTACTGTATGTGTAATTATATGCATACATATAAACAGGGAGCATTCTGTAATACGACAGCCCTAAAATCTGAGGAACAACATACACGTTCTTGTCTGTGCAGTTTTTTTTATGTGGGATCGGTATTTGTGATCACGTAACTAATAAGGTTTACATTAAGATTCCAGTAACTAGTTCCTTTCTATGTAGTACTTTAAGGGCAGAGAGGCTTTTGCAGCCAGCCTAAGCTTCTTGCTCTCTCCAGGCATCCCAGACTTGTTACAGCTGCTCTGGGGTTTCCCGTGTTTTCTTAGTAGAGAATATTTGTTGCCACTCAGGTAGCAGTGTGAGCTTGGGCTAATGATGTTCATCTATTAAATATTTTTGATACACTGAGAAAGGCAAGCAAGGGAAGCAAAATGTTTAATAGGTTCAGAAGTCTTGAGGCATTTCTTCTTGCAGCACTGAAGAGAGCTCTGAGACTGTCTTAAGGATGTGGAGGAAGGTGTCGTGGTTTAACCCCAGTTGGCAACTGAGCACCACACAGCTGCTTGCTCACCTTCCCTCCCCCTAGTGGGATGGGGGAGAGGATCAGGAAAAAAAAAAAAAAGTAAAACTCGTGGGTTGAGATAAAAATGGTTTAATAGGGCAGCAGAGGAAGAGAAAATAATAAAAGAATAGACGAAACAAGTGACACACAATGCAATTGCTCACTACCTGCTGACTGATGCCCAGCCCATCTCCAAGCAGGAATTGCTGCCCCCTGGCCAACTCCCCCCAGTTTCTATACTGCGCATGACATCATATGGTACGGAACATCCCTGTGGCCAGTCTGGGTCAGCTGTCCTGGCTGTGCCCCCTCCCAGCTTCTCACTGCCAGAACATGAGAAGCTGAGAAGTCCTTGACTAGTGTAAGCACTACTTAGCAACAACTAAAACATCAGTCACTGTGTTATCAGCATTATTCTCATCCTAAATCCAAACCACAGCACTATACCAGCTACTAGGAAAAAAATTAACTCTATCCCAGCCAAAACCAGGACAGAAGGGCAGCATGACATTATAACAGAAAAGGGTTGTACTTATCAAAGAACTGTTTTCTTTACTATAGAGCCATACAACTATGGGGCTTCTTGTCTCTGTATGTTTGTCTCGGACTAGGAGACTGCAAGTAATGAGAAAGTGTGATGCAGCAGCTCTGCTGTGATGATTGTTTTCATCTCCATTTGCAGTCACCCAGCTGCAGACCATAATAACAGAATATTGTTGTAAGGACAGGAGCTTTCACCTGGGATGCTTATGCTCCACACTCTGTGTCTTTACATTGGCAAAACAAAAATTGAAACTATTCTCCTTCATGGATGTCTTACCTGCTATTTATAATGATTTGTGCCATTTGGGCATGTTTTTGCCTTTAGCCCTGGGAAAAAAAAATCTGGCCTTTTTGGGGTTGGTTGCCTTTAGCTATGTTTTCAGTCTCTTAGAAATGTGTTGGGAGGGGGAAAATGCTACATCTGTATTCTGTAGCTAGGTTCAGGTGTCATATTCTAGGAAGCCTGCAGGAGGGACATAATCTGTTGATTTTGTGTGTGCATGGAATTTGGAAGATGACAATGTTTTCTTTCAACATGAAATGTGAGTCATTAAAATACTTTCCAAAGTTGTTATTTTTCCTTTAACAATGATGTGGAAGAGCTTACCTTCCAGGTACAATCAAGAGAGGTCAGAACAGTAAGTACTATAAAAACAAATAGAAATAAATTAGAGAAAAAACACTTTTTAGTAACCTGGAATTTCATGTCAAATGGGTTTGACAGGGCGTTGAGCAAACTAAATTGCTACTATGAAATGAAGTGAGGATTTTGGGTCCCTTTTTTTGTTGTTCTTTTAGCTCTGGCTCAAATATGATTGTTTCTTATGCGGCAAAAGAAGTTTCAGTCCTTTTTCTTGTCAAATAAAATAGTACTAGGCTACAGCAGAAAAAAAGGAAAGGATTGTTGAGCAATCTTCTACCAGTGTATTGGTTGTGATGAAGTATGTACTGTATTGATGTTTAAATGTATAGATGTCCTCACAGTATCCTCAGATAACTACTGCTTTTTTTTTGAGGGGAGAGGGGAGGAATTGTTGGTTCTATTTTACGTAGTTTCAAAATGTCATATACACTGTGTGTTTAGTGGTTGAACTTTAGGTTGATTTGCATTAGTATTATGCAGAACTAATTTTCTTTATGAAAACAAAAGACTAATTTTAAAATTTGTCTTGGTACACTTCTCAACCTGGTCTCCACTTAAACCATGTGTTTTGTAAAATAAATCGCTTAATTCGGAGAGGCGTTAATTATCTCCAAAACATGTACCTCACTGTTGTGAACCAATATGCATCGCACACTTCTGAGACTAATTTCCACAGAGCATTGGTGCAAATATGCCAACATTTAACAGTTAAATACAAATGGATCCGGATGAAAAAAGCCAATCACAGAGGTTCCCATCTGGCAAATATCTATGTACTTAACTTTATGCACATTAATATTAACAATGAAGTTAACTGGAGTATTTATGTAAAATTAAGCACGTATGCTGAGGCCCATTTATGCCATTTCTTTCTCACTAAGGATGGGAAAATGAATATTAATAAACTCTGCAGAAGAGTCTTGCAAAGATCTCTATATGTAGGCAGGTGCTTAATTTTTAAGGTCTGTGGAGTCAAAGTATTTGTGTCTGTAAAATGTAAACACGGGCAGAAGACTTAGCAGAATCAGCCCAAGTGTCTAAGCAGATGTATTTATAGCATCAAACCACACTAGTTTACTCAGAATAAAGCCATTATTTGAGTGACTTTTCAAGCTGAAAAGACTCTGGGAATTTGGAATGGCAGCGGAGCTCCAAGTATTATTAAAAGAAAAATAGCCTTGTACCAGCTTCCTATTAATTTTAATTGTATTACACCTCATTCTTAATTCAAATGAGCTAAACTCATCACTGGCTGTAAATCCATAGAGTGTTTATTTTCACTTATATTTTGTCCCATGAAATGTATTATTAGCACATCATATTTGAGTCTTTGCTTATTGCAGATAAGTCCTTCTTCCATTCAGCGATAATTTCATATTCAAATAGTGTACATATTAGCAATGTGATTTAATTCTCCAGTTTGTTTATGTTTGAAAGGCTAATGTTTTCCAAACCACAATTTAAGGGTTCATGTAGCAAGGCAAATTACAGGTTCCCAAGTGAGTCAAGTTGTGTAAATAGTCAGCCTGCATTGACATGCAAAAGAAAGTTCTAAGCTGTCATGAGTTACATGTTGTGGGGCCAGACAGGAGTAGGGTAACAAGCAAATCAAGTGAAAAAGGAATTTGCCCAGCAGGAATTCCCTACAGAGCAGGTAAAATTGCAAGACTCGTGTAAATCACTGTGGAGAGAATGGAAAAACAGATTGTAGTTATTTATCCTCATAACTTTTCCCTCATTCAAAGAAGAAATTCCATAAGCTTTCTATTTTAGGGGAAGATAGTGGCACTTAAGTCCCTGCCATGAATTGGGTGTTCTATTGCTGTATCTCATCAAGAGCAATCAGCTCCTTTCTGCCAATGCAGACAACACTGTGCATATAAAGATCCCACTTTTCTCCAGCAGAGGTGGTACTAATATTTTACCAAGGATTTCTGTGATAGTATGTGAACATTTCTGCAAAAAGACTCTTCCTAGATGATCACAAAATTTTTTTTGTTAAGACTCTTCACTATGAATATTTATTGGGTCCTGGAAAATATCGGGGGCCAATCCTACCTCTGTAAGGAACTGATGTGCCTGCGAGAGACTTATGCTATCAACTGAAATGAGCATAAGTAAGCCTTCAGTGATTAGGGCATGTTGGCAGTATAGAAATGGGGTCAACTTTTGTAGCTTAAAGTAGGCTATAGCAAATTATTCTGGGCTTGAAGGGTGTGGAGGTAATACTTGGTGGTAGAGGATCATGGTCCAATTTATAGGCTGACTAGGAGTTTCAGGGATTTCTAACCATTAACTGCCTCAGTTGGAACCTTCCACTCATTTCTCAGCCTTACTTTGTTGAGAGATTCTTGGAAAAACTTGTAAGAGTGCATGTGGGCACAGCAATGCACTTATCTCAAGCTGGTGTAGATTTTCTAGTACCCTGTGACACCACTCTGATTCTGCACCTTCTTATCTGCTTAGACAAGCCTGGCAGAGTGTGAGATGATCAACTATTATCGTATCACTTCTCAATCAAAGCAATTCTTACTACATGCTGTCAGTTGCTTTCAGAAGTGAAAATGATGATGGCCAGCAGCACTGGGAAGCTGATAATTACTTGACATTAGAACTAGCAGAGGAGGGCAGGACGTTCTTCAGGAATATTTATTTGAATTTTAACATGAATTTTTTTTCAATTCCATTCATTCCTCACTGGTCCATTCTTCCTGCAAAGACTTGGGCAGTTGGTCCTGACTGACATGGAAACTTAACGGGATGGCTAATGTGCGTTTTGAGGTCATTGTTATCAAAGGGACATTTTGTTGGCTTTTAAAAAATTGTCAATGACTAGAAATTGCAATGGCTAGGTATGCACCTTACTTGTTTGGCTGCTTTAGGGAAAAAACCAAACAAACACACGCACAAGAAAATTAAATATTGGGCACCTCTCTACATCCCCGAGTGCCAAAATATCTCTGACTAGCCAGAAACAGTTGCTTTGCATCGGTAGGAACAATTCTATAAGGTGAAAGGCTCGTTCATATATTGGGTTCAACTGGAGAATGGAGACAAGATGATGTGACGTCACTCATCTGTTGCAATGAACACTTGAGGTCGGACATCACAGACTTGCAGAAAGCTTCTTTGTAATCTGAGTGTAACCCATTGTTTCTTTATTAATACACATGTGAAACTCCAATTGCATGTGGATAATACAATTTTAATCTACACTTGTTGGAGAAGTTGATTTTGCTTTTCTCTACTGCATTGTATGCATTGGCCCTCAGGGGAATATTTATTTCTTACAGACTTGCTGTAGGTTGAAATTATGTTTTTTTGTGGTTCTGGTTTTCTCTTTGTCTTCCTCTCATTCATGGCTCACCTGAAAAGTTATAACTCTTTCTAGAGTGAGCCATGGTATGGGTCTAAGCTGGATAAATCTATAAGGTAGTTTTGTTTTCTGTAGCATAAATATGAGACTGAATAGATTGATTCTGTTCCCTGACGATAGAGGTCTGTTGTGGTGGGGGTGAGGAGAAGTGAAGTTTCTTCCCTGACTCCTTGTTGTGTGTAAAATTACTCTGCCTGGTTTGTGCCTATCGGGTAGTACTGTGTGATTTCTGCCTCTCCTCCTCTTCTTATTTTTAATCACATTATACCAACTTTAACGTCAATGTTCTCCATTATCTTTCCAGATTGCGTTTAGTTGGATCTTTAAAAGGGAGAGATGTTGATAAGTCTCTCAAAAAGCATGCTTTTGTGCTGATCATATCTTCTCTTGTGATGAGGCTACAGTCTAATCCTTACTGGAAAGATATTGCCTGGGCTTTCCCATTCAGTGTCTTCATTGTTACAGACTTCGTATAGCTACTGCAGAACCACAGCTTTCTGTCAGTTCAGTAAGTGTAATTTCAACTACAGTGTAGTCTTGCCATCGCATTTCAATTTAATGTGGCCTCCACTGGAACTTTATCAAAGTAAATTCTACCATTTTGGAAATGTTTCCTGATAGAAGTCACCCATAACATACATACCTGCACACAAATTACCCATCTCTATATACTTCATTATTGCATAACATATTAAAATGTCCAACTTTGACATGTGGAAAAAAAAAATATCCAGAATGAAAATAAAACATCCATCTGAATTGTGGACTTCAAAGGGAAATGCCACTTGCAAAGGGATTAATTGAATTTCTGCATGTTCGCATTCCTATTCTGAATTATGCAAGTGCTCCAACGCAACGATTTATTTTTCTCATTCCCTCTTTCTTAGATGTAGACTCCCATATCTATTTTTACAGAGTTCTGAGTATATTTTCAGAATAAAAGGTTTAAAAACCTTCTTTGACTCTTTCTGCTGAGTCCTTTCTTGCTTCATTGTCTCATCAAAGTCTCAAAAAGAAAATTTATTAACTCTTTGTTGCCAACAGTCCAGCTGTTTGTCAGAGTAAACGTAAATCTGCTTCCTCGGGAGAAAAAGTGAGTAGAGGCTTGTTTCAGTCAACTTTGCAGTACTTATATTGCTTAAACACGCAAACTTCTAATATTAAGAATAATCTGAGAGCAGTTACATAGTAGATACTTAGGGTGGTATTGAGTAGCTGTTTAGGGATTTAAATAGTTATTTCTCCTCCACAAGAGAATAACTATGGGCTTGAAAAAAGGTGCAAGAGTCAGTAGGAAGATGAGTGTCCAATAAGGAACCTCTAAGCTTGGGATGAGCCCCAAGAATTCTGGAGTCAATGTACTTTCGTTTCCTTATGCCATACTTTTTCTTCCATCAGATTATTTTCCGTATAATTTTTACCCTGTTCCTTAGAAACAGGAGAAAGGGTTAGAATGGTCCAGCTCACAGCATGTAGCACATGATGTTTCCATCCCTCTCCTGAGTAGTTAGTTACACACTTAAGTTGTAAGAACTCACGTCCAGCCATGTCAGAGAAAGGGACTGGTGACACAGTGCCAATCCAGGAACAGCGCGGGAGCCCAGCTTGAGCCACTGCCTCACCCCGAGTGAGGGGCTCGCTAGAGCACAAGTTGGTTTGCTTTCAGTCTAGCAGGAAAGCTGGACTTTCCCCCCAGGGGCCTGGGCTCTTGAAGCTGAATGAATAAGTACTGTCTCCCTCGAAATTTTGAACTGTACTCCACGTCTTGGTCCTTCCACCCCTACCTGTGCATAAGCAGTACAAAGGCCTTGGGAGAGTGAAGTGATAATAAGTGATCAGGCTTGTGATAATCCCAGATTTAAAAGCATAGGACAGATGATCGTGCACCTGGCATCTGAAGGTGTCCTGTAAAAAAGTATTGACAATGACAGCCACGCTGCTTAGATGGGAGAGTTTAGCAAGTTCACTTATCTTAACTTGTGCAGGTTGCTTTTGACCTTGTGGATGCTGGAAGTTTAGCTTGTGGTTCAGTACCACTGGAGCAGATGTTCAGTGACTATATCTTATTATATGAGACAAAACAACTTTTTCATATTCTTTTTGTCTAACAATGCAATTCTTAAAATGTGGTGTCAGTAGCCTGCAGAGAGCTTCCACCAAATTACAGGAATTCTGAAATTGTTTTAAAAGCACCAAATCAGGCTGCCCTCCTGTAAAACATCCAGTATATTATGCTGTGATTTTCTTTAATGGTAGTAGCATGGAGATAGCACCTTTTGCTAAGCTGCAAAGTGGAAGCTTCCTGCCTATGTAGCCTTTAGCATATTCAGAAACAGGTGCTTCCAAAATAGGCATAGGGATGTAGTAAAATAACATCTTTTGAAGCTTCTTTGAACCAACGAATTCAACTGTAAGAAAATCAATACTGTTAAGTTGGTTTTAACCACAAACAGGGTGAAAGGGAAAAGAAAATAAACCAAAAATATTAGGGAGCAGGAGAAGGGGTAGACTTTGCAGACGATTGTAAGTCAGGTGAAATGATAGCTGGCAGCTGTATATCAGAGTCCCCCAGCACAAGGAAAGGAACGTGTTTTTCTTCCTTGAGAAACCTAAGGAGATTCTAGCCCGTGCCAAGTCCTAAACATCACAAGTACTTTTCTGAAATATACGTGTGCACTCACATTCGTTAGAGAAGTTGCTGTTTTACTGGAATACACTGAAGATTAGTCCTATGTCCACTAAAGTCAAAGAAAGGATGTATGCTGACTTAAAATGAGATCAAAATTTTTGAGTCATTTCTACTGTGGTTTATTACAAGTAAGTAATAGTGATACTTGCTATAGAGTAAAATGAGGTTTTAGAGATGTTTGGGACACTATTTAAAACCCTGTCATTGACTAATTCCTTTTTAGACTGATGAGGCTATGTGCAGTCCAGGAGGATGGGAATGGGCAGGTTTTGAGGAATGCTGGAATTACAGGGCAGTGTGGATACTGCAGGAGCGGGTTAAGCTACACTCTAGGAAGCAAATATTTCTGACTGACTTGGCAATTGAGTAACTTTTGGTCCTTTGATAGTCAATCAGTCTTAAGTTTTTCTATACAGGGAGGATGTCATGCAGTAAGCTGGGGCGGGTGTTTACAATGTGCTGTCTAGCACTAAATCCCCATGTGGGTATGCTTAATGCATGTGAAGCATGGCCACCCAGTTTCAGGCTGCCCAGGGAAGTGGTTGTCTCCATCCCTGGAGGTATTTAGAAGACGGGTAGATGTGGTGCTTGAGGACATGATTTAGTGGTGGACTTGGCAGTGATACATTAATGGTTGGACTTGATGATCTTAAGGGTCTTTTCCAACCTTAATGATTATTCTATGATTCTATGAGTATCCTGTAGCGATGCCTGCCCTGACCAGCGGGACTAACTTCCTGCTGTTAGCTGCTCCCTGCCCCAGCAGTCTCACAGTCCAGGCAGCCCGACAGGCTTCTTCCCCACCCGTGTCTTTATGCTTCATGCAAAGTATGGTTTGGCTTACTTGGGGGTGTGGTTTTCCTTTAAACTCATCTTTCAAATGTTTAACTTTGAAGGCTCTCCTAACTTTGCTCTTCTTTCTGTCTCTGAGTTTCAGATTCCTACCATGTGCTTGTAGCCACTTTTTTGTGATAAGTTTTAACTGCATGACTGTTATACATTTGCCTTTGCATTAAAATATTTGGGATACAAGCATCCCTAATTACTAACTTTGGTTCATCTTCCTTCATCTTCAATCTCTTGGTAATGATATTTTTGAGATGGGAGATGTTAATCCCTTTGTTGCGATCAGCCATACGCTCTTTTCCTCTGATTATAATTACTTTCTTCTTATAAATTGCCATGGTATTATTGAATGTGTATTGGTGGGGGAATTTGCACTTTTGGCTGGCAGGGAAAATGTTACAGGTGTGAACTGTGCTGTGTAATAATATTCACAAGAGCTGTCTGTTTTTTTTGACAGTTTTTCATCAAAACCGTACTCTTATTGAAGTTGAAATGTTGGAGGAAATAGATTATTCTGACAAACTTTGATAGGAAAAAAGTTGAAACATTAAGTTTTGATAACTCTGATTCATTTTCTCTTGACTTGAAATTTTAATATCAGCTATTGATATACTTAATATCATATGCACATATAATTTGCATTTAAGCTTGTGTTCATCTTGTTCTAATCTTTCTCTGCTCTAAGGCAAGGTTAACTAAAACTTTGCCATTCCTGGCAGGTGTTGGCCAAACCATTCTTAAAGTTCTCGAGTCTATTGCCTCCATGAATGGTCTATTCTAGTGTTTTCAGTAATTTTCCAATCCAGAACAAAAATAAAAGTGCAGTGTTCAGTTTCACAGCGGAAAAGATTTTAGTTGTGGACCAATTCAACAACAGCTTGTCCTGCTATTTTGGGCAGTGATTTCTTTGTGTTGTGCAAGCTAAGTAGAGCCAGGTCCAGGGTCTATGAAGGTCAGGTTTTGCTGGGAGACTAAAAATAACCCAAAACAAAAAAAACCCCAACCCCCCCAAAAGATGTCTTTGTTTCGTGGAGTTCTTCTTTGTTAAAATTAGGCTCATTTATGTTTGAAATTATCACTGAAGTGTTACCAGACATTCAAAAGTTTGAATCAGGATTTAGTTTCTGGTTTTCTCCAATGGGGTATAAAATTGACTGTGCATTTCAGAGTTTCCTGTCATTTCCTTGCTATCATAAATCCTTCCAATTACATTCCGTTGTCTTCTGCTTGAATCTGGCTAGGACTTTTCATTTCCCTGTCCGTGTTCTTGGTGCTGCCTTGCACAACTACCCCGAGATGATTCCTTTTGGAAATCAGTGAAATTGTTTTGTTTTGGTTTTCCTACATGAAAAGTTCTAATTAGAAAAACAGTACCCATCGAAACCTAGACTTGCACAGTTGCAGCTCTAGGGAATCTGGTTCTGAATCAGCCTTGCAGATTGAGGTGTCCTGAGCTCTGGGAGTGTGCTGGGGACTCCACCAAGGGAGTGGTCTGAACGAACGTGAACCCGTGACTTCATGAAATTTGCCACTGTCGTTTAAATTCAGAGCCTCCAATGAGACATCTGAAATGCTGATCTGAAAATTTAGGAGAATAATCATGTGAGAGAAATATTAGTACCCCTGTGTAGCTGTTTTCTACCTGTTTCCCATTGGGCTCAGACTGCAGAAGTCCTCTTTCACATGGCAATTGGCCTATGTGTATGTAATGACAAATGTACTGTGAGGTAAGCATATGGGCATGGACATTTGATTACAAAGTGCATGTTGTATTCTAAGTTTGTGAGGTAGCAGATTCCTTCAGAATTTGTTAGGTATCAATCAGTCATAATAGCTGGCCCAAAATGGCTTTTAACAGGCTTCTCAGGTTGCATGTCTCTGAGCTGGACATAAATGTTTCCTTACTTTATACTGCCTAAGGTGAATCAGTGCAACTCTGATGTCATCTTGCAGGTTTTAAAAAATATGGAGATAATGTCAACCTAACTGCTAATCTTCTGTAGTCTCGCTGGTATTTTTTCTGAGGCACAGTATTTAGCATTTTTACATGTGGTGTATTGGTAGTTATCTCTATCACTTTTATCTAGTTTATATCTACTGCAGACTGCATGGTGATTAAATCTAGATTGGATAGCCCTCTGCATATAGGATGCAAATACATGTGCACTCTTACTTTTAAACAAAGTAAATGGTGGTCACATATAAGGACTCAGGAAAAAAAAATAGATTAATGAAGTGATGCCAGAATGAAGTTCGCCAAAAGCAAAAGACTGTGATTGTGTTAAATTTTCGGCTACAGACAAAAGAAAAATCCAATAAATGTCAATTTCTTTTTAATAACTCTGCTTCATTATTCAAAGGCAAAAATTAAATCATACAGGTTTTTTGCATATGTACATGTAGTAGCTGACATGATTTTGTGTTTGCTTATAGAAAATAACTAACATTTTTAAGGCTGTTGAAGAGCTATAGGCTATACTTAAAACTAGAATTAATGAATATTCTAATCCCCAACATGACTTTGAAAATATCAAACAGTATTTATTAAGTGGAGAAAGATAAACATAAGGTCACATTTCTCGTTCTGCAGGCATTAATGGATCAAATTGCGAAAACACTTTCTGACCATGAAACAGAGGAAACAGCTATATTTCTGTTTTCACACTAGCTAAAACTGGGCTAACTTGTCCTGATGAAATATTTCTGTTTTGGAAAAAAAGATGATTGAATTAATCCAGATTGTTTTAGGGCATGCATCTCTCTCTCCCAGTTGCTGCTGAAGAATGGTGAAGATAATTGTTTTGACTTGATCATTTGCCTTTTTAGTACAAATAATATTATGCTTAATAGTAAATCAAGATGACCTGGTGGTTATATATTCAGGTTGAACAGATGAAAGGGAGATAAAACACTGCAATGAGGTCAAAACAAAAACTCATTTTGATTGACCTGCAATGAAAGCATTTTATGGAGGGAAAAAAAAAAGTAGCTAAAGACTTCAGGGTTTGTTTTTGTTTTGGTTTTTTTTTTGGAACAAAATAAAACTAGATTTCTTTGAACCTTTCTGTTATAGGAGTGCTAACTGGATATGTTCTGCTTTTTACGGCTGGGTGTTAAAAGTGAATATTTCTGTTTTATTTGGTAGTATTAGGAGAAAGCTATGCTGGTGATCAGTAAATATTAAAGATAAAATACTGTCTGTTCATAAATTGATTATTTCGTGTGTTAAATTTTTACACAGAAACATTCACTAAAGTTTAATGCAATGAAGCAGAATATAAAAGTTGGAATAATAGTTTATAGCGGATTTTTAAAAGTATTTTTGTTTCAGGTAATCTCTAAACTTGTGCATCTGTTCTGATTTCAAACAAATCCAATTTTGAAATGTTGTAATACCTGCAAGTGTAGTTCCCCAGCACTCCAGTTCATTTTCTTGTCACTGCAGGAGACATTTGTTATTGGCAATCTCAGAGGAAAGCTATAGTCTTGAGTGGGAAATGAAAAAGGTAATTTTCATTAAAATACAACTAACTTGCATGAAAATTTGAGACTACAGCCAATTCAGCCATGTAAATAAAACAGATGTTTTCTTGTGATAAAAGCAGGAAAAACATGGCAGAGAATTAAAAAACCTGACTTTTTATGCTTGCTTGAACGATTATACAGATTGCAGGCCAGTGAAATACCATATCCAGAGCACATTCCTTCTAATTCTTCAACCTCTCTCTCTCTATTGGGGTCTCTGAATGGGCTTCCCAACCCATGAGAGGCAGCTCATCTCTCTCCTGTTAAAAATGATGATCCGTCTACAGTTAACGACAGACAATGAAGTCCGTTAGAAATGCGAATAGTGGCACGAGGCATTCAAAACTCATTCCTGGGAAATGTCTGGGTGGCATGTAAAAGTCTAAATAATTCTGATTTCAGGTGGTTGGCCTTTTGTTGAACAAAAAAATCGGTGAAGGCAGATACTTTTCAAAACTAATTAAATTGTTTTGACAAAGCTGTTTTGAAAATTTTCGCTAAAATCGTTGAAGACTAGATTTTTCCATCAAAGTCTCTTAGGGGATACTTTCAAGCAGCATTGCTCGATCTATGGATTGTTTGTTTCCCAAGGACTGTGTGTGAAGGATGTGACAATATTCTCAAAACCCACTGAAGCCTGAAGCGCTGCTCTGAAGGGAAGAGCCTTGCCTCCCCCTGACAGGCAAGGGACCTGGCTGCCCTTGCGTTGCACTGCTCGGCCCTTCGGGAACTGAAACGGAGCCATTACTGGGTGGAGGAACCATTGGGGAGGCCTCGGCAGCAAGACTCGCTGAGCATTAACTTTTAAAAATGACTTCTCAACTGTGAGGGTCAAAGCAATTCAGGAGGGAGCACTGTTTAAGAAGGGAGAGGGGGAGATGAGCTGGATAAGCTGGGGTATGGTGGAGACGGTGCTTGGTGATTGCTTCAGGGCTTCCTCCTGGGAAGGCAGCCACTGATGGCAACTCCGGCCTCTGACTGGAGAAAGTCCTTGCTGTAGCCGTGGGACCAGCCCAGGCCAGGCCCTTTTGGGAGAGCCACCTTGCGCTGCTGAAACTTGCCATGGGTGGCACAGATCCGCGGCTGCTTAGGTGTCTGTGGGTGTTGGGCCCTGAGGGCAGCGGCAGGCTGGGACCTCCACTCTGCCCCCACTCCCCAGGCCTGGGGGTGCCATTTTGTCTCAGCAGGGCCCACGGATCTGCCCTGGGTGCCGTTACGGGGGGGTGTCCGTGCCATGACTGGGCTCCCTGGGTGTCACCTCAGGGCCCCTGAGGAGCCCCATCACTGCCTCTGTCCTGGCTCGGGGCCTGGGGGCTGTAGCCAGCCATGGGGGCCCTGTCCCCTGCAGCTCCCGGGCTCCTGTGCTTTGGTGTGGTGAGGGAGGCTCGCTCCTGCGCCAAAACCCTGCGGGGAGGTGGCTGGGGGTCTGTCGGACCCCGCTGAGAGCTAGCCTACATCGAGACGGCAATGTGCCCGGTGGCCCTGCCTGCTGCTGGGAGAGACCTTGTGCTGGAGGCCAGCAGGAGAGGCATGGGCCTTGCTGCCGCCCTGCTGCAAAGGCCTCCTTGTGGTTTCGGCTAAGTACCGTGGTGCACGTGCCAGCAAAAAAGACAATAAGGTGGTTTTTAAGAAAAAAGGACAGCAAGATAAGATGTATATTATTCGTGAAATGAAAACCAGCGTGTTATCCCTGTGGATCCACTGATTTTGATTAAAATTAAAGCACTGGTAGTGGTGGAAGAGAGAGCCTGTGTTGTCCCACACAAAGCAAAAGGTGAACATGGAGACTGCAGTAAATAATGCAGTCGTACGGGTTCTTGAAGGCCATGCTCTAGGTGTTTTATCAGAGTCTTTAACTTGACTCATTCCTTTTTTTCCTGTTAATTTTCAGGACTGTCTATGCTGCCAGTTCAACAAAATGAGAAAAACAAAATCTTCAGGCAGTTTACATTCATGTAAGTGTTTTATTTAATTACTGCATTTGCTGGGGCAAAGGTCTAAAATACAGAATTGGTGTACTGTGTATTAGAAATACTAGATATGGTATCAATTTTCATGATGAAAAGCTGTTTTAACTGATGTTAACAGCACCTCGCAACTCTGAAAAACCATACCACTTAAGCATGTTTTGCACATTTCATTTAAGGGTTGTGGTGTACACAGGTAAAATATTAAAAAGCCTCCAAAAGCCGAATATACAAAGACTTAGTTTTCCGTGTTGTCAGTCAAATTTGTTTTCATTGCAGCTATACCTTCCCCCCTTGATATATTTTTTGAGAATATAAGCAGTGGCTTGTGGCTGGAATAATTGAAAATCAGTCAGTCTAAAATGAAACTTAAAATATTTTTTCTTCCGCTATCAACAGCAATAACAATTGCTCAGTACTGCTCAGTAATATGTTGGCTTTTGGCATAAATGCATTTAGAAAAACTGGTTGCACATCTGACTGGTGAAAAGACAAAAAAAGAGAAGGTTTACTTTGTTTTCACTTCTAGAAAAACTTGGAAATGAAAGGATTATTTAACCACTAGCACTGTCACCAATAGAATACAATTTATCAGATTGTTCTCTTGGGTAAAGTATGATAAAGGTTATCCTGTAAATAGAATATTTTAATATGGGTTTAAAATGTCTTTCAGATATATAGTCATAACTAAAATCAAGGGTTTATGGATTTTCTTTGAAAGCTTACAAAACACTCACCATTATTGATATTAATAGCTTTTGAAGTATTCCATGTTTGTTTGGTGTGGGTGATTTTAAATGTAGGGATAGTATTTTTAACTCTGATCACCAACCATGAGCTTTCAAAATATATTTCACTCATTTGGGGGGGGGGGGTGGCGAGTCGAAAACATGAGAATCAATGTAAAAGGAAAAACTTTGAGGGGATTTTGGAGCCTCAGATTATTTTGCTGAGATTTAGTTTGACAGCTGTTTTTTATTCGCATTCTTTCTTTGCACTAAAAGCCAGTAAAAGCCATACATCACATTTTATGTAATAGATAACTAATACTTAGTTATTAGTGTCCCAATAGTATTAAATTTGAAAGTTTTACCATGTTAAGTGTCATATTTAGTTTTTATATGTTTTGCCCCTTTTACATACACCACTTTTTTGTTATTAAATGAAGGTGCTGAAAAGGCTCTAATTGTTAAGGGTATGGACAGAAAACCAAATACTTACTTTGGAATAGCTCTTTGGAAGGGCTTTCTTACTCTGATTTATAAGAAGGTGACACTGACACTGTGAAATACAAATTGCCAGTTCTTTGCTCCAGATGAGTTCTTTCTGCTTTCATATGGGTTCTCAAAAAAAGTGAGACAGTCCCCAGTACTCAATCTTGAATCATTCTGAACCACAGGTATCCCTGAAGAAGTCAGTTTGTAGACAAGCTGTTAGAATAACATCTCAGGAAAGTGTTTTACTCTGCTAGGGAATGTTGCAGTAAAAGTAATGGAAAAACCAGAGGTCTAATAAAATCAAATCATGGCAGATAAATAAAGGAGAGATTAGTGGTATTTAAAAAAATGTGTTAAGTGTATGTAATTATCTTTGAAAGAGCCTTGTTATTGAGGCAGAGCAAGAGGGCAAACTGTTGGCTTTGAATGTCAGTGTGTAAGAAGAATTGCTGTGAATTGAAGTAGACACAGCTGCTATTAATGCCTGAATTTAATTTCTTCCCGATGCATTTGTTAGTTCTGTATGTATTTCTTTTTTTTTTTTTACCAGCAGTAGAACAAAGTATTTGGTGAAACAGATTTTCTTTTTTTTTTTTTTTTAAATGTGTGCTTTCGAGTAGAGCATGAAAATGGCACAGAGGAGGGAAAAAATAATCTCCATTTGATATTGAGGTTTGAATAGAGTTTCAAAGTTGAGTTCTTTGTTTTTTCGTGTATGGAGTATTGTACCCCCGTCTTGCCATATACCACCACTGAAATGTGATCATTGTAAAATACGTATGATAAAATGCATAATAATCAACCAAAAAAAAAAAATAATCAGTGTCTTGTATTACTATTCATTATTGCTTTATTGTTTATTTACATGGGACTAAAACTGGTAGACTGTATTTTTATATAGTGCATACTATATATATTATATGTAAAAGAATAAGATCTTTATCTTTGAGAGTCAGCAGTCTCTGTAAAAATTGCATATCTATCTATCTATCTATGTCACCTTATACTTGAGTTCCAGTTACTCTTCTGACACTCCTGTCTCTTAAAATACCTGTCACTTTTTTTGGAATAAAGCATATAATTGCTTTTAGCAATCTTGCTTTTCTCTGTCAGAATTAAGAGGTGCAAGCAGCAATAGCTGCATATTAATGCCTGTATTGTGTATAAGATATTTGGATACTCTTGCTTTACCATGGCAACATATTGCCATTGAATAGTATTATTGGCTGCTGTCAGTAATAGAGAGTCATATTCATAAATTACCAAGGCTAGCAATACTACTGACTGCTCTTGTAATCTGGAGGGTTGAAGGGAACTGGAAGCAAATGATAACAGTGATGTCGAGCAACGCTGACTGATGAAGTATGGAGCAAGCAGAGCTTGAAGCTACTGGCATAGCCTTGGTTTGCGAGGATGTTTTTGAGAATCATCCATTCATCCCTTTAGGTTGGTGGTATAAGGGAACACTGTTACAGAGTGGTGATAATTGTAGCTAAAAACACCACTGCAATCTCTATTGTTAACATAGGAAATAAGGAGATTCTCGGGCTTGTTGTGTTGTAGTTACCACAAAGATGCAGATGTTCTGCTTCTGGACTTCGTAAAGTTTCTGTCTGGGTCTGAGACTTACCCCTGCAATTTGTGTGTTTTAATTAGGTGCAATGAGAAATCATCCAACAGCTCCTCCCACCTGGGGATCCAGGTTATGTTGGTAATCCTTACTTAGATCTGAGTGACCTTTGAATCTGTACAAGAAAAAGCAGGCTGGGCAACACATATTGAGCGTTACCCTTTGCAATGAATATTTTACACAGATGGGTTTGAAATGGGTTCATTTTTTGCAATGTGTTGTGTTAAGTACAAAGGAGAAATCAAAGAACGTTTATTAGGACAGAAAGCCTACATCTGTGGACTTATTGCTGGACTTCTAGATTCATATCTAGGCACTGAGATCTAAATGACCTAATTTTTAGAAGTACTGAACAACCCCAGGCGCCACAGAACTGATAGTTTGCAAAGAGGAAAGGGACTGGAAGCATAATTTGGATCCCAGTGCTTGCAAAGCAAAGGTGGTATGTGCACCTTTGCAGTTCTGCAGAACTAATGTTCTGGCAATTGTACAGACATTTGGAAGAATCTTGTAATTTATTAATGTTTGATAGGAGTTTTAAATCCTCTACATAAAAATACTGGCTCACTGGGAATATCAATGTTCAAGATTATGCATATTCTCCTTATTTTCTGTATCCCAAGGGAGTTCACCATGGGGCCAACAGATATACAATGTTAAGATCACCAGTCTTAGGTTCTTGCATTTATTGCTCTTCATTAAGGTTACTTTCTTCATCAGAGTTTGAATCTAGTAAGTCTTTCTTTTTTTTCTTTTTCTTATGTTTCCTTACTTTTTCATTTTAGATAAACTTTTGGAGAAGTAATTAAAGCTTATGCATAATTTGTTTCCAAGGTTGTTTTTTTTGTTATTATACCAGGTCTCTCCCCCTGTATTTCAATTTACTAAAATAAAAAGACTAAATTATGAAGCTTATGTTTGGGATTTGACCAACACTTCAATAAATATTAGTATAGTTGGTTATTTAGATAGATAATAATATGTTGACTTTAATTCCCATATTTTATTTAGTATGTACTTTTGCCTTTTTAAAATTTGCAACTAAAATCATCTATACTGACAAAGACTTATGTTCTTTTCCTTAGCAAGTAAAAATGTGAGGCTAAAACAACTTAAATGGCACATGAAGAATATTTTAAATTGGGTTTTATAGCATCTCAATTCATTGTGCTATAATTTTTTTTTAACTGTTGTCTTTGCAAAATCTCTAACTAAGCAAGTTATTTGTAGAAATTTGAGACAGTATTTATTTCTGGGTAATGTAAACACAGAATACTTTTTTTTTTTTTTAATGTGAGCTAACATTCCTAAGCCTAGGTTTCTATTTCTTTAGCTTTAAGGGTGAGAATTTTAAAAATGTGGAGTTGTGTGAAGATCCAGATAGGTGCCTGTTAGGAATGCTAAGTCTTTCAATTATGAGTCAGCTAGAGCTATGAAATAGAGAGCAAGTTAGGGATAATTAACCTCTGTGTCTTATACTGCTGAAGTGGCTATTCTGCTTTTGTGTCCAGAGCAAGTCTTGACTGCTGTAAGCTTGTTTGGGTCTGTGGCATATTCTAGATGCAGATGTGTCCTAAACCCAGGTAAATTATGTAACTTGTCTGCCTTAAATGCTGTTGAAAAACTCCTACGTGACTTTTTTTCAGTCTTGTTTATCTAGATATCTCTGAAAATCTTTTTGTGTTGGAGTTTTGACACAGTCACCAAGTGACATTATGGATCAAAATGCTAAGGGATTAAAAGGTGCCTCTATTTAGAAAAGGTGGGAAACTAAAATAGCAAATTCTGTTCAGCCTTGACAGTACGCAGGAGTGAACTGCCATGATGAATGTAAACAAACAAAGCCCATGTTTTATGTTTTCTTTACAACTGGTTACTTTTGTTATAACAATGCACAGTTGATAAATGTCTTCAGTAGTAAATTGCAGTCTATCTTCTGGCATGCTTTCATCACGTTTGCTGACTGGGTTTGTGCAAGTGTGTTAAACCAGGGTACACTAAAGTGTGTAAGATGGAATACATCTGAACTGTCTGTGACATGCTTTTTACTCATCATCCATCCTTTGTTCAGGTTCTTTTAAATGTCAGGGGATGAAGGTTTTGCCCTTGTTTGCTAATGTGGTGAGGCGATTGTTGCAGTTGTTGTTCCAAGAAGTCTTTTCTTAGACTCTCTGTAGGTGTCATTTTAATACTTTCCCGTGGCTTAACTCTGGGGTATTCTGTGATTTAGAAAACTCAACAGCCTTAATCTTCTGACCTGAGTGGCTCTGTAAGACATTCTAGAGCTGTATTTTGAAATGAATAGTAGTATTAGGACCAAAAAAGGATGAGATTCTTTTGTTGAACTTGCTAGGTTTTTTGTTGTCTTCAGGCTAAGACTTCTCTTAAGCATTCAGATCAGCTCAGTGACAGTTTGAATATCTAAATGTACGTATTCTGTGAAATTTGGTTACTCCCTCTTATCCACAGAAAATATCTCCCACGTGTGTATACTTGTATCAAGAGAATGCCTTTTTTGTTTTATTTGCATAGTCCCTAACGAAGTGTGGTATGATACTTGCCTGGGGCTTTTGAATGGTATCATAATTCAAAAAATGAGTAAATGCCACGTTTGGTTTAACAATTCTAGCATTTGCTCATAAAATGTTTGCAGTACGTTTCTTTTTGGATTTAAAAAAAAAGCTCCACTAACTGCATGAATTATTAAAGACTTTCAAAACGCAAAGGATTCCAGAACTCGAAGCACAGTGCTCTATATGCAATGTGTTATTAGAAACAACTTCTATGCCACAGAATTTATCCTGCACTTCATTGTTAACTGATACGACAGATTGAAATGACTAATGTTACTTGATTGACTGAATTTACTTCATTGATGCGTCATGAGAAGATGTAACTTTCTGTGGGTAGACACATTGGCTTTGTCAGTGATTTGTCACATTGGTAAACTATTAATACATAGATATTAGTACAGGTGATGAAAACATCCAGGATATGTATCAACTAATTAATATTGGGATTATTATCATGTTTTCTGATTTCTAGGCTTTATATGGTTTAGACTAGGCAAGCTGTTGCCAATAGTTGCAGCTCAGGTAATTAAAGAGAGCACAGAAATCCTATGGAATCTATGCCTTAACCTATGTGTCCTGCTGTGCCTCCCAAACACTGTCTTGCCAAAACCAATTGCACTTCATTCATGGTATTCCTTTTATCTTTCTGCAAGGAAAATTGCATAAAAGGAGATACTTCTGTGATCTGCCTTACAAAGTATTAAAAAAGAAAGTCCAGAATAGAAACATGTATGTGTGACTGTAAAGAGATATACTGTATAATGCTGTGTGTGTGTGTTAAGCAAACTGCAGGAAAAATATATGACATAGTTTGCTTTATCACTACTAAGATCCACATTTCTAGTGTTTGTAGAGACACTTCTACACACCTGTGCAGGTCCCTGAGCATTAGTGTGTTTTATGGTGAGGTCCGAGTGGGACTAAGCTTCAGGACAGAGCACCAAGAACCCAGATACACGGTTAGTGTAAAATGATGTGGTTGGGAGGGCTGCAGTTGGAGCACCGTTGGAAAAGCTGTCTTGAAGTACTGAAGGACATGTCCACCCTGTAGTGCGGAGGTTTGATTAAACCTCGTGTATATATAGCTGAGTTGTTTTTAAACTGCATCAGGATGAGGGAAGCTGCAGTGGTGTGTGCTTTCACCACTACCAGATAGAGTACTCCTCGCTGTGAGGCTACCTGTGCTGCACTGAACACCTTAGCTTGCTTAAATAAGGTTTGGCTAAACAGAGTGGTGATAGCCCTTAGATGCAATGCCAGCATCCGTTTTGTTGGTGTTAATTTCACTTGTGTCTCCCCTTGTATTCACAGTATTCTGACTTATATGCAGGAGCCAAACTGAGACTGTGAATGATGCACCTCCCAGAGTGTCAAACGCCCATAGTGGCCCTTTCATGTACACTGGCTGCAGATCAGCTGGTCCTTACCAGGACTCCTGCCTTTCCATGTTGACGACTAACTGCAGGCTCATGCCAGCATCTGTGTAACAGCTCTTGGAATGGTTCTGTGGGTTCCTTGTCTTGATCAGCACAGCCAAACTGGACACTGCAGAACTACTGGAATGGAATGCCTGTAGCATGCCTCTGGAAAGGCATAAAGGCAAATATGTTGTTATCCCTACAAAGTACTCAGGTGGCCTTGAGCAGTGCATGTGTTAAACTAGGAATCATTGAAGCATGAGCCTGACGCTAGCGTTTCACTCAGTCTATGAGGAATCCCTGTGATCCAGGACGTGCCCCTCTGGAGACTTAGCCTTACCTGATCTGTCCATAGCTACCACATTAGTAAAGATGACCAATTGCTTCTCCTGGAAACATCCAGGAAGGCTTGTATCTTCACTTTTATACCTTGCATCTCTTAGGGGAGAAAACCCAGTCTTTCAGCTGCCACTTTCAGTGTTCTCATGCAATGCAGAGTTTATTTGGCATGTAATTGGAAATGAAGGATGAGAATGTAAAAGAAAGGTTAGGCCGAATATAAATGTAGTGTGTCCAGATACAATAGCAGGCATATTGTAAGCTGGTAAATAAAAAATAAAGGTGGGTCAAATTCAAAATGAAAAATATTGCATCACAGGCTTTTTTTTTTGTGGCTTGGTTCCTGGGCTGTCAGTTTTCTTTAAGTCCAGAATTAACATAGGAAATTGGTTTGGTGTAAGCGCATTTGAGCCTGACAGCGCTGGTATCCCTGAGCTCCTGTGTTGCTTCCCTCTGGTTATTGTACTTTCTTTTTGCCCTGTTGTGCCTTTATACTCAAGTATAAAGTCTTTTGCCGACCACTGTAGGCTTCTGCTACTGCTTTTAGCAGTCATACATGAGTATCTCAGAAAGCAGTTTTGGGAGGATGTCTTGGGCCAGTAGCCAAGGTTTTTATTAGTGATTAGAGGGTGTTGGATGCCCTATGTTTCAGACACTGAACCGAGACACCTGAAAGGAGCCTGCTATTACTAAGGAATTGCTCAGTGCTGATCTCCAACATTCAACTCATAGCTGAGCATCCTAGGCTAGACTTTGCATGTTATCAGTCACCTGCAAAAGTCTACATGTTCCCAGCTCCCAGCTGTATCTCCAAGCACAGGTGCTAATGTGCTCTGCTTCCTCCTTGTCCCAAGTTTGTTCAGGCGGGCTCCTCTGAATTTACAGAATGTCTTGTGAATATGAAGAAGATTTTAGCATGCTTTCTCTGTTATCCTGTAGTAAAAGTCAGAAGAGGTTTTGTGATTATCAAGAGATACCTGGTGCTGTCAAAATTCTGCTCTGAGTTTTGTGTGCTCTTTAGGTGGCACAAATACTTTGCAATCTCCCCTGCAAAAATTCTCCATGTGCAAAGCAATTAGATCTTAACGTTTCACTGAGCTTTAAAAAATAATTTCTGGGAAAACTGAAACCGAATACAGTACTCTTTGCTTGTTTTAATCTGAATAGAAATTGTTCCATTCTTTTAACAAAAAAAAACCCCAAAATTAATCTTCCTACTTGCATGTTCTGCCACCTGGAATAGTGGTTGTGGTCCTTATTCTCTGTCATGGAAAGGAGCAGAAAGGAGTATGTGCCTCCTTCTTTCTGCTCCCTCCCCAGGCAGTGCCACTTGCTTGCGTGCGTTCCAGGACGTGTGGAGTGGCCCAAGGATCAGGCCCACGGGAGGAGTGTAGGGGTGTCTGGTTCCTATCCACATATGGAGAACTCAGTTTGTTCTGACATGGTTTTCAGATTCATTGGTTTGAGGAAACAAGTTTTCTCTTTTTTTCCTCTCCATTTTGGGACAAAATCAGAAGTTGAAATGTTGGGATCTTCTGTTGCATAGAGATTTTAAATCACTTGTATTTGTACTGCATGCTAATAAATGCTGAACCAGTTTGCGAACAAATTGGAGACAAGCTATGAGGATCATGCACACAAACTTGATTGACATGATTAATGGGCTATTGTTTGTAACACAATGAAAGGTGCAAAACTATAAAATAACAATAATTTAAAAAGCTCTGCGTATTGTATTGGATACCTTAAAAGTATTGCAGGCCAGTAAGATCAGAAGTGTCCTGGCAAAAGTGTTAAAGCGAATCTGACAGGTTGATTAATGTATTTGGAGTGTTTGAAGAAGAGCAGAATACTGGAATATAGCGATTCTGAGAAAAAAATAGAAGCAGGTTGGGTACACCAGGACAGGCTGTATTCCAACACTAAATGGGGTGTACTACTTCCTATGCATTTTGTAATAAAGACTTGTATAGGAAAAAAAACCCAGGTATATTCAATGCAGAGAACATCTTCTGATGTTGGATAGTCTTTCATAGAAACCCTGGTTCTGTCGAGGTTTTTAAACATGTGCTTAACTTTTTAGACACATTTAAGTCTTTTTGAGATTGATGTAGCCTCATAATGTGTCTAGATTGAAGTAAACATTTAACTACTTTCCAGCAGGGAGGGAGGGACACTTTAAAAAATTGACTTTTGAAAAAGTAGGTTATGAAACAATATTTTAAAGATTACCAAATAAGGATATGTGACAAAAATGTATTGGATATATTGAACCTTGAGAATTGAGAGTATGTCAGTCCTGCCATGTTTTGATAAATTACATTGTGTGTTGCTTTACTGACAAAGAAACAGAAATAATTTCCTAACAGGAAATATTTTGTCCTTTTTCACATTTTTCTTTGGGTTTGCTTATCTATCAGATACTTTCATGGCTTCCAGGACCCCCAGCCAGTGAAATACTGGTATACATAGGAAACTACTGTATTTACCTTTTCTAAATTATTTTATATTTTATGCCAGAATGCTGTTAGATATGTAATGCTAGAAAAGCAATTACTTGCTTGTGTGATTACATGTGCTGTTGAGATTACTGGGATGTGGACAGTTTACTTGGCCCTGGAAAACATAGATCTAGGTGTTTTTAAGTTTGAAGATCCATTGTATTTATTTAGTCTGAGCTGCTATACAACAGAAGAGATACAGGAATAAGTGTGTAGTCTTACCTTGCGGCTGAGCTTCTGGAGTATATTCATCTACGCTGGATCCAGTAATCAGAACTGGATATGCTAATCAAATAGTAATTTTTTGAAGTCCTATAAGCAAAGGCAATGTTGTCTTTCAGCTTCACACATGCCTTAAGAATGCATTCATTTTTTTAACCCTGTGAAAGATTAGAAATGGGACCAAATCTGAAGGCTGTTTTTTTGAAGACCTCCCCCAAAAGTTATTTGAAGTCCATAATTTATTTGAATGTTTTTGGTCAACACAGTTTTGTAGTTGTTGTTTTGGTTTTTTTTTTTTTTTTTTTTTTTTTCCTGGAGAGGAGAGAAGAGAAGATGACCCTTCAGTGCTACAAAATATGTATTGTAAACAAGATAAATTATTTCTGGGTGTTCTGCTTAAAATTAAATTGAAAACTATCCCTCCCCCAAAAGACCTGTGTAAAGGAGATGTACCATGAAACTGGAAGGCTCAGCATTTTAAAATTAAAACAAACAAACGTTATTTTACCCAGCTGGTCTCTGGAATTTACATATATTATTTGGCTGGGGAGCAGGAAGGACAGGTTTTCAAAAAAGTAAAAAAAAAAAAAAAAAACCACAGAAATGATGTGTGGACCACTTACATAAAACATCAGGAATATACATATTACTGCAATGTTAGAGATGGGAGTTTAGAAGAAATCCTACAAATTTGGCTGAGGCATAAACTCTCATGCTTTAAAGAAATGCCCCCCCCCCCCCCAACCACCCAAGCCAAGCCAACTCAGCCTTCACTCAGCCTTAACTCAGCCTTTGAGCAGCTCTCTGTCCAGAGAGAGCAAACGTCTTCCTTACCATACTGTGTTACTTGCAGGACTTTTAATGATAACTAGCAAGAGAAGAGGGGCCCAATAAAGAAAGTTTTTAGTTTTCTGCAAATAAAAAGCTTCAGATAAGGTTTGACTTTTTTTTCGTGAAACTAGTAATCAAGCTTGGACTTAAAGAAAATGGATGATTACAGATGAATTATTTCCATGTTTATAAATCATATATAATCCCATTTTATTTCTCAACTGTCACTTTAGGTTACATTCTTGAATAAATTTAAACTTGTGAGTCCAGGTTAGTCCTTGAAGTAAACTGCATCCAAAGAAACAGGCTTCATTTCTGAAATATAATTGGATACGTATGTTTGATCATGACTTTAAAAGGATCTGTTGATCTACAAGATCTGATTCAAAAGGTTGCTACGTAATGAGTTACTATCTCATTGGTATAAAACAAAAGGTTTGTTTCATACTGTAATTTGGGAAATGGTAAAAGCTAGTTGTCACAGAAGACAACATTAATTCTGTTAATTCTTTTGTGGGGTTCACACTGAGCAAACGAGAGACTTTTCTTCAATTGCTAAAGCTTGATCCTCTGAGATGAATGGCTGTGAATGTGCTGAACATCTGGCAGGATCTGTATCTCAATTACGTTAAAATTTGTCTCACTTGTAAATGATGCCATTGACTGGTTATCTTCTAGCTCTGCCTCCAGTTTGGTATAAGGTGGAAAGTCTCCTTTACTAAGGAACTGTGTAAAAATGCCTTTTTGTGTTATATTTGTTGGAGCTGAACATTCCAATAATGCTCTTGAATGTTTTTTTATTGCTAGAATGCTTATGACTACAGTTGGATTCACAAAGTGAATTCCCTTGTCCCAAAAGCACAGAGGACAGGCTGGTGCTGGGAGCAGCTGTCAGAGGATTTGTACTGCCTGCGTTCTGTTCCCAGCTCGGTGACCTTGAGCAAACTCGCTGACCCACTCTGTGCCACCCTTTAGTGACTTGTGTGGTGACTATCAGGTTATGGTACCCGGCTCCCAGGGGTGTGGAGCTGGCTTAGTTAATGAGTTGGTAATGTGCTTTGAGATCCCTGATCTGATCTTTCAGCCGGTACAATTGAAGCACCTGTCCTGTCTTTATCTATGTGCAAACAGCTGTCTCCTCTTGCTGTCTCCTAATCATGTCATCACAAGTCTGTTTGCTGTGCTGCTGCTTGAGTTGTCTGTCTGGCCACCTTTTCTGGCTACTTTATTCTTCTGCTGCTTTTTCTTTCTCCATTGCATTAAGCACAGGCATCTTTATTGTCACCTGAATAGCTATTGAGTCTCACTGACCTTTCAGGTTTAATTTTGTATGGCAAAATAACCCCCCAACTCTCTGTTCTGAGAATGTGCAGCCTTAAGCATGTTTCTTCCTAAAAGCATCTTGATTTTTGTCATGCTACCCCTCGTACTTTGGAAGAATCTTCCTGCACACTGCCCGGCTCCTCCCCCCATCCTTTCCCCTTTGTCCTCTCTTGGGGTTCAGTTCAGGAAAATGCTGTGTCACCATCTCTAGAACTTACCAAAGACTTATGCATGGGAGTTGTTGCACTGACTTCCGAGTTGTGCATGTGCTAAAGGACTTAGAAGTAAGGTGTTCAACCTGCTATAGGTTTTAGCCCTTAAATCTTCACTGGGACACCTAACCTGGTTAGAATCTTGCATTTGCCTTGCTGATATCTGTACCATTGTTTTGCTGGGTGTAGTTATTACTACAACAGAGCACTTGCACCTCCTCAGGTAGCTTCTTGTCTGCTTATCTACTTATTCACTAGCATAGTGTGAACCTAATGGCTTTTTGTTACTTTAAAAATTCCTTCAACCCCCAAAAGTTGTAGCATAAGGAGAAATGCTCTTAGAATTTATACAGTAATCATCTTCAATTCCCTGTGCGGAATCTGGGTTTTTCTGTCAGTAAGCAGAGTAATAGAAAGAATCATTTTCCAAGGTTTGTTACATATTTCTTGTGTGTGTGTATATATATGTATATGAACTTTTATGAAAATGTACTTAGAGGAAAGAAATCTTTTAAAGGTTTATTTTCAAATATAACTACAATGAATAAAATGTTCTTGAAAGATAGGAAGCAATATGGAAAAGGTATTTTTATGCAGAACAGCCCAAGTCAAGTCTTACTGCCTGTGATGCTACACCTTTTATCAAGGCAAAGCCTTGATTGTTTGCACTGGAAGGAACTCAGGGCAAAATCATTTGGCCTGTGAAGGTACCTGTTTTGATTAGTGCTCCTTGCTGTTCCAAAGAATTAGTTCTACCCATCCGGTGCAGAAACGTGACTCTCCTAGAAAGTTTTCATCCAAGAGTGCAAGCAGTTGCATCACAGGATGACAGACACCTCAAAAAGAACAACGTTCACATGTAATGGCAAGAAGGAGAGACAGACCAAACATCTGGATGAAGGTGGGGAGCTGAATTAAAAAATAACCAGCATGATGGTGAAGCCCAGCTGGCAGAATATGAGAAGTAAAAGTATCTACAAAACATTTATAAGTATTTGTGGTAAAAGTTACTTGGCTACAAAACACTCTGCTTGTCATTCCACAACGATGGAGCAAGGAGATATGCAAGCTTTCCACATGGCTGATAAAACCATATCCTGAAATCAATATCCATACTAATATGTATGCCTATATAAGTTACTTTTTTGATACAGCAAAAGGTAAAGAAAGAAGAGATCCTGCACTTCAGTACTGGTGAGGTTGACAGACTTGCCAGTTTTGGCTGAGAAACATAGGTCTTTAACTGAGGGCAACATAAGCTCATACACTTTTTCATTCTGATACTATTACCCTTTCACGTCCTAGCAGAAATGACAACTAGATTTGCCTTTAGCTGTTGTTGAGGTCTTAAAGCCAAGTATCTTGAATTAATTCTGTCTATGCTGTCTACTAGGGCAGAGTGATGGTATGAAGAAAATTTGTGCCCTGTGCTTCAGAATCAGGTCATCTTCTGGGTCTCAGCCAGCTGGGAACTTTTGTGGAAGCTCTGTGGTCAGTCAAAGAGCTGACCTTGAGCCACGAGGTGCCAGAATAATATGGATGTTGTCGTAAGTGACCAAAATGACAACCTAGAACTGAGCAGATATTTTCTAGGTGTCTGGAATGCTGACTTTTCACTCTTGTATTTCATTTATTTTAGTAGTAGTTTACAGAATGAAGTCACCCCTTTTGGCTGAGGGAACCTTTTTGAACATCTCTAGAGAAACCTGTGAAGATCGGATGGGATCCATACAGGTGTAGAAAGCTTTCCTCATGGAGGTCTTTAATGTTTAAATTAGGGAAAAACCCATCTTAGAGCCTGACAGAGTTTTCAATAATTTGCAGAGCCTCACTGACACTTTGACCTCACTTTAGTGGGATGAAGGAACCGGTGGGTGTGCTTGTCTTTGCTGACAGACCAAAGCTGTCTCATACCTAAGGCTGTAAAGACTTTCATGCTCATATCCACAAGTTTAGATTGCTTCTGTTGCCATCCTGTTTAAGAATATGTAAGGGGTAACAAACAATATATTAAAGGGTAACAAGTGAAATGGCTCATATTTATTGACAGAAACAGACTGCAAACCAGATTAATTCAGCTTGTGGAGAAGAGGTCTGAGCTACAGAATATAAGTAATAAGACTTGAGACAAAGAGCACAGGGCTCTGAATTAATCGGTCTTTAAGTTGGAGACTGAAATGAATCCAGCAGAAATTATTATTTAGAATTTATTGGACTTAATGAAATTAAAGTCAGTATTAATACAAACAAGCGCTTGAACTGTGGAAAAGAAAAGGCAGACCTGATTTACAGGATATGAACCTAAATGTACAACTAGTCTTTTTAGGGAAAAAATAAGCAGAAGGTTAAACAAAAACTGGAAATGGATTTACCTATAGCGTCAAGATCTTTGTCCTCCGAGACCTGCTTCCATACAAATACTAATGAAAAATGAGAACACTTTTTACTAAGGGCAATGGTAGCTGGGAAAACATTAGTTTTTACAAACTTGAAAATATGCTAAAAGAGCTGAAAAATGTTGAGTGGTATTGTAGGTAGGCAAGAGTGGCCTAACTCGGGGGGGGCAGGGAATGACCTATCAACAAAAAAAGAAACAGTTTAAGCAATCTGGACTTGTTTTCAAGTGGCCAGATTGTACTTCCGAAATAATTGCTGTGGGATTGGGCTCTGTTTGATTTAATTGGTAATGTGTGTTGAAGCCAGAGCTGAATGAACTATTTACAGCGAATAATTTATTTGATCAATGTCATCCTCTTTTCTGTTCATGAATTATCCGCGAACAGGTTTTTTCCCCACTAATTTGTTCATTATTCAAAATTGCTCAACAAATGCTTTGTATGAGTGCCTTTTTGGGTCTTTTTTTCTCTCTTTCTTTCTTTGGAAGGTTATGGTTATACAAGGAGGGTTTTTACAGTGGGACTCAAGAAACCTGAATGTTCTTTTTTAGTGCGCTTTTGACTGAGGGGAAAATAACCCATTTTCTATGGGTTATTTGCTATATTTGCTGAAAATGTGAATAGTGCAGCAGCTTTTCCTTTTTATTCATAGGATTTTAGGCCGGAAGGGACTATTAGATCATCTACTCTAAGCTTTTTTATGATGCAGATATAGTAGGAATTCATCTAATTTCTCCCATACTGAGTCCAATAATTTGTGCTTAACTAAAGCAGATTGGAACTTTATTTTAAAGCTTTTTCAGACAAATGGCTACGAGAAGTGCTTTATGAAGGCGTTATTACTCTATTTTCTTCTACAAGGTTGTCTAACTATTCCATGATCTTTATTTTTGTCATGCGGGATTGTTCATATTTGCTGTGATGTCTGAGTCTTTTGACAGCAGGGAGGACATGAGAGGCTTCATGGCCATGTGAAGAGTTCTTTCACAAACCTTCCTATCTGTTTGCCCAGGTATATCTTTCCCACAAGCAACTTCACACAAAGAAAAAAATGGGATGAATATCCAAGCAAGGCAAACCATGACCCTTGTGAATGCTGTCAAAGCAAGTGTATGCTTTTAGTCAAATTAATGTTTGTGACTTCTCCTTGCAGTATTTTCCCAGTGCTAGCCAAGAAAGATGCTGTTAAATGTAAATTGTAGTGACAGTAATTTTTAAAATTCTGGAATAAGCCTTGTTACTCAGAAGTCAAGATAAGTGCATTTGTCACACAATATTAAGATGAAGAATGTAGCGAGATGCTGCTTTCTACTGAGTTTGGATTGGAGTCTGTATGGGGCATAATATAGCAGAAAAACAACACGCTTCTGGCAAAATCTGGTGGAAGTCTTGTCCACACAAGCTTTTGTGGACTGTTTTTCTGAAGTGGAAATATCCAAGCTTCAAAAAAAAAAAAAAAAAAGCTATTTAATTGGAAAAGCTGCTCCCTACAATAGATCAAAATAAGGGATGTCTGCTTTCTCTTGGTGGTGTGCCTGGTTAGATCTCCTGCCAAAAATCCCACAGCTCTCAAGTTCAAATTATGAGCTGTCTCCATGCTGCGGCAGCATTGTTGTATACAAGGAGACTGTCCTTTACACCTGAGATGAAACTAACTGCATGGTCAGATGATCCCGAGCAGTTTGGTTGCCACAGTTTGACAGGCGGCCAGGCGGCTAACCCACTCACCACAGCTGAGCTGCATTAACTGGCTGCTTGCGAGCTCTGCGCGCACCCCACTTCTCAAGTGGTGGTTTCAGCTTGCCCGTTTTACTTCCCTGCTGGAGCGGGCTGTGGCAAGCACGAGGGCAGTTACCACAGTGCGGCTGTCAAGCCAGGTCCCGTATGCCCAATTGTGTGTGGCTGCGTGGACAAACCCTAAAATGCCCTGTGATGTGTGAGTGCAGTTCTAACCACCCCTCTTGCCGCCTCATGCAACAGAAGTGCCTTCATGTGTAAAGATCACTGCAGCCTCCAGTGATCTTCTCCTTGCCGCGTGCCTTTGAGAAGTGGCAGTGCAGTTGGCCTCGTCTTGCAGGTGGACAGTCAGTGCACAGAGTGAGCATGTGCAAGCTTTGGAAACAAATTTGGGTCCCTAAATTCCCTTTGTTCCTCTCAGATCAAACAACAAAGGTTGTTTAGTAAGTAAGATTTCTGTGAAAGCATGGGGTATAAATAACTTCAGAAATATTCTTCTGATAGCTGGATTCGTCTTGCCTACCTCTGGCAATTTAAAAGATGTTGAGCCTGAACAGATGAAGTATCTCTCCTTTGCTAGTGGAGGACAATCCATCCAACTGCTTTAGGATGTAGCGAGGGCTTGTCTCATCCCCAGTCTGCTGGAGGGGCCTGGTTTTCTTCATTGACTTTTAAGCAGAACTAAATGAATAGATTAGATTACAGACCTGACTTTTAGACTGCTAAAATGAACAGAGATGAATGTCACCCCAAATTATTTGCCTCAGAATGGCTGTGATAAAGCAGCTGCACCTGATGCATTAGCAAGTAGCCATGCTTTTCTTCTCTCAGCTGAAGAAATAAATGATCACTCACGACTTTTTCCTAAGCAAGCAGAAAGGTCTGTGACATACTGGAATGTCAGTAAAAAGGTGCTTTTTAATTCTCAGGGACTGGCCATTTGTGGGTGTTCTTGAATTCTATCCTGAAACTTTGAGTTGTTACGGACATGACATTGTATAGTGACTGAATAAGGGACACCCACCTGACCTCATCTGCATCATGATGAAATATCAATTCAATTTATTGTGAGGAGGCCGAGATCTAGTCTGCTCTGTACGTGAACAGGACAAGGGATTGCTTGAAGCATCAGGTTACTTTTTCCTTTGATAAATCCAGTGTCTTGGCAATAAAGGCACTACCCTGCCAAAGGAAGGTAGTGAGAATGATGACCCTGCATTTGGAATTGTCTCCATATTGCTCTGAATGGGTACACAAACTGTTCTTTTTATGGTCTGTGACCCTTCTATTTTTTGTGATCTTTGCTGTTAGAAGATATAGCATCTTTGGGGAGAGTGGTAGGAAGCCACTGCTTACCTTCAGGTGAGGTGCCTTCAGGTGACGAGCCATGTATGATAATTTATGGAACATAGTCCTTGTAATATTTTATACTGCTCAAATGTTCCAGATGATTATAGTCTCCAGATCTGCAGTTAAATTATTATCCTGATCAAAAATTTAATTGCTCTCACTTGTCTTGTTCTGTATGTGCTTTTGGCAGAATGACAGCACTTTCCATCACTGTTTCTCCATCCATTGAGTGATACAAAATATGTCTTTAAAATCAGAGGAAAAATTATTAATGGGGGTTATGTTGCCTGATAAAGTGCTTTGTTGCTCTTTTCTGATCTGATGGTAGTACAAAGTGCACTTTAAATATTTAATATTGTTTTTAGAACAAATTGTGAATTTTAAAGCTGCAATTTTAAACCTGAGGTGAAAGTAACTTTAATCAGTGTTCAGATCCTAGATGACTTTTCATATTTTTCCATCCTTTTGTGTTTCAGCACAGATTTACAGTTTATAACGAACTCATTGAAGGCGAGTTAGATAACGTGTTTTCTGCTGTAGAAGAAGGAATGTGGCTTCACTTAGGAATTTTATTTTCCATACAATAAATTGTCTTATCAAAGCAGGAGTCAAAATCAAAGCTAGACAGTTATGATCTAAGGTTGCCAAAGCAGAGGAAAAAAAACCTCCACCAAAACAACAACATCCAAACAAGCCAGAAAAAACAAAATGTTTGAACTTTCAGCATCACTGGGTTTTCTGAAAGGGCTGAGAAATTCACATTTCCTCTTTCAGTAAGTTAGAAACTGCTTTAAGTGGCAAGACTGTATGTATGAAAACTTATGCTCATAGTGGTATTGAATAGAGGTGGGATGATGCTGCTGATAATTTATGGTTTGAAAAGTCTGAGCTTTTTTTGTTTCTGAGGCAGATGAACCATATGTTTTGCAATAAATACTTTTAATTCCAGTAGTGAAAATGATTGTAACTGTTTAGTTTTGATGTTGTTTACACAAACATATGACAGAATGCAAGTGAGATGAAGACAGGATGTATTGTGGAGTCTATTAAAACCACAACAGCGTGGAATGCTGAGAGGAATTTTTAGACGTGAGGGCCTTAAAAACAGCAGGTTGAACGAATTATTTTAACTATAGGTGAAGTAAAGATAGGAAGAGATACATATTCAAAAAATATCTGTAATACGTAGTATTATATCTAATATGTAGAAGTATCTTCAGCTATATAGAGAGCTCCATAGGTTTAAAAGGGGTAGTTATCATTCTCCTGCAATGAGTGTTTGAAAAATAAGCCTTCAAATTGGGATTTCCAAATGGCAGTTTTCCTGAATAGCACGTGGAGGAATTAAGCTGCAAGTTCAAATGTGGAAATATTCTTGCTGCTTCCTTTGAAAACTTCATAGAATATTTTTCCTTTGGACAAACTAATTCTTTGCTTGCCTTTAAATCACGCAGAGACACCCCAGCTTACCTAGCTTTGAATGAGCTGGGGCAAATAATAGAAATGTTGTGGCTGTGTCAGCTCAATGTCCTGACTGGGAACAAATCCTCTGCCTCTTGGCAGGGCCGGTTAACCCCATCCTACCTGAGCTGTACTGTGCCTGGCACCCAGCCTGGGTCTCTTGGAGCAAACCGGGCACGTCTGCTGTGTTGCATCACACAGAATCTTGAAATAAAAGTTGGAGTACAAATCACACTTTAAGCACTGGGTATATTTGCATAAAAATAGGCTTTTGATTTGTCTTCCAAAAAGTTCAGTAACTTACACTGTCCAAAAGCAGGAGTTGAATCTTTTTTTGCCTCACAGTCATCTTCATGACCACCAGTTGTGCTATTGTGGAGAAACATACTGTAAATTAATTTTAAATTATAATAACTATAAGCCACACAAGAGGGAGATGAATTCACACAGCTGGGAAGGTGCTAAAATTCCCAGACATCTTAATTTTCCAGAGCAGCGTTAGGCCCTGGAATCTTTTTCTCTGTAATGTGTTTCAACATGGATGCACTCTGAATCAATTAAAAAATTTCCAGCCTGGTGGTGGCTTTTTACTGCTGCTTATAATTTGCCCAGATGTAGTACTTTGCTGTTTTCGCAGCCTCGGTGATCCCTTCTTCATTTACTCATTTCCCCGTTTGTTCTAGGAAAGCACTAACTGGCATAGAAATAGACTTGGATTTCTTTCTAAGTACAGTGCTTACTACAGTGACTGGGCCAGTCCAGCCTGCTTATCCCTTCACCTCTCTTTTGGAACTCCTTTGGGTAATTTCATCCCTTCTGATGTTTCCTGATGCCTAAATTGGCTTTTCACAAGGCAGTGCTGCTCCTGTGTGACTGACAGAGAGATCCGTTGCTGTCAGCATGGATTTTCTCCAGCTGTTTCTCCTGTTGGTATTTCTCTGCTCAGTCCTCTGACTTACAACAGTTTTCAATTCTCTGTGCAGCTTCTTTTTTCCCTTGAGAATCTCCTTCCATCTCTGGTCACACTCCATCTGTCTTCCCTCTTTTGCCTATCCTTGTCTTCTTCCCAGATTTACTTCAAATTTCCCATTCTTTCTTCCTTTTTCAAAACTCTTTGCCCTTTTGCACATTGCTAACCTGAATGGATAACATGGTGTCACTTGGTGCACGTGCTTTCTAATCCCTCTCCTGACTGCACAAAGTCTTCAATGCAGAGCTTCTGAGTGGCTTTCTAATTTGTATTTTCTCAAGCTAGATTTTTCTAATGTTAATGTGAACATTGGAAAAGTCTTTCTCTCAATGGGGATTTTTATCAGGGCTTTTTGACTAATATATTTGCTTTCCAAGTTTCTGCCTGACAGAGCCCTTCTGTTGAATTTGGAATTGTCAGGGGTTTTGATTAGATGATCAATCTCACCATGCTTCCCCAAATTTCATGAGAAAGTTGAAACTGAAATTCTGAAATTGTCCAACTACAAGACTCCTTTGACTATATATATTTTTTCTTTTAGAATGGATTTCTAGTATGCTTTTATGGAATAAAGCTTTACTTCATGAACCCCTGCTGTTCCAACAACAGGCAAATAAAAAGGACCTCAAAGTGTAGTCATTATTATCTGTCTTCTGCTTGAGTCCAAGTTTAGGCTTTTAAAGTAATTCAGTTCAGCCATATTAATGGGTGAGTTCCAGAGAGAAGATCTGTGGGCAGAGAGGAAAAATAACTTTGAGTTGATGGTAGGAGGTACTAAGACTCTTGGATCCCAAGCAGTCTAAATAGTGTTAAATTGTGTTGTTTCTGGGGAATGATTATTATGTTAAGCCTTGCTGGAGCTTGTGTTTTGTCATACAAGGCAAATAAAAACAGCCTGCAACCTGTGAGCTGTTTATTATTAACTATGTATTTTCTATGGCAGCTCCTATCAATGTTGCAGCTAAAAGGATATACTTTGGGGAGGACATTGGAAGGAATTAGCTGAAATGAACTGGGGTATTTTGTTTTTAGAAAGTTATAAAGAATACTGACAATTTCCAGAAGAAAAATTGAAATAATCTTAGGGGAAATGAAGCTGAACAAAAACATTGAAAGTTTGCACGCAATGCCTTATTCCAACAACATAAGCTGGTTTGGGGTCATCTCTAAGAAAAGCGGCAAATCTTACTGGAATAAAGTAACTGGTTGGTATACAATAGTATACTACAAATGTTTAGGAATTTGGACTTAGACTTTAAAGTGCACTTCAGGGATCTGGGGATCTAATTCCTATTATTTTCCTGGACTTTATGGAAGTGTCTGTGATTTTAGCTCCTTTGCCCTACCAGATTTGGACATGGATTTTTAAAGTACCAGAACAGGAGAAGAAAATAACTGTTATCCAAGGTCATAAAATGTCTCACCACTTTTACAATTTCTATCCACAGGGAAAAGTGAGGTTTAGAAGCAATAACCTTTCCTTAGGTGGAGTACTAATCATGTATGCACCCTGTGGCATTTACTAGGCAGTACATTGCCCCATACTTGATGATTTGTTCATATGCAGTTTGGTATTGGCACTTCTTTTTTGTTTGCATTGATCTGACTGAATGCAAGGTATTCTGCAAGCAAACTATTGCAATGGAGTGAATGGAGTGTTGTGTTAAAAGTCATGTGATCATCTCATCCTCTCTCTTGATCTTTATTTATGATCAGTGTATGTTTATTTAGTATTGTGTTTATATTACCTCTCCAACAGTGAGGGCGGCAACTGTGACAGAATCCTATGGTCTTTCAACCGTTAGGCTGGCTTTGTAGTGTTATACTAATAAAGGTAAGATATGGTTATATCTGCATAGTTATATCTAGGCTCCAATTGAGTGCATAATATCATCATGGATGGAGTGATGGATAGCCTAACCTAGATGACATTGAAAACAGTAGCACTGAAAATGTCAGTGAGATTTTCATTGTGGACTGTGTTAGTATAGGTATGTCTCATGGTTAGTGGATTTCTGCCCCTTATGCTGCTCTTTTCTCTAGCTAAATTAAAGCTAGAAGGGAAATAACTGCTGATAGAAAAGCTACAATCATAGCTGTATCACTGTAGATTACACAGTAGATTAAGGATAAAGGGATAAGTTTATTATATTCTTAGCATTTAGACCTTCAGATTTCATAATGGAAGTAATTAGGATAGAAGCATCTTTGCTATGTCCATTGATTTGCTCTAAGGCAGAAGACACAGGACTGAGAGGACAACTTGTCTTATTGTCATTGTCCTGCTTTGATTTCTTAGAGTCACACCATCGCTCTGTTTCTCTGTCTTCACTGACCTGTCTGCTTAGACAGGAAGCTCCCTAGGACAAATCAATTCCTCACTGGTCGTGCGTACAGGGTTTAGAGCTGTGGTGTTCTAAGGTCATTTGGAACTCAAAGAAAACTGAAATTTTTCTTAGTTAACTTCAGAAATCTCAGCACTGCTAGTTACTGCCTAGATTCCACCTGTAGGCACAGGGGAGGGTGAGGGATCTCCACTGCACAACCCATCTCAAGGATTTTAGGCAAATATCTTAATGTGAGGCATATTGTGACCAAGATGGTCATGGCTCCAGCCAAATGTAGAGGGTATGCAGATTGTGGTGAAGTGAGTCTCCTCCTTACCTTAGTGTGAATAACAGTTGCAACGGAAATTTAGAAATCTCAAGCCCTGTTTCTTCTGCACCCTGCATTCTGCAGAATGCTTAAATGTGCCTGACACCTGAGAAATGCCAGTAGACCATTTTGATTACTAAATTGAAACAATGATTAGAAGGTGTTTTCTTTTTTCCTTTCCCTGACAGCTTTTTGTCCACAAGAAAATAAGCTATTTCCATGTATTTCTTCATCTCCATATACTTGTATATGTAAAAAGCCTCTCTGTGTGGATAAGTGGGAAAAGATATGCATAATTTGGGAGAAATTTGCAAAATTCTCTAATTTTTGTTATGTTTGAGAAATTTTTTTTTATTTATAAAAGATATTAAACTATTAAAATGAAAATAATACCTATCTTTCTTCTTGTGAAAACCTTGTAAGTGAAAGTCAGGTGCAAGTGGGATGTCTAAAATTGAAAGGAAACCGTTTTTATTTTACTACTTTTTTAAAAGTAAAAGCGCTAGGAATAATTTTCAATGTTATGGCTTTTTCAGTTTCTCTTTAAGTGGGAAGCAGCAACAGAGATGAGAACTCCTTAGAATTCCTAGTAAAAACTAAAATAAAAAGTATGAACTTCCCCCCCCATCAGATCCACTTTGTTTTACTCTGTTCTCAAAAAAAAAAGTAAAGTAACAATAGTAATAAAAAGCATTTCTGGACTTTCCTTTTAAAAACAAAACAAAACAATTCAAGTTGGGAAGAAAACCTTTTCTGTCTTTCATATTTGTGTTGCCTGGTTAACATATCCTCTTAGTTATATGAACAAAAAAGGAGAAAGAGAATGAGATGGGCTTTACAAAGAACTGCTTTAGTATTGCTTGTATTCCTGTGTTTATCTCTTGGAATGAGAAGTCTGCCTTTGGAAAGAATAGCTGCTGCAGATTCTTGCATGGCTTTGCTGTTAGAAGTCCTGAAATGACAGAAATCCATGGGACTTGGAAAAGAAAGACTTATTATAAAAAATAATATTATTTAATGTATAAAATAACATATAATAAATATAATATTCTTGCAGAGCTTTGAAAGAACATTGGCTATACAATGCAGAACACTTCACACAACATGAAAAAATAGGGGAAGATGTCGATAAGGAGGAAAGAGGAATAAAAGAGGAAAGGAGAGCTGTGAATGTTCAAAGAGGCTTTGAGTTTAACCTCTTGTCCATTCTCCCACTGAGGGAATAGGAATGGCTTCATTTTTCCTCAGTCGTCCTCCAGGGAGGTTTCTAACCTTGGCTGTGTACTGCTGATGAGGACTCTTTAACTTCCCTTGACGGCTGGTTCATTTGCTTAACTCCTCTTCTTACTGTGTGAAACTTCACGCAATAACTGTATTTGACCTAAATTTCCCCTGATACTGCTTAAGTTCATTACTTCCTCTTCTGTCCTCATTAATTAAGGGGAATAATTGATTCCTGTTCTTTTTATAACATCACTTTATGTACTTGAAGATAGCTCTCTGTCACTCTCCCCAATTTTCTCCATGACACACAAATATGAAGACAAAAGGGACGTATTTCTCGGGCTGGATGATGTCAAGAAAATAGAGCAACTCTTCAAGGAGAAGGGGGATAAACCATGAGAAATGGTGTAAGTAATTGCAATTGGGAAGGGCCTGCAAGACAGCTTCTTGTCAGATCCTCTCTGGCTAAAATAAGATTGCTGTGCACTGTTCTCATCGCCATGAGATAGAGGCTGCTTGATCTCCAGCTAGTCATAGGTGCAGTTGTTTCCATTGAGCCAGCTAAGGAACTCCCTGCTTTGCTGTCTTAGGTAATCTGGACAGGAAGGGTTGGGGTTTTTTTGTGCATGGGTTTTTGATATACCTCAAGTTTAGTCAACGTGTTTGGAAGGGGGTGTGTATTTTTAGGTTTCTCACTTCCAGCCTTCTGTTGAAACTGAATGTAGCTCTCAATCCTTTCAAACCTAGCAATCTGTCCATCATTTTTGTTTTCTTTACATTTTCAAGGTTATCTCTGACAGAAAAATTGATAGAAACTTTTTTTAAAAAAAAAGAGCAAGCTGTGATTATCTTTTATATGTATGCCGTTCCTGGAAGATAGGCAGGCCCACAAATGCCTACCCTTATGAATTCCAAAGTGGGACACAGATCTGATCATCACATGATCATGCAGTGATGTGGTCTGGTATCTGTCAAAATCATGTAAAATATTGTATGCTGTTTTTTAGATAGGTAGTATCAAGAGCACATATGTACCTTGCATACATTTTCAACATTTCTGCAAGTGGAATAAAAAAAACATTTCTAACTACAGGGAATATTTAGTCTAGAGACCTAAGGTTGTTTATATTGTCATGATCTTAAATGGTGTGATTGTTCCAGTTACTTAGGTAGGGGAAATATTATCCTGTTATTCCAGAGTGTGATCTGGTACTGACTTAGTGTTTTATCACCTTAAAGCTATCATTAGTAGGTAATCATTTTAGGAAATTATTCTAGTGCTCACTTATGTAGCCTGGTAGCACTTTTGGTGATTTTCCTTAGTCTTTTTGTTAGTGATATTCTTCAGTGCTTGAATATGGTGGATGCTGTGCAGAAAATATTTCAGTGCATTTTGGTGATGGAGAGAGCCAGTGACTTTGGTTTCTTTCCTCCAAGCGGTTCAAATACAGTGAGACCTGTTTGTATATTCCTTTTACAGCTGTGTTTCTCATCTCTGTTCCTGAGGTATAATGTGTTTTAGTGCTTTGATGATGGGAGAGCTAGAATTTCATTGTCAGAGCAGTAATCTTGAGCAATAGCATAGGATACTGCTATTTTGTGGGTCTCAAAGAATTTAAATAAAATGTGACAAAGCTCAGTTATTGCTCTATCACCGAAGCTGAGGGTTTATCCATAATCCTCTCGCTTCCATGATTACAGCATATGCAGTGGGTCAGAATTAGAGAGGTCAGATACTATAAGCTGTAGAGTTAAAAGACTGGTCTTGATCTAGCTGCAAAACTTACTACCTTACCTAATTTCTTGTGTTAACTGCTGGTATTACCCGGTGAGCAGATGAAAACTTGTTTGGATATGCATGTATGACGTTCCCTCACAGCAGAAGCAGCAGTCTAGGCCAGTGCTTTGGGCCAAGACCCGTGATGGAGTTTCTGTGATTTAATGAGTTACTGTGGGGCTAGTTGACAGCAACAAGCATGACTACACTGAGGTGTATTTTATGCACATTTGCCACAGGTGGGAGTACTCATGCAGGGACATACTGGGGCTTAGATGACATGCTTTTACTCTTGAAGACTTAGTCACTCTGTGCTTATTGGAGGTCACAGGACCTTATCAGTTTCAGGAGCAGAATATGGGTATTTTGCCCTGTCCTTTGCTTCTATTAGACTGTCCTAGAGCTGTGGGAACTAACCCTGTGTGCAGCAGAGTAAAGACCCCAAACATGTCACCCTATTCTAGCTTGCAGGCATAAGCTAATTCTGTTGTGCTTTAACAGTATGGTTGCCTCCTGGTATGCATGGATTGAACAGGAGCTCAGGCAGTGAGAGGTTAACCGATGGTAACTCTCGGTAATAAAGCTTTTTTTTTGTGGTCGTGTGTCCGATGGCAATTTCTATTTATAGACTGAAATACTTGGGTTCCATACATTTTTTTATAAGTGTCCATCTCCCTCCCCCCAAGCACAAGGTACTTCCGAAAAAGCAGAAAGTCTTGACAGCGGTGTGGACATAATCACCTATACAGATATATCTTTCTGTCCAGTAAAATCAATATTCACCTTCATATGAAGTGTATTTTAAAGGGATAGTCTGTGTAATATTCCTGTATTGGTTAAATTGTTCATAGTCTACTTCTAAAGACATCAAAGACCAATCCAATAAACTTATTAACAGGAATTCAATTAATTACAGCAGTTGGCACTGTTTCTCTTTCAAGGCTATCTAAAGAAGGTACTGTGAAGTAATCTAGGTGGCTAATTAGCTGGCCTGTCAGCCAGTCTACAGTAACAGCCCCTCATGCACCCTCCTGTCTGAGCCACAGCTGTGTCACAGCTGACCACGCATTCACCAAGGAAAAATCACTGCTGTAAAATCATGCTGTGCGTCTTACATGGTGTACCCCCACCTTCATGTGCTTTTGCCACGTGCATTTTTGTTTTGGCCTACTGCTGTAGGCAGTACTGATGACAAGTGCATTTGCATAGATGTTTGCATATTGACAGGCATGTTTGTGGTGCCTCTTCTTCATTGCAACACCTCTGGAACAGTTTTACAGCTGAGGCTTGTCACAGGAATTGAAGTCTGACATGGATCATCAGACAGGTGTGCTGTAGACTTGATGCCATGGTGTATATGCAGAGAAAGGCTGTTTGTTTTTTCTTCTTTCCACAAGGCTTTTCTTGTATATGCTGAGTCCTGACTGTGGCTTTTCCAGTGAAGACTAGGGGAAAATTTAAGATGTCTTCTAATAGACAGAAATAATTTGGCTCCATTTCCTGTCTTAGGCTTTGAGAGTTAATTTTTGTCTGATTAGGTACTGACCCTGAGAGGGACAGTAGGAAATGTGGCAATTCTACTTTTTCTGATGAGATTTAACCATTTATAGCCCACTGTTTTCCTGGCTTCCTAATTTTAGACAAAATGGCTTAGTATGTTAGGCTTGCTCTTTTCCTGGCTTGGCCATTGACTCGCTGAGTAACTGTAGCAAACTCACTGCACTTTTTTGCTTTGTAGATTTGGGTTTAGAGAAACTTTTATTGTACATCATTTTACGTGTTCAATGCCACCTTTTATTTAGAGTTACTGGCTGCTGCTCTGAAACTCACATGCATAAGAAATGTTGTCTTTAAAAGCAACTGCTCTTACCAGTTCATCATGTGGGGCACACAGGGTGTAGCACGGTACGGAGTTCCAGTTGGGTCACAACATCTGGAGGACTGCCTACTTGTAATAAGGCTGAAGTGAAGCCAAACCACTGTTGGAGATGCTAGCCAGAGTTTTGTTGTGATTCAGAGCATCAGCCAATCACTTGACATGTATGAACACAAAAATGACTGAGCGGTGTTTCACAGTGGCTAAACTTGTGGAGGTAGAAACAAGTATTGACTCCAGCCCACCAAATGGTAGAAAGAGGGAGCAAGTGCATTACACTCCTGACATGGCTTTGGTTTCAGCTTGTTCCAAGTATGAATGGTTAGAATGAACCAAAATATGTGGGTCAGTTGAACTGCAGCTCCACCAGGTTTAGGGATTATACTTATTACATGTTCTGTAAATTGTTTCTTTCTAATATCCTCCTTATTGTTGTAATTTTCCCGTTTAGATTTTAATTTAGGTTTTGCTACTGTTCCTTTGCCTGGAGGCTTGTTGCCTCTGCTGCTCTTATACTGTTACAGTACTGGATGACAAATTCATCTGCTAAAATGATTTATTACCCCAGCTCACCGGGCAGTATCAGTGATCACTGAACAGACATATTTGTCAAATTGTTGCACGTATCTTTATGGTCTGTAACAGGTGCTGTGGAATGGGGAGCAGTGGAAGCGTATTTGTGATGGCAAAAGAAAAAATCTCAAGGAACAAGGTGCAAGGCAAATGAGTAGACAAATGTAGAGGAGGGAAAGCAAAGAAAAAGGGTTTAATTTTCCCATGTTATAAGACATATAAACTAGTGGGATGAACTTAATTGCTAGCTCACAACTTGCCTTGTGTCTGATAAATTACTATTCTCATCACCGTGTTTCTATTTGCTGTTCACGTTAACTGTCTTTTCCTCTTGTACTGAGGAGAAAAAAAAAAAAGAGACTAGCCAGGAGCAATCTCTGTGAAGGGTCCTGAGGTTTGGAGCTTATTGCTTTCCCTTGGACTTCCCTGCTCTTCCTTATTCAGCTCGTCTCTTCTATGGTGACAATGGAAGCATCATTAGACTTGGTTTGTACTGTTTTTGATATGGAGAGTGAAACATTAATGCTAATACTTTTACTTGGCACTCTCAATCGTGGTGCAGTATCAACATCCAAAGCACAGCTTCCTCTGATTGCTTGATAAGGATACTTCATTATTTTTGTCATCCATTCTGTGACCCCTGATCAAGCATTCCTTTCCTGATCAATGTCCCCCACTCTCTTCTGCCAAAGTACCTGCTTTTATTTCTTGCAGCTCACTCTGAAGAGTAAACCTTTGTGTCCTTTGTCATTTTGGTGGAGTTAAGAGGGGGGTTGTCAGCTTTTTATTGGTTCAGGTTTGCCTGTATGCTTTTCTTCTGTGTTCTTTCTCCATTTATTTTTCTCTGACTCAGGTTTTACCGAACTAAGTGCTTGAAAATGGATTTTTAATTAAAAGCTGACTAATTTCTATGACAGAAGAATTTTTCTTGCAAAAACCTTTACATTGTCACAGGCTAATTCATACTATAAAAATAAATAAACATTGAAAATATGTTCAGCTGTCTCTGAGAAGCCTGTTTGGACAAGTCTATTGGAAAACAGATGGATATACCCAACATTGGGGTGGAATTGATTTTTTTTCTTTTTTTTTTTTCCCAAGCAGATCTATGTGGCAAAACAAAACAGCGTATCTTCCAAATTAACTACCTGAATAAAAATTAATGTCTTTGTTTCTCCAGGTGGATACTTCATGCATTAAATCAGTGGGTTGGTGTTCTAATGTTGAGTTTCAGGGGGTACTGAGTATCAACAGCTGACACTGGGTTCACCAAGAATCATATGTTCAGCATCTCTGAAAGGAAGGTCATTATTAGGTCATTATTTCTTCACTCAGATTTGAACTGATGTCAAATGAAGTGAAACGTTTAAAATAAATGAATGCCACTGCAGTAGGTGTGGAAAGATTAAATGGCCTAGATCTGGCCCTGTGTGTATGTGTCTGCGTGTTTGTGTTGTGTGGTCATTGTCTTTTTTGTTGTTGACAAAAAGGCACCATGTGGGATCTTCCCTCCCTCCTACAACTGATCGTGTTAAATGAGAAACACTTTTCAGGGTGTTTTTTATTTTCTCAGCCTAAACCTGGCGTATTCTCAGACATATACACTAGCTCTTAAAGAATTAAATTTATAAAGAAAATAAAAACCCATACAGAATTTGTCCAGCCTGCAGGCAACCCAGTTGTCAACTAAATGCTCTCTGAATCTCATGCAGTGAAAATGGCTTTTATATAGACTTATTTCTAATCTTTTTTTTTTTTAATAAAGGTTAAAGAGAACAAATGATAGCACTATACCTTCACAGAGATTTTGGTAAGTGCAACAGTGTTCACACAGTATACTAACCCCTTTCTTTTTTACCCTGTTAAATGCTGAGTACACACAGTTACAAGATAAAGTTTAAGCTACATCTCTTGAAGGCATTATTTCTCAAACAGGAAGATAAGATAGCCAAGGACACTAAAAGAGAAGGGAGTATGAGAGTTACAAAGGGAAATCAAAGCCTTGTGGAATACAGAAGAGAGGAAACTGGTGTTTCCCATTCTTCTCCCCAGTTAGTCCAGGCAGAATTTGAAAAGAAAGATAATTTGCATTCGGCCCTACATGGTAACAGCAGCCAGCTCATTCATGTTAGTATTTAATCATCATCACCATATAGTCTTTAATTACATGATCACATACTGGGTTCCCCCCCACACCCCGGATTCTGCCTTGTTCAGTGCACAGAAGAGTTGTGCACACTGAAAGAGCAGAAATTCAATAGTTAGTTTTTTCCTTTTGCTATTCAATGTGCAGGCTCAAGCCTGATTCACTACATGCTGTGCAAAGTCTGTTCTCACAACGACATTAGCCATTTTTTCCCCTAGGCTTTTTCTAGTCATCACCTTCTATGTGTGCTGTGCAAACATTGTTTTAGCGTTACAGAGCATTTTTTGAGGTGTTGGGGTTCATCTCCATTGTAGTAATGTGGAACTTGGATGCACAGGTATGAAGCTAGGTACAGCCACTTATTTTGAATACCCTCCTTGAGATAATTAGGGCCTGTATTTTCTGTGTTCAAAGGCCAGCTTCTTGTAATTGTTCCTCACAGCTGCAAATCAGAACCCAGGGCTCTAGACCAGGTCCCCCAAAATGAAGAAGTAATTTGTGAGCATTTGTAAAAAGCTTGGTTACAGCAGCTTGCTTTGCATCCTAAAGGAATTCCCTGATAGCAGTAGGGACTGAATCCAGTTGTCCAAGCAGGATCCCAACTACTTTAAGACTGTTATTTAGGAAAATAACATCATCACCAAGACTGTTCCCTCCTATCACATGAAGACAAATCATATCATACTTTTAATAAATTAATCATGCCCTTTCTCAAAACTAGATAAATTGCACTATGCCTTTTAGAAAGTTGCTGCAGAAGCTCATTATTTTGGTGATTGAAAATCTTTTTTCTAATTTCCAGCCTGAATTTATTTATGGCCAAATGTATTTATATCTCTACTTGTACTGGTATTGTTCTTTAGACCAAGTAGCTCTTTTCCTCTTTGTGTTTACCTCTGATATATTTACAGAAAGCAATTATATTTCCCCTTAGCCTTTATTTTGCTAAATTTTACAGAAGCTACTGCCTTTTATCCTCTCAAAAAAAAAAAATCTCATTCCTTTTCTGTGTTATTTCTGTTTCAGTTAAATACAGTTGATGCTAAACTCTATACTGAATTTGAGTTTAGATATTATCAGTGCTATCTGCCACACAATGTAAATATTCACCTTTTTCCATGCCCATATTATACTGTTGGCTCATGGTCATCCTACATCCAGATTGATTAAGACAACTAAATCTTTATTCTTTTCTTGGGTCAGCCCTCAGCTTTCAGAGAAATGTGTTAGTGGTCTTTAAGTGCATGTTAATGGTGCTTAAGTGAGTGTGTGTGCGTGTGTGTGCTCTCTTCCAACTTGTCTGACAAAGAATGCAGGGGTCTTAAAAAATATTCTTGCTATGCAGCTTGTCTGGCCGTGGAGCAGGAGTGCACTGCTTACTAAATGGAAATGCAGGTTTGTTGCAAAGCTGGCTGTGACCCCATAGTTGGACTCTACTGTAATGCCCCTTGAAAAGGAGCCCAAATTAAGAGTAACAAGGAATCTTCTTTTTGGCTTTACCTCAGATTGGAGAGTATGACTTTTTTGAAATAGTGGTGCTGAAGTAATGGAGTGCTGCTAAAGAAAGTATGTCAAGAACAAATTTCTTCAAGTGGCACGTTTCTTAGACTTATCTTGATGTTAAGGCAAAACATTTAAGGTCTGCTCTGTGGAACTAGAATGAAGACTGCTGTCACTTGAACTAACTGAATAACTGAGGTTGTCATCCTGTGGGTGGACTGAAGGGAGATCTACGTTTTCAAAGGGATTTGTAGATATTTGCTGTTTACAGAACAAGGATGTCAGTGCAGGTTCTGGAGGGCTTGCAGACTCCTTTCCTCGTTCCTTCCCTCATCCTCTCAAATTCAACCCCTTCTGCCTTGAGGAGACAGTAAAGATTGAAGTACGGAGAGCATGAGACCTCATGCTCTTCATTGACAGGATACATGATTAATGTTGCCTTGCATTTTGTTATCTCCTGTTACAAATATATGTTGTTTGATACAGTAAGGAAAGAGCACCCCTGGTTGAGGGAGAAGTAGCTAACAGTAGCTGTAGGTTAGGACTCTGGGGTGTGGATTCTGATCTGCCATAGACCTTCAGGGTAACACTCAGGTAATCCTTAACCTCCCTATATCTTGGTTCTTTTTAAATCAGTGTAACAGCACCTCCTTTCAAAATGGGCACAAATCTATTAAGAATTCTGAGGTGCTCAGTTATTGCAAAGCTAGAAACATAGATGTGTACTTTAGTTAGCCTGATTTTTCCACCTAGCTTAGTATCCTGTCCATGACAGTGGCGGCCCAGGGGTGATGTTCAGGAAGGGGCATGAGAACAGGCCCAGCACGTAGCTCTGTTCCCCAAATCCCCCACCTCCCCCCCTGCTCCACCGCCTTTCTGCCCTCTAGATGGAGACAAGTGTATCCTGCCTCAGTGTCTCTGCCTTTACGTTTTCCAAAGAAGATTCTCTAAGACTGTTTTTTTTTTTTAATGATGGCCAAAGAGCCACAGTGAAGTTAGTGATTATAATTGCATGATTTCTGATAGGGAAGAGAGAGCAGGAAGAATCCCCTCAACAGCCTTGGGAAGCACATATCTTAGTTCCCAGAAAATGACCCAGTGTATTCTCTCAAAGCTTTTAGTTGGTTACGGGAAAAGCCAGATGAGGAAACTATCTCTTAGTTTCTGTGGCTGGCAGGAACTCAAGCATGCCCTTTTCAGGTTTTGGCTGTGTATGTGTTCATTACCGGCCTCTCTACCCGGCCACATGCGGATAGGGAGATAGCACTGAGCCTGGGTTTGGTGGTATAGAATAAATTTGGCAGGAGTTGCCATAAAGCTTCCCTCTCAGACAGAAACAAAAAGAGAGGGAAGAGCTGCAAAACTGTAGCAAGTCTTTGATGGTACAGGGGAGAAGTACAAAAATAGTATTTCATTTCATTTAAAGTAGTGTCCTAGAGACTCTCCTGTTTGAAGTCTTGATCATCTAGTCCCTTTGGAAAGCTACACAAACTGCTTCTTGTCAGGAAAATTTGCTAGTTTGCTGCATCTATTTTGAGGTATGGCTAGCGCTTCACTAGCATTTCACTTGTAACCTCAAGGCTCTCTGGAGCTAAGTGCAGATGCTGTCTCACCGTGAAGTCCATTAAAGAATACCACTGCAAAATGGGGCTTACTTCTCTGAGAGTGGACGTGTGTGCGTGTGTCTGGTGAAGAAGGGGATGGAATAAAGGCTCATGGAGACATGCCACAGCTGGCAGAGAAAGGAAGAGAAAATGGAAGAACTTACTGCCAAATGTTCAGAAAGAGGAGACTAAAGAAGGGGTGGGGGAGAGAGAGGGAGGGAGGTACAGGTAGATGTCTACTGAAGTGCTGTTTAAAGAGGCGGCTTTGTACCTGTTCCTAGAGATGCTGGAAAAAGTTGTTCTTTGAAGACTCAGCAGAATGCATAAGCAAGTCACCAGGGCTTAAGAGGGCAACGCAATACATAACCCACACCCTGGAAAGCAACAGTGAAAGTTGTTAGGGTCCTTTGGGATGGGCTTAGATGTTGCAGGTGATGCCTTTGAAACTTAACTGTGCTGTTAAAAGTTGATCTGCTTATTTACATGTGTAGGGCAGTGCATACATATATTAACAATAGTTATTAGAAGAGAAAAAAATATAATCATATACCTGGAAGAAAGCTAGGTAACCATACTAAAAGACCTACAGTAAAAAGTGACAGTTGATTTTTAGCAATTAACGTATTTTGTTTAGTATGCCGGGATTCTAGGTACTTTAAAAATATGGTCTATTTTGTAACTGGCCTAAAATCTCTTGTGAAAATTGTTTTAAAAAAATGTTAGGTTATGGAGATAGAGTCTTTCTATGTCTTTTCATTCTAGCCAGATAAGAAAACAGGTAATTTTAGAAGATTACAGCTGTTTATCTATTAAACTGAATAAGTATGCCATGTAAGCCAAATCTCTGTTTCTGCCACTCTTGTTCTCTCAGGCCTGGAGCTCTAATGATATTGCAGCTCAGCTGTGAGAAGACAGGTAAGGATGAGCTAAGTCCAGAAAAGGATTTGGGATAATAGATCATGCCTGGTTTAAGCTGATCTAAATCCTCATGGAAAGAATGTGGTCTGACACCTTGCTGGTGGGTCTGTGGAGTCAGTCAATCCCTAGGTCCAACTGACCACACATCACTGTGACTGCTAGTAGTGGCACAAAGTAGGGGACTGGAACATCCCTTTTGGTGACAGTGTGGCATTGGGTCACCTGCAGCTGATCGTGAAACCATTCCCTTTGGGATGTGATTTTGTGGACAGTTATCAGCAACGATGCTGAGTTTGGGCAGTTTCTGTGCTCTCTATACCCTTGGTACCTTCTTCATGTGTTCATGTTACCTCCCCTGGACTGAAAATCAAACCAGCAAAAAAATGTCATTTTTCACCTGGTTAAGCTCCATTGTCTGGTTGACCATGCAGCAGGACAGAACCAAGGTGTGGCAAGGGTAAGGGCAAGCAACGAGGGAGAGGAGATGCCTCCTTACCCAGCACTGCTGTCAAATATGAAACTGTAGCATTTGGTGGCCAGGGGAGCAACTGTCCCCAGCCCACCTACTTCCGTGTCAGAGGACACCTAAAGTTTTGTGGCTAGCTGTGTTGAAAACCTTGTGACCTAGTAAGCGACAGACTGACATGTTAGTCTTAGCAGTGGTAAAGGGGTGAACAGGACACTATTAGCAGAGAAACAGAGAGGAGGAAATGGTGGTAACAGCCAGCATTACAGACTGGAGTTCTCAACTGGAGTGTGGAAAACCCAACTGGAAAATTTCTCTGGAGGACTAGAGTGGAGTAAGATCAGGAAGCCTGGTGGTCTCCCACTGTCCCTGGCAAGTTCCTTAACCTAACCGCAAGGGCACTTCCAAGCAGTGGGTCTTCTTTCAATTTTGTCTATGAAGCTGTTTGAATTAGCATAACTACTTACCTATTTGTAAGCCTACAGACTGGTGCTTCTTTTGTGGATGTACTATGGTCCAAGATACGGTAGGTTTTGCCTCTTTCTAGCACAGGGAGTATCTAATTGACTCACAGAAGGAAACCTGAAGAGCTTCCACAGGAGGAAGAAATACCTGTTGTCCATGTGGTGGGAAATGGGCACTCCAGATAAAGATACTGAACCAAAGGTTTTCACAGCCTGGCTGAATACTCTGGTTATGACATCCCTGGTGTTTGTAGGGTGCCTGAGTGCCTGACTGGAGGCAGCAAATTGTATTAGGTCACACAATACCTGAAAGTAAGGTACTGAGAGCCTTAGTATAGCAGTGCTCACAAGCCAGAACTTAGCCTGGTATTGCTATGGAACATCTGCCTTTCCTGTTCTCTCTCTCCTGGTATTCTACTTACTTTTCCATTGCTTGCTGATTTTATTTGTTTTGTTTTCTGGGAAATTAGGTCTGTACCAACTAGATTTCCCTGTTCTGTTTGTTTATTGAGATGCAAAACCTGAATGTTGAATCCATGAGCATATGTTTGTAAATCGTGACTTTATAAAATTGTGTGGACCTAGTCCTGGCTCCATTGAATTCAGTGAGAATTTTGGTTTATGTATCAACAAGGCCAGGGTTTCTTTCCCAGTAATAAGTACGCAGAAAATGAAAATTGCTGCAGAGCTGTATTTTTATAGAACAATTTACTAGCTGTTAAATTCCAAACAAAGTAATTTTATCTTCTGAAGGCAGGAAAACGTTAGCTTTATTTCATGTCATTGCTTAAGCTACATGTTAATCATTATCCATTATTACAATGAAAGTCTTCCAGGTACAGAACATGCCCATTACTGAAAAATGGAAGGTAGAGAAATGAGATAGGTCAGTGCCAATACAGAGCTTGACACTCTGAGACAAGACATTAACAAAATTGCAAAACCAGAGGTGTGATAACACTGTAAATAGACTCAGATGTGTTAATACCTGTTTATTCCTCATGTACATATCCTCCATACTTATCTCCATCACTACTAGAGTATCTGAATAGCAGCCTCTGAAATAACAAAATCAGCTAGCCAATATCTTCTCCTTTTCTTGGTTCTAGTATGTTTTAAGGATATTTTCCCTTTTCCTTCTCCCATATTATTCATCGGTCTGTAGTATAGAGACAGTAGATATTACAGCAGCTTGAACTCTCTGTACTTGATTACCAAATACACAGTTCTCCTGGATTTTTTTTTTTTTTTTTTTTCTTCCAGACAGACTAGGAGTAAAGGCTGTGTGAACTTGTAACCATGTCAGATCTATGCCTGTAGCAAACTGCACTGTCCTGTTTTTGGTAAACTTATTTGGGGAAGAAAGCATGTAAAAAATGGATACTTGACAGTACACTGGGCCAGATTCTCTGGTAGCTGTATGAAAGCTCCCCTTCAGGCTGTACCACAAAGATGGTGCGTGATTCAAAAAGTAGGTGAAAGTCATGGTATTATGTATCTGCTGTGTACTGGAGGCAGCACCTGGAGTTTGCTGTTGGATAGTACTTTCCTGAAGGAACCATGCAAAGACCTTATGTTGGGCAATCTTAGCTCCTCCTGCACCGCTTGTGAGCTCTGCTTCCTTGAATAATGTGGGTTCCTTAAGAAAGCTCAATATAGACAAATCCCACTGCACTGTGTGTTAGAAATATTTCACAATACAGGACAAAAAAAAAAAAAAGATGTTTCAAACAACATTATTAATGCTAATAACAGAGAAACCATTGCTGTTTAGAGCTAACTTAAATATACAAGGGAAAATGTGTGTACACAAGACCTACAGATCCCCCAAACTTTGAATTCAATCTATGCTATTATTTTGCATAATGTAGGCTTGTTGCCTGTGTTCTGCATATAAATTAGGCTACTAGATTGGGGGGGGGGAGCACACTGTTTCTGCTCTTAGTTTTCTCTGCTTTTTTTCGTTCTTGTGGACATATAATTGTGAGAGCATTGGGCTGTCCAGAATTCATAACGCCATTGTCATAAGTGAAGGGAAAAAAGGGTGTAACAAAGCAGCCTGAATGCTGTGAGCATCTCATGCTGCCTGGGTTCATGGTAGGTCTCTGCCCGGGGTTATGAAGGTGTGTGCCACGGCTCTGAGAATGGCATGGACTGGCTGGAACATGGTGCCTCTGGGGGTGAGGAGCAAACACCTCTGCCATACCCATGGCTACTGCAATCAGATGCTCGAATAGAGCAGGTGGTAGAGATACTCCTCTAAGAGATTTCACATTATGAAATGTTTGGAAGGTTTAATTATGCAACTTGTTTTTAGTCTGGTAATGTTCCCTTTCTCCCAAAAATTGTTTTACAGCTGAGCCAGCTGAAACATACCATGAACAAAATGTTTCTTTTTTTAGAAGTCCTGTTCTGCATGCAGAAACAGTTGTCTTGGCAAAGGGGTCACTACACTATGGTGGGACAGTCCATTGGCAGTACTTAAAGCCAATATTGTCAATGAAGTTTTCATATAGGCAAACCACAGACCCAGTCTCGAAATGTGTAATCCAGGGCTTGTTGTGTCTATGGATTTTGAAAGTGCCTTAGTAGATAAGCAAATAAACACTGAGAGATCCATCCATGACATTCATTCAGAAAATTTTTACAAATATACTAGACACATAGTAGTGATGCCTACAGTTAAGGAAAGCTGATGCTTTCCATGATGGAATTCCATTTTCAGTTGCTTATAACTTTGCCAAACTTAAATCAGCAATGCAGTATTTCAGGCTGAGTGTCTGCCTCGGGCTGTTTGTGTGTGTGTGTGTTTGCTGTGTGCAAATTTCAGATAACATGATTCAATCATTTTTGGTAACAAGGTTAGAGGAAAGTGCATTGCTTTATTCTTGTTAAAGAAAAATAATAAATATGTAAATATTTCACTTACAAGTTATGGCATTTTGATACTTTAACAGAGTAGGTACTTGGCATTCAGCAGAGAAAACTGACCATGTGCCAGAGATGTGCCTTTTATTGTGACTCTAAAAAGTTCATAAAAATGTGGGCAATTCTAAGCCTCCCACATGTACTGGATAGAAAAGCCAATGTCTGAGGGGTGGTATTGTCATGCGTGCTCTTGAAAGAGCTGAACTGGCAATGTTAACGGAGGTTTTCTACGACCTGGATGCTATGTGTGAAGAGATCAGTGAAAGGATGATGATACTGATTCTGAAACATCTTGGTTGCTTGTTTTCTATTTTCCTAGCAGAGATTAGTTTATAAGTTTTTGGATGAAGCATGCTTTGGGGACATGTTCCTTTAGCTGATTCAGCTCAGACAGACATGGAGGAATCACCTCTGGAAAAGATAACACAGAATCATAGAATCATTTAGGTTGGAAAAGACCTTTAAGATCATCAAGCCCAACTGTTAACCTAGCACTGCCAAGTCCACCACTAAACTGTGTCCCTAAGCACCACGTCTACCTGTCTTTTAAATACCTCCAGGGATGGGGACTCAACCACTTCCCTGGGCAGCCTGTGCCAGTGCCTGACTGCCCTTTCAGTGAAGAAATTCTTCCTAATATCCAACCTAAACCTTCTCTGGTGCAACTTGAGGCCATTTCCTCTTGTCCTATCACTTGATGATACTGCCTGTAGTATATAAGTTCTGAAGTATAGCTGTGAATATGGCCATCATAGTCCTTTATTCCTCTTGAGTCATAGGGAAAAATTATATGGGGAATATACTTGCTGTTTCTAAGAAAGAGACTTGAACGTTTATGTTGAATTGTAGTACAGTGAGCAGAGCAGCTCTTCTTCCTTTATTAATCATGATAAGACACTGCTCTTGCAGTAGAAATCTGTTTTTACCTTCTCTTTTGTTTCTTTCTACCCTTTCCCTCTTATACTGTTTTCTCCCTGATAATCTTCCTTTCTCAGTGTGATTTTTATCTGCCTACTTCCTTTTTCTTCCTACTCTTTGGCTCAGTGGAACTTTGAATGTGTCACGTCCATCTTATATTTCACCAGCGTGGGCTCCTTTTAGCCAGCTCTTTGCAAATGGAGGACAGAGCTTGTAGTGTGCAAACTGCAGCTTGTAAAACACAGAGGCTGCAAAAAACCAGCTTGTGAGAGGCCACTTAAGGCACAAGGTAAAATATGAATCACTTCAGCCTGGGACTGTGTGCGTTTGCTACTACCTCCCTCTGTGTTGGCAATCAGCCTATTTGTGAATTGACACAATTATTTTTTGCTTTCCTGATATAGCAAAAGGGTGAGAAAAATATTCCTACATTAGAGAAACAGAAATAAATTCTGATATAGTTTCTTTACCTCTTAGACAAAATGATGAAATAGAGCAGCCTCATTCCCTTACAGCATGCCAAGCCTCATCTGAGAGAAGGCAGCTGAGGATCTAACAAGGAGACACCAAGATTTTCCTGATAAAATATACGCCAAGCATAACGTAAAAGCAAAGGCTAGTGATGTGGCATATTGAGCACTACAAACTATGGGCAATCAGAGGCAATAATCCATCATGATATGAACCTTACATCCCCTTGAGACCTTAGCGAGAATTTGGATTATTGTGTTCTCTCAGAAATCTGTGGGCACTGTTCTGTACCTATTCAGGCTATTCTCCTCTGGTAGTGGTCGTTTCTGAAATAATGTTTGTCTGCAGAAGGCAAGGTCATTGTGAGTGCTATAGCCTGGTATTAAAAAAGAAAAATGTGCTTTGTAGAGAAGAACAATTATTTTCTCTAACTAGAGCAGGAGGTTCTCTGAATCCACCAGCCAGCTGTCTCCTTGTTTTTCCAATGTAAATAGCTGCGGCAAGGTGCCAAACAGGATATGAGAAGATGTGTCTGGCAGGCATAAAAAGAACCCCGAAAGGCATCATGGTGAAGGCAGAGACACTAATGGGGAGACAGAGGTTTGGCCCCGCTCTGTGCTGCTGCAGTTTGAGTGCTGCTAGCATCAAATGGCTTTTTATAAGAGCACGGGCTTGTATAGCTAGGGACCTTCTGCCATATTTGTACTACTTTGTGTCAAAAAAGTGTTTAATAATAATAATGCCACATCATTTTCATATTCCTGCTTGGAATTTACTAGGAGTGTAGCTTTCTGGAGTTAAATCTGTGTTAGAGGCCCTTAGATTCTTAACAAGAGTGTTTCTTGGTATAAAGGCTATCATTTTGGCATGATACTTGTAACTTCTGGTCAATTCATCAGCATAATTTGTCACCTAGTCATGCCTAGCAACTTGCTCAGTGAGGTCTTCTAGCTGGCTTGTGATTAATTGAAAAATATGGCAATGGATTTATTTTGCTGTTCAGTCAACTAAAAACTCTTTACAAAGGAATAAACCTATTGCCATTTTTTGTTTTAGTTGAAGATATGAATATTGTGGACTTCAAAGTATATTTTTTATTAGAAATCGTTTTTGCAGTATGAGGAATGAGAGAAGGAATTTTTAAAGCACTTGCATCCAGAATTGTAGGAAAATTGCAAGAAAACAAGCTGGAATTTTTAATCTGTTAGGCCACCCACCTGCTTTCTAACTGTGCTGCTGTTTACTGTTGTTTTTCTTGATGAATATTTAACACACAGACTCTCAAACAAAAATCTCTTCCTCTCCGAATTTCTGGAAGTATTAGTTCTCAGTGTTCATGTTGTTATGGTTGGACTAATGTGCCAGGTACCTTTCCAGAAGACTGGGGTTGAGCAGATGTAAATTTCCAGTGTAAGAGAAGCCAAAACAATAACAATATGGTTCCAGTCATCTTTGTTATAAACAACCAAAACCCAGTAAAACTCAAATTATTTTGTCTTTTGAGGTACCTGTAAGAAAAGGTAAAAGTAGCTTGCTGTAAGCTTTAAAAAAAAAAAAGTAAATGTGAAAGTATGAGACAACTTTTATAATTCTCTTACAGTGTAAAAATAGATTTATGTAAATAACCTTATTTGCCTTGTATCCTCCTAATTCCTTGAGACTTAGTTATTCTGGAGTCTTTTAAAAAAAGTATTTTAGCAATAATGTTTCTTTTTTTGGCATCATAGTCGCTCTGCACTTCTTTGTTCATCCATCACAAAAGGCTGGAAAATAACAACATATGCTTCTTGTATCCTATTTTGGTATTTACCTGAAATGTGGTCCTCGAGTTAAAATGAAGTCTGGCATCTAGGGTTTCCACAGAATCTTAACAAAGTATTTCCTGCAATAAAAAACTTCAGATGAGAGTTGAGTGAACCATTAATTTCCCAAATCTTCTGTTCCCTTTAACCTTGTTTGTTCTTTTGTCTGTCTTCAGCAGATGGCTGGATGACTGGCATCCTCTAACAATGTTCAATGCTCATTAGCACCACGTCATTTTGAGTGTTGTTTCCATCTTTCCTGTTCTTTTTTTCTTCCTTCATTTATCAACCTATACGTTCAGATGTTTAGCAAGTCATTGACAATGATGTAGGTTTTAACACTTCATTATTTTTCTCCAGAAATCTTGCTTGATGGCTAGGAGAAAAAAACCACCTCTGACATACAAGGTGATTAATGAAATATTAACCTCAGTAATTACTTTTCTGAGAAACTTTCAGAAACATGAATTATTTGGTTTTACCCATCAGCTGCTGAGATCAGTGCATACACTTAAAAATTCAAGCCAGCCTTCTTTTTGTAATGTTTAAAGAAATGCTGGTTGCAGTGTATGCAGGGTGTCATAATGTTAAATGGATTTATTTAAACAATGCAAAATCAAAGCTATTTCTGAGATGAAATTATGAGTTTATTGATGCTCCTCCAGATCACCATATTGTTGGAACTGCTACTAAGCAGAGTACGTACTCTGCTTTTTCTTGTGGTCCCATATTGGCAGATCTGATGAGTGCTGTATTGGCAGCTTCCAACGCAGCAGAATGAATGTGTCTCAGAACCCGCAAGTAATCTTTAGTGGAGGAAATGTATCACTGAGAAATGGACTTTATGCAAAAATCTGAAGAAATTCCCCTGTAATACCTGGTTTTTTCATTGATATCTGTTGAAGTATTTAAACGGATATTGGTGAAATCAGAATCAATATTGATCAACCCATATTGACAGTATATTTGTACCTCTTCCAAAGGCTCCTCTGAAATCTGTTCTCAGAGATGGGATTACCAAAATCTTGCCCACTGTTGCCCTGACTCTACTATTGATAAGCTCAGTGACAAAATTCCTGTTGACTCAAACAGGGTAACAGAAGGACAGTGCTCAGCAGATTTTCCTAATTCAGCTGACAGCATGTAACTGTGACAAGCCAGCAACAAAAGAAAACCTTTGAAAGGCAAGGAAATACAACTTAGTGACTACATGAGCTTTCCCCTAACTGCTCTGAACCCAAAGAGCTTGGTTTTCTTTTTTTCTTTCTCTCTCTCTCTCTCTCTCTTTCTTTCTTTCTCTCTCTCTCTCTCTTAAAAAAATGGAAGAACATTTCAGTGTTACTCTTCAGGATATTATGTTCTGTAATCTTCTCTGAGAGACTGTAAAATATCTTGCACCTCTTTTCCTAAATTATTGTCAAAGACCTTTCTCAGAAAATCACTGTCTTTGAACTTTCATATTTAATTTGTGCTTTACTCGTTAAGTTATGAAAGCAAGAAAGGTCTGACTGCAAATCTTTAATTAATCATAGCAAATTCTCCAACTGTGTGTAACATGATTCATGTCTGCCTCTTGACTACTATCCATAGCATTTTAGATTTGATTTTTATAAATTACCTGTGCCACCATTGTAGTGTAAATGGATGTGCAATGGATTGTAATTACCAAGAAACTCAGTGATATCCAAATGAAAACAGTGCATAGGGAAAGAGTTATAGTCACAAATGCTGCATTATTTAATACAGTGACTTTTAAAGAAAAGATTTTTTCTTAAAATAGAGCAGCTGTATTTTCTTCTTAATGCAGATTATTGTCACAGTCTTTTACTTTGTACAGGAGAGAATGACTCGTTTCTTTTGTTACAGGCATCTCTACAAAAAATACAGACTGTAATAAATGTTATTATATTAGAAACCAAAGAAAAATTTATGTAGAAATAAATAAATGTGCTTTACCTCATGTTCAGTGACCAAATGAAATAACAATTTTGCATGAATTCATGGATAATGTCACTCAAGTGATTAGGGGTATGGACTCTACTAAAATGTCTTATACTCAGTAATTGCACGTGTAACTAATGAAGGCAAGCATTACAAAAGTGAAAAAGTTGTATTTGAAAAATGTCAAGTGAGTTCCGGTTAGTGCAGATTGCACTTGACATGTTGAAATGAAATGAATAAATATTATAACAATCAATAAAATTAAATATATAAATCAATGAAAATAAAAACATTGGCTTGAGCTAAGATAACACTTCTTCCCAACACGTATTTCAAACCAAGATTTCCATACAAATGGAAACACTTCTTTTTGTGATCAAGTTTGTATTTGAGTAAGTTACTTCAGCCAGAAGGATTGTTATGGTACCTGGATTCGCTCGGTGTTTTAATCAGAGCTGAGAATAAATCTGGTAGCTACCTTTGAGTCCTGTGATGGCTGGATCAGTAGATGGATCTACTGATTGGCAGGTAGCACTTTCCGTCACAAAAAGCCTTCAGTTCCCCTAGGAGTTAACCATTGCAGACTTCCATGTCATTTGACCTGGACTAGATTTGATGACTCAATATCCACTCAAAACTAGGAATCAGCAAAGACATCCTGTAAGATTTAACCCCACGGGGTTCTAATCTCCTTTCTCAGCTGTGTCAGAAGTTTACTGAGCAACAGTGCTCAGGTCTTGGGACAGGAGTGAAATCTCAAGAACAAAAATTACTATAACAGACTGAGAATTGTGGTGGCACCTGCTGAAGAGGAGTCTTATTTCAGTGTGGTAGGTGATATGTTTCTACATGTTCCTGAAATCTTTTGGGAGGAATTAATGAAAAACTCATTAAAAATTAGAAATTAATAAATGGCAAGAGTTCTGGGTTTCCTCTTAGTTTTGCTGCTGTTTCAGCACAAGAAATTTCAGAGTTATACAATAATTCAGGTTGGATAGGACCTCTGGAGGACATTTCATCCAAATCCCTGCTCAGAGCAGGGCCAGCACAGCTCAGGTTGCTCAGGACCTTGTTTGGTTGAGTTTTGAACATTTCCAAGGGTGGAGATTCCACAACTTCCTTGGGCAACTTTTCCCAATGTCTGACAGCTCTCATGGTGAAATCTTTTTCCCAGCATTGGAAATCTACTGTGTTGCAGCTTGTGTCCATTGCCTCTCCTTTTTTTTGTTTGCTGTAATTCAAGAAATCTGAATCCTAAAGAAATGATGAGCATGTGGCAGCTTGATCTCCAGTGGCAGCACTGGACACATCAGCCACGACAAAATGTTGGTCATGTGGCTGATGGCAAATGTTTATTAATGCACCAGTTGTATGTATTACAACTTTGACAATCTTTTTAACCACCTCAGTAACAATACTGAGTACCATGTTTCGGCTGGATGGTTCCAAAGATTCCAAAAAAATCAATGTACAACTCCAGAGGTAAATTTGGATTTGTTTGATCTGAAAATCTATGCAGCCCTGATGAGCCTAAACACAGTTCAAATTATTGCAAAGAAGAGTGGCCCCAGTGGATGACAGACTTAGGAAAGGATGCATTATCTTCTACAGTCTTAAACTCAAGTATGTTGGGAAATGGGGCAGGGCACCATAAAAAAAAAAAAAAAAAAAAAAAGTGGTGTCTGAAGGTCTTGACCAAGATTTTTTTCAATTGTAAATTATGCTTGAGTGCAAAGACTTGTTGGTTTAAAAAAAATTTACACTTGTATCTGTGGTAATCCCACAATGGAGACAAGGCCATGTCTAGAGTAGAGTACATATTAGTCAATAAGAGATATTACAATTATACCGAAACAAAATATAAAGCCAAGGCTGATTAGAGTTAAGGTTAGTCTCAAAATAAGCCCAGCAAATGCAAAGAAATCTTTCTCCTCCCTGCAGCAGATATTCGATCTATCCTGCAGGGAACAGAATAAGTATGCTGAAGGTTGTAGAAGGTGAGGAATATTCAGTATCATAATCCTTGTATGACTGATCTGCTGAGGTTTCTTCATAGTCGTGGGAGATAAAGTGGGAGAAAGGCTTCTAGTAGAGGAAGATTCCCAGTCCCTTCCCCTTGGGATAGCATTCATGAGAGAAAATGAGTCCCATTAAGCTCCACCTCAAATAAGATTTACAATAATACTAAAATACACCTAGATTTTTTTTTTTCCAAATTTACTTAATTGTAGGCCAGTCTCTGGACAGTATTGTTCTGAAAAGGAGAGTATGACTGACTTGTGCATGGGAGAGCAGGTGACTCAGTTGTGCCAAAGCTACCAGTGTTTTCTCTGCGGAGTAATACAGGTATTGATAGGGATATATAAACATCTCCTCTTGTTTGGTCTTTATTCAGACTCCTTGTAAAACTCAGGTAAAACAATCAGGAAAAAAAAATCAATGTACAACTCCAAAGGTAAATTTGGATTTGTTTGATCTGAAAATCTATGCAGCCCTGATGAGCCTAAACACAGTTCAAATTTGAAGCAATAACTCAGTCCAATCTTGTTCTCTAGTTTAGCCCAGTTTTATGAATATTTTAGTAAGCTTAATCTGTATTTCCAATTTAAAATTAAACTAGGCATCATGAAGGCAACACAGGCTTGTTTGGGGCTTTCTCTGCAGAAGTGTCACACAGCTTCAGTCAATCTTAATCTATACACTAATGACTGTACACCCCTTTGGCTTGTTTGTTTACTCCTCTCAGCTGGCAGCTAGCAAAACACATGCTGGCTTTCTGCTTTTAGTTATACAACAGACAGCTGTCAATCTCTGTCTAATGCTGTCACAGCTTTAGTAATCCCCAGTGATGAACAGCTGTGTCTAGGGATATGAGCGAGAATTACTGGTATGCATTTTGTTGTCTATGCAGTACTTTCATGAGCTCTCTGTCCATAACTTTTATTGGTTTCTATGTCATTCTAACTTGGTGCCAGTCATTTTCTAGCACAGAATTCCCAAATCACACAAAAGTGTTCTGTTCTTAGCATATGGACATACAATGAAAAGCAATTGAGTTTCTTTCAAAGTGGTTCAAAAGCTCTTGTGTTTGCTTTGCTTTAAGGCATGAAGGAGCAGAGCTGCAGAACAGTAACTGGCTTTGTGACTGGACTCACTTTCCTCGAAGTAATTTTTGGTGAAAGTTACCTCTTTGATTATTTTTTTTTTTTAAACTGATTGGAGTTGCTGCTGTCACAGGGTTTTTAATCTAGCATGATACTCCACAGTGGGCTTGGCCCAAACTTGCTGATGAAAGTTTTTGTTTGAGAAATCTGTTTTTGACAGCGAGGACGTACAAATATTAATTTATTAATCTGTCACCTGAAAAATGCAAAGTGATTCAAATCAGAATATTTTGGTTATATTTTCTTATGTTTTGTTTTGACTTTCTATATAAGAAACTATCTCAACTTTCAATTTTAATACACTCTTGTGTATGTATGTGTATATGTATTTTATAATGCATATTTTGTATCATGTTGGTATCTTTGGCAGTATTAAGCCAAAACATCGAAGAAGGTTTCTTTTAATGTGTTAAAATCAAATCAGTTTCGATGCATGAAATAACAATGTTTTCTAGGTTTAAGAAAATACCAGCAATTTGCATGAATGTGTGTTTTCATCATCTGCCAAGCTTTATTCATTGCAGAGGTCATTTTGTACCTCTTCCTCCTCCCTAGGCTAATTCTCCACTTGCTCAGCAGCTCCATTTTCAAAGAGCTTAGTTACAGGAAATATGGCAGGGATTTATGTTCCTGCATGGGATCAGACTGACAGGAAGGGAATGGGCACCAACAGTATATAAACCTGGAAGTTTTGCCATTGCTGAGACCTGTATTTTCTTTGTTCTGCAGGGGAGGATATGTGTATTTTTGTGTGCATCAAAGCAGCTGCTGCTACAGGTGTAGCAAATCTTCCAGATGGTGGGGGAGGATTCCTCCCATCTGTGCACCTCCTCAGTGCCAACCCCAGTTATCTAAGCTTGGTGCAGGGGTCTTGAATTTAGCTATAATGTGATGGGCCTCATTCATCTTTGGTGGCTGGAATCAGTCCCAGGCAGGATGACTTTATTCTCTTAAAGCTGAGATGTGGGTAGTGTGTTCATTCACCTATAGAGAGCCATGTGTACATCTGAGCATGCACATTGTATGCAAGTCAATCTATGGTAAAACACTTAAACTGTGGATTGGTATTTCAGGCCAATATTTCATTAGCAGGCATCATAAAGGCCATGGTCAAGTATGCTGTGCTTGAAATTCAACTATCCTGCCATGAAAATGCTGTTCTTTTAGCTTCTTCCTGTTATAGAAGATACAGCTGAGATCCCTGTGCTGCTGTATCTGACAGTGAATGTTAGACTTGGGTATTACTGGGCTCTCTTTAAGCTTATCACTGAGCTGATCCACTGTATCATGGCATGTTTTGTATTTGGGGACAAGCTGGGTAGGAACTGTGTCTGTCTTAGTGTGTCTTTCCCATGGGGAGAGAGCAATGAGGGAATGAAAAAGCCACTATACTCACGTGTGGATGGCTGCTTTGGTCATGAATTTCCACTTATAGTTAGGTAGTTTTAAACTTATGTGATTGCTCTTGTTGAAAATTAAGTTCTCCTCTCTCCTGTTTTTCTATTTGAGTTTGAGGTTGGACTACAATAAAGACTGGCCAGTCTCGGCGACAGATCAGAAGCATTTTTGCAGAGAGCAATTAAAAGATTTTGATGAGGTTACTTTAGCAAAAAAGTAAAGGCCAGTTGGCCAGACGCTCTGCTATGTGAGAGACAGCCCTGGAGACCTGTTAACCAGTGCTGACAGATGGCCCCCAAGTTCCTTGGTGTTCTTAATGAGAAGCTCTGAATTATGTCCCTGGTAGATGCATCCTTATTAGATTAGGGCAGTGAAATAGAGCTCCTGTTTCCCCCTTCACACTCCCTCTATTTCCCCAGCATATCTCCATTGTCGAGTATAGATGTTAGAGGCATGGACTGATCTCCTCCACAGTTACTTCTATGCCAAGCCCTGCTGCTTTTCATCATCCTCAGCAATTCAACAGAGCATAGTCTCATAAGAGAATGTTGGTGTGTGTTTTAGTTTTATTTTTGGTTTCTTTATCACAGAACAATGAACGACACAAGAGATCTTCACTTGTATTTAGCAGGCTGAAATTAAGGGCTTATGTTGTGGAAACACCACCATGAGAGAATAAATAGGCAGAATGTATCTGAACAAAACAGGAGGAAACAAAAACCAAAATGCTAATTCACATATTATCTTTAACTGAGAGCTATAAACCACGCTAAAATAAATAAATAAATATTCAATTAACTGTGATTAATTATGCTGCTGTACATTAGTCCTGCTTGTCTTTTTCCTCAGCCTAGTCCAGGAAATGATTCCAAATTAATTCCTGGTCAGCCATGCGGTTCCTGGCAGAGTACACATCCTATTTTTTAGACAGACAAGTGGTGATGTATTTCAGATCCACAGAGTTCTTTTTCAGCAGTACTGACAAGCGCATAGCTGTGTAGAGCCACAAGTATTACAAAGAAAACTTTTGTCTCTAGATAACATCTTGCAGACCTGTTGCTCATTGTTACTTTGTGAAGGTGTCCAAGAGCATTTCCAGTGGAAGAAACAGGTTACCAAATTATCCAGCTGGGACAGAGGAGAGGGAGGCAGAAGATATTTAGTAATTACCTACCTTACTAATTTAAAGAAGACAACTGAAAAGCTACTGTGGTAGAAACTCCACTCTGTCTTCTATGACTGCAGAATCAGGAGAAGATGCAGATGAGTGACATAGGTAATACAGCTTTCAGTGTAGGCTTGAACACATGCCTAGAATACAGCTGCTTTCCTATATGGAGGAGTAATGGGGTCTATATCACTGAATCACCGAATGGTTGAGGTTGGAAGGGACCTCTGGAGGTCATCTGATCCAAAGCCCTTGTCCAAGCAAGGCCACCTACAGCCAGTTGACCAGGACCATGTCCAGTCAGCTTTTGAATATCTCCAGGGATGGAGACTCCACAATGTCTCTGGGCAACCTGTGCCAGTGCTCAGTCACCCTCACAGGAATAAAAGTGTTTCCCGATGTTCAGGGGGAACCTCCTGTGTTTTGGTTTCTGCCCCTCTCCTCTCCTCCTGCCACTGGGCACCACTGAAAAGAATCTGGCTCCATCTTATTTGTACCCTTCCTTCAGGTGTTTGTACACACTGATGAGATCCCCCTGAGCCTTCTCTTCTCCAGGCTGAACAGCCCTAGCTTTCTCAGCCTTTTCTCACAGGAGAGATACTCCAGCATCTTAATCATCTTGGTGGTCCTTTGCTGGACTCTCTCCAGCGTGTCCATGTCTGTCTTGTACTGGAGAGGCCAGAACTGGACACAACACTCCAGGGGTGGCCTCACCAGTGCTGAATAGAGGGGAAGGATCATCTCCCTTGACCTGATGGCAGTATTTTGCCTAATGCAGCCCAAGATACCACAACCTTCTTTGCTGCAAGGGCAGATCACTAGCTCATGTTCAGCTTGGTGTCTCCAGGTCCTTTTCTGCCAAGCTGCCTTCCAGCTGGGTGGCCCCCAGCATGTTCTGGTGCACGGGTTTGTTCCTCCTCAGGTGCAGGACTTTGCACTTCTTCCTTATTAAACTGCATAAATTTCCTGTCAGCCCATTTCTCCAGCCTCTCGAGGTCCCTCTGGATGGCAGCACGACCCTCTGGTGTATCAGGCATTCCTCCCAGTTTTGTGTCATCTGCAAACTTGCTGAAGGTGTGCTCTCCCTTATCATCCAGATCATTAATGAAGATGTTAAACAGGATCCCAGTGAGCCTGTCCAGTGCAGCAGAGTTTGAGTTAAGTTTTGAGTTAATACAGAAAATAAAAGCAAATAAAGGTGTGTTTTTAATAAGCTGGAGCATTACTTGTTCTTGCCTGAATGTTTTAAGGGATTACATTGCCTCCAATATCCTTCATCTGCCCATTAATCTGTAACATCATTTAAGATTCTGTGCATTCATCTATTTACTTTTGAGGTTCTGGTATGTAAAATAATTATCTTGCTTTGTAACAGGATGTTCTGCTATTGCGTAGTTAACATTTTGTAAATGACTCCGCTAGCATTCTTTATCAATTATGCCTCTTTGAATAAAAGGTAATGCCTCAGGCCCAAAACTAAATTATTTATTTGTAGCTTGCTGATGTGTTCTTTGTTCAGTTTAAAATTCCACTTTACCTGCAACTTTGTCAAGTGGCTCTGCTTTTCTTGATGCTCAAAAGGTGGGAGAGATGTGAAGTCAAATAGGCTTCTATTTTTAGTAGAAAGAGAGAGAAAAATGGGTATTAAACAGCTTAGATGATAGATAATATCCTCTAGTAGAATGCCTTCAGTATTGGTGGACAAAACGTGATGACATATGATGGCAAGTTTTTGGTGTGTGTAAAATGACGTGGTGTTCTGTGGATTACTGTGCCTGGAGTCTTTGTAGCTAGCCTTAGAAGAGATGCTGGGATTTACTATGGAGAACATACTATCCTCTAGCTTATGTTTCCTGCTTCTCAGCACCCTAGCATGCACTGCTGCTGATTCTCTTTCTGCTGCTTTTGGCTGTAGCTGTGCTGAGCCAAGCTCTAGATGAAAGGAGGACAACAGTCCTTTGAACTGCCAGTCCAGCACTTCCACCAGCAGTCTCTGCTTGAGGAGAAGTGGAAAGTGCATGTTTCATCCTCTCCTATTCCTGTCCTCCTATCTTGAACAGATTTTGGGCAGCTTCTTGAGTAGCCAGGAAAAAAAAAAAGAGGGAGAAAGATTTCTTTTTTTTTTTTTTTTTGTACTGTGTCAAGGAAACAAACACACCCCTTCATGGAGCTGGTCAGTTGTGGCACACCTTGTAGCATTCCACCTGCGTTTCAACAAAGATATTGATGGTGTTATGCAGAGTGTTCTACACCGTGCCATCTGGCAAGGGGGAGGAAGTAACAAATGCTAATAAAACTTTAATAATGGTTTGAGGAGACATTACTATATTTAGCTTGAATTAGTTCACATGTCTTTTGAATCCTTTTATGTCCTTATGAAAGCAAACATTTTCAGGCTTGGGTGCCTGAATTTAGCCTGCTGAATTCATATAGGAGCTCTTAAATAAATGTCTCATGTTACTAAATCACATAACTTCTTTCTGATGCTGAAAGATTTTTAGCATCAGTCACCATATGAAGATTTGTAATCCTTTAATTTTTTATTAATGGCTTATATGTAGAACAGCAATTTTTATAAAGCAATTTGAGATCTGATGATAAAAAGCACTGCATAAAAAAAGTGTTATTTACTCTTCTTCAGCTGCTTGATATATACAGAACGTATGTTCCAGGAACAGTGTATGTTGTTTTCATTTTTAATAATGGGTAAAACTGTCTCTTCCTAGGGCACAGGTTGAATCACATATCAAAGAGCTTCCTTCTGTGCATAATACTTTCTCTGAATTCCAACAGGGGAAAGCAGTCATGTGAGAGTGGAAACAAGGTAGTGTTGGCAACTGAAGGACATAAGATCAAGTTTCTGCTGATCAAGTTTCAAAGGTGCCCTAATGTACTAAAATGAAACTTCCTCTGTTGCATATGGCTAATCTAGAAATCACATTGATCAATACATATGTTTATAGACCTGTGTGATTTTTTAATTATGAGTTTACTAAAACAATATATAACAACTTGACCAAAGTTCACAATTAATATGTATGTAAATGTCTTTTTATTATATTGGTTTAGGTTTGCATTTTTATAGTTCAAATCCCATATATTTGTGATTTAGGGTTTAACAGGAACTCATTCACTTCATAAATATTAATTACTGTATAGGCTTTTTTCCATATTAGAGCATCTTGGGGAAAAGTGCTGATTGTTACATTGCTTGTGAGGATGTATTTTTGCTTAAAAATACCCCTGGATAAATTCAGTCTGATTTAGAGAACGTTAGTCTGAGAGGTGTAATGCATTAATTTCAGGCATAATATTTTAATAGCAGCAACTGCAATGTAAGAGTGTGTTCAGCCCTGCAGTCTGAAATATGCTGCATTGTTAGAGTGTCCTCCGGCAGAGTTTGAGTGGCCAGCTGGGAGAGTGATGCCATCAGTTTAATGTTATATGGTAGTAACAGAGTGTGCGTACCCATTGTCATTAAATTGTAAAAGACTAGTTCTTAGGGCAGCTCCCCAGGTAAAAGTAAATCAGAAAACTTCCCTGTCTTCATTAGCAGGATCCTCAGCTGGCGTCAATCAGGATTGCTCCATTGATTTCAGCAGCGAGCCAGAGGAGTGACTGACCTTTCTGTCTTTAAAACATAGCCTGAGGTTGAAATGACTGTAAGGCATGGGGGATGCTCTGCCTTTGGTGCATGGTGCAGCATGTATTATTTTCATAGGCACCTTGACTCGGTGAATAATTTGATTGCAGTTACTTAGTGTCTGGAGATCATATTTGCTCTTTTACTAGGTCTTCATCATCTTAACATATTACTATGCATGCTACCACCGCATTTGGCCCGTTATGCTGGCTAGTACAAAAAACGGGGCATGTAGTTACTTGGTCTGTATTTGGAAGGTGAAATCCATAGCAGGTTTCACCTGGAACAGTACATGACTTTTTATCAAGGTGATAAGAGTTTGTTGTTGTCTCTTGAGTACCAACACAGGGCTCGGTACAACCTTTCGAACAACCCATGCACAGTGCTCATCTCAGGTTTTTGTGCCTGGACCATAGTGTGGGCTGTCCAAGCTTGGTGTTGAAATTCTGAACATAATTTTTATTTTCTGAGTGTTCTGAGCATCCAGGAAAATTCTTCAAGTGTAAACTGCTTAGAATAAAAGTCTTGACTCTTGTCATATATTTTAATGTGCCATATATTTCCGTAGCTATTTAGATGATGAATCTGAAAAAACACTGATTTTCCTCATAAATATGTTCTCTGTGTTGCCACCACAGTCGGTTACCTTCTGTTTTATTCCCAGAGAATGGTATGGATTAAGACTCAAATGACCCCAAATCCCTCAATAGTGGTGTGTTTAATTAGAGGATCAGTAACTGTATACAGCATTAAGCAAAGTACTGTTTAAAGAAGTGCAGATTTGCTCTTTGCCAATGTTTGGATAATCATACTGGAATAAGGCAAGAAGTTAAATAGGAATATTTGTAACATTGCATTTAAAAATGTTTTGGTTTTTTTTTGTCTAAATATTTTGCCATTGTTTTACTATCCATGTTTCCTAATTTATGCATGGAAAGAACCACGGTTTATGTATCCAATGGCAAACTGTGATTATTGTTGCCAAAAGTAGGCATTGCTGTTTTATGAGATTGAGTACAAAAAGGAGGAGGCAGAGTTCTGAAACAGATCCTAGTCACTGATGAGCTTCTGAGGAGAAAATGAGAAATGCCATACGTTCTTGAAAGAAGCAATGGCTAGTAGAAAGCTTTTGGGCATAAACGAGAGGTGAAGCTTCAGTCTAAAAGGCTGAGAGATATTACAAATATGGTAGAATCTGGGGATGAAATCCTGCCTCTATTCATGTCAATGGAATAATTTATTTTCTTATTTTTAGTTAATTGAGACTTCTCAGATACTTTATATATAATCTTTCTATCTTGTAATCTGATCAAAGGTTCATTCAGGTTTATGAGACTAATTCTATTGACTTGAGTTGTTATACAAACATGTTAATGTGCAAAAAAAGCCAGTGTTTCACTGTACTTAAATGGCCAATTCTTCACTTACTTGCCAGATACTCTTAGGAGACTATAAAAAAAAAAAAAAATCATACTTGCAACTCAACTTTTCCAAAATGGCATAATTCTTTTGTACCCAGACTTTTTTTGTAAATGAAATGAGAGAGAAATCAGAAAACTCAACTGTTTACTAAATTTTCTGCATAGTCTATTTCGTACTCCTTTTCAGTCCAAAAGAAAATACTGTTAAAATCAGGATGTTTAATTTCAGTGGAACAGTTACGGAGAACTTGATTATATTGCAAATACAGTGAGAATTTTTTTTTTTTAATTTTAAAGACTTATTAATGGTCATTGATAATTCCAGCCTTCTTTTCTTCTGAAATGCCCAGAGCTGGTTGAATGAAGTCTAGTTGATAGACAATTAACTGATCACCAACTTTTCCTCCTGTCTTAGAGACAAGATATTTTTTGTTAATTAAATGTGTGATTCATATGAAAAGATACTACCTTATTTACATTTTTAATTAAATGGGGACATTTGAAAAATATTGCTTGATGGTAGGAAAGTAATTGTTTTATTAAGAGAGCTGAATTCTGAAATGTTGTTGAAGATAAAGGCATTTTCATAACTGCGAGTGTTGGAGGTTGTCATTTTGGCAAAATGAAATGAGCAGTTTCTCATTTTTGCTATATTATTTTCTCACATGGGTTCAGACCTCCTAAGGCAATGAAATAACCTGCAGCTCAGAATTTAGAATATCTGGAGAGGTGGCAGCTGCCTGCTCTACTAGTGGTATAGCAACCTTCCGAAATTCCCTAGCCTGGCCAGTAACTTCACTTGACACTGTAGTTGGTAATGAGTTTTGCTACTTCTAGGGCAGTGTTTCACCACACCCAGTAAGATGTGCCCTGGGCTTGGCAGCTTGGTCCATGCTGGTCTTGGCCTCTGGGCACTAAGGTGTTCAGGATTCTCCCTCGGCTCAGCCATTAAATGAGAACCACCTTCCTTTCTGTTGTTGTTTCCTGCACTGTCTGTTCTCAATGGCTCATTTTTCCCTCTCTCCTGTCCCCTTAATTGGAGCTTTCTATACCAATCATCACCAGAACTTAACATATTATTTCACTCTTGTATGAAGGGGGAAGGAAAGCTGGTAGCAAGTAACTATGAGCAGGAAGAAAATAATATTTTTAGCCTTCCTCAGTAGATTGATTGGGGGTTGCCATTTAAAATAGTTGATGAGGAGGATATATTATGCTCTGAAAGAAAAACTTGACAATGGTCCATGGTCCAGACAGTTTGGGACCCCTGCTATGAGGCAGCCCCTCTAGCAAACTTGTTCTCCTTCTTATTAACAGACCATAAGTAGCTGAATTTGTGGAGTGGTGTAGGGAAAGCAAGTAACTTGAGGGAAGTAAGAGCTAATGAGAAGATCATAATCCTCACTTTGTCACAAACCTCAAAACTGGGTTGGGCTCAAACTTACTGGTTTTAGAAATAAATATGGACAATATGCAGTGAGAGAATAGAAATTACTTGGATTCCAGTGTTCTGTCAGAGTTGATTTACAGCATTCTCTTAAGCTTGACCTGGATGGCTTCATCCAAGCTTAATGAAAGCTATGATTCAAAGCACTAGGCTTTTTTTCTCTTTTCTTTCCTCCCCTGTTCTTTTCTATATTGCATATGTTCAAAGAAGACTTCTCTGTGTTTTAGAACATAGAGACAATAACAATGTTTTATTGTGATCTAGACTGATTGCAGCATGTTTTTCTCCCACAGCTTTTTACACAGGTTTAATGAGGACAGCACAGCAGCCTATGCAGCGTGTTTACTGGGTGAAAAATAGGTCTTATTCTTGTTTGCATATTCATAGTGTGGGAGATCACCAAAGATATATGAGGGCTAATACATGAGATTGAGAGATGTATGCACATGGTTAGGTCATAGAATAACGTTTCTCATCTAGATACTTGAATATATATTAAAGAGATGTACTGTGTTTTCTGTCACTTATCAAATAGGAAGTAGTCCAGTCAGTGTGAAAATCCATAAAAATCCATAGTATTATGCAGACCTGCTTTTTTTTGAGACTTTGAAAAATAAACCTCTTTTCATAGAATCATAGAATTGTTTAGGTTGGAAAAGACCTTTAAGATCACAAAGTCCAACCATTAACCTATCACTGCCAAGTCCACCACTAAACCATGTCCCTAAGCACCACGTCTACCTGTCTTTTAAATACCTCCAGGGATGGAGACTCAGCCACTTCCCTGGGCACCCTGTGCTAGTGTCTGACTGCCCTTTCAGTGAAGAAGTTTTTCCTAATATCCATCCTAAACCTCCCCTGGTGCAGCTTGAGGCCATTTCCTTTTGTCCTATTGCCAAGGTGGATGGATCCCCACCTGGCTACAGCCTCCTTTCAGGTAGTTGTAGAAGGCAATAAGGTCTCCCCGAGCCTTCTCTTCTCCAGACTAAAGAACCCCAGCTCCCTCAGCCACTCCTTGTATGACTTGTTTTCCAGATGCTTCATCAGCTTTTCAGATGTGTCCAGACTAATGCTTTCTGTGGTGAAATTGCAGGAGTCAAAGGATACGGATCTAAGTGAATGTTGCTGGCCAAAAAAATAAGCATCTTCCCTTTCAATTCCTTGTTTATTTTGGAAAAGAGTTCATTTTGGTTGTGTGTGTGTGGTTTTTGGGTTGGTTTTTTTTTTTTTTTTTTTTTTGATTATGATGTGGAACTTTGTGAGGTGTGACCTTGTCTTTCCTTTTTTTCCTTTCCCCTTTTCTGCCATCTCTGTCCATGAGAGAGAAGGATACTGTTGGCTCTGAGCTGTCAGGTCAAGTGCACAATAGTTGATGGGGCCAGTGTCCTGTTCCTAGCAGAGGCTGCAGACTGTGGGCTTGGCTGGAGCTTTGGCCTGTCCTGCTGCTGCCCAGATGTTCTCCTGCCTTCTGAAGGCTGGGGGTGACCAAGTTCTGATTTGGGCAAACTGATGCTGTGCAATTGGTATAATTGAATTTTAATGTTAAACACGTCATCATTTGCCTTATCCTAATATTAAAATACCCTTTTAAGAAGTATCCACAGGCATTCTTTTCAACCTTCCTGACAGCTGTAGGGATGCCTTGTTTTCCTAGCTGTCTTGTGACAGCGGTGTCAAAAGATATTTCTTATCATCCTTCAGGGAAGTAATAGGTTTAACACACGTATTTTTACCCCTGGGCTGCTGTTTTCTCTTTGCTTTGTTTCTATAATTGGCTGAAATACATGGTTCTCTTATGAAGCTTAAGAAAAAGTATTAAGTGTGCTAGTTGCCTGTCTCTGTGTGTCTGTCTCCTCATCTTGCCTTACATGAAACACGTTTAAGTATTCCCAAATCTCAAAAGTGGCTGGCACTTGTGTGGTTCCATTTGGTGCTGCCATGTGCTGCAGCAATCTGAGTTTTCTGTTCTCAGCAGATGGCAGGGGAAGGTATTTGCCTCTCTTTGGGAATACCAGTCTGGTGGAAATGTTCATGCTGTGTTTGTGTGCAGGTCAGTCAAATAACACAGCTGACCTTAGAGCTCTAGACCTTGGTTTTGCAAGGTCTAAAGCATTTAGAAATGCTTAAGCATTCCCATTAACTTCAAAGGGGCTAAATATCTGAAAAGTATATTAATGCTTATATCTCTAGATGCATTGGGACCATAACATGTTCATTGCTATTTCCTTTGCATTAAGCCCTTGGATTCCAAAAGTGATCTTTGATAAAGGAAACATCACATTTTTTCTAGTGCAGTAGGCAAAATGAGTTCTGAGATGTGAGGATAGGAAAGGTATCATTTAGTCTAATCCTCTCTGTATATATGGAATTGATCTTTCTTTCCACAGCAATCTTCAAGATGCTAGTGTGAGTATGACATGTCCTAAACCACGGAAGTTTATCTGTGTGTTGTTTGGAGAGAAACCAACATCCAGCCAGTCCATAGTCCTATATTTTGTGTAGTGTATATTTTGCAGACAACACTAAAATTTGTCAATAGAAAAAGCCTTGAATGTTTTGTTTTGTCTTGCTTCATTTTGCTTTGTTTTGGTTTGCTTGGCCGTAATGTTTTTAGCATCTTCTCTGATACCTAATGCCAGCAAAACAGACATTGCTTCGCTTTATTTTCCTACAGGGTTTTTCCTATCAGGGAGTTTAGACCTTTGCTCTTATATTGCTCTGTATGCTATTCATACCTGAGTCTGCTGCCTTGCTTCACCAGAATTTTTAATTCCCGTGTTCTCCATGTCCATCTTATCTCTTGCTTCATTATAGCTTTTATTGGGGAAAGTTAAAGAAGGATGGAAGGGTTCTTGGGTATTGCTTGTTCAATGTTGCAGCAAAAAGCTTTAAGTGATGTATCCGTTTTATCACCAGTACCTTGAACCTGCTTTGGAGATTATTTTATGTATATGTTGGTATAAAACTGTTTGTGAGCTGTCTTGCTGCTGCTGAAGCAAGGGTGAGCGGTGGCAGTTCCTGTGATACCTGTGCTCAGTGGAGTGGCAAATAGGAAGCAGCAGCTTCATGTTTCATCCTTCCCCTTTGTTTTCTTCTCCCCTGCTTCTCCCACTCTCCAGTGGCTTAACCTGTTTGCTGTTGGTAGCTTTATGGTTTGAGAGAGTCTATGAACAAGCCACATCAGCTTTTGGATGTTAGTCCCCTTGGCAATCAGACCCTTCCACCCCAGTTATCTTTTCCAAGGATATGCTGGAATCAGCAGCTGAATATAACAGTATGCATTTCTGCCCCCCTCCTTCCCCATTCAGCTGAAAACCAGCAGACACTGATGTTACTTTAAGTGTTTGTTTACAGCTCATCCATCACTATAGCACTGGGGACCTCTTGGATGCAAAACATCCTGGCTTGCTGTGTCTCACAACTGCAAGTAATCATTTGTACTCTGGCCAGAGGTGGGGAGCCATTTCTAGGCCAAGTGTCCAAACAGACCAACAGAGCCTTTTCCTGAGTCCAGCTTTGGACTCTACTTTTACACCCTCTCCCACACCTTCCTTTTTGGCATAGGAAGACCTGGCTGATTACCAGGGTGGTGTTTACTGTCTGTGATTTGAAAGATGAGATGGCTGGATGAAACGTAATGTGCTGAAGGCTGGATCGGGTACTCCAAAAACCCCTTCTGGCTTAAAAATATCTATTCTCCATGTCCTTTGAAACAGTGAAATGGCCAGTTCTAGGCTGTTCCATGCTTTTTCTAGGCTTAGCTTTAGATCTAGCTTTCCTTTGGGTAAGAGAATATTGTTAGCACAAAACATATCATTTTGAAGACAGCTGTATAGATGTGAGCTAATGTTGCAAGAGAGAGAGAGGAGTGCCTCTATGCACGTCCGCGAGAGAAACTAACTGGGCAAAAAAAAAGGAGCTAGGTATAGCTCACTGTATGGATAGAGCAGACAAGAAACTTCTTGCAAGTAACAGGCATCCAGAAAGCCACCTGGTTTTTACTACTTCATCCATAGCTTAACAACTTGGGCTTCTGCCATCTAAACATTTACCCTACTCTGTTGCCAAAATCCATTGTCTAAATAGTGTCAGATAGAAATAAAGGACAGGCAGACAAAGGACTCTTTTAAGCATCTCCTGTAAATTCATACTTCATCAGCTAGGAAGAGAAGTTTGGGTAGCTTTATCTCACTTGCTTTTCTATGTCTGTTTCTGTTCTCTACCTCTGTGCAGGAGCTTATGTCCCAGAACAGTGCTGCAGTATTTCTGACCCACTTTTGCAGATCCAAAGCTTTCAGATATCTCTCAGTAAGGTTCAAACAAAGCACCTTATGTGACTGAGAGCATGTTGGAGCTGAGCCTCCAAACTGCCCAAATTTTATTCATTTTTCACCAAAACCCTCTCTGCGTTGCTAGAATCACACTTGCCTTTGCAGCAAGTTTATGGGCAAGCTATTGTATTTTTTATTGGAACCAACAAATTCCATATTCATCTTTTAAGAGCAGACCTGAAGACATCATTTGTTTTCCCAAGTGCTTCAGTTATCCTGAGTGAACTCTGCGGAAGTGACAGTTGACATGCCTTTGGAGAGGCCTTGTACAAAATGTATTCTGTTCTGAATCAAATGCTGAAGGGTACAAGGATGTGACAGGCCTCAAGGAAACCGTCTGAGGGGCTAGGCAGGCTCTAACAGGAAATGTTTAAAAGAAAAGAGAATGAGACAAAGAAGAGGGAAAAAAAAAAAGTGAAAGAGGGTGAAGATGAGAGTGTAGAGATAATCACCGTGGTTATGACTGCAGCCAAAGCTCTGCTGCCTTCTTTTGCTATCCTTCCTTGTTCTTTTCCTTCGTCCTCTTCCTATGCCACTGTAGCAGGTGGGATGGATTCATCTAACCTAACTTTAGTTGTCTGAGCAAACCACCTGTCCTCCTTTTGCAGTCAGTGGAGATAAATGAATATTTTTAGGATGTGATTTGACTGACCTGTTTTTGATGTCCACCTTAGCGTGATATGAATGGTACCAGAATGTGCATTTCTCCCCTGCAGTCAAAAGGGGAAACTTCCAACATAAACTAGGAGTATACATTGTAGAATATTATATTTGGTCAGATGAATCATACTGAGAAACAGACCAAAGCTATGGTCACTCTCTTGGTGTGCTGATAAGTGTTGAGTTTGGGACTCAGTAGCTCTTCAGTAATTGAATAGAGGATGTTTTGAGAGACCATTCTCTGTTCAAAAGCAGCACAATTTCCCTTCACAGCCACTGCTGAAGCTGAGAAGAAATATGGGGCTCAAAGAAGCTGCCTAATACAGAGGGTGATTAGGTCAAAATTTGGACCACTTGTGTCATTATTAAAGCATCTGATGATAAATTATGGGGATCTTTGGGACAAGAATTGATTGAGAGCATGGAAACACTTTCAAAGGCTGTAGTATACCTTGGAAAAGGCCTCTGGAGATAAAATCATGATAGAACTCAAAGCTTCACAAAATAGAGTGAGAAAATCATAAAAAACAGCAACAACAACAAAACAGGAGTAATCTGAACTTTCATGCTAATAATAGCCTGCTTTTAGAGTTGCTGGTATGAGGGAGAATGGATTTAGACTGTCCTCTAGGAAGGGAGATTGGCTCTTCAGATAAATAACTTTTTTCCCCCCTTCTTTCTTTTTAACAGCAAATTGGAGTGTTGGTTTATTTTGAGATCTTTTTAAATTTTTTTGATACTTCAGCCTTTCTAAAAAGAAATGCTTTGTTCTCAAAGGATTAAAATGAAACATTATGATGTTTAAAAGTAGTTACTACTTTGCCTTTTTTTTCCCCTTTCCTAGAACTCTTTCTCAAATTCAGTCTGAATTCATAAGAATTTCTGGGTTGCTCCTGGCTACTATTGAATTTAGCACCTGGTGAAAACATTTCATCCTTTCCTAATGGGTATTTGTCTACATACAGACGATTTCTGGAAGACTCTTTGTTCCCAACTTACCTCCTAAGTTTATTTTCTATTCTTTTTTGTGTTTGTATTGCTGTGAAATTCATGCTTGCAGTCAGGGCTGAAGGCCTCTTGAATCAGGCATTCTGCCAACACAAGAAAAGCAGTGGTACTTACCCATAAGAGGTCACCACCTGACTGCAGAGGAGAAAAAATGAGAAAGTACTTAGTATAATTTCAGGTAACTTTTGTTGCTGAACTTTTCATTATGTTACTTGTCTCCAGGTCCTTAGCCATGATCTTGAAAACTGTTTAATGTCTCTTTATGCTGCTATATAGGAATGGCCATTAGCCTGCATATCAGTTGTTTTTTAGGGACTGCAAAGGTACATTCAGAGCAGTGAGATGACTCTGTCTTCATCAGTGAGAAGCACTGTCCTTGGCTCAGCAATTATGGATGAGTTCTTGGAGCTCCTGCAAACTTAAATCTCAATAAATCAAGGTCTGACTTGGCACTGAGATAATTCCTGGCCTTTTACAAGTCTGGCACTTTCAGACTTGGAGAAAGTGGTTCTGTGATCCTTGCTTAGCAGAACCTGCCAGTGGATCTTCTTGAGGGGCTCTGTGCACTAGATGGATTCATTTAGGAATATGTGTAAATCAGTTCAAAACCAGAGATTATTCACAATTTATCAGAGGTCTGTGGCCTCAAGAAAGTGTCCTGTAAGTGTACGTAAGGAACAGCAATGCTCTTCAAGAACTACAATTATTGGTAAGTGACTTTTGCTTTGAAAAGGGCTGTAAGCATTTTGTTTTAATGCAAAGTAGTTTTCTGTATTTCTGTTAATGCATGCTTCCCCTTCCTTATGCACGCATAAGAGAGAAACAGTAAGACACTGGAAGAAAGGTTAGCTCTATGATAGTCCCAACCCAGCAAGCACCGCAGAACCCACTGTAACATTTATTCTTTGAAGAATTCTTAGCAAGATTTCCATGTGAAAGGGTTGTTGCTAAAATTATGTACCATTAGGGGCTACTGGGGTTCTTCCACCTGTAATTGGCAATTGGATCTATGTGAAACAGCTGAGCTACTATTAACAAATAGAATTTGCACATATGTGACACCTCTATGCAAATGTCTGAATTTCATACAAATCAGATGGGGGTAGTGAGTGGCAAAAACCCCCAAACAACCAGCCTCCCCAAAATGCTGTGTAGATGTTTCTATGTCTAAATGCCAGTGCATGGTATTTGGTTGTTCTCAGAGAGTAGCTACATCTGTGTTTGGTTTTTTTGGTTTTTTTTTTTGTTTTTTTTTTTTTAAACTGACATAAAGACATACTGCTTTGTTTTTGAGATGCTGAAATTAGGGTGGGAATAGCCTTGTGGTCCTGGGAATCAAGATACTCCATTTGCATACTCTTTTAGCTATAAAGCTGGCAATCTGTCTTAGCAAAAAAAAAAAAAAAAAAACAAACCAACCAAAAAACCCAAACCAACCCAAATAAGCCAACTCCTAAAATAAAACTAACTTTTGACATTTTCCCAGGTTAAAGGTCAAATAAACTTGATACATTTATTTTTACTACTGAAAAAAATCAACATTGTCATAAATCTAAAACAACCTTTTACCTTCAGAGAAACACATAGGTTACTATTAGTTTTGAGCGATATAGAATTAAATACATGAACTGTCAACGCTTTGAATTGAAACCCACAAAACTAAATCCAAATGTGATCTATCCAATTAATTCAGTGTGAGTGGATTTATTGCCAAGAAGGAGAAAAGATAAAAACAGAAGCTGAGTGGGAAAAAAAAAATCAAGTCCACTCTGGGATTATATAGTGGGTAATATAAACTTCTGGACTCTGTCTATAATTGAAATACATCTCTGCTGTCAGACGTACCTGGTACGTAAACACAGAGTTTTGAAAATTCCTTCTTCAGTTGCGGGGGGGGGGGGGGAACAACTAATAAAACTTAGTAGTTGAATAAATGCATTTAATAAAAAGTCATATTTTCTGTGTATTGGTTTCCATGCACTCCTGACCAGTTGGTGGCTTCCTGTTTCCGTTGCTGAACGCTGCTACCGCAGTAAGACAATATATAGCCACGGATATTACATTGATTTACTGAAAGGGTACTGCAGGAGAACAGGAAACTTAGTTGGCTAGTGTTGCACTTCCATAACAAGCATTACTGCCAGATAATTAACCTTGCTGTTTGTTTAGCACCCTCAGAAAGCTTCATTACCGATGCAGTCAATTATCTTCTGGTAATGGCTACTACAGAAGGTAGAATTGCTTAATTAAAATTATTTAGACCAAAGAGGCTGTATGATTGGGTAACGGATATTGGAATGGAATAGAATAATCTCTCTGAGCTCCATACCTCATCTAAGTCTTATATTTCACATTTCAGAATGCCAAATTCTGCATTTTTTTCCACACAAAAATAACAATAATAACAATAATAATTATGTATTCATTCTCCCACCTACATACATTTCCTTTCTCAACAACATCTTTTTATAAAGCAGCTACAGTGGGAGGAGGAAAGAGCTAAATCAACCATACAGAGTGCTTTAAAGAGTAAGGATAGAAGTGAGTCTGTTGCATTGAAGGAAATGAAAAGGAGGGAAGATTATTGCTGGTAAGAGATGTAACTAACAGCTGTGCAGGTACACGTTAGGTGTTGCTGAAGAGAGTCTCTTGATAGCCTCCCCTGAGGAAAGAGATTTGATTTGTTCCCCCCTCTGTGACAATCTGCATGTCCACCTTCTTTGTAGATCATCAAAGAAGTGGAAAGAGGCCTGAGTTTTTGACAGTCGGCCTTAGAGCAGGACTATCTTTGAAGTTAAAGGCTGGTTGATATGGAGGTACAGCTCTGGGTGCCTGTTTCAGTAGGGCTTGAAGATAAGGTTTGTTTTCCGTACTATAAAAATCTTCAGCGCTTTGCTCCCACTTGCAAGAGCACTTGAAAGCCCAGTGGGTCCATTAGTACAGACAAATTGATTAGTTAGTCTTAGAGCTAGTTCTGTACTCCCAGACAAGTGAGCCCTGACTGATGTGTGTTTTGCCAACAAAAGCCCCAGTGGGATGGAACTGTATTAGTAAAACTATTCTTTTACCAGTCTGTCTTCTTTCACTTATAGCTGGTTTTCCTGTGTGGCTGAAAATTTGCAGCCTTGTTGGCCCACTTAAGTCCATGGTGAGAACTCTTTGCTGTACGTACAACATAATGTTGTCATTGTAACTATGCTTGTAATAGCAGCCTTTGTCTATGTATGATATATGACTTATTCAGTACCTGGTATTCCTCTCAAGGACTATATTTTTAAAGATATATAAATGGTTAAATATGTAGTACAGGTGAGGGGGGAAAAAACCCACTAAATTAAATGGCATAGATGAGAAGATCCATTGCAATCTGGCACCTAAGCTACAAATCCAGGTTGGAAAAATCTGATTCTGGACAGGCATCTGTGCTCCAGATTACCTTGAAAAACCCAACTCCTACATTATTTTTGATAATGGGACTTGGGCTTATATGTCACCTATACACATTTTAAAACTTTGTCTGAACTTTGCGAATTATGGTCCTTTTGAGTGAATTGATAGCTGCTATAGAATAGAAGCCGAAGGTAGAAGCTAATGAGGTGAAGGAAATCCTGGTGCAACGAAGTTAATGGCAGAACTTGTGTTGGTTTTATACAGCCAAGATCCCACTTATGATTTCTGTACCAGACTCTGAATTTCTAGTGTCTTAAATACGTGCCTTACAACTCTAGCCTTTTTATCCCCTGAAAACTGTAGAAAATATGAGAGATTAGAGCTGAAATCAGATTTGCTCTAGTATCTCTATCTGTAAATAATCTCTGCTATTAAGAAAATAATTGTGATCCTTTCTGCTAATTCTGTCTCAAAAAAATAACTGCAGGCACAGTACTGAAACCAGGTACTCTTCCTTACTCTTTCAAAAAACCCCAAACCAAAATGCAGGAATAAACAAATAGCTACTTAAGAGGCACTGCTTCTTTGCTAAGCATGCAATTAACCTATGGACCTTGCTGCCTTAAGAGATTATTGAGGCAAACTATTTAGCCAGATTCCAGCAAAGCCTAGGTATTTATATAAACAGTAAGAATAATCCAGAGGTATAACAGCTGCCATAAAATATAATGAATTTAGGAACTCAGAGTTAAAGACACAAGCAAGATTACTAGCTCATAATTTTACCTTAAGTCTTGCCATGTTCAGTGTTTTAACAGAGCCTCAGGTCTAAAGCATGTTGTTTTGTAAGAAGTTCAACTTTCTGCTTTAAAACCGTGTAAGGTATATGTTGCTGGTTCTCTGGAAAAGGCTGAAAAAATGAAAACTGGAATTCAGATTAGCAGAATGCTTGCCTTCTTAAAAAAAAAAGGCATGAAAAAGTCCGAGATCTCTTGTACTCTCAAGGTCATGGTTCTTTGTGGAGCTGACCTGTAAGGTTTGAATATTAGTGGCAATTGTGATTGCACAAAGACAACTGCTACTTTGTGGGGTAGTGTGGGCAAAGACGACGTTCATGTTGACAGCCGATCCCTTTCCACACCAGCCCCGAGTTCTGTGACCTGCACATGGAGACAGAAAGATGATCGTGATCTCTGTCCTCTGCTGTAATAGAGCCACACTAGCAATTAGAGGGCAAATGCAGGCTTTCTCTAGAACATGCCAGAGATGTCTCCAAATAAATGAAAAGTTTCATCTTTGAATAAATTACGCTGCTTCAATAACACACATCAGCAGAGCTATAGTAGAGATATGTGTATATGTGTGAGGAAGTTGGTCTGTGGCAAATAATAATATGGCTTCTTTCTCACCGTCCCTGGAGGTATTTAAAAGATGCGTAGATGTGGCACTTAGGGTCATGGTTTAGTGGGACTTGGCAGTGTTAGGTTTGTGGTTGGACTCAATGATCTTAAAGGTCTTTTCCAACCTAAATGCTTCTATGTTTCTTGTTTCCAATTAGTGTAACTGGAATTACTGTGCTTTTATAACAATTTACAAAACTGCATATAGACAATTCTGCAGCTGATAAGAGCTGGAACTTTGTTTATCTCTGCTGCCCAAGAGAGGCTTGTCCACCCTTTAGCAGATCTTGTTGCAACACTCAGTAGGGTGCCAGAGTGTTTCCAGATGATTGGAATATAAACAAAACCATAGGCAGCTTGCTCAAAATAATGAAACCAATAAACTAGATTGTCTCGCCTAGCAGTCCTCACGTATTCTTCAGCTGCTTCATGGCAATAACAATGACAGACTTTATAAAAGTGCTGATAGATACGAGAGATGTGACTGACCTAGGACAGGGCGGTATTTCCACAGAGCAGGAAAACTGCCTTTCTGTTTTAGAAATTTACCTACAACTTTAGAGCATTTTATGGGTAACCTTTGTGTTTGCTCCTTCTTCGCTCTGCACAGAGCATTGGCAATGCCACAAGGACACTCTGCAGCCTAGAGCAGATGCTAGTACCACTTTAAATTAGCTCTTCTCATAAAGTGATTGATTTGCAAGCAAGTGCCCTCAAACATGTTTGTTCCCCCCAAATACAGTCAACTCAAAATAGAACCTCAAGTGAGAGAAAGTACAAACAGATTTAAGTACATGACATACAATTACTGTATGGAAACAATAAAACAGGGAAAAAAATAGAAACCACTTCAAATCTTATTTCCTCCCAAAAGAGAGTGTAATCAAGGTATAATGAGCATTGAAATTAATAAATTAAAAATAAATGCCCATAAGAGGGAGAAAAAAATGTGTTAATCAGTTGGCAATTATATTTTTGGCATTGTAAATTAATTCCCCAAATGAATCTCCTTCCAGCTTATTTCACTCCATTATCTGTTTTCTTCCTTATTTTTTATCTAATGATTAGTGTTTTGGAATTCTGTACATTATGATAATTTTTAAAAAACAAAGGTGTTTATTTAAGGATAAAAAAAAGGACTGTGTGTCAAATGCAAGATTATGACATTTTGTCCTTTCCAATATGTGAAGAAAAGAACAGAAATGTCCTCGTAATGAAGCTGTCCTTTTAGTGTTCTTTTTTTTTTCTTTTTTTTTTTTCTCCCCCTCCCCGCCCCTGGATTGAGCCTTGTGGCATTACTCATCTTTTCAGTAATGGAAATGATTCTCGGTTGTCTCCCAAATAAAGCTGAACAGCAATCTGCAACAAAGCTCATCTGTTCCAACTCGTCCATCTTCTTTGCTCTACCCTCAAGTACTAAGAGGCTTGCAGACAGTCTGAGAAGTTTTAAGTTAAGGAAGGGGGGGGGAAATCCTGACTCTGCTTATCGACAGTTCCTTCTCACTTTATGTATCTCCTGATTTAATCACAACAGCATTTTCTTTCTGCCTATGTATCAAAATCTGCAGTAGATAGACAATTATTGATGCTAATCTGAAATAAAGAAGGAAGTAATATATTAGCATCCAGGAAAGTGATTTCATCTGGGAAGTAATTAGGAGAAAATAAATGGCAGCTGAAATACTTTGTTTGCTTTTGTTTCTCCCTCTGCCCCACCAAAAAAAAAGGAAAAATGTCAGTATTGTGCTTTGTAGACGAAAATTCTTGAAATAGAGTGAATGTCCATAAATGTAATTTACCATAGTAATGCAGTTCAGAGGAGGTGAGACAAAAGGCTGTATTGTTCATGACTTTCTGAAGTACAGTGGAGAAGAGAAATTTATTGCAGAAGCCAGAGGAAGGGCAGAACTAACACATAAACCAAGGTGTTGCTAAGATTTCAGAACTCAGGCAGTTTAGGATCTGCTGCACAGTGAGTATTTCCTATATTTGAGAGGCTCAGACACTGCTGTCCTGACTTTTTGGAGCTATGTTCAAGGGTAAGGTGGCAAGCAGGCATGAAATCTTCTGCTGCATTTTCCTGCCACTCATCTTGGGAGTGGCGGTTTGCCAAGTGTTGAACTTGGTGAGCTGAGGGATTCTCTCGGTTTCTCCCTCTGGTCTCTTTTTCAAGTACTCTCTACTCATAGAAGAAACACATATCAGTGTGCTATTTGCACCTCTGCCTGGGTCTATGTTTCCACCATCTGACCAGAAAAGGACTCTACTATGCTTCTTCCTGCCATCCATCCTTTCATCCTTCCCTCTTACATCAGTTTCTCTAGCATCTTGTGGAGCAGCGACTCGGGGATCTTCACAGCATGGTGGAATTTTGCATATGTCCTCTCCTGCTGGTGTCCTCCAAAGCAGCACCTATGCTGCCTGGAGTTGGGTGGGGGGAGATAGAATGATCTGCCAACCAACTTGAGCCACTCTCTCTGGTGTAATGCTGGGAAAGAAAAAATATCCGGAACGCTAGCACAAGAGAGGCTTGCCTGATGGGCCAAATGGTTTCTGCATGAACGTGTGTGAAGCATGAATGCGTGGTGCTGGCTTGCTGCCTGGGGGACAAGAGAGAGGTGCACCTGTTTTCACTAGCCTCTGAGGAGGGCTTTAGCTGAACAGGCAGTGGCCAGTAGTTTCGAAGTGAAAAGCCAAAGTGCTCATGTAGGAGTGTTTCTGATAGTCTTTTTTTAAGGTGGTCTTGTCACACTATCATACGGATCTTTCTAAGTGAACTGTAGCAGCTGGGTGACCAGGCAGCATGTTTGTGAGTTGCCTTGGCTGTATGTAGGCTGTGCTGCTTGGAGGAGGGAGCGCTCCATCCATGCCAATGGGTGCTGGACTGTGAAATAAAATTGTCGTACTGTTCAGTTATAATGTAATGATTTGCAATGAAATAAGTGTGAACAACTTTGGAAATGCACGAAAAGAGACCTGACAGTGGAATCCAAAAGAATTGCCCGCAACTAACCACGTTTTGCACATTAAATGCAGAGTCCTTTCAAAAAAAAAAAAACAAAACAAAACAACAAAAAAACAAACCAAAAAAACCACACCCAGCAACCCAATTATGGCAAAAGATTAACATAACAGTGTTATGTTCTGTGTTTTCCTAGCGCTGTCCTGTTTTCCGCACAGACTCAGGCTTCCTCCTTTGGAGCTGTTAGACTATTCAGAGATGTAGAGTCAGTGCATCTTCCACTAGTAGGATTCTTTGTGTTGGATTTTTGTGGCAATAATTTCAAGCTATTCTGTTTCATGTTACTCTTGTTGTCAGTAAATTTTTTACAACAGTATTCTTAGCCTGGCTGAAATGGGATAATACTTCATCAAGGATCTTTGATGTATAAAAGAAAGCCTAATATCAAATATTCCTGTGTAGTGTGCTGACGATGTAGATGTACTCTCCTATATCCTAACAACTCAGTACCTGCAAATGTTTCACCACAAAAACTGGCAAATCCTGTAAAATGGGCTAGGGTTGTTGGAATACAGTTAGTTGGGCTGCAACTGTGTGGCCTGTGTGCTGGCCCACGGCCATGCTTTCTCTGTGACTGATGTTATTACTGTCTTTCAAGAGACTTCTTCACTTGCCAAGATTTGCGCAGCCTTATTAATTACAATTACTGTTGCAAAAAATTTCACTTCTGCAGTTTCAATGTCAGTGTTGTATAATCCAATACAGTGATGGTTTTTTTTTTTTGTTAAAAGGAAATAAAATATATGAGTTTAGTTATTTACGTGTCTGCTAAATAAAATTGTCTCTTAGCCATGGCACGATTCAAGCAGCAGGCAAGGCTGACATGATAACATCCACATGCACGTAGCAGCATTTCCAGTACCATTCTGCTCCCTTCCATGCCGCTCGTGCCTCTAACGCTTCTTCCTGAATTAGCAAAGTCTATGGGAGCTTCATCCCTGTTGTAAGCGGAGTTGCGTTGTGTCCTGTGAGCCTGCTCCTGATACAATCCTGTGTAACTTCATCTGTAAAAGTGCAGAATTACGAGCCTTGGGTTCAAATCTTTGTAAGGTGGAGGACTTTGTTTCTAAGCCATTTTAAGCAAGGGGCTTTGATGGTTGTAGCACTATTCTTCCTATAATAGTGCATTCATTGTGCAGTGTAAGCAACTGATAATAAGCAGAGTGGGTCACCTTCCTGCAATTTCAGGGTGTCCTAAGAAAGTGCCTGTTAGTACAGCAGCAGCAGTGTGGAAAGGACTGTCAGTTTAAAAGGTAATTCAGAGCTCCACAGAGGACAGGGGCGTTTGATTTAAGGAGTGTGCTACGAACAAAAAATGCTGTTGGTGGCATGAGGTTGTTCTTCTTCCTCTGCTTCCACACTAGCCAGGTACTCAATTGGCCTCCTGAAGGGACATTTATATGTTCATTTGTCAGTCTTGAAGTTCAAAACTTTTCCTGTTGTGCACAAAGTAACAGCCTGTAGTTTAGCATTGGGCTTTCTTACTATTCCTCCCTTTGCTCGGGTGCCAGGGAACAAAACCTAATTGAATGGAGAATGTGTGTGCTCTGGGTTCTGCCTTCCCATCCCCTCTGCGCAGTCAGGGAGAGCAGGTTTGTACCGTGTCATTCGTTGCTGTTCCTAGGCACATAACAAATGAAGGAAAAGGCACAGGCGCTACCGACTGGTGAAACAGATGGGGACTTGTAGCCAGCAATGAAGTATCACGGACGATGGACCTTGTCAGTGACAGTGGTGGTGTCCCTGAACAAGCCCACCTGGACCCAGAGGATGGCTTTGCTAGGGTTATGGGCGAGAAAGAAAGGGAAGTTGGTGTTTATTATCTCTTGGGCATCTGTTTAATTTGCATGTAGAGAGCTGCCTGTGTAGTTAGGTAGCGTGCTGTTGCTTTTGGAGGACAGAGCCATCTCCCAAGACCTGTGGTGTCAGTTCTTACAGAGAAGGGGAAATAAACATGGTGGGCCAGAAAGCCTCAAGAACTTACTGATTCTCTACAGGGTTATGGAAAAGGGGCAGGGGGCTTATTTTGAAAGCCATTTGCTTTCTCATTCTGCTGAGATGTGAATCCAACTAGAAGGTGGAAATGCTACAGAAAGTCACGAGGTCACATTATCCCTGTGCTATTAGACATGTGTTTCAAGTACAGCTTTTTCCCTGTAAACGAATACAGTAAAGCTTTGAGGAAGATCTAAAAGAAAATCTGCACACATATATATATGGGTGTGTAAAACATGTATGTGATGTGTATGTTGAAACTGAACATAAACATTTTGATATATATACACATGCATTAATAAAATAGAGAATAAAGGCTCTATTTAATGATAAAAGCATGTTGATGAATATATTTGTCTTCCAGTAAAATTCACGTTTGGAGAAAGAACTAAAACTAACATCCTCACTCTTTTTCTTCAGCAATCATCAGGCATTTCAGGACACGAACAATCAGAGCTGTCCTGCTGAGGTTTGCTAATCGCATATATGTGCTATCTATTCCCTCATGTTTTTCAGCTTTCCTGTAATTCATGACTAAGCCAGGCTGCAAAAATACCTGGTACCTGCCTAGCAGATCATGTGATGGCAGTATGTGCAGCAGGGCAAGAGGGAGTACCAGGACAAAATGAGCAGTAACTTGATTTTCCTACAATAAACCTAATATCCTCTTGACATCCTGCAAATCCAGGTGCTGCCTACAGGAAAATTGTGTGGATGACCTCTGAGAAAAGACAGCTGGTGAACTGCATGGTTTCTTAAACCGAATCACCAGAGTTCCTAAAGCCAAAATTCTGTTTTACATTGTAAACCAAGATTTATTCTTCGTTCCCAAGTTTTAGGCAGACTCATTCTCACTATTCCAACTTCCCTTAACTTTTGCTCACACTTCAATCATTTTTCAATCATGATAGTCTCAAAGCTTGAAACACTTTAGCTATTTGACGCTCCAAATTTCACGTCCATGTTATTCAAATCATTAAGAGTTTGATAAAGGGTCTGAAAGAAATCTACCTAAATCTTGCTTGTCTGTTCTTACTAGCATTCAGGTGGCCTAACTACCTGTAATTTACTGCTTTTACATTTCACATAACTGTTCTAAACAACCATGCAGATTAGAGTTTGTGTCATATGGCAATTCAAGCTTTTTTGAGGACTGTTTTTAAGAGGATGGTTGTATTCTTTGGACTATGCTGTACTTATTACTTTTGATATTTTTAGGGCAGGGTGCTTCTTTTCAGTTGCTGTTTGGGATCTGGACATTGTCTATTGGGCTAGGATCTCGGGAAAGGGAGATGGTTTGCCTGCCCTTTATCAGTGCTGGATGGGAGGGTCCGTGCAGCCAGAAAGGAGAGAGAGCTTACTAAGGCGCACACTTAAGAAAGTTGTTTGTATGGGGAAAGTTACAGCCCTTCCCTGCTTCCTTCAGTAAATGTACACCTACTTAAAGTTGCCTTTGTTCTGAGCTCAGTGCAATTAGATGAACAACAGTTTTACCCATTTTCCTGTTACTGTTTTATAAAAGGATCAAAAATCTTAGGGATGTAGCAGAAACAGAAGTGTTATTAACATGAAACTGCCGTGTTGTTTCCTGCTTTTCCTTGGGAGAACTTTCTGTAATTCACCATTCCTGGTTGGTATTGGACCTTACATTCTTTGAGGGTGCTCACTTTTAAATAATACTTTTCACTGGAGTGAAGTGTCTGATGAATCTGTAATTTCCTAAAAAAATCTAAAGCCATTGTACAATAGTATTACTTTAAGTAGTGCTGTGGGAAGTAAACCTCATCAAATTATGCTGTGCTTTAACAAAGTTCTCGCTTGACCAACAGAAAAAGAATGCATCCGCATAAGGTTTTCTTTTAAACAAAAATAAAACAAACCCAGCCCCCCCAAACTGCAAAGTCAACCGCATTGCAAATTGTCTAATCAATAAAACAAGCGGTTAATTTTTAATGGGATGTTAAAAGCCCTCTCAAACTTGATCCATATTTCCATAAAACTGTTGGAGGCAAATTTAAAGAAGAACAGTTATTTATTGAGGAAATTCCATTACAGCTGTGTAGCTGTGAGTGGGAGATGAACCTGCAGCACAAAGCCAGAGTTTAAGTCCATTCCCACACTTGACTTTCCAGCATAATTTCTGATTGACAAAGTAAATCTGTGAAGCAATTGTGATTTTCAGCTATTTATTTTTAGCGCCGTTTCCACTGCAGGAGTATCTGAGGTCAGCCAGCACAAGGGGCTCTGCAGGTGCAGCCTGCAAAGGTGACCGAAAATAGTGATCCAGTCAAAACAGGCCACTGGCTGCTGCCATGTTCATTGTTAGTGATAGATAAAGGCACATCTGTTATGCATAAGTGCTCCACAGGTACTCTTTTCCTGAGCATATCATAAAGGGAAGTGGGTCCTGGAAGAGGAAAGAGCAATGGGCTTTGAAATGATTTCTGGGGAAGGATTCCATGCTCTGAGCCTAGCAGTGAGGAAAATGTCAAGGCATTCATGGCAGAAGTAAGCAGGCAGCATTACTGTTCTTTACAAAGTAGGCCTTGGAAATCAACAGATTTTTTTTTTTTTGTTGGGGTAACTGAAATGAATATTTAATTTGGTATCTGACCTGATTAAGAATCTCTTTTTTGCACCAAGATGTTCAAAATGGAATGAGGCTGAGACAGTTTAGTACTGGATTTCTTTTGGGAATTATTCAGGCTCCAGACTACTTTGCCATAGTGCGTGGCATTACCGTTCTTCATTACAATTAAATAAATGCAAGTGCATTGTGGTAAGAGGAGTCTGATTGAGGAGTCTGGGTTATATGGTGTATTGGGGACTACAATACTTAGGAATTACAGCTCCCAGGAAGCACTGTGCTACTGTAGAAAAATATAGCTTAATGTTGAACATTAGACAAAGGATTGGAGTCTAGTCTATAGCTGGATTAAGCATTTTGATGTGAGGAATGTTGATATGCTTGGTTGTTTTCATCAAAAGTGTTAAAGCAAAGCATTTATTAGCTTAATTTCTAGCCTGTGAAAATACTAAGAAATAAGTAGATGAAGTCTAAGTGGAATACATGGAAAGCAGTCTGATGCAGGATAAAAATAGGTACTGGAATCTCCCACAGAAGAGAGATTCTGGATTTCTTTCTTTTTAAGTGTTAATGCTTTGCATCTAGATGAGGTTTAATGCAAGCCATGTTGAAGGTATTACTCTTAAGTGTCAAGACCTAAGTCACTGAGAACCTTTTCCTACAGGCTTTGTCTATCACACTGCCTACCTCCTCTGAGAGAATCAGCAGTAGTTGTTCGATTTTAAAAAAAAAAAAAAAAAAAAAAAAGAGGGAGCTGTTGTGAGCATAATTCCTTTGAGAAGTCAGCAGGAGCTGCTCTTGGTGTGTGATGCACATAGGATGGTCCTTAATAGGGCTATTGCTAACTTTCTGGAAGTGTGCAGCTGACAGGAGACAATCCAGAAAAGTGTATTTTTACACTGTTTTTATTATTACAGTACACATACAAATACATGGACAGCCCAATACAGTTCATGTATTGTGATACATGGTACATGTCTGCTTTATATATTAGTAAGTGCCTGGACTTTGATAAACTCAAGTAGCAGTATGGGATGACAAGAGCTGTGACAGGCCACTTGAGAAGCGGTATGATATAAATAGGTATCTGTTTTTTCAGCAGTCGTGTGATGAGAAGGGAGTTGTAACTTGGCCTGTGTTCTCATGAGCAAATGGGAAGATCCTGCAGGAAGCCACAGCTGGCTGCTTTTCCTTCAGCAGGGTTGTGCAGAGGAAGAAATCTGGGCTCCAGCAAAGCCAAGGAATAAAGTCAGGACTGGCACTGAGGGTGAGAGCATGTGGGACTTTTCCAGGTGTCAAAAAGAATAGAGAGACTCTGGGAATGAACATGTTGCCTTTGTGACTGTTTAGGAACCAGTGAAGATCCTAAGTGTCTGGTAACACTGCAGGAGTTCACATGTTTAGACAACATTATTTCTTCAGCGTTCATTTCCTGCATTTGCTTCGGTAGTGGGGTGTTGCTCCTGAGCAATGTCCTTGAACAGTGGAAGAAAAGCAGTGGCAAGGCGAGCTCCTGCTCCTTGCATTCTGAATTGAGGCTCGGCATCAACCTGAAAGGATCTCTGTTGTGCCCTCACATAGTTCATAGTATGCATTAAATAACAGACCAGTTCCAGGTATGCTGTTGTATTGGAGAATTTGTTTTGATTTTTTTAAAATTCTGCATCTGGAGTCACCCTGTGTGTGTGGTTTTGTTTTGGTTTTTGTTACTGATGATCTAATGCTGTGGTGTTGCTGTGTGTGCTTCTTTGATATCTTGTGCTCTGGTGCCCTGTGGAAATGCTCATTCTCATCAGTTCCTTCAAATGATCTTCTAATGGTGGTCTGTGATATTTATTCTGTAATGAAGAGTCTTATGTTCTGGACAAACTCTTATGTTCATTGTGAGGGTATTTTTTTCTGAAATAGCTGAACTACTTATTGGAGATGTAATTACACTATGTTTGTGGTTACATCTGATATTTGCATCTTTATTTAATTAAAAGTGATAAAATGAATACATTTGATCACTGCTTGTCCCCAACTCCTCTATTATCCAGCCTCTCAGATAGTAGAAGTTTATTTAGGCTGGAGATCCACTGGACTTTGTCGGAAATCACTAAACTGCTATGGTGGATGTGAATCATTCGCTTAGAGAGAGGAAGAAACTGCATAATCAATTATTGATCTCTCCTGCTCTGTGCTTCCTCTTCTGATTAAATCTTCCAAAATATTGATACAGACTTATAGCAAGAAAAAAGGTATCAGATGGGGGTGAATGTGCCTGACCTTGCCATGGGATGAAGTCAGTTGAAGAGCAGTGAGACAAGGAGAGTGCAAGAGGAGAGGTGAAGTCGTCTGGCAGTATGTGACTGTCATCGTATAGCTGCTGAGAGAGAAACTTATAGAAAGGCTGGTGCTGGATATTCTTTCAGGCACTATTTTGGATAAGAACCCCATAAAGAACAGCTCCAAGATACGTGAACCAAGTCATTGCCAAACATGGGCCCAGAATTAAGCTCCTCTGTAGTCCATGATTGCTTTCCTGTCTGGTCAAAAAGACTGAATTTGGCAGCCTTCAGGGATATACTGGGGAAAAAAATTAGGTTGACCAAGTTTATTAAAAAGGCTTGAGCATTCATGTCTCAGCTGCTTGAAAGGATGGAGAGGAGTTTTTGCGCAGGGGCTAGCTACCTTCCTGTTGGAATGACTGTTTAATGAGATTTAACTGCTGTACTAATGGATGTCATGCCTCGAGAGGAACGTGAGGTCCTTATTATGTTTCTCTGTGGACCCAGGGCCACAGTCTCTGGGAGTTTGATGGTTAAGCCCAGCTCTAGAGTTTTGTAGGTGCACCTTTAGCAGGTATGGAGGAAGGGCTTAGTAAACAGCCTTAACTCGTTTGAAGTTGTCACCTTCAGGACAGGAAAAAATAAATAAAACAAAGCAAGCCCCACACATACCACGTGGCAGAGACCAATCCACCTCAAACCAAAATCAATGTTATGCTTCCTGTTATTGTGTTAGACAGAGGATTGAAAACTTGCTTTTTCAATTGATTTGTTTTCTACTGCAAAACTAATTATGTCCAATGCAGTTCTTCCTCTACCTGCCTCCGGAGGGGAAACTATATTGGCAGCGGTGGCTCCTGTCCTTTGCTCAGGCAGCTGTGTCAATATCCCTCTTGCTTCGTTGTTTGTTGAAGGGTGAAAGATCTCAAACTTCAGCAAAGTCCTCCATGCAGTCATTCCTTCAAAATGCCCTTTTCAGCCTTGCCAGCCCCCAGACACATACTGTTGATCGAAGCCACCCATAGTGGTGCCCTCACAAGAAGAAGGAACACATGGATGCACATCAAGAGGAATCTGTCCCTAGGAACGGTGGCTGCTAATGCATTTTGCCTTTGCCAGGGATTTTCAGAGATGCCAAACCAAGGACTTGAATTTCTGAGGGGTTTTGAAACTGAAATGTAGTGAGATATCAGAGGACTTTTATTTTTTTTAATACTTTTTCAAAGTGAGAGGTTGGGAGAAAGCCCTTCTCTCTTTTAGTAATTTTTAAGCCTAAAATGTTGCTTTCCTGGAGATGTTTGGTAGACTTACAGAAAAACATCTGTTCCTGGGGTTCCTGTCTGGATGACTACTGTGCAACTCTTCTAATGCCAGTGATGACTGCAGAGTGGATTTCATGGTCCATGTCAGCCTCGGAGATATGGTGGCATAGTCCAATTTGGGGTTTAGTGAGCCACAGGCTTTGCATGTAGTTCTTCCTCTCAAGGTGTTAAAATCGTAGTCTCCCAGGTGTTTCACTCAGGATGGCAGCAGACTGTCATGTCCATGCTGGACTCTCCTAAATTCTACAGACATGCTGGATAACCCAGTAGTAGATCAGTTCTGCTGAGAAAGAACTTTCCACAAGAGCAAAATTTGTTTCTAACTGAATGTAAGGGCTGGGAGGTGGACTTTTCAGAATAATGGTTTCCCTAGATGGTAAGAGCTGCATTGGGTAGTAAAAGCTTCTGTTGAAGCTTGCTAAAGAGCAGGTCTCAAGGCACCACAACAGCCAGGCAAGCTGGTTCTCTGCCGCAGAGCCCTGGCTGCCGCAGAGCTCTGGTGCAGCGCACTGAGAATTCCACAGCAGCTCCCCTGGATATGAAAAAGCAGAAGGGTTTTAGTAAATTAAATGTGAACTTCCCCAACACAATCACTGCATTTGGTGCTCTCTGATATGTGTTTTGTTGTTATTTTCCATTTGTTTCATGCTGTCCTCTGCTTTTAGTTTTCAAAGATGCTAGAGATGTTTGCGTTGTTGACATGTAACAATATCATAGATGCTAGTGGCAAATTGGGAGGCATTTGGACATGCTAGGATGGTGATCTGTATGGTGGGTGCTACTTGTTAGCTGGGAGACCCTCTGTGGTGTGGGAGGAATTGACACGTGAGGGAGGAAATAAATAGGCACAACACACTTCATATCCCAGAAGCAGTAAAGAAACTGGGGATTTTCTGAGAGGTGAAATATTAATGAACTAGTCCTCTCTGAGGACTCAGGGGTTTTTAAAGCCCTGAACATTTCCTCTGAGATGCTCAGTACCTCAAAAACCTGAACTTAGATTTAATTCAGCATCAGATTAGGGAGAAGATTATTTTTGTGCTTTTCTGATGTATATGACTGTTTGGACCGCTTAGAGTAGAGGTGAACAATTCAAGTGTAGGTAGGCAATGAAAGACTTCAACTTATCTGTCCTCCCTCAGCACCGCTCCTCTTCCTACCTCACTGTATGCAGCCTTCCGCTATGTGTCACCTCTTGCTCTATCTCCTACCTGCAGGGCCCTGATCTTCTGTCGTGTCCCTGGCTTTTGGCAGTGCTTTATTTCTGTTGGCTACTTGTTGTATTGGCCTAGGTTACATGTTTTCCTGTCTCATCAATTAATATATTAATGCCATATTTTAATTGTAATGTATTAGGCTATTTCTCTGGCTTTATAACTTACGGATATAAGGCAAGCACTGTCTTTCTCTGTTGTGTTTTAACACAATATTAGTTGGAGTTACAGTTTTAGTTCAGAGGTTCAGTAATCATTAACCTGTAGGCTATATGCTAGATTGCATGGTGAGGTCCCTTCCAACCTTAATGATCCTATGGTAATAATTAGTGCCCCAGGCATTCTGTGTTTCTGTGGCCATGGAACTTTCTCTAGAATTATGAATCTGAAGAAACCAGCAGGCTGTGAATGGCCATACAGTATTACCTTTATGAGTTTATTGACAGTTGGAAAGATGATGTTCTGGAGATGTAATTTATCCCATTGATCTCAAGGGACTGATAAATCAGGAGATGGAGACAGATATCTGTGCTGCTAGTCATTTTTGCAGGATTAACTTGGCAAAATTAATACCCCGAAGTTCTAAATACATTAGTGGGTACCAAAAATCACAACTCTTTACACCTAGCTGTCAAACCCTCTAACTCTTCCTTGATATCTTTGATGCAATTATACATGTTCAATACAAAAATCTTTGCTGTATCAAAAGCGGAACAAGTAGAAGGAGTGTAGAATAAAATAGATTTAGTATAAAATAAACAACACAGGGATTGCATTATTGATTGCATGAATAGGTTTGGTGCTTAAATCATTAGAATGTTACTTGTAAAGAGTCGCAAGTTTCAGGTAAGTTGAACTTCCTGCAAAACAACCACACAGCTGCAAGTTTTAAACACTCAACTAATCCAGGGTTCTTAAGACTATAAAAGAGCTTGGTGCAGGTCATGCATTAGCATGCCCAAGTTACCATGCACGTCACTGATAAAGAAACTTGGCTTTTGTACATCTTTGTGCCAAAAAAGTACTACAGATGAGATACTTCTCATTTTCAGTAACAGTGTGTGTGGCTAAGTCTCAAAATGTGTGCTTTTCTCTCCAAGTTAATGAGGTCGTTTTTAAGGTGAAACAGATTACTTGAAAGGAAGAGCACCACCTTGTGACACCAAGAATAATGTTGCTGTGGTACTTGATTCAGAGAAGGAAAGGAGTAAATTTACATGATTTTATTCTCTAACAGGATTTATAGAGCTGGGTTTTCTCTTTCATTTGCCTTTTCTTTTAAGACCTAACAGGGGAACTGATTTTTTCAAGTGATACAAATCAACAAATCAGCTTTATTTCATCAGTATGAAAAGCTCATTTTCCAATTTCATCTCAAATTTCACTTTTTTAATAGATTCACTTCAGAGAAAGATTGCTATGAAGTCTTAGCAGATTTTAAAACTGTCAATTAGACTATAAGTCCTTTAAAACTGAAATGTGGTTTTCTTTTACAGACTTCTTATCCCTTACTTTGTCTTTCAGAAGCTGTAAAGAAGGAGAGAGATTTTATAAGCTTTCTTCTAAGTAGAATGCAGGGACCCTCCTATTTAGGATTGTACAGCTTTAAGCAGTTGTATGCTCACATCCAGTTTGTGGGGAGACTCTTGCAGAGGAAACCCCATCCCAGCGCACAGGACCTTCAACCAGACATATCCACTTTTCATATCCTCAGCTATCAGAGTGGATGTTCGGTCAGACTAAAATAAGTTATAGCTGCCTGGACAGGTTATAGATCAGGACAGCATCAATCCTACTAGCACAAATTTCTTCTGACACCTTTTTGCACAAGCAGAGGCTTTGGCAAGGATCAGTTGTTCAAATACACTGTTAGATAATCCATATAAGAGTGCATGAGTGCTGCCAGAGAACTGGATGGAGGCTATTCCTACTTTTATAGAAAACAGAGAATTTAGTTTAGAATATATTGATTAGGAAATTTAGTTTAGAATATATTAATTGGAAAATTACAGTTTTAATGAATACAAGAATATCAACAGTAAGCCATACTTTTTTTTCTTTCTCTGTGGTTTTTTTTTTTTTCCTAAAGTGCAAACTTTTACAAAATTCAGGAGAGCAGACATGTTTGTTAGTGAGGGCATTTTATTACCATTGCCTTAGGCATTTATCTCCATAACAGGTTAGCTTTTACCACCAAGTTTTATTGTGCTATTTCCATAACTGTGACTTAGTTGAGCCTTGAAGGCTGGATCTCACCTGTCTTTCAAGAAAAATGTCATTTTGTGCTTTTTGACTTGTTTGCTTAGAAGCCTGTTGATTTTTTTCAAATGCATATTTGTATTTTAACAACAAACCCAGCAGCTTCAAACCAGACCTAAATCTGACTCAGAGAATAAAAACAAGAATCCTCTTCCCTGCTCGTGACATGGATTAGTGTAATTTAGCCAAAGATCTGTCAATCTTTTTTGGTGTGAATAAGATCCCGCTGGAGGGATTTGAACTACTGCAACATTCAGCAAGATCGTTACGCTAGGACAGACTATGATCTGGTGGTATCAGGTGTCAAACTAATCCTGCAATGTTAACAGGATTTGAAACTTATTTGTACCTGGTTAAGACTGGCAGGTGTGGATGAACCAAACTCAAGCAGTGCGCAGTGGATTGAATGTACTCCTGGATACCGCTATTGCACACTGCCCAGTCCAGTTCCTGTAGTTTGAAAAGGCACTTTCATGGATTATCATCCTCTAGAAAGAAACAGGGATGAAAGTAAAAAACAATCCTGAAGCTCTTCCCTGAACAAAGGAGAAAGGCTGGACCTAGAGCTGAGTAAAGAGATAAAAAAACATTGCTTGAATGGGTTTTTCACCGCCTTTGCCTGGGACAAATTAAAGATGTTGTGACTTACCATCGTTCCTGGTTTCCTTGGTAACGTTCTGCGTGTTGGGAAGTGGCTGTTTGAAAGTCATATGAAAGGAAAAGCCCTTGGAAAACTATAGTCTGATACAGGACTTTTTCCTTTCTCTAGAACAAAGCAGCAATAAACACGTATGTATTTTTTTGAGATAAGCTCTAATAGAAGGACCCATTTGTGCGTTGCTGGCTAATTCTATCTGCTGCTGCAATATACTCTTTTCATCCAAACAGGGATGTCCTGGATCTTTCACCTGATTGCTGATATGCAGTGCATAAAAGAGAATGCTAGGTATTAGTTTGCTTTAAGAGACAAGGGATAAATAACGTATTTTAGTCATTTTGTGGCACGTTTTGTGACATTTGTTGAGAGCTGTTTGTTTCTGCAAGTACAATTCCTGTTCTGTTTTCGTAGAAAAGAAGAGAGAACATGGCCTGATTGGGGAATTTAACATTTGTACAACGCGTTCAACTGTTTAGCTAGTTAAAACTCTTGAATCAGGCACGCAAAGGTATTTTAAAACCACACAAACACCTTCTGTCCCTCTGTCAGCAACCAAATAGGTTCCGTTTAGAGGAAAGATGCTTGCACAGCCTCTTTTGTCTTTGGACATTGATTCAGTAAAACTTTTAAACTCCTATTTGTTAAAGGAGAAAAAATCCAAGCATGATTTTTTTGAACAGAACTATTAATGACCTGAATGTTCAAACAGGCAAGGGGGGCTTTCAGTCAGTTACCTTCTCCTCTTGGCTACCTTTTATTTTAGAGTGGTGAAGGGCAAGACTTTCAAAGTGATGCTGGTCCATGACGCTCACAGCGGCTGCTCTGCAGCATTAGAATGGCAAACCCCAAATCTGTTGATGCAACTTTTGAAAATGTTGATTTTTTTGGTAAAGCTGTTAGCACTGCTAATAGTGGGAAGGGAGGGCTGAGATTCTCACCTGTGGGTTCTAGACTGAGAGCTCCGATTTCTCCTGTGATCAGAGAGATCTGATCTGACCTCCAAGCAGCTTTCTCCTCAGCAGGCTTGGGCTGGCAAATCTTTCTCATCAGTAGTCTTGGGCTGGCAAATCTCATCCTGAGGCACCCAGACCCTTTCATCAGGTGTGCAGGAAGCCTGGACACCCAACTCAAGGCTGCAAGTTCCCTGCTGGGAGGGAGCTAGAAGGTGAGGGCTGCCAGCTTGGTGGTCCAGCATGTGAGTCATTCATGCCTCATCACCCGAGTATTTTTCCAGGCAGGCGTTCTGCTAAGCCCATATTTAGGAGGCAAACAGAAAATCTATTTTCAGGACACAACTCCCAAATTGATTTTTGCCCTTTTCTCTGCTGAATTTTGTTTTTATCAAGTACAAACAAATTTTGCTGCCAAAATCTACATAATATCTGCAGAAGAGAATATGAGAGAAATTGTTTACTGTTTTTATAGAGTAATGTTTTCTGTTGTTGTCTGCCTCAGTTTTTTTTTTTGTTTGCAAGTTTTTTCCTTCCCTTTTAAAGAAACTGTCAACAAAGAAAATATAATCTTGATTGTACTCCTCCATAGGCACAACTCCATTTACTTTAAATTCCCATACAGTTAAAAATCTTTTTCTTTATTTCTAGCAAAAAAATCAATGAAACAAAAAATATTAATCCTTCTGAGTTCTCTACATTTTCAGGAGGACTAGAATAATAGTCTCACAAGTTAGGAGCAGGGAGATTTCTGGTCCATAATCATTTTTTCTTTTTGAAAAATGCTGAGTGTGTTCCCCCACTCCCCCCCAGTTGTATAATACGTTAAGCAACAGTACTAACTGGTGTGATTCATAAAAACTGAAAAGACTATAGCTTACTCACCCCTTTTCCACTCAAATGATACAAGACAATCAATTCCTTTAAAAAAAATCTTTGCAAACACCATCATAACAGGATCCAAGCCTAAATATTCTTTTTGCTCAGATGGTCAGGATCAGAATTGCACATGCATGTCGCTCTGCCTAACACTCTGCCTAAAATGCCTCATAAAGTGCATTTCAGCTTAATATGGAGGCTATCGCATGGACAGTCCTATTGGAATTATGTTGGCCATCTTCTCCTTTCTGCTGTCTTTGTTCACTGTTGCTCACCTTCTTTTTAAGAACAGTAGAAACTGCTTATTTGGACAAGCAATACCTAGATACTGCTATGTGATTCAACTGCACAGTGTTTTGCTTTGTAGAAGAAAGTGAGTAGCTATGTCTGCATTTGTTCTTCCATATAATTCCTCCCTTCATCATTATATTTGATCTGTTTCTGTGATCTAGTCTGCATTCAATTCTTTCTTCTGCACCTATGACGGAAATCTTGGTGAACTACCAAAAGTAGTCCAGCTTCTATGGCTCATATGTAACTTCTCTGAAATAGCGACTGTTCTTCCTTCTTTAAGGCTTTGCTTAGCTCTGTGGGACTACAGAGACACCAGGGGTTCTGGATATAATGGAGAAATGCTTGGGCCGCTCTCTTAAGAAGATATTTTTGTATTTGAGTGCTAGGAGGAATTCATATCGTACAGCACCAGAAACTCATATGCATTTTCTTGTCTATGCAGGGCATCCTCTCTTTCTTCCTATCCCTTTCTAAATCCTTTTAAAATATGTTTTACAATGCCATTTCTGATACTCTATCTTGTCTCTATGACTACCGTAGATTTTAGCTATTGTAACTACTTTCTGACAGATGACCCTGGCATAAAGAAATATTTGATAGGTAGGAAACATTGCTAGGGAAGTTCTAGGGGAATCTTTACTATAATAATTGAGTGGTCCCTACTTGCTAGCAGGGACTTTTAATTTTCTTGCCATGTTTTCAGGCATTGTCTCTGAACCTGGACTTCAACTTTTCTTGCTGCCTTTGGGGAAGAGGAGGACAAGGAATTCACATCCCTATTTAGTTAGCTAGTTTTACTAATGGAATACAAGTATCAGCAGACTTGGTGGTAATTTCAGAGGAACTCGGATGTCTGCAAAACTCCTTTCTAAGAGCATTTTTCTTGTACTGTTATACTTCTCTGGTTGTGTGGGATTTCTTCTTTTCCTTCCTAATGGTGCTTCTCTGATTGCCTTTCCAGTATTTTAGTTAGGCTGAGCTGCAGGATTTGGGCCCACATATATAAACAAACACCCTAATTTTGAGACCAGATGAGAGGTTTTATGGGACCAGTGAGGGGACAGCAGTAAAATTCTAATTTGTGTGCTGCTGCTGCTGTAATGGCCCCCGATTGGGATTTTTCTCCCCTGAGATTGGGCCCAAATTGAAGATTTCAGTCTTCAATTTTCAAATCAAAATAAAGAAGTTATGTAATGCTTAATTGTTTAATAGTAAACTGCCCGATAAGTCATTTAAGTAGCTTGGCACCGTGAAAGAATTTATGCATAAAAACTGACTCCATCCCCTGGGAATTTGAATCTTTGTTTTAGCATGAGTAAGCATTTTAAAACTGAGTAGTACCACTAACTCATTGATTAATTCTGTCCTCCAAATCAATTCATTACATAACCCTCTCATCCCTGCAAATTGTACTAATCTGTTCCTAGTGCATTAATTGTTCTTCCAAAATATCCAGTCTCCTCCTCTACCCTCCCTCCCATTCTCCCAATTGACCTTCCCTCCACTTCCAAATGAATTTTCCCTCTATTCCTCCACATTTTTGTAGGATTCCTCTGCTTTCCAGCTGTCCCTGCTGTTTTCCAGCGCTCTAAAAACCCTTGTCTTCTGAGTTTGCCCCCACCATTTCCCTGCTGTCCCACCTACTGGGAAAGCTGCAGTAGTAGCCAAGCTACAGTGGGGCAGCAACAAATGCTGCTTCCAGCTCCCTGACTCTTTACTTCTGTTGTGGAGCAACTAGTAGTGCTCAATCTGTCCTTTCCTCTTCAAACACTTCCTTAGTTTAACGAAATGCAAGAAAGCCAGAGCTGTGCAAAACACAGAATAGTTTCTGCTGGGGACCGACAGGGACGGGGCGGGCTAGCATCGCCTCACACTGCAGCAGGCAAGCCGGGGGCTGGAAAGCCTCACTCTGTCCTGGAGTCTCAGGGCAGCTGCATTGAATCCAGGGCAGGCTAGAAGCAGCATCCAGCTTTTGGCGCTTGTTTGAGATGCCTCTGTCCGTATAGATCCTTTTTGTCCTTTCTTTGTGGTCTTGTGCAAGAAAACAGTCTTTCCCAGCAAGCTTTGCTTTTCTCTTTCCTAGCAAGCCTAGCTTTGAATGGGAACGAATTAAAACTGACTATTACTGTGGTAGTTTGCAATCTTGTGTTCTGGGTTTGAGTTGTATCTGAAAAACACTTCAGCAATAAACAGTATCGGCTGCATTTTTTTTCCAAGTGGAAAATAGAGGTGCACAGATCTTCATATGTGAGATCGGGTCTTGTAGGCAGCCAAGACGAAAGTATAACAAAGCCTCTGTTGTCCTGTTGCAGAGCAAAACTGACAACGAACAAGAAATGTTTTGCTAAATGTAAAGCAGGGTCTTTGGAATATGAAATCTTTGATCTCTGTTGGTTTTGAACCTCCACATTCTAAGGTTTTCCAATTAAAGCATAAATTGCAGAACTTCCTGGGGAGGAAAAAAGATAACTTTCTGTCTGTGATCTGGATTTCTCAATTTTCCCTATATACCAGGAATTAATGTTGCACATACTTCAGCACCAGTGGCCTTACTGTTACATTAAATTGATTATAAAAATGTGTGGGACTTAAGGGTGGTAAAATGTAGACTGTTTTATGTGTGCATTGCATGTGTTAGCTTTATCCATGTAGTAATTTTGCAAATCTCATTTTGTTTCTATAACTGCATATATTGACAACAGAAGTATTGATGATGTTTTAATTTTGGTAAAAAGCAGGAAAAAAGAAAGACAACACTGGAATGATAAAGTTCTATTGGCATGCAGATTTATGAATGTGCTAAACAGAAACAGAAGAATTCATTTAGTAAATGCTTAGTGGATAATTCACAAAACAAGTTTATGTCTGCCCGGGTGAATTGCTTTATTGACTCTGAAATGTAAGGACAAGCAACATATACCAAGAAAAAAAATGAAGAATAGCACACTTGTCCCTGTCCTTGCCCTGCAAGGCAGGGTTTTCCTTTTTATGGAGCTTTAAAGGGCCTTCAAAAGAAAGGGAAGAAAGGATGTTGCTAAGATTAAGTCCTAATAACACTTTGCTCCTCCATGGTGCTTTAATTGTCTTTCTTTGCTTTCTGTGGCTTCTTTGCCCTCTCAATGTGATAAGATTTTTTATAGTCTTGAAGCAGAGGGAGTCAGCAGCCACAATCAGAGACAAAGTCCCAGATTGTGCTTTTATATTGTTGGGGGAAATGTCTCTCTTCATCACGTTAACTAAGAAAATGATGTTCCAGACTTGGCATCTGCTGTGTTGTGCCGTTGTTCCTTTATCCAGTTGGGTTTCTCTAAACTTCTCTTCTAGCGGCAGAGTATCTCCAGAACTTGTGTGTGGCAAGGTGCAGGAAAGCTGAACAGAAATGTACAGATTTGACAGAGCTCCTCTGTGGGTTAGGACAAGAGCAAAAGTGCTTTAAAGTTACGTAAAGTGGTTTTTGTGATGTATATTATAAACACAGAAGGAATATTTAATTTGTTTTTAATCCATAAATTTCAACTTCTGCTTGCTGTTAGAAATAGGTTGAAGAGAGCTATTCCTACAGTTTTGATGAATTCTGTTTCTTTCTTGGCCTCAGGGCTTTCAAGCCCACTACCAAGCCATAGCCTACACTGTATTTGGGGCTGACAGTGGGGTTTGGATTCCCTCTTGTCCTTCCTTTGAAGTGTTGTCTGTGTTCTGCCAAAAATGCAGAATTCATGAAGACGGATGACCTCCTCAGCTGATTTCAAGTCCCCAAGAAGGTGTACTGAGCATTCCTTGTGGAAATAATAATTGCTAAGCTGTGACTATTTCACAGTCAAAGTTGGAACCCTTGTATGCTAAAGAGACAGTTTCCCAACTGTCAGGGAGTTATTTAAAAACCTAATGCTTACAGCAAATTTGGAAATGGTAGGAGGAGTAAGGGAAAAGCTATTTCTTCCTGCTTCTGCGTTTAAGAGAAAGTCTTGTCCAGGTCTTTGAAAGACTTTGTGGAGATACATACCACCAAGGGTGGGCTGCCCTGAATCCCAAGCCAGGAGGAGCACCCCTTGTGCCAGCCCGCCTGAGGTGCTGCAAGGACAGGAGGGTTGAGGGGGGGATGCCTGTGCCGACAAGGTTCCCACTGACCAAATGCCATGCAGCTCCCTTCCCATGCAGCATGTGGGTCTCTGAACAGCCCGAGACACCTCACTCCTCCATTGTATCGTGGAAGAATACTGGTGACTTTGGGCTTTGAATCCTGATTTAGTGACCATGTGCCTGAAGCATAGATGTTGCAGGGCCTAACCTTTCATATGCTCAAAGACTTGAGTAGATTTTACCCATAGGTTCAGAAAGCTTCCAAACTTTCTAATTCCTATTTTGTGGTCAACCTTGTCCTACATCAAAATGTGGTGACAAAGAATTCTGTTCTTGCCAACCAAATTTACAAGGGTCACCCATGTTGCATTACAGGAGTTGCACAATTTAAGTGTGATTATAGTATGCTGGTTTTATAATTAACACTATCTGAGCTTATTCATATAAGCCAGCCTCCTAGTGCTCTAATTCACATTTGATCTGCAAGGCAGGAAATTTGCATGCACTAAATGGCTACACTTTACAAAAGGTGGCTAATCATTGGGAAAAAAAAATCCTTTTGCATTTATTGTTCATAGAGAACTCGGTTGGTATTAATATGACTATAATTTGCGAAGCTAAAAAATTTCCATTGTAATTTAATAGATTCATGCCCAATTGTTGTTAAGTGCTACTATACTTGTAGCAGGAGGGATTGTTGCTGTAAAAGCTGATGAATCTCGCTTTGTGAAAAGGTAGGTGAGGTGACATTTTAAGGTTGAAACCAGCAATTGTAATTTGGAATCAATACTTTATGCCCTAGAATAATGTAAGGTACTGTTCTGTCCTAATTGGCTGGAAGCTAAAATGTTAATGCCAACCCTGCAGATGTATCCCCAGCCTGTAGTTTCCCATGAAGATTTGGTTTGCAAATAGATGACTTTCTATTTATGGGTAAAGTAAAGCCTAATTGTGAGTCTTCACAGTTGCAGGAGCTTCAACGACTGCGACTTTAAGGGAAGTGACTGGTTGATCACACTGATGCGGTAGAGCATACCAATGAGCTGCATCAATGTATCTTTTCCAATATGTGAAAATCTTCAATAATCAGCAGAATGTAGGCAGTAAATATCCCATTGTTTTTCACAGCAAAGTGTTGCAAAATCAGAAAAATATGGCAAACTCTAATTGGATTGAAAACAATGATTTCCTCTCAAATAGATTTCTGATTGCAAACTAATATAATCCAGTGATGTCCCAAGTAATAACTGCAATGCACAGATGGTGCCAAATTGAAAGACTAAGTGACTGAAAGTGTTGACATGGTAGATTAAAAATCCATCCTAAAAATATTTCTACTTTAGTGTGGGTTTCCCGTGTTTCACTTCCTATCCAGACTACTAGATTTTGTAGTTGTGTGGCATTTTCTCCTATTTTCAGTCCAGCCAATGTTACACTTAAAGCCTTTTTTTTGGGTAAGGAGAAAGCACACCTTATGCATAAGTAAAGCCAAGAATTCATTGTTAGTATAATCAAAGTCTTAAGAGTTTGATCATTATTAATCCAGATCTAAGTGCTGCAGAACAAGAAAGAATAATAATGCAGTTAAAATTGCTATATGTACACTTAGTTTCTACCCCTTTTCTGGTGTTATGCTTGCCCTGCTGCTGCTGCTAATCTGGATCCTAGTCAGTGGCTTCATTCTGGTGGTGGCAGGTGTGGTAGAGGGTGACAAAGAGCTGTCATCATCTGGAGTCCTTTGCCAGGAGGAACATGCTGCTGAATATGTTGGTGTTTTCTTCTTCCTCTCTCTCAGATTGACTTGGGATCATTTTTGTATCTTTGTTAACAGGCTTCTAAATCTTTTTCTTCATTGGTCTACAGTTCCAGGTTACATCTTAATCTACTATATACGTTATGTATATTAGATATTATTTCTGTGTTACCGCTAAACCCAGTTTTGTCCATCTCAAGAGCCGCATGTTTCTAACTGACCATGACTGAGCTGTTTAGAGCTGTGGGGTCTCCAGTGACAAGCCTGGGCCTCCTCTCTCTGTATTCTTGTGCCAATACTCCTCTGTGCTGCATCCCGTGTCCTCACTTCCCAAGGCCTCTTCTATTGTACCAGCTCTGTATTTCCCTATCTTATGTTACTGTGCTAGAGTCATAAATATTTCATTTTATAGCATAACTGCTTGTTACTTTCTGTATGAAACTGTGGTTGTACTACACAAAGATAAACACAAGTGAAACAAATGAGCCATAGACACCTGATCAGTTGGAAAATCTGCTGTCACAGCTAAATCGAGTAAAACAAAGCTAAAGGCAGGTCAAGGCAAGTCCGGACAGAGCAAACCTGACAAGCCTCAGTCCTGAGGCCTTGTAAACTCAGTACAAATCTTATGGCCTGCTATCAGCAATGGCAATGCCGTATGATAGGGCTACATGGTTATACTAATCATAGATGAACTGTGCTAAAGGTACAGTGATTTAATATTGCCTTTGGGGAGGGACTGTATTGCCTCCATCATGGTGATAAGCATTATTAAGCAGCTCTTCTCCCTTTTGATAAATCTTGAATGTATGCTGTTTGTTTAAGCTGCAACACTTGACTGAGACACAAAAATTTAAATTTGGTTGGTTTTGAATGTTGGGAAATGCACAAAACCAATTAAACTTAGATCCTGTGATGTCCTACAAGCCACAGGTATGCTTCCAATGAGAAGCACCTCAGCTCTTTGTGTGTCTGTCACTGAATCACCTGCCCCGTTCAAGCAGTGGGCCCACATGATCTTTTTTCAACCTTTTGCTGCTAAAGTGGCACAGAAGCTCCTCTTCTCCTTGATGTCCATCGCAAATGCCAGCTCCAGTTTATCTCTGGGTTTCCCAAGACCATGCTTACCTGCCCTAGCAATGTTTTAAATTCCTCCTTTGAGCTCTGGTTAGCCAAGCCAGACACCGGATATGTCTGTCTGTTTGCCTGAGTACCAGAATGGACTGTTCTTCCCCTTGGAGGATACTGTCCTCGAAGACCTGCCAGCCTGCCTGAACTCCTTACCCTTCAGAGCCACCTTTCGTGGGATCCCACTGATCAGTTTCCTGAGCAGGCTGCAGTCTGCTCACCTGAAGTCCAGGGTCTGTACTCTGGTGCTCTCCTTCCTCGCTCCTCCCAGGATTTTGAACTCCGCTGCTTCATGGTCACTACAGCCAAGGCTGGCACTGACTATCACATCCCAACAAGTTCTTTGTGAATAGCAGATCCAACTGTGTGTCGCCCCTGGGTTGGCCATCATGTACCTCTGTCAGGAAGTTACCCCACCCTCCAGATATCTCCTAGATTGCTTTTGTCCCTTCCAAGAGAGGTCAAGAAGATTAAAGTCTTTCCTAAGAACCAATGTGTGTGAAACAGAGACTTTCTGAAGTTGTTTAGAGAAGACTTCACCTTCTTTCCCACCCTTATTGGAGTGGTTTGTACCAAACTCCCCTCACGAGGTCTCTCTTTCTGGCCTCTCCTCTTCAGCGGGGTGTAAGGTGTGTGAGGGGAGAGTGGTGGATTATCAGGAAATATCCTCATCTGAGCCCTGGGCTCTTCAGCAGACAAGTAGAATGAGACCCTGAGCTGGCAACAGGAGGTCATACTGAACAGTGGGCTCGTAAGAGAGATTCATAAAGCTAGTTGCCTGCCTGCCAACAGAGGTACAGGATTTCAAGTAAGCATTTTGAGGGTGTTAGTGGACAAAGATCTGTTTCTGTCAAGAAATTATTGAACTTTTATTGAAACATTTTGTTCTGAAACTGAAATCTTTTTGGTTTTCACTGAAACTTTCTATTTTTTTTTTTTTTTTTTGTAAAAAGTTGCTGCTTCCTGCAAGAAAGGATGTTGCTTTCCAAACAGCTCTGATAGGCATCAGAGCACATAATACTTTTTGGTTTGAATGGCAATAAAACCAGCTTGCTTGTAAAGGTATTGGGGAGTGTCCTCTGACGGTGTATTTTCTGGACATAAAATGCCAGTGGTTCATTATGCAGGTGGAAGCAATGCATTTTAGAAGTATGTTGGTGGTAAGAGTTCAATTAACGTTTGCTCAAATAGAACGGAACTCACTCTGCTTTTTTTTTAATGACCCTTTTAATAAACTTTGATCACTCATATGAAGAGAGCTGAAAAATGATAGCTGAAAGTTTTACCTCATATTTAACTCAACCACAACCCAATTCTGAACTGTTTGAAATTTGTCTTTCTCTGTAAGAAAGGTGCTAAAGTTTAAAAGTGTGCTTCGTGTTTTACTAATTTTCTTTCTTAAAATTTTTTTTCATTCATCCAGCTTTGTCATCTCTCCCCTGCACCCAAACGTCACTTTATGTAGCACTTGAGAATATGGCTGTCAGTGCCTTGAAAACATGAAATATGATTCTCACCCCTATGAAGCTAATGTTAATATAATTCATGTAAGGTAGCTGCAAAGTACTTTTCACACAAAACAAAAAAAAAAAAGAAAGAGAAAAAAGAAAAGCGTATATCTTAGTGACGTTTTTCACAGAAACAAACCCATTTTCAAGCTTGACCGAAATGTGAAAGTGTGATAGTGGTTTTGCATTTGATCATGAATATTTCAAACACATCTGATTTCTACACATGCTATGATTGCTAACATGTGAAGTCACTTAATTAAGTGTATGTTTAACCCTTCTTTTCTCTGAGAGGTGCTCATAAGTAATTAAGCTTTTAAACTAAAACAAACCCACAGCCAGCATATATAGTTACCCTAGTCTTGAAAAACAGGCAAAAATCACTGTTGGATTATTCATTTCTTTTGTTTGTCCTAAATGAAAATAATTTGTTATCCAGTTACAACTATTGTATATTCTTCAGCAGATACTAGGCGTGAAGGTCAGCGATAAATTCTTCCTGCTGCAATGTTTTCTGGGCCCTGAAATCACATATAATGTTCATTTTCTTTGCATTATTTTTTGATGTTACTTGGTTGAGCTAAAGATTGATTCAATATTATCTTTGTTGGGGGCAGGGAGTTGAGAGGAAGGGAGAGGAATACATTTTTCTAACTCGTAGCTGAAGAGACTTCCAGATTTGGCCTTGGTTTTCCTTTTTTATTGCAAATCTTTCCAGAGAGACAGGGGAGAGCGGCTGTGCTGCCACCTGTTTAGGGCAAAGCAGGGAGGCTTCTGGGAAGAATGGGGGTTTCTTCTATTAGCCTCTGCTACTTTTTCACTTGAACCAGGTATAACAGCATCCTAAAATCAGGTTCCTAATGACTTCAAAGGGCTTTGAATAGGGCTGTCATATAGTTGTTTTCTGAATTCGGTCCTTCGACTGAAGAGGCATTCTAAACCAGCGACTACAAACCCTATGCCGCTGAGCCGTAACCTTACACGGCTCCGTGACATGGCTGACGCAAGCATCGCTTGCCTGTGCCTGATCTGCCATTGCAAGTGACTTCAAAGTTGTGTTCAAGTCTTTAATGGGAGTTGGAGGTCACCAAAATGCACCTCTTTGACTTCCTTGTCAGTGAGCTCTAGACAACAACATTGTTCTGCTGAGAGAGAGGGGAAAGGGCAGGGTCAGTGTTAGTGGCAGTGTTTCTGCAGTCTTTCTTAATTGAGCCGTTTGTGCTGATGGTTTGCAGCAGGAGAGCGCAGTGGGAAATTGAGCCGGGGGTAAAACTACACGGTGGGGCTGTCATCTCCTGCTTTTGGTTGTACGTATCCAGTCAGTGGGCAAACACAAGGCCTGGGAGGCTGTATGAGGCATGGTAGGAGGATTTTTTACTTTATTTTCTACCACTTTTGCATGCTTGCACAGGAATTACAAAGTCCTGCTACTGTCAATTAAGTCAAAGCCTGCTTCAACTTGCTGCCACAGCGTGACTCTGCCTTCTTCAGCATGCATTGGCTCCTAGGACTCATGCAGCATCTGGAGAAGAATGTAGAAGAGGTACTCAGGCAAATCTGTCCCAAAGGAACTGTGCCTCCTTCTGATATAAAATCTCTTATGCTGCTCCTGGCAGTTTTTTCTTAGTTAAAGGGGCTCTAAAATCTCATATCCAGCTATGGGAGTATTTTCCTCTGAGCAAATATTGTAGATGAGAGCTGCAAAATCTCCCTCAGGGGAGCCACACATGAGGTATAATGCAGGGTTGTACTGGGAGACCGTCTGGGAAGAGGAAATTAATATTGTTTAAGAGCACTGCGAGGTCCTCAGGACTGTCCGTGTTGCATCAAAAGCTATTGCAAGTCCCGATAGCTGCTCAGATTTGGGAAGCTACCAAGTTGTTTAAAGATCATGGTCCCTGCCTTCTCCTTCTGCCTGTGATGTCTCAGAGGCTCAGCTCTTTGAAGGCATCTCAAATATCTTCCAGGGGTGAGGTAGTTTCCTTACCCACCAGAGTCAACAATGAAGAAGTCCTGTAAACTGTAATATCAATTTTGACAGCCTGGCTCTAAACAACCATAGAAGATCTCAGGCTATTAATCTCAGTATGGTGTCTTTGTCACTCTTTTCATATAAGCGAGCAAGGTGCCTAAGGTTTTATGGGAATTAATAGGACTTTACAGAATGTTATGCTTCTTTCTTACTGGAGCTTTGCACAGGTGCCTTTTAATGTTGTACTGTGAGAAACTCTAGTCTTGTGCAGATTCTTGTCACTGATGTCTGAGCAGCTAGTAGGAGTATTCAGATATTTAACATTATACATGGCTAAAAGTTTTATTGGATAGCATAGTCACTCCAGTGATTTAAAATCCTGCTTTTTGGTGACAGAGTGCCATGTACAAATATGGAGGAAAATAAACTAAAACAAGTAACTTCACTGAATGTTATTAAATGTGTATGCAATTATTCAGGTTTTGTTACCACTAGATCAAGATGTTAAATACTATTGAAAATAATTCTTCTTGGTGAATAAGCCATTGTATCAGAAGGGATGTTTTTCTTTTAACTTTGCAGTATGTGAGTTCCAAAAGGATTTTTACTTTTCAGGCTTACAGTATAGTTGTTTCTTTGCCTTTTGGTAACTCTGAGCCTGTTTAAATGGACCTTTTAATGAAGGCAGCCCAGAATAAGTCATATCAGCTAAGAACCCTTTAAAAAAAAAGGGCAGAGCAGTGCAAGACTATGCAAAAAGCCTTCAAGAGTAAAGGTATTTTTGGATAATGCAGATTTGACAGAGCTAGAAACTCAACATGTACATTATTCCTGAAAAATAATTTAAGCAAAATAAAAGTGCAGAAGGCTGTGGAAATTTAAAAATGAATGTTTAAAAAACTTGAGGCCAGTGAAAAACTTCTGTGAGCTGTGTGTAAATTGGTTTTCTCATCTCCAGTGCATGTCTTGATGTTATGGTTGGTTTGCTGGTTTTGTATTATCACTAGCTTAGATTGAGTTTGTCTATGTGTGACCGAGAATGTAACAATTGCTTCATGTTAGCAATACTAACAGGGCCACATTAAGTCATTTTGAAGTTGAGATCGCTTGACTTTACTGAAAATTCATTGCAATGGTAGCAGGGGCAGGCTCTCTTTTGGGGTATTTGTAGGCTGTAAACTGATGTTACAATGATCGAGCAGATCTTAGATTGGTACGTAGAAATCCACTATTTTACTGTGGACACAAGTACCACAAGATAGAACCATGACCATTTATAAATTACACATGTAGAATATTGTTCCGCCGATTACAAAGGTGGACTTAAAACTGATTAAGCTAAGCTTCTAGAAAATGGGTGATATTCTATTACAAAGGAAGGATACATGAGTTCTACCTCAATTACATAAACTACAGTGGTTTTGTGAGAAGTTTCAAATAAACTGAATTTTAACGTAGGATTTTTTTTCTTATAATGAAACCTTCCAGCTGCATCATATCCCTGGTATCAACCCTTGATAATTTGATTCCTAATGAAGCTAAGAGATGCTTAGCATATCAGTTCCCTTTGAATAACTGTACTAATTCTAAAAATGGTTGCTTTGTGTGCTATTTCTGCCCTACCGAGAATGATAGCAGTCCTTCTGCATCTTCCCAACTGTGGAACGATTATTTTTTTTTTTTTTGCCTTTGGCTTCAGTGATTTGTTTCATTCCTGTATAACAAATAGATTTCTGAGCTTCTCTCCAGGACTTTTTAAAATGCCGATTGATGTACTTATTGTCCTCAATCAACACAAGCCCTCACACCTTTCGTTTAAGAAGGAATTTATTCTCTTAGACTGTCTGGGCTTTCTATCTAATTGTTATTCCCTTCTTGTTTCCTTAGCTCTTACACTCTTGCAATTTATTCATAAGTAATTTCGTATAATAGATTGTACCCTTGTTACTTTCCTTCCATCCATAATATTACATTCTGTTCCTCTCTCTCCCTCCTTCTCCCTCCTTCCCTCCTTTTCTCTCATGCTCTTTTTTTTTTTGGTAACTGACATGCTGAATTTCAATATTGCTGGTTAAATTAAACCGTACCAAATGTGAACCTGTAGTGACACAATGGTAGTCATTTTTGTGCCAACTGTGCTCAATCTCTGCATTTCTGCATTCTTTGGTATTTATCTACTGAAAACCCTTATTAGCATAGAAATGAGCATCTCTCATTTCCTGTTATCCGCCATCAGATAGGGAGGTGTCTCAATTTTACAAGTAAGACATGGAGTTTTAGGATAGATTACAATGTTTGACAAGAGCATGCAGCAAACCTGTGCTTTAGATAAGGACTGTATTTTGATCTACAGAATCACAGTTTTTGTTTAATATTCAAATCTGTCCTACTCAACTCAAATGACATAAGTGGACACTATGCTATTCAGTGGGGAGATCATCAGCTCAAAACAAATGCAGTATTGTAGAGATAGCTTCTGGCTATGACCATAGTATCACAGAATTGTTTAGGTTGGAAAAGACCATCAAGTCCAACCATTAACCTAGCACTGCCAAGTCCACCACTAAACCATGTCCCTAAGCACCACGTCCACATGTCTTTTAAATACCTCCAGGGATGGGGACTCAACCACTTCCCTGGGCAGCCTGTTACAGTGCTTGACATCCCTTTTTGGTGAAGAAATTTTTCCTAATATCCATCCTAAACCTTCCCTGCTGCAACTTGAGGCCATTTCTTCTTGTCCTATCGCTTGTTACTTGGGAGAAGAGACTCACCCCTACCTTGCTACGACCTCCTTTCAGGTAGTTGTAGAGAGCAATAAGGTCTCCCCTCAGCCTCCTCTTCTCCAGACTGAACAACCCCAGTTCCCTTAGCTGCTCCTCATAAGACTTGTTCTCTAGACCCTTCATCAGCCTCATTGCCCTTCTCTGGACACGCTCCAGCACCTCCATGTCCTTCTTGTAGGGAGGGGCCCAAAACTGGACACAGTATTTGAGGTGCAGCCTCACCAGTGCTGAGTACAGGGGGACGATCCCTTCCCCAGTCCTGCTGGCTGCACTATTCCTGATACAAGCCAGGATGCCATTGGCCCTCTTGGCCACCTGGGCACACTGCTGGCTCATATTCAGCCAGCTTTTGACCAACACCCCCAAGTCCTTTTCCGCCAGGCAGCTTTCCAGACACTCTTCCCCAAGCCTGTAGCGTTGCCTGGGGTTGTTGTGACCCAAGTGCAGGACCTGGCACTTAGCCTTGTTGAACCTCATACAGTTGGCCTTGGCCCATCGATCCAGCCTGTCCAGTTCCCACTGCAGAGCCTTCCTACCCTCCAGCAGATCGACACTTCCACCCAACTTGACGTTGTCTGCAAACTTACTGAGGGTGCACTTGATCCCCTCATCCAGATCGTCGATAAAGATATTAAACAGGACTGGCCCCCATTTTGAGCCCTGGGGAACACTTGTGGCTGGCTGCCAACTGGATTTAACTCCATTCAGCACAACTCTTTGGGCTTGGCCATCCAGCCAGTTTTTTACCCAGCGAAGAGTATGCCTGTCCAAGCCATGAGCAGCCAGTTTCTCCAGGAGAATGCTGTGGGAAACGGTGTCGAAAGTTTTACTAAAGTCCAGGTGGACAATATCCACAGCCTTTCCCTCATCCACCAAGCGTGTCACCTTGTCATAGAAGGGGATCAGGTTAGTCAAGCAGAACCTGCCTTTCATAAACCCGTGCTGACTGGGCCTGATCCCCTGGTTGTCCTGTACATGCTGTATGATGACACTCAAGATGATCTGCTCCATAACCTTCCCTGGCACTGAGGTCAGACTGACAGGCCTGTAGTTCCCCGAATCCTTCTTCCAGCCCTTCCCGTAGGTGGGTGTCACATTTGCTAACCTCCCTGGTTAGCTAGGACTGCTGATAGATGATGCAAAGTGGCTTGGTGAGCACCTCTGCCAGCTCCCTCAGTACCCTTGGGTGGATTCCATCCGGCCCCATAGACTTGTGTGTGTCTGTGTGGTATAGCAGGTCGCTAAGCATTTCCCCTTGGATTATGGGGGCTTCATTCTGCTCCCTGTCTTCCAGCTCAGGGGGCTGAGTACCACAAGAACACTGATCTGACTATTAAAGACTGAGGCAAAGAAGGCATTAAGCACCTCAGCCTCTTCCTCATCCTTTGTCACTATGTTTCCCCCTGCATTCCATAAAGGATGGAGATTCTCCTTAGCCCTCCTTTTGTTGCTAATGTATTTGTAGAAACATTTTTGTTGTCTCTTATGGCAGTAGCCAGATTAAGTTCTAGTTGGACTTTGGCCCTTCTAATTTACTCCCTGCGTAACCTCACAACATCCTTGTAGTCCTCCTGAGTTGCTTGCCCCTTCTTCCAAAGATCGTAAACTCTTTTTTTCCTGAGTTACAGCCAAAGCTCTTTGTTCAGCCAGGCGTGTCGTCTTGCCTACTGGCTTGTCTTTTGGCACATGGGGCCGGCCTGCTCCTGCACCCGTAAGATTTCCTTCTTGAAGAACGTCCAGCCTTCCTGGACTCCTCTGCCCTTCAGGACTGCCTCCCAAGGGACTCTGTCAACCAGGCTCCTGAACAGGCCAAAGTCTGCCCTCTGGAAGTCCAAGGCAGCAGTCCTGCTGACCCCCCTCCTTATTTCTCCAAGAACTGAAAACTATCATTTTGTGATCACTATGCCCAAGATGGCCTCCAACCATCACATCATGCACAAGTCCCTCTTTGTTCACAAACAAGAGGTCCAGTGGGGCACCTTCCCTAGCTGGCTCCCTCACCAGCTGTGTCAGGCAGTTACCTTCCACACACTCCAGGAACCTCCTAGACTGTTTCTTCTCTGCTGTATTGTATTTCCAGCAGAAATTGTTGAAGACCCCCATGAGAACAAGGGCTAGAGATTGTTAGACTTCTCCCAGCTGCTTATAGAATATTTCATCTGCCTCTCCATCCTGGTTGAATGGTCTCTAACAGACTCCCACCATGATATCTGCCTTGGGGGCCTTCCCTCTGATTCTTACCCATAAACACTCAACCCTATTGTTACCATCATTAAGCTTCAGGCAATCAAAACACTTCCTAACATACAGAGCTGCCCCACCACCTCTCCTTCCTTGCCCATCCCTTCTGAAGACTTTATAGCCATCCATTGCAGCACTGTAGTTGTGCGAGTCATCCCACCATGTTTCTGTGATGGCAAATCATAGTTTTCCTGCTGCACAACGGCTTCCAGCTCCTCCTGTTTGTTGCCCATGCTGCGTGCATTGGTGTAGATGCACTTCAGTTGGGCTATTGATCCCACCATCTTTCTAGGCGGAGAAGCCTTTATTCCTATGTGACCGTTCTCAGGCGCTTCTATGATTTCTAACACATCCATAACCCTTGCATCTTTGCTGCCGCATGGATCTCCATCCCCTACCTCCACTGAGACAGTAGACCGAAGACCTCACTAGCACACTGTCCCTCAAACATTCGTGTGCTGCCCCCAGGCTTATCTCTACGAGCCTAGTTTTATCCCTTTCCACCTTCAAATCTAGTTTAAAGCTCTTTCAATGAGCCCTGCTAACTCCTGTGCAAAGATCCTTTCCCCCTTTGAGACAGGTTTACCCCGTCTGTCGCCAGCAGGCCTGGTGTTGTGTAAACCGACCCATGATCAAAAAACCCCAAAATTCTGCCGGTGACAGGCTTGGAGCCAGGTGTTGATCTGCTGGCTCTTCTTGTGTCTTCCCTTGTCATTCCCTGCAACTGGAAGGATAGATGATGGATAAAAAGTTATCAAAACTTAACCACTCTTCTGGACTAGGTGCTATAAAAACATACAATTCAGGAGAATATTGATGTATTCATAGCTGTGGCTTCTGTATTGGTGAAAAGACAAACGTGCCAATACAGAATCTTACTAACTACTGGGATATGAACATACAATTATGCAAATGGATTAAAAAAACTGTAAAAATTTCTCTATATATTGATGTTACATTTTTTCTTTATCAAATGAGCTACCAGACTCTAGATCTCACTTAATAATTTTGCAAAAATTATTTGCCTTCAGGTTGTTAAATTCCTTGTATTCTGGAGCTGCGCATGCCTGTTGGTGTCAGTCTTAGCTGAAATAAGTCTTAAGTAAAAGTCAGAAAAAAGCTTTATCCCCAGCTCATGTCTAGAATCTAGTGTGGATCATGTTTTATATCTGAAAAGGTGGATTTCATATTAAGTGATGGGAGTACAGAAATCTAAGACATGAGAGAACATGGGTAAAATGGCTGATGGGATTCACATTAGATTTGGAGTGAAGCCTGCAGCCTAGGGGGAATCTAAAGCTGTCATCAGTGGCATAACCTCTCCTAGTAAAGGGAGCTGTGGCTAGTTTAAAGCTAGCTAAACTCACAGTACAAATTATCTCCTGGTCATGAATGGCTTCGGAGTAGGAGCTGTAAGGATTGGAAGAGATTCCTGTGTAATTTAAGTCGCTGAACAGTTCTAGGGTTGGTGGTCATCTCTGTAGCAGGAAGCTTCAGAGAACGACTTTAGGTCAACTAGCACCAACTCCTGAGAGCTAAGGACTTAGCCTCTATGCTTCACTTGATAGCTCTTTTTCTGCAACCTATTGTTTAGTCTTTCACAACTGGCTTCCAAGGTTGTGTCCTATGTCTGCTTTGTTATCTCTTTGGAGGGCTGCAGGATTTGCGAGGAGCCCCTAAGAGGCTTGGCAGGGAAGGTAGACTGGTTAGTCAGAGAGCCTGAAGCAACAGTAAGGAGTGAGAAGAGTGAGAGAGACGTTTCCAATGACAGTTGCCCAAAAAAGATGAAGGCATACATGCATATCTCAATGTGGAGCCCAGGCTGAGACAGTGATGGTGCTACAACATCCTGCTTCTATGGGAAATATTGCAGTTTCCCACACTGTGCAGCAGCAGGGGGCTTGAACAAACCCTCGAATCTCCCCCAGTCCTTGTGGCTGGAAGTCTGCTCATATTCTGTGAGCAATCAAGGTTGAGATGAGCAGAGTTCATCTTGTTAGCCAGGATTTTGAGAGTGGTAACATCTTGTATCTGTTACTTATGGCCATCCCTTGGATTTCAAGGCATTCCTGCTGCAGGCTGTATTTGATGAATAACAGCTCCCTTCTGAAATGTCACTACAAATCATTTTCTCAGGCAACTTTGAATGTAGTTTTAGGGACTCAGGTCAGATACTACTGCTGGAAAGCCCGTCTGTTGTGAGCTGCAGTGCCAGTGTAAAGAAAGTAGGAAAACACTGTATCTGACTGAGGAAAATCTTCCACCACGTGAACCAATGCTGGCTGCAACAGCCAGAGTTGCGCTGGGAGAATCACATCAACCCTTGGAGCAGCGTGACGGTGTGAACCATCTTTGCATGAGGAGTATTTCCACTCTCCATGTGTAGGCTTTTCATCTTGTAGTAGTGACATACAACAACTCTGCCCAACGGAGGTGACTTAGAAGTTTAGGTGTAGCATCACAGATGGTCCCAAATTTTCCTTGAATTTGGGCAGGGATCTGAATTTGAACTATTTGTCATTGCATGATGGTGAGATATCTAAGGTGAATTCCTGTCCACACTGAAGTCAGTCACAATATTTGGTGCATTTAGGATTGCTCACGGTATGGTTTTTTGTTTGTTTTACCAAACCAAAGAGATTTTTCTGTGGGATTTTGGGTGTGGGGTTTTTTGTTTGTTTGTGTTTGGGTTTTTGTTGGGTTTTTTTTGGGGGGGGGGGGAGGGGGATGCTTTCATCAAGAAGCTTAATAAAAGAATGAACTGGACCCCGAGTCTTTACTCTTTTTTGAGGTTCCACTAAGTCCCTTGATATGTTGCTTTTTAGTTGTTTTGACAGCATCTATATGGAACTCCAAAGTTTCGCTTGTTTTCAGCTGTAAAAAAACCCTTGCTTTTGATCCTCTACTTTCATTTTCTTGTTGTTGAACTTTTTGAAAATACAATATAGTAGAGTCTATGTGAGAACTGAAATAACTTACAGAGAATTTTACAGTAAATTGATATCTAGAAATACTGTATTGCTGGGAAATAGTCTGTTTATCTTGGGATCAGGGCAGATATGATAAAGATATGAAATATAATCATCAAAATTCTCTACCTTGGGCCAATTTCAGTTCAAGGCTAAGTAGGAACAAATCCCACCAACTTTTCAGAGAATGACATTGCTTTACACCAGACCTGGTTTCATTCAGATGCACTTTATGGTAAGATATAGCCTACATTTCCTATAAAATGTTTCTTTATATTTCTCTGCACATAGCTCACAGAAAATGAAGCCTTATGGATTCTGTCTGTACAAACACAGGCTTTATTATGGCATATATTCTTTTGACTAGGCAAATATTTATCTATAATGCACATCTTACTAACTCTGAATAGCGTTAGCACGCCTATAATCAAAGTTTGACTTGAAATCTGCCTCCAACCAGATAATCCCAAGAAATACTTGTGATGGGGGGTTGTGTGTATGATTTACATATTTTCTTTGTTGTAAAAATATGACACTACTACTCTCTCTGTTGTCCAGGGTATCCAAGGTTTTTCACCTGCTGATAATTTTCAGAATCAGTTTGTGGAAACTCTGCTGTTTCCTCAGTCAGGCCATCACATACTTCTATATTTTGTTGCTTTATAGTGAAACAGGAGGAAGGGCTATTCATATTCCTGAAAAAGAAACAGCAGCCTCCAGTCCTAAAAAGTCTCTTAAGAGTGGCTATGTTCACTTACCTATCCTAATCTAAAGGTACATATGGATATGTTTGAAGTTGTCTGTGACATGGTACTTCTGTATACTATCACTGTATTATCTCAAGTCCACACCTTCAAATGGATGTCAGGGTGGAAAGATTTATGGTAGATACAGTCTAGGGGCCTAATTCTTAACAGAGATCCACAAAACCCCTGGATTATGCACCTGCCCTTTTTATTTTTCTCTCCCCGCCCCCCCCCCCCCCCCTTTACAGAATATTCATGGTTACGTACCAAGCTTGCCAAGTTTTTCAGCTTGCTGCCTGTCTTCTGCCTAATATGAGCTGAATTTCAGGGACGCGCTGTCTTTTAAGAGTGCACCTGGGGAAGACGGCTTTTCTGCACCGTAGCCTGAGAAATGACTAGGCAGTGTGGGACCTCAGTGCCAAGGGGTTCAAACCCTCATCTCTCATACCCATAAAAAAATATTCTGACTACAGGGCAGATCTGGGATGGGGATCACAATCTTGCAAATTAAATTGGGCCAAGGGGACTGCAAGAGATGCAAGATCAGTTTGGACCTGAGAGGTAATAATCCCGAGGGAGTCTGGCTGGCACCTTGGTGCCCGGAGGCAAGAGGGTCACTCCTGGTGGCGGGGCTGATGATCCATGCCATTATCTGTGTTTTGCTTCAAGTTTCTTGAAGGGAATCCAGCTGTGGAACACTGGATTTTAGGTGGAACAAAATCTGCTGAGACCCAAGTTTAATGGTCTTCACCTTTAGGTTTCTGTTTCAGAGTGTTTTGGGTAGACCTGCCAATCTGTCAATATTCAAGTGCTACCATTTCTGTGAGACTTACAAGAAAACAGACAGTTGCTAGCAGCAAAGATTTTTGTCTAACAATTCTCTAGACTTGTGCAATATGACTCAAGGGTCTGGCTTCTGCTTACTGCAATTTTATTCTGTTGGAACTCTGTAGTCTTTATAGCAGTAACTCCTGATTTACAACAGTGCAGGGATTACCAGAAATAAGACTTGATATTCTCTGATGGAAAAGCCTTATTGAGTTTAATAGCATATAATAAGATTTCCTTGGTTTTCTTTCTTTTTTTTTCCTTTCTCCTTATTCCCTTTATTTTACTAATTGAATCCCATCTGAAGAGATGGTTAGAGAAAATTGCTATGATTTTTGTAGGGGTGACTAGTCTTTATCAAATTCTCATAGACTTAGATAGAGAGTGCTTTTTTTGGTCTGAATCCCTTGAAAATTCTGCAAGATTTTATTGAAGTTGATAAAGTTTATTTCTGATCAGTTTTTGCCATTGCAGAGTGCTCAACACATAGAGTTTCAACTGCAACACTGAGGCATTACAAAGCAATGCTCTGTGAGCCTGAATTTTGTTCTTATTTAAAGTACCGTAAATTCCTTATTTTCAGTGGCTCTCTCCCTTATTTACATCATGTAAATGATATGTGATTCTGTCTTGCACTGTGTCTTGAGGAATTGTTTTCCTCTAGCTTAGACTTTCTATTAAATTGAAGGTTAATCGGGTACCAGGCTTGCAAAGAAAACAACAAATGAATATTTTCAGATCTGAGCACATGAATTTCCCTAAAATCACTGCCAAATATATCTCCCAAAACAAATGATTTATGAACTCACTCAAGCAAAATGGATTATTCAAATAATTACGTAGTAATAGAGGAAGTTTGAGCAATGATACTTCTAATAATGAAGCTGCCCACAGATCCTGATGCTCAGGAAGATTATGAGGGATTAAGACAGATTCTTTCTCATTCTTTCAGCTCTGCCACCATACTGCTGAAAATGCAAAGAGTTGTATGTGCCTTAAATGATGAAAAAGAGGGAATGGTTTTTTAGGAGACATAGTAAACTTAGGGCTGCAATTTAGTACAGTTTAAGATCAGTGGAATGCAAGCATGTAGGTTACACTTTTAAAGGTACAGGCTTAATTCACTGATGTAAATCCTTGCTAATTAGACCCAAGAAAGTCTGGAAACATTAAATGGAGGAGGGGGAGGATTACACTTTTTTTTTCCCTTTTTTTTTTTTTTTTTAATTTGAGGGTTCTACAAGCTCCTTATAAGCCTAAAGGGAACTTAAATATGTCCAAAAGCAGATCTCTAAAGCAATTAAGGAACTTAAAATTTGTACATCATTCCTTCTTCACAGCTAGCCTGCTTTAGATAAAAGAAGGCAATGCCCAAGTATAAGTGTTTTAATGTTGGTAATTCCCAAGTGTGTTTTCCATCCATGGCCTAGCAACTAATTCATGCAATTCTTCGTGGCTTATTCCCCCTCCTCTGGATTTCAAATTTCTGGTAAGCAAACAAGAAAAGGCTGGCTCTTGTCTTCATTCCTTTCAGTGAGGCTGAATAGGTGTTAAGAGTAGATGCTTATAAAATTGCAAATATAACAGTAAATCAAACTAATCTGCAATGGCTTCAATAGTGTAGTGTTCCTGCATGACAATAATAGAGAGCTCTGAGTTGCAGCTCATAATTGTGATGAGTCTAATATAAAAAACATAAAGGGAAGGACATTGGAATGGAGAGAGAAAGAGCTCTGAAGACTTTTTTAATTCAGCTGCTTACTAAATAATTAACTAACCAACCATTAAAAAAAAAAAAAAGTCTCTACCCAAACTTGCCAGGGATGTCACATTTTTCACAAGATGCTGAAATGCCCAGTTAACCTTGTAAATGGTATGGCTTGTAACAGCAGGCAGTATCTAGATCTGGAAATAGTCTTCTTTTGTAGACTCTATTCTAAACAGGACCAGTAACATCACAAGGTTACCCATCACTTTTCACTACCAAATCCTGATTGCTAACTTTAAGTCATATTTTCAGTGGATGCGGTGGCCTCTGATGGGTGGATCTAAGACAACTGAAGTTGGATATATACTATCCAGTCAAATAGTATTTTTGCCCATGGGGTGCCTCACAAGGTGATTGGTGGAGCAGCAGAAATCACCCCAGCAGTCACCACAAGAGACACTCTTGCTGTGCCACCAAAAGCGACTGGGAGATGTAGTTGAGGCAGCAAGTGAGTAGGAAGTGCTGGTAAGAAGGAGAGGTGCTTCCCTCTGGAGGCAGCAGGAACACTGACTGTAGATACTGCTGTGCATTTAGAATTGGGACCAATCTGAGACATCCAGATTGATACAGCAGCCCTGACAGGTATCCCTTCCCTCTCCCTCCTTTCTGTGACTGTCATCTTACTTAGCACATAGACTGGTCTGCTCCAGACCTGAATCAGGGATAACTATACAGCTATACAGGTACAACATTATCCAACTGTACTACAACTGTAGTAAAAACAGTTCTCATCTATAAGGCCCTGTGCTTCATTTATTGCAAGGTGTGTAGCGAGGAGCTGAATGTAGAGGGCTGAAGAAGATATGGAACAATATGATAGTTAAAGGATACTGAAAGCTCCCTAAAGAAATAGATTCTCACCTTGTCTCTGTCATAGAGCTCTAATACTACACAAGTCATTTAACCCAAACCTTTCAGAAGTAGCCAGTAGTTAGCATGTATCTAACATGTAGCCATGCTGCAGATGGGTCAGGATCCTGCTGCATCATACACAGCACCATGGAGTATGCTTCAGAAGCATTCTGAAAAATTAGGCCATAAACATCTCACATGAGATGCCAAGACCTAGCAAGTGCCACCTACAGCTTAACATCTCATGGGAATCATCATCTTACAGGGATGTTGTCAAGATCTGTTTCTATTTTATGAAGTATTTACATTTTGTATCTGGGTGTACCGCATTTGTCAATTCTCCCTGAGTGCGGCTGGAAGTAGACTACCTTATGGAGAAGGGAGTAGTGCCTGGTGTCCTCAGGAGAGGTGGAGAAGGGCACGTCCATCTGAATGTTTGCTGTGTGTCGGGAGGTGGCTCATGAGCTCTGGCAGCAGCAAATCAGGCATGCAGAAATCTATCTCTGCCCTTGGCAGTCTGGCCCTGCTCCCTGGTCCTTTTTCCTGAGGAGAAGAGGAATGGAAAGATTCAAGAGGTCTGTGATCTTTACTCACATCTCCCCTCGCAGTGGGTAGCAACAGGAGTAGATCCACAGGTCCCCTTTCTCTCTTGGCAAAATTTGGCTAGGTGGGACGTGATGCAGTCCCCTGTCTTCTGAAGCCTGAGAGCAGGCTTACGACTCCAGGGATTGCTGGAGAAATGCTGGGGCCACTGGGGGAGAAGGTGCTGCTGGGGAGATAATGAGGATAAGATTATTGAATAGCTGCTCATTAACTGAGCACATTGCATCCTGTGCACTGAATGAGGCAGGATCCTGTGGGAAAAAAATGTCACGTGATTGTGTTTACTAAAGATTGCATCATAATGCAACATGTATATAAGAGCTAGAGGATGTACAGCAGTTTTAAAATGGTGTTTCTTAACTGTGAGTACCCTGCCCTTGTGGTCTTAATGTTCTTTTTAAAACTGTATTTTTCTTTAAGCTTTGTAGAGATGCTAAATAGGTTGCTATTTGTAATAGCTAATTAGGAAACTTTTTTTTAAAAAAAAAAAAAAAGTGAAAGAACAGTTTGTTTTCTAAAGGTGGATGTTTCCCCTAAGAAATATTTCTCTCTGGGGAAGAACTGGTAGCTGAGGGCAATACTTCATTTGATTTTAACACTCTATGTTATCCTCCTAAGGCCAGCACTGCAGACTCTTCACATACTTGTTACTCCGAATATTCTTTTCCCAAATGTGCTTTTGTGCATCTTATCCTTCCTGCATTTTAGTTAACATTAAGATTTCATTTACACGCTCATTAACAAGCTCATGGTAGAAAAGACAAAGGAAAAAACTCACTGGTTTTCAGTTACCAAAAAAAACCCCAAACAAACAAAAACTGAAACCAAACCAACCAAACAAACAAAAAATCCGAAAAAAGAAAATGTAAAAGCTCATTATGGGTTTTAGCCAGTGAAGCATGCTTATATTTTGCACAAGTACTATCCTTTCAGATTGATTCTTTGTGGACATATAAATTGAAAGAGTAGTAACAGACTCACATCTGGCACATATGGAATGTTGTTGTTTATTTGTTTTTTCAACAGCAGACAATACACAGAAATGTTAGAATTGTGTTTTTCTAGAACTCCTTAGAAAATGCCCATCAAATCTTATAACAAAAGAAATAGGAAAAATACATTTGGGAGCAATTGTTCATAGTTAAACTTTCCCAAACAGTATATAAAATGTTTAGGCAAGATTAGGTATGTAGTAAATAACTCCTGTGTCCTACTGTGTATTATGTTAATGGTCATATCATATTGTACAAGGTAACGTAAGTTTATAAATGCATATGAAATAGCTTTGCAGTAATACAAAAATCAGTTTGGATGGCTTTGAAGACCCACAAGTTGGGGAGTCTTATAATGATAGGTTTGGGTTTTTTTTCATAGTTAATAAAGCAATATTCTTTGTAGAGATATATTGTATTTGAACCATAGGGACATTTTAAATGTGTTAAAATATATGAAGATTGCTGGCTTTCATTCGAAACTCTTAACCTGATGTGGGCGAAAAGAACAGAGATGCTTATTGAATATTTTTTTCAGATAAGTGCACATGAAGTGAGACTGTCAATTTTTATACAGCTCAATAAAAGACTTCCTTCCAAATACCATTATCACATTGTGAACATCAAGCAAATACCAAAATTAGCACTTGGGTCTAGTGTACAGAGGCAGAGAATACTTACTAGAAGTCTACATAATTGCACAGCATGAAAATAATGAACCCCTTAAACTGATCAAGTGTGAAAATACTTTTTTAATAGCAGCATTATTTTAAATGTTAGCAATAAACCTGGGAGAAAAACTGTCCCTATTTCAATGTCTGGACTCTTATTAAAAGCTTTGCTTCTCTGTAAGTAGGAAAAATAATTCTATCACCTTGGGCTCATTCAATAAGCTAGTCCGGTGATCTAGAAATGAAATGTCATATACAGCAGTTCATCCTGTGTCCTTAGTCTTTACAGAGCGCCTATGGGTTAACATGCTGTAGTTAAGATTTGCTCTGTCATCGTGTAAATTCTATAAATTGTAGCAGTTCTCACCTCCCTTGCTTGTTAAATAAGCCAATACTACCAACTTCCCAATGCTCCCTTCTCTTGCAGGATGTTGAGTACATTCTCAGGGAATTTAATTATTGTATCAATGATGAGGAAAAAGCGCATATTAAATTATTGGATTTTCCCCTGTGTATGCCATAAAAACATATGGACAGCACCATCTGTGTTCTTATGACTACAGATTTGTATGTTTATTGGTTTTTATCTGGAGATCAGCGTCATTTGAACCCAGATCTGGCATCAGAGCTTACATCCAAAATTCTGGCTTCAGCCCAAGTGTACATTATGCTGCAGCTCTAGCTTGTCCTGCAAATCTGAAGGCCAGGAATGTGTTTCTTCCCTTCTGCAGACTTGCATCTATAGCAGATGAGCTGTATAGAAAAGGGTATAGTTCAGTGATTCAAAGCTACCTACTTTGAATATCTAATTTCTTAGCTATTTTTGTGCCTATGGGGAAATCTTCAGTTAACTCTTCAATTTTTCCTTCTGCAAAACAGTGATAGTAATATCTATTTAATAGGACTGTTGACAGAATTAATTGTGCAAAGAATAAGTAATAAGTGCTGTATTTAGCTTGTAGACAGTAGTAACAAATGTTCACTGTCTTTAATGCCTTGGTCTTGGTTTCATGAAGTTTCTCCAAGACTGTGCAGGGCTCCTCCACAGCTATTATTCTTGAAACTCTGTTGAAAGGAGAAGCTTCCCTTTTTTTAAGTGCTGGAATCAGGAGAGTTCCTGCTGTTTCTGTTAGAAGATGGTGCACGTGGGTTCTCCAGATTCTTTAACTTCAGCTGCTGCTGGGCTGTCATTTGCACATGAACAATATGTGCAACAGTTCTGGGACTTGTGCATGTGCTTGACTTTGTACTTTTCTTGTTGGCTCGAGTATCTCTCATTAATAGTATTGGCCTTCCCTAGGAGGCTATTGATTCAAACAGAAAAATATTCTTCTCTGGCTTCAGACTTTATCCTTACATGAGTGAGAAGTTGATAATGAGATTTCTTTAGAACTTTTCCATTATCCTATACAATCTGCTGATGGGAGTGTAAAGTTGATTGATTTTAAAAAATGGTGTAGAAACCCTGTAAAGAAGATAGTAAATACCACAACATTTTCAAAAGATTCCTGTGGCACTTTATCATGTTGCTTTAGAATTTAATTTCTTTCTCCTTAGAATCTGTATGAGTTTCCTATAGATTTTTCTGGAGGTGAGTTGAAAATGTTTGATTATTCTGTATTAGCGCACTGTAATACATAAGCACGCATATCATTACATAGCAAACATTAACACAACTGCTTCAGTCAGACTTTGATGCACTGCAGTTTCCTAGGCTCTCTCTGGAAAAGAAAAATATATTTAAGGAACTCCAAATAGAATTAAGGGTTTTGGGATGGTTCCCTCCATGACCATTAGTAACGGTGATGAAGAGAAAATGTAAAGTATGTAGCTCATATGCAAACTGACTCTGCTTGTTACTTCTGTCAGAGGTTTCTTATTTTTTGTAGACCTGATTCTGCAAAAGGTTAGGAACTTGCTGGGATTTCCAGAATTTGGCATCTCCCAGGTTGGCAGGCTAATGGGGAAAGAAAATTGAGACTCTCTAATCTGTCAAGAGCATCAAATAAACCAAATCCTTGAACTAATGTGACCTAGCACTTTGGTGAACTATATAGCCTTCTGATTGACTGAATAATACTTAATAGTGGAAGCAGAGAGATGGAATAAAACTATCCACTTCCTAAATAGGATGACTGGGATGAATTCATCATATTATGAAGACTTGTTTATTTGTCTTTGCTAGAGTTGGAATGTTGTGTCTTTTGACTTCAGAATTCTTCCCTCTACCATTTACCTGTGTATAATTGCAAATTTTTCGTACGGCAGGTGCCCTATTAAAACACAGTACAAATCTGCTTTATTTTTTTGCTGAAAGTATGATAAATAGACACCAAAACCCAGCCCAGTCTTTAGCTGGAATTTTCATTTTCTGGTTTCAGTTTCAATACATCCATGCTTTAGAAGTGCTGCAGGTATGTTTTCAAAACTGTCTATTCTGAGTTTTCTGATGCTGCCTTTTCAATACCATGATCAACTTTTCCATAGTTGTTAGCATTCCTTCCTTACTCACATGCATTGTGTAGTCCTTTCTCTTCCAACTCCCAGCTTTGCTGTGTTTTGACAAAACACATTGTTTTTTTGATCTCATGAACATAAGGGGCAGTGGTCTTGTGCAGTGCAGTGGTGCTGGAAGCTGCTGCAGAAAGGTGAATAAGAACATAAGAATATGAATACAATAGTTGACGAGTATACATCTCTTCCAGTCTCTACTGAATATTGAAGGCGTGCTTAGTTGAGTAGCACAATAGCTTGCTAGGAAGTTACACGCTTCACTTGTGATGGAATTAAAGCTTGTGTTTACCTTTTTCTCCTGTTTTGTGTAGAAAACTCATCTTCTCTGCTGAAGAGAATTTGCTTTTACCCTTGGGGCAGCTACCGCCCCCTATGCTGGAAGTTACTGCTGAGATGCAGCAAACGTGAGAGAGTGGCTATTGCACAACCTGAAGGTCTTAAAAAAAATGAATTAAAAAAAAAAATCTTCAGAGCCTTGTTATGCAGCAGATGTGTTATTCTAGTCAGGATTTGTAACACATACCCTTATTTTTAATGTTTATTTCAGTTTTGAAAGAAAACTTAGACACTATGCAATACAGGGATGTACATCCTGGCCTGGGGGGGGCACAATCTATAACCTCACAGGGAATTTTAATGCTTGTTTTCAATATTCTTGGTAAGAGCTGGGCAACTGTATCTACTTGGGATCTTCAAAAATATCTTCTGTGCTTTTTTGGGAGGTTATGCCAAAGAAACACTGGAGAATGAAATTTTGTATTTGGCTTTATAAAAATAAACTAACCACAACTGAGATCGGTCTCTTGTGGGGTAATGTGATGTTTAGAGTTGCTCTGCTTTGGGTGCTACATAAAATTGAGGATCTCCTCAGGTTGCTTTGTATGCTTTGGGGCTCATGAGAAAAATAGTGAGATTAGTTTCTCCTTTTTGGCTGAACTCCAGATCTGTTAACGATGTATTACTTACTTAATTTTCCTCTGCATCTTTGGTTATTAGGAAAGGTACAATCTTTTTCACCACTTGCTACACACTGCAAAGTGGTATTCATGTACTGGTAAACAATGGCTGTGTTTCAAGCCACAGCTGATTGCCTTTCAGAGGAGTTTATCAAAATACTCCTGCTGAATTGTAGATCAGTTAGTTTACAGTTTGTTTTGGGATCCTTCATGATAAAAATGTGCTGTGTGTGGTCTTCATGCAATGCTCAGTTAAATAGAGAATGTAGTTCCGTTACAAGCAAAGAGGATTTAAAGGAATACTAAATGTGGTAGTCTTTAAAAATATGTGCTGCTTCTTGCCCATGTGCAAGTAAACTTAAAAAATCTTAAGATGCAAATATTTAAAGGGTGTATATAAAATGGAAACTTTACACACCAGTGCAGAAAGCATTAGTGATAGTGAATGATTATATTAGTTTGACAGGGAATAGGGTTGACTAAGCCTCCTTATACATATTAAGTGATATGTTTAATGAGAAAACAGAAATAGAAGTCCTATGAGTGCCAAAATCATGTCACTGCTAGAACATAAACTTTTGCATTTTCTGACTCCTGTTGATTTATGGTACTAGTCCAGCAAGTAGCACATAAATTGAACAACTTTAATGTAAACGCTTGTGCATGTGCTTAAATATTTAACTAATTTAGAGCCTAGTTATTCATAGTTAAGAGTTGAATTGAGTGGCTTTTGCATTTCATTTCCTAGACTTTAAAAAATAATAACTGCTAAGGTGATGTGAGGTCTACTGTTCTATTTTTTTTTTATTTTACTTTAGTTATTAAACTGTTTTTATCTCAACCCACGAGTTTTTCCCCTTTTGCCCTTCCGATCCTCTTCCCCATCCCGCCGGTGGGGGGGGTGAGCGAGCGGCTGCGTGGTGCTTAGCTGCTGGCTGGGGTTAAAGCACGACAGTATTGTAGACTAGAGCATAATTTATCTCAATAATGTGTATGGTAGCTGTGGCCAAGTTTTAGTTTGACTTCATGGAGCCACATCACTTAGCTCGTTGAGTCCAAATCCCTGCTGTGTCCAGTGAGGATGTGCCAGCTTTCCCATAAACCTTTATATCCCATTACAAAGTGACTTTTTCAGAGGCCTCTTTCTCCCGATTCCTTTTCTTCCTACATACCTCAGGAGCTAGCCTGGCACCAAGCCTGCCCAACCCAACTAAATGGGTGCTGGGCATGTCCCTGTTAACCCATCATTAACCCAAGTATCCTACACTGGATGGAAGTGTCAACTGCCTCAATAAACCCAAGGGAAATGAAATGTAACAGACAATGCATTGCTGCATAACTGCAGTAAAGTCCTGAAACCACTACAGTAGTCTAAGTTACAGGGTGTCCTTAAATAGATAAAATTCAGTGCTGCAAATAAACAGCTTTGCATGTGTAAAACATTGCAATTTGGACAGGGAATTGCATAGATCCTAAGTCTAGGTCTTATAAGATGCTCCCTATTCTCAACTTCTTCTGAAGTCTGCAAGGATGAAATGTCTTATGCGCTCTACAAGCTGAAATCTTTCAAGAAGTGACAGCCAGAATAAAATCATCAGGATAAATTTTGCTTGTGCTTCCACTGTTAATGGGACGCCTCTCGAGTCCCTGTTCCTTGTCTTTTCTTCTAATCACTCGGAAGCAGTCTTTTTATCCTTTCCCCCCCCCTCTTCTAGTCTCCCTCCTCCTCACCCAGTCACTTACTATGGAGCTGTAGCTCCCTTAAAAGCTTGCAAGGGTAACTTCAGTCAATCCAGTCACTTCTCATGCTTGTGGAACCCTTTCACACCGTCCAGAAAGTGTTTTCTCTGAGTAGTGAATTTTTAGTGGAAATTTCAAAACAGAGCAACTTGACACACTCTGACACTGATATCTAAATTACTGCAAACAAATGAATCCCCATCTCCCAAAATAAACACCTGCATACTTGCTGTCTTTCCAGATCTGGATAAAAAGACAAATTTAGGTAAATTTGTGGTATGCAAGGGTTTTGCATTATTCATGCAGCTGTTTTTGGCTCTCTTACAAATATATACCGTACTGCATCCAAAAATCCTACGCTAAAAGAATTTTAAGGTTGCAAAGTCAAATATGTTGAAATTGGGAAGTGCCAGAATTAAGTTTGCCTGTGTGACCTTAATTCATCACCTTTGCACGGTTTTTATAATAAAATGTGCAATAATGTAATTAAAGATTGTGGTATTTTTTTTTCCTCTGTCCAAGACCCCAGCTTTGTTCAATGAATGTTTTATTTAATACTGTCTTCACATCTCCACTTCCTTGATCCTTGTGTTGAATGCAAAATTATTAATTTATTGAGGGACTTTATTAGGAATGGCTCAATGCAGAATCTGGATGTTCTGCAAACGTTCATGAATTTAACTCCTAGCTGAGACTGGTTGCTATTAATATCCCTTTTTATAGGCCCAAGAGACCGAAGCCAAGGATCTGCAAAGTTTGGGCGGCTAATTTAAGGCATGAATTTTCAGGCTACTTAGCATACAGGATACTTCTTACATTCAAACCCTATTTCTAATATTTTAGTTACAGAATTTATGCAAAAGCATTCCCAGGCATCTTTGCAGAAAACCATGAACACTTATTAGTGAGTAACCTGTGACAAATTTGTTTTCAGTAACTTGTTAGTGTTAAGCAGAAGTGTTGGGGGGCAGCACTAGTGGTTTACTGGAGTACAGTTTAACTGCCCTACCCATTAAATAATCTCTCCTTTTTCAGCATCTTCCTGCAACCTTGACTTCAGACCTTCTAAAGTGGTTGACAAATATCCAGAACTTGTACAAACAACGGTGTCTTGATACGTAATCCTGATTCATTCTCAAACAGCCATCTCGTGAACTGAATGAGGGGGGACCCGATTTAGCAAAAGGTTAAGATTCTGTTATCCCAAAACTTTTCAGGGGAAGGGGAAGAGAGTTATAGTTAAACATACCTAAAATCTTCTGAAAAGAGAGCTACCTGGTATTAAGGATCTTCTGCAGATTTGAAACAAATTTTCATAGATTTGGCTTTCTATCTCTTGCTGCAGAGATCACAAGGGAGACAGCCGTCACATGTAGACGTAAAATCTACAGGTCTTCAGCCATTGTCCTAAACCCTGGAAACACTAACTTGTCTTAAAAAAAAAAAAAAAAAAAAAAAGAGAGAATCCATTTGCATAAAAGAAAAATAATGAGACTTTTCTCCTAGTTGTGAAAAATGGCACACTATTTTTATCTCTAACTTTAAGTCTGAGTATAAAGTTCAGCCTCGATATTTAAAACATGCGAAGTTATCACCAAATGAAACAAGGACTTATGCTAGGGAAGCGTCAAATATCATTAATAGGGCTACTAGCTCCATACAGAGCGTTGTGCTGTTCTTTTTAAACTTAAATTAGCAAAAGGCTGAAATGTCACTTAGCAGTGCTTTTCTAGGGTATGTAGCTGGGCATACCATGTCGAGTAATGATACTTGTTTCTGCAAAGCAGCATGCAACTTCGTAGAATTTTGAAGATCTCAGATAATGGTTTTCTTCCTGCAGAGATGTTTTAGTTTTCTTTTCGAAGTTGAGTGTCACTGTTATAAAACAAAAGGTTGAAGTAGCAACCTTTTGCTACTTCGAGATGTTTTTTCCACATCCTAAGAAAAATATGGTTATTTTATTTAGACTAGCATCCTAAGAATATTACCTCTTACTAATTCTCTCAGCTCTTGTATTTATAGGGAAGAGGGGATTGTAGTGACTTCCAAGCAAGCACTTCTCATCCCAGATGGGTTTGAGACTGTTTCAAAATGGTTCACATGCAATTCAGCTGTATCAGTTAATATTTGGAATCCTGAGTCCAGCAAAATGGAGCTCTCAACTAGAGGTGGGGAAAATTCAGGAAGTGACTGAGTTTTATGTATGTAATTGGGTGTGCTCAAAGTGGTGATGTTCACAACTCTTAGTGCTATGCGGATTGACAAATGGTAGTGAGATCCTAGGCATTTTGATGAGAAGTCATTGAGGTAAAAGTCGGTATATCAAATGTGGAAATCTTAAATCTCTAATACAAGTACTTGCTTCTTTATCGAAGCCAAAATACATTTCAGTTGCACTAAGTGACCTTTTGACAATATACTACAGAAAGCATGTTTTAGCCAAAGCAGAAGGTTGTGTTAAACAGATACTGCGTGAGATTGGTGATTGCTGAGAAATCTGGGGGGGTGGAGGGGGGAAGGTGTTAAATGTTTTTATTACAAAGTAAGCCTTTTCTCACCATTCTGTGTGGTGTATTCATGATCCTCAAAACCTCTTGAACATTTGGGATGTTGAGCTTTTACTAAATCCTGAAACAACCTCACTTTCATAGCACTACCTATATGATAATGCCTGTAACGAAATGGTACAAACAAAAGTGGGGCATGAAGATGTTAAATCCAGTGGAGCTGTTACCTACATTTTACTCCATCATAGACAATATCACAACACAGAAACAGGTTGGAGCCTCCCTCAGGTGCTATTCCAGACTTTTGGAAAGTGTAGCTGGAGATGGATGGTTATTAATGCCTTGCAAATAGTTGAGATAATTGCTTTCTTGATGCCATGTCCTGCTAAATGGAGTTCAGCAAGCTGTTGAATATTAGTTCTTGAAAGTTGCAAATTCCTTACATAACTTTACAGTAACTTTAAGGACATAGACAAATGTGAGAAATGAGATGGCAATCGCGCTACTTCATACAAGCTCTTTAGTTCCTACAAATGCTTACTGTTGCCATTATTTTTGCCTAATAATTTATACAAATTCATACCTTACAAGTAGTTCCTTCCAGAATTACTGGTCTGTGGGCAGATGCTGTGAAAAGAATTGCTTGGGTCTGGATGCCTTATTTTGTCAGCCAGCTAATATTATTTGTAGACTCTATAACTATATAATAGCATAAGCACTGCAGTATAACAAAATCATTTTGAAAGAAGGTTTAGAGAAACAGACAGACTCCTAAACCCCAGGATTATTTGGTTGGCAGAGATAAAAACTCACTCCACCTTCTCAAAAGCTTATGAATTTGCTGTTAAGAAGAATGAATGAACACACAGCAAACCAGATTTGAAAATAGAGTATTGTGGTCATTTCTGTTTATTTCTCCTCCTCTAATCTATGCTAGTTCATGTCCAAAACTGATAATCTGTGTTATGGACACTTGAAAAAAAATAAGGTTTCCACTTTAAATGAAAGAGATCAATTTAAGGCACAGGAATATAGTTACAGAAACAGCAAAAGCATTGCAGACCCACAGTTTCTGCAAGGAGGGCTGGAGGTAGAGGGAAGTCTTGTATTACCTCTGTATTTATTCACATTTGCTAGAAGTAATTTTCTGTTAGTCTGAATGACACCCCCCGCCCCCACCCACCCCACCCTTAATTTTAAGATAAGTTGGAGTCCGAAAAGAAGCTTGGCTTTTTTTGCACTTGAGTTACAGTCTCTCTGAAAATAATGATTTGTTGGAGAAATGCTGACAGGCCCTTACCTTATCTGGTATTTGAAATATTTATGGAAATGGTTTAGTTTTCATATCTATGCCCATTTCAATCTCTATAGCAACAAGGAACAGTTATGCTACAATCTTAAAAATCAAATGGTTTGACTATTTTAAAAATGTTATGCAAAACATGAAAAGACCTGTTTTGGGTCCCAATATGTAAAGACTCATGTGCATAATACACAGATATTTCCACATTTACTAGGGTCATAAATTGTTCTGATGTCATGGTAACATTCAATTACAAAACCAAACAAAACCTTTTATGTCCAAGATTTATGCCTAGCTGAGATTTAAAGATGTATCTTCAAAGACAGTAGAAATGAAAAGTTTAGGGATAGACATATAAAATTACTATTGATAACAGCTTATGGAAAATCCTAATGAATACAGTATTATGGGTATAAAAATGTAGTTGCACTAAGGATGAAGAAAGAATAATTTTGGTGAATTGAAGGATAAATATTTCTCAAACAACCAGAAGCTGAGCTGTTGGAAAAGATATTTGTCAACCAGAAAGAGATTTTAAAATTCTCTTTGACTTTTGTGATATGAAGATTAAACATCTTGATGAAACAAACAAAAAGAATCACAAATCTGTACCCCAGGTCTACTAGTTTGGGTATAGTGGAGACCATGACTAAGGTTAATCTGAAAATAGTTTAAATGGTGACCTGATTTTCTTGAGGTCCATGGGATACCTTATCATGTGTAAAGCAGGTACATAAATCGCAGTAGGATCAGATTATAAATTGGCCAGTCACTGGGAAGTGTCTGTTTATTATTTTGGGGACAGTCAGTTCACAGCTTCAAGGCCTGTATCTGTTCAAATGGTATTAATTTTATGGTTTCTAGTGCATGTTTTCTGTCTTTTAAGTAAATAATATTATTGATTCTTGGAAAAATAAAAATTTTAAAATATCAAAATACCTTTAGAGAAAAAAATACGATGGCAATGTGAGCTGTGATTTAATTTTATTACATGAATCATGTTAGCAACATTTCACAACTAATAAATAAGTTGTTTTAGAACAGGATCCACAAAGAGAAATTGGGAACTTAAACTATGTTTCAATACTTCAGTGGTTCCCTAATACTTAAAGAAATAGGGCAACAATTTAAACTGACTAAAATGCTGTGTTCAATTCTCTGATTATTTCCATTACACCTATTGGATAAAGCCTTCAAAAGCTTTTTTCTGGGACTTCGTGAGAATTTCAAAGTCTTGCATCTGGGGAGACATAGCCCAAGGCACCAGTACAGGCTGGGAAATAACCAGCTGGAAAGCAGCTTTGCAGAAAAGGCCCTGGGGTCCCGGAGGACAACAAATTGGCCACGAGCCAGTGTTGTGCCTTCATGGCAAAGGCAGCTAGCAGCATCCTAGGCTGCATTAGGAGAAGCGTCACGAGCAGGTCAGGGGAGGTGAGGTGATCCTTCCCCTCTCCTCAGCACTTGTGACATTGCATCTGGAGTGGTGTGTCCAGCTCTAGGCTCACCAGTACAAGACAGACATCAACGTTTATGGGACTGGAACATCTCTTATGTGAGGACAGGCTGAGAGAGCTGGGACTGTTTAGCTGTGACAAGATAAGGCTTGGTAGGTATAAATGGGAGTGTGTAATGAGGACAGATCCAGATTCTTCTCAGTGGTGCCCAGTGAAAGGACAGAAAGCAATGAGCACAAACTAAAATACAAGAAATCCCATTTAAACGTAAGGAAAAACTTTTTTTAATGTCAGGACAATCAAATACTGGAAAAAGTTGCCCAGAGAGGTTGTGGAGCTTCCATGCTTGGAGATACTCCAACTGGACGCAGTCCTGGGCAACCAGCTCTAGGTCACGCTGCTTCAGCAGGGGGATTGGACTAGATGACCTCCAGAGGTCCCTTCCAACCTCAACTATTCTGTGATTCTACAAATCATCTCTGTTAACATAGAAATCTTTTGATGTTGATTAGCCCTTAATGTCATGAGCTTCTGATGTAACTGTAGACACAAGAGTCAGGCATGTTTTTCTAACATTAATCATAACCTCAGTCATGAGTGACACCTCTGTGGAACTTCAGTGTCTCAAGTGGATTTGCTCCACTTGTGTCCTTTGAACATGTGAGCTTGATTTCCAGACTCGCTGAGTTTCGGAACATCTTTTTCCCTTTTGTTTCAACTATCCCCAGCCAGAGCTGATACTTCCTCAAACTCTTTCTGGAAAGTTTTGTCCAAGTCCTTTATTCAATAACTACAGAAATGTATTGTCAGATTACCTTTTTATTTATTATTCCTAGTCTTATATAAGCCACTGCTCATTATCATTTTTATTGAAAAATGCCTTAGTTTTTGCCTATCTCTTTTCTCGGATTTGCCTCTATTTATTTGTCCAATTTCCTGACATCTGACCTTTTGACCTCTTTGAAAAATGCATTTATAGTCTAATCTATTTCTGTCCACTGATTTAGGATTTCTAGCTTAAACTTAATTCACCCTAGTAGTGTGCTGGGATTTTACTTGCCTCTTTTGTCCATGGCCTCTGGGCTTAGAAAATGTTCAAGCTTTCAACATTAAATCAAATAAACTTGAAGCAAGGGAAAATGGCTACTTTTTTTTTCTTCTGAAATGTTGGTGAGTTGGGTTGCTGTCCTAACCTCCATTTCAATGCTTCATCCAAATAGCTCAGAAGAGAGAGGATGTGGAATTTCTTTGGCTTATATATCTGAATCTCTAGAAGGTAAATGCAGGAGAGATTCCATCACTATCTGTATTTTCTGCATTGCTAGCTGTATGACTAAATAACTCACAAATAGACTAATGAGTATCTATTGTATCTAAAATTAAACTTCTTTGAGCTGAGGGGACTGAGATAAACTCAAGCCTTTCAAAATAGGCATTGTGAACAAATAATGAAAAACATTTTCTAATAACATACTACTGGCAAACTGATCTTCCCATAAGTAAATTATCAGCAAAACAATAAATGAACTCCACGTGTCCTTGGTATTGTTCTGGTGTATTTTTGCTGGAGATTAATGTGATTTTTTTTTTCCCCCATTTGATTCAGGTGCAAACATATACTGGGATGATTAATTAGATGTCAATGGGACTATACCATTTAGTTTTCTAGGGTAAAGATTTGTGGTTGAAACTTAGCAAGGCTTTTGAACAGGTACCTAACTTTACAGCTTATGAGCAACTGTTCCAGCAAAGGCAACAAAAGTGTTTGTTGGCTCACAGGTTAGGTGTGCACTAAACTGCGTGGTTGAACTCGAGCCTTGCATAGCTACATGAAAAGCTAACTAATGCCAGTGGGAGATTCTCAGTGACTTCACCAGGGCTGTATTGAAATGAGTATCTTGGCCTTCTTATATCTCCTCATTCAGGCTGTTTTCTAAAACCTTTCTGTACTTAGCAAAATCAGGTTTGGTAAATCCTCTCTTGTCACTTAGTTGCTTAAGACTACTTTGCTTATCTAGACGTTTCTGAAGATCGATCCCCATGCTTACAGCTGCTGGCAGGCTGTGATGGGGCAAGAGCAGCTGTATGGAGGGAGAGCTCAGCTGCGCAGGTCTGCACAGCAGTGTCTGGACTGCTGAAGACCATAAGGGTGTTTGGCTTGATATTTGGAACGGCCAGTCCCAGCTCCCCTGCGTCTGCTTCACAAAATGTCGCTGCATGTGTTTTGCACTAGGGCTTTTAAAGAAGTCCTAGTTTATCCCCACTACTGGGATATATTATTATATATATTATATAACGTCACTTTCTGTTGCTGAAGAAATCATGTAGAACCAACCCCACCCAAGCCAAACTTTTTTCTTTTTTTTTTCCTTACGCTAACACAAAAGTGTCCAATGTTAAGGCACTTCCCCCTTGGCAGCCAGAGATAGGACGCAAATGTAACTTTGTTTATAGACCACCCTCTGTTCTCCTTCACATCATTATCATTGACTGGGAACTCTGTAATCTTCATGGAAATAAATCTGTTCAGCTGTTTTCTCTCAGATGTGCACCCCATTTCTTTCCTTTTTTCATGCAAGAATGGGATCTTGATAAATTGCTTCACTGTGTATGGTATCTATTGCTTGAGCAGTTAGTAAGGCTGCTCCCATTAGGTGGTAAAACTGCTGAGATGAGTCAGGTGTTACTTTATAAAGAAAGTACTCCTTCTCTTGCTTTCCTGTATATAGTAGAAATGAAGGAGAAGGGAAAGTTTCCTTGCATAGCTATCCATTTCTGCTGCAAGAAAAATATTGTGCCTAAAATTAGAAACTCTGCCTCTTTGTTTCCTCACACATGCTCAGGTTTTCTCATAGCTTTCTTCACTGAGCTGCATAGCTCACCCATTGGACCCAACCAGTGCTCTGACCTCTGCATTTGCATTAGGTCTTGGCCAGCTTGACATAAACTCTCCTGAGACTTTCCATGCTGACTTGGACTTGGGGCAGTGGTTGCAATTGTTTCAGCTCCTCCCATGTGAAATGTATTTTTATTGCTTCTTCATTCACCCTGAATGAAAAGGGCTCAGCATGTACATCAAACCTAAGCAGGTCAGTGATTGATGACAATCATGAACAACTTCCTGAGTGACACTGACAATCTTTATTCCTTTATATTACCAATGCTTTGAGTTGTCAACCAAGATCAGGACCCAACTGTGCTGGTCTCTGTACAAGCCCCAAATAAAAAATGATTTCTGCCGCCAAAGGGTCTGACAAGCTCAATGAGCAGTGTAGGCAAGGCATTCGTATGTAGAGGGTACGATGTAGAAGTAGGCTGACTGGGAGAGTTTTAAACGTTGTGCTGGTATTATTATTATTGTTTTAAATTATGGCTCAGGAGGTAGGACCACTATTGTCCAAACAGAATAGATCCATCTCCTTGGGTGTCATTTGATTAACACCAAAAAAGGAGCACTGGTATTTTTTTGTTACCTTTCACCTTTCTGAAAGATGAATGTGTATTGTAATCTCTGTAGTTTAAGCAGGGCAATTTTTATCTGCCCACATGTTACAACTGCTTCACTTCACTCAGGCACAGATTCTAATACCATATCCTTACTAATCTCCTTTCCAAAATAAAGATCAATGGTGCCAAGGCCACCTACTGCCCTTGATAGCTATGAAAAATCACACTGAAAATCAGTGTGTGTACTTCATGCAAATTTAACACCAGCTATGACTCAGCATTCCACTTGCTTGTTTTCTGAAACAACGTGATGTAGTAGGTGGCTGCTTGTGAACAGCAATGTAACTTGCTTATTCCTTAAACTCTACCAGCTTTTTTAGTCTTTTAAATTCCATGAACTAGAATAATTTCTGTATGCATTGAAAAATTACAAGTAAGAAGAAAACGTAGAGAACTGATCAAAATGCAGTTTCAATAGTATATGTTTATAACTGTACATACTAATAATGTTTGACTTGTAGTTATTTGGGCATCAGTGAAATAACAAGATGACAATCACTGCAAGTTTAGCAGAGGGTCTGTCACACATAGGGTTATTTCATGCTTAAGATGCAGATTTTAAGAGACATGGGTTCCTCGTTTATTCTTTAACTCACTTTCACAGAGTTTGTATTTAAAAGAGAAATGTGGAGGTAGATAACTTTATCCGGTTTCTACTGAAGAGCCTCCATGTGTTAGACCCGTTACCCTAACTTGTTAAGTACTGAGGACAGGCTCTTTTGTGTTATGTGGAAAGTGACATCCATAACACCTCGTAACAGCAACAGCAGTTGTATGTGTCGCTTGCTGTGAACTTGAATGGGAATTCAGTTGCCAGTGACAAGCTGTGTGTTCTCTATACTGTTTGTTCTCTGCCTGGGAATAACCCCATGCAAGTTCAGCTGGAAAGAGAAAAGGGCTTTGACATGTTTACCAGGATACACAACTCCTATTGGTTTTGTTTTGTATCTCAAGCTTGGTAAAATGGTAGCCAGCATAGCTTTCTGAATGACTGGTTTAAGAGGCCCCCGCCTTTTCGTGCTAAGTGCCATCTTTCCTCTGAGCACAGTCCTACAGCAGGTTGAGCGGTCACAACTGAAGTCAAAGGTCTGGAGGGAAGAAGAGAACAAGTGTCCAGGATGAGGGAACAGCAATGGGGGGTTGTCCTGAAGATGCTCAGAAGTTAGTACGTAAGAGGATTGAGGCATACTTGCTATTAAGTGTTGTCCTTATTTAAATAATAGATTAGCAGAATTTGGTGAAAAAAAGATAGCCTGCTTGGAGGTGTTTAAAATGGCCTCAGCAAATCATGCAGGAAAGAAAGAGTAGATGGTTACTGACTTGGAGACCTAGACTGTCGGTGAGAAAATGAAGCAGAAATTGCAGGGTTGTTGAGTTCTGTATTGCCCTATGGAGGAAAATGAATATGTGAAACAGTCATATCTAGTGCTGCTATGATAGGAAGTTCTCACCTGGAAATAGGTAGATATTTCTTAGCTGTTGTGAATGGACTTTGAATTCACCTTGATCCGTCCCTTTTTATAATTGCTTCCAGCAATCTCTGGCATGAGTTTTAAAAGTGGGAGAACTGCTCCTAAGAAGTAATCAAGTGATGCATAGCTTCAATTTCATCCTTCTTTTTGTGAGCAAATTGCAAGACTCCTAAATGGACATCTTTCAACTTTACTACATTCATGTACCACTCATTATATGTGACATTTGTGAAGTCTGCTGAGCATGTCGTCATGACATGACAATGAAGTCTTACAGGGTTAAAATGTCACAATGGCATGGAATATAATTAGAAGACTTTCTTATTTTGATGAGCCATAGTTGAGGCTCTTGCAAATTAAAATGTGTATCATTTCCTGCACGTTAAACTAGCTGCAGATCTGGGATTGGCATTTACATTCACTCCTGCAATTGGAGCTGATAGAATGATTCAAAAGAGATTTGTGAGTAAGTGTTGAGCTGATGTGCTCATTAGTGTGGTTATGTGGTATCAGGAAGCCTAGAAAGTGCAGTGGCAAATGGACAACATGGCATGCAGCAATGTTACTTCTCCTTCAGCAGTTCCACCCTGTCCCTGATAAAGGTCAGCACAATTTAGCTTGTTACCCACATTGCCAAAGTGCATATGTCATGGAGAAGAAGGAGAAAAAATTACCATCTTCCTCCATGTTACCCTTGTATTACTTGAAACTATTGCTTAACAGGACAGTTCTGAGTATTTAAGACCATATTCAGAGATCTACCCCCAAAACCCCCAAACTGATTCTTTCTTCTTATGGCCCCTCCCCTACTCCCAGCAGACTCATGTCTGACAGATCCATGGTGCTGAACTCTCGTATCTGTTGGATGTGGAGGAGAATATAGACTGTCATATTTAGGTTAGGGAGTGAAATTTACAGCAATTTTAACAACTTCCAGCTGAAGAGTGAACTGTTAAGCTGTTTGGTTTGTCAACAATGCCTTTAAACACCCAATAAACAAACACGGGCGAAGGAGTGGTCATGTTGATGCAATTCTGCAGTCTCCTATTCCAATGCTTTCAAAACAAATGTCTGTCTCTCTCCTCCTCCCCTACCTGCTAACTTGCATCCTATAATTTTAAATAATTCTCAGTAAGCACTGTTGCCCATCTAAATATCCTGCTCAATAGAATCACGACATAATATTACATAGTCTTCTGTCTCAGTGTGTTGATAAAAATGCGTGCATGTTGCATCAGTGTAGGAAGAGCTAGCAAACAGCAGGCAGTGCTGTCCCCACTACATTCTGAAACAGTTCATGCAGTGAAGTCTGGAGAAGTTCACAGAGATGGGCATCTTCCAGTGGAGCCAATGTCCCCCCAAGAGGTAAATGCTTAATTCTAGAGCTGTTTCCATTATTAGATTTTAACTGATCTTTGTAGTATTGATTCTTCTTATGTAATGATTATTTTCTCCTGGCTTTTTTTTTTTTTTTAATTAAAAAATCAGTTATTACCAGTATCTTACATACTTTGGAATTACTTTTGGAGGACTGAAGATACAAAATAATACATCAATTCTGTTTTGAGTATGACGTTTCAGATTTTTTCTATCATTTTCATCTTCTGGACAAAGTTAGAAGAGAACAATTTTAATAATTTCTTTTATTTACTAGAAAGAACATAAAAATTCTTTAACAGAATAATACATGTAATATATAGTACTCTGTAGTATCTTTTATCACAGCATACCCATACTCTACAAATAATTAGTCTTGTAGAACCCCTTTGGAAGACCTGAAAGCAGACATCAGAAGTTCTGAGATATGTTCCTGGTTTGGTACTGTTTGCTGTGGTTACACTGCATAATGTGTTTACTCTCTAACGTATTGGACTCATTTGTGAAATAGATATAATGCAGTGAAAGCAACATTAATACATATTGCTGGTTATGGTGCCATTGCCACACAAGCTTGGGTAGTTTCACTGAAATAGATGAAACTACAAAGATTTACATCAGATCAAAGCTAGGTCTCTGAAAAGGGTGGAAGTTAATGAAATACAGAATTATACATAGAAAACTTGCAGGAAAAGCAATGCTGTGGACAGTGCGGGACAGAGAGAACTGTTTTCTGCTCTTGGTTGATCCCTCTGCAATTCAGGGCAATGTGACACCATTTCCATTTAAGAGTATTCAGCATCAGTTCTGTAGTAACCCATGTGTTCATGTTCTGAAAAAGGCTTTCACCATATATTGCCAAACACATTAAACTTCTTCAAGCAAAAGTGGAAAAAAAAATCCTTCTTATCAACATGTCTAATTGTTTTTATGCAAGGGTTCTTTGATGTCATAAAGTACATGACAAGATTTATGCTTCTCACTCTCCTCAACTTTGTGACTTCTATTACCTGTTGTTTTTTCAGGTATCATCTGTAGGAACAGTTGCCATTATAGCAACTTCTAAAAACACGCTGTGTTTGATAACTTGTCACATTCAGAACATACAGTTTGCATTCATAAATACAAACTGGAAGTTAATCTCCATTGCTAAATCAACTAGTTAACTCTCTATAGCTTCTGTCACCCCTGCGTAAAATACTATGAAAATGATGGGTTTTACTTAAAGGCTAATGTGTAGTGAAACTATCTGAAGCAAAGAGCACGGGGAAACTTTTCAGGACCTGACTTGAAACACTTCAGTCCTAGAGTTTCAGTGCATATATATCAGCCTTAAAAACCACTACAAAAAAAATAAATGGACACATGAAATCATGGTACAGGCTCAAAGATGAATGACTGTGGTAGAGGTGTGCCACTAAATGGAAAAGACAGCTTTGCAAGGCACGTATAGACAGCTGTTGGTTAGAGGAATGCATCCCTCTGGAGCACGTAAAAACAAAAAATACACGAAGCAGCAGGTAAAATGTCGTATGCAGGTTGTATAAGAAGTTGAATGGGAAAACTTGTTTTCCTCCTGGAGAATTTCCACCATTTTTTAGCATTAGTGTCAACCAAGGATTTGCCATTACCTCCAAGATAAAATCTTGGCCAAGATAAAATCCTGCATGTGAAGATCCCTCCTTTCCCCACTTTTTCAGCAAGGGAGGAACAGTTCCTAAATCCTGTTCAGCCTGTTCTGCCCCGGAAGAGCTGCCATCTTCTTATAGTAGGTTCCCTGAGCATTTCTGGAGAATAAAAATGGCTTTGGGGAATAAAGATGCATCATTTTGAAACTGTACATCAGGAAAATACTGTTTCTGCTGTAACCTATCAACCACTCTCTGGAAGTGGCTAGTGGGTATTGCACTGGATTTCTATTTATTTACCAAGTTGTTAAAGGGCAGGCCTGTGAGATATGGGATGATGGAGTAAGTTTTAATGTTTCTGCTGTACTTAACACTATGGGCTCACCTGCTCTCTGAGCTTGGTGCTTGTCTAACTCGGCCTGTGTTGGTGCTAGTAATGAATCTTGGTTTACTTTCCTAGAAGCAGAAAAACCTGTGTTCATTGCTTTCAGTTCTACTCTCCAATAACCTACTTGCGTGCTTATGCTAAGGTGCGATAGGTTTCACGTGTAAGAGGGGGAGATGCTTCTAGAGTGCAAGTAATGCTTAGGGAAGAGGAAGATAACAATACGGGAAAAAAAAAAGTTTCCTCATAAACATCCCAAATACTTCCTCCCTGTCTTTTACTGGTAAAAAATTTCATATGCTGGAAGGAAAGCATTGAAAAAGTAGCTCTTCTGCCCTTTTTCTGAATGTCTTGACCTATTTAGCCCAAAGCTGCATGAAGATTTTGACAGAAACAGCATACTGGGGAAAGAAAACTAGCTTTATATATTCAATTCTGTAACTCTCTTCTTTAGGAATTTTTTCTTAAATTGCAGCTCCTAGATACAGACAGCTCATGTGTGCATCTCTCGATTATAAAATTCTGTATTTCACTGCTTGGTTTCATACACCAGCATCAGAGGTCAGTGGTGGTGGCAGTATGATTTAGGGAGACCCTGTCTGGTGATGGGAGGTGGAATCATCAGCACCAGGGCTGGAGACAAGAGTCTGGCTCCATGCCCCGCGCTATGGGCAGGGCACTCCTTTGCCTCAGTAAAGATGTGCGTGTGTTGGAAGTGGGAATTGGTTGTTTACATCACATGATTAACACCAACTGCTGATGAGCCAACTGTCTGTCTTTCACCAAATGAACCTGAGAACTGATGAATTACGATTCAACTGTCTGGAGAAGGGGTAAGACAGAGAGAGGGTCCTTTAGCACAACAAATGAGGGATAGAGGTGCACTAGACGGCTTCATGGTTATTTTTACTGGTACATAAAATTACGCCAAAAAATATTCTTGGACAATAGAATTCAATCATCCACACTTTTAAGTCAACTATCATTATCCCAAACAGTTTCCAGGCCTGCTTAGGGGATTAATATGGGGTAAGACTATTCCCAATAGGTTGTTTTGATGTAGCCACCCTGTTTGCAGGACGAGTTTGATATTGGCATTTGGCCTTAGTGCCATGGAATGGTCCAAGACACGTTTAACTTGCATGCTAGTGGAGGAGGAGTCTGTCTGCAGCTAGGAACCTACCATGCAGCGACTACTCTAGATGATCCCAGCTCAGATCGGCCATATGGCTGCTGAGAAGTGTGCCATGAGCCATACCAATACCTGTCAACTGTATACATCAGCATAGCTGCTTCCCTTGCACCTTTACACTTTTTCAGTGGAACCAAAGACCTGACCTCGCCACTACTGTATAGTAATAATATTGCACTTTTTAACCTTTCTGAAGCTTTTCAAGTCCAATTTGCAAGATCTGGAGAAATGAATTGTGGGCTGATGGCTTTCGGTCAGCACTGCATATAGATAGTCACTTTAAAGGCTTAGCAATGTGATCGTATTTGTTCAAGAGGATTGAGCTAGCATAGATATAAATACCATTTATTCTTAAAGAGGTTGGCTCCTCTGGATGAAGTTCTTAAAAAATCTGGTGACTTATCATCCCTTCATTATAGAGGTCAAGCATGATTACTTTTTGCATCAGAGCATTTATTTGTAGTGTAGGGCATGATCTGTCAAATGGTTTTTTTATACTTCTTTCCAGCTAAGAATGCAAGAATAAACTCAAGTTGCTAACACATCTAAGCAAGCCATTAATAAGCCTAATTATATAATTGCAAGCCTGAGTTAGTTCTTTTGAATCATATTTTGATATGTGTGCTGCTGATCAAGTTTCATAGACGTAAGCAAGGTCAGAATGAGCTTCTCTTCAGATGTACAAATAAGATAAATGCATGAGAGAAAGAGGAAAGAAGAGGTAGGAAGGAAATCCACTAATAGGTATTTTTTTCCGGACATCAATGAGGTTCATAATGTAGATTCACTATTCTGTTACTGAGGTCTGAAAGTGACTTCCTAGTATCAGTAAAGTAAACTATATTTAGTAGCAACTGTTAAAGGTGTATGTGCCTGGGAAGTGAATAATATTCTTTGTGAACACAATTTGCTTGCAATACTCTATGTTACAGGGTGACTCTTGTAGCGTACTTGAAAGACTAAATCTAGTTCCTAGATTACTTCTGTGGAAAAACTGAGTGGTAAACGCCCTCTAATTCAGTGTTTTGCTAGAAGGTATTATCTGAGAGTAGCTTATAGGAATTCTATTTTCTTTTAAGTTAATGCTAAATTAATAGTTACTTTTTCATAGGAAGAAAAAGAAAAATCCTGTAGTGCTACTGTACTATACAACCTCCTATTTCCATTTGCTGGGCATTCAGCTATAGTTTTTTTTATTTTGCTGTCAAAATGAGATTATTTTCTCTCTTTGTTTTTAATATTGGCACGGGCTACAATTCCCCCGTGAATATTCTGCTACAAAAAATTGTTTATTAGAACATTATGTATTAATGTTGCTGACATGCTTCTAAAGGTCACACTTAATAAACTAAACACTATTGAACTGCATTTTAAATTAGTGGATAATTATGCCAAGACTTAGATTCCCACAACACAAACCATATGGCTTGCTTACGCTGGAAGATTCAGAAAAAGCATCATCTGAGGCTTCATATGTTTGATGGAAGAGCTTTCCCATCCCCTCTGACTTCCTCTGTGACACCAGTGAAAGTACTGGAAAGTTATGAATCATACTAAGGGTAGCAGGACTCAGTCTTGCATGTATTTCTTAACTTGCATGATGCACCTTCAGTTGCAATAGCTGTGGAAGAGTAAGGTAGTTCTTGCTTGGTCCCAGGCGTTATTTTGGGAGTGGAGTGCACTTGGGAATGTGTATTTAGAATGAAGTCTAATGCCATGGAACTCACTGCAGACAGAGACGTCTGCACAGACAGAGACACATCTGATACAGCTATGGGAAAGGGATTAAATGTTTCTTAAATTAGACTAAAATGATCATAATAGCTTCTATTGTCAAAGGCAGCTGTTCTGTCTGTACTCCAAAAAAAGAATGGAAGGAAGCATTGCTGTCTCCATAGAATGTTAAGACTCTGTTTTCAGAGTTACAATGTCTTTAGTATTATAGTAGCACCTTCTGAGGTGGCTGTGTTGTAAAATGATTAACTGCAAACTACAGTAAGAAACAAATGAATAGGGGAGCCTAAAATATGAGGCAGCCTGAATCTTCGCCAGAACTGCAGGTGAATTTGAAAGTTAGCAAAGCTCCAACTTATTAACAGATTTGGGGACTTCAGTCCACTGGTCAGAGCGGCAAGAGCCAAAACCCCTTCAAATCAGTAAAAGACAACTGAATGGCTTTTGTCTCGCTCAAGGTTTATATTCCCCAATACAGTGCATTGCAGTAATTCACTCTGAAGGACAGAAAGGCAGAGATCAAAGTGGCAAGAACTGCAGAAAAAGAATTAGTGTTACGTCCTCTAGGACGTGGTGAAGAGGCACTGTGTGCCAGAGAAGCTAAATGCTCAGGAACTCAGCAGTGGGATCTTTTGCAAACTGGGTTAGAAAAGACCAGAGCAGCTTAAGGAACATGACAGCACACATCCATTTAGACATATTTCCCTATTGTAACATCACACCCACATTTCTTTCTAGCAACTGGTTGACTTTTGGGAGAGAACTGTAACTTTAATGGTGTGTCAGTAAGGTAAGGGATAAGAAGAGAAGCAAGTGTTATCAGAATACCGGGAAACCTCTAGAGCAAAATGAAGCACTGTCTATTTTAACAGCTGAACAAGGAGGACAAAATGGGAGTAATTCTTGGTGTCACAAATCCATAGTCTCAGAAGAGAAATCTCAGCACTTACTACTACCACCATATGGAAACCCTTCCAGAGAAAAGAACCATGTGAATAAAACTATCTGTTTGATGGGCATTAAGTCAATAATTAAGCACTCATCTGATGGGACCGTAACAAATACCATCAGCAAGATAAGTTTTTGCCACTAATGTAAACTGATTTTTATTCTAGATGGGAAAATCTGTATGTAATGAATTCAGGGTGAATCCAGACTGGCTGGATTGAAGAGCCTTCTTGAGGTCAAGAAACTGAGAGGGTAACTCAGCCACCATTATTCTAAGAAAATACTGTTTCCTTGACATCGCAGCCTCAGGAATGGTGTTTTTCTGCCTTTGCACAGAATCACGTCACAGAAGAGGAAAATAATTTTGACTGATTATAGTTATGCAAAATTCCGTTAGCAATAGTGCCACCAGTAGATCATCACAACCTGTAAACTTGATTCTAATATTTTAAACATAAAATAAACCAGGATACATTAAAAAGAATAAAGAGGTTAAAATTGCAAATGGAGAGAAAACACAGCTGTAGTACTTCCCAGCTGAAAGAGTTGTTCAGGAGCTAGCAAATTTAGAGCTTGAGTATATATGCACACACACACATATCTTGAGACCATGCTATTCTTTCTCCCTATGTTTTTGAAAATGTAAATACTAAAATCATGAATATTCACTGGGATTTTACCAGTGGGAAGAAAGAGAGCAAATGGTTTCCCAAGAATCAGTACCAACTTTGGCAGAAGTTAGTGCTGTGCATGTCTGTAGCAGGAGGTTGTATGTTGTTGGTTTGGTTTTTTTTTTTTAATTGTTGTCATTGTTTTTCTTCTTCGGTTCAACTTTAATTTTGTTTCTCTAACAAGGGAGATCAAAAAGATGTAGCTAGTGACCTTGTGGAAGCAGCTCTCTCCTCTTCTGTAGTCCTGCTTGAATGGGGTTTTCAATTGAGCTGCTTTTCAGTTATAATGAAAAGGAAGGAATAATTAATGTAAGTGTGCTCACCCTTCCATCCAACCAAATAACATATTTGTTTATTTTTACCTATGTTAGTACTTATTAAAACACATCCCTAAGCCTCTGGGTGTGTTTGCATCTGTAGAAACATAATTAAACTTCAAACACTCATAGCTGTCTGTCCACATTTGATACTGCTAGAAGACAATGATTACATTAATAATTTCCAACAAGTGTATCAGAGAAGGAAGCTGACACCACTCCTGAGGTGGACTTTGTTCTGAGCACAGGGAGCTGCCTATGTTCAAGTCCAGTGACTCAGCAGGGAGTGTGTGCGGGCAGGGAGGAGGATACAAGGGGTGACAAAAATTACGTTTGGTGATTTAGGGTTTCCAGGCATGATTGCTAACTTTGCATGTCTCAGCTCTTGGATGCCAGCTGGGCACTTCAGAATGGTCCGATTTTTAGAGGATATGCGGGAGGCATTCTTGGAAAATCAAGATCCTGTAATGTCCTGCAAAACAGATACTCTGAAATAGAATTACTTGGTGTGATTTACAGAAAATTTGAACTCCACTTTCCTAGGATTTTTGCTTGTTTGGGTTTTTTTTTTGCATAAATAGTGCCTCTCATTTCCCTCCAGCATTTCTTGAATGAAGAATTCATTAATATATGAAGATGCTGAAATGGAATAAATAAAAAGCTTATATAGAGATATCTAAAAAATGTGTATGTACTGCATAGCAACATGAGCTGTCATTTTAAAGTAGTGTGCCACACAGGAAAGGGAATAAAATTAAACCCACTCCCCATTACCTTAATGGCTGTTTTGGAGAACATGTATCGCACTGCTGCTCTTGCTTTTTCTCTTGTTTAAATCCCTTTCTTTTCCCTTTTCTGCTTATTCATTTTTTTCACTCTTCCTTTGTGTGTTGTGTCATTCCTTCTTCTAATTTCCTGCCTTCCTCTCTCTTCTTCAGTGGGGCTTTGTTTTTCAATTTCCATCTCCCTGAATATCTTCCCAGCTCCACCAAAGGCTCTCGGGGCTATGTTTCTGTGTGTCCCTCCTGCGTCCCCTGACTCATGCTATCCCTCTGCTGTTTTATACTCTGCCTTCTGCATCTTCTCCTGTCTTCCCCAATAGTCCCCTATAATCTTCCTACTGTCTTCTCTTTCCTCTTTTCATTTATGGGTTAAAATACACATGAATAATTTCTTCTTGTGGCAAAAAGCCAGTCTCTCATCCAGCTGTCCCTGGCTTCTGCTCTCGGGCTCAGCAATGGACTTCTGGGGGAAAACCTCTAGCCTGCTCTGTCAGGATGGTTCCTCTTCGGCGTATGTGAATCATACGCCAGCTGAGGGCCCGGCCTCCTCTCTGGCTGTGTCAGTGCCCTCTGGCGCTGTAAGGCACAGTGTGCCCTGGGGGCCTGCACAAGCATGGGGTGCAGCTGTGGTACGTGTCCCACATCCCTCACTACATGGTGCAACAGCAGAGTCCCTTGGCCCCTCTGGTAAATCTGTGCTTACTCTTCTGCTGCAGAGGAGGTGGAATATGAACTAGCGAGGTTGTTTCATTCCTTCCCATTGCTGATTTGTAGCTTCAGGTCATGTTTGTTGTGAGACAGTTAAAGCACAGTGTTGTGGTTTAACCCCAGTTGGCAACTGAGCACCACACAGCTGCTTGCTTACCCTCCCCACCCCCTGGGGGAGAGTTGAAAAAAATAGTAAAACCCATGGGTTGAGATAAAGACAGTTTAATAGGACAGCAGAGGAAGAGAAAATAATAATAATGATAAAAGAATATACAAAACACGTGATGCAATTGCTCACCACCCGCTGGCTGATGCCCAGCCTGCCCCTGAGCAGCGATCGCTGCTCCCAGCCAACTCCCCCCAGTTTCTATACTGGGCATGATGTCATATGGTATGGAGTAGCCCTTTGGCCAGTCTGGGTCAGCCCCCCTGGCTGTGCCCCCTCCCAGCTTCTTGTGTACCTGGCAGAGCAGGGGAAGCTGAAAAGTCCTTGACCAGTGTGAGCACTGCTCAGCGACAACTAAAACATCAGTCAGTGTGTTCTCAACATTATTCTCATACTAAATCCAAAACACAGCACTATACCAGCTACTAGGAAGAAAATTAACTCTATCCCAGCTGAAACCAGGACACACAGTCAGCAGCCAGCTTTCGAGACTGAGCTATGCCTGTGGCTACAGCAGGCACTGAAAGGCACAAGTTCCAGCAATTGAATGCCCTGCTAAATCCCGTAGGCTTTTTGCTTTCCTGTTCAGAACTCTGCTCTCCCAGGGAAGAGCAGTTCAATGTTTAGGATACTGGCCTGGAATTTAAAAGAACTGCTTTCAAGTCTGTCTGTGCCATGGATGTGTTGTCTAAGTGTAGCCACTTAAGTTCTCTTTTCTTCAATTTCTTGTCAGTGAAATCTTTCTTTACCTCCTAAGGGCACCCTTAAGGGCAAGGATGAGATTTTCTCCAGACTATGGGTAAGTGCTTAATTGCCACTGTAGCAAGACCATATATAGACATGGTCTAGTTAGATCTGGTCGTGGAGGAATCTTACCTTAGCTGTCTGCAGGTCAAGTATTCTGATATGAAATTCTTCCCTAGTCGATACAGCCACTTTTTTCCCCCCTCTAGCACCCTTACAGGAAATCACGCAAACACATCTATCATTATGTGAAACAAATCCAATCTTGGGAAAATGAGATATGATGAATATATGGAATATTTGTTTGCTGCTCAGCTGACTCTACATTCAGCAGTTTGTTTAATTTGGATTCTGGCTGAGTTTTATCCATATTGAAAGGTATGAGATTCCAGCAAAAAGGTGTGAAACAGTCAGAGCAGGCCAGTGTGTGATGGTTATTGGGTATTGTAAAGAAGGACGTGGCCAAACCCATGAGAGAAAGGGGCTCTTCAGGAAGGAGTTCCTCTGAGACCTGTCTGACAGCAAGGTGGGAGAGGGCTGGGAATCTCTTCTGGGACCTCATCCAGCCCAAAATGATACAAAAATATGTTGACTGTACCTCAAAATACAAGAAATATATATATTTTTAATTTAATTTTAAAGATCAGACCTGTCTTAGGGAAAAAAATTACTTGGTTCACATAATGTAGATCAAATCATGGTTGAAGTAACTTATTGTTTTATTAATGACATGTAATTAACTGGCAATCACTGAGCTATACGTTCAGGATCAGCACCAGCCATACAACAAATAAACCACAATAACAGACACTTCCAAAATAGTAATAAACACCTATAAATTTCTAAACATCCTTCTGAAGTAATCCTAAAAAATCCTAACCTAATTCTTCCCTCACCCTGCACAGTTATATATATACTCCCCCCTGCCACCCCATCCGCACTCAGTACTGGTGGGTTGCACGGACACAGCTCCCCTCCCCTGGCAGTGCAGGTTCCCCTACGTGCACACGCCTCTTGCTGGGGACGTGTATCTGTGCTGCTCGCTACGATCTGCCCATCCACCCGGTCCGAAAGCACCCTGCAAGTTCGTATATGCCCACGGAGGGGTGGGTTCCTATGTGTTGTCCCCACTCCTGGCAGTCCACTGGTGGCTGCTCGCCACGTGGGGTGGATGGGGAGGCTGCTCTGTAAGCAGAGCCCAGGCAGAGGCAACCATGCTGGTTGGGCAACTTCTGTCTGTACCAGACCAGGCTTTGGCTGCTTCTCGGTGTCCACTCCAGGATCTTTCCCCCATGTTACAGATGTTCATGTTTCCCGTTTATTTCTTTTCAAGTTGATTCTTTCTTTGTATCAAAAGTCAGTGTAATTCCCTGGTTGCTTTTTAATCTGGCTGATGGCCATCTTCCTCTTTAACCCCTTTCTCAGTAGCTACAGGATTAGGTGCAAAGAATCTACAGTCAGAGCATTGTTCCACCCACGCTGACTAGCTTTGCTAGCAAATAGGATTAAATAGCTTGGTTAGTATCTCTGTAGTCTGTCATGTCATCTTGCTCTGAGCTAGCTTTTGAGACTGCTACGTTATTCTGTGTAAACAAACAGATAGAGAAAACTCTCGCAAGCAAGCAAAAATGAAAAAAATGACCCATGAGGCATGCCTGTCAGTACGGGCTAAAAGCACCTTGGCTGTCTGGGGAAAGCCTGCAGCGTTGCTCCCTAGTTTGCAAGGAAAGCCAGTCTGAGCTTTTGCAGATGAGGTCTGTATTGAATCTTACTGCAGTTTTTCAGCTACACGACCCATTCCCCTGCCAGAAATTTCTCTCTCTCTGGAAGACTTGCTAGAAGAGGACATGTGCCTGCATTTCAGTCTCTCCAGTCCATAGTCTGTCATCTTAATTCAGACTCCTCTCCAGCAGAGAGGCTGTCTTAAAGGTAAATAAGGAACAGGGCTATGTTAATTACCACCAGTTACAGGCTGAAGATGAAAATATTTGTGGGAAGAGGTTTGAATGAAAAGCTAGGAGCAGCAGCACCTTAAAAGATACAAAAAAGAATCATCAGACCTTTTTTGCTAAAGCTCTAACTTGGCATTAGTGAAGTGTAGCATTAGGTAAGATTGGGTGTGTGTATATATATATATATATGAACTTCTGATTGTTTTAAATACTTCTGAATGTAGGCAATGATACTAAATTCTAACTGATCCTAAACAAACATCCCTAATTTTCAAATATCTACTGATGTATATTGCATATTTTCAAAAGAAGGAACTTCAAGGTCTTACTCCTGAACAGTATTCCTCCCTGATAAAAAGTGTCTGTTTAGGAACCCAACTAAACTTTCCAGAAAATAGGCAATTGGTACATATGGAGAATAATTAAAGTCCGCCCAAATGAAGATGAGAATTTTATATGCTCAGGGAGACCAGAAAGAAAGCAGAATTCAGAACTGTTAGTAGTCCTATAGCATCCCCATATTGGTAGCAATATGAATAGCAGGCAAAAAATGGAGAATTTGAAAAATGTAAAATGTCAGAGTGGGGTGAAAGTGTTGCAGAAAAAAAAGAAGCAATACAGCCATTCTTTGTAGTTCTCTTTGTTCTCTTAGAGGAGCAGAACAGGGAAACATGGAAAATGTTTTGGCTGAGAAAAGATGAGCTAGCGGATTTGTACAACAGGGGAAGTTAAACTTGAAAGCGATTTTAAAAGATACAGCTTTTGGTACATACATAACAGAAAAGGCATCTTGCACTGGAGCTCAATGACAAAATAAGTGAATTGGCAAAGTAGAGTTACGTGCTGAAACCTGCAAAACAAGATAAAGTAGGAGGTCTTGTGGAGGCTGAAGAGATCCCCAAGAGAGGCATGGATAAAGATGTTGAGGGTACCCAGTGACCGGAGGGGAAACTAGATGCTCTCTAAACTGAATTCTGCAGTTCACTGAAGTCTGAAATGTCAGAATTTGCCACTCAAAAGGGAGAACTGGGGCTGCTGAGATAATATCTAGTCATCCTTGAAAGGAACAGGGCCAGCCAACCAAAGGAAGGAAGATGTGTTTTAATTGGATCAACTGTGCAACCAGCAGCACAGGCAGGCAGCAAATGTTGACAAATTCCATATGTTCAGCTTCTCATGTGTTATAGATTATAAATGATCATCCTAGTATCTGGACAGGAGTGACAACTGATGAATTTCTAAATGCTTTTGAGAGCAGCGAATTAGGCTGATTTTGAAGAGACTGCTGGCATTCTTCCGTGTTACTTTCCCCATCACTTACAAATGTGTGAGCAAAATTGTGGATTATAAGGAAACTTTCTAGAAAACAAATAAATAATTGTCCTAGCAGCAGATTAATGGCTGGCTACGTGGCAGGGAAATGAGGAACCCCAATCTGGAAAGAATCCACAGATTCCAAGTGTGGACTGTTTATGTACCACAGGTCAGTCCTATGTTTATTTTAGGTATGTTACATCAGTGAAATTAACTTTGGTTGGATAACTTTAAAATTTTAAATGCCAAGAAATTTCAGTATTTCATTATGGAAGTTAGCCATTTCATTGGAAATAACAGAGGGAAGCCTCAAGAAAAATGATTAAAAGTTTCTGCTTTTTTAACTTTTCCTCAAAACATGGCTAGTTTGTAATCAGATCCATTTATTTCCTACAAAAGCATTTATTGCCATACATGTGTGCCCAAGTACAAACACATACACATAAATGATACCTTAGAAATTGTTCATATCCTAATGTATGAACTTCTCAGGTAGAGAGGGAGCTAATTTGTCCACACCAGAACATGCTGTCTTGGTGTAGAAAAATACATCAGGCAAATACTGGCATTCAGACAAGCAGTTTTACTACAAGAGCGTTTGGCTGCTTTGCTGCCAGAATGACCAGAGATAGCTGACCAGCTCTGCAGCAGATCCCCCACCTTTTCATCAGAGATTAACAAAGGGATTGACTGATACCTTAGTTTCTAATGGGGATGGGGGAAACGACTCATGTCTATTAGCTCCACAGGTCATTTCTGGTTTTATAAACTGGTTTGAAGGCATGGAAGTATCCCAGATAATGGCACATTAGTATGGCACAGTGCACAAGCTAATGAGCCTTGCCTCTTGGGGGAATCATTAGGCTGAGGGCAGTGCTATTTTGACATGAGTACTTTGCTCCCAGTGTCATAGTTAACTCAATGATGCTAGCTTGGTGGGAGGGGGCGAAGTCCCTGAACCATCCTACATTATTACATGGTGTGGAGTCACTTGCAGTACCTCTAGTCCTGATACTTAGGTAATCTAAATTAGGCTAAAATCAATTTATACCAAATTGAATTAAATTAGATTGCTTCTGAAATTGTCTGTTGTTATATGTTGTTATATGGTGGATCCAGTTTCTAGTCAAGTCAATGGGTCATTCCACGGACTTCACTGGGTATTAGATCAGCCTTCAAACATTTTCATATAAGAGCAATAACAACAAAGTGGTGTAGGGAGGAGAAGGAAATGTAGACCAGCCCCTGGCTTGGCACGTTAGGAAATTTAGACAGATATTGCAATAAGACCACGCTGTCTTATCTTCAAAGGCAAAACAGAGAGTCAAGGCTCAGTTATGACAATCTATGCAGAGAGAGCTTCAGGGCTGGTTAGATGATGAGAGACTGATTTTCATGAAGAAAGATATACCAGCTGACAAGAACACAGAATAATTTTAGAGAGTAGTGCATAATGTGCTGTTTTTTTCAGACATTTCCCTCTAGCTATACGGAGACAGGAAGGACGTCCTAGGGAAAAGGGTGTTAGCTTTAGTTCTCAAGAGATCCCACCTGAATTTCTTGTTCTGCCACAAACTTTTTGTGAAAACTTAAGCAAATCACTTAGTCTTAAATCCACAAAGGTTATTGAGGTTTCCTAGTGCCAGTTTCAGTCCCTCGCTCCCATTGATTTCCAAGTCGCAATGTTTTTGTATCAGTGGGCGCCGGGCACTTTCTGATGAGTGCAGTAGTTAAGCACCCTTACGGATCAGCCCCTGTTTTCTTTTGTTTCAATTCCCCCTCAGTAAGAGAGGAAAAGAGATGCTGAGAATTGCAGCTGTTATTCAGTCTAGCTTTAAACATGGGGGTTTTGGAGAATGATTGCAATGCTCTGGGGTTTTTTTTGCTGAGGGAGGGGTTAGTACAAGGGTTTTTCCCGTTGCTGTGGGTCCCGTGTTCCGAGGGCAACACTGTTGGGGTGCAGTGATGATAAGTGTATTTAAAGAGTGTGAGACTACATAGGTAGCAAAGGTAAGCAGCTGCCTAGTCTTATCCACCTAAGAGTAGTAAAGACAGAGATTGTAGAGGGCCAGTTCTGAGTAATTGAATTTGTTGGTGTTGCCATCAAGGATATGTCTATATTGCACAGCACAGTGCCATATAGCCTGCGTACTTGGGCTATCTCATTCAGAGTGGAGGCAGCTGTTTCAGCATACTAACAAGCCCTGCTGTGAGTCCTACACTAATGTGGCTACAGAGCTTTTTAGAGCCAGCTTTACTCATTGAAAGCCAGCCTGGGATCTCTGTAAGGTCCAGCATATATGGAGGTGCTCAGAAGTATGCATGATGTGCAGGTCAGCATCAGCTTGGTCTCAGCAGATTCCTGACGACCGAAGGCAACGTTTCATTACTTTGAAACAATTATATTTTGTTTGGACAATTGGTCTCTAAACCCTCATTATACAGCTCCTATATTCACTAAAGTGTCGAGGAACTGCTTTTTAAATAGAGGCAGACAAGTCCTCGGCTCTGTAAATCAGTGTAGCTCCCTTTAAATCAATGAAGCTGTTCCAGTATACTCAAGGTGAGGATCTGACTCAAAGACTAATGGAGGAGAGGTGACACAAAGAATGAGATTTTTCTAAAGCTTTCAACATTAGTCTGACTCTGTGCCCATTTCCTTTGAAAGGAAAAGTCTTATTAAATTCAGAGGGAACAGAGCAATGCCAAGGCTGAAAGCTGTTTGAGAAATCCCATCCCTCAGGCCAAGAGTGCCTCAGATTGCTCTCTGGTGAGAGATGATTGACTGTGAGGGTTCAACAGTTTGGTACGGTCCTTGGTCAGCAGTGACAAAGCTGAAAAACTCCATACCACTCAAAAATCAGGAGAGGAAAGCCAAAACAAACTGGATGATCAAAAAGTAGCGTATTTCCACTGCATCCCCAAGTGCTGAAACAGACAAGCTACAAAACCTCAGCTTCTCCTAGGAGCCTAAGATGTCAGTGTCTAACCAATCTCAGAGGAGCTTTTTGGATATCTGCTTCCATGAGGATTGCTTAGGGCTAAGCTGTTCTGTGTTGAAGCCAACGTTACTATATGCCTAGAAGCATGTGTTATGTGAGTAGGGCGAGTGAGGGCTCATTTTTGAGGGAGGGTGGGATGGTATCAATATGCACTGAAATGCTCAGTATCTTTGCTGATCAATAGTGGAATCTGAAAGCTGTCTAGTGTTGGTTTAATTGACCTTCACTGTCCTTGCTATATTGGACCCAAGCTCCAACAGATGCCAGTACAACATAAATAACCCAAAGAATTTAATTAAAGAAAAAATGTCAAGCAAAGGAGCATAAGCGGACACCAAAAAAAAAAAAAAAAATTAAGCAACCCTCCTCTCAGAAGACCTTTTGTGTAATGATACAAAAAAAAAAAAGGAAATTTAAGTTCATACATTAACTTCTAAAGGAGCAGGGAATGGGTTAATGTAACTGGAGAAGATAAGTGTCAGGATAATTTTTTAAGTGCTTTTTCTGCTAATAGCGCTGAGCCCAAAACAGCACCAATGTGTTAATGTAACTTGATCAAGCTGATTATATAACAGCATAAAGATATTTTCTTTATCTGCTGGCCTCATCATCATTCATTTGCAGTATGTTCCAACTGACTGCACTATACATCAGTAGTTATGTTCTATATGCAATAAAATTACCACATTACATGTTTGCATTGATATATGTGTATATATTCGCTTCGTGAGGACAGGAAACTTTCCATCATTCTCTCGCTTTGCAAGTGCTTTCATTGTGAAAACAGTTTCACATAGGAATTGTTTCAAGTATTGTGACTGTACTCTTAGGCTATTGTAGTTTTGACTCAAGCAAATATGTTTAACTCAGTACAAGTAGATTCTTGACAAGACTGCAAAGATAGCCCTCACTAATAGTTACTTACCTCAGTTGGCTTTAGCAGGACTTTCTGAAGGCGTAAGTGTTCATTTTTCTGAATAAGGGTCTCAAAATGTAGAACTTGGATATTCCTGACCCATGGTTTACAGGAAACTTACTGTCTGTAGGACCTTCTCCATTACCCACTACCCTCAGGAATAAAAATATTAAAACTGAAGCTGGCAGGCAGAGAAAAATACAATATTGTCTGCAAAATGTTTCTGTGTTATGACTGGTGGGCCAGAAATGGGAATAGTATCTATGTGGAAGTGTGCTAACGCAGGACATAATTTTTAGCTCATGCTGTGAAAGCAGCTCCCCAGCTCTCTGGGGTTCTCTGTGACACAGCCAATTGTGCTGGCACAGACAGACGTTCAGGAGGCCGTACTTAAATGCTGTAATTTAGGGGAGCGTACTGTGCATGCTATGTTTTATAGAAAGCAGATGAATCCCTGCTCTCAACAGTACAATCCAACTCAGATTACTATTTGGAGCTTTAAGTGGTGCCTCTGTATATAATTTTTGATAACTTCTCAGTTTGCATCAATAATGAAATCTTAAAAGGGAAGAGAAAAAGTCTTTAAAAAGTCTTTAAAAACTTAGGAAATAAACAGAAAGTACTGTTTTTGGCAGGAAACTTTTAATGTTAGCATTCATATCAGAACACATGCAGTGCCAGTTCTTTGTAATTATCAAAAAATAGAAACTGTAGGCATGGGGGAAAAAAATGAAGTTGGAAGTACACATGATGAGATACATAATGTCTAAATTATTATTATTTTTGTAATTTCCACTTTAGTGTTCCTCTCACAGAGGAGAGCATATTTTTCACTACTTTCAAAAGTTTCACTAACTGTTCTGTTTGCTTTGTTCAGATTCTGGAGAAGTTTAGTAATCCTAATATCACTGCACGGCCCACAGACAGTAGCCCCAAAATGGAAGCAGCTTATTATGAGATGTTATCTTCACACCAAGGGACATTTCAAGGAAGTAAATAGCAGTTTGTGTAATAAAACAATTGAAAATATGCAAGTACACTCAGCAAACAGATGGTGTTCAGAATGAGCTGGATTCCTTTTTCTTAGCTCTAGCTCAAAATACTTGATTCAAAAGTTCACTTTGCAGTTTTTTCTCCCCTAATCCCTTCATAAGCTATAGCGATCTTGAAGGTTATCTGTTGCCTCAGCTTGAACATAAGCTTTCATTTCTTGAGTATGATCTTACTTGCAATTAGACCATATGAAATACCAGATATGCTGTTCTATTAAAAAACAAAAAAGAGAAAATAAAAAGAAAGAAAAAAACCCACCCAGTTCTGCACACAGGAGTCTTCAGATTGAGGATATTATACTCTAATAGCTCCAATAAGCCAATGGGGTGTTTCTGCCAGAAATTGTAAAAGCTAATAATATGCCTGGTTATGATGAACCCCATTTGTTTGTGGAAGGCTATTTTTATCAGAAATATGGAAAGATTTCAAACATCGTTACAGATTTAAAAGGATTGTTCCCAGTGGAAGAAAAATCCAGTAAAACCAGGCCAGATCCATCAACTGAAATTTGTAAATATTCATTCCCTTTCCTTTATCCTGTTGCATTAAAGGAACAGAAGTTTGTCTATGGTCAATAATTAGCGTATGCCTGAGTTATGGAGGGACTGGAAACTAAAGGGGATTTGTGGTGTGTATTGGCTTCCGACAGAAGAGTTGTACCTTGCTTTCTTATTTTTAGAGATGATCACTAAGATAGCTAAGATTGCAAAATTAGAAAGTGTATGGAAAGGCTGAAATAATGATCTTGATCTAAAGGAGTGAATACAAGCCCCAGTTCGGCAGAGTGTCTGTATCCATCTGTAGTTATGTGTTATATACTAGGTTTTGTTTCTGAATCAGGCATTGAAGGGGACACGAGTTGTCCTAGTACAGGGGAGAGAGAACAGTTCAGGTACATGCCTTGTCTCTTTGGTGAAATTACCAAGAAATGCTTTTAACTGAAGCTTGTTACGTGCCTTATGGCCATTGACATGGGGTGTGGTTTTGCCTGGGAATGCTGAGTGTGTTGCTTGTGCGCCTTGTCTCTACTTGGTCCCGTCACAGTGCTCCTAATATCATCTTTGAAGCCAAACTGCCCACCCATCAAGCCCAGACCAGCCCTTGACATGGCGTCAGTCAGGAGAGCACCTAACCCGGGATGTGCGCAGTGGCACCTGGCCCTGCCAGCCTCTCCAGAAACTGCTCTGGGCACCCCCACTCTCACGGGGACTCCCTTCTCGTCAGCACCCTGAGCAAAGCTGCCTCAGTGGGCCAATATGCGTCCCAGAGACTGCAGCTGCTCTCTGTCACACCATGTCCCTGTGCTCCAGTTTGCTCAGGTGCAGCATGCCCTTGACACAATGCCACAGCCCAAGTGTGGCATCCAAATCCTCCTGCTCCGTGGGCTGACTGCACTAATCCCGCTAGCTGGAAGCTGAGCCTTTCTCCTCTTTTCTGACAACATCAAGGCCTGGCGTGCTGCGTTTGCTCTTGCGCTGGAAGAACTATGTCTATGGCAAACCCTTCTTGGCTTACCTCATTACATGTGCTGAATCAGCGGCCTTGCAGCCCTGCTCAGCCCTGGTGCCCGTGCCTGTGCCCATCCTTAGTTATTCACAGACAGCATCCACCTCAACCAAGGACAATGCTGGCCAGTCGCTAAGTCCAGGGTTGTCAGGAGGCCTTTGCATGGCTTACAACCAGGTACAATGGCAACCATCAAGCACTGCACCTCTTGCCAGCCAGTGCCATGTACGTGCATTCAGCAGACAAGGTTATTGCACATCAGCCATGGCTAAAATGTGCTCGAGTGGACTTTCCTCTCTGACTCTTCCTCAACCATCCCACTATTTCTTCCAGTTTTCACTGGAAGCTGTGCTATACCATTTTGAACAGGTAATGGTACTGCCCACATCCTGTATGCACAAGCACACAGGCAGAGAGCGATCCAATAAGGGTGATATTTTAATTAGGAAAATATGAGAAGAAGGGAGAGCGGGAGAGGGAAAGAAAGAAAGAGGGAGTGAGAGAGGGGGAGAGAGAAAAAGAAAGGCAGGCACAGGGAGGGAGAGGAAGAGAGAAAGGGAGAAAATATGAGCGAGAAATGCCATGACATGTACAAAAGCCCAGGGTTTTCTGGAGGGACCTAAGGGGCCAGTACTGCAGGTGATAAAATATTCTGACAGAGAATGTAGTTGTGGACATTATTATTTTTGCACTGACTTTCTGGTTGAGAGGAGAAGACTTATCTATCTATTGGTACACATCACTAGAGATAGTTTTAAGAGTGTTTATTTGTTTCTTCCATGCTCTCACTCTTCCATGCAGGTTTGTTTTTTGTTTGGTTGTTTGGTTTTTTACTTTTCAGGAAAAGATACACCTTCCCTTCCAGTTAGTTGATCTGCCTTGTGTTTTTTTAATAGCCAGGTCTCCCAGGCTGGACTGCAGTACCCAAGTTGCAATATGGTGTCCATTTTGGAGACTCTTCATGGTAGTCACATAGCTTCACCACAGAATCAGGTTCGTAGGAAGGAACAGAAACAAAATGTAAACTGTCTTCATGTACCCTAAGATATGATGACAATACTTCGGAATGAAAATAACTATTTGCTGCTAAAATAAAAGCTCTCTGGTTTTCTAGTGTACTTTAAAATGCAAGTTCTGATTATAAAGCAAGCAAGTAGCTTCACATATGGAAATGTTTTTTGAAAAAGCTACTTTTCTAGCATGAAAGGATTTCGGAGGAATATTTTTACTAATGGTGATTGGCACAACTTTGTTGCCTTTTATTGATAAATCTTGCTTACAGAAGCAGACCAGAGGCCCAGAAATTTTTTTCCTAGGTTGGGGAGATGTAGACAAATGCACCAATTGTGTATTCCAACATAATGTTGTGTTTCGTGGCTGTCAAAACTGGATCAATTAGATTCAATATTCTTTTCTACTGATGGATTCCTAGGACACAAACATACATATGCCACTTAAGGATACATTATTTAAAACTGGAATTAGCAGTATGCAGTCAGAGCCACAAAAATAGGATACTTATCAGAAACCATGCTTGTAACTCACATGATCTGGGAGAAGCAAATGTGGAAATATATCTTCATAAAAAATTCACATGGTCACAAATTGTGCCATCTATTTCTGTTCACTACATTTTTGTTACTCCTGGAGAGAGAAGGTCTTTTTATTTAAAGTAATTGTTGTTGGTTTTTCGGAAGACATAAAGTATTCATATTCTCCCCTCTCCTGCTGCCTTTTAGAAGTAGTCAAAGAACTGAAATTAATTAAGTTCTGACCTCATGTCGACATTGTATATCATAATTAATGGAAAACAACATCCTTAAGGTCTAAGATCTGCACAATTAAAGCCAGAAATCTGTGAAAAAGAGAAGATTAAAAAGAGAGTGTTGGGAGAGAGAGTTTTTGAAAGTTGAATTCCTCTGCATGGGGAGATGCAGTCACTGAAAAGTTCATCTAACGTACCCAGATACCTTTACATAAATCCCTTTGTTCTTCTGTGCAATTACCTTTCCATTTGCCTCCATGGAGTTTCCTGCCTCTAAACGTTGTATGCTTTTCTCATTTATTTCACACTTACATGTTACAGCCCAGACACTCTCAAAAACAAAGATCCATTTGGATTACAGAGGTAGTCAGGATTCATCCTGGATCCAGCCCTGGTGTATGCAAAACAACCTTTCTTTATCTTATAGCAGCTGTTATCGGCTGTCAGGAAAAAACACATGCCAGTCAGGACACGGTTTTCTCTGCCTTTCTCTGCCTTTCTCTTCCTAAAACCCCTGATACATCAAGATCTACTAGCGTGAGAGCTGATTTCATTGCATTTTTGCTGATTTGAGAGATCCGTTAGACTGGTAAGGCTGGAAAGTTAGATTCTGCATTTTGCTACTCATTGACTTACACCACGGTTTTTCATTCTTATACTCTAACCTCCAAGAAATGAAGCCTTTGCTTCTTTTACTTTGCAAGTCTGGTAATTTCCAAACATGTCTTTTGTTTTTAATGCTATCCTGCTTATATCTTCATCTTTAATAATTTGATATAATTTTTAGTTTGCATAGCTCAAAAGTAACCAGGTACTCCAGTTTCAAAAATCAATATAATATTTTTTGTTTTAAAATGCAGTAGTCCTCCTTTTTCCATTTCCACTTTGCCCTTGAAAATAAGTTGAAGAAAAATGATATATGAAAAACAAAAAGTTTGGCTATTTTGTTCTTCAATGTTATCACAAAAGAGGAAAAAAGAAAAATTAATTAAAGCAAGCCTTGATTTTCCTTTAAGAACAGTTAATTCAAAAACCTGATTTAAAGTGTTTTGATGTCTTCATTGTTGTTTATTATTCCTCTGGGCTCATCTTTAATAGTCCTTGGTACAATCTCTCTTTCTTCTGATTTCAGTCAACGCCCCAGTCGTTCTCCCTGAACAGTGCTTAAGGTGGCATCTTTATGTTTATTGTTTCTTTCCATTGTCTTTAGTGTGATTTTGACTACTTTTTGGCCAACATCACCTTTCTGCCATGGTTCTTTTATACCAATAGATTATTTCCTTGCTGTTGAGTCCTTCTCCTCCAAACTACCTCTCAATTTGCATTCCTCAGTCCTACTGGCATATTCTTAAATGGATACTTGGTCACTTATGAATGTATAACCTCAAGACAGTTCATTTCAAAAGATGTTTAATGGGAGATGACAAGAACTCATCATTTAAAGAAGTCACAACCTAGGTGCACATTTCAGTCACCTATATTTTAAAAAACTCTGTCTGCCAGCTTGTCTTTTCATTGAAATTGTGAATGATCTCATCCGCTTGTGTACTACCCCTGTTTTGAAACTGGATACCCTTTTGCATAGTCCTGGTGCAAAGGACTTTTGCATGTTCTCATTTAGGATCATCTCTCCAGTTCACTTTTTCCTCCACTGATGCAGATTTCCTTACCTTCCTGCCCATCACAACCTTTCAAGCTCTCTCAGAGGCACTTTGGGTGTTAGTGGCTTGTCTCCTAACACAAAGTCTAATGATAACATTTTGATTCTGATTTCCTTTCTCAAAAATCTTCTTTAGGCTCCAGCACAGGTTTCTATTTTATTACTCTAATTCTTTCCAACTGAAGTCTGATCTTATCCTTTTCTATCAGAAGTGCAAGAGCTCAAATAACCTTAGACTGCCATTCGGAATATGTTATTCAGAGGGCCTCATCCAGGCCCTCTTTCTTTACAAAACTTAAGATAATGCTCTTTCCCTTCAGTGCCCTATACAGCTTCCCTTGTCTATATATGTACTCTTATCTTTCCTTCCTAACTTTTATATTCTCTATCTGTCATGAAGCCTTGCTTAAATTTCTGTCCTCTGTTTTCTGATTTCCTTTCATATGTAGTTGTACCCAACTCTGCATTCAAACCCTCGTTTCTATTTTGCAAAGCTTACTAATGCTGATCTATTTCTGTAAAAATATATCCACTTGTTATGGGACTGATTTTGCCTCCCTTGGTAATATTAAATAATGTATAAGTAGCTCCCACTGAAATCTGTAGAACTTCTCTCTATCATGAGTGGCTGGATCTGGCCCTTCCATAATATCCTATACAGTACATGGTCATGCTAGAAAAAAAAGTCAGTCTGCTAGATGATTATTCTCTGGATTGGCCAAGGTGGGTTTTTTTCTGAATTATATTCTCTATTTTCAGTAGAGGTTGCATAGAACTGAGACCTATTTGTTCCTTGTGTCTTAAATGTCCCAAAGGACTTTGTTCACACTTAACAAATGCTGGTTACTGCCAGCGGGGTGTAGCATTAATAGCAAAGAGAACAGTGGGGAAAAAAAAAAAGAAAAAAATAGTTCTATAAAAAGGTTACAATGAGGACATACAGAAACTGTCAACTGTTTCAGTTGAAACGCATACTGTCATTCTGGAAAGGTAATCACAAGAACGAAGGCAGAGGAACAAGTTATTGAACTACTAGTTCACTTTAACTTGCCTCAGTCCTGTTTTTAAATAGCAGCACAAAACTGGCAAGTTTGGTACAGGGTTACAGGGAAAGAAGCCTAGAGGTACAACGGCGTGGCAAATGTCAACAGCCGTCTCTCAGCTGTTCGGGGTTTCACTTTATTTTCAGCATGGTGCCAATTCTAGCTGACATTGCTGCTTTCTGGAAGGGAAAAGCAAAGCTGCTGGTTTTGTTATCACTGTTGTTCAAACCACTAAAATAGGACTAGCTACAGCTTTTGTTGTTGTTCTGTTTAACGGCAGGCTTGGAAACAGTATGTTTACGAAGTATGTAGAAGCCACTGAAATAGCATTTCTCTGGTAACTCTCATTAAAGTTGTCTTAGTATTTCCTCTACTGAAATTCTTTTTTTTTCAGTGGGCTATTGAACAAGAGAATAATTTCCAAAACGGTAAGGAGGGGCTTCTGGCTCATCCTTCCCTCTTTCCAGACATCTTAAGCAAGAATGCAAAAGTGACAACACATTTCCACTCTTGAGTTAGTCTCCCATAAAAGATATGTGAAATCTGTATTCAAGATCAAACAAATACAAAGGCAGTTAGAGATGCCCATCATGGGGAAGGGGACAGGCTTTGGAATCCAGTGTTTCGGGTCTGAAGGAACCATTTTATCATCTATGCTGGCATACCATCTCTTACCAGATATTAACTTTCACCTAATTGCCCTTGTACTGAGCTCAGGTTTAGGGGTTGACTAGAATACAAGGAAAATATCTAGTCCTGATATGAAAACATCCACTGTTTTCCTTTGTAGTTTGCTTTAGTGGGCTGATCACACTTTTTTAAAAAAAAAGTGGATGATTTTTTCTCAATTTATCTGGTTTCTCTTTCCCAATATTATATCTATGTCTTTCCTTGCTTTGATAATAAAGATGCTGGTTTTGCACCTTACATTTTCTTCCCATGAAGATATTTATATGCTTGCATCAAGTCAGCTGTCAATCTTTTCTTCTGATAAAGTAAACAGACTGAACTTCCGAAGTCTGCTACTGTAAAATATTTTCTCTAGTCTCGAAGTAATTTGTCTGGCATTTCCCGCTCCCCTCGACAGTGTTTATAATATATTTAAATGTGTCTATTAAAAATATATGCAGTTTTCTAGTATCAGCATCATTAATGTAACAGAGGTAAATTATTTCCCCATACCCAGTCTCCGTGCTCTAGCATCCAGTGCGTAAGAAATGTACTAGCATTTCTTACCCCAGTGTGGCATTCGCCATGGCTTAACCAATATAACTCACAACATTTTCTCACTGTCACTGCATTCTAGGATACAGCTCCCAAGATACAGTGCTGATAGGGCCTATATCTCTTCTCCCCAGATGTTTCTTCATTGATTTCGCTGCAGTAAGTGTATTTTGTTTGAATGGACTCAGGACACCAAGTAACTCACTTTGTTCTTCCTGATTCATCTGTCATCCTCATTACTTCTTCTTTGGCATATCCTCAAGTTTTATCAGGTCATTGCTTCATTACTCATTTACACAGGTTTAGTTTGGGAGTAATTCCACAAAAGTCAGTGGAGATACTCTAGAGCCGACTCTTTGCCTCTGGATATGAGTACATTCTTGGCTCCTCAGATATAACTATCTGTTCTAATAATCAATCAGAACATTAGAATAGGATAGAATAGATCGTTTCAGTTGGAAGGGACCTACAATGATCATCTAGTCCCACTGCCTGACCAATTCAGGGCTGACCAAAAGTTAAAGCATGTTGTTAAGGGTGTTGTCCAAATGCCTCTTAAACACTGACAGGCACAGGGCATCGACCACCTCTCTGTAGGAAGCCTGTTCCAGTATTTGACCACTCTCTCAGTAGAGAAGTGCTTCCTGATGTCCAGTCTAAACCTCTCCTGGTGCAGCTTTGAACCATTCCCACATGTCCTATCACTGGGTACCAGGGAGAAGAGCTCAGCACCTCCTGCTCCACTTCCCCTCCTCAGGAAGCTGTAGAGAGCCATGAGGTCACCCCTCAGCCTCCTTAATAACAACTCTGCAAGAGTTATTTCAACTCTGCCTGAGCTTCCCCAGCCCTGAGTGTGTGACCAAGGGAAAAAAGTGTGTGATTGGGCATCTTCTTCCTTAAAGACCTTTACTTGCCCTGGAGTAAAAAGGAGGAACCAGAAGCTGGTGTCAATTTTATGATAGAAGGTGAATGAGAATAAAACCCACAGAATTCAGGGAAGGAAATACAAATGGCTTTTCTGTTACATTGCCTTCCAGTTTTCCTTACCCAGCTCTGCCTGGTTGCACTCAAAATCCAGGACAAGAGAGAGCTACATCATCTCCTGGAATCTGAAACTTCTTATTTAGCTTCTATTCAGTCTGAATATCACAAACACTATACAAATATTCATCCTTCAAATTGTAGTACATCCTACCTATGATAAGGGTGCAGTCATCCACTATCAAAAGTACAAGAGAGGATGAGAAACACTTCCCAGTGCAGTTAGTGCAAATGATACTAATAACTGAATTGAAAACTTGCAGGGACATCAGTAAGCTTTATACCTAGATTAGCTCTTCCAGTCGTCAGAAGTCATAAGCTTCATGAAGCAATAGGGAAACAGCTATTTATTTTTTCTAGATACTATGGCTGCATCTATATGATAAAATGAAGGATTTCTATGAACATTCTCAGGACTGCTCAATTTACTGATAGAGCTGTAGCTGATACAGAAATATTCTCTAGATTGCAGAAAGAATGAGAAAACTGGACTGCCAGAAAGAAATATATTGTAGAAATATAACAGGGTAATGCAGTTGTCCTCCTACGCAAGCTGTGGTTTTGTCAGGTAGTTCACAGCTTTTGGGCATCCAGTTTGATTCTGCTTTGAGCTCTTACCTTCTGGACAGTTGCTGTTCTCCTAAGATTTTGTTGGTGAGGAAAAGGGGAAATTTCTTTGCTGCTCAGAGAATAATTATCCTTGGAGAACTGCTAATAGCCAAAAATATGCTGCCAGTGTGGGAGGCAGAAAACTAAACTGAAGTGGTTCTTCAATATAGTCAGCTGAATGATCCCAGTGAATCTCTAGAAGGCTCTGTAAATAAGATATTCTCCCTTGGAAGTAATCTGGCCAGTGTTCCTATTCATATGTTGTAAAAATACTCTTTTTTTTCTGTCCCCATCTGAAAACATAGCTCCGGACTTTAGTTGGTACACTGCTTCTGTCTAGCTGCCTTTGTTATGCTTCTTCAGTATGTTGCTCTTTCTGGATTTCCAGTCTGTCATGTTGTAGTCTAGTCAGTCTATTTCTACCTAATGACATTAAAACTGTTGTAAAAGCTCAGTACCGGGGAGCTTTCTGCACCTTCTGCATTAGGTTTAAGTGTTTACGCTTTCCATCTCAGTGCTCAAATCTCTTTATAACTCCACAAATATTTTTTCCCCAGCTTTTTTTGTCATCCATGAGAAAACCTACTCAGAAAAAAGTCTGGACTGCAAATAGAATCTCTGTGAAACAAAAACTGCAATGTGTCTACTCCCCACAAAGCTTTGTATTTTCTTTAGGAAACATAAAATGCAGAAAAAATGTCCTGAAAACTAACCATTTGTTTGCTGTCCTCCCAAGGAGATTTTCTGCTAAGTGCTGACAAAAGCAAACTCCTCCTTTTCCTCCATCTTGGAGGGGAGAAAGGAGAAAAGGAAGGACGACCAGTTAGGATATAAGAAGTACTCCTTCTTTACCCTTCCTCTCTAAGCTTTCATTCCCAATGGCTTTTGCAGCTGCTGCAGCCTTGCTAGCCACAAAGAACGCACATTGCGGTGCACTTATTCCATTTCCTTTGCTGCTTTGCATCTCAGCTGCTGCCTGGCTGTCTCCTAGAGTGCAAACTCCTGCAAGCACGGTCTCTCTTTCTTCCCTTACAATATTACAGTATTACAGACACTGCAGAGTGCATTCCCAGTGCTCAGTAAATAAACTAAATGAGCTACTGCTTGTTGTGTTCTCCAGTCACACGAGAATGGGGTGTATCAGTGGATGTGATACCTGGCTTCTTTTGCCTTGGTTTTCAATTGTGCAGAATCATCCAATTGCACTAGTACATATTATGTGGATGGCTTTTCTTCTGCTCATATGCAAAAGCCTTAGTATTATGCCAGTACCCTATGTGATAGGTGTTATATTGTGTGTGTGTGCATATACACACATGCTAATTTAAATAAGTGACATAAAAATGCCTTGTGGTACTCAAAGTCTCATTGAGACTTTTGTGCAACCAAAGGACGTGAATAGATAGATACCTGCTGGGTAATCTACTGAGTCTGGATAGTTAGATTTGAAAGGAAGATGAATACTGACATTCAGTGGTTTAAACAGCCCAAGGCATATCACTTTGAAAGGAATCATTATACAAAGCAAATTTCCATTATTATTATTTTTTTACTTTTTATTCGGTGTCACCTTCCAAAAGTCTATTTTGTTGCCTTTAATGGCTGAAATTTTAATGTGACTGGAGTCATTGAAGTAAAAGCTTGCACTCAGGTCTCTCGTAAGCACATATTTAATTAATAGCCAGCAATGTCCTGAAAAAAACCAGCTTGAGCTTCTGCGTAAGGAGTATCAGGTTTCATCATACAATAATTTCTTTTCTCATTCTAATAGAAGTGTTAATGTCGCCAGGAGGAAGGGCCCACAACCTGAGCTTTAGCTAGAGCCTCACCACAGCTCAGAGAATATTTGTAGTGATATGGAGCTGCATTTCTATTCCCTCTGGTTCTGAGGCTGCTCACTTAAACTGTTGAGTTGTTTGTTCTTTACCACATATCCAAGGGTCTTCATGGGTGCTCTGAATTACGCTGGTGTAGGAGCTGCACAAAAGGAGGATGTGCTGGTCAGGTGATTATAGCTGAGGATCGAGGTGCAGTGTTCATCTCTGTGAGAAAATTTGTCTCATCATAATGTGGCTTTATTTTTCAAATGGGGGAAGAAGTACTTTTCTGTACCTCACACAATAAATACATTAATATATGAGAAACACTGGTGAAAAAAAAAGTCCACGTAAGTATCCAGGATATACAGAGGTGTCCAAGATTTCAGTGTGATACTCAGGGTGAAAACTCTGGCCATCCCTGAATGTTTATTCCCCAGAAAGTAACGTGATATGATTATGGTGTAAGTGCTGCCCCAGGGTTGCTGGATAATCTTCTAATTCACACAGGAGTCAAATACGAGACTGTTTTACCCCAAACAAGCAATTTAAGCATGGCCCAGCATGTGGCACATACAAATTCTGAATACGTAAAGCATAAATTTCCCCGGTGAATGTATAAGAATGCCTCCTCTAAATACGCATCTTAACCACAACCCTAGAAGAAATCTTTTAAGAAATTAAACCCTCTTAAGGAAAATAACATCCTCTAACAAATTATTTTAAAGAAATTAAAATGAATTAATTTCAAAAGGCAATTACATGCAAATACAGTAGAAGGAGAATAATTTGCACTAATGACTGGGATACCCATCGCAAATTACCGAGTTTCACAAATTACTGAGTGGATAAGCAAAACAAATCCAGGCCAAGAATAATGCATCACAAAACGTCCAGCATTTTGTTTTTCCAAATGCAATTTAGTTTTAATTATGATATAGTAAAGCAATGAAGGGGCCACCCAGGGGAAAAATGCTTCTAAATGCATGAGAGACCTATGGCCCAAATGCTGTAATCTCAATGTAGAATCCCAGCCAATAAACACCTCTTTGAGCTATTTAATTGTTTTTTGCTATTTCCTATAATAATGTAGGGAGTAATAGAAATGCTAAATTACTGATATTAATCATAAGGTATAAATGGGATGAGTCTAAAAGAGCAAGGACTATGAATGTTACAGAAGCAGAGGTCAGCTTTTGAAATGAACTATCACCGTCTATGTGCTTGTAAGTTCCCCCTCACCATGATATCTGAGTATTTCACAATCCTTGATGGATTCTCTCCTCTCATCAATTTGAAGCAGGGAATTTTTCCATTTTGCAGCTGGGAAATAGCAATGTGGAATAGATTAAGGAGGTCACATACAGTGTCTGCTGATGAAGTGGGAATTGACCTGAATCTCCTGAGTCCAGTGAGTTACCTGTTAGATCAGGCTTTTATCTGGTAAAGCATCTTAAATAAGGCAAAAGAAGAATCCTTTTGTTTGTGCTGAAATTAAAGTATACCTCAGTTCTGCATCCTGTTTATCAGGGAGAGTTCACTGCGGCTGAACCTGGAAGCCAGAAATCCCCAGGGAAGACCCATACACAGTGAGTGGTGGCAATCCCCACAGCCAACCTGCAGATCTGTATGTAGAACATACAGTCATTGGGTAATCAGATGAGGCTGGCCTTCAGCTTTTTGATGATGTGCTCAGCAAATCCCACCTTGGTGGGAGCAGGAAGAGGCTGAATGATGAAATCATAAAACACAGTGGTGTAAAGTAAAAGTTGAAATAGTATCAACTGCTAGATTAAAGTTCAACCCAAATATATTCTTCCAGGTGTTCACGCGAGCTCTACTGTTATAAATCTTTCAGCTGCTGTAAATGAACCAAAGCTGTTCATTCCTGAACTCCTGCTCTTCCTTCATCCTCTTTTTCAAAGTTACTGATGCTGTCTTTTCTCTGCAGTTTGACTGGGAATCAGTCTGTGTCAGGAGAATCCCAGAAACCACACATTTCCCTCGTGGGCAGAACTTTGCAAGGCACAACAAAGCTGTTGTATGCCTTCCTCTAACTGTGTCTCTTTAGTCAGTAGGAAGGGATTTCCTGTACTTGATATTTAAAAAAAGAGAGAAGCTTAGAAAGTAAATGAAAATACTGTTTTTTTTTTCATTTGTTTGTTTGTTTTGCTTTGCTTGTTTTAAGAATAAGGGAAATTTAAAGATGAGGAAAAAAGGCCCACCAGTAGAATGACAGGACAACTTAGTGGCTGCCAACAGAGGCCAAGAACTCTTTGATAATGGAAACTCCCATAATGATACTGTTTGGGTGGAGAAGTGGGATGGGGATGTCTCATACAGGAAAAGAATTTCCTGTAGGTTGAAGTTTGGAAACAATTATTTGAGACCATTTGAGTGACTATTATAATTTTGTGAAGCTGCCTTCACTGTGGTTCTGTTAGAGCTCCAAGGCCATGAACAGAGAAAGAGATCAGGTCCTCTTGGTCCCAGTGCTACACCAGTGTGGGTTGCAGTGCAGAATTGGTACCACTGTTACTCCTGCCTGCTTGGAAGATGACTGGCTGCACCTGAATTCTCAGTGTTTCTGACTCTGGGTACTTACTACACAAATTTACATTTGTGGCAAGTAGATACCTATGACATGGTTCCCTGTTATGGTTTCCACTGAACGCAGTCCATCTCTAATAATGACTTTAGAAATGGGCAGCGATGACACAGGTTGGAAGTATCTCTCTTGCTGTGTGTGTATCAGCAGACAAGTGCAGAGGAAGGAGTAGCTGTTCTTCCTTCTGCTGTGGGACAGGTCTGTCACTGGAGTGGAGTGAGATGAGCAAGCCAAGCCTGGGAATGTTTGAAGTGGGCTGTGCTGCTTCCCCTTTAGAAGTAAACATGAAATACAGACATTCAGTCAGGAAACTGATAACACATTTTTAAAAATGTGCATGTCTGGTTTTCTTTTTTAACATGAAGTATTTCTGGTTCCTCAGAACCCAATCCTCTCCTCACCTCTGCCTTGGGAATATGAGGAAACTGTGGAAAAAAAATTGTAAAGGTCTTACCCTCACTTTTCTCCTTATGAGCCACTGACATACCAGTATACATCCTATCAAAATGTATCTAAAGAAATAGGCATTTCACATCCTAAGCTGTTCCAGTCACAAGTCAGAGAAGAACCATGCCAGGTTGTTGCTCAAGCAAGCACAAAAACATATCCAGTTTTAACTATGCACAAATAGTTTTGCTTCTCTAATAACTGTTGTGTCTAGTCAGCAATTCAAATTTTTAGAAACCCGTGCACATGGTCTACTGAGACAATTTCAATGGGCTTGATGTTGATTGACTATACATATGCAAGCCTTTTAAAGACCGTGGCTGATACTCACAATTTCTCATTTTTTGATGAAAAACTCTGTCCAGAATAGCAAGGTAATTTCCCTTTGGGAAAATACAACCTGAATTTACCCCAGGGACTATCATATCATCTGGGAAGACCTTTGCCTGGGATGTCTATCTGGAGCAGTCCTTTTAAATATGGAAGGTTCAAGCAATGGCTGTTTTGCAAGTGTGTTTGCAACTCTTCTCTGCGGGAGCCGGTGAGCATACTTGATACTGATTATGCTTCCCCTAGTATCTTTCTTTCATGTTTCTGCAGAAGTGAAGAGTTATGGTCTGATACCTCTCAAACAGCAGTTTGTATTATATTTAGGAGTGTGTCCTTTGTATATGTACATGTATTTCATGTAAGCTCTTTTTTCCAGCACTTGTATTCCTAAAATAGTATGTGCTAGGTCTTCTTCCAAAAGCCTGGTGGTGGCTTTGATTGATTTTTTTTTTTTCTTCTTCTTTTTTTTTTTTTTTTTAAAAAGTAGTACTGAGGGGTGGGGGAGCTTTTTATTGGACTTGTTGGTAACTTGACCTGTCTTACATTTTTGCTTGTGTTTTTTTAATGCTACTCCATGGCTGTGAACACAAGGTAGTAAAGAGCAATATATCAATACTATTATAGTAATAGGGCTCTGTATGTGTGAAACAACAAAGTGCAGCTTAAAAAAATCAGATACTGATACAATTGTATTGTCTGAAGCCCAGCAGATACCAATAGAGTGGCTCAGCGCTGCACTGTCAGGGTTCCTGTTTTCCCATCTTTTACCCTCTTGTCTCTCCCTAGGCTATTATGTTCCCACTTACATGTCATTATCTTACAGTATTACAGCTCAATACCTAGTGAAACACAATTATTTGAAGAGGTTGATAGAATATTCACCTCTGTCACTGTGTGGTCTTTTTATCTCCTTTCTAACTCAAGTGAAAATAGTTAGGTGTTGGGTTTTTTTCCTCCATTGCCTATGCCTCCTTATTTCTCTTTCCCGTTGTTATGATCTCTACAGCTGAGTTGACTCTGTGACAGTTCAGCTAACTCTGACATTTTGGGGGCATAGTTTGCATGAAAGAAACTACAAAACAAAAACTATGCTTCATCTTCAGAGCTTGAGTTCCGGAAAAATTCTGCTGAAGCAATATACTGAGAGCAATGATGACAGTAATTCCTACATCATTAATTATCATATAAAATCTCTTGCATCTGAAGAGTATTATTTAGGCTGCAAAATCAAGCACTAGAAATGTCTGACCTAGAAGTTACCCATTCAGCTTTAGCTCTGGTCCTTTTGAGTATTTGTCCTGTGTGCAAGCTGGTTTCTATAGGAGATACTGTTTGTGTCTGTAATTAAGTTGTCACAACTCTTATGGGGCCATAAATAATGTTTACTGGCACCTGAAAAACTGGATTTTCCTATTTTTTCAGGAAGCCTTTGCAGGTGTGATCTAATTTAAAACTACACTCTGTCTGTATATAGCATGTTATATAGAGAGTATATATGCAAGACTTTAAAAGAATAAAGTTTGATGATCAGATTCTGGAACTAGATTCCTCTGTTTCCACCTGAATTCCCCTCTTCTCCCATCACACTAAGTTCATTTGTGTTGTCTATGTTTCTCAGTATGCTGTCTCTATTGCCCTCTTGCACTGAGTGGCATGAGCAGGTCCCAGTGAGGAGTAAAAATCTGCAACAAATGGTAGGTCAGTAGATTTCTGGTAACTTTTAAGGCCGTATTTGTAACAACCACTTTATTTCTTACTGATCAGATGATTGATGTTGTTATGGTCACACCTTCCTTCCTCTCAATACTAAGGTCTCTGTATTCAGAAGCTGCAGTTGGCTATTTCAGTGGGTTTTGTCTTGCTAATGTTAGTAAGAGAGACTTTTGGACTTGTTTTGCGGATATTTTTTGCTTGTCTATACAGACAACTAATCCAAAGGTGTACTTGACTTAATGTTTCCTATCTTATGTTTCAGTTCTGCGAGCAGTATAATGGGGTTACTCATGAAATTATTTCAATGGTTTTACTCATGCAAAAAGCTAATAATTTGCAGGTGGATTTGCAGGGTTGGGTCTCGTTTATATTCTGCTAGGCAACTGCTGAAGTCTCTCAATCATGAAACCATTAGAATACCTTCAACCAGCTGGCAACTCTGTGTATGGTCAGGAAAACCAACCCAGCTGCCAAAGGAGAAATACTGTCTTTGGAACCAGGGAAACAGAAGAGATAGTGGGCACCCTTCCTTCATCTTAAGACCAGGGTATGATAGTTTGGACTCTGCCTAAGAAGTATGGTAAATGTAATAATGTCTCTCTTTTGTTAAGAAAGTTGCCGGATAAAGCAGTGGTAATGCTAACGATCAGATTAAAAGGTGATACTTGGATCAATTCACCACCAAGGTGAATCTTGGACCAATATGGTATTTTTCTTAAACAAGAGATAAACACTTTTGGGTTGGTTTTTTTTGTTTGTTTGGTTGGTTTTTTTTGTTTTAATTCTAGGCGGTAACTATAGTGGTTTTCCACTATAGGGTTTTTTTTCGTCATAGTTATGTACCCAAAAAATACGCATAAGAACAGCTCGTAAATCTCAGTTCATGTATTTGATTCATCTGTTGCAGCCTGCTTTCTGTATCATATCCTTAGAGGAGAAACCCAAAATATAGCTTTTATTATTTCCAGAGGGGTGAAAACTCAGTTATCACAATGGGTACATTCCTTTTTAACACTATCCCCCCCCTTTTTTTTCCCTTACCATGTCATCAGTTGCGATCCGCTGACAGTCAGTTGCCGAAGTTAACACTTCTGCTTCAGGTTATTTCCTTCTGCTGAGGTCTTCAAGGCACTCTGTCCTTCCAGCCTGACGTGGGCGCTGTCTTTCCTTCCCACCCTGGAGTCCCCTTCCCTCCAGCTCTGGCCTGACTCCTTTGCATTGCGTCACCTTGCAATAACGCACTGCGGGGTGGGCACACCTTCCTGCAGCGCAGGCATGGTAGCTTTCTCACTCCTTCTTTCCCTTTGTTTGCTTTCTTGCCCTTCTGACATTTTATTTTTTGATTTCTTCCCTGCTTATCCTCCTTGATGAACATTCATTAACTTCAGTTAAGCTAATTCCAGCCCTGCAGGGGCTGCCTTGCTGAGCACACATTGCTCATGGCGGAGGAACTTGCCTTTGCAAGTGAGCATGAGGGAGGTGGCCTGCACCAGGCTAAAAGATTTCTGATGCTGCATGTGCAGTGAAAAGGAGTAAAATGGTTCTTGCTGCACTGACGTGCCCAAATGGGAGTTTATTATTCCCTTTTAGTTACCCAGCCACTTCACAATGCTCTGCTGCAAACAGTCGTGCTGCAGGAGATCGTGACTTTTGAGAGTGCGGATTTTTGGCGCTGCCCAGGGTCCTTTGCTGAGCCTTGAATTCCTGTTCTGAGGTCCAAGCACTTTTGAACCCTGAAGCTCGTAAAAGGTTCCCTTTGTGGTTAAAATATAGGAGAGCACAAGGGAACTTGAAAAAATGTTGATCTAAAACATTCCTCATACAAGCACACCCAGTTTTTCAGGATGCGCTGATGCTGGCTCTAAATGCTGTGATTTGGATCTATTCCTAAATAAGAACAACCAACATAATAACACATTATCCGGAGCTATAGCTCTGCAAATTAAATGTTTGCTGAAAACAGGACTGAAAGGGGAGCAGTAGTTCACGTAATGCTTTGTAATATGCTTAAGCGGTATCTGTATAGCTAGGGAATTTGAGGTATATTTGTTTTTCATTGCCATCTTTTCAAGCAGTGTCACTAGACTTGCAGCCAGTTCTCAGGTTGCTTCAGGAGACTCTGATGTTCCTCCTTTTATGTTTCATAACTGTCTTCATTGAAACAAGCGTGGCATGTAGGGAAATCTCAGGTAACTTAACCAGATTGAAATGGGGCAAGGAGCAGCAGTGGAATATTAACCCTGCCATGTCCCAGTGCAAAGAAATCCCTACCAGCTTTTCTTTTTCAAGCAGCAAGAGAAACTGAAACAACCTGACTGTAGTAGAAAGTGATGCAGAAATAACAGCAATAACCGTAACAGAGAGACAGGTAGCGAAGAAGTACCTGTTCCAATCTGATCATGTTAATCTGGATAGCTGAACACCTTTGGGAGTGCTTCTTGCTCAGGGACCTGAACCTACTCAAGATGGATACGTGGTTTTATACAGTTGGGGCGTGCACTCTCCTGTGCCATCTGGGCATGAACCAGCTTACTTTGACAGATGTATGCTGCAAGAGCAGTGGGATGTTTCTTATCATCGGTACCTTGGGTGTCTGGCAGAACCAGGCAATCTTCTTGTATAGAGCAGAGAGCCATTGCTGTGATTCTTCTTTTTCCATCCTCTCCTCCTAAATCTAATGGGTGCTGTCAGAGGAAAAACAACTTATTTTGATCGCATCATTCTGCCCATTTCATTTTAGTTCATGTGTTTGATTCATCCGTTGCAGCTAAACAAAATGCTGCAGACGTGCTGGCACAGACAAAAAGGATGATCTAAGCATGATGGTGTTAGCACAGGTCTGGCAGGGTTGATCCAATTTCTTGCTCTGCCACAGGCTTTCTGTGCTGGCTTGAAGAATTCACGTGATTTCTCTGGGCTTCAGTTCCTCATCTGTAAAATCATGATAAAATTAGGTGATGAATGGATTTTTTTCAGTTCACCAGCCAAACTGTAAAATCAAAGGAAGAGGTGAGAATTCGGTTCAGAACAAAAACATCTTAGCAAATCAGACTGAGTGAACATAAAGGTCATTTGGAGTGTTTCATTCAGTCCAAAATGAACTGTTGTGATTCACTTTATATACTTAAAGAAAACCCACCTTTTTCTTTGACGAAAATATTGTATTGAAATGCAAATTTAGTTTTCGTGATAAGATCTGAATGAAGGACTGACATTGTCAAACAGTTCTCTGTTTTCCTGTTTTAGACGCTAGCCCTTCTCCCTGCTTTACAGAGCATTATTTACCAGGGTTGAATAAATAGTTTTGCTTCCTCTGAAACATTACTTTACTGTTTGGGCAAATAATAACAACAGTAATAAATTGTGTAGTTTTATACAAGCTCGTGTTACTCTGGCATGAGTAAACAGTCTAGGTGTGTATATGGAGGATGCAGGATGAAACCACCTGGATATCTCACACAGAGGTATTCCTATCTGAACAGAAAAGCAGACAAGTCATCTTCCTTCCAAGAGTAATTCTTGTTTTGGAAAGAAGTGTGCCTTCATCGTGGAAAGGTCAGTGCTGCTAATCCACAATCTGGGTTTGATGTCAACTCTGTCTCTGAATTTTGTCTAATCTCACTCTGGTTAACATTAAAGCAAGTTTTATTGTAAGCAGAATCAACCTCTTCTGTGTGACCTTGATGAGTCACTTAACCTTTCTGTGCTTCATTTTTCCCCTCATTGATTAAATAAGGAATCATCCTTCTTTCTTCACAGGGGTGTCTTTCTGTAGAATTCACTCAGTGTTTGCAGTGTGCTTTGAGATAATCATTTCTCTCTGTAGACCTTCAGTAACATAACATGCTGATCAAATTCAGCTTGGTCAAACACCTGGTAAATCTAGGAAATGGGACTCAGAGCAATGACCATGCTGCGATCTTTCCCTTCTGTGTCTTTTCCCTTCTTCCTTTATGCTTTAATAATGAGAATGAGCTTTTATATGGACTATTAACACTGAACAGGGTGCTGGGGAAATGAAATGTCGTTAAAATATAAAAGACAAATAAGTTGTCTTTGCTTTTTCTGAAGTTTATATAGGTAAAATCAGTGCCTAACATCATTTGATAGTATCAGCAGAGCAACATATCGTGTAGCAATATAGGAATAAACTAATAACAGTCTGCTAGTTAAAAGATTATCTTTACTGTGCCTAAAGAGGCAGAGTTCCACCTCTTCCCCGCAGCTATTTCTATACTAATGTTTCCGTGAAAAGCAATGCCAGAAGGATTTCCAGGAAAATAAAGCCAGAGAAATAGTTGTCCTTCATACGAGCATTTGACACAGTTCTATAACTTCTGAAATCACTACAGCAAGTTCTGAACAACGTGTAAAATGAAAAAATGCCCACCAAATGCAGAGAGCAGTGAAGAACTACAAGGCCACCTGGAAACTGCTGTGCTGTATTACTCCGTGCAGACACATCATCTTCAGCCTGACTGGAGACAGAAGTACCTGGGATGCTGTCGATTGCCCACCTTCCTCTGTAACAAGTCTGTTTGTTTGTTTACTGAGGGCTCAACGAGAGCTATGCATGCTCCTGGAGGATGACCCCCCCAATGTTTTAATTTCTCTTTTTCTAGATAGAGTATTGGTGACAAGGCATGAGAAACAGAGAAAGAGAAAACTTACATGTTGTATTCTTACATTTACTCACTAGTTTAAAAAAAAACCCCAAGTTTACTTGAGAAAAGTTTGAGAATGCCTATGTATCTCACTCAAAATTAAATACTTCTGCTACCTTTTCTCTGCCAGTGATTTCACTGGTTCAGACGACAGTAGTGTTGATGCTGACTGTCACACTGAGCCTATACCCAGCATTGCTTATTCTGGCCATGAGCTACAGCTCTCTCAACTATCAACAACAAAAATGACACAAACCAAAATTCAATGTCAATTTCTGTTTGTTTCTCTTCTGAAGAACAACACTGCTCCTTTTTATCTGTTTCCATGTCTTTAGTCTTTAGGAGTTTTGTTTTCAAGGTTTTCTCTGTGGTTTGCCAGGCCCAGGAGTAGGAGAAGTCTGAGGTTCTTGCACAATTTCCCAACTCCCAGAGCTGGGCTGAGTAGAAAGCCCATTTGCTTCATGACTTGCAATGCTGAAAGTCTCAAGATTAGTCCATGCTACTTACTCCAATGTGGAGTCTCAATGAAATCGGAGCTGCCTTTCACAGACACTAATAGTTTGGCCTGGATCCAGCTGCAGAATTGAAGTCTCTAATGGCTGAAAGAAAAGCGAGAGAAGGAGGTATCTTCTTTACTAGAAAAAATGTGGAATCCTTCCCAATTTGATAAGTCTCCTGAAGGAATTCAGACCGGCAGCACTAGACGGCTGGAGTGCTCAGGGAAGTGCATAGGTCTTGGAATACTTCCTCACTTCTTGATAATTATACTGACTGCTTTCTAATTGTGTAATATAGTTTATCCAGGGGTAGCAAATGTTTTTTCAGAAAGTAGATTGCTTAGATTAAGCGTCATCCCAGCCTCTGAGGCTGCATCTTTTTCCAGCCACACTCGGTGGCTGGTGTGAGTGGACAGCCTTTGTAGGCACAGCAGGATCAACAGCATGATGCTCCGTGGGCGGCTCATCGGTGGGAGCTGAGGGGCCGGGGAGGGGTTAACGGGGAGGCCGTGGCGGCGGCTCCGAGCAGCGTGAGCGGTTCAGCCGCTAGAGGGGACCAGAGCCCCGCACTGCGCTGGCCCGGGTCAGGCAGGGCCTCGCCGCGGCAGGCAGGGCCGGCAGGCGAGCTGCTGGCGCGGCCCTGGGGCCGCTGGGCTGGGGGTCCCTCCGGCCGCGGCAGCCAGGCCTGCGGTCAGCGCCCGCGTTCTGCTCGGCGCAAAGTCAGGAGTAAGAGCGAGATGAAGCCAGGCGTGCCTGCCGGGGTGCCTCTGCAGTTCAGCAGAACGGGCCGGGGCAGGTACTGTCAGTACCAGATTTTGTTGGATAGCGTACGATGCCAGCGTTCCTTTTGCCCCACGTTTGCTGAGTGAACCCAAAGCCTGGTCTGTACTTTAGGAAGGACATATAACACAGGCTGAATAGTCATCTGTTCTGCAATAGAAGGAGATAAAATTTAAAGCTATACTAACTCTTTTCTGCTGGAGATTGCGTGCTGAGTTGAGTCATCTTTGTGCAGTAGACAAACTACCCTACTACTAATGAGAAAAAAGAAAATTTGGTCGCTGTAAAGGAAGGATCTGCCTGCGAGATGCTCGTTGAGTCTGAATTTTGTGTGTGGTCTTTAAACCTTAAATGCATGTCATACAATTGACTTCAGGAGCAGCAATTGTTTCCAGCTTCACTTTAGCTAAACGATTAAGTGTTAGCTTGAAACTAAGCGTGGAAGATGAGCAGTTGTTCACAACTATGACTTGCTTAAACCAGTTTTATTTACAGCTTCCTCTTCCACAACGATCCTTGATGTATTCGATGGTATCCGATCTGCCTAACATCCTGCTACAAAAGGTGGGATCCGGCACTCTCTAGAGTGCAGTCTGTTTTTCAGAGCAAATTACTTTCTGAGATATCAGTAATGAATCAGAAACAGTAACGAGGTTTTTTATCAGGAGTTCTAACATCCAGGGAAAATGTGCTCTTCCAGAAGCTCAGTACAGCAGAGGAGGATGCTATGCTCTCGAGAGTGCAGCTTATGGACAGGCTTCTAGGTTTGCTGAGCATATGAGCAGCAAATCTAGGCTTGATAGTCGTTCAGGAGATGCCTTATTATAGACGTGTATTCTCACCGAGGGTTGAATGTACGCTTAAGTGCTTTCCTAATTTCTGTATTTCAAAATGTAGTCAAGGTCCTTGTGAAAGCTAAGAGAAATGTTCCATTTGCAGAAATGGATTTGAAATAATGCCCTTCTTGTAACTGCATCAGAAAGGATGGAGTTCGCATACGGACATTTGGGGATCTGGATTCTAAATAGATCCAAATCCAAATTTATTTATGATATTATCCTAGGGCTGGAGAACTAATACAAGCATCATGCTTGCATTATATACAGATAAATCATATTTAAATTATTTAACAGTAAATGTCTAGAAGAACTTGGTTAATGCGAATCTGGTTTGCTTTATTTTTTTGATAATATCACGTCTCATATTATGATGTGAAACACTCAAGGTTGTTAAGATAATGTTCACTCCCACAGCGGATGAGTCAGCTCGTCAAACCCAATAATTAGTATCCTCATTGATTCATACTATCACTCAACCCATGATGGGTCATTTGTGGCTTCCAGTCTTCTGGACACAGCCATATGGCATCCCAGTGGGATCCAGGGCACTGACCCTGGGCTATTACAAGGGATACATGGTTGGCACGCTAGACTACTAATTAAATATTAACCACAGCAGACACATTATTTCCACTCTGCTTTGAAATGAGTCTTTAATTAGAAAGAAAATAACAGCAGCAAATGAAGTTTCATGGTTGTTGTCTGAAGTAAATATTTTGACCCGTTGCCTGTGGTACAAGCTCAGAAAAGTCCCCTGAGACTTTCAGGCTGCCACTCAGACCAAACGCAGGTGCCTTGAATGGTACCCAGCTGTCAATCATCTGACATAGGTAAGGAAATTTAAATAGGAGAGGGGACTTGCCTAGATAAAAAGAGCATCCTTCTGTTAAATTTAGCCATATCTTTCCTAGGACCAGTTACTCCTGGAGCTGTAGTTGTACGAGCAACTGAAAATATTTCTTTTCTTTTTTTTTTTCTCCTCTTTCCTCATAATGGAAATTCTTGTCAAATAAATTTACCAGGAGCTTTAATTCAATTCTTTATTTAACAGTCTCGTTTATTATTCTTACATGCCCTGAAAGAAAAGCCATTGGGTTTAATTACATTCTAGGGGGGAATAACTAGTTAGGGATGCACGTTTTACAATTCATGAATAATATATAGTTTTAGGTACATAACTTTAATGTTTTATCTCTTTATAAGATGCTGAGATAATCCAGAATTTATTTTTTTGCCCTCAGAAATTAAGATGTAATGATTTTTTAAATTCCTTATTCCTACGTCATTGATTTTGTCTTTGCTATCTTCCAACCCCTAAGAGCCTTTCCTAAAAATGAAGCAGATTCTTAGTGTTTAAAACAACCTCTAATTTACTTGTAATTAAATAGAAATAGATTTGCGGATGCTTAATACTTATTACAAGTCCAAGGGAATATTTTCTAAACAGTCATTTGAATTTTTTCACTGCAGAAAAATATAGACTCACTGTTCCTGTCAAATAATGTGCATCTCCTAAAGTTTATAGCAAGCCAGTTCTGTGTTTTTATTAAAAAGAAATATGATTAAGACCCTTACTAATAAAAGCAGTGGTTTCATGTGCATAAATCCTGCCGCTCCCTTTTGTGTTACAGGCCCTAAAAGTGACTATTTTGTCTTTCAACACAGTTTTCTCGGGGACAAGGCTGAGTAAAACGTCTTGGTGTGTTATTACAGATTTTTCTTACTTTGGGGTTGTATTCATTTATAACTTAAATATAACCATGGTCTTAGAAACAATTTTAGCTGTGGATGAAAACAGAAGCCCATAAGAAACACTGGTAGTACATAGTGCCAGACTTAAAAAAGTGTATATTATAGAAAGACTTTCTCACAGAGGATCCCAAGCAGCTAGTGGTTGTTTTATGCCCTAGAAAGTCTTGATTTATCACATACTAAATGCTTGCCCTCATGCTAGTATTTTATAATGTCTGTTTCTTAGAACCACTGTTACTTTTTGTCTACAGCATGTACATACTATGCACCTCATTTCCATAAATGGTGCTTGCATCACATACATTCATGTGACATCTTGGTTAATTTTCTTCGGTTAAATTTCACAGCAGCCCACATTGATTTAGGTATTCTAGGTGATTTTTAGCAATGGCGGTTTTGTTGGAGACCTTAATTAATAAAAACACCCCACCCCAATATTCTACCCGGAGTTATACTTCGGCAAGTTGAAAGCATGTATTAATTTTCTTTTTTGCTTTTTAATTAAAGCTGGCTTCTATAACTGAGGTTTGAATTTAGTTTAGTGCTCCTTAAAGTAGTGATGGCTTAATCCACAAATGAAAGTGAATGCTTTCTCTGTAAACAATTAGGAAGATTTTCTACTTAAGCAGGTGAGAAGATAACAAACATAAATTGTGCATGTTGGTATTGAAGAAACTCTCTGCTTATTAAGCGAGGACAAAGTGTTTCTTCTTGGAAACAGACGAGCTGTTAGTGAAAAGGCAACATTCAGGAGATCACCGGACTTTCTGTAGGGAGATTGTGCTCTCTGAAGTCCCACCATCATCACTGGTGCATGCTGAAACCTGCACTAAACCTTTTATACGTGGCAGCAATGCCCGTTGCCAGCAGTTGTAAGGCCTTTCCAGCTCCTGGGGTAGCTGCCTGACCATTTCAGTGGCTCTCGTGCAGAGGTCTTGGGTGGTCTTCCTCAGTTTTGTCCAAAGGGAAGCTCTCTACACAGTCTCCCTGTGCCTCTTCAGCTCTGTGAACAATCAATAGCCAAAGGGAGAATCTCTTCCCTTGCTGTTTATCCATAGGGTAGGAAAGGTGACCATTAGCATCCTCCCTTCATCAGTAAAAATAGCTCAAAGACTAAAATCTTTAGGGAGATTCCCTGTGACTTCCCAAGGCTTTGGGTTAGGCCTGTTGCAACTGCATCCTTCTACTTCTGTGTGCTCTGTCTTTTCCTCCCACATTATGTGTTCAACATTTCAAAGTTTCTAAGAAGAAATCTATTTTGAGAATTTGCGGATTCATTCAATTAGTTACATGGTAAGGAAAAATAGCTGTTTTGCTAAGCTGGAATTATTGGCAATAGGTCAAATTCTGCCAGCAGCTTCTCTCTTCCTGATGCAGAGTAGATTTATTGAAATGCATACAGATTCTTCTGGTTTCACTTTGGAACAATTTGAAGCAGAATTTAGCCCATTACACTTAATTACATGAAAATAATCTTGTAAAGGTCTCATTAGTCTTTCTATTTGTGCTGCTGTTTTTCTACATTAATCATTCCAGCTAATATGTGAGTGATATTGGGTCTGGCTGTTTACATACAGAGAGTTTATATTATAATACTCTGTTTGAATCCCTAGCTATGTTCTTGGGTTTTCTTTTGACGGTAGTAGGACTTGTTTTAACAAAGGGATATACGATTTCAAAACTATAATGAGCCTGCACTAGTGAAAACTGCATTAAGTCAACAGGTGCCTGTAGATTTTTTTTTTTAAAAAACTATGCCAGGAATTCTGCAATATGTAACTGGTTTCCTTCAGGTTCCTCAGCATCATCAGGGCCTTAAATATAACACATATTGGACATGGGGGACTCGTGCAGAAATGTACTGATTTTACTTCAGGATTGCTGTGCTGCTGGAATGGCAAACATTAGTGTTTATGATAATAGAAAGAAAATGAGTAAATTTTTCAGTGCTTGGAGGTGCAGTGTCTATTTATGTTACCTGTTAGCAGATAATGCAGTCTCTGAAGAGCACTGCCCTGGGCTGTGTTCTTGTCACTCCTGCCTCCTTCATATCTGATTGAATAATTGGAAAGAAATCCTCCTGGGGACAACTGAGTGAACGCAGGAAGTGGGCAGCCATTTGGTAGCAATCTTGCTTGTTAGTTGGAATGATATCTTAATAACCCAACATGTAATTTTGGATACTGTGGGTCATAGGGTTCTAAAATAGAAGCTAAAAGTGATGTTCTTATCACTTGTCATCATAGATCCATTTATGGATGATTTATGACTTTATACGATAAGACAATTAACTCCATCTTACCCCCACGTAATGGGAACAGTTGTTCGTTAACACTTCCTCAGTCTTTCTGTAAAGTGTGTTGGATACCATTTACATCTTTAAGCCTTCAGACTGTATGTAAACTAGTGCAGTATATTGTGGTAGATGGGTGGATGTTGGTACACGTGGCTTCCAAAATGCTTTCAACTAGAAGATGATGTAGAAAATATGCAATAATATCTTTCCAATCATGTTTGGTTGTTGTGTGTGGTGATGGGTGGGGTTTTTTGCTTTGGGTTTGTTTGGTTTTGGTTTGGTTTTTGGTTTGGTTTTTGGTTGGTTTGGTTTTTTTGTTTTTTGTTTTTTTTTTGGTGTGCATGCTGTCCTTCTCCCAATCACATCTATTGTATCACTTAGAACTAGGGGACAAAGCCCTCCCCTTTCTTGTATGCTGTATAATTTCAGATCCTGCCAGATCATAAGGACATATCTCTCCTGTCAAAAGGCACTCATAGAAACTTATTTAATTTTTTCCTCTGACCTTACTAAGCCTAGAAAATACAGCCTGTGAACCCTGACTATTGATGTGTTAGACCTGCTGAAACACTAATCAGGTGGCAGACTGGCTGATTTCTCTCCTTTTTCTCCAAGGAGTGCAACAGTTGCTCAGAAATGACCCAAATAATTTTTATTAATGGGCCCAACATTACTTTCATTTCAAAAGAGACAAATCATTTAATAAAATGTGTGTTCAGTTGTGTTCATTAGTGCTAATCAGTAGTTCATTAAACCTTAATCATATCAATTTCGGGCCACTAATATTCAGGTAGTTTAATAAAGGACCCAGCAGTAAAAGAGCGCACATTGCATATTCAGGAGCATATTCATCCATAGCAAACCCTGCTTGAATACACGCTGCCCGTTCAGTTGGGTATCAGGGATGCGATAATAACAGATGAAAGCAAAAAAGTATACATGGCAAAACACCACTGATAAACTTTTAGCTATAGCACATGCTGTGCTTACACATGATGAAACCTTTGTCCCATGGAGCACTGCTGTTGACTTTGGTGGGAGTGCTGTTTGAGCAAGGAGTGCATCAGGCTGAAACTTTTGACTGACGGAGTTAGCCTCTCTAGTGGAAACAGCAGGACGAAGTCTAGTAGGAATGTTTAGTATTTTGAAAGGATGATTTGTAAAATAGCATGTTGGAGAATACTATGTATAGCCTACAGTTCATAAAGTAATTAATATATGTCAAATTTTAGGGTATGTGTAGTTCTTCTGAAGTCGCTCCTACTAATGCCTTATTCAAAGCTCGTGAGTCTAGCTTAGTACTTTTCTGAGATCTCATGGTATCTTCTAAGAAAGGCTGAACCAGCTGAACAATTTGCTCTGGGTGTGTGAAGCCCAAATAGTGCTGCAGACAACACTGAACAAATATGCTTCACTTATTACTATTTATGTATTAAAAAGTCACTCTGAATTTCACAGTTTGCACAGAAGTGTGAGGAATAAGAGTGACTGGTATGGATATATTAATTCTGTGTCAGAGCTCAGATGTGCCAGAAATATCATGAGCTGTTTTATTCCAGTTAAAATTTTGTACTAATGCATGTTTGTGCAAGCATGTCAGTCATATTTGCTTCTGTGAACCAAACAAGAGTTAACAGCTGGTTACAAAGATGAAATTTTAGGGAGAAGCTTGGAATTACTTGCTGCTTGTTCTTAAGATCTTTTCTTCATTGAAATCCATTCATAGTTTTTGAGATTCTGGTTTCTGTATTTTAGGTGACCATAACTGAAGAACGTATAGCAACATGTGAATCTCTTCCCTCCAAGAAGTGCAGTGTGCTATTTTTATCATCTAGTACAGTAAGATGTCATCATACAGTGAGGTCATCCTTCTGATCCTGTCCAGGTAAGAAAATTATTGTTTAACTCGAATTGGACCCCTACTTTAATCTCCTTTTACACTCTCTATCATCTCTTCTTTCTGACTTAGCAGTTCTCATGGACAGTGTTGACCCATTTCAGTGAGAGATCTTGATGTTTGTATTGAATTTTTGTCCTACAATAAAACATTGTGCCAGAAAGAAAACAAGAATTTACCTCTTCCCTCCTCTGTAGATTGAGTACCATATACAGCCTATTTCCTTTTTTTTTTCCCTTGCTCTATAGCCACCCCTTTCTCCTTTTCTTCTTTTTTTGATCAAATAAGAAAGTGAAAATGTTATGGGAAGATATATTCTATACCAACTGCATTTAGTAAATGAGTTTCCAGGCATATTAATGCAATAGAGTTGTAAGTGTCTCTGCTAAGATAGCTATATTCATCACGTCTTTACTAAGCACTTTTGTATACATAAGTAAATGGTGTATTTGTTTTCCCAGCCTACTTTCATCCGAAATGAGTTAAATGCATACAGAATGATCCTGGATCATTCCTATTTAATGTCTTGAGAGTTTTTACAACTGTGTATTCATCTTGCCTGTCTGAGGATCTCCGTTCAGTCTGCCTTTCTGTTGACTGGAGTCTCATGTCTCATTTTACCACCTCTCTAAAACTCTGCTTAATATAAAGCTGACATTGCAATAGGCTGGTGATGCTTTAACATACTGGATAGGAGCTTATCAACAACTCCAAAAAGCAGCGTGGGTTCAGACACTGTTGTCAAACCTGCACTATATCATTGGGATTTCCAGCCCAGCAGGTGCAGGTTAAAATTTTAGTACAGCATGATATTTTCTTGTCCTGCTTTGTTGTCACATGGCAAGGAGAGCAAACAAGTCTAGTGGAGACAGACAGGTCTGTGCAGATAGGTTGGACTCCCTGAGCATACTCCATTCTTGGATGTTTTCCCTGCTGCCCCTTCTTTTCTCTTCCTTTGAAGCTTACAGACATCTTTGGCGTATAGTATGGCAAAGACTGAAACAAGGGGTTAGATAGGGACTGGAGGGAAAAGACAGATCAAACCATGTGCAGCCTGCATTGGCAAAGGGTCCAGCACAATAGCTTCCAAGGATTTGCTTAAACTGTTTGTAATAGGAAGATGCTTGTTTTTGTAAAGTCAGAAGAAAATCAAAGCAGAGGTTTTTGGGAAGTCCTAAGAACTGCCAACAGCACAAGCTCTCCCACGCATACACTTTGGGATATACAAGCTGTTGGCAAAATGAAAAACAGTTCAGGCTATGAAAGGCTGATAGTGGATCAGGTGGGCTGGCATGAGATGCTGTTATACCTGAACTGGTTATACTTATGAAGGTGGCACGTCCGATGTTGAAGAACTCAAAATGTAATCAGTCTGATCTGAATATGAGGACTCAGACAGATGCAAGTTCTTCTGGACCCTGTCTGGAGTCACTGGCAGTGCTTTGGCAGCTGAAATCAAAGCTATATTGTTGTAGATGGGCTCTTTAAAAAAAAAAAAATTATTTTATACTGTCATAGGGGATCTCCATGGGAAAAAAGAATGCATACAGCTTAGCTAAAGAGCAAGGATCTCAATCAGCAGCTATAACAGACTTATTCTCTGTGGCCTGGGATACCTGGGGTACATTGACTAGTGGACCAGTACCAGAATATAAATAATACCATATTGCAAAGTGAGGATGGAAAGAGTGTAATTAGGAATGTATGTTGCTCATAAAAGTTATGTACTGGTATTGCTCAGGGCATAAAACAATTTAAACACATGATTTCTTGCAAAATAGTAAGAATCTAAGCTTAAAATACTAATAAAATATTGGGTTTAAGAATAACAGTAAGTGGATATTTGGACCAGATGAATCCTGTGTTTTATATAGAGTAATAAAACATTATGAACTGGATATATTTCTAAAACTGCTACTAAGGGGAACTAGATGATGCGGGGGGATTGCTAACATGGTGTAGAACCATTAAATTTTGCTCACTGTAGTTCGGGAAATTTTAATATGAAGTGAGCCTTCTCTTTCTCCTTAATGGCTGTTTGATGTCCTACATGAAATCTGCGTGGGTGGGTTTTCATTCTAATACTCAACAGGCAGACGTCCACATTGTGCAATAAAACAGCGTGTTAATTTGCCGTTGTGTTCTCTACAGAAACCAGTACGGGAATGGGGGCTGAGCGCCGAAGCTAGGGGCTAGAGACTGAACCTCTAGCAGATAGTCCGTGTTACCCATCGAATATGATTTAAATAGTTTAAAATAAATATTTTTTTGTTTTGTCTTGTGTTTTGGTAGGGTATGGTTGTGTGTATTTGTTTTATTTTTGTTTTTATAATTGCCTTTAAGTTGGCAACAGATATTCAGCTAGCAGAAATGTCTTCTGTAAGGTTGGCAACCTGAATTCCTTGTTCTCGGAACGTTACTTTTCCCATCTCTGAGATCCTTTCTGGATATCTTTCATGTTCACTTTCATGTCCTCCATTGTTGCTTGATTTTTTAAAAAATGTTTAATGTTAACCTGTTGCCTTTGGTGGACCTTCAAATGAATTTTGTTCTCCAAAGCCCTTTCAGCTTGGTTGTGGGCTTCTGTTTTCAAAGGAATAGTTTTTCCACTAAACATGTTCTGTCTGTACTCTGATCCACTGTATGAGAGACTAGTGAAAGAGGTGGGAAAAACACACTGAGATGAAGAAAGGGGGTTTGTCTTTTTTAATTAACTGATAAAAAACAAAAGAAGTGTATTTGAAGTATAAATAAGACTTGGCTTATTTGAAGTGTAAGATATTAAAGGAGAAAGCTAATAAAAAGATATGTCAGGAAAACTCGAGTGAAATATAGAAACTCCAGGAAGGCAAAGTAGTAAATACCTGAGAAACCAGGTTAAATATGCGGAATATAAAAAAAAGTGTACAAGAAATCTGCAGTCAAGCCAAGGGTCATTGGGGCTGTCGGAAAACCTGGACTGGGTTATTAATGAATGGGGTTAATGTTGCTAAAAGCTGAAATGGGTTGTTTACAGTGATATTTATTCAGAAGACCACCTGAAGATCCCATGCTAGAGACTATGATAGACATTTCTTCTGTGAGGAAGTAAAGTAAGGGTTATAATACATTAGACCTGGGAAAATTAAAACACCAGCTGAATTGCATTCACAAGGATTCAAAATATGTAAGACAGGAAATTGGAAATCTGATGGCAGAATATAGATGAAAGTAATGTGTAGAGATAGATGAATAGTGTTTCCTGCAGTCTGCATCGCTGGAGCTGTGGTATGGTAGTAGTACGTTGTCATAGCAATGCCTGGTTTTAAGAAAATGGAGATTAAGTTTGCAAACACTTCATCAGTTGTTGGGTATTGCAGCCTTTATATATATGTTGTTTGGTAAAAGAATATACAACCATAGTAATTCAGCAGAGTTTGAAAATGGGCCTAAGGGATTTGGAAGCAGAAATTGCAGTGAAAAATTATAATGAAACTAGTATTCATGTATCAACTAAAATCCATGAAAATCTACCCTAAAGTGTTGAGGGGTTTTGTTGTTGTTTGTTTTCCCAATAAACCTGTCTGCATAGGCACTGGGAGAAGTTTTACAGCTGAAACATATGGCTTCCAAGAAGTACAGTTGTTTCTCTGTTAGGTGGGTTTCAATTAAGTTTCATTGTCAAAATTCACTTCACTTTGTCTTCCACCCACTTGCTATCAAAACTCTAATGGAAAGATGCTGGTGTAAGACCATTTGTTGAATGGGGAAATTTTATCTGACAATCTGAACTAACTTACAACAAGGACATTGTAAATAACATCAGGAAAAAAAGGGCTTTGGAACTCACTTTGAAAAGAACCAGGACCATAACCTTAGTTATCAGTTTGATATTACAGCTTGAGTCTCAGATGCTTGGAACAAATTGTTCATAGGGAGTCTGCAAAGCAATGTATGCATGTACATTTTGTAACAGAAAGGGACTGTAGGCAGATGGCAATGGGGATTTCTGTTGGTGAAGAACTCTTGAGTCCTTAATGTGTGTTTTAAATACACAGAGAACGTGCACTTACAAACTTGAGTAGGTGGTCAGCGCTTTACCTGAAGAGCATACTCCCATTTTTCTTTTTCTGTGGTAATCCAGCTTAAGCTATTGTTGGTTTTTATCTTGTATTTGATTTTTATTCTAAGGATTTTTTCAAGTGAGGAGTTTTAATGATACTTGGATGAAAAATTAAAAGATAATTTTTTTCTCATTGCTGTCCAACTGGCACTGCAGACAGATGGAAAGATTTGACTAATAGAGCGGATCAGTGTATCCCTATAACTTGAATGAAAACAGCCCAGTGAAACTAAAGGCTCTGGCTTTGCTCCCTTCTTTCTGATCCTAGCCTAAGGCAGACCTAAAGATCAAAGCTTACCATGTCAACAGGTATAAAAATCATGTATTGCCTTTCTGCAGTATTCTCCAAGTCTGATTTACACTGCATGGAGCACAGAACTAGTTGAATGGTAGAGCTTAAATAAAGTGTTGGTAAATATCTGAATCATTGAGGATGAACTTTGGAGAGAAAACCAGCTAGTTAGTTCTTTGGCTTGTCATTCTCATGCCTTATTTAAGTAATGTCAAAATGCATTGGGACACCTTTACTTGTTCAGATAGAGATATGAGTCCAGCTGAATGTTTCATCATACTGTTTTTCTCCTAGCAGCTGAAGAAGTCCTTTGATAGAGTTTCACTAATTTAAAAGGAGACTTCTTCAAAAGTCCAACATTTTCAACAGCTAAGTCCTCATCTGGGGCAGCTTTCTTCGATACTTTCTTTAAAACTGAACCTAGTAATCATTAGTCACGAGTTACAGAAAAGAGCAATGCCCATTTTGTAGGGCATAGGCTTATCGGCAATCATTTCCATCTTGGAATGGGAAGGGAAGAGCTAGTGAATAGCACTTTCACAAAGCCTCCAGAAAGGACACTTTTTGGTTTTGTGTCTTTGGAGGTAGAAGCAGGATTAGATATAACTGTGTCCCATGTATAAATGCTTTATGGGAATTGTAGCTCAAGAGCCTCCTACTCATGTTTCCTTGAAGCAGGCTATAGCTGGAGCCTGTAAGACTTGTGACCTGGCTAAAAGTAGAAGGGAGATCTGGTTGTTGTAGAGACGTAGCTCAGCCCAGAGGTTGGAAGGAGAGCAGGAGGCCCTTGAACTGCAGTTTCCATGAGGTACATGAGTGATGCAGTGACACAAAGTTTGATTTGGCTTAACAAGCTTCTGTCTAAGGACATCGTCATTGAGGATAACTTTATTTTTTCTTTTTTTTGTCTGTAGAGGAGATGAGACGCTGACTAAGGTTGCCTTCTCCAAAAAAATGTTTTGATGGTTAATGGCTTTGCTCACAGGCATGAAATGATTCTATCTGAGAAGTACAATTATTTATATGATCTTACCAACTAAGTGTCTTGTTCTCACAGCTATTTTGCAAATACCCCCCGGGCAGTCCCACTAAATATTACGTATCATTGTTCATGTGGCAACGGCCTGGGTTTCAGTTTCCTTTGAATCCAGATGTCCAGGGGAAGACTGTTTCCTCTACAGTGCCAGAATAAAGTACAGAGAAAAGGCATTGAAGTATTGTACAAAAAACTCTGCAGTCAGATGTTGCCATTGTGACACTTCAAGACAAAAATCACAGTGGGCATCTGGTGGGCTGTATGCCCATCCTACTGAAACCTTTTAAGGATCTGGTGAGTTACTCTTGTGCTTAAACAGAAAGGAAAATTAGATTCAGATTATTTACACAAAGCTCTTCACCATGCCCAAAACCACACTAGAAACTTCATAGCTACAGACAGAAGATGTCTCTGCCTCCAGGAGCTTGCTATCTAATTAAATGTCTTGGTTCATGTGAGCCCAAGAAATGACTTGAGGGATGAGAAGCGGAAGGGCTGTGTTTACTGTAATACAGTGATATAACAACAGTTTGGCCTTTCTGAATTTCTAGATTGAGTTGCATCAAATTCTTTCTACCTTTTTTTTGTAGTTCAGTTATTCAGGTAAAGCTCACTTTGCCAGGTCATATACAAGGGATGGCTTATGGGGGAATTTAAATTAAGAAAAGGTTATAGTCTGTTGAATTGGAAGATATTCCCTATATAAGGAGCAACATGGAGTGTTTGAACAAAAAGAGAAGCTAATACGCAGTTCCTTTCTGAAGCCTAACTTTGAATGCTTTGACCAGAGATCAAAATATTTTAAAAAATAGAAATTTCCAAGGTAATGCTGTAACTCATTCTGTAGATGTGAACTTACTGGGACACGTGGGGATGCCCAAATGCTGGGGATGCTGGCATGTCCTGAATGCTGACAGGTGCAAATCTAAAGAAATAGATCCCATAGTAGTAGAACACATCCCAAATACTGCCATGCACCGAGCTGGTGTGAAAGCTCTGTGGATAAATGGCTTTATCAGATGCCTGGAAGCGGCACAGGCAATGGCACTGCTGTGGCACCGCTCCGTGACAGCCTCACTAATACCACCTCATGTCCCATCGGGGAGGGGAGTTGGGTTAATCACCGTGAAGCCTCACAAGCTGGGCTGAACTCGCAGGACCGCAGTTCTGAACCTTGAATTGCTTTGCAGGACTGCAGATGTCTTTGGCTCACCACATTAGCTATGTGTATAAATTATGTCATGAAACCCTGTAGTTATTCATTCCAGAGCTGCTAAGATACTTTGATGTGCTTGGATTAGATGGTGAAGAAACCCTAGCTCAGCTGGCACTATCCCACAGAGGGTAGCTGTATGCATATAGTATGAATATAAATTCTCTTTGAGGCCTTACAGAGAAACAGGGTTTACATACAGATCTGACGAACTATTTTGGGTTTCTGTAGGAGGATCTGAAAAGTGGAGTGTACAACAGAAAGACTGTATGTGGAGTGCCACTTTGAAAATCACGGGTAAAAACCTGCATGTGCTCTTAAGAATGAGTAAAGTACCATTTTGTTCATGGTGGAAATGGGCAGAGAAAGACCGTGGCACTGAGCGTGGAGTTTGCAATGGCTTCGTCTGAAGGTAGCAGTGAATGAATGGGACTCAGATACCAGTGATTTGTCTTGAGTCTGAGGGGACTGGAACAGAGCCTCGGTCCCTGCCCTGCCCTCTCTGTGCATTGTGCTTTTCTTGTGTCTATAAATTGCTCATATGTGAGAGGGACAGTATATTTATAACACAGATAAATTAACATTTATTTATTTCTTTATAGCTACAGGCTTATCTGAATGCTGACAATTGAGGGATTCTGTGTGAAGGAGCACTAGTCAATATGTTTATTCTCTTCTAGAAAACAGCAGCAATAACAGGCTCACCATGAATTTTATGAAGCCATGTTAATTTTCTGTCTGTTCTGGGAGCTATAGGGTGGTGTTTGTTGTTTTTTGTGGTTTTTTGTTTTTTGTTTTTTTTTTTTTTTTAATTCTTTTTCTTGTAATGATTTCTGTCTCAGCTTCAAAATGAGAGGGAGAAATTCTTTTGTAATGACAATTAAACACAGTTTGAAAGATCATAGCCTGGATGTAATAGCCAGATTCTTGGAATTTATTAACTGAGGAACTAAGTGAATAATTCAAAACAAATAGCTTTCTTGACAAATCGACCCTCCAGCATTCTTAATATTTTCATTGGGCAGATCATATTATTGTCGTCATTGTTTATGATACCACTGGTTTCAGCTGAGGCTTTCTTTTAGAATAAGCTCTTGTCTTCCCAGAGCCCTAAGAAATGTGACTGCATTGCATTTTTTTGTTTGTTTCTGTTTGGTGGGTGTTTTGGTCCTGTTTTTTGACCTGTCCTCTTGAGTTTAGAGGGTTGGTTTGCTCTTCAAAACATATCTGTAGCTGTGTATGCAACAACATCTTGAACTTGTTGAGGGGAGAGTGATTTATTGTGCAGTCTTGGACCAGCATCTCAAGAAAGCTCTGGCCTAAGCCTGGATCAGTTCTATCCTGATTTGTAAGGAGTCTCCCTATGCCAGAGAAGCACAGATCTCAGCCATGGTCTTCATCCCGCTTATTAAGTGGTCTCTTAGAAGGAGTGTGTCGAAGATAAGGAGGAAGACTTCTAGTTTCATGGTTTTGTAGAAAGCAACGTGTAAAGTAGAGCTTTGATGTATATGCAGTATTTCTGAGAAGATGTACTAGAGAAACAGTATGTAAAACTCGGGTTTTCCAAGTGCTGGAACCATCTTTACCAGAAGCTTTGATTTGTTGTAGTCCAGAGATAACAAACGTGTATTTGAGGCCACTCCTTTATCACTTTGGAGGGCTATCACGTAGAACAATTAGGACATTGGAAAGCACCCGCTTCACTGGGGTATTCTCTGTATGTAAGATACTAAAGTTAACAGGTGAATGGGAAAAAAAATAGAAAGCAAAAGTGTTACTAGTGCTGGTCAGAGACACGCAGCAGGCTAGTGGTGAAGGGTTAAAATTTGGTTCACTGGCAATTCCCTTCAATATTAAAGTCATGGACCACATGTTTTTCTTAAAATGGTTTTGGTATTTACTGATATTCTTCCAGATTATTTGGTTTTATTCCAAACTGTACATTGTATATAGTCTCTATAGCTTTTATTGAGCAATAATTCTGATTTGCTCATTAAATAAAATATCGTGGTTTTGAATGACACAGAGGTAATATTTACATTTTTTAAAAAATGTACTCAGGTTTCCTAGTTTGCTTCTTCAAATTTTGTCAAGTCTTTCTGTGAATGCTTGTCCCTCTAAAGGCTGATTTCCTAGATCTTGGGGGGAGGCAGAAGGTGGTGGGAAAACATGCCAAAGACCCTTCACTGAAAAAGTGGCAATTGGAAGGGCTATTTTGTGTAGAGTTAACTGTTGCTCAGCTCTCTCTAGGACTGAGGAATTGGAAGCAGGGGAGAAAATTACTTAGGATAGGAAATAAAAGGTCAAAATATAAACGTCGAGTAACTAAACATGTAAAAAGCTCCAGCAAGAACCTGATATTTATAGTTTGACAGTTCCGTTGTAATCCTGGCAGAGACAAAACCAGGACAGTTCTGCTTCATCTGTACTTAGAGCCAAGGAACGTCATTTTGCACTGCGGGTTAGGGGCTGTTCGTGTGCTGTGAGAATTAGTGGTTTGGGTGGTGGCAAAAAAGTGCCAGGCACTCCAAGTTTGCGCAGAACAAAGTCCAAAATAATGCTTCTTCCTCCTACCAGCCTAAACCTAAAAAGAACCAGCATTTAGCCTGGATCAGTTATTTATATTTAAGAGAGTTTGGTGCCTTCCCCCCTACTCCCTCCGGGCTAACTCCTGAGCTGCTTGAAGTCATTCAGGGCATGCGCAATGAGCGCGCTCCCAAATGAAAAGGGAAAACATTAAATGAGTATGTGTTAGCAGTGTAAAGAGACAGCAAGCAAGGATATTTGTGCCAATGTATACATCTATGGATCATTCTTTTAAAAGCACTTATTTAATGATTAAGTGTTTAAAAATGGTGTATTTTTTTCCTCTCATCACTTGCAGATCTTTACATGCTGTTTACTTAATAGAAAGTCTTGACAGCTTACCTAAATACTTTGGGGATATATGTATGCTTATCTAAGCAGAAATTCTGGGTAAAAGTAGTGGAAGAGCTAGCTGCAAAATGAGTAGTTACTTAAGAATGCGATGCTGCAGGTGCCAACATCTAAGGTTGCAGAAAATTAACTGGTGGGGCAAGAGCAGGGTCAGCACTAGTTTCAGGATATTTTTCATTTCTTACTATTTTGAACGTCCTAAATTCTTGTATGAAAAGCAAAATCAGCTTCCAAATGAAAACAGGGGAAGACAGAAAATGCATTTTTCGATTACAAATGATCCGAGTCAGCATAGATTTGTCCAGAACAGTCAAAAGCAAGTCAGTCCTGCCTTTCAGTTTAGCGAGATCACACAAACACCTACAAATAAAGGAAGAGAAAGAGAACCTCAACTAAATGACAGCCTTGATGACGGCAGAAAGTAGAGTGATTGCTCATCTGAAACAATAGTCCAAATTTGACCAAGATAGAAAGCCAGGTAAATAAGATGCATTTAATTCTAGTTTGGCATTCATTCCCCCTCATTAAATTTAAAAGCAAGGTAAGTTATAAGTATTTTAAAGATAATTAGAGGATTTTCATTTTGTTAGGAAAAAAACTAATCTTTCTGTAATGTCTGCAGATGACTAATTGTGTTGTGTTCCTGGAGGAACTCAGTTACTCGTCTGCTTTGAAATGGGAAAGATAATAAAGCCATTTAATGTTGTAAAACTTAAACTCTGAACAATATCTTTACCTACAACTGCTTCAAAGTTATAGAAGCCTCAAGCTAGACACCTATCCACTGTCAGATTTTATGGTGATTTTTGTTGTACTTAAAAAAGAAACAAACCAGCAAACAAACCCAAAACAAAACAAAAAAAAACCCACCAAAACACCTTTTCCCCCAAATTACACTTGTGAAACATCACTTCTGAGATGTAGCACGGACCAGGCTTTATCTCTCTGCCATTTGTTCCCTGCATTAATCTTCAGGTCTTTTAATAAAGGTAGGGAACAAAGGGTCGGGATGACTCAAAGAAATGGTAATGGGATACATAGAGCTTTTCACCTATGGGTCATTAGATCAAGTCCAGCCAGGATGAATGTTGCCTCGAAGCTTTTCCACCCCTTTATTACTCTGTGCCTCTAAGGGATATAAACTGAAGGATCTATTTCTGCTTTCTAGTAAACGGGTGACCAGTGCTGGAAAAAGCTACTGCCCCTCTGATCCAGGTCAGTGGCAAGGGCAGAGGTATGGGGTTTGCCTTCCACATCCAGCTGCTCTGACGAGTGACTGAAGCATGCTGATGAGAGCAGCAGTGGAACTGCCTTTCTTGCTGCCAATTGCAGTGTTTTTCCTCTTGATCTATGAAAGATGTTAGTTCAGCCCCCTCAGCTCGGTAGTAACATAGTGGAGGAAAGAAGAAATAAAAATAGAAATGGGATGTGTCTAGATCCCAACTGACAAGAAAAAAAGTGCAAAAATAAATGAGATCTCTCTCGCACTTGTTTGTGGGAAATCCCCACAAACATAGGCCTGTGAGTAGGTGTAGCCCGTGAGAACAGGGAAGTGAAATCAATGTACACTTAAGTTGCTCTGTAATTTTCAAGACTTACTACAAAAATGTAGAGTGTCTTGTAGAACCTGCTTTAGAGGAATGAAATTAGGACAAGACCCTCTGGCTCCTGTGAACTCTGACTCCAATGAAATAATGGACATAACTTTCAGCTGATAATTGAGTGTCTAATACTTGGTTTCTAAATGGTTGGATATGGGGTTTTGTGTATGCATATAAAGGTTTTTTTGTCTCCCCTTTTTTTAAAGGACCCAAAAATATACTCTGTAGCTATTGAAGAATTCAAGAACAAATATAGAACTAGGAAAAGGATTTGCCATATCAAGAAACAAAATTGATTGTTTTGCATATTCTTGTAGCACGAATGTCATACTGTATCCTGCAAAAAATTGTCATGTGTTTTTTCTGCACTTTTTCCTCCTTCTTTTGGCTCATCAGGGAAAAATGGCATGTAGTTCCACATCTGTCCACTGCAGTACAGTCTATCCCATTTTGATTTCTCTGTTACCACTTCCATCTCTCTCACTAAAACTGGCATAGTAATAGAAATGTAAACAATTCAGGCACAGAGGTGGTATACTGGTGTTTTATTTGGCTCTATCAGAGGAATACTTTAAATGAAACCTTCTTCTGCATGTATTAACAAAGAAACCAAACAAGCTTCAGGGTAAAAAAGAAAAAGCCCTTGCCTACTTCTTTGTTTCATCCATTGGTTTGTCTAAAACTCCAAGGAATTCACAACTGAATGTGAATTTTATGTTAAAAGACCATAAGCAACTCTTCAAACTTTCTGATGCTTGCAAAATGTTACAGTAATGGAATTACAAAAGCATTTGCAGGGGTTTTTTGTTTGTTTGGTTTGGGTTTTTTTGGGTTTTTTTAAGTGATTGTATTACATGTGCCAAATCAAGGTCTGTTTGGCGCAGTATCCTGTCTCGCAGGAGCTGAAGGTGAGTGCTTAGGGAAGAACGTAGGGAACGGGTAGGCATGGGATATTCCCCCTGAGCCTCAAGCCAAGGACTTCCTGAGTCAGAGGGTAGTTTCTATGTATTTAACAGCCTTCAATGGATTCTTCTTCCTTGATCTTGTCCAGTTTCTTCTTGAGGCATGTAAGCTTTTAATGCATCCCAGTATCCTGTGGCATGGTGCATCACAGTGAAACCACACATTGTGTGTAGAACCTACAACACCCCGCAGCCGTGAGCACCTTCTCTTGGTGTTACCTAGCTCTTGCATTAGGAAAGACAGTGAACAGTCAATATGGGGCCATCTCCTTCATGTGCCTCGGGATATGTACAGACCTCAGTTATAAAGTCATCTCAGACCTCTGGGTTTTTTTTTTTTCAGATTGAGGACTGGAATTTACTCTCTTGCTTCTGGTTTTCCTGTAACACTTTGATTTGCCTATTGTTCTCTCAAAAAATTTCTCAGGTTTAATAAAGTTGAGCTACGTTGTTAAGCCTTTTTAAGCTGTTATTTTAAATAGGAGGCCTGCCAAAAACCAGCCCAAAGCCTATGATCTAGGATTCCCCAAAGGACTTATTTAGTGGAGGGTTCACATGTACCTATTTCTGCCTAAATACATGGCCCTAATATTTTGAAAATGCCTTCCATGAAAAATTATAACCTTTTTTTAGATGCCTAAAAATGACTGTAAGAGATTTTAGATAGAACAGATCTGAAAAAATGCCTCTTGGGAGAGTTCATCATTGTTTTGCTGGTATAGTTGGTACCTGAGGGAAAGAAACTCTTTTTGATAAATGCATTTCCACTGCAGAGTTACCTCTGGCCAGGGAAGGCTGAACAGTGATTCCACTGACTGTAAAATAATTGGTAGGTCTCTTATTACTGGTTACGTTACCAAAGCCATCTATGTGTTTAGTCGTGTACTTCCAAATAGTCTTCCCCACTGGTAAAGGCGTTTCTACCTTGATAACTTCTAGTAATGTCCATCAGCCCCCATCACCCCTCAAGGCAGGTCCAGTTAGTGGTGAGGCAGTAAGGAGATTTAAGCAGGGAGTGTTGACTCTCACCGTATCTCAGCTGCCAAGCCTGCTCCCTGCAGCCATCCCTCTGGCTTCCCTCAGGAGGAGGGAAGCAGCACTCAGACGCACGACCTGGAAAACTTAGTTGCATGCTGAACTGGAGATGCCCACTTACTGCAGACACAGCTGGTACCTCTTGCAGCACGCTCTCACCTGGCCAACAAGGACCCTGGCTTCTGCCCGCCTGGAAGGAAGGAGCTGTTGCAGCCTGGTTTAAATTGTCCTTGCAGTGTCCGTGCCTGACTTGCTATCCATTTAGTGTTTAATCTGCTAGTGGATTTTTAGTCTCACAGTTAAGGTTACTAATGATTGATTAATCCAGCTCACTATGGACAGAGCACGCCAGGCAGTTATAAACGAATTGCAACAATTTCTCTGATGCTACTTTTTGTAAAATGTACTGTCTGGGGCACAGATGAACAGCAGTGGCTCCATTTCTGGTCCTGACCCTGAGCTAATTAGGACAGATCCTGCTCCCTTCCATCCGCTGAGATGAAAAAGAGGATTTAGAAGAGCTTTTCAAAGGAATAGTTTTCCCTGATGTAGTGGTTATTTTTTTGTTGGTGTTGTGGTTTTTTTCTGTTTGGTTTGGGGTTTTTTGTGGTTTTTGTTTGTTTGGTGGGGTTTTTTTTAAAGGAAAACGTATTATGGGACTTTCTGTAAATTTGCTGCCCTCTGTAACCATGAGGGATTTATCAGAGGTGTGAAAGCCTGCATACTGGTTCTTGAGAGGAATGCGTTATGTTTGCCAGTGTGCATGCGTATGATAATGAGTTTTGTTCTTGAGGTTTTTTTGGTTTTGGGTTTTGTTTCCTTTTTTTTTTTTTTTTTTTAAGAAGGTTGGTGTGATCAGATACCCTATGCCTTTACAGTCTACCGTGTTCTTTAGTGCAATGTGTAGCTGGTTGCAAAACAGAAATGCATGCTTATTATAATGCCTGGCTGATTTCTAAGTCAGGAGGATAAAAAGAAGTAGAAAAGAAAAAGAAAAAAAGAAAAAGATTTGAGCTGGAACTCAAGTTGCACAACTTTCCATGAGGGCATTGTGGAATGAAGGGTAAGTTCTACCTGTACAGTTGACAGAGGTTCCTTCCCTTCACGTGTCCCTGCTATATCTTGCTTTTGTACATGTAGCTTGTGCCTCTTTATCAGAAGTGACCACTTCCAACACACGTGGACTTGTTCAACTTATGTAGAATGCAACTGTCGATAATACACTGACCATAATAATGACCATTTAAAAATAGGCTTCCTATCAGAGGCCATTCCTGGTGATCAAGAGGAAGCTCTTCTGCATCCCGGCCACTAGAAAGATAAGATCTTAGGAAATCAGTAGCTAGGGAACTGGGAATTGTACAGAGGCAAGATTTTGCTGTTCTGTCATCAGCGAATCTTACTACAGAACTTCTTAGCAAATAGAAGTCAATTTGCCCTTACAACTGCATGCATTCGTTTATCCAAGCCACTTGGTGTTTGCTCCATGAACATCTGGAAGGAAGATGAGGGTGGATGTAGGGAGGAACGCTTTCAAAAGAAACAATCAATGCTAGAACAGAAATCAGAGCCTTTGCATTTAAAGCAGCTTTTTTCTGAAACTGGAGACTAATGTGATTCCACACTGCTCAGATTCTAATGTTAACATGTCTCTTTAGGGTTTGATGACAGTTAACATAAATATTAATGACAATTTCATTAAAACTTGATTTCATACAAAAGTGGATTATTCTTTTTATTCGTTCCCTTGTGCTAACCGTCGTTCCCTGTTGAATAGATGCAACTTCATGCAAAATTGCCACGTATGACAACTACTTTATTACGCGCATGGAAAAACAAAACATTTTTCAGATTACAGGCGTTTGTGCAGAGCACGAGTACGGTGAACCCACATCTGATGTAATGACTATCTATTATCCTACAGAACAGGGTAAGAGTGTCACAGGAGAAACTGGAGGACAAAGCTGAAGGACAACTAGTATAGCAGGTGAACAGAAGACTAGTATATTTTTAGTAAAATATTCTTTCTTTTGTTTCCCCCCCTTTTTAATATTTATTGCCTTGGGTTTCTTTTCCTCAAATGTGCATGTCATGACAAAAGTAAAATTAATTTCCAGCTATGTGATTAATATTAGGTTCGTAGGATGTTTTTTATCTTATGTATCTTGTTTGTGTTTAAGTAACACTTGTTGATGGGCTAGCTAGTATTCTTCACTTTCTCTAATAGCTTTACTGTAAATGATTTCTTTACAGAAAACACATAAATACTATGATTCCCAGCATTATGATGTCATATCACCTATAAATACTCAAAGTACAGAAATGCATCCTTCTAAATGGAGAGTTTATAGTGCTCTTGTGGATACCTTCCAGCCAGAGGGTGAGCAGCTCATAATTCTTTTTTGACAGAATAAATAGGAAATCCATGATTCCTATCAAGTTCTGTAGAAAGAACCAGACACCTAGATCCGTATGCCATGCTTTTCCTTGTACATGTTTGAAGCACTAGCAGACATAATTGTTATGCCCTGGGGAAACTTCAAAACTACTGTTGGCAGATACAAGTGATATTAACAGACAAATGTGACTCAGTATACTTACCAGGTGATTACTGCTGTTTCAAAATTAGTAAATTATTGTATTTATTCATCTATGATGCTTCCATAGGAACGGAAGGCAAGCTGTCTTTTAATTTTATTTATTTATTTATTTGTTTATTTTTTTAATTTGAGGGAGGGTTAAAGGTAGGAAAGGGGGAAGAAGGAAGCAGATTTGGATAGTGCTATGGAGGCAGTCAAGTTGCATAGTTTACCATTAACTCTGTTTCAACAGCAACATTTAAAATCACAAGGGTTTCATTCTGTGTATGCCAGTGATTTATAATGCCACATACCCTATGTGATAGCATATGTAGTCTCCAAATGTTTCATCTGTGTCTAGGCATTCTGTTTTTTAAATCACTGCAATATGTTGAGCAAGCAAAGGACTTAACTTGATTTTGTGTGTGTTTGTTTATATTTACAAAATGTTAAATATCTTTACAAAATGTTAAATATCTTATCTCCTTTCATATGCACTTCTTTTTTCTTCCTGTTTCTTCTCGCCCTTTCCCCAAGACTTTATTAACTAACACTTAAATTGTGCGTCCCTATGTGTTTTGACTTTGGTAGTAGTTGGCTTAAGGAAACTAAATCAACCATACCATTTTCAGCATAAAATCTTCAACCTAAAGCTGTTCATGAGAATGACACAGTATCTTTCCCCTTTCCCCTCCAACCCACTCTGTTAGGGCTGAGTTAGCCCATGCTTTTTAAACCTAAGTTCATTTGAGGATGAGCAGATATAGTCCTTACTTGTTGCATAAAGGATAAGTGTGGGTAATGTGACCACTGATGTACTAATTCTGCTTTTGCTTACTTTCTCTCTCAGCTGGAAAATCCCCTAGAAGGTGTAGATAATGTTGAAACCTTTTCATGGGATTCAGAAATTTATGGAAGTGAGATGCTACTTTTCCCATAATGTACAAGAGACCGCAACTGAAATTGTGAAATCAAAGCTGCAGTTACTAGAAAATACCAGAGTTAAATTTTAAAAATTAATTCATAGACTCATAGAATACCAGGTTGGAAGGGACCTCAGGGATCATCTGGTCCAACCTTTCTAGCACCATCTAGACGAGATGGCCCAGCACCATGTCCAGCTGAGTCTTAAATGTGTTCAGAGTCAACCACTTCCCTGGGGAGATTATTCCAATGATTGACTGTTCTCATTGTGAAAAATTTACCTCTCGTAATTAGGCCTCTTTGTGTAATATCTTACAAGGGAGGTGGCATTGTATAATGTTTTTAATTTTCTTTTGTCTCTGAAGCCTCACCTTATTTGCCAGATGGATAGCTCTTCCTTGATGAGCAGCTACTTTGTTTTCTCCCCATCATTTGGTAGAGGTCTCTAAACCTCACTTGTTGCATGCTATTATAAATCATCTTGGGAGACAGCATTATTGTTTGTAGTGCTTATTCTAGTATCCACACACTTTAAGATGCTTATTTTCAGAAAAATGCTGTGAACTGAGGTGATAGCACTGGAAATAACATATGAAATTACCTCCTTTGGGTGTCTATTTTGTAATGCCTAAGGAATTTGTTTTTTTCTTCTTTTTTAGCATACTTAGCATTAGTTAAGACTATACATAGACAACATGTTTATAACACTTATACTTTATATATAGAAGCACAGTTCTCATTGAGCAGTTCCCAGAGCACAAGCACAATTCCCAGCTGCAGCTGTGAGGGCTCAGCACTTCTGCAAATCATGTTTCAAGCTGAACATGAAAATGGGGAACACATGATGAATAACCATCAGCAAAACACTCAGTTTAAGTGACTTGCCTAGCTTGACATAGGAACATTAGTTCTAACGTTGGTGTTTGTTTTTCTTTTTTCCTCCATAAATGTTCCCCTCCCTTTCCCTCCATCCCTTCTGGCCGCAGAAGAATGGGGAGACTCCAGGAAACTTTCCTACTTAATCTGGAGGGGTGAGAGCTCAGCGAGCACAGACCTGGCCTCCTCTTCCCATCATATCCATGATTCTTCTTTACCCATTGATCTTTGCTTCCACCCTACTTGTTGTGAGTTTTTTGTTGTTGTTTTTCTGATAGATTAGTTCAACTTTTTTCTCCTTAATCTTCTTGTCCTATTACTTGTTTCCCTTGTTCAGCCTCTTCCTGCTCTGGCTGCCTGGTTTTTCTGACACATCTGCAATTACAGAAAGAACATCTTTTTTAGTCCTGCAGGAAATTTCTACACAACTATACAGCATTTTCAGCTAACTCAAGACTCCTCTTAGTGAAGAGAACATTTAGAATAAAGGCCTCACAGCACTGCTGGAGACAGTGTAGTTGCAAGGATAAAAATCAACGTAGAACTGGGCTTGGTGTCAGTGATAGGATGCCTGTGTTTGATACTGGGCTTCCAAATACTTCTGGTTTTTGCTACACCTGCGTTCCTGAGGCATGCCTGTTTTGAGCAGGAAAGAAGCTTGAGCAATTTTTAAACTTTCCCTTGTATGGCAATGGGCAAGCCTTCAGATTTCTGTGTAAACAAAATAGTGTTAGGTGAATGCTGCTGGCAAAGCCTGGAAAAACACACTGTGTTTATTGTTTGGTATAGTAGAGTATTCTGTCGGCATGGTTGGTAGGAGGCTTGAGAAGGGAGAAAAGGTTTTAGAGAGTGTTATATCACATGGTAATGTTTTGGAAATATCTGCCCTCAGTCAGATCAAGTCCTTTGCAAAGACAAAGAATCTGTGACTCAGAAAGGTTTTCAAGAGCCTTGGGGTAAACCGTTTCTGTCAGAGATGATTTAGCAGCATCCGCAGGGGAAGTGATTCCAGCTAATGCACCATAATCATCATCCCAAACACTCCCTTAATTTTTTTGTGGAATTCTAACAAGGCAATCCCAGGGGGCCGCCTCACTGCCAGCTCTCCCCACAGACCCCCAGCCAAAACACCACATGCGGCTGCCCTTTTGCTGCAGTGCAAATCTGGAGCGTCTGCTCTAGGATTGCACAGACGTTCCTGATAGCAGAGGCTAGTGATGGGCTTAAATGGGACTTGCATGGGGTTATCTGGTGAAGCAGTCATCTCTTGCTGTTCTTATGTCTTCTTTCTAGTAAATTGAAAAAAAAAAAAAAAGAGCAGATAAAAAGTGTGAAACTGCTCAAATTTTTTTCTGACAACTGCCTCATATTTTATTTCCTTTCTAAAATATCTGTAGTTAACTAGTAGATGCTAAATAGAGGATTTGGAAAATGTAGTATTTTGCTGCAAAGTCTTTCCTATAACCACTGTATTTCTACATGCTCAGAGAACTCATTCTACATAACTGTTGCCATCTGGTGATGACGCTCTTACTTACCATCTGTCATCAAAACACCAAGTTAATTGTCTGATATATTGGTCTCACAGCTCTGCAGCTGCCCATTTTGAAGACCTCCATCTTATATACTACTTACTTTGCATCCATGGTCTGTGTATCTTGGAAGTCATATACTTCCACTTGATGCCCCTGACAGACAGTTGACAATAGCCTGTTGAGAAACTGCAGAAGTACATACCCTGACTGCACAGGGGACCCTGTAAGCAATCTGCAGCCACCAGAACCACGTGGAGATGAATAAAACTGTGTCTGCAGACTTAATCCCAGCTACAATTTTTTAAAAAAATGGATTTCTGATTTCCAAAATCAGCTTGTTTGTTTCTTTTTTTCCCCCCTTGTGTAATTTCTACCACGATGATATTCTTGCACATACTTTTACTGCGTTTCTACCAGCATGCTTTAGCACACTTTAGCCTTGCCTTTAATACCAAAACCTTGCCCAAGTTTTACATTGCTCGCTCTCTGACTCCAGCTGAAGGGAAGGAACTGCCTTCCTGTACATGATCAGAATTTACCCTGCTTTCTTACAAAACACAGTGCAGACAATAGGAATCTTGATTTCCAGCATAAACAATACTACTTGTTCATTCATACCTTCTTGACCTGGTGATTAGCCTGACCACAGCATCCAGCCATGCATTTCTTATGGGAGCATCTCTTCTGCCTCCTCTGGCTGCGTAGGGATTAACAGGCCCAGACTCTGACATGCATCTGGCTGTGTCGTAGCGCTGGTAACAGCACTGCATCAGATCTCAGATTGCTTGTGAAGGGTGAGGTAAAGAGCCAGAGCAACACAGCAATGTAAAAGCATGAAGCCTAAGATAATATCTGCTCCTTAGAGAGCTGGGACCAACTTAGGCCACTCTTGAATTGTTTGTGTGAGCACTAGGATGGGACTTGGTATATCTAGTTGTGGACATTTTGGGCAGAGAGGTAAGCTTAACTGTGCAGTTACAGGTGGTTTTATAAAAGATGAAGAAAGAAATGTATGACTGTACTCTGATCCCTCTTTCAGGGACTTGGTGGCCAGCTAGTCTATGGTGTTGGAAATTCAGATTTCCATTGGTTTTATTGAGAAGAGCAAGGTAATTCTGATCATGTAATTGATGGTATTGCATGTTCACTTTATATAGAGAGGGCCTATACATCTGGGCATCTGATAAGTCTGGCATCTGTATTTAAAACTTACCACTTCCACTGCAGGCAGACATAGCGGGTTATGTGCTTTCTACAAAGTGTGAATTCAAGGTCTTAGGTTACTGTCAGACGATTTGAAAATATTCTACTCCTTCCACTGAAAGAAGCTTGTGAAGTAGTTCATGGAAACTTCTACTTAGGTGTTTAAAGATTTATCATCCTGTTTATTATGCATGGTTAAAACCAGTGAACCTACAAGGCCTTTTAGCTTGGATGGCAGTTTTCTTTCCTTTTGTGAAGATCAATCCTAAATGTCCTACATGGGTTTTGTATTTTGTAACATTTTGCACAACCTTATTTTTTATTCAGCTTCACTGATATGAGTAATTCTCTGAATTAAACTGAGATAGTGCTAGGTTTGTGTGGAATAAACATCGTTTTAGAATAGGAAAGGAAGAATAATTGAAAGAGATGTTCACTGACATTTTCATATCAAACAAAGTAATGCTCTGTGACTGTGCCAGCAAATATTATTTTCCAGCTCTGTCAAACAATGCCTCTAATGTAGCAGTGAACTAACTATTAATCCTAAGTCGATAACTACAGTCCTGTTTTTCTTGTCTCTGTCCCTGGTGAGCCCAGTCAACAGTTTCTTTGGCCCCACACACCCCGTTGAAAGAGCATGTGTTCTTGAAGCCTTATCAGCTTGCAACCTGGCAGAAAGTATTTGACCTTATCTGTGCTCTCCAGTGGCTCCGCAAACCAGCATGTTGTTGTTTTCAGGATGTCTACTTTGGCATCCAGCTGTGGTTGGACAGTTCTACCTAGTGTTGGCAGTAAGTAGTACAGAGCCCTCTCTTTCTGCTGTTCTTCTTTTGTCCGACTTTCTGGTTTTCTTGCTTGGGTGCCTACAACAAGTCTTACGTAGCTGAGCTGCCCTTCTATGGTCCCTGGCATGGAGAGCTGAGCTGTGCCTGTGTTCTGGCATCTGCACTTCTGCCTAGCCTGTGAATCTGTGCATTGCCATAAAGCTGCGGTTTCTCATCCTCTGATGTCTCCCCTTTTATTTTATTTTATTTTTTTTTTTAAATCTAGTCTTCTGTCTTTTTGTCCTCAACAAACCTGTAGGTACAACGGTACTTACGCAAATGAGCATAGGTACGATACGTTTCTACTTCCTCTTGAATCTGTATGGCCTGTGCCCCAATAGTACAACTTTTTTTCTTTCCCTGCAACACTCCCTTTTTCTTTTTCAACCCCCTGTATATAGCCTGCATAAAATGTCCATCTTGAGAACATTTTCTCAACTCTCACCATTGCTGGAAAGCTCCTAACATTTCTCACCTATATGAACAGGATGCTGCTTCTAGCCAGTCTTTTTTTTCCCCCTTTCTTCCTTTGTTTTTCCCTACTTGGTTCCCTGAAGTGCCATGTAATGAACAGAGTTAGAGACAGAAAAAGACCTTCTTTGACCTGCAATATTGTTTCCTACGGTATATTTTTTACTACTTCATTGAGTCTTGTTCGAAACATCTTATGAGATAGGATTCCTTCTGGAGACAGGTCTGTGGTCTAATTCATCTTGTTTTTCTTCCCTGCTGTTCAGCCTCAATGGTCCATCTTTTTTAAATGGTTCCCCTTACTTATAGTTACATCCTTAGACCATTCAAGTGCTATTGCACTGTCTTCTTGCTTTCTTTACTTACCATGCCCTTTCAGTACTCCGGCTGACATTTTTATGCCTGATTCATTATGGCTGTGCCAAGTTGCATATTGTTGGGGTCAAATTTTTCTCCAAGTTGGTGATTTGGTGCAGAGGTATAATAGACCGCCATGGACACTTGGCAGTGTGCAGGTCTCGGCTGTTCTTTTAACTTTTTGTATACCCATGCTCCTTTCTGTTTCTGCCTACTCACCCACTGCTCTGTGCGTTTCTTTCCTGTGGCACTCCGGTGAGTTCCCTGCCACACTAATAGCAGTTTTTTCTCTACCTCCCAGCTTCCTGCTTTCAGGTACAAAGTGGACTTCGCAGAGCTTTCAATTTCTTGTGGCCACAAACCTGCTTATTTTAAAAGTGGACTAATCTTAACAATTTACCAGTAACCTTCAGTCTACAGAGTTATTGTAATTGCTTCTAAGTATATCTAGAACAAAACTAAAATCCTGCCTAAATGACAGCCTGAAATATTCCAGCTGAGTAATAAGCATGTTCGTCTTAAGGACTATTAGCATTTATTCTTTCAGTAGTGTTTTCTTACTTCAGATTTTTATCAATTTAAAAAAAAAAGCATTCTTAATACTCATATAGTAGCAAGCAGAATTTGGCTTCTATTCCATCTTCCATATTATCTCTGTTTAATTAATTTATTTATGTGCATATCTAATCTAAAGGCATAGGCATCAATTGCAGACTATTGGAGCCTTTGAAATGATTAAAATTATAATGACATAAAGGATGAAACTAGAAAATATTCTGTTGCAACTGTAACTGCTGTCTTGGTCTGTACCAAGCTATTAGATAGTCCTGTCTCAAAATCCAGGGTAAAGAGAGAATTTGTAAAGGTAGAAACCAGTGGAAATGGAGGGATTTGGAATAACTTCCTGATTTGACATAAGAGCCATTACAGTCCCTGGTATTTTACAAACTTTTACTGGTCCTGTTGGTCCCTTATGTCCAGAAATACAAAGGACAAGGTGAAGATACTCTGGCAGTAGATTGGCAGATAAGGGAAGGAAAGAAAGTTGCTGACTTCCACTCATCTTTGCTCTCTTGGTAAATTTGAGTGATAACCTCTGTTAAAGCAACCTTCCAACCTCAGCAGAATTAGATTGATGCAAGCATTATGGCAGAGTCATTCAGTTGTAAAGGATGTTTGCAGTCTTTCGGCCACGCAAAGATTATAGGGAGAAGAATCATTCGTGGCATTGCTGTAGGATGATCCAGTGTTTCTTATAGCTCCAGATTAGAATCTAGAAAGCATTAGGAGACACTGATACCTTCAGCTGTGTAAGGGTAATGTAATCCTTGCTGCATCTTTCCAACTAATTGTCCCTCTAGCACCAGGTTGGTAAAGTGGTTTAATATTGGGCAGGAAAAATTTATGGTTGTGTGTGGTAAGCACACTGAGAAGATCAAAATGCTGTTGGACCACTTGGAAGAGCAAGGAATAAAGTCATCACATAGTCTGTCTTGAAGGTTTTGAGACCAACTACCAAACTGTAATGAATCACTATATGATAGATTAAGATAGTGTAAGGCTTGCTTTCATTTGCAACTTTTTTGACTCTGGGAGACAGTCTACGTATAGAATCATAGAATCGTTAAGGTTGGAAAGGACCTCTGAGATCATTGAGTCCAACCTGTTAGCCTAACTGCCAGGTCCACCTCTAAACCATGTCCCTAACCACCACATCCACACGTTTTTTGAATACTTCCAGGGACTGTGATTGCACCACTTCCCTGGGCAGCCTGTTCCAATGCCTAACCGCTCGCTCTGTGAAGAAATTTTTCCTAATATCTAATCTAAATCTCCCCTGGCACCTGATAGGAGACAAAAGATCAGAAACTACTGTGAGAAGTGTCTGGGTACAACCCGAATAATCTCAGGAGAAATGGAAGATTACATTGTGGGTGTCAGTTGCACCCATCTCCTGATGGTGATACTGAGGGGCAGTCACACATGGTTACCTTGGTGGAAGATAGCAGTCTTAAAAGGAGGTCTCATGATCTCCACTAATACCAGGCTTTGTCTATAACAATGATCTTTTCCATAAGTTTGAATCACAAATTATGGCACAAGTATGTGTGGTATCTCCAAGGGACAGGGTCTCCCTGCCTGTGCACCTTCTATGAAGATCACTTACATGCAAGGACAGAAGACTTCACTGCTCCGTTTTTTTCCTCCAGAGTGTGTCTGTGGCTATGGAATATTCTTCTCCCTTGAGTGTAGTAATATACTGCATTTCAATATATGATATCACTAGCTTTTAAAATACAGTGTACCAAAGCATAAATACCCAGGGGGATCTCTTTTTAGTAGTGTGTGATTTTTAGTAGTGTACCACCTTTTTATCTCCTTTCTTATGGTTAGAGGGGTTTTGTGCAGGGTGGGTTGTAAGTTGTTTTAACTTTTGTTTGTTTGTTTGTTTGCTGTTTGGAAAGTACCAGGCAATTGCCTATGTTGGCAAGAAATAAGAAAGAGAGCGGTGCTGATTTATCATGCAAACCAGACTTCTATCCTTCACCTGCATGTAATAAGCCTGGGGCTGGAGTGTGCAACAGAACAGCTACTGATGGTGGGTGATCTCCTGCCTTGATACTTCAGAGCTTAAGGTTCTTACTTTTGTCCATAAACTAACAGTAATAAAGATCCAGGTAAACTTGATTGAGTGGTGTATAATTTTTCAACATACTGAATATATCATCCTTTGGGAAGAATCTCATGGCATAAAAACATATCTCTGACATATTTAAAAGGTTTGAAACTGGATAGCACTTAGCGAGTCAGTCAATCATTTGCCTGTTTCTGTTAGAGGTATATTAATGTCTGCTTTGATCTGCTGGGGATTTCACTGAGATATACTGGTCATGTGCAATGCATCCATAGGGACTGAAAGCTGTAGTGGTCCTCCTCCGCCATAGCACTGGAAGTATGAATTGCATTGTAGGGTGTAGGCTTTTTATTATTTACTGGAGTAAAATACAGATTTGAATAGAAAATATGATGCTATTTTCTTTGGCCAGCTGGGGACATTTCCTTTTCCCTGAAAAAAAAGCCACTGGTACCTATCCTCAGCTGGAATAAATTAGCATGGCTCCATTAAAGCCACTGGAACTGAACAAAGCTGTGTGACCTTTGGTATCTTTAAGAGACAAAATGTAGCAGAAAGCACAAAACTCAGAGTAGCCCTGTCTGCTGGTGAGAGAAATGTTATTGGCTATGAGAAACTCTCTAAAGTTGGAGTGGGTCTATATCCAAACATACATTTACCCTTTCAATTTTGTGAAAGGAGAGGGAGGGTCACGAAGCGCTGAGGAGTCCCAAGCAAAAGAAGACAGCAGCTGTGTGTATGACATGTCATGCTTACTGGAGGTCTGTTTTGGAGATGTGTCTAAGACCAAGTCACAAAATCCTATCCACAGCTTGTTGTATTTGCCGCAGTGAAAATCTCATTTCAGGCACTCTTCATACCTTTCGGTCAATGTGTAAGGCTGCATGGGAAGGCTAAGAGAAACAAAGGCAGGTAACAGAAAGAAGAGAAAAATCTGTGCTCTTGAATTGTGAAGATTTAAATTTTGCAAAGCCAACAGTGTCAGCTGATTTCATATGAGAGGTGAGGGTATTTTACAAGGGTAAGTTAACAAAAATGAAATGAACTGGACTTAGACTTCTGATTTGCCTTGTTGGATATGGCGTAGTAGAAGCTATATGGTGGGAATATGTGTTAAACAGGTGAAATTGCATTTTTTGCTTCTCCAGACTTCGTTTTTCAGCTTTGGAAAACTCTAGTATATCAAAGATTAATACTGCAGGGAGAGCTGGTGTAAGTGATTAGCATTACTTGCAAAGGAAATGTACCTAAATTAGTGTATTTGCAAAGGAGGCATTACTCAACCTGAAAACAGATGAAGAGAAGTTAGTTACTAATGACACTGCTTTCAGTATTAAAGCAGTCTGATAAGATATTATGGAACAATGTCTAGAGCAGGGAGCATGTCTGTCCTCATAGTTTGCACATCAGTTAGCACACAGATTATGATAATTAATCACTCAGTGGAAGACAACAGGATGGGATTTAAATGTGCATTTTGTAAACAGATTTTATTTTCAAAAGGATGATCCAGATCTACCGTACTGTAAATCAGAGTCGCTTCACTTACTTCAGAGAAACTGGGCGATTTTATGCTAGTTGCAGACTTGATACCATATTTTAACAGGAGTGACTGATGTTGAGAATTTTTTTTGTTGTTTGTTGTGGTTTGTTTCCTTTTTCATTGAGAAATACAAATAGCAAGAAAGGAAATGTGGAAGTGGGAGCACTTCTGAAATAAGGATCTCTCTCATCCAGTACTCGAACAGGCCTAGAAACCAGCTCCCTGTAGACACAGCTCCTTGTGCGTTTGTAGGCACTAAATGTCAGTCTGTGTTAATACCTGTACAAGCATTTTTAGGTATGTTTCAAAAAAGGCTCCTTTAGGGTTGATGGAAAATTCTTGTGCTTTTTCCCCATGCAGCTGTAGAGCTAACAGATCAGAAGTATGCTAGTGCCCCAAAATCTGGCATCCAGAACTGTTTCTGTTTGTCACGTATCAGTCTCAAGCGGACAGTGAGCAGCTCCACTAGTAAGACCAGCTTTGCTGTGTCTCATTCAGTACAGCATAGCATTATCTTTCTTGAGAATCCCTCAACTCAGTCTAGTTTTTAGGTAAGTGTTCTTTGGGTTTTTTTTTTCATATTGTCCTATTTCTGTTACCTAATGTACTCTCATTACATAATAAAAGGTATAATAGCAATCACCTATATCACATATGGTTCTTTCATTTGAGATTGAAGACTGTGTCATGCACTTTAGTAAAAATTCTGGTAAAACATGTTCCTCCTATCTTCTGGAAGTCAGGTCACATTACTTAAATCTATACATGCATAGCAAACATGCAGAAAGTTCTGGTTATTCAGTTCTGCAAAGCTGTCTGCTTTCAGAGACTTGAAAAAACGGCATTTCAAAACCTCAGAAAAGACTACCTGGTGGTTGCTCTGTCTGTTACTAAGGTGCTGCAGAAGCATAGGTTTCATTCTTACACGCACGTTAGCAGTATCTTTAAGTAGCTGAGGTCAGGGAGGACTTTTCTCTTTGTTTCCTGGTTTTGTTAGGTGCGTGCATGTACGTGGAACTTCACGAATGGAAGGAGAAATCTGACTTATTGCAAGACCTGGAAAATGGTGTGTAGAATACTGTGAAGCATCCACTTACCAAGCTTTTCTTTCAAGAACATAGAGGGCAACGATCATAGTTGCCGTATTAGTGAAGTTGGACATCAGATCCAAATCAATATAAACTCATTAAGTTAAATGTGATGTTGAGTTTCGTGTCTGTATAGTTACGTGGATTGCTTGGAAAAAAATCCCTGGATTTAGCACCTAAAAGAGCACAAGCTTTTAAACAACATTGGATGGGCAGATCCTCAGAAATATTCCAGAGACATGACAAACTGTTCAAAATTTTACAAGTTGTAGACCGTATATGAACTAAATTTTATTAGTTACCTTTCAAATGAAAAACCAAACTGGCCTCTTCTCATTAGTGTAAAACCCCTTCCTTATTCAGACAGTTGTGCAAACCTGTGCAGGTCCACAGGGTTGGAGCAGTAAATTCTTGTGTCTATATATATTCTGTGAATTTATGTATCAAAGAAACACGAGTATTTCTTTAATTTTGTTGTGCTTTTTTGATTTCTGGTGCTCTTGAAAACTCAAGATGTTACTGACTGAGTCACAAGCTATAAATGTACTTGGTTCACTTATGGTTCTTGGGGTTGAAAGGGGTTAGCTAGAAAATGCTGAAACTTGCTGCAAGACCAGTATTGGCAATTCTTGGTTTGCATGCTTTCCCAGGTTTTCTACCAACGTTGTGGTGTGTTTTGATTCACATAAGTTTGTACTTAGAGTTTTTACTTGGCTTTTGAGTTTGGTCTTTTAAATTTGCTACCAAAATCCAGACTTTTGGCATAGATCTGGGCCAAGTTTTGCTGCTCAAAACTTAGTCCATGTTTGGAAAATGTACCTGTGCTGGCGTTTTCAACAGAACCATCTGAGTTTCATGATTGGAAAAAAGTAAGCTGCAGCCATAAAAGCTTCTGGAATAAATGAAGATATGACAAATTCTTTAGCGCTCAGTCCTTGAATATGTGTTCAGTGAGTGTCCATGGCCTGCAGAGGTATGCAAACAACCTATCAGTGTGGCTAGTCTCTACCTCACCTTGATTCAAGCACAGATAATGAAGGAGAGAGGAGTAAGCACAGAAAGACTACTGTACAAGAATATGACTGGGGCATAAATACTTAACTCCCAATCAGTAAATATTCATGAAGAACATATTGGGCATTTATAGGTTACCCCGGGGCAAGTAGTGACTCACATTGTGATCTGCCAACAATACAGAAATATCCTTAGAGAGCCTAGGAAAATAATACCTCTCACAGCTGCTTGGCACCAGTGTATTCTGGGCACAGTGCTTCTGCCAGCCACCTAATCTGCAAGAGCAGGTATCCTCAGATTTTCCCTCCCTGGCAGGTGAATAATGGAGCATCTACCATACAAGTAGTCCATCCTGTGCCTTGGTACTGCTCTTTCATGACCAAAGACCTTCACTGGCTTTTGGGAACCTATTTTAAGTGTCATACTGTAAAAAGAGTGTGGCTTTAAACTAGACTCGAAGGGGGAAGGGGATAAAACCAGTTCTGCTAGGGACGAGCCCAGGGGTGGCACGCCTGTGTTGGAGAAGAGATCGATAGCCCAACTCAAGTGCATTTACACCAATGCACGCAGCTTGGGCAATAAGCAGGAGGAGCTGGAAGCCATTGCGCGGCAGGGAAACTATGACGTGGTTGCCATTACGGAAACATGGTGGGACGACTCGCACAACTGGAGTGCTGCAATGGATGGCTACAAGCTCTTTAGACGGGACAGGCAAGGAAGGCGAGGCGGCGGGGTAGCCTTGTACGTCAGAGAGTGTTTTGACTGTCTTGAGCTCGACAAAAGTAATGACGAGGTTGAGTGCTTATGGGTAAAGATCAGGGGAAAGGCCAACAAGGGAGATATCCTGATGGGAGTCTGTTATAGACCACCCAACCAGGATGAGGAAGCAGATGAAGTTTTTTACAAGCGGCTGGCTGAAGTCTCAGAGTCTCTAACCCTTGTTCTTGTGGGAGACTTCAACTTACCAGATATCTGCTGGAAATACAACACAGCAGAGAGAAAGCAGTCTAGGAGGTTCCTGGAGTGCGTGGAGGATAACTTCCTGACGCAGCTGGTAAGCGAGCCAACCAGGGGAGGTGCCCCGCTGGACCTGCTGTTCACGAACAGAGAAGGCCTGGTGGGTGATGTGGTGGTCGGAGGCTGTCTTGGGCACAGCGACCATGAAATGGTAGAGTTTTCGATTTTTGGAGAAGTAAGGAGGGGGGCCAGCAAAACCACAACCCTAAACTTCAGAAGGGCAGACTTTGGCCTGTTTAGGAGTTTGGTTAACAGAGTCCCTTGGGAGGTGGTCCTGAAGGGCAAGGGAGTCCAGGAAGGCTGGATGTTATTCAAGAGGGAAGTCTTAAAGGCACAGGAGCAGGCTGTCCCCATGTGCCGCAAGTCGAGCAGGCGGGGGAGAAGACCGGCCTGGCTGAACAGAGAGCTCTGTCTGGGGCTCAGGAAGAAAAGGAGAACCTACCACCTTTGGAAGAAGGGGCAGGTGACTCAGGGGGACTACAAGGATGTGGTGAGGACATGCAGGGAAAAGATTAGAAAGGCGAAGGCCCAGCTAGAACTTAAACTGGCCACTGCTGTCAAGGACAACAAAAAATGTTTCTACAAGTATATCAGTGACAAAAGGAGGGCTAAGGAGAATCTCCCTCCTTTGTTGGATGTGGAGGGAATCTTGGCCACGAAGGATGAGGAGAAGGCTGAGGTACTTAATGCCTTCTTTGCCTCAGTCTTTAATAGTCAGGCTGATCATCCTCAAGGTTTTCATGCCCCTGAGCTGGGAGCTGGAGATAGGACACAGAATGTAGTCCCAGCTGTTGAAGAGGTGGCAGTCGCTGACCTGCTCCTCCACCTGGATGCCCACAAGTCAATGGGGCCAGACGGGATCCACCCGAGGATACTGAGGGAGCTGGCGGAGGAGCTTGCCAAGCCACTCTCCATCATTTATCAGCAGTCCTGGTCAACCGGGGAGGTCCCAGATGACTGGAAGCTAGCAAATGTGACACCCATCTACAAGAAGGGTCGGAAGGAGGATCTGGGGAACTACAGGCCTGTCAGCCTGACCTCGGTGCCGGGGAAGGTCATGGAACAGATCATCCTGAGTGCCATTATGCAGCATGTGCAGGACAACCGGGGGATCAGGCTCAGCCAGCATGGGTTTATGAAAGGCAGGTCCTGCTTCACTAACCTGGTCTCCTTCTATGACAAGGTGACCCGCTTAGTGGATGAGGGGAAAGCTGTGGATGTTGTCTACTTGGACTTCAGCAAGGCCTTTGACACCATCTCCCACAGCGTTCTCCTGCAGAAGCTGGCTGCTCACGGCTTGGACAAGCGCACTCTGCGCTGGGTTAAAAACTGGCTGGACGGCCGAGCCCAGAGAGTGGTGGTGAATGGAGCCAAATCCAGTTGGTGACCGGTCACGAGTGGTGTTCCCCAAGGCTCAGTGTTGGGACCGGTCCTGTTCAATATCTTTATCGATGATCTGGATGAGGGGATCAAGTGCACCCTCAGTAAGTTTGCAGATGACACCAAGTTGGGTGGGAGTGTCGATCTGCTGGAGGGCAGGAAGGCTCTACAGAGGGACCTGGACAGGCTGGATTGTTGGGCCGGGGCCAACTGTATGAGGTTCAACAAGGCCAAGTGCCGGGTCCTGCACTTCGGTCATAACAACCCCAGGCAGCGCTACCAGCTTGGGGAGGAGTGGCTGGAAAGCAGCCTGGCTGAAAAGGACCTGGGGGTGATGGTTGACAGCCGCCTAAACATGAGCCAGCAGTGTGCCCAGGTGGCCAAGAGGGCCAATGGCATCCTGGCTTGTATCAGGAATAGTGTGGCCAGCAGGACCAGGGAGGTGATAGTGCCCCTGTATTCGGCACTGGTGAGGCCGCACCTCGAGTACTGTGTCCAGTTTTGGGCCCCTCACTTCAAGAAGGACATTGAGGTGCTGGAGCGTGTCCAGAGAAGGGCAACTAGGTTGGTGAAGGGTCTAGAGCACAAGTCTTATGAGGAGCGGCTGAGGGAGCTGGGGTTGTTTAGTTTGGAGAAGAGGAGGCTGAGGGGAGACCTTATTGCCCTCTACAATTATCTGAAAGGAGGTTGTAGAGAGGTGGGGGTTGGTCTCTTCACCCCAGTAACAAGCGATAGGACGAGAGGAAATGGCCTCAAGCTGCGCCAGGGTAAGTTTAGGTTGGATATTAGGAAAAACTTCTTTACTGAAAGAGTAGTCAGGCACTGGAACAGGTTGCTCAGGGAAGTGGTTGAGTCCCCATCCCTGGAGGTATTTAAAAGACGGGTAGATGCAGTACTTGAGGACATGGTTTAGTGGTGGACTTGGCAGTGGTAGGTTAACGGTTGGACCTGATGATCCTAAGGGTCTTTTCCAACCTTAACAATTCTATGATTCTATGATTCTATGAAATGAGTGTGTGATGTCTGTTGTTTATGGTTAGCTTTAGAACGATCTAGGGGACTGTGAAGCACACGGTTTCAAATTTGTTGTTCTTGGCTTTTACTCTTTTGGCACGGAGTGACTTTTTTTTTTCCTTAATTCTGATTGTGGTCAAAAAGATGGTAGAAAAAGAGCTTCAGCAGTTGAATAGTCAGCAATAATATCTCCAGTTCCTTTGTCTTCCCCCTGCTGCAATCTCCTGGTTGTCTTTGCCTCCATTTCACATCAGGGGTCCCCTCAGAAAATGGATAGCATCTGTCCCATCCCCAGGGATGTCTGTCTCTCTTTTAATACTACTTTTACCTCACTTTAATTCATGTTATGTTTCATTTACTTATAATATCACACAGTGCACCAGAAGTACCACAAACATCTCTGATACAAGGCAGGTGGCCAGAAACCACTGTATGCTGAGGTACATGTTTTGAATTATCTGCCGACAAAAGGGAATTGTGCAACTCTCCGAGCCTGGCCTATTAGCATAGACTTGTTCTTACGGGGGGTGGGGGGGGAAGACACTGATTTCTTTATCTTAACTTAAAATAACATTATGTATACTTTGAAGAGGCAAAACATAAATGCCAACCCCAAGAAAAAGATTTTGTTCTGTTCTTCGTGCCATTCTGAACTGAATGTTTTGTAGGGCTTTAAAAAATAGTGTTGTTCTGATATTTGCTTATCTTCTTTTGCAAGAGATAGATTTAACATGTTAACAGCTCTAAAGTTTGCATTTTTTTTATGCTGATGTAATAAGGTATTATATTATATGGCCTGTTGAAGGTAGTGTTTGGTGGTCTTGGTGTTCTCAGCTATTGCCTCTGCCTCTCTGTCTTTTTCCGCTTTTTTTTTTTCTCCCCCCCCCCCCAGGACTCTTGTTTATGGTAAAAAGAAGTAAATTTAGTTTCTTAGCTCTTACAATGCCTACCTGTCAAAGTATTTAAGTGCCTCCACCATTTTAGCCATACACTTTCCTTATTCACTTGAATAAAGTTTATTATACAACTAAAAGCTTTGATTGGATTTGTGCCTGTCAGCAGGTGATTTTCTACTTGCTGTGTAATGATGGGCTGTTTTCTTAAGGATTCTCACTTGGTAGTAGTGCCTGAAGTTCAAAAACACCATGCCACCGCTGCTTGTTCTCTGGTGTTATGATGGGGTTGCAGTCCAAAGCCGAGGCTTCAGAGTACTGCCACAAAACATACATACTACCAGAAAGAGAAGTCCTTTCAACTTAGTAATTTAATGGCAAATTGTTTTAATACCTTGTACGTCTGTTAGGTTCTTATATGTAGGTGGCTATTGTGCAACAGAAGATGGTACTGACCCCGCTCTGTCTTAAGGGTGAGATATGACGACAGCGGCTGTGAGGATGCATGAAAGAGATAATGGTGTGACATTATGCCTCTTTTTGAGTGCCTTTTTTAAGGGTTTATAGCTAGAGTGTGAAAGTCCACTCTGAACTGAGACCTGGTTTTTATAATAAGCTCTCTTGTTCAAAGGCTCTTTTATTCTTTCCCAATTTAACTATACTGCATATTTAATAGGTTTAGCTATACAATAAATTACAGGTGTTATGGTTTCACTTTTTTGTTAATTCAAAAATTATGATATAATTTTTAACTTGAGCTGTGCGAGTCTCTAAATTGAACAGCTCCCTTTGGAGGTATATAATATTCCGGCTTGCATAAAACATGAAACCCATGTATCAGCCGTATCGTCTGAATCTATGAATAATCTTTCACACCCTCTGTGGCTGTTGCCTAATATTTTGAGGTCATGATCCAACAAAACACTTATACTCATAGAAGTTGCTATTTCTATAGAATAAAACACATCAATACTGCCAGATTGGAGCCAAAACAGCAGTTAAATGTGAAGAGAAGTTTCTTTGTTGTCATTGCATTTCTTCACAGGTATAATGAGGTGATAGATTGCCTTTAGTACATTCATAAAAGAAGCGCAGTCATTTCAAATTCTGCTGGTTTATTACGTTCATCTGAACGTGTGTATCTTAAGAGTATGAAACGGGGCTGGCTTCCAGCTTTAGAGAAGGGTGAAGTTTGGACAAAATTTGAGGATTTTCTGTAGGATATAGTGTGGGGTTGTCATTTAGTAGGAGCTGAGAAAAGGACGTTCTGTTTTGTGAATGGTTTCGTTGTGTATTGAATAGGTTGTTGGCTTGCTCTGAGATTGGATTTTCAATTTATATGCCAAGGATTTATAGAAGCACATTGTATAAAGTCAAAGTAGGAAATCGGATAAAGTACAGCCCAACCCAATTAACCACACTACAGTTTTTCTCCTTTGATCAAAGAATGAGAAAAAGCTTCGCTGCTACATGTCTAGCGATATTGAAAAACTGAACAGGATCCTCAAACTTCTTGCCAGTTCTTTTGCAGAGAGAGCTGTTTACTGCAGCTCCCTAATTTCTAAGATATTAGAGAGACCTAGTTTGTTACCAGTGATGCCTCCTAATGTACTCTGAGTACATTGAATCCCTGCTCTGATGTCCACACAGCAGGCCTGCGGCTGGCCTAATTTGAAAACACTCTCACCTCTGCAATGGTAGAGAAATCTTTTCCTTTATTGTTAACCAGAGCAAAATGTAGGGCTCAGCCTAAACTTTTCTCTAAGCTGTATGTTATTCAAATCTCTTTCCCGTTAGAGAAGAGGGGTGCAGCAAGCAATGAAGGACTGGGGTCTTGTATTATTTCTTCAGGAGATCACTTGTAGCAACTGAAATGGCAGGAGGACACCTGCATTGATCTTCGAACTCCATACCTATCTGGCTCTGGGGGAAAAATAGCATCTACTCTCTACATTTAAGGTCCTATTTGAGACGCATAATTGAAGTGATAGGAGTCATACATTGCCTATGCTAGTGGAGTCTGTTAGCGGATCATCAGCAATCAGTGGCCGTGTCAAAATTTGCAGAGAGGTCAAAGAGTGTATAGATTCGACCTCTACCCTGAGTCACAAGGAAGTCATTGATCCTGTGCTATTAGCATTGTCTCTTTGACATACCCAGGCCTGAAACTTGTTTTTGAAAAGCTGCTTAATGCTGGCAAACAGCATGTGCTGGGCTCCCATTTTTCACTGCCAAGAAAAGGAAAGTAGAGCACAGAGAATTAATTGGTGAGACCGTATTTGAATGTAAACTTTGAGTAGCTGGTAGGTAGTCATTCCTAGTAGAGAGAAGCCCTTTTTCTACAATCAAATATGTAGTGTTCTCAGAATGGAAGCAACAGTGAGCAGCTTAACATAGCATCTTCTGCACCTTCTGCTGTCTCTTCATGCGGAGGCTGAACAACGGCACAATGAAGATCATCCTGACTGTGCTGTGGTATCTCTGTCACGTGCAGTTCGGTCCATATGTAGTTTCTCTTCTCTGTGAACTCTTCGTTATAGTTTTTCATGTTTTGCTTGTGAACTCCCGCTGGTCCAGTTGGATTTGGAGTTCATTTGGGAAGGCGATAGTTACTCCAGTCCCAGTATGAGGGCTGCCATTGGGACAAAACAGTCTTTCCCCTTGTCACTTCAGTGACAGACGTTTTGGTGATGCTATTGCATAGTTTCCCTGTGAGCTTGGTAGCAGCGACCTTCACAGGTTATGTGAGCTTATGCACGGCTTCTCTGTGCATATGTGTGATAGTCAATGTCATAAGCCCTGTAGAGTTCTGGATTCTGACCAGTGACGATTTTGGACAACCGATTTAGCTTAGTCTCAATATACTTTTCTATAAAATGGGGTAAACACTATTTTATTGTTCCAGAGGCATGGCGAATCATAATTAACTACCGTTTTGTAAAAGTTACGTGAACACATACCGTGAAGAGGGTATAATAGGGTTGGCACTGATGGGACTGCAGCATTCTGAGATATAGTAGCTCTCTGATTTTGTGAGAAATTAGAAGTAGGGATAGATATATCCTGCCAATGCTGCACTCTGGAAGATTTCAGAGTTTCTTGTCACTGAATCAACTTCACGAGAAGTCAGGAACAATCTAGTTCTGTTGCATTTGCAGTACCTTTGCAACACACATTTCTCATTTAGTGCCAATCTGCAGAGACCTTGCAGCCCAACCATCTCAAATACAATGATGGTTAATGGCCCTGGGAGTTGGAGTTGATATGGCGATGGACTGGCAAAAGTGGTATATAACCTGATCCCTCTTCAGCCTTTTGATGCTTTTTCTGAGCACTTTGACTTTAAGTGAGACTGATTCCTACCTGTAGGGGTTTTTTTTAGAATTTCTATGAAGAGTAAGAAAAGAAACAAAACAAAGCATGATGATAATTTAGTTTTATTATGTGGACTTCTTTTCTTCCTTACCTGCATACACAGATGACTAATTGGCCGCTCTCTACCTCCTAGGGGGCTCTCAAGGTACAAGAGAAAATGCCTATAGGCATTTTGGATACAAACATATCTGCATTTACCTCATTTTCTTTACTAGAGAAATAATAGAGGAAGGGTTTGGTGGAAAGTTTTTGGTTGTAAAGGATTTTGATAAATTTAGGAAATAAATGACAGTTGTGTTCAGGGTGATTTAAGTAAAATAGAGATGATGAAGATGATGACAAATCTAGCTTTCTTCACGCTAGCAGAACAAAATTCAATTCAGCATCAAAGGAGGATAAATAGGGATAAATGTAATGGCAACCTTTTTGTTCCGTGAATGCTGTCACAGAGGGGTTGAAAGCCTGAGCGAATAATGAGAAGCAGAAAGAGAAACAGCAAGTGCATGAGGGAGACAGCACAGCAGAGAGTAGGAACGGCTAGAAGGAATATCTGTCGTAATAATCATTGCAGAGACAAAGGGAAAGCCCAGGAGCCAAGACAGCTTGCTGTGAGCAGTAATATGAATAAAAAAGCGTAAGGTCTAGAATGGAAGATGGTATTCAGCAATATCACTTTCCTAAAACATCCTCATTACTTACTTCTCACTTAAGTGGTTTGATTACTTTGCAGCTCATGCCTTGATTCTCCCCACGCCCCACCATTTTTTCCTGTTTTGTTCTTACTCTTTAAAGTGATTTGAAATTTTAGCACAGTCGAGGAGCAGCCAGCGCTCTTTTACCTTCTGAAAGCTCAAGTCTTGTTAGTTGCTGTAGTTACTCTTCCCACCAATTCCAAGAATCAGGCTTTGTAGGGTGAAAAAGAAATAAAAGAGCAAGTCAATCATTTCCTACACAAGAAGCCCATTCAAGAAAACATAAGCTCTTTTTCAGTCCTGAAGTGTAACTTCTGGGTTTAGTTACAAATATCCAGCTCAGGACTTGCCATTGACTGTAAGTAACAGAGCAAAGGTGTTAAAAATCATCAGCTTTATAGGATTTTTTTTTTAAGTTCTACAAAGAGAAATATGATATATGTATACTGAGAAATATGATTACAACCCATATTTGGTTAAGAAAATGTGAACTAGCAATTCATCCTTGATTAACTATGTATGTATATTTCCATATGTAAGTATTTGTGTGAGGGTGCAGCAGAAATCTAGTTAGCCATGTGATAAGGAGAAACAACTTGTGTTAAGGGAGCTGGAACATTTACCTTGACAGCTGGGAACATGTATAAACCTTTATTGTGTTTTACCCTATTTTTTAAAAAACATTAGTGAGCGACAAAATGGCTAATTGCAGGTTTGATTTTATTTACAAACTTACTTTATAAAATCAAATAAATTACAGAAACTGTTTAGAGCTATTAACTACACTTATTGCTGGCAGACGTTGCTTGTGGTTTAGTTCAATGATGGCAATATATTCCACCTTGCAAAAAAAAAGTGCTAATATATTCAAACTAAGGGTTATCTGAGGCTCTAATTATCTTAAAGTACCTCTGTTAATTTGCAAATTAATCACATTCCTCAAACCATACAAAGCAACAACAGCCCATACGTGATCTCATACTCATAATTCAGTATAATATTTAAGGTGATACAACACAAATAGTGTTTAAATGTCTCAATCTAAAGAATTTGACTTCAAAACTGCCCATCTTCAGTTGCTTTCTTTGTGACAGCCTTCCTGGTTTGCCTTAAGCAACTTGTTCTTAACGTGGGAAATACGAATGATAGCGTTTTTCCACCTTTTTGAAGTACTGATGGGAAACGCAAATGAAAGATAGTCAGGTGCTTAGATCACCCCGTAGTATTATGAAGTCCTTCAGTTTCCCAAGGAAAAAATACATTTGTCTTCTCAGAAATAGAAGTCTAAGGTAGTAGTAGATATAGAGAAATTACTTGAATTCCTCAGTGATATTCATGTGTAATAAATGGTACAGTTTATTCCTGGCCAAAAAGTAGAATTTCCAGTTCATGGGAAATTTCACTTTTTAGAACTTCCCATGGACTGAAAATTCAGGTTATTTTGTCACAAGGACAAGAGAGGCTTGTGTTTCTAGTGCATACAGCAAGGTATGTTCCCCGGGTCCCGTAACTGCAGCAAATCTGACAAAACTCCATCAGCTAAGACATTTGTAGGAGAATGCTACACATGATCCAAGGGCTCACTGAACTGTCTTGGAGCTGTACGCTGAAATCCCATGGACCTGGACCTGGGAGGGTCTGCCTGGTGGGCTTGTTCCAGAGCTGTCCATCCTGCAAGGGTGAAGAACACTGACTGGGGATTGCGAGTACCCCACCTTGAGTGGTCACTTGGCAGGCTATCCCTGGGCTGGCATTCAATTTGGGTGGTGTCAAAGCAGAAATAGTCTTTCAAGATCCCCATAGTACTGGAACTGGGCTTCTTCAGAGCTGCCTGTCCTGCTGGTAAGGTGTGGAAGCCCCTTTCCAAAGTCATACACCACTCATTTCTAGAATTTTAGTGGTATTGAATTTCCCTGTTGGTCTCATCACTGAGCAGAATCTACACAGCCCTGGCTGCTGCAGCCCTGCCCCGCATGTCCTCCCAAATGTGGAGACCTCAGAAGGCAGCAGTGTGGCCTTCTTCACAGTGTCTGTGTTTGTGGAGGGGATTATCTCATGTTTGATACATGGCCCTTTTCAGCCTCTTCTGCCGCTTTTGCTCTTTGTGTCCATGGAATTGGACTGGAACTAGAATGAACTAATCCGAGATTTTTTTTTTTTTTTTGGTAATAAGTACATTTGTGATCTGTTGTGAGCAGACTGGAAAAGATATCAGCTTTCTAGGCACAGTTCTGCAGTCTCTTTGTTTGCTACTAATGATGTTTCCTAAATCTGAAAAAGGGTTGAGAGTATTAAAAAAAAAAAAAGTCAGCTTGTGTGAATTAAATGACAATGTGACAAAATCACTAAACAGGAGCATCTCTGGTGCAGGTACATAAATTTACTTTGTACATAACATATAAACATACTAGTACATGTCTCTGAAAAATGTATGTTTAAAGCTATATCCTGCAAAGAAGTATACTGTATTAGTAGCATATACCATTCAAAGCAAATATTTTAAAGGTAATAGGCATGTTTTGCATGCAGAGAGAATGTACACAAACCCAGTCTACAAAGTGGATGAATCCATTATGTAAATCTAAAGTTGTCAAAGTGATCTATTATAACTATTTTTACTGTCAGCTGTTCCACATAACACAAATTCAGCAACATACTCATCCTGAGAGTATTTAGATATTATACCAACTATTTATTAATTTTACTGATTTCTACAGCACCTATTGCAATGACAATTTTTGTTACGGGGATTAATACACAAAACAGAAGATGAAAATAAAGAGCTAACAAAAGAAGTGCCATGTTCATGACTTGACTATGAACCGAAGGCTGTGAAGGACTGATGTGGCACAGAGAATTGCTGCTGGAGGCTGGTCTTTCATCAGAGGGTCATGTTTAGAAACTAGAGCAGGTGGGAGGGAGACAGATGTCATTAGTGATGGCTGTTTGTAACCTGTGTGAAAGAGGTTTGCTCTCCATTCAGTCCCTAGCATGCTGCATACAAAACAAGGATCTAAATGGGCACTCATTTGAACCTCACTGGCATTCTCTGCAAAGAGTTTGTGGGCTACTTTTTTGGCATCCAGAACTAGTCACTGACTGGTTCTTCCCTCTTTTCCCACAGAAGATACTTCTCCAAGCTTAGGAGTGAGGCCATATTTTAAAAGATTTTCCTGTCATTGCTGATGCTACCTTTTTTCTCAGCATGCTAAATACGAATTTGCACTGCTAGAAATCTAGCAGTTCAATACAAATGCTATTCAATCATTTTAATACTATTCTGGCTGTGAAAGTTACTTTAATTATCTCTTGTTGTGTCTGCTTTCTTTTTAAAAGGCAAAGTAAAATATGTTGCTGTATCCTGACCGTTGCGCTTCTTCCCAAGCAGTAGGAAAACTCAGAGCTTTGAGCCAGGTCCAGACTTACTGTCCATTTCACGTGTGTTAGGGTTTCACAAAAAAGAAACGGTGTATTAGCATTGCAAAGTCAACGTATGTAAGTTTAAAAGGATTAACCAGCTATATAGGCATGAAATAATAGTGAAACCAATGGTTTCTTTGCTTGTTTTTCCTACATTTTTAGCAATTGACCCATGCAGGTTTCTTCTTTTGAATAGATCTCCAGTTTCGATAGATTTGGGTATTAGCACAGTCCAAAAATACATAGAGCTCTACAGTTTGGGGTAGGTGGTTGGAGACTGGCTGGAGAACAATACGGTTGTGTCAAGGTTAAAGTATGAGGCTTCCACCTTGGTTCAAAAGTGGGATCAGAGGGAGAGAGCAAGGTGTCAAGGAGGGCCCAGTGGCCCAGGGTGCAGTACCTAGAGCCAAGTACGTGGTCTGAGGTCAGGAGAGTGGCCTCATCAGTGACTGCTCTGAGGTCCATCTCTTGTTGTTTGGAGCTGGGCTTGGGTTTTGGGGGTTATTTTTGTGGTTTGGTTTCTTTAGTTCTACTACAAATTTTGCTTGGGCCTGCAGAACCTTCCTGACGAGTGTGTCATTGAAACAGATAGAGAGGTTTCCACCAAAAAAAGTATTTTTCCAAGAACTGCCATTTTTTTTCAGAGTAACATTTAATTAGAGAAAATAAGCAGTAATTAAACATCCTTTTAAGCATCTCAGATCTGTAGATAGTGCATAAAACCAACAAAATCTGCCACCACTGAGCAGCTGAATGTTGCTTGACATTATCATTTGCTCAGATGAGAGATATGTTACAAAGGACGTCTTAACATTTTGAGTTTTTAAATTACTATCTTGGCTTTGTAGTTTCTACTAATTTTTCTCGGGATTATTGTTGAATGTGGAGCAAAGTTCTCTCTCTTGCTTTCTGTAAATGCTAACTCAAAATGTGTCATGTTCCTAATTATTTTGCTTGGATCATGGGAGCAGAAATCCTAAACTGTATCATTTGGGTTTGTAAAAGAGTAATGTGAGGAGCAGGAAGCCGATGAAAGTCTTGGCTGGATTTCAGGAAGGACGATGGTTTTATCTAAGTCTTAGACAGCTTCCCCTCTAGGAGATCTCTGGCTTCCCAACAGCACTGACCTTCTCCCAGGCAGCACCCCAGGATGCTTGCCATTCTGGTAAAACTTCACAGCCGTTCTTGGTGCTGGGACCTCAAGTTGCGGCCAACTGGCTGCTCCGCAGTTTGAGAGCCAGACCGACTATCAATGTGTCAAGTAGCATTACAGAGATTGGTTCTTGTCCATCCCTAATACCTTGCCTTGTGGAGATGGAAGGGAATTTTCCATGAATCCTGATATTTTGGGACTATGCAGTGCCTCCTGTAAAATAACTCTCTGCAGGGGAGGGACAAACTTGACAGGCTGCATGGAGGTTGGGTTTTTGATGATCTCCTTTAATGCCAGGTTTTTCAGAGCTGTGCTGTTGGCATTTTAGAGGAGCTCTGACGGCTCCACATTTAATATTTGTGAATTTGCCTCTGTAGACTGGTGTACATCTCGGCACAAGTGGAAGGCCAGGCCAAGAAAAAGGCCTGCCAGCTGTGTGCCAGATGAGAGTAAATTGCACTCATCTGTGCAGCCACAGCACGCTGCTAAATCAAATGAGTTTGTTAGGATACTTGGTGAGTGATATTCCTTGTTAGGGTTGGGAAGAAATGTCCAGGAGTGAGCACTGTCTTTCAGTGGAGTTTTCTGCAGAGTGTGTGGAAATTGCTTTGTAGTTGAGTTGTTGGTTTGTTTGGTATTTTGTTTTGTTTCTTTTTTTAAAAATTATTTAATATAAAAAGGTCTTGAAAAGTTTATTTCCAGTAAGTTCAGTCAGGAGCAAAAAATATATGCCCTGCACTTTAAGTCCTGAAAGGTCCTTCTTCAAAGCTCCAGATGGGAGCCCCTGCATGAATGTTAACGCACGCATTTTAACCTGTGACGGATTCTGTGCCTTTTAGTGAATTCACCTTGACTTTCTTGGGTATCCCTGTGAACCCTTTTTATTGCCTTAGTGAGAAGTAAAGCTGGTTCATTACAATGTCTTTCTGAAAAGCGTTACCCATCCTGGTATTTCTGCTGAAAGGGAAGGTGATATCCTGCTTACTTAGAAATATTCCTTTGGCTATGTTTTTATCACTGTATTTGCAGAGTGTTGGTTTGTTCTGTTTTCACTTTCTGTGAAAAGTATTTGATACTTTTGAGATTTGTTGAGTATTTTGGGCAAAAAATATGATTTAGAGCCCAAAATACATAATTTGATAAAATTGTGTTGTAAATATTTTTCTGACTAGTTGTAATGATTGGAGAATTACGTGCTTGGAGAATTTACGTGCTTAAAATACCCATCAGATACTGAAAGTTATCTGATGGGTACAGGAGTCTGGGGAAAAAAGAAACTTTTTCAGTAAGTCAGACCAGTGGTCCACTTTGCCTCAGGTACCTTTCCAGAGGCTGTCTGGGGATCTCCAGCCCTCTGCCAGTGGATGTTGAGGGACGGACCTACACTGAACCAGGGCTTTGCTGTTAGTCTGTTCAAACAAGGAGCATGGGTTTAGTGAACTTGTTACTCTATTTTGTTCTGCAGCAGTTTTGTGTGTATCTTGTGTTTGTATTACTGATTCAGAGCTGTCATTTTTTGCAGGATTTTTTATTATGCAGTTACAGTTCCTTTGTGTTGCCAGCAACTAACAGATGGCTTATTTCTTTAATAAAACAGTTATTTGATATGTGTGTCTATCTAAACAAAATACATGCGGGATATCTGGTACTGGAAAAACAAATTGTTCCCAGTCTTCCTGAGGGTAATAGAAATATTTCAAAGTAAATTTTATCACATGAGTATTGAATTTTTACACATTACAATGACTCTTTTTTTTTCTTTTAGTTTAAAAAAAAAGCCAAGCTAAAAAATTCAGGTATCTCTTCTATAGATCTGTGCAGAGGCTCTTCTAAGCAGTAGTATGTATTCCTTGCATCTTTCTGTAAAAGTAAAAGCATGAGCATTATGATCAGTTGGGATATCACTTGTTCTCATCCAGAGCACATCATTGCAAAAATACTGTAGTTCCCCAAGAAGTAAGTGTGAGCTATGCTATGCTTTTATGACTTTTATTGGAGAGAGTCAAGTTCCACTAGATTGTATTTCAGAACAGCAGACAGTTGTAGTCACAGCATTTTGGGATAAGACAGTTCCTTTCTGAAACTCTTAAGATTGGTAGCCATATTTGAAATTGTCTTTAAAAGTCTATTTTTGATAGAGCAGTTTCTTCTAAGTTGCATCCAGCTGACAGTTTTTTATATCAATAAAAATTCTTTAATCTTTCCTGATTATTGAAAAAACGTTGTCCGAAGACAGAAAGAAACTGCATACAGTTTAAATAGATTCAGTTAATTTGCTTGTGTGGACTAGCATAAGGAAGCATCTGGTCCTCCTGGTAGTCTATATGATATAGACCCTTCAGTCTACAGGAATGTAATTTAAAGGATGAAGCATAAGTTTGCTTCATGGGTGCTGTGGTCATGCTGTAATGTCGTCAAATCCATTTGTCAGACCGGTGTTTCTATGTTGGCAACTGACTACTCATTCCTACTCTCTCCAGAAGATATTGTGCTCACCAGAGCTGACCAGAAAGGGAACACTTTTTCTACCATTTTCATGGTCTGATAGCCTCAAGCCAGTTCTCTTATCAATAATTTTGACTGAAGCAGAAACTGCTCTTCATGTCTGTCCTCATTGTCCTTTTAGGACTTTGACTAAAAACTAGATATTTTATGTAATTGTTTCTGTCTAGCATCTTGTTCATGGAAAGAAAGGATTATTGTGTTCTGAGAATTGAACTACAAAGGGCAATCTATGATAATGTTTTCAATTTAGAGTTTCTGTATAATTTATTTCTAACATTCCAACATACTTTTTTTTAAAATAAGTTGAATGACAGTAGCTCAATTAGTGTGAAAAGCTTTCACAATTCATGTGAAAAGCTTTTCTGATAATGAGTTGTCTGTAATACCCTATGGTTCTTTAATTCCAGATCACACTCAGCCATTGCTCTGTCCTCCCACCTCTACGGAATTCTTCTGCTCTATAGAAACTTCTTCTAAAATCAGAATAATTGTGTCCAAAAGGTTTAATCTTGTTTTGATATCAATATCGTCAAGAATTGAAATATGGATCCTTCCATCTTACCCAGTAGTTCATCTGCTAAGACAAATGACCCACTTATTACACGGATCTGGAAATAATTTAAATCTTCTTATTAATAAGCTGAATGTAATTAATAGAAGTAATTGTGTAGCATGAAGCAGTGAACTATTGAACATAAAATTTTAAAGAAACTATAGATCATAGAATCACAGAATATCTCGAGTTGGAAGGGACCCATAAGGATCATTGACTCCAACTCCCTGCTCCTCACAGGACTACCTAAAACTAAACCATATGACTAAGAGCATTGTCCAGATGCTCTTTGAACTCTGACAGGCTTGGTGCTGTGACCAATTCCCTGGGGAGCCTGTTTCAGTGATTGACCACCCTCTCAGTGAAGAACCTTTTCCTAATGTCCAGTCTGAACTTCCCTTGACGCAGCTTCATTACGTTTCCTTGCGTCCTGTCGCTGGTCACCAGAGAGAGTTGATCAGCACCTCCATCTCTGCTGCCCCTCTTGAGGAAGCTGTAGACTGCGATGAGGGCACCCCTCAGCCTTCTCTTCTCCAAGCTGAAAAAGCCAAATGACCTCAGCTGCTCCTCTTAAGTCTTGCCCTTTGCTAGACTTTACTGTTCATGATGCTACTGTTTCCACTAGCAATATCTAGTTTTTCCTCCTAAAACATGTATTTTTTTTTTTAATGTGAGAACTGCAAAATTTGGACCCCTTTGAAAAAGGTGGTGGTGATATTCTCCTTTCAATGAAGTTTTTTGTGGTTTAATCACTGCACCAACTTCAGTCCACAAGGAATCAGAATCCAAAGTCCTTACCTTTCAGGTGATTGCGCTAGCTTTCCACAGGCTTCTAGAGTTGAGTATCCTTACAGATACATGCCCCATCCCTTAGACTCATGAAAGCTGTCATTCTCATTGCCTGGTTATTTCTTTCTCTCTCAATGACTTTTAAAGTATTTTACACAAATTGGAAAAGTAACAGCAGGAAACAAGAGAAAACCACCTAAGAATAATGGTTGCGGGCACACTCCTGGGAGATGCAAGATATAGGTTCAAATCCTCTCAATTAATTGTGTGGCTCCCAAACCCCAGATAAGTAACTGACTAAAAAGCTAAAAAAAAAAAGCTTTAAAATGTTTCCAATAATAGAGGAAGGTGAATGCCATTTGTGGTTTCAATAGTGATAATTTTACCTGAATTTATGAACAGATGATTTAGCTCTCTGTGTCTGATACAGTTGACTCTTTGGGTGATTTTACTGTTTTTCCAAATGGTGATCTAACTCTACAAACTTTTTTAAACAAAAAAAAAATTGAAATGTCTTGAATAACCTTTATCACAAGGTCAGACTGAATGTCCCCTTAGCTATGTTCCCTGCAGCTAGGTCCTGTACGCTGGCGAGTCCATGGACACCTAAGGGTTAGTAATTTAGTTCTATTCCCAGTGGCATGTCTTCTTCCAAACTGTTTACCTGGATCACAATTTTGACACGACAGCTCTTCATGGGTCCCCGAGCTTGTGGGGGGCTTTACAGCGGATCAGTGTGCTGCTTTGGATCATTTCTCTCAAGTGAGCAAAAAACCAACCAAACAAAAAAACCCCAAATTTAAATAAGAGGTTTCTAAACAAAACTGCCCCCTCCTCTTTTTTTGTCCTGGTGGAGTGAGTCTTTCAGACTGATTCCCAATATAGCAATGTTCAGTAGCTTTCAGGTTGCAAAAACTCTGTACAACCCCTTCTGGATCCCAAGGGTGATCTTCCTTCTGACGCCCCCACCACTTGGCTGCCTGCTCCCACGTTATTTCAGCAGCCTCTGCCTCAGATTCCCTTCAGGCTTTCTTCTCTCACTCTTGGTTTGCTCTCACCTATCCCACTGCAAAAGGATCCCCACTACCCAAGCAGGTTTCATCTGCTCTCTGTGGCAGGAACCTCCTCCCTCTGCTGCAGAAGGCTGCACCTGACTGTGGGTAGTGAGCCTTCCTCTTAGCTGTGGTCTTCCTCCCAGTCCCATAGCCTTCCCTGTGAGGGAGGATAATCTTCCCGACAGCTCACAGCTCACGAGAAGTTAAAGTGAGCTGTAATCAGTTGAAATGGATACTACTTGTCACAGAGTTTTAAGTCCAACAAGCAGAACACTGTTTATTTTACTCTTTTTAGCATCTATAGTGTTGTGGTAAACTTTCTGGTTTTCTGAGCTGCAGTGTCAGGAGGAGCTTCAGGTACTTCTGGAGGTTCACTGAATTGACACAAGGGTAAACCAGATTTCAAACTAGACAGAAGACAAGTAAATATAGAATCATAGAATCATTTAGGTTGGAAAAGACCTTTAAGATCATCGAGTCCAGCTGTAAACCTAGCACTGCCAAGTCCACCATTAATCCATGTCCCTAAGTGCCATGTCTGCCTGTCTTTTAAATACCTCCAGGGATGGGGACTCAGCCACTTCCCTGGGCAGCCTGTTCCAATGCTTGACAACTGGTGAAGAAATTTTTCCTAATATCAAACCTAAACCTCCCCCATGCAACTTGAGGCCATTTCCTCTTGTCCTATCACTTGTTACCTGGGAAAAGAGACCGACCCCCACCTCGCTACAACCTCCTTTCAGGTAGTTTATTTCAGGTATTCATTTCCCACATTCCTGAGCATACTGCAGTATTCTACATTTCACATTAAATTAGCAGATTAGCAGAAGCCCAAAGTCCGATCTGAACTAATGAAGCACAACTGCAATAAAAAACACCATCTCCTAAATCAGCTTTATCCTTGTTACTAGAGCTTAAAGGCCCCAGCTGCGAAGCCCAAGTGCACTAAAGCCACTGTACAACCACACAGTAGGAGACAGTTCCTGCCTCAGAAAGCTTGCAGTCAAAACGAATGAAATACTGTTGAGCATAGCACTATTACTCTCTGATAGGAAGGCGGAATTTAACTGACACACTCCCTAGCTCAAGGTCAGAGAAGGACTATGACAAAACTGGAAACTGAACCAAGATCTTCTGAGTCCCAGCCTAGTGCCTGAGCCAGAAGACGATCCTTCAAACCATGCAGAACATCACCATTTGTTTTCATATGAAGTGCTCTCTTTCATGCCGGTGGTTCTCCAGCACCTTTTTGTGTGGCTTTCCATCTCTGCCACAGAGCTTTCTTCCTCTAGGTGCTACTCTGGCAACACAACAGCTATTAAAGTAAGCCATGTGCATCTACAGTCTCTATAAGCAGTTTTCAAAAGGGAAAGCTTTTGATAACAATAACCTGCACCGAACAGTCCTGCACAATTTTTTATCTTCTTTTTTTTTTTTTTAAATAATCCTGTCTTCCCCTATTCTGTCCTTTTTCTTTGCTTTCTGCAGTCTTACAATGTCAAAGTCTGTGCAAAGATGAAATGTTTGGGGCAAATTTTAAAAAGAAAAAGTCAGAAATTCATAAAAATAATATGTAATTGTTGTAAGTAGATTTTATTATGTGATGCTCTTGAAATCTTCCTTCTCCAAAACATAAAATGAGAGCAAGATAAAGCAATGGTATTGTTTAGCAATCAAATTTATTTCCTTCTCATTCTGACAAGCTTTTAGGTTGTTGCATGTGTTCAGACAGTCAGCATAGAGTTTACCATTATTATTAAGGTACTAAAAAAGCATAATTGGTGCCAGAATCTGTTTCCAAAATAAAGCTGATGTTATCAGAGGAAAAAAACAAGGGCCATTTAATCCTGTCTTGTGTTTCCTTTCTCCCAAATACAGGGCTTTACTTACCCTTTCTCTAGAGATAATGAATTCTTGCAAGTGTGAAATATACAGTATGAATTAAAGAATAATACAGCACAAAGCCTCTTGAAATCAATACTGAAATTCACAGTATTATTTCCATTTAAGAACATGGACAACTGTGAAATAGTATTTGCTAATCAAATATTAAATCACCCATTTTTCTTATCTAGTATATCTTATCCACAAATCTAGTGGCAACTTGCAGAGATAAGAGGACCGTTGCTTAAAGAATTTTGGGGGAGGCTGAAGTAATGAATTTAATTGACTTGTTTGCATGCCTAACAAATATTTATCTTCCTGTCTTATAAATGCTGTAACAGGTTTTCTGCCTATGAAGGAAAGCCTCAAAAGTTGATAGAGGGAATCATGACAGGGACAAGTTTTATTAAATAAAATAAGAATAAAACAGAATGTGCTTCACTAGTTTCTAGGCTTCTTATTTGCTGTAGGGAGACATGTCTAAAAGCAACATTTTGTGAATTGGAGTGGTCTTGAAAAACGAGATTATCTTTTTATGTTAACATGTATTTGTAGGCAAAGCGATTCTTTTGGTTTTCCTATAGTTGATTTAGGAAGAAAGGGAAGAGGTTTTCAGAGGTACTTAAAAATAGCTGATGCAGTAGCTATGTGTGGTGCTGGGGAAAAGGTGTTTATCCGTTGATATCATGAGAAATTGCTACAGAAAACAGAGGCAATGTTGGTCATCCCGCTGTCCTCCTCAGCTCTGGCCTGCTAGTGACACTATTACACCAGGGACGAGGCTGTTCGTGGAGTCACGATGGCAGCAGGGAGGGAAGCGGTGCAGTCACCGATTGCACTGACAGGCAAGGGAAGGACTGACGTGTGTGGGATACGTATTGATAACATGCCCAGAACTGTGTTGCTCAAAAAATGTCAGGTTAGAAACCTGGCTCTAGCAAAATTAATTAAGATAGTGTATGGAAATGCGCTATGCAGCTGAGATTGTGGGAAAATCCCAGTTGTAGATTAGCCACAGAGACAGTAAAATGAGACCAGTCAGGATCTGGTTAGCTCACCTTTCACAGCACTGATGCACATACAGACATTTACTTTGTGGATGTGATAATAAAATTAAATTTTATTTTTCTGGTTGTACACAGAAAAAAAACCCCTGGCTTTGATGGATTGGATCTCTACTTTAATCCAGCAGGGAGCCCTGAATTTAGTAAAGGAGATCATTGCCCTTACTGGGATTTTTTTCTAGATTTTTGTAGACCTGTCTGTTGCCCAGTGTCCCATTCACCTCTGTGGAGCAACTGAAAGCCTTTTAGCTTTTGGCATTTATTAGATTTCGAGCATCCAATCCACATAGCATACATCAGCAATTGCTTTTCCTGAAGAGCACTCTTTCAGGGTAATCATAATGGTCCATAGTCAGTTACTAACCCATAAACTATGCAGCCCCTTTTATATACAATAAATTCTGAGTAATAAGCACATTGCAGAAACATGAAGTCCAGCCATGAAGCACTCTTAGATAGAAACACAGACAAAACCTGTTGGATAAATTAGTTTCTGTAAATGAATTGCCCCCTGTTGGCATACTGTCCCAAGTGGCTATGATGGGACTACTCAGTTTATTTTTGCCACGTGCCACAGGCACCTCTGTCTGCTCAGGTCTACATGCAAGCTACTGTATTGCCGGCATGTATTGCCTGCCTGGAGATGACTGGTGTTCAGCTCTGCTTTTTGAAATGCAGACAGGGAAAGAAGGGCGCTGGTCATAGCACCAAATTTTATGGAGAAGTATGGATGCTTGTCAGATGGATGTTGCTACCAAAGGTCCAGATGCAAGTCATGGGTACATCAGCATTTTTCATCAGATATTTGCTAGTGACTTTAATTTGAACTAATTTTACGTTAGCTGGTAACTTGCCAACATAAAAATACTGAACCTTCTATTCTTTTTGTACCATAGTAGGGCTTCATTATGAGAAATAGCAACTGTCCTCAGACAGAAGACATGCTCTCCTCTACTGCTAAACATTTCTGTGCTGTTCATTATGTATCAGTCTACGATTTCCAGTCCTCTCTGTTGCCATTTTTGTTATTACCAGGGTTTGTGTTCCTCTAGCCTTCCTCTACTCCCAAGCAGCAGCTGGTTCAGAATCACCCTCTTTTTAAACTTTGGCGAGAAGAGGTTGGTAAGCTGTCTCCAGAGTGCTTTGCTCTTCAGGAGTGGCTGCTGGAGAGCTGTTCTGAAGAAATCAGTAGCAGTCCTAGGCCAAGTGCGAAATCTCCGCTCTCCTGAATCTAAACCTACTTAAGCCAAAATATTGACCTCTTTTTCACATGCTACTGTTTATGGGCCATTTTAGTAATATGTTCCCTCCTCCCATGTCTTTCCATCTGGTGCTTTGTTTGCATGCTTCTGTTGTGGGTTGTTGCTGTATATCTGATCTGCGAGTATCAACTGAGTTTGTGGCATTTAAGCCACTGGCTGAGTGATGCCATTCTCAGTACTATAATTCAAGATCTCAGTGTTTTCATTATGTCTTATTTTAGTAAATGCCTTCTAGTTTAGGTTGTTCACTTTTGACAAGATGGGATAGCAGCTGGAGGAATTATTTAATTTATTTTAACATGAAGTTGAAAAGGAAAAAAAAAAAGCCCTGTTTCAGCCAATTTCTGAATCCTAAGAGGGCATGAATAATGTTCATCTTCATTTTAACAAGAGACTAACAGAATCATCAAAATGTACACATTGTCTGGAGTGATGTTTCATGATTACAGATTACTACAACCTTTCTTCTCCATGTTTTCCTTCCCGTTTGTGGAAAGATTCCTCTGCTTCCTAAAACTAGTCTGAAATCATGCAAGAAGAAATAGGTGCCTGTGCAAACAATTTCTGTGAAAACAATGGAAAATTCACAGGAGGAAGTTTATATGTGGCCTTCAGGGCTGGGACTAGACATCTTGTAGTAATTGAAATCCAGACAGATTATTCATTACTGTGTAGTAAACCAACAAGGGAAATCTTTGTGGGATAAAGGTTTAAAGCGTAAGTTCTTTGAGACAGGGCCTGTTTCTTCCTATATCTTCTGTGACATGTCTGCTTGTTTCAGCAGTGCATACATAAAAACATTCGTATAATTCGCAACATGACTTTTTCAGGCTTTTACTAGCAAATGGTTTGTAATATGCCTCATGCTGGTTTGCCTTTTAAAAATAAAATAAATATTTTGAACTAACTTTGATCCCATTCACTTAACTGTTTTGAGCAGAATGTTACTAGGATACTTGGGACACAGATTTACTGTCTGTGCATGCTATCTGTAATGACCCAGTAGACCAGAACATCTTCAGAAGAGCTGTCACAATCTATCAAGTCAATGATCTGTGAAATATAAATTCTCTATGGAAGTTATTATGGGCCATTAAGTAAATAATAATACCTATTTCATAAACTCTATATTAACTTTACATTTATTACAGAAGATCAAATTGATATGATAAAATAAAAACCAGCCTGAGCCTCCAACTAAAACTTCTCTGGTATTGAAAAAACTGTCATTACATTTTGTCACACACATTCTTTTTGTGAACATGTAGTGTAAAATGGTGTAAAATTGGTATAAAATGCGAGAGTACCCAAACAGTCTATTTTCATAGCATTTTCAGCCCAGTTTTGAGAGCAAAGTCCTTGTCTAAGCTGGCTTAGATAAGTTTAAATAGTCTTCAGCTGAGCTGAAGGAGAAACTTCTTGAAATGTGCACAAAATTCCAAAATGCAGCAATTAACAAAACTAATTGCTCTGAATTCTCTCTGAGTTCCCTGGAAGGCATTAATTTTGAGAGTTCTATTCCAAGTGCTGTATCAATGTGTTTTGAAATATTTAATGTGTTTTTCCCCCTGAGGTACAGGGCAGGACTCTGATCCCCGTGTTTTATGAAGGAGAATCTGAATCACAAAAGTTAGAATTCATCTCTCCTAATAATAATCATCTAGAAGTTAGGCGCTGAGCCAAATAGACTCTCTTTGTAGTCTTGGAAGGAAAGAAACATCCCCATTGGCAGGATTCAGCCTAACAGAGGTGTCTGAAGCATACGTTTATACTTCTGTTGAGAGCTGTGCTTGAGTTGACAAAGCCTCGTCTCCAGTCTGTTCCTCCAGGCTGCCTTGCTGGTAAATTGGTTTCTACTTGTGGCTAAGTTTCCTTGGCAAATCCAGTTGCTTTGCTCCAGAAGCGCTCCAGAGTACGACCCAACACACACTACCAAGGTCAAAATCCGGAGACCCTAAGCTCACAAGAAAGGTCTTTAAACAAACATTACTGTGTATGGGAGACCCAAGGTATTTGGGGTTGTTCTACCACTATCTGCTGGTAGGTGGAGGTTAGTGTGATGAATGCCACGCCGTATTTATCTGAGGTAGCACAAAAAGTCTTGAGTACAGCAAACAAATGAGGTGGCTATACCAGGCTGCATGATCTAACTACAGTATTTAAACTTAGTATTTTTAATAGTGGTCTATTTTCTTTGGAACATTTTTTGGTTGATGGCTTTGCAGAGCCCAGGTTTGATTCAGATGTCAAAACCCTGTATAGGGGCTCGGGTTGTGAGAATCATCAGAGGACTGAACTAAGTCTGAAGCAACCATAGGAAAGGTTAAAGGAAAAATAGACAAAGCAAGCACTAACAGATTACTAGAATCAGCTGGTATTAGCAATGTAAGGTAACTGCCAGATGAATTAGCTGAGTTACTAACAGTACTGGGAAGGCTTAAATTTCTTTGGTACCTGAAGATTGAAGAATGACAAATACGACAACCAGTTTTTACAACAGCGTAGGGGACCTCTAAGTTTGATCATTTTCCCGAGCTAATTAGTGGAAACTATAAATGATGCATATAAATACGGAAAAACATGACCTACTTGACAGGAGTCATCATGACTTCTTTAAAGGCAAGTTCTGCTTTATAAGCCTCTTGGCCTCCTTTGAAGGGGCTAGCAAACATGCATAAAAATGAATTTCTTTATATAGCTTACTTTAACTTTTAAGGGGTTTTTGACAAAGGCTTTTAAGGAAACCAGGCTGGCATTGGATAAGCTAAATTATTATGGATAAATAATCAGTTAAATATGGGAATGGAGTTCACCAGGAAACAGTCAGTGGAGTTCTGCATGGCTGTCTATTGAGACCTGTGGTGGTCAACATATTCACAGAAGACATAGAAAAGGGGATGAGCCGTGGTGATGATACAAAGGTTTGTCAGGACAAGGGTAAACTGAAGAATTGGTGAAGGATTTTGCAAGACTGAAAGACTGGGCAATAAAATTGCAGATTAAATTCAATGTAAAATGTGAAGGGATATACTGGGGAAAGACAATCTAGAATCGCATCTGAAATGGTGGACTCTGAGCTGACCATTACCATTCAGGAGTGAGATCGGGGGTTGTCATACCTATAGAAATGTAGGTATTTTCCATGCTGTGTAAATATTTTGTTAGACAGTGAATTCTTTTTGTAGCCTTTTTGTGAACGTATCAGATGGCACTGCCAGTTTGAAAAATAAATCATCACATCTTTCCATCCACAGTGGCTAATTACCAGCATGTAACTTGGATTCCATTTAGAACATGACTGATTACAACTAAAATTGTATAGCATGACTCATCAGTTGATAATTAGATCTCCCCTCATACCGTACCTAAGTCGTGTCACCATAATCTATAATGATAAAGGAAGGAATGACTGATTTCATGCTTTTGGCAAGCAGAAGCTACGGTTTTCTAATACAGTCACAATAAGGAAATTAATAGTTTTTTCTTGTATTGACTTGCATCTTTTTACACCTTTCATTCAAAGCATTCTTGCTGTCCTTTAATTGATCCCCCCCCCCCCAATTTCCCCTTCAACTTCCTGTCTTACACTGATATTTCCCACCGGCAAACAAAGACAAATGAGAACCAAAAATGGAGCTATGGCTTCAGTATGGACAGGCTCTTTTTAAAGACTTACATGACAGAACGCCAGCAAAAAAATCCACTGCTAGAAACCACACGTTGTTACAAGTATTGCACTGAGAGGAGCTACTGCTGTAGGTGCTGTGTTGAAATAAGGCTGGTAGATGTTAGGGGATGATGTGTTATCTCAACAGAGTCTGGATCTAGAGCTTGATTAACCAAAAGTACACATGAATTTAAATCTTGGGTTTTGGCTTCAAGCATTGATAGTCAGTTTGTATGGTTCTGCATTTGTTTCCAAGAAGTAGGATGGGAACTGTGACCATAATCCTCTAAGCATTTTGATGCATGTTTAACTTAGTAGGTTCTTTTTATCTCATTAGCACAGTAAAGCATTTCAAGTAATTAAAAGATGAATGTTGATTTGTGTGCAAATTTTGCACGTCATCCAATCTGTATTAGAAGCAGTGAAATAGCCAAATGATATTAGTGTGTTGAAATACTTAGGCAACAGAAGCAATGAGAATTAAACAGATGAACACTTAACAACATCATCAGCTTTAGAGCATCTGCATGATGTACTCCTGTAAGCGTGAAGAAAGATGACCAAGGAGATCCCTTTCGATCCTACTTTCCTATGCTTACTAAGAAACAAGTTTCATCTGCCCACATCAATCTTAATCCTGATCTGCATATTGAGTCCATTGGGTCTGCTTTAAGTAGCGACAGTAAGCACATAAATGACTGCCTGGAAGAAAGGAGCCTTTGTGTTTGGCCATACAGTTCTCTGATCCAGTTACAGATTGGAAGGAATAGTAAAGATCCCTTTACATCTGACTGATAGCTCAAACGCAGAGTCAGGGGTTTTGAAGGATGAAAAGCTTATTTTCATAACTAACCTTCAACCATAATCCCAATGCAAACTTAAAAGATATATCTACACATTAATAATACTTTAATCATTCCCAAATGCAAATCAACATGCATAATTTTTCCATAAATCAACACTGTTGTACACTTTATGGAACTGTATGTTCAATGCTATTCTCTGGAAAAACCAATTAAAATTGTCAGTTGATAAAGTTAACGAATGATAGTATTTCCCATGTAACACTTGATATAAAATATTTAGAAACTAAAACTAGTACAACAAATATATTGAGAAAATCGACAGGTCAGAGTTAAGGTTATTCTGTAATGATGAAAAATGCATTCCTTTTATGTAAATGTGAATAATATATGAATAATGTATGTTTGTTATGTAGGCAATGTAAAATTTATTATGTCCTTTAATATTCACTGCTTGGGTTTTAAGTGCTTTGCTTTGTAAATGATGTGATAGGTAAGTACATCTGTGTCATTTAACAGCCTAAGTATTTTGTATTAGAACAGAGCCATAGTCGTCTGCAAAGTTTAGAACTGTTTTAAAGAACCTCAAAGTTTTCATGTGGTGGAAATTTAAATCTGGCGATTTGTTTGGGATGTTTTGAAACTTTCATGAAAACCTCCCTAAAGAGCCTGACACTTGAAATAATTGAAAGATAACATGTATTCCACTAGTTTTAGTGAATTCCTTTGTGTATCTGACACCTACATGGAGTTGTGAAGATCTGTTTGTGTTTTCTGAGGTTCCTCCTCCTGGTTTAGTGCTTCAGGGCTGCTGCGAGCAGCTTCCTCTGTTCTGGCAGCTAGTCAAGGGCAAAGCAAATGCTTCCTCCCCGGGCTGGCAGTGTGTGTCATACTGGGTAGTATTTTAGGATGAGTATTGTAGGAAATGGAGACTTTCTGAAGAAGGTAGCAGTTTAAAAGTTTGCTGGCTTATGACGTAACAGGTTAGTGGTGGAAAGCAGGTCAAATCAGAGTCTAATGTGAAAACCAAATGAGGTGAAAAGCATATTCTCTACCAATGTTTTCATCCTAGTAACGAAGCACTCTAGGGCTAGTCCTTTCTTTGTAACAGCCTGCAAACAGGAATAAATGAATGAAGCTTGTAGCTGCTTAAACGGGAAAGTCACTGAGCTTCCTGTGAACCCCCAGAGACCTGGCAGCAGGGTGTGGAATGGCTCAGCCCCTGCAACAATCCCTTTTCCCCTCCTTTTTTGGAATGAGAAAGGGATCACTCCCTTGAAAGCAAACATATTCTTTTACACATACACCTTTGGGAAACAGCCTAGGTGAGCAATGGTTGTGAAGCAATGAAGCACCTTTAGAGTGCTTTAAATCTGATTTCTGTCAGACCAACAGGGGAATGCACAGAGCCCAGTTCACCTGACATGGGAAATTTAGCCCAACACGGACTTTTCCATGAGGAGAGGTCTTTGTTCTTGTTGCCTTTCAGATCCAGCTTTCACCTGGAGATCCCGAAGGCGGTTAAAAAAGAAGGAGGCATCACAATCCCCATGTATGGATGCACATGCAGCTTTAGGAGAGTCAGATAGCTTGTGTGAGGCTAGCATTACAGACAGGAATGAAGACCAGTCTCTGCAAAAATTTGGATGTGGGACATCCAAAAGTTGTTTGTGGGACACCTTGTTTCCTTTTTGAGTTTTGGCTCTCCTGTAAACATGGAGTTTTGGATGCTGAACAACTGGGCTATTTGTGATGCTTTAGAAATAAATGGATGCAGTTTATACAAACCCCACAGAATATGCAGACTGGTTTACAAGTCCTTAATCGTTCAGTGGGTTGCTGTTTAAAGTCACTCACCAGGGTGCCATATGGGCTGCTTGACAGGAAGAAATCTGGGGGTTCCTTGCAGTTCCAAAGTCGGTGTAAGATACATGCTTACAGCTCTCTGTCTTGCTGAAAAAAGTCCTTGTTAGCCAGCTTTTTTCAGGCTGAACACAATTGCATTTTTTGCTTTTAGTCTTGTATTCACACTGCCAGATGGTACTAAAAAGGAAAAAGAGGAAATTAATCACTCTCTCTAATAATTTTCATTGTTGGCCCAGCCACTGCACGTCTGCTTCATCTAGACGAATGTTCCCACGGGAGAGCTGGTGATCTCCCAACTATTTCAGACTGATCTCCCCTTCAGCCCAGCTTTACCAGCCCTGGATTCCACAAAACTGCTTTGCCCGGAGATCTGCATAGTTATGTTGCAAATAAAATCAATCACTTAAAATTGACTCCTGCATTTTCCTCCCGTGCAAGCCCTGATGAGACATCTGACTTATTCAAGCACCTGCCCCTGGTAGAGTCATACTAAACTTCCTCTGACTTTAAGTGCTGTGAATTCTAAGGCGATGAGTTATTTTTCATACTCGGGCATGGATGGCAGGACACCAGCATCTGAACACTGTCACTGAGATACTGAACAGTGCTTCTGTTGTTAGAAAGAATGGCTAGCTATTGCTGCATAGTAGGAACCATGTTTGATGGTTTGATGGCTTTCTCATATTATTTAGGTTTCCAGTTAGAGTGATGATAAAACTTGCATGTATGAATTAAAGGCAAACAGCTGTCCCTTTGCAGTGTGTCTTAATTTTCTTGGAGTTACTTTGTTCTTGTTATAAGCGTGGAAATACCAATGTTGATACTAGGTGCAAAATTAAAACAATAACAAGATCCTCTTCATTCTCTAAGCACTGAAGCAATAAAAGTTGCATATCTAAAGGAATTGAATGGACTAGGCTCTACACATTAACCTCCAGAAAGCACATCTCATAGCCACTTGTAATAACAACCAGAAAGCTGGAAGTAGAATTCAAAATCAGTATGTGAGACTAATCCGCTCCCCCAGAACAAAGTGGAAGTGTGTCAGGTACTTGAGCCGAAACCTGCATCAGCACAAAATATAAAACTACCTGAAAAAGCCAATCTGTCCTAGTCCATTTTTGTTGCATCACCCTTGTATGATAAAGATACAAATCCAGGACTTCTTATGAAGTATTTATTTAGTCTTAAATCCTTGACATCACAGGCTCTCAGCCTAACATGTAGTGGTACTGTTTTTGTTTTTCCCCTTCCTTAACAGAATGCAGTCAGTTGGGAAAGGAGCATTTCTCAGTTTACTGTTGCTTGCTGTTTGCATTTTACTGTGATCTGGAAGTCTCAGCAAAGGCTGACTGCAGCCAGCAAGCCATATGTGGTGGCAAGTGTTGCACAGTTGTGCGATTCCTGTTCTAATTAACTTGTGTGTTCTTGTGTGATTCCTGCTTTAATGAGGTTGTATGTTCCCAGTAGAAGAAAGAGAAAAGGATGATACCCCCTTTTCACAGGCAGGGACTTCACACAGGGCAAATGGCTGCATCTGAAACTAGAGCTCTTAAGTCTGGTTGCTTTAAGATGGTCCTCCCTACCCAAGTTTTTAGCCTCCTGTTGCAGCTGGCAATTTCTCTGACATCTTAGTTGCCTGCAGCTCCCTGGCTCACAAGGTCAGGCTCCTTAGGAAGCATGCTGGGGAGGGGGTGTTGGAACCACTGCTTGCGTGGGTCTGCCTTCCTATTCCAGCTGAGGCAAGTCTGAAGCCGTTGATACAGACACTTCAGATTGGATGTGTCTAGAGGAAGAGAATGATCTGCAATTTTTGGAAACCTTCTTGACATTTTCTGACACTTGCTATTAAAGCATACTAGGCTCTATATGCATGTGCCTCATTTTCAAAACCCCTTCTCACATGTTCACTTGATAACAGTTTCCAGCATATTGTACTCTTGTGTGTTGTTAATAGCTGTAAATCTTTTAAGAGCAGAACTGTCTGCTTCAGTGGTAGCCAGGGCATTTGATCAAAGTTTTCTGCTGGTGCCTGCTAAAGCCACAGACCTCCATTAGTAGGCAAGGCACTAGCTTCCATTCTTTTGCTCTTTATGGCTGTATATGATGTGCTGTGTTAACCACTGCTCCAGATAAAATAGGTTGTTTTGAGACTTTTGAAGTGGAGCTGAGCAACTTTACCAGTTCTGCTGTGGTAGTTTCCTGAATAGTAGATAAGACGAGACTGAGAGCTCTGTGCTATTCCCGTTATCTCCTCTTGTATCCCTGCTGTGTACTGACAGTTGTCCGGTTGCATGTGCAGACCTACTGCGAGACCGAATGCAGCTTCTCTAATATCTTTTTAGAGCACAGTGGCTGACAGAGCCCCAGGCCATTTAGCTAAAACATACTAAGAAGCGGGAAAGAGCCAGCTGTGATTTCCAGCTCTGTTTACAAATGTTCCCTGCTCTTTAGGGAGCTGTTGCCCCCCCGCCCCCCCCCCCCCCCCCAGTACTTTAATTTGCTTTAAAAACAACAGCTTGACTTAGTTGCAGTCAGCCACGGTGTGCTAATGTGTGGAAATGACAAATAATGCCTAGTGTGCTCTGTATTGTGTACGTTCTTTGAAAAGGTGAATGCAAGATAGTTTGAATATCGTATGAGATCAGGCACCAAACTCAGAAAAATAGAGTGTTTTTTCCTCTCTAAAATTCAAAGGGGAGACAGTTCAGAAAGCAAGTCTCATTAAGTGTGCGAGAAGGAGCAAATGGGAAGCGGGCTGGAATTGAATTTAACCGTAGAATGAAGCACTTGAAGTGATCATCCTCTTTTGTTTCTTTCCCCACACCTCACGGATTTCTGTCTTTGCGATGACAGTTTTAAAGCTGCTGTTGCAAAAGCTGAAACAAGCAGCAGAGAGCAGTACCGAGCTGCTTGTCTCTGATGGAAATGGTTGCCATAAAGACAACTGGTCTACAGAAGATGCAGACGTCCAAAACGCAATGCTAATGTCCTCCCTTCGGTTTAGAAACTGTCATGATGGTCTTCCCTTCTGATAACTGTGCGTACACGTGAGATGGAGAGCTGAGGCAATGGGACAGGTTGTTGTCAGTCCCCTCGCGCTCACGGGTGTCTTCCTGTTGGGATGAAACAAGGCTTTACTTTTCATCAGGTTATTCCTTGGTAAGAGCTTTCAGAGCAGAGCAGAAAGGAGGTGAATAATAAATATCTAAAAGGGGAGGAAATAGAGAAAGCAAGACGGGAAAAAAAAAAGGAAGGTGTATTTTAATTCAAAGGTTAAATTGCCACTTACGAAGCAATATTTTTTGTCTGTTTTAATGGAAAGTAATCAACAAATGTCATTAAACTGATGAGGCTGCTTTCTTTAAGATCAAGGCATTTTTTAAGTGGAAGTGCTGAACTGTGTAATTTTTTTTTTTAACAAGAGTTTTGTTTTTCATTAATGAAATAAAAATCTCTAGGGGAGGAGGCCGTACAGAATGAATTATATATTCCAGATTTCATAGAAATGATTTAGTGCTAACACATGCTTTGTGCTTCAGATGGAGTTATGAATCTCATGTGATTTAGTTCAAATGGAGCTTGGGACCACTTCTGCTTTCCAGAGGTGGGAGGAGGGCTGTTCATCAGAAGCGCTAGCAATTTTGGTTGTATTTATTTCTTACCTCCCCTCAGCATTTCATCTCTGTGCATTGCCCCTGTACTATATAGCACTGCAGACAGAGAAGGAGGAAAATAAGATGCCTGTATTTTGCTTGTCTACATTGCATTTGCTCCACAGATGAACTGTTTCCCATGAGAAATTATTTTGCATAACTCCCTTAACGCATACTCCTAAATTCACTGGCTATCTTCCAGTGCCAAAATGCATCTCAGGGTCAAACACGTAGTGAGCCTGGGTTTATACTCATTGTATCTGCAGGTTGTACACTCAGTGAAAATCTTTCAGGCACCCAATATGATGTTAATGTTTTTCCTGTAGTGAAAGAGAATAGAAACATGCAAACTTGTGCCTTGTGAGCTCCAACCTCATCTCTCTCTATCCTCTATCAGATAGTCAGGGATTTTTTTTTTCCCCCCACCCCAGCACAAAGAATTCGAGAAACCAGGTGTGAGCTTACCAGTCCGCTGTTTCTACATCAGTTTATCTGGATGTTATGTTCTTTACACTCTTATCTATGTATTAGAGGGGTAAAGGTGATATATTTGTAAGAGGTTTGATGTGATTTTATATAGCTTTAGAAGATTTCTAAGAGCTGTGTTTGTAGTAGATCCTGTTGAATGCAAATATATATAGAAGTGTCTTCCATGTTCTATTATAAATTTTTATAAGCTACCCTTTTACAAGTTATCAGTTTAATAGGTAAACTCACACACATTGAGACTCTCTAAGCCTAGGCAAGGGTGAAAGGCTAGCTAGAGTAATCACCTCAGCTAAGGCCCTCGGAAGTGTTTGCCATGTCGGTGTCTCCACTTTTATTACGTACCAAAAGAATGGTGCAGCCTCCCTCCTTGTGGAAGCAGAGGGTGAAGTGAAGGTTTTCCTCAGTCTGCAAGCAGCCCGGAGAACTGATTCAGAGAGGCCTGATGTCTCCCATTCGGCTCCATAAATACTATCCAATTCGCTCAAGTCTGCTCTTCTGCTATTCCATTAATACCACTCCAGAAGCAGACCCTGTCTGTGGCAAATGAGAAAGCCACTTTGTTTTCTTACACTACATGGCATTTCCCTCTTGGCCAGTCTGGCCTGGCTGCTCGGTGACATCCTTGCTACGTAATGCTCAGGGGCTTAATTAGGTAACATGCCTTCACCTTGCTTTGGGCTCACGTGCTCTTTTCATGCTCTGTGCTGCCAATCACTCAACTAAATCAGACAACCATAATCTCCAGCATGAAACAAAATATGAGACTTGTTTTATCCCGCTAACACTCAATACCGTCAGAACAAGCTATGTGAATTTAACCCTGGCTTGTATTTAGACTAATATCTTGTCCTGCCTTATTCAATTTCAGGAAGGTTAATGTGTATTTCCCCAGGATCCACAGACCAGAGCAACAGCCACCTGCTCATTAAATGAACCACTGATGTTTATGAACATTACGTTCATAAGCTGGGTTTTTATACTGTGCATATACGTAGGGAAATGAGCTAAAAAAGAAGCTGCTTGTAACGCTGCATCTATTTATGCTTGCAAAAATCAATAAGGCTTTACCTAGGCACAGCATCATCTCTCCTGTGCTTCTGTAGCAATAAGTTTTGACATTTTGAAAACTACTGGCCTAAAAAGCAAAAATAGATGAGCTTTTTTTTAAAAATAATTTTTTAAATATTCCTGAAGATTTTTCTGTAGGTCAAATGTAATGTGCTCTGAGCGTCACCACTTGATTTCCAAAGCAGTTTCATGTAACACTTTTGTGAAATGCAGAACTTTCTTGAGCAAAATTAAACAGGAATAAAAGCCAAGCCTCTAAGGAAGATTAACCTCTGCTCCAAGAAAAGACTGGGAACCTGAGCGCATGCCAATTGTAGGTATAGGAGTGTATGAAGAAGCAGGTGGTGTATTCTGAATGAGACCGAGCTGGGAAGCAATACGCAGGTATGGAAAGAATTGTTTGGAAAGAATAAGAGAACTTTATTGAACTGATACTGGAACACTTAAGGTTGATTTTGTTGGTGTCTCTTGTATACAAGGGCTAGGATGTGCTTAATAAACATTTGTTCTTAGCAATGATTTGTCTCTCTGTATGACTAGGTTTCTCTGAGCATCCAGCAGCTTGTCTAAGAGTGGGGAAACGTCTCTGCCACACCATAAAAACTACAGTCATCTGCTCAGAGCCAGCGTATTCTTTTTCCCACTGGTCATTTGTTTGGTTTTGGCTCTCTGTGTATTCTGGTATGACTTAGAAGCAGCAAAAGATAAAATTATCAAAGTTCTTTCAGCTGTCGTTTTGCTTGTAAAGCTGTCAGAGACTGTATTTTGTAAGGCCAGCAGTCTGACCATCTCGGGATCCTGTCTCCATCATTCTCCAACCACTGATGAGTAGGACAGATAGTACTTTCCTAGTAAACTCTGTCCGGCACTCTGTGTTTTGATGTCTTTCTCCACCGCAAGTATATTTTTGATGAAAAAAGAGAAGTGTCATATTTGAATGCCCACTGCAAACTACCAGTAGCAATTTTCAAGTTATTTGAACAGTGGTCCCAGTAATAAAATTAACAAGAGGGACAGCAAAATCCTGCCTGAACTCCACACATCTCCCCTCCCCTTTTTGGAACTAGTAGTCTAAGGGAATCTCAGACCTAAAAATACCCAACCTACAGTCTCTCTTCCTCTTTGTAGCTAATTACAGCATCTTGCATTGATGATGTGAAATGTTTCCATCATCAAAAATCAGGTAAAGACATTTTGAAGACATAGTGCGCATGGTCCAAGAAGCAGTCACTAGCATTGTTGATATTGTTTCTTTATCATGCAAAGTAAAAGAATTTTGCACTAGCTGGGGTAAGTTAGCTTAAAGCATCATATCTCCATGAGTAGAGTAGAGAAGGGATAATTCTTAAACCTTCGTAGCTTTGTATCTTCGAGGTCTCTTCAAATTCAAATTCTCTTCAAGCCTGGAGGATGGTCAAGATGGATATTGAAGAGGAAAACATGGGGTAGAATGGATGGATAAATCATGATTTGGAAATTTGTCCATTTGCTGCTCACCTTCTTGTGTGAGACTGCAGGGAACTGAAGTTCAGCTAGATGCTTGGAGAATGGAAAGTCAAGGTATGGAGACTGAATGGGATCTCTGAGTAAACACTGGCTTTCTTCAAGGATTTCAGAGCTCTTTCTTCATAGTTTTTTCTCAAATATTCAGTTGTTCTTGATGCTACCCTGTGCCTGTCTGTGTATACACACACAGACACACACACATATAAATAAAATAGGATTTTATAAACTGTGCACATATCCATTGAGAAATAACCATCCAAACCAAATCTTTCCATTTTATTCATAGTCTTTGTGCCGCTACCCTCTAACAAAGGCTCAATTGCTTACTTGTTTCCAGACTGAATGTATAGCTATAAACTATATTGAATCCAAATCATATTTCCCAGTAACAGCAATATGTCATTCAAATGTAATAGTTATATTGCTGGGATAATAATACATTGTGCAAGTCCTAGTGTCTCCAAACCCTAAAATGTTTACCTGCTCACAGAATGACAATTCTGTAACTAATCCTTCATAATTATTTGTGGAGAGATTTCAGCAGTCATCAAATGCCTGTCTTAAACCGTTCTGTGGGTGGCTTCCCTCAGGTGACTCATTTTCCTTAATCATGATTTTCTGTACAAAGGCCTTTTCCACGTTTTGGCAATAGCATGTCACGGTATGTTGCATCTGGTTGTGTGTCTCAGTCATCCAGGATTTACGTTACATATGTATTGTTTGTGGTGTAGGTAGCAAATGCAGGATACATTTGGGTTGTATGGGGAGAGAATGGGAATTTGACCAAGACCTCCTATTTCTTTTTGAATTTAAAAGAAATAATTATTCTTTGTGTCTTTAAAATGGCTGGAGTTTTTTGGGTTTTTTTCAGCCTGGAGTGGCCTGAACTGTTGGCAGTGCTGTTGACCTGCTGTGTGAGTAGGAAGATTCTCTGCTTAATTCACTGATCCTGACTAGATGTCACCAACAGCTATCAGTTACATGACATGTCCAAAGTATGAGAAGACAGAGTTTTCAATTTACATTTTATAGATGCAGAGAAACTAAAAGAGCTTCAAATTCTACTTAGAGATTTTTATCTCTGAGGTGTTCTGTACTTTACAAGAAATCTATTAGATCCTTTTTACAGTTCTCATCACCTTTGTTATGTTTCTGACGTTTTCTGGTCCTCCCTGTCAAATGCCTTCTTTCTCCATCTTCAGGTTATTACAGGGTGGCTACTGTGTATTTTCTTGAGTGACTAAATATGAATTGCTTCAAAGAGTATGAATGTTCCCCAGGCTTCTGGAAGGGCCACTAGTGAGTAATATGTGATTTTTTTTTTCTCTTCTTGCCTCCCTTTCATAGCCCTTATATGAAGTATGTCCATTCTACATCATGCAGCTCATGTAGGATCACCTCATTTTGCATGTGGGTAGTTTGCTTATCCGTGGAGCTTTGTGCTTCTGAGTGAGCTCCACTAACTGTCTCTGAGGATTATACTCATGTTTGTTGCCTTTATAATCTTTCTTGTCTAAACTCTTAAGCTAAATTCTGATTGGGAACCGAATGCAGGTTTCAGGTAATTAGACCTGTTTCTTTCTCCCACACCTGTTTTTTAGGGGGAAAAAAGTCAGGTTTCAGGCAGAAATTAGACCTATACTGTAAGTATTGTCATTGTAACAGAAGAAATAGAAGAAATCATTAACCATGGAAAAGATCAGTACTGGCTGAAATTTATGGTGTTACGTGTGCTTGTACAGTCAGAGCAAAATAACGGTGCATTGCCTTTGTTTCACAGTTTGCTTTTCCAAACTGGGAGCTGGATTATAATGCTGAGATATGGAAACAAAATTGCTAGTGAACTTTCAGTTATTTGCCACCTCTGCTTGAAAAATTTCAGTTAAAAACATTTCTTGTTTAGCAAAATTTGTCCATGTCTTCCGCTAGATTTTGTCTGAGAAGTGGCTCTTGAAGTGTATTCAGTGCAGCTGGTGGAGAGATTCTGTCTTTCTACTTTGTGCAAAGTAACTAAGGACCAGTATTCAAAATCACCTGAGATGAGCCTTTCTTGTAACCAGTGTGCATGCCCTTGCATTGATAGGAAGGTGTGGTGCTCAGCAAGAGCTTGTTCCTCCTGTTCACACCCACAGAACAGGGGTTATATCCCTTCATCCTGGTTTAGCAATATTTGCACTGTACCGTTCTTCAGGAATAGCTGTAGCTACCAGCAGGGAGGAAAATCGTGTCTCCTCCACCCACACATCAGTGATAGCAGAAGTATCAAGGTAAAATAAAATTATGTAAGTAACTTCACACCGGCAAAATTGGGGCAACTTATTTTATTCTGCTGGGGAGAACGTCACTGTGATACACGGACAGGTGACTAAACTGGCATCCACACTAAGAGCATGAATGCATGCATTGGCGTTCTTTTGCTGGCAAAGCAATCGTGGCATGTTGAGAGCAACTTAGGATGAACCTTTCTGTGGCTCTTTAAGTCATTACTACCCTCCAGCTACTTGTTGACACTCCTCTGCTGAAGGTCAGTGCCCCATATAGTGAGAGCAAGGGGTATACGCTGCTTTGTTCGGTGGCTTCTTGGCTTAAACCAAGACTGAAAGTCGAGTTGGTGCTCAAATGGATGAGCTAACAGGAGCAGCTGAGGCTTGTGTGCATGAGCTTCTCTGATGAATCTGCCCCAGAAACTGTTACTTGAGATACGCAGAAGGGGTTGACCACTGAAATGTGGCAATGGAGTTGAGAGAAAATGTTAAGTGAATTTGTTGGTAATGAAAGAAGCTTTTGAGCATCGGTATAACCTTATTAGCAGCTAACCTGTCTTTCAGAGTAGGATTTATACTTCTAACTAGTACAAGCACTTTTGGAAATTTTACCCTTCTCTTCATGAAGAAAAGAAAACTTTCTGATAATTGTATGATGATCCTTTCCAAGCGTCTGTCGGAGAATTACCCCATCATGTTAACAATGCTGGAATTATCAGAAATCTTGCAGTTTTGCCAAAGTAAAATTAGTGAAAAACAGTTTAAATATTTTACAGCTGTGCTGCATTACACAGTAATTGCATACTTAATAATACAGGATGTACAATACTACTTACAAGGAAAGTTAATTAATTTGCTTTTTATATTAGTTTTTTCCTTAAAAAAACTTGCTGAATATTTCATAAATTATGTACGTTTATTTGATGTTATTGCTAACAGCTTTAAGTAACAAGGTTTTAATTTGGTAAGGATTAGAGTATTACACACTTAAAGCTAATTTAAATGTCCTTTAAACAGTTCTGAGCACATTTCTTTTTCCTTAAAACTCTTAATTTGTGTGTCCATAGTGATATGGAACTCAGAACAACAACAACAAAATAACAGAAGAAGGAGAAAGAAGTCAAAATAATCACCTCAAGCAATTAGTGTGTGCATTTACAGCTGTTAAAGAGCGTGAGACACCAAGAGAAAAGAAAAACTGAGGTGCTGTTACTCTGCTACTTGAATATGTATGGTGCTGTGCACATATAAAGATTTGTGATAGGGTTTTTTTTCTGTTCTTAAGCCAGAAATTATTTAAATTTTGCTTTAAGTTGATTTGAAGTCATTAGGACTAATCACTTATTATCAAGCATGTCTTTAAGTGGTTTCTTTACCAGAGGTAAATTGAAGTACTTTATTTTCCTGAAATGGAGCCCAAAGCTCTGCTGGTGCCTCTCACAGAAGCCAGCTTAATTCAGATCAGCTTTCTCGCCATACGTTGTGGTGTCACCTGGGTCTGTACATCAGTCTTTCTAACTAGCATATTCCTAAAAATGTGAATTTTCCTTTCCCAGCCAAACACACCACGATACAGAATTTCTAATGCTTATAACCTCTGTATTCATCAAACTCATGATGAAAGTTTGATTATTTTCTGGGCTTCTGCGTGCTTTTACAGGCTTGTGAGTCTTTCTTAAAATACTACCTACTGTACTGTCAAGAAGCATTAAGGCTATTCTTTTGGGGTGTGCTGTGTCCTGGGATTCAGCTGGCCCAGCCTGCTGTTGTTGCTGTTTGCCTAGGACAGGTCAGCTCTGTCCGTTTCCTTCTGTCACTGGAATTTGGAAAAAATGTCTTTTTGCTACTGTAGGGTGGGGATGAAGATCTCACAACTCCCACAGGGTTTCACTTTTACTTCCACTTGTGTTTCTGCCCATTACTCTTTATAGTGTTGCTGAGAAAGCTGTGGCCATTTCTGGGACCCCAAATCCGACTGGAAATTTTTTCTAGGTATTTTCTGTTTTGTATCTTTAGAGACTGTGATGTGAACATCTAACAAGGCATTTTGGGGAAGAGAATGTCAGCAGAGGCCAACCCGCACTTTATTACTGCTCTGCAATTGTGTGACCTAAATATACGTTAGAGTTTGGCTCTGCAGCCTTTTTACAAAACTCTCATACATTTTGAAACTGTTTTCTGTCAATACTTCAGATGGGTAATAGTGGATAGCTGTGGTGACATGTCTAAACCTTGATTCTACTTAAATTCATGCCCATTAAACTGTGTGCTGTGGTCAGATATTGTGGAGATAAGTTGTAACAATAACAGTGAAAGTAGATTTGAGATGCACAATTATGTCTTTATCTGTAGCATCTACCTCTTTGCAGAGAGGGACAATATTACTCCAGGGAAACTCTTGAGTTGTTTATTTGAGTAGCTGGTTGAGCATTTTTTTTCTTTTTGCCTGTTGCTTAGGTTTGCTGCTTTGTTTGTTTGAGGATGGAGGAGTTGGGAGCTATGGGAGTGGGTGGATGGTGGGTTTTTTTGTCAGTCAACACTAGCAACAAATCTACACCTACTTTTGTTCATTTTTTCTTCAGTTTGGTTTGGTTTGTTTTCCTGGTGCTACCAGTGTCAGTGATCTTTTGCTTACCACAAAATCCTTGCAAATTAATTTCCTATCCTTCTAAACTTAGCATGTTTTCTTCAGTATATCTTTCAATAAAGGTTAGCTGCCTCTCAATTAAATCAAATCTACTAAGTAAAAAGCACTAAAACTATTGATAAAGTCTGAGGGGGAAACTGTCAAGCCACCATGTGATCCAATTTTTAGTTACTTTTCTTTTCCCCTTATTTAGGACTTTCAATATAAATGAATTCTCCTAGTGACGTGGAAAGCTGGGCATTTCCATCTCTGTCCTCTGTTCTGCAGAGGGGTTTCCCAGTTATGGGATACAGATGTCAAAATTGTCATGGGTTTCGGCTAGCCTTCCCGACAATGCTTAACTCCCCTGCTGAGATAGAAAACATGATACTGTTTAGCCAAATATTGGAAATATTCATGTCTGGTTTTGTCTAGGGGAGTGGGATGGTGCTTCTTATATGTCCTTCTGCTTTGTTCACCTACTGATTCATGGAGGTAAGATCATCTCCCTCTTCTACATGCTCATTCCTTCCTACCTGTAGATTTTGCAAACACTTTTTCATTTACCACATGAATTGCATTGGAAACCATTCTTGATTTAAAATTAAGAGTCCTTATTGGTTGGGTATTCATCTGCTGAACCATATTCTTTGCTCCCGTGAACAGCTCTTGTGCAAATCTCCAGTTATCTTGTCCCCTTGGTCCATCGTTTGCATGCTGTGCTATTCCTCGACCAGTTGAAAAGCCTTATTATTTACTGCAATTGTTGCATGGTTTCTGTTTTTCAGGGTTTTTTTGTTTTTATTTTTTTCCCCCCAAATGTGTAGTATTGCCTTGGCTTCTGTTATTTGCCACTGATCACCATTCATAGGCTGTGGGAGGGAGTTGTTTTGGCAAAAGCTGACTTTTTGGCAAAAGCTCTCAATGTCTTTCTTCCTTAGGATGTTTTCCTGTACTATTTCGAGTTCTCCATCACTGTGGCAGTGTCAAAACATTATGTCAGAGCACAGTGACTAGACTAATACAGAAACTTCAGTTTTCTTTAAATGACTGCTATTACAAAGCTAATTTCAGTTGGCTGTGCCAGAACCTGATTCTGGGTCTCCCAGCACATCTGAGGGTTTTTATCCCAGATCCATCCCAACAGCAACTGAGTTTCTTTTCAAGAACTCAGTTAACACCTGCAAAATTGCAAGATAGGCTTCTGTACTTTTTGTATTTTCCATTTAAAAACATGTGTCTCTCACCTTTCCTTTTACATGGAATGCAGTTCTCTTCAAATTTCTGTAATACAGTTTCAATACAGCTTCTTCTGCCAAGTTAACTGAAAACTATTAAAATCATCAAGTGCTTCAGAGTCAACTATTGTCAGAAATAACACCACTCCCTTTTCATTTCTGTTTTCACCCACTGCTTTCAGACAAAGAGAGAAGCAGCGTTTAAATCTTTTTCACTTGCCTTCCATGCTTCTGGAGAGTTTCGGTTCTACTGTCGAGCTTTTAACTGCTCTGTTTGTGGAGTTTTCTGTAGTTCACTTCAACTGTAGCAGCATTTCTTGTTCAGAAATGAGTTGTAATGAAGAGAAACATAATAAGGCTGCTTCTTCTGTCATTGGCTGCTTTCTAACAGTCCTGCATTGCTTAACACTCAAGTCTGCCTACTAATAGACCACACTCCAAATTATTTAGGCTGGGACCTAAGTTCATGATAAAATCCACCACAGTTTTCATTGACCACCTCAAGGGGAATAATAGGGAGGGTCAGTCTAAACTACAATGTCTCGTTCAGAATCCCTTAGCCATGCCATGCTTCTCTTCCTTTGTTAGTCCTACACCTGTCCCCCAAATATTAAACGGCACTGATCCATCCTTCTTTTTTTTGGAGAAACAATTTTTTTCATTTTTGAAAGTTTCATAATGAGTTGGGATCCTCTTTCTGAGGAAACTTCACTTCAGAGACATGCTTTGAATATTATTTCTGGATGTACTGTATCTTTGGACAGAAAACTAACATTTTCACTCACTTCTCCAGCCCATCTTGTCCCCACAGATTCATACAAGTAGCCTGAAACTGGCAACCAGCAATATCTTATCACTTCATACACCCTAAAATAGTTCAGCCAAAATGTATAATTAAATCAAAAACATCATAAATTTTAACTAGCTTTTCAGATTTCTCTGTAAAGTGAACGATGGGAGAGGTATCATTTGTCTTCAGAGAACTTATCATTACTTGAATAATAAAATTCAGAAGTAGGAAAATGGCTATTATATATGAATAATTGCACTGAGCATTTCCCAATTTGCGTATTTGATGCAATATCAAAATATATTGCAATATAAGCCACAGGATTGAATATAAAAAGAATATTTTTAATTAGAAAAGAGCTTTTATTCCACTTTCGATAATGCCTATCAAAAATATATTTTTTAAAAATCTGCACTTTATTCAATTAGAAAAGCTCAATTAATCAACAAGAGCCAAATGAGTTCTGTTCAAACTAATGAAACATAACACCGCTTACTGCCTTCATCCATTCATTTCTTTAGAGGTCAATTTTGTGACTGTGCTGCTGCAAGGCTATTTCAGTATTGGGTTTTTTAGGTTTTTCTTTTTTTTGGTAATGCATTCCAGTCCCAGCATTTAGAATGGAGTTGCAAAAGGATTAGTCCATCGCGCAATTAGTGCATGTATAGCCACCAGAGTGCCTGGTAACAGCTTCCGACAAGAATAGATGGTTATTGAAATAGAATTCTATCTCCTGTAGGAGTAGTGGGGAATCAATAAATTATTATTCTATAAATTATTAAATCTATAGACATAAGATGACCATAAGTTGAGTTCCTTCTCATTAATTAATTAAATGAGGACATACGCCCATTGTTACCATCTGTCTATTAATTTAATAATTTATTGAATAATGAATGCTGCTAATACAAGGTTGAACATGACAATATCCATCTTCAGTGCTACTCCAATGTTAACGAGCTTGACACTACATCAGTCTACTCCACCCTTTTGGCAAATGTCTTTATTTAATATGATCCAGCAGAACATGCTGTCTGGACTCGTAATCTGGCAGGTACTTCATTTCTGACAAACTTCTGTTCTGCCCAAAATTTGGCTTCACAACAGGCACTTTTCTTAGAGCAGTGGGGTAGAGTAAGGCTCTAAAATGGTACCATAAAAATAAAGAAGGGGAACAAGGCTGATGTGTTTAAACAGGCCAGCTAAGTAACCCATTGTAAAACTGTAGACCTGCTGGGGACAATCAGCTAGCTCTTGCAAGAATCACTTAGTAGATACCATAGTCTTGAGTTTGATGGTAAATCTCCAGATTTGTTATTAACTCTTCATACAAGATTGAAAGATCTGGTATAAGCTTCTTAATGGCACCTTCCCCTATTTCTAAAAAAGGAAACAAAAATTCCTTTCAGTCTTTTCAAACTCTGTTGCATCTAGGTTTTTGAGAAGTTGTGTACTAAATATTATACATTGTTACTAGTAAGGATATGTCTGGTCTCAATTTCTTATCCAACTTTCTAATTAAGCCAAGTTTTACTTAAACACAGCAACTCCTGAATCTAACAGAAGTCATCAATGTTATTTTCAGTGCTCTGAAAACAACATTTTCTGGTGAAGTCGAGTTCAAGGCAACTCTGTGCTGATGTACTGATGTACATCATTAAAAGCTAAACCAAATCAAATGAGCACTTGCATATCCCTGTGACCTCCTGGATTGTGTTGTATAGAGCTTTGACTGGCTCTTCCAGGCTATATTGATTATATATTATCACATACACCAAATGATCTTTGAGAATCACATTAGCTAGATAAATGGCCTAAATACATTTAATTGAATTCACATGCTTCTCTTCAATAAAATGAAAGGATGTCAGAAAACAACTTACATTTTAATTTGTTTCTCTTATCTACAATGATTAATCAAAATTTTGTTCTTACTGCTAGATAATCCCAGTCATAGAGTCATGATGATATTCAATGGAAGAGGATGTTTGGGAAAATTCGCTAGTGAGAAAATAAACTGAGTTGTAACTGGCTTGGACCTACATGAATAAAATGGATGCAAAACAACAAGCATGAACTATCATGCAATGGAAGTAGTTCAAATGTAACAGGCCATATTTTTATGCATTTGAATTTCCTTTAGTAAATGGAGACTGGTAATGGCTGCAAAAGGAAAAAAAAAAAGTGATTTCATCATACAGTGGTTGTTATTAAGACTTCATATACAGTTACCTCTGCAAGGTATCTGCAGTGATAAAAACATGTTACTTTTCTTGAGTTAGATGATCTCTGTCTCCAGGTCTGTGACTTCAGCAAAATATTAAAGCATGCACATTTTATCCAACAAGGCAAAATTAAATATTTAACTATAAGAACAGGCTTTGGGATTTCAGCATATGCTTTATTATTTTGCTATCTAAGGATAAATTGCAAAAAACAGGTGGTTACCTTACCCAAAAAATGCATTGAAATTGTTAGAAGATTTATCCTTGAGCAAGAGGTTCAGAATTTGACTCCTATTGTACAGTGGTGCATACTGAGTCTTGTATGGTGCCTGCAGATACGACTAGTGGCATGTGCATGACTTTGATATAGCTACAACAGTGGCAACATCAGCGTAAAACTGGCCCTATAGTCGTCGCCTTATTGAATATATGCAATAGGAGTTTTCCTTGTAATGGAATGCAATTTTTTACCCTAATTTGGACTGAAGTACAGCTGCTGGAACCTATGAAGACTTGTAGAAAGGTGGAACAAGCTCACGATGCACAGCAATATGCGAGGATCCCTCTCCCCTCCAAAAAAATCCTATCCCCCTCCAAATCCAATCCAGACAATGGCTGTATTAAATTTGAAATATAGTATTGCGTGTCAGCAAAAGAAGTGGATGAGACTATGTTTTGTAACATCGTCAACAGGCTTCCATACAAACACGTATTTTTCTAGATGTGGCAACAGATGGCTCCACTTACCAAAAGAATATGACCTTATTCATATTTATATTCTCTTAGTCACTCCTTCAAGCCACATTCACTTGCAACTCAGCCCACCAGGGAAATTAAAGCACAGCCTGAGACAGCAAGACTGGGGGTTACAAGAAAGGCATACCTGCATTCATAAGAGGTCCTTGCCAGTTTTACCCTGAACAGAGAACTGTTGTAAAACCTGTGCTACTGGTTAGCCCTCAAAAAAGGGTACTGAAGTAGTAATGAAGTGACACATATGCTTTGTGCTGTCATTTCAAAGAAGGATGAGTTTTACCTTCCTATCAAATTGTTCTAAATATGCAACAGAAGCTTTACCTCTAAATCAAAGATAAGATATTTTAACCACAAAGGGGTTAGCTTTACTACTGCATATGCATTTTAGAATTGTAGAATATATAGAATGTTTCATGTGAAATATGCATTATACACTTTTGTGTATATATATGTATAAAGAAAAGATTAGGGAGAGGAGAATGAAACACGAGTGGAGGAGTAACACCCAGATATGGTACCCATGAAAGGATGAGTAGGTAGCAACATCGTGATTTATTAGAATAATGGCACAGAAATAGACTTACCCTGTCATAAACTCGTGGGCAAGCTATTTTTCTCTTATGCTAACCGTAAATCACCATTTTGCTTTTATGCTTGAAGAGAAACACCTCAGAGTACCTCAGGCAGTAACTAGGGAAAGAATGGTTTTCATCCAAAGGTCAAGACTGAATCTCATAGAAATTTCCATTTTTATGCCATCTGGATGCGGATAATACAGTACAGTATTTAGATCCAGATCACTGTTAATAGCTCTGGTGACAGAAACTCCCCTAAGGGTGAGAGTCTTTAACAAGGAAATGTCAATGCCCCACTCAGAGAGAAATAATTTTCTGTGAGACCTAATAGTGATTTAAGTGACCACCGTTGGGATGTCATGGTACAAGTGTGTGATGTATCATCAATACTGCAACCACAAGCAAGATCTGTCAGGGAGAACTGGTAACCAGATGGAAAATAGTGAATTTCTCTAACTCCATTGATTAAGGTGATCTTGGTTAAAAGCCAGGAGGTCTCACACAGGGCTCTGAAACATAGTCCTTGGCTGCTTTTAGCCCAGTTGTTACATCCAGTCTAGATAGAGCTTAGACTCTTATCTGACCCCATAGCGCTAATGAAGAAGGTCAAGCAAGAAACGTTACTGTTCTCACAATGCTGTCTAAATGGCTACAACACAATGAATTTTGGATTGAAGTTGGTCCTATGCTTATTTTGTGGGCTGGCATGAGAAATACTTGGTATGGCTTGTGATGTTGCTCTGCTCTCTTATGACTTCTTAATAGCATTGCTGACTATCCTTGCCTGTTGAAGAGAGGTCATATACAAAGGCACCTCTTCTCCTCGTCCCATCAGAGACCATGTGGGGTGCCCTGAGAATCATGCTCCAGGTCGTTCTTAGAATATTTTTTTCCTTTTTCTTTTTCTTTTTTTCCTTTTTTTTTCCTTCAGGGACCTTGAAAGAGCAGCTAAATTCAGGAGAGCGCTGTGACACCTCTGGAAACCGCAGGTATAAGACACATCCTTTGGGGTCACAATTTTAATTTATCAGGAACTCAAATGGGTAGAAAGGTGAGAGAGAACCCACATAAAAAGCCAGCGACTTTTATTTAGGAATCAGTCTTACTGATTAATCTTTCTGCTTCCACAGGTCATTTGGTTTTAGTGATGATAAATTTTTTGATATTTCTGTGAATTCTTGTCATTACTAATAAGCTACTGGATTAGCTGGATCCTACTGGACAATCACAGATGGTCCCATTCATAGCAGCTCCAAATGCCCCATTTTCTTGGAAATTATTTGTTCCTTCTAGACCGAGAACAATTCTTCTTCCTATATACCACTGCTACAGCTTCTCTCAGAGGAACTTGGCTCAAGGTCACCTGCTGGCCCAATTTACAAGTGAAATTCACATACAGCCAAGAATTTAAAAAGAAAAGTCAGGTTTGTGTCAAGTTTTTGGCCATGTAGAGAAGCATATGGAAAGCCAGAATGGTAAAGTTACAAGTTGTCTTGTGTGTTATTCACTCTTAATGATGCTGTGGGATAGAAGCAAGTCTAGTTTTGGGATGCCTTCACTTTTCCTTTCTGGAATTGTGGATATTTCAGAATTATGTATGTAATTGTTTTTAAGAGATTCAGGAAAGCATCTAGAAATTTATTTTAGATGTGAAATGGGACTCTTATTTTAGATGATACCTATAAACTGCATGAAGAAAACTGGTTTATATTTAAAGTAATGTAGCCCAAGCAGCAGGCCTGGGAACAGGACATCGTCTGTGCCTGTCAGCTGTGCTCCTGCTTCTGATGCTACCGTTCTGTTACTTACCAGGAGAGCTTCCAGCAAGATGCTACTCCCTGTTGTACTGTTATACCAGGCTCTGTGCAAATATGTCTTATGGTACAGTTCACGCTATCAGCATTCACTCTGGAAAAGGAAACATTTTAAGTTCTTCTTAATAATACCTAGTTAACTTAGGGCTGATGTGTCTTGTGCCTAGATCAGCCATGCAGGTTAGATGGAGGAGTAAAGTTTCTTCCTTGAATCTGGACAGCCATATAACATCTGAATAAGTCCTGCTTAGTGGGTGGGAGTTACAGAAACGCTTACAAGCAAGTATCCAGAGAGAAGCTTAAAGGAGGAGTAAACGGCACCCTTTCCCCTTGTACACACCAACCCCAGTCCAAACCAATGGGCCCAGCAGGATATTTGGAGCCAAGGAAGCTGCCCTCATCTCTGCTGCCCAGGGCAGCTCCCTTGCTTCTAACAGCGTTTTACCGGGGGAACATGAGTGTCTCCTGAGTGGTAGCTCCTCTGTGGGCTGCTTCTGGAGTAACACGGTTTACGCATCACCCTTTACTCAGTGCAATGTCTAAGGGCACCGTCCAGTTCTGAAACTGCAACAGTAGTAATCAAAAAGAACAAAACAGAAAGAATGTAATGTTGCTACTAACCATCGTCTAAATGGTAACAGTCTGTAATGTACTGTAATTAATACTAATAATCACTCATTAATGCACATTTTAAGTGATGGGAAGGAATGTGTTTTCAAAGTGCTGCACTATCAACTGTCTGGCTGTATCAGTGATTTGGCACTGAAAATGCTCACCAGAAAAAGCACCTCCTGTCTGTAGCACAACAGGTGTCCTGAGGGGCATGCAGAAGTCAGAAGACATTACTTTCCTGCAGCGTCTAGGCAAACCTTGAGATCACTTGAAACAGTAGTAGAGGAAAGACTGTGTGCATTTTCTTTTTGCCATGAAGATGCTTTGGGTAATATACTAATCATTTACTTCTATTCACCACTTTGCAAATTTGTTCAGAAATGTTTACAAATAATGGCACTAAAATGCCTCTGGAACAATGCGAATATGTAAGCCAGCCATTCTGTCTGGAAACACCACAAATATTTGTCTAAGCTGGAGCAGACTTTTTATTTTTTAAAATATATATTAATAAGAAAACCTTCCCGTAGGCATTTCTTTCTCCTTACATAGGAGAGCCTCTGACCTGCTCGAGTATGTGTGCTAATTGCTTAAGTGCATTTTAAGTTCTGTACCTTTTCTGCATAGGATGAATCTCTTCTAGTCCTGCAAAAGCAACACTTCTTTCTACTCGTAGAGCTGCAACAGTCTCATGAGTGTGGTACAGCAATTATACCATAATATCCCTCAGAGCCCTGAGTGGGGATGGTTGCCCCAAAACCAGTCATTGCTCCAGGGTGATTGTTTCTTCTCATCAGCAAGAGCCAATTGGGAACTGCATATTTTAATCTCAGTTATGCCATTACACGAAGCGTGAAATCATATTACATCATTCCGTAGCATGTAGGGTTTATTGTGTGAAGAAGCTTCAGACTGAGATTCAATGCTGTGCTGCCTGGCAGTAAGGAGCATTCTGTCTTGCTGTGGCTTAGCCATTGATTTAGGACTTGCCCAGGTGTTGCAGTAGTCACTGACAGCCTCTGATTACTTTCTGGGCAGGTGATGGTTGTCATGGGCCATGCTCAAGAGAGAGCATCATTTCCAAAGCAATAGGAGAAAGTCAATAGATGAGTGGGGCAGGAGTAGTTATTTCATTAGACTTCCAAACTATTGACTTTGTCATCCTGTTTTGGAAATGTTAACATCACCATAAGTGGTATCACCTGCCCTGACATTAACCACAGACAGCTATGAGTAGTTAAAATTAGTTCTAGGTGGTTTTTGGAATAGAAAATTTGTGTAAGAATGGGAAAGGAGACCCTTGGTTGGAAATAGCCTTCCCCAAACGTTTGGGATATAAAGATGAATATCCAGCTTATCAACTCTGCATGTAAGCTAGTGGTGTAGGATCTTGTAGAATTGAGTCTCCAACCCTGAGTGTGTGAAGTGTCTGCATGAGCTGATCAGTAAAGTACTGGAGGGGAGGAAAAAGCTTTGGGTCTAATCTCACTTGTAAGTGGCTATAATATATGTGGGGTGGTTTGTTTTTTTTTTTCATTTATGTTCACCAGTTTCTATAGCTTTGCAAACATGCTATAAGCATTTGCTTTCTGTGTGTGGATGTCTTTCCTCTTTCATGGTAGTGATACACACAAAGGTATTCAATTCCTTTGCACCTGAGGAAGCTTTGCTGTGGGTCTCACATGTCTGCTGTGTCTAGGGCTCCAGTACTGCTCTCTGAGATCTCCAGAGGTTAGAGGAGTGCCTAGGCCAGTTTAATAGCAGACTGTGGCTGAGGAATAATAATTTGCAGTGATCACTGCTAGTCAGTGTCTGTTCCTGGCATGCAGCAGGAGTAGGGCATGGGGCTGAACCTAAAGAGTCCCAGCGGAGCAAGTAATGTATGATAAGGAATGAATGATGCCTGTAAAGAAGCATTAGGAATGTACATGATTTATATTAATTACAGGTAAGCTCAAGGCTGTCATCAAAAAGGGATAGTGGAACTGCCAATTTTTGTGCATAGGATGTTGGAAACTTTGTTCAAGAACACTTGTTCTGTGCATAAAATTGAGACTTGAACTTCTTTTAACTACCTGTCATGTTTACTAGAATTCTGGGCTGGGCTTTATGTTGAGTAGGGGTTGTTTTCTGTTTCCTGATTTCTGTGAAAAGTTAGGTGTTTATGAGGTATTGAAAGTATTCTTAATAAAAAAGGAAAAAAAAAAAGATTCAAAGTCAGCCAGCCCCTCCCCTCCCTATTTTTTCTCACCTAATCAGTCAGCCAGTCTTAGGTGATTGCATTTTAACTATACTTAAGCACACTCCATTTAATCAAGATTAAACTTGCTTTTGCAAGTCATAAAAATTAGGCAGCGGAAAACTTAAAAACAGTGTAATTTTTAGTTGGGCACTGTATTTACCAACAGCTATAGAAAAGGAATAAAACTGCTTATTAGGCATCATATTTGTGAAAGACAAGCTCTTTTCTTTCCAAAGAGCTTTCAGCTCATGGAAAAGATACAGATTAGAGGCATGGGAAGTGGGAAAACCTGAGGAGTAAAGAAGCAGGGCAGGGGATTTTATGTATATAAATCAGTAAAGAAAAAGAAGCTTTTTCAGTCCAGTTGGAAAGGTGAGTAGATGTTCAGTTGGAATATGGGTATACATAAAATTCACAAAAGAAAGAGAATATCATAATACTGAATCCTTTTTTATTAATCATGGGCCTTCTATTTTTCCCTGTGGTTAAAAAACATCATAGGATCAAATCAGTAACCTCAGCAACAAAAAATAATTCTTCCATGAGCAGTTTTAGCAATTCAGAATAGGAGCTCTGTGTTATCATTTCTGGGTTTCCGTAATCATCTAAATGTCTGGAGGTGGGTAAGGCGGGTCAATCAGGGAATAGAGGTCCCTTGGGAGAGCTGGGGGGTCTTCCTGTCCAAGCTCCAAGTCCAGCAGCAGGGGTCCTTGCGAGCTCGGTCGCTCCTCAGCCCAAGCTGGGAGGTTCTGGTCTCCACCACTGCTCCCACATTTCTAGCTCTCGTCCACCCATACTGGCAGGTAATGGAGAGCCTGGAAGCTCTTGAGTATTTCCCTTAGGAAGCTGGGGAGCTGAAGTACTTTGACACATAATTCCCTTGTAATTTTCTACTGAACTGGATTTAACAGGAGGCTGGAGGAGGAGAGGGGCTCCTGTTTTTTCCATGGAAGATTTGAAAACTTTGAGCAAATCTTTACTCTCAGCATAGCAAACTTTTGAGTACTTTTGGTAAATATTCAGAAGCACTGCTGTGCCACAGCTTGTCCCAGTATGGCTGGGCAACCATGTAGGTAATCCTGGTAGCAGCACTGGCTTGGGGGAGAAATGCTGTCGTAGTCAGGCTGGTGCAGGCTGGCTCTGCACTCCCTACTGCTTTAAATCCCAGGCTAGCTGCTAGGAGCCTCTATTTCTCATACGTGCCTGTGGCTGGCATCAGCACAGTGCTCTGGGTGCAAGTGGAGATGTTTTCGTTCGTGAGAAGCAGAGCATCAGAGAAAGGGCATAAGCGTTTCTTTTTTACTGGATATTTAATGAGGTAGGGAAGAGTGGACAAATGGTTCCATATTTTTCACTTTCTTGGTGTATTTACCATATAAGCATTGGAAGCAGTTTGGAATTTTGTTTGGTGTTTGAATGGTTCAGGCAGAGACTGCCGAGGCTCTGTTTACCACAGCTTGGATATGAAACGACTGTTATGCTTCTGGATTTTTGTAACATTGTTAATATAATTAGGTTGCATACAATTCAGTGTTCCAATCTAATTTTGCAAGGATGCTGCTTTTGACATTCTGTAGAGAACATCATCCTCCCTCTGTACAGTTGAAGTTTAAACATCTTTTTCTACCACCTGCATGATTTTCTTGTGTTTTCCTTTGGAGAAACATTTCTTTTTAAAAATTTCATCTCACAAGAAAGAGCATCCCCCAAAACATTCCTTGCTGCATGCACGTTCAAAGAGTTCTCTGTTCAGAAGCAGGAGCCTAATTGTTAGTGAGTCACTTTTAATGTCTGATTCTGTTAAATGTACTGCAGATGAGATCTGGGCAAAGATAAAAGGAATTTTAATCCTGAATTCAGGAGAACAGCTTTACAGTAATAGCTTGACCAGGCAAGGGAGGAGACCCTGTCTTGATTTGCACGTGAAGTTATTGTTTTAAAATCTCCTTTGAAAATAACAGATTTCACTGTTTAATGTAAACCTCACTGGGGTTGGGTTTAATTCAGGATAAATGTTTTGGCTTTTTCTCTGCAGGCATAATTTGCTATTGACACATGTACAATGGTTTTAGTGCTGTTATCCTGTTCTTCTTTGTGTCCTTTAATCACCTGCTGATCCAGTATTTCCTCCATTTTTTTGTCTTGTGTAAATAATCACTGACCTCATCTCACCTCCTGTGCACACTGCAGGGCAGCTGGAAGGTTTACACGTGGTGCTCCTCCCTCCCTTCCCTCCCCACCCCCAAAGTGCTGTGGTCTGAATAGTGGTTAATGAAATTTACATATTCATGAAAATAAAGTCTTAAGCACAGGAAACCAACATACAGCGTTGCATTAATATTACAAGTTCTACAGTTGGGATTTTTTATCTGCAAACCATTCTCATAGCTGTGTCCATATTAAAGACTAGTCTTCCAACAATGCCCACGTGCTTTTGCATGCAGAACAACGACACCGTGTGTGTGTCTTTTGCCATCTGTCTCGTGATCTCAGACTACTTAGGAATGCGAAGAAGTTTCATAACCCTCTCCCATCTATTGTATGAATGAGGTAAATGGCATATTCCTCATTTCACAGCTGTCAGCAGATGAACTGACTTCTTCATGAACATACAACAGTTGTGTTGCAGAGCCAAAAGTGTTTCCTCCAACTATTAACCCAGTCCTTAACAATGAGACTGAGAGAGGACTTTGCTGGCTGTAACATCTTCTGTGGAAGTTTGTACAGAAGCATTGCAGTTGTTCAAAGACACATTAACAGCAGGAGTCTCCTGATTTTCAGATTACAATTCTCATATGTGAATTGCATGACTGGTATAGAGTGGAAACCTTGAGGGTCCTGTTCTCCAGGCACTCCTTGACTCTATGTTCTACAAATGGAGCTGAGGGGATCTCAGAAAGTTATTTAGTCCATCTCCTTGCCCCAGGAGGAAGTATTCCTGGGAGTGTTTTGTCTCACCTCTTCTTTAAAAGTCTCCCGAGGCACACACCACAACCTTCATATCCCCACTGTCCTCATTTACCTAAAACTCACTTGCTAGAAATCTAAGCCCAGTATTGCTTGTCCTAACCCCAGTACACATGGGAAATAGTGTGTTTCCCTTCCTCTGTGCCTTTTTTCTCATTTTCATATTTGCATACAGTTATAAGGCCACCCTTCAATTCCTCGTACAAAATAATACCAGTCCTTCAATCGTTCCTTGGCAGTTTATTTGCAGATCTCCAGTCTTTCCTCTTGCTTTCCTTTGGAGTTTCTCTCATTTCAAATTCAAGCAGGTAACCTCCCTCTTAATCAATGTCCCCAGCAAGATCTTCCACTTTGTAATGGGTTCATCATGTAGGTTGTGACACTGCTATCGGCCAATGTGTGAACTCCAAAGCACTCACCATGAAGGAAGGTAAAGAATTCCACTTGTGGAATATCATTTTCTGAATTTCATTGACACCCACTTAAGCACTCCAGTTTTGTGCCTGGATGTTTTTTTTTATATCCTCCTTATGCTTCTGTCCATCACAGTCCCCTTCTCTGTATAGTTCATCTATTTTGGTCATCCCTTTGTTTCCTGTTCGGGTTTTTATTATTATTACTACTGCTACTACTACTACTACTGGTTTTTGTGTTCTCAGTGAAACTTAATATATACCTGTATGTTAGTGCTGACTTTCCATGTTTTTATGATTACCTTATCTTCTTTGACTGTGCCTCTTAATTCAGCTTTACCCATTTGAATATGTCTGATCATAACCTAAGAACAAGCCAGAAGCACACCACCGATGAGAACTCTACCAGCTGGACATTAACATGTTCATGCCAGTGTTGCTGGCCCTTATGGTATGAACATAATCAGAAAATCTTCTAAGAACTAATTCTGAGCATCTTTCTTGCACCTTTTCACTGTGTCTGCTGCCATCATCAAAAAACTACACAAACCTAGTGCTGTTTAGTTTCCATTTTGCTGAAGCTCGAAGGATGTGTCTATGCAGAAGAATTGCTTTACTTTAGCTAATGCAGGTAGCATTCACACTGGAGGCAGAAATCTAAGCTTTTGGTACAAGAATTCAAGTCACCTGTCCTTAACTGCTTGCTTTCATTATGTTTTAATAGGAAGTGTAAAGTTAACATGAGAGTGCTTCACCGTGTTGCAATCACAACTCCATTTTGTTGTATAGGCATAGTCTACAGCATTAGGAAAGAGAAATTTCTTTCTACAGTGTTGTCAATTGTCCCCATCTTTTTCTTAATCATTAATTTTAAAAAGGGGGTATGTCATCTGAATCTCCAGAAATAGTACTCTAAAATTTTAAAATTTAGCTCTGCATGAATTTAATTTTTTCTCTGCAAGCCTTCAAATATCCTGTTTTTAGCACATTCCCAGGTCATCTTCATTGACTAATCTACTTGTCCTTTCCCCACCCTTTTGTTTTCCCTTTGGTCATGTTCATGCAAAAAGATGGAGGAAAATCAGTGTAAGGCTGATTATCTTTCCTTCACGTAATCTAATGTGTGATTGTGATTTTATCTAATAACTCGTCTAACAGCTCTGTTTTTAGTTCAGGCTTCGGAAAATTTTAGCTAAGTCAAATTAATCTCATGACTGCCACATAAGTGAGCATCGGCAGCTACCCTCATTCTGCTGATACAAGGTAACTTTTTAAGCTTGATCATTTAGTCATAACTTGATATTGAGAAAATAGACTGGTTGAAACATTTATTGTCTCAAATAGTAAAAAATACATACAGCTTCAGCCCTGGTAGTGACATCAGTGGTTATTAAAGGCTGAGGTTTTTGGGTTACCATTAAAGCAGCTTCCATCAAGTCAACTGAAAGTCTCACACTGGCTCCAGAAAGACATACCTCAAGCCTATAGGTAAGAGTATACAGCATATGTATAACTCCTTTACTCTCAGTAAATGTATACCTTTTCTCTCTCTTGCTATATCCTTGAAAGAGGCCAAATATGAAAGACGGTCCTTTAAAACAGGTTGATACCGTGATTGTAACATGAAGGAGGAAGCCTAGAACGCTGTGAGGATCTTTTCTTGAATATAAAAATTAATGTATTTTTTAAGCCTACCTTCACCATTTTGTTTACTTCTGAGGCCAGTAATTTGCAGGGCAGGTGATCTGAATACTGGCAAGTTAAAGGTATATATTGAAGGACGTTTCTCATCATTAGTTCAGCTCAAAAGGGTGTGCATCATAACTACATTTCTCATAATGGCATTTGACTGAAGACAGAGTATTGTTTCAGATAAAGGGAAGCGTTGTTGTAAAAATGGAAAGCTTTTAAGGGTTTAATAAGATTAAAGATTCTTTTACTTATCAAGGAACCATAAAGAAATTAAAAGAATGCTATTGAAGGAGAAAATGTAGTGAAGCACGTAAGAAAATAATTTATCTGATTCTTCAAGTCCTAGAGGCACAAAATGAAAAGTGTAGTGAAAGATAATGGATTTGTAAGAGAGAATATTGCACCTCAAACATGGAAATCTACTAGTTAATATCTGATGATTCAAGTATTAATATCTGATGATTCGGACTAACCGCTGGTTTATGCTTTTGTGCTGCATGTTAGATATCAGGAGAGGGAGCAGACTGTCTTGTTTTTAAAAATTTTGTGTAGTGTCATGTGTGAAAGTTGAGTTCCCTCTCCTCCCTCTTGGAAGCTGTGTTTGTTTCTTTTATTAGCTGAAACTTAAACAAAATTTACAATAATACCTTGGTATACAGTAAAATGTGCTCTGACTTCTGGGGAACATGCTTGCTGCTGGTACCTAAGGAACGCTAACGACAGAGGTTAATAATTCCTGACCCTCTCCGTGGAGTATTTCACTCTCTTCAGACAAAAGCCAGGGATTTCAGACTTGCTCTGGCAGGCGTTTGGGGGTTTTTAAACCCTTTGGTAGCATGTAGTGGAATGAGCAGAAATGCCAGCTTCATTGTGTCACCCTCAAAGGAAATTTTTTTGCTGGAGAAGCTGTGAAGGGAACTAATGAAACGCTGAGCATTTGTTAACTAACAGGATTGGTGAATAGTGAGTAACTAATTTACATGGCGTGCAGCAGCTCTCTATGAAACCCTTCATTTTTCAGCATTGTGGGTATAATAATGAGTGTTATCACTGTTGTCGTTGGGGGCAGACTGTTCTCTTTATCTCTTCATCCTCTTGAAGTGGGCACAGGGAAACATGGGAACAGTACAGCTGAGCAGTAGTTGGCATATGATAGCAAGAAATCTGCTGCAGCTCTCACCGTTATTTTGCAACTGGTTAGAGGCACAGACAGCTTAACTGTTGACAATTTACATGGCTGGGTTTGTAACAGCCGCTTTTCTGCTGTCATAACTGAGGACAGCAGATGTTTACATCAACAGGGGAATGTCTGAAAAACAAAACACAAGTGTTCCTAACTGCCTAATCAAGAACTTGGTCCTGCAACCAGTGGTATAGATGGGCACACCTAATAGTGTCACTTCAATGAGAAAAGGCAAGTCCTCCTTCCTCCCGTTACTCAGTGATGGATAGACAGACTTCCCACAGAGCTCCGGCAGGGGCTGTGTATAATTACAACTCAGTGTTGTTAGCTGGCTGCTAACTGTGTGCTTGCAGCAGGTTTCTCGGTGGGAACGACCTGAGTCAATGGCTCCTCAAAAGGAAATATTTTGAGTGGCGTCCCCAAAGGTGCAGAGGGCACGGCCGTGCCAAGCGCTGCAGCGCCCAGTGCTGAACAGGGCAGAACGGTGTGAGGTGCTGCGGCTCTTCCCCGTGGCACAGGGGAACGTGTCTCATGGTGGGACACGGACGGTACCGTGCTGAATTCAGAACAGTCAGCCAGGGAGTCACTTAGGCTGAACTGATGGGAAATCCTAAGATAGGGCTGGGGTTTGAATTGTGCAGAGCCAAATGGGATCCTTTCTCCATTAAAAGCAACAAAATGAAATCACCTCTGTAAAGTAGACCCTCACATCCTTTCCTTGGAGCCTACAGCAGGGAATCTCTCTTTTTCATTTAGAAACAGGAACAGATGGTGCTGCCCACACCTCTTTCCAATCCTTTTATTCCTCAGCCTTTTTGTGAGCAAACTTGCACAGGACCTAGAGACTTAAACTTCCTTCCCTGCCTCTTGATCTTGATCAAATTCAAACTTAGCTCTCGCCTCCTCCTGGGAGAGTCTCCGACCCACCAGGTGTTAAGAAAGTCTGGATAAAGGGTAGAATCCATCCCTGGCTGGCATGAAAACTGCCACCATGCAGAACAAAATGCTGAATGACTATAGAAACAATGTGCAGAACTGTCTTGTGGTTAGAGCAGTTAAGTCTTTCACTAGTTGACTATAGCAAAGGATTCTATCTTTAAAGCTAAAAAATCATATCCAGTCCCATGAATTGTAAAACTATTCTTTTTTTTTTTTTTTTTTTTTTTGTAGACAAACTATTTCAGCAAGAAGCAAAAAGGTGTTTCCACCCAACAGCAGGCACTGTCAAGATTTTAGCACTAGTTAATGTGTTGTAATGGGTTCATACAGAAGGGGAGGAATGGATGTATAGCACATCCTCCTGTAATGCTAGGTTGTGGGACACAGTAGGATATGAAAATCCTATCTGAAAATCATATCTGCCTTTCATCAGCTGCCAGTCCAATAAATGCTCTGGGAAGCTTGGGAGATACAAGCAGAAAGGAACATCTTGATTTTTGTATCTTGATCAGGACTGTGTGTGAGGCAAGCCAAAAGGCTATGGCAGATCTGGGTATGCCCAGAAGCAGTGTCTTAGGCAACCAATGCGCTTTAACATAAAACTGGGATACTTAAAAATTTTAAATGCTTCCAGGGTTTGCTGATGTCTTGGTAAGACAAATTTCATAATCTGTCCATATGCAGAGCACAGACACCAAAGACCTGCACATGTTTATGATGTTCTTTTCCAAATCTGCATGTATTTCCAGTTTTGGTTAACATCTGACTTCAACCATAGGCAATGCCAGTTGTATGAAAATCAGCCGGCATCATTCTGAGAGGCCCTGTCCTTTTGATTACCTCTCAGAAATATTACAAGTCAGTGTCCAGCTATTGAGAGGTGCAATTCTGAGTGCTTTTAAAAGACCCTGGAATAAAGTAACATTGAGAAAGGTGTGGTAGAGGCCAAGGTATCTTTATTACACAGTTCAATGGCTGCTTGCACACTCGGTGTCTTCTGCCAACTCTATTAGTTACTTGCTCTGAGAAGTAATACATTTGACCAAAAAAAAAAGAAAATACTATTCCGTGTTCAAACACCCTACAAATATCCATTTAAATATATTTCTACACAAATTCCATATGTTGACAAGCTTGTATTTGAGAAAAAATGGCATTTCCTAATCCTGTATATGATTTTCTGTTATGGACTAAATCTACTTGCCTAGATGGGAATAAGCCTTGGTAAAAGATGATATTTGTCTTTGTTAATCATGCAGAACACCCACAGCTCAAAAAAATACTGAGGTGGAATAAGGTAGCCTCAATATCCATTCTAGCAAATAAACTCTAGATGAAATGGGCCCCATGCTAATAGCCAATCTGATCATTTCCTCATGCAGGAAAACCTACTGAAAAACTTTATAGAGGTGGGGTTTTTTTGTTGTCTTCTTCATTCAGTGGTACTCTTGCACAGGTTTTTCACTAACTTTTAATTTTCAGAAGGTGGAGGAATGTCCTTACTCTCCCACGAGCACATGTCATTTGTATAGGTCATTGGTGAGCTTCAGGGCTTCCCTAGTTTCCTCACAAAAATGACCTAGACACTCCTCCATGGTATCTAGGTCTCATTATGGCCGGCCATGCTACTGGACAGAGTCACTGTGCTGAAGCTACCCTGATGTGAATTGTGTCTTGCACCCATGAGGTTTCGCCTTTGCCAGAAATTAACCTGCTCAAACAGAAATTTGAGGAACTGTGTTAATGAATACATGCTAGCATGTCCTATCCTTCTCTATGCTGACTGCAAGATCATCTTTAGTATCAGTCTTGGCTGACATGACTCTTGAGTATCGTAAGCATCCTGATCTTATTTTCCTAAGGAAAGCAAAGTCTTAGAGGAGTATCATTTTCACAAAGGTGAAGATAACACAGGAAAACTAGAGCACCTCTGTACTACTTATTTGCCTGTAGACCATGAATATTTATTTGATCCATCTAATCTACCCCCATCCCCTCTCAAGGCAGAAGGGATGATCCATGTGTGGAAGGCTTTGGTGGCTTAGCTGGCATCTAAGCTCTTAAATAAAACTGTCCAGTTCTGTATATTCCCTTTCCTGGGTCTGGAGTCTTACTGCAGGCCAGATATTGGTAGGACTGACTCTTACTGCCCATTTTGTCTTTAGAAGTCTCCCCTCCCTCCTTGTGAAATAAATTTATCATGTTTTATAAAAGGAGATTATAGTCTGGGGATTCTGCTTTTCATTTTATCCAGTTAGTAAGCAAATTAACAATATTGACTCACACACACAAACAATGAATGCATAACTGCCCTTTTTGTCTCCTACTCTACTACTTTCCTTCTTTTCCCTTTTTAATTCAAATTCAGTTTGATTTAGAACAGCTTTTTTTGTCCATCAATCTATGTTTCTCAACCTTTGTTGTCTTGAATCTCTGTTTCTGAGTTATTCCTTGCTGATGAGTAGGCCATAGTCATTTCAGTAGACCCATATATAAATAAATGAATAGCATAAATAACATTCTTATTGTAGCCACTTTTATCTCATTAATTTACCTTTTGAATCTGTTGGTGTTTGCCTATTGTTAAAAAAATGATTGCACTTTATCCATATGATTTCTTATTTTCAAAATCTATTTGCCTTTTTTTAGTAGATTTCTTTAAAGACAAAAGACTTGTTATGGGTCATGACAGCTTCCATGTTTGTACACACGTGTTTTTGGAACAAAAAAAATTGCAAGGTGGAAAAATACTTGCACGCGAAGGCACAGGCTGTGCAGTTAGCTGCAAAACTTCAGCTGTAGCAATCTTTTCACAATTATTGAGTATCATTTTGATGCTTTGTTCAACTGGGATATCAATTAGATGAATCAATAGTTTAATCCAGTGTGCTAATTCTTATCTCCTAGTCACACAAATACTGTCTAAGAATTTTAGTCAAACAAACCTCCCTTCATATATTATATCCAAACTACCTGTTTGTATTACAGAGGATGTCTAGTGACCACTGAGGCAAAGATAGATAATAGGAGGTAAGAATTAGGACTTTATTTTGTGTCGCTGGCTAGCCATTGGCCATCACTGGCATTGTGGGATTGTTCAGTTGCTAACACAGAATGCTTCCTCCTTGGAAGAATGAAAATAAGAAAGGCTGAGTGTTGAATAAAAATGCGCATTTCATAAAGTTTTTCAAGATAATTACTGGTGCTAAAATTCTGGGGGTTTTTAGGATTCACAGAAGTTCTTGCAAATAAATTGCTGATGAACTGAATGTACATGAAGGACTAATTTTGACCTCCTTGAATAATGATAGTGCTAACTTGGTACTTTCTTTTTGTGCGTATGTTAATGAATGACTTTTTGTACTACTTGACTGGATCTAATTTGTAGCATTCTTTCATGTTTCAGGCAGCCAAGTCACATTTTCCCTCCTAAGCATAGCTCTAAGATTACCTATCCCTTATAATCGCCTATCAAAAGAATTTTGTGATAGCATGATGGAGAATGGTGTATTGAGGTACATTTCAAGGACCTGTGTGTAGCACTCGTTACATTTTTCCTTGTAAGCACAGTTCTAGAGGTTCTTTTTAAAAGAACTGAAAGCTCAGCAGAGGTACCATTTTGACTTAAAAAAAATTATCTGCTTTTGCTGATAGAATTAATGCCCTCCAAATAATAAATGTTCAGTCTTTCAGAAACTGCCCAAATAATGCATCTCAACTGTGACACAGTGAACTGCCTCTTTGTCAAAATTAATACCCCACAGTTACTGGGAACCTGATGTAAAATCTACTTGTATCAACTGGAATTCTTCAATAACTTCTGGAAACTGTTAGAATGGGTAACATTTTAATGGCGGTTTCATCCAACACAATGCTTTGCAAAATTTACATATTTTGTTTTGCAGACTTTAACATTAGGGTTGTGGTGGCTTTTTTTTTCCTGTTTAATTTCCAACTCTTCTCCCAAATCAGGCTTCATTCACAGTTTCATTAGGATAGCTATTTTTCACAGTCAAAAATGCCTAAATGGAAATTACTACGTTTTTGATCGTTAAGCCATGTTTTCTCAGCAAAGAAGTCTATTTTTGCTTGACACCTGTCCCATTTCTCTGGGAAAATAGACTGATTTGTGAATTTTTAATGAAATCCAAAGAACCTTGAATTTCAAGCTGGTTTTAGTTTCTTACAATACTTCTCTCACCCACCCTCTTGGAGCTAGACCAAGACGGAGCATATTCGCATCTACTGTTAAGTCACTGGAGTGAAATTCTGGCTTAACTGACATCAGTAATTTTTATTAATTTTAGTGAGACAAGAACTTCTTCTATGGTGAACGGGCAACTAATGGAAAAATGTATCCAGCTAGCGGTCCAGTCAGATAGAAACTTGGAATTCTCTTTGAAGGTCTCTGCTATCTCTTTGGCTTCTTATGATCACACCTTCACATAAATGATTTACCAGCATGTTCACAGATAGAGGATACCTCGGACACATTTGTATGAAGGTATTTTTCCATGAATATTTGTGTTGAGTCCTGTCCCAGCTACTTCTATATATGTGTGTGTGTATATATATATATTTTTTTTTTTTTTACAATTTAGAATTATCAGGAAAAAAAAGTCAAAATGAAAGAAAAAAATCTAGGAACAGAGCTATAAAACTTATGTAGAGACTCAACCGTTTCAGCGTTCAGGGTAGTCTTTAAGAAGGTTCACAGGCTTCGTGGCTGCCCTTTCTCCTCGTGTGGGTTTCCTTCCATGAGTTAACTGACTAGCTGTTTATGAAAATGTTGGATTCAATGTAGAACAGGTGATATGACGAACTACAGGGACTGTCTTATCTGTAGATGAGAACTGGATGATTCAAGTAATGTTTTGGCAAAAGAGGGGTGCAGGGAGTAGTCCAATTATTTACAAACACACAGACTGTCCTGAGCTCAGTGGAAACAGCCAGGGGCAGTTCTTTCATCTGGAGATCTGTAACCCTCTTTCTCCAACACTTTCTGAACTCAAGAAGCTGTGTCCTGTGCATCACGATGGCTTCCTCATAACTATTCTGTTTTTAAGCCCACAGTGTGCAAATTTCAATCTTTAGTGCTTCTCCAGGAAAATCCCTGTAAATATATCTAGATTTTTACTGATTTTCAGTTATATGGTGCATGGCATTGAACAATAGTTGCCTTACTATCTTGGTGCAAGGATAGGCCTAGGTGTTCTTTACATGTAGCTTGAAAGATGGACACTTAATAAATGAATTATCTCTATCCAGGTGTGTGCTTGTCTTTGGATTGAATAGTATTCTGACAGCAACTGCAATCAACTTTCAGCATGAAAATTTTCAATTTTTTTTTTAACTAGTACATAGGAGTTGTCTAATTTTATGTTAAATCATACAGAATGGACTGCAAAACTTGTGAGAAGAATATTGTTGTATTTTGTAATATTTGACTGTGATGAAATTTGCAGTGCAGACAACAAATTATGAACAGCAAATAATTTGCAAGCATCCCATAGGCTGATACAATGCATAAAACATGTATTTCTAAATGATTAAATGATGATTCATGTAGTGTGAATAATGATTTATGGACAGTTCACAAACAGAGAAATTTACCGGTATTAATTAATTGCTGTAGATAATTCTCTCAGTTCAGTCACTCATGGTTTGGACAGGATTTAAATTAATAACTAGTACTATAAGTGTTTGATACCCATTGAAGATGCCCTCAGAGCATCTAGGCCCCCTCCTATGAGAGTTCTTAGTTTAGTCTGATTTTTTCATGATTGGTTTATGTGTTTGTTACTAGTATTTGCAGAATGTTCTTGATGGCATTTATGTTTATTTTGAACAAAAATACTACTTTAGCCCTTAAAGGCAGCACACCATTATTTATTTTTATGTAATATAATTTTTATGGTTAAGCTTAATCTTTATTAGTATTTGTAACTTTCCTGCAAACAATTGTCAGCACATAATTAGATTGTGTTGACTGCTGCTTCTTGTTCCAGCTGATGATTAGAAATTGTACTGAATTCAAAACATTTCCAGCTCAAGGAAAAAATTTCATTCACAGACTAATATGTGGTTGGATCCTTTGTCCTAACTTTTTAATGTTTCCAATAGATGCCTCTGGGCAAACCAGAAGTACTAATAAATAGGATAGATAAAGAAAACTATCAAAACCCAGCTGAAATAGCTACAGAAAAGCAATCAAAAACATTTGCCAGTGCTCTGGAAAATTAGACATTCATTACAAAGTCACTGCACAGTGTAACTGTGAAGCAATAAGATCACTTACATGGAAAAATGAATTGCTTCATAAGGCTTCGTTTATAATCTGAACGTTCATATAAAGACCCAAATATTCTCCAAAGAGATTAAACTCACCTGGGCCCCAGTCTCTGGTATGACTTCAGAAAATGAAATGTACTGATTCATGAGTGTTACAAGCTACAGAAAACAAGCCATGATCTGGCCTAGCTAAAAGCGCTAAGAAAAGCTCACAGTACTGTTATAGGAAATCGCGTTCACTCGCAGAGTGGTTTGGCTAGCCTGAAGGGATAGGTGGTTTTTCTATAAACTAAAAACAAATTTGTAAGAGGTTGGGGACCCTGGCATTTTAGTCTGGTGCCAACCCTGTTTAGATCAGATTTCAGGTCTCTGTGTCCCTAAGAGTGAACTCGTGACTGAGAGTAACAGAGTGTGCGAGGAGGAGCAGAAGAGGAAACCTTTGTGTTGATCATGAAAAAGCATTTGGAGAGACCATGGGGCTCCCCGTGGCCTCTGGATGCTAAGGCAGTCTGCAGCTGAAGAGAGGTAGCACTCTTTCCAGCCAAGAGTAAACAGAGAAGTTTGCGGCAAAGGTCGTACAGGAAGAAGCAAAATGGAGCAGTGAGTGCAGCCGTAGCGTGCTTTGGTGGCAGATGGACCAACAGAGGTACCAGATGTGGAGGGACAAATTAGGGTTCCCTGTTACCAACATGAACAATGATCAGTGGAAAGCCATCATGTCAATTAACGAGTACCTGGGTGAGATGCTAGGAGCAGAGGTGAGGAGGTTTTTAAGACTTTTATCACTGAAAGTAAAAGCCTGTCTTGGAGGGACAGCACAGCAGGCTAATAAGTTGTGCAATATTGCTTTTGTTAGCGAATGGAGGATCATGGCCACTTCTAGATATGGAAAAGCCTTGCCAACAGGTACTGGGGGATGCCAGAGGGTTTCTGGCTGGTGGGCATCTGGAAGAAAATGTCCCTGGATGCGGTGTGTTCGCTCTCCAGGTTAAGGACTGCTGTCCATCTTATAGCTGCCCCTGGTTTGTACACTGACAGGCTGCACGGAGGCAGATTGACAGTGGATTGGTGCTGATGCTTTACAAAACCTTAAACATAGTTCACTGTAAACCCTGGTGGTGTTGCAGTTTTTCTCCTGTCTATTTGCATATGTGTATATACTACCTCCTGCTTTGCTGTTCCAGCATTGCTGGCAGAGAACTTTGTTCTGTAGTCTACAATCCCCTTTTCTCCATCCCATGTCAATACCTCTCTTAAAAGCATCATAAAGTTATATTTAAAATGATTTCACATCATAGAAGTGTGTGCATGATTATATACCTCTTTACGTGACTTTTTGCTCTTGTTCTTTTTCCCTCTATTATTAGGCCGTCCCACTTGGTTGCATCAATTGATGTTTTAAGAGAACTATTTATAACATTTAAAAATAGCGTGTGAAATTGCTGTAAATATGTTCTTTAGTGCATGGGCAGGTGAATGACTGTATGTATGTGAAGAAGAAAATAGCGGTTTGCTCGTTTCATCAAATAGGCAGAAGTGTGTTTTCCACAAAACTAAGTAGCTTTTGTTCCCGCATTCAACTCTCAAAGTCTAATTAGTGTTATTCCTGTGTACTCCATGGGCTGGGCAGTGGTGGTGGCAGCATTTAAATATTTTACAATACTAAAAAAGAAGTATTGCAACACCACCAAGTACAGAAGTGCTGTGGAACCAGGAGGTCAGTGGGATTTCATGGGCCAGTGCTCACCTCAGATGGGTGGTGCTGTAGAAACCCGGAGAAAGTACTTTGCCTCAGAGCAGCTAAAGGTTAAAGAGAAGCAACTTAGGGAAGAGGACAGTGCTTGACTTGCAGAGTGACTTGCCCAGGCTTCATGGGGAAGGAAGGGAAGGAGAGGAATGATCTAGGGAGTAGCTGAGGTAGATCTTCACCAAAAGGGGATCATTTGTATGAAAAAGGTAATGAAGTAGCAGGAGGACAACAAGGCTCTGGCTGGGGCAAAAGAAGTGGCTTGATGGGGAGGTTGCAGCAAAGAGGTGATAATGATGGGAGGTGATCAGGGACAAAGTGATGAGAGAGTCTTACAATGTCACTGCAGCTCCAGCAGCTGCTCCTGTCAGCTTTGGGATCTGACTGCCGCTTCCCAGCACTCTCACCTCTTCATTGCCACCTGATTACTAATGGCTGTGAATTGCCTCCAAGCACCTACCTGTAAGAAGGGTCTCCTGAGCTTAAGAGAGATGCTGGGTAGGAGAGAGAGACCCAGCTGCATCCACATCTTATTTCCCCTCGCACTGCCATTTCAATATTCTTATATCACCCTGCAGGTGTTCCCACTGGTGCAGTCTCTGGCTGCTGTCCTAGAGCAATCTGGGCATCATTGCAGCTTTACCTTCCCAGGAACAAAGCCCTCTTGCATGACTATGGTGTGCCCTTATTCTGTCAGGTCTCCTGCTGCCTTGGAGCTCTGCCTGATTGGAATTGGGTCCTTCATGGACAGAGGCATTCCTGTTCAGAGCTTTCACCCGGCAGTGCTGTGAAACCTATGCAAGAATAATCTTTCTCATTTTCTGGAATCCCAACTCCAAAACAAGTTCTTAACAAAAATGAGCGCAGCAGAGCACCTAAGGAGGCTCTGACAGAAGCTAAAGCTAGAGAAAATGAAGATGGCTGGGTAGTATTACTGCAGTGCTATTGTTTTCTGGGTTCCAACTTAATTTATTCTTTTATATGTCCTGAACATTTGTAGATTTGATTTAAGCTCACTGTAAGGCAAGCTATAGCACAAGTACAGATTTAGGATGGGGAGGATGATGTCTGTTATTCACTCATTCCCTTGGTATAATCTGCCCAGTCAGATATGCTCTTGTCAAATTAGAATATGAGGCTTATGTTGTCCCGTGTGCTTACCCAACACTTGGATGGGCCACTAGAACATTCATTGATTTTGTGTGCTTCAGTCTTTAACAGTTTTCAGAGGGGAATCCTGCTGTGCCAAAGTCTGATTGTTCCCATTGCCCAATGCATTTTTATATCATAGAAACAAATGAAACTGAGTTTCTGTAGCCCTTCCAATTGCAACCGCCCCAGCTTTGTTGCTGCAATACGTGTTTTTTTTTACCTTTGCTGAATCTGTGTTCTTTACCAAAAGAATCTGAACCAATAGTCCCAAAAGACTCCCAAAAGTTATTTTATTTAACTTAAAAAAAAAATCTACTTTTCTTAAAGAAAAGTTTGTTTAAAATGTGATAATCAACATTTCTACTGCTGATTGTTATGAAGTGTGAATCTGGAGTAAAAAAATCTGGACGTATCTAGTTTGTGTGAGAAAAAGGAATGGGGGCAAAAGTAAAATTTACAGCAGCCCAAGTGTACAGCCAGGGTCTAGGTTGCTTTGCAGTCTTCCCTCAGCACGCTGGCTTTGTCCTGTAACTTGGGCTGTTAGATCTGAGTGATTGTAGAGCCCCAACCCCATGCCTTGGTCCTGAGCGCAGACAATTCTTGTCCTGTCTCAGAGTCATTTGTTGATGTGGAGGTCATTTCAGGTGCATGGAGGAAGTTGAACAAACTCTTCTCTGAGTGGTATTTCAGAATTTTAGCATCTGTCTCAAGACTGGAAAGATCTATAGTGTGCATATCAATTTCCCCTCTCATACCTTTGTCCACTTGGGCTGATGTATCTTGGAGTCCCTAGGAAAGACCTTCAGAAAGTTGTTTTCTAGCATGTGTGCACACCCACTCACAGAAAAGCCCTATGTGTTGTCTATCTACACTGAGGATCAGAGTACAGTGGCATTTTGACATGGTATCATTCAGTTTGTCTAAAGCATCTAACGGGGGGGCATTTTGTTCAGGTGTGATTCTTAGCTCAGTGAGCTTAGTCACTCTCTGAACGTAGGTGTCCATCTCCAACTATTAGGGAAAGAACACAACACAAGTGGGCCCCTAAATTTTGGATGGTGGTATGGCTCCAGGCTGTTGTCTTTCTCAAAACACAGGCATAAGCATTAAGAAATTTGTATTCTGAAGCAGGTGTAGTGTGATTTGTCTGGTTTTCTGTGAAGTTATCTCTGATGACATGCATTCCTCCTTGCTGCTTAGAAGAATGATGGCTATTTGTGTAAAGTTAAATAGGATGGAAGCATATATAGAGAACCAAAGTAGAATGAGAAATCTCAGATCTGAAATTCTGTTTACTTAGGGGGAAACCCTGAACAAATTATGCTTCAACTTTTTTCCCACTGTTTGTTCTGTCAGTTACAAGTGTGTGAGTTCCATTGGATTGTTTTAATTTGGTTTTATACAACAGGACTATGGCAACAGCATCTTTCCAAGCCACTTTTCCTCTTCCAAACAAAGTGAGTTAATTTTATAATATTATTATCATTATTGATCAGTTTCTGCACTTTCAGTCATGAGCTTGCAAATATTTTCCTAGAAAGCTTTTCCTCATTTGATTTTCAGCCTTTTTTCTTAAAAGAAAGTACTCAGAACTTCCAAATTTTTCTGACTGAGCTACCTGCAAACCATGTTAAAGGCAGGCAGTACTGATGCTGAACTGATGTCTTTCAAAAGAATTCCTTTCAGCGTCAGGATGCTCTTTCTCCATTTTCTTTTATGTGTGGTTAGCATATCCAGGCTGACACTAGTGATTAGAGTTTACCTAATTTATAGTATCTGTGGTATCTACCTGTATATGTTGGCCTGTTGGCATGCCTATGTGAAAAAACCCCTGTGAAACTGTTAAGAAAGACAGAGAACACAAACTGTGTCTTGCCATAAGCAGGTTAATTTGGGTTATATTTGGCGTCTTGGAAACTTTGCCACAAGCAGGTTAATTTGGGTTGTATTTGGTGTCTTGGAAACTTAAAGCAACAATTTTGGGTGAGGGACAGGGACACGTGCTCATGATATGCTCACTTAAATTATCCCACTTTCTTAACACCACCAACAAAAAAATCCCAGAAGACTCTAGACAAAATAAAGCACAAAGATAGGAAAGAGTCTCTGAAATAAACAGGGAATTTCCATGAGGAATTTTTGAAAGGGCATGGGCTCAACCTGGCTACAGTAGCATGTAATCTTGCAGACAGATCTAATTCTTATTTGTTCTGCCTGAGAAATATCTCATCTTATTTAGCTGAAGATCAGAGAATGCAAGATAGAGATTCTTTCTCTTGGGCAGAATCAAGCTGAGAAAGGGAGAAAATTAACTCAGCTTGTCTGCAGCTGTCATGAATCAGAGCTTGTAATCATTTTATAAAAGCACGGGCCATTCTCACTGATACACAAATGCATCTTTAAGATTATGCTGTTGCTGCATGACTTCCAGGTGACTTGGCTAAAATGGTTAATTCTGAGTTTTCAGCAACATGCATTTAATTTTCACAGATGTGAGCAAACTGACTAGAAATGCACTGAGATTGAGGAACCAATTGAAGAACCCTTCTAGTAAATAATTGTTGATGCTTAAATACAAGAGACTTTTTAAACACATTTCAATCAAGAGGAGTCATGTAAATGAGCCTTATAAAACTTGCAAAACATAGTGAAAAAGGCAATAGCTTTGTGTTGTTGTGAGCATGGATCAGACTACATTTAAGCTGCCTTTCACCTTGAAGTCGGTTTGAATAGAAGCGTATGGGAACAGGCCTAGGATTTCTGAGTATCTTTCCTCTCAGAAGAGGAATTTGTTTGCCATTTGCCATTCAGCAGGTCTGATTTAGCATTATACAATTTGGAATGATCCATTTCTCACTGTCCAAAGGGAAGTGAAGCTGCTTTGCATGGAAATTTCTTGAGCAAACTTTCCCATCTGTTTAAAGTGTTGGACACTTAAATCCTATCCACGCGATAAATTAATCTGGTCTCATTTTTTGAAGCACCTACAATCAGACAACTCTAAGAGTAGTCAGTCACATTCCTCCTTCCACTCCAGGACTACCTTTAAGCATAAGGAAAAACAAAAGTTCCTTTGAGATTGATTTCAGCAGTTTATGAATTGATTCCCACCTGTGATGGCCCAGTGGGATGGGAGGAGGCTGGATGACAAGAGGTTTCACGGGGGTGTAAGGCAAGAGGCATGCCCCCAACCTCTTCTTGGGATAGGAGACAAGGAGGAAACCTGCTTTTGTGGGCTGTCTGCCTTACCCAACGATACGTGGTGTGTGAACCATATAGATGAATACCTACTAAGAATGCCACAGAATACTGCTTACTCTGTGTGGAGTCACAGAGCCAGAGGCTGAGTAGCTATAACCACCCAAGAAGTTCAGTAATAATCCCTTAAGAGTATTACACCTGAAATGCCTTATTGGTGTTACGAAACCAAAATCATAACAGTAAAAAGCTGGAGTCAGAGTATGTATTTGGCTGAGTATAAGGAGTGCAGCAGCCTGTTGGCAGTTTCATTTGTACCTGAATTACTAGCCTATTCCCAAGTCAGGAAATAAGCCAGAAATTTAAAAAGCTGAATGAAGGACTTATGTGTTTAAAGATCTCTGATAACCCTGCTGTAACTTTAAAGCCTGTAAGGAAATAGGCACCTGCATAATGAAATGTATCTTTCCAGTTACATGGCAATATTAGTATATTTCTACTTTTTCACCTCAATATGACTACTTGGATCACATCATGCAGAAAAGATGGGTTGTGTCCATATGTAAAATCAAAAGCTGGTCAAGATCCATGCACAAAAAGGCCATGCATTCAATAAAAGTATGTTTTATCATGCTGTACTACTTACCATATTTTGTATTCTATGCAGCATACCATGCTTGTTAGAAATATCTATAAATATATGTTTTCTGATTTTAAATGAGCAAGAACAAAAATTAGCTTTAAGTCATAGCATTCATATTATGTAGGAGTAGGAAGGTACTTTTCAAGTCAGCCTTTAATCTGGCTTAACAGTGCTTTAGTTCTGACTTTCATGGAATAAGGATACATTGAACTGTTTGGATTATTGTTCTTTGCAAAGGATAAAATCTTCATCATATAGACATTTGATACCTTGATCTGTTAATTTCTGACTTAAAAAAAAAAACAGGTAAGGTGGATTTGATTTTTAAAAGCTTATTTGGAGGTAGCAGAAACCACTTGCTTGAACAATAATTTCTATGGGTAACTAAGCAAACATTCATTATTAATGGTTGTGCCAAACGTGCCGTGTAATTAAGGTTGCAAAATGATTTCCATTTAAACCCTAATCCTGTGTCCATATATGGCAGCTCAGGCTCCTGCATTTCTGGAAAGTTCAGTTGGTTTCCACACGTCACTAAACGGCAATGCATGGAAAGTATTGGCATGACTGGGAACCCACAGGCAGACTAAAGCAGTAGAACTGCAAGGAAGAGTGCGCTAAATTAAATACATGCTGTGACATGCACAGCTACAGGCACAACACTGGGGAGATGGACAACTGTCAAATTCTCAAGCAAAGACAATTTGACAGTCATTTTTTTTTTCCCATGACCACTTATGTAAAGAAATGCAAATATGTGTCTAGCTGGTTGAGGAGAAAATAGCATTCTTTTAAGTATTTTCATGGAGGTGAGGAGACCTTCTCAGCAGCTGAAGTGCTCACTGCCTGGGATACTTAAGAAGTGAGATCAGAAGGGACTATGCGCTCCAGATAGTAGGTGACAATGAATGAAAATAGTAATTTAATTAGCTAACTTCAGACCGCGAGTGATGGGGAGGAGAATAAGCTAACATGAGGAACTCAAAGGATATGATGCAGAAAACTGGTAATATAATCAGACCTTCGGGTAAGAAGCCTGGATATCTGAAACTGAACTAGGATCTGTGACTGCAGTCTGCACAGATAGATCTCTGAACGTATGTGTAAAAGATATTGCTTTGGGTAGAATCTACTACCCTTTGTATTGCTTTGTAACACATAGCCTCACAGGGTGCAGTTTGATCCCTGGGCATGAAAAGTTAAAATTCAGATAGTCAGGTAGGTTATAATGATGTATCTGGTAGAAAAGGTAAGGGGAAAAAAAAACCAAACAAACTGGGCCTGGTTACCTTCTGCCACCTGTTTTGGTCAATGGGTGGGTGGCTATTTATTTTCCTTGAACAGAAGCACTTTGCTGGTACACCTGAGTTATGAGGCTGCTATCCCCTTGTTTTCCATTTGGTCATTAGCAAGAGCTTGGCTCATCCAGAGATTCAGAGACGCCAAAGGATCATTCCAACAAAAAGCCTGAATTTTCTGTTTTCATGCTCATTTTGGAGGAACCTCTCAATGGAGACCGTTCCCTCTGCTTCCTTCCTTTTCTAACTTTGAGCAGTTCTGTGCCTTTGACAATCATCCGTTCTAATGATAGTAAAGGTTTAGCAGTTGTTACTGTCATCTCACAGAGGACTGTTAAATAAGGAAATGGCATTACAAATAATTGTAGTCATTCAGATGATGTAAGTTATGACAATGCTGGCAACGTTCAGGTATTGCCAGAAAATTAGAGAGCTCCACAGGCACATTCTTTGATTGGAACAAGTGTTCAGGTTAGTTTTTAGCTGATAGCAACAGATGAATTGAGAAGGCTGGGTTAAATCGTGAAAAATAGGATGTTGAAAGTTCAGCATTAAACTTTAATGTTTCTCCATTTTATTTAATATTTTTATGTGTAAAATACTGGAAGCTACTTTTCCTCCTTGAAGCCCCCTCAATTCCACTAATAACACTTTAGAACAGTAGAAGACGTGTATCTTTAAGTACAAAATTATTAACTAGTAATGCATTTTGGGAAAGTGGCTTACATATCTAATGTGATTGTACCGGCTGGAACCTGAAATATTGGCTGGAATCTGAAACAGTCTATGCTGGGGATTGTCTCTCTCAAAACTCCCGAGGCAGAGAGTAATAATACCAGCACCTGTAATGCTATGTGCTCTGTACAATTTGGGCCGTGATTTTTCAGAGCTATTGAACACCTTCAACTTCCTTTGAAATAACTGCAGACTTACAGGACATCTTAGAGAGTTTGGATTTGATTTTGGATTCCTTATGATTCAAAGGAGTGTTTGTTCTGTTATTTGGATGAGCTCCACTGTAGTGTCTTGTTACATATTTTCAGATATGGATTTATGCCGAGGTTAGAGTTCCCTTAACCTTTGATACTTAGATCTGGGGAACTGGCTTGCATTCGTATCTCAGACAGCATCTCTGTGCTGCATCTCTGTGCTGCATCTCTGTGCTGCATCTCTTTGCTACATAGACCAGCAAACCTTGTTTGCAGGAGCACAATTGTAAATTTCAGGATTCTTTAATTTATAATCCAAAGCCAGGTACATATTTCCATATAAGCCATTATATCTAGATATTCAGCGAAAACCACAAACTCTGATTTACTTTTGCAAAAACCTCTGGAACATTTCAAAGTAATTTTCATTGCCATTTACAATACTGTTTTATTAATTGCAATTCAGATCCTCTACACACCATGGAGTTTAGAGGTCACACCATAAGGGCACACCGTAAGTTCTGAGGAAATATTCAGACTTTCACAGAGTCCAGGGTGGTGGAACTTCAGAAACTTTTGTTCAGCCATAAAACTCCATACGTGTCGCTTCCACATGTAAAATTTAAAGATTAAATGAGCTGTGCTGTTAGTTTAAGTTCAGCGTAGAAATGGGTTGAAGCTTTTGGCGTTATTTTTTTCCTTAGCCATCAAGTATATTGAGTTTGATGCAGAAAAAGCGTGAAACCAAGATTTACTTGGTGTTCACAGATTTACGAAGATGGGTAAAGCCTATTAGATCACCTAGTCTGCTATCCAGAGAAGATAATGCAAGATGCTGTATTTTTCCACTTTTGCATCCAGTTGATCCTGCAAGTCTCATCTGGTGGAACTTCCATTGCATCCCACAGCTGGAGGCATCTCTCTGTGAGAAAAAATAACTGCATCTTGCAAGGTGCTTAAAATGCAGAGCCCCCGTCTTATGCATATTCTGCTATCGTGAATTTCCTGGATAGACAAGAAATGTGAGTGGGAAAAGGAGGATTTAATGATCTGGCCAAGTCACCACAGTTCCTTGTGTAAGATGTCTCTACCCCTGATAGAAATGCAGCTGCAACAGTGGGGGTTGCCAGCCAGAGGGAGATTATGAATCCTGAAGTGAAACCAGGTGGAAAGCAGTCTGTTAGAAAGCTTGGAAAGTGCTGCCAAAAATGATGAGAGGGCTCTGATCACCGTGATTTTTAACAGCAATTAAAAGAACAGCAAGGTTATAAACAACGCTCTTGCATGCTTTATGAGAAGGAGGGTAACACCAGATTAAAGAGATAACAAGCAAAACTGTGATATTGTTATTGATGACTGAATTATGTAAAACTTCATAAAATTTTTCCTAAAAAGTGCAGTAATAGTCCAGTTTTTGAACAAAAGTTTTGGTAAATGTCAGAAATGAGTGATGTTTCGTGCTTTTTAAATTTGTTTTTAAGCTTTTGTGACAGATTGTGAAATCCCCTGGAATAAATTTGCTTCCGTTAGCACTTGGAGGGATGGATATGAGAGCCAGGGGAATGTTTTAGATTAGAAAACAACACTGAGAAAGAAGGTCACTACACAACTCTGATTTATTCTGGATAACTGATGGTCTGTGGTGGTGTGTCATTCTGTACTGAGTGAACATCTCAGCAAGAGTTCCACCTCCTCTCTGTAAACCTGGTAGTTAAGCCAATTAAAAGTGCACAGAATCAGCGGTACCATGTGCTTCTAATGCATACCTTTAAATTGAATTATTATCCTTCAAGCACGCTGGAGCAGGATGTACTTTGTTAATCAGGCACCAAGTAGCTGTGGCCAACTTTGTTTCTTTTCCCATTCATGCCATTTGCAAGGAGAAAAGAAAAGGTTTTGCTTTGGGCAACTCAGGCGAGGAAGCTTTCAGATGCTGTAGGATATGTCCGCTAATTTCACTGGTACTTTTGCAGTGCATTGTAACAGTGTGGTGTCTAGGAGCCAGGACTGCTCAGAAATTATCAGAATAACCCAAGTAGTATATCAGAATAACACAGAGAAGAAACATGCCCACGCCCATGTAGTTGCACTTTGCAGATGTGCAGTGTGGCTACTGGTTTCCAGGGAGGATAGATGCCATTGCAAGGGCTGTAAAACTTTAATCCAATGAACATGAGCAGCTGGATTAACTCAGTTTTAAGAAAAATAATTTAATGTAGCTCTTTTCTGCATCTGCCTGTTTGCAGGGTTGGTATTTTTCATTTGCAGTAAGCCACTGTGTGCCATAGAGTGGTGAGGAAATGAAGCAGGAGAAACTGAGCTGAGATTTGTGAAATGGGCAAATATTTAAATTAGTAAAGGCAAAGACTGCAGCAGCATCCTCTGAAATATTATATATGTAGGGAAGTATTAGGCCAGTGGCAAATCTGCTCCTGGGATGTGTAACATGCTGCCAAACCCAGAAAATGAGAAAATCAATCTAGTGTCAGTTGTTGCCTGGTTCTACTCTCTCTATGGGTTTGTATTCATGTATGAAAATACAGATCCTCAGGTTAGCTGTGAATAAACATTAATTCATTGCTTTCAGTGTGTTTCCACCAATTTATCCCAAGTCAGAGACTGGCCTGGATTTAGTGGAGGTAGCAATATCAATGATTTGTCCTCCCTTCTCTTTCCTGAGAAAAGTATTCTAACAGCTGAAGAAGCTGATAAGTCATTTGAAAAGACAAATAAAATATAGGTCTTGCCTCCAGAACTTATTCACTGCAACCACTGTTGTTACCTCTGCTGCTCCTGCTCACTGGGAAAATGTGTGTGAATCCCCTGTGTAGATAAGGCCCAAGTGATCTCAGATCAGTAATGTCCAGGATTGACAGTGTAGTCATATTCTCTTTACTCTGAGAGAGAAACAAATCAAGGTTACCTCACAGAAGGTTTTGCTTTCACCATATATTTGTGAGGGGCTTGTTTGGTTGCTTTGGGGAGTGAGGGTTTTTTTCTTCTTTTTTCAGACAGTTCTTGCCAGTCAAAGGCCTAATAAAAAAAAAAAAAAAAACAAACTGAGAATGCCCTTATTCTGCAGCTGATGACAGAAATTGCCAGGCAGGGTTCCCAGTGACTCAGAAGCAGGGACACATCTATCTGGGATCCTAGAAACACTGCTTTGCTCTGGCAGAAGATTGTATTGCCCCTGTTGTTGCAAACAAAACAGGTCAGGGTCAAGAATTTGGCATTTTTCAGCAAAACTTTGTTTCCCCTGAGAATTTCCAGATAGATTTGCTTTGATGTGATGGAGTCAAAAGGACTAGATTATCATCTTTTCAAAGCTACTTCTCTTCCAAATGCCTGTTTAAAATACAGTGGCATAGATGCTCTCTGCCTTAACCAGAGTGTTTCAGAGTGGGTTGCTGTTTAACTTTCTCCTGTTCCTTTGATGTTCATTCCCATAATATTGTCAATCCTTTTGAAGAAACAAACAAATGAAAAGGTGAAACAAACAAATGAAAAGGTGAAACAAGGTCGCCCTGCAAGCATATGCGGGGCCTTGCTAAACAAGAAAGCCTTTGAAAAGAAGCAACTGGAGGTGTAGTCATGGGAATGCCTGGAGCCCGATACCCTTCTCTTTCCTTCCCACATGCTGTGTCTTCTTGGGCCCACCTCTGGAAGGTGGTCAGCTACTCTGCAGCAGGAGGGAGGAGCAGAAGGACCTGGAAAGCCAAATGGTGCAGCTCCTTTGTGAAAGTAGACTTGAAGACTGGTCAAGGCAACCTCAGAACTCCATGAAACAGCAACGGAGCAGTTTATGTTACTGGTGGGAGCACTAGGGTCAGGTAGACAGTCTTCCTCAGGGAATCATGTCTTCTGCAAATTATAAAGGACAAAGGGAGAGAAAGCCCATTTTGCCTTTGCTTCATGGAGTGTTACCTCCTCTCATGTTAAAGCTCCACTTTGTTGGATATTTAGGGGTCAGGGCACAACCTATGTCCAGTGCAGTCCTGTCCTGCAGAGGCCCTTCTGTAGCCATGGGAGAAAAAAGAGGGAACATTCCTATTCCTCACCCCTTGGTAGTTGCATCAGCCTCTTTTGGGCCTCCTGTGAGGCAGCGGCACCACTGCTTGTGTGTAAATGCTAATTATAATCTAGCCCTGTGCAACATTCTCTTGCACCTGAGCCTAAGAGAAATGTGATTTTTTTTCAGGTTACAAGAATGTGATTTGTTTCTGTACTTTGGTTTGCAATCTACGTTAACATCTTCTCTCCATTTTCCCTGCATGTAGATGTAGCATCAGGATTAATTGTATCATAAGCTTCAAGTTATCTTTTTCATATCTTACTTGAAAGTGCTTGCTCACAAGATGATATTTTTGTTGAGTTGGAAATGTACATACTATGGGTGTAATTCTCTGCTCTGCTCTTTTTTGCCATTTTTGTTTTGTTGGAGTTTTATTTTTGTACTGTTGAGTGATATACAGTTGACTTAAACTTTAAAAGGAAAAAAAAGACTTCTCAGCTTATTCAGTTTTTGAAGGTGATTTTCTATCCATTCCTGTGTAAAATAGGGTATAAATATTTGACCAAAACCCAGATGTCGGCTTCATAGCCTGGATAACTCATCTCCAAATTAAAGGCATATTCACTTCCCCACTTTATCATACAAGGATAGAAGTGTTGCCTCAAGATCTAATTCAGGCTTTGAACTTCTGCCAGAGATCAGGCCAGCAGCCTTCCTGATCTGATCAGTCCAGTTTAGCAGCCACAGATGGGCCTCCATCATTGCCTGTCAGGCTGCGCACTAATGGTGTCAGTCCCAATATCCAATTAAGTGAACTCCAGTGGGGCAAGCCAGCACAGGGTACAGCATGCTTTTGGTACTTTCTCCACATCTCTAGGTGTGGTTGTTTGGTTTTGAGAAGGAGACTTCTCTTCCTGTGGCCTCTGTGCTCAATTGGGATGAAAAATCCGTTATTAGTATTAAAAATAGTAACAATAATAATATCATAACAATACAGGTCATCTCAGAGTGTGATACAAACCTACTAAAGCATCAAAAAAGCTCTTAATATGGAGTGAAAGCTTGCAGAGAGGTGTGTTGTGGAGCTTAGAAACTACTACAAAGGGTGTATAATTTTTAGATTCACCAACCTGATGTCTGTTCTTTTGACATCATACTTCTCACAGAGCAGTAAGCATCCTCTTATTTTTTCTTTCCAGTCGGCAGATCTCCCTTCCCTTTTGACCCCAGCCCTCTTTCTTTTCTTAAGTGTTTAAACACGTGAGGTAATTTCTTACACATATTAATGTAACTGATGCCTGAATAAAATAAACCATCTAGGTAGTTTTAATGTTGCTTGTGTTGTCCCTCAGTATTCATAGTAAAGACGATTTTGAATTCAGCTGAATGGGAGCTTCCATTAATGTAAAAGCCTTGCAGCTTAAAATCATTTGGTAATATTAGGAGCAAGGAAGGGCAAAAGGAAAAAAAAAAGGAGACGCAATACCACTTTGCACATAAGTGCATCCATACACTTGAAATGCATTTATTTTTGAATAATGTTCAGAAGCTCCAGCAAAGGGGAAAAAATAAGAGAAGAGAAGCTGTTACCCATTTACCAACTGGAGACCTCATTTTAGCACATTTAGGAACCATTGTTGCACCTGCATTTCCTCCACATTAGGAAGTCTTTCTCTCTCAAAGGGAAAAAAAATGTGTACGTATTATTTTTTGAAAAGGAGAACATATTCTACTCCCAGTCCAAGGTATAGTAAATCTAGATGTATTCATGGCTGCTCCATGTTACTTGACCTGGAAGTTGATCCAGCAGTACTGTGGTGAGGTTCTGTATCTGTTTTTCTACTTAATCTGCTTTCTCTGCTGTTAACAGTTAATTTTGATGCTATTTTTGTGCACGTCCTCCTTTTCTTCAACTCTCTTCACCTTCTCCAATCCCCAGGAATTAGAAACCCCACAGAAATTAGAAAAGCTTTCAGGTTGCCCTTTTTCTTTATTTTCATCGATGCTTTCTCTCACCAGTACTTTTTTCTTCTTTTTTTTTTTACACCAAAGTCTGCCATTCGGACCACAGAAACCCTATAAAGTCCTTTTACTTCACTGTACTCTGAGCTGGATAAGAAAGTCTTTGAATCTAGTTTTCTCGAAAACAACTTTCAGGTCCTCACTGTATTCATGGATACATGCAGATAGCATCCAGCTAAAAAAAGACAACTTGTGCTGCTTTTCTTTGACCTAAGAACTCATGTACCAGAACCTAAATCTTAAAACAAAAATAGTTCCACCTGCTGAGTACAGATGCAATTGAACTCCCCTTGTTGCTCCAGAGTGGTTTTTCAAAACAAAGGTGCAAAGGTAAATTTTGGCAGAGTAATGGTGACATGTTGATGTAAGGTCCTCTGTGCCTATTCTGCAGACAAAATGAATCTGTTATAGGCCTCGCTAGTTTAAGCTTCCTGTGTTTGGGTCTGTAAGTCCTTGCTTCATTCCTTGGCCAAGGTGGCAGCTACTCCAAGAGGTTTCTGTGAGGGTATCATGTGAGGAACCTTTTCATTTCTTCTTTTTTTTTAGTTTTATTTCTGTTGATTGCAGGTACTTTGCACCAAGGATTATTTTTGCTGTTGCAAATACTCGGAGTGAAGTACAGTATGGTCTCTGTCAGCTGCTTTGGTAGTTTTCTGATATAATGGTTTTACTTAAATCAGTGTTATCAAAGACGCAGAGATCAGGAACAGAATGGAAGGAAGGGCTTGCCAGGAGGGTGAACGGTGGCCTCCATGCGGAAGGTTTGAATGCAAAGTAAATCTCAGGGTATTTGCCCTGGAAAAGGCTTGGAAGCAAGAAGGAAAAGAGAGACCAGTCTGTTCCCATCTGACTGTTAAGTAAGCTTATTTGAAGAGATGTTCAGTAAAGGGCTTTCTCCCTCATAACTCTGCTTTTTCTATTTTGTGAGCCTGCAGCAAAATTGTAATCCTTTCAGAGTACCTCCTTTAGCACAGCTGCCTACAGGAGGGAGGATAAAGCCCAGTAGCATTTTCAGCAGCAGTTCTGGACTAGAACGCTGTTTCGGCAAAGACGCTATTAACATCTGTTTATCTGCTGTTCGTGGTTTAAGTCTCAGTGGGAACTCATCTGCCGGGGGGAAGGGTTTCAAGTAAGGTCAAGTGAGAAATATACTCTGCCCCACCCCAGGTCACGGAGGGTTTATTTTCACTGTGTCTTTGTTGTTTTTCCTCTAAGGGAAGTACAAAGTCATCTGAACTGAAAAACACGTGTTGTTCATTGTGCCTGAGAGATGGGTATTCCATGTGTGGGAGGCACCCCTGCCATTCACCTTTTCTTTCCTTCCAGATAGTAGTAATACTTGCAATGAATCCCTCGCTGAACAGAAAGGTTATGCTGATACATATTAGGCATTGAGAGGTCTTTTGTTCTTCCTGCTGTCTTCCAAATACAGCCAATTATCTTTGCCCATATTGGTGATTTCTCCATCCTGGTGATTAATCATTTCTGCTGAGCTGCAGTGGGCTTTCCCATCGAAAGAATGGGAAACAGACAAGCAAACCATCGTTATGGGTTCAAGTAATATAAAGTCGGCCAGGTGGCAACTTCAATTAGACCAGAACATTTCGTAATTCAGGAGCTGAGTTTCCATTTGCCCAGGGTGTAAAGGTTCGAAGTCTTTGCATAGACTCCAGGGAAGGACAGAGTGGTATTTATTTTAATGTTATTATTTCTACACATCAGGAAGTGGCTGTTTGTTCTAAGGTAGTTGAAATGGAGCTAAGCGCTACTGTTAATATTTGCCTTTCGGCAGGTTTGACAGTGACCTTCCTCCCCCAGTTCACCCAAATGAAATTAAAAGGTGGAAGGAAAAAAGTTGTAAGTTCTCGAAAAAGACTGTCTTCAAAAGTCATGCAATAATGCTGTGGATGGTTTTTAAAATAGGGCTTGTTAAATTTATGATCTCTAATAACATTTGTAGTTACAGTATGCAAGCAAAGATAAGGCCACTCTAATTTCATGCTTCAGGAGCTGAGATGATTGCCCGCGGGGGGTCAGGAAGGATATTTTCCCTCCATGCATATACAGCACTGCACAACTGATTGGGACCCATAATCACCAATACACCCAAAGAACATGCCTAGCTTTAAGCACATGCTTAAGTGATATGCTGAACTGGGGCTGCCAAGCTTTCTTATTACCAGGAATAATATCAAGTGCTCATGTAGCATTCTTCAGTTTCCAAATCCTCTAGAAACACTGAACCAAATTCTGCCCATTCTGACAGTAACTCGCTTCAGTTCAGTCTGGTATCTCCAGGATTGCCATGACTGATTGCGTTGTCTGATTTGTTACCAACCACATTTAGTTCTGTAAACTTCCCCAAAAGGACTACATATACAAAACACGAGTAATGCAAGACACCTAGAAGACTTTGGATTACTCCACTAGAATCAGTAGCCTTCTCTAATCTTAGGTTTGTGATCAGTTTTGAATTTCTGAGATAGCGAACGAACCATTGGTGATCAAAATATAGGGATAACACATCTATGTGAATGGTAAACAACCAGCAAATTAAAATGAGCATCCTTATCTAAAATTACAATGTTTATGAGAAAAAGTTATGGAAAGGATAGTAGAAACTAGCCTTTGATTTCAAAGAGGTTGCATACATATGTCAGGAATTTAATATAATGCCGAATTTTTAAAATACTTTTATGAGAGACTTACAGTAAGTATTTCACTATTCCCATTCAACAGATGGAAAAAATAAGGCAAAGCAATTAAGCGAATCGGTCAAAACCTTGGAGTGTTTGGAGAGATTGTGTCATTTGCCAGAAAAAGAACATAATATTTGATCCTTCTTAAATGGCTGGTCCTGGCCGTTCACATGGGAAGAGAAAAGAAACTAATCAAGTCATATATCTATTCATATATCTGTTCATTTCATGTGAATATAGAACGAATATAGATATTTTCATATCTATTCATTTTACACAAAGAGGCTGTACTGTACTGTGGGATGGTAAATGTTTTACAACGTAAGTTACATTCATGTAGTTATGAGGAGATATTTTAGCAATTCTGGTCCAGTTGGATTATGAAGTTAAAAAATTTTGACATCATAAATAAAAGTGATCCTTTGGCCAGGTATCTGCAGCCTCTATTTCTCAGTAGCCCAGAGAGCTGGCAAAACACAGGATTTGCCTTCTCATGTCAGTCAGTCTTTGAATGGAAAAAGCAGCCATTTCGACATTGCACCCAGGAGAGAGATGCGCCTTGTACAGGTTTTGTTTGATAGGAATCCATTTATTTCATGTTGGATTGCTTCATGTTAGGTTGCTGTAATTTCTTACCTAACCCGTGTGCTCCTGTTGCTACTCCCTTGGGCTCCTCCAAGGAGCAAGAGTACAGCTTAGCACTTCCTCATTCTGTGTATTTCAGTCTCATTAAAATCCAATGTGTACTTGTTTCGAGAGCTGAAGATTCACAAATTCAAGGCATTTGAGTCAGATTGCCAAGCAAGTCAGATGCCATAGACAGAAACAGGTCACATCTCTTTACTCTGTCCTTGATCAACAGCGGGAGAGTAACATGGGAGACATTGGTGTGCCCTCAGCCTTTGATCAATTTCTGGATATATCATTCCCTGCACCATGGGATGTCCTATGAGGACAGGATGAAAGAGTTGGTGTGATTCAGCCTGGAGAAGAAAAGGCTCCGGGGAGACCTTACAGCAGCCTTGCAGTACCTGAAGGGGGCCTACAAGAAAGCTGGAGAGGGACTTTTTACAAGGGCACGTAGTGATAGGACAAGGGGTAATGGCTTTAAACTGAAAGAGGGTAGATTTAGATTAGATATAAGGAAGAAACTCTTCACTAGGAGGGTGGTGGTACACTGGAACAGGTTGCCCAGAGAAGTTGTGGATGCCCCATCCCTGGAAGTGTCCAAGGCCAGGCTGGATGGGGCTTTGAGCAGCCTGGTCTAGTTGGAAGGTGTCCCTGCCCATGGCAGGGGGGTTGGAATCACGTGATCTCTGTGGTCCTTTCCAACCCAAACCATCCTATGATTCTACATCAACTAGATGATCCAGACAATATAGCTAAGGCTATAAGAATCTGAAAATCACTCCTTCAGAATTGCACACAGTAGGAACCAGACTGGTCCAAAACTACTTTTGACTATTCTGTTGCATTTTATTTTATCAAATGTGTTATCTGTGGTGGGTTAAGAAATGAGATCATTTCCACAAAGTGATGTACCAATGCAGTATCAGCAAAGCAGCACATCAGCAGGTATTATACCGGTATATTTTGGCAAGGGTAAGAGTTAGAGGGTTTGGTGACCATACTGGGGCTATTCTTACAGCTGCCTGCCTTTGCTACTAAATGCCCACCTTCCCTCTGTATTTGCAGTCTCTAAGTCTTCAGTGAGAAGCCAGGAGATTGACAGGTCTCTGGCTGAGATACAACCCATTCCAAAATTTCCTATGTGAGAACTGCAGGTACCATGTTTTCAATGTACTGTAGATGACAGCCTTATATTAAACCATACAAAGAAATTAGTGAAACTAAAGCTCAGTGTCTCCCCAAATTTGTTCATTCAGGCTGGTCCAATTTTGAGCAATTTTCTTAGCGAGCAGCAGTGTTTATTCTCAGTAGCAGCCATTCATTTATTCCCATTAGGACAACATGGGGTTTTGGAGCTAAAACGTAGTAATGTGACAGAAGTCAACTACCCGCTGCATGCTTGGCTACATGGGTACTGGGGAACACATGCCACCTATCCCAGCAGTGATTCTGTCCACCGATTAATCCCTAGGGAGGAAGGTGGGATAGGCCCAACAGGAATCTCTGTGTAGTGAGACCTGTTTTAAAGTGGCTTAATTGCCAATAGCCAACTGGGAGTGCAGGGTTTGGTTTTTTTAATTATTATTGTTAGTATCTTAGAATTTTTACAGTTCTTTTTTATCTGTGACTTTCATTTTTATATAGCTTAATATCCAGCTTTTTTGTATCAACTTATAGTTAAACATTTATAAACAATTGGAGTTTTTGAACAAAGAAGAAAGCTATATACAGAATAAAAGTAGTTGCAGTAGTCTGTGAAAAGTGGGTCTTAAAGCTTCAACTTGAAATGTGGTGGGAGTAGATGTCCCACATCTGTAATCATGAGTCTGATTATGCCTTTGTTAGAGATACTGAAATTAGATACTATGCAGAAATAGCAGCCTAGGCAGGCAAAAGAGACTGTATTTTCTCTTTAGAATTGACTGTATTAAAATTTAAAGGAAGTTCAAGAAATGCCTGTCAAAAAGCTTTGTATTTAAAACTGTCAGCAGTCTTCATAACTTCTGCCCTGTCCTTCGCTCTTTTTTTCCTTTTTTTTTTAACCTTTTCTAAGTTAAGTTGGAATCAGTACTTCCTGATTTTACGATTTTGTCATTAGTTGTGTTTCAGAAACTGAGGTGTTGGTAGTAGCGTGCCTCAAAATGCAGCGTCCTGGAGGAAGCGAGCACTTACCCTGTCTTATATTGCATCATAATACAACATAACACAGCTTGAATTGCACACTACAAATCTATGCCCTAGAGTGAAATGTGATTACCTAAATAAGCATAGAAAGAAAATAAGGAGGTTTCAGAAAGTTAGAATTAACTAGCTCCTTGGGGCCAAACTGATTTTCCCGTCATGCACTCCTCCTCAGCATAGAAGCCAGGAAAATAAAACACTGCTGGCTGGAGGTGCGATGTATTGCACTCTGTAAGTGACTGTAGCTGGGATATATGGAGTTACACTGAGAAGGACACAGGGCCAGACAGGGGCCCCTATTATCAAAACTTTCTGGCTTGATATTGAACCCTGTCGCTACTGATAAGCTTGTGGGAGACTGCAGGAGGAGAGGAGGGTATGCTGCCACGTGGCTCCACCCTATTCAAGAAGTAAGGACCTGTAATATCTACCCTGAATCCCTAATGGTAGTAGAGGAATGATGGTCTAGGGATTGGGATGAAAATCTGTAATTCTGGAGCTACGAGTTCAATTCCTTCCTCCGTCTCAGGGCTGATGCTTGATTTTGAGCAAATTGCTTATCTCCTCAATTCCCGTTTGTTCAAGGCAGGTGATAGTAGATTCCTGCTTCCCTGGAAAGAAAATTGTGTGAGAGATTGAGAAATAGGGTGTTTTAGAAAACAGAGAGGTAGAGAGAAGACTGAAATCTAGTTGTGGAAGTCCTTAGAAGAGTTGCCCTTGAATTTCAGTTACCTGGTGCTGGTAGCCTGGAACATTCCTGGGGTTTGTTTTTGTTTTGTTTTTTTTTTTTCTCTCTGCCTCAGACCTGCTCCCAACAGAGGCTCAGAGCATAGCTTTGCTGCAGTAACTCCTGCAGTGACAGCAAAGAAGGAGGATTAATGGCAGGTTGCAAGGGGAGGGAGAGCTCATTTGTGTGAGCTCCCTGATAGACATCCCTATTGCAGAGTGGTTCTTCAGAGCATCTCAGCAGACACTCTGCGTTTGTTTCAAGCCAGACCTGAGTTGTTGGATATTGGGCTAGCGGGAAAATATGAAGCTGACATGTATTTCTCTCTCTACGATATGACCGTGATCCAAGGTTCCTTCAGCTGTTTTTCTGTAAGAAGTTGATCCAATGTTTCTGCAGTGCTTTCCTATCCCAAAGGACAGTGTTTCTCAGAATCTCTGTATGCCCACCACAAGTGAAAAGCAGCTAGTTTTCAGGCAGCAGTTAGCAACCAAACAACTCAATGTCACCACTCTTAGTGAAAAGACATTTGATCTACCATTTGCCCAAGGACATTTAGAGGAAACCCCTGATGTTATGAAGAGTGCCTTGGGACCATTCATCACCAAGGCTCAGAACAAAATGCCTCTTGATTGTTCACAGAAGTATATGTCAATAAGAAAAACATTTCTTTCTCTGATTTTCCTGAGGACTACTCAGATGCATGTTAGAAAAAACAGAGTAGCGAGAAGATTCTCTCAAAATAGGAGGTCCACACCCTGACTTCCTGAACTGAATGAATCACAGGTAAATCCCCCCCAAAGGCTACAAAATGTTAAGCCAACAGATTTTCCACAATTTTGTTAGTGCTGTTTGTAAAAAATGGATGAATAACCCTGCTAGAAAGAATGGCTTTGTAGAGAATGGTCATCAATCACTGACCATTCCTTAGCTATAAACATTTGCAAAAGAGGTAGATAGCTTGGAAAGGAGATTCTTGTCACATCACCTTGGATGACCTGATTTTAAACCTCTCTTGGGTTAGACTGCACTTAATAATGTGATTTATTTATTTATTGGAAAAATAAAGAGGCCTCTTCATTGCTTTAGGCATCCCAATATGATTAATCATGCAATAAATTAAATTGTGTGTTGGTAGTATTAAAATGCATTCCAGCTGTCCAGCTGGTCACTTCTCCCCTTCACTATCTAAGGTGCACACACTCTGTCTTCAGTAGAGACCCTTAGGCAGGTTTTGGTTCCAAGACAAAGTTTGTAGGGAGAAATATTAGCTTTTAGTGCACCAACAGGTACTGTTAGGGGAAAGAGAAAAAAAAAGAGCAAACAAAAACCTGGCTGACACAGAAGGAATGCAAATTTCATTATCTGCCATAACTTCTGTTTCAGACCTGAAGAAGGGCTTGAGTACCTGGAAGTTTATTTGGGTTTGCTAGTTATATCAGCTATTTGAATCCCATTCAGAAAGTTATCAAATCCAGGCTATTTTGAAGAGCATGTTGGAGAGGTTTTTTGTAGGGAACTTCCTGTCGGCCATCCCTTCCTACTTGGAAAAAGAAAGGAGACATCAGGTGTATTGTCCCTGATGGGCTTGCTGGAGCAAAGCATTTCTGAAAGAGGTATAATCCTGTTGAGATTTTACAATACAAAACTGCAATAATTGCTGGTTGAGGAACGACAAGGCAATGCTACAGAGACTGCTGTCAGCTAACAGAAGAGCTTTAACATTTGTATTATATCAGCTCCTGCAGCCCCAGGCAAAATTGGGGTCTCCATTGTTCAAGGCACTGTAGAACTGGAGCAGGTATATCTGGCTTAGGTGCTTTAGCTAAGTAGATCAGAAGGTCAAAGCCTAGCCCCTCGGCTCCCTGTCCATTGCAGCTAGATGCGTCAGATGAATGAGCTGCAGGTTCTGCTTAGCAGCTGCCTGGTGACAGTGGGAAAGACCCAGCAGAGGGGTTGCAGCCCCTTCTGGTGAGAGGGAAGGCAGGGAGGCATCCTGGCGGTGCCTCGTTTCTTGGGAGACATGCCACACAATTACTCATGGAAAGGAAAGTGCAGGGAAAGCACCCTTTTCTAAAACAAGTAGTTAAGAACAAAAAGCATCAAATAAACAAAAGCAAAATACTGTGTCCCTTGTTGATACCTACTGAGTAGTAGTCCAAAAACTTACCAGGTCTACCAGGCTACAACGGTTCAAATTCTTGTCTTCTGCTTGGCTGGAGACAACCCTAATACTAGGTGATAAATGCAGAAGACAGAAGGAGAGGGCTTGCAACTGGTGTGTGGTGAAGAGCATTTCTGGCCCCATGGAAGAAGGTTGTTCCTCTGCAGCCATTCCCAACACTTTCCAGTGACATACTGCTTTTCCTTTGTCATCCAAAATGAAGGCTCACACTGACACCAGCACCCCCAGTGTCTCCCCAGCAGCCTCAGCCACTTGAGGAAAAGTTCTGTCAAGGGGCTTGTTTCTCTGGCAGGTATAATGGATGCGCTAGACCGTATACAATTTATGTGGCTGCTAAACTTCCCACCTGCCACTCATTTACATTATTGAAATGTAGACCTCAGCTGCCACACCCCCTTCCTTTAATTTACTGTTTGGCTCTCAGAAGTAGCCATGGTCCTCATGGTGAAGATGTATGAGGTAAACACTAGCAAGAAGCACCAGCACAGTTGTTGATTGCATGGTGGTCTGCCACGCAATGGGGAATGGGTAAAGTAAACCTTAAAAAGTACAGCACAGGTGAGGAGGGCCGAGAAGGACTTGTTCCTATCTTACACTGGCTCTATTCTATATAACCACTTTAACTTTACTGGATTTATTCCAGGTTTACATAAATGGAGGTAATACCAGGATTAGGTGCAACTAAGGGTGTCTGATTAATTGGATGTCCGACTTTCCCTCAAAAGGGGTTGCAATGCTGAAATCCTAATCTTCAAATAAAACCTATGCACACTGCTAGATTTCGCAAGGTATTTTAAGAAGAAAAGAGCTACTTTAATGCTTTTGAGCTGGAAACTTTGGAGTTGCCTCTGCTGTTTCTTTGTCTAGCATTTTCATTATTATGCTAGACAGTAAAGAGTTAGCTAGTAATAAAGAGAGATTTGAGGTTAAATCTGTGATAGCTCTAAAATCAGGAACAATCGTGAGGTATAATTAAGTTGAAAAGGCCACAAAGGAAGAGTTTCTAATTTTAACATAAAATACACAGCTTCAGTGTTAAAAAAAAAAAAAAAAACTTGGCAAATATTACAGAGTGCAATTGTAGAAACCACATAAGACTCATAACTAATACATACCAATTTTCAGAAGTCATAAAGATTGATTTTTTTTTTTAAAGGACTAGCTAAAAGACTGTTTTACTTCAAATAAGTTTTCTTCTGTGTTCCAAGAAGTCTCTAACTTTTTAGTGCATGTAATTTTTTATTTTTTCATAGTGTTTACTCAGAATGGGAAATGTAACACACTGGGTGCTAGCTTTGTGTAATTATTGATTTAAGCACTGATTGTCTAAACAGTTAAATCCAGATGGACTAACACCAATGCAGATAATTTTCATGAATACATCACAGCTATGTGCATGAGTAAAGCCATGCATGTTTGCTTAACTTAAGATTAAGGTTTAGGTCTTCTTCCACAATCATGGAACTACTCAGCTGTCCATTGTGCCTGGAAGCTGTTCCGTACGCTAGCTAGATGCAACAGTAATGATCAATAAACTAAAATAATCTACATAAGCATTCATATTCAGTTAATCTTTGTATGATGTATTGAAAATAAAACCGATTACATAGATGACACGTAGTTACAATTTTCAGTGTTTACTAACAGTAACGATAGCCATGAAGCAAAACTCTGTGATTGCTTTGGACCTCTTATTGTCAGAGGTTGGGAGGGAAAAAGTCTGAAGCTTCAGTGCAGTATGAAACATTTTTATCTTTGTCCGTGTTAAGGCACTGGTTTTAATTCTTACATTGTTTTAGAGTTTTTCAGTACCCAAGAGGAGAGAGGAAAGGAAATAAATATTTGGAAGGTTTTCTAAAGTATGGTTTCAGTTAGACTGCAGCAAAGTAGTAATAACCGTAGTAGTATGGTGTGCATCATTACAAATACAGTAATCAACACTCACTGCACTAGACTTGCAAAATTCTTTTCCTTAAAATACAGTGGCAAATTTAATTACTGTAGAGGTGAACATTGATGTAGTGATTAGGGTATTTTCAGTAATGGTGCCTGGTTGTACATGATTTTGCATATCTTATGACACTTGTACACAGTAAATGTGCTATGTCTAATAACAGTAAATGCAGAATTCTCCTGGAAGAACAGAAGAATAGCTGTATGAGTCAGACCAAAGCTCAGTCCAGCCCAGGATCCTGTCACTGGCAGTGATTAACTGGATATCTAGGAAAAAATGGAAGATTGGGACAAACATGAGGTAGTACCTCCCTGGTACACACTCCCAGATATCAGCTATCTCTAGGCCAGACGTTCTTGTGCAGAGGTATTTATTTCTGTATTGAATAGCACTTTTTGGATTTTCATTCCATGAATTTGTCTAATTGCTTTTTTGAAATCAGGTGAACTTTTTAGAATGCACAATATCCTGTGACAATGACATGTATTCTCTGGATAAATAGTGCTGTTCATACACCGTTTGCGGTTTGCTTCCCTGAATTAAATAATGGTGTGCCAAATGGTTAGCAACTCTGGATTTCAGCGACCCTTCCACTGAAAAAATTATTCAGTATTTTTTATGTTAAACTGTAAGAATTATTTTTGTGCAAGTCCCAGTTAGCCTTCAGTTACCTGCGTAAGATAGCTGAGAAGTCTGATGCAAGGTCTCCCAGAAACAGATATATGCATTACCAATGCTTTAAGGAAGAAGCAGACAGAGCAATTGGTAACATGGGTAATTGTGTTCCACTTGTTTACAGTTCCTTTTGCAACTTCACATGCAGTGTCTTTGAAGACTCTCTTGTTTAAATCTGTCTAAATCCAGAATAACTACTGTGTTGTTTCATAGGTGTGACATAGACCCAATTTGACCCAGTATAATTTCCATTTCCTGACCTCATCTGTAGCTGTCTTCTGTTAAGCAGCTGCCATGTTTCATCACAGTAATGGGTGGTGTTATTCCCACATAGCATTTGAGAGGTACACAGCACTGAAAATAAGATATCATTATGCGTCTCAGGAAAATGATGCTCAGGCAACACTGGTTTCTCAGCATGGATGTAGTTGTGCAGTGAAACAGGGATTGCAGACTTGAGGTACCAGATCCTGTCCTCTTAACTCACTTTTTGGTTCCAGTGGAGATACTCAGTGGTGGCTTTACCGAGGCACTAAAGACCCTGAAGCATCCCCAGTTAACAGCTAGTCCTGAGGTCCATGTCACAAGATAAGAGAAACTGTAGCTCCCTCTCCCTTCTTTTTTTGCCTTCATGGTGAGAAGGAAACACATTCATGGTTCTCCATCAGCGTGATGATGTTTTACTGACAGGGCATCAAAATAATTATTTTTTCAGGTCATATTGGCATTCCCAGTGCATAACAGCAAGAACAGAGTAAAAAAACTTAGATAATTTTCAAGAGAACCTGAAGGTTAGTTCAATTAGCTCCTGGATGACTTTAATTTATGTGGTCAACAGTAACTGTGAGTGACAGATTAAGAAGTCCTTGTGGATACTGATGACAGCAACATTCCAGCAATAACACTTTTTAATGAGATACTTGTTCCTGAGCAACTTCTGCACTGTATTATTTTAGACAAAAAACATTCTCTTTCTGTTGTTGCCAAATGCATCATCTACCTTAAATTCCTTGGCTATGCTTATGTCTGCTGATCAATGCAGAAGACAGACTAGTCCTATTTATAGATGAGTCTCTTCAACCCAGTCCAGCCCATGCATTATTCTAGACTATCAATAGAAACCCAGTAGAAACTTCTCCCCTGCAGAGTCCCTCTTGTGTGCCATCAGTCAGGTGCTGTTCTAAAGCTGCTCCTTCTTCTTTATGCATTTTTATTCTTTTTTCTTCTGTAATAATCAGCAAGTTCAGCATTCTTGCGTTTCAGCAACCATTGCCTAAAATCTGTACACTAAATAGTCATAGACATACATATCAATGTACAACAACTGGAGTAGCCTCAGGGACGTTGTTACTTTCTGCCAACTGAAGAGGAGGCATGGATAAGGATGGCTTTGATGCCTGGCTGGTCTGGATATGGTGCGTTACTCCTCTTGGCCGTTCCATCTTTCCTTCCTCTCTTTGCCTATCTATCAGGCTTCACAGGCTGGGAGATTGCTGGAGAAGTACGCTACGACCAGTCTCACCAAGATGCAAAGTTATGCACTTAAGTTTCCCTCCCTGGTGGCTGAAATCCACCTGTGTTGTTGAAAGACTCTGGAGAGCAACAGGGTCTCCTGTGGTCACAGCTATTTGGTACCATCAGAGTAACGCAGTGTGGCAGGAACATGTTCTCTGCTCTTCTGTCCCCTGCGGGTTTACAATTCAGCAATAGTAATTGTTCAATTAACAATATAAATGAGCTGAAGGCCTGTATTAGAACGGTAGGCAGAGTTCACATATTCTTTATGTGTTTTCATCTCCTAATTAACCAAAGATTTTATTTTGTTATGGTATGGAAGCATTGCTTACTGACCATTTGCACCACTAGTTACTACATGCAGAGAATAAATTTGGTTCTCCTATAAATGTAAAAATTATGTCTTTTCCCCCACATATATTTGTCTAAGACAGCCTAAGATCACTGTACATTACTGCAGATGTGATGGCTGACCTTAAGTGAGAAATACTAGAATAAGTAGGCAAAACCCGATAAGAAGGGACACACTGGCTGTTATCATTCCCACAGAGTCAGGTTGCTCTGTCCTTCAGCAGCTATCATATATTGTTTGCCATGAGACCTGCAGTTAATCAAAGAAGGTCTCCTCTGTATTTGGTATGCCCGTGACTCTGGGAGAGGCTTTATCTATGGACAGAAGGACTTCTGTTTGGGAAGTTACCTGCCACAGATGCTTGCTGGTGCGCACTAGGAGCTAGAAAGAGGCAAATGTAAAGTAAGAAAGAGGGTAATGGGTAAAGAAAGGATACGCCTTGAGGACAGAAAGAAACTACTTGAATCCTCTGACCCCTCTCTGTTGCCCGCCTAGAAGGGAATGTGAGAGGAAAGTGAAGTGTAAAAAATGTCTATAAGCAAGTTCTCTGAGTCTATTCGTTAAGGCTGCGTCATGTTATCAGCAGCAAAGGGAATAATCTACACCCTCAGAACAACCCGGTTTCAGTACTGGGATTTTCTGTTGTTGTTTTTCTTAAACCTGCAGTGATAACCATGATAGTACCAGTGTGATCAGGCTATAATGAGAGGGGATATTTCTTCCTCTGTGCTATAAAATATTAATGTCTTTGAACTCCATGCTAATAAATATAAATTAATAATACTATAGAAACCAACTGTCAGGCTGGCTTGTGTTCTGACAAGATAAAGGGACTTCAAATGCCATTTTTGTCCCATCTGAACGTACTTGGGTGGGATCTTTACATGTAAATATTCAGGAGAGTTTGGGCTTTTTGAGTGCTGTAAAAAAATGTATGTTGCAAATTCAAATTCCTGGGCAATGGATTTTAAAAGCTATCTTGGGACTTCTGAATGCAGTTCCTCAAGGGCAGTAGTGGAAGTCACGAGAATGAAAAATTGCCTAGATTCTGATGGAAATGACAGTGCTTATGCCGCTTACGACTTTGCGTAATATTTGCTTAAAGTGACCTTGCAAAGGTTAATCTTCCTCGAACAAAAAGAATAAAAAGATTGTCCTCAAACCCTTTAACCTGATGTTTATTTTAAAGACTAGTGGTTTTCCACTAACTGCTTGCACTCAGTGGAAACGGTTTACAGCAGTGCTTCTGCAGTGCGGGCAGTGCATGCTACCATTTCTGCTCTCCTGTTATGCGTGCCACCCTACCACTGTCATCTGACTAGAAGACCACAACCTTTCCTTTTGGATTTGGCCCTTAGTGCGGTTGCCCCCGCTTTTGTCATTTTAAGATAAAATGTTTGCGCCATCCTTTACAAAAGGGCTGTATCTTTAAATCATTTGGAAATCACAGCTAGTGAGGAATGCAGCAATTTATCATGAGAAATGTTTTGTATGGGCAAATGCGATCCCAGAGCTCTAGAAACTGTGGGCACTTTGAGCTGAAATTGAAGTTGCTGGCTCTGACATGGGACTTGATACATGGGGAGATTTCTCCTCTGGGCCATGCTGTAGCAGCTGTAATCCTTAAACGAGAGCTTTCTCATTATGAAAGAGGGGAGCAGCTCTGATGGCTCTGAGCAAACTGAAATTGCTGCCTGTCCTGGGGTCAAAAATTGCCTTTCTGTGGTGACTTTTCAGGCTGCTATAAAAGCCAGATGTTGGAAAAGTATTTGGAGAAAGCTGAGAGCAAACTTCCCACAGTGATCACAGGAAAGAAAGTAATTTCTGTACATTGTTGCATTCCTACTGAAATGATTAGATTAATGCTGCTGGATTTCCTTGTATTGTATAAATTAATGAAGGTGCTATAGGAGCCTAGAGTCATAGATATGTCTTTTTATTATTTTAATTCTAAATAAATTCTGTAGGCACTGCAGTACTGTCTATAAAGGGAAGTGATGAAACTGAACAAGACTGCCTCCTAGCTACACAATGACAGCTACAGGCAGATGGGAGGCACTGTTTTTCTGTGATCTCAGCATCAAGACAAATGCTCTTTTGTCAAATATATATTTTGATTTCTACAGAGTGATAAATTGATATTACCTCTGCCTAGCTTAATCTTAATTACCTGTGATTGACTTCTATGCCCACAAAAGGTCACATCAGCTGTCGCCAGAGATGGGTCTCCCATGTTTGGAAGAAAGCCCTGTAATGCACAGTGCCTCCTAGCAGAGTGATGCCATGGGGAGGTGGGCTCAGAGCACCATGTTCAGAACAAGGTAGCCCTGTAGGGATGGAAAAGAAAGTAGCATGATACAGAGAGAGCAGCATGTTGAGACAGTCAATTGCTTGGGTAATGCTTGTCAGAGCTGGGTTCCTTTGCTCTGCAAATAAGGAACAGGTTCTCAGAGGAGTGGCACAGAGAGATCTTTTTGGCAGAGCTGGCTGGATTTCTATTAATCAAAAGTTGTGGGGATGGATTTCTGTGGCTCAGCTGGTGGTTCATCTCACCTCTGCAACCCTACCCTGAGGGAAGCTTGAGAAAACCGAACCATGTGAGAAGGAAGGCACACTTCCTGAAGCCAGACAGGGTGGCATCCCTCTTGTAGTCATATACTCTTTTATGTTGCATGGTAGATTACTTTCCCTTTAAATAAAAATGATAGGTTTTGTTTACTACAAACATTACTACAATTCTATACTAGTCCAACTCCCTTGCATTGCCCACTCTAGGTATACACATACATACATAAAGCCAAGCTGGCAGCAGACAGTGTTGCATGAGTGATTAAGACAAGTGATAAAAACTAGAAGCTACTGCCTTTGGTGAAGATCAGCACTCTGGAAACACTTGGTACTGCCTGCAGTTTACCTGTTGGTCAGACGGTTGTAGAGTTCTTGTTACAGCTTGTGTAATGTATATGCACAGGTGTCCTTGTACTTTCCAAAGTTTGCTAGTGGCTAGTAATACAAATTATTTGTAAGGTGGAAAACAATGCAGTCACTCTATGATTTCAGCTATCCAGCTGACCATACTTTACATACAGTTAATAGCAACTAGTCTGTAGTCCTTATTGCTGATAATAGTTTTATAGCAAAAGAACAATTCTCTTTTAATTGGACAAAAAAGAATAACCTAATCAAAACATTTCCAATGGAACCGGTGCCCAGAGAGGCTGTGGAGGTTCCCTCCTTGGAGATGTTCAAAACCCAACTGGACAAAGCCCTGAGCAGCCAGCTCTTGCTGACCTTGCTTGAGCAGGGGGAGCTGGATGGGATGATCTTCAGGGACCTTGTCCAACCTCAACTATTCTGTGATTCTGTAAGCAAGTAAACATAGCATCTCATGATACAAGGGAATGCAGGCTTTTGCATTGCATATTAATTGTTGATATTTGCAGGCTTAAATGCTAAAGGCTAGAATTTTGAACTCTACATTAGTTTAAATTTAGAACACTGAATCTGAGTCAAAGGAATATACAAGTATAAAGAACTGTAGGCTTCACTCAGGAGGACTTGCAAACATTTGAGCAGGGAGCTGAATCACTTCTCACTCACACCAATGAAAAACTGAAGTAACTGTAGAGGGTGGAATCTGCTCTTCAGTGTCTTATGATAAGCAAGTAAATTATTTATCACATTTTTTAGAAAGAAACATTCAATACCAAGAATGTCAGTGAAAAAAAAAAAGTGTTCTCAGCCTCTGTGCAGGCATACTAGCTCTTCTTATTTCCACATTTCACTCCGTGATTACATGGACATGACAGAGTTAAGAGGTTTGCCATGCATTCTACTCTGAGAAGAACAGATTGGCGCAACATATCTATTTTCTCAGCAGATAAACATGATTTTTTTCCTGGCGGGTGGTTTCACAATTGTATTTGGGCAGTCAGCTTTGCATATGGATGCCAGAACACCTGCCACTCAAGAATGTATTTATAGAAACTGTAAACTAATTAATTCCCTCAAACATCCCAGTGTTTTTTAATGACATATTATGATAGTCTGTCCAGTGGGGATTACATCACTGCTTTGCTGAAGCTAATTTTCTTACCTTCTTCCCTCTTTCCTTCTACCTTCCGTTTCTTGCCACCTGCCTCTAAAGCACAAGTAACAAAACACTGTTGCTGAAAAGCTGTGTGTCAAACCCGCTCCTCTCTGAGACTGAAGGGCCTTGCTCTGCCCGCGGGCAGGTCCCTGCCTCCACCCGGAGCTCCCAGCTCTGAGGCTGAGGCAAGAGCAGAGCACCAAAGCCTTTTCATGAAACAAATAGTTTCAGAAGAGGCAGCGCCAGCAGCTCGCTTCCCCCCAGCTCAGGGTCTCTTGGCCAGAAACTCTGATATTGAATAATGAGCAAGTTCCTTTGCCACTTGTCTTACAGCGGGGCCTTTGGTAGCATCTCTCTCTCTTTGTATGGGTGCTCCTGTATCCAACAAGAGCGAGCTCAAACTGCTGTCCCTCCCTCAGCGAGAAGGGCAAATGTGCTGCTGCTTATCTGCCTGACACCTGTAGGAACTCGATACCTTTGAGACCACTGCTGCCCTGTCAAATTTGGCAGAAATTGGCCACATTCAAGCAGTTATGAAGAGGTAAATGGACAAGCAAGCACACCATATGACTGCATAAGATCATTTCCACAGGCATAACATAGGCCAAGCTAAAATCTGAGGAAGATTTGGACTTTTCTTCCAAAGATGGGAAAGGATTGTGTTCCCCCTCGGCAGTTGCTTCAGTCATCCGATAGCTCTGTGGCTCCATGCCTGTATTGTTCCTTCATTTCCTGCCCCAGTGTTCGAGAACATATTTCATTCCTAGTAGGAGACCACCCTAACGCAGCTTACAAATGTGTCATGAAGTGAAGGGGCCCTCAAACTTTCTTTTTGGAGCTGTTTCATATTGTTTGGTATGACTGTGAGTTTTCTGGGCTAATGTGAGAGTCAACATCAACTCTCCAGCCTGGTGCTTATGAAATTTCCCTGGGAACGAGAATATCTTGGATCTAGTCCCATTTCTAGTTTATATTACTGCAGAATAGGATTTGTGCGGAGAGGGAGAAGGCAAAAGTGGGGAAGGGAGGCTCTTGAGCGGTACGTGTGCTTTAGGTTATGGTGCAAATGCAACTGTGCTTTTGTCTGCCTATTTGAATTTCTGTCTCCAGTTTTCCAACACATACATACAACCAGATGCTAGCTGCATCCATAAGTAAATGTTCAGCCTGGATGAGAGCTTACACCTGGCAAAAGTACAATGTCAGTGTAGTTCTTAAGGACTTGGATTCAATGTCGTCTTTGACATTTGCAGACTTTCTATGTACTTTTGCAACGCTACTGCTCAGGAGAGGTCTTCAGTTTTCTACATGGCCTGTAAAGAGGGAAAGTAAGGAGACACTAAATAAGCCAGCCAAGACTGATACTTCGAAACTAGTTGCTAAGGGCTTTCTTCATGTCCTCTCTGGCTTTAGTTTCCTTTCTGTAAAATGGAGATAATGATTCACTGATGAATACGTTACAGGCTGTGAGTTGTTCATATAGTCCATCTACAGCAGGATTCTAGCTTACCTACACATTGTGCTTGGGCACTGTGTAAGCAGCTTCTATGAGTTTTCTAGAATCATCTCCGTTGTGAGCTGTTTGGATAGTTGTAAAATGCAATGAATAAATTAGGAAGATGTGCTGACTGAGCAGGTAGCAATAACATCAACCCTTTACTCACATAATAAAGCTAAAATGTCTGAGACTTTAATCAGACATTATCCTATTATATATGACTGGTTTAATTACATAATTATTTCATGAATATGTTTATTTTTTTTCAGCGGATATACTATTCAAGCTATAGGATTTAACAAACCTTAGTGAACATGGTCCCATTAGATGCATCATCTAATGGGAATGTGCCAGTTTCACCTCATTTTCATGAACTAGCAAAGGCAATTCATCATCTTAATACCAAAACTGATGTTAGGAACAACAGATTTGGCACCAAAATGCATAGAGATTCACTTCTGGGTGGAAAAGAAAGTATTTAGCTGAATAATTAATATAGGGTGTAGCATTTTCAGAGGGAAAGGTATATTTGTGAGTAAACTAGGATTAAGATACTTGGTCTTAGTTCTGTCTCAGATTTTCTGCCTGACTTTGGACAAATGACCTGAAGATTTTGTGTTGCCATGTAACTTAAACACTTACTTGCATCCTAACATGGTGATGTGGTATGCACAGTTCTTGACCACAGGAAGCCCCTTCTCCAAAACCAGAAACAGAAATCAGCAGAATGCTGATTTTTACCCTCATGTCAAAATCGCTCAGTTCACTAGACTAGGAGAAACTCAGTTTAGCCAACCGCAGTAACCTCATCAATCTAAACCCAGTGTGCTTTTAAAGGCGAGAAAGAATATCTTCATTTTAGACATCCTTTTTTCCTCAGGAGTTTCTGTGAGCAGTGACACAGGTCTGCGGCTCTCATTCCTAGCTGGCATTCATCTTCACGCTATCTGTGTTTGTATGTCTTGACTACCAAGAAAATTAAATTAAAAACATGTATTGATTGATTTACTTTCTGGTGTCACTCCTTACTCTGTGCATATACTGCACATGCTCAGCGTGCATCTGTTCTGCAACATTAACAAGGAGGTGTTTTCTCATAATTTTTCTATACATAGCTCTCAGTGTTTGACCATTCTATATACACCCTGGCTCAGCTGAGATGCAAAATTTGCTTGCTGGATTAGGTACTCAGCAAGTGGAGGTTTTTTTCACAGACTACACCATACTTCTTCATTCACTTTTGTTCCACTCGCCTTCAGTAGATTAATTTTTATTTCTCTGAGTGTTAACTGAGGGATAAATTCTCATTTCAAATGTATTTATCCTCTTTACTGACTTTCTAAATAAATACAAGTTGTCATCTTCATACTTGCCACCAGTCCACATCATAAGGTAAGGCTCACTTGTGCTGGTGATTGCTGAAGTAACTTTATAATCTGCTGCATTCTGTAGCTGCATTCACAAAAGAATATTGGTTGTCAATTCCATATTATTCTGTCGTGTCTTGCATCTCTGGCGCAGCATTGTGGATATTTCTCAAAACAAGATGACCATTATGAAGTTATTATCAAAGCCTTGGGCGTAAGTGTAAGCTGTTTGTGCTCATTGGAGCCCTATCTCAGATCCTTCAAATTCTCTGTAATAAGACAGCAGAACACCTTATACTGAAAAAAATTCAAGTGGCTGAAGAAAAGCCATCAGGTGATTTCAATCTGGTTTTGTATTAGCTAGGTTTAAGCAATTTGCATCAGGTTTATAGGTGTAAAACAATGTTTGTGCCTCATGCTGAATTTCAGCATTTAACTGAAAAACGTGAATTCCTTTTTGGCCACCCACGCTACAGGGTGAAATGGGAGCTTTTACATAGGATACTTCTTTGAGAGCTGGATTGTCATGTGTGAGCATATTTAAAGATATTTTCATCTGAAGTGAATATATGTATTTCTCCGTCCCCTGTTGTCCCAGATGTGAAGCTTTTAAGGGGGGGTTAATTTTTTTTGTGCCAGAGAAGTTAATAGGATTTATTGATACTGATATTTACATGTACAGATGTGTAACTGTAACAGAACTTAGGCCTTTCTTATTACAAAGGTCTCTTCTGCTACTGTCTGTAGAGCAAGGATCTTCTTGTGTAAGGCAGTATTTTGACAGAGTAGCTGCGTCTGACTGGGTTGCTGGACCATTCCCTGAATAACCCAGCTAAATCAACAGAGGCTCACTTCTGTCAGCATGCTATGTCCACACCATACAACACAGATGTGACAGAACTGGGGAGGACATGTTAAAATTTTCGGAGACTGAGCCAACATATGTATGTAAGTGAAGTTTTGAATTCTAGACTTTAGCCAAAGGACTGCATTTTTAATACTTATGAAAGAACAAGTGTCATTTCTGCAGTTTCACATAACCACCTTAGTTTTTACAGGTGCTTAGGCTAAACATCAAGTTTGGGGAGTTTTTTAAACTTCGAAAGGAATTTTCTTGTCTGACTTCTTCCTTCCTGCTATACATTGTACATAGTAGTTCTTAGTATTCATAGAATCATAGAATCGTTTAGGTTGGAAAAGATCTTTAAGATCATCAAGTCCAACCACTAACCCAGCACTGCCAAGTCCACCGCTAAACCATGTCCCTAAGCACCTACATGTCTTTTAAATACCTCCAGGGATGGGGTCTCCACCACTTCCCTGGGCAGCCTGTTCCAGTGCCTGACTGCCCTTTCAGTAAAGAAGTTTTTCCTAATACCAACCTAAACCTCCCCTGGCACAGCTTGAGGCCGTTCCTTCTTGTCCTATCGCTTGTTACTTGGGAGAAGAGACTGATCCCCACCTTGCTACAACCTCCTTTCAGGTATTTGTAGAGAGCGATAAGGTCTCCCCTCAGCCTCCTCTTCTCCAGACTAAACCCCAGTTCCTTTGGCTGCTCCTCCTAACACGTGTGCTCCAGACCCTTCACCAGCTTCGTTGCCCTTCTCTGGACACGCTCCAGCACCTCGATGTCCTTCTTGTAGTGAGGGGCCCAAACATGAACGCAGTATTTGAGGTGCGGCCTCACCAGTGCCGAGTACAGGGAGATGATCACCTCTCTGGTCCTGCTGGCCACACTATTTCTGATACAAACCTGGATGCTGTTGGCCCTCTTGGCCACCTGGGCACACTGTTGGCTCATATTCAGCTGGCTGTTGACCAACACCCCTAGGTCCTTTTCCGCAAGGCAGCTCTCCAGCCACTCTTCCCCAAGCCTGTAGTGTTGCATGGGGTTGTAATTAATGTTATTAATGTGGTTCTTCCAGATACCGTTTTGTGCTCGTGCTACATGTTGTATAGCATGGGAAGTAAAGATGCTGACTAAAATCTAAAATGCTGCAGAGAAAATTAAAACCATCGAAGTATTCATTACAGTGCCCTTTCAACTTGATGAGTTGCCAAATGGAGCTAGCTGGCAAAATTATGACTAAACAACGTGTGTCAGAATTTTCTCACTCTCTGAAGTTAAAATCTATCACAGATAAGGTTTTGTTGCATCAAAGAGTAGTTGCTTGCCAGCTGCTCTGTCCTCCTCCTCCGCAGTCTGCTAAAAAATTTCCTGTTGCATTGGCAATCTCAGGGCTGTCGAACAACCAATAGGCCATTTCACTTACGGATACCGAGTCAGGGCCCCCTTTCTTTTTGCAGATGGGGCTTGCTTCTGAGGCAATCAGATTTCAAAATTTGAAAATTCTCTGAGAGACAGGATTTCCTTTTTCCACATAGCTTTACTGCCAAGGCAACCCGGCCACAAAGAGTACTTCAAAGAGATTGGATGGTACTGTTTATTTGAAATAAAAGTGTGATCAATAAGAATATCTAACAATGAAGTGGTGAGAATGTGTTGCTTCACAATAAGGCAATTTTTAGTTTGATACATTGAGAAATGAATGTAAAATTAAAACCTTCAGGGTTGACTTAATAAAATCTCTTAAAGCCTGTGAGATCAGTAGGCTCCATCAGCTGTTTGACTGGCAGTTACACATAGCACTTAAGAGATGAACAGATCATGTTAACGTACTGAACTACAAATACGGGTGAAATGACCTCGTATTGCTTCATGAACAGCTAAGCTACTGCAGAGCTATCAGACAACAGGAAGGTATTTAAATAAAGGCTCCTTTTACTGCAAAATGCATGTTTCAGCAGCCAGCAGATAAAAATGCTGATGGAAAAACTGTGACTTGTGGAAAAGACATGGAATTGTGCAAAATTTCCTACAGGGAGCGGGGCCCAAGGGAATTAGTTTGCTCGGGTGGCTTGTTGACTCTAGGCAGATCAGCACATGCATGCCCCACAATGCTTGGCATGAAAACTGCAGCGATTTTTCCCAAAGGCAAAATGGTAAAACTTCAAAGAGCAATTACTTCATCTTCTGTCTGTGTGATGAGATGACACTCATCCAGGTTTTGGTTCAAAATGTCGTATTTTGACCAGAAACTTTACATTATTGTATTTATTCAGGAAGGTGGCTGTCCCACCAACTAAAAAGCATCTGAAATGTTCCTCTCTATCCAATGGGTCGTTCCCTGACGTGAGGGTGCTTGACTGAGGGACTGGCTCAGGCTGTTACCATTTGGCCAGTGAGGGTATCTCCTGACTGGTAGCAAATCAGCCCTTGTCAGTGACAAGCAGCCTATTAATTCCATTTCTTTGAAGTCTTTTTTAGAGAAGGCTCTATGAAATCCAGAAAAAAAACCAGCAATACAGCTGTCAGCATCTTGAATGAAAATTACGTGAATGAACTATGTCTGTATTTCAAGGAACCAGTCACTGAAACTGCGAAGCTCACTTTGAGATGAAATGTTTGTGCCAAAAGCATTAAGACTTATTTTTGATAAGTGAATCTTTTGTTATCCGTCTCAGAAACTGCATACCCACGTTAAAGACTTTTAAATAACTGTTGAGTACTTTTGTTCCACCAGCAAAGTAATGTTTAGCCTTTGATTGTCAAAAGCATTTAGATAATGAACACCCATTGATTCCCTCATAAAGGAATATAGGGGAAGAGATATTCTCAGTCCTGATTTCCAAAACCTTCCACTTAAATGACAGCAATAAAAAGAGCATTCACAAACTGCACATTGGAGACGGCTCAGTTTATACGTTTTGTATTGCTTTTATTTTGACTTAATGGGCATGCTGTTAAGGCCAAAGTCTCGGTAGGATACAAGCTGTCTGGATGCAGAGAATCTCTTAGGCAGGAGCTGGAGAGAAACCAAGTGAAAGACAGGCAGGTGAGGAGGCAGTATCCTGGCTGGTACCCTGCTCTCACAAAAGAGCGTGTACTCTGTACTATAGATCGAAACTCCCCGCATTCAAGTGGAAGCTTTCCATTAAGCTCCAGGGGCACTGTAGCAGGTCTTGTGTTGAAAATCGTGACCAAATTATGGACCCAGTGCATTCAGTCTGTTAACAGCAGTATGCTCTCATCAAAGAATAGCCACAAGAATGACTAAAGCACTCAAAAACATGCGTTATGGTCAAAGACTCCAGTGGGCACAATCTGTTTATCCTAACAAAGACAAGGCTAAGGGGGGACTTCATCACAGTTTGTAAGTAACTACGTGAGGAACGGCAATGTCATAATAAAAAGCTCATCAGTCTAGCAGATGAATGTTTAAGAAGAGCTGATGTCTGGAAATGGAAAAAGGATAAATTTAGACTAGAAATCAGGTCCAAATATTTAGCAGTGAGGTTATTTAACCTTTGGAAGAACTTAAACTTGCCAAGAAGCGTGGTGGATTTTTCATCCCTGCAATTTTTTTTTTTTTACCTAAGTTCAAACATAATTCAGGGAATCTCTGTTGACTGTGCTATACAGGACATCAGGCTAATGAACAGGAATGTCCCTTCTGGCTATATTATGTACAGATACATTCTGGTGGAAGCACAGAGCATTCCGCCTCTGCCAAGTCAGGTATTTAAGTACCTGAACATGGATTTTGGCTAGAGGTAGTTGGGAATTTTTCACCAAAATGATATTCCACTGTGAAGTGTAATTTCCAAGGGGGCAAAAAGCATGATAGCATTTGTTTAAGTGTCATATTTTTCTGATAGAGAATTAAAATTAAAATTGCTATTTTATTTCATATTAGTTGACCTGAATAAGGATATTGATTTTGTTTTGACACTGATCTAAATTATTTTGCTTCAGATCAATATTAAATAAATATAAAATAAAATAGTATTTTGCCATAGATAGATTCTATCTTTATAGAACTTATTTTCTTTTATAAGCTGGGGTTTTGGTCGAACATATGTTGTCTAATGCATTTTCTAGAATCATAAGAGTCACCTGAGCAAATGTATGCTGTTGATTGCTTTATTTTGGTCCCGATCCCTGCCTGTCTGCCTGCTATGGAGATGGGAGGAAAAAGTAGACTGAGAGAATAAGATGAAGTTTAATGCTGAAATACAACTGAATAACCAAACCACTTATTTCTAAGAAATTCAAATGTTTTAACTAAAAGTGTCAAAATGGGACCTTTTAACATTTCTGAATGCATTTTGTTTGTGGGAATTTGTTCAATGTTTCTATTCTGCTTCAGGATGAAACCAAATGTTGCAGAGAGTTTGACTCGTAATTTTGCTCAGTTCTGGTTTTCAGATTCGTTGTTTGAGAATTTGTCATAAAAGACTCAAGCTCTTGGCAATACCAGGTCTACTATGGTTGTGCTTTTTCTTTATTACAAAACAACTTTTATGGATGGAAGGGATGCGGATTCTATATTAAGACATGTAAAAGCTGAAGTAATAGGTGAAACTTTGAAGGCTGAGCTGCTGTAAGCAATTCACATAAAAATCAAAGTTCTGAAATCCCTTGTCTCATTCTGCCCTCTAGTATTTCACCTGCAAGGGAAGACCCAGCTTTTGGTATTAACCATCTCTCTTCCAAATTAAAATGCAACCTAGTCCCAGGCCTCTTTTGAAATGCCTTCTTTTCATTGCCCTTGAAAATATTGTAGGCAGACAAACCAGGCAGGTTTGTCTCTCTAGACATTAGGGCAGAGTTTATTGGGTTTTAGGGAACACAGAACATTAAGTGGTGGGCTTTCAGGAGGTGCTTCTGGAAGCAGAGACTGGTACTAAATGAAGTAAATATGTTGCAGTGTCTAGACTCTGATGGTGGATACTGGAAGGATGCAGAGAGGAAGAAAAGTGTTGTAGGAGAACTGTGGTAATATTATGCCAGAGAGTGGTGACCATAGTGGAAGAGGTGGCATAAGGAACAGTCCTGTTAGAAATAGGTAAAAAAGATGAACTGAGTTTTGAACGTTATTTTAAAATAAATCAACATTTTTAATAATCTGTTTCCTTAAAATGGAGGAAAACATTCCTTCTTCTATTTATCCCTCCTTTTTCCACTAAAAATATGGAAATAAATTTAATTAAGTAAGATTTAGGGTTTTTTTTTTCTTTTGAAGAAAACATGGGAAGATAATTTAAAATGCTAACCTTTTTTTTTTTAACTCAAATATTCATTAGAAAGGGAACACTGGATTTTTTTAATTGTTGTGAAATATTTAGTCACAATAAGGGTTTGCTGTTTCTTTTCAGTTGACCATTTCAACTAAATTAAAAATGTAAAACAATTCAGAAATTCTGTTTTAATCTGCAAGACAAATTATGTAACACTTTTGTTGACTGTCCTGTAGTTAGAAGTGGACTTGCTAAGAACAGTTCTAATCTGAAGGAAATTCTAAGATTTCAGATTTTTTTCTTTTAACCTGATCAAAGTTGCCAGAATTTTGGAATAATATTTTATATAGAAAAATGTTCTGAAGATTTTTTAGACTTAAAGTTATCTTCTGTACCATGAATAATTTAAATGTAAAATTAATTTTAAATACCCAATTTTTCAATTTTAGGAAAAGTCAGTGACATGGAACATTTTGGAGCATTTTGAACAATTTGTTGCTCAAAAGAAGTTCCGTCATATTCCCAGAAATCTAGTCAGGCTTAGTCTAATTCCTTTCCACATCTTTTTTTTTTTAAAAAAAAAAAACATGGTTTTGAGGTTTCATCAGCAAACAATGCACAGAATGCAAACGTAGAACAATTTGGCAAGGTGAAACAGCATATCAAGCAACTTACTCACTAGACAGATTACTATTCACAATATGTCTTGTCATATAGCTACTCCTATTTTCCCTGAGATACTGTGGACTATTATAGAGTGTCCTGTGGTTAGTTGGTAAGCAACTCAGGTCACTACTTTTCATTCAAATAGGGTTGTGGATTTTTTTGGTTGAACTACTGAAGTAAAGAATATTAATTATGAATTCAGCTGTTTCTTCTGTTTGTGAATCATTCATGAATTAGTCCTGATTTCTCTGAATGCCATTTTTATTTGTCAGTAGTCTTCTGAATATTTTCAATGAATAACTTAAAGATTTAAGGGTTTTTTGAGCACTGTTTGCCTTGAGATTATTCATTATTTATGTTAGACTATTAGACATATGATATAGTTTAAGCAACTTGTCTGGAAGACCAGCATATTTTAAATATGGAAAAAACAAACACAAAAAAATAACAAAAATTGAATCTGGTAAAATGCTTCAGTCCAATATACTTATTTGCAGAATGGTTAACAGAGCACGTATCTGGCCTCAGAACATTTTCCATGAGGATTTGGTAACTTTCTCACAACAAAAATCTCAGCTCATTAATCAAATAAATTGTTATAAATCAGCTATCCATACATGGTAGATTTTATTTAATGGGAGCATGTAAAATATGTAAATATATGTTTATAATTGTATTCATGCACCCTCTTTTGTATGATAGTGTTGATTTAGTACTCCACTGAGGTCCCCTTTGGTGTTTACATTTGCTTTCTGCTGTTGTTTTGTGCTTCATTATTCATTCAAAATGTGCATTATTCAAACGATGGCCTATTGCTTTAATTTCTGCTTTACTTTCTTCCTTTACAGTTAATAGCACCGTAACAGTGTCCTGGTTTCAGCTGGGATAGAGTTAATTTTCTTCCTGGTAGCCGGTATGGGGCTGTGTTTTGGGTTTAGATTGAGAACAATGTCGATGCTAAGTACCACTAAATAGTCGCTAAGTAGCGCTTACATTGGTCAAGGACTTTTCAGCTTCCCGTGCTCTGCCCGGTGCACGGGGGGGCTGGGAGGGGGCACAGCCAGGGGCGCTGACCCAGACTGGCCAAAGAGTTATTCCATACCATATGACGTCGTGCTCAGTATATAAGCTGGGGGAAGAAGAAGGAAGGGGGGGACATCTGGCGTGATGGCGTTTGTCTTCCCAAGTAACCGTTACGCGTGATGGAGCCCTGCTTTCCTGGGGATGGCCAAACACCCGCCTGCCGATGGGAAGTAGCGAACGAATTCCTTGTTTTGCTTTGTTTGCATGCGCAGCTTTTGCTTTACCTATTTAACTGTTCTATTTTATTTTACTTCAACTATTAAACTGTTCTTATCTCAGCCCACGAGTTCTCTCCCTTTTACCCTTCTGATTCTCTCCCCCATCCCACCGGGGGGGAGTGAGCGAGCGGCTGCGTGGTGCTTAGTTGCTAGCTGGGATTAAACCACGACAAACAGTTTTGCCAATGAAGAAGTTAGGCATGTCTAATTCTCCTACATCAGAATTGCACTTCCCTGTCCTCATCCCACCCCTCCAAATGCAAAACAAAATAAAGCAGCTGTTTAGACCCAAACTTTAATTTCTGAAATACAACAAATAATGTGACTTTGAAATTAATCTGCCCAGCAGAGAAAAAGTTGGGATTATTTCCTGTTAGCACATTTCAAATGCTGAAACAATTAAAAAAAAAAAAAGCCCTCTTGCAACTTCATAAATAGTTCTAGTGTCCAAACCTGTTGCATATGGTGTCTGCTTCAGTGTATTGCACGGCCTGCTGAGCTGTAAGCCAGTGATTTTTATAAACTCCGAGTGCTGTGGCAGGTTCAGACTGCATGCTGTTATCTGCCAAGCTCTGCCAAGATACATACACTGAGAGAGCTCGTGTCCAAGAACAAATCTTTGACTGGTTGACACTAAAAAACAACTCTTCAAAACATTAAAAAAACTAGGCACTTTCTAGACATGCAAAGCATTTACTAGAGATTAGATGTTTTGAAGGATATTCTTTGTGTGATTTATTATTTATTGGAGAATTGTATCGGAAATACCTATTGAGGGAAATAAATAACTTTCAACTAACATGAAAAAGGGCAATATTTTTTTGGTAAGGATTGGATCACAGTGGGTATGGATTTTTCAAAAGTCCTGATCATTTACAGTTCCACCAGAAATCAATGGAAACTGCAGCTGCTCAGCAACTCTGTAAAATCAGACCCTCTAGGAATCAGAATAGTAATGGCAATTACGCTATCAAGGGCAAAATTACTAGACCTATAAATTCTTTTGCTTCGCTGTTATTCTCTGAAAAGTGATTTACAAAAAATGGTGTCTTGGGGATTTTGATTTTAATGCAACTCAGTGACTTCGTAACTCACTTGTTCCATTTCGAGGGAAGAGCACATTGCTGTTATACCAGAGACCTGAAAGTGAATCCTTTCTTTTACGTTTTTTTCTCACAGGCACTGTCAATAAAAGTTTTTGGGGGTCAAATTCTGGCTCACAGTTGTACCAGCTATCACTGTCCTGTTACAAACGAAAAGAAACGTAGGGCTGTAGTTAATGGCACAATGACTATCACAACAGTGTCATGCTTTTGTGAAAAAAGATGAACACCATATTGCAGGTGTAAGAGAGAGTCATATTTGTAAGGCACGTGGTGTAATTCTCCCATTCACTTCAGAAGTGGTGAGGCAATGGCTAAAATATTCAGTCTAATTCTGGGTACTGCAGTTCAGCAGAGATTTGGATCAGGAGAAAAGAATCCAGAGAAAAGTGAAGAAAAACATTAATTTAGGACATACTGAAGGAAATGGGTTGTTTAGTTGCTGCAGGTTGGGAGCAGCTGCCGGCAGGACCGTGCAGGTAGAGCTGACCCTACCTGGAGAAAGGGAGTTTACGAGATCACCTTTTTAGGTCCTTCCCAGCCCTGTGTTCATTGATTGCATGGTTAGTCTAGAAAAGCTTTCCACGGATCTCATTGACTTGAACCTAAATATTGGAAAAGAGATTCAATACAGCAAGGAGGAGCAGAGTCTGTTCCTTATCTGAGCCTAGCTCCTCTCTTCGTCCAGTCTTGCTGCCCTAACCGCTGACCTGCTTGTCACTCCCAAGCAAGAACATTTTCTCTCATCGCTTCATTTCTATCTCATGAGAGTTTTGAAAGGCCCTGGTTGTATCTTGATCTGCTTATCCTTGGCTTTGTCTTAAAAAAAAAGAAAGAAAGAAAGAAGAGAGAAGAAAAGAAAGAAGAGAGAAAGAACCCTAAATCTGGACAGGAAAACTGATTTCTGTACTGCTCTGAAATGGTAACAGCAGCTCTGATGAGACGGCCCTGTTTCAAAACCTGTTCTGACAGGGCTGCCTCCTGTCTGTGATCAGTGTGGGCAAATTTCTCACTTGCAGACAGAGAAGGAAAACAACCGTGTGTAACGACAGACTCTCTGGCAACAGCGGAAGATCCTTAGTAAAACAAAATAAAAGTTGGGCTTCCTGGCTCAAAAGGTTTCAGACTAGCTCCTATTCTGAACAGGGATGTAACGCTGAGGGTCTCAAAAATGTTTCTAAATTAATAACCTACGCTGGAGGAGAAGGGATTGGGTCAGCAGAATTTTGTCATTAATTTCCTAGCAACTCAGAGCGCGGTGTCCGTTTCAGCCCAAACTTCCCAGTGTTCCCGTGTTTCAAAGTAGTCCTTTTGAACTAGAATACCTCAACAGTAAAAATAAAAAAAAAATAAAAAAACCATCTTTTATAAGTGGGGATCCTTGTAGAAACAGAATCCTTCGCCTGCAAAGAGTTTCAGTTTTGATGAGCCAACAAAAAAGTTTCATTGTTGAACTCTCTGACTTTGTTCCTAACCCTGGAAACTTGCTTGAATAAAATAGTAGACTATAACACCAGCTGATGTACGGGCGCCCTCTTGACAGCGCATGTATTTGTCACCTCATTCACTTCGGTGGATGCCTTGCCAGCAGGCTTTTGATTTCCAGATTGTTGTTGCAAATTACAGCTCTCCAATGTCAGCTTTAACCCTGCCTCTGTCCTTTTGTATTATCTGTATTGTTTTTAATTAGGTGGCGCGATTTATTCCCCTTAAATCAGTGTGATGTGGTAAAAAGTCCATACTCAGTGCCAAAATTTTGTTAGTAAAACGGCATTTGATTCCCAATAAATTGTATTGTCCTTTCTCTGTCATGGTGCAGCCCATGATACTTTAGACAACATCTTTGCTAACTTCATGCTTTGTTATGACAGCTTGTTTGTCCCTCCCAGAGACAGATATCAACCTTTTCCTCATCCATAGTTATTCCGTGGCATTTCAGAATTTAGATGGCAACTGTGTTAAATACAGACAGAATCTCTCTGTGCCGTTATCGGAGAGACCTCTCCCTCTGTGTAATGGTACTTGTTAAATCAGGATCATTTAGCTGTCTCTGGGCTTGGCCTGCAATCTTTTGCATATTTGGTTCATTTCAGGGAGCGTGCAAATGTTACAGGAAATCTCATTCCTAAGTAGCATTAATACAGAACATTGTTCTACTGCCCTGTTTACAGGACTCTCCTATTTCCTAGTGAATCAACTGATATGAAGGAAGGGAACAGAAGAAAGAAAACATAATGTATGCACATTCTTTCACCATAAAGAATGCATTAAGCAAAAAATCCCAGCAACAGATGGCTCAGAAATAGCATGGGGATCTGGCAGGGGACTATCTGTTTTGGGGAGGGCTATCCTGATGAAACCAGAATTATTTCTATGTGCTGCCCAAACTTAACTTGGAATTAGGATCCAGCTCAATAGCAGCAAGTACCCAACCTGAAAAAACATAAATTTATGAAAATGTTTTCCAATATTCCCATCCCATTGTACTAGGTGATGACAGGTTATGTTGTGGTTCATTGGGTTACATAGTATCACGTCGAATATAAAGGCAATATTATTTAATGCAAAATGACTTGAAAGGAGTGGAGGAAATGGAGAACCATGTTGTGAGTCCTAAACAAACCTTTTTTGTTACTCAGAAATGGGAAGACTTCCTTTTGGTGCCATGTTAAATAGGTACCATGAAGCTACTAGCAGTAGTTCACTGAGTGCAAATACATTTGAGCACTTGTTGGATCTGGGCTTCACAGGTTGCTAGCTTGGGAATGCACGTAAAATGATTTACATGCGACCACTATACCTCGGCCAGTTTGATTAGAAGACTGGCTATGATACCCCTAATTATAAAGTGAGATTACTAAGAGAAAATCCTGCTGAGATCCCATTATGATGGATATTGAGATAGTGAAACAATTACAATGGTAGCGCATATAAATGTCAAAATAAATGAATAAAGTCTTGCCAGTGAAAGTTATAATGCTGTTAAACAAATGAGATTAAATCCTGAAAACAACCAACACATCAAAATCTGTCAATTCTACAGTCCTGATCAAAGTAAGGAAACTGGACTGACACTATTGGAACAGTCTGCAAATGCATTTAGTGGGTATTGGAGCCACAGCTTATTCTAGACCTGCATGTGAATTGTTCTAAAATGGACCATCTGGTACAATAATATGCTTCGTTTCATTGTTCTGCACCTCTCATTTCTATAATTGTTAGAACAGAACCAATCTAGACTGATGAAGTATAAGACCATCTATTATCTTTATTCCTAGCAGCCTGGCAGAGAAGTTGGGTAGGGCTATCTAAAATAACTTTCAATCATTAGCCTTTATCAGCTTCAATAGAGACTTCCAGGAAAGTAAATCACTGTGGACTAGATCATCAATGCCTTCATTTAGCAGAAGAAAACCAGCTGTACGTATATTATGATGCGAAGATTCCTGGTTAACAGTCTATGTTGAATAAGATTGCATCCATGGTTTCAAAACCTGTTCTCACAAGTTGTAGCCAAGTGTCTATAGAAGGCACTTTGCTTTCTAAGACGTTTTCATTTTTTCTCAACCCATTAATCTGTTCTCGTGTGATGGAATGCATTGTATTCCAGTGTTATGAATATTTGGGAAGAGGGCCAAACACACCAGTCTTACATTGATGTAACTCTTATCTAGAAAAACATTTCCAGATTTACTTCATAAGTGAGGGAGAATCGGGAAGCCACAAAAGATTCAGTTTTCAACAAGCCACTAATTGGTATAACTAAAATGTCATTGTGAACTTTTAGAAGTCTTAGGACAAATGGGACATGAAACATCCTCTCCCATTCCCCACTTGCTTTCTCTATCATTTACTCAATTCGAGGGAGTCTTAATGTGATGGGGTACACACTAATTTTTCATTAGAATTCCACTTGGGCTAGTTTCTGATTAAGACTGAGATTTTCAGGCATGCTGGATTTTAAGTCAATCATTCAAAAACCTGGGTGGATAACCACAGTTACCCAGGTTCCAGTGAGGGGCTCAAGCATGTGCCTAACCAGAAAGATGCAAGTGGTGGCACTGATGGTGGTGGGAGCAGGCCTGTATTGTATCAACGTTTCGCCACTCTTGCAGACTTCATCCAGCATCTAGGCTGCTTTGGCAACTCAGGTTTGCAAAACCTAGTTAGACAACCCTCCAGACATTATCAGTTCAAAGAAGATGCACACGGTTTTTGGCGAGGAGCCCTTTAGCAGTGTTGTGTTCAGAAACAGAAAACTGGATTGTTTGGAAATTCTGGTGTAAAAAAACCTGTGGGCATCTGAGATTTTAGGAAGCAAGCAGGTGCTTCAAGAATGCCTTTCGTACTTGAGTTGTAATGTAGGTACCTGAGTTATATTTCTGGAAACAGCTCATACTCAAGTACTTAACTGAATCAGACCTTCACTGAAAAACTAAGGCGTATAAATGCATTAAGGGTTAATGTTACAGCAACTTCAATTAATGATCCAAGACAATACTGCTTAGTTACAAACCATTATAAAGAAGATGCAAAACAGCCGTTATATGCAGTCACATATAATAGTGTTATTTAACATGTGACCCAGCGGCTTGTATTATCTAGTGCAGATGTTTTCAATTGAAATAAGCACATAAAACTTGCCATCTCCTGGAACAACTGGTAGAACGTTATTTCTGCAAGAAAAATAAATTGTGTGCTCTGCAGACATTTCATCTGTCACAGCCATGATCCATAAAACCGGAAAACTCTTCTCTACTGAAAACTTGCGTAACTGAAAAGGAATGAGAAGAAAGTGGATTTTTCACCTTTATCTTTTATTTCTAAAAGTCTCTGACATATTAACATATACAAGTGTTGGATTTCTTTATACAGTAATAGATCAAATACTGTGAATATTGGTGCAACTGGTTTTAAATAAAATTTCCTCTGAAAAATGATGTGAATATAAATATTAGAGCTCTGTTCCCCACCTATGTGAACTACCTTGATGTGTAAGTAGTGTAATATTGTATAAAAGGCAAATGATTAATTACATGGCTATTAACAAAGTGAAACATTGTAGTTTTTCATTGCTTAAGGGTTTTAGGTCCAGTGTCTTGGAGAGACTCCAGCTCAGAGAATGAGTTTTTGCCCCAGCAAAATTCCTCTTGTAGTTTCAAATGAATACACTCCTCATACTTTCTCTCCACTGCCTGTTCCATAGCCTGACCCATGATGGAGTGGATCTCTCGTAGAAGTGGCTGCATTTCTTAGTGGGTAAAGTTAAATGTAAGTGTTCTGCAACAAAATAGTTTCCATAGCATTTTGGGATCCTTCTGAAATAAAGGTAGTGTTTAAATGTTGAAGAGTCATTTTTAATTATAGGTAGGAATAATACTATTTACTTGAAATGACTGCTTATATTTTAGTAGACAATTATCTTACTATAAAACAGCAATAGTGAGTTATTTAAATACAGCACTAGTTAAATATCAGATCTTTGCTCTTAATTATTTTGTTTCATCCCACTGGAGCAGTAAGTAGCTGTGTTACAATACAGCGAGCTCCTCTTCAATAATAAAGATGCTTCAGTGTGCTAACTTAAATTCCTGGAGTTGTGGAGACTTAAATCAAGATGTCCGAGAGAACAGGAGACAATCATGTAAGTGTGATATTGGAACTGGTGAACTTTTCACTGAAAAACAAGCTAATTGGACATAAAGCCAAACTTTTTTTAGCCTTTTCTGCGTCTTGCAAAGTCCACCTGCATAAGAAATGATGGCACACCCCTATCCCAGTGGGATTTAATGTTGAATCCTGCCTTTGGAGAACAAAAGACAAGCTACGATTTATGTGTATGTAGACGGGTTACTACCCACTTCTGCCCACACTTAATTTGCAGAATTTCCCTTTCAGTACATTGAAGATGACATTTGCCTACAATACAAAGAAGGTTTTTTTCCCCAAAACTTTTAAGTTACAAAATAAAAATAGAGCCAGATGCTAACTAGAGAGTACAATTCTTTGAAGCAGAAGTCATTTTTTTCTTTCTGTTGCTGTGTAGTACCTAGCCCAATGTGATCATGACACACACACATAGTAAAATCACAGTAATAGCAATTTAGTGTCCGCATAGGCTTAATAAGACTGTAATATGATGACAAGATATAGGTGACCCAATGACCCAATATAGATTGGGTTAGGTGATGGGTCTGAATAGCCCAATATCCTGTGCCTGACAGGGGTCATTAGAAAATACTTGTAGTACAAAGAGGCAGTGTTCATAAGAAGGTATATTGGTGTCTTTGACTTGGGGTTGGTGCCCTCTTGCCTATCCTTGATTGTCTTGCTCTGTCTGCTCCACAACACAGCTGGAAGAAAGAGAGAGGAGCAGGTGAAATAATTAAGTGGTTGGTTTTAACCATGTGCTTCATATTCTCTCCTTACCCTTTTGTTGCCCTTTTCCTCCAGAGCTACAGAATGAGGTGTGGAGTATTAGTACTCCTGCCTTTTTCTTGTGACTTTAGTCCAACTGCTGCGTGATCTGGTGATTTAATGAAAGCTCTGGTTTCTGAACTCAAAAGAGTAGGTAAAGAAATCTATACTTTTTAGTAATTTTCTTTGGCCTGGGATTGTGGGAAGAAAATCTCTGAATTCTAACCTAGGTGTATTTTTAAGGTGCAAAGCCCAAAAGACAAATAAAAATGCAAGTTTTATCTTTTTTTTTGCCCACCTTATAAATTTTGGGGGCAGACTAAATTTTTAATGGGTTGGTTTTTTTTTTTTTTTGCAAGAGTATATTTTCCTTTTTGGAACCTGTCTCTCCCCTCTCAAATATATGAGTCAGTAGAGAATGATTGGAAAAAAATGGTAAAGGGTAGTGGGAACAACTTTTAGAAAATCCAGAGTGAAGAGTGAAAGGTAAAAAGTAAAAGAAAAAAATTTAGAGCAGAGATTTTAATGACTAAATAGATACCTGCACGTGTGTAAGGTAAGGCAAGGAATGTCTGTATATCACAATGTAATGCAATGCAGAAAGATGTGAAATCACTTTAAAGAATCTAGCTCAGGTTATAGTAACACTTTAGACTCCATAGCATGGAGTTCAGCATGGGATAATTTACCCTGCCAAAAAGTTAAATGGGTTAGCTAAGGCTGAATGGTGTATTTCTGCACTGCTCTGCAGCACAGGCATCTGCAGACTATAATGTTATGATTTGGTTATGAGGCCTTTATTTGTACAAATTACACCTCATTTCATGCATGTGTTCTCCTGCTGGCATTGGTGGCCCCAGCCTGAATTGCCACACTGCAATGGTGGCAAGAAAATGTCAGCGCTCAGCCCGATCCCTCCCACCTTGTCTGTTTTATCTGAACAGTTGCTTGGCCAGCTGTCACTAAGGGAAATGCACAGCAGACTTTAGTAAGAATTTGGAAACCTCAAGTTGCACTGTAGCTTGCCTACCTTGGGAAGTTATTAATTAGATCTTGGTCCAGACTGGCATAAAACTGAATGTTAGCATTCTGGTGGCATTATCCTGGGGTTTTGGAAGGATTGAGACAATTTCTGGTTGAAATTCTTCAATGAGATTTGGAAATGTGAAACACATGAGGGCTTGCAGGGGAAAGCTGCTTGAATGGTTATTTGTATTTCAGGTACAATGTGGCTCGTCTGTCTAAGCTTGTGCTGTAGCTCTGTGCTTCAGGTCAGGTACTAAAGAAAGCAGTGTTAGAAGCCCTTATGCACATCAACGTTACATAAATACGAGTGAGTAAGGACTGCAGATCAGGTCGAAAATTCCCATGGGTCTGTATCTGCCATTGTGCTCACCTCAACATCTGTGACAAGAATTTAGATTTGACACGTCCTTGGGTTGCAGAAAAAAATTACAGGGAGTGTGAACCAAGGCAAATCTAGAGGCAGCTACAAAAATAAAAGTCTTGTTTGTTTGTTTACTTGAGGGTGGGAGTTAAATCCAAAGATCCCTAGTTCTGGAGTCTTCCTATTTGGCTTTTTAGTTTGTTGGGCAATGGGTTGTCAATGGATATAGATCCACATTCAAACTTTCCTGAATTAAAGAGAAAGCATAAATGAAGAAGACCCTTTTGGGATAAGCTCTGAGAATGATGAATGCTCACCATCCCTCCATTATACAAAAAAGGAGAGGTTTGTGGTGAAAGCACTGAAAAATGCAAGCAAGACTCAAGCCTCTATTCCTAGCAGTACTAGTGACCTTTGTATATGTTGGTTTTGAAGGAGAAATTTGTAGCGTGCAGTTCCCTTTCTTTGCGGTTGGAATAACGTAGCTTTTCCTACCTAATAGGCTTGTTCGGATAATTGCATTGAATGCTGAGATGCCACAGTGATGTGGCACTTCAGAGAAATCATTACAAATAATTTAAAAAGCCTGAAGATACATTATTCCTAACTGAGAAATAGCAATTATTTAAAAAATATTACGGCTTATCAGTTCAATACCATGTAAAAATTCTGTACCTTTCCCTGTTCGAGGCATACTCACAAGATATTTTTCATAAGGTATTTGCAATAATATCCATTAAAAAGCAAAGCTGCTCTTCTCTGGCAGGCATGAGTAGCCAAGATTGTCACACAAATTTCTTCCCTCTCCTCACCACCTTCTTTGGGATGCAACATTTTGCCAAGGGTACATCAAGAACGTTTGATCATTTGCAGTTTCCCATATCAAATGGGCTACCAGTGACACAGGAGCTGTTGACTTCTAGCATCAAGATTTAAAAATAATTTCCATTCCCATTGAGTTAACTTGAACAGATAAACCATTGTTTAATGAAACGTTGTCAAGATAGATGCAGTTTTCTATCTCAACATGAGGGGAAAGTGTAAGTTAAATCACTTACTACCTTGATAGCTTGCATGTTCATATTTAGATTGATGGGTAGAAAGCTGACCTGGATGTTCTGATAAATGGACTGTCCTTCATGTATGTGTGCTGGAGGTTTGGGGGGGTTTTTTTGGAGGAGTTTTTTTGGGGGATAGGGGTATTATGAAGATGTTAAAACAAAAAACTGAAGTAATCATTTTACTCACAGCTGGGGTATTAACAAGAGCAAGAGCAGTGTGTCCTGTGTTTGGATATTGAGGGCTTGTGCTAGAGATGAGACCCAACATTGTGGCTTCCTCCTGCAGTTGCTTGGCCACTGCAGTATTGCCAGTGCACTGTATCTGTCTAGTTGTGTAAAACCTCATTTGATGTCCCTGCTTCCATGTCTCATCCGTCCTGTAGCTCCATCCCAGGCACAGATTTCGTGGGGGCAAAGAGGTAACTGCCACTGTATTCAGAGCTGAACTAGGCTTCATCTTATGCGGGTGGCAGTGGCAAGGACATGCTGCAGGAAACTTTTTTTTTATCTGCCTGGCAGGGGAGTTTCCACTCTGATGGAAAATTGCCTGTAATGGTGTTATTCTTCTGGGAGAGGGAACGCTTCCTGATCCAGGCAACCGGCTGCTCGGCAACGCTGCTGTCATCATCAGGGGAGCATAAGCCCTGCTGCTTAAAGGTGACAGAGACTTCTGCCAGGGCATCCTCCCAGTGGATTACATTCAGCATTTCAGAGATTTCCTACTGAAATACCCTTCTAGGCCCAGCCCTCCTTTTTTGACAAGAAGGAAGAAGTAAGACAAACTCCAGAATGCAGCTTTTATTGGTTAGGAATACCTTTATCTCTTTGCTCATCTTCTGGACTCTTAACACAGATTCTCTGGATTTTTTCAGTTACTTGAAGGACATTTCAGACAGCATGCAGGCTCCCCTGGGAAAAAAAAGACACCAAGGTGTCCGGAGGAGCATAATGAGAGGCTTAAACCTACTGTCAGTGTGGACACAGGGATCCTGTAGGCCATTTGTCTTTACTTCTGGTCCTTCTTTTTTTTTTTTCTTTTTAGGGTTGGGGTTTTTTTGTTCTTTTTGGGTTTTGGGGGTTTTTTGATACCAGAGTTTTTTTTCCTTTTGGTGTTTCCCATTACGCCACTCTCCCATTCCCAATCTCTTTTGTTGTTAAATGATTAAATGATTATCAAATGGGCAGAGTATTTTTCAGCACTTTTGTTGCCACGGCGACTGGATGTGAGGGCTGGAGAAGGAATAGAATTTGAGCATCAGAAATAAAATTGAATCAAACTACTTTTGCTATTAGAGAACTTTACTCACAATTAACTTTTCTCCAATTAAGTTATTTTTATGCAAAGGAAAACAAACTCTTATGGGAAACAAGGGAAGCAAAAGAAAACTTTTATCTTCCTTACTGCATCTTTTTACTGAAGAATTTTTCAACTTTTTAAGGTACCACTTTGGGGCCATGTTTATACTCAGTTTTTATTTGATCAGATTCCTGTGTCCCTTTTAGTGTGGTGTTTGGAGGGGGCTTTCTTTCAGCACTCTCGGACTTCTATATTGTGCTGGGGAATTCAAAATTATGGTCCTGGGCTGTGACTTTTTCTGTAAGCTAAACCCACGGCTACATAATCAGCAGTGTTTGTGCTCATAAGAGAGGGGGGTCTGGAGGAGGAAGAGAAGCACTGTGAAAGGTTCCTCACTTTTTTTCCCCTCCTTGTTTCCAGTTATGTCTAGTTTGAAGATGGAAAAAGCAGCCACGGAATGGTTTTCTTGCTTCATCTTCTGTACAGAAATGATGGACAGAATTTCTTCCAATGAGCTATCGCTCCACTTCAGCAGAAAGGGTGCTGATTCAGGCCACAAAAAGACTCAAGGCCACAAAAAGACTCAGAACCACAACAAGACTCAGAGCCACCTACAGAGGACTCTGCTCTTGGCCTCATCAATCCTGAAAGACCTTTATTCTGTTTTAGAGGTGTACTTACTGTCACTGTTCTTGCAGACCGTACAGAATCAAATTTCCCACCCTTCCTTCTCCGCAGCCTCTCCCCGAGTAAGACTTCTGTAACTAGAAAAGAGTCAGGGCTTCAGCATGGATAGGTTTGTAGGGCTCTGAGAAGGTGTATTGATTCCAGCTTGAAGGTTCAATGCCTTTGTTGGTAGGCATACAGTTCTCTGCCAGGGGGCTAGGAGGGAGATGACAGCATTGTAGAGCAACTTGCTTATTCTCCCAAATAATCCTTCATTTTAGGTTTTGGGGTTTGTTTGTTTGTTTGTTTAAATGTGCTGAATTATTATAAAAGGTTAAACTGTTTAATGATGGTAAGTAATGTAAGCACCTGTTAGCTTTTATATTCCCAAGACATGTTTCTAAATATTTCAGAAACAGAAAGCTTTAATTCCAGAAGAATAGTTTGGTTTTTAATTTTTGTAATCAAAAATAATGATTTAGGTAATTTTAGGGTGAAGGGAAGCATCTGGATGCTGGGTGTTCTTTTTCTTAATTTTGGAATGTGATTAGTTATACCATTCTTCCCCTTATTTTTCACTGCTAATTATTATTCTTATGCATTCTGCGTAGAAATGAATGCATGGACAAAGGTTTTGGTAGAAGGCATGAAAAGATTAGGTCTTCAAGATTAAATGGAAATACAGATGGAAAGTCAGGACTGGACAATTATTTCCCCATTCACTTAGTCTGTGTGATGTCTTTGTCAGGCATGTGGTGTTGGAATAGTCGTGATGGGAACTAAATTAGCTGCTTACTCTTTCCAGCATGAAGAATTGACATGTTGAATATCACCCAAGGGAATGGGATGGTTTTTAAGGTTTAGGACCTGGCAGTTAATGTGATTTTTGGAGTACCTAATTGACAGGAGTGAGGAATCATAATATTTCTCTTCCCATGGAAACCTTATTTTTCTTTCTGCAGCCCTGGTTCTCTAACTGAGCAAATACTGAAAAATGTTGAAGTTGAGGCAAGGGTAATCAGACATGTTATTGTTACTTGTCATTATGTCATTCAAGCTTGTTTGAAAATTACCAGACTGCCCAGCTGCAGTGTTGAACTCCAAGCAGTAGGCATTATTTACCTGTATCAGGGAAACAGTCTTGAACTGCTGTTCCTGGGCAGATGTCTCATTCTAGAAGCACTGATGCTCCTTTTTTTGGATGGCAGGCTATGAGTGCAAATCCTGTCTCAGTAGGTCCCCTAACCCCAGCCTTTTCTGACTAATTTTTCATTGCCTGGGCTGTACTGGTAAGTTTTTTATTCTGACATTCAGGACAGAAGGATTATACCTTAGCAGGAGACTTGACTTTAGCTGATGCTTTGCTTTGTGTCTTCCAACAGTGAATTATTTCCTTTTTCTGTGAGTCATATTATTGGCTTGCTGGGACAGTTATAGCTAGATTCATCAGAAGTTTAGTTTTTACTCTTTTTTTTTTTTTAATTTTATTTTAATTTTTTTTTAAATAGGTGAGGTCGAAGACAAAAAGGATTGCCTCCTGTCTTGCGTTTATACCTAAAAGCCTCAATGGGCATTGTTTTGGTTAATGTGGTTTGCCTAAAATGTGGGTGAGTTTATGTTAGGCTCTGTACGTCTGCGCTTTTTCCACATCACTGGTTCCTCGTTGCTTCAATATTAATAGCAACTGTCATGCAAGAGACCAAAAAGCATCTCTAATGTATTCTGGTGAGCTCTCTTTGTGGCTGCGTTGAGCTTTGAAATAGTTACACTCTTATTTCTAGAAGAAACGAGCAGTCTCATAAAAGAGCAAAGTAATAAGGAAATAGGCCAAACTACTCTAGCCGTCTCTTTCACATACTTGAGAATTTACTTTATTCTGGGTATTGCTGTTTAAAGCACAATAGTGTTTTCTTGCCTAGTTTCTTTCTCTCATTTTCTTTTCATGGGTTTACACTGATCCATGCAAAGTCTGACTGACTTTATACGGACGTAGGAATAAAAAGTTGCTGCATAACACTACTGCAGTGACTGGGTTGACATTACGATGGTTTGGATCCCAATAGTTGCTCCTGAAAGTTACCTTGCAGGCCGTCAGACCCTGAGCATACAGATGGATGTCTGATGTTCAGTCTTGTCTAATTTCAGCTTGCATAGGCAAATACGCGCCTCCATTAAAGCAGCCACTGCCAGGCGGATGCAGAAGGTCACGTGTCTCTGAGCTGTGCAGGATTCTAAAATTCTTCAAAACTGTGGAGCCCTCTGTCCAGGAATTACCTATCCATTAGTGTAACAGTCCCTAGCAGACTGGTGTTTTTAATCATTGGCAAAAGGGACAGAAACTTCTCCTTTTCCTCTGCCTTTCGCTGAAGGATCGTCTTGAGCTGGAGTTTGCTAAAGAAGTTCAGCACTGAAAGCATGTTGCCAAAGGGCTTGACATACTAGATTTCAGAGAGCCACACTGTTCTACATCTTTATTGCCTCTCTTTTTACAGGTCAAGACAGCTACAGAACACTGCCTGAAGTGACAGTGATGAATTACGTAGTATTGCTGTTAGTGTGAAATGGAGTGGCTATAATGTAATATGTGAGCATCTTAAAAACATGAACCAATTCACCAATGACAGATGTGGTGATAAATGTATGGAATTAAAGTAAATAGCATTGTGTGTAAGCAATCAATGATTTGCAACAATAAAACTTTGTGATGTGAGTCCTTATATTCTCTATTGACTCACCCCCTGGATAATTACCCTGTCTTTCTTCTCACCCAAAAGCCTTGGGCCTGTTGATCTTTCTTCTGCTGCTGTAAGCCCTCTGCTTGCCAGACTATTTATACTTGGCACTTGATCTTTCTCAGCTGTCCTAAACATCTCATACGTAGGAAAAGCCAAATTTTCTGGTGTGCTGTGTCTCACCTATATAGACCAAATGCCCTTCTTCCTCTCTAAAGGCACAAGTTAGTAGGAACGGTTTCCATGTTTCAGAAAGAACAGGTTTCCAGATTTTCAGGAACTTGCTAAATGGTGCATAGAGCAACATCGCTTTTGTCTTTGAAAGGACTGATGATAAGGTGGATGGTAAAATGCAAGAAGTGCTGAGGACTGAGAACAGTTTCTTGCTTGAGAACAGTTTGGGAGCCTTGATCTTGATTATTCCAGCCAATAGTTCTCAATCCATATCTTTGGAGTTGTTGTTTGTTGTTGTTTAAAAAAAAAAAAAAATTAAGGCCTGTGATCCACTTTATCCATTAGCTTTTCTCTGACAATATCCAGTCTTTCATAGGGAGGATGCAAATGATCTGCATTCAATTGTTTTTGTGTATATTGCTTATATTTGCTTTCATATTCTTCCCACCACCCCGCCCCAAATGTCAGTTAACTACTGTGGTTCTGGGTATCTACTTCCTTTACAAAGCTTCAGAATTCTTTGAATTAAGAATTAGAAATCTTCTTATTACATTGTTTTCTATAATTTGGGTTTGGGAGGAAGAATCACTGATAGTGGAGACGAAGGAAGAGTACTTTGAATAAATGAAGAGTAAAGATTGAAATAATTTTGAAGCAACATTCATTCTTCCCCCCCCCTTTCAGTTCCCCAGTTGCCTCTCCTGCAATCCTCCTCTTCTGTGCTTCAAATGCTGTCCTCTTCTCCTTTAGTCTAGTCTTTCATTGTCAAAACTTTCCTAATTTTTCTGTCTCAGTCATTTATCAAATGATATTGTAGTTACATGGTTTACAACACCTGCACTGTGCAGACTGGAGACTGGCAGTACTACAGAAAATGCAGATACTCAGCAGAACCATAGTGGTGGATAAAAAGTAGGAGTAGGGTATTTTCTGTAAGCCCAGAGGCAGAGCATCTTCTCTTAAGTATCACTGTCGCCTGGCCCAGGCCCCTGTATTTTGTGTTGTTGCTGCTAAGTCATTCTCTATTTTAGGCAGAGCAGTCATAGGCACAACCATTTTATTAAAAACCAAACTTCACAATAGCTGAGTGTCCTGGAGAAATCATATTATTTGAAAAATAGGTTGTACTTTTATGTGTTAGCAAACACAGCACTTTGAGGCAACTACGTGAGCAGTAGCTGTTCACCTAGGGTTTGCTTGAGCCATATGGATGTTTGCCACAGGCTGAAACTGCAGTCTGTTACAGCCCTGCTGTATAAATTATGGATGACAGTTACGGAGAAGGGTTTGGGAACCAAACTGGGGAGAGGCCTAGGACAAAACCAGCCCTGAACAACCTGCTTCAGACTCCTGACAGTGTTCCTCATTGGAATGAGGGGTTTACAGCTGAAAATGGATACTACAGAGAAAAACTGAAAATAGAGGAGGCTATTACAGCAGAGGTGGGGAAGGACGGGGGAAATGAAAGGTCACTCAGACCTATGCGGAATAATGAAAGCTGGCACTTCCCAGTCACAGCCCATTCTCTCCTGGTCACTCAGTGACCTGAAAATAATACAGATTCACAGTCCTTCTCTCCTGTCAGTGTGGTCAGTGACCTTACAACAACATCCTGTAGTCCATTAAAAGAAACCTATTAAAAAAAACATTACCGGTCCCACCCCCTGAAATTAAAGCAGGGTGGGAGAGAGTCATAAATAAAGGCTCTTCTAAAGTGAATTAGCCATCTTGGTATTTGGATGAGAAGACAGGAAATAATGAGTGAAATATCAATCTGTCAGAGGTATAAGCTAAATGAGATGCTGAAGTGACAAAATGAACATAGTTGGTTACATTTGGGATTAGCTTTTTTTTTCCCCTCCAAAACATTTTTTTCTTCCAGGGGCCCTCAGAATAAAAACCAAACAATTCTTTATTGTTCATTATAGTTAGTTTCTCTGACAAAATTTAAACTCTCGGGGACAGTCTGGAGTTATTTACAGTTGACTGATTAATCTCTTGATGCTAACACTAAGGTCATTAAATAAACATTCCAGGGAGATGCTTAGATTTGATATGAAAAAGTATCCAAGTATGTGCCTGGAGGAGGATTATAATGTATATTGTTAGAGTTTGAACTAATTTAGGCTTATACCTTCTGAAATCCTAACTGTGTCAAGGCAAATGTTCAGTACCAGAAAGCTGGACACGGCAGATGTATGGGGGGAGGGTGCTCAGATGTACTTCTGGGTTTTGGCAAAGACTGTGTGTGTGTTTCAAAGCTTATCTGAATCTATGGCTGAGTGTGAACTTAGATGTTTGCAGGGTAACTTCAAATAAAAGGAAGAATTGATAAGTAACTAATTAATAGTGATGTATGACATGGGGTTTCAAGGACAGCTTAATTGGACTCAAGCAATGAATGGAATGTGATGTGCTGCTAAAATTCAGCAAGCTGCTTTTGATTTCTGTTTTTCCTGTAAGGATCTTTTTCTTCTGTCCCTCTTTACAGCATCATACATAGTTATTCATTATATCCTTTACTTCCCAGACTAACCTTGTTCAGCAATATCATGAAAATATGGCTGCCTTTGGCAAAGAGGAAAGTGCCTCTTATTATGACATTATTTTTTTGATGTTATGACTGGATTGGGAAGAGGTGGTCTGATAGTGGGGCCTTTCCAATGGAGAGCTATGTAATAAGAAAAGCAGACCAAAGAAATAGGGGTGTCTTTTATAGGAATGTTCATATGGAAACCTTCAACTTACTTCTAGACCAATCCTTGAATAAAATGAACAATTGACTGAACTTTCCATTCTTTCCTGGAATTTTCAAGATTCTCAGAAGTTCTGCTTTTTTCCCCCCATATTTAACTGGGGTAGTTGTGCTAAATCAGGTGCTTCCATTTTCCTCATAGAATTGTTATAATAGTTGAAAATGGTCAAAGACATTGTGGTTTACTCAGTTCGAAGTATTGTAGCTCAGGTACAAAATTACCTTTTTACTGGAGTATCTTCATGCATTTAATTTCATTCTGGCTTTTGTATGTGTTTGAGCTTGCTAAAGCTTTGCACTATTTGCACTCTCACGTGGCATACTGAACTGTGTTGCTGTGCACTAAGTTAACAGTGGGAAGGCATTTCTACCGTTGTTTCAGAAATGTAAAATAGAAAGTTCATGGCTTTTAGGTAAAGCAATCATTCAGCTCAGACTGGACTTGTTCTGGTTTAGGATGAAACACCAAAGTGAACGTATCTGTGTGTGCGCAAGGGGCGTGGTTTTGAGATTACTTCAATTATGGGTCAAGAGGCACAATTCGCTCCTATTGGAAGTGTGCACAGAGCAGGCATGAAATTGTAACAGTTGCATTGCCCCTCAGTGTAGGGAACATCAGAGAAGTCTGCAATGGTAGAAATGACATTTTCAACCTCTCAGTCTGAGCTCGGTCACATCAGCGGTGAGGAGTTCTGTATTTCACAGTACAAAAGTTACTGAAATAATTTGTGCCGGCAAACGGGCAGTGCAGAAATAATAATAATAAAAACAGAGAAGTAGTTGATCTGGCTTCTCACTAACAGTTCAAAGTGCTAATAAATCTAATTATAATTCTGAAACATACACAGAAGGGAAAAAATATGTCAGTTTGTTTTGTTTATTTTTGGAGAAGAGTTAAACTGAAATCCTATGCTGTAATTGTAGAGACTGATATTCTGTTCAAAAGGACTACAAACTGAAGGATGTATAACCTCGCTGCACGCTAGTACCAGAAAACTATTAAAAAAGAAAGCAGTGAGAAGGTTGAGGGGACTGGAAGGATTGCTTTATACCATAAAATTAAGGTAAGTAGCTGCAGTTTGTTCAAGCAATGGCAAACTTGCAGATGGGGAAGTCTACAGACATTGGAAGAGTGTACCCATGAAGTATAGAATTACTTGTCATAATAAGGGGAGGGATGAAGTGAACTCAAGTGGAAGTTTAGGTGGTACATCTTGGAAAAACTTCCCGCCATTGAGATTTATGAGTCTAATAATGTCCCAAGGGATGTGGAGGGAACTTTATCACTTGAAATACTTAACACGAGACTTGAAGAGAAGTATTAAACATACAGTATGCTTCTGCAGAAAAAGAAAATGTATGAAGTCTTTTCCACATATAGATTGTGTGATTCTGTGAATCTCAGGACGTATTCCTGTCAGGTACTGAAAGATAAGCGCATTTGAACCTTGCCAGAACTTGGACTCAAATGGGAGATATTTAATGGAATTTTGGAGTCCTGTGGGAGATGGAGCTCCTTCCTCAGAAGCAGTAGGCAGAAGCAGCTTCCCCAGATACTGTTTAATAATAGGGGACAGAAGCACCATTACAGTCCTACCCGCCATCTTGAGTAAGATAACAGTATCATCTTATTTGATGGGATTTGGCACGTTGTTTTTTTTCTCCCTCCCAAAGAACTCTTCCTGAACTTGGGGGAAAAAATAAGGACTTTTTTCTTTCTTTCCCTTCAACTTTCTTTCCCTCAATCTTTTCATTTCATTTGGGACAGAAAGGAAGCAAAACATTTTGTAAAAGCTTGTTCCTTGCAATACACCTGGGTAAACTAGAAGTGGGGAAATTCCAATTTTTTTTTTTTTCCTTGCAAGGGTTATATCTCATATTTGTGGGTCGAAGAAGGACAAGCAAATAAAAAAAGAAAAAGGACACATTTTAACTTAAGGGGTTTCTCTGAGAAACTAGAAACTTCTTAGAATTCCCCCATTGTTGAGGATTCAGCCTTATCCTGAAAGCAAGAAGAATTTCACTGAGGCATTCATTGGCAGCAGAAGTAGAAGCCTAATTATTTTAGGCAGTCAAAAAGTGTTCAGCGTATTTCAGCCAGGACAGAGCTGTATGGGCTCCCTTTGCTCGCTGATGGCTGTGGCGTTGCTGCTTACGCTACAGCGCAGGCCCCGCCAGGGCCCTGAGAGTGGCACCGATCCTCACAGGCGTGTCGGTTTGGCCACCGTGATGGATGCGCTTGCCAAGCAGCATGAGTCCAATTTAGACAAGTCAACTGCAGAAAGAAAGTAAATCGTACAAAATACCGGTGGGTATTCTGTAAAATGCATCCATATTTCCAAACTAAATTTTCAGGCTGGAAGTCTTCTGATCAAAGGTAGGGATGGGGGCTACACCAGGTGTAACTCAGCCTGTGGTTTACTTGTGCCGTTAACTACAGCTTTTACTTCATGAGCTCAGCCCAACGGAGACACTGAGAGCGCAGCCTTAAAATAAGCCTCTTCTAATAACGTTCCCGTTTCGAGGCTGTCTGGGGAAGGTGTAATCAGCAGTCACACTATGTAGTCGCTTGCCCCTTTAGGAACTCCCGCTAAGCTTTGATCCTGGCAGCTGGTAATGTACTGCTCAGTGTGTGAGAGCAGCTAAAAGACCCAGAGTGTTTCTTCTTTTCACTGATTTGGAAATAATTTTATCCCTTTCTTTTGAATCCTACTGAACACAGGCACCCTAAAACATTTGAAGAACTTTTCTGTGAACCTGTCCCACTGAGGTCTAGTTGTGACAAAGGAAAATTACTGGGCAAAATCATATCTTTTCTTTCAGAGCTTTTGGTGATTGTGAGCGGTTTATTTGTTAGAGAAGAAATTCTGGCAAGGTTGGATGGATTTTTGAAATCACATCAGAGATACAATGTCACTGGTTAATCAGTTATTCCTAAAATGGAACATGAAAGTTATACCTCTCCGTATGAATAGTTCCATAAGGGAAGCGGTCAGCAGCAAACAATTTCCTAATCGCTCTATTGCCCTGCTATATCTAAATATTTCTGTGACAGCTAGATTGTAACAAAACTGTGCTCACTGAAATACATCTGAGTTCTTGAATACTTCCCAAAAGTCAGTGAGGTACCTTTTGGAATAAGGCACTAATTGTGGGAATAGGTTCCCCATGCAAAACATTGTATTACAGGCATCTTTTCCTTATGTGTCTTTTTATTGCTTTTTATACCAGCGACTGTATCTACTGAAGAATGTAACCCCTCCCATGGCAGAAACAGCCTGGAGTTTCGCCTTACCTTTAGAAATGTCTTATGCCCCAAAAAGAAGTGTGCAAAACATGTTATGTGGCTATGCAAAGTGGCTTTTTTGTTAATCCATAGACTCTGGTCATTGATCAAGATGTTCCCAAGTTCTTTTTTTTTCTCCCTCAGCTTTTAGACATATTGCATTGACAGGTTTGTTTTTTTCCTAAGTCACACAGTTTGTACATGTGTGCGTGGGTGTGGCTGTGAGAGAGAAAATGCAAACCACGCGGCAGACATTAGTCACTTTGTGTCGTAGTGGGTTGGAAGGTACTCAAATTCTACGTTGTAAAAATGTTGTGCTGTACTCCATAGATTGGGGTCCTGTGTAGTTCAGTACTGCAGCTGCTGTTTTGACAGCTGAGGCACTCTTTCAGTTCTGTCCGTCTTTTCTCCTTTTTGCTGTGAGTATGTACTTGTACATGTGACAGCAGAGACCACCTTTGTCGCAATAGGCAAGCCACAAGCCTTCAGGGCAGCAGATAGGAATCCTGGTCAATAGCGTCAGCATTTTAGCCAGTGTGCTGTTTAATTCACTGGGCACAGGGAGCAAAAAGGAGAAGGATTCAGTAGAATTAAGGTCAGACAGACAGGTCACGCACATAAACACTCCCATGCAGGGAATGCAAGGGGATAAAGCAACAGAGAGATGAGGATCCTAGTTCCTGTGTTATAAACAGAATTGCTTCTGAATGTGAACACCAAAGAAAAGTAAACCTTTGCAGAGGACGTTTCCTCTCAGCGCTCTCACTGATTATGCAGGTTTTAAGTGTTGTTAATTCAGATGGAATATGTCATGCAGTTCTGCAGCTGGATGGCTGACCCACTTAAAGCCCTTCTGTGCAACTCAACTACCCTTCTAACTCTCTCTCTCTTAGCCAGCCCTTTAGGTATACTGTAGATGCCTCCCTGCCTCAAAAGCCGATATTGCAAAACCCCTGTAGCTAGCATCTGCAGCAGATGGAATGCTTATCCTGGAATGAATGTACAGATGGATACAGATCAGTCAGTCATCCCTACAAATTACATTTTACCCCTTTGTGTGGTGTGTACATCTGTGAATTGTTGTTAAAACTCCTGTATGCCATGTACGACTGTCACTAAGCTTATAAAATTCTATTTCCTGTATGTATGTCTTCTACACATATATTGTTGAGGAGAGAAAGAGAGCGACACCATGTATGAGAGTGAGAGGTGAAACAAATTCTGTTGGATTGCATTTAGGATGTTCTCATTAAATGAAACAAAGAATGAATGATGTCACCTGTGTCATCAACATCTTCACCCTTTATGCAGAATTGGTATGAGTAGAATGCTACACTGGCAATGTTTTACCAAATTTTACACCACTTATTTCTCTATGTTTGCTTCCATACTCACCTTTTGCTGAAGCATAATGATTATGTGTTTCTTTAATAATGGCTGTCTGAGATTCTCAACGTTTAGGGTAATTCCTCATGTTGAAACAGCATGCACTGTGGTACATACTGTTCAAACACAACAGAAAGATGGTTGCTACCCAAAGAGTAATGTTATATGTATGCACAGTACGTCACCAAAGCATCATCCCTAAACTGGCCGTAGATAGCAAAGGTTAGAAGTACGTGGATATGAATCACAATCTATCTATCTGTGGGTGACTCAGGGATCAAAAAAACATGGGATATTGTTAGTGATTATAACAACTTTAGAGGACTTATCTCAGCCAATTTTATTCTACATGTTTTAAATTCTAGCCTGGTGATGTTAACTCAAGAGCCTTGCCAGGGTGGAGCTGGGAGTCTGCCATTAAAGACTGATTTTCCCAATATCTCACAATTACAGCAACATCTGTGCTAAATAACTTTTACTGATTGTCTGTGAAGAGTTCACGGTCAATGTATCTCACTCAAAGGTCTCCTTTCTTACCTGTGCAGGAGGGAGTTGTAATGATGGTGCAGTAGGCTATTCTGTGAGAGGGATGGAGATTCAAGGGGTCTGAGGCTTTTATTTTTATTTTCTTTTAATGCCATCTTTGTAGGTACACCTTAATTTTCTTAGCTGTACCAGTGTAGTTTGCCTAGGTCTCTTACAGTGTTTTCTTGAGTGTAAGATTTATAAGTAGTTGATAAGTCACTTATTTTTCTACCTTCATAAAACCTCAGTATATTTAAAAAAAAAAACAACCAAAACCCAAGAAAAGCATGAGTGTGTGATGAAGCTGTACGATGTACTCCGACTGTTTGGGCAAAGAGAAGTCACGTCTCATTATGAATTCTATAGGAGCTGCTAAACTGACTCTTCCCTATCTCAGTGCTCATGTTTTGGGTACAGCTCCATGTAATAGTGAAGGGAAATGAAACAGAAAATGAAATAGTCTGGAAAGCAAAATAACACCCCCCCCAATTTGCCTTTACAGAGCAGGTTATATCTACGCTTCCCAAAATGCCTTACAAGTGCTCATTAATTAATCAGCCTTTGCAGCACCCCTGTAGATAGATATGTATTATCGTCCACATCGTTTTATACATGCAGAGAGCTGAGCTGGCTTGCCCTAGGTGACACAATAACCCCGTGGTACAGGTGAGATGAGAACACAGCCAACCTAAGCTTCCATTTCCATGCTGACCAGCTTTGTACCAGGCTTCATGATGCAGCCTGAGGCCTGGGCTGTGCCTTACAGTACCACAGTGTAGGCCAAACCGAGCAGAGAGATTTAAAGATATAAGTAATGAAAAACAGGGATGGAGAGAAAAACTTTTTTCCATCACCAGAATGTATAACTCCTAGTGCAATGCTGGTTGCTCTGTGCTGTCAAGGATCCCCTGGATTTGGGGAGGAGGAGGAGGAGAAGTAGGAAACTGCCGCTGTCTGTCCACGCTGTCTGACTGTGTGCCAGTGCCTGCTCCTGCTGCACTGAGGATTCAGCCAAAATATTTTCATAAAAGTCACCTGAAGTGTTTATAAGAGGCCCAACAGGGATGGGAAGCTATAGGCGTAAAAGTCTAAAGAAACAGTTCTAAAAACTGTGCAAGATAAATGCACGCACTCACTGAGAAGGAATATCCTGGGCCTTTTTTCCCTTCAAATAGTAGTTTCAGAGAACAGTACCAGGGATTGTGTTCTTTTAAGATGCCTGGGATGCTTATTTTACTACTTATATTTTTAAAACTTGCCTGCAAATTGCATTTCTAAATCTAAAAGAATAAGCTACCTGGGGAGCATTCTACCTTGCCTGCATGATCTATAATACCAAAATCATCTGGAACTTTCTGTACTACTTTGTTATTCTCTAGTTATTAAGCTATAGTGAGGAAACTTTCTTTCTGAAGTATCTCTGAAATAGCACAAGAGGAAAAGCAGGGGTTTAGCATACCCCTTTCTTGCAGGCCCTGACAACTTCCTGAGTTTTCATCGAGGACAAAGACTGATAAAGCCGTGATATTTTTAAAGGCATCATCTCCCTTTTCTGTATATTCTGGGTTAAGATCCAGTGTTATCTTAAACAGAGATAGTTTTGTACTTAATGTTGAAACACATGGAATTGGGAATTTCAGTAAATTCCTTTAAAGTATCTGTTTACACGGTTCCCACCCTGTTAACTTCTACTGTCAGACAGGTTTATTTTGAAAGGAGACATCAAATGAATTTGGGCTTCTTGTAAGCAATGAAGTTTTCTTGTGAGAAACTGAAGGTACAATTCTGTAAATCATGGATCAGCTGTTTTTCAAACCCCCAACTGAGAACCACAGGATATTTATAGTGCTCAAAAAAGCGCTATTAAATGGAATTTAAAGTATCTTTCCATTCATTGGTTTATAATATATTTATATTTAGCATTTCAGCTAGTATGTGGGCTTCCAAACAACTTTCTTGATTGAAAATTTCCGGATGCTGTTATAACATTGAATATTATAAGCTAAGTGGAATATTACGGGATGATTCAATCAGTCTGACTAACATGAAGGAGATTAATTCTCTTGAAATCCACTGTTCAATCACTGTGCTTGAAATGGTGTCTCCCTTCAAAACAAATATCATTATGATTATTTCAGCTTTTTCTTTTCAGTTCAACACTTTGCATGTCTATTGCATCTCTCCCTGCAAATCTCTCTTAAGCCCTTTATGATCATTAGGTTATTTACTGTCACTATCTTTGGTGAGGGATGCCTAAGCAGTTTTGATTAATAATAACTGGCTCTTAGGGGTCATTCTACCCACCAATGAAAGAATATTAGCATAGAGCATAGCAAGTACATGCAGGTGAAAGTAAAGAGTCACAGCGTGTACCTGGAACTGCAGAGGGAACTTACAGGGGCAAAAAGTACTTCACTGAACTGGGGTCTGTCTGAGATGTTAGTTGAGGACCAACCATGATCACGTAGTATTATGAGAACTTCCATAACCAAGTGAAGTTAGTACACTAATGAGGCAATTCCTTCAACCATGGACAGAGGAAGGCATTTATATCTGGAGGATATTGCTTCCTCAAACCAAAGCTGGAGAGAAACTGCAAGGTTGCACAGAAGTCTTGTGGACCACCCATGTCCCATATCACAGTGAGGCCCCCCGTTCTTCCTCAGCATACAAGTTGCTAGAGTAGGACATCCCTTGGACTGGCCTCAACAAAGGGACTGGGGTGAATATGATCAACCCTCCTTGGTTAATGCTGGGTTTGCACCATCCTGCAATGCTCATACTGCAGTTGAAACCCGTGATTCTAGGTCATGGAGATACACCAAAGGTAGGTCAATGGAGCTGATTCACATCCACTTGTGGTTCCCTGCCCAGCCCCCATCCTCCTGCCCTTTTTCAGCAGAAGTTGATCCTGCCATTGTCTCTTGGGTCTTAGCTCCATGGCACTTGACACAACTGGTATTTGCTCACCCTATTTAGTTGGCTGCGCAAATAACACAGCTCTCTAGCTTCTAATAGATGTTTCTTTCCTAGGCTGCTTCTGTTATGTTCGGCCAATTTCATCTGAGTCATGCTGCAGGTTCGTTTCATTCCCAAGTCGTTCTCTGTACCTTGGCATATTTACAGGCAGTTGTCTCTTCCCATATTCCCACCTGCTGGTGCATTCTCATTAGCCCTTTCTTTGAGCTATGCTGTTTGTGCATTTATCTGGTGGAACTCTGATAATATGTATTTGGAAAATCTGCCCCACGGTTAATCAAAAAATTTCATGAACAGTAACAATACCTCCCACTGTCGTGGTTGTTTTTGTATATACAGCATACTCATGGACTTTACCAGTAGTACTTACAATGATTGTTATAGCCCTTTGTCTTTTTAGCTTATCTAAACAAACAAAACACAAGAAGGACAAAAAAACCAAACAAGTTTCAGTTAAATAAGTTTTTAAAGGCTCTTTTCATTTGACAAATCTTCGTTCTTTGAGCCTGTGCTTCAGATTTTGCACATTATGTATGCTTGATAGAAAGGCAAAACAAGCTGTACACTGCTGTTTCATGTATCGGCAACAAAACTGTGAGATAAATTCTGAATGCAGAATTTTTATTATTGATGACAGTGTAATTGAAAGAGCACAGCTGGATTTTCAGATCCTGTTGCATAGATCTAAATGACTATATAGATTATGAAGCAGTGGAGAGTCAGCTGCTATCTCTTTTTGCATTTCCTGTTGTATTTATGTGTTGGTCTAGGTTTCTCATTTTTCCATAATTCTTTCCATTTTATTTCCTGGGATTAGAGATGGTGGGGGAAGAAAGAAATGAGAACAGGTATCAATGACAACATCCATATACACAGCTTTTCAGGAGGAATCTGTGGGCATCTTCACTGTAAACACCATTTGCAAAGTTGTTTGGCAATGTGGCAGACTACTCCAAGATCAACTACAGAGGAGGCTGAGGAGAGGAGGAGAATAACCTATAGAAAAATAGTTCAATATGTGATTTTTACGGTTTTAACTTACTACAGCGTTCATTTTTAGGTGCCTACCTAATTTTCTTTAGATTGAACTTGATATTCTCTTCCTCAGTAAAGGCTAATATGTAGGCTTTTGATTTCAAGTTTAATTCTTTTTGAAGCTTTTTCAGAACATATGTCCTTTTCTCTCACACCCACATTCATGTGACTCAAAGACAGCTAAGTACAATTTTCAAGTAACTAAGAGTTTACTCACGGGCATTTATCTGCTTTGGAAGTCTAGTCTGCAATGGAAAGGAGAATACTGTTTAACTAACACTTATGTTTCTTGTTCAAAGTTAAGAAGTAGGCCGTAATGTACAGAAGCATCTGCAGGGTAAAATCCACCTTACCCCACCTGCAAACCTATTTCTGAACCTTTTTGTTGATCCGAGTTTGTAGAACACTTTCCTAATTCACCTGTTTCTTATAGTGTTTATATGTCAACAGCAGTAGAAAAAAAATACTGTTGGGGGTTTTTTTTCTGAAGAGCTCTAAGCTCTTTTCTCCTCTGTGTTATGCTATTCATCTCCTTAGACTTGATATGTAGGGGTTTTTTTTTTTAATTACTGTTTAGATTTAATTTCAGCAACAGATTGTTTCTAAATGGCTTCTTTAGAACTTTGCTCCTGGGGCCATTCTTTAAGGCTGTTATTACAAAGAAGTTACTTTTCTGAGCTGCAAGTTTACTTTATTGCTTTGATCTTTGGCCTCTTCTTTCTGGGAGAAGGCAATTCCATGGCGCTGGTCCTACAGTTTAAGGTAGGGAGAAGAAAGCCGTGTGACTCTAGGTGCTGCAGTCCTGTGTTCACTGGCTGTTCCTAAATTTCTTTGTTCCTACTGAGTGTCTAACAAGAGAGTAAGCTTCGGAGTGGTTTTCAGTGGATAGCCAGTATGTTATGAGTAGGACTGAGACTCTCCTTGAGACTAGGCTTGCCTGCTGCTCATGGCTACAAAACCTTTTGCAGCTTGGCTGCCCACAGCCACTGTGTGTCAATGGGCATAAAGGAGGAGCATCCTTGTTCACAGCCATTCCTGAAAGCCTTATGGTGGCATGAACCCCCTCCAGCAGATCACGGTGCAGCATCCATGTTAGGACAAGGCAAATAAATGGGAAGGAAATGATCTGGGTGTTCCCCTTCAGGGAGGAGGTGATGTTTTAGGATAACAATGCAGCAAAGCCAGTTCTGAAAAAGGAAGTGCTGGTTGGAAATTTCCTTTGTTACACTGATAACTGTATGCTACTTCAGCTTTCACTGTCAGTCATCAGTGCAGCGAACAACCACTGATTTTGTGTTGTCTTAATATGGCACACTGTAAGCTACCGTGATTCGGGAGCTGTAACATTCAGGAGCAGTTCTGGCATCTGTGCAGCAAAGATTGGGCTGTTATGTGACGTGCCAACCCACGTACCTGTTCCTGCTTATTGACCAGAGCCCACAGTTTACCTGAAACCATCAGCCATGTCAATGTAAATTTTGGCTTTTTCCAGACAAGAAAATAAAACCAGTGGGGCGCAGGGAAAAGAGCAAATTGCCTGACTAAAATCTTACTCGCACTACCTACTGTAGTGCTTTGTGGTCAGTCGTTCCTTGCTAGTTTTCTGTTAGCGTGAGTGGGATAGTACAGTGGAGAAATGTATCCTGCAGAATAGATACGATGCACTTGAGAGACTGAAAACAGTAATGTGGTCAACCCGTTAATAAATCACAATGCCTCCTAGAAGGCCATACGCCAGGTAGCATTGGCCAAATGTATTCCCTGTGCCACCCTATTGACTTCAGTGGAGTTGCTCCAGAGATAGATTTGGCTCCTCTTACCTTGGAAAGCTGGTGGAAGGGAATGTTTTTATTTAACTTTTGGCAAGGCTTGTGACTTAGCTGTGGTATGTTTTATGTCCTTTCCCTTCTGACATATACTTTTAATTATTCTTAATAAATTCAAATTGGAGCAAGTGTCTTGGAGTACAGATAAATAAAATATAAGTTATAGCTTTGATCTATGCCAACCTTTGGAGGATTTGTCAACCTAGCATGGTAAGTAGGGGATGAAGGCCTCCAAAATGAAATTAACAGATATTCAACAATAATAAATAAATTATGCCTATGCATTTTTATATCTTTAGTGTGTTACATAAATCATTCACCACATTTTCTTCTGTACAGTATATATTTTTAAATGGCTTTTCCACAGAGATACCCTGTTATTTCTTTCCACTGAATATAGGTATAGATGACAGTATATTACCCTGAAGTAACTCTTTGCAACTCTCTGCTCAGCAACTAATTGTCACTAGTAGTAATAGTAGTACTATTTATTGCACACTGCAGAACAGTTAGCTTCTGGATTTCTTTTAGTACTTGTGTCTACTAATGTATCAGCAAATATAATAACGATAGTATCTATTTCTTTTGATCTGCAACACCCAAGAAAGATAGGCAAGATGGACTCTCTCATACAACAATAAGCAAAAAAAGAAGGCTACCCCGTAAGCTGTACAACCCATGAGTCCTAACTCCTAGTCTAGGGTTCTGTTCACTAAGTTGGACTGTCCAGATCTAACAGTCTCTGTTTTCAATAGCCTTGCCCACTGCTGGTAGGAAAAAAAATACCTAATAGGGACAGCAGTACTGTAATGCTGATCCGCCAGTATATCACCCTCCTCAAATGGAAGGACCATCCCTAGATCCGCAGTCCCCAAGAGGGATTGGTAGGGCTTTTGGTAGGGTTGGTGGGGATAGCTTTTCATGAAGCCTGTCTGTGAGAACACTTTTAACATATAATGGTAAACGTTTGATTACTGCTAACTTGGAGTGCATCTGAACTGCTCTAATTCTGATTGGAATGCCAAATTCATCAGACAATTCATAAATGCAAGGTCAATGCTGATAGCAGCGCGTGCATTGAACACATCTCAAGCCTCCAGAACTACAGAGGGGATTTTAAAACTCCACTAGGGCCATGGATGAAGATCCTTTTACTGAAGGCCTGTAATCAACTTTGGTGCCTCTTCTGTAGCCACACTTAGCTCCTCATCGCTCAGCAGCCGTGGGAACTTGAAGTACACTAGAAAGGAGCAGAGAGGCTCCCTGAGTATGATAGCCAGTGGTACTAGATAGAGCAATCCTGAGTTTTGGTGGTGTGGGGGTTTGGTTTTGGGGGGGGGGGGCGGGGGGGAGTAGTGGAGGCAGAACAACACAATGGGTGTTTGCACTCTATTATTCTCACCTGCTTTGGTTGGCTCAGCTCTGGGAGAACAGTGAGGATGTTCTCCACATCTGTTCCTCACCAAACAGACATGAACAATTTTGCCTGAACCAAAGCTGGCCACCTTTCTTTCTGCAGCATCTAGCACAGCTTGGCAGCAGTACAGCTGAAAGATTAGTGCAATCTAATTAACTCCTTTAAAACTTCTGATCTATAAGACTGCCACTTTTTTTACCTTGTATACCTTCTGTGTGAAAGTAAGATGTGCCTGCAAGTATAACATGGCATCAGAAATGCTGAAGCTAATAACGTCCACCCTCCAGCATCACTCCTGTTAAATTATGCTGTCATTCTAGTGTATTCACACTGATATCATTCTGCTCCATCGTGAGGAGATCCATTTGTTATGAGCAAATCCGTCTCCTGTACACACCAATTATTTTACATAGGATGGATTGGAAGCAGGTCCCATAATTATACCCTAGTCAACCAGTCAAGTCTATAAACAAAATCTTTCACTCTCTTATTACCTATTTTCCTTCCATCTATTATTCTTCGAATGTTTATGGGAGTTGTGTGTGTGTTTTAATCCATCAACAGCTGTACATTTTTCAAGCCCAAATGCCCTAAAACTGTGGTTATTTTTCATAAGGTTTCCGAATGCCCTTCCTGTTTTCTTCTCCTGACAGCCAGCACAGAATAAGCCATCATTAAAGGCAGCAGAAATTATACTAGTAATTAACAATGTGGTTGGTGCTCTGGAAACCTGCATTTTTTTTTTTCTGCTGTTATTGGGAAAGAAGTTCAGTGGTGAAATTCCCAGCTCAGCCACTCCTTTTTATTCCCCTTACAATCTGTCTGTCTGTCTGTCTTAGTATTCAGTTTTCCTCTGTTCAAATAGTGGATTAATTTTACAGAATCAATGCAATCACTGTCAATATAAGGTCTGGTATTTTTTTCCCGAGTCTGCTCTCTTAGTTTGCTTGGCGTTTTTTGGGTTTTTTTTCATGCCATTGCTGCTATTAATGCTAATATTTACACAAAGTTATGCTGTCTTTCTTGCCAAATTTGGGTCATATTTGGATGTCTCTGAGATGTTTCATGCAGACCTGTAAATTTTGCCACTTGCCATTGTGGGAGCATTAGCTCTTGAGGCTCTCTGCTGAATGACAAATGGCTTTGCAGCTCTTGGTTTGGGGAAATTACGAACTCCATCAGAGACTGTGGTATAGAACCATATTGACCTGCACGGCTGTGAAGGTCATTGCTGGTAGGAGTCTTCCAGTTTCTCATGTTCCCCTGCAAATAGATGTTCTAAGCCTGAGAGCTCTGTCAGCTTTTAGCTAGTCTGGACAAGAAATTGCTTTCCTCTCCCATAAAACTTTTAGATACCTTAAAAGAAAATAATTCCAATTGGAGATGGGATCTGCAGTGTAGGATTCAAATTCTTGTTCTGTGTGATACCTGCATCCTTTCTGCTTCCCTAATGTACTACTGCTTTGAGGTGAGTATTTAGACTTTTCTTTAGTTGTGCTAGTCCACAACTCACTAGATTAAGAATTTGAACCTGAGTCTCCCACAGAGCCCTCTGAGTGCCGTGAATGATGGTATTAACTACTTTTCTTCCCTAAAAAGAGAAAATGGAAGAAAAATGAGCCAAAATCTTAGTGTTGTCACTCATCCCTTTTATAGCATGGTTTGTACTTAGGTCAATTCTTGCCCGAATTGAGTAAGAGCATCAGCAAAGTTTACACATCCAGAATACAGTTGGAGGATTATTGCCAGAATTCTTTCTTGTTGGTATTCAGACCAACCTCCTCCCCTGTATTTATTTTTCCCAGTCTCAACCCCTTTGCCTTTATCTTAGGCCAAGATACAAACTGGCACAAAAGCTGTGCACAAAGCAAGTGAGAGTTTGGGGTTTTTTCTCCAGTGCCAGCACTGTGGAGACCAATCCATGGACCCACTTGCAAGCGGTGGTATAGGAAGCATTTGCTACTGTGGGGGCCAAACTTCAGCAGGGTAAATTCAGGGCATGGCTTGATGCTAGTGCTGAGACCTGTAGACCTGTAAAGCTGTAGACAGGACTCAAAATATTATGTGCCCAAAATAAGAGGCTTGAGCTCCTAGGCTGCCTGTGTTGTAAGTGGAGAGAAATCAGTTTCTCCAAAAGGCAATGCATCACTTTGTACAGCCTGGAAACAGGAGTTATGCGAGTCCAGTACACAGAAATGTTCAAGTGTGGCATCTTGCAACCCATCAACTGTTCTCGCCCACTGTTGTTTTTCTGCCTTTAAACACTGAGCTATTAACCTGTCAGTGAGGTAGGTACTATTGTAGCTTTTCATCTCATATATTTATTTCAATAAAGTTTTTATTTAATATATTTGCCACACTTGGATGGTTTTGCTAACACCCTTCTCAGAATAGTTCCCTAGGAACAGCTAGGCTTATAAATAGCAGAAACTAGAACATTTACTCAGGTAGTGAGGATATAGAGTCTATAACATGGTTGGAGAAAAAACTTTTCCCCCTTTCTGTGGCCTCAGGAAGTTTTCTAACATGTCTCTTTCCCAAGAGAAAAAATCCCCATGTACATGCAGAATTTCTGAATAGCATGCTGTCACACATGCTTTAGAAAACATCCACAAAATCTATTTCATGTCCTAGCGCAAGTAGTCAATGAAAAGTGTAGCAACCAGAAACTGCCACATTCTGATAATCAGGGCTGTGTCCTTTCTTGACTGGTTATGGAAAATCTTCATCTTTTCTGTTGTCTTTCATTAACCTGAATATATTAATTGGAGTGGTCATGCTTTCCCGACACAATGTTTAGAAACAGATGTATCTGCTCAAGAGAAGCAGCAGTGGGCCTTAGCATTGCAAACCAGAATGCCAGTCTTCGTTGGCCTGTTGTGTCACCCTTATTTCTAGCTAGGATATTTGCTTTTTCTTTTTTTTTCAGCATTTGTATAATGACTTTGAGATAGATAAAAATGAGAGCAATGACTGTGACTGTTTAATTTTGGCCTTATGTACTGTATCTCACCCGTATCTAGAATTTGGTCTAGGTTGCCTGAAGATCTCATTACCTGTTTTTTCCCAAAAGAGGGAAAGGTTGCAAGACCATAGCCATTGGATCAAAGCTGTAGTGTTATATCTCAAAAAATAGTACTAAGGTCACTGTACATACAATGTTAGAGAATGGAGTGGGCATGATACAGTGAGCAGTGTGCTTGGCACTGTACCCCTCTTGAGCCTCCCCCCCATATTCAGCATGGCGCTCTATAAATGCTCTGATATTTTTGAAAATTTGTACTTTCTGGGCACAGATGCAGTCTCAGCTAGATCAGTGGTGGTATCGATGCTGGGTTTTTGTCCTGACCAAAGCAATACACACATTCATACTAAAATCGGAAAGTATTACTAGCCAAGGAAAGAAAGGGAATGTAGATAATTTTGCTTAGAAATTGATGCATTTTTAAGAGAGGTTAGGAGGGGCTAAATAAACTAAACAAAATTAGATGCCATGTTTATATTGTCAGGGTAATTTTTTTTCTTCATTTTATTTCTGCTGAAACAAATAGCCTTTTCTTTCTGCCATTGACTGAAACAATGCAAAAGACCATTTGTGTAGGCATTGCTTGGCTAGGGTTGTTTTCAGACATATGTACACTGCGGTGATAATGCGGCTGGGTGTGCTGGTTCCCTGCAGCGGGAGTTCCCTCCTCTGTCAAACTGCAGTGAAACTTCAGTCTTTGTAATGGTAATGGTAATTAGGTTATGGTAATAATAATCAGGCTATGGTAATCTCATGTGCCGACTTCTTTAGTAGGCATCCACACAATGAGTATGGACGCTGGTAGCAGCAGCTGCCATGATTCAACAAAGTTTTCAATACATGCAGAATTCAGAGCATAAATGGTTGTACTGAAGTCACGGCAGCTACCTGGGTAGCTACCTTGCTGAATCAGGGCCCCAGGGAGTTGATCATAGGATTTAGTGTACTATGCAGTTTCCAGCAGTGTCAGGTCATGTTTTACAAACTCTGCTTCTTGTTCTCCTGTGCTCTGGTGGATGGGCACAAAATCCCATAAACTATTTTCAAGGCACAGCCCTTAAATGCAACAGGTTAGCAAAGGGCAATACCTCCCAAACAAGGCTGATCCCCTGCAACTCAGCAGTAATAGAAAGGTGCAATTTATGGAGACCTTCACAGCTCAGGGACTGCTGACTCTGGATGGACAGTGTTAGAAACCTTGTATGTGTCTCCATACCTCCTGGCCAGATCATTGAAACCCAGTTTAGGCTCACAAATATGTACTTAGGCACCAGAATTAAAATGTTTTCTTTCCCAAAGGTGCCGAGTGCCTCCTGTTGAAAACAGTTCAATTTGTCCTTCCTTGGTATAACAGGGCACATTTATTTGAAGTTCTTAATGGGTGGGTGGAATCAGGACACTGCCTTTAACCGCTCAGATTGGACTGTACTACTTACTTTCTCCAGGCCACCTGCACCAAGCATGACATTGAACTGATCCAACAACCGCGTAGTCCACATGAGCAATTCTTCCCTGCTGTAACTGATTGCTTCCTTATTGCCTGGGCTTTAAGTGTGTTTCTCTGAAGGCTAGTTCAGGTTAAAGCCCAAACTAGTTAAAACCCTTAGCTGAAGTTATTAAGGCACCTTGATAAGAAATTACATTTTGAAAAATCATCTTTCAGCTCAAATTCAATAAAAATCAGTTTGGCACTTATCATACTCATGGGTTAAATTCATATTTTAAGTTCCAAAAAGCATTTTCTCACTAAGTCTTTCAGAATTAGAGGCCTGCCACTTTCCTATTTCAGTGGGAAAAAACAGCTACATTACTTTGTGACTACGAAAAGGGGAAAATTTTGTAAATGCAGGGTTCCACTTACTCATTGTAAGGGAGTGACTTATTGTAAGGGAGGTGATACTGCCCCTGTATTAGGGAGGTGATAGTGCCCTTGTATTCAGCACTGGTGAGGCTGCACCTTGAGTACTGTGTTCAGTTTTGGGCCCCTCACTACAAGGAGGACATCGAGGTGCTGGAGTGTGTCCAAAGAAGGGCAATGAAGTTGGTGAAAGGTCTAGAGCACAAGTCTTATGAGGAGCGGCTGAGGGAACTGGGGCTGTTTAGCCTGGAGAAGAGGAAGCTGAGGGGAGACCTTATTGCTCTCTACAACTACCTGAAAGGAGGTTGTAGCGAGGTGGGGGTCAGTCTCTTCTCCCAAGTAAAAAGTGATAGGACAAGAGGAAACGGCCTCAAGCTGCGCCAGGGTAAGTTTAGGTTGGATATTAGGAAAAACTTCTTTACTGAAAGAGTAGTCAGGCACTGGAACAGGCTGCCCAGGGAAGTGGTTGAGTCTCCATCCCTAGAGTTATTTAAAAGACGGGTAGATGTGGTGCTTGAGGACACGGTTTAGTGGTGGACTTGGCAGTGATAGGTTAACGGTTGGACTCGATGATCTCAAGGGTCTTTTCCAACCTTAACAATTCTATGATTCTGTGATTTGTAAGCATTTGTCCCTCTTCATTGTCCTTGAAGTCTTTCACAGATCTGATTGTCATTTAATTAGCTGCTCTCTCCCTCTCTTGTAGTTATAATTAGTGAAATAATAAATATTACTTCATAAGTTCATGCTAGTTACTTGCTAGTAAGTTTAGCATATATGAGGCAGCTGGGAGAAGAGTTTTAAATACCTGAAAGAATAATTAGAAGTGGATAAAGTGAGTTTGAAATTGTTTATTTTGCACCAGGTAATCTGCAGAATGATAACCCTCTGGTTTTGTGTTATTACTTGCTGTTCATACAGTAAAAAGTGTGATGTTTACCATTCTTTAGAACAAGATTTATAGGGATGAATGATGAACCAGAGTGTATGCAGAATACCATCTTCACAATGTATTGCATTGAAAAATAAAAGGCAACTAAAATAAGACAATGCTTTTTCAGCAAGGGTAGCTGGTAAGTTTAAAAAGAAGGAACAGTATCTAGTCCCATGCCATTTAGACTGCAGGGATTAATTATACTGAAAATCAACACTTAGGTAGGAAAGAATCAGCTTTCTTTTGGCTCCTAACAGCTTGCCTAGGTGATGTAAACTGTGGCAATGTCAACTCTGCTGTCACCAGGGGCATCTAGCAAGGAACTAAGAGACCCTGTAAGCAGGAAACAAAGACAACCAGGCATTCACCCTTTACCAGGGAGTACTGGGTCTCTGTAATTTTTACATAGCAACAGAAACCAAGCTGAATAATGATCCAACAAATCACAGGTTATGCAGTACAGAAAATAAAGTAATCTCCTGTCTCTGTAGATTTTTGGGATGGCCTGTTGCACACGCACACACGCCCCTCCTGGGCCAACACCTCTAATGAGTGCGTTCATCTGTGCAGAGCAGTTGACAGAAAGGAACTTCAGGATCATTTTCCCTGCCATTCCCCTTGAAACAATCCTCGGTCAGTGTGATTCCCCAGGGCTACACAGAAAAGTATAGCAATTAATCCCAGAAGTATTTTGATAGACAGCATAGACTGACAGGCAATCCCTGGAGAATACTGAGCCCAGGTGGTGACATCAGTGACCTTCAGGAGAGGATGGCAGCACCAGCATTGCCCACACCTAAGTCTTCATCCTTATTCTACAGTGTGACATTGGGATTTTTCTCTCGAAACCAGCGTCACCAGGGGAACCTTCAGGCTCAGGTGAACATTCATGCTGACTCCTACTGAGAATGAACAGAATACACACTGCAACCACCTTTTTGAGTTCCTCTCTCTCTAAAGAGAGAGTCAGTGAGGGGTTTCCAGACCATCATATCCAACCTTGATGAAAGTCAAAGGACTAGGAGCCAAATGATAAAAAATCCCTGGCACAGGCTGTTGTTTTGACAATCAACAGTTTCATTTATGAGGAAGTTTTTTTCTGGTTTTATAGTGCTGCTTCGTTGCTACATTAATCCTTAACAAAGTTTCATCATGCGTCAGAAATTTTGAGTTTTCCAGAGACGCTGTTCCAGCTGACTGCAAAGGGATATATAGCAAGGAAGTGAGAGTTTGTGGAAGACAGCAAAGGCAGCCATATAGTCATGCTCAATGCACTACCTGGATTCTCTGTAATTTTTAGACTAAGCAATTATGTGGCTAAGTGATATCTGCAATGCTATGTCCTGCCAGTTTGTGTTGAATTTGGTTATCTCAAAACCTTACATCACATGGCAACAGATCTGTCCACAGTCTTAGCATAAGAAAACATATCAGTCTCTTTGCTGCAGCTGGCTGCCTGTCCATGACTGCCCCATGTGAGATCAGGTACACATTGAGGGTGATATATATACAGATATGAACAGAAATCAGAAGACCACACAGAGAACTCACAGAGTCATGAGTTAGCTTAGTAGATAAAGTCAACTCATTTAAAAACCAAATAAAAATGCCATGGAAATGGTAACTGCAAGTTGACATTTCGATGAATGTTTTTCAAATAAATTCAATGAAAGAGTCGAGATGAAGGGTTTGGAAGAGAGATTGTCAATCCACAGGTTTTCCACTGGCTCTTTCATATCACATTGGGTAAGCTGTATTTGTATGTGTCTTCCAAAGAAAAGGATAGTGTTCATTTTTGGAAGAGGAAGAGTACAAAGTACACCTTTCCCAGTCAGTATATAAACAGAGCAACCAATGAAAGGATCGGGGTCCTGCAAGCTTGACTGACATAGGATATGAGTGTGTAACAAAGCAAGTCCATGAATTACAGGTGAAGATGCAGCTGCATAAAGCCTGAAGGTTTCCAGTTTTACCCTTGACATGGTGTCTGTCATTTAATTTTTACCTCATTGAATAGGTATGTAATAAGGCTAGATAATCCGAGCTATCCCTAGTGAGTTCAGGCTAGGTAGCTAAGGAGATAAAGGGATACTCTTGAACTGGTGCTCCCCAGTGACCCACGCTGCTAAATTGTTAGCACGCTCCCTGGCAGTTTTGGCCCATGACAATTAGTATTTTTCCAAACAGTGCCTGGACACGACTCAGTGAATGCTGCAGGTCAGAAACTGTTTTAAACAGCTGCCATGGATGAGGCCACACTGGGCTGGCAAGTCAAAGACAGCTTAGTTATGCAGACATAAGCCACATTGCTCACTTTGGACAAGACAATAGACCTTGGACAATTTTACTTATTAGTAAAGACATAGTCACTTTTGCTTCGGTTATCTTAATTGTTTCCACTGGGCAAGGGAAGTGAAATAAGTGAAACCTGTACAAAGGCTTTAAGCTGGAAAATGGTATGTCATCTTTTTCTGGGCTTTAGCGCTTTCACATCCTAGTTTGGTTCTTTTTAATAAACTTTGGGTTTAGAGGAAGGCAGCAGGTACTGAGGCTTTAACTATCTTCCTCATTCTTTGTGCATTTGATCGTTGTTTTCCTGAATACTGGGGACAGTGCTTTCCACGAATGGACAACACGTTATCGGTCAGCATCTGTTCACAGGCATTACCACATACATTTCCTCATCCATCTCTAATTCGGTCCTGAGGCACAAGGGGCTGTGGCCAGCAAGACATCTACATTGTGGCTGACTTCACCTGAGCTAGTCACCCCCCTACTTTACTTTGTAGTCCATGGAGAGAAAGTGGCTGGCCCAGTAGTTTGCCTCAACCTAAGCAGACACCTAAAGTAGGAGGAACTGCAATAAAAGCACTGTTAAAAAGGCAGCCATGGAGGGCAGTCTCTGACAGATAGCTATATTGTAGACATATAAAATCAGATCAAATTATTCCACCCTAGAGTTCTTTAGTTCACTGTTGTCTCAAACTTTTGAGAGACTTGAATTTAATTAAAAAAAATAAGGGCTTTGCTGAACCCTTCATGTTGTACTGTCTGTCCATGAAGCAGCTCAAGTCCCCACACCGAGTCTTTTGTGAAGCCTCAGGTGGATTTTTCTTTGACTTTGATTTACCCAAGTCAGATGTGCAGCATGTATCTTTCCAAATCACTATACAAGCATAAGTATTTGCTATAGAATAAGCTTTATTTTACATATACTAAATTGGAGGACTCTCTGTTATGGGGGCACATATCTATTTTGCTGTTTCATAACTAGAGATAAGCAACAACTGTGAACATTGGAAGGCTTATTCCAAATACCTATACCAAAGCCTGGGCACTTGCTGAAATGGATTCAAACTTCTGACTGAAGGATCAAGCTGTAAAGCTCAGACAAGTTGTCTACTTGCTATTATTTTTTTAGACTTCCAGTGTTTTCTGATTTTGTTTGAAATGGAAGTATCTGTGTCCTTTTAGTACATCAGCTTTTGGTACCAAACAAAACCAGGAAATGTAGAGACAAGTAAAGCTAAAATAAAACCACCAGTACCATTGTTACTAATTGGTATCCTCGTTAGCAAGCTCAGCAGAGATGCCAGAAAATGAATGTATATATACGAAGACACAGTAGCAGACTTGAGCCCATAATTTACAATGAATAATTTATTCAATTAATTTAGGCTGCTTTTCTTCTGAGGAAAACAGATTACAATTTCCTTAAATTTATCCATTATTCAGACATGTTCAATAAAAAATACTTTTTGTTTTCACTGTATAGACTGATTACAAATATTGTAGCATTGAACTGAGTTTTTAAGTTGTGATTGTTTGAAGAACTCAAATAGCACACTTCTTTCACTTTTTTTTTTCCTCCTCCCACTAATTGGATGGACAAGCAAGCACTTAGGGCTCATAGTACTCATACATTTGCCAGTGGGAATTTAAAATTTCCTGTCAGCAGGTATTCAACATGCACAACTTTAAAGTTGCTTTCTAAGAACACTTTTTCTGGCCAGGAAAGGTCAAAACCAGTGGAGTCCTGGCCCACTTATACTAAGGATAGCTCTGGCCAAGCATTGTAAGTGTAGCAGAAGCTAATGCTTTAGAAGACCATAATATCAGTGGACATTATTTTATTTAGAGCTGTAAGTGACTGGCGTGGGAGTACAGTTGCCGATGTTGCACTTATTTGTGGAGTGTTTTCACCACAGCTATCAAACTAGGCATTTCTTCACTCTTGTCTTTTCAGACTCTCCCTCTGCACCCTCTTCTCTTTAAGTTTACAAATGTTTTCTTTCTGAACTGCCACAAAGATTGGAGCTATTTTGAGATTTGTTTGAAATTTAAGGCTGCTGCTTTAGCAAGATGGCTTCTGCTAAACTCTAGCTACAAGTTTCAGTTGCATTGAAAGGAAAATGCCATTTTGAAGGAGAAAAAAGAAAGAGAAGATGGAGAAGTTACTGTAGTTTGTCCTGAAATTCTTAGTCACAGCTGAGTTTCACACTACAGCACATGCTGCACTAGAGTTGCAGCTGCACACCTCTGAAAAAAATCATGCAGGCCACTGATATTCTTGGAGGAATGAGACCTGTGAGCGGTGGTGCAGCAGGTGGCCCTGGGCCCTCTGCTTCCCTCTCGCACAGCTGCTCGAGCTGCTCACGCAACATTTTCAGATGCGGATTCCCAGTGAACAGGAAGGTCTCTGTGGCGGGATTTAAGCAGCCCCCAAACCCTCACAATATACGTGCCTTCCTGAAGAACGATGCCTCTCTTCCTGCTGCTGTGTTTGCAGCTCTGCTCTGGGGCCAGTTAGAGCCCAGCTGGGTGGGGGAGCCACACTCGGCTGTATGCAGCACGCTCCCAGCCACGCTAATTAGCAGCAATATCAGGCTCTTGATATCCGACCGATACATCATTCTGCAGCCCAGCAGGCAAGCAGAATTTGCAGCCATGACAATAATGACAGCTGGGTCATTACACACAAAACCGTCAGTCTGTTAGTGTTTACTGCGATTTTTAAGCAAATTCTTTTTTACTGTATTGGTGCCTCTTTTTCTGTGTGGTATGTTTTCTGTCTTCCAAAATATGAATATTCTTCACAATAGTGAATATCAAATCTGTATTGCAAAGTGATCATTGGAAGATACTTTTTTTTTTTTTTTTTACACTCAGTTGTTAGTGTTCACTCAAACTGATTCTTTCACAGGCTATAGTTGGCCAGCTAAGAAACTGAAATGAACACTATGGCTTGTGTTTAGTAAAAGCAATTGGAAATTCAAATTTTAGCTCTGCACAATGAACTGTGTGCAGGCAATGCAGCAGACAGGTGATGAATCTCAGTGAATACTGGTAAATAATGAATACTTTTTTAGGAGACTTATGGCCTCTTAGTGGACATCCTACAAGAATCCTCAGACATGTTGTTGAGAACATTTTGCATGTATGTGCCTAGAACTAAAAGCAGATCTTGACTTAAATAATGAGATCTTCAAAGTAGATTAATGCCTATTTGCTGGGAGCTCTGCAAAAAAGATTACCTTTCTGTCTTCCACCCTGTAGCTTTTTAAGTGAATGTCAGCCACAAAGCTGTAAAATAATGGATAGTGATCCTACTCAAATATTTGATCATCAAATGTAGCAGTATTTCATAAATGAAGAGACCGAATGTAAGAACAAAGAGAAGGGACCATAAGCTAAAGGCCACCGGTAGTCACATCAGAATCTGAATTTACTTCTAAATTTTATTAAAGAGAACAAAATAATAAAATGTAAATAAGGCAGTACATATGAACTTGTACGAATTACCTGGAGCCCCTAAAAGAGCTAAAGAGAATTCTTAAAAAGTCTCTGTTGGGCACAAGACTATTTAAAGATATTCTGCCCAAGGATAGCTTGTCTGTCTTTTGTTTTCTCTCCCCCCTCTTCCCCCCCTTTCTTTCTTTGTTTCTTTCTTAGTCTTTAAGAATGTTCTGAGTACTTGAAAACATGCTTATAATGGAAGTATTTTCTAAACAATAATTGATGAGGCTTGTCTTTTGGTGTTGTAATTTTCTGTGGCCTGAATTTCTGGTCACACACGGTGGCTGCTTTTGGGAGGCAAATAGCTATCAGATCAGGTAGCAGAGCTTGCTTCGCACATGGAAGAATCAGTGGTCCTAGCTTTCCTTCCCCCTTACCTTTCCATCTTTGATTCAAGATTGAAAAGTATCAGACCATGAAGGAGTGGTGTCGTGTTCAACTTCATATTTTTGTAATTTTTCTCTCAACTGTGGTATGAGTTCTGTTCCTTATTTAATAACAACAACAACAAAGTCTGAATCCTTTCTGGTTCCATGTGAGTTCCGGACAGATAGAAGAAGCAAAGAAAAATGTGACTGCAGGAGATAGTTGTATCATTTTACCTGTATGTGTCCTGAATTTAGGTGTGACATTGTTGGACTGTTCATCCAGCAATACAAGATATATCAGAAGAAGTGGAATAATTCCTGATCATTGCATTACTTCTGCAAATATCTAGGTCAGCTGGGCTGTGTGCTGCAGTTAAAACCATCCTGTACTCTGCCAAACAAGTGTAAGTGTCCACAGCATGTCCACAGTAAATGAAGGATTAAAGACTTGTCTGCAAGAAAGTTACTGCAGTTACCAAAAGTAAAGTATCTAGCACAAGTATCTTCTAGCACTCTTGAAATATTATATTCTCCTAGGGAATCAGTGCAAAAGAACTCATTTGCTGAAAATCTCTGTTGTTCCTAATACCTTCCCCATGTTCACAGACTTGAGCCAAAGTCCATTGAAATCTTTCCAAGGGTAGAATGAGAATGCTAGGAACATTTCCAAGTTCACATGGGACATCTTTTTCGTCTTTCTTCTCTGTTTGTAGTTCATGAGTTTTCTGTGACTCTCAGTTAAGTTGTTAAAATAGTGGACTCTGATTGAAGAACAAAAAAGATGCAACAGATTGGGGGTGGGCACCCTGTGAAGTCTGTGGGAGTTTTGGAGCATGGACATGGGATGAGTCCATCCATATTGAATCACTTTATTGTGGGTGATTTTTTTTTTAAAGTCTTGACTTGCGATTAACAATATTTTGCACAAATGACTTCAACAAAAAAAGTTCTATTCATGCATTTGCTTGTTTGTTTGTTTGTCTATTCCCATCTCTGCTACAGGAAATTCAGAGCATTCACCCTGCAAGGTGCAGCTCAAAATTCACAAGATATTATCACTAACGGACATTTGAACACTCTCAGTGTCGCTTCATTTCCTCTGCTCAAATGTATTCACAAGAAGCATCTATTTTTGCTTCAGTCTTCTCATTACATCTTCCTTGCCAGTCACAGGTACATATGTAACAAAAATGCCTCCTTCATGTCCCCTGAGTGGTACCATATGCTGACAAAGCCATATTAAATTCACAAGCCAGATTTCATTGGCTATTTGCCCTTCACTTTAAAAGTGATTTGTTAATAAATACTCCTCAACACCACTACTTTCAATCTGTTCCACCTCTCCCAAGGTAGCTAGTAAATACAAAATTTAGCTCTCAACCCAGAGGGCAGCCTCAGGTCAACAATTGCACGATTCCTAAGTTAATTACCAGGCAAAATCTCACAGATTGCTGCAAAAATATCTTTTCCAAGGCACGTTTTTCTTCTTTTCATTTGCCCCTGCTCTCTTTCCTCCGTAAACAGCCTGCAATCACTCTTTGCAGTCCAGACCCTGCTGCTTTTTCAGGAGCTTTCAGGCACAAGTGCCCAGACCCAGGAAGACTTGACATTTAAAAGATCTTGACATCATTCAGGGGATTTTACCCAGTGTCCGACAAGTGCAAGCAAACTCAATAATGGGGCCATTGTACCCTGCCCGTTCGATGTTGCTCTGCTTCACATTACTGCAGCCCCCCTGTCCGACAGCATGGCTTAAAAGGTCACGGGTTCAGCACTGGTATTATTTAGGCTGAGGCCTGCTATGACTTAATAGAGAAAAGAAATCTTCTTCGATAGCATGCAAATGTATGGGCTGAAGGAAAAATAATAATTTAAATGAAGCTGGGTCCCAGGTTCTAACTGTGTGCGGATTGCTTGTGCAGTGGTTACTTTTCTTAGTCATTCCTCCTAAGTTTGTTTGGTAACACATTCCCGTGGACTGGTCACATAGAGCAGGCTGCAGCTAGAGCTTGCTCTGTCCTCTGTTCCCCAGTTCTGCACCCCTCCCTTTCACACCAGTTTGCCTTCGCTTCCTATCTGACTGCTTTCTTTGTCTCCTCATCCAGCCTTTCACACTGCCCCTCATGGCTGGAACAGCTCCCTTCGTACATGCCAAATTCCTTTCCTCCTCACAAAATGTCGGAAGATGTGGCTGCTCAGCGCAGCATTCAGCTTGAGTGCTGCTAGTGCCATGCTTGTTGGTGTCTGGCATGGTATCCTGCACTTTTCTTGCAAGTTCAGTAGGGAGGGAAGCTGTCATTTCTTCATCTTGCCCACAAAAAGATCTCTATACCTTATTACACAGGGCATTCAAAAAATGTTTTCTCTTATTTGGCATGTGATTTAAGAGGACTACTTATATTATTGAATTTGTGATTAAGAAGCCCAGAATTTGTCCCTAACACATGAAACAGCAATGACTGCACCCTGTAGGATAACATCAAAAGTCTCACACTAAAAAAAAAAAATGCACCTTTTGCCTCCTAAAGTGCTCTGAGGCAGATGAGTTAGTGCTAGTTAGCTCTAGGACTCTGACAGGCTTAGAAAGATCCCTTTCCATCTCTTCCAACCTTTTTATTTTCAGACTTCTTGATTTGTCATTTCTAAGATTAAAGACTCGTCATAGTCTTCAATCCCAGCCCTGATGCTTGCTAAGAACCATCAGAGTAATCTCTTGCGAGAAACAGTGTGGAAAAATAACTGGTACTTGTGGCGTTGAATGCATGTTGGTTACCCCACCTGCCATCAAGTACTTCTTTATTCACAACATTGGCACTACAAAGCGTGCCATGACATCTAGAGATGCACCAGCTCAGAACTAAAATCAGTAGGATAAGAGAATACAAAAAGGAGACATGGTACATAAATCCAGGCTCAGAGAAATCAAAGCTTCTGCAGTTTCAGTAGGAGCATGACATTCAGTTGCCTGTATTGCAGCCTATGACAGAAACAGTGCAAATAGCCATATTACAAGAAGGGAAACATAAATAGTAAGCCCTGTAGTGGATTTGCATGAGTTGCTTTAGGAAAAAAAAAACCAACCAAAAAAGCAACTGTGCCACTTGTTTGTGTTTACCAGTTTTCTGAAGCCATTTCCCATGTTTTTTTATGTCACTAGTGATAACCATGGTAAAGGTTTGGGTGGGCTTTACAGGTGTAAAAGATGCAATGGTAATGCCCTACATATGCTGAAATACTGTATACAGTATATATATATATAAAATACACCATGTCATGATAGATTGGCTAAAAGAGGCTTGCAACTGATGGTGTTTTGGAGGTTGAGTCTAGGAGCTGCTGAGGGTTTGAACTGAGAGATGAGCATCCCCAGGGTTCACCAATTTGACCTGAGGATTCTTATCACTTAGCAGGCTCAGATCTTTAGCTTAGTGTTTATGCAGTTTGTACTTTTACTGTTTCTAGCAGCTTGTGTTGGGGTATAACAGAGGAGGTGAGAAATAGCAACATGCGAAGGCCTGAAAAATGAAATAGTTAATTTTGCATTTTCTTGACAGCAAGACCTTCTTTTGTGATTTAGGAAACAAAAGTGAACATGGAAATTGCATGAAGTGCTTTGTGGGGATTTGTTTGCATCCTAGCATGTTCTGCAAAGGATAACACGTTGTGTGCGGGCAAGGACCGCTGGATTGCATCCAGCTCTTTACCCCTCCTCGCCACCCACAGCTGGAGCTAGTAGCAGGCTGTGCAGCAGGTGCGCTAGGCTGGATCTCAGTTTGAATCAGGCTGCTTTCCTTTTTAATGAATCTTGTTAGTGAAGTGTTTTATTTTATTTTATCTTTTCATAAGGAGGAACACTTGACTTGTTGTTATGAAGCAACATGTCATTAATCCATCTAATTGCTGGAACCTGCTCAGTAAAAGAAAAATACATGGGAATAGTAAGAATAACAGCAGTATGTAGCTTGGCGTTCAAATGCATACACACTCATACAAAGGCCCTTATAGCCCAGCTACAGAAATTGAGTGGCATGTGAGCTACATGTCTCCATTTTTCTCAGACTAATTTATCAGGTGGACTACGTGGGGAGTTTTATTTTTGTGGTTGTGCACCACTCAAAGATGTAAAACTCACACTGTACTTAGACTCTCTGTCACCTAAGGATAACTGAGCATGTTCAAGTTTTGCGCTACCTTATGCGAGGTTGGATTATTATTGGTGGTGTAACTTTTCCTTTTTAAACAAATACATAGGCTGAGATTAAGGAATTTATTGGGGGTCATGTAAGGAATCCCTGAGGTGAAAAAAACAAAAAACTTGTCTTTGAACTTTTTCTGTAACTATTAGATATATCCCACTAGCAATATAGGCAGACTGGAGAGATTCAGGCATGACAAGCTATGCAGTAATTTAAAAACACAGAAAAAAGCAATAGAAAATCTGAAGAGCAGGCAAGCCCTGCCTGCCAAAGATCCCCTTCTTTTGCTTCTTCTAAAGTTTGAGTTAAATCCATTTAGTTTAATTAATTTAAGTAATTTAGCTTAATTAAATACTAACCTAAATATTGATTTCAGAATTTTAAAGTCAACTTGACGATAATTTTAACCTGATTCATGTCTACATTTGTACAAATATTGGCTGCAATACTATTATGGAAAACTAGTATAACCATTCCAGAAGTGATTCTAGATGACCCTATTAGAAGTTCAGGTTTTGAAACATTTTTGTAAAATACTGTAGTTTTGCGGAAAGAGCTTTTTTTCTTTTATTAGGCAAAATTCCTATTGGCTTTAATAAGAATTTTGACCAAGTAAAGATTAGTGGAGGTCACAGGATTTTGTGGCCTTTGTTTGTTAAAGGTAAAAGATTTTTCATTGCTGACAATAATGCTCATCATCTTTGGGTTCTTTTTTCTTTTTTTTTTTTTTTTAGTTAAAATGGGCAGAAGTACCTGAGTCTGATTCTCCTGTAGATTTGGCTACTCGCAGAGATAAATTAATACCTAAGAGAAAAAAGAAAGGAACAAGGAACCTAATTCATTTCTGTGTTTCTCTAAATCTGCAGTATTACATTGTGTCATCATTGATACTATTGTAACACTAGTAAAAAAAACCAAACAAACAAAACCCTCCAAAAACCCAAAGTCAAACCCTTCTGGTATTTAAATACTAGAATGAATCAGAGCATTGTAAAAAGAAAATAATTCTTTAAACTGTGGATGTTCCATTCCACCAAAGGCAGAAATCTTTTCATTCATTTCAGTATTGTTTCTCTTACCGTGAAGATCCTTGTCACCAAATTATCCAAATGCTGGTTGGACTTAGCCATGAATTTCCATTGCTAGTGTTCTTGAACATACAGTAGACCCAGTCCTGAGAGGGTCTGAGTACCCACAGTTTCCTAAGCCAGGCAAGGAGTTGTGCTGAGCACATTTCCCCACTCACATGGGTTCCTAGTCAACTCATTCTCTTCTGCTTGTGGTGGAATAAAACCTTCTTAGCCTGAGGGCCAAATGTGATGCTGGCCAGCCTGTCTAGCAGTGCTTTTCTGTCTGGCAGTGAAAATCAGTCTTAACATTGCTGAGATGTTCCCTACAATCCCCTATCTCCAAAGAAATTAGGTATTTTTTCGTATCAGGAATTAAATGCTTGCAGTGCTGCTCAACAGAATGAAAGCAAACTTATACGAATATTATGACACATGGACTGTATTTTCATGAAATTAAGATCACAAGGTAGTTTATCACTAGTTCCAGCTAGAGCAATTGCTTTTCTGTAACTTTTGATATGCAAATAAACATTTCAGGCACTAGAAATCTGCCTTACTATAAAAATTGACCTATACCTATTCATCCTGAAGTTTATGCTCATTTTAAGTTACCTCTATAGATAAACTCTATGCGTAATTTGGAAGCTGAACTACTTCTGAAGTATGCGATTATAAATGTTGAACTCAACAAAATGGTATGTGTGGTTTTGGAGAGAGTGTATACTCTTGCAGACCCACAACACATGGTGGTGTAGCTGCACACACCACACTCTCTTTTCAAAGCACCTTCCCAGTAACCATTATGTCGCTACATATCATAGATGCTTACATCCAAAGGCACTGCACAATTATTGGAGTGTGTATGTATTTCCTGAGCTTTTCCATGTTCGATGAATGACAAGCAAACAATGAAGCTTGGTTTTCTCAAAGGTGTCAGAATCACACTAAATATTCTCCCCAGTCCATTGGGTATCCATCCTCTGAGTTTAAGAAGTAAGAAATTACAATAATAAAGAAAAGAAGTGTTAGGTTGTGGCATGGCAACCTTCCAAGTTGTTATGATAAACCAGCATTGTTCACTGCTTGGGAAGTTAAACAGAATTATGCATTGTTCTAAAGCAGCTGGGGAGTGGTTCCCCAGGCTGCTTCTTACGACAGTATTTTAAGGAGGTATAATACAATCTAGCATAGCTTTTAATTAAATTAGCCTAAAAGGCAAAAGGCATGTACTTGCTGATTTTCAGAGCTGCAGCTGAAAAGTAAACATTGCCAAGGTGAGGGCAAAATGGCAGGTTTTTGGAACCAGCATTTTTGTAAAGGAAAAATCTTTTCTCTGAATATTTTTTCATTATAAACTAGACACAAAATACTTTTGAACTAAGTACTTTAAATAACTGAGTTATTGTTATTGTATATTCTTTTCAAAGTTGTTGTTCACTAGCTTTGTTTCACATTGTGGGCAATGACAAAATGTGGACATGTTTCACATTGTGGGCAAAGTAAAGACTTTAGTGCAATGCTGCCACATGGAAAAGAAGTAATGCTTTACCTCTGAGAAACCTTGGGCAAAAAGCTGGTGTGTGTTTCCAGCATGCTCCTGGGTAAAGTGCAGTTTGAAGGATGAACATCACTATTCATTTGGATGATTTTGGGACCAAACTTTAGGGTTCAGATTTCCAGAGGGTGGGAGCACAGTGTTTGCTGAGCCAGGTCCCATCAGAAATCTCAGATAAGGCACTTAGTCACGTTTTAGTATATACAAAGTATTTATGTACATTGTGCACATGCTGTTTAAGAAGTGACTGTTTAAGAAGTGACTTTTGGAAATGAAAGCATCTCTTGAAATAAACGACATCTCTTTTGTCCCCACCCTTCAGATGCATCAGGATGCAAACCAGTTGCTATAGAGACTTTTTACTTGAAACAGAGGAATGGGAAAAAAAGCAACATGAAAACTGAAAGCTGTCGAGGTCTTTATAGGTAGCAGGAGCTCAGTGGCATTCCACTGAATAGCCAAAAATACGTGAGGAGGCCACTAACCTTCCTACATGTTGTGGGGCTTTCATCCTTCCTACCTGTGTTTAGAGGACGTCCTGTGGCTCCAACTTGTAGTAGTGAGAATTACCCATCTGATGAACTGTAGCGGGGGAAGAAAGAATAAGTGCTTCCCCAGAACTTCAGTCATGCCTTTGGCCAGTGGGGACGCTGATCATTTTGTCGTGGGTAGAAAATATAAGATATTTTCAAACTCTTACCAGAAAAAAAGGGGTAAAGGTCTTAAGTGCCTTTTGAAAAAGGATGACCACAGGAGGGAATTTCCTGCATCTTTAGCATCTGAATCCCCTTCTTAGCTAACATTATTAGAAAGATACAGACTTGAACTCTTGATATTTTCTGAGTCTGCCTTTGCTTCAGTACAAACTGGGACTAATCCAAAGTCCTTCCAAGTTGATACAGAGTATCCCCGTAGCAGCTTCAGTGGGCTTTAGAGCAAGGCATATGTGTGTCTTAGATTGTTTGCATACATTAGGTATTATTTTTCTCCTTAATATCCAATGTTCATTAGTGAATATTAGTGTTCTGCTGGTGGTGGTTGGTTTTATGTCTATTTTAAAGATATATTCAGAAGACATTTTCCAATTTTGCATGAAAACGAAGCTGATCCATTTTCATATTTAAATGTATAATGTTCTTACATATTAGGTTACATCTTGGGGATCCTTTGATTTCTACTTCCCTCTTTTTCCAAGCTCCTATGGGGTCCTCATCAATTTCTGACTTGATAATTAGACCTTGAATTGTTCCCACTCCAGCTTTTAGGTACAGAAGGAATTAGTACGATCAACATTGCAAAGTTGTCTTCCATTCTTCTCTCTTTTGCATATTTCATTGTTGTAACTCTAAGGATTTATATTTGCTCCACTGAAAGTTCTGTGGTGTGACAAGAATCACAATTTTTATCAAGGAGGGAGGGAGAAAGTATTTCCAGACTTATTTTCTAATTATATCTGTTGCAGTGAATCACTTAGTTTTGATTTCTGTCTGCAGAACTACATATTTATGGACTGGCATACAAAACCATAAGGCTCATTTATACAACACTTATGTTTTCCCTCAATAATAGGAACAGCATTATTATTGACTTGATGATTTTTGCTTTCAAGTGCTTTTATTTCTCTCATTGCTTAGCTGCCATTCATTGGTTTCCTGCTGGTCCCTGATGTGAAAAAAATAGAAAAGAAAATGCTAATTGGAGACCAATTTGGGATCCAAAGCTGCCCAATAGCATTCCCTCTAATAACACATGGCTATTACAGGTTGAATATTTCATATCATAGGTCTGAATAGTAGAGATTGATTTCCCCTATTTTTCACTGTATCAGAGTATCATGGTCTGAGATAACATATTGTAGTAAGTGATATTATGGGTGTTTGAGTTGTGTATATATAAATGCTGTCATCCTGGTATTGGCACTTGGAAGTAAGGGAAAAATCTGCATGCAGTAATTAATCCACAGATAAAAACTAGTGCTTTCCAGCCACAAGGAAAGCAGGTGTGATGCAGAGATGTGTTGGGAGGGTGTTTGCGGTGGAGGCAGGGAATGTCTCAGATCCATTGTTCAAGGCATAGGTCGCTGACAAAGCAATGCCTCTTACGTTGTGTCTTATTCAAGAAGATGAACTGAAGCTGGGATATATAAAATAGAAAAAGAAAAGTGTTTAGGTCACTGAAAGACTGAAGGGTTGTCTTACAAGGAAGGTGAAAAGGCTTGGTTGGCTTAGCCTAGCAGAATAAAGTCTAAGAAGGATCTGGGGTTCTTTATAATCATGAAGGAAAGTGCAAACCACAAAAGCAAAAAAGCCAATGTAGATAGACGACTAAGTGGCATAATTTGGCTGTGAATCACGGTTTAGGCTTAGAATCAGGTTTCCATCCAGTGTAGGAAGTAGAGTAGTGGAAGTCCAGGACTGAATGTATGTATGGGAGATCTCTGTAAGCGTCATGAATGGGATTAGGTGACCTGGATGACTGCGGCGGAGGGGAGACTGGCCTCGGGAATGGGCAGCATGGGTCTGAAAGGGTTAAAAACCACAAGAGCAAGAAAGATGTTGTAAATACCTTAGTCACTCAATTAGATCAGAAGACACCCTGTTGTGATTTAAGGATGTTGTGAATACCTTGTTAGACTTGAGGGCAGTCTGATGTGATTTAGGGAGTAGCTAGAACAGTTATAAGATAAGGGGGGCTCTGGGATAATTTCGTTACAGACAACTCGGCCTTGGGAGAACAGATGCACGGAACCAGGAAGATAGGAAGAAACAGAAGAATGGCAACAATAGTCTTGAAGGACAACATCTACGTGATCCTAGGACTGAGTTTGCGCAGAAGCAAAGGTCAATCAGCGAACACAGTGAGGAAGACTACGAGCCTTCATCTGAAGACCCCCAAAGACCACCACAAGAGATGACTGTGCATGCGAATCAGATATTTACATATGTTAATAAGTTCCCGGAAATCTCATGTTTATGCATAGCAATTCTCAGAAATCCTATGAATATGCATGATTGTATAGTATATATTCTCTAAAAGTTCAGTAATTCGTTGGAGCACTTATGGTGGAGAATCCCCAGTGCTGCCCAGCGCTGCAATAAAGAATACCTGCTTAATAGTAACTTTGTTGCTATTGAGTTTCATTTCAGGGACTCTCCGAGTACCCCGTTTCTCCCTTGGGAGATTTGGACTGTGAGGAGAAGCATCCGTGGATTTTTGTATCAGGTCCTCTAGACCTGTTTACCAAATACTTGGTAACCGTAATTGCCATGAAAAACATTGCATTCACTTTAGCTTTGGCTAAGCTCTCCTCTGTTTCATATCATTGTGAAGAGCAGAAACAGGAAAGCATGTTGGGCAGGATTCTCTCAAAAAACCCAGTAATAACAATAACAACAACAACAAAGAAGCCTGCACAGATCTCTCTAAATCAGTGTCTCTATATACACTTGTATCTCTCCAGTTTGTGTATGCTTATACACAGAGATATTTAAGTTATTAAGCAACTAGGTGGGTCCACATTAAGTTGCTGTGACTTTTATCATGCTTGATGTCTTTTATTTTCTACCAAAATATCCATTTTTCCTACTTTAATTGCTTTGTTTCCCATGTTCACTTGTGGCTATAGTGCTAATAAAATAATATTTTCACTTTCTATGTTAAGTAATTCTTTCTCTGCCTCTTGAATTATGGCTATGAAATGCAAAGAGGCAAATCCCTGACTCACTTTTAGAATTTAATATAAGGCTGTAAAGGTTTGCAGTAATGCAAACCCAGCACTGCAAAAAATATACAGTTAGGTAGTCCACTGCCCTGGGTGCCTGAAACACAAAACAAACTAAAGTTATTATTTTTTTTTAGGTCTTTGTTGGCCTTGTTTTTTTCATGCATAAAGAGCTTACCACATTCATTCATGCTTTTGTCACCTTCAGACTTGTTAATGCAACCTTGTGGTTACATAAGACAACCACTGTGAAATTTCATCTGATGTTGAATGCATATAAATATTTCACACGTGGAGCATATTAAACTGATGTTTCAGGAGTTGTGCTGGCTTAGGAACTTTTTTCTTGCATTTATTCATTTGTTCCTTTTCATGGATATTTTTGGGTGGTAGTTTTCATCCTTAAAAATGACTGAAGGTACTTGTTTGTTTCACGTCTAATTTTCTGGGGAAAAAAACCTCCAGAAATCTCCAATCCTTTTCTCTCTCTCTGTACTCTAAAATCTCCAGTCAAATACATTTTTTGAAGTATCTCATGTTCTTCCCCTCCCTTCTCTCTCTCTCTGCTGCCTCTTTCCTCACCCATCAACAGACATAAGAGCCCTTAGAAGATTTTCAGCAGTCTCAAAGCTTAAGACACACTCCCAAACCATTCTGCCAGCTAGCAGTAAGTTGTGTTGGACTTTCCAGATCAGAGTAGATAGAGGTTGCTAAAGCAAATTAAGCAGGGAGGTTGGGTCAGAATTAGACTAGCCTGTTAAATGAGTGACAGCCCTACCAACAGAAGTTGCTGTTAATTTTCTATAACCCAGTTACACAAACCCTTGTATTTTGATGCATGCTGTCATGTAAGGCTCATATGAAGTCATTGGACCATGATTCCTGTCAGACCAAGTCACTTAAATTCTCTCTATTTTCCCACCTATAAAATACAGCTAATAACACACCCTGGAGTTTTCTAGTACCCATCAGGATAGCTGCAGGTGTCGTTTGTGTTAGCGTAACACTGACTACATTGTGCAGAAGAGGAACCTAAGACACGGGAAGGGTAAATAATTCACTAAGGGGGGAGAGGGGAGGAGGAGGTGGCTCAGGAGCTGACTTGAGAAGCATAAGTTTTGGAGAGCTAGAGGAGAAGGGAAAGGAAGATCTTCCCCTCCATTGTCTTTTGCATACCCCTCTGAAAAGTCACATCAGCAACTGTCTGATGGTTCCTGAGTGGTATGAGGTGAAGGCAATGGTTTCTTGCCACTCTTCTACTTTCCAGGCAGAAATAGTGATTTCTATTTAATGAAACGTATTCCCTAGGGAATAAACAGCATGATAAGACAGAACCTGAGCCCAAGTGTTTTTGAAGACTGCTGGTTATGGATGTTGAGAAATTGTCAAATTTTCAGGCAGAAATCCCTGCCCCAGTCTCTTCAGTTCTGCTGCATGCTGCAAATTTGGGTCCCGGTTCTTAGCCCTTGTTGTGATGCTAGTGCTACTTGCCCAGTCTTCACTTGCATTTTTCCTGAGCTCCTGACTCCTTGTTTCTGTAACGGAACAATGTGTTTGCTCTGTAGACCTAGGCTGCCCTCCAAAAGCTGATTTTTTTTTATGAAAGCAGGACTTCTGTTCTTGCATCATCTGTACTCACACTAGATTATTCTGACCTACTGTCCAATTCCAATCAAGTTTGATGTGGATAGAATGTAGGAACAGCATTCCTAAAAAATTGTGTGAAAATAGGTGTGTGAGCACAGGAAAAAGTGCCTTTGACAAATGAGGAAGAGGAAGCAGGAAGAGTTGAATCCTTCCTAGACATCCAAGAATCCACTCACGCAGGAAGAAGCCCATAGAGAAGCTACAGCTGCAAGGAAGACTTCAGGTGGCTCTTTCATCTTCCCAACAGCCAAATCCAATTAGCCATGAGCCATAAATTTACAGGAAATGAGGCTCATTAGTCTTCCTGTCTAGGGAACTACTTGTTTTTCAGGGATTGGAACTACAAGGACTAACCCATTGCAGAAGTGGGTGTAGAATTTGGGTTCCTGCCCCCCTTGGCTGTGCTCAGAGCCTGTTTAAGGCAGATATGCCTGGAAACCACAGACCCAGCAGAGCTGCATGATGAGATCAGAAGCTCAGCCTTCATAGAAAATACAGTTTTTACATGGACCTACAGACAGTTTTCTGAGATAGCTATCAACTGTTTCACTGAAATCTTCATCCTCTTCTAAGAGAATCAAAGGCCACAGCCATGAGGTCATGGGAATTTCATTCGGACAACACTTAAGGCACATACTTAATATCTAGATTAGATTATTTTGGTGATATGTTTCCAATATGCCTTTGTTCTGACTGTTGGTTAAAAACCCACCTTTGGATGCCTCTGGCATCTTAAGACATAAGTATTGTCATATACAACTTGCCTAATGCAAAATGTGGCAGAAACCCCTCATTTCCAACTCACTAAAAAATACTATCCTGAATTTTAAGGCAATGTCAGGCTATATTTCCCATCTGTAGAATGCATTGTCTTAAAGGAATATTACATATAGCTTATGCATGCAAACTTGCTGGGAAAGGCTGGAAAATATCCCTGTGTCCCTAATATTATCCAGTAATAGTGCAGTCTAATTACTCTTTCATGCAGTCTCACCTTACAATGTCTTCTTAATTGTTTTAAAATTGGTCTGCTTGCTTTTGAAATGCTCAGCAGTGAAGAGGGTTAGCGCCCACCCTAGACCCTGCTCCACTAAATTGCTTAAGCATGTGATGAAGTGCTTTTCTTCATTGGGCTTTTAATGCTCAAATATATAAACACAAGTCTGTTTCCAGAGGCGAATAAAGTGTAATACTATGGCAGGTGATGAGGCTTGTATCTACAGCTCTAAGATGAATATGATACTGTTTAATTCATACTTAAGTCTGAAAGCATTTGGAACGATCGGTACATTAATGAAATGATAATTTCATGCAAAATGTCTGACCATTATTTTTCCTGAAAGAGGCCACAGTATTGGCCACATATCTTTATAGGGCTCTTTAAGAATGAATTATTGGTAACTCTCTTTATGTTTGAATTACATTCCTCTGATCCCAAGTGAAAAACAAGTCTAAAGAATGATTACAATAAGCCATCACTTTCCATAGCAGAATGCAATGTAACTTATACTGAAACATCTAACATGCAGAGCCCCTTTACAATGCACTTTGCATACTGATTTCATTAGCAGGTGGAACAGGGCAACTATGCTAAATGAGTAAGGATTTACCCTTTCCATCTCTTCTCTATCTGATATTTTGCAACCTCAGTGCAACACTTTAACCTCATGATTCAACTGTAATGATGTTGTGCATTCCTCAGAGATACATTTAATCTTTTTACTTAGATAAGTTCTTGGCTTAACATTACAGTATCAGACAAGTTGAACAGAAGGAGAATGCATTTAACCTAAATGGTGTATCAGGAGTGTCTCTTTGCCCTAATATTAACCAAAATGGTTATCACTATTAATCGCTTGTCCAAGAACACTGCTAGCTATCAGAGACTCAAAATATGCCCATGCAGAGCAACACGAGCCTAATCCCACTGTATAATGAAGCCAGTGATATCATTTTAGCTAGATGAGGATTAGGCCTATCAAGTACAGTCATCTTTTTTAATTAAAAAAAAACTTTTGGGCTTTAACTGCATCCCTGTAATGGCATTGCAGAAGATAATGGAGCAATGCGGCACAGACGGCCTTACATGTTCAGACTTTAACTACATCTTTGGTCTTTATTGGTATCTGAACAAGTGGTCTGATTTTCAGAAGTACCAAATGCTCCCAGTTCCCTGCACAAGGGGCACCATCCAAGGCTATTTGCATCACTCCTATTGTCTTGTGGTGGGATGGCTCTTAAGAATATACAAATTAGACTAAAGGTCCTGATAGCCTAGCTGGACCCTGTCCCTAAAAATGGCCAGGAATAGAGGAGTATATGAACAAAACACTCACAAAATGATGCTTCTTGCAGAACAGCCTCCTGTCTGTTACCTATTGCGATCCAACTTGCCTCCGCTTACATACACATCCAGGAAATGGGTATCAATGAGGGTGGAATGAGTGTTGTCTAGGCTTCAGACTCCTTTATTTTTAATCTGGATTACTTCCACACAAAGGAACTACTTTTTTTTCTTAATTTCAGAAACTTGGTATTTCAGAGTCTGCACCAAAGTGCGCTCATTAGAGCACACATTGAAACCAAAGGGCTGAACACTTCAAATGCCTCTTATGGTAATCAGAATTGAGAGCGTGCTGGAAAATTACCCCTCCTCCCCCCGTGAACTGCTTTGGGGGGGGGGGGGGGGAATCATTCTTATTATTGGCTGAGTCTTATTTTCCTTAAAAGCAGATTTTGGAAGGAGACGCTGCTGTGCTTTTGTACAAGCTAAGGCTAAATGCAATGATAATGCAAAAAAATTTCATTGGCATAAAGATGTTTTGGCAGTGAAGAAAATCAGTCTCAAAAGTAGGAATATCATCAAGGGAAAGAACTTACATGTTTAAGACTGTGTTTAATTACAGATTAAACAGATTAAATTAGTCATTTGGTGCAACAAAAAAGGGGGGGAGGGGATGCTTTATGGGGTGGAAAAAATACAGCAGTTTAATAAAATAGTAAGGATCATCGGTATTCTGTTGTGATTGAAAGTGTTTTATTCTATTGAAGCCAGTTACAGTTTTGCTGTTGAATTTACAGGGATGAAGTGCAAGTCCCTCTTGTCTTAAAATGAAGGTGGAAAGAGGGTAGGTGAAAAGGAAAAGCAGCAAATAGGGCAAATGCCTGAATCTGTAAGCATGTTTTGCCTGCTCATGATTTTCATTAAGGGAAGGTTCTTTGAGAACCTTTTCTGGAAAATAGTTACAAAAAGACAGAGCATTGGTCAGAATTGTTGTAGTGAATCAGCTACTGCTTGGAAACTGGGGGTGAGAAGGAACACCCAGCTCAGTCACTGAATTGGGTTTGGTCTAATTCCAGCTGCTATTCTCCTCTTCTTGCTTCCTGCATTCACATATGTAGTATTGACCTTTTAGGAAGGTGCATGTAGCATATTGTCTGTAGGAATACTACGTACTCATGAAGGAGTTTGGGGAGATTGAATCAAGGTCTTGGAGATTTTAAAAAAGAAAAAAATCCTGCACATTGCCTGTGAAAGCTCTGTGTTAGTTGTTTGCTGGCACCTCAGTTCTTCCGAACCAGTGAACTTTTCAGGAGAGGTGGAACTGAAAAACTACCTTTCTGACATAGATGCTTGACATCCATCCTTCTCCCCTTGCATCCTTTAAATTTTCTCCATTTTTAGCGCTCTCCTCCTTTCCTCCCTCTTTTTTCCTTCCTTCCTTTTCCCCTGCTGTAAACTCTGTTCCCCATTAATTTTTCATTGTAGGACTAGAAAAATGGAAGCTTTTCTTCTGTTTTCTCCTAGGAGAAAGCCTTCAACAGAAATCAATATTATTCCTGCTAAGAGGAGCCCATAGCAATGTGGTGTTCCAGTGCTAACTGAATAGACAGAGTGCAGCAAGGGAATCCAGATAGCTGTGTGTGAACAAACCTGCTCACCTGCTTGGATGACTGACTCAAATTGGGTCACCTGCAGAGGTAAAACAATAGGAATTATTTCTCAAAGTCTGCATTAATTCTTGGCCCTTCTCAGGCTTACATCAGAACAACAGACATATCAATATTTATATTAATGTATTTATGAGGAATTGCTAATAGTTCCTTAAAGCATTCTTAGAGCAACGGTCAAAAGTGAATGGTGGTACAAATCTAGAGATCGTTTACTTAACCTATATAGTTACCCTATAAGTAAGAGTGTAAAATCTAAGAATTTCAGCTTTCATATTTGACAGCTTTCATTCACATTACTTTTACTGACCATCTCAATGGAATACTGCCCCTGGCTGTGTTTTGTGAATGTGCCTCACTGGACTAGGTGCTCAGCTAAGTACAAATCAGGATGGCTCTACTGGTATCAGTAAATTACTGATGATTTATACCAGCCTGAGAGTCTGGCCTCTAATGAGTCAAGGAGGATATGAAAGCTAGCTTATGTCTGAAAATGGAGAACAAGTAATTTAAAAACTAAAGATACGTTAACCAAATCCTGGAACTATGCCTAAAATAATAATTTCCATACCGTGTTTGAACTTACACATTCATGAGTTACTTTGTGTTACTCAAAGTTTTACTTGCATTCATTGCTGTGAGAACCCCTCCTATAATACACGCTACAAGTGACATAGATCACAATCACATCAAAGTAGGTTAGACTTCAGAGAGGATAGACAAGAGGATAATTTGCACTTACATAGTTTCTTTCATCCAGGGAGTTCAAAAAGCCTGTATTCATTAGGTCTAAACACCACTCCTTATGGACAGGTAAGTATAAGTACCAAACCCAGTTTACACAGAGATAAATTAAAAGCTAAAACAAAATAGAGACAGCAAAATATCAGAATGACAGGAGGCACCCCAGTTGCCCAAACCATTAACTTTCATTAACCGTAATGGTCTGTCCTGTGTCCCAGCCCAAATTATTGCCCTTGAGGTACAAAAGCTTACTCCTGACATGTGACTGACACTTTTAGGCCCTCCTGCAGGGAATGCTGTGGGCAAACCATTTAATCCAAAAGTGTAGGGTTGGTTTTGGGGTAGGTTATTTGTCAAATTGTCCTTGCACTGTTCTGCACATGGGGCAGTCAAATATCAAACAAATAAAAGCAGGCACTGAACAGTTGTAAAATAAATAAATAAATATATATATATATATATCTTTGGCAGAAAGATGAACACTACAATATTACACTAGATCATTACCAAAGCCCTAAAGGGCAACCTTTGGGTCAAAAGGTCTATGTACCTCTGACCTCACCAGAACACATGACTTTGGGGACGATTTGTTATGCATGGCTGGGCTAGAACAGCCTGCATTCCATGCATGCTTTTTGGGGAGGAAAACAGGAGGAACACCTCAGTCTGTTGTTTCCGTAGGTTTAGGATCATGTCTCTGCTGAGCAACACACGAACTCACAAACTAAAAATAAGTGCCTGAATATAAGAGCAGAAGGGAGATTTTATACTAATTTATAGCACTCAGAACAGCAGGCTCCCTAAACTCGTCAGAGGAGAAGGGTTAGAGTGGTAAAAACAGTCAGAGAAAGCATTAGCAGTTAAATCTTTCGGGCAGTTTCTGTAAAGAAGCTCAGCAAGGTACTTCTTACCTAAACTCTGTAACTGGAAGGGTTCAGAAGACTAGGAAGAGGTCACCAAGCCTTTCACCTCAAGGTCAATGATTGCATCTGGCTTCAAGGTAAACACTAAACACACCATTACCTCTGACAGCTGCTGGTAGTTCTTTGTTAAATAATCTAGAGTAGGTGTCAACGTTCTGACAAATAAACATCTAGGCAAACAGCTATTTAATGTTGTTAACCCGTCTGGGCAGAATAGAATCATAGAATTGTTAAGGTTGGAAAAGACCCTTGAGATCATTGAGTCCAACCGCAAACCTAACACTGCCAAGTCTGCCACTAAGCCATGTCCCTAAGCATCACATCTACCTGTCTTTTAAATACCTCCAGGGATAAGGACTCAACCACTTCCCTGGGCAGCCTGTTCCGGTGCCTGACTGCCCTTTCAGTGAAGAAATTTTTCCTAATATCCAACCTAAACCTCCCCTGGCGCAACTTGAGGCCATTCCTCTGTTTGCTTCTCACCTTCTGGAAATCAACGTTGAGCCCTGTGGTTGAGTGGTGGTTCAACAGCATGGAGGGAGGTTGCCCCATCACTGCAAATATCCAGACTCTTTGGGCTTCCAGGGAAGACTTGGATTTCAAAGACGCCTTACCTTAACGTGGAATTCTTTCCAAAAAGTTTGTATGTTGCAGGGGAAAGCAGATTGGTCTCCTCAGTGGGTGACAACGTTTTTCAGGACCTCTTTAAATGAGAGTAGTTGAAAATCAGAAAATAGGGACACCAACTTTAAATTTGCAGGAAAGAAGGATCTTCTATCTCAGGCTTTCCTGAATAACTTTCACAGTAAAAGGCTCAGGTTTGCTGGTAGCAATCTTCTGTATCCAAATTTTCCATATGGGAGATTTCTTGAAAAATTAAGTTATGCTTATTGAACAAGGAGTTATTTATTTTTCAGTTAAATTGACGGTATCAAAGGATAATGAAGTTTTGAAAAATGTGATGTCTTTCCTGGCAAGTTCTGCAAAATGGAACAGAAGTAGAATAAAATGCAAAGTCATTTCTGTTTCTATGTATGCTTGTATAAATAGGGAGTGATCACACTTTTACATCAGTACAGTTTCATCAACATAGAATCAAGCAGAGGTAAAATTAGGTCCAAAGAACCAATTGTTTTTTCTCCTGCTGGCTTACATTCAAGCCGACATGGAAGTCATTGCTTCATCTCTGAACTGACACTAACGTGAATGAAAACAGAGTCAGAGCTACAGTCTGTACTCACTTACACTGGTATCCATGCAGTCAGGTTAGTTGGAATTTATTTTCAGAGCTGAACTTGGCCAGATTTTAAGATGGCATAAATTAGTGCACCTCTGTGCTGTGTCTCCAGCTGAGGATCTGCTCCATGAAGTTTAAATTAGCCAAGATAGGATACCTAAACTGCTAAAAGGGGTAGAAATCTGTTGAGAACGGGAAAAAAATACATGTGTACAAATGACTGAAAAGCCCACGTAGCTTAAAAAGAGTTGATCACTAGTTTATATGTAAATCTATGTACTTGTAAAATGTCAGGAGAACTTAATGTACTCTCTCTTCTTTTCGTAATTCAGTTTCAAAGTACTGTCATGACTTTGACTCAGTGTAAATGCCTTTCTCCACCAAAGCTGCATGTTTTGTATTAAACAATATTCAAAGTAGATGCAAGAGTTGAAATAATATTGTAAGGTAATGGTTATTTTATCCACATTTTATCTCCTAGCTGTAAATTTTATATGTTAGATTATATAACTCCCAATAGATCTTGTATAAGAGACCTCAATAAATCTCAAACCATTCAATACAGAGGAAATTTATTTGTTATTTGTGTCACGTTTTATTAGTGCCCTGCAGTTCAATCCTGACACTGGAGAGATCGCTCCCTGTGCCAACAAGTAAGAAAAAAATCTTTGCAGCTTTAATTTATGGTAACAATATATTTATTATTTTTATTCTATGCATCTTAATTCACAGATTCAGGTATTCCAGCATATTTGTCTGAACATACCTCTCCAAATTCTGTGACATAGTTATATTTTATGCCAGTGATATAGGCTTCATAAATCCAACAGTGTTTAAGTCGAGCATGCATGGAAAAAATAGCATGTAAAAGAAGATTTTATTTTCCCACATTGGAAGTAAAAGCCACACAGTAACAAGATGGATGGATAAATAGATAGAAATTCCCTTTACTTTTCAATCTCTCAGTACCGCATCTGTGTGGTACATTGTGCCAAACGCTACTACTGTTTCTGCTGCTGTTGTGTCTCAGAATTGCTTTGTAATTCATGAGCTATGCAGTCATCTCTAGCTTTTGGAATAAAAAGGTAGCTTCAATCTCTTGATATATATAATGGATATAAGAGTATTTATTTTCTTATTCTCGCTCTATAATGGATGAATGGAAAAGAAATCTGGCTTCTAGCTTGTGAAAAAAATGATATTTCACCATTATCATATAAACAGAGGGCTACAGAGTAGGGCTGGGAGGACATAGCTGTGAAATACATTTTCAGGTTTGAAAAGGGGATCGGAGGGAAGAACCAAACAGTACTTACAGCCTTTTTAACCAGTAGGATGGTGATATGTAAGTAAATTTGTGTCAACCATGAGAAAACAACTAAAACCAGGTCAGCAATTATTCCTACCCACCCTTCTGGCCCCTCCTCTCAGCCCCATGGTCCTAAGGCAAATTCCTCCACTTAGCATGCCTGAATTCCCAGCTGCAAAAGTCTCCTGCACAGGGATATCATCCCCATTACATGAGGATGTATTGCCAGTTTCATGCAATATCCCCCAAGGAACTGCTGTCATCATAATGAGACTTCCAGGTCCCTTCTAAATTGTATGAACTACTGGTTCTTTCTCTTCTCCACTGCTCCCCGTAAAGGAAAACTGTGGTCTGAATGCATGATTAGCAGTCACCAACGATGGAGGTCTAACTGACTTTCTCCATGTCCTTGGGCAAGTCCTCTCACCTGACAGTGAGATGGAGATGATAATCCTGAGCTCGACTTTCAGCAGGATACGCTTCCTTTCTGGAGAGGAAATCCTGATGAATGCCCCATGTTGTTACCAGGCTAACAAGGTTGTGTGGTCAGAACATCAGTGTGTTCCTTGTTATGTCAAATTTACAGTGAGTATACTGCAGCCAACTGCAAAACTTTCTTCAAGAATAGCTTTCTATTTTGACTAATCTAAATTTAGTGTCATGTCAATTATGCTGAAATGTCATTATTTCTAATAAGAAGTTTTGAAGATGTTTTTACAAATCAGAAACTTGAAGATTTACTTTGCAATGACTTTTCATTTTTTGAAATGTGCTTTGAAAATGTACATCGAAAAGGACTCTATTGAGTCAACATTGGACTGGAAACTTTTCAAAATTGCAGTTGAAGGGAAGAAAATGAGGAAAATGCTGACATTTTGTCCCTATTTTAAAAGGAAAAATATAATCAGATCCCAGGTCAGAAAGGTTTGTTTTCAAAGACTCATTACAAATATCCATTTTCTCCCATATTGGTTCTCTCTGTACCTCTTAGGTATTTATATTTTAGGGATGTGGTGTTTGTCTCACTGTAAAGAAGTCTAAAACCGCAGGATAACAGAACATGTTACGAATGTAATGTCACACAGCGTGTGACAATGTTTTCAGTGAAACTTCATCTATCCTTGGGAGAGAACCATCCGGCCAAAAAATTCTTTTCAAAATTCCACATGTAAGGCCAAATGCTCAGAGGTGCTGAGCATGCTGCCAGCACTTGCGGTGGCGGCCACCAAAGTCACTGTGCCTGGTACCGCCGTACCTCTGGGCCTGGGCCCGAGCTTGGATCTGGAGATAAATTTTCTCCACATATCTTTAGTGCCGTGTAGGTGAAACTTAATCTCTTCATCTCATTCCATCAACAGTGCTGAAAATAACCTAAAACAAAGTCTGAGATCTAACACGGGAAAATAGCCTTTCCAGTCAGATTGGACTGGCTGGTTCTTTCAGTTACTCAGCCTGAATCATAAAAAATGCCAAGTGACAGAACATATATCTGCTCTGAATACTTTCCCTCTTGCAGTTCTAACAGCAGCTTTTTGGTTTTGTTATTTTTTCTATTCATACGTGATTATTTTCTCTGTTTCCTTTTCATGTTTACGTTTTAAATAGAACTCTGAAAAACTTGTTTCAGTTCATGTTTATAACTCTGTTTTTCTTTTATCCTGCAAGCTTCATGTATTGTTTAAGGTCAGACACCAAAAACAACACTGTGAGTCTGTTAAACTTGTCGCTCCATTTCCAAGGGTTGTGTTTGACCTCCGAGAGCCTCCTTTGTACCTGTATCAACAAGCTTTGTTATCAAAACAGTACCACCAACCTCCATCCCAAAAAAACCGCTGACAGTCCAGGGACAGGAGAGAATTTTGTCTTGATACTTGCTGTAAATTCTGCAGGGCTCAAAGGCATTTTGCATAAAAATTTTTCACCCCTCTTTCCTGCAAAGCTGTGGGAATTGGGACTGGTCCCTCAGCTCTGGGAGCACAGGAGACGGGGAAGGAACATGCTGTTTCGCAGAGTGTGAGGGCTCCTGCTTTCTGCCAGGCTGCTCTCTCTCATCTGTGTTGTGGTTTCCAGCAGCTCCCCCTGTATAGTTCGATGTTCTCCTTGCATCTCTCCCCATGCTACCGTGACCTTCCTTTTTCTTTTGTAACATCTTGAGCACAGTTTATTTGTTCCCTGTTTCCTTTGTTTCTTTCAGCCATTTTTCTTCTTCTCCTCTAATTCCTTTTCAGATAGTTTAAAAGACTCCCATGTTTTCTTTGTTCTCTCTCCACTTCCCTCTTTTCCAAGGCCCCGTTTCAAAGAGGCAGTCCTGTTTGTGACAGCGCTTGTGCATCTGCTTAAGTCCCGTAAAGCCAGGTGAGCATGTGCCTATGTACTGCATCAAGGTCTTAATCTCTCACACTGCTTGGCTTTTCCTTTTTTCACGTTTCTTGTTGTTCATCATGTGAACAATCTTCTAAAGGGAAAAACTTTTTACAGTGGCTAGAATTGGGCTGACTTTTTTACATTCCTTTTTTTTCTGTTAGAGTAGAAAGAAAACTTAAATGTCAGGTAGTGGGGGCTTTAGTGCATCCTGTTTCCAGCTGAGGTACTGTTATTTTTGTGAGAAGTGGGAAGATCTGATCAGAAACCAAAGCTATCTGCTGTGCTCTTAGTGAGACGCAGACAAATTACTGAATGCACGGATAACTACATATGGAGAATTTTAATTCTTGTGTCAGTAGTTCAAATCCATCCAGCTTGCCAATTGCAAAAACTCATTACTGTCTGATGGCCACGTAGGACTTACTTGAAATTAGTGAGAGTAAGTGTGTGGGGGAGGGAGGGGATTTAGGGGGGGAAGGTAAAAGAGCAGGGGATCATCTTCTATCACTTCACATATGACACCTTCCCCTACAACTGACAGAGCTTGCATCTTTGTCAACAACCTCAGCTAAGGAAGCAAAAATATGGAGACTGAACTGTACACCAAGCTCTTCCCGCCTGCAAAGGCAGGCTGTTGAGGCAGTGCTCCAAAACCCTGACGAGGCCCCAAGGACCAGCTTTCCCTGGCACAGGCTGGTTGAATTCTGGTGGGCTTCAGACTGCAGTATTGTCAACGTGCCACGTTTTTAAACGCATTTTAAAACACCCTTTGATGTTTTATCTGTCTCATCAGAACAATTAGCTCCTGGATGCTCTCTGTACAACAAAGGAAATTAATTAGAAAGAGTCAGATGCTGTGATACAGAGCGGTGTTTGGGAGACTGCAGTGTCTCGTGTGGGTTTTGTTGCAGCAGCTGAGCTGGAGACTGTTGTCATGTGTGGCAGGGGATAGCTGGACAGGAAGGTTTTACTGAAAGGGAGAAAGTCACCTTATAAAAGCTCTGCATTTCCACCCTGCTAAATGTTGTTTTTCTGTGAGCTGAGACATAAAGGGTATGCGTGTGGGGAAAGCAGCCACCCTGAGACTCTCTCATGAATACTACAGTGCATGAAGAACAAGGAAAAGATCATACTTCTGTATTTTCAGTTCCTAGATACACCCTGGCTGGAAATCAAAGTGGAGTAGCTCTGCTCTTGCTTCCCCCGTCATATTTCTAAATGGATTTTTCCTGTAAGGCGCTGAGATGCTAAACTTTGATCATAATCATCTGACTTTGAAACTGACAGATATCAAGAGCCATTTCTTTTCTGTGATGTATGCAATCTACTGACATGAAAAGAATGCATTTAATGTGATTGAGAGAAACAGAAGTTTGATCCCAAGAATTTGAAGTCAGGGCTCCTGTTTGTAAAACTTGAAGTACAACAGTATTTTCCACGTGCCTGACAGATGATTGGAGAATTTCTTTCCCTTTTTCAATGTTTTTTCTTTTGTTTTTAGAGTTTTGGGGGTTTTTTTGTGAATCCCCCAAATAGGTGCAGGCTTCCTCTATCTCCAAATTGCACTGTTGTCAAGGAGGTCGAAGCTTGGCTGTTCATCAGCCTTCTCAGTAATACCAACCAGATAGAGTATTGTGAGGTTTTGCAAATCCCTGTCTGTACAATTGTGAAAGGATGTGTAAATGTAGACACTTCACTCGACAAAGGCCCTCATGGAATGCAGACACTGTCCCAAGACATGAGAAATAGGTTATCAAGCCTGGAAGAAAGCTTTGGGTAATGGATTTTCTTGGCTGTCTCCAACGCTGCCGATTCCAGGCAGCCTGAAAAGGTGGTTGGCGTCCTGGCCCTCTGGGAAGCTTCACAATCACTCCAGTTGGTTGAAGATCACTTCTTATTCAGTTGCAGGGTTGCAGTCCTCTGGCATCTCTGACTGCTGACCCCTAGATGGTACTGGAGGGAGCTAGCCCATAGCCTAAAATCTTTGCCAGTCTCTCTTGGCGAACTGATTGGACCTAAAATCTTAAGTCTGGAGCACGGGGTCCAAAGCAGGTTGTACCTCTGCTCTGGCAGCAACTGAGGGAACAAGACTGTTGGGAGAGCTGTGGATGACAGTGACATTGCTTAGAGAATCTGCACTCCTTCATTGCACGCTGCCAGGCAGAAATGGGAGCCTGACTGAGAGCAGATGAGATGGACACAGCTACAGCTTCACAGGGAATAGTTTGTCCTGGGAAATGGAAGGCAGGTGACAAAGCATGACATCATTCGAAAAAGCGTCACGAGAGGAGAAAGCTCTTGTGTAGCAGAGGTTGCTCCTCTAAGTATTATCAATAACTTCAAAGGAAAGACAGCCAAATACAATAAAGACAGGCAGCTAATGTTCATAATATGATTTATAAAAGTTTTCGCAAGTATTAAAGGAGCCCTTTTAATGCATAACCAAATTACCTGTTGAATGGATGTGGGCTGCAAACTAATTTTCTCCCATGAGAGTCAGAATATTTTAAAAATACTATACTCCAGTGGTATTTGCATCTGGAATATTTCTCTGTTCTCTTATTGAACAGTATGAAAAAAATGCCAAAGAGTGAAACTTTGGAAGTGAAGATAAAGGAGGGAAGTACACGAAGGGCTGAAAGATTTATCAACTTCTGTGTTGCATCATTCTCCTGAAGAAGCATAGGCAAAAGTGAAATGAAGGGAAAAAAGAGCTGTGAACCATGATGAAGATGATTAAAGAGGGTACAGAGCAGCTGTCAAAGCAAATATCAAGCAACATTAATAACTTCATAGCACATCAGAAGACTGTCTCAAACCTTCCCAAGAAAACAAGAGCTTTTGTTGCTGCACAGGGTAAATGGAACTAATCCTCAGGTGCAGGCGCCAGTCTTTGTCAGAGATACTCCAGTGTTAATCTGGAGCAGAACAAGAGATTTTAATGGGGTTAATGTGACTACAAGCTACCAACTGAGAAAAAAATTTGGTTCCAAGATTTCAAAAACCTACAGCTACATGGGAAAAACTGTCCTCAGTGGGGAATCCACACCTTCGGAGAAAGCAAAAATGCCTTTTCTTAGTGCCCTTTCTTCTGTACAGGGGAGAGGAATTTTTCCGTGTACAGAAAAGAAAAACAATGAGTGTTTGCTGCAAAGAGTTCATTTTTTAGTCAAACGGTTGACATTTTTCTTTCCCTAAAAGCACAGCAAACTTTCATCTCATGCAAATTCATGAAAAATTATGCTTTGGGCCACAGAGTGGAATTTTGCCCATCTTTGCCTTGAGCCTAGAGCAAATAGCTCTTCTCAAAGCCACAGAGAGGAGCTTGTCAGAGATCTGTCTGTGTGGCTGGAACTCCCTAGCCAGTACTTTAGGAAAATTTTCTTTCAATCAGATTTGCTATGTCCAAACGATTCCTGCATGTGGGTTAAGAAAACATTCAACATCAGACATCAGCAAGCAAGTAAAATCATTGCCTTACAGGAATCGAGCAAATTGTCTTAAGCATTTTGGTGCCAGCATGGTGTACTCAGTTTATAAATGGGAGTAAAAGACACTCCTGCAAGTTCTTATGTTCTACATCTACAGCCAGTAACCAACGGAACCAAATGCTACTCTGAGGTGTGTCAGATTCTTTATTGTACACAGCTTGAGTTTCTTACAGGTCGTAAAGCCTCCCAGGAGGCTATGGTTTGATATCGCATGTGGTATGAAACTGTAATCCTTCATGTTTCTGCAGCATGCGTTAGAAGGGGGTACACTGGGTCTGATTAGCTCCCCTGAATATTAAAAGATGAACTACAAGGAAGCTGTTACTGACTGTAGTGACGCCTGTTTTTAATCTCCTTTTCATAGCAGAGAAATTTCCTCTGACTCAGATCTAGCTGGAATTATTCCAGGTTTGTCCCCACTTGAGATGAACAAGTGCATCTGTTCACTTGTTTAAATGTCCCCCTACTTCGACCTGGCCCTTTCTCCTTCGCCTCTTTTTAAAACAAAGTGAACAGTGTAGGAATGCCTGAAGCGAACATCAGCAAGCATTTCTGTATGGGCATTTTTATGAAGTTCCACAGAGCTAGGAAAAGTAGAATTCTGTCATTTTCTCCTGGAAAACACGATCTACCTTCTTACCCTCCAGTCCCAATTATGTCTTTCAGATCATAGCTCTGCTATTCTGTTCTTCTTGCCTCTGCCTCTTGTGTAAAACCTGTTTAAGGGCTAAGTGTTCATTTCATACTGAAAGCTGTTTCCTTGGTTTTCAATGCAGATATAAAGACGGGAGGGAAATTCATGCTTGTAGAGAGCCCTGAGATATTGTTACTCCACTATGGGATAAACTCTATATTTCCAAAAGCCAGCTTCCTATTTTGTCCTATTGTGCTTCCCCCTCACTTGAACTGACCAGTGAGTCTATCGATGTAATGATCAAATGCAAGTCTCTTTCTTTCTTTCTTTCTGTATTTTTTTTAATGAAAGATGTCATTCTAAAAGAAAGAAAAACTTTTTTTTTAATGCAGTACTTCACTCTCTCCACTATGTGAATCGTGTTAAAATTTATGGGAGTGCCAACTAAAACCAGACACATTTGAATTAACTGCTGGTACCAAACGAGCCTATATAGCTTGTTCTGGCCTTGCAGAGAGGAGGTTATACTGTTTCTCTTTACATGCATCTGCTCTGAGGAATTCACCCTCTTCTGTATCTGTGTATAATGATTACTTAGACATAATAAGGATGGTGAAAGGGGAGGATGTTCTTCATTAGAACAAAAAGCTGGTAATAGCAGAGAAAAATGACTATCTGAGATAAAAGCCTGGCAACATGAAAGATCAGATGGGTTACTCATATGTAATTACTCTCTTGAGTCCATATGGTCATGGTGTATTATATTATTCCCACTCAGCATGCTAGTGGCATTTTGTTGGTGTCTTTCCTGTTATTAACCATATCTGCCTCGTTAATCCAATCACTCGATACTTTACTTGTCGAATTAATATTTTTAGTGTCCTAAATACCTTATTCTGCATTCTCAGACAGCCCAGTCTCTCACTAGCTGTGATGGGAATAGGGAGTAAGGGAGCCCAAAGGACTTCTTGTAAGTGATACAGAATTTTCACTTGATGGAAGAGCATGGGTCCCCCTGCAAATGACATCTGGGAGCCTATCGTAAAGTCTCCAAATGGGACTTGCACTGCTTTGTCCCCAAGGGACTTTCAGAAATGTTATGCTGATGGTACTTATTTAGAAGTGTTTTAGCAGTTCAGTCCTGTTAACTCCTGTGTCCTTTAGGCTCCCAAGAACTTATATCACATTTAAAAATGGGACTTGGCATTCTGAGTCTTTTGGGCAAAAGCAGTTTGTGTCCTTAAGCCAGCTGGAATTTCCTTTCCTAACTGGAATAAGGCAACTGGAAACTGCTTCCTTGTTTCAGGTGTGTGTGCATGCATGGCGGGGGGGGAAGTCAGAGCTTTCACAAAATTAACTTCTTTCTTAGAGTTAAAAGTATTCTTTTTACCTTCTTTTTAATAGTATAATGAAGTATTTGATTATGTCGGTTTTGAGGGGTCTTGGCATTCTTTCACATCAGTTTGACTTTGCCAGCTGGAAGTCTCCCCATAGTTTACATGTGGTTATACTGCAGGGTAAGCAACTCGTGAGGTTTCCAGCATGATGTGTAAAGGTTTTGAAGGAAACCGGAAGTGCTTCAGGAACACTTCAATAATTTGCAGGGTCATACAAGAAGCCATCAGCCACTTAGCTTATAAAATAGAACTTCTCAGCCAATATGTCTTCTTCTCAAAATAGATGAGTATTGGTAACGTCAATGAACTGTGCAGGCTATCTAGTCACATTGCTTTGTTTTATTTATCCATCAAGAAAACACATTACATAGACGAGAGCTCTGAAAGGACACGCGTGTGTCTAGTGCATGTTTCTCTGAGTATTATGTGCACACATCTGCTGATTCCCTCACAGAAAGCTGCCAGAGATTGGTTAAAAGCTTTTCGTTGGAGTTTGTTTGAAGTTTGGTTGCATGAATGTAGTCTTCACTTCATAATGTAGCCTCAATATTTTCAGTGGTTTAAACAATGGAAAGGAAAATGTCTCAAGGTGGTGATAAAGCTTTCTAAACTTTTATCATCACAGTCAGAAAATGCTGCTCATTCTTTTTGCTAAGAGCAGTCCTCTGGGTGGAATCCCTGGTCCCCAGCAGGCAAGTGCAATAGCTAACCGTGGTCTTGAGATCATGTGAGAAAATACCTGTCTAAGGAACTTTAAGAGAAAGAAACCCTACGATGCTTGGCATTCTTTTCCCATCCCAAGGCTGCCGTACTCCTGTGTGTGTTTTGTGCTTTATGCAAGTGCTATAAAGTAAGACACAGCTGAAAACATTCATTTGGGAGCTTGGCCACAGACTTCAGCGGGAGTCAGAGCAAGCACTTGCTCAGAACAAAAAAAAGCAGAGAAAATATCTTCTTTTGTAAGAAAAAGAAGCAGCAAATGCAAATTCCTTAATTGCTATTCAGACTGGAGGGGGGAAGAGTATTATTCACAGTCAGCCAGCTTTAGAATAATTAATGCAAACAAAAGTTTGGGGATCAGGAAAAATACATATAGTTCTCTTGTTCTGGAAGGGATTACTCCTGAATGTGCTGCTAATCTGACTAACACATTTATGTTACACTTTGGGGGTAAAGGGGATTAGGTGGGAGGAATTAAAGAGATTTGATATGGATACCATATTTGGTAGAACTTCTAATGAGATTACTTAAAAAAAAAAGCTGCCTTATGCATAGGCTTGACTAAGTCCAGAGACTCTAATGAGATCATGTATTCTGTCTCCAGTAGGGTAAATGGTGCCAATTCAGAACTGTGGGAATAAAATTCATTGGACTCTGATTAACTCTAGGATTGTAGCAACACCCAAATTAGCACTTAGAATTTCATGTCTCTCGGAGGTCATAAGGAAACGCTGTGGAAACAGAATAGGGAGTCAGTTCTGTACCAGTGGTGGTGCATATTTATTTTCCACCAAACTAAATTTCATGGATCAAGTTTTATTTTCCTGTTTCTTAAAAAGGAGATTTTATGGAGGTATTTTATTCAAATGAACTTGGAGTTGAATCGATGGTCTATCCCTTCTGTTCATATGATTTCAGATGCCTAAAGCCACAGGATACGAGGTGGGTTATTAGATATGCCTTTTCAAAGAGGAAATGGTAAGACAAAAATGGCCTGCCTGAAGTTACAGTTTATAGATTAGAAAAAGGCACAAACAATTAAAAGACGGAGACAGTTAGGGCAAATTACTTGCAATCAAGCTGCAGCTAAATGAGCTTCTTGATGAGGAAACCAAATTTACGTTGTTTAGAACCACAAAGAAATGTTCCCAAAACAAACAAAAAAAGTTGAAGGTGAGCAAAGTGTTAGCACAGTTGGATACAGATGTGTTGATAAGAGAAGTTATGGATGCAATTAAAGTTCTGGTCTTGGATAAGAAAAAAAATAATAGTAACTACAGAGAGCTTTTCTGTCAAATCCACTGAGACAAAGCCTTAACAGGTGTAGGATGGTCTGATTTTTTCCCCTCTGTTTTCCTGTGTGGCTAGCAACCTCAACAATCAGTTTTGACTGAAACCAAGCAAAACATAGCAGTTCAAATCAAAATGTAGCAGTTCAAATCAAAACATACATTCTCCAAAAAATCATTTCTTTAAAGAAAAGGGTGAGTGCTAGGAGCAGGGGTGAATACATTTAACACTAGAATTAAACATTTTATTCTCTGCTTTTATAAAAATGTGAATTACCTCTTTGGCAGTTCTTTGAAAAGATCTTTGAAAAGTTATGTATATTCAGCAATGAAGACAGAAAATCACACAAAACCCTGAAGACATGTGAAGGCTTCAGTGTGAAACATCACATTTTTCTCTTTGTTGCTTTATACACATTTTGCATTCAATGTAGTATTCATCAATTTCACTGAATGCTAGCCATTGTCTACCTATATTTATCTGAAAGGAGTGACTTTAAAGACTTTGTAATTATGAAAAGGCATCAAGCAAAGCTATCCTTCTCCATTCTTATTGCATTGGAATGGTAGGCATAACACAGTAGACAAAAGCAAGGTATAATAGGGCTTCTTATTGGCAGTCAGAAAGTACAAGCATATGTAGAAGGAGATAATATTCTGCTGGCATTTTCTCTTATCTTGATTCCTTCTGTCCTTTCATGCAAAAAATTTTGCGTGAACAGGACCTTGCAGAAATAGGCGGGCAGAGAACAAGAGTGAAAAATTTGCAGTCCTGAGCTAGATGAGCCGGAATTCCCAAGTATGACATTTTGACAAAAAGTGAAAAGTGACTCCCCCTGTCATGTTTAGATAGGTAAATGAGAATCGGCATAATGTTTTGGAGCATTAAGGCACTAATGATACTGTATATATAATTTTCTGCTTAGTTGCAAATAGCGCTTATCATCTGGCAAACTTACATAATATTGAAATAAAGAGATTATAATGTGCCGGGCCAGTTATCAGAAAATACAGCTACTTGAGAAGGGTCTCAGCCAGTACAAATAAATTAATATGTTTTTCCACTGGTATGGCATAAAGTGTAATTTTTCTGTGTAGTTAAGTTTTGAATTTTGAAAATTCAAGGTAGATTTTGTAGATATACAGTCTTTATTTGTTTGTTGAAATAAGAACAGACTTTGGGAGGGCCTTCTTCATTACCAGTGAGTCTTGCCTCTCCTCAGTTTGTATATTCAAAGTTGTCCTGCTGCTTAAAAAAAATGTGACTCATACAAAGAAGATTGAGGTTTGGTTTGTAATCATGGGCTTTATGCTTAGTGACTGGTCTTAATATTGTTTTACAAATGTGGTTAGGATTAGGTCAATACACATAATATGCAGTATTTATTTTCACATTACATGAGAACTCATATGCTTAAGGTATGGAAAACGATTACAAGCTTCAGTTGTATGGAGTTTTATCCCCATTAGCTGTACCTTTGTACAGTACTGAATTCTATCCTTTCATCTTGATGTGGAGATGACCAAGAGAAGGAAGATAAGGTTGGGAGAACCTGCTCTTATTTCTCATCAGGATCATAAGGGCAGCATTACCTATTGTGAGGGATTGCTGGCAAGGTGTGAGATTAGGTAGGAAACTCATTTTCATTACTTATGATTTGGGCATTATTTTAAACTCCGCAGAGATGAAGGGTTGGATGATTAGACGGGTAAGTAATGTGGAAGCCTAATGGCTTGGAACTACTGAAGAGAAAATTTGGCTCCTCGTTTATATACCAATTGTCTGAGAAAGTAAAGGTGTCTTTGGTTAACAGCTGTAGGGAGGTATTAGGATTCAGGTACTAACTTAGTGGCAGAGGCCTGGCAAGAGGAGTAAGGCTTCGATTTACTCTAAATGAGGAGAACTACCAGTGTCTCTCTGAGAGCGCATTTACCTTAGCCCAGTTTCTGCTTTCGTCTGCTCAGCAGGAAGCCAACACACAGAGACCCTTGAGAACCAGAGCAAGAGTGTCTCTCCTACAACTATTTCTCCTCTTTTTCCTCCTGTTAGGACAGTTAGTTCTGTACTGTGCAGCATACTATATCCTCAAGGGACAGAGAGGCAGGCAGGAAGTGAGTATGGGGCACCTTCAGACAAACCTACAAAGAGCTGTGCAACAGGATCGCAAGAGGAAGAGGGTGACCATTCATGGCAAGTTGCCATTTAAGTTAACAGAGAGTGCACCTGGATCTCCCACTCACCTGTAACTTCCCAACCAGAGGACCAAGAATAAAGGTTAGGCAAAAAAAAATCAGAATGAAAGGTAGAGTGAGGGTTAGATTAACAAGATCATCAAGGGTAGCAACATTTATTTTCCAGCCAACAGTCATGTGAGTCACAACAACACTAGGGAGGAGGGTAAGAATGGTATAGAGGGTTGGTAGTACTTCAGAATAATGCTCCACCTTCTCCATATAGACCCTGCACATTTTGGAGAATGTGGTTAATGAACTTGCTCCGTTGTATTTTAATTTGGAAAAATAATAGGAGGCACCATGTAAAGACATGTTAGATGCAGGTATCTATTTCAGAAGCTGTTCAGAGCTGCTCAGTTGCATTTGATCCTTGTCTTTGTTGTAGCTAATACTGAAATAGCCCCACTGAATCATGCTAAATGAGATCTTTTATAATAATAGCAAGCTTATTTCATATTACCCAACTGCATTGCACTGGAATGAACAGGAGGGCCAGCAAACTTAAGACAGTTTTCCAGTTTCTCTGTTGTAGAGAGTAAGACTGGGCTTTAGTCAACCAGAAACTGTTGTAATATTGGCATGAAACAGAAAAATAGAGTAATTAGAAGTGTTTTCATTGCAGAGAATAAAAAACATGATATGTCAAACTGGATTTAGTTTCCCTGCCTCTTCTCCCCCTCAAATGTGCAACACAAGTTTCTTTTCTTTCCAGGGAGAGCCAACATTCCTGTGAAGACTTTGGCTCTGATTCTCAACCTCTTCTAGTGTTGCCTTGAACCTGTATAAAGAGTTTTATTTTTCCAGTCTACATGCAAGCCCTGTTCTGTTAGTAAAGCATGATTGTCTAAATGTCTGTTCAGCTGTACATAGTATTTTGGAACTGTGCAGCAGGCTTGTCTCTTTCTACAGCCATCCTTTCCTCCCACCTCACTTTACAGCTGGAGCTAAGCATGGTGGTTACTCTTCAAGGAGCAGACAATCTCTCTCTCTCTCTCTCCAGGGGGAACTGTTTGACCTAGAGGGGAACAACCAAGCGAAGGGAAACAGACGAGTCTCCTGCTTAGCCATGCTCTTAAAATGCCGTGATATACAATACCTACAAAATGAACTTAGAGCACCAAGTCAAATGCTTATCTCCTCTGTCAACAAATGGCATTGAAAATACCCCCTCCTTTCTGCCATTAATCAACATTGTGCCCAAAAACTCACAAGTTAAAAGTCCTATTGAGTTTGTGGTGTTTGCACTCTGATCATCTCTAACAGATATCTCCAGATGTAAAAGAAAGGAAAGCCTTGCTGGGTAGAGCTCTTTATATTGACTTAATCCATCCCACAACATCAGCGATGTAGGCATCAAAACACATTCCTAGCTTCATCTTTCAGCAGTTTCCCACTCAAGGCACCAGAATAACAGCACGTCTCAAGAGCTTGCTAATCTGGAGTCCAGATATTACAGATACAGGGCAATGTGGTCAGACCTGAAGTCACACTGGACAAATTGCCTTTGGCGATTTTTACTCATGCCCCTCAGGCCACTTGACTCAGCAGCTGTTCACTAACCTCAGCTAAAGCATCACCTTCTCTTCTTGCAAGGGCAGGACCAAGGCAGGAAAGCAGAATTCATAGGCTGTGACCTGTAACAGGGTCCCCATTTGGAACCCTTTCTTCTCCTTCCTTCTGCAGATGCTCACCCTTTTCTTTTCCACACCTATTCCTCAGAAGCTGCAGCAATAGTGGCAATGTGCAACCCGCATCGGATTATGAGCAAATGTCAGAAAAAAACTGTATGCCTTTTGCTGAAGTGTTTCCTGACTGAACAGCTGCTTTACCTCTTATAGGAAAGGGTGGAAGGAGAAGGCTCCAACAGGCCAGATTCAATCCCTACATGCTGGTAGGATGTGGCAGAATTGTTGTATGCATTGGGAATAGTTTAGAATTATTCCTATTGAGCAAAGTATCTATAGAGTCGCTAAGTGAAGACATGTGATCCCTTATTTACTGATAAATAATTCTTTGTTTCCTCAAACATGAGAATATTATTTATATTCTGAAGAAAAAAGGCTACATTTGTATTTTCATGCCAACCTGGAGAAACATTGATTACCCAAATTTGTATTGTAAAGTGAAATTTGGACGTAAAGGAATAAAAGACTTCTCAAGAAAGATTTGGTGCTTGTGCGGTTTACTGGCCTTTTGGTTCCTCTCTTTGTTTTGTCTGTTTTTTCTTTGTTTGCTGTTTTTCCTTTGTTTGCTGACGTTTCTCACCCCTCGTCTGTCACCTTCCTTCCACCTCTCCCCAGCTAAATAGGATTTTTAGCCTGATCTTCTAAGGGAATGAACATACTCAGTTGTGCTTTTGTCCTCTTCTCCAAGCGGGAGACTTGTCTGTTTCCCTCACTGGGGTTCTTGCAGAGTGCAAAACCTACTGCACACACTAGTTACTGCTAGGAGGAAGAAATGGGTCACCCCAAGCACCTGTTCCTCCTTCCTTCAGGCTAGTGGTGAGAAGTCCTACATGTCAGATGCTGGGTGTTACCCAAAGGCAACCTCAGCACAGCTGGCACGCTCACCTGGCCCAGGGGAACCCTGCTGCTCTGGCCCAGCTTAAGGCTTGCACCAGTTATGTATGAATTAATTGAGACTGAATTCTGGAATTCCCTGAGATTTTCTACACTTCTGTGACATGTGCTTGCTTGTGTTTGTTGTGGTTTTTTTTTCCTCCTCTTCAAACATTCCGCAGAGTTTGGGAGAGAGAAGTATTCTGTACTGCTAACATTACTGCAGCTATTCCAGCTTTATCACAGAGGTGTAGGATCAGCTTTGCAAGCCGTAAATTCCGTGTTCTTATCATACTTTACTTTATCGTAAGACATGACCTTTTCAGAAAGTCCAGGATAGAAGAGGTTGGCTGTTTTTAGCCAATATAGTGTAATGATGAGTAAAAAGAGATACAGATGTGAGACAAATTCTACCTCGTGGGTGTCCAAACCATTATCTGTGATTCTCTGATGGAAGAATGAATCAATGAGACAATGCAAAATATTAATCTTATGCTATATTTGAGCAATGAGGATTTTATCTGTTAGAAGATGCTCGTGGAATAAGAAAAAGAAATGGTTGAAGAACATTAAGGAAGGCTTAGGCAAGAGTAAGAAGCGGAGAATGCACATGATACAATAATGTTTTCAAATTAAAATGACAGATTCAGATCCAAGATAGACCACTGCTCAAGAGAGATTTAGGAAATACTACTGTTCCAAAAGTCAAAATTAATCCTGAATTATAAGAGAGAATTTTAGGATCTAGAAACAGCCACGGGGAAGCAAGCAGATCCTTCATATGTGACTAGGGAGGTGTTTTTTCCCTTTTTTAGGCAAGCTGTTGAGTTGCCAGAGAAGTCCCATCTGAAATTTTCTGTAAGGACAAACAAAGCTTATGAAAGTCTGTGTCAGAAGAAGGGCTTAACATTGTGTGCTTAAACGTGTGTCAGGAGTTAACTGTGACTGTTTCAGCCTTAATTCTACCAGCTCCATTCAGCTACTTCAGGGAGTGTTTTTGTGCTTGTATAATCCTCCACCTCACTCAGAGTGGAGCACAAGCTGTTGAAGTGTAATGGTGAATTGCACTTTCCTGTGTATTATGGCAGATTCATTATGCAGCTGCTCTGAACCTTAAAACAGGTAATGGATTTATCACCGTTTTATTAAAGGAAGACCAAAAGAGAGGAGCAGGTTAATTTTTTAAGTATCACACCTCCACCTTTATTTCAAAGATCCCTCATCCTGTCCTATGACTTTTCTGTGAGTATTCTTTCCTCAGTTACCCATTATTTCAACTGCTGCCTTTTGTCTGAAGAAGGATTACAACAGCTCCATTAGCACTTGCTTCTTAATGGGAGGTCTGGGTGGGAAGTGCTCTTAGAGCAAGGAAGTATGAAACTGGAGGGATTATATTTACTGAAAAGACTACTACCCTCGGGTCTGGATACTGCTCTGATTCACAGTGTTCCCTTTCGCCACCCTTCAGTAGTTCCAGGCACTTCAGTAATTTTACTGCTGGTGAACACTGTAAGAGGGATCGGAGTGGGTCCTAGTGTCTTTGAAGAGCTGGGCTTCAAAATGTAGCTGCTACTTGCGAAGTGAGACCTGTCTGGAGTCTGTAGCTACATTACCACATCCCTGCAAATTTCTATTTTTCTCCAATAAAATCACCACAGACTGAGTTTGTCCTCAGTTTCACTGTGGGTGTGGCAGAGCTGCAGTCTCATTGGCATGAGCCAGGACTGCAGGACCTGTGCCTGGGCCGGGGTGCCCCGCCAGAGAGGAAGAACACCTCTGTGTCTTTACCAGCCTGGACAGCTGCCTCTGGCCACCACTAGCAGGGGAGCAAAGCTGCCGTGATTGTTTTACATCCCTTAGGAGTTGCCACACTGACAAGGCCTAGTCCTGGGGGGAAGATACCTTCTTGCTCAATACTCACTTTGGATGAAATCCAAAGTAATCACCACAAAGCTTCCACTTGGCACCAGTTTGGGTGGAGACTGGAAATTTTTGGAAAGATGGACTCGAGAGTCTGATTCTTTTTTTAATAATGACTATTAGCATGGACTGGAAATGACAGGGCTACAAGTGCTGAGAGATCCATTCCTCTGGAGACGGTTTGGAGAAAGTGAAAAAGAAAGTGCTTTTTCACCTCCAATTTGGAACAAGGCAGCTCTGTAAAATTATTTGTGGGCCTTTAGACTGCTTTGAGCAGGGAAAAGAGGACTTTGTTTCTGAGTGGAAACCATAGAGACATTTAATTACACCACAAAAAATATACACAATAAACAAGTCTATTTTATTTTATTTTATTTTATTTTTTTCAGCCAAATATACTAGAGAGCCCTAGAGGGAAAATATATTTTAGTACTTTACAGTTACAATTGCAATTTATGTTAGTCTAGTGTCTTTCATACGAGAAGTATCATATCATAAAACACTTTACAGTCTGTTTATCAATACAATAAACTGAGAATATTGCTCAATTTACTTTATTAGAACTTGCTGAGAGATACAAAAATAAAACCAGCTTGGATTGCTAGTACTTTTTTTTTTTAAGCAAGTGAAACATTAGGAGGAATAAGTATAGCTAGATACAGTCTTAGTCATGAAAGAAAGAGTGTAAAAAAGCTTCAGGTAATGAGAAAGAGTTGATCTGAGGACAGATTTCTCATCAAAGAAGTCCAAGAAATGGCTGGATTGCAAAGTACATCAAGAAATTTTAGTGAAGCTTAGACCCAAATAAAGCCATTATAATACCACTATTTTTGCTTGCTTGAATTGTGGGATACTATTTGAGTTGTTTTTATGGCCAGCACTTGCTGGAGTTTGGTTCATTAAATATTTTTGTGATACTGCAGAATCTTGTGGTAAAGCTTCAACAGGGGTATTCATATGAAAATTTATGACGCAAGTAGAAAAAAAAAAAACCACAGTTTTGCTAGGCAAGGGTTTACTTATTCCTATACATATTTGCCAAGCACTAATAACTGGTATCGGAGTCAGTCACAAATACATCATGGGCAGTAACCAGTTTGGCCCCAGAACTTGAGAAGATATAGACATGGATTTCTTATGTTTTAAAACATTTTAACTACTTTGAGTATAAATGCTTAATCTGCCTCAGAAACTGTTGCCAGTTATTTTACATCACACTCATCCAGCGCAACTGGGCAATGAACAGCTACTGTGCCCACACACAGATTTTGCGGTGTAGTGATGCTATGCATGTGCGTATACTTTTAATGAGTGTCTGAAAGGCAAATTTGCCTAGTTTGAGATGATAAATACAAACATGCATTAATTGCATCAGAAGGTTATTGAATACAGTTCTGCAACAATATCACTGGCAGTCAGTTAAAGCTGTTTGAGAGGCTTAAGTGGGCACTTCCATATGTTAACAGCTTTTGATCTTTTTGTAAGCTTAACCTCATTTTATAAGGCTCTGTTATGAGATGATTGAAGTATTTCCTTAAGTTGCTTGCTATTAATATTGCAAGAAATACTCTCAAATTTTCCACCATCCTAGTGCAGTTGGTAAGTTTTCAGTCTGTCCTATTATAAAATTAGTTATAGGTATAGTTGCTGTGGAATTTTTTACCACAAACTTAAAACTAGTGCAAATTTCATGCTGTGTCAGTTTATTATAAATTATAATACTTGATCTTTCTACATGACTATTTGTATGTCTCTACAATGCTGTTTTGCCTTGCTTTGCTAACAATTATTGCCATTAAAAACACTGGCATTTCAAAACTGTGCTTGATATTTTTTATATATATATGTAATACTGTACTCCATCATTAAGTCAGGAAAGACAAGTGGTAACTGAATGATATTCATTGATAAGATTAAATTCAGAAAGGCAAATATCTGTGCAATAACAGGAGATTAGGACAAATAAACTAGTTACACACTGAAAAAATTCCAGTCCAGGTGATTCATTGCTGCTAATTTCAGCATAACAACAAGTGCATTCTATTTCAGTTACCATCGGAGACTCTTCAGGAACGCAGGCATAAACCCAAAAGGGAGAAATGCAAAACCCATCAAATGTTTGGAATGCAAAGATATACATTATCCAGTATGAGATTGCCAGGTACAACAAGGTTAGTTCTGGAGATTGGGAAACTCAGATTTTGAAACATAGGGTTATTGTTTTTCTAATTGCTTTGGACACCTCCGTGTTATTTAGTAGTTATGTGTTCAGTAAGAACAGCCTTTTGCAGTAACTTCCAGACAAGATGACATCAGTGCAACACTGCAAGAACTAGAAGACTGTGTGAGCTCTATTTGTGTTTCTGTCAGCATTTAATTGAATTGTCTGTGAGGAATTGCTAGGCCTGGAGCAATTACTATCAAGAGCAGAACTATTAGTTTAAATCTTCCATACCCTCTTTCTTCTATAGAAACCACTTTTTGTAGGTCTTGTAACTTCACTTATTTCCTAGAGTTAGTCATGTACTTCAGCAAGTGCAAGATCAGGTCCCAGGTTATGGTTGAATAAGCAAAACTGTAATTTTACCAACCTCAATATTTACCAGGGTGTTTTTTAAATTCCAGAGCTTCTGGTTTCCAATTTTCAGAGTTAAGTTGATAAAACATACATCATTGACAATACTTCATCGAAAATGGAGTTTGGTGGCTGTTCATGCTAGAATGAAAGGTCATAAACATAATTTTTCAATGAATTGACTACAGACCTATAGACTCCGTTAGAAAGAGGACCTGTAGCATTCTGCTTAGCTTCAGTTATGGCCTGGCTGAGGAAAAAGGAAAGTAGGACTTCCACCTTCACACTGTTAAGTGGCTCTAAAGTGCAATGTTTAACACCTGCTTTTCTCTTTGTTTGCATATTCAAGGTTCAAACTAGTGGCAGCCCAGGCCATATACCTTGCAGGTGTGCACTATTATTAATTTAGGGGTTTGCACATGTGAAGGACATAATAGTATTTGTTCTCTGAGAAGAAGTGGCTTCCTTTAGTGTTAACTTTGAGGAGTAGTCCTAAAAATGGTGATGGAATAACATAGCAGACTAAGAGTAGGGAGGAATAAATAAGGTACTCAAAGAAAATGGTGACAAAAGAAGTCTAACATCAATCAAGCTTTAAATACTGATAAAGAAAAGAAGTTTAACATACCATCAAAGAAAAACAATTGTGCTATTAAAGAAAAGAGCATGAAAGAAAGAAATGAGAGATTAATCCGGAGGAAGAAAGAAACCATCATAGCAAGGTGGGAAAACCTAGAACAAAAGGTAAGGGATGAGAAGTGTTCCTGTCTTGTTCAAATATGAGCGTGCATGTAACATTTGGGAATAACAATATTTTGCTTTGAAATTTGCATTAAAATGAAATCTTAATCACAATAGAAGGAAAATGAAAGCACATGTGGGGGAGAAAAAAAAAGGAGCATAAACCAGACAAAAGCAAAGGAAAACATCAATGACAAATGAAGAGGAAAAACACCAGGAAGAGAGAGAGGGTAGGGTGCTAATGAACAGAGCACAGTGGTGTGAGTGGTGAAGTGTGTCATGTGCTAGAAACATCTATCACATGGAAAACCAGAAGGCAGAGAGCAGGAGATTGGAGGGTAGTGGGTGAACTGGCAAGGGCGGCAGAAGATGTATGTCACCAGAAACCTAGAAGGGTAGGAAACTGAGCATCTAATGACTATGGGAGGTGGTTCGCTGTAGAAAACATAACTCCTACTGCATGTCTGACTGAGATAACTTCCTTGTTTGGATTTAAATATCTATTTTAACGTGGTTAAATGGACTAGTGTCTATAAAGTAATGTTTATTCATATTGATAAAAATACTTCTCTGGTACTTTCAAACTTGCTTATATTGAAGTCCCTTTTGTCCTTCAACTATTTAATGCCTCCTAAAATGAGAACAAGTTTGAAAGCCTTCCCAAGCACCAAAACATTCTCATTCATCTGATACGAAACAGCTACCTACCCCACTCCCCTACTGCAGGCAAGGGTTTGGACTCGTGTATAAGCTTGGAGGTTGTGTCCTGAAGATAGGAGGATTCAGGCTTTCCTAGGAAATTCCTCCCATTGCGAAGAACTGTTAGCTGAAGCACCTCAGATGTCCGTGAGGATGGTGTTGCCTGGGATGGCTCTTAAGATAGTTTTGGATGAAATCCATATGCAAGGTCAAATACAGCTGCTTAAAGCACTCAGTTGGGGGTGTGGGGCAGAAATGAGTGCTACCCTTTTAGAATGTATTCTGGGATACAGAGTGAAACTTGGAGTGGGTTTTCTGTTACAGAAACTTAATACCTATATATTTGACTGAATCTGAAACTCCTCTAAGTACATGTCGTGAAACAAACGCTGGGAAAATACTGGTGTAGTTGCTATTTACACCAGATAAATCTCTTAACAGGTCAGAAGCTGTAGCACTGATCAAAGTCCTCTGTAAGAATCCAAGTAAGAAGCTACTCTAATGTGAAGTAAACAAGGAGGGCAGCAGTGTCATAGACTCCTAGGATAATTTAGGTGGGAAGGGACTACTGGAGGTCATCCTGTCCAGTACCTCATTCAAAGACTAGCCAGCTGGGGTTAGACTGTCTCTGAGGATGGAGGTTCCACGAGCCCCGGGCTACCTGCTCCTGTCTTTGAGCACCCTCATGGTATCTATCCCATCTCCCTCCCCCCCCCCCTCCCCCCCAATATCTAATTGAAATTCTAAAATGACTCTGGCTCTGCCTTCTCTGTATGCTCCTGTTAGGTAGTTGAAAGCAATGGTATATGATTTTGCCATCTCTTCTTAGGACTGAACAAACCCAATTCTCTCAGCTTGTTTTTGTACATCATGTTCTCCCCACTTCTCCTAAAGGATGCTAATACTAATAAAATATACTAGTGCTAGAATGCAAATAATTTTTTTAAAAAGGAACTGATCAGAGAAGATTGGTTTGTGGGGGTTATTTTGTTTGTTGCTTTTGTTTTTTTTTCTTTTAATGTGGCATGTTTACAACATGCAGTGTATGCTGCCAGATAGTATCAAGAAGAGTGGAAAGATATGATTCCACAAGCAACTTCTGTATAGATAAAAAGTACCCTATTGCTTTCGGTAGGATAAAAATATACAAACGTACCTTCGTTCTCTGAGGCATAAACCAACCTTTAATTCCCTTGGTTAAGAAATAAACTCTCGCTAAATCTATAATTTGTCAACGTACCATTTACTCACTTATACATTGTGCTGAAGTGTCAGAGACAGGACAGTGGATTAAATAGTTGGAATGCCTGATTTTACAACGCCCTTGTGGACAGGGTACAAGAAAACACTCTTACCCACCCCAGTTTGCTTTGGCTTTCGATACCTGCAATGTGCTATAAGCCTCTGTAACAAAAGACCTACTTCACTCTCTGCTTTTGAATGCACCCCTGTACCTGTCTACACACACGTATTCCCACTCTTGTCCCCGTTTCCAGTAGGCACACTTTCATATGGTTTGTATTTTTGCTCTGTTGATTCAGTAAGCAAAAGTCAGAGTCCCTACTAAAAAAAAAAAAAAAGAAAGAAAGACTTCATCTAAAATCCAGAATGTATGGGAGGCTCTAGGAAAGTGGTCACCTACATTACAGCTGTAAAAGATTTTGTAGACTTGGCTTGACAACATGTTGCCTTGCTGTGCAAAACAGAGGGGCTGACCTGCCTTTCTCTGCTAGCTCCCTGGGACCAGCTGAGCAGTCCTCTGCTCTGAAGCATGAAACAGTGGCACAGGGAAGCTATATTTGTACAACACCCACAACGTCATAGGTGCATTCACGTAAAATTTTACTTGCTTTCTTTTTCCTCATGTCAGTTTTCTGTTTTAGTTTGCCTATTTGCATGGCTTCTCAGAATATCCTTAAATTGCTGGGCAAAATGGAGCCTAATGAAGCTCTGAAAGTAAATACTACCAAGTTCTGTAAAATGTATTCACCTTTGTAAGCTTACGTGGAAAAGTTCGCGTTAAGAAAAAACATTCCTCATGTTAGTTGTGATGGCCACTGACTGAAGTAAGGGGCCTGGGCTCTCCAGAACTTCACCATTTGCTCTGGCTCTGACTCTCTCCAGTTCATCAGAGTTACCTTCAACAGGGGTGGTTTCATTTACCTGACAGGCTGATGTGTGCATACTTGCCCACTTCCAGTCCAGCCTGGCTTCATGCCATGGATGACAGTGGGCTTCACTGGACAACTGGGGTTCTTCCATTTTCTGTGCCCTCTCACCACTAGCGCTACTATGGCTCCTCGATGAATTACAGAGGCTCCAGGCTTTCCTTCAGTCTTGGCTCCAGCAGAGCTGACAACTCCTGTTTTGTCTGCATAAAAGAGGAAAAGAGAGGGATTTCATATCTGAATTTCTTCAAATTATTGTGTGTCCCAAGTCAATCTTCCTCTATTTTTTCTTTCTTCTTTCAGTACTAGGTTTCAGAAGGGACAAACTCACCTTGCAAGCTGAAAAATGAGTGTGATTATAAAGGGAAATGGATTGTAAATGTCAGAGCTTGCTTTCCTTAAGATTGTACTAGAAGGAGGATACTTTGTCTAGCAAGAGAATGGTTGGAGTAGAAGGACTGTGGCCTAGGTCAGCCTATGATTTTCTGGCTGTAAAGGGATGTGGTACAATTCAGGTCTGGCTCTGTCATTATCTTCTTTTCCAGAGGGACTCTAGGTGGAGAAAAGGTAAGTTCAGCTTTCCTGCCCTCCAAGTGTTGAGACCCTCTTACCAGACTGAGGGCATCCATGTAAATAGATTCCCCCTCGTTACTAGACTGAGACCAGCAACTCTCATAAACCACCAAATAGCAGTGATTTTTTTCTTTTTTTTTTCTTTCTTTAATCACCGATGATGTGGATCACAGTTTGGACTAGCAGGAGTCTCTCTTCCCCTCCTCCTGGATCATGCAAAACCTTTATTTTTTAAACCTGTGTGACTGCTTCCAACAGAAGAGCATTAGGTAAGCAGTAGGTGAGGTGCTGTCAGATGAGGAGGAAAGCATGGAGCTAATCCCATAGTCTGGCCAGAGTTACAGGCTGATAAAAGGCAGTTGAGGAGTCTCTGTGTTTGCCGCAGATGTGCTGACACACTCCTCTGTCCCCCCCAACTCATGCGGAGAATAGCCTGGCACCACACTCACTTTCTCGGAGACGGATATTCCCCCTTCAGTGACCACGAGATAATATTTTGTCATACAGCCATTGGAACTAGGATATGAATAATCTGCCTGCTCTGGCAAGGAAGTGATATTTATGTGTTGTCATCTCAAATGTATGAGAGGTCACTGGCAAAAGGTGTGTGGGAAGTGGAAGCTGTGCAAAGACCAGCCTCTTCCCGGATACTTCTAGGATCAATGTTAAAGCTCTCCAATCCTGCAGAGAGAAGGCAGGATGGACACCACAGAACAGTTAAATCCCTGTAGGTTGAGGGGTTTCCAGTGACTGTCTCCAACCTCTTCAGGCTAGTTTCAAGGGTGATGCTTGAATTGGGCTCGTGTGACCTGAGGAGTCATCTGGTATAAAGCAGGGAAAAGGATTTAATTACAGAGAACAGATAATCTTTGTTCTAATGCCTTTAATGCTATCACTTTCTCTGCAGCTGCTTTACACATAATAACAGCTTAGCTTTCATTACAGATATGTATATATTTTTTTAAAAAAAGGCAGTATCTTCCTGTCACTACATAAGCAGCATGGTTTTGTTCATTTAAAGTCATCATTTCTCTGTGGCTACAGGGTATTACATCCTATGTCATTCCATATAATAGTCTTCTAGGAATATATATTTTTCACCTTCATTATTGAGATTACTTCAGTCAGCAAGTGCCCATGGAACAGAATTGCAAATGATGCATGCAGAAAGTTAGCAATAAGCTGTATTTCTTCTGTTGATATGCTATACTGACCCTTAGGAACAAGACTTAATACATACTATAATCTTAGATGTTCCACATTCCCCCAAAGACACCTGAAGGAAAAAGTGGGCAATAGTGTTTCCTTCAGAGTGCTGAAATCATTCAATGACTCATTCATACGCAGTGTTAATTGTGTTTTACACCAGGGACTGGGTGCTTCATCATCCTGGTGATGGACAACAGAATGTTTTTCCATCTTGGATACTGGGTTTGTTTAATTTCCACTGATATCAGCCAGCGATTGCATCAGAGCGTCAGCTTTGCTTAAACAGGGTTTGTGACTGAAGGCCAAATCTGTTCTTGAAAATGAGAGTCGTGTAGTAGTGTCAGATGGGAATTATGATTTGTGATGGCATTTCTATACCTGAAAAAGTCCAAGGATAGGCATAGTAAAAACATGATTTTGGTGGTAAGCCTTATTTTAAGGTTAAGCTGTATCAACACTAACTGTGCTACCAGGCTCTCTCTTTCACGCTGCACAACGTGCTGGCTTTGGTCAAGTTTTACCCCATGCTTACAGGTGGGCGAAGGGCTGACTGTTGGAGGCAGAGTTATGTTTGCTGCCCAGTAGGCATTTCCTTCAGGCTGGGATGATGTACATAACCGTGGGGGGGTTATCCATGGTGCACCTCTGCATGGCTAAACAGAGGAATTTCATCTCCCCACCTGTCACTAGTCTGTCATGAAAGCTGAATTTGCTTTGAGAGAAGTGGGATGCAACCTCTGCGTGCCAGAAGTAAGGAATCAACAGGCAGTGTTAGGATATCTGCCTGTGGAGGAGTGAAGTGCAGTGCCTCGATTTGGGCCCGGTAGTCTTGTTATGTTCTCTTTTGACGTGAACTCTTCAAGATTTCTTGTAAGTAGTTCCTGCTGCTACCAGGCTTGCACATAATCAACAGCTGGAGTACAAACAAGGAATTTTTTTATTAAATAATTTACTTTGAATTTTTAATGTAATGGCATAAACTGTTGCTCCTTTGTAATTCAGAAAGTCTCTTTACTTGCAGCAAATCTGCTGCAGGGACAGCACCACTGAAGGGCTTGTGCAGAAGTCTCCCTGCCACTCCAGTGTTACTTCACAGGCAGCACAGAGCAAGCCCTGAAGGATAATTGGCATCATGAGTTCTCCCAGGCTGTAGAGAAGAAAAGTGATCCCCAACTGGTATACCAGAGAAGCAGGAGGTTAATTTTATTTGAATTTCCCTCAGCTAAGTATTTGATCTCAATAGATAAGTGAGTTGAACCACCACAGCAGATGGGTTGATTCTCTAAATCCCATGATACAAGGCTTATAATATTTTTCAAACAACAAAGATGAAACAACAGCTCTTTCCTCTGTTTTTGAGTAACTTTTTGCCTCAACAGGGTGTAATACAATGCTTTGGAAGATGCTTAGAGACCTTTGGCACCTTGGGTATTACAACTCATGGGTATCTGCAATATTAAGAATAAAAGATGAACTTAGGACAGACCCTTGAACTTAGCTTTTCGTCTGTGTCCCAGAAGAAACACAGTGCAGACCAGCAGAGCACAGACATGTAAAGGCACGCATGTATCTCTTGAATTCCTAACTGAAGTAGATCAATAGCAAAAGGATTTAGCCTCTTAGCCTCTGGATATGGATGATCACTATACTTTTCTACTTTTTTTTTTTCTTCCTTGACGTCATATCTTTTTTTAAAAAAATATATATATTCTGCCTTTTGACAAGGTGGTCTGCATTCTTCCTGATAACAACTCCAGGCAAATGTGTCTGTCACAGAGAATGAAAGGCATTTTGGGGGGGGGTGGTGGGGTGGTGGTTGTCTTATGTAAAACATGATGCCAAGATGTTGGCAAAATGTCAAGTCCTCTGATATTCATTCTATAAAAATCTGCTAGTTTGGAACAGGTGTCTTAAGTTTCAGCAGGTTAATCAAGTGAGAAATGGGTAGGTTGGCCAGCCTTTACTGTTGTGGGAATTTTATTGCTCAAGCAAGTAATTAAATTGTCCACACACAAACGGCCTCACAATAAAAATACATTTATGACAGGACGGTCTTGTTCATCTTGGTGAACCAGACCCCCAACTCTTTTGCAGACTGTGTGCACATGAAGGTTCAGCGTGAGTAATCATATTGTTTAGAAATTATGCTATTATAGTATCTGTATGTGCAAGAATTATACAATAACACGGAAAAATTCTTGATGTCCAATATTTATATTACAGAGCAATGAGGAGAGTGAGTTTAGAGCTGCTTCTCGGAGGAATCAACACACTTTTAAAAAAGGTGCACGGGGTTTAGGGATTCAGGTGCTCAGAAAAGTGGCAATCCAGATAACAGTGGTTACAACTAAATTGTATATTTAAACATTAACAGTGGGATTCAAAGCTGTGGCTTTGTAAACTACTAATATTTTTGCATTTTTCTAAATGTTGACAAAAACCGTATCCTCAAGCAGTTACTTGAACATTTAGCTCTTTATGAGAGCACAATTTGACAAGATCTCAAAATTATAAATGGCATTCTCTTTAGGTATTTACAGTCACACCCCTCTCTTAAAATTACATTTTCCTCCGTGAGAAAGATTTGAGGATGACCCCCCATCATCCTGGAATTTCAGCAATCTTCAATTAACAAAAGTCTAAAACTTTCCAGAGCAGTTGTCTTGCTCATTGAGTCATCCTAGCTCTGCACTCTGATAAAAATCTTGGGCTATTCTTTCATTTATTTGTCTCTGCATTTATCTGCCTGCCTCTGTTCAATTCTGTTGTTTGTATCTACAAATATTACACAATGCTGAAAGTTTTCTCAGAGGGACAAGTCACCTCTGGACAAAGTGTAACCATGGAAAATTCCAGATAGCACAGGATGTTTTCTTTTCCTTTGGAAAATACCAGCATTTTAAAAGGAGTGTGATAAAGGATATGCAGACTCAAGCCACAGCAATCAGTTATGGCAAGCTTTATTTTGGACATTCGTGAAACGCAGCTGCTGCAGCAGCAGGTACCCAAACTGGACAGTCCTGTCCCAGTGCTCAACAGAGTAAAATCAGCACCCTTACTTTAATGTGGTGATACTTGAGGGTTGGAGAGTTTCGTCCCGTCTTGGGCCAGAGCTGGGGAAGGATTCCTCTCGGGCTCTTCCCAGGGGCTGAGGCTGGCAGGCAGGCACAAGACGCGGGTCCCCATTGCTCAGCCTCCTGCCACGGCTCCGAACAGTGACCCGGTGACTCCTTCAGCACGTGCTGCCCTGGGGCTGGGCTTGCTGGGGCACACAGTCTGGCCCCACAAACAAGGCATAAGCAGGGAGCATGCCATGAAAGTGATTTTCTCCTCGTTCCAGTCTCTTCCAGGCACCTCTCATCTAGGAGGAGTGTGGGGAAGTGGGAGACCCCCAGCTTTTGTTTAACAGCTTGCTTATAAATGCTAGCTGAATACTTTTGTTTCTGAAGTATACATTTTCTGTCTGCAGAAATACAGCAGACGCTATTTTCCTGTGCATTTAGCCAAAGTTTTACTTTGTGCCAGGAGGGAATGACGTGCCCCTGTTGAAATCCCCCTTTTCCCTTTCAGGAAAGAGGCGGGGAGGGGGAGGAGGCCCAGGTGGGGGAGCTCTCACTGCGTGGGAAGGGAGAAGGGGAGATGTGCCCCAAGCTCCTGGCCCCAAGCTCCTGGCCAACGCTGTCATTGCATTCTCACCCGATAATAAAAGAGCTGTATATCCTAGCTTCCTTTGCACCCCAGTCTTTATTCATGGGTTGCTCATGGCACTTAAGAAATATCATCCCCATCTTTGCTCTGTGGCAACAGGCACTGGGTCTCAGATTGTTTCCAGTGGTGCTGGGGTGGCGCAGAGTTTTCAAAAGAGCCCAGCTGTATCCTCAGGCGTGTAAATACAGGGCTAGGTTTCTTTATTTCTCCTGGGAGCACAGCACATTCAATGTTTTGTGTGTGAAGGGTTAGACTGGATGCTAAATGCATCTGGTTGTTTTACTGAGATACCCAAAAGGGACCTGATCTTCAGAAGGGTGTAAAAATAGGGGGGCAATAGAAAGAAAAATGTAGTGAATCAGTGGCATATTGTATATTGAGTGTTGAATTTTGTCTGCTGAAGTCATTTGGGGCACTGTGTTACCAGAGAGGAACAAATTGGAGGGAGTTCAGTAGGAAGCAGCAAATCTTGGGAGTAGAAGAAAAGAACTCAGACAAAATATTGGAATGATTTAATAATCCAATGTATCACTAGGTAATGACTAAGGAGAAATTATGTTATAACAGGCTATAAATGTTTGAAGTGTGCAAACATCCAGGAATGAAAGAAACGTAGTTTGATGCACCCAAGCATGATCAAGAGGCATGGGGATATAAAATTTAAGGGGAGGTACATTTAAGACAAAAACCAGGTTAGAGTTTTCAGGTGGCAAGACACTCGAAGTATCTTGCAAAGGAACTACTAAAAATCCCCTATTGCTTGTGACTTCTGAAAGTAGTTTGAACAAAATACTGGCAAGTGTCCTGTGGAAACCAATCCTGCTCCTCCAGAGAGTGAATGACTTAACAAGTCTTCCTACATAGAGTGTGGTATGCTTGACCTTAATTAGCCTTTAACATACCAGAAATTTCTACAGATGAGTTCTCCAAGTGAAAGGTTGCTGCACATGTTAATTCTTTGACTTTCTGGGTTGGTCTGGACTCTGAAAGAAGGGTGTCTTGGGTAGAAAGTTATTCTACTCTTGGGTTAGGCACTGACCTGCTGTGTGACTATAGGCATGTAGCATTTACCTTTCTGTCATGCCTCTCTCCAAAAACCCAGATAGAGTTAGGGAAGCAGCCCTGGTGAGCTCAGGTTTGAGCAGTGAGGGAACCAGAGCCATGTGGCATGCACCTGAGCTGTTGGGCAATCAAGCACCAAAGGCAGAGGGTTTATCTTGCGGGCTACTCATGGACAGTGTAACTTCTCCACCATAGCTACAATAGCCAGTGTGAGGACTAGTGGCTACACTTATGCTGAGTGAGAGAGTCTCCCAGGCTCCTCTGTAATCGAGAGAGTCGTGAGTTGTCTCAGAAGATTTCTAGGGGTTGTGAAGATTATTGGTATTTGCTGCTCACTGCAAGTGACAGGTTAAAGACTGTTTTTTGTTTGTCTCTTTCCTTATATTTTCTTTTTTAACCTTAAGTTGAGAGCAGTAGAAATCGAACAGCGAAGAGGCACATTATGAGCAGGAGGGATTGCAACTCTTGTTCTGACAGTGGAACTGGTACATTAACTCTCAATATTTTCATGAATTGAAGAATCCAGTAGTAGTACTGAGTTGTCTTATCGATAAGCCGAGGTTTATTCTACACTATTATCTTCAGGAGCATCAGTGCTCAAGAAGTAAGGTGCTTGAAATCTACCAGAGCTTTATTAAATACCATGTTGGTCTAACTTCTCAAATTATTGTCTAGTCTCAAATTTCCCATGCTTTGGGACATCAGAGAAGACAGAATAAACCAAAGATCAGTAGATCTTTCCTGCTGCTTCTGATTCCCAAGTTCTGCAAGAGTTTGTTCTGCAAGCTGCAGGCTTTGGAACAGAAGAAATAATGAAATCTCAGCTCAGCTTCCTAAGATTTAGTGTTGGCAGATGGGGGTTTGCCTTCTACTGATGAGTATTGTATGCTCTAGAGAAAAGCAGCAGTCAAATGCTCTTTCTGTTAAATTCACAATTTTTTAAATTTAACACACAATTGTCTTGACTAATTTGTAGCATCTACAAGCCCTCTAGATTATGGCAGTGATTTAAGAACATGCCACAAAATTTCAGAGGAAAAAAAAAAAATCAACGTGCGTTCAAGTGGCTTTATTGATTGTCTCTCTTTTTTCTCTTTCTCTCCTTATATACTTTTACTGTATATTAGGTATTATGAAATAAATTCTTTGTATTCTTTGTAGCTCAACAATAGGGGAAATTATCTTTGTCCTTTTTCTAAAAGGTCTTGTTAAAGGATTCACGACTCCTTTGACTAAATTAAACAGCAGGGTAACTTGAGCCACTCAGCTGTTACTTCACCTGTAGGCATAATTACCATTAGTAATTAAAAAAAAAAAGTACTCTGGAAAGTTCTTAGTGCCTAGATTTGTTCTGTGAACTATATTTGTTTATTAATTTCCTAATAAGAATTCAAGAAAGCAGGGAATGATAAAAGAAAATAACCATTAATGCCCTCTGTCCATGCCACGTTTCTCTTTCTATTACAGCTCTGTCAAGAGCTCAGCTGCAGTCCTGTTACTTATGGTTAAGTAACACGTGCTTCTTGGATTTGAGGATGGCTCACAAAATTTAGATGCTCAATGGAAATTTCAAGGCCCTTTTGTCATCTTGCTTTTACTTATGCCCCTCCTTTACTCTCCATTTCTGCAAACAGTCAAATTTCCCTTTCCTCAGGATACTCTGAGTAGTTAATCAGCTAATTTAGACTTTTCTGGATCAGGTTATTGCTCAAATATGAATTTGCAAAGCTGACTTCAGTTTGAAGCAAGTTGTACGCTGATTCCCTTTGCAAGGGAAAAGGGGGGGCGGGGAGACGTCTCAAATTCTCTCTTCATCTTTGGAGAGCTTGCTCTGTGTTTTTTCTCCCCAATGTTTTCACTAAGATATCCATATAAGGATACCTAATTCTTCAGGACGAAGTACAATGTAAAGCAAATATAGGTGTACAGCATGAAAAGTTTGTAAGATATTTTAAAAACAACCAATTCTGTACTCAACATAAACACACGACATATGTGAAGCATGTCCCAGGTATTTTCATACCTTCTACATTGCAAAGAAATACCTCATTAGACTTCTTAACTGTCTCCCTGGTGAATAAGCACCAAGTCACTCTCCTGTCCTGCTCTTAGCAATAAGCCCCTGAGCCTTATTTAAGGCATAGGACAGCATTATAAAAAAGGACCCAGCCTATGCCCAGTTTTGAAGATTAAGTTTCATATTTCAGGGCTATCAGTCTAAAAATTTACACAAGCACTAAACAAACACCCACACACCTAAAGTCATCTCTCGATAGATGCAGAAAAAGGCTGCCATATCAGATCATATATCTTCAGCCTGTCAAGGGTCCTGGCTAATCATTCTTTGAGTCATAGTGTAATATTGGGCGCTAATAAATCTGCCAACTCAGATTTATCTGGGTTTGCATTAGTCAAAAGTGTTTTAAATAGTGTGTTTCTATTTATTGCTAATTAATAACCTCGCCAGCTCAGATGCAGTACTGCTCTAACATGGCCACTTGAACATATCAGATGGACTGCATGACAGACACAGCTTGTAAGAATCAGGCTTTATTCGTGTGCAGTGTACCAGTATGAATTACAGTTCCTCGAGAACACGCGTAAACATCAGTATGTTTTCTGGTTTTTGAAAGTGAGGAAAGATTTGCAGAGGTTTTATTGGTTTCGGTAATTTCAGTATAATTGCAGCAATGCTGTCAAAGATAAATTATTTCCATTGCAGAACCTTCTTTATTCACCAGCCCAGAAAAAAGTTAAAATACAAGATTTTCAGTACCATTACAAAAATATTTCCCCAAACTTGCGCAACCACCACCTGCCAAGTTGTGCAGCGCACGTGTTCCTGTGTGGCCAGGAACAACATCCGAACTCTTTTGATAATCGCTTTTGTGCTTTCACCAGCAGGTTACACTCAGTACTGCGACACGTACAGCCTGCCCAGGAGTGCAAAGCATGCCTGCTTCTCAGAGGCTGCCTCTCTCAGATACTTGCAAACCAAAGCGAATTGGCCAAGTATGGGGGAAGGGGGCAGGTACGGATGTCACCAGCCATCTGTCAGAGTCTTTTTCAGGTTATCTGATTATGGACAGGTTTGTCTGCAATTTTGAGTAAGGAGTAAGCATTATTAAATAGATGTCTGGCTTAAAAGAATGCTTTGCTATTGCAAATTTAACATGTGATTGACATCCCGGCGACTGGAGTCTTCTCCCTCCCCGTGGGAGAAGGGAACAGCAGGCAGTCGCAGGCAGCACGCACATCCTCTCACGCCTCTCCTCAGATGTCTCAGCCTGGGAAACCATGCTGGGAGCGAAAAACAGGTTCAGTCTTTGGGTCCACTAAGGAGTTCCAGCGCAGCTGATAGTGAAGTAGTATATGGTCAAATAATCCCTGGTGAAAAACTGTTTGGGTTTGTTTTTTTTTTTTTTCCTGGCAAGCAGAAAGGATCGGAATAGTCTGTAGAGGATGACACCCATCCAGCACCCCTATCTAACTTCATATTATGAAGAGAGGAGTTTTTTGGAAGGAAGCTTGAGACACACGCACAGGGGACTAGAGGTGGATGTAGGAAAGCCTGTTTCTGTAATGCCACAGGAAGAAAAGCATTGATGTTCAATAGAGGGGAACTAGCCAGCAGAGGAGTGGAAGTGGGGATTTGTGAATGACTACACAAAATGCAGAATATGGGGGGAAATGGCTGCTTTAAGACTTTCCATTTAGTGGGAGACCTACTCATAAACTTATTTTCCTCGTCAGCCTATATTCCTTTAATCTTGATTGCCAATTAGTTACTTAAAATCTTCTGCAGGGTCACCACATACTGTGGCATCATTGCAATTTTCCCTGTGGGAAAAAAGAGCATTGGATAACCCTGGGCGCAGCTGAAGAGAGCAGCAGTCCAGAGACAGTTGCTGGGGACTTACATCTTCTACTCCAGGGGTACAGAAAGAAGCCATGTATTTGTGGGGGGAAAAAATTATTGGGAAATTAAGTTAACATATTTTTCTGGGCAAGGAGCAGCAGGTATTTGCAAACAGTTCAGGTTTGCCTAGTCAAAATCTGCTGAGCAGAAAGCAGGAATTCTCATTAAAGTAGTTTCACCTTTGCCTGCCCCTTAATCCCGAGCTGCCATATTTTCCATTAAACTTTCTTCACTCTGCTAATGCCATTTCTGCAGTGCCACTTCCAGTTCATGAAACCCTCCTGTTCTTCTGAAAGTCCCTGCTGTTACATGAAGTAACCCTGGTGCTTAAAGATTGTGATTTGTTTGTTTCTGTAGTGGTAAATATTGCATTGTACTTACAATGAAATTTCTGTCCAAGATGATGTGAAGTGTTCACTCACACCAAACAAACTGCATTTGAACTAACGCTATTGCAGTAGGTCAGTTTGAATTAAAAGTGACAGGATACTTAGTGTTACAGGAAAAAAATGCACCTGAGTGTCCTGTTAATCCAGCAGCTAGGGAAGGCTTAGTGAAAATCCTCCAAAAGGCCTTCATCATTTACTACTTAAGACTGAAGTCGGGTACCTAGTCTGGATGAAATGGATGGAATAACAAGAAAAAAGGCAACAGAGACTTAGAACATCTGTCACACTCAGGCTGAGATTTCACTATGCTGTTTTTTACTGTTTCTATTAAAGTATCGTCTACCTGACATCAAGACTCCATCATGCTAGGGGCTGTCCCTGAACTGAAGAACTGTTTGCATGGCTTGCAAATAAATGCAGGTTTCTAACAGACCAGTGACTAAAATTTGATGAAAACAGATTCTCTGTGACAAAAATACCTTTTCCAAGCTCCTAAAAAACCCTTGCCTTTTTCTTAAAACAAGCAAAGAAAAACTGGAAAAAGTTTGACCAACTCTCAATGTAACTGCATACTAGCTGCTTAAAAATATTGTCTGGGACTGATTCTTAGCTCACCTGCAGTATGAAATCTGTAAAATGGAATAACTTGCTTTACATGACAAATGTAAACCAATGGTTTAAAAACATAAGATCAGTGTTAAACACTGAGATTCTTGTGGCTTCAATATGATAAAGGAGCAAAACTTTCAAGGCTTCTTTCTCTCTAGGTATTCCCTAAGTGGAAAAAATATTCAACAGATGATCCCCCTGAAGCTGTATTGTTTAATTTTAGCATAATATTTAACAGTCACAAATCTGTGGATCTGGGACCACACACCTGTAATTACGAGCCACTTTTTTTACTGCTGTGCGTCACTTCAGAAAAGCACGTTTTGCTGTCGTATGTGTAGCATCGAAGTGTCAGCCTGAACTGAAAGGCCTACTGCCTGTTCTCTGCGTTGGCTCTGTTTACCTGTCTATAAAATGGGCCAGAAGCCTTCCTTTGTCACGATCATGCTGTATCAGCTCACTAACAAAACATTTGAAACAGGTTAGTCAGGGTATTGCACATACGTCCTCAGAATCGCTGGGCACTTCTGTGATAATGTTGAAGTACTATACTTGAAATATTCACTGAAAGCCCTTTTTCTTGTTGCTTTCAAATGGGAATATGGTATTCTCTCTAAAGAAATGGATGTAAACAGATAACATATAGAGCTGAAATTATTCTCTTCTTCCCTGCTGATGCATTAATTCCTGACAGTAAAATCCTGTATTATGTGATTGTTAAGAAAGTAGGTACTGTATGAAAGCCCATAATAGATTCAACTTTAAGGAGAAAAAGAAATACTCATGGTAAGATTTCTTCTAGGGCTACGGATGTTGCTTAATGGCATTGTTCCAGGGACAGCCCTTGAAGGCATTTGTGCTTCAGAAAGTTGCAGGGACAAAGAGATAAATGAACCTTTGCCACGGGCTGTGGCAGGGTAGAAGATGCATGAAGGGAGATCCTGTAGAGTTGCTGACACACTGTGTGTGGCTTACCTGGAGTAATATATGCCTGTGTCCTCAAGCGTGAATTGCTTTCCAATTCTCCTTTTTTCCCAGGTTGACAGTCATTAGTTGCTGACTTAATTCCTCTGCTTGTTTAGCTATAGAGTACATCCTACAGAGGAAAGGTGAGAATCAGTACCGAACGTATGAGCCACCATTTTCTGCTTCACGTACTCTGCACAGGGAAAAAAAGGTGAATATATCTGGGCAGCATAACTGGGCATGTCAGAGGTGTGTGGTTATTACCATCCCTCTGTGGGAATGTGATCCAGCAGCGTTCCTGTGGTGGGGTAGGTACATTAGACTCTGTATCCAAACAAAGCCTGGACTCCTATTTCAGAAGCATGTTCAATCCATGTTCTGCTGCCATTTATACCTCGTGCCAAGACTGTTGTTTCAAAATCCACTACAGTGCAGTTCCCATATCAGTAACATGTAAACTGGCCAGTTTTAGCCAGCTGTTGAACAGGGACCACATTAATGTAAACTATTCAGTCTACTAACCTGCAGCCTATGTCATGCTATTCACAGTGCTCAAGTACTTGGTGCTACTGACGTCAATTTATGCATCAGTGAGTGCATGTTCACCAAAATTAAAGGCAGGACATCCATCAGGAGTCCAAGTGGTTAGAGAAATAAAGCAGCTGCGTGAGCAGTGGGGGCTTGTTTTTCTTCAAATTTGTGCCTCAAGAATGATGTCCTGTGTAGATTGCTTGGTATTTAATACTCGCTGAGCTCACACTACCACCTTTCCCTTAGCAGAAGCTCTAGTAAGATCTTTCTTCATTACTCACCTCCTTTTTTCACTATATTGTAGGGGATGAGTATCTCCAAGAGCTTTATCCCTTTGTGAAATGTGTTAGAAATTGTCTCAAAGATTATGGGGAGGATGGAGAAGGAAGGAGGAAAAGGGATAAATGCACATAGGCATGTGAGTGCACAGGCATGCATATACACACCCCTTCTTGTAATCACGTGGGTCTCGCTTCCCTGGGGTACCTGGCTGAAGTAGTTAGATCTAGCTACGAACTCTTTTGTCTTTGTTTTCCAATAGTTTCTGTTTGGAAAGGTGACCAACTTTTGTAGGATTGTGTACCAAGTCAGATTTTAATTTTCCAGATTGGAAATAAGGCACATCAACAGATCATCAGAAGGTTCCTGGATATGTTTTGTCAGAGAGGAAAAGGCTTCCAAGAACTTGGTCTGTAATGTCTCAGTTATGGATATTAGGAAACGCTTCTAATTGCGTGCTACGTAACCTAGTGTGAGTGAAGAACCAGTAAGCACTGTCTCTGCCAGATGCCTCTCTAAAGATGCCTTTGTTCCCCAGCCTTGGCTGGTCCCATGTGCACCATTCAACATCAGCCCCTTTTCATCATTAGATTAAAGAAAAATTTCTTTTCCTTGCTGCAGCGCCAGAGCTTCCTATATACAACAGAGGAAGTAACTAAATGATTTCAGTATAGGAAGCAATGAAAAAGACTAACATTGTTATTATTTTATTCAATTTCAATCACATTAAAATGCCCATGACAAAAAAACCTCTGGCAATGAATTGTACAAGATCTTGTCAATAGTAAACCTAACTGGGGTGGGGGTGTGGAACCACAAATATGATTTTTGGATTTCTCTCTCTCTTTACTACTTTCCAATTAGAGCTATCTTAAGTGTTACTTATAGTAGCAGTAGTAAAGAGAAGAGGAGCAAGGAGAAACGAGAAAGGAAAGGAAAAAAGAAAAAGAACAAATAAAAATAACCCTTTTTCTTTTAAGTGGTCATGTCCTCGTAAGTAATTTTTGCAAAAAATCTGGGACTTACTGGTTGATGGGGGGTAGCAGGAGAAAATGAGTTATCTTAAAAGACATTAAAAATTGCAGAATCAAATTCTAGCTTGGCAAGATTTTTGTCTTTGTGGAAAAGACTTAAGGATCAAAGTAATTATCTTCGCTATTGCATTTTAGTTCATGTAGAAAGCTTTCATGTTAGATGTATCCATTTTCTTTGTATGTAATTATGGTCCACAATAGTGCTCTCTCCAACCAAACTACAGTTTATTTTGACTGATTTCAGTGTGTGCTGAAAAGGAATACGTTGTCTTTCTGTGCTTTTATTAAGACTATAGAGATAAGATGCACCTTGTTAGTACGGTCTGCTGGGCTGAACTAAGTTTAGTCCTCTAGGTTTTTATTTGTTTGTTTATTTGCCAAATTCCAATTTTTATGCTTTATCTCTCCTCCTTAATTCTGATAGTCCTGTCTCACTGAGATTTTGCAAAGGAGACTTGCACTCCAAGCTGCTGAGCTGGCTGCTGTGGGAACAGCCAATGCTTCTAATTCGGACAAGAATGCGAAGCATGTCCAGGCTTTATTGTTCTTTTTTTGCTGGTGTTTGATTTCTCTGATTTCTTTCTTTTTGGTTCCCCAATGCATTAGTGTAATATTGATACCCTTACCTAAGCATTTGTAACTAAGATTTGATGAGAAGTCATTCATATGAAGAGATAATTTGTGCTGAGCTGGAACAGGTTCTTATTTGTGGCTCTGTATTGCTAGAAAGTCCTGAGTTCACTTTTCTAGGGATATGCCACATTATTTCATATGGCTGCAGAGATATCAGCATTAGCACCCTGTGTTTAGTAAACAAAACTTCGTGGGTGGGATTTTGGCCTAGCTTTGCTCCCATCAAAATTAAACTGGAGTGCTGGTGATTTTGATGGAAGCAGAGCTTAGCCCAGCAGAAAATGCTTTTGAAAATCTCTGTTTAGTAAAAAGTGGTCTGGGAGGGAAATTCTTGATATGAGTTGTATACATTTTTGTGAGATATAATCCCAAACATTAGCAGGGTTTGAGCCATATGGAGTGAATTGGTTACCATGCCTATGAGTTATCTCATTTCTCTATCCTTTTATTAGTAAATCAACATGCATTTTGTCTGACTCTTCTCATGTTTTCCTACTTCTCAGTGATGGCTTTACCCCTCTCAGCGGAGGAGGGCTGCAGGACCAGTTGCTTTAGTGTGAGTGAGGCTATGTTTATACTAGAAAGCTTGCTACTACAAATTTTATCAGCGTGCAACAGGTGACTTTGACATGTGCTCAGAAAAAAAAAGCAAATTTTGCTGCTTGAGCTCACATCTTGTGCAGTCTCCTATCTGGTTGGTACACTGCAATCATACAGCACAAGTGTTCCCTGAACTGCCCTCTGGCATTGTGTCCTGCAGGACGTGCTTTCTTATGGTTTACAAAAAAACACAGAGGAGATCTTAGGAAATGATGGGTGGGTGGGGATGGCTTTCCACATGTTCTTTTCTTCATTAATTAAAATCTCCATAAAATCCCTAGCGCCCAGTAGCTACCTCTCCTGTGTGTGATCATGGGTCCTGCTCATATCTGATGTCTGCTTACAGCTAGGCTATACAATTCACCTGGGTCTGGTGTAATTTAAGTGACTCGTACTGCTGCGATAGAGCTGATGGGATTTTTCAAGAAGAAAAAGCAGATGGTGCACGTGAGCACCTCACAGGCAGTAGGAGTGATGGAGCCAGGGAGACCTAGGAGCACCAAGGAGGGTGGGAGGTGGGAGGAGTCTTCCCCAGCCCTCCAGCGCAGGCCACTAGCCTGTGATACTATGCGGTCTTGAGGCATAATTTATTTCTTATCTTCCTTTCTGTTTTCCACTGCAAGGTGCCTGTTTTATTGAGGGGACTGTGTTCCAGCCTGGTGGTTGTTTCAGAGTAATGCCAGCAGTGACTGCTATGTGATTGTAGGGTGATAAGAAAGGGCTCAAGGCCCTCCGCGGCCAGTGCCAGGTGTGGAAAAACAGGCTTGGTGTGGTCCATGTCTGTGCTCGCTGTCCAAAGTGGATACTAGAGCCAGCTACCCTGTTGTGAGCCTAGGGCTCCTCTTAGAGGGACCAGGTTGTCTTACTCCACCCTGAAGCCAGGGAACATTTTGGTATGCTCTTAGCAGACTGACTTGCCTACATCTCTCTGAGGCAAGCAGTTTCCATGCTATTGCTTCTTCCTACGTATAGTGTAGTATTTGGCATAACGAAGATGATGTGGTGACTGGGAGAAGGAAACAAAGAGTCATCTATTGCTTTTCAACAGCAAAGCACCAAGGAGAGTCACTGAGGAGAGATGAAGCTGAGTAAAATATCACTTTACCACTGTGTCTTAACACGTGCTTAATTGTTGCTTATTTTCAGTACTTTTCTTGTGTAAATAGCTCAAATATTTAGAAAGTTGTTGATCATGTCAAAAGGAAGGAAAAAAGTGATACTAAATATCTACTGGTTCTCATGTGTTTATGCTGAACTTTATCACACATTTGTAGCATGTGCAAAAAAATCTAAAAAATAAATCAACTTAGCTCATTCAGAGCAAAGACACTCTGTGGATGTGAGAGTTGCCCGTTACCTGTTCTTGCACCACGAAAGAAGTGCAAGCTGTCTGTCGAGCTGGTTTGTTTACATATAGTCGTGGTTACGTTTCCTACCAGCATGCAATGGAGCAGCTAAGGGCCGATGAGTATCTCCTGGCAAACACTGTTGTGACCAGCTTAAAGCAATGAGTGGTCAAGAAATGCTGCACAAGTTGAGAGGACTCTTGTCGCTTGCTAGCAATGCATAACAGACAAAAGTAATTCTTCCTGAAAGACGTTTAACTAGTATTCCCTTTGCCATCTTCTGCAACAGCTTGGTCTTGAACTTAGTTCTGTGTTTTTCAGTGCGTGAGTACTGGGGACTTTAAAAAAACAAACAAAAAACCCCAAGAGCTCAGCCTAGTCACTAGCAAGTTTTTAAGGGAGCACACTTCTGTGTCCTTGTGTCACTTATTTTGTTATGCTCAGGGACCTCGATCACTGTTTTACTAATTTATGAAACGTATTCCTGGTGTATTTCTGTTTTGCAACAGTTGAAACCCTACCAGATGGCTCGCTTACTTTCCTGCTGCATAGCTAGGACAGGTTTTTGAAATAAACTAGCTACTCTCCATGTTCTTTCCTTTATTTTTCAGCTCAACAAAGGGCTGCCGCTTTTAAGGAGGACGTGAGAGAGGACAGGTTTATGTGCTGTGTATGGGGACAAGATGTTAAAAGCACAGAGTTTTACCTAAGCGTCATCCCTTGTCCTCATTTGGTGGCAGGTTTTAGCCTGGTGTTTTTCACGAGGCCAGAGACCCGTGGCAGTGTCACACACAGCGTCCCCCACACCACCCCTTCCTTTTCCCCAGAGACTGTTCCATCCCATTCACACATTCATAATGCTACTGAGCATCAAGGGGGAGATGCCACCAAAGAGGAAGGTCTGCTCCCAAATCAGGGCAGTTTTTGATAATCTCCAGAGGTTGTGTGGATTGTGGTTCTGCTTCACCAGGGCAGGCTCCCCTGGCCATGTGCTGGCTGCCTTCCTCTGCCTCATAGCTGCTGATGTTTGGCCTCCTTGCAACATCAGAACTGCTGTCCTTGCTCCTCTGGTTGACCTGGGAGGGGAGCTGAAACAGTCTCCTGTCCCCACAGGCTGAGGTGATCTTGCATTTATCCAACAGCATAGAGCTGAAGTGGTGCTCGTCTTCTGTGGACCGTTGTCTGTCAGGTCATAGGAATGGGCCACTGGAGAAGAGGCATTTGCAAAAGACTGGGGAAATACATGTAGGTGTCTGCAGTCTGAGTCACTGGACTTGTGGAGCTAAAAATCCCAATTGGCTTTGTCACCATCATGGATACAAATGCTGTACGTGACTGTTTCTTGGGGCTCCTGGGACACAGTACAGCATCTACGCGCATTATATCAATGAGCATGTGTTTTCTGAGACCTTGTGCTGCTATTGAAGGAAGGAGATGTAATCAGGCTTAAAAGAGAAACAGATTTGCTGGTTTCCTGAAATTTGTCTGTTGGGACCTGTACGCCAGTTGTTAAAACTTTGCAGTGTGAATCTGGGCTATGAAAGCAGTTGTCACTATGCTAAACGTGGCCAAGAAAAAGGAGCAACTGCAAGCGTAATAGTACATTCTGAAAAAACACGAGGCACGTTCAGTATAGCCACTTTTTATTTTATAACAAGGAGATGCCATGGGTTACAGTACCATGAACTTATTCTTTTGAAAATATAGTTAGATATGGCTGTTTTATCAAGATTTCCTCATACTTCTAGGGATGCCTGATGTGTCTGTGTATAAAAAAGATAAAAATCTGGCTTTACCTGCCCCCACAGAACTGCAGGTATGTGAAATAGGTGGTGTTTGCAATGTGACAGCTGGTCTTTTTCTTGCCTTTCACAGATACTAAAAACAAGGTCCCACTGGTTTATCAGTGCTAAATATAAATAAATTCCTGATTTTGATATATCTTGAAATCCTTCTTGTGTCAGCCATTTTTCATGAGAAAAATAAATGTGCAATCCAGGTGTAGTTCACAAAAAATCAGAAATTATAGCCTGATATATCTAATGTTACCTTGTACAGGTGGATACTTCCAGCTGCAGTAAAAATCTGTGAATAACACTCTAGTCAGCTCTTATTTTGAATCTCTGGAGTGAAAATAAGAACATAACCTAAAATGATGTAAAATTTAACTTTTCAAAGTGTCCATTTTAGGATTTGCATTAAGTCCCTGAGTAAAAGGACCCTTCCCATTTACTTCAGTAGTGTCTGGATAAAGACTACCTAATATATGGCTCTTAGGGTATCTTTTCCTGTATTAAAGGAATAATAATCATAAATTCAGCTTAAATAGGTATTCAGGTGATAGAGGAGGTCACCATAAATGTGGCTGTTATTTTTAAAAAGATTAGACTTGGATGCATGCTGTGGACTTCAGTTCCAATAACAGGCATGCAGAAACCTTCTACTTGAGGATCCTATTTAGTAAAAGAACATTAATAAGAGAATTTTATATTTAGAAAATATTGTGTACTTTACAAGTGTGAATGTTCCAACTTGGGCCTGCTGATGTCCTAAATAGTCACTGACTTATAAAATGCCATGTTCAACAATCAAATACCACCTTAATAACTCTGTAATTGTATAGCCAATCACAATCAATGTACTAATCACTGGTAGAAAATCTAACACTTCCTCTTCAAAATGTTGTCCCGATTATTAACATAATCGATATCACATGTAGCTGTAACAACTGATAATAATGAAAGGACATTTAACGCTAGTGGAGCACTGTATGACTTCAGATTCGATACAAATATTTGCCTCATGAACTGAAGTGCTAGTTCTTTCAAATTCTGTTTTGTTTTTTAAATTAACTTATTTTCTAAAGATTTAGCCATCCCCTTTTCTGCCTCCCCTCCCTCCCAAAGTCGGGGTACAGAGGAAAATTAAATGTGCTATGTTTGGGTTTTTTTAACCCTTCTCATTTTCCAGCACAGCTTCTGACCAATTCATTATTCATGCTTCTCTGGATTGCAACATCTGAATCTTGGGGGGGAATTTGTCAACCCTTGGACTTGTCCACAACACCAGAATAAGTGTGGCATATATGTTTTAATCGAACTCATGAAGAGAGATCCCTACTTTCTGTATGGCAGTAGCTGGTAACACCCCATTGCTAGTCCCAGCTGGGAAATGTTTATACAGACAAACAGAAGATGCACTGTGTCCTAGAGAAACTCGCAAACTTGTCTAGAAAGCTCAGGTTGAAGTCAATGGCAGTATTTTCCACTTGGATCTAGCCTAAAATATGTTAACGCCTGAGTATTATTTCCCCCCATATTTAAGAATTACCAAGAAAAACATTTTGTTTGCATGCAGATATTAAAATAAAAACATTATTTTCCTGATGTTGGACTTGCACATTGGAGTCACTGCTTCCTTCAGTGAGATGGTATCTGATATTGCCATGTGAACAGAAGCATAAAATCCTTTCATGGGATTAAGTAGCACATATCTGTAGGTAGCACTATGTTTATTAGATTTTGCTCAGTTAATACATTTTCCTCTCTCTTTCCTGTTGCTTACTGTGGAGTGGAAAATGTGCTGATTCAACACTCATTCACGTAATGGTTGTTATACTCCCTGATATTATAATTGGCCAAATAATTAAGTTATGCTTGCTACAGAATTACAACAGGGCAAAAATCGCCTTAAAATTTAGCATTAAGGATGCAGGAAAATAGCTGTGAAATGAGGTTCCTTTTTCAGTGACACATACCTACCTTCTGCAACACCAAGTCCTCCAAAAACGCAGCGTACTTTGAAGACTGACAGGCAAATTAGAGACTGCGGCATATATTTGCTTCAGGACTGCTGAAAGCCAAGGGGAGGTGACAGACTCAGGGAGCCAGGGAAGGGGTGTCGCACAGTGTCTGCCCACAGTAATGGCTTTGGGCAGGCAACTTAACACCAGTGAGACAGATACTTTAGAGATAACTTGCTCGATAATAGATTCAATACCTGGGCGAGGGTGGTGGAGGAAGAGCAGAAGAGAAGGACTCTTTGACCTCCTCCTGCCCATGATTTTCCAGCAGGTCTCAGCTCCCGCCTGTTACTCAAAAAGTAGGGAGGTCTTCATGAACTGCCAAGTGTCAAGGACATGGTTAGAGCTCAGTAAATAATAAATGATCCTTTTAATATTGAGATCATTTGGGGAAGTCTGTGCATCTGGACATTTTGTTACACCAGGGATGGAAATGGATTAGCACGAGAATTTAGAGGACCTGTAATATTTTTTTTTTTTTCTGCAGCCCATGTGAAATAAATGCAGTGATCCCAAAAAATGCGTGAATTTCCGAAGTTTGATTTCAGTTTCAAATGTTAGGATGCTACTATCCAAAATGTCTCTGAAACTTGATCTGTTAAAAGAGAGCTAGAAAACCATTTGATGCCTTTGATACAGGCATTCTTGCAAGATGTTCTGTAGTTCTTTTTAGGACTTCTAGTCCTATGGCTGAAGGACAGAAAACGTCCATTTAACCATGTCATGCTTTTAGCAGAGCTCTGGTTAAAGTTTGATTATGCATGAAAGGAATTGCATTGGAGGCTTCTCATGTTTCCTGAATTAGTTTCTTTGTTCTCATTAAATCAGCATCCTGATTTTTCTCAGGAACACCAGAGGTAAAACTGGATACTATTTGGAGGTATTAAGAGGGAAAAGGATGGTCTAGGGTATTTACCTGGTGTAAATGTGTGTAGTAGGATTTGTGGCTTCCTCTATGTTAGCTTTGCTACCTGTTTTCCAAGAGTTTCAACAGGGGAGCATGAGTGGGTTAGGAGAATGCGTTGCTAGTTGGAAAGGGAATAAAGAGAAGGAAAGGCCCCCAGCCAGCAGCACCAGACTTTGGATCAGGCCCATGAAAACAACGATCAAAGAAGGGGCTAAAAGAATCACCTATTCTTCTCCATTTCTGCAGCACAGTGGGTGAGGCACATTTTTTTTCAGTATAGGGCAGCAAATGTTTTGCTTATCTACACTGCTGACTGGGTGGAAAAAAGACCTGGATGGTGTGACATTCAACTCTGTGACTGTATCTGCCAAATACTTTAGGTTAGACATGCTACCTAATAATTCAGTCTTGTATTGCTCTGTTCCCTGAAAATAATTCAAGCCTTGTTGTATTGGGTGTAACAGCTGTAATAATAGAGTCCCTTCAAACAGCTCAATTGAAGATGATGACCGTGATTAAGTGAATGCAATAGAAGAGATGAAGCGACTTACCAAAGATAGTAACATCAGCTATAGACACCAGGTCTCCTGGCTCCCAGCCGCCAGCACTACTTACCAGACATCATGCAGTAAATGTCAGTCATGCAGGCAGGGGTAATGGATGGTATAAATTAAATGGCTGTAAGAAAGAAATTTTCATGCTGAATTTGCATAGTGTTGAGGACAAACAATTGACAACAAAATGGGGCATCACAACCCCAGTCTCAGAGACTTTAAAGTTAGAAGATTTAGTTAGATCACTGAGCCTGACTTGCTGAACACAGACTTCCACATGTTCACGCAGGTAACCCAATACTGAGTTTTAAGTTAGTTTTAACTCGTGGTGAGTTTTAAACTTTCACCCAGTCACCCCAATGTTGAGTTTTCTGTTTCGATCAAAGCAGAATCTGTGTGATTTCCTAGAAAGACATCCAGATTTCACCATCTCCTTTGTGATACGGGCTTTTCTTTTAAGGAACGTGACTCTCATCTGCAAGGGGAGAGCTTCCACTGCGATGGTGAAAGGCTAGCTGGCTTTGCAGGCACTGGCTAAGTTGCAAGTTAATACCTTGTTCTCTTTGTGCCTTGGAGCTAAATCCTGAGTGTACCGTTATCAGTGCCCTTCTGCCCAAAGGCAACAGATAAGGCTTGTCTATTTTCTGTGATTGCTCACTGTCTGAACAGCAGAGGTATTTGGAGCATTTTGCCTTTGCTGCCGTGGGTCGGGCTGAGCTGCAGGAACCCAGGAAGGAAGTGGAAGCCAGATTTGGAGGGAGATACCTCCATGATGTTAAACCCTCAGGTAGCCTGATGGAATAGTTAAAGGGTCTTGCATCAACAGCGGTGTTTGATGAGTGGGGAGACAGCCATGCTAGGTATTGGTTAACTCTTGTATCTGGCTTGTATTGAATCTTCAGGCTCTGTGGATGAAATCCTGACCTCAGTAAAAATGGAGACATTTTTGCCTAAAAATGTCCAACCCTGCATACTAATCAGTACAGCAATCAGCCCCAAATGTCTACATCTTCCTGCAAGACCCACAGCTGAAAAATTATAATGTTATGCTAATGCTGTCACTAAGTCCACAGAGCCTCAGTGGCCAGCTTACACTTAGAAGTGGTTCAGGTAGTGCCAGGTTGATAGCAACAGGCAGGGGGCTGTGAAAAGCACTCCCAGAGCACCTACCTGGGCTTTCCCTGCTTCTCTGCTCAACTGAGACTCTCAGTCTCCAAAGCAGTGCGCCTACCATGTTCCAGCAAAATCCCTCTTGCTTCCACCCTTTGCATGAAAAGCCCTGAGAAGTTTCTCTTAGGAACTCAACTTATTTATTACCTTTCAAGATGTTTTTTTATTCAGTTAAATAAAAGTAATAAGTAATCTCTCTACAGCAAGGGGGGAAAAAAAAAGGCACTCCAGCTGCCTGAAAATACTGAGAAAGGAGTAAAAAGAACTGAAAGTGTTTTCTTAAATTACATTCATGGCAATGGATCCTTGTGCATACTATCATGGGTAACATAATGCAAATTGCCAAGGCTGACAAAGCTGCTGTAGAGCCAGAAGCTTTTTGCTTTCAATCCTCAAGTGAAATGGAGATTGATCTCAGCTCCTAGCTTCGTAGTTAAACAGATTTTGCCAATCTTTGTTTCTTATCAAATCAAAATAAAAATGACACATTTCTTTATAATAATGTAGAAATGTAAATATATATAAATTTGCAATATAACCACATTAATGGCTCTAAATGGATACATAATACCAGATAAATACATAAGGAAACAAAATCATTAATTGATTGGCCTTCTTATTATAATGAAACTTTGCAAGGATTAACAGCTCCTTTCTGAAACACTGAACTCTGACATGATGTTTACAATTCCATATATTTTTAATGATCACATAGTTTACCGTTTGAATAAAACAGCACCATATGCTTTAGCTGTATTAAATACTGCAAACATTGAACACTAAATATGGAATAAATTATCATGTAAAGACAGTTAATACTGGCAAGTCCCTCTAATATGCCACATCACTTTAGTTTTAATATGCTAGGACTTTGCTAAAATGAAATGCCTCTTTTTATTAACTATAAAGTAAAAATGTTTAATAGAAACTCTGGAAAAAAAGCATAGGCTGGACACAAATGTCTTCATTTTCTTTAAAAAACAGGAAGGACAGTTATACTTTCTAATACAAATAGAAGCCTTTTCATGGCTTGGTTTTGTTGCAGAATTTTTTTTTTTTCCCCCATATGCAAGTGGAAAATTATTTTATTTAGATCCGCTTTCAGATCAAGGAAGGAAACTATGCAATAATAAATGCAGCAGAGACTGGCTGTACTTTGACAGCTGGGATGGGCTTTGTAGTTTCACTGAAGTGTCAGAAGAAAACCACTGGAAAGGTACTGAAAAGCCAGTTTCTTTAACAGCAGCCTATATATGTAATTATTCTTCTAGCATAATAGTGTAATGATAGATAGACCCTTTAATTTTAGAATTACCTAACGCAGCCTAGAAACAATTTTCAGTATGTGACCAGGAGACTTGCATGTTTACAGTACTCCAGGGACAGACCCTAGTGAAAAACTGCCGAGCTAGCACTCCTCTGTTGATGAAAGAAGTTCTTCTCATGGCTCCTCTCCTGGCTTGTGGTTCCACCCTTTGATCGCTAGTGAGAGGGAAGGTTTGGAGGAGTAAATGAGGAAGTCTGGGACTCTGTTCAGTCTCTTCTGAAACTGCCAAGCAGACCTTGACACCAAATATGTCTTTCAAAGAAATGACATTTAACCAAAAGCTTGATCTGTAATGGGATACTATCTAAATCCTATAATGGAAGTAATTTACCAGATTGGTTTGGAGGCGTATTAAGGCAATATAGGAACTATGGTCTGCATCGCTGATAATGTTATCCATGCACTTGCTAGTCCATTAGCAGAGTGATTCATCTGAGAGCTGCAAAAGGGCCAGCCCACTCTCCCAAACATACAAACATCTAGACAAAATAGATCGCAGAAGCAACTAAGCAGCTGTTCCCTTTCCTGCCATACCTGCTGCTGGTGTATGATGGAGCAAATGGCTGTTAGGGTTCCTGCTTTTAATAAGATTGTATGTGCCTCTTTGAAAAATGTCTTTTGAGATGGATGTGTTTCCCTAGCAGATATTACATGTAGCTGCAGTCCCCAAGCTTGCTGTTCAATTAAGGGCAAATCTCAAACAAAATATGCAGCTGTGAACTACTGAACTTAACCTGGCATTAGCCAGCATTAGAAAGGCATGCTCTGGTAACTTCAGCAGGCAGAGGAGGTTATTTAAGGGAATGTATTCTCAGTCTCACATAATCACTGAGATTATTTCTCGCTATCTCTTCCTTGTCCTCCCCACACAGAACTAGACTGCAGCTGCAGAAACACCAGCTGCGTTGGCGGGGCAGGCACAGCTTCAGGCTCAGGACTGCTGCAAGTAGGGGGGTGCAATGGCCCCCTTGCAGCCTAAAAGGAGTATGCTGAGATGGGGAGAAGGGTCAAGGGCTGCATCACCACTTCCCTGCCGGACTAGCATGCAGGTTATAAGGTCAGTGTGCGATTCAGCAGCCGTTCAGGGGTAAGGAGCCTGACAGAGACTGGTTTTTTTCAGTGCCTGGATTATAACCAGTTGTGTTGGTGCAATATGAATTTGTGTGTAATACAAAAAGCAGGTTCAGTTTATTCAAAGTGAGGACTTTTTAAAGGTACAGTCAGAAATAAGAACAGTTCATCAGCCTGAGTATATCATAAAACTCCACTGCAAATACATACAAATAGGAACGCCCAAATAATCCCTGAAGTGCCTGTAATTTATTGAGTCCTCCTGAGTATCACCATCACTATGGTCAGGTAGAGATAAGTGGATTAGTTCTGGATATGAGCATCTGAACTTATACTTCACTGCTCGAATTCATACCTGCTGAATTTGAGTCTATCATCATGTTGTAGGGCTCAGCTATCTAAATTTGCTATGGTTTAACTTGTCCAAGATTTAGGTGAAAAAACAACTTGGGGGGGGGGGATACAGGTGTTCTTTATGTTTGATAAAAAAGGGGGAACTTTCTCTAATCTCCTGGTAATATTACTGCTGTTCATATCTATTTGTTTCCAACTACCAGGAAACACTGCCTCATTTGGCGTGGCCAGAGTGCTGACTCTCACATTAATTGGTTTTGTTCTGCCTGTCTCTATTTATCTGCATGCCCCCAGTAACTCTGACATCAGTTCCAGCAGTGTAGGCAGTTTTGTGTTCTGCTTTTCAATGAACAAAACAGGTGACAAGCTGCCTTCATTGGCGTTGTTCCACAGCAGTATTAAATGCAGATATGAGTCCGAGACAGTACTCTGCATTGCTTGACATTTGTTTTCTACCAACCACTTAGATAGCTGATAATGAGTTTTCTTGTTTAATCTTTCTTTTTACTGCTAAAAATTCCTTTCTACCAAATTTAGGCCTATTGTCAGCTATTACGATGTCTGGAGAAAACAGATACGATCAATCTCCATTTTTGTGTCAGCGTCTTCTTCTAATGCTTTCTCTTAACAGCAAGAGGTACGTGCATCCACCAAAGCAAGTAAATCTCTGCCTAGTTTGATCCAGAAGAGTTTTGCTTTGCCACCAGACAGACCCTTTTCACTTGTTTTGGTTTATATCTTATTTCTTCTCTTTCTGAATACTGGACAGAGATTTGGCTGTTGCTCTTCGCTACAGTGTCTGCAAATTCACGTTCTGCTTATTGTGGAGTCTGCCTTTGATTTTGCATATTTTTCCTGCCTGTTCCTTGCCTGTAGTATGGGATCCTCTGTAATGTCATGGTATCATTCATTGGCCTCAGGCTGGATTAGATTGCCTTTCTGAACAGGAAAATGCTGAAAGTTGATTCCAGATTCTAAAACAAGGCTTTGTGTATTTTGAGTCATCTGGTCATTTAGGCCATGTCCGCTACAAAGACGACCAGATTTGAGGGGAATGAAATCTGTCTGCTCCCTGACCCAGCTCTTCACGTGGAGGTATAAGGTCTGGGGCACAGTATGGAGCAGTCCTGGGAGAGCAGCCCATGGCAGTGCTCGGAGCAGGTGCCATCAATGCTGATATGTCCCCTTGATGTGAGCTTTCCACAAAGGCAGGTGCCCACTGGCTACCAAGCCAGTATCGGTGCCTGCCGCGTGCGTGCTAGGAGAGCCCTTGGGCAGGAGTCCTTCCCAAGCCAGCCCTCCTCCACCACCACCTCTGCCCGCTCAAAGTCCCGCGGTGTGTCACAGCAGGGCGCTTTGGGGCACATGGGCCCAACACAGCGAGCAGGGCCCAGCAAGGTTGCTAGTCATGCTAGCAACCCTGAACTCAACCTAAGGATGGTTTTAAGCTCTTTGGTCTCTCTGCTTTCTCCTGGCTTCTGCTGGTTTTCAACCATACCTTGTTCACTTTCGTGCAACGTGCTTCAAATTCCTACATTATGGTTTCACTGTCAGCCACTTCTGAGTTAATTGGAAACTGTTAAAAACACTAAGTGTTTCAGAACCTGCTATTGTCAGAAATTAAGGTACTTCCTGGCAGTCTTCCTTTTGGCTGGTCTCCTAAGCCAGCAGGTACCCTCCGCTTGCAGATTTCTATGCTGTTTCAGCTCTGGGTGAGCTTTTAAAGGCTGTGTGCTGTTTGAAATTGCTTGGAACAGTAGCTACAGCATATTGAATACATACCTGAGGAGACTATTGAATGCATACCTGAGGAGCCTGTAGTTTAGGCAGTTCCGATGGTCAGATAGCTGAGACACCACCTCAGGGTAAGCTAGCCCACAGGGAGGAGGTTTCTTGAACCTGCAAGGTTATTGCCAGTTACTGGTTACTGTCTGAGAACAGGCTGAATGCTTTACATCCTGCTGTAGTCTCTGCATTGAAAACCCAGCTTTGGTGTCAGGGAGCTGTTGTTGTGAGTGTCCCACACGCAAAGTCGCAAAGTGTCCCCCCCCCTTATGCAAAGCTCCAGCTGGATCTGCTGGGCTTCAGTGGGATTTCCCCAAAAATAAAGCTTCTCATTGCGAGATATGCCCTCATTCAGGGGTTGCAAGTGGTTGTCCCTGAAGTCAGTGAAAGAGGTTTCTTTTCTGAAAAAATGCCTTTGGGTATAAGGCTTCCTAAAGAGATGGAAAGGAAGTTTTCATTGCACCTCTAGAGAGGTTGAAAACGATGGGGTCCACCATCTGCCCAGTGTTCACTTGTAGAAGGAAAGCACAAACACACTCCACAGCCTTTGCTTCTCACACGCAAAAACTCCCACCATCAGCACTGCTGCTAGTGGCTGTATATGGCCAGCTGACCTAGTCCAAGGCTTCTCCTCAGTAGCACCGGCAAAGCTGAATTCAGAGCCTAAGGAGGGACATGCCATGGACATGCCCAGCAGGGCAGCTGGGGAGAACACAAAGGGCTGATGGGGTAAGAGAATTAGTGAGCAGCAGGGCTGTGTCCATCTGGTGGTCTCCAGCAGTTTGCTTCCCTGGTGATGGCCAGGCCCTTGGTTTTAGCTGAGGCATGCCCTATGCAGGACCCAGGAAGGGTGAGAAAGAGAAAGGAGGAGTCTCTTAAAGATACCTTGTCCCTTTTGTAATCAGGAAGAAGGGAGGGGGTGGAAGGAGGATGGTTTATACAGCTATTCTGGATTTTTCTGGCAGAGGTCACCTTGGAGAGGCAACTACACTGGAAGAGGATTAGGAGAGCAAAATGTCCTTCAGCCATCCTGAAGAACAGTATGTCCTTCAATGTGCTCCCACCATGTCCCCATGACATGGGCTTTGCACCTGCCAGAGATCTTGTCTCTCTGAGTAAATGAGGGAGATGTTTCTCAATGCTGCCAGGACATCCCAAGCACCCAGCTGGGCTGCAGGGGTAAGAGCCACACATTCGTTCACCTTGTTACAGATGGCCACTCTCTTTCAGCTTGTATCAGCACTCACTTCTTTTCTCTTTGAAAGGCAATGGCAATCTCGATATGTTTCCATTTCTGAGCTTTCTCCAGTATCAGGATTTCTACGGAGAAGGTCAAAATTATTACTTGAAATTAATTCTATTGTGTGTATTTTGCCATCAAAACAAATAGAGTTACTTCAGATTTCTGGGAAACAGATATTCTGATTTATTTTAGCTGTCTGGGCAATGACTTACTGGCTGTTCAGAAATGAATGATTCTCAGCTTGAGGTACTGGTGGGAATGTCTCATTACAGTCACAAGTCAGGGAGGGAATTTACTTTCTTAAACATGCTGATATTAACCAACCCCAAACCCTGCCTGTATTGATATTAGAGGAATACAGATCCTGTTTCACCAGCAGCCTTGTACGCACAGTGTCCAGTGCTGTCTAGAGCACTGCAAGCGCAACCCTGCGATACTGTGCTGGGAAGCTGCCCCTCACGAAAGAGGGCTACCTGGCATGAGCTGCGCGGGCACACGCAAACTGGCAGCCAACATGTAAGAACTTGTTACACTTCTGCTGTGAGATTAATTTTTTTTTTCCCCCTTTCCTCTTAAGGAAAACAAGTTTTACTTTTTTTTTTTTTTTTTAATTCTGCTGGGTAGTAATGACAAGGTGTAATTTTTATTCAAATGAGAGTGACAAGTGTAATTGTAGCTGTGGGCCATGATTTTCTGTGCAGCACTGGTTACTGTAAATAATGCAGCATCATATGTAAGGTTTATGTTTAGCTGCTGACACCTAGATCTGTGAACTGTGAACACTATGAATATGGTGGCATTAGCACACTGCAGTGTTGAGAGTACAGACATTTCTAAATGCTGCGTGAATCCACTCTAATTTTTAGGTGCTGAAGTGCAAATATTTGTCTCCTGTAGATTTCAAGTAGATTTCTGCATGCATTGGCTTCTGGAGGCCAAAAAATTGTTCTTGTGGTTAAATAGGAGGGTTTAGATAATCATGACCTTTCCAAGGCTGAGCTTATTTGCATTTTCAAACTATATTTCAAGTACAATAACCCATGCTAGTTTGTTATTGTTGAGACAGCCAAATGAATGGCCGTCATGCTGATGGTCAATTACCGCCCCATGGAGAGTCACTACATATATGTGCATTAGTAAGTGTATTACATATAGGCCTCCCTTGTGAAATTTACTTACTTATTTGAACTTCAACATTGCAGAGCTTTTGTATTGTTGTTGAATGGGTATTAGCACTGTTTTGATAAATTCAGCCATATGCTCTGTTTGTAGCTTACTGCAGTTTACAGTACCTATAGAATTCAGTCATTTACTTTTTTGTTTCCTGTAACTTTTTGGATAACTGGTAATGAGATTTTTTTTTTTTTTTTAAATGTATGATCTCAGTGGCAGGCAGTATTTCTTCCCCTCTTTTGGAAAACTTCAGTACAATTGAGCAGTTGTTTTTTACCATTTGGCAGGAGAGCAAATAGCCCAGCCACCCTGGTTAGAAAGGGCTGTAGTGAATCTTGTTGAAGGGTGAAGCTGAGGAAGATCCTGTATGGTCTAAGGCTATAAATCTCTGCTTATGTCAATACTAGGAACTGGTTCAGGACCAAGCTTCTGATATTAGGGTCTTCTATTTACCAATTAGGAAGCAGCTGTAAAGTGTGCTTGAGCTCTTCAGAAAGAAAGTTTGCATCAAGACCATGAAGCTCCATGGGAGCTGCAGGGCAGTGTCATGTTGAGATGCTATGCCCGAGTGCAACACAGCCACAGCACCACGGTGCTGGTCCCGAAATCACTGCATTTCTAAAACCAAAGAGAGGATGTGTGCCTGGCAGCTGTGCATGTGTGGTCCTTCCCCTGGCAGCCTGACCAGAAAGCATGAGCTGAATGGGAAGGTGGCCCTGCACTGATGCATCCCCCAACCTTACTGACCCCAAACCTTTACTTTCTAGGAAGTCTCCCCTGCGTTCCCTGCTTTCTTGGCAGCTTTCCCTCGCCTGTCTATGGCAGACCTCCCTCCCGAAGCCCATTCCCCACTGCCTGAGCCCTCCTCTCTGGTGCTCCCCGCTCTCCTTGAAGCTTGCAGCTCACGTCAGAGGCCCTCGCCCTTCCTGCCAAGGGATGACTGGCGTGACCACTGCCCCAGCACCGCTGTGCCCTCCTACTCACACAGGGCTGGAAGTGCAGAGAAGGGGAAGTGTCTGGGAGAAAGAGGAAATCCAGCAACCACTGCTTCCTCGGCACTCTCGCAAAAAGCCCCACCTCTAGGCACAGTTCAGTATCGGAGGTGTGACCCTGCAGCAACTGATCGAGGTTAGGAGGTGGAGTCTGCAAATGGAAAGTCCAGCTTGACTCAATGCTTTCCAGGACTGGCCAGATGCTATTCCCTTGTAGTGCAGAGGTATGTGAAGTTCCTGACCTGTATGGGACAGAAACCAGCAAAACCATGAAGCAAGTCTATCGTCCCCCTGAAACTGAAGTCTTGTGGGAGGTTTTTGGTTGGTTGGTTGGTTTGGGTTTTTAATATATTCTCTTCAACAAAGTAAGCAAAATCTTTCATAGTTCAATTCACAAATCTTCTAAGGTAACTCTAAGGCTCAAATTGTGATTTCTTTGCACTGGAGAGCAACTATTCACCATGGCCAGCAAGATATAATGAAATGATGATGAAAATGGGCAAAGAGTTTGGAACCTGTCCCTCCCCTTGTACAATCAGGCAAACCAGACTCAAGAAATGCAAAAGTTAAAACTGAATTCTTAACTTGCTGTTATTTTCAGTAACAACAGCAGCATTCAGAATAATCACAAATGCTTTCAGAGGGTCGGTTCAGATAAGCAACCAAAAGTTCATTTGATATAATCTGAAAAGTCTGTCTAAACTTCTTGTGTCTGCATAATTGAGTATGAAATCTTGCAAGAACAGGCTTGTTCTCTCACTGTATAACATACACCATATCTTCTGCATGTCTGCAGTTTCCAAAATGTTAATCTCCAATGACCCAGAATAAGTCAACAACATTTGCAGTCATACATAACATGTGCTCTGTTCAAATGTGGCATTCCTGCTGTCTTTATCAATGGCATCACCGCAGCATAAGCATGGAATGAAGATTTGAGATGCAATAACCTTTTATGCTTCTTGGCTTAAACAATATCTTCTGATGTCCTGCACAGCACATAACACCAGGTTTCAGGTGACTAGTTTTAATCAACTGATCGATGTGATAATCAAAGTTTGGGCTTGATTCAAATACCAAAACATCAAATGTTATATTCAGCTTCCAACTCCCAATTCATATTAACCTCGCTTGTTGTTTTGTAAAGTTTATTTTCCCAAGTCCCCTCTGGAAACACATCGTAGTCTTTTGTCTCAAAGCACTTAGCACCAATTCATTTCTTCTAACCCACACATCAATAAAATTAATCATACCCTCATCTTACAGTGATACAGCTCTTTTCGTGCTAACACGTCTCTATATCGGCACAAGTGCTAAACTGTGAGGGGCTAAGCAGCCTTCATTCTCTGTGCCTCCTGTGGGCATTATCCCGAATTTCCCAATACACTTTACCTGGGTAGTTAGGGACTGAGCTATTTCTCAAATGGGCAGAGGAGCCTGCCAGTGCCCCACTGCCTGGTGGAGGTTACTGCCCTCAATTAGGCAGCATCACGTTGCTTGTGCTTCCAAGAGAGCTCCTGGAGAGAGTTTTTCACCTACTGAAGTGGTGCCTGATGGAAAGGGATTTTCAGAGACCAGTCAGCAGAGCAGGGGGTCGTTTATTTAAGGGGAGGAGAGGTGGAACCTGGGCTTCAGACTGCAGGGCTATTGTCTTGCCCGGCTCACTCAGGCAAGTCTGCTAAATAGCCAATTTTGTAATACCCAAAACTGGCAGTTCTACCAGTGTTTATCTCCCAGTCATGCTTAGCGTCACTCACGTACCATCTCTTTTCGTTCCTGTGTCCCCAGCCTCCTTGTGCGGAGCCCTGTGTTGTCTGGCAGTGGTGGTCTGCTTCCCTTATCCATTTGCAAGGTGGGAGAGGCATTTTGACTGCAAGCTGCGCACTTGCCTCCTGCAAGACACTCTAGTTTTAAAACCCCTTTTAGCAGCTTCAACAACATCCTCCTGAACTGTTTATTTAGGTAGTGAGAGATGGTGGCATTTGTGGAGCTGCTTTTAAAATGTTGACACACAGCAGTATAGGCACCTCTGCTTGTTATTGTCACCCAGCCCTCAACATGGAAAATGTCAGTAACATCTGCTTGATGGACTTATCTGCCTGTTTTTGTGCCTAAATTAACAAGCACCAGATTTAAATGGAATTTAAGTGGTGCATAAGTAAAACACAGCAAGACCACTAATATGTGCAGGTATCCTTTTTAGTCACCTAGGGAACTACAGCCCTTCTAAGATGGGGGAAAGAGCAATGTGCTGTGCACACCTCCACTCACGCCAAGCCCGTAGGACAGAAGGAGGGGTGTGTGACAGTGTCCTCGGGTAACTTCTGGTAGGGATGATGTATTTAGTCTGTGCTGGGGTGCCCTTTGGCAAACAGTCCTGAGGAAGGAGTGTGTGGCTCAGCTGTGGCTTGGTGAGGCCCCTTTCTGTCTTGAGATGTGATGGCCCAACGCCAGTAGATGAAAACATCTTCCCCTTTTTCAGAGCAGACAGATCTGAAGGACTGGTGGTGGCTGCAGCCCAGGACTCCTGTCCTCCCACCCAGTTTCTGCAGCTGGGGTCAGCACCCATTCTTCAGCTACCTATTCAACCTTACTACCTTGGGAAGCAGTATGGGAGGAGGATGCTACAGATTTATTCCCCCCCTCTTTATAATAAAAACTAGGAGGAGAGGAGAGACATAGGAAATCACTGAGCTCGTTTCTACTGTCTAGTGCAGGATGTAAACTCAAACAGAAAGCACATCAGCTGATACTGATGCCAAACACACCCCTTGATACCGCGTTTCCTCTTAAACGAAACCATCTAAGAGGAACTGACAGCTATGCTAGAAGCATGAAACGATCTCAAAAATGTGTAGGGTAGTAAAAAGGCCCCGAAGTTTATTACAATGGTAAAAATCACAGAAATTCCTCCCCGCCGCCTCCCCACTCTGCCCTTTACTCCCCCTCCCTACCCCATTCAGCACAGAGGTCAGAAGCAGGGGGCACCTGGGGTGAGGAAAGAGAGGGAGGGCGCGATCCCTTTCATTTCTCTAAAGGTAAAGGCCAAGTGCTGTTCCAGCTTCTGCATTTGCTGAGACCCAGATGCCGGTGGTTTTACTGGAGGTGGGGGGGCAGAGGTGGAGCCTGTTTAAAATGGGTTATGCGGAAAGTTTTGTGCCTAGGATGTGTTGTTCTGGTTTATATCGATTGTCCCTGCCAGCAGAGACACTTGCGCTGTGGCGTTCCCTTGAACACCAAGTGATGGTGATTTTTGTTTTTGTTGACCTATGGGTTTAGACTGCAGAGACCCCGGGGAGGAGGCTGGTGCATCTGGGGAGAACTGGACAAAGCAGTCCTTGGGGAGGGGAAAAATAAATAAGGAATCAGAAAAACTGTATTTTCAGCTCACCCTTTATATTTGAATTTTAACTGAGAAGATTTTCTAGGAAAAAGGAGTTAGAAAAATAACATGAAAATAAAAATATTTGTGTTTGTTTCTGCCAAGCATAAGTGGCATTTTCTTCTCTTCACATTAGTTTTTTAAATCACTGAGAAAACTGAAGTTTGCAGTAACTTTTCAGCTTGCCCAGGGAATGAATAAGTAAGATATTCCCTACACTGGATCTATGAGAGCTACCGACTAGCCTGGAAGTTATTTTGTTGCGTAAGGGGGAGAATTCCTTCACAAAAGGCTGTTTTGTAAATCCCTTTAGTGTGAAAGGTCTAGTTTGGCATGAAGGGTTGGATTGTGGTTTGCCAGCTGAAGCAAATTAGGAAAGCTTGCATATTTTTTAAAGGACATGTAAAGGAAGTAGAAGATTACTCCATTGCTTAAAAGCTTCATTGATTTTACAAGACCGAATACCTTTTTTCCTGTTTAAAGATAAGGGTAATGCGTGGAAAGTCACAAAGGAAATACAGTGATAAGAAGCCATTTTTACAAGGTGGGCTTTTTTATTCCCTCTGCTGAAAAGAGAGCCGAGCAATACTGTTTACAATATTATAATGGGTATTCCTGTGTTATTTTAAAGAGCTTTAAGGGATGAAAGCAGGTCTGCTAGAGAAAGGTATTAGAATTGCCAAATAGGACACACATGCCTTGACTTTGCAGAGAAGCATTTGCCTTTCTATTTTTGTTAAAGGCATTAAATATTCTACGTGTATGCTGGCCATATCATTAGATTTAAGACAGTAATTATCAGCTCTTGATCACACCATCTAGTATATAGTTCCCAGTTCATGTAAAGCAAAGGTGAGATTGTCAGAGAATCGACACTAGTCCAAGGGCTTTAAAGCTTCTCCAGGGGGCTGTGTCAGAGAGGGGTAAGAAAGGCATGTTTTACACAGCAGTTTTCAATCTGGGGACATCTTGGTGGCAACTGCAATACGCAGGAAAGTAAAGCCTCCAGCTAATTTTTCAGTAGGAGAAAGGACTGCACCATGGCCCTATGTTTGTGAATTTCTGCACTAGCTGAGAAGTGGCTGTGGTGGCGTGAAGGGGGCGAGGGACCCTTGTGAGAGCCCTCCACCCCTCCCAAAGCCAGACGGTGCCCCAGGAAAGCAGCAGCGGGTGGGAGCTGCGCCTGGTGCAGAGGAAACCAGTGGGGTCAGCAGCTGCCCAGGATGGCGGCAATGCTGAACACGGGGGCTGTCCTCAGCAGCAACACTGCTTTTCAACCTGTCCCCAGCCAAACACTGCCTGTACAGCGCCACTGCATAGTGGTTATTGCCCTTCTCCCATGTACGCTGAGGCATCCAAGGAGGCTGCTGCCTTCCTTGCAGGGCTCGCTGCGCTACTGAGCAGCTCTGGGTCAAGGGAGCCGCTTGCTGCCAGGTGACTTTTGCACCCCGTGCTCTCTCACATGGAGCTATGAATATTTATTTTTCCCAGGGTTGAGGGGTTTTTTCCTCTCTTTAATCTTAAATACAAATTATTTAGATACATTGCTCAGGTTCTGTCTCATGATAGATGCACAATTGCAGTAAAGGTGCAAAGAAAAGAAAGAGAGTAGGATGAAGAAGGCAGAATACTAGAAAAGATGGACCTTAAAATTGCCTGGGAGGTCTTTTAGTTAACATGTTTGATGCTTTCTGTTACCTCATGGTTAAGAACTGGAAGTTTTGATGGAGTACCTTATAAATTAGATAACAGGTTCACGTGTGACAGAGAGAAATTTAGATCTAAAAATAAGTGACTGACTGAGTAGCTAGGAACTGTTGAAGTATGGGCTGAAAGAACCTCTGAAATGTAATATATAATTAAGTCTTCTTTCTCCTACATGTTCCAGTCTTTTTCCCATAGACACTTGCACGTTTAAATGATAAATTGTAAATGATGCTTCATTCCATAGCTCAGCCTTATTTTTTTTCTCATTCAGCAGAAGCAGTAAAAATATTGATAAAAAATGCTGGTTAGCTTGCTGCTATAAAAAGGATCTGCAGGTTCCTTAATTTTGGGAAGGGGACCACTTTCTGATTCATATTTACAAACAAAATGAAACTGTCTTTTTTGTGATGTTCGAGTTGTGGTTTTGAATGGTCTGCCATCATGTTTCCTTTTTTTTCTTTTGCCTTTGAAATCTGATCTCTTTATGAAATATCAAGTAAAAGGATCTTGGTGTAGCTGCATTGTATGAAGTACTTGCATCACCTTATAAAAAAGAATCAAACTATGACTGACTAAAGATGCTTTAAACTGGAAATGTGTGGGGAGACAATAAACATGGTGCTTAGAGAGAAAAAAAGTATTAACTTCCACCATTACTTCTTTCCGTACGGTATTCTAGCTGTTGTTTCATCCACTGATTACAGCAGTCAGAAATTTTAAAGTAAATGCAGACATTTTAAAGACAAACCTGTCAAGCTCAAACAGTTGGAGGTCTGGAACCTGGCTCCAAGAATACTGATATTTGCTTTAAAATCCAGCAATTTATAGCCGGGCTTTTTACACCAGCATCCCCAGCATGCCATAAGAAAAATCATTAGTGGAGGAACTATTTCTGGAGACTCAAAATGGTATACAAAGTCTGTGACAATTCAGATGGTAATTGCCCCTTGAGGTAAATTGGGTTGAACAAATCAGTGAGGTGTAACCACAAGTTTCTAAATATCATATTTTTATGAAGGTCCAGTTACAGCTCTGATTCACTCTTGTTCCCAAGGAAAGTCTTGCTTAAATCTGTTTTCATCATCTGACAACAAATCAAAGGATATGACTGACATTTCCAGAACATAAGTAAAGTGGAACTGACCAGTCCCGCGTACTGATGGAAGAGGTGGATTAACAGAAATGGACACATCATCAGTAATGCAAAGAAGCCTTACGCTCCCAGGATATACAAACATGTTTGCTTTACGGCATTAGCATCCTGACCTGAAAAAAAAAAACTTTTCCCTGGGATTTATCATTGCATAAGTAAAGAAAATTATTAGGGCCTCTGAGGGGCGTGCACTGGTGAAGGAAGGAATAACAGAAGTGCAATCTGTGGAGCTACCTGAACAGAAAATTAGTATGAGAACTGGGGTGTAAGATCCTGAGGGTATGTCTGTACTGCTAAATAAAAATACGTAGGGAGGGAGAGCCTGGGCTCTCGTTGTCCCCGCTGCTTTGCGAGCCAGCTCAGCCCCTGGCTCCCCTTCGAACTATTCCAAATATTTGTTTCCAAGACAAACCTGCCACAGAAAGGGCAACTCTCTGGCCCTGGGGCCCAAGATCTGTTCTTGGCCGGTAGTTGTATCAACATAACTCGATTGACCAGTGCACTCAATTATGTGCTCTTATTTATCCCTGGCCAAGGAAGCACTTAAATTCCTACTTAGCTTTAGGCACAGGGTTCAGACCTCCTGAAATATTTTGCATATAAGGTAAAAATATGTTCAAGTAACCTGGAACCGACAGGTTAAATGTAAGTTTTAGGTGTTACTGAATTTGTGATTTTCTTTTAATGAAGGCTGAAGCCAGGGGTCTTAAGCACATTTAAAGCAAAGCAGATGTTATTTTGCTAAATCAAGATCATTGTTTACACTTTCCTCTGAAGTATTTAACATTAACTGGTATAAAAGAAAGATACTATGATATATTGACCTTTGGTTTGTTTTGGTGGAAAATTCCTCGGCTGCTACAGAAACTGTCCTGCTGCCTTGCAGATTTAAGCAAGGTAGTGTTTAATGAAAGTTCACCAGTGGGCCTGTGGGCTGCCTGAGCGCAGAGGCACTTCTGAGGGAATACGCCTTTCTAGCCTCAGCCGTGCCGCACATGGCATTTCCTGAAGCTGCTTCCTTTTTACCTTTCTGGAGACCTGGGAGTGAATCCTAATGAAGGCCACATATAAGACAGAGGATACTCGAGACTGGCAGCTCCCGTTATGTTAAGGAACAAGAGGCTGTGGAAAAGAGAGAAAACTCACAAATTCAAAAAGACTACTCAGGTTCAGCTCAGCTCAACTCACTAAAAATGTTTACGGTCTGGTTTCCAATTAAGGTTGGTTTTAGAACCACTTTGATAGATTTTTTTTTTTTTTTAAAAAAAAGCTTAAAAATATATATGCAGTTATTTACAATATTCTATACATTTTTGTTTTGTGAAAAGATTACAAGCCTGCTATATGGTGATTGTATTTGAGACCTTAAGGAGGATGTCCTTTTTTAAAAAATCCTGAAACATAGCAAAATACGATGTGTGTACACATCATAAGGAACATCTTTTTGAGCAGTGGAGTAATGTAACTGATGAAGGGTCAGAATAGATTATTCTCTCTTTTCCCTCTAAACAGGTTATTTCTATTTCTTTGGAGGGTTGTGCTTATTTTTCCTTTTTTTGTCCAAATTCCAAATATATTATCAACTGACAAATAATTTGGTAATGTTACAAATTATTATTTTGCTACCCTTGTATTCACACATGTGAAATACTGAGATCCTGGGAGAAGACAAAAGTCCTCTAAAATTTGGAGAAAACTTTGATTGATACATGTATTTAAAAAAAGTATGTTGGTTTATGCTTCAGGTGGAACATTATTAAAAATCTATCCCTATCACAGAAGCAATAGTAAAAGTAGGAATATTTTGGATTCAAGGAAATGGTACTAAATTCATTGTTTGACCAATTAGATGGATCAAAGTTGAAAGACTTGCAACAATAGCTGTCAGTGTAGCTGGGTTGCCATGCAGCAGCAGACATTAAGCATTAATGGAGCTTATAAAATAAAAATTAGAGGTGCCAAGATGTTAAAAATGTAAATTAAGATGTTATTTTAAGATACTTTCTGCATTCTGTTAATGTCCAAAATAATGAATTAGCAGCCTGTTTAATGACAAGGACATATAGTGGTTTGTAATAAAAACTCAGCTAGTACGTGCTCAGCTGGGCCGTGGATAGTTAATAAGATTCCTAGTGCTCGAATGTTATTGCACCATTTCTGGAAGGCAGCGAGCTAAACATATTCAGGACAGAGCTGGCAGTGGCAGGGTCATTAGCACACCTAAAAGATATTATTATTTTGGCTGCTACCTGAGTCCCTTCTGAGAAATGACTGTTTCCCTGAGGACAGTCAGCCTGATACAGGCTCCTTTCCATAGCAGCTTCGTCCCGGGGGCAGCACAGGGGCCACCCAGAGCAGAAACTATGCCAGTGCTGTGACTCCCTTCTCTCCGGTGTCCCCAGACCTACATCATGGCAGCAAGAAGCAATCATGGCACCCAAGCTAAAGGGTGCCCGGCCAGCAAGATAAAGGATGCCAGGCCAGCACACAACCCAGCTGCAGCGATGGGGTGGCAGCAGGGGCTCCAGCAGCAGGCAACTGCCTGAATAATCACATGAGATCCCAGAGGGAGCGGCTGGCAGAGCCTCCCTTGACACCCCAGCCCCTGCTCCCAGGCGCAATGCTAGCCACAAAGACAGTACGTGACTGCACTAGTAACAGCTCACAGTTAAAAAAGAAGTCTAGAAATTGCCTTTCTCACTTCTACAGCAGCCTCTTGGCAGGAACTATGTCCTAGGTTGTTGGTTTTGTTTGAGTGAGAGAAGATTGTGCTGATTTAATTCCCTTGAGTAAGTTTCACCCATGGCACGAGGATGCATTGCAGAGGTGCTCCAGTAGGCAATCATACAAACCCTTAACGTAAGATTTTCCTCTCCTTTGTATAGTAGGGTAAATCAGGAGACCGAGTGACATCTTTTCATTCCTTGAACACAGGACTTAGGGTTCTTCCCTCACGTGCAGTTAGACAGCTTTAGGGTCACCAGTGAGATTACACCAGTGTAAGCTACATGACAGTAAGGCTTATATGAGCAATGGTCATATCTAGGGCGTATGGACAATGTGTTAGTATGCAAAGCCAGCCAAACATTATCCTGATGCCAGTACAGCCTTGAAAAGGTGGGTGGAGACCACATTTCCATCAAACGTGTATGTGTGGCAATGCATTCCCTGTTATTTTACATTTCCCATGTGGGGGCATTTTGTCCCCACTTCTGACCCCAGGCAGGGCCCTGCTTCTCCCACTTGGACCTGGCCTGGCCACACTGGCTGGCGCAGGTGCCCGCCCCAGGGTGGGTGGCTGGGGCATTTGGGCAGGGACGCTCTGCGCTCCCCTCGGCGCACTGCTCCGCTAGTGCAGCTGCAACGCCGCCGACTGCGCTGGGTGTCACGGCTGTCCTGAGGCTGGTGCAGCCAAGCGGAAAAGCCAGACTGCAGGTTTTAATTTCACTTCTGAGAGGTCTATGCAAGAATGAGCATGGAAATACCCAAGCCAGTAAGCTCACAGTGAAACACCAGGCAGGAAGACTCCTGCCAAATTTTTAAGGTATCATGGAGAAAAATGGTATTAAAAGACTGTGGCCTGGCATATTCCATACTCCATGGCTTTATATCATTCTGTAAAAAGAAATAATTTAAATCAATCTTCCCAAAAGTTACCTGCTGAATTTCGCTTTTTAAAATATTTGAGGAACATTCTTGAGGCCTTGAGCCTCTCTTTAGCCAGCTAACAAAACATAAACGAGAGCTTTACTTTCCCGTCAATAAAGAGGGACAATTAAAGGTTTCTGTGAAACCCGAATCATCTTTCTACAAGTGCTGGTAGGACAGTAGCCTTGAAACTGAAATGCACAAAAAGATCTGTTTTTCATGAAGCACTCTGTAAAATGGGTGAAAAGGCGAGGGCAGGGAAAACCCGAGTGCTGGGATGACTCTGCCTGCATGCAGCTGAGGGTTGTAAAAACTTGTCAGGTGCTTCCGACAGGCAAACATTTACAGTTTTATAACCTCAATATTTGCAACATTTAAGGCATTTCCTGTCTTAAGTATTGGGAAGTACAAGTAAATATTGCCTGTTCTGAGGTTAACTGCGCTGCTTAGTTGAGGTAAAACTAGCAGGCTCTTCATGGTCAGAACCATTTCACAGGCAAACCGCAGAAAATCCCAAAGCTGCTGTCACATTTTTACTTCATTAGGAGCAACTCATACCTATTCCCTGAGCTACTTTTAATAGTGGGCCTTTTCTGGACCACAGGGGGTTTTGCACAGAAGCAGAAAAATCTGAGCCTGGTAATGTGATTCTGGCTAAATGCTGAAACGGTCAAAACAAAACTTCAACTAAGTCTTCCCTTTATAAAGAAAGCAGGGAGCTGGGTTTTCTTCTGTCTTTTTTTTAATTATTTTTTTTATTTTTAAGGTTTCAAAAACCATGCTGAATTTCCCCACCCTACTTCATATGCAGATTTTGTAGATATCTGTGAACCTTTGCATTTTCCAGCTCCGGCTGGCAGCCTAGACAGCCTGCTGGAAAGCAGAGAGGGTGTGAAAACGGGTGGGCTTAGAGCAGCTGCTGGAGTATATCCCTGCAATTGCTCCATTGAAGCCAGCAGAACTTTATCGATTTAAGGCTAGATTTGGCTCATGATTGAATTTTGTATGTCTTTAGAGCCACCATTGTGCATGGCATATGAAGCAAAACAGAATACAGTTACTGCTTTTCCTCTCGATCTTCTTGTTCTTCCAGCGTTAAGAGGTAATAAAAAGGGTGTCCACATGTGTCTGCACACACATGCACACTTGCACACACAAAGCCTTTTCTTACAAAATTTTCATTGCAATTTTGCAGACTCAGGAGGTCTGGATAGTACGGATAAATCTTCAGAGAAGTATCTTAAGGTTTAGGTGCTTATCTTAACCAGCTGGGAACTCAGATTTTCCCCCGTGGCTCAGGGAAAGCTCTCCCCCAGGAAGCCTGTTTCGGGGGCAGCACCCGTGCAGGGGGCTAACTCCCAGTTCAGAGCTGTGGCTGTGCAGCATCCTTTACTTCGGGGTAGGAAGCTCACCATATGGCTGCTTTGTTTCCAGTAGCTATAATGTAATTGAATCAATTGCCCTCACATGATATGGGTGTACTAAATGAACATACATCATTTATTTCTGGGTTTTGAGGCTTGTAAGGAGTGGAGGGCAAGGCCCTTGAGGATAAATCAGTCTAGTTTGTCTTCAAGAAAAATGGGTTGAAACCTGACCTGTGGTGCAGGCACAAATCAATTTAGTGGTTCTGACAGTCCCATGTGGATACTTTCCTCATTTGGAAATTATCCTCTGATGAAGGTTGCTGTCAGTCTTTACATGGCTAGGCTACAAAAAGCAGATATCTTCTGAAGTTGTCGTGGTTTAACCCCAGCCGGCAACTAAGCACCACACAGTTGCTTGCTCACCTTCCCCTGCCCCAGTGGGATGGGGGAGAGAATCAGAAGGGCAAAAGTAAGAAAACTCATGGGTTGAGATAAGAACAGTTTAATAATTGAAATGAAATAAAATAATAATAGTAATGATAATAATAATAATAGTGAAAAGGAAAATACAAGGGAAAAAAAAGAAAAAGGAACAAAACCCAGGAAAAAACAAGTGATGCAACGGCTCACCACCTGCCGACCGATGCCCAGCCCATCCCCGAGCAGTGGTCACTGCCCCCTGGCCGACTCCCCCCAGTTTCTCTACTGGGCATGACACCATATGGTATGGAGTAGCCCTTTGGCCAGTCTGGGTCCAGCCCTGGCTGTGCCCCCTCCCAGCTTCTTGTGCACCTGGCAGAGCAGGGGAAGCTGAAAAGTCCTTGACAAGTGTAAGCACTGCTCAGCAACAACTAAACATCAGTGTGTTAGCAACATTATTCTCATCCTAAATCCAAAACACAGCACTAGACCAGCTACTAGGAAGAAAATTAACTCTATCCCAGCCAAAACCAGGACAGCAGTCAAGGTCATTGGTAAATAACATGCAAAATTTAAATACAGCTAACCTAAGCTAGGGAAAGGGATAGCAGTAATTCTCACGATACTGTCAGAAAGTAAATCATGAGGTGGGAGAATGGGGAAAAGGAGGGGGGCTGCCAAAGGCTGGCTTTGCAAGATGCTGAGACCTCCAGCAACTGAGAATTGCCATAAGGCAGTGGGATTTGCCCAACTTCCACTTACCCTTGCAGCAGGAGCTGGGTAAGGTCAGTGCCTGAACTTACTGTGCCCTAGTTTTCCCAGTCCTCTGCTGCTTCATCTCAGCACCTCTCAGTTAGATAACTAGGATTTGGGGTTTTTTTTTTCTCTACTCTGCACCAGGTCTGTACCAGGAGCTGAGGCTAAAAACATTGCTCCTCATCTCTCTGGCCAGGCATCGATACAGTGAGCTGCTTTGTGTCTGATTCAAGCTACACAGATCTTTCCCAGCAAAACCAAAGTGGGCTTAGCTTCCCTGCTTTTTCTTCCATTATAAAGCCAAAATTTAGACCTACAGAAAAACAAGACCAAATCCCAAGAAAAGATAGGCCAGCTTTTGGAGGGTGAAGAAATGAACTGTCTAAAAGTGTCTTATCTAAGCTACCCACCTGGGCCTCTGGTGTTAGGCAGCTCAGGATGTGAGTTCCTTCCTGCAGGTGCGTTTTTATTGGAGTGGGACAATGTGTCTTCTGGCAGTGCCCATCTCTTTCTATTTACAGTCAATCCTGGATGACTGGCTTCACAGAGTGCCAACTACCCAATTGGGTTAGTTGCATATATCTTGCGGTTGCTGATAAAGGAGTTATTGTTTGAAGTCAAAGCCTGGCTTCATGGGATTTTTGTTCTAAAGTTGAAGAAAGAAATCTAGACTTAGACTTTGAAATCCCCCTTCCCGTTCATTAGCGTTTTGGGGACTCCAAATTTGGAGTGCACCATTTTAGAGCTGGAGACCGTTTATTAGCAATTTGTCACCTTGTCAGAGAGTTTGGAAAGTGTTTTTCAGACCTTTCAGCTATTTTTGTGTCTGTGCAAGATTGTTTCCTGCAGTCTGTCTCCCGAAGCAGAAATTGAAAATCTGGCCTTTCAGAGCTATTATTGAGTCTGTCCTTCCTTTTAATTTATTGACGTACTTCCTTTCCCATATGATATCTTGTAAAAACACATCTTATTTTTCTCAATTCTTCTGTGTGCCTCTGTGTCTAAATACGCTTCTTTCATTTCTTGCTTCCTTCTTGCCCCAGTTAATGCCTTTCAGACCTTTAGGTTTTGTAGCCCCACAGCAGCATGGGCAAATATCATTACAGCACAGAAGCCCTTACAGGGAGAAAGCTGAAGGTCATTGCGGAGAGGAGACAGCATTTCTGGACAGATGGGATTGAAATATAAGCATGTGGGCATCTTCTGGCTTTGAACATAGGTGATACTATAAAGCTACAGAGTAGGAGAAGACAGAAGTGGGGGAAGGCAGAGCCACCCCCTCTGCAAATAGGTGGGAGGCTAAACTGGGAGGTGGTTCAGTACAACAGGCTGAGCAAATATTGGTAGCACCAATTGGTATTGTGCCTTCTTGGTAAATCTATGCCTTCATACCATTCCTTACTTTTCTATTTCTCTATTTCAGTTTCCACTAAATTGATTTTTTTTTTCTATTTCTGCTCCTTGGAAACTTAATTCTCTGCCACCTAATGCCCTCTTAATGCAATCCCTGTACAGACATATTATGTCAGAGTGGAATTATACAGATGCAAGACATAAAACCTGTATTGACAATTTTCTGTTCTAGCTAGTTTTGGACAGAAAATGTGAATTTAAGGAAATAGAAAAGAAGTCCAGGGCTAGCTCATGGCAGTAGATGGTGCATTATTACTAAAAATCGCACCCCACAAAATTTTCTGATTTTGTACAGAGATGTTGTCATTTTTTTTTTTTAACAAAAGGCAGCATTTTCCTTTGAAATACCCTCCCTTTCCTTCATCTCTGCTGTCCTATTTTTTGACCACAGTAGCTCAGGCTGTATCTCCTGTAATAGGCAGCAAACCCATCCCCATTCTTGCTTCAAGTGTCATGGCTCACAGTCACTTATTTGAAGTTGCACTCTAATTCATCTTCTCTCATTTGTTCCCTTACCTATTGGTAAGGAGTAGAACAAGGGATGGCTGCTTTTCCATGAACAGGCAAATAATATTTCTTTAAACCCAGGATTACATATCTTCAAAAGCCTTTTCTGGTCAGGGATCCACAATGTGTAACGGGGTTGACTGCAGACTCACAATGTGAAGTTTGCTCAGAGGGGCGAAATAAAAAGATGGATTAGTTGCTTTTTTGGGGATCTGAGTGTTAATTGGCTCCCAAATAAAATCATCTAGTTAAACTCTCTGCTCGGTGGTATAGCACTGCAGTGAAGGAATTTTTGAAGGCACCCTGCTAAGTTGATTGTGCTTCTAGATAATTAATTGAAATGAGGAAAATAACACATACAAAAAAAAAAAAAAGAGGAAATGGCAGATTTTCAGCTGTTCTTCATCACATAAACTTGCAAAGATTAACTCACCTGATATGAAAGTAAGTATCATACTGAACAAAGTGTTTCTTTGTCTCAAGCAACAGGTGTGGCAGCTGCTTCCTTTGGATAGCCCCACATTTCTAAAGCTGCAAGGAGGAATTTTAAAGCCATTAAAATACTTTGAACAAATATGTAATGGTTTTATATACATTTTATATGGTTTTATAGACATTCTAAAATTTTGGGAAGGCAGTTTTGAAGCAAAACAAAAATGGTTCCCATTCTCTCCTGTTCATTTCTTGTTGCTCATGTTCGGCTTTTGCCTTCCTATACAGCAGTCCTCTTGACATATATCATCCCAGGACGATTTAGCTTTCTATGTAATTGTTTTCTAAGTGTTTGTATTTATCCCATTGCTAATCCTGTGCTGGAAACTCATGCCCATACTTGGTTATATTCTAATATTGATTTTGTTTCCTTTTCTTCTGCTCTTAGTTACAAATTACACCTTTCTTTTTGCTCAGAATGTTTTAGGGTGATTGATTACTGAATGAATCGAGTGCACCCACGAGCTAAGGCTTGATTTAATCCCCTTAGTGCCAGAGATTTCAGAGCATGCAAACTGAAGTTACAGCACCCTCTGGAAATAAGGGCGATGGATGTTATTCCTGGATGTCGGAGAGCTGTGCCTCTGGGTACCCCACTTGGGCTTGAATACCTGTTCTTGCTGAGGCACAGAGTTAAACCCCAGTTTCTGTCATGGCAATTGTCAGCGGATTTCTGTGGCTGTCAGCAGAGAGCAAGCTGTTTGTTTGCAGCCCCTCAAAGACGTGCGATCTATAAATTGCTGGCTCTTTGGGGAATGTGACTCTGTGTGCGGGGCTTTGTTTTCTTTGTACCAAAGAGGGGAGGGAGGAAGGTTTGATAAGAGGCACTCACGTGTATCTGAAACAGTGACTTGGGATCGGTAGGAAAAAAATGTGGATCCTATTATAGCTGAATTATCCTCTGAAGTCCCTTCTCCTGAAGATAACTGAGCTTGCTTTTATGCAAATGAACTCACTGTGAGCTTGACATTGCAAACAGTGCGCTTGAAAGTATTTTGTCTGCTTCCAGCCTTTGCTACGAGGTGGGTAACAAATAGATTAAGCGTGTGCTGCAGTGGACTTGATCAGATATGTGGCAATATGTAAATGTCTCTGAAGCCAGGCTTACAGTTAGGCCCAGCTGCAATGGCAGGAATTATCTGGGGCATCCATTACTGTGGCTTCTGCACTGTCAGGAGTGGTGTGGAAATGAGAGACCGCAAACAGCACAGCTTGCGGGAACTTGTTGCTGATACCCCTTCCATTCCTGAGGTTTGGCAAACTCTTAAAAACCTCATGTCATGTGCATTTCTCTTCCTAGCTTTTTGGTTGTTGTAACCACCCAGTACTGAACCTTCAGTTACGAGTGCCATAATTACCTCCATCTCCTCCTGCTGCTGCAAATGAGCAGAGGGGAAAAGTTCATTAATCAATTATCTGAATTTTGGAGAGAACCAGAGCAATGATAGTCTCCTGTTTCCTGGAGATCTGAAATATGCCTCCTTCCTTCGGAAGCGGATGCAGCCCCAGCCTAAACGGGGAGCGGGGAGTAAAAGGAGGGGGAGAACAGAGGGGGTGCACACTTGACCTGGCAGCTTGCAAAATGCTGGCACAGAGAAGGGCCTGAAACTACCCCTATCTGAAAATATCTTTGTCTCACAAAAAAATCTGTGTGTGCGCGCATGTATGGATGAGAGAGAAAGAGCTTAGGAAATAAAATACCTCTGAAGAGCTTTCTTCTTGTTACACATGATGACCTGCCTTCAGGACTGCTTTTATGTATTTTACCTGTCAGACCCTCTTGAGCTTTGTGGCTTGGGCAGTTAAGCTTGCATTACTGGTTCTGCGAATACTTTATGCAACTCTTTCCCAGACTGTTCCTCTCCTCCCAGCTACTCTCTCCACTGTCTGGCTCCAATGTCATGTTCCCACCTTTCCTTTGGTGGCCATCGTTGTGCTCCAGCCCCATGAGAAGAACAACTACCTTCTTGTAATGTCCTGGCCTGCTCTTGGGACCCCCACAGCATCCCAAGGATACATTTGCTGTGGAGGCTTGTGGGGAGAAGGTGTGGGAAGACATTGGCAAAATTGCAGCTGAAAATGCAAATGAGCAACGTTGGTGAAGCAGATAGCAAGAATGAGGATAATTATTTAGCTCCATTTAAGAAGCACATACTAATGCACTTCAGTGGGATTTCTGCTTGCAGAATAATTTTTAAGGCCACAGTGCAACACACACTGTTACTAGAGGCAGTGACAAGTGCATTTATCAATGGTAGCAGCAACAAACTAAATTAAAACACAGTCATTAATACTTAGTCCAAGTTTTAATGCAGCAAAACGTTAAGCACGTGCTTAAGCCCCATCAGGCTTCAGCCAGTGCAAAGAATAGGTACATTTATATGATTTGTTGAATTGATGGCTGTAACAGGTACCTGATGGCTCTGCAGATACCAAACTCTGATATTTTATCTCTCACTACTTTTCTGTACAGTCCAAATCCCTTTTATATTACATACAAAAAAAAAGTGATTAGGCAACGCAGAGAGTTAGAGAGAAGCTGTAGGAAAATTTTCTTTTTTCATCAAATCACTTTTTATTGCTATTCAAATAGGAGCAAATAGAGTGCACTATAATCTGACAAAATGTTGCATGCCTTACCTCTTTATATGGACTAGAGAACAAACTTCAACTCTAGGTCTTATTTTCATAATTTTTAATCTCCTTCTTTTATAAGTTTCTCTTATATTCGTACAACAATATGAGAGAATGAAAGTAACTAATTTAAATGTTATAAATATGCACAGCCATTAACTGGAAGACTTTGTAGGAATAGGGATAAAATATCAGCCTTAAATTTCAAAGAGTACAGTAGTCAGTTCAGATAGGGTTTGGGTTATATATTTTATTTAAAATTCTTCAAATCTTTTATTCTCTCTGTATCAAATAGATCACTATATCTTCAGTACTTAATTATCTGCACTATAAAAAGAAATCCCCTTTAATAGTTAAGAAAATATTTAAACGGCTCTTTTTCTTTTTTTAGAAGAACTGAAACATGATGTACAATGTATAAGCTAATCGTCTACTGATGTATACATGGAGGTCCAAATAAGAATAAGAGAAATGTGCTTTCTCTGATCTTGGCAACTTTTGCATTCAGTTTTTAGGCCATCATTTTATGGGTAGTTTGGGAATCCAGACAGATTTAGCTACATGAATTTATTTGCAGAGTCACAGCCTTACCAAGTGGTAGCTACATTTCTTTACTTTTACAGAAAAATATAGGTTTGTTAGACCTAAACATGAAGACCAGCTTCTTATGCTGGAAGTTGTAAGCAGAAGCTTTTGAAGTTGGTGAGGGTGGGATCCTTACCCAAAGCCTGTGGTGAGACAAGAGAGCTCTTTGAGTTCAGATGTTCCTGGAGGAAGAGGAGCTGTTTGCATCCCCTGGGAACTGAATAAGAGTGGGACAGAAAAGTGGAACTTATTTTTTTCCATGTGAAATCTATTGTGAGTAATGTCTTGCCTTGAGCAGAACGTGGTAGAAATGTATTTTTGGAGGTGGCTTAGTCCTAGTTTTTAAGGTATTTAAGATCTTTAAGTTAGGCTTGCTAAGTTCTAAGACAAATGAAACATGGGACTTCTGGGAAGTTTCCCAAGATATACTCTGACTGTTCAGTCAGCTTTACTTGTCTCCTTCAGAAATGAATGACCTCTCCATGTTGTATATAACCTCATCATCAGGACAGCGTTTTCCTGTTTTACCTGCTGTGTAACCATTTCTACGTTACCTGACATCCCCTGTCCTTGGCGTACATATTACCTTCTCTACATAAGATGCCACATCGAAGAAGTGGGTCAGAGGGGACCACACACGGTAACTGTTGGCTCTTTCCAGATTTCCAGTACGTTGATTTGATAGAGGATCCCACATCGGCTTGGAGTGGCCATGATCAGGTATTTAAAAGAAGTGCTTGCTGTGGAAGTCACAGGACCTCAGCAAGACAGGCTTACAGGGAAAAAACGAGTTTAGAAATAAATTCAAACTTTGTGAAATTTGATCTAGGAAGGTGGACAGTGAGAGAGAGGGGGGATTTTGACATAAACTCATAAACTAGAGGTCTCTAAAGAACCAGGAGTATCCTCCAAACAAAATCTGCCTGTGCTGCTGTATTTTGACTTCTGTGCTTTCCTAGTTTGGCATAAATCAGGTGTAGCTTTACCCGAGGGAGAGAAGAAGGGAAAGTGGTAGACAGGGGTGAATTGTGAGAGCTTCAGGTACCTTATTTGCCTACCGTCTCCTGCAACAGCACTCGTGCACATACGGGGAGAGGCTTCTCACTGCTGCTTGATCCCAGGTGTGGGCAGCCAGAGACAGGCTATGGAGCTGCACAGCAGCCAAGCAAGGGGTCATTCTCCCTCTTCACAGCCCTGCATCCCACTCCGTGGCCTGTGACATGACCCAGCAGAGCAGACGCTGGTGGAGGAAAGGGATTTCTACTTTCTCATCCAAGTTGCACCCACTCCTGGAAACAACTGTTGTCCAAATAGAATCAAAGTCCTATATTGTATTATGGAGCTGTACAAGAGTTTCTGATGAAACATCCTCCTCTGAAGCACTGCACAAGCTATTAGTGTTCTTGAAGACCTGGTACTCACAGGCTTTGCTCTGATGTCGGATGACTCCCTGGCATGGGATACATGGGGCAGCCTTGCCCGTGCAGGGTAACACCGTCCCCTTCTTTTGCCCTATAGACTAATCTCTGGGACTAGGAGGCAGCTTTATTAACAGCAGCAGTCCTTGCCCTGAGTTGTCATTGTGGGTATTGAAATACTCTGTATAGATTTAAGTCACAGGAAGCCTGACACATCTTTTGCTACCCAGAGGGTGAGGTGCAGCCTGGTGAGTCCTCTGGGATGATGTGCTCCCCCTCCCTGCCTCCACCAGCATGTGTTGGGTGGTGTGACCCCCTCCTAATGCCCCCAGGAGAGGCAGGGTGACACTGGGTAAAGCTGGCGCAGAGGGAAGCCACACCTGGAGAAGTGCTTTGGCACGGCACTGGCAGTGAGTGACTTGCTGGCCTGGAGGCACAGGGCAGTGGAAAAGGCAGGGGACTGGCGGGGAGGGAACAGAGAAGTAAGTGTCATGCAGCAAGGAAGAGACTTGACAGATCTGTGCTGACATTTTGTATTTATAAGCCATGTTGTGACTGATGAGCTCTACATAAAATCCCTACTGACTTCAGAGGCTGCAGAAATGACCCTTTTATGTTAGGGGGAGGAAATAAAAACAAAAGAGGGAAGGGGAGAAATTGTATTTCTCAGCTTCTCATCTGAGCAGCGTCTCGATACATGCTTACAAAGGAAAAAGCTCTCCATCACTCAGCGCTGTGCTGGCTCTCCATGATGCAGAGTGAAGGTGACCAGCATGGGAAGAGCCATTCAGCATTTCAGGGCCTCGGGGAGTTTCTCTGTGTGCCATTTTGTGCGTACAGCCAGAGACGAGAGGGGATGTGGGATTAGAGGTGAGCTTAGTCCCATTTACAGCAAGCTGCAAGGACCTCATCTGGCCCTTACCACTTGTATCATGATGGGCTTTAAATTGGGGAATACCTTTGTGATCCCACTTCTCACAATCAGCATCAACAGCTCCCTGCTCACAGGGGCATTTGCGAGAGAAATTAAATTTGTGCATGTGCAAGCAAGAATCAGATGGGGAGGTGTTACTGCCGTGCTGGAGAAGTCGTCCTAACTTGCATCCTAACCGATCATCTTACAGCGTCATCCAAACCAGCTGACGGACACCCAAATGCGGGGATCATTTTGAGGACAAGGTAGCTGGGATTTGGGGAGGCACCCTGAAGCGCCAGTGCAAGAGCAGCAGTCCCAGTTCCTCTGAGCAGTTTATCTGTTTCCAAGTCACTGCCCTGGAGGTGACAACCCCCTTCCCCTGATTCCAGGGCAGAGCTAAGTTACAGTAATGCCGCTGGTCTGCCATCGGAAGGGAAAGAGCTGTGTCAACACAGAAAATGCTATTTGCTGACAGGTTGTTGGAGACAAAGGAGACATAGGCAAGAGCAAGAATAAAAACAGAATTTTTCAAGTAAAAAGTGGGAGAAAAGAGAGAAGATTGATTGTTTAAGTCACAAAAGACAGAAAAATGAAGGGAAAAGTAAAAAGACTATTAAATCGAATATGTCTGCCCTTTAGAATAGCATTGATAAAGGCTGGCGATGTGCAGTGTAAAGGTTGAGACATATCTAACTGAGGGTCGCATCTGATGAAATGATAATTTGTGGTTAGAGAATAAAATAGACTGTTTGGATGATATGGGTATCATTTGTAGACTATCAGGTATTAGGAGGCTGGAGGGAACACACATCACTGGATACATGAAGCAGGTGTCTGAAGACCATCCAGCTATGAAAGAGAAAAAAAATAAAGCTCCTGTTTATTGCTTTGCTTGCTTCCCTATCATCTCCTGCTTTGCTGTAGGGAAATCAAGTGAAAAACTAAGTAACACAATATACATTCTATGTTCCCCATTACAACTGACAACATGAGAAACAATACCTTAATGATGTCTTAGATTTTTAATGAAGATGCTTGTTAGGCTTCACAGTATAAATGCAAAAGAGATTTAGAGGTGTTTGTTCTCCAAACATAGCCAGGTCAGGCTGGGGCAGAGAAGGGTGAGCACGATTAAAAGAAACAAAAATGGTGAGAAAAACCTGGATAGTGCCTGAACTAATCAAGAAAAGCATGATTATGCTGAATGAGCAGACTTCTCTATATAGATATACTAATATTGTAAATTGTGTCAGTCAGTGTGGTGGCCCAGCCTCTTAGTGGCTGCATCTGTTTCTTTTCTATCAGCTGCAGAATCAAATATAGTCATCAGGAAACAGACGCATGCACTCTCATCTCCAGAGCGCATCGTACCATGTTAACTGGAGCCCACAAAAAATAGCTAGATCATTCCCTCGTTCTCTCCCAGTTCCCTAATTCTCCCCCATTTTCTGCCTGCCACTGATCAACTCTGCATATACCTGCTCTCTGAATTATACAGAACTTTTTCTTGAATTGTATTTTTTTACTGAAATGTTTTCTTCAAATCCCATTCTATGCAATTGCCTCTTCCCCCCACCCCATCAAATAGGGAGAAAAATGGAAACCTCAGAGTATAATTTACAGAGAGATACTGTTGAATCCTTCATCAGACTCTTTTGCTTGAAGCCTATAATTGTGTTCTGTAGGAAGCCAGACCAAATTTGCCCACTCTGGAGAGCATTATGTTGTAAAAAATTGAATCAGACTTCTGCACTTGATAACGGGAATAGCTTTCTTTACCTGATGTAGAAGTGATTTGTATTATGTAATATATATAATTACTACAAAATTATGTATTTGTAATATGGGATATCATAGCCTTCAATGTGACACTTTCAGTGCAGCTTTTCCAGGGTCTCTCAAGTGTTTGTTTTGGAGAAGGTGGTCAGCACAACAGTCTTTTACCCAATGTCCCAGCATTACTGAAGGAAACAGAGTGTAATTAAATGAAAATGTGTACCCCCTTATTGTAATCACTGAGAACATTGGGGTGGTGTTGAGGACTGTACCTTGCTTGTTTTTACAGACTCATAAGGGAAAGACTGATGTATGTGAAAAACAACACGAGCTAGTGAGTTAGACTTGCCTCTTATGTCCAGATACACAAATGATTGCCGATGTGGCAACATTTGTGAGCATGTCCACCTCTGTAAAATGGTACTGATGGTTGCTCGCCTTCATACATCTCTGAGAAGGACAGGGAAACACTCTGTCCTCTCTGAGTGTTTGGTATTATGGATAAAAGCAGTGGCTCTGCACTCCTGCGTAATGGTTTCCTCCCTAAGGCCCTCTGCAGTAGATGATGTTATTCTTAACGTCTCGCTGTCCGACCAGCACTTCACTGAAGGGTGCTGTAGCTCAGCATTACATATGGACACCCTTCTGCATTGAGGAATTAAGGCTTTGCTACCATTTGTACCTGTTTTGATCCCAAGAAGCAGAGGTGTGTATATGTACAAACCTGTATTAGTGTGCATGTTTGTGCTTGCGTGTGTGTGTGAGAGATGATGATGATGAGCACACCCTTCTTCCTTGGATTACTCTAGGGATTTTCTGCATGATGTGGTGAAGTGACTGTGAACTTTCACATTTCAGAGTTGGGATTTACATGGTGGCCAGTGGACTTTACTTGTTAGTCCTCTGGGTTTTCTTTTCCCTTTTCATCAGATGGCAGGCTCTTTCTTTTCTTTTCTTCCTGCTGACTTCCAAATAGCAGGGCTTATAGCCAGAAATTCCTGAAAACTGACTTGATTCTTCTTGAACTAGCCCAAAAAACTAATGTATTGGCTGCATTCACCAATAAGTTATATTTTTTTGCTGTCCTTTGGGGCCTAGAAGTAAGCTGGCTTCCCGGCGCAGGATATTTCTCCTAGCAGTGTAACTTCTTACTTGGTCTTAGGTCTGACTGATTTGCTGTGATGGAGATTTGTTGCAGGAAAAACCATAGCTTCCTGGGTTTTATGAAGTTGGGCCAATTTCACTGAAAATGCCTCCCAAAGGAAATTATTCTCTTCTTCCTGAATTCTTCTGTCTGCTACGAATCATTCACCTCCAGGAACCCATTGTTCCTGATTTTGGAAATTTCTGCATCTTTCAAGTGATTTCACTCTACTGGAAGTAGCAAATCCCCTTACATCACTCTAGGACTTACCCTGTGAAGGTCCTGGCGGCTTCCTGTGCTTGTGTCATTGCCGTCCTGTCACAAGGGAGTTCTCAGCTGCTGTCTCATCCTGCTTTGCATTAGTAAGTGCTTCCCAGTGTGAACTGGTTTTGTGTCTCAGGGAAATAATGCAAGACCTTCAGAGAAAAGAGGAACCTGCTCAAGTCATGCTGCCAAAGTCAGCAGACTTTTTTTCCAAATAAAGAAAAAAGGGGAAAAAAACCCAAACCACCCTGAAGAAACCAGAAGCCAGTCAACTCTCTGAATTGTGTAAGAAAGAGGACTACCATTTCACAGGAGAGTGGAGTAACACCCTGACTACTGCTTGCAGCTTCTTTCAACATGGGAGGGAAGTGTTGCTTGTAGTTCAATCATAAGCGATAATTGGAAAATATACGTTACAGTTTCAGCCCTTTTGTGACTGAATTATGTCTCCTGATGATATGAATCAGGCACCAAACAGCTCCCTTTATATAAACGTGCTCTGAGGTCAGCCTGTTTAGGTTATTTCATCCTTGAACTTCTTTACCACTTTCAATACTGGCAGATACCTTTTCCTTCTCAAATCTCTGCCTTCCTTCAGCCTTTTCCCACCATATTCCTATCCTCCTCTCTACTCCTCCTTTTCTTCTGTGGCCATCCTTACCTCTTGCTTTCCACTGGTATCACAACAGCCCTTCTCTCGCATCCACTTCAGTGTTATCCCTGCATCAGTGCATCTCAGATCTCTATGGCAATGCATTTCAAATCACTTTCCCACCTCTGCCTGCCTCCCTAGTGTCTGCCTTTCCAGATACCATTGCCAGTTACTTAAATTCATTGTGGCAAAAAACATATTCCTTATGCATATTCCTCTTCCCATGCTCCCCAGATGCATTACCTTTATTTTCCCCTCTCTTTAACTCTGCACCTCCAGACCACTGCTAAACTCTAATCCTCATTCCTTTACAACTAAAATTTGTCTTTCTACTCCCCGGTTCCCAAACCCACTGTATCAGTCTGGCGCTGCTCAGGGGGGAGGTTTTAAGCAACATTTCTTGCTAGAAATGTGGAACACAAGTGCTTGGGTTTGACTTTTGTGGGACCCCAGAATGAATCCTCAGTCTACTAGTTAGGGGAAAATATTATTAAAAAAACCCCCTTGAACACAAAGTAAATTTAATCCAGCATTAGGTAGAGAAGACCACAATGTAATTTTAGAGTTCTGTTTTATAACATAGGGCGTTATAATAGGTATGGCCCCATTCCCAATATTAGTTGTGCTGCAGATGGATACCGCGTAAGAAAGAACGGGGAAATTGCTTTTTCTCATTCAACGGTTTGAACTGTGCCCTAAGGCCCTGGTTCTTACTCCAGCAGATGTGTAGGTCACTGCCAAATCGCTCTGGGTTTGGTTGCTTGTTGCATTGTGCCATATGTCAGCTGCTGTGCCTGCGCAAAAGCTGATGCAAGCTTTTGCTCTCTCTTAATGCCTCTGAGGTAATTCTCCCCTTATGTGAACTATGTTTGGTTGCAATTTCACTGTTGAGCTTTGCAAAACTGAGCTGTAAAAAAAAAAAAAAAAAGAGGGTGGTAGCTGAGTCAAACGGGAAGTAGTGAACAGCAAGCAAAACGGCACTGTCTCCTGTTACGTCCTGATGCAGATGAACATTTTTGAGGCTGCTGTAGAAACAGGAGTGAATTTAAAGTCTAGGGACTGTGTTAAGGGCCAGCAGTGCAGCATGCCTGTGGATGCTGCGCTGAGCTCCCCTGAGAGACACGTCTCTGAGCAAACACCTCTGCTCTGTACTTTTTAGGTCTGTTGTCTGACTTTGGGATGGGCTTTGAGACAGAATATGAGGCAGGGTTTGCTGGCGAACAGATGAAGAGTGGGAACTGTGAGGTGCTTGGCTCTGAAAGGGATTTGGGTGTTCCTGGGGCCAGGAGACGTGAGGAAAAGGGAAAAGCAGCAGTGCACTGAGTAGTTACTGTTTGGGAAACAGGCGTGTTTAGGAGAAGGCAAGCCTCGCTGCTTGCTAATGTATTAGCTGTGCATTGTCGCAGACTTTGGGAGACTCGAAAAGGAAATCTGTTGTAAAGCTGTGCCTGTGCTCTTCACATGCAATCTGCGTTTCCTTTCAGAGGACCTTTTGGGTCTATTTTCCTACGCTGCCAAAAGGGGGTTTTATTTCCCTCATGATGTTCTTTTTTAATTCCTCAACTCCCAATGAGAAGCCCAACAGCAGCCGGGAGATCACAATGGTCCTGCAGCCCACTGATGCAAAAGCAGTGAGCTGCACGGCTGCGTGCCCCGCAGTGCCCACAACCCAAAGGAGCCACCTCCTGTTCCCACTTACACAGCTCTGGCTGGATATCCCACCTTCATAAACCACACCAGCTCTCTCTCTTACAACTGCAACCATTAAACATATTTTTTTTCTTGCAGCCCAAAATAAGTCCTCCACCTCCTGCAGATGTCCTCTTGAGTAGAACTACAAGTCCTCATCCATTAATGTAGATTTATTATCTGCATTCATCTACAGGTTTCAAAAGCCTGATGGTAAACTCGCTTTTCCTCCCTCCTGCCCACACAGCTAGGTGCTCCTAGAGAGGGAAAAATTTAGATTGGCAACTGCTTACTGAGATGCTTCCTATTATTTTGCTTATCTTTCTGTAAGTGTGTTCAGAGCAAATGTTTAGTACGCTGCAGATAATGTAGTTACCGATAATGGATCCTTGCTGCTAGGGGACGTGCAGTGATTTACCTTCATCGAATTAAATCAGAACAGGTGTTGCCAGCTCACTTCCGAATCAGAAGGTGAGCAGGTGCCACTAAGTTGCATCTGGCAGTGGGACAAACAAATCTAGGCCAGAGAATTCTTGAATGAGATGATTTTTAATTTGGTGCACAACCTAAGCAATTAGAAGCAGCTTTTCAAGGGTTCTTCTGCACACCCCTCTCCTACCTACTTAAGAAACAGTGACAGAGCGACACTCTCAGAAAACAGTATTTGGATTAGAGAGCATTGAGAATATTGCCTCTGACACCTAAAGCATTTTCTTTGTCTTTGATAGGGAGCTGTGCATGTAGATATGCTCCAAAGTGAGTTTCCTCATTTTGGAAAGGCTGAGAAGGGGAGACCACTGGGGCAGAGAAGGGGGAAGTTTATGATATGCCGCAGCGATTCCACAAATCGGCGGCCATGGGTCTGTCTCTACATTGTAAACTGCTTCCGGTAAGACTGAAACTTCACTGCAGAAATGGAGGGTTTTTCTTAGGAATGGTCTGACACTGCATCACAGTTTATGGGTGGAGACCTGCTGGTTTCAAGGCTAGATGTGAAATGAGACCCGTGTTTCTTCCTTAGAAGAATACCTTGGGCCACTACTTTGGTAATGATCAGAGTGTCTGTATCTGACCCTCCATATTTGGCTAAAATCAGTGTTTTTGAAAGCATGGATTAAGTCCTCTCCCTGCTGCATGTAAAAGCATTTTTGACTAAGTCATTTTCAACCAAACAGTGCTCAGCCAGGGCAGTAAATCACACAAACAATGTTAATCACTTTTTGGTCATGTTTAATGGCCTTAAATTGCCTTAGAAATTGCTTCACCTAATTTTATTTCACTGGGGCTCTATGAGGGGTCCAGGTGCCAATAACCACTCTCAGAATTAAGGCTGAATTACTGCAAATACCTCAGTAAAGGTAAGAAGGCAGATCCTCAGATCATATAAATTGGTGCAGCCCTGCTGATGGCTGTGATGTTATGGTGATTGATACCAGCAGGGCCATAATACAGCTAAAGTAAATGGTCTGCTGTTTTAAATGCCTGCTGCTAATGGGTCCCATGGTAAATCAATGGCTGACTTGTTAGTTTCTCTTTAAAATGGACTCAGAAGGTACATTAATGGGAAAAAAAAAACCAGCTTAGCAGAGAAGTGGCCAATACAGGTAGCACTGTGGCCAATATAGTTCACATTTGCATTTAGACATAGGGCCTGATGTGTTACCTTAGCAAATGCTTGTGCCAGTACGTGGTACGTTGAAGATAAAGCCTGACCCTTAGTCCAGCCAAGCCGACCAGCTGCTGCTTTGGTTGACCCAAGCTGATGACTGGGATTTTACTTGTGCTTCTGTCCTGGTTTCAGCTGGGATAGAGTTAATTTTCTTCCTAGTAGCTGGTATAGTGCTGTGTTTTGGATTTGGGATGAGAATAATGTTGATAACACACTGATGTTTTCATTGTTGCTGAGCAGCACTTACGCTAAGTCAAGGCCTTTTCAGCTTCTCATACTGCCCTGCCAGTGAAGAGGCTGAAGGTGCACAAGAAGCTGGGAGGGACCACAGCCAGGACAGCTGACCCAAACTGGCCAAAGGGCTATTCCATACCATATGACATCACGCTGAACAAAAAAACTGGGGAGGTTGGCCGGCGGGGGGAGGACTGCTGCTCGGGAACTCTCTGGGCATCAGTCAGCAGGCGGTGAGCAATTGCATTGTGCATCACTTGGTTTGTATATTCTTTTATCATTATTATTTTCCCTTCCTTTTCTGTCCTATTAAATTGTGTTTATCTCAACCCACGAGTTTTACCTTTTTTCCAATTCTCTCCCCCATCCCACTGCAGGGGTGTGAGCGAACGGCTGTGTGGTGTTTAGCTGCCTGCTGGGTTAAACCACATCATCATCTTTGGGCTCTTGAGAATTAAAGCCTGGAAGTAACTTCATTTCTACTTTTCAGCCATCTTAAAGCGAGTCAAGAAACAGATGGCCTTGAGTGCCCTTCCAGTGGAACTGGAGCAAGAGAAAGAGCTACTGAGCCTGGATGGGAATGAGCTTCCTCACCCTGTCAGGGTTTTCAAGAATTTCAGTATTTTTCCTGTCTCCCACGAGGGATGAAAGGTCCTTTTAAAACTTGGATGAAAATCTCCAAAATAAAATCAAGATGGGGCCAAACTAAATATTTTACTTTAATAATGTTCAAAGAGTATATTTTGATCGTGACCTTTCTAAGCAGTTGCCTCTTTTTAGTACAAAAGGAACGTGGGGTTTTCACTTGTTTCTTTCAATTAGAAAATAAAACTTTTCACTTTAAAAAATTTGAAAACAGCAGTTCTTGATCATTCAAAGGTTCTTTTGAATTTTTTTAAAGCTGAGAGACTTGTTGAAAACAAACCTTTACAATGAATCAATTTCAGTTTTGACAGATGACTGCTTTGTGGGTGGAGGGAGAAGAAAAGTTTAGTCCAAAAATTCCTGACCACTTCTAGCAATTTTTACCTCAGTTCTGAAAACCTGCTGCCTTACATAGGTTTCAGCCCAGTTAAATGAGGCTGCACTGGGCAATGGAGATGTAGGAAGTGCTTTTTTCTTTTAGCTCATTTTTAAATGAATACTTTAATCTTTTTCTTTTTTTTTTTTTATCGGTGACCAACATGATTTATAGAGCCTCGTAGTGATTTATATTCTGTTTGCATGATTTAGTGTCCTGAGTGAATGCAGTTTGGTTGAAAATGGCTTAATGAAAAATCGTTTCTTTATAGCATAGATGGAGCTTAATCCATGTTTTCAAAAATCATTCTGATTAAAGCCTTATAAGGATCAGACCAAGGCACTGTCTGCTGCCAAGGTATCTGCTAGAAATGTGGTTCCCAGGGAAAAACCTAAAGGCTTTATGTCATGAAAGAAGAAGGAGTTACATTCTGAAATACGGTGGTGATGAGACAACTTTATGGATTTCCAGCTCAGATAGCAACACAGCAAGGCTTTAAGCGGAAAGGAAGGAAATAAAAACAACCTGATTAAAAAATTAAGAAAGACCCCAGAGAATACCAGCTCATCTGATATCTTATGCCAAGTAAGATCTTATGCCTTTATCCTAGTTGCTTAAAATCCATACGTTTGGCCCTGAGGAGAGGATGTGGAGGTCCTGCGTAGGGCTCGGGAAGGCGTGTTTCCTGCCCACAGCTCCTGGGCAGCTGTCCTTGGATGGGTGCTCAAAACTTTCAAAGAGTTTTCCATAAGGTTTTAAAGAAATGAGCTGCACTTAAGATGACTTTGTCAGGGGGTGGTGACTAGCGGCGCATTTTGTTTACAAGTGCCTAATCTTCATTTAAGTGTTTGTTTACAACACTTCTCTGCTAAATGCCACAAATATTGAATGCTTCCTTGAAGGCATTTGGGCTCCATGAAGTGAAATGGAGTTAGAGGATTTATAGTTTTCTTTCGGATGGAGGCTAATCTACAAAGCAGGCTTTTCAGGCCCACAATATACCCCACACTCAACAAAGGTTTTACTTTTTTCAGCGGTACAGGCCAAAGTTTGAGGAAAACCGAGCAATTACAGTTCTTCCGCTGTGTCCACTGACAGCGTGTTTGTTACAGGGGCTTCAGCACAACGCAGCACCTGATGCTGGCACGTTTTTGTGATCATGCCCCATGAGCAGTGTTCCTTACCTGCTCGTTTTATTTTTGCATGCCAACTTGATGATGCAGGTAGGTTTCTTTTTTTTTTTTTTTTTCATTGCTTTCTGGTCAGACACCCACACATGCATATTATAAGCTTGCATCTGATTTTGATACAGCCAATACAAACTGTAACTCAACTGATCTCAAATAATCCACATATCTGTGTATAGCATGATGTGAAAGTAGCAGAAACCTGTTTTGCTCTTAAGGGATCCTGCAGAAAAGACTGTGTCAGGAAGCAAAGCTTCTGGAACCTGACTCTCCAAAGCACAGGAGCAATATTCCCTACTCGCAGGCGCTGCCCTGCTGTGCAGCTTCAGCAGAGGCTTTTTAAGCACAGTCGCCCTTCTAATGCCACAGCCAAAATAGTCTCTTTTTTCTGGACTTCCCTGGACAGAAATACAAGACCCTTCTCTCTTCCCACACCAGTAGTGAGCCTCTGGGTCCACTGGGTGCATCTCACTGGACACAGGCGTGTTAATCTGACTGCGTGCACCTTTAGAGCTGAGCTGATCTGCACATATGCATAAGCCAAGCCAGCCCCATGTTTCCAGATGTTTAGCAAACATTGCTGGGTATCCAGAAACCACAGAAAAATGGCCTAAAACCCCCTGGCTGCTTTAGCTCAGAATTTCCAGCTGGAAAAAGATGTAGCTGAGGTAACATCAGGAATGGCACCTTGTCCTACCTCACCCTTATGCCGTCCATGCCATGTAAAGGCAACCCCCCTTAGACTTGCCAGAGTTACACCACTTGTAACCAGGGTGTGACCATGCCCAAAGACATTCAAGTGGGAAAACACAGGTGAACCTGCCAAAACCTGAACAAAATGCAATGCTTTTGAGGCATCTGTTGGGTGTCAGCTGCATGCTAACCCACTTATCTCAAGTTTGTACTTCAGCTCCAGGTAATGAAGGGCATTCCCCCCACTTCTGTCCACAGATTTCTGCTTCTGCAGTGGTTTGGAGAAGGGGCTGCGCCGCCAGCTGCAGAGGGGTAACCGTTTGCCAGTCACACCTGGTGCTTTTCCAACCGGCGTCTTGCTTACCCAGCTGTAAATCAGAGTGGTTCTGCCGAAGAACAGTAATGTGTAGCAGGTAACAGGAATAGACCAAGACTTCATGATTATTATTTTTTTCACAGCCTTATACCTTGCTTTGTCACTTGCATCTCTGCAAAGTGATTCAGAGTGGAGCTTGCAGAAATAGTGTTAAGTATGTGCATTTAATGTGGTGGTGGTGCCAATGATTACGCAGGGTGCAAGTGGTAAAGAGAGGCTGGGGCTCATATTTACACTTGTTTTACACTGTTTTCTATTGTTGTTTTTACACTGCCTTACCCTTTAGCAACTGCACTTAGGTGACTCTTGGAGCACATGAAGAGAAACTCAAAGTCAAACGGTAGAATTATATTGGCAGGTTAGACATCTGAGGCATGTTTGTGTGGTCAGGGGAGGAGAAGGAGGACGGTCAGGCACGCAGGTGAATTTTCCATAGGTAGCCAGAATAAGCAACAAATAGGAGGGATTAAATGTCAAAGAGGGCGTTGTCTCCTAAGATGGCTAGTGAAAAAATGACTAAAAAGTAAAAAAAATTTAAAGAAGTTTTATCTTACCACACAACGTATAGGCCCCAATTCAAAGAAATGCCTTTAGTTAAGTTGCATGTTTGCTGATCTCTAAGCATATGTTTAGATGCTCTCCTCAGTAAGGATGAACATACCTGCCTCAGTGCTGTCCTGAGGAGAGGCTTAGATGATGAAGCAAACGGTGAGATTATTTTCCCTGAGGCAGCAGAACTTTGATTCACTTTTCACCTTCTTTTTCAACAGTCTGTTTATTTTCATTGAGCACTGGCTTGAATTCTTGTGTTTTGGCAATAACAGGCTTGACCGTTCCTCCTTCCTCGGGTTGTGCTCCCCCACCACTGCCACCTCTGAAGTTAAGTCTGTTTTTTGTACTTTCTGTGTTTGGAAGTGGGGGAGTGGAGGAGTTGCTGACAGAGGTAGCCGGTGATGGTTACTAAATGTGTCTGCTTGGTTGAAAGTAAGGAAGCATACATCAAATGTTAAAGGGGAAAAAATGGATTATTTATTATTCGTGGGGGGATTCTGCGCTTAAAGCGATGCCCCAGAAACCCAGCTGGAATGTCAAATGAAAGCCAAAGGCCCCCCACAAGTGTGTCAGCAGAGAAAAGCTCCTCACAGTGAGGGCCTTTGAAAATTAGAACTGAAAAATAATATTCTATAAAAAGAAAAAGTCTCCTAAGAAAACAGAAAGCAAGGAAATTAAAAGCACAATAGGGACTGGCCACAGTACTTAGGTTGTGAAGGGTCTGTCAAGCAAAATGCTGTTAACACAAAACCCTGACTTTTTTCACTGTACAAATACACATGCACACACTTTATCTGGAGTGGCCTTAAGTTCGCCCCGAGATCACCAACTGAGTTTTTAAATTAACACAGGGGTGTTCACACTGCCATGCACCATCCTAATGGCCTTCCAGAAAAGTGCTCTCTGCATACAGAAAAGGAAGCGTGGGCGTTTTCTATCTCCCTTTCTTTCTCCCTGAAAAGTGTGAAGAAATCTAAGAAGACATTAGGGAGAAGAACAGGTACCAGTCAAGGTTCTGCAAAATGATATTAGGTATTTTTTTCCTCTGCTTTTGAGATTACCCTGTCTGTCTCCTCCTCCTCTCTCCTCCCAGCTGATCCACATTGTCCTACATGGCAGAGCACTGTGTTTAGTAAAGAGTCTTCTTGCTGTGTTGATTTAAACACCAGCGAGGCTCTGCCCCATTAAATTCAGTGAGGATTCATCAGTAAGATACAAAGGACATGGCTCTTTCCTTTAGGGGCCAGAGGATCAGCGTGACCTAAACACAGAGCCATGGAATGATAGACCTGGAAAGTTATTCTTATTCTGAAAGTAGACATAGCATTAACAGGAGTTGTACTGACTTGTTACCTTGCTGGTATGCCCCAAACCCCCTCTGTGCATGAGAAAATGAACCACCTTTGTGTTTGCTCAGTCATAAGCCTCCTTGCTGAGATTGTTGATGAGTTTACCAGATGTTGCCAATTCAGGTGTTGTGTCAGTGACCAGATATCTGGAATGGCCACGACAATCTCCAAATAATGCAGCTTGTCCCAGGGTCCTGAAGGAAATCTTTGAACACAGCCTTGTACTGGGTTTTTCTTCTGGACCCAAGCCTTTTCTTATTTTTTTTCTCTCAAGCTGCCATGAAAAGCATTTATGCATTTTCAGAGGGTTGCATAGAATGATAGAAGGCACATAAAACCCCTGTCCCAGCCCCAGTGTCAGATCCCCACAACTGGGAGGTAAAGGGGAGAAAGGGCATTCCTCACATTATATGATCTGGTGCCTCCCATCCATCCCTTATTAAAAAAAAAAAAAAAATTAAAAAATCTTCTTAGTCTATATTAGGCTCTGTTCCATTAAAAATATCTATACTATATGTTTGACTTTTAATTTAGAGAAAATTAAAGGGTCCATCAGAGAGCTGTGTATCAGCTGCCAACGACTGAGTACAAAATGGGTGTCACATCTACAGACAAGCAGATTATTTTCAGGCAGAAGTGAAAGTTGCTCACCAGATGCACCGTAAGGATGATAGTGGATCTGAACACATGCCCACCAAGCAGTGAACTGACACCATCGATCCATTTGGTAAGAGTCATGAATAAGGCTTCAAATTGCAGGGACGTTTTGTTATTGACCGAATTGAATCAGTTGATCGAGCATTTACAATGCCTGCTCTCCATTTGCAACCGTCCAATGACTTGTCTGGATCACTAGAATTTGTAATGCAACAAATCCTTATGTAGTTATGAACTCAGTGCCCTCAGTCTAAAATAAACAGGGAGGGGAGTGCTAATACCTGTAAAATAATGCTTTAGTAACTTAGACCGGTTCCTCAGATTTGTAAATTAATGAAGGCATTCTGGATAGAAAGACTGGTTATCTGTCCTCTTCATCACAGTTATTTCTAAGAGTCTAAACCAGGATATCAGGATTGTGCCATGTGGAAGACATGATACTCCAGAACCATAATGACTCTTTTTATATGAAATGAAGTATGTTTCAAAGGTTTTTTGTGCATCACTCAAATCTGTCGTAGAACTTGGCATGGAAAACATACTGGACAGTAAAATGTTCAGTAGTATAAAATTATGGTATCTGCTCAACAACCTCCCAATAGGCCTAAACACAAGGGTTTTATCCACTTTTTAGTGTTTGGAATTGAGTTGTTTATATAGGCTTTTTGTTCATGAACTAAACTTGGCATGTCTTCATCTGCAGAACTGAAAAATTGATCAGACTTTTTAAATGAAGTCGATAAGTATTTGGACAGTGGATGTCCTAGGAAAAGTTAGAGTGCTTAAAGAAAAGTTGTTGGTTATTCAGTGAAATGAATCAATGCTCCGCCAAATCTGTAATGAATCAACACCTCAGCGTGAGGTTAGGAGCATCCATATTCTACAAACCCCACAGTGTGTTGTCTTTTGGAGTAGGCATAAAACCCATGAATAAGCTGACTATTAGTCATTAAAGAACCCCAGGGATCTTTAAGCATAGAGATCTTGTAACCAATGGTCTGGGCAAAATTCTAACTCACGTCCGATATTCATCTGGCGGTGTAAATCAGCACTGCTGCCTTGGCTTTGGTAATATAGTAGAGATTTGCATCAAAAGGCTCCCTGGGTCTCCTTGCCTCAACAGTCCTCTGTCCTTTTAATTTGATATGCTATTCCTTTTCCCTTTCTTTACTGCAAACAGAGAGCAGCTTGCAGTGTCTGCATTTACAGCTGATGCGAATCGAGGAGTGTATCTTCTGAAGGTTTCCTTATTACCTATGGTCAAGTTACCTCCCTAATTTTCTACATGCTGTGGGAACTTCCACAGGAAAAAGTGACACAAGTACAAAGGCATAATCAGCTGACCTTAAAGCAAGCTGTTTTTCTTTATATACCAGTCAGAAAATAGAGGGCTGAAGTGAATGTCAAGTTCTACTAAATCACATTGCTAGCATTTTAATACTCACTCATCCTGGTGTATGTAACTCAGCAAATTGCAGAGCAGTGCATAGTCAGGCTTCAAATCTCACCTACTGCTACTGTAAAATTGTCACTCATAAGAAACTACATAACTGCTAGTTACTGTGCCAGAGTATCTAAGATGTACAATTAATTACACGGAAATAATTATAGTATCTCAGATACTACTCCTGATAACTGAGCTTGACTTTTCAATAGCTGGTACTTCCCTGATGTGGTGATACCCAACTAGACCACTGAGAACCCTCTGGAGACAACGCAACCTGCATGCAATTTGGTGCTAAACCATCACTTAGCATTAAAAGTGTAGCCTTCTGAGGCTTAGGGATAGTGGTGTGGTGTCATCTGGCATTTTCTGCCATTGCAGAAATCCCTAGAGAGCCTTTCCAACACTTCCCAAGAGAATAAGTAGTTTAGGGGCATTACCTACAACCTGCTTCACTGCACCAAGGGAGCTGACCCTTTCACAAGTACATACTAGTTATAGGTATTATGTAGGCTTATTCTACAGCCACTTTTCCTTTTCTCTCAGCTTTATGATGTATTTTGTCCTTTTTCTTGTTGCTTCAGTGAAATAATACCAAGATTCTGTCTTAACAGTTCCCAAATAAATCCTAACTCAAATATAAAAATTCAGTGTGATCCGTTGATTGTTTTAACAGATGCTCATCATTCATTATTTTTGAGTACCTTAGATAAGATTTATAGGATCGGTAGCCTGTTGGGGAGGGGAGTGAAGTCATGTCATCCCTAGATCAAGCTGTTTGTTAGATGGAATTGGCAAAGCAATACCTTTGTCATGATGAGTGCTTCATGACATGGACCTTTAGGTAGACTGGATGTGCCTAAAGCAGATGATTAGCAACCTTCCATTTACCCTTAGTTTTACTTTTTTGTTGTAAAAGGAAGAAGATGAGGTTGAAGATGATGAAGAGGAAAGGATCCTTTGGGGTGAAGGAAGCCACTGAAGATCAGGAGGGAGGCTTCCTGGAACCAGGTTATTTATGAAACTCACATGCCACACGTAATGCTCAGGAATCAGAAGTCCCACTTGTCTTGTGGGCCTTTGCTTATTTTTTGGGTTGTTTTTCCCCAAGTGAGGTGCCAGAACCTTCCTTTGCCAGCAGAGGGTCCTCAGATTTTCATTTGCCACATTGTTCACAGTGCTGATTAGCATCTCATACATGGAGCCCATACCCCTCGCTTTGCCCCTACTAACTGCTTTCCATGACACCCCTAACCAGCATGGCCTGTTGTGCCTTTTCTTTCGGTCTGGCACCACAGCATTTGCATTATCTCCTTCCTCCAGCCCTTTCCTTGGCCTCTTGTTGTTGGAACCATGTGGAGCCTGTTTTGAGGAAGAAGATTCAGGCACAGCCATTTAAATCAGCCTTTTTTTTTTTTTCCCCAAGCAGAATTTTATGCAGTGAGGTAATGCTAGCCAGGGCCGATGTTTGCTTCTCTCTCGCTGATAATTCTTTGGATTCTAGCTAACAATTTACAGTTAAGCTAACGATAAATAATGTCATCCTAGCATTTCTCAGGATAATGGATTGGCTGACTGTAGATCACCAATCCTGTTATCATGACAGCATATGCAGCAACAGCTGCAGTTCTTGCTTCCCTTGGTAGGACCTCTTTTACAGGGCAGACACTGCTTTGGTGAGGAGGACCAACACACTACCTCACATGAGGGCTACCTTCAAATAAGCAGAAAGATTGCCAGTGAGGCAACCAGAAACAGAGTAATAGTGGTTCCTAGAAATGGAAAATCCACAAATGCAAGTCCTGGAGTGGTATGATGTTTTGGCAGTAGCAAAGCAAAATGGTACTCTAGTGGGGCATCACACTGTTCTCTCCAGGATGATGTTTGACAGCAGAAGGGAGGAAGGGTACTACCTAGTCCTGCTCTAGCACACCAGCTTTTATACCTAATTATTATAAAATGCTGTGTGTCATAAGAGCTGTGTCAGTAGCATAGAAGTTGCTCATACCGTTCTTCTCTTCATGCATGGTACTGTTCTGTGAGGGCCAGTGGACCTTCCGGAGGCGAGATGGAGTTCACCCAGGAAGACTGAACGTTAAATAACTTTCACAGTATTATTATTATTTTTATTACTGTAGTGCATGGAAGTTGTAGTAGTAGAACAGACCCCCACTGTGTTAGGGACTTTACAAACAGAGTACAAAAAGACGCTGTTTTCCCCAAAGAGTTTAAAACTAATTAGCCTTCTCCATTCCGGACATGGTCTCTATACCTACAGCAAAGAAAAATCTTGTTTGCTTATTTATTTTGCCTGATTCAATTTAGAATAGACAGCTCAGTTTATTTTTCCATTAAAAAGATGATGCCAAACTGAGCGCTAACATACATGAACTACAACCCCTCTGTTTTTAATAGGGGAGGAAGGAGGTAAATGCTTGTGATTAATTTGGCTCATCCTGGTTGAAAAACAATAAAGATCTGTCTTAACTGACCATAAGCAGAGTGGATACTTTAAACACAAGCAAGCTACCTCTCAAGCTGTGGGTGATGTATTATCTGGAATATGGTATGAAAAATTAGCCAACACATTTACCATACCCTCTAGGAAGCCCTGTGATTAAATTTAACATAGCTGACCTTGTTGTCCTAAGTCTAATGAGCCAGAATGGATAGAAATGTCCTTGATCCAGCTGGTGTTTTTTTAGTGTCAGACTCTAGTCTTATATAATTTATCCACTTTAACCCCACCAGTGGTGCAATTGCTTAATGCACTGGCCTGTCACCTTTCAAATGGGATTTTTGGTCTGCTAGGTGTAAAGTGAAATTAGACTCAGCTGCTTGCAGAGGCAACGATACATGGCTTCAGCCTAAGAAAGCAAAGTCTGGGTTTTGCTCCAAGACCTGCATTGATGCAAAGGTGAGGGCTGCCCACTACCCAACACAATGAATTTTGTTTCAGAAGTGGAGGGAAGCATCTTGAGGACAGCTTCTGCAGGAGCTGCCTATTACAGCAGATGTGAGCTCACTTGTACTGTGATAATTCTGTTTTGTGAGTGCTCTTTTAGATAATGTATCCAGTTTCTACATATTTGTGCATGACTTAACCTAAGTATTGTGCATCCTGGATCCAGCACATGCTGCCCAAAACAAGCAGAAGCAAAGGAAAGAATTCTCAAACAAAAGGATTACGAAATGCATTTTTGCTGCCTGAGTTACATTTCCAGTCTAGAGCGGTAGTCCCCACTCTGTTAAATCTGCCTCTGCAGCCATGAAACAAGCATGCAGTTTTTTGTAGCAAAATTTTAAGCTCTTCCTGGCATGTCAGATCTTTCACCATGAAAAGAGATTCACCCCTTCCTTGTGTAGATCCTTTCCCAGAGGGGCAGAAGAAGACAACTTTGCCCAGCCAAAACTGACCAAGAACCCGTAGGCTGCAATTAACTGGGATTCACTTCAGCTGTTGCCTATTTAACACCGGCTGAGGTTTGCTCTAGGAGGGGAATGAGACAACCTCCAAAGTGCCTCTCTTTGTCCAAACAGCTGAGACAAATTGTTTGATTAAGAGCTTGTATCTTACACAGGGACCTGCTTAAGCCCTGATCTGGAAAGCCGGTTGGGCACAAGGTTAACAGGCAACAGCTCCCATGGATCACAGACATATCTGTACAGGCATAGGGGAGAATTTCACTAACATCTCAATAGCTCTTCCCATTCCTGTTGTCTGCCTTCAGGCATGTATTTACAGGAACAGCCCTGGGCAGAGCTCTGCAGCACTGAGGGAAGGAAATTGAATTCCAACAGATGCCCAGCCTCTCCTCCGGGCAGTCGGGACACAGGCAGGGTTGCGAAAGCTGCCACCCAAGCCACCAGCAAGTATCCCAAGCTGCCGCCTTCCTGAACTCAGAGGCCATGTACTGGCTTGACAGGATGTTCCCTGAAGAAGGTAAGGATAGTCTTCCACAAGGCTTGGCCCAGGAACATTTCCATCAGCTAGTGCAAAAATTGTGAGGATTTTTTTTTTTTTGCAGTCCTAGAGCATCAGTGAGGATGTCCCTGAGTTGCCTACACTGAAGCACTTTTTAAATGCCTTCTGAAGTTGGGGACATTCATATTTAAAGATGAAGCTGTGCATTTAATCATAACAGCAGTTATAATTTGTTTGGTGGGGTTGCATTTAAGCCATAAGCTATCCTCTGGGCACTTTGTGCATCAGAGATGAGTCGAAATTGAGAATTTGACAAACTTTTCAGCAGGGGGAATCAAAGCAGCAGTAAGTCAGCTGGCTATGAGAAATAAATATTGTTTCTGAGCATACCTGTGTACTGGAGCACTTCACAAAGTGTATGAAATGCCCACACATCCTTCTTGCTCCACATTTTTGGAGTCACAACTGACTCAATATTAAATTGATGTTCTTCCTAATTCTCACACTGTCTCTAATTAAGGACGCAGATTTACAAAGCAAAAAACAATTTCAGGTTTTTAGAGTGATAGTTTAGTATTCCTATAAAATTTCCAATTGATTTAAAAGAGCTTACACTTAAATATTTCTATGCCTTCCTTCCTACTGCTGATCATCTGATAGTATGTGTGTGCATGTGTATATACATGCATACACGTGGTTGGGTTCTTTTTAAATCTTTGCTCCCAACTATTTGGAAACACTCTCTTAGGTTTCTACAGAGGCAGTATAATTTCTCAGATCAGGGCCTAGGAGCATTACTCCATAAAGCAGTGGGATGCCTCATGATCAAGACGTTTAAAAAAACATAGTAGAAGCTATAGGGAACTGAACCTGACTGTTGCCTGAGCATGGAGCTAGAATCTGCCCCTGGAGATGTCCCCATGCACTCAGTCTTTGCTGGGTGCAATATAAGACATCCAGCCAAACAGGTAAATAGAAGACCATGGTTTTTTGCCTCAAAGGAGTATACTGTTTGAAAGTAAAACAAGGCAGGAGTGGGAGCCTTCAGAAACCCGAATGGCAAGAGAAATCTCTGAGAAACACCAGGCTGGCACTTTCAGCAATGAAGGTGGTGATCAATGACCTAAGGTGAAAACCTCATTGAGGGAAATATGGTGGTCAGTTCAGTTGAGCCAGAATTTCATTCTTGTCCTCCAGGAGATGATCTTCACAGAGTGGCATTTGCAGAACAATATTTTAAAGATGTTTAAATGTCTGATTTAATTTTTAGATGTAGAAATGGCTCTACATGGCTCTGAGCCTGCAGTTTTGAAATCCCTGATACTTAATCATTGACATAGTGACCATACAATCAAACCTCTGCAGCAGAAAAGAGAGCATACTTCCAGTGTTGCTACTAATGTGCTACCTACTCTCCATTGAGTCAAAATAGCAACTTCTAGAGCTGGATTGATGCTCCTACACTTTTTGTGTGCTAAAGTTATTGGAGGAACTGGTTTGTTCAGATCCTTGCACGAATATAAAGGCATAGGTGTTAATGGAGGAATTAGGTCTGTTTATTATTTGGGAATGGAAGGTACCTTGAACAGCATCATGTCTAAGAAGGCTTTAGCTTTCAGACAGTCTCAAGGTCTGCTAGCTTAATTTTTCTATTATTTATTTTTTAATTGTGATGGTGATGAGAATCCAAGAGAGGCTTTTTGTTCTCCTTGTTATTCTCATTGTGTTTCCTTGGCTTGTTCATTCTGCTTTTTGGCAGTCAGTCACAGTAGTGCACATCTCCCCAGCAGTTTTCATGAGCTTGGGTTTTAGATAAAGCTTGAAGGCCCTGGTCCAGTATAACACTTGATTGTGTATGTTCTCTTAAGCGAGTGGGTTTTCTGTCTGAAGCTTAAGAGGCTGTTCTTATACTCCAAGTTAGACTCTAAAATATTCAAGTAAAAGTATAGACCTCTCAAAACACTTCAGTAGGGTTTCCATTCTCATTCATAAATGGTAAAGGACCTGACCAAACCTCCCGAAGTCAGCAGAAAGACTCTCTTTGACTTCATCTGGGTCTGGATCAGAGACAAATGAAGGGGGTATTTTTCTTGCTAGGCAGCATTTCAGTGGTGATACTGTAACTGTCAGACTGAAGGAGAGATGATGGAGGGAGGGGCACTGAAAGTAAATGTCAAAGGGATAAAATATGGGTAGAAGTAATTTAATTTTCCTTCTTTGTTGGGTCGGTTCATTTCATCTCGAAACTGACTGCAAGCTCAGCTCCCAGATCTTTGCAAAATCATCCAGACATAATGTAATTTGGGAAAATAAGTGGTCCACATTTTCTTGATGTGACAACATATGGATATTAGCATTTTTTCATTTCTCCAATCAATATACGTAAAACATGCAGAAGGAAAACAAGTCATGCAATAGGACTCAGATTATTTTTTAATACTGTCAAGATTTTATCAGTCAGCAAATGAGATAAAGAAAGGATAAGTCAATTTGAAATTGCATTGGACAGCAGTGAAACAGACTCTTTCCTCCTCTCTATTTATGTCAGCTTTTGGATATCTTTTGTGAAGAACTTCTAATTTTTTAGTAAGCACAGGGAATGGAAAAAGAGAAGGACTCTGCATTGCTTCTCTGCAATCCCTTTGCAAGAGCTGCTCTTTTAATTTCCCAGAGGTTACCAGCATACTAACATCTTTTTTATTTTAATTTGAATTATGAAGACTAGGAGCATAGGGATCTTGTTCAAAGATCCCTTTTTTTTTTGCTCCTTGAAAAGGAAATTCTTCACAATTAAGAATGTCTAATTAAAAAGTCTTTATGGTTTTTGTGGGGGGTTTTGGTTGTGTTTTTTTTTTCTTTTACTAACTCACTTCATACATCAGTGTCTCTGACATGGCCACAAAGGATAAAATTTACTGTGTAATTGGATTGTGGCACATGAAAAAAGGTAACAGTCTGTATTAAGTTATTATTTTGCAATGTTCCCAAGCATTTGTCCACCTGAAATGGTTGAAGTGTGGCAAAAGAATTAAGGGAATATAATTTGCTGTAAAGAAAACATTAGAACACTCTCCTGCCCTCCAGCAAACAGTACAAATAACAAACAGAGGCAAAAAATGCTAAGATACAATTAAGGAGATACAATACATGTATCTCAAACTTGTAGTTAGGGCTGACTTAAACAGAATTTAATATACCAGACACATTGCATTGCAAGTGAATTCTCATTTCGCCAAAACACTAACAGATGTTTAATCAATAAGATGGACCATAAAGGGCAGCACAATTAGTAGGTCTGAGAAATGTTCTTGTGTGATGTTAGAAAGCTGTAATTATGGACCAGATCTCATAAGTGTTTTGCACAGATGACACATAATACCAATATCCTAGCTTATAGGAAAGGCTGCATGGCACTTTTAATACGATTACAGGCACAAAGGGACAACAACCCTGATCTTAGAGAATGCATTTAAACAAATATCAAAACTGTCACTGAATTAAAAAGAAAGGAAAAACAAAAAGGCAAAAAACAGCTCCTTGGAACCACTTCTCTGGGTTTTTGTCACATTTTTGCTCAAATGGGCACAGACAACAACCCCGCCTTCCCCAACCTACCTCTCCTTGCACCCTAAGGCAGAAGAGTCAGAATCGCACCATCCTCCTCCTCGCCCTCCGCATGGGAGGGCGTGTAGGGCTGGCGTGGGCAGTGGTCCTGCCAGCATGAGATGGGACAGGAGGCCTCAGCAGGAAAGGGAGTAGCTAAAGCAGACGAGAACATCCTGAGGGTGCTCTAATTTAGCTTGAGGAGACGAGACTTCTAGGTCTCACTGCTAACATGTGTTTGTATTACACACTCCATGATGACTGGACTCCCAGCTGATCAGCAGCACATCACAGTCCCTATATATTACCTGTTACTTCACTCCCATGGTAGGAGGAAGAAGTTGCTTCCACTGGAAGCAGCATGGAAAGGAAGATTATTGAAGGAGCAGTCCTTGCTGTTTTGACAGATCATGCTGTGGAACAGAGTGGCAACCAGGAAAATCACTGGGTTCATGGCTGTGATGTGAGGTTTGTTACCCTATCTTCTCCCAAAAACTGTCTGCCTTTACCATAATCTGACTGAAAGAAAGTGGAGGTAGTCCAACAAAGCATTACTCTTCTTAAAATAAAGTCCTAGTTGTGCATCCTGCTCTTGAGTTTCTCCAGCACAGAGAAACCATTACTTAGACAAGTGTTCTCCCATCTGCACCATGCTCAGAAACATAATCCTCCTAAACTACTGGGATTTCAAAAATGTTGCCTTTGCACATGAATTTGAGCTTCCATATTTAATGGTTTAAAGAGATCAATATAGCAATGTTCAGCAGTCTGGAATTGCTATACTTAACCTATAATTACAGCTCTTTACTGAAACTTATAGCTGGGCTGAAGCCCTTGAAATCTTAGAATAATCAGACTCAGCATAGCACCCCTGCCTATAAATTCCAGAAAGGTAGATTTATTTCAATATAGTGAATCATGCAGGTTTTGGCAACAATCTGAAGAGCATATTTTGTCCATGGGAAAGTGAAGGAAGAAATATGGTTAGATGGATTATGTAGAGGGAAGAAAAATCCCCTTCAAAGGCATGTTCTACAACTTAATTAATAAATAGTCAACTGATTGGCTGGTGCAGTGATAGGCTTCATTGTAGCTAATGAAGCTTCATCAATGTATGCCAGCTGAGAATCTGACCAATAATTCTTCATGTAAGATTTATAAATAGTACAGAGGAAATACATTGTCAGAAAATATGAACAGTAGCCCTATTAATGCATACTTTTAATTTAGTTATTCCCAAAGAGCATACATCTCATTGCTGCGGGCCTGAAGTAGTGTAGGTCATTTCATCCTGTGATGGATGTCCCAGGTGCATCCCATAATGAGTGTCCCATTAAGTGCAGTCACAGGCTAACCCATGCATACACATGAGCGTGTCAGTGGTCAGCAGGGCTGAGGCAGCTGAAGCCCCAGTGATAACAGCATCTGAACCTATTGGGCACAGGTACACGGCCTCTGCTCAGCCCCGTTGACTTCGCTCTGGATTGCACCCTTGTCCCAGCCAGCAAGGACCCCCAAGACTCCCTGGGGGATGAAGGTCACTGCCTTCATCCTCACCACCTGTCAGCAAGGCACCTAAAAGAGAGGGGACCTCAGTCCTCAAGTGGATGTCTCAGCTTCTTGCAGTAAGCCAACAACTGATGCAGGAAGAGGTGTGGAGGAGGACTACGAGGATAATGCAGGGGAATAGAGGGCCTGTCTTAGAAGAGGAGACTCGGAAAAGCTTGGCTTGTTTAGCCTAGCAAAATGAAAGCTGAGATGGGATCTGATTGCTATCTATAAATACATCAGGAGGGTAAACAGCAGGGAGGAAGGAGAGCAATTTAAGCCAAAGAACAATGTTGGCACAGGAACAAATGTGTCTAAACAGGCAATGAATAAATTTCAGCTGTGTAGGAGAGAAAGGTTTCTGAGCATCAGAAGAGGGAGGCTCTGGAGCAGCCAGAGGGGACAAGCAGGAGCTTAACTCCTTCCGAGACAGCGTATTGACATAGCACGGGGGCATGTGCCAGCCAGGAGCTGGACTTGGTAACCCAGATGGTCACGTCTGTCTGTCCCTTCTGAGTCAAAAAATAGGTGGATGGATCTGCCCCTAGGTTTAACCACTCTGTCTACTCAGAGTCCTGTCCAGTGTGCTTCCCTAGGTAGCATATGTTTTCTTTCATTGTGAATGTCAGTAGCCTTCAGGTGTTAGGCATGCTTGGCTCTGGCAGGAAGTGTGCTGTCTTTCATATAATCTGCACAAGTCAGAAATTCAACTCACCCTGTATATGAATGAACATAATTTTAAATAGGATGCCATTTTAAATGGTATCAATTTTATTAAATTGAAATAAAAAGGCAGTAAAAAAGTCAGAAGTTTGAAAAACTGATAAAGAAGAATTTAATGTAATTCTGATACTGATTTATTTTCATAAAAGCCTTTTTGGAAACACTCTGACTGTAAAAATATTTTTGGATTATTTTTGGTTGTTTGTTTCATGACCTTATATTTTTTTTTCTTTCCAGTCAGTATATAAAAACATAATCTAATTTAATGTAACTCATAAGAACAGACTTAAATTCAATTTTTGTGAATGGGAGCTCCTTCTAATATTTGAGATGGCATATACTTTACTAGGGCAAAATAGCTGGGATTTTTGCTACCTCCCTTTTGCTTTTTTGATAGTCTTTGCCGTTGGTGCCTACGGGTTTCTAGTTGCCTACATGTATATATATGCCTACATAAATATAGTTGGATTTTTTTTGATGTGTTAATTTTTCCTGAACTCTTTCAACAGAGACATATTTGGTTTCATCTGTGCTTTATTAAGTTTTCAGCTACCAGTGATACTTACCAAAAATCTCCTGCCAGTTCAGATTTCAGCACTTAAACTTATCAACTCCCTGTTTTATTCAGTAGCCCTCTGTTTAGGATATTTACCTGGTAGGATGCGGGCACAGAGTCAGGCCCTCTCTGCCTGAGGGTATCTTAACCCCCCAGCACCTCTTTGCCTGGTAATGTGTCCTAACACTTAAGTTTATCATCTGTTCAAAAGGCTGGGAATGGAGAGCTGTTCTCCGTCCTTCCTGTTGGTGTTATTCCATTTTGGATAAATAATTAGGTCCCTTATATTTTAGCATCCTGACCAGCAGCTACGGAATCATTTCTGTTCCCTCACCAAATATTTAAGTGTGCTATTCAAAGTGGAGCAGTTGGAGCAGACGAGCCTGAGGGAGGCCTGCTTCAGCGTGCACTAATAACTTAACAGTTGAGAGACTCACTTGAGAGGTAAGAAACCTTGGGTCAAATCGTTGCTCTGAATCTGTAAAGTACAAAATAATTTTAAAAAAATGACCTACTTTAATCTGGCTCCTATTTTCACCTATTGTAAATGGGTTCTTTATTATTACTTAATCAAACCAATATTTTTTCCTAACTCAGCTGCCAAAACGAACAAAACATTTCATGCCAATGTGTGATGGGTTCACAGAAATTCTTTCATGATGCTTCAGTACATTTGTGTCCAGTCAATTGCCTAAGTGCAGCAACTCTATACCATTTTGTACATTACAAGTCTTAGGACGTGCAGGCGCTACACAATGTTGTACAGTAGAAAGACATTTGAGCTAGCTTTAGTTATCTTGGGTACTGAAGCAGAATAGCCACATTAGCATGATACCTCACAAAAGTAGAGTAAATTAGCCCTGGAAATGTTGCACCCATTACTGTCACTACCAATTACAATAATTAATGTTATTCATCTCTAGGCAGCGGATTAAAACTGAACTAACCCATTAGTAACTGAATGTCATTGCGACTAGAGGGTTGTTGGATTGCCTTCGTGAAGGTGGTGATTTCATTTCAGTTCCTATTGGCAAATGGCCATGTTCTTTAAATGAATAATAAATGAATACACAACAAGCAAAATCGCAGCTCCCTGGAACTCTCCATTAACTGTAGTGGTGCAGGACGCAAACACATCTGTGTCAATTATTGAAAACTTTATCATGATACCAGATATTTCTGGGTTTAAATACGGGTGGAGTTGAGGATTGAATGGATCATGGAGACTGAGGTACCCTATTTCTCCTTTGGGAAATTACACTAGAATAAGGGTGTTCGCATACCCATGTATAAGTTTCTTAGTAGGTGAATGAATGTCTGCTGTGTTGCTGCTTGTTTGTACTATTTCCTGTTTGTTGATTAAATGATCAGTTACAACGAAACACACAACATAAAGAACTGGTCTTCACAGAAATCACCCCGCAGTCACAGCACATGTATTACTATAATTAGATTATTTTATGCATTTCTGTGCAAGCACAGACTAATCAGTTCTCCAACATGTTTCCAAAAAAATAAAATAAAGCTTGAGTTTTAGAGACCCATTAGTTGCAATCTGCTAAGCATGGCTAGCAAAGAAAACCTCAGCCATATTCAATTCTATAAATAGCTACTGCAATTAGACAATAGTTAAGTCTCTTTAGCTGATTTACTTCATCTGTCTGTAGGGTGTTTTCCAGATCTGCCCTTTTCCATCCTTATGCTCTTAGTTCCTATTTAACATATCCATAGGCAAGCTAGCATGCTTTGACCCCCCGAATATGGTTGCTTCTTGCTTGCCGTTTGGTGAATGAGAAACGAGCAAGGACTATTGAATTCTTTAAGGAAGAAAACAAGACTCATGCAATTTATTAAAGAGACTATGAACCAGCTCTGTATGAAGTGTGTGTCACTACATTGGTTCCTAGGCTATTTGCGAGTGTTGGGTTGGGGTTTTAGTTCTTGAAAACTGTTTTTTTTTGTTGTTGTTTCAATGGTTTTTTTTTTTAACATGACTATTTCAACACATTGTACAGGGCTAGAAATGGGCCAAAATTTTAACCCTAATGTGGAACTGACAACACGTAGCTATTAGTCTGCAGAAAGGTGAATAAATATTTGTTGTCTGTGTTGCTAGACAGAGTAGCCAAGATGAGAAATTAACCTTGTGGTCCCAGCAGAGGGGTGCTGAAGGTGAAAGAATGACCTCTCTGAGCTACGTACGGAACAGTTATCATCGTTTGGATGAACACGGAGCAGGAACGACTTCCTTTGCATCACACTTGTTGAGTGCCTGGCATGCCACTCCTCTGCGAGAAGGTAAACTCATATGGAAGAAAGTCTACTTTTCATTTGCTTTCCAGCCGTGGCACCCAATTGCTGCATGTTTGTCCTCTTTTTTGACCTCCTCAGCATATAGTCATGTCCTGTTAGGCTCTTAGGCTTTGCTGTAAACCAGGCAAGACACATTCAGGTGTGGAATTTGAGGGAAAATCAATAACACACTGATTAGTGCACATGCCTCTCAAATGCTCAAACTTCCAGGCTGAAGTCCACGAGCTCTCAGAGACGGGATGAAGGTGTAAATAATTATTAGACTCCTACTATTTCTGAGAAGCTTATCTCTGCATTTTGCCTACAGTATTAATAGAGACACAGCCTTCTAATTGCATTATATACATTATGTTACATTTGAGTCTTGGTAAAGCAGATTAATCAGCCGTGTCTAAAAATAATGACCATGGCTCTTTAAGCTAACTGTGCATCTCAGTCATCTAAAATGTAACTCCTACGTGGTTTGCAGTATCGCCCATGCTCATAGACAAGCAAGATGTTCATGCTGCAATATTTAGACCTTGTAATGCTTTCAATATGTGAGGTGCTAATCCACTAAGATGCTCCTGATAATCATTTTTTCTATGCTTTATTTGTCCTTATTAAATTACTGAAACCCCTGGGCTGGGACTTTTGAATATTTACCTCTGCCCTACACAATCCCCTTTAGCTCTGGGAGCTGACCCATGGGATGAAGCTTTAGATCAGGGTTTTAGGTCCTGAGAAAGATTTAGCTGTGTCAGTCAAGGGGAGCACCACAGGTCTGTCCAGGAGGCTACACAAGAGGTGAGGGCTGTGCAGGGGGCAGCTGGACAAGTGGCAGGAAATATTACGGTGACAAAGTTGCACAAGTCTGTTTCCCACCAGAGGAAGGTGGCTTTAAACTCTTTTTGGTACCTCCTTTGTGGAGACTGCCAGAATGTAAATGGCTTGTCTCCCATGTGCCCTGCATTCATCATCTCTGCCCAGGTCCTGTGAGCCTTCAACACAGCTCCAGCTGGTAGCCAGTGGCTTTGGCTATGCCAATAAGAATATATTAGATTGCTGCAGGGGAGATTAGAGCAGAAGAGTATTACTTTTTCTCCCTGTGTTGCAGGGAAAGGATATGTTTCACAGTCTGTGCCAATTGGAGAAGAACTCTCCTGAGACTGCATTCTATAAAGGAGTTTATTTACTCTCCAGCAAAAGAGTTACCCAGCAGTTGGGCTCCTGACTCAGCTGCCATGCTCTTAGCACTGCCTGTTCAGTGCTGCAAGTTCAGTAAGCTGCAGAGAAAACCCACTGGAGAGACATGGGTACAGCACAACTCACTGAAGCTCTATCAAAGAGAAAGAAGTTTTCTGTTCTTAATGTGGCAGTAAATCCCGTATTGTGCAAACTGCAGTAGCAATAACAGTGGAATGGCACCCGACACCTCAACACAGGGTGGTGGCATGACCTAGTGGGTAGGGAAGCTCTCAGTAATCCTTTCTGCTGTTTCCTTCCCTACAGACACCAAAATGCCGCTGAATTCACAAAGTCCTTGTTGGGATTTTCTTTTTCAGTTGCCTCTTTTGACAAGACACAGCTGGCACTTTTATTCAGCATCCATCAGTACACCAGTTGCGATGCCTTACTGCAATCTTTTTGTCTCCATTGTTGCCCTGTTTTCTGTTGTGCTGGCTGTAAATGAATCGATTTGTGCAATTAGCACTGGAGCTGTAAAGTGCCTAATAACAGGGAAAACAGGAGCCTGTGCGCAGAGGAAACTAGACGCACAAAATGACGCAACCAGATTGAGAGGTGTCATCTCATGCAGCGTCTGGCATTTTTTCATGAACAGAAGCAGAATATAGTCATTGCAGTTTCAAGGTTTTTGGAGGTATTAGAGCAGTAAAGCTCTCAGCCAGCAAACTCTGTAACTATCAGAGAGGTACCGCTGATAACATGTTTAACACAGACTTCTGTGGCGTGCCGTTTGGCTTCAATGTAAAGTGTGTGCTTGGGACTCAGCAGAATTGGTGTTTGAAGTAGTCATTGGCTAATATAAAACATTACATAAAACTAAGATTGTCCAAGGACTTTTTTACCCAAATAAAGAAGTTGCTCAGTCTGTCATCAAGAGAAAAATGGCAACCTGGGCACTTTGCTGGCGCAATGGAAATGATGTGAGAAGGCACACAGGGAAAGTGCAATTTGATGGTGATCAGGCTTGCACGTGAAACCTGTAATAGCAGGAACTTAAGAGGGACCACAAGTCAGACTCAAGTTGTACGTGACTGCAATTAATAGCACGTTGCAGAGATCAAGCCGTCAAAAATAGGTGCAGAAAATGCAGGGCCACAGTTCAGAGTGATTGATCTTAGCTGTATTGTGTTGTCCAGCTTGGTGAGGCCTCTTTTCTATCCCAGGTGGTTCTATTTCATGAACAGTAGGCATCATGCCGGGAAAAGAGTTCTGGCTGGGCAGTCCTGGAGCCCTGATGAGGAAGCTTGTACTAAAATACTGTCCTGACCTTTAGAGAGGATCTCAGATTGACGTATTCATGCGTGGCTGTCTATGTTTAGGGTCCAGCACCAGTATCCACTAAATAAGATTTCTCATGGTTTTCCACTGAACTCAGTGGAACTGCTCATGTGTGTAAATGTTACTCAGCTGTATGTATAGTGTCAGGACCTCAGACATGATGGACAAGTTAATTATAAATAGGTCAAAATGTGATGAAGCTCAAGTTGCAGTTGTAAAGTTTGCGTTAGCTATTAAATATTCAGGCTACTGTCATACTTGGACTGATTGCTCTAAGGTTACGAAGCAAGTCTCTAATATTTATGACATGTCTTGTTCACTTCTTCTTCTTGACACTCTCTTGAACTGATGGAGACAAGGTGATGGATTTTTTTTCAAGCACCTATAACCCTTGTATCTTAATGTTTGCTTTGAGGATATTTGAGGATGTACGCTTTAGGGCTGAAAAGTTTAGAAGCAAACAGCTCTTACTTTGTGGAATCATAGAATCATAGAATTGTGAAGGTTGGAAAAGACCCTTAAGATCATCAGGTCCAACCATTAACCTACCACTGCCAAGTCCGCCACTAAACCATGTCCTCAAGCACTGCATCTACCCGTCTTTTAAATACCTCCAGGGATGGGGACTCAACCACTTCCCTGGGCAGCCTGTTCCAGTGCCTGACTACTCTTTCAGTGAAAAAGTTTTTCCTAATATCCAACCTAAACTTACCCTGGCGCAGCTTGAGGCCATTTCCTCTCGTCCTATCGCTTGTTACTGGGGTGAAGAGACCGACCCCCACCCCAGCTCCCTCAGCCGCTCCTCATAAGACTTGTTCTCTAGACCCTTCACCAACCTCGTTTCCCTTCTCTGAACACGCTCCAGCACCTCGATGTCCTTCTTGAAGTGAGGGGCCCAAAACTGGACACAGTATTCGAGGTGTGGCCTCACCAGTGCCGAATACAGGGGCACTATCACCTCCCTGGTCCTGCTGGCCACACTATTCCTGATACAAGCCAGGATGCCATTAGCCCTCTTGGCCACCTGGGCACACTGCTGGCTCATGTTTAGGCGTCTGTCAACCATCACCCCTAGGTCCTTTTCAGCCAGGCTGCTTTCCAGCCACTCCTCCCCAAGCCGGTAGTGTTGCCTGGGGTTGTTGTGACCGAAGTGCAGGACCCGGCACTTGGCCTTGTTGAACCTCATACAGTTGGCCCCGGCCCAACAATCCAGCCTGTCCAGGTCCCTCTGCAGGGCCTTCCTGCCCTCCAGCAGATCGACACTCCCACCCAACTTGGTGTCACCTGCAAACTTACTGAGGGTGCACTCAATCCCCTCATCCAGATCATCGATAAAGATATTAAACAGGACCGGTCCCAACACTGAGCCCTGGGGAACACCACTCGTGACCGGTTGCCAACTGGACTTGGCTCCATTCACCACAACTCTCTGGGCTCGGCCGTCCAGCCAGTTTTTAACCCAGTGCAGAGTGCGCTTGTCCAAGCCGTGAGCAGCCAGCTTCTGCAGGAGAATGCTGTGGGAGACGGTGTCAAAGGCCTTACTGAAGTCCAAGTAGACAACATCCACAGCCTTCCCCTCATCCACTAAGCGGGTCACCTTGTCATAGAAGGAGACCAGGTTAGTGAAGCAGGACCTGCCTTTCATAAACCCATGCTGGCTGAGCCTGATCCCCCGGTTGTCCCGCACATGCTGCATAATGGCACTCAGGATGATCTGCTCCATGACCTTCCCCGGCACCGAGGTCAGGCTGACAGGCCTGTAGTTCCCCAGATCCTCCTTCCGACCCTTCTTGTAGATGGGTGTCACATTTGCTAGCTTCCAGTCATCTGGGACCTCCCCGGTTGACCAGGACTGCTGATAAATGATGGAGAGTGGCTTGGCAAGCTCCTCCGCCAGCTCCCTCAGTATCCTCGGGTGGATCCCGTCTGGCCCCATTGACTTGTGGGCATCCAGGTGGAGGAGCAGATCGGTGACTGCCACCTCTTCGACAGCTGGGACTACATTCTGTGTCCTATCTCCATCTCCCAGCTCAGGGGCGTGAAAACCTTGAGGATGATCAGCCCGACTATTAAAGACTGAGGCAAAGAAGGCATTAAGTACCTCAGCCTTCTCCTCATCCTTCGTGGCCACGTTTCCCTCCGCATCCAACAAAGGAGGGAGATTCTCCTTAGCCCTCCTTTTGTCACTGATATACTTGTAGAAACATTTTTTGTTGTCCTTGACAGCAGTGGCCAGTTTAAGTTCTAGCTGGGCCTTCGCCTTTCTAATCTTTTCCCTGCATGTCCTCACCACATCCTTGTAGTCCCCCTGAGTCACCTGCCCCTTCTTCCAAAGGTGGTAGGTTCTCCTTTTCTTCCTGAGTTCCAGACAGAGCTCTCTGTTCAGCCAGGCCGGTCTTCTCCCCCGCCTGCTCGACTTGCGGCACATGGGGACAGCCTGCTCCTGTGTCTTTAAGACTTCCCTCTTGAATAACATCCAGCCTTCCTGGACTCCCTTGCCCTTCAGGACTGCCTCCCAAGGGACTCTGTTAACCAAACTCCTAAACAGGCCAAAGTCTGCCCTTCTGAAGTTTAGGGTTGTGGTTTTGCTGGCCCCCCTCCTTACTTCTCCAAAAATCGAAAACTCTACCATTTCATGGTCGCTGTGCCCAAGACAGCCTCCGACCACCACATCACCCACCAGGCCTTCTCTGTTCGTGAACAGCAGGTCCAGCGGGGCACCTCCCCTGGTTGGCTCGCTTACCAGCTGCATCAGGAAGTTATCCTCCACGCACTCCAGGAACCTCCTAGACTGCTTTCTCTCTGCTGTGTTGTATTTCCAGCAGATATCTGGTAAGTTGAAGTCTCCCACAAGAACAAGGGTTAGAGACTCTGAGACTTCAGCCAGCCGCTTGTAAAAAACTTCATCTGCTTCCTCATCCTGGTTGGGTGGTCTATAACAGACTCCCATCAGGATATCTCCCTTGTTGGCCTTTCCCCTGATCTTTACCCATAAGCACTCAACCTTGTGCACATACTCGATACAGTGCCAATATTCGCTCAATATATAGGTGATATCAGGTGCTATATTTGAGGACCTTTCAAGTTTTTCTTTGTTCTACTTTTCCTCTTTGCCCTACTCCCATCACACAAAATTCTTTTAACTATAGATAATAAGGGGTGTATGAGAGGTAGATTCCTAGATTGAGCTATCATTTATATGTCAAGCATCCATTCCCTTTCAGCTTTTAAGGAGAGAAGCAACCTCCTGCCTTTAACACACAGCTGACACCAACTGCCCCACCCATCAGCACCAGGTTAAAAGATGTTCTGATATTTATGAATGCGCGAAGTCACGCGTCTCATTTATCTCCAGACCTGAGGCCCCATTATCACGTCAGCTCGCTTGCTCAACCTGCAATCCTTACGGAGAGAAATTAAAGAAAAAAAGTGTAACAGAACAAATAGCCCTTAATCAATTGCCCTCTGACATCTCTCACTCAGAGGTTGGAGCTTGCAAAATGAATTAATGTAATAAGCTCAATATGTACAGCAGATGGCATGGAGTTATAATAAAAGTAGATGAAATAAAACCTCAAATAATTTGTAATGATTTATAACTATTGATCCCACTAAAGCATTTCTCTTCCTTCAGGGAGAGGAGTAAAGAAGGCAACGTTAGCTAGGTGCTTTATTATATACTGTATACTTTTTCCCCTACGTACTGAGCTGAAAAAAGCCTTGCACATAGAAACATCTCTAAGCAGTCAGGTAAAAAGCCTTTTATATAAAAGTTTAAATAAATTTGCTATCTATTCCAAGGAGTTTAAATAGGGTTTCAAAGTGATATTTTAAAACTGCTTTATGAAGTGATTTTTTGGGGAAAAACTATATATCTAATCTCTCGGCTTTATGGGGCATATCCATCTGCATCAGTCACATTGCATTATGTTGTTTCACAAAATGTCATAACATCTTATAGGACATATTTTTTTCTGAAAACCATTTTTACTTAAATGGTAGGGTATGCTGCTCACAAGGAAAGTGAGATTAGCTGGCAAGGTATGACAATACAGAGCTGAAGGGAAAAGAGAAAAACCAAAGACAAGAAGCTTAATTCAACCATCCCTTAGAAATAATATATTCTGAAGAAAGGGGAAAAAAACCTAAAGAACAGTATACCTGCACATGTATTAGCAGGTGATAAAAAATGTCTAAACCTTGATTTAGGCAAGCTCAATCTCAGATCTCGGCTCAGAAAATATTTTTTTCTAATGGGGGCTGCACATATGTCATTGTGATTGCTACACTAAGGACTTTCATTTCCAAAGCCCACTCCAAAGCCCGGAAAATGAAAAAAATAACATCTATAAAAAGTTTAAGCATAACTGAGTTATCTGCTGGTTACGTGCTTCCCAATTCGGGGAACTATTTGCACAGCTTAACTCCATCTTTAGGCTAGCATTTGTTTAATACAACTGACCTCGAAACTACTTCAGCATACAATGAAAGTTACGCACTAAATTAAAGCTGTCATGCGGAGTTAGGGCCTTGTTAAATTATTTAACCTATTAGTGTAGCTCAGAATTAATTCAAGTAAAGAGAACTTACCCCTGTTAATTTACAGAGCTTAACAATGTCTCGTATCAAGCAAACAGGTGAGTTAAATGTGGGGTTTTATTTACCCAAACATCACTGATTTACACAGACAGCTGTAAATCTTTCCCTTGCTGAGTGGAAAGGGACTTTCCAACCCCTTGGACAGGTCCCACTGACATAAACATGGGAACTAATTACTGGGGATAAAGGTTATAAGGCTACATGATTTGTCATACTGTGTAGGACGCCATGTGGCAAACTGGGTAGTGACTGAATATTGCCAAAATTAGTATTACTGGTTTTATTAATAGTTATATCAGCTACATGATGTACTTTCTGCAGGCATCTGAAGTTCCTAATTGGAGAGTAGCATTTTGTTATGCTAGGTGCTGTACCAGCCCCTCAAAGGGCCATCTGTTGAAGGATAGCACTTGTCTGAAATGAGTTTTACACTCCCAGGTGCAACTAAAGTCTGTTCAAAGGAGGGGAGCAGCATTTCTTAGGATATTTTGGTGCTATTTCCATTTTCTTTTGTTGAAAATGGTCCCGTGTTTTAAAAAAAATAAAAGTATCATCTGTACCATTTTATCACTCTTTTAACCAAAGTTTGATTTGAAGTTGTTACAGAATCATTCTGCTTGTTGTGAATAAAGATACAGTAGTGAGAAATAATGGCATTTTTCTCACTTGAAACTCCAGTGAAAAACCTTTCCTGAAACCTCTCCGTACCAAAACCAAAAAAAAAGGCATGTGACAGGCTGTCATCATAACAATACAGGAGAGGAAAATGAATAATCAAAAGAGGCTACGGCACAGGAAGGCTGAGGCTTTGCTGTGTTCACCTCCTGGCATGCTATTTTTACCTAGCCGCATGCTCTACGCCTTGAGGTGGGGTAACGTTGTGCCGGGGGGAGTGAAGGTCCCAGAGAGACGTGGGCAAGGAAGGCAGTGAATCCTGCTGCCAACATTGCGCCGGAGTGAGGGGATGGCCAGGCTGGGCAGAGGTGGGGGAAGGAGCCTGGGGCTGGGCAGAACAGTTTGTCTCTGAGTCAGTAGGGTGCTGTTGTCGGTGTAAAGGTCCCTACCTTGTGCACACAGAAAGCAGTAATCAACACTAACCGGCACCTTGACGGGCAGTTGCAGCTGAGCCTCCAAGGCACGTACAAGGAAGACACAGCTACTCTTTTATCTTCAGGGTGGTTTGTTGTAAAGTCCCAGTCTGATTTTGGGCTCGGGGAAGGTTTGTAATGATCCCAGGTCTTTATGGGGAAATTTGCAGAACTGTTCACAGTACTCTGCTAGCCAGGCCTGTAGAGATTTTTGGGTGTCGTTATTGGCATTTAATTTCATGGAGCCATATGCACCACAGCTTCCAAGCCCAAGCACTAAGTTCTTTCAGCTATCAACAAAAGTTTGTTAATAAATTAAAAATCTGCCCTTCCTTTTGTTGTCAGTGGAGTAACACCTCATGATGACTGTCATGTTTCGTGCTCTGATATAAAGACCTCTCTTGCCCTTGCAGGCCCTCAGTGGCCCCCAGCCCCTCATCCACATCAACTCTTTGCTTTTCTGAGGGGTGCAACAAGGCAACCATCGATCTGGCAGTGAGCACCGTCCTCACAGGCAGCCTGGCCCACCGCCGTTCCCAGCCCGCAAGGAGGCAAGAGCACTGACTGTTGGGGCAAGCTCTGCCCTCTGCTCCCTAGCCGGAGTCGGCATCTGGCACAAAGATGGCATTATATGTGGTGCCCTCAAAAAACAAGGATTGGGTTTTGTCCAACCAAAGCTTCCTTTCCATTAACAATTCAAACTGAAATATTATTGAGGAATTACTATATGTCATTTCAGAAGGGTCATTTGGAAACAGATGGGTGGGAGGAAACTTGCTCAAATTGTATCAACCAGGTCTGTCAGACCAGCGAGCATCACTTCTGAGTAAGGAGGTTATCCATAGATTTGAAGGGACTATTTGAGTGAGACCTACTATTGTATTTTAGGCTACCTTCGTCTTCTAACCCAGACCTTCCTTCCATGCTTAAATCTGGATTTTGCAAGTGGCTTTTTTGCAAGGCCTTTGCATTCTGTGTTTTCTTGATGCATCCCCAGGCAAGCAACCACATACCTGCTGTCTTGTTTCTCACGGTGTAATTGCTAACCTATGTCGTAGCTGGTTGTGTAAGGTTTGCAGCGTGAACGGGGTGTGCTGCTGAAAAGCCTTTGTTTTCCAGCACGGTTATTTTCATTTAGAAGTCATGGCACCAATATGAGGGAGGAGCAGAATCCTATTCTTTCTTTTTTTAATTAAAAAAAAATCAAAGCAACACATACAGACTTCTGCCCCCAACCAACCCAACAAAACAAGAATGGCTACAGATGAACCTTTAGGAATGAAGAATTCACTGCAAATTCTGAACAAAAGAGAGTTGGTTTTCATTTTTCATTAACATTTTGCCTTATTCTCTCTTTTATCAAACATTTTTACTACCTTTCCTTCCACATATTTAACGTTCTGTTTAAAGCTTTTGCTATAGCAGCTTTTAAAAATCAATGCATTAGAGAGAGACAAAGAAAACAAACAAATCCACCCTAATATAACCACATTTAGTCACACTTCAGTGGGGCTGAAGGATGATGTCTTTATGAAAATCCTTGAAGAATGTCTCCTGGGACATCGCTCCCAAGAGAAGTGGTGGCTTCAAGGCTGATAATCTCTTTGCAGTATGGTAAAAGCAAAATAGCATTGGCTGAGTGCTGGGAGATCTCCAAGTTTATGCCCTCCACCCCATCTGAACCCTCAACACACTCACTTGCACACAAGGTAAGTTTTTACAATAACACAAAAGGTGGTCACTCCAAGATAATTCTTACTTTTCCAGAAAGGGAGAAAAAAACCCTCAAACTCCTGTAGCTTGAGTAAATGAGAAAATTGTTTCTCTGCTTTGGGATTGTTAAAGGTTAGGAGAGACAGAAATCACCAGCCATTAGGAACAACTGAAAATACGCCATTGAAAGAGACAAAAAGAAATAAGGTAAAGGAAGGGAATCATGGCTGGCTCTTGGCTATTGTTTAGGTTCCAACGAGCTTTCATGGCTGTTTCTACAACCTTATTTTTCAGACCTTTCCCCTCCCTCTGTGTTAATGAGGCAGGAATTGACCTGCGTACTTACTTTCTGGCTTCATACTTAGCAACAGGGCAACATGCTGAACAGCTGACTGTGTGCACGGTGTTATGGATCAGATCCACACACTATGTGACTGACAGCTGTAACATCTCTGACAAAGTGTACACCAAGCTCCAGATTTTTATTTGTTTTGGGAAGATAATGGCATTTTCTCTTAAGCAAGCTTTTCTTTCCTTTCTCCACAGCGTGATCATCAGGCCTCATGCTGAAGTGGCACATATATTATTCTAATTAACTTCCTTAAATTTAAGGAGGAATGCCTCTGTAACTGCATGGGGCTCAATAGAAATTCCCCATGAACTCCACACATTTCACTCCCGTCAGTATTTGCAAGCTACGAGCAGCTCACGTACGTGCCAAGTCCATTTGCAGAGCAGCTCTGCACCGCTTCTTGGAGCAAGACTATTTCCCCCAACCCCTCTTTCTCTTGCAGCCTGGGGCCTTTGTCTCCCACGCTTTTTCCCGTTTATGAATGTTACTGGGGAGTCTTGAGTATAGCCTGAGGAGGGCATTGCTGCCAGTGGTACATCTAAGAGAAAGCATCTGGGATGTCAGATGTGTGAGTTAACACCACTTACGTGATTCTCTGCCCCTCTGCAAGAAGCGTTTTTTCTCTCTGGCACGTGTTCATCACCCACGTTTCAAGAGTTGTCTGTGTTTGCCTTTGAAGTATCTCTGTGGCCACAGTAAATGCACAAACTCCCTGTGGTGAGAGAAACGCAGAACCAGGCGGTGGCAGTTGTGGGCAGCTGATGTAGACACAGGATGAGGTGTGCTCATGATCTATGTGAGCTGATAGAAGAAAAGAGTAAGAAACAGAGCAGGATGTAACCCTTGATTTGGAGTAATATTGCATCTGCCCCAGCTATGAACACAACTGCATCTTCCTTTTCCTCTAACAAAATCCCACAGAGATTCCCTTGGAGAGCACAGTGGGCTAGGAAGAAGTAAAGCTTCGGCTGGAAACCAATTGCTTTCCAGTTTATGAGCTCTCCAGCTCCTTCCAAGATCAACACGGTAAAACAATACAGCTGCATACCTGCAGACAATATAATGGCAGAGCAAATTGCTCTCACAGAAGAAACGCTGTGCTGCTGTACCCCAGAAGACACTTTCAAAACTCTGTGGGAGAGCTGTGTGGATCTCTTTGACATAGGCAGGAAAAGCCTTTCTTTGTGCATAAGGTGAAATGACAGCTTTTAAACTGTGAAAGCAGCTAGAAATTATACGCATAGGTTTCACAAGACTTCCAAATTGAGTAACAAGCCTTAAACTGAGGGACTCAAGCAGACATAGTTGAGACAGGGGCTGAACCTAACGCAGGATTCCTCTCCTTAGCCCATACCAAATTACATTTCACATCCATGTGACCTGAAACTTCAGCATTTCTGAGGAGGAAATGTATAAACAGGTTAAATCCTGGAAGGACATTAATGCATTTCACTATTTTTCTTTGAAAATATTAACTATTTCCTGACCAAGTTTTGTCAAAAAATGTGTACTCAGCTATGCATAAATGTTCGTAGCACCATGTACATCCACAGTATATGCCTTTGGCGACATTAAAAAGTTTCCTGAAAAGAATTTGTTTCTGTTCCCAGCTCTTTCCTGACATGGTGTGTCACCTTGCAGAGAGCACTGGACATTTTGATCTCCTCAGAGGTTAAATCCTTGGAGATGCTTCTACTGTGACTAACTCAGAGGCACCCTGATGTCCCTGTTACATCTCAGTGATGCTGTAATCTAATTAACAGTAGGTACATCTCTTAAAAGACCGTGCTGAGCTGTATGCCACTACTACACCTCTAACTGCTACCACGCGTAACTGCGTGTGCTGTGTACTGCTTCAGCTTGTCAACCTCCAGATTCTGAAGCATAGCAAAGTTGATGACTACATCGAATCTTTGTTAAAGGCCAGCAGAAAAGATCCCTGGGGAATGCCAACTTCGCATGAAACATGAAGCATCCATTGTGTTAACGTAACTTGTTTTAACTGCCCATTGACAAGGTAGCATTTGGCTTTTTTTCCCCGATTAGAGGGTGCTATGTGCAGTGCATCCCACCGACCAGGAATCAGGGAGAACAACCCCGGGGCTTCTCACTGACAGTGAAGGTTGCAAACTGTCCTCATTAGCATGCAGCCTACTAAAAGAAATGTAAGTAAAGCTTTGCATCAAGAAAGGAAAGAGTCTGTGCCCCAGAATACTGATTCCTGTGAACAGCAATGCTACAGTGGACAGCATTAGGTAGGAGAATGCTTTTGAGAGCAGAGTATAGAGTTTGGCTGTTTCAGGTCAAGCACTTGATTTTAAGGCACTCCTAATCGATTTGTAACCTAAACCTGGAGCAAGCATCCTTCTACTTTTCACAATGAGGGCCTTGGGAATTGCGTTTTCTCTTCAGGACTAGTGCTTCAAAAATCAGGGGTGATCTTGAGCTAGCAAGTTCATACCTCAAGCTGAACTTGCCTTGCAAAATGACTTCAGGATTTCAGTTTGTCTCTTACAGGAATTTGATGGGTTGGGGGCAGAACCCAGCCAAACAACTGCCCACCAAGCAAGCACCAGGTTCAGAGCTCAGCCTGATCTCCAGAAGCTCGCAGCTTTGAGGGCTTAGGCTCAGCTTCCTCTCTGATCTCCAAAGGGGTACGACTGTGCTACTCTCAGTCAATGCACAGCTTTCTCATGAAAAGAAGTCTAGTGAAAAAGCAGTCACCACCTCCAACCCGAGCGCTGTAGTCAGTAAATACAACTGCACACAAATTGTTTCCCCCCTGCAATATGTCCTTGCATCTGTCAGAACTGATGCCTCTGCTCAGGTTAATGCCGGAGCTCCCCGGTGCCACCAGCTCCCAAGGGAACTGAAACAAAGGGGAGAGCAGTGGAGGGAAACATGCTACATGTCTTCCCACCCTGCTAAGCTCTCCGACTCCCCTAGAGCCTCTGGGAGTGTCTGTTGATTGTTTCAAGTCATGATAGACATTTTGGATAGCACAGTTCAGATTTGAGTCTCAAAATATATGTGTGAATGAGGTAATGTATTTGGGGGAGTTGTGATAATTTACTTTCTGTATTGTACTTAGCCTTAAGGTTACTCAGGCAACCTAGATATCACTATGCATATAACCAACTGGGTATTGAATCAATTACTGTTTTCCACAAAGCATTTGCATTCTGTAGCTTGTTATGAAAGTGATCCGCTGGCACCATCAATCAGTATTTGCCTCGCATACATAACCCTATTACTAGAAATAAAGTCTTGTAATTATTATCTAAAAGCATAGGTATTTGTACTGCTTTCCCTTTGTGATGGTGGTTTTTAACTGGCGTGTTTGGTTCTTATCGATATACTCCTGTAGTGGAGGATTTTCAGGGCTGCCTTTAGATGTATTGTGTAGAGAAAGCTTTTACAGGAAATTTTTGTATTAAAAAAGGACAGTCTCCAGGTCTTGCTCAGAATTTGTTCTCCATCATCTTTGTTAGCAGTGATGCTGAAATTGAAAGGTACAGTCCTTAAAGAGGCTCTGCCCTACTCATTTACAGGGAAAAAGTTTCACATATTGTATGTGGTTCTTCATAGGCCGCCTACAATTGCCTTTTAAAGCTTTTCTACATACCGGTTTCCCTCAGAGGCCACAAAAAAGGTCACAGTCTTTGATGTTTGAAGGGCTACCTGCCCATGCTGGAGGTCCTGTGCTTCTCCATTTGTGCTCCAGGGGAAAACACAAGGCATAGTAATGACACCTTATAATGTCGCACAAATCTTCATTTTGAGTGCATTACTTTCATTTTTTTTCCCCAGAATTCAATGAGAAAAGACAGATTTATAAAAATTATCACTGAACCCTGCTTGTGCACATTTGTAAATCTCTCTGGTGTCTATTTTGAGCAAAATATGGTAAGGTAGAGAAACCTTGTCCCAGCTCATTTTCAGGACACGCTTAATTTTATGCATATGAGCAGTCCCATTGGTTCAGTGATTTTTTTAAATGAAGCGCTGAGATTAAGCCTGTTACAAAACTAAGACACAGAAACCTGTGACATCTGACCTGTGAAATTTTGACCTCTGATTATCAAACTTTTCTTTCCCTGTTAACCAAAATATCTAAATTATTCTGGTACTGAGATGTATTTTTAGAGAGGAGTGATAAAGTTTCATGGTCATAGATTGCTAAATGCATAGATAACTTCTCCACCCTCTACATCTCAGTGTACCAATGAAAAATGAAGCTATAACTTAGTATAAACTGGCTTCTTTATTTGTTTAGTCTTTGCAGCACAATGACTTCTAATGAGCACAGTCTGAAGACTGTTTATAGGCCATGATTAGTGCAGATATCCAGTAAGTGATTTTGGAGGTCACAGGTTTTGGCAGTCTAACAATATCTTTGAGGAGACTGATTTTCAGAAGGCTGGTAGCTTCGTAACATTTTCCAAAACTGAGGCTCCATCAGTAGGGATTTTAGGGAGTCTCTGACTGGACATTTTGAAGCATCAGGGCCTTGCCCCTTGTGGCTAGAGCCATAAGTTGAAACAGATGACAGACAACTATAGGCAGGACATTCTGCAGCTATATTTATCTTCAGAGACTTCCTAGATACTGCCTTTGTAAAATTCTCCTGGTGCTAGCACATTTAAGACACTTTTTGTCTTGGTTAAACCACTTGAATAAATGAATTGTCATTTATAAATGTACTAGGAAGGATCAAAAAGAGTCTCTGTGCTTTCATGCACCTTGTTTTTTTCACTCTTAAGTTTAGTAGGGATTGGGTACTCAGGTTTTGGTTACAGCTGTTAAGTGCACTGTCATAAGGAAAGCAATGAAAAATAGTAAGGGCTGGTGAAGCTGGTTAGCAGGTAGAATAGGGAGATATTCTTGACTGATGGGAAAGATGAGCCAGCAGAATTGTTCAGCACATGGTCTCACAACACGCAACTGGTTTCTGACACAAGAAACTTGAAGACCAACCATAAGAGCTTTGCAGTTCATTCTTTGTGTTGAACGCCCAAGACGGATGTTACGGGAGTGCTCTACTGGTCTTAGTTGTCAGCAAAGGGCACTCAAGAACACCCAATAGATCTGATGCTTGAGACCTGTACAATTGATTACAACTGATCGTTACCAACGTTGTTTGCTGTATACCTCTTTCATCAACCTCTTGCTAGCAGTAACAGAGGGAATTATTGCCCATTTAGTTTTGTACACTACCTCTGGCAGTCATTCATACCTGAGAAGGGGAAACAAACCCATAAAGTATCTGGCTGACTCTTCAATGTTGTGCATTTAGGACTTGGGAAGTACCTGCCTGAAGCTGAGTCTCCTTGTGTCTTTAAATGCTCAGAATATGTAGCCCTATGCATAAAGATCAGTATTTGCAGCTCATCAGTTTTCCTAGAGCTGGTCAAATTAGTAGCCTCCATTAGTTACCCAGGCAGGAAATTACCCAGTTTCTGGTAATTTATATCTCATAGTCCACTAGTATAATATATATTTGAAAATATTTTATGCCAAGAAATATCAGTCCGTGCATTAGTGATTTTGATTAGTCACCACTTACTAATATTTTTGAGACAGTACAGGCATCTAAATCACCTCCTGCTCTTTCTGCCTCCTTATTGGATAATTAAAAAATGCAAATGGAAGCCTAGTAAGGGACACCTAAAAATACATAAAACCTCGTGGTTTTGGTCTGAGTTTTCAGACTAATCAGCACAACTAAGGACATTTCAAATGTTTTACAAACATTTCCAGAAAAAAAAATTAGAGACTCTAAATTATTGTGGTTAGAGCAGCTCAAAATTCTGAATTCCCAATGTTGTAGGTAGTTCTGAGATAGCGAAAGGTTTGTTCTTATTTTGGAATGAAAATTAAAATACTTAAACTTCTAAATGAAGAGGAAACCCAAAATGTCTCATCTTGGAATTATTAATTATGAAACTAAATAATCAGCTGTTCTTTACTTGTGTTGTTACCTTGGCCATCCTGAAAGATTAAAGAACAGTCTGGAAAGCCTCCAACATAAAGTAAGGAGGCTAAGTGACCTGGAAATCTGAGATGTGACTGAAGTTTTCTAGGCTTCCAGAATTCCTTCCACAAAGCCAAAAAGCACAGTTCCTGGAAGCTTTGACTGAATCAGTATGATTGGGCACTAAGGTAACTGGCTTTCAAACCACTCATCAGCTCAGTGAAACCGAGCTATTTCTGCAAACATTTTGCTTTCAAGGAACAACATTTTTTCCCTTTAAAGAAATTTGTTGTATTGCAAAATATCTGATGAGCTCAACTGATGAGTGATGTTGATCCACAAATAACTGTGGAGTTATCACTTCGTGTTGACTTGCATAAATATTGACTGTCTGTGTAATGAAAAGTTCTAGTTTTTAATATGCATTTGTGATGAAATTTGATTGATTTCTATGTGTCCTCCAGAATTTCTGCTGCACATTTCAAACTGCATTCTGTTTTTTGTATGCAGAAGCCTCATATTTCTCAAGTAAAAGAGGCAAAAGCTCCATTTTTACTCCTTGAGAGAAGGTGAATGAGTGTGCTGTTTAATTATTTAAAAAGCGAAAGCTAATGGACTTCCTATAATGTGGGTTCTGATAATTTCCTAGAGCATCCTTCTCTGTATACCTGTGTGTGGTTCCTCTCTGTCCTCATAAATCAAGTTCCATGACCGATTGCAGGAACACCTGGGGAACAGAATGCAATGTTGTAAAGAAATTTCTTTGTACCAGGACATCATTCAATTCAATTTAAAAAATAAATAAAGAGAAGCACAGCCATATAATCAGGTCCTTTCTCCTATTGCAATAAGCTTCACTAAAGACCTCACATCTTTGACTATTGCCCTTTATCCTGTCATCTCTATTTCTTGGGATTGTTTTGCTTAAATGGAATAGAGCATGTTTAACTTTGTAACAGAAAACACAGCTGAAATCATTGACACTTCAATCAGTCTTTATTGTCTTGAAATTGCGGTACGATATCCCTTACTTAGACTGTAGTGACACTAAAGCAGAACTGATTTCAGTGTAAGAAGGAATGGCAATCGTATGCAAATATATACATCTCAGTGCAAACAAAGGGAAACATACAAACAAATTTGCTGTTGGCAGAGGTTTTTTTTAATTTTCAAATGTAATAAAATAGAGGAGGTGAAAGGAAACAAAGAAAAAAGCAAGATTAACTAATCAAGTCACCTCCTGGCTGAAGTCTTCAAAGTCCTGCTGTTCAGAGGCCGTGAGTATTGAGATCAGTTGCTCTTCTGTTGAGAAAAGCTTTCTCAAAACATTTAGAAAACATATTTAATCCTAAATGTTCTTGATCCAAATGTTACACAATTGAGTGCAGATCTATGATGCAAAAGCAGTATGCTGGCTTCCATCCACAAATGAACTTAATGTTCAAACAAATCACAACATTGTCTAAAATGCACGTTACAAAAGTAAGTAGCAGATGATGTTAAAGCACTCCACAAATGTATACGATCAAATAATTTCAGAGGAAGCTTGCAAGCATTTGCACCTCAAAAAATGCTAAATTAGCAGCACAGTAGAAAAGTAAACAATGAAAGCAGAAAGGAAAATGTGAATGTAGTCACAGTCCAAAAATGGCAAAATTCAAATAGTAGAAACAGGTGGAGACGGCTCAACAAGGAGCTCAGTGGATTACTCTCAGATTACTTTTAAATCTATGTTCAAATCCTAGTTTTAACTGCAACTGAAATAAGCCTGATGACCTGAAATTTGTCTGCAATGGAAAGTAATCCACATGCTAAAGACCTCAAGAGTCAGAAGAGGTTCCTAGGTGACTTACAGCAGGCAGGCGCAGATCCTCCATCTGTCCTTTGACGTATAATCTTATCTCAGTAGATGCACAAACCTGACCATTTGGATTTACTCATAGCATATCTGTGGGGAAAAAAAATGTAGGAACTGAAAAAACATTTTCACATAACCTGGACAATAGTACAGATTCTGTGAGGATGATAAAGTTCAGATTTAAAGAAGTGATCCAAGGTGCAATATTTATATGCAATTCATCATGTCAAAACAGCCACTGGGTCAGTGAAGCACTGTGCAGATATGTACCCACACATATCCATATACACGTGGTCTCCAGACTATTAGTGCAACTGTTCATTAAAAGCTCTCCCTATTAAACGCAAGTGGCAGAGTTGCTGCAAGTCCTGTAGTGCATCAGCCGTGAAGGACACAGGACAGCCGGTGGGGTGATGTTGGCTTAGTGGCTCCCACTGTACATGCCTGCACATCACTTGTGGCCCTGAGCCAGAGTCAGGCCACCCCTTCCTCCCTTCCCTGCTCCCTGGGAGCCGCGTGTGGGCATCCCAGCAGCCCACGGGCGCTCAAGGCACAAAGCAACACTTCCTTATGCTGGGTGCTGTGCAAATACAGAGCAAAAAAGACAGTTTCTAATGAAAGGAGGTGCAGAAAGAGAGTGACAGAGTGGACGTAATAATGCTAACAGACTTTTTAGTCCCTCCAGCAGGCCGTTAAGCGCCTACAAGTTGTACTTCACAAGTTACACTTTCTGTATTAAGCGTTCTTAGTTTAAGTTAGGCCAGAAAGGGAAGTCAAGGGAAAACAAATCAAAGGAGAAGATCATCACTCGAAGTTAGAGCATTGGCTACTGTAACCCAGAGCAAGATCCACCCAGACCTGTCCTGTGTGCTGCAGGAGCCATACATACCTGCAAAGAGACGAGTGAGAACTGGACAAGTAAGCGTGACACTCCCTGAGCGCTGTCCCAGCCTCCAGCTGTGTTCAGCTCAGGGGAATTCCTGACCCTGACATGGTTTGCCTAGTAACTCTCAGTAGATCTGCTATCCAGTGGCTTGTCTCATCTGTGTCCTTGGAACCACATCAAATTTTGCATCCACAGACTTGTTTGCATCCTTAGCAGTGTGGCTGTTATGATTTGACTCTCAGCTGTGACTGCTTCCTTTGATTTGTCTTCTCCTGACATCTTTTTGTGACCTAGCACAGGTTAGAAGCTATAACAGGTAAGGTATAATTAAACAGAAAGCTTGCATGTTCTGACAAGGAGTGGTAGAAGTACCAAACTCTTCCTAACAGCTATAAGAGGCCAAGAGGTACAAGATCCAGTAACTGCAGCTTAATTTGGCTTAATATTTGACAGAGTCTGTCCAGAGCACTGTAATAAACTAAGAACGTCTGCTTTTCATGTCATTATTAATGTGGTTTTTATATGTGACTGGTTCATAAAAAAAAGATTCTGCTCTAAGGTGTTGCTCGTTCAGCATTGAGCTCATGCTCATACCAGCTTTCGTACCTTCAGCTACAGTGAGAACCTGACTCCTTTGCAATTTAATATCTGAAACTTGAGCAATATTTATTTCTAACTGCTCAGTGTTTCCTAGCATCTTAAAGGTTATACAATTTCAGTGTGAAGAGGCTTTTCTGTTATTTATAAAAATTATGCAAGATACATCGTTCTTTTTCATCTTTGTGCTGCATTATTTTTTCCTTAATATGCTTCATTTAATTGATTCAATTATTACATAGTTATTATTTCCCGTAAAGTTGCTTTCAAGCAGTACTTTGCTTCTATGTCTGTTCTCTTGAACTCTTTAGGTTCCCAAATCATGCCAGGGGTCAATATTTTGGCTCCTTCTCATCAGCAAATCTTATCTTCAGCATTCAGTCAGAGCTCCTAAAGGCCTGGCCTCCTTTATCAGCTCTCACTTCAAATCACTGTGTAGATGCCTAATAGAACCAGGAGACTCCATGTTTTTAAAATGAAACTGGTTCTTCATACAACTATTTGTAGCTGCCATTCCCACCCCTTCCATTTCACAGAGGCAGACTTGCTGTTGCCTTCTCTGAATGTGTCACGCTTGCCTCCCCTGCTCCATCCTTCCCCAACCAGTACATCCCTTGTACCTCCCTGGTGGTCTTGGCACGTTATCAGCTCATGTGCAAGCAAAAATAAGCAAGCTGTGTGTCAAAAGAGACTCATGGTTGTATGTCAATTTTATTTGGTTGTTTGCTCTCCTATTCTTTGAGAGGAAAAGGGAATCAGAATTACCGTAGCTAGGAATGTGAGGTTAAAAAAGCCCTGGCTTTTCAGAGGGACATAGCTATTCCTATACAAGTTCATGGCTTTCCCATTGCCCTAGAAGCACTCCGGTACCACAGCCTCCTTCTGATCATGCCCCTGATTCCATATCTGCATACTTTTAAGGCCATCAGCATGCATCATGTGTGAATTACCAACCTAGCAGCAGAAGTTCACAGAAGGGACAGTGCTATGTTAGCAAAACTTGGCTCTTTATTCCCTCTTGTGAGAAATGCAGCTAGCTAAATCCTATCCTCTGTCCCTTTCAACACGGCATGCATACCACATAGAGAAAGCTATGCCATTCCTTGGGTGAAATTTTAGACCTTGCTGAAGAGGACTTAATGGAAGCCGGAGCTAGATGATTCTCATAACTCAGTAAGAACCACAAGATCAAAAAATGAAGTCACATTTAAGTTGTCTGTTGGGGGGAAAAGAATAAGTGAACATTGACAATGTATTCATCTTAAGGAGGACAAATATTTATACCAAACAAAATTAACATATCAGAAAATGCAAGAGAGGCATATAATTAACAAAAGGCAAGGGAATTGGCATAACACTGGTAAATTCTTCATTAATAAAATAACTGTTTTAAAATGTCAAAATGAGTATATTTTATTCATAAATTGTGTAGAATTTAGCACACTAATTAAAGACATAGACTCCATCACTATTTACATGGCAATTAAATCCACAATGCCAGTGACCCAGCCAAATTAATGTTGGCCCCAACTTAAAAGTCGACTGTATAAATAAATAATTCACACCATCACTAGAGTCTTTGCTTAAGCAAACAGTTCAGTGTAGAAAATTCTGGGAATTATGAATGACTTTGATGTGCATTAAAAAAACACAACAAAATAAAATGCAAAATAAAACACTCAAATGTTTTATTAGAGACTCGGATTCCAAGCTAAGTTATATCAACAGTGATAGGAAGAACGCGAGCACAGCAGGCGATAGCAGTCCAGCCGTCTTTTTAAAGCAACTAAATCTGCTTTACAGAGTCTTAGGCAGCAGAAGGCCTGCTCTTACAGTCCCATACGAGAGTCCTCCAGCTGCCCCAGGTAGTATCTTTGGTTTTGACTGGGCCACTTGGCCACATAAGAGTTGGCAGGTTTGTGGTTTACTCTAATTCTTGTTCCTGGGAAGAAAGGGGCAAATCACAAGCAGTAAGCAAAGAACAAAGAACACCACCAAGAGAAAGTGGAATAGGCACGTTTACAAATTACCATTTGATGGTATGTGTTCATGTGGTGGTGTGGGGAGCTCCCCTCTTTCTAGGAGTTCAAAATTTGACTGTCCTCAAGGAATAACAACATACAAAGTAGCTATATAAACGTAGCTTGATCACAGCCTCCTTGAAAATAAAACCCTACAGGGAGATAACTATGCTGGCAATGTTCCTGAAGTATCAGCCACTTGCTTTCAGAGTTGGGTGCAAAGTAGGGCACTGCTTCATCTTTGGTCAGGTTGAGCAAGATGGGAACAGTGCTAGCTGAAGTCATGGCATGGCTCATGCATCCAAAGGTAGAGCTGCTGCATGCTGATGCTCTGTATCTACCTATTCTTAGTAAGAAACTCAGGCAGAACCACCAGCAGATGAAACGGGCAGCAACAGAAATGCTGGGGGAGACTGACTAGCCAAAGGAGGTGTATAAACAGAAGTGCTCCACCAAGCACGTGTCCCAGAGCCAGGTCAGGATGAGTTCTGGGTGAAATATGAAAGGAGGGATCCAGAGCAGTTCTTGTGTTATACCCTTCCCATCACCACAACCTGTCTTCCTCCTTCCTGGTGCCTGACGCAAACCATTCCCCAAAGGCATTCAGTCCCTCAGGAAACCTGCTGCAAAAGAGGGGAGAAAAATAGAAGCATAAACCTAAATTTAAAAAATCAGCTTTAATGTCTACTTTGGTCCACTTATACAGAAGTGACTAACTGTTGTAACCATTAGGGGTAAATATGTGGTCAGTGTAAAGCCTGCAAACCATTCTGAGAACATCTCAGACCTCAAAAGAGATCGCAAATGAAATTGAAGCATTATGCAGATTATCTGCACAGAGATGAATTTCACCACCATATCTATTCATTACCTGATTAATACATTAGACAGACCAGACTAGAAAACAGTAAAGAGTCTATAATCTTCACAAGTCAAAACAGCTACAAAGGACCATGAAGCAGGTGCAGTCTGCTTTTACCATGATGGGGTTTTTCTTCCAGCCATGTCCCACATGAGGCACGATATTGTTATTCACTCCACACAGAACAGAACACCAACATCTTATGGCTCAGGGTTACTGGAATGTAGCTTTTTAATTTTTTTGCAATTACTTATAGGACTTAATAACACAAAATGCTTCTGACATTATTATTCACCTAAAACACTGCATTTAATTCTAGGTCCTTCAGTTCCAGAAAAATTTTGATAGGTTGAAGGACATTCAGAGGAAAGTAACAGATGTATTTAAGACACTGGAGAGACTGATTTATGAAAGGAAATTACAAGAAATAAATACAAACATTATGTTGTAGTTTTGATCAACCCAAAATGAAATGTGAGGCTGATGTGATGACAATGTATGGGTTTTTTGAAAGGTGCCAAGTTCCATTTATGGAAAGGAATTTGTATGCAGGTCATCCAAGGGCTATAGTATAGTGGGATGTAAAATTGTGGGTATAAGAATCAGGGGAAAAAGAAATCCAAATGATTAGTTAGCAGAGTTGCATCCCATGAGAAGTCACTGAATTATTTTAAACAAGCTTTGACAATACACTGTGGGCTGTACCATAAGGGGAAAGTCCTATATAATCAGGGAGAGAGAGTTAATAATGTTTCCTTCCTCTAATTTCAGGGATTCAGCACCCCGGCTTCATCCTTCTGCTGTCGCAACTATCCTTCTTGTCTTTTGCTTATTCAGGTCTTTGATGTTAAAAAATCCAGTTTTTGGAGTCATCTGCAACAACAAAAGTTTGTTGTTTTTTTTAATTATCACATACTGCTCAGCTAATAGTTACCATGATTTTATATGCCATTCAGCAAATGGCTTCACAGCTTCTACACATAAATGGCCTGTCTGCGTGCCAGTTATCTGTCATACCAGTCCCTTAACCATGAAGAGTTATACTAAGTTCTTGGAGGGAGTACATGAAGCCAGATCCCTCTCTCCCCATCCAAGCTTTCCTCTGCAAGTTTGGCTAGTTGAAGTTAGCTCAGCTCCTAGGCCCACGTCGATGAAATGCTGAGTGTGCTTGGTTGAGGTGCACAGCATCCTTCAGGACTGGCACTTCTAGCCATACTTCAGTACAGAGAAGCATGTCACTAAACCATAATATATAAAGCCTGGTACTGAATTTATTCCATCATAAGCTCTTCCTGATAGAGCTCTGATTATTTTGTTTCAGTCTTTCTTGGGTTTCAATATTTTATCTGCATGATTGAAAGTTCTCATTTTTTTGGACAGAATTTCCAGAAGAAGAAAGTGATCCTGATATTGGCCCCTTCTCTGTTTTCAAGCCATTGCTGCGTGCATTTTTTTCTTGGAATATACTTTTCCAGTAATGGATTCAAGCAAACATCATTTCATCCAAGGTCATGATTTTGGACTGAGCAAGGTAACGGATCTGTTTATGTGCAATTCCAACAAAAGCTCTTACAAAGATAGCAGTTTGTGGTGAGTATTAGCAAAGCCAGTTGCGACCTGACCTTGCAAGCTCACCCAGATCCTATGGCTTGGTCTGGAGTTCATGGTACATGAGGGAATCTTTCACTTCACAGTCCCAGTTAAAATGAGGATCCAGTTCCTGAATGGGCATTCTGAGTAGTCCTCCAGGAGTAAGCCATCAGTAACAATTTGAAACTCAATTCTTTATAGAAGCTTTATAAAAGGACTTTAGAGAAGAAATTAATATCCTTGCCTCTATATCCCCTCAAGAAATCCATTCCTTGTCCTGGAGGGAAGAGCAGTGGTATTTATCTCCTCCATCATAGGTATTGTCTGACCTGTCCCTAAAGACCTCTGACAAAGGTCATCACCAGGAAATCTATTCTGTCACTTCAGTACTCTCGCTTTTAGCAAGTTTTCGAATTACAGCTAACCTGAATCTTTCTGGTCATAATGTAAGCCTGTCGCTGCTTGTCTGCCTTATTGTGGGCTTTGGAGAGCCAGCCATGCCTTTGCCTTCTGCTATAATCAGAATTCATTCAACCTACTGATAGAGATTGTGTTTTTCTATATTTCTTTGTGGACTCCTCTGGATTCTTTTCTATTGATCCCTACATTTCTTGAGGTGTTCTGCCCAAAACTGGACAGATGTTCAAATGTTCAGCTGAAGCTTTACAGAGTTCTGAATAGAGGTCAAGGTCTAGTTCACTTATTCATACTTGTACTTTCTGATACAGCATTTGCCTTTTTCACAACAGCATGAAATTACTGGCTTTTGTTGAGCTTGTAATCCTTTAAGATCCCCAGATGTGTTCTGCAGAAATGCAATCTACACAAGTATTTTTGAGTCTGAGTTTATTCATGTTGATGATTCCTGTCTATGTGCCTTCCACTTGGTCGTGGTGAATTACAGTCTCTTTTTATTACTCCAGTTCTAGCACCCATCCAGATCATTCCAGATTTATCCTGTCTTCTGACATACTTGCAGATTCACTTTGTTTGGTTATCATCTCCAAATTTTAATAAGCATCCTCTTTTTTTCCATCATCGAGGTCATTAATGAAAATACTAATTATCACTGGATCATGGACAAACACTTGTAAAACTCCAGAATCACCACACAACTGCAACAACAAAAGTCTTTTTTTTTATTATTGCACACTGCTCAGCTAATAGTTACCATGATTTTATATGCCATTCAGCAAATGGCTTCACAGCTTGAAGACATTGAAGACATGAACCACTCATGTCTTCCTTCCAAACACAGCTTTCCAACCAGCTTTATAACTCCCCTGTAATTGGTTCATTCATTCTGTACTCCCCTAGCTTGCTCATGTGGTCTTCCTGTGATACACCACAAAAAACCTTTGTTAAAATTAAGGTATATGATGTATGTACCTTTCCCTAACCACAAAGGGAAACTATGCTATATCATCTTCCCAAAATGAATGAGTAGTTTGATATGGTTTGTCTCTAACAAATCCTCACTGGCTGTTGGCTCATCTTCTTGTTTTCTTTTATGTATTTACAGCTAGGTTGTTGGCTTCTTTCTTCCAGTAATTTGCCTTCCTCCCCTTTTTATAATGACAGACGCTTTGTTTGCCCTTCTCCTGTCATTTACATATGTTGTTTTCTGTGAATCATTCCTTCCTACAATCTCTTTTGTGAGTTCCTTTTATGTACTTTTTGTCAGATGTTGTAATTTGTCGCATCTAGACAAGCAGAGATATTGTATGACTTGGAGCATGTTCTCTGTTGAATCAATTTCTGCATGCTTTTGAATAAGTAACCTTCATGGAGAAGGCATCACAAAGCTGATTTGCCAGGATCATTCTGATTTTCCTGATATTTTTATACACTGGCTGAAACAGAAGCATTTAAAAAGAATGATCTTTTAAGCCACAAGCATAATACTTCCAGATTACGTTCAAGCACAGCTAAGACTCTTCGAGTATTCTGGTAGACCTTGGTTCTTTCAGTGTCTGAAACAAAGAAGGTAATGATTGTTTCCAGGAAAATGCAGAAGCTACATTAAAGAAAACTTCCTGTGATATTTTTCTTCAAATGTATTTCTAGGGAGGAAAAAAAAAATCCAGCAAATTGTAATAAAGCACTGCTCTTTTGACAATGGAAGTTGTCATTTCACCCCCAATGTTACTTTTATAGTTTCAAAACTTGTTCTTGGCCACTTTCCAAATATTTATAGCCCTCATATAATGTCTCTTTATAAGTGCTCTCAAGCAAATAGCCAGTCTTGCAAACCCTTGCACGTGTGCTGAACTCTGCTACGTGAGGTAGTTAAGCATGGGAGTGTTAGCAACAGCGGAGCCCCAACATAAGAAGACTACAACTTAAATCACACTGACAGACCAAAGCACCTGCTGGACGTTTCACGTAGATATCTGTGCAGGACTGGAATCTTTACAAGGTGAGAAGAAAGAAAGATAATGCAAGGCAGTGTGGAAGAAGTCCAGCGTAAAGCTGAGAGGCTGGACAGAGTGACTTGGCAAATTAGTTCATGCAGTCCCCAGTTACATTGCTGTTTCTTTTCTTTTTTTAATGGTCTGAAGTAAGCTTGTCCTCTTTTGGCTTCATGAGGCACTCAGAAAACTCTAAACTCCATTTCTCATAAGCCACTGAGGATTTTGAAAGTGATGTTCAGGATAGTCATATCTGTGAAACTGAGAAAAAGAATAAGTAAATTAAATGCATTTTTCTTTCTTATACAATTGTGACATTTCAAAATTGAAATGTTTTCAGCAGTCTTGGTAGCTGAAAAATAGGAGAATAAATGGTGATAATTTGCCTCCTGTTGGTCTGGGGAGGTTTCAAGAAAGGGTAGCTAGCTGCCTCAGCTCCATGGGAAAGTGGGTGCCTGGGCGCACTCTCTTTCAGAGGACTCAGTGGTGAAGCCACTGCATTAAGCACTGAAGCATCAGGTCAGGACAGCTGCTGCTGTCCTCTCCTGGGAGGTACCACAGCTCAGCCTGAGCATTGTCTGAAGGGTGGACACCTTGTCCTGTTTTGGCCTGTGGGTGTCTAAGCAATCGGGCATAATTCACTGGTTTACTTCAGGGCTCCCCAGCTCAGCTACAGGTGAGACCAGTGTACCAGCTTTGAACCTCAGTTTTCCATTCTTTTCCACACCCACCCATGCTACTATATTTACATCTGTAATTACAAAACACCTACCCACCTCCTTCTCTGCTGCAACTTGCTGCTCATCTCCATGCCCCCTACCCTACACCTTCGTGTCCTCTCCTGCTGCAGTCCTCTCCCCCTACCTCCTTGCAGCCTTCCTCCCAGCCTCCCCTTCATGGGCTGCCTTGTCTGCGAGCATGGGTGTGCAATGCACCCCAGCTGCAGGCTGGGAAGCAGAGCAGGTATCCCCAGCTAGCGAGGCTGAGCGGGAGAGCCTCCGAGTCAGCCCGAGACGTACCTTCTCCTGACTACCTGTCAGCCTGTGAGACATGCTGTCACTCAGCTGCTAGCACACCATCTCCAGACCAGATGTTGTGCAGGTCTGGTTTAATTTGGTCTGAGTTGTGGTGCAAGCTTTATTTTTGTGTCTGTTTTTCAAATGCTTCCTCGTCTTGCTCTGTGATTTTTATACTTCAGTCTCTATTTTAACCCTTAATCTACTGGCGACTATTCTGCATGTACACTGAAGACTGGTGCAAACACTCTGACCACACCATTTTCCTGTCTATCAGAAGGTCTGCATGCTGCTGCTCTCCTTTCTGTTAGTTTAATGCCAGTGTATAATGAATTTACAACCTTTACTTTCAAACAGATGTGTCAGAGCAAAAGAAATTCCTGCAAATTTTCAAAGGCACCTTGGTTACATAGAAGACTAAGCCTCCCTTAGATAGCCAGGGACTTGAGGGAATTTAGGGGAGAAAAGGCAGTTAGCTGCTTAAGGCCAAAAATCTTCAAGATATCTAATTAACTTAAGGTCAGACTGACAAAGGCTTTTTTAGGTATTTAAAACCCATATCTTGCATCATCTACAGAAGTTCCAGTAGAATTTTTAAATCTCACTAGGCATTCATTTTTAGGTACCAACCTTTATTTTTAAAGACTTCAGCTCTAAATGATCCCAGGATACTTTTGAAAATGTTTTCCTTACACATTTTTTTGCCCAGTGTTTGAGGCATGACAATTTTTTCCCCAGTTTGTGGCCTCCACAGATGTTTAAAGTTTCTTTTAGTGGTAGAAGACTGACAAGCCTGATAACAGCAGGTTCTAACCTAATTATTAGATGTTAACCTCTTGAGGTTAAATAATCTTTTCTGATGTCATTAAAAATGTCCCAGGAGTCCTGATGTACCCTCCTCACATTTGCAACATATGTTTAAGGAGAAAAACATCATCCCACTCCAGCCACCCTGTGCAGAGCAGTCAGTCAGACAAGAAGTCTCTGTGCCATTAACTCATTTCTTCTCCCTGTCTTGACTGTACCACCGTCAGACAGACTCCCCAAACCATCCGCAGTTCATGGGGAACCGCAGGCATAAGAATGCGGGAGGGCATATTGTGAAACACAGTAAAGCAACCCCCATTTACCAACACCTACCACAGAAAATCAGGGCCATTTTCTATCCTCCTGCCAACAATCCCATACGAAGTTGTGCTGCATCCCTGAAGAGCTGACCCCCTCCGAGATTTTGGAGGTGCTGCTCCCTGTGATGTCAAGAGGCATTACAGGTGCTTGGTCTTTATCACTGTTGAGCCGTTTATTTATGTGCCCATGTTCAGATTTGTGTGTCCCACTCAGGTATGAACATTATAGCCTATTACTCACCCCCCCAAATGATACATCTATAGACTGACATTTAATGCTACATTCACCCAGAAGAACAGATGAGATGTCCGAAGCAGTTAAAGGAGGAGATATTTTCATTTCTAATAGCAGTCAGGATATTGGGAACGGATGACGCATCCATCAGTTAAGTCAAACTGCTGGATTTTCCTGATGCAATACAGACTTCTATTATAGCCTCATTGATAGCGTTCAGTAATCTCTCAATGAAGTGCACCGTATACAGTAATTGACGAGTGACCTTTCTTTAGGGAGAAAATGAAGTCCATGAACAAAAGCTGGCTGTGCTGGGCTGCACACCAAGGTTTGTGGTATAGCTCCACTATGTCTAATTTCCCTGGTGCATGCAAAGAGGCAATGCCTGTGATTGCTGGTTAGGAAGGTCTTGTGGCTAAGGTGTCCTTTTCAGGAAGGTGAGAAGTAACTGAGTTTAAAAAATTAACTTTCTCCCTTATGTAAACACTCCTTAATGGATTTGTATCCTGCTGTAGTGCTTTGATTTGCTCTGGGTTGCTTTCCCACCACACAGTGGAATCGCTGCCCTCCTCCTCCCATCACATCATCAGGACCAAGGCGATGGAGGAAAGCCACATTTCCCCATATCGCTGGGCATGGCTGAGTGCATGATGGTGTCAGACGAGCCTTTGTGAGCATTTTGTGACTGGCTGGTTTATTCTCATTCACCTTGCTTCTGTACTAAGCGCGTAAAGCATGCATCACCTCCTTCTGAATTGGCAGGGCCTATATTAGCCTCGACATGCTGCAAAGATTGGCTTGAATTCCTTCACTGGGATTTTCTCCTTGTTCCTATTTTTATCGGGAATGGCTCTTGCCTGGTTTTCACTCAAAAAGTGTTGTAAACTTCAGACATCATAGCTGAGACGAGGACTGTAACAGAAACATGCTTTTCAACCAAATGTTCATGAGATTGTAAGTCAGTGCAAAAAGTACTGCAGAAGTGTTGTTTGGCTGTCTGACAGAGAAACTGATCATTTTTTACTGTTGCAGCAAAATTACCATATAAGGTTACTTTAAAGTTGTGTACTACATCTAACTTTCTATTTAAATAACAAAGAGATAGGGAGAGGAAAGCCAGAGGGTGGGGACACCGCACCAAGGCTGTCTGTAATAATGTGGTTTATGATATTCAGTTTTTGCTTTTGAAAGAGGAATCAAGTACCTTTTTTTTTTTTTAGAGAGGCAAGTAAATACTTCCTTCTAAAGTACCTAGGGCCAGGATCAACTTCTGTTCACAGGCATAGACGCACCATTTCCCTTGTCTTCAATGGGAGCTGCTCATGCATCTGAAAATAGCCCCTAGGCTCCCAGCCAAGGAGTGAATGTTTCTCTCAGTTTTTATCATTCACTGACGATCCTCCAGACACATCCTTTGTTAATCTGAAAGCCTTGAGAGAAAACACCCCTCTCCCCGAGCCCCTGCTCATGTATGTAAAAGGGAGATACATTTATGATTCTTCCATGAAGAAGATTTTAATAAAGACATAAGACATTTGCTGCCTACAGCTTTATTTGTACACATTGCCTAACCTACCTGAGACGTCCAGAATTGGAGAGAGCACAGCTGTGATTGTGTTCCTGAGTGGGTCTGTGCGTGGGGACACTGCACAGCAGAGTCCATGCTCAGCTCTGTCACGCCTCAATTTCAAAGAAGTGACCTTTTTTCCCCCCCTTGACCTTGTAGCTCTCTGTTACCTAATCTCTGAATAATCACTAGGGACAGCCAGACCCTTGAATTTTCAGTAAGGCAATGCCAATAGGGTATTTATCTCAGTCGGCAGCTTTAAGGCTTTTTTGACGTCAGGGGTCACTCTGCCAGGACCAGTTGTGTGAAATGAAGGGTGGGATCAGCTTAGAGACTGGGGGCCTTCTCCGTCACCCTTGACACCTTTGATCAAACCATAAAACCTCAAAATTACCTGACATTAACATGGCACTGGAGTTTTGCCGCTGGCCACAGGTAAAAGCACACATCTTCTGACAGTGCTGCAGAGTTTGTCACCTACCCTACAGCTGAGCCCTGGTAGATTTACATGTGGGCTGTTCCTCTGTCTAACCTTCCTGCCAGGATGTAACGTGGGAACTGCTCTTTAAACTCTCAGCATGATAAGTCCTTCACTATAGGCTACAGAGGTCTATCCTCCTTGAATATGGGGGAAGGAAAAAGTGATCTTCACAACTAAGAGTTCAAGAGCTGTGAATCATGAATGAAACCACAACTAAATCTTAGAAAGCAGTTAAGATTTAAGATGCACCTTAGCTTTCCCTTATCATCTTTCTTAAAAGGATTCCTCTCAATCTTCTGCATGTCTCACACCCTATTCTGAGGTGTGGAATTCTTACTGTGCACACACAAGGTCCCTAGTTTGGACATCATATAGCCCATAGGTGCTGGGGGTGACTGGAAGTGACTGGAGGTGACTAACAACATGAGTGCTGCTTTGCTAAGTCTCTCAACACATAATGTTCATAGTCTCATTAATACCATATACCCTTGTGTCTAGTATGAGTCCGTACAAGTCTTTACTACTTTGGGATTGAAGGCTTAGACTAGTGTTTCAATCATGCTGCAATAATGTGTGTTTCAGTGGGCTTTAGTACCTCCAAAAGTTTGCCATCATTTCCTCGCTGGCGGATCTTTTCTGCTTTGCTTGCTATTCATACAACAGTAAAATAAATAGTCTGTTGGAAGTACACAAAGGAAATTTTAGACTTAAAATATGGAAAGCAGTTTTTTTCTTTAAGTAACATCTGAATTTTGTCTTAAGAGATGTGAGTTTCTTGTTCATATTCATAAGGTATGAAGTCTGAGTAATACATGAAAAATGTAAGTGTTCACGTAGCTAGAAACTGCAAGCAGACAGTCAAAGGTGCGAATATGAACAACGATCCCAGTAGAGTGTTTCCATGTTGTTTAAACTCCGGCGTTAAGTTACTTCTAGTGGAAGATGCTGCAAACCGAAGCTTTCCGTTTTTCTGAAGAAACAGACACAACACAGTCAGTGACAAAATAAGCCTCCCACAGATTTTTCTTTCAGGCTGTCTTCACCAGCTGTAAAAAACTAAATAGACATGGAGCTGACAATCTCATTGGCCCAGCAAGGCCCTCTCCTACCGTTTCTGACAGTAGTGTCAATTGTGATTCTGGATTCAAAGAGCTGGAGAAAATATTTTTTGCATATTGGCATATTAACACCTACCATAACCACCTCCCAATGGCCCATCTACTGCAGAATCCAGAATGAGAGTCTGGTCATGCCTACATAGGTTCAATAAATATACATCAAATCAGACACTTTCTTTTTTCCTAGTGAAAATTTTGTCAAGGGCAATTACAGATCTGCCTCAGACATAAAGGTCTATAGAGTAGGCACTGGAAAGACTCCACTCCAGATATTTTCATATTTGTTTCAAAGCGACCAGCATTCTTTTGTGGTGCCCAACAGCAACCAGCATCAGAGTCTTCACTGAAAGCTACAACACTTATAAAAATAGATAAATACACAATCTAATGCCTTTGAGGGAAGTTTCTTTCTAACCCAAGCAAGCGGGAAGTTGCTTAAGGCCTAAATCAGGAATAAGGATTTTCTTTAGAAAGTCATCCCATGAGTAATATAACAGTGGATATTTTTATTATTCTTAGATAGGACTAATTCCTTTCTGTATCCTTCTTTGCCTCAGTTTTGTTGAGGTCAGCAAATGTACCAATTTTGCCTTTTATCAGTCCGACAGTTATTACCTTTTTTATGTCCTCAGGTATCTCCCTGTTCTTCTATTACAAGATAGAGCAAAAAAAAAGGAGTTCCTGACCTTTGTGGAATCATTCAGTATTTTGTAGGCTCCTATCTGTATGGCTGAAAGGACTAACAAAGGCTTATTTAAAAATATTTATTTGTCTTTGTTGTAAAGGCAAATATCAGCCATACTTAATGTGGATATTATATGGAACAGTGATCGAGGTGGAAGGTGGGTATCAACTGGAAATAGCTCAATGAGTTTCTTGCTCAATATTAACTTATTTCAATGCTGCCTAGAAGAGCATTATCAGTGTCATTTATCTGAACAAGGTCTATTTAGCTTGCACTTTATTTCTAGAGGTTTAGGAAGGAGTTGTCCCTTTAATTGGTTGGTGTCCAACCATGCGTTTCATGCATTGTCAGTGTGTCCTGTTCTGTGAGTACTTTTTTGAAAGACACACCCTCAGCAGCTCTGTTTGCCCAATCCTCTGAAGTATGATACTCTTAGAAAAAGTATAAAATGGCTTCAAAAATATTAGGGGATCCTTAGCTGGAAAAGATGATAAAAAAGATTCTGTAAAGATAATATATCCCTTCATACTGGCACAGATTGATCCTTGTAAAAGCTAACTATTTTCCTTCCGAGTTTGGGTTTTAAATTTCTCTCAGCTTTCTTGAGAACCATTTACTCATCTGTCTCTCACACACACAAAAAAAATCATACACTCGATGCTTACCAATGCCAATGACTTTTAGAAGCAGTCATCTTGTGGGTGCCATGAAATATTCACTAGACAGCTCAAACTATTTTCCAAATATAAGTATCTGTCTGTGGACCAGAGGCAGATAGGGCACAAATCAAAATTTATACGAATCTTATTTAAAAAAAAATAGTCTCTATACAGACCTATAACAAAAGAGCTCATTTGGATGACTTACGTAACAGATCAGGGGAGTTACCACTGCACAGGAAGTACCCATCAAACTAAATATTTTTAAATTATTAAAAGAAACCCATTTTACTGTACTAAGGGAAAAGTTATGTGCTTAGGCACCAGTGACGTTGATTTATGCATAACTGGATATAAAAGAGCAAAATAACATTGAGCTTTCAAATGGGAAAAAGTATCTTAAGAACAAACTGCAGGTTTCTTGGACGTTTCACGTTGGTGAAAAAAAGTATTTCCCTCTAGGGAAATCTAAGCTGTGTTTATGGGTGTATATGTTGTGTTTAGGGGAACGTGGGTGGCCCAGAGCCATCAAGAGCTGCACTGAATGTTGAGCTGAGAGCACTCGATCTAGGCATGCCCAGCTTGAGATCCCCTGGGTCCCCTCTGCTCCACTCTACAACAGAAGGAGAACAGGACAGGCAGACATGGTGCTGTAGGCAAGGTACCGTGTAGCTAGGACTGCAGAGGCTTGCAGTCTTCAATCAAATGAGGACAACCTCAAGAATGATGCTGTATATCAGCAGGGACAGAACTGATGTCCTGCTCTCAGCTAGATAAGAACCATTCTATCATGTTTTCACAAATCCAGCCCCTTGAGAGGATATGGATACTAGGTGATAGTGGGTACTAGGATAAGGGCACAAGGTGATAGTGGATGGTATCCAGTGTGTAAGGCAAAAAATCTATCAATCACAGGCATTTTCTTCTTGTTTAAATTTTGAGAGATAATGCTAAGAATACATCCTCACTTAATTATCCTCTTCACCTTCTTCTCAAAGCTTGCATTATCTGACTTCAGAGCCTTTTTCGTTTGCTTTTTAGTCCATACATGTGTCGTGCACATCTTTTGAAAGTGAAATCATCTGGACGGTGCTATAAAAGCAGTTCTTGCCAGTGCAACACAAGAAAGCATCCCTGCTTCTGAGCTGTTGCATCACAGTCGATGGATTTTTGCTGCAGTGATGAGATAGCCATTTTCTTCCATTTGCCATTGAAATTGTTTGTAGCTTGTATCACCAAACTTTATCCAACTGTGCAGCATAAACGAACAGCTATACAATGAGCTGGCAAAAAGGAAGGATCTTTACTCATGTTGAAAGTTTGGGATTAAAAAAATGTATAAAAGATCAGAAGCAGAGTTAAACTTCCCTATCTTTTGGGGCCTGGTGGTCCAAGCCTGACTTAGTGGGTGTGTCAAAGCTGAGAGACATGAAGATCTCCTCACCTCCTACCTATATTATGCATCTCGGCCATATCCTGCCTGCAGGTGTGTGGGTGTCAGTTTGGTGCGTGACATACATCTCATAACTTTTGGTTTCCTGTGGAGGGGAGCTTTGGTGTGTGGACAGTCGGAGAGCTGTGATGCTCTCATCTCCCTGTCTGGATGCACAGAGAAACCAGACTGTCACAGTGCTGCCAAGCTCACTGACCCTGACCGTCAGGCAGAGTCATGTGTCTTATGGGTGCATGGGTTGCACTTCCAAATGTCAGCTCCCATTCACTGGTGCTCTGCAGATCTACCACAGGAAATACATCCACTAGCATCAAGTGAGAAATTATCATTAACACATCTGTAACTCAATGATAAGGCCTCAGTCAGGATCAGTGGCTACCGCTAGGCATTTGCCAGATACATAAGGAAACCTTTCCCACATGGACACTGAGTAGGTGGCAGGACTTTTCATGTGGGACAGGTAGATAACTGGTTAAGGCTTCTGACTCTAGAGACTGGACATCTTTTTAAGGTCATCTCTAGCCTCAGTCAAAAGGCAGCTTCATCTGGTTGACAGGGCTCTAGGTGGATACCTGAGTCAAGAGTGACTGGTTTTGATGACATCTTTGTTATTTCCTAGCTAGCTAGAGAAGTTGGTTCAACCTAACCCAAAGGTTAAACACAGGTTAAACCCAACTTTCACTGAAAAATCCCTAGAAGATGAAGATCTGCTTATTTTCCTCCTAGTCTTTACATTGATTACAGTGGCCTTTGATTAAGGCCCTGAGTGAATTTCATGCTAACACCCAGTGCATGCTGAGTAAACACTTGTATAGCAGAAGGTTAAGGAGCTCATAACTTGAAAAGCTGAAGATCTTGTTTTTGTCTGACTCAAAAAGGAATACCAGCTTCCCCAGACAGTACTGCTGGGCTTGAACTCCGGCTCTGGAGAGTCTGGCTACAGACCACACAAGCCCTCCCCAGGCTGAACTGTACATCGCCTATCCACCTACAATAAGCTGGTGGGGTTTTTTGTGCTGTTTTTCTTAAGCAGGTCAGTGTTGGCTGTGCCTCTGCCTGCCTACAGGAGCTCGCTGCGGTGGCATATGCCAGGTAACTTTCAAAATGGCTATTTTTGATGCCAGTAGTAGTAGCCTTGCTGATGGTTACCTCAGCTGGCATAAACATCCTTAGCATCCTTGCTTGGCTTTTGCAGCTCATGTTAAGCCCATGGTGCAAAACATTCAGCATTATCAGCCAGCTCAGGTTAAAGCTACACAAAAGTCAATATTACTGCCAGTTGCAGTGTAGGTATATCCCAAGGTTTCCAAACATATGCTACCCATATTCTTTGTGCTTGTTCCTTGGCAGTATTTCACTGTAAAAGTGCAATGATTCCCCCCTCCCTTTTCATATAATCTTTTCTTCAGTTGTGTTAATCTCCAAAGACTCTGAATCTAAAGAGCAGCCTCATTGATTTACCAGCTAGATCAAGATACAGGGGGAAAAAAGGCTGGAAAAAAATGTAGATTAGATTGAACAGCTATGCAAAGGTGCATATATAGTTAACATTAAAATGCAAAGAGCAAGTTAATGGCATAATGTCAGCATCACTGGTGGTACAGCTAGAAAGGTTAAAAATAAATAAATCCTCCTTGAGTATAGTCTGCTTCATTTGGGTCTTGCATGAACTATGAAGCTTGCCTTTTTCAGAGCTTGAAAAACCTCAGACATGCTCACGACCATCACAAAGCACAACTGTAATATTCAGGCTGCAGGAGGGACTCGGTATCCCCAAAAGCCTTTCCTGCTCCTCTGATTATTTAGTACCTGCCAGCCACGTGCTTAAGCGTTGGTGACTTTAGGATGGATAACCAGAGATGGGCTGTTTATCTGGGGAGACAGGGAGAGAGCAGGAGGGATTTGCCTGCATACAGCATTCCTAACTTGTTTTCCACCATCTCAGCATTTGGGCGATATGGTATTTATAGACACTGCTTCAACCAAAGGGAATGATAAAAGGAAAATAAAAACATAATTCATGAATCAGAGCTAGCCTACAACCAGCCTGCACAAACATACATCAAAAACTGTGGCTGGGGGAGTACAGATCAACTCCTCAAGCGAAATGGCTCCTGCACCTACCATTCATGGTTAGAAAGCAAAGGACAGAGCAGAGTTCCCCTAAATGGAAATGATAAATGGCTTATTATGCCTCAATATAAGGACTGTTCAGGCCCACACTCACCAAGTCATCAGTCTTTTCCAGCACGAAAAAAAAATATATATATATTATTTTTTATATTTTTTTTTTCTTGGCTTTGAAAGGGACAATTGCACCAGATTTCATCACAGTCCTTCTGTGGCTTTCTTTGAAGCTGAGCAGATAAACACTGTTATCAAGGTCTACAGGGACTCTGTCTAAACTCTTTACACACATTTGTTCGAAATGAAAATGTGAGCTGGCAGCAAACCAGGCTTCCCCCATCTTCTTCTGCTTGCTTTCTGACCCCCGAGAGACACCATGGATGTGTACACGCTGCACGTGGGCTTTTTCTCCCAGAATTTTGATCACCTCAAGAGCTGGGCTACTGCTAGAGAGAGAGCCTAGGCCTTCAGCTGATCTCAGGATGGTTTTACTTTTTATGACTACTATGTTTATTTGAAATTTACCTTTCCTTTCCTAATTGCATGACAACATAAGCCCATATGTTCTAGAGGGTGTGCGAACATCGTCTTCAGAGGCAATTTGCACAGCTTCTGTTTCCTGTCATTTGTTTTACCTGTAGAGCTAGGTATAAATTCCTGCTGCAGGTATGCACAATTAATGTGGAAGGGTCACTGAGCAGAGGGAGGAAAAGTAGGCCATCAATAAAAATAACAAAAATTCAGAAGAACTTTTGATGCCCTCTGCAAATCAGTGACATTGTTGTTTTGGATGTCAAATGAAAATGTGTTACCATTTACAAGATAAGCTTAGAGAACAGCTAAAAATCAAACAGAAATTTCTTAACTATCATCTCCTTGTCAGCTAAGAGCATCACCAAGACCATTGTCACCAGCATATCTAGTATGCTTGCTGCATGCAAATAGCACTTTATTTCACAAGCTTCCAGATAAACGCAGTGATCATTTGAATTGCCATTAGCCTGAAACATACTACGGAAGCATGGGGAGTACTCAGGAAACAAAAACTCAGGGAAATATGTGTGAAATGTAATCCTGTTACCATTTGCCACATACTGAATGCGTGTGTCATCAGTACAGGAAATGAATAAGCGATAAATCAGGAATATCCCTTGGACCTAGGAGGCAAGTTGTAGATGATTTTTCATTGGGCTAACCTCATAATCTAGACAAGCTTTCAAAATGTGTAGACACTGCTCTCCTTAATCTGGCAATACCGCCCACATTTTTTTCCTTGCTTCATGTTTATTATTGTGCTTAATTGGCCAAAATGATTGGCATGTTTCTGCTTCAGTACAAATTCTCCTGGGTTGAGGGTTGGGGCTTAGCAAGAGGATTAGAAATAGGCCTTAGTTGATGTTAATGGATTCCACAAAGCAAACAAGGATGAAAACAATAATACTACATTTTTTCAATGGAGTCATTCATGTCCTCAGTCCCCCAAATTAAATATGTTCTTTATACTTCCATTTTCTGTGTGGCATTAAATCATGAGCATTAATATTTGCTGTGATGCAGTTTATAATCAGTTGATTCATTATTTAATGGAGGACTTATTCATTTTTCCTGCACTCATATCTAGGAAACCATTTTTACATTAAATTGTTACTTTCTGAAGATGCAACTGACACAAGCACGCGGAGCGCGGAGCACAAAGCAGATGGGGTTGTCACCTGTGAAGAGATTGAGAACAAGTTTTATTTCCCTCAAGGAATCCTCTATCTGTATGCCACTGTCATGAAAATGTCCATTTTCTGGCTCAAAGCTTGAGCCAAAGGAGTCTGCTGCCAAGTGATTACCTGCCTGTTTTGGCATTCACTGTTTGCTTTTTGTCTCAGAGCCACACATTCCTGGAGATGGGACAAAAAGTTCACAGGTTGGGATTATCTAGGTGTGGCTGACAAAACCAACACTGTGGTGATTCTTCGTATTGCCATTATTTCTCCCTAGCAATTAGAGGTGTGCCAGTCTCTGAATTCTTAGAGGAAAAACTCAACGGCACTATGTGGTATAGTTGCAGTACTAAATACACAGATGGTAAAAGTCATCCTTGAGCTGAGGGTGGATGAACTACCTGACTCCATGGGGCTTGAAGTGTAGAACTTAAAGCAACCAAAGATATCTGTATTTGCTACAATCATCAGTAAAACCACTGTCCTGGTACTGCTTATGTTTCCTGCACCCACTACACGTATATATAGGTGTATGTGTATGGAGATGAAGGTCTGCTGTTTAAAAAGCTGCCACAAATCTTCTGAAATCTCACAAAGGCCGCAAGCTGTCTGTTTTTCTGTGACTTTGTGAATCCTCCTCTTGCAATTGAAATTCAAGTGAAATTCTCCTTGGCCGTCTTGAGTCTTCACACATGTGCCAAGCAGTAAGGTGCTCAGGAAAGTTTGCATTTATTTTTGTTTAATGACAAACAGCACTTTCCTAGCATGGAAACTTCAAAACACTCAGAAAGGAGTCTGAAGCCTTTAGCCCTTTTTTTCTGGGGTCCAGAGTGGCAAAATCACCTACTGTGGCAGGGCTCTGCCCCCCGCCCCCTCCCCTTGGTCACTCTTCCTCTGGCTGTCAGAGCTCTCAGACAATAATCAGAGCCTCCAGCTACCTCGCCCTGCAGTCCAGACTCCCAGCTATGGATAAGAGCTTTGACCTTTGTATTCAGAGCCTGAGCTGGCTATATAGTAATAATAGCTCTTTAGGGAAGATAAACTGTAGGTAGGCTGATCCCTGTTCCTGCTCCATGGGTGAGCTGCAGCCTGAATGCTCCATGATATGAGCATCATCCCTCCTAAAGGAGGAAGATTTGGCTGAAGAAATCCACAGCATCCCTTCCCCTTGCTGTAGTTTTCTTCTCTGCTGATTTTTTGTCTGCGTTATCATGAAAATTGCTCATGGACCCTACATTACTGAGACAGAACATTAGGGCAGCCGGACATTTAATCTGACTCAGGATGGCATATATTTGCACTCTCTTCTTGTTTAAACTGTGCTGCATCGTTTGTGATGAATAGCTCTAATGGCCCATTTTCAAATCTGCAGATCAACTATACCGCTGGGTTTTGGTGTTCCAGAAAGGTAGGGTAAAGATTATTGAGGCTTTAGAGAGTTAAAGAGGAGATTAAGTGTAAACCACATGGAAGGTATAGTAAAGAAAGCAGAAACAAAACAAAAAAAAATTAGAGGAAACTTATTGGAAAAAAAGGTTTGCTCTTTTTTTTCATTTTGTGATGCAGGAAGGCTTAAAAAGAATACACCTTAAGATGATAAGTTTTACTTCTCATTGGCAGCAAGACTAGAAACTCTCTGGGAAACTCCTGTGGCCTGAAGTGTGCAAAAATACACCAATAAATGTTACTAAAAGGCCTCACAGTACTTGATCAATTTAAAATTTGTTTCTTGTGGCTGAGCTTTTGTGTCATTTGATATGTTACACCTGACGTGCATTTCCTTTTGCTGCGGTCTGTATATTAACATTCAAGTTGCAAGCAGGGGGAATAGAGCTAGAGATGAATGCGAACAGTCAGGAGTCTTAGTCTTTGAAATGACCCTCCTAAGGGCTTTAATTGAAAACATATGTAGATTTTTAAAAAAATGTAAATAAATCCTTCGCAATTGTTCTAGAATTCTTACCCTTTTTGTTCAGCTTTGCTTCTAGCCAAGAAACTGTCTACATTCTTAGTCTAAACATATCCCCCTTGTCTTTAATTTTTCATAATTAAACACACTTTCCATAGTGTGTAATCCAACTGGGGCAGGCCTAGATGATTGCCTTTCCGTGTTGTTATAAATCGAGGCCCTCACTGCAGAAAGAGGGAAGAAATCTCTGAATCTGCCCAAGTAAAACATGAAACAAAACAGGACCCAAAACAGAGTTAAATGTCTCCACAGTTTGTCTGAGCCTTCTCTGACTCCACAGCACTTGGCTGAAACAATAACCAAGTGCAGGCACATCTGGTGCATTCGCTGCAGTCCTGCATGTGCCTGGAGGAGGTGCATTGCTTCGAGGTTCTGAGTAGCCCCGGTGTCCTCAGTGCACAGCTCTCTGCCTTTTGAGATAGGTGGGAGGGCTTCCAAAACTTCCCAAATCAGAACTGTGGTTGCAGATTTACCTTCAGTTCTTCCTGTGTGATGTCAGCAATGATGTGGCTTTCTTCTATGTTTTACTGGCAGCCTGCATATGTCAGAATTTCATAATAGTCTGTGACAGAGGCACCCAAATTACCAAGGCATTTCCCGTAACTCAAGAACAGATGAACAATGATCCTCCCAGGCTGAGGTTAAGGGAGAATAGGATGAGAAATGTTCATTTGTCTGCTGTAAAGAACTGGCTTCGTTCATTGACCATGATTTGAATCTGAATGGAGTTCTGGATAAGATTTGGAAAAGTTGTGCAGCAGAGACCCTTAAAAACTTGCCAGTTTCCAATGACAGCTGCTATTTGCAGTTAGATAACTTCAGTGTTTGTAATATCCAAGGAATTTCCTGTAGTAAGCACAGAAAAGTACAAATGATACCGAAAACTCTGGACAGCTGTATCTGCTTATCTCAGGTAAAACTGAGACACTTTCAAAGGCTACTGCTCTTTGTGCCTCTTTACTTCTGGTCACTTAAACACAGAAGTACCAAAACAGAGATTGGCACTGAAAACGAAATGGGAGGTTTGTGGCATTTTAGGTTTGACTGAAAGCAGGATCAGTTCTGTCATGATATTTTTTCACAGAAATTTCAGAAGGATTGAGCATCTATATTAATTTCAAAAGTCTCTCTGGTTCAAAGAGGACCCTTATCTTGGATCTATTTATCTTCAGTTGAACAGATTCTCTGTATTGCTTTTAGCCCCCTTACTAGCTAGCTCACTCTCTCTTTAACTTAATTTCTTTGCTGACATAGAAGATAGCCTTGTGAGACAATGCAAGTGAAGAGGTTTGGGACCCATTCCCAAGTAGTTACTCATTTCAGATGCTCCTTCTTCAAAATCACTAGATGTACAATTTGTAGGTTCATAATCCCCTGAGGAAAACAATGCCAGTCGATGCTCAGTAACCAGAGGCTGCTAGGTGAATGGACAGCATGCTTGGAGGGACATGACACAAGGAACCAGAGACTCTTCTTTGGAGAGATGTGACGGACAGATTCAAACTTAGCCAAAGCTTGCTTCTTCAACTCTTTCACTTACTTAGGACAACCACAACAGCAGGTCTTCATGTATATTTGCTGTGTGCTCTGAAAGTGCCTGCGAACCCCTGCTGCATGACTGAAGAACCCTGTGACCAATGTCACAGTCACTAAAGCATGTAAGTGCAGATCATGTAAACTTAGACCACTGCCCTTTTGAGATTATTCTATTATTCATTTCTTATATCTCTTTAACAGCTTGCTCTGTCTCATGATATTTTCTTATTTTTATTCCTGGGTTTACACCTGCAGTTTTACAGAGATTAATTTTCCTGCTGCCATTTCTCAGCTATTTGTCCTGTTCCACCCCAACTTCACTATGATTTAGCCCTTCGGTTGTTCTGTTTCTGTGAAAGTTACACGGTATATAGTTACGCAGCATATTTCTAATATTTACCAGGCATGTCTCCAGAGTAAAGGAATTTACTTTCTAAATTTTGGATTATTTATATTCTTGCTTGCTTCTCATATGTCTTTTATGGTTTCCTTATGAAAATGAAAAAGAGAAAAAGCATCCACAATGTACAGTCTGGTACACTGTGGATAAACATCCAGTATAACCAGAGATTAAATGGCGCAATGTTTTAAGTTGGAAAAAAAAAAAAGATCTTTTTAACCAGAAAGTTTACCATCCATCATGGTGTCTATGCACAACTGCAGACGTTATGTTAGTCCTCTTAGCAACGCTAACATCCAGCAAGGTAGAGGTCATCTCTCTCTCACACTTTTCAGACTTAAGACCATATTTGAGATATAGCTTATATTTGATGCCCCTGTTTGCATTGCGCTTTCAAAATTTTCACTGTAAACACAAGTTACAATAAGCGCCTTTCTCTACACGCAGCTCTCCTTTTCACCCGAACATGCTGCTAAGAAACCAAACAGCCACTCCTTGCCCCATGAAAGGGGAAAATGCTGTTCAAGTAGTCTGTGGTCATGTGAGAGCAAACAGGAATGACTCACCAGCTGCTGTGGGTGTGCTGTGGCGGAGGGGATGTAATCCCACTTTGACACCAGGTGATGGATTTGAGGGAGCAGACCTTTGTAGATCCCCAGGTCATTTTACAAACAAGCAGGGCGGTTTCCACCTCTGCCCACATAAGCTAAGCATGCACGTAAGTGCACTGAAACCCAGGTCGCTTTTGCAAAAATCCCAGCACTGATCTGGTTTCTTTTCACCCGCCACTATTAAACCGAGCGCAGCCTCCACTGCGGGAAGGCCCTAAACTGCTGGATGCCAGCAAAGGGAAGTGAATGCCAGAGGAAGGAACGCTCTGTTGTGCTCTCTTTCTCATGGGTTTTGATTAAGCTGGTTTAACATCAATGACATGATAGAGGGCAGGACCCAGTATGCCATTCCTATAATCCACTAATCAAAACTACATGAATCAGGTGATTTGCTCAGCCAGAATAGTCCTCTTGGCCACTGTAACTCTAGTTCTACCAGTGTAAGAAGAAAGAGAGTGAAAAATCAGGTCCACTGATCAATATTTAACTTGGTTTGCTGATCCAAAAAGACAATAAGGAAAAACACAGGTAATGAAAGGGTGGAGAACAAACAGAAACTTAGAACAAATGGACATGAATAGAATATTTTCCAGTCCATCTTTCTCTCTGCAGGTGTTGGGTGTTCCCCATTTTCGTTCTGATGTGCAAACAGAAAAGTTACCACCTCCAGCTCCGCAGTTACCTCGTGCTCTTTGCAGTGTCCTGGTCCTGTGAAGGCTGAGCCGCTTCAGAACAAAAGCTCATGGCTCTTTCAGTGCACCATTGGAGGGGATCACAGGTGGCTTCTCAGAGCGAAGCAATATCATGGGACCATTCTTATAGACACAATGTTCAGGCCAGTACTAAAGAACCCTTAAAGACAGAGTCTGAGGTTAACATTTTCGAAACTGGCGGATGATGTTGATGGGCAGTACTTGCTTTCTAGCCCAGAAGGAAATGTGGAAAGATGAGTGAAAAATCAGAGAAACACAGCAGAAGGATGTGAAAAGGAAAAAATAAAACAAACCAAACAACCCACCCAACAAACAAACAAAAAAACAGAAGAAGGCCTCTGAAACCTGAAAGGCCCCAAATGTGATCTTGTTAGAAATGTAAACTATGATTCTGTTTTCTTTAGAAAGGAAACTAAGAAAAATTTAAAAAACTTTTGAAAATTTCCTTCATTTCAAAAAATGACCCGTAAATTCCAAAGGAGCACAACATGAGTTTTCTCTCCTTTTCATTCCATTTGCTAGCCGTAGCTTTCTTTGTCCTTCCATTTACTTAAATCTTGTCTTTTCAAGTCCAATTTACTGGATTAACCTTGTTGCTCAGATACCAAAGTTTAACTCCAAGATAAGCCCCACAAGGGGATTTATGTGAAAAATAACTTTTCTACCTCCAGAGACTCCCCCAGCTCTGACTTAGTCATGGAGAGTCCATACCAGCTGACCTGAAGGCCATACTGGCTGGGTGCCTAGCTATAACTCATGTGCTTCTGAGCAGTGGCCAAAGGAGTCCGTCAGAAAGCAAAACATATGGAAGCCTTTTCTCTCTGAACTGTGGGGCCTGAATACTGAAGCAAGGTCCAGCAAACATCAATATGGCGCATCTTCAAAGCGTTGAAGAAAATAAAATAGTCTCTTGTCACGCCTGAGAACTGCTGTCATAGCAATAATGTAGAGAATGAGCATCAGGAACTTTTCGCCCATGCAAAAATTTGCTGCTATCACGCTGGTTTGTACACTCAAAAGGCCAAGCTGCTGAAATAAAGGTGACTATGAGTGACTGCAAGCTAATTTGTGTCTTGATTATGCTAGAAACATAGGGGTTAGTATTTCACGTTACGAACTGCAATGGTTTTGCCTAGATCTCTTGTGAGTTCTGGGTGAGTGGCAACCCAAAGCTGTAGCACAAGCCAAAGTAAAATAAGATGGACATTGAAGAAAAAGCTCTCGCAAAGACCAGCAACGGGAACGCACCAATATGATGGTATATTAATTGCATTTTTCAGCATGTGAAATATCCCCGAACATCCTTGGGTACCAGTGTTCTGCTAGGTCATGACACAGCAGCCTACAGGTGCTCATCTCGGAGAATCAGTTTTTACTGGCCTATACTCTGGCTGCAGATGGTCTGATTAAGATGGTGTCTGTTTAAAATCGCTAAATTTTGGAATGGGGAGGAGGAACAACAACCTGCAGTTCTGCCCAACGCCAGCATTCAGAAACCCTGAATAACACCTTCCCTTCCTCGCACCCTCTCCTTTCCCCAATCAATCACAGGACTGACTTAACACCATGAAAGCAGACAATTTCATTTTACAGTCTTTTTATATGTGTTCTGGTGCTGGAGCATTTAGGACTTTCATTTCCAGGCACTGTGGGCGAGAAACATACTCCTTTAAAAATAAAGTGAGATTTTCAGGCAGTAATCTCTATGCGGCAGCTATGGTTTTCAGAAAAAAAATGTTCAGACTAAAACTGCAAAGCCTGTGACTGCTCATAGACTCCCTGTCTGCACTGGGCCTTATGCAATAGAGCCCCAATCTGGCTGAGGCCCCAAGACATTCCTGAATTTTAAGTGATAATATGATAAAGATATGATATAACGTTTTTCTGTCCTGTTCAAGATAATCCTGCATGAGCATAGTTACCTAGCTAAAGAAATCTGCCTTTAAAAACAACAATAGGCAGTGACTCTCCTGTACACTAGCTGCTAACTGGCATCTTTCCAGGCTCTGTAACTTCACCGGTTAACAGCAGAGCAATAAATGGGAGATATTTAAGATTTTAATTTCTGCTAAAACCTGACCATGTGGGAGATAGTCCTATTTTTTCTGTGATATATTCTTTTTATGCGAGAAAGTAAGATCCAGTTAGTGCTGGAATCTTTGCAAGATGAGTGTTCACTGGTGAGCAATTCATATTTGCAATATCTGCATGATATAAAAATACCATTAAAAATATACCTCCTTAAAAAGAGCAATTGCCAAATGCTGTCTTCCACATTGCCTTTGGGCCCAGCCACTTTATTTAGTTTTTGTAAACGTTATTTAGCAATTGGCCTGCATAGCTGCCACAATTCCATTTGGTTGTCACGGTCACTTTAGGTGATGCTAGTCTGAGTCGTCCCATTGCAGCTGCTCTGTTGAAGGTGTACCACGGCCCAGTTTTCAAGGGAGAACAGAGCAGATAGCGTGATGCAAACTAAGGATTATCCCCAGTACAGGAAGCCAAGCAAAAACTCCTAAAATAAACATTTCCTGATGCCATCTGCAAAGCAATGATAGCACAAAGGTTTCCTTGCCCTATACAGGAGGAAAAAACAAACCCTTGTTATGTAAAGAGGAGGACCTAGAACCCCCTCTGGTCTAAACAGCACTTTCTTTTTTACTTTGAGCAGGTAAAACAGTATTTGAAGCTCAATACGGATACAAGGGGCTACACGAGTTGTGTTCCCCAAGGCTCAGTGTTGGGGCCGGTCCTGTTCAATATCTTTATCGACGATCTGGATGAGGGGATTGAGTGCACCCTCAGTAAGTTTGCAGGTGACACCAAGTTGGGTGGGAGTGTCGATCTGCTGGAGGGTAGGAAGGCCCTGCAGAGGGACCTGGACAGGCTGGATTGTTGGGCCGGGGCCAACTGTATGAGGTTCAACAAGGCCAAGTGCCGGGTCCTGCACTTGGGTCACAACAACCTCAGGCAACGCTACCGGCTTGGGGAGGAGTGGCTGGAAAGCAGCCTGGCTGAAAAGGACCTGGGGGTGATGGTTGACAGCCGCCTAAACATGAGCCAGCAGTGTGCCCAGGTGGCCAAGAGGGCCAATGGCATCCTGGCTTGTATCAGGAATAGTGTGGCCAGCAGGACCAGGGAGGTGATAGTGCCCCTGTATTCGGCACTGGTGAGGCCGCACCTCGAGTACTGTGTCCAGTTTTGGGCCCCTCACTTCAAGAAGGACATCGAGGTGCTGGAGCGTGTCCAGAGAAGGGCAACAAGGTTGGTGAAGGGTCTAGAGAACAAGTCTTATGAGGAGCGGCTGAGGGAGCTGGGGTTGTTTAGTTTGGAGAAGAGGAGGCTGAGGGGAGACCTTATTGCCCTCTACAACTACCTGAAAGGAGGTTGTAGTGAGGTGGGGGTCGGTCTCTTCACCCCAGTAACAAGCAATAGGATGAGAGGAAATGGCCTCAAGCTGCACCAGGGTAAGTTTAGGTTGGATATTAGGAAAAACTTCTTTACTGAAAGAGTAGTCAGGCACTGGAACAGGCTGCCCAGGGAAGTGGTTGAGTCCCCATCCCTGGAGGTATTTAAAAGACGGGTAGATGCAGTGCTTGAGGACATGGTTTAGTGATGGACTTGGCAGTGGTAGGTTAACGGTTGGACCTGATGATCCTAAGGGTCTTTTCCAACCTTAACAATTCTATGATTCTATGATTCTGGTCAGGGTGTTAATAGCAGCATCATCTAGCTATGTGAAAGAGAAAGGCAGCGGGTAGAGAAATACTGACTGGCTGATTATTCTGCTTTTAGGCTATCATTTATAAAATGTTCAGTTTTGGTCAAAGTTTTTCATCATTCAAATCTTTGCTAATGAGGGCTGGAAACTAGTGGCCAGCTCACTTGCTTTCATGCACATGTAATTTTCAGTGCCTCCCAGTGACGATCAGGGAAAGGGTGAGGGGGAAAGAAAAGAATGACAGTCATTTATTTATTTTTCTATTTGAGGCAAAATTAGAATTGATGTGCACTACACATCAAAATTGTTTCACTAGAAGACATGCCTGGACTGCGGGTGGAGTGTGTGTGTGGTGTGTGTGCTTGCATGGGACAGAGGGAACAAGTGTTATTTGGTAATGGTTGTTGGTTGGGGTTGAGTGAGAGGTGCTGAGCATTAGTGGATTAGTGGGTTATGTTCAGCATCTTTTTCTTGATCAGGCCCTTTGTGAGAAAAGGAGAGAATAGGGGGAGGGAAGGAACAGGTTCAGATGGGAAAATCCCTTTCACATCTTCCTTCATGTTTAATTTTTCTTTCCTCTTTTTTGTTCTGAGTGTGACTGAAAGCTGGAGAAAACAGCAAACTATAGCCAAAACAAAGCTTTTCACAGAATCACTGAACCACAGAATGGTTGAGGTTGGAAGGGACCTCTGGAGGTCATCTGGTCCAACCCCTCTGTCCAAGCAGGGACAGCTACAGCTGGTTGCTCAGGACCATGTCCAGACAGCTTTTGTGTATCTCCAGGGAGGGAGACTCCACAACTTCTCTGGGCAACCTCTGCCAGCGCTCAGTCACCCTCACAGGAAAAAAAGTGTTTCCCGATGTTCAGAGGGAACCTCCTGTGTCCCTGTCGTCTCTTATCCTGTCACTGGGCACCACTGAGAAGAGCCTGGCTCTGTCGTCTTTGCAGCCTCCCTTCAGGTGTTTGTACACACTGATGAGAGCCTTCTCTTCTCTGGGCTGAACAGTCCCAGCTCTCTCAGCCTTTTCTCATATGAGATGCTCTTAATCATCTTTGTGGCCCTTTGCTGGACCCTCTCCAGCGTGTCTATGTCTGTCTTGTACTGGGGAGCCCAGAACTGGACACAGGACTGCAGATGTGTCCTCATCAGTGCTGAGTGAGGGGAAGGATCATCTCCCTTGACCTGATGGCAATACTTTTCCTAATGTAGCCCAGGATACCATTAGACTTCTTTGCTGCAAGGGCACATTGCTGGCTCGTGTTCAACTTGGTGTCCACCAGGACCTGCTTTCTGCAAAGCTGGAAATAGTTTGCCATTCCAGAAATGTCAGCTACTGCTCAAAAGAGGGATTTGTGTGGGCATGAATCTTTGCAAAATAAAGGCTGAACCACCGTTCTTTGCAAAGAGGCCTTTAACCGTTTTTCTTTTGTACTTGACCCTACTTTACTGTCATCCCATGCAAGCCTGCTGTTCTTCTCCCTTGCATTATTGCTGGTATGGAGTCGCAAATGGTCCTCAGTTCCACTGGCCAGGAATATTAAAAACATAGCCCACAGCACGATGAAGTGAGCAGTGGTCTCGGGGGGCTGAAACCTGTCCTCCTGGGCTCAGCTTCCTCTGGAAAAACTGCAGCCTCACAGAACTGCTCCGGGCAGCACACTGGGCTGAGAAAACCTTCAGCAGGCCTTGTGTCACATTTGGGGATCACGGTGGGTCTCAGCCCTGCAGCTTGGCATGTCCCCATTTCTCCCTCTAAGGCTGACACTCCCCCCACCACCCCACTTGCCTCCTGGGGGTCAGGAGAAGGAACATGCCCTGAACTTCTCAGCAAGAAGGAGCTGTGCTCACCGCCCCATCCAAGCTGTGCTCAGTGCTGTGCCCCAACTGGGCAGCCATGGCACAGTGCTGCTCAAAATCATCTTAGCAAAACCAAGCCCACCTTAATAGGAAAGGCAAGAATTCACAGTTGGTTTGATGATCTTAACTGTTGAGAATTAGGAGTGGAATTTGTCTAGCATCGTGACTGGTTGGACATCCAGGAAGTGTCTCCAAGAAAGGCCAGGCTCTGGGCATCTGATCCATGTGCAGATATTGGGAAACACTGGTGGGAGGGCGATGCTGTGAGCATCCCGGCTCTGGGAGTAGTTTCAGTCAGTGCCTGTGCTGCGGTTATCAGCCACACAACTATTTAAGTCACAGGGGGGAAGGCGGGAATACAAAAGTCTTGCAGATACACACAGGCTCACACACATATACACGTTCAGGTATGCTCATTGCAGTTCTGTCTTTGTTTTGTTTTCCTAGTATGTCCATCCATGTGAAATACACAGTGCAATTGCTACACAAGCTCTCGAAGTTCGGTGTTTAGCTGTTGAAGTTGAGTCTTGCCTGGTTTTCTGTGGAACTACTGAACTGATAAAGACAGGCTGAAAGGTCTAGCTGCTTCTTCCAAGAGTGCATGTGCGTGTGTGTGTGTATTTTATGGCCAGCAATTTTCTGCAGTGTCTCTTGTTTACTTTTGTGATGGGCGCTAGGCCAGGAAGACTGTCTGCCTCCAACCTAAATGAGCTTATAACTTTATGAAACATTTTTTCACTGACGTTTTGGGGATGAGGGAAGTGGACAGGCTGTCTGTGCAACTCCAGAGACCTCCAGAGAAGTGACAACTTGGGCACCTCTGAGTGCCTGCATATGCTATCGTGTATGCCATATATATAGGATTGATTATTGGTTTTTTACTGCATTAAAACAATGTGACAAACTTATCAGCACAATATTAAGAACATTTGTGTGTTCCTTTGAAAGGGGGAAAGATGGAGTATGACTTAGTTTCTCAGTTTTCCTTCTGTTGCCTGAAGAGCCTGAAGCAACCCTGTGGCCTGTTGCACCAATTCCCCAAATGTAGGTTTTAATTTATGATGTTGTCCACAGGTCCTGACAGCAGGGCTAGTAGACTACATCACTAAATTAAACAATGGCTTGTTCCCCACCAGGCAAATTGATGAATAGAGAAAAGGGCACAGAAGAGTAAAAGTACATAGGAATCTTGCTGTCTACCCTTTGCTATTTCTTCCATCACAGGTAGGTCCCCTGTACAGCAATTTCATTTTAACAAGGCATCCACTTCAGCTTGACTCTACACCTACCTCATTCACAATTATTTAAGCATCTCTAGAATGAATTCCTTTATCTTCTCATACAATAAATATAAAAAAAGGACATTTAAGAGGATGTTAAAGGCCTGATTGAAGTAAAAAAGTAGGGAAATTTGAAGATAATGAGACCAGCCTGTCCTTATTTCACCCAGAGCTCCAGAAGATTGTATAGATCATTTATGGTATCAACTATTGCTGGGTAATGTGCTGCAATAGAGAACACAAGATGCATTGGGTAGTGGAAATGGATTGATTTAATCAAAAAGTCTGAGCATTTACTCTGAATTTCATTCCCTTTGGCAATTTATAGAGAGAACACAGGGCCTCCAGCCAGCTTCCCTCTCTATGCGGTGTGTACATAGTTGAGGCTGTCTCTTGTGTATCATGTCTTTTAAACATCAGATGTCTGCCTACCTGTCTGCTCAGGATTGCCAAACCCAAGCGCTCCAAAATAATTTGTGGGCCTTTTTGGCTCACTCACTTCCCAGAAAGACAACCAAGACATTAGGTTAAAGATCACAAGGGTTTTTAAATTATATTTTTAATCTGTCTTCTGTCTCCAGCCAAGAGTGGTGCACCTGTGTCATAGTTTTAGGCTGTTCTCTGAGACCTGAAGTACTTGTAACTTGCTTCGAGGAAAAAGGAAAATGAGCTGAATTTCCCACTCAAGTTGCCTGCTTTCCACAGCTGGAGCCTAAGGAGAACTCCAAACATCACGGGAAGTCTGGTAAGTCATGTTGCGTGCTTCCAGGTCTGCAGTGCTGAAGGGAGGCCTGAGACAGAGGATTTCACGGAAGAAGCAAGAGGCATAAATCTATACAGACAACATCTTCTCTCCTTGCCCCCTGTGGAGCTTTCAGTGTTGTTCTTTCATCTACAATAAAAATAAAAATAAAAAAATATCAGGCATATAAAAAGTCTGTCCTGCTTTTGTATGTTGAAAGCTTAACAGCAGGCAGAATTATTAGTGTCTGCAAAAAACAATTTGACCGCACAAAAAGCTCTCATGTGCTTGACATGAAAAAGGCCTTTGTGGATTTGAATGGGGTGTGGGGAGGGAAGTGAGAGGAAAAGGAAGCTTCAGGTGCAAATGACTGTCATGCTGTTACATTTCCAACCTATTAAAAACAAGACATTTTTCCTTCACTTTAGAAACTCAAAAGAGAGAGAGCACTAATATAACGGCACTTTTTAACTTAGGGAGTGAAAAATAGGATCATATTTGATGAAAAGTCACATTTTCAAATCCTTAGCATATTTCTACTAAATTGGAAGCAAGAAGGGAAGCTAACATCTGATTTGGGTTGACAGGTTTGCAGCCAATACTATTTCCCTTCCTGCTACTATTTTCTAACGCATTTTTGTCCCTGAGAGTCTTTCTATAGCAGTATGCTGGCAATGGCAGAACCCAAAAGTAGGAACTTGGCTGTTTGCAGAAAAGGATCATTCTCATTAGAAGATGTCAGCTGCTGGCTGGCTGCTGAGATTTACAAGAGCTGCTTCCAAAACTCAAATGCTAAGTGACTCCTCTCTCCTCCGTGCTACTGCAAACTGGAGCAAGGGAAGTTAAGAATTAAAATAGAGGAAGAAAACTCCTCCAGTATTGATTTGTTGAATAGAGTTGAAAGCATGAGCATAAACAGACAAGTACATTTTGCCCTGTCTGGTAGCATCACAGAAAACGTTCACTAAACAATATCCTCTTTCATAATGAAGTCACTACAGTCATTACAGATGAGTGCAGTGTCTCCAGCCAAGAGTGGTGCACCTGTGTCATAGTTTTAGGCTGTTCTCTGAGACCTGAAGTACTTGTAACTTGCTTGAGAAAAAAGGAAAGCGAGTTCCTGGGACCACATCCTACAAAAAATTTATGTACACTTGTGATCGTGTGGACTGTACAAGTCCAGTGTTTTGCCCAGGACTACTCATTCTATGAACTTACATGGCTCTTTAGGTCATGGAAAGAACAAGGTTTAGATCATTACATTGAATGATAATAACAAAGAAATCATTCCAATAGAATATGGAACCAGAGCCTTAATGATACTTAGAATTTATCCCAAAAATATCTGCCATTTTTGCTCTCCTGAACCCAAATTATTTTTGAGAATCAGATCTGAATGGCTAAGTGCCACTGGTGCTGCTTTTAAGATATATGCATTGCAGTGTGTCTGTCAGGCTCTCAGTGAGACTGCAGCTCTCTGCCTGGGAATGAGCCAGTGACTATATTCCAGACTTATGCCCTTTGGGGTTTTCCTGGCTCAGAGGCACACACAGTGCATCCTGGGGCTATTTTTAAAATTATTACTTGTAATTTCCTTTCCCTCTGGGTCCTGTAATTGGACTGATGCTAGTAAGGTGCCTGGCTTTTCAGGAAGGTACTTTAGAAGAAATAGTCTAACGATATTTTTAGAATGTGTTTTTAATTATTTTCTGTTTTATTACCTCACCACCATGACCCCAGTGAAGCAAGGGTTGACTGTATGGCAAGAGGATTTTGTCCTGACTTGGGAATGAGTTTATTACTTGTCAGGTAAAACACAAAGGCTGAATTTTTATACAGATCTTTGCAAATGTCAGATCCGCCAACATACACACACAGATATATAAACAAGTTCATTTTTCTGTTCTGCACATACCATAAGCATGTATGCCTGCATCTTAAGTCAGACTTTCTGCCTAGCTGATCTGCCTCTACTTCTACTTACAAAGCGTGATGCCTCAAATCTAATTCAGTGGACAGCCCTAAAGGCATACAGATTCCCTTTCTGTTCCCCTCCTTAAATGATTTCTGGTAACTTTCGGAAATACACAATAAACCCCTGTACTAGTTATATAGTATAACCAGTCATCTCTGTACTCAAGTAAGAAAAATCTAAATAAGCCCAGAAGCTGGGGGGCTGTCTAGCCTGGGTTCCCAGGCAGTCTGCTATGGTATTATTTTTTTTGTGTTACCCTACGTCCATGAGCCTCAAGAGGTATTTTCCCCCAAAACCTTGTAACTGTCATGCTTCCCAACAACTGCTGATGGTCCTTTTGAGGGCCAGGTCGCTATGGTGGTGAAGATCCTTCTGTTGGAGATCCCCACTGAGGCTCAGTGTAAAGCTACCTAGATCCCAGTGGTACCAAGGGCTGAAGTTAAGCTCTGTGGCAGTGTCTTCCCCTGCTGTCCTCCCCTCCTCTTCCTAAACATGTTGGGTGTGGAAGGGGAAGTCTAATCTCATGGGCATCGGCAGAGAAGGACTACTTTGTACAAGAAACTAAAGCACAGCCAGAAATGTTCATCTGGGAGTCCCTGGTTCACCACCTCGGTTCTAGATCTCCTGGACTAGGGAAATGACTAATAAGCCAGGAGATGCTAGCTCTTTCTTACAACTACACATCCAATTCCAACAAGTAAGAGGCACAAGACATACAGCACGCCTTGGTGAACCAAGAGAGGAGGAACTCCAGGAGAAGTACACTGATGTCGCTGTCTCATCAGGAACCCACCTTTCCAACTCAGGACAGAAATGGTTCAAACCCATAGCCCTGAGTACCTGGACAAGCTAGTGATGGTGCCCTTGGAAGCCTCTGATAACTCTTTTCCTCTCACTGCCAGGTATATAGATTAAGCAGCATCCACGACTGGGAGTCCTATGGCTTCATAATATAATAAGGTCAGGCCTAGGATTGCATTTGAACTGTTAAAGCACTTAAAATTGGTAACCTTTTCCTCCTTCCATCTCTCCCTGTCTGCCTCTGACCCTGCATACAATGTACTAAATGCCTTTGCAAATTTTGGCTCTAGTTGCCCAATCTGTGACAGGGGAATAGTCCTTTATCTCACAGGTTGTTCTGAGGACCCAAAAGATTGTGAGGCATTCAGATAAGAGCATAATGGCAAGATAAATAACTGGGAATAAACACAAGCACTGCCAAACCCTCATGATACGGTGGAAGCACACAGCTCCCAAGGTCCCCATTTCTCTGTGTGCTGGCTTGAGAAGTATCAAACACTAATTCTGCCAGTAATCCCATACCTAACATTGTCTTGAAATTTTGTGGGGAGGAGGGAATATCTGTTCTGGGAAAGAAAGGAAACTCTTCTCTGCTGGATTGCTTGAAAAATGACAGCTGTATGACACTACCAAGATGTTTGGGATGTTTGAGTTGATCAGGAAAGATGGATTAGTGGTCAGGGTTTGATGAGCCAGACAAGAACATGTGACAGATTTCTGAACGATATGATGAAAAATGTCTACTTTATTTTTGCAAGGTATATCACTGCTTTTTATACAAATATAGATATATGTGTGTATGTGTGGGCGGTGGGCTTTTGAAAACTACTGTAAAAATTCATCTGCAATGATTAACTATCAGTCCAGTCAAGGACACTGTGATGTGAAATTTCCACCATACAACACTGCTTGTAATTGGGTTGAACTTAATTAGAGGTGTGCAGCAAAATCTTTCATGCTGCTTTCCCACCGTTGGGGAAATTAAGATCTCTGTAACACAGATGTTAATAATAACAATGTTATAAATAAGTTTACAGTTGAGTCTTTCCAAATTTGCAGCAGCGTTTGTCCTTTAAAAGGTGTCACAATGGATATGGCTCCAAAACCTGATCTATTATAGCACAGGGAATCTGTAGTCTTTAGTTTAGCACCTTTTATAACTGCAGTTTTTAAAGTTATCACCAGATGTGTGTAATTACTTAGAGTTGCTGTAAAATCAGTCTCTGGGAAAGGAATCTATTATTATGACTGTAATTTTTTTTACAAGATATGGAAGCAAAATTATGCTTATAAGGTTCTGCTCTTTGATTAATCTCAATGCTGACCTGTTAAATAAATTTAACTTTTTTGTTTACATTAATAGTTTGATTCCGTTTGCTTGAGGCTGGGCCTCAAACACTAGATTTGGCCAGTTTATTCACTTGGATGGTGCTAATATGATTGAGGTCATGAGTTTGTTTCCTCACACTCAGCTCACCAGCCCTACTCAATGATTAAGCTGTTGTACTTTGTCTCAAAAAGCTAACGGAATGAATTCCTTTATAGTGAGTTTGGTAAGGAGCTTGCCTATTTTGAGTCCTCCCTAAAAGTTTTGCAATGAAACCAGTAGGTCTTAATTGTAGAAGACTGGGAAGTCCAAGGTTTGAACTTCTTTTATTATCTGAAGTTTTTCTTGATAATACCTGAAGTTATTATGCATAGAGCTCTGCTCCAAAGCATTCTCCTGGAGCATTTGGAGTGTTTTCAAAGATACTTAGAGTGCAAGGGGATAAGATATTACCAAGAGCTATTAAAAATATCCAGACATGATTATCTAAAGAGCTTCACTTGCACTAAAATGAGATTCTCAGTATGCCTATACTTCAAGAACAGTCATTCACACACAAGATAAACACCACTGTACACATGTTTTCCCACTTTGCCTGGAAAAGCTCAACATAAAGGCATGACAAACTCTAAAATGCTCCACAGTGTTATTGCTAAGGCTGTATGAAACAATAAAATATCAACAGAACACAAATGCTAAAACTTCTGTATTTTGGTTCTACTTCACAACACTGGCCTAGAATCACAAAAGCCCTGCAAATTGTCACAATTTACTAATCACAAATGGTGTTTCCAGTTTCTCTTTGACTTTCTCCTACTTTGCTGTGAAGTTCTCAGGAATTTGCATTTCATTATAGCATACCTATGAGCTTGGCATTAAAATACACAAACTTTTGAATTGTTACACTACACATAAATCAGGCAGTATCTCTACTCTAGATCCGAAGAACGTAAACAGCATGTTTTACACATTAAAGATCACTTATCGACTCATACACATTTCCCCTTTCTATTTAACACTCTAGAGTTTAATATATGGCATAAAGGCCAAATGCATTGCTTTCCTTTTCAGATCACAAAAGATAACATGAAACTTATAAAGAATGCATGAAGCTCTAAATATAGAACTGGATTTCAGCTAGTCTTTATGCTACTTCCTCTGCAATAGAAGTGTGTTTTATTCCTGGTATGCAAAAGCAATACGAACCCAGTTTCAAGATACAGCATTCAAGAGCCAATGACTAAATGCTAGGCACTGGGAAAGCATGGCAGCACTTCACAAAGGCGTTAGTTTGGTTGCTAATGGCAGCTTTACTGTTGGCTTTGACCAATATAAAAATAAAGTAGATCTCTCTGGAATATTGCAGTCAAGCGTTCAGAATCTGGTGCACTTAGGGACTATTTTAATAAAATGACGACAATAATGAACTGTAGTTTGACACAGTGTAGGCAATAAACTCAATGAAGTCTGAAGCAAGCTTCCAGAAATGAGGCAGCCAGAGCAAAATACGTTGACTAACTGTTACATGGCCAAAGCAAAGGAAAGTACCCAGGCAGTAGACTCCAGTGCTCTCAGCAATGGGAATAATCCTAGATAGATTCTCTCATTCAAATGTCAGTGAACAGACCCAGGTATCTGCTGCCAATCAGAGCAAAACAGAAGCAAATGTAAACCCATAAATGAAAAGTACACAGAAGCAATGTAGAGAATGGAAAGCCAAATGGGAACAGCTGGACAGTCTGCAGGAAGAATCCAAGCCCAGATTTTCAAGGGCTATTTTTCCCTGACTTCCCCAGGCTGGCCCATAGACTTGTGGTCAGTAGGTGCAGTTTAAATGAAAACCTGAGAGGCAGAGTAACAGCAGAAAGTGAGGGTGGCAAAACACGAGACCCATCAAGGTGCTGCCCAATTAACTAACACCAGTTTTCACATTACCTGTGGCATAGGAAAATACATCTTCTACAAAAGCATGGCTTTTTCTTTGCAAAACAAGTTAACTTTCTAGATAGAAAGTCCACAGAACATGAAAGAATGAGGATCTCAAAATTTCAGATGGCAGGGAAAAAAGAGACTGTGTGGTGCATCGCCATCCCAAGCTAATGAGCTCAGCGTCATCACCCTGACAGACCTTGTCACTTTAATGCAATAACTGGAAACAGAGAAACTGGGGGACTGGACTCTGCACGTGGTGTTCTGGCAACTAAATGGATCCATTGTGCTTGGGAAGCCTCAGAGCCAGATTCCTTTTCATATAATTTTGTGGGGACAGGGCAGTGGCTGGATCTTTGCAAACAGAAAAGGACAAAATTGTACTTTTCATTTAAATCTCACTCTTCGCAGGGAATGCTGGCATGCAGCAAAAGCTGAAGAGATACCAAAACGAGTCTGCTAAGCTCTGTTCTTAACAGGGGTTTGGTTTAGTTTGCTTTTCCTCAACAAGGTCCAGCTCCACTCTTTGAGTTACTGCAGTGTTCCTTTCTTGCATTTTTCTATTCTTTTAAGGAATTGTCTCCCATGTGAGAACGAACTCTCTGTAAATAGCCACAGCCATCTGATGGCAACAGCCTCTTTCTCTTAAAATTCTTCTGTATCTGAATAATTTTATATATGTTGATGCTCAATAGCAATACAACCAAAATCAGCTTAGCCAGGCCTGGGAATGGGTTAGCAAATCTAAGCACAAGGGCAAGAACATTAAAAAAATGATCAACCAATCAAAAATCTTTAGGAAAATCTAAATAGAACAAGGGAGGTAACTGAAAGGGGCTTACACATTTCAGACAGCAAATACCTCATGCAGGTTATCTGGGAGGGTTGGGTGTCTACATAGATAGCTAGAAATCGATATTTGTCTTTTACAAAGAGCACCTCTGAGACCTGCTGAGCATAATGAAAGAATTATTTCATGCACCCGAGAATGTTTGCATCTTAGTTCCCCTTTGCATGGGGCCTCCTCATCCTGATGACAGAGTTATTCGGGAGGCCCAGTGAGCAAAAGCTGCTTGGAAGCATTATTCCACTGTGGCTCAAAACAAGGTAGGATGAAGCTTTCCCTCCTCCTAATCCTACTCCCTTTTTTTCAGCCAAGGAGGAAATACAGTCTTGAGTTAAGATGTTGGACATTTCCATTCGGAAAGGGAAGTTTGAAAGCAGAAGAGATGCCAGCAGTGGAGTCCAAAGGAGCCAAACTCCAAGACTCAAGAGCCATACATAATGCAGTGTCTTCCTATAGCAGCCTGCTGCTTCTGTCCCATCAGTAAACATCATTCTGGGACAGAGGCGTGAGCTGGGCAGTACAACAGCTATCTGGTACAGCAGCAGCAGTTAAGCTCTGCTACTTTGTCTGTAACCAAGAAACAAAATAGTGAACGGATTTTTTTCATTTCAGGACTGGACTATTTATAACAAATCCTGGCATTTTTAGATACCCTTTGGGAAACTAAAGGTACTATTCAAGAAAAAACCTTGACATACAGATCTCACAGTGGCAGGCATGACATAAAGCACAATGGAGCAGGGAAGAAGCATCTCCTGCTAATCCACTTATCCATCAGTTTCCTGCCCCTCCATATCCCCAGAGGCATGTGTGTTCTTCTACCACACATCATGACCTGGCAGAGATGAGGTTAAACACCAGCTCAGGGTAACCACACACACAAAAGTCTCTCAGATTAGTAAAACCCTGTGGATGAGTGATGATGATGAACCTAATTGGCAGCAGGAACCTGATTTCCTGCAAGCAATGGATGTAAGTGAGCAACAGGGAAGGTATTCAAGTCCTGGAGCCGTAAGCTGTTCTTCTGGATCAAGCGAAGGCTATTCTTGGTATAGACTTCAGGATAAGACAGAAATTTTATCCCACTTTCATCCATGTCCCCAGTCTTTAGATTAGATTTGGCTGTTAGCAACAATTGAAAGTGGCTTGAAATTTGTAGACTGAAATATTACACTGCTTGTTTAAGGAGAAATAATGGAAGCTGATATTTATTGCCTGCATTCTTTTCCAGACCTCAAAACAAGTGGTTTGGTTCTTATCTCTACACAGTGACACTTACTAAGGAACAGGATATGATTTCAATTTCATGCTTCATATTTTTTTAGCATAAAATATTTTCAAAAGGTCACTCAGGTATTTTGACACTTATTTTCCCTGAGCTGGGCCATAACAGAGAGATCTTTCCTATTTTTGCATATTTTGTCAATGTTATTTATTATTTTAAGGATAAAGATATATTTTGGCAATGCTGACTATAAGGCTTTGTTTAAAATAGATTCCATTGGCTTGTGGTTCATTTCTGTACTCAATCATGGAGGTGATAGAGAAAATTTTGGCAGCTCTTTACACTGAGACAACATTAAGTGCAATCAAGAAGTGTTTGCAGTCTTTTCAGTCACATGAAAAAATTCATCTTCTAATCCCCTTCCTAAAAACATGAAGCTTTTTGACAGAAATCAGCCCTTTTCATGAATATATAAACTAGCTGAAACCCGTTTTCTGTCATTAAATAAAAGTGACAGAAAACTTTCAAGCAGACCTAAGCTTTAGCTTGTTCTAAAGTGTGCCCGAGAGTTTGTTCTTACCCTTCATGCTCACCTATCAGTTTCCCCTGTTTTCAAGAAAGTACGTGTGTTTGAGCAGCAGTTTCCCTTCCCACGCCAATGTGATTTCTTTTCTCATGAGCTGTGGTTGCAGACATGATGAGCCCCCCGTGCCAGCACAGAAGGTGTCATGCAGGACCACAGCAGCGGGGCTGCCGCCCTGGGACCGCATGACCTCAGCAAATGGTAGGACAAAGCTCAGCAGAAAGCGCATTGCCACTGTCATCTCTTGTAGACAACCTACTTTTGATTTCTTCAGTCCTCCTTCACTGAGTCCCCTTTCCTTAGGTTATATGCAAAACAGCTGAGCCTTTTCACCTCCTTCGGTACTGTTTTTCAGGAATAGGTGCAGGTGGCATGCTCAATTCCTTTCGCTCCTGTCATGCCATTGCATTCCTGTCAAGCTGCTCCTTTGAATTCCTGCTCACTAGTCTTTCATCAGCAGTGACCTCTGCACTGCTTAAGTCAGCTAACACCTCATTTGCTTTCATGTGAAGTACCTCCTGGGTGGAGGATATTGCAAGTGGCAGGTGAGCGAACTACTGTTAGTCAACTGGTGTGCTCAGGCTGTCAGTCTGCCATGCATACCCCCTCCCCACACCCCTTACATCTAACTCACTTGGCCAGGGTCTGGTCTATGCATGTGAGAAAATGCATTGTAGATTTGTGGGCAATATCATCTTGAGTGGAAAGAAAGTGGTTTTCTCACACTGACTTTGAAGAGCTCCTTCAGCTCTGTGTGTCTGGATCTTGTCACTGTGTCTTTTGAGATCTTCAGACTAAGCTATTCTTTTTTTGGCCCTCAGGTCTTTTCTCCCTCCCTTTTTTCCTTTAGTTTCCTCTCTTTTTAGATGTGTGCTTTAGTATATAAATGTACAGCATACAAAATGCAGTCATTCCAACCTCACTGAACACATCAACATCTGGATGGTTTGAGTTTTTCCTCTCTTACTTCTGACTTCAGTGAGGTCTGAGTTTAATGACTCTTTTATATTTTTTTGCCAGACGGAATAGCCTGGTGGTTTGTAGCCTTAGGACAGACATTGTGGAATACCTACCATATTCACATGGTCTCTAATATCTATATTTTTAAATAACCCCCTAGACCTCACTGAGAGCCTAAAGATGCCTTGAGACAAAGATTTCAATAAGGCTGTGTCTCAAACAAGTTAGAACAGTGCTCTTAAGATGATATGGGGTATTTCATGAATATATCGTTTGTCTGGGATTGCAACTTGCTTTCTGGAGGTGATTGAACTTTCCATTGCAGTAGACCGGGAAAGTGCATGTAGTCAGCTCTGCTGAGGGAAAACTGAATTTCCAGCTGATAGGGGGCAATGTACTAACTTGATTGGTAGCAGCCAGCTCAGAATATGTTGACTTTCTCTGCTGCTGCTTCTGTCTTTGTATTTTCTTCTTTCATTTTAATCAGCACTGTCCCCAAAGCTTCTGAGTGGTGTCCTCTGGAGGGGGTGCTTCCTGTGGAATTCAGAATATGCGGCATTTATTTGACCTCTGCATCCCGTTGTACACAGTCATGCCTTACATTTCTAGTCAGGCTTTCTTTATGGCTAATAAGTTCAAATATTACAGAAAATGATTCTTCCTTTCTGCCAGCTGGTCTTGCTTTCTGCAAAGATGTTTGTGATGCCCCAAGGATTGTGCTTGTATAGATAATCCTGCAGGCTTCTTGTTGATGTTATTCTAAGTATTTTCTAAGCTATAAACAACTGGCCTGCAGTTTAACACCAATCTGGCACTCCTTGAGTGCATTACACACACACACGCACACGCACGTGTGCACAAACACACCCCCTAGTTCCATTTGCTGAGCATTACTGCTATCTAAAATATTGTCAGTTTGTACTGGGTCTAGGTCACACTGGTGTCCTGTTCAATATCTGCCTTTGACTAATATAGCAGCTTCCTTGTTTATGCATCCGTAATTGTGTGACTGTCAGACATAACAAAAGGATTCCCTTTTTTCCCTCAGTATGTATTTCTTCCTCTTATCCATCCATGTGTGTATACATAAATGTATAAGGATTCCTCTCTCTGTTGCTTATCCACTAGGCTGTTCTGAGATACCTGACCTGATCTTTTTGGTCAAAACCGCATAGAGTCATGTTTTTTGATGGCTCATCGCCAACATTACAAACTCACCTGTCATGTACTTGCTGTATAATATCGTTCACAGTGGTCTGATGTAGTACCGTACTTGAGGCAAAGAAAATGCTGTGGTTGACATCAGTAGAAAACGGCTTAGGCCATTTCTTCTTTCACTGCCTGGATGCCTATGGAAGTCTGTACCATAGCAGGTATTCAAATATTTTTAATAGCAAATAATAATAAAAAGTAATTAGTTTGTTAACGTATGTCCTCTTGTAAACGTGACAGTCTTTTGCATATACTGGCTATTGAATTTAGTAGATTGTGGAAAAATAAAACCACTGCATGAGCAGGGAATAAAGGAATAAAACCTGCCTTTCTCTGGCTTTGTTTCTTGCCCAAACTGCACCAGTACAGATTCACTGGCGCCTGATATGGTTTGTGCTCATTCTGCAACAAGAAGACATTAGCAGGGGGTTCTCTCCTCTATCAAACTGTCTCTATGCACTAATTGTGTAGCAAGTGAGCGTATCCGAGATCCCCGTCCCTTCATCAAAAATCACCAGTTGATTTAAAAGTTAAGGCAAGAGACCAAAAAACAGGTGGATGATCCTAGTGCTTAAACAACATTTCTTTGGGAAATGCAGCTTAAAAACAAGACCAAGAAAAAACATCACTGCTAACTGAAATATTTTACCTGGGGTTAAAAATATGCTTGAAAGTAATACCTTTTTCTAGATATTTTCACACAGCTAGGCTAACTTGTTCATTGAACTCCCCTATACTGTTAACTTCTCTTTCGCTTGTTGTCCAACTCATATTTGACAAATTGTGCAGTCTTTTAGGTAATTGACAATCTGTCTATTTTGTGTCCTGCAAGCATCAAAATGATCAGCTTCCATCTGGTCTGCTTTTAAGAAACGTTTCCCACTTCAAAGTCCACTGGCAGCATTTTCCCCATATTGTCAACAAATTGCTATCTCATTTTACTTCTGACCCTTCCTGTTGCCCTCCAGTGATGTTACAAAATAAATTTTCCTCCAAAAAAATCTTCAGAAAGAGCTTTTTCTCTGACTGCCAGCCTAGAAGTACCCCTATGCCTGGTCTTCCACTAGGCTTCCTGACGTTAGTTCTGGGAGCTGTGTCTAAAATGGGCTGATGTATTCAGCGTGCTGGAGGTAGGCTGCATTAACCTGAGGTGCCACACAGCTGACAGGACATAAAGGAATGCAGCATTGCCATCTTATTCCCAGCTGGGCTGAAAGAAAAATCTCAGAAACACAAAGGCAGTAAAAACTTTCCTTTCCTTCTCACCATATACCTCAGAATAGCATTACTATCAGCACTCATGTGGGGTTGTTAAATGCTAACATTATCAGTAAAGCATTGCCACTCTTATTACTTTTTTTAACCCTTTTAAATACAAGGGTTTTTTTAATGTATTAGTGCAATGAATTCAAATCCGGGGTTGTCAGAAAATGGAAATAAAACCCCTTGATCTTCTCTGTTGTAGTTTATATTCTGAGTATAGCTAAATATATTTAAGAGTCTGGCTAGGAAAAAAATATAGACTGGGAACCTGAACCCTTCTGCCATTTACATTTATAAACTCAGTGGAAAGTAATGTTGTTGGATTTTTTCTTGTCTTTCTTTCTTTCTTTCTTTCTTTCTTAACAGAAAAAAACCCACCTTAGAACCACTGAATCCTACATGAATAATACATCTCTGTCTCAGGACAAGGTAGGCAGAGGCAGAAAGGGTCTGTTAGGTGCCTAACTCCTATTAACTTTCATTAGGATTTGGGCATCTCTCTGAAATGTTCTCCCTGATACTCCTCCTTTACTGCAAATGCTCTGCTGCCCACTGCTAGTAAAGTCTGGACAACCAAAGGCTCTTGGCTTTGCAATAAGAAGCTTGTACAGTTATAGCACAAATACCTGCTGTCAGAGAGCAGCTTGCACGCTACAGTTCTGGGGGCTACAGGCTGAAAGCAGCCAGCTGGCCAAGGAGTGTGCAAGCAAAGGGGTGTGCCCACCGTCTTCTGGGCATCCCAGCTAACAGCAACTTCTTCAAGCAGGCCCTGGAGGTGAAGGGAAGAGAAGCAACCTTTGAGAAACACGGACAGAAGTGTGGCTGTCCTCATATTGCAAAGGATGTGATGCATTTGGTGGAGCTTCAGAACATCTTTCATTTCTTCTTGACCTAAACCTGGTGGCTTTGCTGATCAATTTAGTTGACTAGAACACCTAGGAATAACTCTTGCTTTTGAAATAAAAGAGGAGAAAACCACCTCTTGCAGTTCAAGAATAGGAGTTCCTCCCCACTTGCCACTGGAGGACAGATGACTCATTCTTGCAGCTCTCCTGAGCCCACTGCTGCTGCATAGCTGTCAAAATCCAGAGCACTTTTAACCTTACCTGAAAGCAGAATGGATAGTCAAAAATCTCTGTAATGGTACTAAATGAGAGAACTGAGGGTATAAATGAAAGGCTTTTGACTCTCATTTTGGTGAAATGGAAAACAGAATTGTCCAGCTTGAAAACAGAGAAAAAAAGAACAGAGCATTGGGTATAAAGGAAATGGACAATAGATTAGCTTAACGATTTAGAGAATCACCCCAGGAGCTCACACATAAGGCTTTTTAGTACACCTGAGTGTGCTTGGAGGTATATCCAGCTACCCGAGTATCCGCTGCCCCCAGATTTCAATAGAGCAAGGATGAAAATAAAGGGTTCAGATTTGAAGACAAAAAGATCATGCTGAGAGAAGCAAATAATGTTCTTTCCCAGTACTAATTTCTCCTTCTGCCTTTCTATGAGTCAAGAAACAGACACCTTGTGCAGCCTTTATCCTCATTAAAAAACAGTATTGTATGAAGAATATCAAACATGCACTTCACATTTTAAAAAGTGTAAGAACAAAATCTTTCTTTTATATTACATCAATACTGATATTAGCTTTTAAAACCTGCTGAAAAAGCTGAGAAGTTTTGTAAAAGCTACTTTAATACAGTTATACTGTAATACACTTATTCGTACATACATAGAAGGAACTATGATAGCCTGATACACCACCAAGATTACAGTAAAGAGGTATTTTTCTTTGGTCCAGCAATAGCATTCTGACGGGCTTGTTGTAGGTTATAATTAATACATAATAAGTCCTGTCTCCATGTACACACATTCATGACAGTGGCTTTTTTGAATCATTGTATTTCTGAACCTCCCAAAGAAGAAAAGACAATAAGGCATGAAGTCTGCCTGTGCCTCCTTTGGCTTCTGAGCTTATGCCTTCGTACCAGGTATTTGAATGTTATAGATCTGCCTGCCAACAGTTGTCTTCATTAACCCTTCAAGATAAGTGAGAATATACATTATTAATTGGTTGTATCAGGGTGATTCACTTAATCAGTTCATACAAATCAATAGAAATAGCCTGTGTTCTGAAGTAAAAAAATAAAAGTACAAGGGGTATGGAATAAAACTCCAATGTATATGGACATGTATGTGTTAGGCTTTGAAATTAAGTTCAGCTGTCCCCAAAGCCTAGGCATTGATTCCTTATAGATGTTGTGGTAAAGATATTCAAGGAAAAAAGATACAGAAGTGTCTGAACAAACTCAAGCTGCATTTCCTTCCCTTCAAGATTTATCTTTCTCAAGCATCACTTATCACTAGTGAAATATTACTTATGACTATTAAATCTGCAGAGTACTTTGAATCTCCCTTGTCAGCATGAGTCATGTTTCATCAGGAAAATAGCTCCATTCTTAATAACTGCTCAATTTGTTCCCTCATTTTTCCTTCCATTTAGAAGTTGTAGTAATACTTCTTATGAAGTCCATGCACTGAGGACACAGAAGGTAGAAGGGTTCCAGTATCATGACTTGAAAATTAATTGCAGGGTTCATGATACCTGTTGTTGCAGCCAGAGCACTCTATGCCTCACTCACTTGATTCAGGGCTTTCCTTAAAAACTTGTGGCCATCACGCTTGTGAAAAAACTTAAAAGAAATTAATTAAGTTTACTCTAATTTCTCACAAACTTTAGAAAGAGAAATAAAAACTAAAGCAACAGAAAGTGAGGACACAAAATTGCCTGCCTTAAGGAACCTTCATTACGTTTTGAAAAAATGAACATTACAGACAGGTTAGAGAGAGCAAGTTTTTAGCTCCATCTGGTACAAGGCAAAGGAGACTGCAGTTATCAGGCAGCCCCTTCTTGATCTGAACCAGCTTTGGATCTGGCCCATAGAGACACATTAGGATATGGCAAAGGATTTTCAACTGGACATACAAGACCATAACAAAAGCAGACTATATTTGAGTACATAAGATTGCTTACAGACATCAGATTTTCCCTTGTTGAGTATCAATGAACCTAATAAAGGACTTCCTCTCTTGTTAAATTAATGTTTGAGGTGCTTATTGTATGATTTTAGTTGTTTTTCTGAAATTAGAATAGATCCTCAGGACTCAAGGACTAGAAATACTAGAAATACTAGAAATACCTGCCCTAGTTAGCTTTAGGCTTGACTATCACTTTGAGGAAAATAATGCTTCCAGCATATAACATAATTTTTATGCTGCTTAATATCTATGTAGTTCTAGGATGACTTTTTCTATTCAATCTCTAAGGAACTGAGCTAGAAGGGTTTTTCTGGCTCACTTGTCAATATAATGGTGCTCAACCATGCTATAATGCATCTAGGGATTAATTTATTGCTATTAGCAGATCCACCAGGGAAACACAGGTGGCTAGGAAAAAATTTACCTATCAGAAAAGGAGGAGAATCAAAACCTTTTCAAGTAATGAAAGAAGAAAACAGATTGTAACTGAAAATGACAATACTGCTAGAGAAGACTCTCTGTGACGGGTGACTGCTGACGAGCAGGAGCATAATCCAGCCAGTGATGAAGCAAAACCAGACAGAGCTATATCTCTGATTTAAGGGATGAAATCATATCACTATAACACAAGAAACCTCTAGGGAGAGTAAATATGTCTATACTGGAGTGACTTCAACTTGTGTAACCATACGTAAGCTAAATTTAAGCTAACTAGGGCAGGTATTTCTAGTAATGTAACCATGGCAGCATAAAACTCAGCTCAGACAAAAAAAAGCCCCACCTGCTCAAGGAGTTGCATAAATACTTACCATTTGGCCCCATGGAACCCTGTACTACCATAGTTACACCTCTAATAATATCCAAGTTAGATATGCTGCACGTAATAACTACAGTATAGATGCTTCTTCAGACTAAAACTCTCTTAAAAGGATCCAAAGCCCTTTGGTGTCCCTAGCAGACTTTCCATTGATTTTGGTGAACTTTGGCTCAGGCCTTTTAACGGTAAAGATGAATGTAACATCTTAAATTATAGAACAGAGTACTTGGTCTTGATAAGAGCAAATTATTTCTTCAGGGTAATAAAACTGATTCAGTTGTAGTGAGACAACTGAGAAAACAGACTCAGAGAAAACTAATTAAAGCATCTTGAGTACTAGAACTAAGTTTCACTCTCCCTGACATAGGAAATTATTTTCAGAACTTTTATAAAACATTTATTCTCATATAAAATAGGTAATAAAAGTGATACACTGTAGCCTTCTCTCTAACCAAGATCAAACTACCTACCTTCTATGAAAGGGAGCAAATTACCCAGGATGTGCGTCTTGAACACAGGAAAAAATTGTTTGCTATTGAAATGTGAAAGTCTATTAAGTGCTGAGCTGTGATTGCTTTCCAATTAGCTTTTACAAAGTTCTAAGGAAAAAAAAAGAAAAGGTGGTTCCCCAGCTTGCAAGACGGCTATTAGATTACTACTCAAACAAGGGTCACCAGAAGATTGTGCTTTGTTTCATCATGTAGACATTTCTTTATTAAGGACAAAAGGATTTCTAGGAGAAATCGAAGGGCAAAGCTAGAGAAGGTGAGTTGTTCTTTAATTAGTAAAAGCTATGCTGGCTTTACTGAGGGTCACCTCTCCCCAGCAATGGGTACAGGCTTTTGCAGTAAATCTGTGTAGGTACCAAGAAGGTGTTTGATTGGGTTGAGTGGGGCTGTTCAGATGCAAGATTGAGAGGGAAGAGTTTGGGCTAGAGAAGATTTTGAGCCTGAAACCAGAGCATTGTGCGGCAAGCCAAATGCCAGGGTATTTGTTGAAAGGGAAAAGTAAATTGTTAACGTGATCACCAGAACCATAAAACATGGCCCTCCCTTACAGTGACTGCTGTGGGTACTTCAAGCTTTGATGCAGAGGAGTTAGATCTAAATAATAATTTATGCTGGTATTTAACTGCAGATACATGAGAAGCCCTGTTGACATCGTCAAGCCAATTTCAAAGCAAAGAACAGATTTAAGTGCTTTGCTGGATGAAGGCCAGAGGCAGCTGAAGTGAGCACTAAGACTTTGGAGGCTTCTTTTTATCTCTGAATCCTCAGAGCACCCAGACCTCTTCCTGGATAGTCTTGGGAAGGGTTATCAAGGTAAAGCAGATCTAAAATACTGTTTTAAAACCACCTGGAACAGAACTTGAGACACTAGCTGAACCCCTTTCCATACACAAGAGGGAAATTTCCTTTAGCCCTTAAACAGAAATTTTGTATTAGACTTTCAAACAGCTTTAGGGGCTCTTTGTTGATTTAGAGGCTATTTGTTGATTGAGACTTTTAAAACAGAACATCCGGGTCAATTTTTATTTCCTTCATTGGAATTGCATTATAATCTTCCTGATCTTATTTTTCAGGTCAGAAAAAGGACTGTGTCCAAAAGCATTTGCTCAGAAACTGGATTGTAATAATAAATGTCAGCCAGGTATACCAGATCCCCCCTTTTTTTGGATGCCATCCTACAGTGTGTTCAGGTGGTATTTGAAATCAATTATCACACTGGGCAGGACTGCAAAGTATGTCAGAAGGTGGGCTCCAATTCAACAGAATTGGCTTCAGTGCTTTCTAATCTCTGGAAGAGAAATTTTCTCCTTAGTTTTATAAAATTTTCTATCAAGCTACTGCTATTTGCTTCTAGTTGGTTTAGACAATCAGGGAAATCCCACTTCAGCCATGGTTGACTACAAAAGTCCTACAGAATTCACAGGAGTCAAGATTTTTTTCCAGTAGGGTCATTTCCTAACCCCTGGGTCAAACCAATAGAAAACGATGAATTCCCAAACTCCAAACTGTTGGAATTATTATGGATGAACAGTTGAGAATCAAAGGCCCTATTATCCGTACAGATCTGGAACGATGCACATTTCCAGTCTACTAATTTTTGCAGTTTGAGAATATAATACAGTGCTAGAACAAATTTGTTACATTCATATTTACTTGAAAGTGTATCAGGTCTTACTTGGAAAGGAGAATTATATGACTTTTGCTCTTTTTTCTTCCACTTCTTAAAAAGCAGGCTATGCTACTGAAAATGAAGCATTCAATACAGACTTCACAAATCAATTTTTGTTCATGACTTAAAGACAAGCGCAGGTTTCCAGAAGCTTTCTGCAGTGCCATACTGGAGCACCCTCTGTTTACTCCTACAGTTTATGGAGAGTTCAGGACATGGGTGGTGCATATGCTCAAAACAAACTCTTGCACAGAAAATGCAGTGCTCCTGTTCTCCAGTACAGATTTAGAATATATTAAAGACTATCCTCTGTCACTTCTTAGCTGGGACTTCGGGAATTCTTAGCTAATTGATAGTGAAGATTAGAAAGAATAACATTCTTTCATGTTTAGGGGAGCTACAAAAATCCAGGCAGTATGCCTCAGCATTCCTGTGACATCTGTGTGAGTAAACAGGGACAACAGATGAAGTGTGGCTCTGGGGACCTGCTCTGAATATTTTTATTCAGGGAAAAGGTTTTGACTTGGGCTTACCTTTGTGTAAAATGAAAAGCTGACTAATTAGGGTGATATTCTTATTGGGGCATTATTTCTCATCGCTTGTTGTTTTTTGTTGCTGTAGTATTTGTTGTGCCCCAGCAGTGGCACAAGGGAGACATCTTTTTGCAGGCATAAAGTTGGGGATCTTCCTCCTCAGTGTGCATTAGCCAGCCTCGATGCCAATGTCTGCATCTAAGCTAGACCTTCCGTGCACAGCAGAGAGAAACAGACACTCTCAGCACACAATTCAGTTGATCAGATGTTGACTTCAAGATGAGACAAACTGTACTATAAAGCTGACTGTTTCTCCCCATTGACTATGAAAAGGGCATGGAAGTTTTTTCTTTTGGTCAGGTGAATTCCCGCAGGTATTGAAAAAGCCTATTTAGAAGTACTACCCAGTTTGCCCAGAGATTAAATTAAGATAAATTTGCTCGCCACATTTGTATTAATGTGGTTTTACATTAACAATTAAGCTATAAAAGGAAGACTTTGCTCTGAGGAGGTGTCCCTCTGGCACACAAAAGCTTTGCATCCTGCCAAAGATCTTAGCTGCAGATGCACTGAAATCCATGTTCCTTCCTGACTTTACATCTGAAGTTTGGCTGTGAGTTATCCCTGACAGACTTGACGCGTGCCAGTGTTTCTTATTGCCCTGCAATTTACAAATGTTTCTGACAAATGTTCTTTCCTCCCTCATAAATATGTAAACTTTATACTAGATAGGCACCTACTTTAATTAGCATTTTTCATTCATTATTTTAATTAATTCGTTGTGTTACTTGGTTAATATTTTCAGTGAATTTCCTTTGAAACTGTTCATTTGCAATATTTTGTTCCTCTGGAGTGGGTTCTTCCCTGCACTCCTGTGCCTCCCAGCTCATGTCTATGGGCAACAGCAGTGGCATACATCTTCTCACCGCCTTGGGAGACAGGCTTACACAATTGGCTATCATCACTCAGATCAGTGCTCCAACTGGGGTTTGTAAATCAATACGATCTCCAAGATTTTCCTTCCTCACAGAGCTTCTCTAGGCCTGGGCCACTTCAGTGTTTATGCTCTTTAAAACTACTAAAGAATAACATTTTTTAAAAGATGAAGGTTTTGGTTGAAACTGAGTGCTGTGCTTAGTGCAGAATTTGATTGTTGCAACAATTTTTGTGAGGCGTCACCTTTAAAAGCATAAAAAATCTGCTTAATTTTCAGAAGTTCAGGGCACTCCTGGACTCCAGCAGTTTTGATGGGAACGTTGGGTGAGCTCTGGCCTCCAACGCAGTCAGGAGGACTTTTATTGGAGAGTGAGTTTGGGCCTATACATTTAAGCAGTGCAATTAAATCACTTTCTTTTTGAGCCTAGATAAGGATTTCAGTTCCTCAGTTTAATGCACTCCAGTCTCAAATATTTGTTCTTTGCAACTGTGAAAAAAGGAAATGTTCAGGAAAAAGTTGTACTTTATGCTGAAGTTGAACTTGAAGTGATCTCCTGAGATGTCTTTTATTTGTCTGTTAAGCAGAATGCACATTTATGGTGCTGTATAAATAATAATAATAATGCTATCACCATGCTATCACCTCTCTGTATTCTGTTTATTGTAATCTGTTTATTCTGCAAATCTCAGCAATGAAAGTAAAAATATCCTCGATATGTGTTTTCAGTGAAGATCCATACCCATTTTTATTTCATACAAACTTGTTCTCTCTTCCCCAGTTATAAGGCACTTTGTATTTAAAGATATCAAAGGGAAACAAATCCAAAAAAAAAGCCAGTCTAAAAAAAAATGTTCTGACAACATTAACTCACTCAACTCCATAAAAGTATGAGGCCATATCATCCAATAATTTTTTAAGTACTCCCCAATCAAATCAGTGAAGAGTTCTACCTAAAAATCAGTGGTGGTCAATGGTCCAAGGAATTTTAAAAATGCAGTGGAACCATACAACTCAAGGAATTAGCCATAAGACAGGGAATCTTTTACCTATAAATCTCAGTTTGAAACCATCTCAGTTTCAGTAAGTAGTAACACTAGTTAGGGATTGATGGCCTGTAGAGATCAACATTAAAAGGCAATAGCTACCACATTGTGGTATCCAAGATATTAAAGCTATTTCCCGTACCTAAAAGAGGAAATCAAGAACATATTCAGATATTAATGTTGGCCAGCGTTTGTGAAATGAATAGGCTTGACCTCAGTCCCCCCTCTTTTCTAGCAAAAAGGAGACAATGCAAAAAGCGTCTCCTTATTTGCGACCTTGAAATCACCAGCCCTGTGGATGATTATCTTAGCGAGGAGGGAGAAGGAAGACGAGTGCATTGGTAAAGGGAAGAAACATAGAGGACTTTTGCAAAACCTGCTGCTTGTAACTACCCCCTTTCCATGGATAAATAGTTTTTCAAGCTCTTAGGCTGCCAGTCCTGCTCTTTTATCACCTATAAATATACTTACGGCATATAAAAAAAAGTCCTGAAGTAATTAAGGGAGAAAATATGAACTGACATTCTAGGCATTAATCATGGTATTTTTTATTAATCTAGTATGAAAGTCACCACCTTTAGAAACTTTCACATATCATACTTCCCTGTTTAAGCAGTTCACAAAAGATTTGCAATAGTTTCCTCATTCCAAGGCTAGGGAGTTACTACAAATGCAATAATCAACATTGGAAACCCCCAACAGCACAATTTTAAAAGCAGCAACTGTATACTGCTGCATGAGATTTCAGTGTGTTTTAATGCTCACAGAGACCAGTGGCCAGCCTTTCTCTGAGTAATGCGTGCAAGAGGCAGGGGACAGAATTTTACTCTGGGAAGAGAAGGGAATCACACAAGTGGTTTTAAACCTGACCACATTGATAATTGTTTTCTTCCAAAATAAAATACAGAAAACAGTGCTACACTGCTTTAACACCTCATTTGCGTAGGGCTCCTATAGACTGAATGCAAAGAGGATTAGCTGAAGGCATGGCTTTCCCAGCTGCAAGCAAAGAGTTGCTCAATGTAGCAAGAATCCTAACGTCTCCAGGAAAATTAACGTGGTGTCCATCCTTGCAAAGCAAAGACTCTGAGGCACCTCTTGGGGTACTTCAGCTGTGTGCTTGGGGCGATGGAATGGCCTGGATGTGCATCAACTGGGATGGTGATGGTGGGATGAGATGCTGGCCCATGCTGGGCTACAGGTTAGCAGCCCCCCTGGGTAGCCTGGCCTCAGTATGGCCCCTCCCAGCTCCAAAAGCTTCGTTATTGGTCAGAAATGCTCCTGTGGACACTGCTCAAATGCTGAAATAGGGTTTTTCTGGCATGAAGGCTGTCTGGGCGTCAGAGAGCACTATGCATGGTGACTTACCTCTCTCAAGCCAATTCCAAGCCCTCATGCCTAACTGGTGTCTAATGAACGGACTTAAAAATAAATTGCATTTCCCTGGGACTGAGGGAGGTGCTGTTCTTCTCCTGCCATTGCACTTTCCATCCAGCTGCAGCCTCTCCAGGCTGCTGGAAGAGGCTGGGTGCCCTGTCCGGGTGGTGGCTCGCCAAGGATCAGTCTCACAAGGCGCTGGCCCTGCTTAGGTGCCACGTGTTTTGGGGAGATGATGGGCTCTTGCATGAAGGTTTGCATCTTACAAGTCCTGCTTGCATGTAATGTGGTTGCTCACCTGCAGTGTCTTTCTTTCCTTCCTTATTTTTCCTCTGTAAGCTAAACATAGCAAGGCCACATCCTCCCATGTGACCCGGCTGGTTGCTGCATCTTCTAGCATCTATCCAAATCCAATACCTGCATCATTTCTGACAGCTTTTGCCACAAAGCCCTCTGATGCCTTTTTGTCCCATGTAAGACCTGTCAGTTCTTTGCTCCTGTCTAGCCCTTCCTGGCCCTGGGTTGAAGTAGCTTATTAAAAATTCCTTACAGACCTACATTAGTATAAATTAAGAGGTAGAGGACATTATCCTGCATAAAGTGTGAATTTTTATTCAAATAATTCTATTAGCATAATTATCTTTTTGAGAAATTAAATGTACATTATTACACTTGATGTGCTACAAATTATAAAAGCAAAATTTCACTTATAAGGTTGCACAGTTCTCAAGCAATTAGCCATATTGCACCCAGCAAACCAAAATTAAACACATAAATTAAAACAGCAGGGGGGATAACAATGTTAGAAAGGGGGCGTAGACTTTATGCGGTTTGTTGCTTCCGAAGCTCCGACTAAAGATAGTTCTGACAGGAACAGGTCAGACAAGTGGGGTTAACAGGTTTCCCCACATTTTTCTAACTTGCGATGTAAAAAATTTACTTGACAGAACAATTACGTGAACTACTTTCATCAGGGATAATAACATAATCTAAGCAAGTCATTTACTTGTGTGCTCTGTATATAATCTTTCAATATGCCCCTGATTTTTACAATACATAGCTGTTATTGACATCTTAATCAATAGGCACATTTGGTCTGAATTCAGCATTCAGACTCTTTTTACGATTATTGAACGCCTGTGGTTGCATCTATATGCAGCTACTACACAAAAACATATAGCACTTTATAGCACTTTATAGACACACCTTTTATCCAGCAGGCATTAATTATTACAACCACCAAAATTTATCAACACACAGAAATATTTCCAGGATGACTAAAACATTTAGATAACAGCAGTAAATTAAATATCATGGAGAAACACAAGAATGCTGCTGAATGGGCTCCAAAGGTGTCTTGCACTCACCAAGATTGCTGAAATTCTTCTAGACAAGCTTTACCATAGGAAATGTCCTGTGTTTGATAAAATACACATTTGCCTTGCCATGCAAAGTTGAATTAAGACTGAGGAAATACTGGAAACCAGGAAAGAAATAGCAATGGTTGTCCCAGACCCCTCAGCTGAGGAACCCAGCCTGTCCTTTGCTGTGCAAGTGCACACCGTAATGATGTGAAGGAGTGCTACTCCTTTGCTAGCCAGTAGGTCACAGCCAGCAGGGCCCAAGAGCACTTACAGCATGTTCTTCTGTCTGTGTCAGAGTATATTTTCTTTCAGGCCAAGCCTGTGAGTTGATTATCTTCTGCATTTTATACAGTTCTTCCCTGAAAGATGGTAAAAATTCCCTCTTTTTTCTGCTTGTTTCATAGTGCTTCTAAGAGGAAGCGGATGACATGTGCTTACCATGAAATGTTCTGGGGTTTGGGTAGTTTTCTAGCATAATTCAGGTTATTTGCTTTGGCCTGAAATATACTGAGTTGTTTGGATGCTGACTGCTTTAGGGAGTATCTGTCTCCTCATGGTGCTGCAGTACCATGGTGATATAGAAGAGATTTGCCAATTAGGAGAGATTTCAAGAGAGAGGTCTGTGACTTGCTTTTTCCTCACTCCTCCGTCTTTTAGCACGCCAGAGTTTTTGTTTGTTCCATTCCTTACATCACGCACTTTCCTTATTTTCTTTTCTCTTTATTGGAGAGCCTGTTCTAATAATGTCCAAGAAGGATCGGATTTATAGGGAATCTTTTACATAGGACCATTATGTTGTAAGTATTTGTCTAGTCCATACTAACTGCATGGAGTTTTGTATGTAATTGTATATGCATCTGGAGAGCAGAAGAGGAGCTTCTGATAAAACGCAAGAAATGCACTTAAAATAACTTAAGGTTTTTTGCTAAGGTTGTTGGGAGAAAGGGGGAAAATTAGTGCTTTCCCCTCCTCACCCTTTGGCCCTCTATCAGTACTGGCAATGCCCTCTCACAGTGTATTTCCCTCGGACTCCCCTTTATGCCAAGGCTGGACATATTCTTCCAGCACAGACTTCAACTCTCAGAGACTATAAGATTCAACATCTTTGACCTTTCTACGTGTCGATAGGTGACAACTGATTACCCCTTCCAGTCCTGGGGAAACTGGATGTCTTCTACAAGCAATGATGCCCAAATGAGAGGTTTCAAAGTTTATTGGGTTGGTTTCTTAAAACATCTGCGGGGTCCTGTTGTCCTGCAGAGCATCAGTAGCTCCCTGCCAGCATCTGCACTGGTAAATGGGCTGCGTTCACACTTCCCATGGCTGCAGGGATGCGAAGGCATGCCCGAGACACACTACTTCCTCTCCAGATTTCCCTAGAAAACTCATGCGCCTTTTTAGCACATGATGTTTGGCCTCCGAGGAAGGGTCTTGGAGTGCCCCAGGTGTCTGATGTCCATCCTGCAGCACTGTGGGAAGGGCAAGTGAGGCAGGCGGAAGTGCTTGGTTGTGCATAGGCACGCAGCCTGGTCACGTGGCCAGCAAATGCAGCAAGTGCACTGACCGAGCGTTGAGTTTACTCAAAGGTGATTTACTCCTGCCTCAGGAGTGTGCCAGCAGGAAGGAGTGTGAGGAAATGGTAAATTTGGCCTGAAAAGGGGCTTTTGTGAAGCCACAAAGAAGCTGCTGAGTCTCATCATTGTAGGTCCAGCAAGGACCTCTTTATTCCTGAAGTGCTGTATCAAGGGAACGGCAATAGGAGTGTATTTGGTTGTGACTACTCCAATTTGTCCATATCCCTAGTGCATCAGCTTCCAGAAGAATTAATTTAGTCTTCTTCCCTCCTATTGATGTAGCTTTTTCCATAGTTGTTGTGGCTGCCACACTTTAGCATCTTGTTCTTCACCCCTCCATCTGCCAAGTAGCAGAGATGGTGACCTATCCACTCACAACATCTATCTCAGTCCCTCTCTTCAGCAGTGACACCTATTTTACCTTCTCCCTTCAGCAGCAGTAATACCTCCCTGGACTAATACCTCCCATCAGCCTTCTTCCATGCCTGCGGCATGAAATAGACAATTAAAAAAAAAAAATAGAGGAAAGAAGGGGAAAAATTTTCACAACAGAGAGAGGAAAAGCCCTGAGGGATGAGTTGGAAGTTTTCTGGATTGAACTAGAAGGAAGGGACAGGGAAGGCAGCAGGGATAGGGAAAGGACGAAATAGCAATCAGGTTATCAAGTGAAGTTGCACCAGGGAGAGTGGGACCTTTTTCAATACTGGATGCAAGAAGGGGCTCTGCAGATGTCTTGCAAAGAAACAATAGCAGTAATGAGAAATCAGAGGTGGTGTGATTTAGCTAGAGAGTGTCACATACGTCCAGACAAAATAATCAGAAATACTCAGATAAATCAGTCCTAAAATTGTCACCTTTCTGCAGTGCTACATGCAGATGAAACTTGCAGACCTTTACACATTTTTGCAAAGAAAACAGTGCAATGCCATGGCTTGATCTATGCATTGAAGAACATTGGTTTGAATGTTCAAGGGCTCTTACTCCTCTCACTATTTGGAGAAGAGCTCTTCAAAATCAATCTGAAAACTATATATAAACTATGCTTTTGATGATTAAAGCATTAACGGGGCTAGGTACCATAAATTCAGTACAACGGGATTTCTGTGTTCCTCTAATCTTTTTTATTTATCCAGTACAACAAAGAAAGAAAAACAGATAATGAAGGGTGGTTTTGTTTGGAAAGCATGCAAGGGAGCGCACCAGAACTGTGAGTCCAAGTCACGTAACTAGTATTTAGGAGCTATGATAAGGAAATGGAGAGCTGAAAAATAATGCATACCACATACAGATGTCTCACAATGCCTTGTCAGGTATAAATCCTACATCACATGTAAACAAGCTGTGATACAGAGCTTACATGATTTTCTGAGTGAATTTTTGTCAGACACAGATTTTCCTGGCTTCTATTCTGTTGCCTTGACCACTAGACTATGCTAAGTTAAAGAAAGATGATCATAGTCTACTTAGATCTAACTGGGCTTTCTCAATCTTTTTTTTATTATTATTATTTTAAATAAATAAATGGGGTGTATTAGTGATATATTAATGCAATTTTTGCCTAGGGCAGCTAGAACTGGAGCAGGAATCAAGAGAGCCTTTCAGAGTAAAGATAGAGGTGAAATAAAAATGAAAAAGATTAAAACCAAAAGCCTTAGATAATCATATGGTTTTTAAAATATCAGGAGAGCTGTGGAAAAGGAGGAGTCTTCTAAAAGCTTGTCTCTAGCATGTGACAAAAACATTTAGGGCATTCACCAGGTAGGGGAACTGGGAAAAGTCTGCGGGTGGCTGCAAAGGCGACCCTCCAAGGTCCATTTTGATTACAAGCTAGAGGTAAGTAGTAGTAGGAGTGTATTACACTCTGAGATTAGTATCTTACTTCGAGTGGTTAAAGAGTTTTCAGCCACTCTACCCAGGTGAAATAGCCTGTTCTTATGGGTCAGATGGACAATATGGGCAAGCAGAAGTAGCAGCTCACAGCAGATTAAAGCAATGATCCCATTGCCCCACTCCCCCCGTCCTTGGAGGGCCGTAATCCCCTCACCCTGTGTGGTTTTGTGGGATTAGGCTTTTGGTGGTTTAGCTGCCTGTGCCAGCTAGCCACAGTCAGGCAAGCATGGCCTGTGGAGATGGGAAAATGTGGAACTGCTCTTTTTAACCACAAGTAGGGACCTCTACTCCTAGCCTTACAGTCACCCTCTTAGCTGTTGGAAAACTCCTAGCTTCTTTCAGACTTGTTTTATCCACCCAGGATATCTAGCGGCTTCAGCATCAAATGCTGGATTATTGTCCTTAGCTTGACCCTGTCAGGGTGAGCCAGATGCTCTGGGCTGGACTTGCAAACACATCTTGAGGTGTCACGGTGAGTTAGGTCCCTATTGACCCATGAGGATCTGGGCCTTTTCTCTTCATTTTTAGAACTTGGGAACGTGACTGAGCTATAAAGGTTTAACAAGTTGGGGCTGAAGGTCCTGAGAAAGAAGTGCAAATATAAGGAACAAACAGGCAGAATCTTGTTTAAACAAAATGCCTGCGCCATGCATTCTCACTCAGGTGCTAATTTGAGGGAGGAGAAGTATGAAATCCTGTGGTCTTGCATCTGTAATTTCAGAGCAAGTTGTGTCTTTATAGGAATGAGATATAATGTCTTTGACATACCCATCTTTCTTTGCCAGTGTTTGGCATCAGTTTAGATTTGTCCAGGGGTGAAGCGATTAAAAGCAGCAAGTTGTCTCATTATCTGTGTGACATTCAACCTTCTCAAGGCAATTTACTACTAAGGCTACAATTGAAGATACATTCATTAATTTTCAACAGAACCCAGGGCTAAGATGGTAGTAGTATAAGTTTGGCCAAAAGAGCTAGAAGAGAGTAGAGCACCTCCTGCAACTTGATAAAGTTTTTTTAAAAGTTATCTTGGGTGTTTTCTCAATATATAGATTGAAGGGAATTTTGAAATTATTGTCTCTAAACCAATGAAAATCAGTATTATATGAATGATGGGACTCCCTTATTAGCTAATTATTGTTCCTATAATTAACTGAGAGCAACTAATCACACTGATACATCTTTTGAATAATTGACTGATTGAGGTAATGACTAGCTTTCAAATGTATTTGTCACTAATTTGTAACTCACATAGGTGAAAATATGCAATAAAGTCGATGGCTGCTTGGAATCTGAAGTGAGAGAACAATCCTCTATTCATGTCCATGTCACACGGCTGTGATGAAGCAGCTTTTTAAGTGCTCCTTGAGGGAGTTTGCACATTTGCCATTTTGTCATTAGTATACTCAACTCTCTTCCCCCAGAGGAGATCGGCAGAAGGAGATTGAGGAAGGTGGAGTCAGCATCCTAAAAGGGGGAAGATATTCCTCTATTTATTTGAAATGTTATTCATATGTTCTCTGAATTACACACCGGTGAAAGATGCCAAGTTAACAGCCTGGGAGACTGGAATTTGTGTTTATCCAAAGACTATGGGAAAAACAGAAGCTATCTGCTTTGATCTATAGCTGGCTTTAACCTTGAATGTTTTTCCAGCAGAATGGTTACTTTGCTAGAAAACACTGTTCCAAGGCAACAAAAAGCCCTTCACAAATTTCATCAAGTACAGCAAATAATTTTAGCCAGAAGAATAGAGGGAAGAGGAAAAAGCAGAAAAATTGAAATATTGTATATCAGTATATGTAAACTACCACAGTTTGCTTTTTCTTTTGATCAAAATGGTAGAAAAGGATGAAAAACAGGTCAAATAACTGGAATAAAAGTCTTAGAAGCATGGTTTTGGTCAGGTGAATTTGGGGTATTCCAGTGCTGATCAGCACTGTGTTCCTAAGCCTCAACATAGCTAACCCAGAAAGACAACTCCTTTAGGAGGTGACCCAAATTTCAGGTGCCCCTACAAAAGCCTCTCTGCCTCCATTGATTTTTCTGGAGGCCTACACAGACAGGCCAACCAAATTAGATATCTCTCAGCTGCCTGAAATTCAATGGTGTGACCTTTCAAAACGTGTCATTCTGCTTGTATTAAACATTGTAGGCTGATATGAAAAAAAGGGGGGTTGTCTCACTGAAATTATACAAGTATTTCTCTTCAACACAATTTTTTTTTTAATTTGACACCAAATTAAAACAAAAAGAAAAAAGTACTTACAGCATAGTTCTAATATCCAGTTGTAATTCTAGCACTCGAGAGGTAGGTTTTGTCTCTTCACATCTAGGCTGAGGCCACTGAATGTTTTACCAAAAACAAGACAGACGATGGCTCCAGCACTTTGATTACTGCTGGCTTAGCATGGATATCTTCAGGTTATTAAATCCTATGGATGAAAGAAAATTTGCTTCCTCAAATCATGCAAAATGGAGCTTCTCCTACAGATCTGAATTATAATAGATAAGGGCCAACTGGTGCTTGGTGGAGAAAGGATCTGGTCACAGATTTCAGATTTGGATTTGCAACCACAAAGTTAGAGGCTACTCTTCTTTGGGGACAGGGAAAGGAAAAAGTGGGATGAATACGGGGTTATTCCTAATCTAGAAAGAAAAGCAAATATTAACCAGGAATAACTTAAGAGGTGGTTTCCTCGTTTTGATATGTCACACCAAAGGCGAACCCGAATTCACAACAGAAACATCACTTGTAGAGATGCCTTCCAAAGCTGGATGAAGAAGAAAGGCAAAGAAGCTAGATCTGAGATCCAGCTAACTCTCACCACTATGCTGACTTGAATCACATGCTTGTGAGTAATACCAGCAACTAAGATCTGGCCTTGAAGGAATTTCCATATTTGCACGGAGTACTCTGATTTGGGACTGCAGATACACAACTTGGCCAGACGTCAGGCTTGACTGTGTTAGTGTTGATTTCCCCCTTTCCTTTCTGCAGCTGCCAGGATGGTTCCTGTGCACAGCCTCCGGGTTGCCGTCAGCACTGCAACACCGCAGGGCTGCAGACCCAGAGGCTCCTGCTGCTGCTGAAGGCAAAAGCCAACAGCCCAAAGGCTGACGTGTAGCCCTGACCACCACCAGCTGGTGGGTCCTGCAGCCCAGAAACAGATGCCTTTAACTACTCAGTCACCCAGACAGGACATTTTCAGCCCATATCTGGTCTAGACTTTGTACGCTATTTCCCATTCCTCATGGCAAGTGCGGTTTAGCCCTCACCACTCTTCTGCATTTTGCCTGCCTTTGTGACACTGGAATAGTGCAACCTCTCTCAGGCCTCCAGTTTGAGCAGTCCTACCAGATGTCAAATCCATTTTCAAAATATAAGATCCAACTTACAAGGATCAGAGAAAAATAATAAAACCCCACCTGTCTAGCTAGGCACCAATCACTTGTTACCTGAGCACCTCACAAATAAAGCATGTCATACAGAACATTTATTGCCATTTATCTCAGGGACGCTGTTTGCATATCAGTCTTTATCTTAGGATTTTGCAAAATACCTAAAGGCATTTGAGTAAAGGCACAGAGAACAAGGTGAGCAGTAATGGCAGTTATTCAGACCTCATGACACTTTCCACAACTGTCAAATAACAAAGTTAACTAATGAGGTAGTCCATACCTGTGAAAGGATTCATAACGACAAAGGACTCTATCTTCTCTTCCTCCACTAACCTTTCAGTTAATTGCTGAAAGGCTCCAGCTGACCATCACAGAAAGTCAATTCTGTGCATATAAGTGTACCTAAAGAGAAAAAGCCCAGCCTGCCATTAAGACAATGTATAAGCTTGCAAGGGAGGTTAAGTGCGTGTCTGTCTGTCTAACCCACCACAGTAGGATTCAAGAACACCAGACTATCCTCAGTCCTGTTACAACCCTGCACCCAGAGGAGTCTAACTCCACATTTTCCTCCGTTTCTCTACCTTGAAAATGGAGATAACGGCACTCATTTGACTCACTTGGACATTGTGAAGATTTTTTAAAAATCACTTTCAGAAACTTGACAGAAGACATTTCTGAGTTTTAATTGATCAGAAGCATTTTCTTTCAGATAACAGGACAACGATGATGTAAAAGCAGTAGGTGGCAGAAAATGTTTCAAGCTTGGATTAAAAGTGCGTAGGATGTAGACCACTAGGATGAGCCCTCCTGCGGGAGGTGTTGCAGAAATATTTCCACTTCCAGGGAACATGCTGTACTAGTGCAGAAAATTTCATTCCTTACTCAAACACTGACCCTTTTTTGTCTCTCTCTGACTAAGTTGCACTCCAAGGGGCCAGAAGTCTAAGTGTTTTTTCAAGCAATTATACATAATTACACAGTGATGCAAAGTGCCATGAAATGAATGAGAGAAGACATTTGCAAAGAAGTGCTTGTATAATCCTTGTCATGGTGTACCTGGAACATTTTATCCACACTCGATCTTCGTATTTCCTAAATTTACATTATACAGCATAGTCATATTATAGGCAATATAATCTATTGAAGTATTCATTAATTAGCTTGGCTCTACTTCTAAACAGAGGTCACATAGTTAATTATTAAGCAGCTGAAGGAGTGAGAGAAGTCCTTTCTTATCATGTTCTGCTCCATAATCTTCACAGTGCGGTATCTTCCAGGGAAGGTGCAAGGACTAGTCTTAAAGGTAATAGATAGGCATATCATTATTCTCCAAAAGTTACCATCTAGGTATGTCTTACAGCTGTGAGCCAAAGAAGTCTACATCAAACAAAGCCTGAACCTGCAGAGAGTCTGAAGCTGTCCCATCTATTCGAATGGGGCAAGTTTCTGTGATAGTGATGATACTTTATATGGCAACATTGTTGAGCTCTGCAAAGCAAGGACAAAGGAGTAGAAGTATCATCGTGCAAAGGAGCTGCATTACTTATCCTGTAGGCTTGGCTACTCATACAAGTAGAAAGGATAAGAAAGGAGACTAATTTATATAGCCTGACCTACCTCACATTAGCTGCACAGCCACATTTTCTTATTCATGGTAAATGCAAGGTAATCTTTCCCTGCTCATAAATTTATAAATTCACACTCCATCATAACTGATGGAGTCTTGTTTGTAACGATTCCCCAAATGTCTCTTCCTCAGAGGAATCCTCTCGCCCTACATGGTAAATTGCCAGGGGTTGTGACTCTTTCTGGGGATTCTCCTATATCCCAAAGACATGTACATTTCAATGTTTTAGAAAAAAACACTCCACTTACAGGCAGAAAATATGTGTTTTGTTCAGAAAAGAAAAGAAACAAAAAAGGACAAATCAACAACTGATTCACTATTTATGACTTGTTAAGCGTTTTGCTTCATAACCACAATCTGTTTACATGAATTGCTTTAGTCTAAGAGTCAGAAAGTTAATTGCTCAGTTGCAGGAACCTTAGATAAAAGCTTGTTCAGTAACTATAATTCACCACAGCCTACCAGAAGTCTGGAAGTAAAGAACTTTACACCACAGTAATTCTACTGCCCTCTGATGATTCATAAGTAACAGAAGGAGTTTGAACCAAAAGAGAGATTGTCTTATGAGAGGGTGATACTGATTGCAATTTATCCCAGTCAAAGCTCCCAAATAGCATCATTTCTGTGCTCTTTCACATCTCTGCATGTCCATTTCAAGAACATCCTGTAAGCTTGGGTCAAGGTTTTCAAAAAACGGTGCTTGTGCTGATCTGCTCCCCACCCATACTCAGCAGTGATATACCTTAAATGCCACAGCCGTACTTCTAACAGTGTACATTCTTCTATATTTAGTTGGAGACCAGGAGCCTTTAAGATAATGTCCAGAAGTGATTACATCATGTCCTTCCTTATGCTTCCCATAAACTGAAATGTCATCTCTATAAACTTCCACTCCCTTTAGGCCCTCTGGGCAGCATCTCACTCACTTTCCTTCAGACCAAGCGTCTGCAGAAGCAGTAACCCTCAACGGCCCTTTGCACTTCATCAGCTGCTGTTGCCAAGCTGGACAAGGACCTTGGGGAAGCTGCAGGCTGCACCCCATGAGGGCTATATTGACACTTTAGGTAGCACGGTGATAGACCCTAAGCCCAAGCAAGCAGTCTCGATGCTCAGCTTCCTTCCCTCCCTGTTGTATGGTCAGGTGCCTTTTTCTTCTCTGCCCAAGAACAGCCTTTCGTGGGGACCAGTGGGATTGCTGACTGCACAGAGTGGGTTTCCAGCTTCCACAGCAGCCCCCGTTGAAGCACACACTTCTCACAAAACCAAGGCCCAGGGGCTTCCCTGTGCACTTGCAAGTGGGGCTGGTGGAGGGGCCTTGGATTACCAGGTTACAAAGATGTCACTCATGTCCTCTTTGCCTTTGTAGCATGTATGGGCTTTGAATGGATCTAGACAACTGATTTGTCACCTTGAGCTGCTGCACTTTTGTCCCTTTACAAATCCCAGTCACCTCTGCCCTGGCATCAATGTGAAATGCAACAACTGTATTGCTGACTTTAAAAATAACAGTCTAGGCTTGTTCATGAATGCCTGTTGTGGACATTGAACTCAGAAAATAGGTAACTCTCACTTGTATTTGCCCTTTCTCCCTGGCTCCTTTGCTTTGACAGACACATTCCCAATATCCTATTATCTTGCATGTTTGTACTACAGTAAGTAGGCATAACTGATTTGCCTTTTCTCTAGCATTCATTGCTTTCTATACTTCCATCCTGCCCCTTCTTATTCATCTTTTCTTCTGAACTGAACAAAGGAGTTTGTTACAAAAAGGAGAACAAGATTACCACTGAAAACTACCGTGAATCTTTCTTCCCTTCACTGCACAGCCTCTGCCTCAAACCTTTCCTCAGCTTTCTATCTCCCATTTAAAGAAACAGCAGGTTCCTAAACAGGGCTTTTTCCTTTTTCTTCCCCAACATTGCCTCTTTTGGAGCACAGAGCCAGATAGCTTTCCAGCACCTTCATCTTCACAGTGACATCCCACACCAGCCCTGTCCCTGATGTAACAGCCTTGGGCCAAGTGGAACAACAGACAGCACAGCAAAGTTGTACCAGATTCACTAAATGCCTTCATCTTGTTAGCGCCCTTTAGCAACTGAAAATCAGGAAAAATACGCATATCAAGTCACCAGCAAGGTCTGCCAAACCATAACTGTGTCCCACCCAAAATCATAAGCCAGCTATGAGGCCACAGCTTTAGGAAGCCACATGTCAGTGAGGGACTCCCACTATGCACATGATGCTTCCTTCTTGTTATAAAAAGAGATATTTTTCTTTGACTTCTCTAATGAAGCAAAATTACCAAGTGGGAAGCAAAGAGGGTTAAGAGATAGAGAGGGTTATAATCAAAGAATTAGTACCAGCACAGAAGTCTCCAAGAGCAACTGCACTTAGGAAAAACTTACTCAATAAACATAGGAATCTCTGCTAACCCAAGAATATGATTCATTAGGTACCAACTGACTGTCAATGACTACTGTTTGTTCTCAATTTTTATTTATTTTTTCTAATTAAAATAAATCTTGTTTCAACCCTAACACATGACTCACTGTTCTGCAAAAAAATCAGGTTAGTAGCAGCAGTTGCCTCAGCTGGGAAATACCAGGTGCCTCTCTCTATCTCTCACCTCTTTTGTAGCAATAACTACTTGGTGTAGCAATGATAAGAGAAGCCCTATTCAAGAGTTCAAATGCTCCCAGTGAAACTAAAAATTAGTGCTGAGAACAGCCCCAAATTGAAGAGCAGATGTCAAAAAGTACCCTTCAAACTGTATGAAGGGCTAGGAAAGAAGCAGAGGAAATGAGAGATAGGAGGATGACCTGCTTTTTCTGTGCTTTTTCACTGAATGATTCCAATAAACCTAAAGCTTTCTCTTTTCAATAGTAAATCGAAAGTTACTTCAATGAAGCCCATCCCCTACAGCCACATGATTCATTCCCTTAAAGAAAAAGAAAGTTACCTCATCCTTTTGCCAGTTTATAAAGGTGAAGGAAATTAAAGTTACAGGGATTAAGCCTGCTGTGCCATCTATGCATTCATTCACCTCCTGATTGAACTTCAGTCGTGCTGCAGGGCATGGCTCAGCATGAAACTGGGAACCAGGCTGAGAAGGGGGCAAAGTGGTTTCCCAGCTTATTACCTGTGGGCAGCATGGGGCTAGGAAAGGCACCAGCACTGCTCATGGGGACCAGAGATGAAAATGTTAACACCTGAGGCTGTTGGAGAAGATTGTATTGCCCCCAACTTGATTGCTTTGGTTGGTTGCTGAGCAGCTGGGGTTTAGTAGCCCCATCTAGATCCCATCAATCTCATTGGACTCACACGCATGTACACTGAGATCATTGCACCCCATTTGCTCATGCAAAGAATTTTTAATGTTAAGGATGTTTCCTGCTAGAAGGGGGATGCAGAGAGGGTGCACAAGCTCCTGCCACTATGGCAGGATTTCAGCTTTCCAGCACTGACACTGGTTCTGCAGAGACCTCCACTCTGGAAGTGAGGTACTGCCTAATACAAATTTCAGCGTTGGCCTCAATAAGCATGCAACTAAGGAAATAACATTTATACCACTGCATCTAGTGAAGGATGCAAAGCTTTCCAGTGTTTCAAATTTAGTTAATGATGCAAATCTGTGTGCATGTGTGTATTCCTTTTCCCGGGTCAGATGTGGCTTCTCTTAGTTTAGGTCAAACTGCTTCTTCATGCGTGTTTGTATGTGTGTGTGTGTGTGTTTGTATGTATATGTATATGCATACACAACTGAAGTAAATTGCTCTCATACAGAAATAATATATTCTCTTCCCTCACAGAAGCTGAAAACTATCCTATTGGTTGAAAGAAAATCAACAACAAATTGAGAGGGTACAACTTTACACATACACAATACTTTTGTCTTTTGCAACCTTGAAACTACATCTTCATTGGCAATGCACTTTGAAATTTCTGAAATCCATTTGTAGATGGAAAAGCTCTTGAGGACTTTTCTTATTTTCATGTGATCCATAGTATTGCACACAAGAAGGGAATATGCAGAAATTTATTGAGTGAGAAGAGGGACGCACTCCAGGCTGTGCACCCAAGAGAGCCACAGGTGAGGCTGGTATAGATTTGTTGTTCTTTTCTGGCAGTTAGTTTCTTACTTGCTGTATCTTTATCATGGGAAGGTAACATGCAGAAGCGTTTCTAGAAAGCCCCTTGTTCTAGGTGATTTGGAGATCATGAACTATTTTAAGGCTCTTCACACCAGACCATACCTGCACTGCTTACAGCTTTGTAAGACTACAACTATTTAGGTGGAAGTATTCATTGTTCATCTTTTGTTGTTGTTGTTGGTTAGTGTTTTTCTTTATTTTGGGGAAATATAATTACTCTTTATCTGAGAATTAAGTTAGGGGAAAACACAGCATTTTCCCTTTTTTCCCTTTCATTTTTTGGCACTTTCTGCCAACCTCACTTCGAAAAGCACCGGCATCCTCATATTTCAAAGAAACTGTGGTCCTCATGTCAGGAATGTACCTTTTCCTCTCCCCATGAACAAAACACCCAAATGTCCATTAGAAGAGGAGAAGGGAATCTCTCAGTTCATGTGCACTGGAAAAATTTAAGTAAATGCCCAGGTTTCAGCACTTCATTTCTCAGATGCCCGCCCTGCTGCGCATGAGCCAGCCCAGGACGGAGGTGGGTTTCTAGCAATTAAATTTCTGAGAAAGCAGCCTAGTTCAAATGTCAAAAAGACTACAGCCAAATCTTAGATGAGTTGTTGTTTGAGGAAAACATGCTTGTAAAAAAGAGGAGAGATGAAACTGCAGGACCAGGGGATAATTCAGTGTGAGAGAGACCTAGGGAGTTCCCTAGTCCACCCTCCTGCTGAGAGCAGGGTCAGTCAAGAAGTCAGATGAAGCTTATCAGGGCTTTATCCAGCTAACCTCCTTGAAAACCACCAACCATGGAGCCTGCTCAGCCTCTCTCAGCAACCAGCTCCACTGCCTGACTGTTCTCACTGGGAAACAGTTTTTCCTTATATCCAGGATGATCTCTGTCTGCTTTCACTAAATCACCTGCCCCATTCAGCAATGGTCCCACATTTTTCTTGTTCAGCCTTTTACTGCTAACGTAGCACAGATGCTCCTCTTATTTTCCTTGACATCCCTCACAAGTAGCAACTCCAGCTGAGCTTTGGATTTCCTAACACCATGCCTACCTGCCCAGGTCAAGTTTCTAAATCCCTCCTTTGAACCCCTTTCTGCCGTCCACCCTCTGCATGCTGCCTTTTTGCATTGCCCAGCCATCTCATGGCTGTGCCTCACCCTGGATCCCCTCACCGGGCCTGAGAGGAGGAGACAGGGCAGCAGTCAGAGATGGGAGAGGGGGTCAGAGAGAAAGAACGGATCAGACAAGAAGTCAGAAACAGCAAAAAGCAAACTTTCTCTAAGCAGAAAGTAATTCTGCATATTTTATTTTCTGGGTATCTGACTTCATACCCTGGGGCCTGATTTGCTGAAATGCTGAGTATTGCAGCTGCAACTGAGCTCAATAGGACCTGAACTCTGCTTTAAACAGATAAAGCTGAGCACACTGGAAAAATCTGGCCGTAGGTGCCTCAGACTGGAAAACCAAAATTTTGTCTGTGAATCTGTAAAATAGGGCTAATAATATCCCTTATTCTCACAAGGGTCTTGTATAAATAAATGCATTCATTTCAAAGTGCTCAGATACCACAGGGACGAGCTCAATAGAAAAGCCCAGGAGGCAATTGAAAATTCTGTCTTTAGAGAAGGATTTGAATAGTGTGCAGTAAATAAGGCTTGGGGCCTCTCATCTTATAATAAGGAGTAAACAAGTGACTGAATAACTGCTGATTAAGTGAGCAGCATAAGTCCTGAGTGATGAATGAGGTATGGTCCTTTGGAAAAAAATCTATATGTGACTGTGTCATTAACAACTATATCATAATACATAGACATAATGGAGGGGACAGATTTATCTCCTACATGATTTTAATTCTGACATTTCCTGGTTTTTTGGTAAAGTGACTCTGCAATCATAAAACTGTTCTTTTAACATCATTTCTGCACATACTTGTATGTATGTTTATTTAAAACAGTATGGTTCAATGCAGCTCCAAAACAGGTCTATTTTTGGCATACAGTCTTATTCCCATAATGTTGATAAAGCAAGAAATACTATCACAGTTTACATTTCATATTTGTTGTACTAGTTCCTCCTAGTGCACATGAATCTTTCTAGCCTTATCAGTGCCTGGGAATTAATTTCTTGTATGGTTTTGTAGTTTCCATATTTAATCCATTCCATCAATAATTGTATTACAAATGTATGTGTTAAATGTGTATCTAGCATAAAACAGGCAATCCCATTAGTTAAGGAAGGTGTATTCATGTCTCCATACACAGAAAAATCCTGGATGATGTGTTTGTCATAAACACTTGTAATGAGAAAGGAAAATTGCGTTGTGGGTTGCTAGAAGGAGTTTAAATAAATTGTTTTATTGCTATTGAAAACTTCAAAAAGAAGATGCTTTCTAAAGCAAGGTGCAGTACTGCTCTCAGGAAGTAATTTTTTTTTTTTCCTTTAAGCCAAAAGAATTTTTTTTTTTAATTCCATTCTAGTTTGGTCAGGCAGCTGCATTCAAAATGTGTCCTACTACAGAAATAGAGGAATTTATGGGTTGCTTGCAGTCTGGCTAGGCTTAATATTAGCTTTTCTTCAAAATGTCACTGTACTATCCTCATACAACTTCTTTCTGTAAAAGGCAACCCACTGCTGGGGATTTACCCATCGGCTCTTGGGCCAGCTTCTCTAAGCACGTTAGCCAGTTTTCAGCAAGACTTTTTCTCCCCTTCCTATTCATAGCTGCTAAAATTAAGCCTTGCTTGCTTTGTCTACCACTTGGGAACAAGGCAAACAGACTGCCAAAACAGCAGGAGAGCATACTGCTGCACCTGAGAACATCAGGGTCCACCAAAACCCTTCCAGAAAGAATGCAAAAAGCCCAGGCCAACCCATAACATCTGCTGACGTGTGTTAATTACAACATCACTAAAGTAAGTGGGTTTCTACAAGGGAAAGGAAAAATATGTTTACATGAAGTTAAAATGTCGGAAGACACAAATAAGCGTCACCTCCAAGAAGGGCTTTAAAGTTCATATCTGGTCACGTCTAGCATGAAGAAGAGCAGATGGTATGTCAGCACCAGAAACAGCATCAATATTTTGGGATTAACCTGGCTTTTCTGTAGCCAACGAAGTGCAGGGATTATCAGCTTTCAAGATTTTTTTTTCCTCCCTGTGCTTTAATGTCACACAATTTCACAGCAGCTAAATACGACAGACGATGCTGCTATCCCTCCTTCGGATTTCATACTGGAATGTTATTGGAAAATTCAAGAAAGACCTGAAGATGGCTTAAGCTTTCAACACCATCCTTGTCATCAGACCAAGAACTTGTGCAGGCACAAGGGGGAAAGAAGCATTACAATTATGGGGGAACAAGTATACAAATATTTTGCTGTCCTGTAACTTTTGTTCCTTGGGAGGCTTTAAGGATCTTGCCACACATTTACTGTCAGATTAAAATCCTGCTGCTGAAGTGATCTCTACTCCCTCGTTGTCCTCTCTGTCATCTCCTGAAAGCTGCTGCCCCTGTAGCTGAGGTGGCTGGGTGGCTTTTGAGTCACTTCTTGACCATCACATTTTGCAGGATGGTATATTGCCATGAATCAAAATGGATTAAGATTTACTTTAATAAGCCTGGCTGTGAACTGCACGGGTTGAGGAGAGGCCCCACAGTCCATACTGCGGGGGCAGAAGTTTCCCAGAAAGGGGCAAGGCAGAAGCTAGAGATGAAAATTGCTTTGCCTGTCACAGTTCAATCTGCTGCTGAATGTACGTCAAAGCCTTCAGTGGAATATGATGAAAACATAAAAAAAAGATGAGGAACCTACCCAGAATAATAAGATTCATGTGGTAACTCAAGACTCATATAACTTAACCTACAAGATCCTATCCCTCTCAAGAATTATGTCGCTTTTCCCAGTGACACAGATCACATAAGAAATTATTGCTTTTGTGAACAGGGAAATGTCATTTAAATCTAAACGTTTAGCCTGTTGAGGAGAGCTTCCTAGGGACTGGTTGAAATTAAAAGGAGGAAAGAAGAAGAAGAAGGAAAGAAAAGGGTTGAATGATTTTGTTTCATTAAAACGACACGTAATCTGGGATAGGCTAACTATTAATTTCCAGTTTAAAAAATAAAAATAAAACAACAAATAAAACACAAAACAAGTAAGTGAACCAACCCCAGATAACATCTTTATTCCCTCCCTTGTCTTAAGGCTGAATCAACGTGCAGAAAAGAGGGAGAAATGTTTAAGCTAATAGGAGACAATTATAGCAGTCAAGCTTTTTCACACCCACCTTTCATTCCCTCCCTAAAGTGTATTTGCCACCCAGACAATAGCAGGCAAGATATGCCATCCATTGTTTCGGTAATGATACAGGTGGGTGGAACAGGGCTGCTCTCATGATCCCATGACAGAAAAATTCCCTGTCACTACAGTGTGCTTGAAACGCTATGTCTGACAACCCTGTCTGGTCCCAGCCCGTCCTGCCTCAGCCTCTCCCCCTCAGTGCTGGGGCACAGAGGTAAGCCACCTCCTCTGCTTGGTCTCCCCTGCCCGGCCCCCAGCGGGGGAAGCGGGCTCTGTGCACCCCGCGGTGTGGCACTCCCAGTGTGGTACCATTGCAATCTGGATGGAGGCAAAGGGGTCGCTCTGCGGTTTGTGGATGAGTTTCTAATGCCAAACCTCCCCTCCGCCAGGCCCAAACTGCCCTTTTCTGTGCTGGTCTGAAGCTTTCAGGCATACAAGACTGTCCACTTCCAAACATACCCCAGAGGTGTGAAAATGCTTTAAGCTCTGCAGTCCTTTGCATGATCAGGGATGCCATGAGCTTAGCTGAACGAGAGGGATGAGAACCTCCCAACTGGAGCCCACACATGCTCCAAATGCCACATAGAGTTTGCTCTAACTTATAGCCGTTACTAATGCAGCAATGCAATCATTAAGCCTTGACAACGTTTTTGCTAGCCATATCCCACTGCCTGGGCTGTGGCAAGGAGAACCTGTTGGAGCTGCAACAACAGCTTTGGAGGTCTGGCGACCCCCAATACACAGCCAGATCCTGCGGCATGAGGATACCCAGCCGTTCGGGGAAGCTTTGTGGTGACCAGGCTGCACCATTGCTGTGAGCAGCCCACCTCCCAGGTGGAACAGTCCTGCATGGCTTGGGAGAGACTATTGAGATATATGCCATGGGAAACCTGTTTGTGTTGTAAGGAAAGGCAGTAAAAATCCATAGAATAATGAGCAGATGGTTTCAGCTCTGTTTTCTCAAGCTATATATTCTCCCACTCCATGAACTGCAGGCATTGCAAAGTAAATGGTGACTACTAGATAGCGGTTTTTAAAAAATACTAATACATATACTTTAGAGTAGTCTAAGTACTTCAATTGACATCTTATTCTATAAAACAGCACCCTTTTTCCCTTGCATTGTAGGGGATCCACACAAGCAGTCCTCTTATCAGATATATTAATCCTAAAATAAGGAACATGTAGAGCCATAGAATTACATAGGGTTATTGGAATGGAAAATGACACTTACTTCTAGAAAATACATATCTTTGTTGTTGCCAGTCTGTAATAGAAAACTGCATCTGGAACCTCTATTGTTGTGGCAATGTCTAAAAGGAAGCTTTATTTCTTCCATAATGAGAGGCAAAACCGTGTAGCTTTCAAGCTGCTGCAAATTTTGCGTGCCTTGTGCAGAGGCTGCTTTTAGAAGGCACTTCACCTATACCGAACGCTGCTACAGGGCAACAGCATAATGGAAATTTCAAGTCCTCTGCCCCTTGCAGGACCTTTCTGGCTGCCCGGCACAGGGTTCAGTAAGCAAAGCTACAAGCCAATAACAAAAGAGAAAATGCTTTTATTTATTTTTCCCTGATCTTTAGAGTTTTGGTGACACTCAGAACATACTTCCCAAATGAATAATTTAAGTCTTTATGGCTCATTCAATTTCAGTTTACACCCTGCATTTTATCCAGCTCAGGCTATGTCAGTATAATGCAAGAGAGAGATAGCCATTCAAGATACTGAGTTACTGTTCTCCATACATGTAACACTGGCCAGTATTCAAGCCCAGAGACATAACGCAGGCTTTTGTGCAGATATTTTTGGCCGATATTGGGTACTGCTACGATAAAGAGGGATGGAAGCCATCTGCAGAAAACACACATGCGTGCACACACACACACACAAAAGCAGCTTTACTGGTCAAGGAATCCAGGATCAATGCTACACTTGAGCTCTGGATATTATCAGAGCTATGCAGGAGCCAGAATTTCTGTCTGAGAGACAGCCCAGCATTTTGAATCTTTCCATATTACATCAGAACAGAATGTTTATTTTCAGAATTTTCCCTACAAATGTTTTTAATTAAAATGTTACTTTCTATTTTGACATTTGTCATTTATAATTTCTCATTTAAAAGCAAAATTTGCAGTGAAAGCCACTCCAAAATGAAGCCAACAGGTTCCAGTCTGATCAGCTTCAGTCTTTTCAAAACATTGCATTACAGAAAGTGTGGAGGTCGCTTCATTACTTTCTATTTTGTTCAAAATGAAATATCATTATAATCAATATTTCCTGCAAAATGTCCCAGTTATAACAAGCTGATACTATCTAACACAAAGCTGCTTCCACCAAACATTTTCGACCATATCTACTAAGAAGTATTTATCTACACAGCGGGAACTCAGACACCTGATATCCCTTCTGTGCAATCGTTCTTGCTTCTGCCTCACTCAACCTCATTTCTTATTAAAGCCACAAGAGGAAGCAAGCTAGAAAAGCTGGAGGGGAGGGGAAAAAGACCTAGCGGGAGAAGCAACAGCTCATACAGTAGAAGGAAACGCCTTATTCAAGGACACCGCTACAGCTAGCTAGCAAGCACTCCCCTGTGTGCATATTCCCCACTCCCAAAGGGCTGGGGTAGCAAGCGATGGTTTAAGCGGGGGAGTGAGCTGGGCTGAGCTGAGCTGAGCTGACCTTCTCATCTCACTCATGCAGGCTGTGTTCAGGGGCTCTGGAGCCCGTCTGACTGAGCCCCGAACTTGGTTCAAATGAAATATTTAGTAGAGAGCCAAGAGGATCATCTCGGCACCAGGCACAGGCTCCGGCACTTTGCTCATCCCTGCCCTCGCTGAGCGCTGCCAGAAGAGGAAGCAGAGGCGCTGTGCTGATAACGCACCCCACAGCACAGGTCCAGCCAGGCTCCCCAAGATATGGCAGGGACACCCTTCCTTGCCGAGAAGCATCAGCTCAGGTCTCAGAATAACAAGGGCTATACTCCTCCATAATAATTCCGCATGGGATCAGTCCCTGCTTCTCTCTGCCCAGCCTCACTGGTGGCGGTGCTGAAAGGGTCAGATGTCTAGAAGGTGCTGCTTAAAATTAATTAAGATGCAGGCTCAAGTCCTCACAAGAAGCATGGGAATATTAGGTACTACCAAATGCCCTGCAAAAAAGGCAACACGCTGAAGTGGTCAACCTACATATTTAGAACTGGGAATTTACTATAGGGAAAAAGAGCAAAACATTAACTTTAGAAACAAAGATAAACACAGTTATTTATGTCCTAGTAAAGCAAAAGACTTAGCCCACACACTCCAGGAGGATTTAAGCAGTTTTCCTCCAGCTGCTGTGTCCCCTGGACACTTGATTTCAACCCCTCTTTCCTGCCCCAGTCTGCACCCGTGGCCAGGCTGCCCTCTGGGAGCTGCAGGACAAAGCCCAGCAGTCCCTTCCCTGCCCGTGGTGCAAGCTCTGCCTGGCCTCTCTGCCCACCCACGCACACCTGGATGGAGGCTAAAGGCATGGCTGGACAGCAGTGAGTTTGTGGCTGCTTCCATGCTTCTTCCTTTTTTCCCCTTTCCCCTCCCCTCTTTTCCACCCCCTGCGTGAGGACTATGTAGTTGCCACCATAGTGTGGTTCACAGATGCAGTAACAGATATTTTTACATCAGCTGCAGTGAGGTGGGTGCCAACTCAGTGATGTCTCTCACTGCACCAGTGCTTCTGTTTACCACAGTGTGGCAGTGACAATTTGATTCAGACCCTTATGGTGTAATTGCTGTTTACGTATTGCATCTCTATGAGTTCATTCTGCTCCGTAGCTATCTCTGAGAAATTCAGGGAAGACTTATAATTCTTCCAACTAAAGACACCACAGTCAGGGTTCCAGCTTTGGCATTGCACTGCACAAGGGCAATCTGACCTTAACTCCCAACTCGTGCCACAAGTATGTCAACCTTTCAAGCTAGGACCTCTCCAGTGTTTATTCAGGACATGTTTAGTGCTTTTTGGTAGGACAAGAAGAGTAAGGTAGCAGCATAATGGAGCATCCAGTGCTTGTCTTTGGCTTTTCTTTTAAGTGGAATATTTCTGCTTCCTTTTAAAACAAAACATGCAGACTGTTTCCTCCCTGTCTGAGGTTTGTTTTGCAGTGTTTCAGCACAGATTGGGACTTGTATGGTGTATTATTAATACAAGTTATTAATAGGAGTTAATAATGGAAGCACAGACACTTTAGGGAATGAGATCATTACAATTAAGAATAAGAGGAGCTTACACAAGAAAATGAAAACTTACATTGCTTAAACAGCTTTAATAATAACCAGTGGGTTTCCACTCATTAAGATTACTTCAAGTATCTGCATCAGAGAGATGGTCAAAGAAAATGTATTCAGAGATAAAGTGAAGACTAAAACTGGGCAATGAATGGAGAATGAGATCACACTTCTTTCTAAATATGCAAATAGATAAACATCAGAACAATAGATTTTCATCTGTTCCATTCACAAAGGTGCAGTTTGCTTATCTGAGATCATTGTGAGATCGTAAGAACACAAGGCTTAATACAAAATCTCCCAGAGGCAGACAGTTTGGCCAGGCTGGCTTTACTGTAGTAGAACTCTTTACTTATACACACACACACACACACACGTGCATAAGTGTATCTGTAAAAAAATCCACACTTACTTTTCCCTTTACCTACTGTTCCCTTTATACAGAAATATGATTACACAGTTAGAAGAGTGGAAACAGGAAAACAGTTTTTTCTTTACTTTAACTTAATGGGATGTACACAGCCATATAAGGCTTTACAGACCTTCACAGTCTTCAAGTACCTTTCATGTGTCATCTTACCTGTGGTGATGCTAAGCAAGTCCATATTTCTTTGCAAATCCAACAGTACCTAGTACAGTCAGTAGTTAAACCCTAAATACAGGGAGCATCCACCTGCTACAGGTTTTATCACACTCATTCCCTGCCCCCTACTGTATTTCTCTCTCTCACCAGTCCCATACAGAACAAGTCTACTAGTAGAGAAAGAAATTATATCCTTCAAACATGCCGACCATCTACTGCAGTTTGACAAGGAGGCCTGAAACCCTTCTTCTGCAGGAGAGCTCTGATGGAAGATTGTGCTCCCGGGCTTTTCTTTTGGCTGATAATGCTTCAAAACCTGAACTGTGAGCTGGCTGGTTGGAGCTCTCCCTTTCTTTTCTATCTACTCTTCATCTCTGTGGTCCTTTTCTTTCATTCAGAAAGATTTCTGGCTCTGATCACTCCCTTGCAAGCCTTGTCCACAGCTCACTGCAGCCCAGGAGCTTCTTCCTCTTGGTTTGGGAGGGGGGTGGTTAGCTCAGGTATTGAGCCTGTATGGAAGAAAACTCCAGCAGCATCACACAAAAAAGTGATGTCTGAGGGTTGCTGGTGGTGACAGAAGGCCTTACAGCTAAGGTCTTCCCATGGGAGATCCTGGGTGACCCTGCCAAGTGAGCAGCACCTTCTGCCCTGAGTGAAGACCATGGAATTGGCATAAGCTCAGCACTTTTCACAACTGAACTTTAAGGTGCCTCATATTTCTTCTATGCCTTTGCAAATCCAAGTCTTGTCTGTTTCTTCCCATTGTACTCTCCATTGCAGAGTGCCCGAGCAGAAGCAGGGCCTGCTCTGTGCAATGTGCACTTTGTCATTTCATTGCCTCTCAGAGTGAGGTGAAAATGCACACTGGGAACAGCCAGGCCACTCAGACATCCTATCTCCTATTTACGGCTAGTTACAGCTTCTCCCCCATGTGTAATCACCTACAGGACTCATGCAGTAAAGACAAGGTGACATGAACTTTGCTATGAGCTGGACACATTTTCTAGGACCCATTTGGTGCTGAGGTCTGGGCTACCACATCTCCACTGCTATTTGCTCCTGCACTAGCTAGACTGAAGTTTGTTCAAGTGCACATGCCCATTCTGGGGTCATCCCTTCAACCACAGCATAAAAAATACACACAGTTGTGATCCCAATTTTACCATTTGGTTTAAAGAGATGGGACAAATGGTCCCTTCATTATACTCCTTCCATGCAAAGAAGTATTCTAAAATACTTTAGATAGTACATATCAAATCCATTCAGAGCCTGCAAAAGCATAACACAACCATACAGCAAACCTGTGGTCCCTTTTTAAAACTATGCTCAAATCCATGCTGCCGGTCAGATGCTGAAGGCAGGACTATTATCCACCTTCCTGCCTTCCTCATTGCATTAGCTTCCTAACAAGAACAGGGGATTGGAGGAAGTTACAATACAAACCAGCATAGGAAGCTTTTCAAAACAGCAAAAAATAAGTTATCAGGGCTTTCAGATTTTTGTTATATTTTACCACCATTAACTAAACCTGTTTCTGAGACAGATGTATTTTATAATCCAGTTTCTTTAATGAAGAGTTCAAACCCACAGATTGTGCTAGCGCCAGGGACTGCAATGGGAACTGATGGCTCTGTGTCTGTCTGTCTGACAAAAGCTAATTCATAGGAGTCATCTGTGTGAAAAATAAACTGCAACGGTATTCATAAAACATATTGTCCATGAACAAACTCATGGCAAATGTAGCCTGAGTAAGTTTTCACCACTGCTGTTTCCTTAGAAAGATATGTCATTCCTTGAGAGGTACGCATGGTAAGTGGTGCTGAGAGCTGCAGAGCAAATGCACAGTGACTGGGTGCCAACAGTTCTACCAAAAAAAAATTCCCCAGATAAAAGAGAAGTTGTCATCCAGAAACCTGCAGTCAGTACAGATAAAAAGATTGTTTTAACAAGGGAATCAGTGTCAGTAGAAAACAATGATAAAAAAATGAGCAAAGACATAAATATAAACGTGGAAAATGTGTATTACATCATTCTGTGTTACTGGAGCAATGATATACATAGTCACAGGGGGGAAAAAGTGGCCAGGACGACCAAGAGGGGAGAAGTCTTCAACTTTAAAATGTCAGTAGTGAAAAAGATGCATAAAAACCTGAGCCTGAAGGGACCTACATAAATGAGCGTCTCTGATATTTCATCCGTATGCTTTTTTTTTCTTTTTCTGTAGGTATCTCTATCCTTTGCGCTAATTAAAAACTTCGTTTACATGTACTTTGTCTCCCTCTTTCTCTTCGCTACTTCGCTCTGTTCTGTCCTTTTTTCCTCTGTCATCTTTTATCTTTCCAGATACCTTTTAAATTAATTTTTCCCTAAGGTAATTTTTTTCTATCCAGTGCAGAAGTGATTGCCCTTTGTTCTTCTTTCTTTTCCTATCTTACCTTTTTCCTTTCTTTCTTCCCAGGGTTTTTCAGCCCTTCTTCTCCTTCCTTTTAGAGAGCTCTTTTCCTGCTTCTATAATTCCCATTTTGCGGCTCCCTGTGCTCGCTCCCCCTCTGCCCCACTCCACCTTCTCTCTTGGCCTATCTTCTCTATCACCAAAATTCTCACATAATCCCTTTCCATAGCCACAGAAATGCTGATTCCAGCCTCTCATCAGACACACTCTCCTCTGTTGGCAGCCTTTTCTTCTCTAAACCTCTCCTAAACACGTTACTGCCTTGTTCCAGAATCTACTCACAATTGCAAACTCCCTTTCCACCACATTTACTTATGCATGTACATGACCTGTACATACTCAGACTCGTATTCTTTTCCCCTCTGTCTACAAATAGAAATAGGGATGAACTATCCTATCCTCTGCTATTGCAATTCCAGACCCAGGTTAGAACCTCAGAATTGGCGATTTCTATTCTGACCATCTGAGCCTCTGCTGCCTGGGCTACAAGCTCCAGATCTGCCAGCCAAGACATGAGGTACATGGGCGTCTGTGTCCTGCTCCTCCCCAGAGATACATACTGAACAGATGCTACAGGAACATGCAGATAGATAGGTCTTACCTATGTTGCTATCTATATGAGTCTTATCATCAAAGCCGTTTGAAGACCTCATAATCTTGGATGAATATTTCTTGGCTCAAAAACTCCACAAAATAGGGACATCAGAATTGGGAAAGTAATGAGAAGACTAAACAATGTGCCTTGAGCCATGCCAAGAGCCTATAAGAGAGCCATGAACTCAGCTTATCTCTGCTGCGTGCCCGGCTGTCCTTCCTCAGCCTCCCATCCTAGGCCATGCAAACCTTCTCCAGCTCTCTCCATGCAGCCCTGATCTTTGGACACATATGAGCAGTCTCCTGTTTTTCTCAGGAAGACATGTAGCCCTACGCTCCTCAAACACATATAGACTTCTTTGCTCATTCCTATATACTCCTCTCCTACCTAAACTCTTCCCTACCTCTTGTCCTTTTCTGTATTCATGTTCCTCCATATTTTTGAGTGCCTTCCCAAACTCACTCCCAATTTCTAGACACCTTTTCTCACTTCCAGCTTTCTTATACTGCCACTGGCATCCAGTAACAGCTCAGTCTAAATGAAAGTTTTGAGCCAAAAAGAAAAGCATAGATTTTCCTGGCCCTGTGAGCATTGGGACCTCAGTAAATTTGGACAGCTCGCTGGCAACAGCCACCAACAATAAGGAAAGGTGACCCAAGCTGGATTCAAAGGAAGAAGTGGGATAATCCCCTCAATGTTTTTTTTTTCCTAATGACTTGGGTAGAGCTGAAGGCAGCAGTATCACCAGGTTCAGGAAAAACACAAGGAAGATAGGAGCATCACTATGTCAATATTAGTAAATGCTACGCGGGCAGAGGCCATGTACTGAGGTCAGGTCAGCACTCCCTGGCATCAGCATGCTTTCAAAGGCCCCTGTATACATATTCTTTTAGCATGGCTTTCTAGGCCATTTAAATATGCATTCATATGTAGTATAAGATGATGTAGTCTGTTTTCAGCCAGCTGTTTTTTAATCTAGAAGCAGCCTATTGACTAGTCAGTGTGAAATATTTTTGCGTCTTTTCATGACACACCTCCGCTCCCTCACTTTACCCAGATATTGGCATGTGCTCCGCAGCTGAAAATGTGTCTGAATACCAAAGAACTGGAAATCCAAGGGAGTGATTAAGAGAATCTGTGACAGTTTCTAACATACCTTTATTACCCCTGTAATGAATTTTGATTGATTTGACGCAACCAGGTCATTATGACTGTTTTTAAATCTATTTACAGCTCAGAAATACTCATGGAGTTGGCACGATGACAGAGCATCAGATAGCCACGTGAGGCGGCGCTGCCTGGCAGCACCACATGGTCATGCTGCAGTCGCACACAGGGCGTACTCATCGGGTGGTGGTTGCTCCCCATCAGCTGGCTGCAGAAACAGCTACATGCAATCAGAAAGACCTAGGTCTATTTTAAATGGGAAACTAATCCTATTCCCGCTTTTGTAATGCTGTTAGTTTCAAGCTTCAGGTAGATGTTCAGATAATGCAGGTGTTTTAACTGGCTAGATAATATGAACGTTTCTTTTCTTTGTTGCTTTTCTCCCCTTGGTGCTTTCATCTGTAGAGGACTAGTTTGTTCCATTTCAAATACCAGCACCTAAGTGATCATTGTTTCTGGCTAATAAAGATTACAGTCTACCAGCTGACTTAGCATGTTGTTTCACTTGTGTCTCTTGTGCTCTCTCTCTCTTTTAAATATTTTTTTTCCTTTTTCAGTGAAATATTTGCTTAATTCATGGGCACAAGGTTAATTCCAGCTGCTCAGTTCCTCTATAGAAATCTTCTTCATCTGCAGCAATAGATCTGGAAAGATGAGTGGAAGCAAAAAGAGAGCCCTGGTGCAGGACATGAACCAGGACATTAGCAAACCAGCCAGGGTTTGTTTGTTCTTTCTCGTTAGCATTCTTTCCCCACTAGTTCAATAGTGAATTTTAGCTGACTGTTCCTTTTGAGATGAGGCCCCCAGCGCCTTCTCTCCTGCCAGTGTCACATTACTTTCCTAGCTTTTTTACCTCTACTTATCTAGGTTACTTTTAAAATGTTTTTGAAGGGATCAGCAACCCCTGAAGTCAGACCTCTCACACACACTGTCTTCATGTCCATTTACACCTAAAATTCATCCTTAAGGAGAAGAAGAAATATTTGTTAGCTTAGGAAAAACATATATGTGTATGAAAACAGTCTAAGTGCTAAACCGAACCTGACCACAGAGGAATTGAAACTTTCAAGGCACGCTGTTGCCTACACTAAAGCTAACTCATGCTTTCCTCGTTTCTTTTCTTCTTTTTCCACTTATGATTATTATTTGTTATTATTCTGTATTTACACTGTGGCAGCATCTAAAACCCAAATGAGGATAGGGGCAACTGCTGTGCAAGAGCCTTGCAGTCAAACAACTAGAGCTACTAGAAAATACCCTGAGGGAACACGCCCATCCCTTAAGCTTGACAGGTTCTGAAGAACAGCTTTGATTTTGGAAAAAAATCATTTTTTGGCACAGAAAAAGTAGAAGGTTTCAGTTTTCCCAGAAACAAATGTTTTGATGCTCGGTTTCAAAATAAGTTTGTATTCCAAAATATATTACAGATTACCATATGTTATAAAAGTGTAACACAAGATAAAATAAAACGGTCCAAATTCATGCACAGTGCTTCAGTTTTAGCAAAAAGAACAGTGCCAAGCCTAACTTAACATTAAACTTTGTGCAAGTGCTCCTTTTCTTTGGGGATTTTGAATTTTCAGCATTTTACTGCAGTTTGGAATAGAATTCTAAAAATTCAGGCTTTTGGATGTAGGGATGTAAAGTTTCTATGTTTTAGGAAGTAGAAAATACTTTGTGTTCTTGAGTGACATTTATGGGTCAGGAAAAGAATACTGCAGAGTTATAAAGGAGCCAGTTACAAACTGATTGATGTGCTCTCTTGTGTCATATTTGCTGAATTAATATTTTGCTCCGATGCGTATGTTTGATTTGAAGAGTTCCCTGCTCTGGAGATTTCATAATTACTCAGATATAAAGATCCAGATTGAAAAAAAATGACATTTCTAAGGCTCAGCTGCATTCAGCCAGAGCTTGTCACCAGCCACCGGGCACAAGCCTCTAGAAAAGATGACACTATTCAGTAGATAAGAATGGCAACTTGCAATTATTATATTTCCTTTCAAGGTTTTAATTTCTATGCTGTGTTTCAGTGACATTGAGAGTAACAGGCAGGACAAACCAAACCTAAGCAACAGCTCCTTGCCATTGCTCTCTAATAAAAGGAAATGTATCACTCTCTATTGCTTTGACCTTTTGCAATGAGATGTAATGAAGTGACATAAAGAGAAGGGGCTATGCAGCTACCAAGTTTACACTTGAAAGACTTTATCGCAATGCTCAATTGACATCTGAAACTTCCTTCTAAACAACATGTTTGCTGAGGTCAATGAAGGATGTTCTCTTGACTTCAATATGTTCTGGGGAGGCTCTTCAAAATTATTGCACTGGCTACCTGAGTACCCGCTGTATCTAATGCTGAATAAATATGGAAAATGGATGAATGCAATAGCTATGTGAAAAAAGAGTGTGACATCTGCAGAGTTTGAAATAAAAAAGACAGAAGGTTAAAAAAAAAGGCAAAAACCAGAGACCAGCCTTTGATGTGTATTTTCTTAAATAAAGATTCCTGTTTAATCCTACAAAATACTATTGTATTTTAGCTGAGTTAAACAAGCAATGCAATCAAAAAAAATGTTAATCCTGTATTGTTCATTTTCTCTACTGTTAACACCACCCACAGTCTAGGTCTATTTAACAGCAGACAGAATTATTGATTGGTTCTGTTTTGCATTTAAGAATACCAAAATCACCCATTTTGAGTTCTTTAGCAAAATATCCAACTATTAATGAGTATACAAAAGGTAAGAAAAAGGAGAGAAAGTGAAAAACTAATCTAGACATCTTAGAGATAAAGACACTTTCCTGTCTTTAAACAGCTTTCAGCAATAACAGTTGGCGGATAACTCTTCTAGCTGCTTGTTCTTGCCATTTTGATGACAATTTGTAGTGAATCAACAAGTTCAAACCCAAAAATTTTCACTTAATAAAATGTTTCTTTTTATCCAAACCAGGATTTTTAACTTCAATCTGAGAACTTTATAAAAGATTGTTATTCCGTCTATGTAAATTAGAAAAATATTTCTAAATGAAAATTTAGTGGAAATTAACGTTTTCTACATTTAAAAAAATGAAATGCTGATTAAAAAAAGTCATAAATAAATGTTTAGATTTTTCCAGTATGCTTATTTTCAGTATTGAAATGAAAAAAAATTTCCAAACATTTTTGATGTCTTAAAATGAACCTCCCTCACTACAAAAAAAAAAAAAAAGGATGGAAAATATTAAAAATATTACATACCTCAGCAGAATAGTCAAGCCAGCTTGAGTCAGTTACCAACTGAAAAATGCAGGACAGGCTTTTTGACTGATTCCCTTGAACTAAAAGGCATGGTACTGATGGCTGTCATCTACGTCTCTATATGCATACATGTAACATGTATGTAGAGGTCATCCATAATTACCTTCTAGGCTGGTCTTCCAGTGGGATCCAAGGGAGAAAGCTGCCTTTGACTTCATTATTCCCAGTCCCGTTATCTGTTAATTTCCTGTAGAAAGGTTCAGGTGCCATCAGTAGAGATTACTGCTACTCTTCTCTCTTTACAGTTGAGGTGCCCGGAGTGGCCAGATAACTAAGGGAGTGTTGGAAAATAAGTGGAAAAATGATCAAGTACAAAAGTGCATCAACATTATGAAGTCCTTACAGAAAAGTCTTTAAAATTACACTGAAATCCTATAGGATCAGAGGACTTCTACACACTCATTTAGTGTATAGAATCATACAGAGACGTCTAAGCTTTTTTTTTAAAAGACACATAGTCCATTCTCTTGCGGAACAGGTGTATAATGGTGTGGACAGTACAGTTTTGGGATACACGGACAGTGAAGTTAGGGCACTGGAGGTGCTCAGGCCCTCTAATGACAGGCCCTATAGCAATGGTTTCTCAGACAGGGGAGCTGTGTAACCTTCTGGACCTCACTGTCTCTCTACACTGAACACAGAGGGAATGTATATGTTCCAAATGAGCAAAGGTTGCTGGGATGAATCTGGAGTTGAAGGTCATTACTTCCGTGGACTAATGCAAATAAACCAAGGTCATTATCATAATCTAATTAATTCCACAAGATTACCCGAAAAGAATTTAAGACAAGGCAGAATAACAGAAAAATGGTACACAGGTGCTCATTTATATAAGCTTCTCTATTTCCCTCCTTTGGGAGGTATGTACAGCTGAATACCTATACAGATGTGTCTACTGTGCACTTAATATTCAAATACCAGGAGATTATCTATAGTGGCTAATATGGCTGTAAAAAATATGTAACGTGGTATCATATAAAAGCATTTTTCACCTGGATTGTTTCTGAGCCTCAGTAATTGCAAATAGATTCCAGGAAGAGTTTAAAATTATCTCCAAGTTGTATATATGTAGTGTTTTAATAGGTTTTCAAACAATCCGAAAAGATGGTAGTTTTAAATTAGTTCCTCTGTTCTGCTGTGTCTTGGGAAGACTGCAGGAGAGAACTGTCTGATAAATGATGGGCTTCCACTCTGGGAAAACTTGAAATAAAAAGGCGGGAAACAATATGTATACAAACAGCAGATTATTTGCCAGCACTTTGTGTTTTTTCCCTACTGAGGCTGAAGTTTTTAGAATGACATGAGATTTTCCCATTTTATGCTTGGAGTGGATTTCTTACTGAAGTCACACTCCAGGGTTTACAACCACAGAGACCAATAACACAGGATGGATGCCATGAGCCAAATCTCTCTTCCTGCAGAAAAAACCTTGGGAGATAGAGAAGATGTAAAATAATAAATTGAAGAAGATTGAAAGCACTGGGAAGAATAAATAGTCAAGGGATAATTTCTTTTAACAATGCAGAAGTTGCCACAGCCTTCACAATGTTGCATACAGGCAAACAAAGCTTCTTGGGGAAAAAAATGCCTGTTTTGTTTCAAAATCAAGTGTGCATTTGTGCACACTTGAGGATGTGCCATAGGCTCCTACCAGCACCACTAGGATAATATTGAGGATTTCTCTTTGAAGAATAGATTTATTTAAAGGATCCTATATCTACCTCATCAAAAACTTCTATTGTGGATCATTTTATGTTCACCTTGCCTAAAATAATAATCCCCATTCTTCCATTGTGTCCTTGGAAAAGGTAACTCTGACCTCTCCCTTTTCTTCCTGCGTGCCAGATCAAAATTACAGCAAATTCAGACCTCCAGTGTCCTCTTTTCCCAGCTTTGCAGACGCCTCTCCCTCGCAGACGTCCTGCTCACCATTCCTCACCAGCCAGAATTGAGCTGCAGCTTTCTAGCGGCTGTGGCACACATTTCAAATCGGTGGAGGGTGCTTAGGAAAGCAAAGGAATAGCTTTCAACCTGGGGAAAAGCAGACATGGTGAAAGCTGAGGTGTTTGTCTGGCCTGGCCCAGGAGTTTACGCAGAACCCGTGGATCAAACCAGCCACTGGGATGTGGGGAGGGTGTTTAGACCCAGACACAAGACTACTCCTTCTGAGAAAAAATAGCGTGTTTAGCTTAGATGAAGAGCACTTTCCCTTTTCTAGAATTCTCTTCCTTTTTTATTTTTCTTTTCTTATTTCCCATGTGCTGCTGGTAGCTAAACTCCCCTAAGCCTTTTGGAGATGGATAGCTTCTCACCTCAGCCACTCACCACTTCAGGAAATTTTGCTCAGGGAAGTGCCTCAGCTCTGCTCAGCGTAAGCTGAATCAACATCAGCTATATAAGCTTCACTGCGTCTTACCTAGGGGTTACCTTTTGAGGCTGGTAGGTTGGGAGAAAAAAATTAAAATTAAACATTTAATGTTCTCTAAAAAGTCACTAGATCATTGTTTCCACCTTAGTGCTTTGTTAAGGGAAGGCTGCTCCTGTCCATCAGCAGCACCAAGCAGTGCACCACTTAGATGCTAATGCTCGGAAATCTCAGGGAAGTGTATAAAAATAGAGGGGGAAAATGCCAGGTGAAAGTGGGCGATTCATAACACTGGCTTTCCATATTAGTTGGTTTAACTAATTGAATGTTCAATTACCCAAACACTTTGCCTTCTGTTCTAATGATGTTTCAAATAATAGGTGAAAAAAAAATGTCCAGCTAAGACTAGGAAGCAAACAGAGAAGAAAGATATCCTTTGGGGTAAGAGATAGGAAAAAAAATCAGACATTTGTTAAGGAAATATTTCCCCAAGTAACATTCAATTTTGCATATGATTATTCACAGAAGACATAGGGTGGCAGTTCAAATGTACACATTGTTTTTCATCACTGGTTTAGATAAAAATGGCGCTGTCATGAAACCATAATGGACTCTGTCTGAGGGCTGTATCTACATTAAATACTAGCAAACGATTTCTGTATTTGTCTGCCCTAGTGTTAAGAGGACATTGTTGACTTTGAACCTTAATATGAGACATTGCTTTTTAGCATTTTGAAGTAACACCCTCTTTATTATTTTTTCCTTAATATTTAAGCAGGTTGAATAATTTTGCAAAGAGAATAATCCTCTAATATCACTTTAATGAGGGTTTTGTAAAGTCAAACTCTGCAGAGGTTTCAAAACTGTGTCATGAAACACATAGACATTAAAACAAAGGCCTGGGCATTAAACACGGCAATGATGTGGCTGCTACGGCACTTTGCTTTCAGTTAACTAAATCATGGACAAGTCACAACTAGAGCTTTAGCGAAACACGATTCCAAAGTCAATGGGACCTATGTAAGGTTAGGCCTAAAGAGTGAACCTACCCAGATCCTAAAGCACTCCTCCCAAAACCAAGAGGAGATTCAGCACTCGCTACGGGACAGCTGGATGGAAGTGTTTAGTCCCAGGGCAGTTCACCGAAGCCAGCATAACTCTATTCAAAGATTGCTGTACTGAGGCTTCTGGTGCCGGTACAAACCATGCTTAACCATACGCATAGCTGTAAGCATGTGAATTGAAGTCAGTAGACTCCAACTTTACGTTAACATTAAGCACAGACCAATGAGCGTACACTGAGGTACTGAATGACTACCTCTAAGCTCATATTCTGTCAGCTAATAAAATAACCAAATATACTTTGAATTTTGGGCCTGGTCATACATAACTTTCCTAAGCACAACCCAAAACCAAAAAAATCCCCAAAGCCAACCCACCCCTCCAACCTACTTTCCCAGACAGTATAATGACATGCATTCCAGCATAGTTCTGCAAATCTGTTATGCAAGAACTGTGTTCCCAAAAACAGCCTCTGGTTATAGCGGTGCTGAAAATATGTTGTTGTCATCTTTTTTATCAACAAAAACAAGGGAAAAAACCCCTTATTTGTAAAAATAAATGTCCAGGTTTTCATTTATACAGGAATGACTTTGTTGTGTGGTATGCCCTTCAATAAAATTACAGCTTAGGTCCACAAGTGTGTGCATGTTTTAAGGTCTTATACTCCGTCTTATCTTTTCTTCATTTTAAAGGTATTCAATATCGTTAACAACCAGGAATGTAAATTACACACATACATACTCATGTACATTGCCTACCTAATTTTACAACTCCTATTAAATGCTTTAATTACTCACAATGGGTTATAAATAATAAGCCAGAAATGCATCTAAACATTTTTTACAGCAACACCAGAAGCTATGAAACTCCTCAGAATATGAAAGGTCCTTACTGAAAAATAGCTTTCAAAATTTACAAATGAAAAGTCTTTAAGAATTCAGACCCTTAGGTAGGATTGTATTTTTTTTCCAAATTTTAATCCACTTTACACTACATTAACAGAATTTTAAAAGGCCTATGTTTTAAGGCCCTTGCTGTTACGCTAGTCTGCCCACATATTAAAAACTACAGTAGAAAACCATTTCTTTTACCTAATTATGAAGAGAATGAAATTAATATACTTCCTCATAATAACTCAGCACTTCCCCAAATGCATGTATTTTCATTATTTGATTGTACGTTACTTATTTCTATCCCTTTGACCTTATTCCTTATAAATATGTCCTAAACTTCTTCAAGAGTATGGAAAGAATATTTAATACAAAGCAAAGTAATTATAGTCTGAAGATTCTGAAATATAACTGAAGTGTATCCCTGGGGCTATTTCCTGATAATTAGGTATGACATAAATAATCATGATTAATTATGTTTCTGGATAGTCATCTGCCTCCAATGAAATATTGTTATCCCTGATAATGCTTAACATCATAAAAAACCCCCCACAACTAAGTGTGTTTAAACAGAATATTTTCTTAAACCTCATGTGCAACTCAGCCACACAGCCTATAAATGGCTTTGTTGTTGCTCTGATATATTGTGCCACTGGAATACCAATTCTTCATTTCTGAGCACATTAAATAATATTGTCTGGCAACAAATCAAAATCCAGGAGACCACAATTACAGCAAATAATTTTATTTGATGAGTTTTTGTTCAATGCGTTTTGAACATGATCTTGATTTTTCTTTTGTCCAGTTTATTAAAGATGTGATAAATTGTTTACCTATTTGTGACATCCCTCTGATTACAGATGTATCAAGAAACAGTACAGGCAGGTATGTGGATCAGAGCTGGGGCAACGGAAGATGATTATAAAGAAACTTTTGTTGATTTTTTTAATGATGATTTTGTGAGTACCAACTGTGTTTCTGGATCAAGAAATGAACATTTGTTCTTTGAAAGAATGCCAAGGCCTTTCCTGTTTATGTCCAGCACCTTCATGTAGTATTAATAATACGCTAAGAGTGCCTTGAGGCTCACCTTAAACTACAAGACAGTGCCCTGCCAAAGGAGTTTGGAAATAAAAATGAAAAGTGAAGAGCATAATTAGCAGCACTTTGCACATGAAAAACCAAGGCGCAGGGGGTGCCTCAGAGCTTGACCTTCAAGACTGGACTTCCAAGTGAGTACTGACCCTACCAAGAACCGCTTGGCCAGACTCAAGCATGCCCAGCAGCACACCTGGGCTCAGCCCTGGCAGAGCACCAGTGAAGCCAGCCCCTATGAGCTCACTCACAGGCATCCCTGGCTGTCCTTGAAAAGGGAGCATGGGCAGGAGGCAGACTGTGCCATGGTGCTCAGGGCAGATTCAGAGACCTGTCCTTCGGAGAAGAGTGGCCCCCGCTGGAAAGATGAGTGTGTTTTCTAGGGAGAGCTGGTCACCACCAGAGCTGGGCTTACCCTGGGTTCTCCAGGTGGGTTGTGCTCACAGAAACACAGGTAGACCTCAACAAATCCAGAAACTGAAGCAAGTGTCAATTCTAGACATTGTTGGCCAGTCCTTCTTTCCTTCTTTGTGTTGGCTCTTTTAGCCAGAACTAAGTTAGAGCCCTCTTTGGCAGGGACAATGGAGGCAGAGTCACCTTCAAGCTGTAACCAGCACAGTTGTGATGAGCAAATGCGAAGATGACTGATAATGCAGCAGGGTGATCCCTGGAGATCCACGGCTTCAGCAGACCTGCCGCTGGATGCACAGATCCCTAAAGTTAAGGCAGAGGAGGCGGGGGAGAAATGAGGAGTGCTCAGGTTTAAAGCAGCAGTCTTAACAAGCCACAAGGTGGAAGCAGAAAAGCCAGAGGGGACGGCAGCTGTCAAGATGAGAAATAAAATGACTAAACAGGATGTTCAGTTGCAAGAAAACAGCAGGAAATAAGGGGACATATTCTTAAAATACTGCCATGGACCTAAAGAGGGGAGACAGGGACTAAAAGTAGGTAAAATAATAAAAAGCTAATAAAACCCCCACCTGCCAAGAGTGTCAATAAAAATGATAGGAGCAAAGGCAAAGGACCTTTCCTTGGCAGCAAGAAGCACAGATGGTCAAATATATAAAACATGAGCCTATATGGGTTTTTCATCTGTGTTACATTTCCCATGAATCAGTGCACAGGAAAAATGTGTACCTGGATTATGTTAAGTGTGAGCAAACTATGGATTTGTATTCATGAATATTCTCACCATAAAGCCATGTTAAAGGTTTTTAAATCCTGTTCAGTTAGGTCTCATAGAAGTATCATAGAGTAGCAATGCATTTGGTGAGGTGTATTCATGCAAGTTGGGAATGGAAATATGAAGAATTCTGAAGAGATTTATTTTAAACATACTTGCGCTTGCCTCATCTTCATGTCAGGAACTGGGTAAAATAATACCTATGCTAAGTTTATAGCAAATCATGGAATTAGAAGGCATTACCAGTCACTCTGTCATTTTGCTAGAAGGCATTCCTGTATTTAACATACAAATTTATACTATTGTCAGTGATGTAATCCCTGCTTGTGCAAATATTCAATGAATATGGTACAAAGTCGCTGCCAACATTCAGTTGCCAAGCTGCAGCTGCACTCTGTCCACGTTCTCAGTGACTGAGAGCATGTTATTTTTAATGCTGCTTGAAAAATAATTTACATGGCAGATATAACCAAGCTGTATAATTGTACCTGACTTCTGCAACCATACCCTTAAAGTCTAGTTACATCATTTGAAGCAGCATATTTCAAGGAGACTATATTCTGAGGATAATGAAATCCTAGCAGAATAAAGACTGTGGAAGGGACCATCTCTGCAGTCTCTAAAAGTCAGGAAGAATTAGGAAGTCTCTGCTGTCTTTGGGAAGTGCAGAAGGGAGCAGACCCCAGCCCCTGGGTCAACCGGTGAGCCTGGACTTGTGCCCTTACCGACTCTTTAGAAGCAGCCTGGCCAAAAGCCCATCGCATATCTTTATACTGATGATAAACCAAGATATCTGCTCAGTTTTGCTCACATTCCTTCTTAAGAGGAATGAGCTGTTTTGAGGCTGGGAAGACAACCAGGGGAACCACAGCTCAGGACTGAAGCATGGAGTGAATCAAAGTGACACTGTAAATATGCAAATATGAACCCAAACCAAGCCAAAAAAAAAAAAATATCAAAACCTGTCTCTTCCAGCCTTGATGGGGTCATTAGAAGTAAGTGATATGCTTTTTTCAGCCATAGGCCATATTCAGCCTTACAATATGTTTAAGCATTGTACATTAATTTAAAAAAAAAGTTGTGCAAGTGCACCTATGATTTGAAGGTGTCCCTTGAAGGCAGCCTGAGCTCTCTTTTCAGTGCAGAAGTTTCCCTGCTATTTTTTTCCTTTGTTGTGGCTCTGCACTAGTTGGCTTGGTCAGCATATACTTGCTTCCTTCTTTGTCATGTTGTTTTGTAATGAACTCCTATTTCAGCATGGGGCCGCTTCTCATTCTGCCTTATAACACAGGCATGTGGTAAGTGGCTCCAGGAAGGAGCCAAAACATATGTTTCCTTATGGCACTAATTAATTAGTTATATGCACACTTGATACTTAATTGCTATTGTAGAACTCTGGCCTGTGTGACTTCTGTGAAAATGTCTGACTTTACACCTATGCAAAAGTGAAAAGTGCCTGTAGTTTCTATAGTCAAGAGAAGTAAAATTTCACTACTCACACCATTAATTCCTAACACAACACTTACTTTTTAAAAAAAAAAAAAAAATCTTCTGCTTTGTGCTCAATAGATCTTCTAATGTAACCAAGCCTGGAAGCATAAAGCATCTGTGCTCTACTTAAAACTGCTGATATGACAAAGAAAAACCTCTTCCTCAGGACTACTACTCCTCTCCTGTAGCATAACAAGTGCTAGTCAACCACAAGTGCTCCTAAGAATGGCTACTTTTAGTGCTTCTTACCAATAACAGGCAGAGGTTTTGCCCATTAAGGGTTTTATTTTCCATCTTAGAATAGTGACAACCATTTGGAGTTTTGCCCATCCCTCTCTGTGCTGAATTTTTAGGTATTTATAACATTTCTATGGTACTTACTGCCATACTACCAAAGCCCCTCACACTCATTAATCTCCCATATAAATTGTTCCTTTGTTCATTTCTTAGATGACTTAGATCAAGACCACAGCCTCTTAAGCAGATCTAGCAGGAAAAAAGAAATTGAGAGTAAATGAGATATTCTTATTTTCTCATTACTTTTCCACTTTAAGTGTTCCTGAAATAGCCAGAATGATTAAAACAAACAAACAAACAAAAAAGCCACAGGGTAAATTTCACCCTTAAAAATGTATGGGTGACTGTGAGTTTGGAGCTACTGGAGAGAGTCCAGCAAAGGGCCATGAAGATGATGAAGGGACTGGAGCATCTCTCCTATGAGGAGAGTCTGAGAGAGCTGGGACTGTTCAGCCTGGAGAAGAGAAGACTCAGGGGGGATCTCATCAATGTGTACAAACACCTGAAGGGAGGGTGCAAAGAGGACGGAGTCAGGCTGTTTTCAGTGGTGCGCAGTGACAGGACCAGAGGCAATGGGCACAAACCAAAACACAGGAGGTTCCCTCTGAACATCAGGAAACACTTTTTTTCTGTGAGGATGACCAAGCACTGGCATAGGTTGCCCAGAGAGGTGGTGGCGTCTCCCTCCTTGGAAGGGAGACATGGCCCTGGGCAGTCAGCTCTAGGTGGCCCTGCTTGAGCAGGGGCATTGGACCAGATGACCTCCAGAGGTCCCTACCAACCTCAACCATTCTGTGATTTTGTGAACTCCATAGGACCCAGGTCTGAGTGTGGAGACACATTATTTAGAGACAGAGTGCAGATCATTTTATTTTAAAACCAAGGTAAAACATTGTATGTCCTTCAGGCCACTGCACAGGCTTATTCTGAGAAGTGCATGGTTAAAGATAATAATTAGAGCAAAGTTCTGAGAGTTTGTAAGTTATTCAGTGTAATAACTTTACTAATAAACTAGGATTAAACCAAAACTTTGAGATGCACTGGATTTGTGAATGGAAGCCTGGATAAATGGGCAGAATAACCTATGAACTCAAAATATACCTACATGTAGGGATCTGATAAGCAAGCAGGATGGTTTACCAGGAAAGAGTTGCGGTGCTTGCCATCCTCAGCTGTCCATCTTCTTCTCTCTGAGGTCCCAGTCCTCCCCATGGCCACACAAACCTCAGCAGCTCTTGAAGCAGTTGCTGGGTGACCTCAGTTTCTAAGCCAGCATAGTAAACAGGCTCCCACTTTTCTTAATATAGCAGGGTGCTATTTCTATAGCTCAGAAACTGGTAGGCGAGCAAATGAATGCCCTTGTAACGAGGGCAGAATGGCCAGCTGAAGTGAAAACTTTTTCATACCAACAATACTAACCTATGCCTGGGAACCTACAGAAGATTGAATTGTTTATAAGCAAAAGAATATGTACAGAGTAGCATGAATTGTTTGCAGCAAAACCTGATATCTCAAAGACAGTATTGCCCGATCCAGGGGTTATAAACTCGTATCTAAATTCAGGTTTGTTCAGAGTTTGCTACAGCACACAAATATGTAGTGACTGTGGATCAAAGCAAGATTTTATGCTATTCCATACCATTGCACCACTGCACAACATGAAAATTGACAGTTCCCGGTGTTTTCTGAACCTCAAATTGCAAGCATAACTCAATGCCTGAGTAGCTTGAGCCAGACCTAATTCCTGACAATCTCATATCTTGTCATTTACACCTGTGCAATGACAGGAGCAAATGGAGCACTGAAGGATGCTATTTTTCTCCCACTCCTTACAGAGATGTAAATGAGTTCAACAAAGTGAAGGGCAGTGAAGACAGTGGTGCAAACTCAGGAAAAATGAGTCAGGAATATAAACCCCTATATTCCTGCAGAAGGAAAATTATCGAAGAGAAGCAAATCAATAGGCAAGTGTACAGAAATGGCAGTGGCAAAAGAAGGGAAAGAGGAGGACTGCAATTTGAAAACAATCATAGCAAAAGTTCCTTACGAGTCAGAGGACCAAACAAAGACCAACAACCAGTGAGTGGAACAACCCACTCTCTCACTGACAACGCACGTCACAGCTGCAGCTGCTGGGGTACAACTTCTGAAATGAATATAGCCAATAGCATTTTTCCATAGAAAGTTGATTGCAACATTTCTGCTGCTTAGGAAAATGAAATTGGAAACATATTTTGTGAAAGACCATTGAGATTGTTAATGTCTAAAGAAGACACATCCCAGAGAAATATGTGTAGGAAACCTGAATACCTAAAGTGATGGAAGAGAGAGAGACTTACCGATAACCTTAAGTGATACTGACTTCATATAAAAATCTTTCATCATCGCGTTGGCCACTCTGCCCCTTTATTGAGCCAAGTAGTAAAATCAAAGTTAAATTTGAGAAGGTGATGTGTCCTAGGAAAGTGAACTGATGAGAACTGAAAAGGCTCTGGTTTCAATACACTGAAAAACTGCACTGTCTGGAATTTCATTTTACATCTCTGGCACCAGTGGCCCAATGCATGAGACCATCAGGTTGGTGACTGATGCAAGTCTGGCAATATCAGTGGTGGTATGTCAGTTTACATCATACTGTATAGTACGAGGATTTGAACTGGCACAGACTTTTTTTTTTTTAAAGTTAATTATAGATCAAGTTTGAAGACCCCTCTGTGCATGCTTTTGTTTTGATTTTTCAGCAGATCTTGAAGTCAACGGATCTACAGTGCCTGAGTAGCTGGGCCTCTGTGTACACTTTTATTGTTCTTATATTGAATGAACCATAATAAGGACACTGGGAGAGATCTGTTATTACCCAAAGGAGAAATTCAGTAGCTAGTTTCAGTTGAAATGGGGGTAACTTCCTATGTGTCTTGGAAAACTTCCCTCCCCAAAACCCAGACTACTCCCATGTGCCCACTAATTTCTGTGGAATAGTCAGTTCTCATATTTCATTCTGAACTGAACCACTTAGTTTATTGCAGATTCGGGGCTTAAACACCATCCACACTGCAAGACAACAGCAGAATTCCTATTGGCTTCAAAGAGGCCAAAATTTCATGAATGAGAAATGCACGGCTCTTAACTTGATTGAAAGAACTTCATGTCAATGACTCTCTCAGTAGGACTATGCCTAGGGTCTGACTCTCCTGTGGGCACAGTCTACTCAGACTGCTCTCAGAGGATACCAGCAAAGTGAAATGCCCTCTGGGGGACCACCACCATCCTCCCAAATCTAGGAGTGTTGCTAAATTCCTATGTCCTCAAAGTGCTTATATTGCAACACTTTCCAAGGGGCTAAGGATCTGCTCAGCTTGTGAATGTCTCCTTGAGATGCTCCTTATCCCAATGCAAATAATCATGTTTTGATGGCATTTCAGCACTAACAAGAACATTAAAAATATACTCACATTCACAGAGCAAAAGATTACAGCTACTTATGACTTAAAACTATGATGACTCGGTGCAGAATGAAGAGAGACACTTGCCTTCCTGAGTCCATTTGCCTTGGGAGCTAATTAGGAGTTCTTAGAAGAGTTAATACATAAGGAGGAACTGATACGGAGTTTAGGGTTAGGAAGATAGAAGCCTGTCTTACACCCTTGCTGCATTTCCTGACTCAAGTATCCAGATCAGCAGGCTACAAGTGATGGATGTTTAATACAGGATTCCTTACTCCGCTGTGGAGGAGACCACAAAGGCCAAAAGTATGCTCTTTTACACTTCTAACTCACTTCACAGAAATTTAGCTCCAACTACTGTGAGGGTAACAGAGGACCAGAAAACAACTGCCTGAAGTCCTGTTTTGTGCATTTCACAATGTTTACTGTTTTAGTTCCTCAAACTTTCCAGTTTCATTAAAATAATACAACACTGCCCGCTGTTCAGGCAGAACTCTCTCTGTCTCTCTCTTTATTGTTCCCCTGTTGAATCAGTCTCACAATAATTATGTGCAGAGATGCAAAGTGAAATTACTGTAGCAAAGGTGCAAATTCAGCCCAGAATGAAAAGGGGCATCAATTTCAAAGTCTGTAACTAGGTACGGTTCAATATCAAATGCTCAGCAGGAGGCCAAGAACTTCAATATTTATTGAGCACATTATGCTTTCTCATTGCATAAATACAGTCCTGTGCTACAATGCAAACATATTGTTTTTACAAAAGACTTCAGATGATAGTATTTGAAATGTTACATTAACATTCAGTTTAGCTTTAGTAGCCAGAACGAATGTATTAACTCATGAACCCTGAGGTCACAAGTTCTCCTAGAAAACACTTACATTTACTATAGCTGTATATATATATAATATTTGTAACAAAAAATAAAATAATTTAAAATTGACATTTCAAGAATGGATAAATTGGCATAATAAATGTTCCCAGATGATCTGCTAACCTCTGCTGATTGTGCCAATTACCCTTTGCAGAAGTAATTAAAATAATTTGTGACAATGGAGAATGAATATGAAATTCATCTCCATTGCATGGTCATTGTTTAGTGGTAAAGTAGTTGCACTTGAAAAGGTTATTCTGAACACAGCAAAAATAAGAATTTTCATCATATGGAGCAATTTAGCTTTTCTGGTATGTTAAGTTGATCAATTAATGTTACATTTAGCATTTTTACACTTGCCCAGATTTGACAAGGAATTTATGGTAAGCTGACACATTGTTTGCTTTTGGCAGATGTCAATTGCTCTCATCGTTATTTTAAAACAGAAAAGAAATTATAACTGCAAGGAACAAAAAGGAAGATTACATCATTTTCAATCCAAATCAAAACATATTCTTGATTAGCTTATGACACTGTTCGCTGTTTTTCTCATATGTTTACATTATTTACTCAAAAAGTTTTTGTTGCTGTTGTGGTACCTTTCTGGAGGTAAAAATGCAACAGATATAGATAAAATCTGTTCCTTTATGTTTCTGACTAAAGGATGCAATGTTTTAGTGTACATTTCCCTGACTCCCTGAACATCTGATAGCAAATACCAATAAAACATTCACACTGATTCTAGTAAGTCAGACCATTATAGTCATAGTGCCAAGTTATACCAACTCAGTAAAGAACTTCAGTGATAAGTGTGGGGATTTGTCATATCACTGTGGGCAGACAAATTTCAGTCTTCCCATGAATGGGGATACGAGCCAAGATATGAGCCAGCTCTGAATTAGAAGCCATTTAATTAAAGTTAGCACGGTGCTGAACCCAAATTAGCAAGGTTTACCAGGAGGCAGCATATATTAACTTGAGCTCAGCATGGTGATAGGGCTATGTGCTTCCAGCCAAGTCTGCATAGACAATAATCTCCTAAGGCACAACACCTTCCAGATGACCCAGTCGGCCAAAGCACAGGCAAGTCTGAAGGAGTTAAAAGGAAGGTTCTACTATCTCTTTGCTTATATATCACCCTTATTTAAAAAAAAAAAAAAAAAAAAAAAAAAAAAAAGGGAGATACATATAGTATTTAGTATTCCAGCCCTGTTATAGCTAGAAATATGATTTTAGTTTTATTGGACAATCTGTGCAAACAGAGATCAAAGGAGCAGCAGACTCAACAACTTTCTTGTCTGTCCCAGTCTTTACTGGGGATACTGACAATCCTCCTAACGGACTGAATGCACTGACCATCAGGTTCTATATCCTGCTATTACAGAAAGAAAGCGATTTTATGTGAGGATATCTTTACACCCAAAACCTCCCATTATGGCTCCAGGTACCAGCTCTTCTAAGTTCATACAGTCCAAGCAGAGGAAAGGAAATGGTTTATGGGAAAATGAAGGAAACATCCTTTCTTGTCCTAGATGAAGTATGCAAAAACCATGGTCTTACACTGCTTTGATATGCAGGTCTGGGTATTACCATTAAAATACCACGTAAGGCTGAAATACTTAGCATGTAGACAATCCTAATTATCTGTTAAGTGCTGTGTAAACATCAGAAACAGCCATGATATTCCCAATTTACAAAGCAGTAAATCAAGGCAACAAAAGGTTATTGCTACTCTAATACAGCAGGGAACTATTTAGCTTTTAATTGCTCTTCTTGATCATTCTCTTTTGGTTTATTTCTTTTCATCTGCTTTGTAACTTGGTTAGGGAAGAACTATATCTAGATGCTACTTCTAAAGTCCTTTACGTTCCATTCAAATCAGCAATCCAAATTTAAAACTTGCTCCAAAATTTATAATTGGTGTTTTTCTAAGGGTCCAACTATTTCTCAAATCTAGGTAGCTTCAAACATTGGGACTTCTAGTTGAATACTCCTTTTTTTGATATGCTGTAGATTCTCCTTGTGATGAAATGGAATACAATACGAAAATACAATCTGAATGGGAAGATAAGCCCAGAGAAGAGCACAGTGTATGTAAAAGTGTTCATTTACAGCTTCTACTAAGGACCAAGGTGAAGCAGTCCAATAAAAATATTTTTATTTGGAATCATTTGTAGTTGCACTTTTTTTAAAAAAATGAAAATCAAAATTGTCCTTGGAAAGTTTATGTTAAAAAAAAATAATCAAAAACCTAAACTTCCTCTAAAAATTGGATATTAATTTTTTTACTATGACCCCTTAATATGTGTGAATCTAAGCACATACAAAAGTCTTTTGTAGCAGCAGAAAGGAAGTGATCAGTAATCCCAGTAACTGTTTTTCATAAATCATTTTTGTTAAAAAAATAATAAATTGTTCAAAATAAAACTCATGCAAATGCTACTATACCTGTGAAACAATGAAGGGGAAGTTTGACAATCAGGGTTTGAAATACCATATTCAAGTTACATTTGCACAGAGGATGGACTAGCTTAGGGAGTGGAGTTCCACATCCTGCAGCATGGAAGTCAGCAAGAATGCCTTCACTGACTTCAAACAACGTAAGATTAAGCTCCTGGGGGAGGGAGTGGAGAAACGCCTATTTTTAAAATACTTCAACTTCTAAGCACACAGATAAAGCTGCACATGGATGCGTTATTTGAGAATTAATGCGTGATCACCCAGTTAAAGACTGTAAAATACGGAGGACCAGAGTTATGATCACATGATGTACCTCAGCTTCTGAAATGTTTAACTGCTGAGTGAATAACAGTGAAGCCATAACATATGGTTCTATATTTAATGTTATATTAAAGAATGTGTGTGCACATAAATTGTATATATAGAGAGCATATATACATGGATACCTACCTATATATATGGACACACACATAAAAATTTATATGCAACAGTCACGCGCAACAGTAAAAAGAATAGGTCAGCCTAGAGAAGTATTTCCAAAGCGTTTAGCAGGAATGAGCATTTTATCTTCAAGTTTGCCAAAGTATTTTGTCATTCAAATTTCTAAAGTGAAATGGAAAATATGCATCAGACTTGGATCTTTAAAAATAAACTTCCTCACCGAGACTTTCAGCTATGGAATCAAATGTTTGCTATTTGAATTTCCAAAGGAAAAAAAAAAAAAAAAGCAAGGATTGCACACAGAATTAGTTGCATCAAAGGAGACTTAAAGGTTTCCATAACAATGACACAAAGGATGCAATTTTCCTGTTGCAAAGACAACAGAAAGGCATGAAATTAGTAGGAAATTCAAAATAGCAGCTTCTTAGAAATGTAGAGTACAACTGAGTATGCAAGACTACAATACATTGGGACTTCTACCTGAGCAAGGTCAAGTCTTCAATATTAACTCAGGTTGTGTAAGGAGATGTGAATTCCACTGAATTCCATCAGTCAGTACTGCAAACATTATTTTTTTTTCTACAGGACCAGTGATGCACATTAAAAAAAAAAAAGTTGCTAATTATCAGTGGTAATAATTATACATTTAACAAGTTACCATTATACTTCAAAAAGTTCACACTAACGCGTGAATAATTATTGGCCTAATTAAGCATCCGATATTGCATCTACACACAAAAATGAAACATTAGTTAAGAGTGTGACAGTGTTTTTTATGTTAGATAAAAGGAAGAGGTAATTTGGATAACTAATGCCTAGACTGAATTTATTGCACACAGCGCACAAAAAGCAGGTAATTTCTATCCTTCAAAACATTTTAGGAGCATATTTTCCCCCACCCCTCTCTCTTTTCAGTGTAGCTTTCAGCTGCACATCCTTTTTTTTTTTTTCCAGAGGTGAAATCAAAGAAGAAACATCATAACTCCAGCAGCCTGAGGGGGCTGGGGTTTTTTGGGGGGGTTGGGGGGTAGCAGGGTCTTGTACAATCCCTCTACACTGAGAATCCATCAGCTTTTGCGTGTTACAGCACAGGGTGCTTTGTGGTGTTTCAAGCTGTAGGAGCTGATGAAACCATACAGTAAACAACAACGTCTCTCACATAGACACAGATACACGATTGTAAACATCTAGTGAAAAATCAGTTTAGGATGCAGCACTTCACAAAGAATGGCTATTGTTACAAAGGCTTTCATCAGGTTGCTGCTTCTGTATTAATTTTCCTCCTACCATTGCACAAGGCATATAAAGCCAGGTCCTGTGATAATAGCCATTTATCCACATTGTTATTTGGGCCTCAGCAATGAAGGAGGGTAAATTGCAGGAAGGAAGACAAAGCCTCCCTACTATCCTGCAAATGCCATGATTTCACAGTTTTCCATTTTTATTAACATCTGAATGAATTTCCTGAGCCAAGATTACTATATTTGATCAAACAGAACACTAAGTCATCCTTGCTTGAATGTCCCCCTATCACTGGTCAATGACAGAAAATTATACAAGCCTAAGGAGCAGCCTATTTCTGTGACATTTTCCCAACGGAGCTTTCTCCCTCTCTCCCCACTCATGCCAGAGTTCCCTCCACACTAGACAGCTGCATAGTTGGTTCTCCCATAGAGCTGTGGAGCCTATGGAAAACATGCTGTCCCTTTCACTGTAGCTTTTCGGGAATGCCTAAAGCTTTAGGAGAACTTATTTGAACAGAAATGCAAAACAGTATATAAACCCAGTCCTGAGGCTGCCAAACCCTAGCCAGGCTGCATGGCTTTGTATCAGTCTGTGCATCTCGTACCTGTCTCTGTGTGCAAGATCTTGAGAGAAACACGAGGATTTGCAACATTCCAGTGTGCAACTACTTTAAATGTGCCACTACTGTTTAACTCCTTGTACTCTGGTCCAAAAAACGTCATCTATGCCATAGCCCTGCATCCCTGAATCTCCTGTTGTTCCCCTCAATACCCAGCAACAAGGCGTTGGTATGTGCATATTCAAATGTCTGTTTTAAAGCCTCTTTGAAAAGCAGACTGGAAGCTTTATAATGTTTCCAACTTAGAGTTTGCAGGACCAATACTGAGACCACAGGCAGTCTCAGGTACATTTGATGTATAAATCCCTAAATACACACATTCCCCTCATACCCTGGGACCAGTGTCTAGTAGGAATCTTTTCTCACCTGTTTCTAAAATGAAAGGGCATTGGAAAGATTGAGAGCTGTACTCTTCCTTGCACTCATGGCAACTCCGTTATATGCTGGATAACTGAAATAACATCCTCAACAGCTGAAATTGAATCTTTCCATACTTGTATATACAGATTCTATCAATAAAAAAAGTAGACATTTTAAACTAACTTGCTCTTCCTACACCCTCCTTCCATCTCCTGGTTATTCAGTACCCTTCATGGTCCCCAAGGATGCTCTTGAAATTGCTCCCTTAACTCTGCATGAGGAGCTTGCTGGTGGCAGCAGTTAGGGGTGCCTGGAGACAGTCTCCTGAAATGCAGAGAACCCGGAGGGAAAGAAGACTCTCTATACTATAGAACCAAGAAAGGGGGAAAAATGTCAGACACTTCTCCTGCTGGAATGTACTTCAAAAACCTTTTCCAATCCCTGTGCAAAATCTAAGGTCGGGTAGGGCAGAGACTGTATTCCCTGTATTTCTTTCACCTGAACACTGCCCCATCCGTGCTAGGGGTACATTAGAGCACTGTGGAATGAACAAACGAATGACCCCATTTTAGCAAATGCTCTAAGTAAGGGTCCGATACACCTCCTCGGGTATCAGCGGGCTTTGCATCAGCCCATATTTGGGGATGGGCTAGATGACCTTTACAGGTCCCTTCCATCCCAAAGCCTTCTATGATATTTGCTTCATGCTGATGAGTTTGGATGCACCTTTTCTATTCACATCAGTACAACTTGACCACAGCTTTCAAGTTGAGCATAAGCTTAAATGCTTTGCATAGGGACAGGATTTATTGAACAGTTTAAATTTAAGCACAGATTCTTAAATGCTTTTCGGAATCATGCAATAAGCAATGCTGGAGGCAAATTACCCAACCCACTATGTTTTCTTGTGCCTACATTTTTATCATGTATTCCTCTGTCTATTGAACATATCATGTCATGTTTCTATATTTTTAAGCTGGGCTAGGGATAACAATGGAAACATGGGCTAATTGCAATTACACTTTTTATGGCATTCAAAATATAGTACCAGAATACACTGTTTTTTCAAGTAAAAGCTGCAGATAGGTATGCCACAAATTACCCACCTGTAGAAGCCACTCCTGGTTAAAGAACTTTTCATTAGTCTTTCAAAGTTAAACAGAATACTGGAAGAAATATCCTCTCTGAATTGCAGAATGAGTCAGCAATACCTACAGGTTTTTTGGAACTGGGCTTTACAGAGGTTGCTTTTGTTTAAGCCATTAGCACCTACTAAATTAATTCTCATCATTTCACATTGTATACAGCTGATGGAAAATGTGGAGAAAAGGCAGTCTTCAAGGCATTAACCCCTTCAGTCCTCAGGATGTTTTTTATGCTTGAAAGGAATTTGATGATTTCAGCTTTCTTTTCCTTCTTAACTTTGCCTCCATTAGGATTGCTTGCATGAATAAGGGGTTGCAGAAACTGGCCCTTATATTGTAATGTAATCACAGATTGATTCAGCTCTGCAATCAGCCACTCATCTGTGATGATCATTTCAGGGTCCTGCCAAGAGTTTCTGGAAGGCTCTTTGCTAGCTCTGTACTGATCACATAAACCACTAAAAAAGTTCTTTATATATTACTTTGCACTAATTCATATATCTTGTTCTGAGGGGAGGGAGGAAGGAAGGAATCATAAGGAATCATAAAGAATGCTGCTTCTGAACATTAATAAAATATCCATGCATACCATCCCCAACAAAAACAAACACTAAAAAAAGTGCAGACACAAATAAAATCTGCTGTTCAGTTAAAAAAAAAAAAAAGATGAAGACTGAAAAAATAAGATTTAAAGGAGGGAAATGGTGTGTGGTTTGGAATGTGCATTTGGAGAGAAAAGGGATATCCAAAGATCAGCATCTCTGAGAATAGCCCATTTACCAATGTCTAAACAGCTAATAACTGAATGTAAAAGTGTCTACTCAATCTAATAAAAATGTACTATTATATTATTTACTACAGCATAAGCCTTAAAACATTAACATGAAGAAGGTAAACAGAAAACTGAATATTTACTATGTCAAAGACTAACCTTACTTTCCAAAGTTTGAGTCAAATATTGCTACTAATAATACTGACAAGAATATTTCCCCTGGCATGAGTGGAATTACTCTGAGTTAAAGAGAGTATACAGAAGTGCTGAATTTGGCTGTTTGTGTCTTGCTTTGTGACATCCACCTCCGCTGACTCCCTCATGCTTTGGACGCCTGGATGGAGCCATGGACTCTGGTATTAGCTACTGGCTAGGACTCTCAGTTCTGTGTATGGAGTGCCACAAAATCTTTTTATTTCTGGTATACCTACCCCCCTGGAAGTGCCACTGCTATCTTCTTGTTCAATGGCTTGTATCTGGTACTTTCAACAAACATTGCCCTCACTCTCTGTCCCTAAAATGACAAATGCATCACCTGGAGGCTGTATCCACCAGTTCCTGCCTAGCACTTCTCTCTTAAAGGTGACATAACACTTCAGAAGTGGGAAATAAACATCCATAAGGAATTCTGAAGAGGGAAGGACATGTGCAAGTGCAACCATGCAGTGAACCTTTAACCACAAAATGGCAGTGTCATCTTAAAATACAGATCAACTCTACAACGAGGCACTAGCTAAACAACTAAATATAAACCATACAAAGTCACCAGTGGTAGAAACAAGTTGTATCTGCTCAATCGTTAATAGTTTTTCTCCAAAGTGGAGTAGTTTTCCATGGTGCTAATTAGAACCTTTGCTAGCATACTGTCCAGATGCTTGCAATTTAGCATCAGTGGAAGTGCCAAAGGCTGCATCCACACTGCTAAAGGTATCCACCTCAGACAGGGGTCCATGGATCGCCGGTCAAGTAATGCGGACTGGCCCATGTCCCCCCTGCAGATGACTTCCCTCTCTAGAGCAGACTGACTGCATGCCTGCTTCAGAGCACTCTGCCTGGAAGTGTTCAGAAAGAGAATGTTACTACAGCAATTTTGTCTAGGTCTCAAATGCAGGACAGGTGTATTCTGAGTGCACCTTGCACTCCTCATTCTATATTCTTCACATGAGAGGACCCTTTGCAGGACATACTGGTTCTCCCCCAGCTCAGATATCCAGATGTTTTTACCCTGGAAGGTAGAGTGTGGTTGAGAGGCGGTGCAGCCCCAGGCATTATGCTCCCTGTGCAGTCAGGGTACACCACCCCAGAACTCCTCTGCCTGCAGCACAGGGAAGGCAGTGCGGCTGCAACACTGATAACTGACCTTCCTATGTCAATGTCCATGGTCCAGGTACTTTTACACCTGACACCTCTCTTTCCTAGGGAATGTCTTCTCTACCACATATGAGTATAATTTTGTTCGTTCATGGTGGAGAAGAAGACTTGCTGCAGCTGTGTGCTGATTTGCTACTCAGCCTGTGTTATTAACTTCACTGAAAGACTCTCTTGTTAGTGTAAACACTGTCTTGTTAGTGTAAACTAGGAAGGTGACAATATAATTTTCATAGACTATGCTATGATTTTCTGGCTGTCTTAGGAACAATTTTTGGGCCAAAGAATCTAGACTGGGATTCATCCTGGAATTCCAGAAATTCCCTGCATGACAGGTTGGGTCTTCCGTGCCTAGAAAAGGCCACAAAAATCCTTTAGAAGACTTTTATAATTGCACTCACTCCTTACACAGCTTACTACACCAGCTGGATGCTGAATTTTGTACTAGTGGTCAGCAGCGTACCTCCTGAAGTGAGAATATCTGTTTTACAGCCAGGGGCACAATATGACCTATAATTATTAAAGGCCAGAAGAGGATTCAGCTCCCCTTTGTGAGCAGTATCATTGACTATTCGTATGAATTACTGCTTCTCAGTAAGGGAGGTAAAACACTTAGAATCTCTTTTCACATCCAAAGCAAATAGCAAGTTCTCATATCCAACAAAAGTTCCAACCATATTTTTATTATGAATAATTCAACCTGGTTTTCCTCAAAATGGGGAATATCAATAATTCTCAAACTCTGGAAAGCTTTTCAAATTAAACCATTTTATTGGTGTAAGGCTGGACTCATTGGTCCTATGTGACTGCTCTTAGTATATGTTATCATTTGGTGTGAGTAAATCAATATCTAGTTGGCCATAAATTGTAGTGATAGATCAGATTTTACAGTGATAGTTCAGAGGTGAACTGCATAGGGAAGTTCATCCAGTTTTGAAAATTGAGGCAAGATATAAAGGTATTAAAATCTAAGGCTCCTTATCATTACCTTAAAAAAGGTCTGAAATTTGGAAAACTTTCAATAATTTCTCATTATTTCTGTAGATTGCTCATAATTGGATCCAAGAATAAAGAGGAAAAAAATCAAGCCAGTACTTAACTTGAAGTATTAACTACACATTGTTCTCCTGTAAGCACTCAACAGATCTCTTCTTGTTAAAATTATGGCAAATTGGAACAGTAGTTCCCTTCTGAATCAACATTCATTTCTCTCCCCTTCCCTTCTGAAGACCGTTACATTTTGAAGTCACAAATGATTATTTATTTATTCCCCTATAAAATGCATGCATGGTCCCAAAGCCAGAATATAATATTCTGTAGTACTCACAAATGCAGTACTCATTATTACAAATTATTAGATCACTTAATCTTCTTTGCCAGTTCCTTCTTTGAAAAAAAAAAAACCCACAGTCCCTCAATACAAGCCTAAAATACAAAACAATAAAAATAATAGTAATAATAATGATATGTTTGCTTGGTCTTTTATGGCACAGAAAACAAATGCCTGCTGACTTGTATTGCAGGGATATACACATTGCAAGTTGATACATGGCTGAGTCAGTCAGTTCCTTACCCTGAGGATGCTCACTCTGGGTAGAAAATGTTCACTTGTTTTTTAGGATCTGGAAACAACTACAGGAATCAGAAGTTGAAGCTATGTTGTTCCTGCTTTGAATTCTTCCCTTTAAGATGAAATAAAAGTCTCTCAGACCTTTGACTCTAAAGGCCTCTATACCGAGAGCGGGATCATTTGGCTGGACTTGTTTCCTTTGTGCAACCAACCATGCGTTGCCTGGAACAGTGAAACAGTGCAGCATCAGCCTCCAGGCTGATGCCAAATCCCACTTGGGATGCTCACCTTGCCCTGGCTTTGTAGCTTGCTTTATCCTGTTTCTCAAACCCAGCTTTTGCTCCAAAGAGCTATTCATTCACCTGACCTTTCTCATTAGTCCTTTCTTGTGTGTCAAGGGCTGTTTTCCTTCCATTACAGTCAATGAGAGCAAGCATCTGATTACAAAGGGAATTTCTGAGCAAGAACAGACAAAAGCAAAGGCATGCTCTGCATTCTCAATCACCCAAATCACAATACAAGTAACACAATAAAATACAAATTCTTCTCATTCTCCTGGAAAGAGATTATGATCAGAGGTGATGTAAAAAGAATATGGGCTGTGCATGTCCTCAGAAATCCTTACAGTGGTGATGAAATCAAATTAATCTCCTAAGACCTCCTGAAGTGAAATCACTTTATTTACTTAGGCTACCAGTCAACTGGAGCTGAATCAGGTGAGCTCTGAAGACTTCATATTTCAGCTCTGTACTCTGACTGAAAGTAACAAATTCCTGGTAGATGGAGATCACAGAAATCATAGAATATCTAAAGTTGGAAGGAACCCATAAGAATCATCGAGTCCAACTCCCTGCTCTTTGCAGGACTACCTAAAACTAAACCATATGACTAAGAGTGTTGTCCAGATGCTCTTTGAACTCTGACAGGCTTGGCACTGTGATCACTTCCCTGGGGAGCCTGTTCCAGTGACGGACCACCCTCCCAGTGAAGAACCTTTTCCTAATGTCCCATCTGAACTTCCCCTGACGCAGCTTCATTCTGTTTCCCTGTGTCCTTTATTGTATCATTGTATTATTTATTACCACACCTGAGGGAGTCAAAGTCAAGACCAATGTCTAATACGGCAACACAAACCTGCAGGTTTTTACAGTATGGGAAATGCAGGTGGTGTCTCAGAGTCTTTGGACTTAAATTGTGGGAGCTCCCTGTTGGGAGCAACAGTGACATTTGTGGGATCTTCTAGAAACATTCTTAGAAAGGGCTTCTAATACTCTTAGAAAGGGCCTCTAGTCACCTGGTCTGTCTTTATTTTACTATGAAATGGAGTCAACTTCAGGATTTCAGCACAATCTATTTTCTGCCACCACTGTGCTGCAGAATCACATATGAAAAATAAATAAATTAATTTTGGAAACCAGAATCTGAAATGTTGGCTCAGTCTAATCAAACTAGAACAAGGTAGGTGGTTTGATTCTTCAGGAAGCAGTTGTGATATAGCCTCTCCTTCTACCTCCTTTGTTGGGCAAAGGCAAAAACAGGTTGTTAAATCGGCTGAAATTCCTAACCTGTTCTTTCACTCCCACTCTTCCAGTACCTGTTAGTGCATCAAACAATTATGTAGAGACTCTAACACAGGCTATGTAACATATGTTGGGAACATACAGTAAAAGAATCTTATTAGCTGGCTCTATTAGCTGAAATGAGCAGGAGCAAAATAGTTAGTAAGCTGAATTTTAGGTGTGGGGCATTACACATCCCACAGAGATGAACAGAGAAAATTCACGCCTCTTTTAAATGCTGTCAGAGTGTAGGCTGGGGAGGATAATACAGCCCTGGGTTACACAAAGATCAGGTACTGTGCAACCAGGAAAGCTGAAAACTTAAGCAAAATCACAAAAGCTTAATTTCTGAAGCTAAATTTTGCAACAGGGTCAGATTCCCATGTCACTGGGTAGCTGAAGAATCCCAGAAGATAGACAGCCATGCACAGAGCAGTACATTGCAGGCCTTCACAAACTTCCCACAGAAATCTGCACTAAACAGGGAGACTTTGGCCCTTGCACACCTCTTCATTTCTTGCACCTGTTCCTCATTTCCAGAAACAAATAGTAACGGTTATGAAGGACCAATCACAGAGATGGCATCCCTCCTTGTCCCATTTATCATCTAAATCAGAGTCACACTGAAATCCCCAGGTGCCACAGGTTCCTCTCTGGATTTAAATACAATGGGAAGAAAGGATGACAAGCAGAACCAGGGAAGCTCTAGAGTCAGACTTTCCTGAAGAGAGTATGAGAGCTGGAAATGAAATCTTGAAAACTGCAAGATTTCAAGAACAGACTTTTTGGCTCCTGTGTTCCGACTGGGAAATGGGGATGAGCCACACAGAAGAACGCATTGGGCTGACAGTCCTAGAGGCAAAGCTTGACACAGGGAGAAGTTCTTCGCAGATTTCAGTCTGTAACTATTGCTTATCTAGCCAGTAATGGGAAAAATCAAGTGCCACTCCTCACACATAGGCATCACTTTCCCCATGAGTAAGCAAAAGGAAGGAATTTGGCAACGTGGGCAGTACTGCTGCCCCTGCCAAACTCACTGAACCGCAAAACAACTTCCCCCAGGGATTCTCAGGTATTTTAAAATTTTCTAAACTGAATTGACAACACCAGCTGCACCATTCAGAACTGCAAAAAGCCTTATAGTATCTAGCCATCTACCAGCATCTCAGACATGGCTTTTTCAGAAATCAATTTGAGTTGAATGAGGGTGAGTTTGAGAATGCATGGATTTTTCCTGCCTGGGAAATCTAAAACTTAACTAGACAATAACCTACCACTGCTTTATGGTTGCGGGAAAACAAGACTGGGGGAGGTCTGTATTCCCTCATGTATAGAAAAATGTATTGATAGGTCTGCAGACACGAGACAAGCATGGATACTCTTTTTTTCTTACAGCAGCAAGTCCCTGCATACTCGTTAGGTCCTTCATGAAAGGGCTTGACTAAAATTCTACTTGACAAATGTATTCTCAGAAATGTTCTCAGGGGTTTGTCTCATCTTCATTAGCAGTCCAACCACTTTTAATACCAATTTTGGGAACAGGTGAGGAAGGAGGGAATCTCTTGCTGGCAATTACTGTTGACAATGGATTTTTTTTTTTTTTTGGTGTGGAACCAACTTAACATGGAAGCAGTTAGGAAGAAATGAAATGTCTCCGTACACACACCTGTACCTGCGACTCAAAAAAATCAGTCTTGACTAACCAGTATCTACGGACAAGTACAATACGGCAGCTGCTAGTGTCAGGTTCTTGATCTAACAACTCAAGTGGAGAAAAAAACAGGACTTCTTTTTTTTTTTCCTGGGCACAAAGTGAATGCCCTGTGGTCTTACGTAATTCTGGTTATACAGAACAGAGACATTTTATTCCTATTCTATTTATGGGACCAGACCCTTCTCCCTAGCACACTTCACACTTGATAGGAGATTTTCTGACTGTATAAAGCCACTGTTGATGACCTGACATTGGGTGTTCCTGAATTCTCTTCCCCCTCCCCAAGGTACAGAGAGAGCTCTGACAGTCTGGGACAACCAGGTATCCATCTGTGATCCAGTCATCACTGTCCTTAATAAAGCAGCCCAGGGAGGAGCCAAAATAAAGAAGGAATAGAAAGGTGACAGAAATTCATTCTTGTCCACTTAACCAAAAGGGTAGGCACATTCTTGACATACACATGAAGAAGGAAATGCATATGGCATATATCAACTTATTTTAGACTGCAAAGTCTACTGACACTTTTGTTATGTCTGTGGAAGACCTTGATGTATCTTGATGGAGAGAGTAACTACACAAACACATCAAGGGCAATTTTGCTCTGGAGTAGTTTTTACACAGCTCAGAGGAGCACCATGCAAAGGATGCAGAGCCAAGGGTGACCTAGCTAACTGCAGAGCCAAAATACAACCACCAAGGGCCTGAGTGTCTGCTAATTAACTCTTTTGAGTGGTTAGGCTTGTTTTCTCATGCACAGTGCAGTATCTTGCTTTTGGAAGAAGAATTATTGCACCTTCATTTGATTCTTTACCAACCCTTACCAGAAGGACCAGCTTCACTGATACTGTCCCCTACAGGCATGATCTTGCTCTTTCACTTCTTTAAAATGAAGGTATTGCTTGAAGGAATTGAACTTAATTCACTTGTGTAAAAACAGTACTAGATCAGAATCTGGTACCTATTCTTTGGAAATGACCAGAATTTCTTTTTCTTTGCAGAGAGAGGTAAACACTTAATTTTCCTTAGCTGATAATTCCAATTAAAAATGTCTACAATTCACATCAGATTAATTAAGTTTTATGCAAAAATACATCTATTTTACTTATTAATGTATTTAGTTTGCACAACTCCGGTTATAAATATTGATCTGTTTGGATCATTAACTGCAGTGCAGTTTTAAAAATAGAATGATTACATTCAATAAAACCTAAATTTAAGAATAGCAATTTTAGGCTTTTAATACAGCAACCATCAGCTTAACACAAGCCAGCTGGATTGCAGAAGAAACAGCAAGCTATGAGGCTGTTTCCCACAGCAGCTTCTGAAATAGATCGCAAGTGTATCATTCAGCTGTTAATAAGAATCATGGTTTCTTCTGCTAGTTTACTAGTGACAAATTGGCTTAAAAGAGTCACCTTAAATGGATAATGTAGGGTAGCCTGTGCTAAATGTGTTTGTTAAGTTATATGAAAGCATTAACCTTAAATGTAATATGAGTTATTGCCCACATACAAAGTCACCAGTGTGAATGGCACTTGGTGTTACAACTGGGCTAGACCTCGGAGACCTCTGCATTCTGTATCACCTAAGAGTTGCAGGCACTGCACTCTGGCCACGGTCAACCAAACCCTTAAAGATGACAAGGGCACTGAAAGGTTAATGACTATCTGTCATTATCTTGCAAAGAAGGTAGGAAACTCAGGTGGTAAGAGAAGTATGCACAACGAAAGGGGAAGGAATAAATAAATTCTACTTTTCTAGTGAAAAATAAATCCATCTGAGCGCATTGAGGAGCATTGCGGCAGAGGAAAAGGCTTTGGCATACTACCCCAGGCTGAACAGAGTAAGGTGTGCTGCCCGAGGCAGGAAGCTGGTAGCCTCTCCACCCAGAAAGCGGCACCTTAAGGAGTCCTGTGCCTCCTTCCACCTTCCAGCCTCCGTTGTGCAGGTACATGCAGCACATGGTCTGGAAGACATGACCTAGCACACAGCAAATTAGGTGTCTATTGAAAACAAAAATTTAAAGCAGTCTAAAAGAAACCATCGTATCAAGATCTGGATGAATTAATATTTTTCTTGGGTTGACCCAAATTTACTGACATTGACTATAATGTCTGGAATGGAGACATGCAGTTGGACATTTCACACATTATTCTCCTTCCTTTCTTTGCCAACTGAATTTTGCACCTGTTTTGTGGATGTACTAGTGATACAGTATAATTTACATTTTCATTCCCTGTGTTCTCCTTAAGGCTTTGGTTGATCATGATCAGAGCACAGTGGCTACAAGATCTAGATGACACAGAATGCCGAGTGATAGCAGAGTTAGGGGTGAAACCAAGAAGGAAACAGGAGTTGTCCAAGCTCTGTCTGCAGCAGAACTGATATTGATGTTAATGGTTGGCAAAGAAGACTCGAGGAGAGCTTTGTTTATGATTTGTAGGGTGGATGGCTCAGCACAGTAGAAGTGAGCACCTTCCAGCTCACATGTGACTCTGGGTAAAGAAATAAGGTAGGACTGAAAGCAACCCGCACCGGCTCTCCTGTGTCTGGTGGATAATGGGTGCTGGGAAGCACCCTCCAGGTTGTGACTCCCACATCACACTGGTGCCAAATCTGCTTCTGAAACAGCTGAACACTCCATTTTACTCAGGATGGAATGCAAAAAGCCAGTCCAGCACTTGTGTGGTCTAGCATTCAGCAGATAGCAAGGGGAGGCTCACAAAGTTTCCTATTTGCTGAGCTACTGTCCTCTTAAAACAATCCAATGCGAATAAATGCTATTTAAATCGATAGTGTGCATTCACAGACAAAATTGGTTTAAAATTTATTACATGTTGTGGCTCACCATGTCAAGACAGAACACAGCATACATTTTAAAAAACAAGCAGGTTTTCTTAAAATAATCAAATATTCAATAAAAGAGGTTTATTGTTGCCTTCTTTATTTGTTGGCATGAGGGATGGATTTTTTTAATCTTTCTCTTGCAAGCTCAGCAGTGTTGAATAACCATGGGAAGGTTATGGGAATTTGCTTTACTAACTTTAGTAATAATTTTAATTGTCTTTGAATTTATTTTAATCTTGATTTAAATGGGTACTGCAGTGTATTCATCTTTGTGCTTCTTGAATTGCCCACTTGCATAAGAAAATACACTCCAGAATATGCTTAATAAAGAACATAATGGCTTTGAGGGATTTTTAAAAGCAAAGAGACACTATAATCTTCTTTCATTGTAGTAGCTGCATACTTCAAATGTAGACAACATTTGCTTTACAATTATTAATTATTATGGCTGCCAGATACAATTAAAGAACAGCTTGTGCTCTTCCTATGGCTTCCTTCAAGCATTCACCACATAAGACGTTATTGAAATAGCTAAATTAAGAAATACTAACAGCTAGCACTTATATGATCTTTACTCCCCAAACCTCTAAAATATTTTGCAAAAGAGGGGCATTATTGACCTATACTGTTATGAGGAGGAGAAGTGAAGGACAGAAACATTCAGGCAAAAGCATTCGCCCATTTGAGGTGGTTCCACTTGTAGCCGTTGTACGTGAAGAGTACAAGCCTTTTTGAAGACTTTTCACAGCACAGTGAAGGGACTTTCAAAAAGCTTTCTACAAGCTCCCTCTCAAAAGGCTTTTAATAAATATATTCAAAAATGTCCCAGAAAAAGGAAGGAAGAGTGAGAGGATAAATTTGTTAAGGCTAAATTATTCAGGAGAGTGGAAACGAAAGGATGCTGTAAAGACATACAGAACGATGGCACAATAGTGGAGGATAAAATGAAAGCTGAAATGCAGTGTTGGTAAATGTCTAGTGGTGCACCTAGGAGACACAACTTAACCTGATGTGTGCAAGGACGGGCTCTGAAATAGCGTCTCTGGAATGAGAACTCCTAGTTACAGCAGCTGGTTCTGTGAAAACATCCGTTGGCCCAAGAAAAACAAGTGGGATGCTAGGAATTATCAGGAAAGAAACAGAAAACAAGGATGAAAATGTAATTATGCATTTGTATAAACCCATGGTGTGTCCATAGCTGACCACTACTTGCAGTTCTGGATTTCTGGTCAGAAAGGCTGTGAAAGGATGAGAAGAGATACAGATAAAGGTTATCACCCAGTAAAGAACAGTGTCCAAAGCAGAAACAAGATTAAGACTCTTTTGCAGAGAAAAGAGACAACCGAGGGTAGATGTGACACAAATGAAAAGAAATATCAATGACATTGAGATCATTATTATTTCAGTTTTTCATAGTGCAAGAAGTAGGGGCAACAAATGAAATTATCAGGTGACAGGCTGAAAACAAAGAAAAGCAGGCACTTTTTCAAGCAGCACAAGTTAAACTGGGAAATTCCTTGCCCAAGGATATTCTAAATACTGTAAATTCTTACCAGTTCAAAAAGCAACAGGGCCAATTCATGGAATTAAGTCCACCAAGACTGTTAAACCCAGAAATAACAGTTATAACCAAGGAATGTGCTAAACTATGGATTGCTGGAAGCTAGGAGAATATGCCAGGGAAGCACCATTGTATGCTTGCCCTGTTATTACGTCTTCCCTAGGCATTCAGTACTTGACTGCTGTCAAAAACCACATACAGGCTAGATTGATTTTACCATCCCTCAAAAAATGCCTTAGAGGTCTGAAGATGGCCTCCACAAAGAAAAGTATTTGTGCTGATATAGGTACTTGTGTTGTTTATTGTGGTCAGTGGGCTTGCCCAAAGAAACCCAATGGATCCCTGACAGAGTTTGATGCCACAGGTGATGCCATCGTCTATGAATGATTTCATCTTGGATGGAAGGATGAAATCTTGACCGTGTTGAAATCAGCAGGAATTTTGGCACTGCCTGCAATGGAAGTAGAATCTCACCTCTTGCTACCTGAGTCCCAAGGCTCAAGTAGCCCTGATACATCAGGGTTCCTCCTGGTGACTGCCTGAATATTCAGCATGAAATGATACAGAGATTTTCAAAGCACAGAGCTTTGTAGCATGCTCTTCAACATAACATTGAGGGAAGAGTTTAAGAACTACAGGACTTCATATTAAAACAGCATACAAAAATGTACTAGCACAGCCACTGTGGAATTGGTCTGCTACAGTCACTCTTATCAACACATTGGCTCTGTTTTAACATTCAGATAGCCGAGGTTGGAAAGCAAACCCCATTCTGCATCTTAAACAGGGAAATGGAAAATGTTTTATAGGCTTTCATGCTTTATTTGAAGATTATCATAAAGTGAGATTTTTCATATTGCTAAGACTCTAAACCGTAAACCTTTTAAGACTGCTGACAGTCATCACAATTTTTTCAGAGAATGATCTGGTCTATATTTTTGTCAGAATTGAAAGTATCACAACTTAAGTAAAAAGCCCCCCACCATTTTAAAGAAATGAAGAACTGCCCCTAATTGAACAAAGCCTCCCTGACAAAAATTGTATTTATATGGATTCCGTCAGCACATTTTCTGTGGCCTTTTAAAAAACATTTGATTCAAAAGATTATTTGATTTTTAAAAATGAACATGTTAGTGGATTTCAAAACACTTTGATATAGTACTACTTAGGGGCTGAAACACAGAGTTATAAACTACAGAACGAGCAATCAACCCTGTGCATCAATATATATTTGCCGTATTAATATTTACTTGATCCATATAAACACAATAAAAGAATGAAAACAGAATCACTGCTTGTTAGGAAAACCTCTCCATAAGGCAGTGTCTTCTGGACACGCCTGACATGGGCCCATTTATTAGCGAGAGACATTTCAATATTTCTTTAGGAACAGTAATTTGCTTAATTGTGGCTAAGCAAGATGGCTGGAAGATGTTGAGATACAGAGAGATTTTTAGCCATGACGATTCATGAGGTAAACTAATCTCTCCTTGATGGATGAATCAGATTTTTGGACTTTAAGTCTAAATCCAACAGATGAAGCTAGTCCACTGAGGGTTTTAATAATAAGAAAGGGGAAATGAGAAGAACTATATAGCTAAATCATTGTAACTAGACAGTTGGAAAGGCAGAGGCAGTTTGCACTTGTAACAACTCAGATCTCAAGAAACCATGTAATGGAATAAAAACCTTAACAAAGAATTAAAACAAAGATGGAGGACTTTAATTGAAAACTTGATCAATTAGCACAGAGGCCATAAAAAGGAGGCAACAGAGCATGAAATTTGATTAAACAGAACCATACGTCCTACTTCATTTTCAGTGATGTCGCAAAACTGATGACCTTGAAAAGAGAAGACATTAGGAGTGTAAAATAGCAGTTATCTCAATGCTGGGTAAAATAGAGAACTGATAATAAATATTGTACAGTAAGGAAGCCTTAAATTAAAATCACATACATATTCAGAATGGAGAGATGGGTAGTCATAAATTGCAGTAATTGACACGCAATCCAAATTTATTACAATGGATCTAGGCAGAGGGAATGCGAGAAAGTGCCCTAACTTCACAAATTTGACAAAGAGAGCAGATCACACTGTAGCTCACTGACTAGTCAGGTTGTTTTTTGACAGTTGGCATGACTCTACTGAATTAGATGATCCTTCTGTAGTTGGTAAAGTAGATTAAATTCTAAAGATACACTCAGCATCTACAGCAACACAGCACTGGAGTCACAGTGTGATTCTTCTCAGTTTTGCCCCAAAATGAAATCACAAAAGGACACTCCTTCACCCACATGACTGCCATAAACCTACAAAGATCTCCCTCTCTTGATAGGTGAGGTAATAGGTAAAATTGATACACTGTGTGGAAAACAATGATATCTTTGTTCCTGTTGCAAAGAGGTTTGGCTCCACGGTTGCTCTTACAGATCACTACAATACATGCTCATCCAGCTATGAGTCCATATTCTCATAGGACTACATGCAACTTAGCCATGTTTCTACAGCTATCCAGAACAACCCAACAAGATGGGGCTTACGTCTTGAGCTGTATTTCAGCTTTATCCCAGCTATGAACAGACAAACAGTGCCTTTCTGATAAAAAAACTACTGGATCAAAGCATCCACTTTAATATTTTTGAACAACTTGGACAGGGAGACACTGTACAGGTTCAGTGCTTTATGTCATATAGCCATGGCATTTTGATTCTCTGCAGCACGCCTTAAAATTAGATTTACTGTCATGTGGAAATACAGCTTAAGTGATTCTGAGGTGGATTTTTTCCGAAGTGGCTTGTCCTTGCAGCCATGTAATGCCAATAGGATTTGAATGAGGTCAACACAGAGTGCTTTTGAGAGTCCCACTTATTGTGAATTCCAAAATAAAACAATAGTAAATGTATAAGGATAGTGTGATGGTTTTGCCATCAGTGTTCTTCTATTGGGTGAAGGTTATGGGTGAAAGTTCGCTATAAGAAATTTGAAAAAATTTTTATTAGCTTGAAGAGGATTTACACCTTGCCCCACCTGTTCATACATACTGCGGATCTCCTCAATGTAAATCCTGATTGCAGGAGGATAATATTAGTATCATGTCATTTTCTGCTCTGATGTCAAAAAGCCAAAGAAAGAATATTTAATTTTATTTATGATGGCAGAAAGCAAAAGGAATTTCTGCATGCCATGTAGCAGTAAATGTTGCACCATACTCTCATGAAAGGAACTAAATCAATTAAACACAAAGAACTAGATTGTCCACTAATTGTCCACATTGGTGCTTCTTTCTTTACTGAGCTACTTCCTTCTGCAAAAAAGAAAGGGACAAGCTGGTATAACACTGATCTGCAGTGGTCAGGGTGCCAGTACAGCTTGTCCTGGGATATCAGTGCCAAGCACATGGAACACTTACAAGTGTGAGGAATGTTTAATTATGTCCAAATCATTCATGAGCAGTTTTACTTTTAAGCTAGTCCCTTATTTCTAATTCTCCATTGAAGGAACCACCGATCTAGCAGCGGATTTCTCAGTCCGAACTTTTGAGGTCCTTCCTAACTCACTGTTCCCTAATTCTGTGAGAAACGGAGAAAGAAAGCTTGCAAACACTGTGCATTTGTTCTGATATAATTGCTTACAGTTTCCTTGGGCTGAGAGAGTACTAGCAGAGGCCTTGATATTCTATTAAGGCTGTTTCATTTTTTTATCTTCTGTTCTTCTTCAGCGTGTACACAACCTTCCCTCTCCAAAGAAATGAAAGACACCACCATCCAGTCCCATAAACACTCATCTAAACAATATCAAAATGCAAGGAGAAGGAGTATTATTTATGCAAACTGATTTTCTTTCCCTTTTGTTCCAATGAAGCTTACATCAATTTGCATCAGTCTGGCTTCTGGGTGTCCATGGCTATTTGTTTCTTTTTTTTTTTTTTTTTCTTTCCTTTCTTTCCTTTCTTTTTAGCATCCGATTCCTTTCTAAATTTCATATCATGCATGAGAGGCATAATGTATTTATTCTGAGATAGCACTACTTTAATACATTCCACTAAATGAAGTGTACTGCTAAATACTACTTTTTTGACAGTCAAGTGAGATATGAGAATAAACATTAAAACACTAACATTCATGGGCTGCTAGGAGGAGGTGCAGTCTGTTAATGCAACCATCGTACAAAAGAAAAACCCAAGGAAACCAAGACTTAGTGTTCTAAAAGAAATAAAATAAGCAAAAAAGATCAGTAATTAACATTTCTCAGAATTCTCAGGCACCAGGAAGAGACCACCACCATGTTTTAAATGTGCACTGCTGATGTATGGGCTGTAGGGACAGAAACAGCCCAACAGTCAGTTCCCAGCAGGCACTTCTCATCAAGCACACAACTTTTGCACTGGCCAGCAGCTGCTCATAGGCAGCAGCTCCCAGAAAGACGCAATAAGAGCATATGAAAAAAAACCTCTCCAGAAATCTCTTTGCTAGCAGAAATCACAAAACGAAGAGCATATCCAAGGAAGCTCAGCAGATGCACTGAGTCTGCACACAATCACCACAATCATCATCTCTGCTAGCCAGGTACCCACAGAGACCTTGCACACTCACACCACCAGAGCGTGAACTGTGAACCTCCTTCTTCCTGGTGACAGGCATGAGAAGTATTTTCCTCTGCCTTCAGACAAAGCCCAGAAAGGAGAAATCACCAGCATTTCCCTCTGTAGGACTATACAGCCAATTGTATTATTTGTTTGTTTACTGAGGACTTGCTGCATTCTTAAGCCACTGGGCGGATGTCTTCTGTGGATTCCAACACGCTGGTTCTGATGTGGGAACACCATATGGATTTTTTAGAACACCGTATGGATATTTTTTTAGAACTGGCAAGGTTTGCTACAGACATTAAAGTTTTTATTAAAAGAAAATAGAGTGCTCCAGCATTTCTGGGACAACAAAAACCTATGAGTCAATGCAAAACACTCTTTCCAAGAAGATGGAAAAGGAAGAAACTGGGCTTTGGAATGAGAAGAGTGGGAAGAATAACTCCAGGAAGGTCCCTTCCAACCCAAATCATTCTATGATGCATTCCCAGAAAGTCCTTCCACCCCAAAGCCTGTGTTGTTGTGCATCCTGTGAAAGACACAGATGAGGAACAGCTGTGTTATATTTTGCACCTCTTTTGGGATATGCACCAGCCAACCAGCAATCACTCTTATTCCTTTGCTTCACTCTGGTGGACAAGGGGAACACATAGGTCTTAAAAACTTGGTGCAAGTCCACGTGGAGCTGGAACAAAGACTCCCAGTCTTAAGTCTACTGCCTTTCGAACCCCAGCTTGCCTTGTATCCAAAGTGGGCTCAAGGGAAGGCTATTGCAAAGCTCATTTTATCCTCTGCAAACCCCACAGAAGCAAACAAGTCTTTGAAGGGTCTTGATGCTGCATGCAGCCAAGCAACGTAGGAATCATAGGCAGCTTGGCTCACAGGCAACCTCCAGCCAGCAATGCAGATGGACAGACAAGCTATGTCTCCATTATCAAGTAATGCAGGCCAATAAGAGAAGATTCGTAGACAGAAACAGCTGGTGCTTAGGGACTGATATCTGCACTAGCTGCACTTCAGAGAGCTTTGACTTCAAACTAGTTCTACTCTGGCCCCATGCACTGAGCCCATTGCATTTGAAGCATGACTGGAGCATGCCTCCTGGTTTAGTTTCATCCAAAAGAAATCCACTTTGAACACTCTGAGACTAGTCCATGATGTAAAAGCTTGCTAAGTGTGGACAATGAGGAGATTAACTCCAAAACCAGTCCAAAGTAAACCACTAATGTGGACACATTCATGAAGTTTTTAAAAGAAAAGTCAGGGATCTTTAAGACAGCTCAGTGACATGAACTGATTTGGATGTTGTCCCACTGACTCTGGTGGCTTAAGTAGTTCTTATTTACAAAGCTTGACTGGAGGAAAGGGGGTTTCCTAGACCTGGAGCTGTTGTTTTACAACCTGCATGGCATAGTTTGTGATATGCGATATGACTCTAGCAATACTCTTGATGATATCTGACACCAAATTGAGTACCAATATCAATTTAGAAATGGGGGCTATGTCTCGCTATCTGTTTAAACTGTGTTATTGAGTAGAATCAGATATCTTGGCTGTAAAATATGTGATAAGTATGTGGGATCTTGGGTAAGAAACTGTAAGGTGAAATTGGGTAAATGAGGCACTTCACTTCTTAGTTTTCTGCACTCGTCTTTTTTTCAGATATTTCCATCCCAATTTATCTACCACTGATGCTCAGCTTTTCTTGCCAAACCCCCAGTAGGTTTATCAAACTTTTAACCAACAAATTTGCTCATTTTGCTGTTTAGTGTGATGCCACACTAGCTGTTGACCTTGCTCTGTTGCTTCACTTAACTGGTAATTTACTAATCTTATTTATTATTTCAAAATTATCAACATTACTTTTAAGATGTTACTTGAAACAATTACAGTGAGTATCATTCATATGAATTCTCTTTTTCAAGTGGGTACAGCAAGTCTTTTGATTTTTCCCACATATTTTTATCTACTATAAGGCTTTAATTGTAGTAGTTCTTATGAAAAATTCAAGAACTACAGCTATGTTTTCAACTGCAGCTTCTAATTTATGATTCACCACTTTTGGAATACCAGACTTAAGATACCCTGCAGCTAATTTTCAGAGGTGCTGAATGCCCACAGCTGCTGGTGGCAGCTGCTTGATGCTAGTCTGTCTTGAGATTGGCGGAGGGATGGCATGTTAAGCATTAGGGTACACGTAGCTGCAAGATAATATTGCCAGTGGCCCTATGTTAACCCTGAGCTGAGGGAATTGTGTCTAAAGAGTAGGCTGCACAAATTAGGAAGTTAGTATGGGCTTGAACACATGCCATTCCACAATCGCTTGCTGTGAGAAGTTTATTAATGTCACAAATATGAATGAAGTACCTCAACCCATCTTGAAAGACATTAAGCTTTCAAAATAGCTTTGAGAGCCAAACAGCTTAGAAAGCACATTTCTAAGTAAGCTACCTCTCTTATTGCTCATAAAAATGTCTACACAAGGAGATAGTTCAGAGTACCTAGCTTAGGGCTGGATTTACTCATAAGAAAATGCATCTGCACTCTTACTTGTTATTCTGTACTCTCATTCTACTAATATCACTGAGTGTGGTACTTGCATTTCCAAAGCATATGGCCAGACAAGGCCACACAATCATTTCCTTTTTCTTTCTTAGTGTAGATAGAGTTGCATACACCACCACAATCTAATTTCATACTCTAGCTTTCCATAGCACTAACTTTGTAAGAAGACCTAAGGATGAGAAAGAGCCTGGTTGCTACATCCCTTTAGACCTGCGTCTAAGCCAAGCAGAGTTTCTGATACTAGCACATAGCCTGCAGGAATCTGATTGAGAGGAGTCTCCTCTACTGTAAGGAACACCCGCCAACAGTAATGCTTTGCAGTCACTGCCAGGCAGAATCAAACATTCACTGTTACTCAGAGTGAAGGAACCAAGCAAAGACTTATTCTAATGTACGTGTTTTCTTAACAAATAATATATGGTCAAAAGCATTTTCAAGAGAACTGTTTCACATTTAAAATAGACACATGCCAATTTTCATCCCAAAATTGAGAGAAAAGTATCAAATTGAATCATGTTCCACCTTTTGCTTTGATTCAGTTGTGTTGAAACTTTGTGTTTTGAGAAGTCGGAAGCATTTAATTTCATTTTGTTATTACCTTTAATTTATAAGGTTTCATATTATTTACATATTATTCTTAAGACTTTTGGTTTAATATAGTATTCTGCTTCAGCATTATTAATATAAAGCTGTTCAGAGTTTCAGAATAAAATAGATCAGAATTTCTAGTCTAACTGAGATTTTCATTGTAATTGAGAAAAAAAGCACACTTCGAAATTCCACAATATCTTGTGGTATACTACTTTCTCACTTGCTCTGCTTCTGGGTCCTTATTAATGTTAAATGTAAATAAGAAATACAAGTTAGTACCTCTAAAGGATGACAGTGAAGTTTTACTAAATCTTGATTCAGACGCTATTTCTGTACCTTCACACATGAAAAAGAAGCTGTGTTTGTTACCAAAGATCAACACATCACATAATCATGTCAGTTGCTTTTTTTTCCTTCATTCTGTTACAATAACACCTAAGTGCTGGATGATAAGCATAACTGCAGTTTACAATTGCTTTTCATCCCTAAAAAGTCCTAATATGCTTCAGAAGCCTTTATAGCAATATGGTTTGCGGGGATTATTTAATCTACCACTACAGTTCAGACACCTCTGATATGAAATTTGGCAACTGTTCAACAGCCTTATCACACAGAAAACTAGAGCTGAATGGGCAATTTGCAGGTTGAAATATAATCATCCACCAGAGATGAGACTAGAATTTCAAGATTAATAATAATAATAACATAACGAGAACATAGCAAGTTAACATACATGTCTGAGGCAACGGTCTCTATGGAGAATGATGTGGGGCCACGCAGGCTCTGGGAAGTATATGACTTTCTTTGAAATGGGTCTTTCTCTTTCTCCATACCCTGCCAGTGCTACTGGAAAAAGTGGAAAAGTGACAGGGCCATGGGATGCCTCTTCTCTATGATATGAAAGTACTACTCTTCAAGAAGGACTTGTAAGGACCCGTCTCACTTCACTCTTGTGATGGCAGGCAAAGTCACTTCTACATGGTCCATAAGTTAGAGGCTTTCCCACACAGTTTGACCTTTAATGAACAACAGTTATCAGGACAGTGGCTTTTTAATATCACTCCATTTCATCAATGCTTTGTGCTCCACTCATCTGACCACCAACTGCAGTTAGTTATACGCTGTCCTTACAAAGGAATCCTAAAAGGCCCCCTTGAAACACTGATTCCTAACATTTCCAGGCTGTGATTCCTGAAACTGGTCCTACATGTATAGAAATGGAAGTTGGTCATTCCAAGACTTAAGAACATGTATCCGCATGCAGGACTTTGGGACCAAAACCTTGCTGCAATCTTTCTCCTCCCACCCCCTTGCATTCTGCCTTTGCTGGAAGAGAATTGAAGGTATTTAGCACAAAGGAAAATGGCAAAAGCCTGTGCATTGCATCCTCCCCTGCAAGCACAGCATGAAGACTCTTAATAAAGAACATGGCAGAGTTTATAATGATGCTACATTTGATACTGTGAGTCAACAGACTGAGTCGCACCTGTCACATACAAAACGCAGGTGGGACCTTTCCTCTTGCCAATATTAGGTTCTGGCAATTTGTATACATGTGGCCAAATCATCATTGGATATTCCAGTCGCACCTGCATTACTCAGGATCTTGGCTCCGGACCACATCTCTTAAAAAGACACAGAGTTCGATGTTGCTCTCATTGCATGTATGGACATACTGTGTGCACTGAGAATAGACTGAGCTGTGCTTATCTGATTGCTCACTGACATACTCATGTGGTATAAAAGAAATGATTTTTTTTAAATATAGGTCAAAATCACATCCACCTTAGTTTCTTCATTTTGTGATTTAATTATTTGAAGTGCCAAGGCTTAAATGAAACACTGAAAAATGAGGTATAATTCTAGCTAGAACTCCATTACTATACTGAAAGTTAATAGCCCACATGTATTGTCAATCTGACACCTTGTTTTGATCCACTCATAAATTTCTCAGGAAACACATTTTGAACTGAAATTTCCAGATTTGGTGACCTTTTGCATGCCCATTTTGGTTTTCCATTTTTTTTTTTGACATTATGAACAGGAATGTTTCAAACATTGCTTTAGTACAGGGAGAGTGGACACAAAGAGAAAACGAACTCTTCTTACTTATAAAAAAAAAAAAAGAATTGTACCATTTTTATGAGTTCTGGCTCCAGAAAGACATAAAGCTAAAAAAAATGACAAATGTTTTCATTGCATGTTTTTGTGAATGAAGGTCTTGATGTAAGTAGGACCTGCCTGTAAACAGTGCCCTGTGAACATACATAGAATACATAGAGTTTTCTGTAGGAATAAAGTCTTCGACACATTTGGTTCAAAGTCCTGCCAAATCAGTAGGGTGTTTTTCAATCATGATAATAGGCTATAGGTTGAGCAGAAATATATATTAAGCCATAAATGGTATCTGACTTTTGCAGGAGAAAAATGTTTCTTTTCTGCAGAGAATCAAGGGAGTTGTCCCTCAGTACAATCTACCCTTCAACAGACCCTATCTCTGGATCTGCTCCATGCCTGTGAAAATGCAGCACGAGCCTTGAATGTGTTTCTTGCACTACTGTTCGCCACACCTGCACAGTGCAAAAGGAAAACTCCAGCTCGATCACCAGAAGACTGGAAGTCTTTGGTTTAACCTCTAATGTATCTGCCTTCTATACTTTTTGTTTAAAGAAAAACAAGATTTAGTAGTTGCTGGCTTGAATGGAAACAAGTCTCCAGCTGGTGACTCACTGGCAGTCTGCACAGTCTCCCAGACCTCCTCAGCATCCTACCAAGGCCCCAGGGTGCTTTTAGACTTTATGAGGTTCCTCCTTTACAAATTCCCACTGGGGCCTTTCGCTCCTTCTTTCAGAGTCACCAGCCCACGTGCTGACTAGAGTGGGACTGATCTTGCAGAGAAACCGGCTGAGTACAATACCCAGCACCAGCCACCTGGGTCAAGTATAACCACTCCTCTCCTTCTTGCCTCTAGCTAAAGGTCCAAGAGTATTTCCTGGGCAACGGTGCTGTGTTATCACCCCATGGCTGCCCAGGGAAGTGGCTGAGTCCTCATCCCTGGAGGTATTTAAAAGACAGGTAGATGTGGTGCTTAGGGACATGGTTTAGTGGTGGACTTGGCAGTGCTAGGTTAACTGTTGGACTTGATGATCTTTTCCAACCTAAATGATTCTATGATTCTATGGCAGGGTAAGGAAACATGGTCATGCGGCTCAGCAAGGAGGCAGCTCCCAGCTTGGGCAATACTGTCCATGAGCCTGTGCTCCACATCAGTGCTACATACTGAGAGGGTTAACAAAATTAAGGCTGTTCCCATTTGTTCTTGTACAGCATAATACTTAGCACGTTTCTGTCTGAAGTATGAAATTTCTTTTGGTGAGATTAAATGAAGCTATCAAGGGCATATTTTCAATGCAAGAAATACACATTGAAAGACCCATTACCTTTAATGGAAGCTGCGCAATTCAGGCTGCATACTTTCTAATGTTGTTTTAGAAAATCCTTTTCGTCTACTTTTCATCAAGTTTTCAATAGTAGGGTCACCATGTGCATATTAGAAATCAGTTTCCATGAACCTTGATAATTATTGGATGTCTTTTCCACTTTTAGCCTCAAAAGTTTTATTTTTTTTTTACTTACTTTTTCTCGAAGGCTATCTGGTTATCTGTTGTACATTCAGAAATATTATTATTTATTAAACTTAACAGTGCACTTTGCTGTGTCACAGGCTATTGTTGCAATGGGTTATGAAGATTAGCACCATTCTTCCTGTGCCACATGATAAGGCATCTAATTTAATACGTGTTACCTCTCTTCTGTTTGTATGCAACCACTGGGATACAGATATCTTTCCCTGAAGTGATTGATTTTCTGTTGATGAAAGTTTATTGGAAATCCTAAGACTCCAGAGGCTGTTCAGCTGATGGCTCTGAGTCCTGAAGATGGATTTAAGAACACATTATTTCTTTCTCTCAATTTGCAAAAGAGGCACGGAGAATCATATCTCCTTTTAAAACGACATGATAAAAATGAGATACAAACTTAAGAGTGGTTGATTACGAGAAGTAATTCCATTTGAGACTTTGCATATGATTGACATAGTCTATGCTTTGATAAGATTAAAAAAATCTCCAGAGATAATCGCTCATAATGAATCATTTATTATGTATATCTCTTAATTCTAGAGGGGTTAAGGATGAGTGAGCATGAAAGCCAGGGACAGAGCTTTATGCATCCCATAAACACTCCTTGCAGATATTTATATGTGTCCTCAAGCACCTCTGCATGAAATACAGATATCAAGGACACTTACTGCTTTTCCTAAAACATGTCTGCTGTGCAAAAAGTGCGGGCTCTTAGGCCTGAATCCTGCCATGACCCCAGAAACCAAGGTGGGCAGAACAGGGGAAGCACCAGCGGCATACTTGCAGAGCAGAGATCCAAGGTAAAGCAAACCTTTCTTTGTGCCATACAACAGAAGGCATAGGATGGGAAGTACGGAGCAGCCAGGCTGTTGCCCATCCACTTCATTACCACAGGGCCAAAAGGCAAGCAAGTTGTGCAGGAGGCTGGAACCACTACTGATGATGGTATGCCAGGGGATACATATCTTTGGCTTACTGCACTGCCTCTTCTCCTTACATGCACACTTGGAGTAGTAATTCTGTTCTGTAGGGTTTAGTCTGGGGCTCAAAGCACCAGAAGGTGGTTTACATCTAAATACAGCATGACTTTTTAAGAGTAGTATGGGACTAAAATTTTCTGTCCTTGAACCAATTATTCATTGGGCAAAGGATTTCTTTCTTGCATACGTTCTTAAAAGGACAGCCTCTTTAACTATTACTTGCAGGGTCACAGACCAAAGTTCAAATTGGTTTCATTAAACATCAAAGGAAGATTTTGTAGCTAAGCTGTTTGCATCCCTTTTTTACAAGCTGGCATATGAACAGTCAGCAGGTGCCTCTCCAGAGCGACAGGCATGATATACAGTTCTTACAGCCATACAACACTTACCATCATAAGCATGGCATGTTTTACAGGATGCCTGACGACTTAGACAAAGAGCCATCGTAATGACTTCCCTGGCTCTGTAATAGCTCCATTTACGATTAGTGTTAGGAGGCAGCACAGCTCACTTCCGTGTGTGGAGCTAATTCGGATTTAGATATGGCAGTCTGGTGAACAAAATGTGCCCAGGTGACTGTCTGCAGAAATTCATGCTCTCATTTTACAGTGCTGGCTACTCACATCATTGAAAATGACCTGCCTGGTTTCTTTTGTACCTATGTATTTTGTCTGTAGAATGCTTCCTAAACTTTCTGACTGTGGCCGTTGACTTGGATTTTAATATTCACCTTTCGCTATCTGAGCTGCATAGCTGAGACTTAGAGTGGATTGTCCCACCCTCATCAATGGGAAAAATGCCAGAACTTCCTGAAGGAATTAGGTACAGTTGGGGTGAAGGAGTGCAGGGAACTTAGGTAGGCTGGGATACAGGGAGATGTCACATTAACAGCCCACCTCTGGCTGTAAGCCCAAGACTGGATTTTCACTATTTGGGTTAAAAAAAGTGTGTTTGGATAACAGCAGAAACTTCCATTAAAAATGTGTGAAAATATAGATCATAATCAATAGCAATTTTCTGTTAATAGAACCGTTTCGCTTGGGTTTGATCACAGGTCCTGGATCACTGAGCACACGCCAAGGAGGTGTTTCCTCGGTGGCTGATGCCACGTTACACAGCAGTGCTTCCTGCTTCAGACCTGGGGGTGCTGCAAATTTCCAAATATAAAACAACTTTCAACAGCAGCCGTACTCCAGAAACGTCTTATGCAAAAGGTGCATAAGACAGGCAAATATTTTAATGTCCCCGATCTTCAAAAGAGATACCTGTAAGAACTGCAATTATTCATTTTTTCTGCTTTCTAGTATTGCAATGCTTGGTCACTACTATTTGTTCTTTCATATACTATGTTTACGCAACACACTGTCCCTGTTGTCTTTCTTACTTCTTCCATCTCAGGATCAGGAGAAAGTTATTTCCTAAACAAGTAGAAGCTTTCACTGAAATATGCACAAAAGCATAGAATATTTCAGCTTGCCAGAAATTAGTGAAAAGAAAACAGGAAATTGTTCCTGTTTATCTTTTGTTGTGTTTTATTTGTTTGTTTGTTTCCTTTCTTGCCTTACAAATGGTATAAAAACCTCTTAAAATGTTCCTCTCAACCTGCTCATTATCTAAAACAAACCATAGATCACTATTAATGTCACTTAAAATAGACTAGAATGTGGAATTATTCTAATTTGGTGGCTAAAAGGTATTATCTACTATGAAAAAAAGAGTGGAAAGATCCATGTTGAATATAACAGGGAGGTCACCAAATTAAGAGAAATCTATTTTTCTTTTAAAAATCAAAATAAATAAACAAAAGAGAAGCATTCACAAAATAAATATACTAAGCACACAACTGCTAGTGCACATACAGATTTTTCCTAATAACGGAATGGAAGCTATTAAAAATAGATAGAAACAATAATGAGAACATTTGTATATGTATTACATGAGATTACAGTGTGTGTGTGTGTGCAGACTACAGGATATTTCAGGTGTCTTAAGCCAAGCATTTAATCATGTGAAAAGTACAAATAGCATATTTCAAAATAACTTATAGGAAGGGAGGATACCCATGTACTAAAGAAATGTTTTTGAATCCCTTTTTCTCATACTGGCACAACTGAAGAATGGAAATCATAACACACAACCAGAGCAACCTGTGTCAAATTGACAGCAAAACATGGTATCTGGTTATTGCACAAGTCCAGAAAGCCACAACCTTGTAAGTCTTATTCTCTGTGAGTGTGGGTTAGATTTTTTATGCAAACTGCTCTAGTGATTTAAAGGGGTCTTTGAGCAGAGCTCAGGAAAGAGATGACCTTCCTCTGCATTAGCCAAGGGCTCCGTGTCCTACACTCTCTTATCCTACACTCAGTCCTTTCCCTGAGCAAACGGTCGCCCTGATCTTCACCACCTGAAAGGTCCTCTCCTGTAACTTTTAGGCACATTGACTGCTGGTCTACTGTTGATGTGTATGAGGCTACTTTGATGAAGAGCATCATGTGGGAACAGCCTCTGAGTTTTTCAGGGTCTGTGACAAAAAATCTGAGACCCCAGAATTGAGACCACTTATGCAAGAGGGAAAATATATTCACATGCACGCAAGCATTGCCATTGAAGATTTGCATAAAATTATTCAGATGCAGAAACCCTAGATCCTTTCCCTAAAATAGCTCTTGACATACTTATCTTTAGGGACTTTTCACCTTGTGGATGTAATTCTTTAATTAATTACTTCATCTTCTGTCTACAATCCTGCAAACCTCTTGGCAGATCTGTTATAAGACAGTTACATATTCATGTGATCCAAGCTTTGTCTCAGACAAATGTGGTTTTTATTAATAACAATATGGATTATAATCACAGTTCTTTATTTTTGAAGTACCAGCTCATCAACACACCTAGGCAACATAGGTAGCTGGTTAATAAAAAAAGATAAGTAACAGTTAGGTTGAAGCCTCAAACAAAGACACATTTAAGTGTACATCCCTTTAAAAGTACCTCTGCCCAGACATGCAGCTGCTGCACTTCATTCATAATTAAGGTAAGCATTTACCTCCTTAATGTAGTTTATGGAAGACAAACATTTATACTTTTCTACAGTCACTGAGATAGATGCAGCCCCTATGTCAATGGTGAAGGCTGCACCACATGATTTGGGTTCTGTGTACTGTCCAGGGCACATGGGAAGGATGCCTCGTGTCTGTTCAGTAAACCTTTGCTGACTAAATTTATAGCAACTAAGAAGTTGTTCTCCTAAGTTTTCTTCTAGAAGTACAGTTGCAAAACAAGTTTGCATATGTATCCATTTAGCTGGGAACCTATTTGAAAAAGTAGGCCTCCAAGTGACCATCAGCCCACATGGGCATGCAGATGCAGATGTGGATGCACACATCAAATATAAACACGATACCAAAAGGTAAACAGGAAGCTTTTCAGGTTCAGGTTTCAAATTGGAGAAGGTAGGATGTAAAAGAGTTTCAAGATGACCAAATGACATATTCTAGGAACAATAAGTAATATTTAACAAAATTTTGTCCCACATGTTCCTTCCTATTAATCCAGTTGTGCATATTACCTTCAGCTCTGTGCTGTCTAGATGCCGGATGATTTTTAAGGAAATACTGATTTTCTCCTGCATCTTCTTCTTCTTTCTCCTTCTTAGGCTTGAGATTTGGAAAAATGTGTTGGTTGTTGGAAAGCTAAATCAAAGGAACAAGCATGTCTGACAGATCTTCCTGGGCTGACATTCTAATTGCTTGCTAAAATAAATTTTGCAACTGACATAGAAGAGTATCCTGTTTCACATCCTGAGATTAGAAATTTCACTATTACAGTAGAAGTTCTTATAAAAGATGATGGTTGTAGAGAAAGATATGCTTACTTGAGTAGCTTTGGCAGCCGATGTGATTTGGCTGCTATGAAACTAGCGTGAATGTCACAAGATTTGGCTCAATTCCCAGCTTGTTTTGTGAATTTGCCCAAAAGTCATCACTCAATCTAGTCCTCTTATTTTGTTTCCTCAATGGTGCCAGGGGAGGGACTGTCCAGATATGACTCTGCAAACTACCTAATATAGTAGGTCCCTACTGCAGCTAAGAAAAAAATGAGCAAATCCTCTGTAGGGTTTTGAACATAAGGCAGAAATCTTTAAGTTCATTCTGTATTCAGAGGGGAACCAATGGAGAACAGAGCACTAGGGAAATAAACTTACAGTTGCTTGTGTTTCTAAATAGACAAGTTGCTGCATTCTATCATCTTGGGCTGTTTTCAGACTGGATAGCTGTATTTCCAGATAATGAGGTGCAATTTCTTCAAAGCAGCTTTAAATCCTGCTGCATATGATGAAATGTTGTAATGCTTTTCATTTTCTTGTTTGTGTTTTGCAAAAAACAGGAGAACAATAACAGGGAGTTGATTGAAAAGATATTGGGGACTATCAGGCGCTTCAGAAAAAAATCTCAAATCCTAAATATGCTAATACCTACAGTTTGCTAAAAGAAGCAATTTTGTGGCATTTACTTTAGTGCATCCTCTTCATTAAAGAAAACTTTATGGGAGTTAAACTTTAATGCATTTTTTTGTCTGTGTTGACAATTTGGATGGGGCTTGGGATTTGTTTGTGTGTTTGTTTATTTATTTCTTGTTAATTGGATTATAAATGGTCACAGAGCCAATTCGGTCTCCAGAGTCTATGATTTAACGATGTTCTGAATCTGTTTCTGAAAGTTACCCACAGGGGAGCAGTACTGAGAAAGATGCCACCTTCTCTTTGCATAGTGTAATTAAACTTTACCTGACTACCAATAAATTAATTTACAAGGTGTTCCTATAATTTAAATGAAATGTGAAAATTATCACTTCTTTGACTTATTCTCAGCAAGCTGGATCAATGTAGTTTAGGAAATTAAATGTTACCCTGTTGCCTCTAGACAGTTGATCCTAAAACCACTTCCAATCCCTTGCTTTCTCTCCTTTTCTACCAAAATTGTAATACTTTGCATAGCTGAAAGGCTACCCATATTTTGCTACTGCCTGATAGCTAATACGCCATTACACAATACTGGACATACCCCCACAAATGCAACAAATGCAGAGCAACACCTCTTTATTGGTGAGTTCTCAGAGATGATTCTTTCTTCATCTTTTTATTTAAATTTAGCTTTTTACAATGTGCCAGATTGGCAACCGTCAAAAGTAAAACTTAATCTATAATTAAGTGCAGGTACAGCACATGCAGAAGCAGCATGGTTGCAGTCCTACCAATATTGCCTAATACGAGTCCAAACAGAGAGAGAGAATTTTGCATGTGCTGTGTCATGTGGACTAGGAGACAGAAAACAGGCCCTGGACCATTAGTAACAATGCAGCCTTTGAGGAGAAGTCACCTCTGAAGAAAGGCAAATCCCCCTAACACCAGCATGAGAAGGGATTTCTGGTACAGCAAGTCAGAACAGATGTGACGGTACCCACAGAAGGTGCTTCCTCCCACAAAGCTCTGCTGGCACAGCCTGCAGGGCAGAGCCCAGCCTCCCGGCACATCCCGTCAGTCCTCTCCCTTGATGCTGCAAGTGGTGGTTGCCAGCATCTACTCAAATTATATCATGCTTCAGCTCTCCTACATGGGACTTGAGAAGACCATCTCCTCACTGCTGAGGTCAGCCATTAGAGGAAAGGCCATTGCTTTGTTAGTGCATTATATATGTCAAAAGTACTCAGGATAGGCAAAGGTGCTCCATTCGTCTGTCTGTATTACTGCCTTCAAGGGGAGTGGAGTTAGCCCACAGCACACTTAGTTTTATTCCCTGAATAATTTCCCTAAATTGCAGACACCACGGTCCAACCTGCGGTCATGTCAGGGACTGTTCCAGTAAGAAAATTTTCAGTGGTGGATGAACTTCAGAAGCAAACTGCCAAAACCACAAGGCTGTATTACTGCGGTTTAACTGAACTTATATATTAGGGAAGAGATTTCAAAAGATTGAAGGATTTAGGGCCTAATTACACTGAAAATAGCTGCAACTTTTATGTTCTCCAGTTTCTGAGGAGCTTTGGGAAGTTTCCTCCTCAAACTTGAGGCTTTTATGCAGCATAAGCAAAGCTGAATCAAAGAAGTGAGTGTCTGGATCAAGACAAAGCTGTAATTCCCAAGCTGTTGGAAGGAAAAGAGACGAAGACAGAACTGGGTGAGAGACCCGGCGTCAGAGGTCTGCAGATTTGCTTTTGGTGCTCTTTTTGCTATCTGGGGAAGGGGAGAAGCCTTGTGCTCACCTCCAACAACAGATGCTGCCCCCCAGCCTATCAAGCACCCTATCTTCAGCTTCATTAAAAGCTGCAGCCAGCCTGATTTTGCAGTGCCCTGGCACAGGCAGAGCTATCGGGTCATGACCACACGACTGCTCCAGAGCAATCTGCTATCTCAGGGAACTATTTTTGCCTATACCTACAGACAGTTCTGCATTCAGGTGTAGTGAGAAACGATTTGCAGGTACAGAGGTGCTGAACTGGCAGCCACCAAAATCACTGGAATGAGCAACTCAATTTTTTGTAAGTGATAATGCACTACTTTGCCATTGTTAACTGCTCTTCTTCTTTTAATTCAATGTTAGGCAGCTTTGAAGCAAAAGAAAAATGAAGACAGAACATAGTAGGAAGATAATAATCAAAATAAAGTAAGCAAATGGTCAAATCAAATTGCAATCATATGGTACAAAATAAGAATTTTACACGAGACCAAGACAGAGGAGAACAAGGGAGTAGAGATTCTTTTTTTACTGCTTATTAAGGGTACTAGAAACTGAGACATAGGAAGAGGACAGAAAGATTAGTCTTTACAGCAGGTAACTTACATTTCAAACTGAAAAGAAAACCCTAAAGAAGTTTTCAAAAAAGAGGAACAAGTTGTTTATTACAAAAATAATGCAGGTGATGCTGATTAGGTACATGACTACAAAAAACGGGCATCAAAAGCTGTTTGCAGAGTTCAAAACCTTGCCAGGTCTGTCAGCTGCATGTAACAACCGTTTAGGAGTTTAAAAACAAAACAAATGCAAAACCCCACAGAATATTACTGATTCTGTGGATTTAGTGTTTCAGAACTCCTAGGTAAAACTATGACTTGGCTCGCAACCGCTCCTGTTTTTAATGACCCTTTTGGTCTCATAGGTGAGATCAAGCTCAGTGGAATTATAGAGGTATTTATAGAGGTACAGTCACTGTGAACCAGAGTTCAAGCTATTGGGAGAGTGACGGAAGTTAAGCCATAAACAGTCACTCCTTTATATTCAGGATATGTATTTCGTGCATCATCGTCTATGCCTTATTTCTAAGTCACTAAACAGAGCCACATGCTTTATGTTACTTTGCACATCACGCAGCACCGCGATAAGCCCTGCTCAATTCCCCTGCATCCATCTCTCACCTGCTATAGTAACTTGTGGTGATTCTTTGTCTGCTCTGTCAACCCTGCGTATTGCATCTGCCCGAGACTGAAGTTTCCTCGGTCCCTTAGGAATAGCAGATGTGTCTGTGGTGTTAATATGTCACATCCAGAGGTAAGTGAAATACCAGCCCGACATGTTCCTACAGTCTCCAGATCTCCTTGTAAAAAGTTATTATATCACCTTGTGAGGCCATTTCAAAGCACTGTTGAAAATTAAAGGATGTTGGCAACTGAGCTGAAAGTAACCATTGAAATATGCTGACTTTAGAAGTAAGCCAACTTGAGAATGAGAACCAACCTGAAAACATTACGCTTAATTCAGTGAGGGCATTTTTGCCAATTCACTTTTATAGGTGATTTGTCCTGTACCATTTAAGTTAGCAACAGTCCAGTGGGATAAAGACCCAAATATAGAACCTGATCCATTCCTATTCTGAACCTATGGAAAGGCTAAACCGAATTTTGCAAAGGTTATCTGTTTACACAAGGTCAAACTAACGTAAAAGCTATGCACCATAATGAAGAAAACTCAGAAGGATGGATGGGTGAACTGAACAAAGGCAACAGGAATGTTTGGCTACACTGAAATGTCTAGCAGCCAACAGCAATACTTGAGACAAATTTTTCAAAGTAGGTGGCCTGAAGTTAAACACCCACATTCATATGTAGGCAATGACATGACTGATTTGAGCTACAAAGGATTCAGGCAACCACTGCTCCCAGTGGAATCACTCCTTAAAAATCAGGCCATACACTTCTCAGCCTACGTATAGATTTAATGCCTAAATTAGGCAGGAAATTTTGAAAGTCCTGACTTTAGAGTTCTGTATCTTAAAAATACTAGAAAACTTTTACATAAACATAGTGACAAGTCCTCATATACATTAAATCAGCATAGCCCTATTGGCATACTGAAAAAACATTGATTTTTAATGAGGTGAAGATCTGGCTTTGTGGTCCACTGTGGCAGCTGTGTATCCATGTATGGATGATAACTCTGTATTGGCAGGAAGACCTGGAGAGAAACAAGGGAACAGCCCCAAAAAGCAGGAGTTACGGGTTCACGCCAAGATCTGCAACCAATCTCCTGTGAGACCTTGCACACATCACTTTGGTATTCTGTGACTCTTCCCAAACAAACATTCCCCTGTATATACCTGTTTAGACTGTAAAACTCCTCTTACTATGTACTCTTACAATGCTGAGCAGAAATGGGTTCTTATTTCAGTTTGTGCCCTCACCTATTATTTCAAATGCTATTAAGATTAAATATATCTTAATTTATAAAACCAGCCCAGACTCTCTGGCTTGGCTAGGTAAAATCTGCCCCTGACTCAGCAAAGGAAAAACACACCTGATGAGCCTTGAATCTGCATCTGCCTAGGTTTGCACAGACTCCGTGTAATGGATGTAACTGCACATGAAATGTTACAATGACAATAAATACACATAAATCTACTAAACGGATGAGCATTAAGTCAGACCTGATTAATGATGCCCTCAAGAGCAGCAATAAGCTGCATTTTCATCCTTAAAAGTGAAAAGCAACAGTTTTAAAGGACATGAAGCAACACAGATAGCCATTTCTCTTCCAAGCCCTTAAGAAATATTTCCAGTGTGATTCTGCCCATCATTACAAGAGCACTGAATGGCAGCTAGGACTCCAGGAGGTGCAAAGCCCCATCATCTACTCCACCACAGGAGGGAGGGGAACATAATCTCTGCCCTTTGGTAGTAAAGGTCCTATCCCGTACCTGAACAGAGAGTTACAGAAGAACCTCCCACCCAACACAACCCTAGACAACCCTAGAGCATCCCTGCAATAAAGTAGGTAGCTCTCCTTAGCCAGAGATGCAGCCTTCTGCCCTTCAGACTAACACACCCAGCCAGGACATCTCCACAAAGTCTGAACCAGAGCTGGTTTTCATCCAGACGACGCAGAGGATCACGAGCTCTGATCTACCTGTACCCATTCATGCAGGCATGTCTAAAGCGAGGTGCTGAGACCTGCAGTTAGCAGGGCAATCAGACTTTAAGGATTACTGTAACCTGTCCTGTGCTCATACCAGCAGCTCTCTCTGCTAATCACATGCAATTTTATGCTGCCAGTGTAATTTAAATGGGCTGAAATTGTTTTTCAGAGTATTTAATAAATATTGCCTGCTGGCATAAATGGGACTGAAGAGCTGGAGATCTGAAAGAGCCAAACATCCCTTTTGGCGCCTTTGCTCTAATGATGCAACTGTGTCTCTGCCAGTCTCAGCAGACTGGCATTAAAGTGACGCTTTGCGCAGGAAAAAGTAAATAAACAGATTATGCTCCATCTGATCCATAAACAGTGGGATCTTATTAAAAGCCACTAAATGCAACTTCAAACAGCAAAGCATTGTATCCTACTATTCACTTGCAAACCATTGGCCAAGCCGATAAAATCTGTCTTTGTGCAGTATTTTTATTTTAAATAATATGTGGAAATGGATTTCTAATGGTTTTCTCCTGGGAGGCCAAAATAGCTCTGATAATTAGGCTACCTAGTTAATTACTAATACTCTACAAAAATGGCCAATAGTCTGGTTTGTCAACATAGCTTAATGGAGATGGAAATGAAATGTATCTAATTTTCCTAGCAACAGTACTTTCAGAAATGGCAGAGGTGTTTATCCTCCCTTTTCCTTCTGCGGAGGAGATGTACCATAGGTCATGGTAAGATCCTGGGCACAAGCACAACTGTTTTGATCCTGAGCACCGTTAGCCTTCCTGGCTTCTCCCTGCCCTGGCCTTTGTCCCTGTGAGGTGACTTTAATACTACTTCCAGGAATAAATATCAATGACTTTCAGTTTATGAGTTCTTCATTGTTACACAATCTTATAAAATAAAACCAAGCAAAAGTAACCGCTAAATTTTGGAAGCTATTTGCCATAAAAATTACTTTATAACAAGGCAAATGTTTAGCCTTTGTTCTAAATAGCCAGCTTTGGAAATTTTCAGCATGGCAAATAACTCACTTTTTTCAAAGCAATGCACTGTGTTTTAGACATAAGACCCTCAAGTCACATCTCTTTTCTGATCTAAAGGACAGTACAGTGGGCTGGGACCCAGGTGATTTACAGAATCATAGAATCATTTTGGTTGGAAAACACCTTTAAGATCATCGAGTCCAACTGTAGACCTAACACGGCCAAGTCCACCACTAAACCAGGTCCCTAAGTGCCACATCTATATGTCTTTTAAATACCTCCTGGGATGCTCTATTTCCACCAGTCTAATGTAATCCTTAAGGTGTATCACTTCCCTTCTGCATGCTGTGGTCACCAGCTGCAAAATTAAGGTAAAGCTAACAAACTCCTTTGTGAAAGACTGAGATTTCTGCCCCCCCAAATTGCTACAGAAACTTTAGGCACTATTATCCACATTAAAAAATGCAGTCAACATTTTTGTTCTAACAATATCATGGAAAGACCAATTGCTCTCCAGCTTATACATATGCACTCATATTTAATCTGGCCTTTGCAGAGGCTACCACTTCTCTTTTGATCATCTTTTAATTTAAAATGAGTAGTGAGGGAGCTAAGCTGGCACTCCCAACAACAGACCCTGACTAGCAGATTTATGTCTCTGCTTAGTCCAACAAACTTCGCTTTTACCAGCTCTACAAGACACAGTGCAGCATACGGGACTCGATTTTCCAACAGCTCAGCCCTCACTCCTCTGCCCCTGCTCCGCATGCTCAGAGCCCAAGAAAATCCAGCTTTAGTTGGGAAGCAGTAACCTGAAGAAGACAGGCCTGCAGACTTCACTGCAGAAGGATGCCATTGATGTTGAGTTGGGATGGCAATTACGGTCTGTCCTAGAGAGCAGGAAGACAGCAGCTGGAGATGAGGTGGTGTTGCTGGGATTTGGGTTTTTCTGAATGTGTAATTTTTATACTTAGTAATGTGACTATTTTTATTTGCATTGTAGAAGTATTCAAGAAACAAGAGCTGCAGTTACCAAGCACATAACCCAGCTGTTCTTGTTGCAAGGCAGCAGAAGATCGTGCTCTGAAGAGCTTACAGTCAAAACAGACAAACCAGCCAAAGCCTGAGCTCAGCACAGGTATAAAGACGTGATGTGTCACCAAGCTGGCAACTGGCAAGGTCAAGACAAAAGGCAGACCCAAGTCTCACTCTAGTAGCATATCTGGAGAACTCTTCTCACCTTTCCACATTGTATTTTAGCACAAACTCAGGCATAGTATAAAGGCCAGCTAAGCACCTTTAATGAACCAGAAGGAAGATAAAATAAAAATACTGTCTAATGAATAGCCACCTTCTATCAACATTAGATTCTCAGAAATATCATCCTAACTTTCTCCTCTTTTTTACATTCTCCTAACTCTGCACCTTTAATAGGTTTCAAGGATAACATTTCACAGTCCTAACTTTCAGCCTGCAATGAATGAGGCTGAGTACTTTTATTACAGTTTAATAAATTGTTAATATTGAATATGAATAATGAAATAACTACTGTCATGTAACCCCTAATAATCATTACAAAAATATGCTTTCTGACATAATTTAAACATATTACTAAAATATATATACTTGCCTCTATGCAGGCAAAGGTAATATTTCTGACATAATTATTTCTAATAATAATTTTGTTTAAAATAAAACCTTATTTTTTCTAAGAAATATCAGCTTTCATTCAAATAAAACACTTTTACACTCAAAATGGTAGCATTGTGATTCAAATGCAGCTCTGAAACTGCGTCCATCTGTTTTGCACTGCTTCAGATTTGGTACTGAAGATGGTAGAGAGGTATTCCACACTTGCTTACACTGAGGCAACTGAGGAGAAATCTTGGCCGCTGTTTTACATGGAGCCATACACGCCCATTGCACCACTGCCAGAACTGTAGCTAAACATGCAATGTCTTGTGCATGCTGACTGGATACCCATGCATATATCTGGAGTACAGATTCAGAAGATTTGAAGAATTTGGCCTAGACATCCAGGAAGCGTGTCATTCACACCTGGAATTTTAGGAGGAGGATTGTTAGGTTTCAGGGGTTTTTTTATTGTTTTTTCTTTTTTAAGTTAGCTAACTAGTAGCTTCTAACCTGACATAAAATTGTATCAAGCCAAAAATGCCTTTAAATAGACAAGATATTCAAATTATTGTGAAACGTATTTAAAAGAATATGCCAGAACCTAGTCTGTTACAGCTATCAGCGCCCAGCCATTCTCAGAGCTAAAATAAGTGAACAAAACTATATTGGTACAGAGCTATGTTTATAGCTTGACATAGCAATGTTTATGTCAACGTCACAGAGACGGCTGACAGAAGTCGACAAACACCAATGAGCAAAGTTATGGGCATCCTGGACTCAAGCTAGCCTTCAGCTGTCTCCATCAAACTTATGGCTTTCATACTAAAGACTCACACTGCAGTGACTACCCAGCAGCAGATGGGTAATTCCATGCTGTGTACAGTGCATGAGTTTTCTTTGATATTACAGGCTCATTTGAACTTACGTGACTAACTTCCCTCCAAATTAACACTTGAAACATCCATCAAAATATGTTACAATTTTATGAAACTCTAGTGTGGTCCCATTACTCACTGGTACCTTTTGTCTCACTCTCCATCTCCTATTTTAGTCCTGAATTTCAGAAAACAAACGCATGTGTTTATACATTGAGCAGTCCCGTGACTGCAGCATAGCTATTGATTTCTTATGAGACATCCCATATACATATACTCAGCAGAATCTGGGCCGATGTAATAATTTTTGAAAAATTCCACTTATCACTTTCAGGATGTTTGGGAAAGTAGCCTGGTAGTTTTACACGGGATACATTAAAACTGGAAAATAAGGTCCACTCAGCTACAGCTCTGTTTCTATTGCTAAGCTGTCTTTTCTTCAGCCAGAACCTGGTTTGGAATTGCTTCGCAGGGCTGCAAGAGCCCAGCTGGAACCTGGGGAACATCCTCACTTGTCAAAATTTATCATTTTCTGTAGAGCTAAATAGAATCTACTGAAGTGCCATATGCAAAAAAATACTAGGAATATCATCTGCTTTGTTTCCTCCTGCCACTGCCCCACCATTTTTTCATATACCAGGCTGATCCTTTTTTTTTTCTTGAGGGCAGTTATCATTTGATTATAATCTTGCTCCTCTTCTAGCAACCTGATTAATATAAGCACATCTTTACTTTAGGTTCTGTATGTTCAAAATGATTAAGCAAACTGTTATTAGATGCCCTAAAAATGGTTAAATAAATCATCTTTATGGTATTTTCCTGATTTGTCCAGAGGCATTGTAACATCTCAGGCTGCCAAAACATGAGCCAAGTCTCAAGGTTCCATTCATATCAGTGCAAAATAAAATGTCATTTAACAAAGACAAAAAATGAGCTTGAAACCTTTCTAGTAGAAGAATCATTTGGATGATAAAGAGATGTGAACTGGGAATTCCTACAAGAGATAATTGAAGAAAGGAATGCTTTATCAAAGACAATTTTTCATCTACTTCTTTATAAGAGGCTGGCAAAAACAAACCAAAGTATACTTTAAAGTGAACATCCTATGATCTGTGATGTGAATTTTACTGTGTTCTCACTCAAATGAGAAGTCTTTCAGAATAGGCAAGATCTGGATTTTTTAACTGTAAAACAAGCAAGCAAATAAACAAAGCAACCAACACAGAGGTCTTCTTTATAGAAGAGGAAGGTGTTGTTCATCTTTAAGAGAATAACAAAGCACAAAGGGATTGGAAGCAAATATTTACCCGTATTCCAGTGAACATGGAACATGACATGTATCACATCAAAGGGCTGTAGATTTTTAAAGGAATTGCAGGGTTCACTGAGAACCTTTAATTGCACATGCTGAGAACATCACACAGTCCTTGAGAACACTAGAATTGCATGTATATGTGAATGTTCTGAAGTGCAAAGCCATGAGGGCATACCCTCTCTATTTCCAGCCAGAAGGCAAGAAATACTAAAAGAAATACTGGCCAGGGCACACTTTAGGATAGTGGTTTGGAAACTGCATGGTGCACCTGGTGATCAGTAAAGCTCAGGGCCTGAATGGAAATACATTGCTCCACTTTTAGGAGCTTCCAGTATCCTGGGACATAACATAGTACACACTAAGTAAAAAGCAAACTGAGCTCTCATGCCTTTTTCATAGCTTCCAGGTGGAGAAAGGCCAAAGCCTCTTTCCTAGGGCTTTCCTTGGAACAAACACAGATGTCTGGCACAAAACATACATTTGTGTTTTTACTGGATGCCAAGCTGAAGCTTGGCTTTTCTTGATTTCTCTTCAGCCATTCATCATACGGATGGTCAAGTAATTTCTCTCTTAAGAGCTCCTTTATCAGTTTAAGAACACCTGACCTCCGTTCAGCCCATGAAACCAAAATGGGAAGCAAAGCGCAGAAAGAGATGCCTGCAATTTATAGGCTGAGCCCTGCAAGCCCTTGTACATGACAAGCAGTTCGACTGGAGGGACAGTGCTGCCCTGCTCCTGGGGAGCAGGCATGGAGCAGCCGTAAGCACTCAGCCACCAACAGCTTGGGCACGAAGGCTGGCCTTCGTGTCACACCAACTGCAGTGGCAATGAAACCAGCCACTCAAGTGGCCTCCTGCTGCCTTCAAAAGCGGTTATGGCCTTAGTCATTGACTTCTGTGTGCAAACCGCTTTAATTTAATTTAATTCCTCCAAACGGTGTGAATAGAACTAAGAATTCATGAAGGATTTCTAAATTCCCAAGTGAAAACTGCTATATTTAATTTATTATGATAAAATACACAATGGTTACAAACAATTATCAGATCCTGAAATCTTAGTCAAAATGTCTAAAAAAAAATTGCAGTCTCATTTTCAAAAGGATTCAAAGGCTACATGCTGTATTTTAATATAGCAGACACCCAGAAAAAAATTGAATGCACATGTGTATCAGACTTAACTAGAAGTTCTCGCTAAGCACTAAGGATTGAAATAAAAGCTACGGAGCATTTACTTGCAACAAAATGTAAGCAATCAATATAATAATACTATCTTTTCCTTATCTCTGTCTTATTATTCACAGAACAAGAGCTGTGTTAACAATGTCAAAAAAGTAATTTGAAATCTTTAATTAAAAATTCCTAAACATGACAAAATAATAAAATAACATTTCTAAGATTTCATTAAAAGCTCCAAGTAAATTAATACATTGAAATCCAGTTAAACATCTAAGTAGAGTTGAAAAGCCACTGCACATTTTAATAAAGGTCTTGCCAAAATAGTGCAATACTGCCTGCAGTATTTCAACATAATATTTTGATTGCAAGATGTTTATATTCTTCCTACAACTCTGTGGAGAGTCAAAAGATCACACTTCCATCCCTCCCCATTCAAAAATCCACCCAGATAATTTGATTTTGAATGAAATCCCTGAAATTTCTCTGAAAAGGATTGAATCATTATGTGGAATTGCAGACAAAATTGGAGATAATTGATTTTTATGCATGGAAATTTAAGCTGAGGCAGTTCATGTTTAGAGTGACAGAGGAGTAATCATGAAGAGAAGTATGCCTGTTGAGTTAACATGTTGCAAAAGTTCAGCTCTGATTAAACTCATCCAGATTTGTATATGGGGCTAGCCCAAGATGGCCCTATGGGGCATAAAGCAAAACTGAAGTTTGCCACATTTCACTTTCCCTCGCATACCGAAAGGTGTACTGCCGATTACAAAAACAATTTTGCTGGAAGATTGTTTCCTGCTTCCTATTCCTCCTGATTTTTGGATGAGTTTTAATATTACATATACAAGAGTGAAAAATATGGAAATATTTTCCCCAGAAAAGCCCAGACTGAGTTTCATCATTTTAAAATCCCTTCTCCAGCCTTTACCGAGTGAAAATAAAGAGTTTCAGGTAAAAATATGAATCTGTGGTCTACAACAGAGTATGACTGAATCCCTGAAACACCTCTCAGTTTAGACTATGGGAAAGAAAAATGTAAATTATTGGAGCTTAAATGTCATAGAGTATTGGAGCGCTAGACTAGTGATGGCCAAGTTACATCAGTCTATCCCCAAGCCACTTCACGATTAAATAAAACACCTTCACATTTTTATATTGCTATATCTTTCTAGAACACTGTGGTGTTTCAAAATTGTAAAGTCTTGGTTAATGGAAAAAAGAGCAAGAATTTTCTGGAGATTTCAGTGGAATGAGGTAAATCTAAAATACTCTTCAAGAGCTGTGTGCCAGGACACGCTGGTGCACTACGGCTTCCAGTCCATGTGAAACAGCACCACGGTGCCTTCTCTTGCTATACCTTCAGACTGAAGAATGACAATTTGTTTGTTTTTTTTTTTCCCCACCCAAAATAATGTAAAAAATGAAAAATACCTTCATGGAACAGTAGCACAAGCTTATGAAAGCACTTTGTTCAATTTTTTATCAAATACACACACACAATAACCTATAAAATGTGCA